>JALAZF010000212.1:7260144-10257717 GCA_022829125.1 Lathyrus tuberosus
TTCTTTTTCCTTATCAAAGTAATATATGAATATTTTCGTCCAGTAATCCGATTTCCTCACTTTATTCTGCCATAACGAAATTTTTTTACGATTAATGCACATCTGTGACATACCAAGCTTTAAACTATGTTAGGAAGCTGGGAAAGTGCTAACAAGATCGATACCGTCTTGACATCTTAGACCTCTTGCGTATGCGATATCAGTTTCGACACTTATTATACGATACATTGAGTTCAGTCCTAAAGTAAACCTTAGTAGTTTATATTAGCAGTCAGCACCGTCTAAATCACAAACCACGTGGGGGAACCGATGAATATAAGTGTTTGATGCCCAATCAAGAAAAGAAAAAAATCTTTCTTATCTATATGCCGAGTAAAAAATAGAATATGCAACAAATCTCACAGTTGTGAAAATGTGTAAGAAAAGAAAGAAAATTCATTGTTGATTGGTTCAGAGGTACCTGATTCTGAACTTGGTAGGGCGAACTACTGTTCGATCCCCCGCAATCTACGAATGGGATGTATAAAGGGTTACCACATTTGTGTATCAGGCCCCGTGCGAGAAAATGGGACCAAAGTCACTAACCGGTTACTCCACTACGTGCGTGAATAAGGTAAAGGGCTTAATGTGATTGCGTTAGAATGAAACCGGGTGAAATAGATACGAAAACTGATGGTTGAACTATAATATAATGATTAGAACTGGATTGTATAAAAGAGAGGTCTATGACAAGCTTGTTGCTTTGTGTCATTATTGTATCCTTAGTGTTTTACACTAGTACCCGTCTAACTAACAAGAAACTCTTTTTCAGATCCATTGGTATGCCAGGTATGTGCATTTGATGAAGTTTGTCCGTTTTAATAGATTGATTGCTTGAGGACAAGCAAAGATTCAAGTGTGGGAGAGTTTGATAACACGAATTTATATCATATTTTTACTTCGATTTATGTCATTTTCTTATTCTGATTTTCGTCTAATATCCGATTTTCTCGAGATTATTTAAGTGTTTTTGCAGGTAATCACATTTTATAAGTTAAAGTATGCTAAGTGTGGAAAAGAACCAAAACATGCAAGAAAAGAGCAGAAAAGAGAAGAAAAACTGAAGAATCCAAAAATTGATGATATCACGATCATCATGGATATGCCACGACCGTGGCAACCTCAAAATGTATCACGACCGTCACACTTTATCACGATCGTCATGCGCCCAATATTACACACTGAAGCAGAAACGTGTCTACGAATTTTCAGAGAGCAGTTTTCACACGATGTTATTTTCCTCCGAAGATTGCTAGGTCCAAAGTGGTGTAACCGTCAGTGTGAGTGGCTAAATTCTCTCCAACCTCTACCTTAACTGAGCCTATAAATACCAGTCATTGTGAAGAACAAAGGGTGGCCAAATTCTCTTATCAAGTATACTGTCTTGCTGCCAAATTGTCTCCAGAGCTTTAGTTTCATTTTAACTTTGCATTTTCATTCCCTTGTCAACCATTACCGAACAAAGTAATAGTTCCTCACACTGAGGAACTATTACGACTTAGTTTTAGTTTTTTTGTTTCATTGCCTTCAACCTTTGCTATTTATTTCATTCAAGCAAGAACATACCAGCTTGTGGAGGGATTGTTGTTGCTGTTATTACTGAATTCCAGGTTTCCGTTATTTAATTCAAAGCATTATTTATTTCTTTCTTAATTATGTCTGTGTTTATTTATTTCCTTGCCTTTGCGTTTAATTTCCTAATTATGTCGAGCTAAACCGATCTTATCGGTATGTAATGAAGTAACTAAAATGAATTAATTTTCTCTAAGCTAAAACCAATAATCAACCCTTCTTCTGGCTTTGATTTCTTAATTTAAAACTCAACTTTTATTACGAGAGTAAAAAAGTAACATAGGTTAAAGTCGAGACCACGGGAGTATGGGGCTTTACCCGGATAGCTGAAATCGAGCGTTAGTTTTAAAAACAGTGGAAGCGCTTTAAAGTTAATTAGGCTTAATTAGTTTTCAAAAAGTATTTTTAACCTCATACGGGCTAGCGAGAGCAGACGTATTGACTTAGAAGTATAGTCCGAAGCAATAACCACGGGACTGTGATTTGAGGGCTTTTAAACCGGTTTTTCCTACAGATGAATAGGGTGATAAATCTGTATACGCTTAGGTTAAATTAATTCCACGTAGGTTATCGAATTATATACCGATAACTTAATCATAACTAGTATTCCCAAATTTTAATTTCCCGTTTGAACTAAAAACCAAATTCTGATTAGCCTTAGATAAACATAGTAACGATAGATAACGGTGCGTTTGATTTCTAGTCTCTGTGGGATCGATAATCTTTTAAAACTACGTGATACAACTGTATACTTGCAGTAACCCCCATTCGACTCATAAAGTCGCGATCAGGTCCTAGCATGGATGGTGTTTTTGGAGAAGATGCTTGGGAGTTGCATTGCCGATACTTGAAAGGGATCATGCATAGGAGAGATGTTCTCATTCAAGAGCTGATTCAGAGACCAAAGCATCCCGACACCAAAAAGCTGTTCAAGGAAATTCAAGACTGGAGCAAAGAGCATAATGGATGGGGGGATTGGCACTTGTGGACTTTGATGACATGCCGTAGTTTTCTATTTTCTTTTATTTGGATCACCACCAGGCTTGTTGGTCGGGATCTATGATTATTGCGTTCAGACTTATTATTTTGGGTTATGATTGTTGACAATCGATTATCCTCTGGTTTTTCTTAATACATGAGCAGAAGTTCCATTCTATCTTGTTGTTAAACTGGAATCAAGGGGAGGATCGCCCTGCGAATATTCAAACATGTTTATTTGCATTTGCATATTCATGATCATTTTGCATCACAGGTGTTTATCACTGGTTTTCTTATCTTGTTCTTATCCGCAACGCAGGATTGCGGATCAACACATTCACCGGTATTCTACCAGACAAAATCAGAAGAAAGTCATGGATCAACTACAAGCCGAGATGACTGAGATGCGGACCCGCATGACTCAATTCATGGATTTAATGCAAGGTGTTGCTCAAGGGCAAGAGCAGTTAAGGACTCTTGTTCAGCCACTGATTGCGAGAATTGATGAAGAGGGTGTCCTTCATGGAGGAGTTCATACTGGTGTTACTGGTAATAATGTTCAGAATGGCCCTCCGGGCGGAGGTATTCCTGTTACTGGTGTTGTGATCCCTCCGGGCGGAGGAGAAAATGTTGTGGTTCCCACTTTAGTGGGAGGAGGTAACAGTGTCTGCGCAATTCATGGTCGTCAGTATGACGATCTTCAGGAGAATGCATTCTCTGTGCCAGGTGGGGATGTTGGTCCCCAATTGACAATGATCAGAGATTCAGGTTAATTGAGGAACAACTAAGGGGTGTTGTGAATCAAGATTCTGTGGGTATGGATCTAGAGGATTTGGGGCTGGTTCCAGGCGTCATTATCCCACACAAGTTTCAGACTCCTACTTTTGAAAAATACAACGGTATGACTTGCCCAAGGACTCACGTGAGGGCGTACGCAAGTAAAATGGCTGATCATGCAAAGAATGAGAAGTTGATGATGCATTGCTTTCAGGATAGCCTATCTGGGGCATCCCTGGAATGGTATATGCAGCTAGAGAGGAAAGACGTTCGTAGTTGGAGAGAGCTGGCAGGGGCTTTTATTAAACACTATCAATATAACACTGACATGGCTCCAAACAGAACACGGCTGCAGAACTTGTCACAGAGGAATAATGAGAGTTTCAAGGAATACGCCCAGAGGTGGCGGGACTTGGCAGCGAGGGTTCAGCCTCCCATGTTGGAGCGAGAAATGATAAGTATGTTTATGGCCACCTTGCAGGGTCATTACTATGAAAAGATAGTACCATGTATGACTGGAAAGTTTGCTGATTTGATCTTAGTAGGAGAAATGGTGGAAAGCAGAATTAAGGCGGGAAAAATATCAGGCAGTGATGGGTCCTCATCTGGAGGAGGTAAGAAGCCATATGCTAGTGGTTATAAGAAGAAGGAGGGAGATACAAACTCTGTGTTGTCATATCGTGGTAGAGAAGGACCTCGTCAGAACTTCAATCAGCAGGTGGCTTCTGTAACCATCCCAGCAGCACCTCAGCAGCCAGCAGTACCTCAGCACCAAAATCAGGCTCCTCGCAAACAGCAGCCTCTGTCTAGGAGGGATAGGCATTTTGACACTCCACCTCTTCCTTACTCTCAATTATTTCAACACTTGTTACAGTTACAATTAATTCAGAAGAGGACATTGGCTCCACCCACTGGCAATCCACCTCCTGGCTACGACGCCAACGCCCACTGTGAGTTTCATTCTGGGGCACCCGGACATCATATTGAGAACTGTAAAGCTTTTAAGCATCAGGTTCAAGATTTGGTGGATTCAAAAGCCATCAATTTCTCCAACGATGCTCCAAATGTGAATCAGAACCCGATGCCGAATCACGGTGGACCAAGGGTTAATGCTATTATTAAAGACTGTGAAGACTTGAATTTGATTTCAGATGTGAACGAGGTCCAAACTCCTTTGGGTGTGGTGTAGGAAAGACTGTTGAAGGGAGGGGTATTTCCTGGTTGTGATGAAGGTTGTGCAGGGTGTGTGGCGCAACCGGACGGTTGTGATTTATTAAAAGCAGGTGTCCAGAGAATAATCAATGAAGGGATATTACAATTTGTCAGGGGTTGTAAGCAGAGAAAAATTACTGACAGAGGGACTGATGTCGCCACAATAACAATTCCATTCAAGACAATAACCATATCAACGCCGGCGAGACCAGCGCCGGTCATTATCACTGTTCCTGGGCCAGTCCCGTATGAGAGTACCAAGGCCATCCCGTGGAACTATGGGGCCTAGGTGTTTGTTGATGGCAAGAAGTAGGAGTTGGTAAGAACATCGGCTGCGAGTGCAGTGGTTGAAAATCTTGTTGAAGCAGAGGCTATCACTAGGAGTGGTAGAGTCTTTATTCTGTCTGAGGATCAAGGTGGCAGTTCGAAGCAAGACAAAGGGAAACAAGTGATGGATGAGTCTGTACAGAGACAGGAAGTAAATAATTATATGACAAAGCAGGTTGGGGATACTTTCTCAGAAGATGTAGAAGAGTTTATGAGATTGATCAGGAAAAACGATTACAAAATTGTTGATCAACTTCACCAAACTCAATCGAAGATTTCCATCCTATCTTTACTATTGTGCTCTGAGGCACACCGAAATGCATTGCTGAAGGTTTTGAATATGGCCTATGTACCGCAGGAAATATCTGTCAATCAGTTAGAAGGGGTTGTGGCTCATGTGAATGCTGGTAATGGCTTGGGTTTCACCGATTTAGATCTGACTCTAGCTGGGAAGAATCACAACAACGCTCTGCATATTTCAGTGGAATGCCGCGGTTCCTTAATGTCGCATGTGTTAGTTGATACCGGGTCATCTTTGAATGTGCTGCCGAAGAAGGCTTTGATGAAGTTAGATACTCGTGGGTTGATTTGTACACCGAGTGACTTGGTGGTACGTGCTTTTGATGGTTCCAAGAGGTCAGTTTTTGGAGAACTAGTTCTGCCGATCAAGGTGGGCCCTGAGATTTTCGACACCACCTTTTACATAATGGATATTCAGCCTGCTTGTAGTTGTTTTTTAGGTCGCCCTTGGATCCATAGCGCTGGGGCAGTAACGTCTACGCTGCATCAGAAGTTGAAATATATGGTGGATGGCCACGTTGTGACCATTTGTGGTGAGGAAGAGATCATGGTAAGTCACCTATCGACCTTCAAGTATGTAGAGGTAGATGGTGAAGTACAGGAAACTTTGTGCCAAGCCTTCGAAGCTGTGAAAATTCCCAGAGAACCCCCAAAGGTGGCCAGTTAGCCTGAAGCGGCTGCCCAACCCGAAGTTGTCAGACAACCAGAGGTTTTGATGTCCTCTTTCAAAGAGGTGTGCGCTGTAGTTGAAGCTGGTGGTTCTCAGAGGTGGGGCCAGGTCATTGATGTTCAAAGGAAGCAGGATACCCATGGACTGGGGTACAAGCCACCTCGACGAGCTCAAGAGCCTCCCAAGTATGCTGGCCCGATTCGGTTCACAAGTGCTGGGGTTTTCTTTAATCAGGTTAATGCTATTAAGGATGAAGGAGATAGTGACTGTGACATGGATGGATGGATCCGTCCCTGCACCCCTGGTCAGAGTTTAGGCAACTGGTCTTCCGAGAAAGTCATCCAAGTGACTCGCCCGGAGTAATTTGCTTTTGTTTTCTGTTATGTTAAATCCTACGTTCCGCCCAGGACGTGGTGATATTTATTTGTAGGGCTTTGATGTTTTATTCGCTACTTTTATCATCAATAAAGGACGTTTTTTCATTCAAATATTTTGATCCCTGCTTTTCTGTTTTTACTTTTCGCACTAACCCACATCAAAATGGCAATGTGTTTTCTTGTTTGTTGCACTCATAATAAAAATAAAACATCCATCATGCAGGTTTCTTTGTTCAGATTCCACCCATCATGACTTAGCTATGGCTCGATATGACTTTGACAATCCCATCTATCAGGCCGAAGAAGAGACTGACGAAGACTGTGACTTACCAGAAGAATTATCCAGGCTACTGAAACAGGAGGAAAGGTTATTCTACCTTATCAGGAGGAAGTTGAGACTGTTAATCTGGGAACCGAGGACGTTAAACGAGAAGTAAGGGTTAGGGCTGCTTTGGAAGACACTGTTAAGGGAAGATTGATTGAGTTGCTTCGAGAGTATGTGGATATCTTCGCCTGGTCTTATCAAGACATGCCCGGGCTTGACACCGACATTGTCGCACACCGGTTGCCGCTTAAAGAGGGTTGTACTCCAGTCAAGCAGAAACTGAGAAGGACGAAACCAGATATGGCTGTAAAGATCAAGGAAGAGGTTCAGAAATAGTTGGACGCCGAATTTCTTGCCGTAACAAATTATCCTCTGTGGGTTGCTAATATTGTACCTGTACCTAAGAAGGATGGGAAGGTCAGGATATGTGTTGATTACCGAGATTTGAATAGAGCAAGCCCGAAGGATGATTTCCCGCTCCCCCACATCGACATGTTAGTGGACAACACTGCTCAATATTCTGTATTTTCCTTTATGGACGGCTTCTCTGGGTATAACCAAATCAAAATGGCCCCAAAGGACATGGAGAAGACGACGTTCATAACACCGTGGGGAACATTTTTATACAAGGTAATGCCCTTTGGGTTGAAGAATGTTGGGACAACCTATCAGCGGGAAATGGTGACTCTCTTTCATGATATGATTCACAAGGAGATTGAAGTCTATGTTGATGACATGATTGTGAAGTCACAGACAGAGGAAAAACACCTGGTAAACCTCCAGAAGCTGTTTGAAAGGTTGAGGAAGTTCAGACTGAGATTGAATCCGAACAAGTACACTTTCGGTGTGAGGTCTGGTAAATTGCTGGGATTCATTGTTAATGAAAGAGGTATCGAGGTTGATCCTGCCAAGATAAGAGCCATACAAGAGATGCCTGAGCCAAGGACGGAGAAAGAGGTTCGTAGTTTCTTGGGGAGGTTGAATTATATTGCTAGGTTCATCTCTCATCTTACGGCCACGTGTGAACCAATTTTCAAGTTGTTAAGAAAAGATCAGGAGGTCAGGTGGAATGAAAATTGTCGAGAGGCATTTGAAAAGATAAAGGAGTATTTGCAGGAACCTCTAGTCCTTATGCCATCGGTGCCCAGGAGACCGTTAATTATGTACCTTATGGTTCTTGAGAACTCAATGGGTTATGTGCTCGGTCAACACGACGAGACAGGCAGGAAAGAGCACGCCATTTACTACCTGAGTAAGAAGTTCACTAATTGTGAATCAAGATACTTTATGTTGGAAAAGACATGTTGTGCACTCGCTTGGGCAACCAAGCGTCTGAGGCAGTATATGTTAAACCACACAACCTTGTTGATTTCGAAGATGGATTCGATTAAGTACATGTTTGAGAAGCAAGCACTTTCTGGAAGGATAGCCCGTTGGCAGATGGTTTTGACAGAATACGATATTCAGTATGTTTCTCAGAAGGCCATTAAGGGAAGTGTTCTGTCAAAATATCTTGCTGAACAGCAGGTCGAGGATTATCAGCCAATGAAGTTTGAATTTCCAGACGAGCATGTTATGTTTCTGAAAATGAAAGATTGTGAAGAGCCTCCGCGTGACGAAGGACCTGAGATTGGGTCTCAATGGAAGCTAATATTTGATGGAGTTGTTAACTCATATGGTAACGGAATTGGGGCAACCATTACAACCCCGAAGGGTTCTCATATACCTTTCACTGCCCGGTTAGCGTTCGTGTGTACCAACAATGAGGCGGAGTATGAAGCATGCATCACGGAGTTAGAAGAAGCGATTGATTTGAGAATTAAGAACCTCGATGTCTATGGTGATTCCGCGTTGGTAGTTAATCAGATTATAGGAGAATGGGAGACTCGTCAGGCGAATTTGGTACCTTACAACAACTATGCCAGAAGGTTGTTACCTTTCTTTGACAGGGTGGATTTTCATCATGTGCCCCGAGCTGAGAATCAGATGGCTGATGCGTTGGCGACATTGACATCCATGTATAAGGTGAACCGTTGGAATGAAAATCCTTCGATTAGAATCATGCGTCTGGATAGACCAGCTTTTGTGTTTGCAATTGATGATGTGTCAGATGGCAAACCGTGGTATCATGATATTAAGGTTTTTCTGAAGAGACAGGAGTATCCAGAGGGTGCCTCCACCAAGGATAAGAAGACTCTGAGAAGGTTGGCAGGAAACTTCTTTCTGAACAAGGATGATGTGTTATATAAGAGGAACTTCGATATGATCTTGCTACGTTGTGTTGATGAACACGAGGCAGGTTTGTTGATGGAGGAAGTTCACGAGGGTTCTTTCGGTACTCATTCCAGTGGACACACCATGGCTAGAAAGTTGTTGAGGGCGGGATATTACTGGATGACTATGGAGTCTGATTGTTTCAAGTACGCCCGAAAGTGTCATAAATGCCAGATTTATGCAGATAAGATGCATGTACCGCCTACGCCTCTAAACGTGTTATCATCACCTTGGCCTTTTGCAATGTGGGGCATAGATATGATTGGAAAGATTGAGCCCACTTCTTCCAATGGGCATCGTTTCATTTTGGTTGCCATTGACTATTTCACAAAGTGGGTGGAAGCAGCCTCGTACGCCAACGTCACCAAGCAAGTGGTAGCCCGGTTTATAAAGAAGGACATCATCTGTCGTTATGGGGTCCCGGAGAGAATCATTACCGATAATGGCTCGAATTTGAACAATAAGATGATGAAGGAACTATGTCAGAGTTTTAAGATCGAGCATCATAATTCCTCTCCATATCGTCCGAAGATGAATGGGGCTGTTGAGGCAGCGAATAAGAATATCAAGAAGATTGTGCAAAAGATGGTGGTAACATATAAAGACTGGCATGAGATGCTACCTTATACCCTACATGGTTACCGTACTTTGGTACGTACATCAACTGGGGCAACCCCTTTCTCATTGGTATATGGTATGGAAGCAGTTCTACCATTAGAGGTAGAGATTCCTTCTTTGAGAATTCTGGCAGACGTGAAGCTTGATGAAGCTGAGTGGGTACGTTCCAGACTGGATCAGCTGAACCTTATTGAAGAGAAGAGATTGGCAGCCATTGCACATGGTCAGTTGTATCAGAGTAGGATGAAGAAAGCCTTCGACCAGAAAGTGCATCCTCGGAGTTTTCAGACAGGTGAATTGGTTTTGAAAAGGATCATTCCTCCTCAAACAGATCACAGGGGCAAATGGACTCCAAACTACGAAGGGCCATATGTGGTAAGAAAGGTTTTCTCTGGGGGAGCCTTACTACTTTCAACTATGGATGGCGAAGATTTCACGTCCCCTGTGAATGCAGGCGTAGTCAAAAAATACTTCGCATGAAAGAGACCCGCTGGACATAAAAAGAAAGTCCAGGCAAAAAAGGGGCATCCTGGCGAACCATGAAAAAGAAAAGGTTCGGGCAAAAATTAGGGATAAAATGTAAAAGAGAAACATGTAAACCCGCAAAGTTGAAAACCGAAAAAGGAAACTTTGGCAAGAATGGGTATCCCGATGGATTGAAAACCCGAAAAGGGCGATCCAGGCAAAAGTTAGAGATTCGAAGGCGAAAGGCTATGGTCCGCGTTCGATCTGTGAGCACTTTCAATACTTGGAGATTCTGAAAGGAAGGAATCAGTACAGTTGGTCTCTTTAAAGGTCAAGATATTTGTGGATAAGCAGGACATATGGGTCATAGCTGAGTTGAATCATGGTGGATATTTGTTCCCGCATTGCCGACATATGTATTTTCTTTTTGCTTTTGCGCAATTACCTCTTTTTAGGAGTTGCTTCCAATTGTAAATGTTTATTTATAGGCCACTTTTCTCAATAAAATTTTCATTTCACTCAAAGAGCTTTCCATTATTTGTTTTACTTTTACAGTTTTGTTTTCAAAAACGTCCGATATTTTGATAAACATTGCATATAAAACTTCGAGCTTTGCGGAGCATAACGAAAAATAGTAGAAATTGCTTAGGCATTAGTTATGGTGGGTGGTAACTGAGATAGTCATGTTGTGGCATATTCTGTTTGGTGTTATCTGATTTGCAGGGCAACGGGATTGCACTTCCCCAGTAGGGTTGCTCTCCCCAGCATTAAGAGTGCACCTTCCTCAGTAGAGCAGTCTCTCCCCAACAGGAGACTTGGGGAATTTGTTCTCTGGATCAAGACGTTGGTTCCCCACAGAATCAGGGTGTCCACTCTCCCCAGCCAGTCAGGAAGTGTGCTTTCACCAACAACATTATGTTTTAATCCCTAGCAAGGTGAGGGTAAAGTCATTCTCCCAATCAGCAGGTCAAGTTCAGCAATATCCCCAAGCAGGATGGTATTATGGACTGTTTTCTCCAAGCGGGATCTGGTAGCAATTAGCGCCGTCATTTGTACAGCCGTGGTTGGCATCCCCAGCAGGTTCTGAGCCCAATTGTTATTGGCGATTTTCGGTAACAGACTTCTGGTTCCGTTATTGGCACTCATTCTCAACTCCCCCAGCAGAGGAGAAATCTCAGGTTTTGGATGTTACCTTCAGTAAAGGACATGTGTAATCCCCGGTAGTGTGGATGTTCTTTTGGGATTTCATCCCCAGCAGAAGTTGTTGATCCAAAGAGTCGGTCGGAGTGATCCTTCTCAGCAGAGTTCTTGGATTTAGAGGACAATTTATTTTTGTCATCCCCAACTGAATTGATCTCTTCTCTCCAGCATTTATTTTGCTGGAGGGGCCCTTTTTGCATATCATAAGCATTTGCATTGTATCCTCAAACGCGTAGCATTTCCATTTCGTATGGAGCATTACGCCAAAAATTCAAACATTTGCATTCGAAGTATAAGCCAGGTTTGATACTTTCTTTGCCATCTCTCTTTCTCAGCAAAGATGGCATAACTCAAGAGATTTTGGTTTATCCTCGGTGAGATCGTCGAGGGACGCGTTCCTCATGCCTGTGCTCCCCGGCAGAATCTTTTATTTAGACTTCTCCTTTCCCCGGCGGTGTCATCTTATCTATGGATTATGAGTCCGTTAGGAATTTTCCTTTGTTGGGCCTTTCTCTTTTGTGAAATCCAGTTCTCAGCTGGTAGTCAGTTCTCGCTTGACATATCTTTGTTTGCCGGTTTCTCTTTCTCGATAGGGGTGGTATAAATCAGGAGTTTTGTTTCACGTTATCCTCAGCGAAGTCCACGTTCTGTAGGTCTTCCTTTGTGGGTACGGTTGAGGTCGTATTCGTATTATTTCTGTGGGCAGAATGATTGCGATCAGTCTTCCTTTGTGAGTACGATTGAGGTCATATTCTTATTATCTTTGTGGGTAGAATGATTGCGGTCAGTCTTCCTTTGTGGGTACGGTTGAGGTCGTATTCGTTTTATTTCTGTGGGTAGAGTGATTGAGGTCAGTCTTCCTTTGTGAGTACGATTGAGGTCGTATTCGTATTATTTCTGTGGGTAGAGTGATTGAGGTCAGTCTTCCTTTGTGAGTACGATTGAGGTCGTATTCGTATTATCTTTGTGGGTGGAATGATTGCGGTCAGTCTTCCTTTGTGAGTACGATTGAGGTCGTATTTGTATTATCTTTGTGGGTGGAATGATTGCGGTCAGTCTTCCTTTGTGAGTACGATTGAGGTCGTATTTGTATTATTTCTGTGGGTAGAGTGATTGAGGTCAGTCTTCCTTTGTGAGTACGATTGAGGTCGTAGTCGTATTATTTTTGTGGGTAGAGTGATTGAGGTCAGTCTTCCTTTGTGAGTACGATTGAGGTCGTAGTCGTATTATTTTTGTGGGTAGAGTGATTGAGGTCAGTATTCCTTTGTGAGTACAATTGAGGTCGTATTCGTATTATTTTTGTGGGTAGAACGATTGAGGTCGTAGTCATATTATTTTTCAGCACGCGCCATTTCGTTATCCCGCCATTTGCATATTTCAAGGGTTCTTTCGGTATTCGATCCCCGTGTATCCTGGAATGTCTGAAAGTCGTCGCTATCATACCTTCAGGACCAAGTTGATTGAATAGGGGAAGCTGTAGCACCCCAAAATTTGCTCTCTTACTTTTAGTACTAACTGGCTTATGTTTCATTTCATTTTGCATATTCATGTGTGCATATCATTGGTACTTAGCATGGGGTCAAGGTGCTTGGGGCAGTTCAAGAGGAGAAGGTGTTCTTCAAAGGGTCAAGCAAAAGTCCTTGTGTTGACCAAGAGATCAAGAGGAGAAATGGTTATTGATGCCACCATTATTTGAGTCACTAAGGGGCCTTGGGCATCAAGAGATCCTATTTGGTCTATCACATCATCAAGAGTTCACAATTGGCAAGAAATCTCAAGTGAACCACTCTCTCCTAACCAGTGCAGAAATTAGGGTTTTGAGATTCTTGAGTTTATTGCTCCAATGGGAAAGCTCCTTGAGTTTTTATCATCACCAAATGGCATATCTCATCTTTGTTGGAGAGGATACACATTATATTCAGAGGAATTTGGATTTGGAGGATGTGTTAATTCCTCTTAGACTAAGGATACCAAAATTAGGGTTTGCTATAAAATCAGTTTATTTATGATTTTTTGGGCAAGACTTGATTCTATGGTATTCCTTGGGTCCCTAAGTATCTAGGAATGGAAAATTGTCCATCAATTTGATTCATAAGAGGTTCAATTGATCAATTGATTGAAAATCAGGAGAATTGGGGAAAAGTCAACTGTGCAGAGGAAAAAGTCAACTCCTGACTTTTTGAGGTCAAATTCATGTTCCTCATCTCAAATATGTCCATTGATGAAGATTTTATCAGGAGATATCAGGAGATTAACAAAAAATCAAGAGATGTGAGAAGTTTCCAAAAATAGAAACTAGGGTTTCCATTTATGGTAAGTTTTGGCAACTTGAGTACCCATCTTTGGAGCATTCTTTTTCTGTGATCTAAGCTCCAAACTTAATGGTTATGAAGGCCTTTCAAAAGTTCACATTTCAAGCTTCAAAACCATACCAAGAACATCCCCATTGGATTAAAATTGAGTGAGATATGGTGGTTTAAAGTTTGGGGTTTCTAGGGCAAAATGACCAACCATGGCAAGTCATGGGCGAGCCAGCACGCCCTCAATTCTACAAACACTTGGTGTGCATGTTTTGTCCAACTTCAAGGGGAAATATCTAGTTGATAGAGGCTTCAAATGAAAAAATGCTCAACATGACTTTGGTTCCTCTCAATCTCCTCTACAATTTTTGTGTTGGAAGTTTTTTTATATGATCAACCATTTGGGAGATATGATGAGTCAAAGTGGGTAACCTCAAGCTGAAAATCTCACACGCCCATGAGCAGGTCATGACCAGGTTGGGTGACATACAAAGTCAGTTTCAATCACACAACTTTGGGGTCACTTTTATGTCCCTTAGAGGACTCCATTCCATTCTATTCCAACACCAAAGTTGTTGTCCTCATGGCCCTCTATTCAAAGAGCACAAGAGTGCACCAAAGAGAGGCATGATTCTCAAGCTATGAACCTTCAAAATAGTGGGTACAAATCTGAAAGTTTCATGGCATGTTGTGATCAGATGCAATCAGAACTTTCCATATTTGCATCTTGGGTAACTTAGCACGCTTTAGGCCCAAAGTATCCACCAGAATAACCCTAATGCACTCTATAAAAGGACATGGAGTTGAGTGGAAAAAGGGAGGAATTTGGAGAGAAAAAAAGAGGTGTTATGCTGCTGAATTTCTGAGCAATCCACAAGCATTCCATTTCCTTCGTTTGATCCACCATAGTCACCAGAGAGCAAGCTTCCTCTTCCTTGGATACTAAGCTTCTTCAAACCGCAGGTATAACCACTCCAAACTCTACTGATTGCATGCTATTTTCGTGTGTTTTTACTTGTTTTGAAGTCCACTAGGGACCTCGTGTGAATCTGGCTAGTGATAGACACCATACGTGTGTAGTTAATTTTTTCTAGGGCAAACTTTATCTCTTCGAATCTCTTTGTGTGCATGTTATTTTCTATTTTTGAGATTGGATATGTGATCTGCATGATGAAAGGATCATTTTGGTATAAGGGTCATGAATTTCTGGGCACCTGTGTTCATCCCCACGGCAGAGACTCACCGGAGAAGACGACCGGAGTCTTCTCCGGCCACCTGAAAAACCTACCTGGCCTGAACCCTAACCCCCCCCCCCCCCCTTCCAGTTTAAAACGTGGTCGTTGGATTTGTGTGATCTGATGGTTGTGAGGGTGCCAGCGCATTAAAGAGGCACCCTCCCCATCACGTGTTCCTTTTTTTATTTTCTGATTTTTTTTTACTGATTGTGTGTGTCTGCTTCGTCATATCATGCCATGTGCCTGCGTTCTGATACGTTTGATCATGCTACCCAATCTGATCATCATAGTTGACCAGATCCAATGGTCATTGTTGAGTCAATCATTTTGACTGAGGTCCACCCATAAACTATCAGGCCAACGCTCATTGGGCCTTTCCCTTTTACGCTTTCCACACCCCCAGCCTAGGCCCATTGGTTTTTTTAACACGTTTTTTACTTTCGCTGCACCCTCCCTGACCCATTTATTCTATTTTATTTTTCTTTTTGCTATTTGTTTCATTTTTATTTATTAAAAATATTTCTGAGCATTATAAAATTCCCAAAAAATTCATGACGCATTCTTACACATTTAAATAATTTTTGATAATTTTATTTTCTTGTTTTTACATATTTTTAT
The DNA here is from genome assembly GCA_022829125.1 of Lathyrus tuberosus. Lineage (NCBI taxonomy): Eukaryota > Viridiplantae > Streptophyta > Magnoliopsida > Fabales > Fabaceae > Lathyrus > Lathyrus tuberosus. Next base: position 7,275,432 of record JALAZF010000212.1, read on the forward strand.
GTTTTATTTGGAATTTTATTTTAATTTCTTTTATAGGTGCATTTAGTCATGGTATTTGCATTTCCTCATTTTTGTTTGACATAGTTATGATCCGAATTTTCACATGAAACTTGATACATGATTGTATGATACATTGAGGAATTCTATGCATTTTTTATAGATTTTTTAGGGCATTTCTTGTTGACTATTGAGTGCCATACTTGGACAACTTGTTTGTATGATTTGTATGAGATGTTGAGGCATCTTTAATCATGTTTAATGTTGAGTTTTTGCACATCCTTTTGATACATGTTTGCACACTGGTTTTACTTCATATAACTTGCATCTTTCATTTTTCTCAAACTTTTAATATCACTCTTGATCCATGTTTTGCATGTGTGTTTGTTAATGAACTCATGCTGGGGTTGTAATATGTTTTGAGGTTGTTATCTTGTGATGATTGTTGGGATGTTTTGACATCATTTTCTAGGCATCTTATAGGACATTCTCATCCATTCTCAGTGATTTCTAATGTCATCTTGAATGCCTCCTAAGTTCATGAGCACTTGACATTTGTTTGAAATTATTTGAACTAGTTTTACTTTCTTTCTCCTATGTGTTTCAACATGAGAGTTGCATGAACCTTGTATGCTCATTTCACATCTTAGATGCCACCTCACATGTCATGTTGCTGGTTTGTATTCATTTCCATGTTTATTCATCTTACATCTTCTTTCTTTGTTTAGGTTACAAATATGTTTCATGTTTGGACTTCAGTAGATTGTTTTCATTTCTTCTTGCTTTAATCATTCTCCATGTTTTCATTCATGACTCTTATGCCTTCTTGAGGACATTTCCATGCATATTTTAAATGTCATTTTCTTATCGGTTTAATGTTTGCATATGCATTGTTGCATGATCCATTTGTTTTCATTTCTCATAGTTAATCCATAACTTACATTTGCATGATCTGTGGGTGCATGTTTTAATTTAGGTTGACCTTTGTCTAGTACCTTAGCCTTGGTATGTTTCATTGGCCTATACCTACTACCCTAGGAGGTTCCTTAGCCCTTAGGTCCCTTCCCTTGTGGTTTAAGTCTTATTTGCTTCTTTAGTTGTCTTCTCAAGGCAACTAGCTTGTTTTGATTTATCTTTCAGTACTTACTTTCAATTATTGCTACTGTTTTGTATTAACCTTTTGTGCAGGGGAAGAGGTAAGGAACTTGAGGGTGTGGATAGTTATCCATGTTCACCCTCACTCTCTCTTTCTCCCATCTCTTCTTTTCTTTAGACTTAGGTTGTTCTCAAAACTTCCCCTTAGGGCCACTTTTGCATGATAACATTAGGATAGATTTCCCCTTAGTGTTTTTCTTTTCTTTTGAGTCCCTCTTCTCATCTCATAACCCTTCTAAGATACTTAATAAGGTCAACTTGCCTTGCACACAAGCCTTAAACATAGGAAGTGAAGATTGAGGGGCCCCCTTCTCTCTTTTAGAGTGTTGAGCATACGTCCCATTGGGGACGACCATGCGACGCATTCGTTCGCGTGTCATAGACTATGGTTCAAGGTGAGTTATGAACTAACTCAAGTCACTTCTGTCTAAAAAATACAAACAAATTTCAAATCATTTTTGTCCTTCGGGATCGTCAAATTAAAGGCTATTTTCAAAAAGGGCACGTTACTTTCCGTTTTGTCGCAAACAGGCATCGACCCTAACTGCCGGACGCGAACTTAACGTCGCTCATAAAAAACACAAAAAGAACTTGGTCCGAACTACGTTGACTCTGAATTTCCCATTGCACAAAGGGAATACGTAGGCCTAGGACGACGATGTCCTACCGAGTCTGTCTTTGTTTTCCCCTTCCCCGTGTCAGTACAGCCATAGATTTTAGGATAACTCACCCTTAGATTAGATAACAAGCATGGATCCCATCGAGTACGATGGACGCATGGGGTGCTAACACCTTCCCCTCGCGTAACCGACTCCCGAACCCAGGTTATGGTTGCGATGACCATCCCTTTCCCTCTTCCTCAGGTTTACGCGGTGTTTCCTTTCCCTCTCTTGGGATAAATATACATTGTTGGCGACTCTATTTACCGCACCACTTTCGCGTTTGTACCTGGATGAAAATCCTGGGAGCGACATCCGTCAGCTTCTTAGAAGTTTTCACAGCCTCCTCTTAGGCTTCGTATAATGATTCTTCCTCCGGGAAGATAGCCTCCTCTTGGGCTTCGTACAAATTGTCCCTTCGGCTTCTTAAAAGTTGTTCTCGCCTCCTCTTGGGCTTCGTACAAATTGTCCCTTCGGCTTCTTAAAAGTTGTTCTCGCCTCCTCTTGGGCTTCGTACAAATTGTCCCGACGACCTCTTAAAGGTATAGGAACAGAAATTAGTCATCTTAATAGAACAGTCTTTCAAAGAGTCTAGATCTTTCTACCGCGAACGTACTGTCTCTTGATCTCCCTTAAGCATAGTACAAAAGATATAACTCTAGACTTGGACAGTCTAATCTCCTTGAGTCTCGAAGACATTCTCAAGTTCCTTTCAAAAATAGGAAGAAAACACCCATAGACTTGGGCAGTCTCAATACCCCTTGGATTCCCTATTTCCTTAAAGAATAGGAAATAATTCCGGTCCTCAGATCAAATCCATGAGTACAACATTACCCATATAAGAACTGATTTTCTCTTTGAACCAACATACTGGACCCGTCACTCAACTGAAACAGTAACCCTAGCCTCCTCTTGGGCTTTGTACAATGATTCTCCCCAGCAGAGTTAAACATTTTTTGCCTCCATCTCGGGCTTTGTACGAGATACAAAAAAACACTCTCTTGTTGAGTTAATCCTCTTTTAGCCTCCATCTCGGGCTTCGTACAAGATACAGAACACTCTCTTGTTGAGTATAAAAAGACTCTCTTGTTGAGTCGATCACCTTTAGCCTCCATCTCGGGCTTCGTACGAGATACAAATCACTCTCTTGTTGAGTATAAAAGACTCTCTTGTTGAGTCAAACCCTTTTAGCCTCCGTCTTGGGCTTCGTACAAGACACATATAAAAACACTCTCTTGTTGAGTAAACCCTTTTAGTCTCTATCTCGGGCTTCGTACGAGACACAAAAGCAACCTCTTGTTGGGTCAATAGCCTCCTCTTAGGCTTTGTATAAAGAAATCCCCGTTTGATTCAATCAACCTTTTAGCATCAAATCTGTACCTTGCTCAAACATCAACAACTCCTTTTCCTCCGTCTAATTTCTGTAAGCGGCAAGCCTCTGGAGTATTTATATCCACGCCACTGTCCCTCTTTTAGCATGAGAAATTCCTAAGGAAAGATGGCATTGCTTTAAACTGAGTTAAAGTCTTCTCTTTCTGGTTGAAAATCCCCTATAAAGGAAATTATGGCATCGCTGGATTCACATATCCCAGTTAAAGTAATTCTCCTTTATAATTAGTCACCCAACAATTATGACAAACAGACCCCTCTTTAGAGATGACAAATTCTCTCTAAAGTCAACACCCTTTTAGCCTCACATCTTGGGCTTCGAACAAGATACAAATAGACCCTTCAGCTTCACATCTTGGGCTTTGAACAAGATATAAACCACCTTTAGCTTCATGTCTTGGGCTTTGAACAAGACACCAAAACACCATTTCCTCCCATAGAATAGGAGGAACTACGATCGTTCTGATTTCCCTATCCCGGGAATACGTAGTCATAAGATTGAAAAAGAATCTTAGCGAGCACACTAATCAAAAAACCCCAAAGTCCCCTATCTCCAGCCAATCTAGCACAGTATCCCAACAAATTCCCCATGAACAATCCCAGTATTTCGTTCTGAACAAAATAAGCAGAGAGAGACCCACGAACTAAAGCCGCATCTGTAAACCAACAGTTTTGACTGTTTAACCTCAGTTTGCAAGCATGGTTAATTGGAGACATCTATTTCCCTTCCTTCATCAGCTTCAATAGGATAAAAAATGAATCGAATTGTAGTACCAAAGCGATAGTGATTCGAAACCACAAAAACTGCGCTACAGAAAAATGGCGACCACAGTGGGAACTACTTGTTCTTCTCCCGTCTCTTAGGAGGAAACTTTAAGTTTAGACAATTTCACAGGAAAAATGGCGCCCACCGTGGGGCCAAACAAAGGAATCTTGTCTCTCTTATCTCTCTGGTTGAAACCTTCTCTTAGGACGAGTTCTGGGGTTCACAAGGTATCACCAAATGATGGTTCCATCAGGGAATGTCATTATTTCTAGAATCGGCCCTCACTAGGATCTTAGGTCGAAAACCTTTAAGTTGGGAAGGTACCACAGAATGGCGACTCCGCCGGGGAGCCATTTTCTGTTAGGATCATAGGATTCATAGCTCTTAAAAAGTCTAGGACATTAGGACAAATATATATACTGCTTTTCCTAATTGATATTTGTGTTTAATTTTCTGCTAATGGGAATGCGTGTGATGCCGCATGTGGAAAGATTGAGTATACACCTAGGAAAAACCTCTTTCAGTAGTGCGGAAGCTATCGGAAATAGTTGTCACGCGATACTACCCTCTTCTGAGATTCTTCGAAATACATCACCTAGCACGGTTCCCGACCCGCTGATGTTATCTCGACAAGAATCAATGATTTTGAGAGACATGTACAAAAATCACTAGTATAAACCTTTGGGATGGGTAGAGCCTTGACTTCATGACACCGACCCTTTGACCCCATGTTTTTTCTATGTTTTTGTGTGCTGCATTCATGCATTCATTTAAAAAAAACATTAAGCAAAGAAAAATTTTCTCTTCTAGTCTCTCTTTTTCAAATTAAACTAAGACAATGATTGCAAATGTCAGAGAGAAAAGGAGATTGCGCTAATGGATTTTGGTAGAAGGAAAACTCATAAGTATACCTTCAAGGTTCCAAAACTAGGGGATTTGAGAGGATTAGCAAGGATGATCACTAACCCTGACGCTTTCAGAGCCAAGTACGGAGGTCTGCTACCTCTGTTAAGGGTACATGTAATTGAAGGAATCCTGGAGGCACTCGTTCAGTTTTACGATCCGGTATATCACTGTTTCACATTCCCGGATTACCAGCTCGCACCAACGCTGGAGGAGTATTCTCATCTGATTGATCTATCCATTACTGATCAAGCTCCATTTTCTGGACTGGAAGAGATTCCAAAGGATCAAATCATTGCAAGAGCAATCTATTTGGATGAGTCGGAAGTCAAGGCTCACATGATCACCAAGGGAGGAATCCAAGGTTTGCCAGTCCAGTTCTTGATAAAGAAAGCCCTGTACTTTGCCAGTATAGGGAATGTGGCCGCTTTCGAGAGCATCTTTGTTTTTCTCACCTACGGGTTATTTTTGTTTCCCAACATCGATAACTTTGTAGATATCAATGCCATTAAGATATATCTGATTGGAAACCCCGTACCGACCTTACTCACAGATGCGTATCATTCGGTACACTTAAGGAATTTATACAGAGGAGGGATGATCACGTGTTGTGTACCCCTGCTATACAAATGGGTCACTTCCCATTTGCCCAAATCTGCTGCATTTTGGGATCAAAAGAATACTTTACGTTGGTCGCAGAGAGTCATGTATCTTACCAACTCGGACATCGATTGGTACAATCGAATCTACGACGGGATCAGAATCATTGACCGTTAAGGAAGTTTCCCAAATGTGCCCCATATAGGAACTAAGGGGGGAATCAACTATCATCCGGTGTTAGTTCGTCGTCAATTTGGATACCCGATGAGGCATGTCCTGCGCAGGATATGTTCCGCCGATCACTGAAGATCAGGGAATCATAGCAGAAGCCGTTGGGCCTGAAGGTTACAAACTTCGGGAAAGCGAGGATGCCAGAGGCATAATGAGGACTCCTGAAGGTTACAAACTTTGGGAAACGCCAAGATTCACTATCGTAGTAACGGTACCACCCCATGTGGTGCACACTGTCCTAGAAGGATAGATTCCACAGATACCTTCTGGTAGAAAGGAAAGTATGTTCGATAGAATGGATGAATTCCAGGAGCAGTTCCTGGAAATGCAGAAGGAACTGCAAGCTATTCGCGGTCAGGATTTATTTGGAAAGGACGCCGCAGACCTTTGTTTGGTCCCTAATGTGAAAGTCCCGCATAAATTCCAAGTACCCGATTTTGAAAAATACAAAGGTAACTCTTGCCCTCAAAGCCATTTGGTGATGTACGCTCGGTGAATGTCAGCTCAGACAGAGAACCAGGATCTACTGATTCACTACTTTCAGGATAGTTTAACCGGTGCCGTAATAAAATGGTACATGGGTTTAAACCGCACCACGATTAGGACTTTCAGAGATCTTGGCACTGCCTTCGTCCAACAATATAAATACAATTTGGACATGACACCAGGCAGAGATCAACTCAGATCAATGTCATAAAAGGATAAGGAAACCTTTAAGGAGTACGCTCAGAGATGGCGTGAAATTGCCGCTCAGATTTGTCCACCTCTTGAGGAAAAAGAGATGACAAAGATTTTCTTAAAGATCTTGAGCTCATTTTACTACGACATAATGGTTGCCAGTGCGCCTAGTGACTTCACCGAGATGGTGGGCATGGGAGTTTGTCTTGAAGAAGCCGTCCGAGAAGGACGTTTAGTTATAGACGCTGGATCATCAAGTAGTACAAAACGATACGGTAGTGCTCTCCCTAAGAAAAAAGAGCAGGATATTGGGAATATCTCTCTCGGAAAGCAAAGACGACGATATCAACCAGTAGCAGCTGTAACTCCTGCTATCAACCTTGCGCCTGTTTCTACGTATCAACCTCAGGTTGCTCAAAGCCAACCGCATTTGCAGCAATATCAGCAAAGGACACAACAACCTCTTCAGCAGGCTCGTCCTCAATACAATAACAACCGTACAATGCGGCCACCAGGATTTGATCCTATACCCGTATCGTACGCAGAACTATTTCCGCTACTATTGGCGAAGGGGCATGTCCAAACTAAGTCTCCTCTTACAGTATTGGAAAATCCGTCTTTTTGGTTTAAGGTGGATCATACTTGCCCTTACCATCAAGGAGGACCAGGGCATAACATAGGAAACTGTCTCAGTTTCAAATCCGACGTGCAAAAGCTTGTTAGGAGCAGGGTCTTATCTTTCAAAGATACGAATCCGAATGTTCTCACAAACTCGCTGCCTCAACACAAGAATGCTACCATCAATTTTATAGAGGGAGAGTCTAACAACACCTATCAAATTCGCGATGTGCTCTTACTGAGGGCCAACTTGGTCAAGATGCATTGTAGACAGAGTGGATATGGCCATGTGCCACCTCATAATTATCACCAGTGTGATATCTGCTCTAAAGGCAATCAAGGATGTTCTGTGGTGCAATCAGCTCTACAGGAACAGATGGATCTCGGATGGATCCAAGAGCACCAAGTTCGTGGAGTTAACATGGTTTATACGAATTCTAACATCATACAAAACCACGATATCCGTGCGATGAATGTCAACCTGGTGGAAATGCACTCAAGGCAAAGCCAATATCATAATCTGCCACGTCACGATTATAATTCTTGCCTGACTTGCTCGGTAAACAAACAGGGATTCTCTTTTGTACAAGAGGCCCTCCAGCGTCAGATGGATCTTGGATGGATTCAAGACTACCATGATAGGAATCATTATCAAATCAACATGATTCAAATCTTCGATATTTGCTTGATGAATACCAGCCTGGTGGAGTTACATGCTAAACAGGTCCGGCTCAGGTTCCTGGTATCACATGATTATCAGGGCTGTAAAGCGGGTTGCGAAGACGATCAGGGTTGTGCCCTTGTCTAGGAAACACTTCAGCACTTGTTGAACCACTGGTGGCTTCCAATCTATATGGATGAAGACACCCAGCAAATTAGTATCACTAACGGGAATCCTACTAGATATCAAAGTCAGGATGTTCGGTCGATGGAAATAGACCTAGTAAGGCTACACTGTATTCAAAGCGGACGTGGCCAGGTGCCACTACACAACTATGAGCGGTGTGGAGTTTGCTCAGTGGATAATCAAGGAGGTTACCTCGTGCGAGCAGCCCTTCAAAGTCAGTTGGACGACAAAGAGATTCAACCATGGTCAAGTTCTAGATCAGTCAACTACTTCGCTGATCAAATCGAGGACGTTGTCGTAATCTCTGATCATCAGAGGACTAGGGATGTTTGTACCATTATCCCTCTACTTGACGAATCAAGAGTTCCCAACCAAGAACGGATCGAAATTATTTTTGATGGTTAGAAAAATCAGAAGTCTCTCATAGTCATCTATTTACCGGGACCGCTGCCGTATGAATCAACTAAGGTTATCCCTTACAAATACGATGCAACAACAATTGAGAATGGAAATTAAATTCCGTTACCCTCCATCGTGAATATTGTAGACATCGGTCGAGTAACACGGAGTGGTAGAATCTTCAACAGAGGAGTTGGTGAACCCAGTAAAGAAAAGGAACCTCAGACAGAAGTTCCCAATCCACCAGCCGGTCGATCCAGTAATCCCGGCCTTTCAAAAAACAATGATGAGATGCTGAAGCTCATCCAAAGGAGTGAATACAACATTATTGATCAGCTGTTACAAACTCCTTCAAAGATCTCGGTATTATCACTATTACTTAGTTCAGAAGCGCACATGGAGGCTCTACAAAAAGTCTTGGAGCAAGCCTTTGTGGAACAGGATGTAACAATCAGACAGTTCAATAGCATTGTCTCTAACATCACTTCCTGCAATAACTTGGGATTTAGTGATGAGGAATTACCTGAAGAAGGTCGCCGTCATAACATGGCGCTCAACATTACAGTCAACTGCCAGGACGATGCTTTAGCCAGCGTACTGGTAGACACAGGGTCAGCCCTGAATGTTATGCCGAAGTCCACTTTGATGCAATTATCATTCAAAGGACCTCCGATGAGAACCAGCGAGGTCATCGTCAAAGCATTTGACGGATCCAGAAAAACGGTTATCGGCGAAGTCGACCTTCCCATAACTATTGGTCCTCACACTATCCAAGTCGTTTTCCAGGTCATGGACATCCGAGCAACATACAGTTATTTATTAGGAAGACCTTGGATACATCAGGCTGGGGCGGTCACTTCAACCCTCCACCAAAAGCTAAAGTTCGTCCAGAAGGGCCAACTTGTCACGGTTTGTGGAGAACAGGCCTTGCTCATAAGCAACTTGTCATTATCTACTTGTGTAGAACCCGAGGAGGTTGTTGGAACTCAGTTCCAAGCGCTTACGGTGAGCAATGAGAATCAATCAGAGAAAGGAACCTCGATTTCCTCATACAAAGATGCTATCAAAGCGGTCGAGAATACCAATACAACAGGATGGGGACAGCTTGTCATCTCTACTGACAATAAGAACAAGAAAGGTCTTGGCTTTTCCTCAACCTGTACTCAGACGGCTGCGAACAATAAAAGTTTTCATCCCATTCAGAACTTCTTCCACAGTGGAGGCTTCCTTCAACCAGTGACTCAAGAAGTGCATACCATCAATAAAGATGATTCCTCCAATACGGAGGAAGAATGGAAGTCCTATCTCAACGAGGACGGTTATACGTTTCAGGACGAAACGCAGACTCCCTTTTTCTATCCCGCACAGAGTCCGAGATTTATACCAAGGTCAGATGTTGAAATGATATACAGAGATTGTGATCCTGAAGGATGCCGTGCTCTGCCAAATTCATTAGAGGAAGACACTCTGATGAAATATAACTTTGACCACGACTATTATGGACCAATGGATGGCTTGCCTATCTGGCAGCCGTATCCCGGAGACTTGGGGCAAGAAAGTCAGCTGAACAATGAAAATCAGCAGAGCATCATTGAACAGAATACATGTGTCCCCGCCATATCATGGGATCAACACTCACGTCATTCCGAACTAATCCAGTACGATGATAAATTGGCAAAGCTTGCCGGACTAGAATTCATCAACTATGTTTTCCCCGAGGTCAACGTCATCGAGAGAAATGACTCATCCAGTTCCAAAGAAGTGTGGGATACCCTGGGACAGCCGAGTGGAAAATACGACTTCAAGGTCAAGTACACCGCTCCTAAAAACTCTCGTATCAGGCTCGAAGACATCCAGCCAACTGGATGGGGAGATACAGCTGAGAGTACAAATACTACGCGAAAAACAACTAAGGAATCCTCCTACGACAACTCTGCCTGGGAGACAAATTCCAATGATCCTGCTCCGCCAGAACTCAGCATCATTTCTGAAAACAAATCAAGGAAGGTACCAGACTTTGTGATTCACCGAGGAGTTCGCCGCCAATGGGTCTATGTCGATGTTCCAAAAATTGTTCATAAGTATAAGTAATTGCCATCTTTACTTTAACCTTTCACCTTGCCCAGGTGAAACAGATGTTTTGATAGGGCTCACTGTCGCTCCCAGGATTTTCATCCAGGTACAAACGCGAAAGTGGCGCGGAACACAGAGTCGCCAGCCGTGTAAATTTATCCCAAGAGAGGGAAAGGGAACACCGCATAAACCTGAGGAAAAGGGAAAGGAATGGTCATTGCAACCATAGCCTGGGATCAGGAGTCGGTTACGCGAGGGGAAGGTGCTAGCATCCCACGCGTCCATCGTACTCGATGGGATCCACGCTTATTGTCTATTCTAAGGGTGAGTTATCCTAAAATCTATGGATGCACTAAAACGGGGGAGGGGCGAAAGCTAAGACAGACTCGGTAGGACGTCGACGTCCTAGGCCTACGTACCCCCTTTGTGCAATGGGGAATTTAGAGTCAACGTAGTTCGGACCAAGTTCTTTTTGTGTTTTTTTATGAGCGACGTTAAGTTCGCGTCCGGCAGTTAGGGTCGATGCCTGTTTGCGACTCAGACGGAAAGTAACGCCCCCTTTTTGAAAATAGCCTTTAGTTTGACGATCCCGAAGGATAAAAAGGTTAGAAGTTTGTTTGTATTTTTTAGGACAGAAGTGACTTGAGTTAGTTCATAACTCAACTTGAACAAAAGTCTATGACACGGGAACGAATGCGTCGCATGGTCGTCCCCAATGGGACGTATGCTCAACACTCTAGAAGAGAGAAGGGGGACCCCTTAATCTTCATTTCCTATGTTTAAGGCTTGTGTGCAAGGCAATTTGACCTTATTAAGTATCTTAGAGGTGTTATGAGGTGAGAAGAGGGACTCAAAAGAAAAGAAAAACACTACGGGGAAAATCTATCCTAATGTTATCATGCAAAGATGGCCCTAAGGGGAGGTTTGACAACAACCTAAGCCTAAAGAAAAGAAAAGATGAGAGAAAGAAAGAATGAGAGTGAGCATGGATAACTATCCACACCCTCAAATAACTTACCTCAGCCCTTGCATAAAAGGTTAGTACAAATAGATATTAGTGACGATAAGACAAATGAAACCCAAACAAATCACAAACCAAAGAGAAATGAGTATAAACCAAATGAAATTCAACCAAGACAGAATGTGGATGACCTAATCATGAATTATGAAGTCAAAGAAGCGAACCCAAATGATGGCACAAGTGCCTTCTCAAACAAGTAATCAGGCATGATCAAAGATGTGCATACAAGAAGACTTCAAGCAAATAGCAACCAAACAATTAGCAAAATATCTTTTAAAATTACCAAATTAAAACTTAATACACCTCAACTAGTGGTAAACAACATGTCAAAAGCTCATGCCAAAATTCCCCAGATAGGTCACTCAAACAATTATGCAAATTTCAGACAAGAGACATGACTCAGTATGCAAAAGAGGAGGATTAAAATGCAATATTAAAAAGTTTTAAAAATGAGAGAAAAATGTTTTAATGACATTCAATATGTTGATGAAACAATAAAAAAAGAATGAGCTCAAAATGTTTTATGGATGATGAGAAATAAATTTTACAATGCAATGTGTACAAAATGAAACAAATTCAAAAAGAAATTATTAAAATAATTAATTCAAACACCAAAAATAAAATAAAATGATAAAATAAAATTTGGGAAAATTTTATACAACTATAAATATGAATCATGAATTTCTTGGGAATTTTTTAATGCAAGTATTTATTTTTAAAAATTAAAATGCAAAACAATAATTAAATGAAAAAAGGAAATAATTAAAATGAGCATGGGGTGCAAATAGCAACTAGAACACGTTGAAAATGATAATGGGCCCAAAGGAGGGGTGCAAAAAGCAAGCCCAATCCATCAAGCAAAGTCAGCGCAAAACACAAGGACATCATTCAAACATTGGGACTCACCCACACCATTAGATCAATCTAACGCATCTCCTTAAGTCAACCAAACCACGAGTAGGCAAGATAAGAGGTCCGGATCACAAGGCACACCGTAACTAATACATACACGCGCGTACACAATTTCCCAGATACCATGGAATCCCACGTGATTGGCACATGTGTTTTTTAATTGGTTGGCATAATAATGTCCACATGATTAATCAGACGCACCATAATTAGTCAACATAATAATAATTACGCGTGATGAATGGCTATGACCAGAGGGTACATGATAACAACCATGGGTGAGCAAACACACAACTAAATAAAATAAAACAAAATTTAAATGATGTGGCGTAACGTGGACCGTGGGATCAAGCAATTGGACGGTCAGGATTATCTCTTCCTCACCCAAACCCTACCTCGCCGGAGACTGCACCAGACGCCGGAACTAGGGTTCCGGTCGTCTACTCCGACCACCTGCAACAAAAAATTTCCTAGAACACGCAAACGAATACACCATTCTGACCAGAATTTCACCAGGATCAATAATATCACATTAAAAATCGCAAATAATCAACACATAAGAAGCATCGAATGAAAGAAAGTTTGGACTCAAAACTTAAAACTCACGAAACAACCAAACCATGCGTCCAAATTCCAAACCAAACACATCAGAATCATCAGTGAATGTCACACATCATTATGCACATAAAAAAAAGGAGTTTTGAGAGCATGCAAAGTATCACTAACCTGAGATCAAGCAATCTGTATCCTTGCTGTTAGCTTCAAACGATGGATGAGTTGCGTTCTATGGATTTCAAGGATCAAGACTGTGAAGAAATTTTTGGAAAAGCTCTAAGGGATTGTGAGATTCGAATGATTGAAGTTTTAGGGTTCAAACTTTTGTTCTCCTTAAAATCACGTGTCCTCCCTCATGAGTCTATGATTTTTTGCTTAAATATCTAGGGTTATTCCACATCTGATCATCACTTGGGCCTTGTTAATTCCTCACTTAATGAGTTTAGAGTGATTTTGGAAATATGCATAATGTGAAATACACCCTCTTCCATGCATGCACACCCAAGCCTCTTATGATGGATCATTTATATTTCAATTTCTAATCACACCTGTATGGATTTGGGCCTTGAGATGTCTTGGTTCATGAGTTTTCAATGATCTTGCAATTTTGCATAATGTGAAATAAGTGATGTACAAGTCATGAAATCTCTTGGTTCAAAGGCCAAAAATGATCCTTAAGGAATGTACTTTGATGTTAGAACGTGCCTTGAAGCCATGGAACCAAATATAGGTCACTATGTCCCAAACTGCAAAAGTTGTGAAAATGGAACCATGAGAAAACCCTAAAAACCACTTTGCCTTCTTTTAATCATAACTTGAGTTTCACAAATGATATGGAGACCATCTAGTACTTGTTGGAAAGGGGAGAAAAAGATATTCAACTTTCATGTTTTAGGAAAATTCATTTGAAGCTTCCTTGATGATGAAAAGTCAAGTTGAATGTAATGTAAGAACATGCCCAAAAAGGAAACTTTCAAATTATAGGTCATTTCCATATTTAGTAACTTTTGTACCAACCCTTGGTTCTTGATAAATGGTATGAAACTTGACTCTTGAATACCATATGAGGATGTGAGACCTTGAAACCCTTGAAGAGAACCTCAAAATTTCACAGTTGACTTCCCCTCTCACTGTTGACTTTTATCCAATTCTCCTGATTCCCAATCCACTGGCCAATTGAACTTCTCATTAACCAAACCGATGGACAAACTTCCATTCCTAGATACTTAAGGACCCAAGGAATACCATGGAATCAAGTCTTGCCCAAAAAATCAGAAATAAACTGACTTTATAGCAAAACCCTAATTTTGGTACCCTTAGTCTAGGAGGAAATAACACAGTCTCCAAATCCAAATTCCTCTGAATATGATGTGTATCCTCTCCAACAAAGATAATATGTGCCATTTGGTGATGATAAAAACCTAAGGAGCTTGCCCATTGGAGTAATAAACCCAAGAATCTCAAAACCCTAATTTATGCACTGATTAGGAGGGAATGGTTCACTTGAGATCTCTTGCCAGTTGTGAACTCCTGATGATGTGATGGACTAAATAGGATCTCTTGAGCCCCAAGGCCCCTTAGTGACTCAAATAATGGTGGCATCAATAACCTTTCTCTTCTTAATCTCTTGGACAATACAAGGACTCTTGCTTGACCCTTTGAAGAACATCTTCTCCTCTTGAACTGCCTCAGGCACCTTGACCCCATCCTAAGAACCAATGATATGCACACATGATAATGCAAAAATGAAATGAAACATAAGCCAGTTAGTACTAAGGTAAGGAGAGAAAATTTTGGGGTGCTACAGCTGCCCCTATTCAATCAACTTGGTCCTGAAGGTAGGATAGCAACGACTATCAGACAATCGGGATACACGGAGATTGAATACCAAAGAACCCGGAAATTTACAATCCTCAAAGGAGGGATGACTCCACTGGAGAATCAGCCATAAATGATGCACTGTCACAACACGGACGAGTGCTAGCTATTCTGGAGATAAAGTAAGATAAACTATCCCAGGTTATGTCATCTCTGCTGATAAAGGGAACTGACGAAGGAAATCTTCAAAAGATTTCTATCTCTGCTGATAAAGAGAACTAGCAAAATAAATGCCATCCCTGCTGATAAAGGGAACTGACGAAGAAAATCTTCAAAGGATTGATATCTCTGCTGATAAAGAGAACTAGCAAAATAAATGTCATCCCTGCTCATAAAGGGAACTAGCGAAAGAAAATCTTCAAAAGATTGCTATCTCTGCTGATAAAGAGAACTAGTAAAATAAATGCCATCCCTACTGATAAAGGGAACTAGCGAAAGAAAATCTTCAAAAGATTACTATCTCTGCTGATAAAGAGAACTAGCAAAATAATTGCCATCCCTGCTGATAAAGGGAACTGACGAAGAAAATCTTTAAAGGATTGCTATCTCTGCTGATAAAGAGAACTAGCAAAATAAATGTCATCCCTGCTAATAAAGGGAACTAGCGAAAGAAAATCTTCAAAAGATTGCTATCTCTGCTGATAAAGAGAACTAGCAAAATAAACGCCATCCCTGTTGATAAAGGGAACTAACGAAGAAAACCTTCAAAGGATTGCTATCTCTGCTGATAAAGAGAACTAGCAAAATAAATGCCATCCCTGCTGATAAAGGGAACTGACGAAGAAAATCTTCAAAAGATTGCTATCTCTGCTGATAAAGAGAACTAGCAAAATAAATGCCATCCCTGCTGATAAAGGGAACTGACGAAGAAAATCTTCAAAAGATTGCTATCTCTGCTGATAAAGAGAACTAGCAAAATAAATGCCATCCCTGCTGATAAAGGGAACTGACGAAGAAAATCTTCAAAAGATTGCTATCTCTGTTGATAAAGAGAACTAGCAAAATAAATGCCATCCCTGCTGATAAAGGGAACTGACGAAGAAAATCTTCAAAAGATTGCTATCCCTGCTGATAAAGAGAACTAGCAAAACAAATGCCATCCCTGCTAATAAAGGGAAACTGGCCAGCAAAATATGTCAAGCAAGAACTGACTACCAGGTGAGAACGGGATTTCACAAAAGAGAAAGGCCAAACAAAGACAAACTCCCAACCGACTCAAAATCCACAGGCAAGATGACTCCGCTGGGGAAGGAGAAGTCTAAATAAAAGACTCTGCCGGGGAGCACAAGTATGAGGAACGCGTCCCTCCAGGATCTCCTGAGTCATGCCATCTCTGCTGAGAAAGAGAACTGGCAAAGAAAGTATCAAACCTGGCTTATGCTTCGAATGCAAATGTTTGAATTTTTGGCGTAATGCTCATTACGAAATGGAAATGCTACGCATTTGAGGATGCAATGCAAATGCTTGTGATATGTAAAAGGGCCCCTCTAGCAAAATAAATGCTGGAGAGAAGAGACCAATTCAGCTGGGGATGATAAAAATAAATTGTCCTCTGAATCCATGAACTCTGCTAAGAAGGATCACACTGACCGACTCTTTGGATCAGCGACTTCTGCTGGGGATGAAATTCCAAAAGAACATCCACACCACCGGGGATTACACATGACCTATACTGAAGGTAACATCCAAAACCTGAGATTTCTCCTCTGCTGGGGGAGTTCAGAATGAATGCCAATGACAGAACCAGAAGTCAGTTGCTGAGGATTGCTAATAACCAATGGGCTTAGAACTTGCTGGGGGATGCCAACCCATAATCATCCTGCTTGGGGAAAATAGTCCATAATACCATCCTGCTTGGGGAAAACAGTCCATAATACCATCCTGCTTGGGGATACTGCTGAACTTAGCCTGCTGGTGGGGAGAATGACTTTACTCCCACCTTGCTGGGGATTAGAATATGACATTGTCGGTGAGAGCGCGCTTCCTGACTGGATGGGGAAAGTGAACACCCTGATTCTATGGGGAAATAACGTCTTGATCCAGAGAAAATACTTCCCAAGTCTCCTGTTGGGGAAGGTCTGCTCTGCTGAGGAAAGGTGCAATCTCAATGCTGGGGAGAGCAACCCTACTGGGGAAGTACGATCCTGTTGCCACTCAACCTGACCTGTCTCTATGTTCATAAACGGCCCTTTGAACTCTCCACTTGCCTCAGACCACCAGGTCTAATGGAAGAAATCATCTCCAGAGGATTTTACAGAAGACCGGGCGTTCGCACTGCCCCAGGGTCTCCAAACTCTTGGAGAGATTTATCAGATCTTGACATAACTGCCCCAGGCTTCATAATCCATGAAGTACATTACCTCGAAAGGAATTGTAATGACTCGAAAATACTCTGTCCCAGTATTCTGAACTTTGAAGAGGTGTTTTCAATTAACCATTTTCAAGAGTAGACAATTTCTCACGCTCTAGAGGAGGTCTGCCCCAAGTCTTGAAGGAACTTTTCCCCTGACTGATCTTACAGAGATTTGTCAAATCGACCTGATTGCCCCTGTTCGGCTGCTTTAGGGAGAGTTTTCAACGTGACTGCTCCAGATTAGCTGCATCTTATCACCATTTATCGGGATCCCCCAGGCCGCGCACAGTCTCTTGGCCACATACCCCTTGACATGATTGTCCTTCAAAGTTTTCACCATCTCAACTTGACGTAATCGAGCTTCTTGACTGTCGTTCATCGTGTAAGCTTCTTTGATATCAAACACATGCAAGCAGAAAATGTTTACTATGAGAATGACAATTCTAATGCAACACTCATGTTAACCTTGAAGCTTTATTGAAAATGAGTCGCCAAACCTTGTGAACGAATCACTAGCTGGGATGCGACCTTGATTTTTGAATGGAAAAACAATGCGCACATGCAATACTAACAAATCTTATTAGCACAACTCATAGGAGTCAGGAACGCTATCCTGTTGAAGTACGCTTTCGGAATAAACCCTATTTCAATTAGGACTTTTAAGGGTTGTAACGTGGTCTGGTTCACGGTTTCAGAAAAAAGGATTTATGGCTCAAAACTTATCGGTGCCCACCCACTCTCCGTGATGTTCTCCAGTCCTATGTTCAGTTAATCTGACACAAACGCTCATCTCTCGAAAGGTTTATGATCTTTAAGGAACCCGTGCAACTAATGGTTAGACACCTAAGGAGGTTTTGGAGTGACAGTCACCTCTTTTTATCTTTTGTGTCTGTAATCACACGAATTTGTTCTTATCGAGGATTTTCTTTTGTAATGCTTTTCGCTTTTTTTTTTTGTTGAACAAAGCGTGTGACACTGGTTATCTTACTTGCTTGACAGGATTGTGACTACCTCACTTCTTGATTGTTGATGGATGACCATTGTGGTTTCACATCTCTTGACCTCTTGACGATGGGATAGAAGGTAATGGATCCTCAGATGCACACTCTCCTTGAAATTTGAACGCTCGGTCAAACTAACTGACGCCTACCCTGCCCCTGGGTTAAGTATGAGGACTTTTTCGTACGAAGGAAACTCCTACTTCAAGGCTCAAAGGGGTTAACGAGGGTCTATCTCCCTTATATCTTCAGTGTTTAGGGGTTTGAAACAATGCATGTACATCCTCAACAGGGTTCTATCCTTGAACATACAACCAGAGATTTTGCGTTTTCATCTCATCATCCTCCCTCAAGAGTTCTAGACAAGAAAATTGATATTGCAGTGCATATAAACATTTAAGAGTGAACACGAATGGATTACTTCAAGGAAAACATACTCATTGCATTAATATCATCATTAAAAAACAAACAAGTCTTACATGCATACAATGCTTTAACAAGAAATGAAAAACTACAAATGAAAATGCAGTAAAGAAGCTGAAGATTGTCATTAAAAACAAACAAGTTTCTACATGCATACAATGCTTTAACAAGAAATGAAAAACTACAAATGAAAATGCAGTAAAGAAACTGAAGATCACCATCGTTGAGGGGACTCGGCTCAGTCTGGACTTATTATTTCTGATGACGCTCTTGCAATCTGATGCTTACTCCGACAAAGAAGCTTCAATCCAAAGGGGTACCATCTGGTGTGATGACCTTTGAGTCGATCAAGTCTTGCACCTTATGGTGGAATGCATCGCAATTATCAATTGTATGCCCAAACGTTCCCGAGTGGAACTCGCACCTAGCATTCATATCAAAGTCCGGAGGAATAGGGTACGGTACCGGCGTGGTACTCCTCGTTTGAATCAGAGAGTTCTTGAGTAGACAAGCAAACAACTGACTATAAGGGATAGGAATAGGATCAAATATCCTCTTGGGCCTTTTTGGTTCAAATTACCTCTGCTGCTGATGATTTGGCGGCTGCTGCTAATTTGGGCGCCCCACCTGCGCTTGCACTTTCCTTTCCACATTTGGCTGAGGCACAAACAAAGGTTGCTGACGTAGAGCTTCTGTAGCAAAAGGTTGTGGAGAAAGTCCATGACATGAGGTGGATCCTGCGAAGAGGGGAGGAGTCTCCACTTCTTTTGCAACAATTGGGGTAAAATCACCTTGTATACTCACGCCGCCCGACGTGAATTCAATTGCCCCTGCATCAATCAAATCTTGGACTTGGTGCTGAAAGGCCCTACATTTCTCCAAAGTATGCCCTGGTGCCCCAGAATGGAAATCACAATGGGCTCTTGCATCGTAGCCTAGTGGGGGATTACCAGTGAGAGGAGCCAAAGTCCTTTTCTGTACCAGTTGCAACTGAAGAAGATGCTGCAATAGTTGAGAATACGGCATAGGGAGTGGATGAAAAACTCTTTCAGGCTGCTTCGGCCTCTGTGCACACTTTTTATTCTTAGGCTTAACTTGGGAGACATGACCTGGCTGTTGTTGGGAAAGCTCTGGGACCTCAATTTGTGGAAGAGATTCACGAGGCAATCCGTGATCTGGATCAAATCCCAAAGAGATGGGAGGAGTAAGGACCTCTGTTGTGAGCACAGGACTGTCTTCCTTCTTTAACACCCTATTCAAAATTTCCATGACCAAACCCATCTGAGTCTTCATCTGATCGACCTCCTCCTTCAGCATCTTCTGCTCCTGGGACATGACCAACATGTCTTCCCCAAATTGCCTCATCTAAACCTTCATTTCAAGCATCTCTGCACGGAGTTGTTCCATGGCTATCCCCTGGTTATCACAGACTGAGTAGAATAATGATGAACTGGCTGATCAATCCTGTACTGAGGAGGAGAACAAAGTAAGAACACCGGAGATAAACACCTGTTATGCAAAATGATTATGCAAGATGATTATGAATATGCAAATACAAATGAACATGTTTAAAAAATTCACAGGGCGATCCACCCCTTAATTCTAGTTTAACAACAAGATAGAACGGAACTTCTGCTCATATATTAAGAAAACCAGAGGAAAATCAAATGTCAACAATCACAAATCCAAGATAACAAGTCTGAACACAATAATCATAGATCCCAACCAACATGCCTGGTGGTGGTCCAAATAATGAAATAAAATAGAAAACTACGGCATGTCATCAAATCCACAAGTGCCAATCCCCCCCATCCATCATGCTCTTTGCTCCAGTCTTGAATTTCCTTGAACAACTTTTTGGTGTCGGGATGCTTCGGCCTCTGAATCAGGTCTTGAATGAGAACATCTCTCCTGTGCATGATCCCTTTCAAGTATCGGCAATGCAACTCCCAAGCGTCTTCTTCAAAAACACCATCCATGGTAGGACCCTCATTTCTAGGTCTCTTCACTTCAGCTTGGATCTTCAGTTCCTCTATGGAAGCTATGGCTTCATTGAGTCGACCCTCGACTGCTTGTCTCTGGAATACCCCTGATAGGATCTCAACGTTTTTTCTTGAGCTTCGACTTCAATTGATCAATCTGAGCTAGATAATCGTCTTCCTTTCGCTTATTATCAGCCATTGCAGTTTCTCGGTGAGCATTAAACTTGTGAATTTTCAACAAAGCCTCGGCCAATTCCTCCTTCTTAGTCTTGAGAACCTTACTGATACCCTCTAGAGCTTGCTTCATCCTTTGTCTGGATGTGACCTTGTCAGCTAGCTCCTTTTCTGCCTTAGCGAGAAGCTCTGTCTTCAACTTGGCGATATGAACAACTTCACCCCGCTCATGTTTCAACTGGTAAATTTCTCTTTGTAGCTCACTGTTTTCTTCTCGCAGCTTTTCCTTTTCAGCCCACAACTTGTTAAACTTCTCTATCTCAACTGTGGTAGGAGGCTCAATCAGCAAGGGGTAAGATAGTGGTTCTTTGGAGAATGGCAAAAGCTCCTCCTCTACCCTTTTCTAAATCCAATCTTCATACGCAGGAAATGTTCTATTGTTTCTCTTCCCAAAAGAAGTTTTCCCCTTCTTATGACGATCTCTCCAAGTATTTGCAGCTTCTTTTAACAGTTTTGGATTGATCTCCCCACTCAGATATAAAGATTCTTGGACCTCCTCGTCTTTTGGTGGCTCTTTCAAGGCATACCCGAATTGCCTAATAGCAAGAATAGGGTTGTAGTTAATTCCCCCTTTCCTTCCTATTAGAGGCACATTTGGGAGACCTCCACAACTGATCATGATATCTTGGCCCAACATGTCACGGTTAACCCAAGTTAGATTATCTGACCTCAAGCCCATCAATCTTTTGGACCATTCCAATGTTCCTTGAGTATCTACAAATGCCCCAGATTTGGGAAGACGGTCAGCAAACCATTTGTAGAAGACTGGCGCACAAAAGTAAAGGGGTCATCCCCTCCTCTTCTCGTTCTTATAATGCATTGAATAATACAGATCTCTGAGCAAAGTAGGAACCAGATTCTTCATGGTAAATATCTGGACAGCGTGCATCTCCACAAAATCCTTCATATTTGGAAACAACACCGTTCCATAGACACACATAGCCAAGATGGCGTTGAAAACTGACCAACATCTAGCCTTAGCATACACGGCAGCCTGTTCCACCAAAAATTTCACATGAAAACCTTTACACCCTCCCTTACTGGAAATGTTATTTTTCAGCAAAGATGGATCCAAATGCAAAGCCTCGAAAACTTTCTCTAAATCAGGAAGTTCTTCAGAAGGATAGAAAGGAGCTTCTTCTTTAATAGAAATATCCAGAATGAGAGCAATCTCCTCCAGTGTCGGAGCCAAAATATAATCAGTGAATAGAAAACAATGCAAGTGAGGGTCATAGAATTGTACCAGAGTGTGCAAAGCCCTATACTCGTATTCAGTGATGTTGCGAACAAAATTCAGAATTCTCCCATACTCTCCTCTAAAGTCTGCCAATGCCCCAGGTTCTGCCATAGACACAATCTTGTGAACAGTATCCAGAAAAAGTGATGGGAACTTGTACACTACGATGTTCTTTCTCTTCTCAGCACTCATCCTTAATAGTCTTCAAAAACCAGAATCAAAGTTAGGATGCAACCCTGCAAATGAACAAACATGTTAGGATGCAGAATGATGATGCAAATGCACACATGGGATCAAGGATGCCACACAGACTGGACAACTGCTGCATTGAACAACTGTATAATCTCAAAGATCTGCCCAAATACCCAGAATACCAGAATAACCATAGTACCACACTGATAAATCTACTGATCAGAAAACCGGGTATGCTGAAGGTCAAGGTTACCTGCAAACCTGTGAACACCCTGCCCTCTCACACGTGGGTACTAGAAAGCCGAGGATCCTCAATATCACGGGCTCTCAGGTTGAGAAATGATGATACGTTCACCATTTCTGGTTTGGCATCATCACCAATCGAGGAGGCCTCAACTGATTCCCCTCAAAAGAAAACATCTTATGGCAAGTCCTCAGCTTCGGCACTGAGGTCGAAAAGCAATAGTACATTCATCCCTCGGGGTACAATACTATCGCCAATCGAGGAGTGCTTCCACTGATTCTTTCCCAAAAGGAAACCCTATAGCAAGTTCCCAGCATTAGGTCCTCGAATCGACATGTGTAATGGGTTTGCCATTTTTGGTCTGCCATTATCACGTCTCGGGAGGAGTGCCGTTACTGAGTCCTCGGGAATGGTCGCCGGAGTCGACAGTTTTCCAGGTTACATTCAATCATCTGCACCAATGCGTAGGATAGAACATTACCAAAGAAAACCTCGTCTGGATGTGGAGTTTTCATGTATACCACGTCTGGCCAAATGCCACACAAGTCACTCTACTTGCCACGCTAATCCTACGTGTATGCTCAAGCCTGGGTATTGAGCTTACCTCTCAGAACTCCTAACCCGCCAAACAGAAAAACAGTGCAGCAGCTGATAATAATATGCAATGCAGAAAATGCGGTAAAAATAAAATACAACAAATAAAGCAAAACAAAAACAAAACACCCAAAGAGAACAAAGACAAGCAAGCGCTAGGATTGACTCGCTTAGGGATGAACCAGCATAGGTCAACTAGTTCCCCAGCAGAGTCGCCAGCTGTCGCTCCTCCCAGGATTTTCATCCAGGTACAAACGCGAAAGTGGCGCGGAACACAGAGTCGCCAGCCGTGTAAATTTATCCCAAGAGAGGGAAAGGGAACACCGCATAAACCTGAGGAAAAGGGAAAGGAATGGTCATCGCAACCATAGCCTGGGTTTGGGAGTCGGTTACGCGAGGGGAAGGTGCTAGCATCCCACGCGTCCATCGTACTCGATGGGATCCACGCTTGTTGTCTATTCTAAGGGTGAGTTATCCTAAAATCTATGGCTGCCCTAAAACGGGGGAGGGGCAAAAGCTAAGACAGACTCGGTAGGACGTCGACGTCCTAGGCCTACGTACCCCCTTTGTGTAATGGGGAATTCAGAGTCAACGTAGTTCGGACCAAGTTCTTTTTGTGTTTTTTTATGAGCGACGTTAAGTTCGCGTCCGGCAGTTAGGGTCGATGCCTGTTTGCGACTCAGATGGAAAGTAACGCGCCCTTTTTGAAAATAGCCTTTAGTTTGACGATCCCGAAGGATAAAAAGGTTGGAAGTTTGTTTGTATTTTTTTGGACAGAAGTGACTTGAGTTAGTTCATAACTCAACTTGAACAAAAGTCTTTGACACGGGAACGAATGCGTCGCATGGTCGTCCCCAATGGGACGTATGCTCAACACTCTAGAAGAGAGAAGGGGGACCCCTCAATCTTTATTTCCTATGTTTAAGGCTTGTGTGCAAGGCAAGTTGACCTTATTAAGTATCTTAAAGGTGTTATGAGGTGAGAAGAGGGACTCAAAAGAAAAGAAAAACACTACGGGGAAAATCTATCCTAATGTTATCATGCAAAGATGGCCCTAAGGGGAGGTTTGACAACAACCTAAGCCTAAAGAAAAGAAAAGATGAGAGAAAGAAAGAATGAGAGTGAGCATGGATAACTATCCACACCCTCAAATAACTTACCTCAGCCCCTGCATAAAAGGTTAGTACAAACAGATATAAGTGACGATAAGACAAATGAAACCCAAACAAATCACAAACCAAAGAGAAATGAGTATAAACCAAATGAAATTTAACCAAGACAGAATGTGGATGACCTAAACATGAATTATGAAGTCAAAGAAGCGAACCCAAATGATGGCACAAGTGCCTTCTCAAACAAGTAATCAGGCATGATCAAAGATGTGTATACAAGAAGACTTCAAGCAAATAGCAACCAAACAATTAGCAAAATATCTTTTAAAATTACTAAATTAAAACTTAATACACCTCAACCAGTGGCAAACAACATGTCAAAAGCTCATGCCAAAATTCCCCATATAAGTCACTCAAACAATTATGTAAATTTCAGACAAGAGACATGACTCAGTATGCAAAAGAGGAGGATTAAAATGCAATATGAAAAAGTTTTAAAAATGAGAGAAAAATGTTTTAATGACATTCAATATGTTGATGAAACAATGCAAAAAGAATGAGTTCATAATGTTTTATGGATGATGAGAAATAAATTTTGCAATGCAATGTGTGCAAAATGAAACAAATTCAAAAAGAAATTATTAAAATAATTAATTCAGACACCAAAAATAAAATCAAATGATAAAATAAAATTTGGAAAAATTTTATACAACTATAAATATGATTCATGAATTTTTTGAGAATTTTTTAATGCAAGTATCTATTTTTAAAAATTAAAATGCAAAACAACAATTAAATGAAAAAAGGAAATAATTAAAATGAGCATGGGGTGCAAATAGCAGCTAGAACACGTTGAAAATTATAATGGGCCCAAAGGAGGGGTGCAAAAAGCAAGCCCAATCCATCAAGCAAAGTCAGCGCAAAACACAAGGACATCAGTCAAACATTGGGACTCACCCACACCATTAGATTAATCTAACGCATCTCCTTAAGCCAACCAAACCACGAGTAGGCAAGATAAGAGGTCCAAATCACAAGGCACACCGTAACTAATACATACACGTGCGTACACAATTTCCCAGATACCCTGGAATCCCACGTGATTGGCACGTGTGTTTTTTAATTGGCTTGCATAATAATGTCCACATGATTAATCAGACGCACCATAATTAGTCAACATAATAATAATTACGCGTGATGAATGGCTATGACCAGAGGGTACATGATAACAACCATGGGTGAGCAAACACACAAATAAATAAAATAAAACAAAATTTAAATGATGTGGCGTAATGTGGACCGTGGGATCAAGCAATTGGACGGTCAGGATTATCTCTTCCTCACCCAAACCCTACCTCGCCGGAGACTGCACCAGACGCCGGAACTAGGGTTCCGGTCGTCTTCTCCGACCACCTGCAACAAAAAATTTCCTAGACCACGCAAACGAATACACCATTCTAACCAGAATTTCACCAGGATCAATAATATCACATTAAAAATCGCAAATAATCAACACATAAGAAGCATCGAATGAGAGAAAGTTTGGACTCAAAACTTAAAACTCATGAAACAACCAAACCATGCGTCCAAACTCCAAACCAAACACATCAGAATTATCAGTGAATGTCACACATCATTATGCACATCAAAAAAAGGAGTTTTGAGAGCATGCAAAGTATCACTAACTTGAGATCAAGCAATTTGTATCCTTGCTGTTAGCTTCAAACGATGGATGATTTGCGTTCTATGGATTCCAAGGATCAAGAATGTGAAGAAATTTTTGGAAAAGCTCTAAGGGATTGTGAGATTCGAATGATTGAAGTTTTAGGTTTCAAACTTTTGTTCTCCTCAAAATCACGTGTCCTCCCTCATGAGTCTATGATTTTTTGCTTAAATATCTAGGGTTATTCCACATCTGATCATCACTTGGGCCTTGTTAATTCCTCACTTAATGAGTTTAGAGTGATTTTGGAAATTTGCATAATGTGAAATACACCCTCCTCCATGCATGCAAACCCAAGCCTCTTATGATGGATCACTTATATTTCAATTGCTAATCACACCTGTATGGATTTGGGCCTTGAGATGTCTTGGTTCATGAGTTTTCAATGATCTTGCAATTTTGCATAATGTGAAATAAGTGATGTACAAGTCATGAAATCTCTTGGTTCAAAGGCCAAAAATGATCCTTAAGGAATGTACTTTGATGTTAGAATGTGCCTTGAAGCCATGGAACCAAATATAGGTCACTATGTCCCAAAATGCAAAAGTTGTGAAAATGGAACCATGAGAAAACCCTAAAACCACTTTGCCTTCTTTTGATCATAACTTGAGTTTCACAAATGATATGGAGACCATCTAGTACTTGTTGGAAAAGGGAGAAAAATATCTTCAACTTTTATGTTTGAGGAAAATTTATTTGAAGCATCTTTGATGATTAAAAGTCAAGTTGAATTTAATGTAAGAACATGCCCAAAAAGGAAACTTTCAAATTATAGGTCATTTCCATATTTAGTAACTTTTGTACCAACCCTTGATTCTTGATAAATGGTATGAAACTTGACTCTTGAAGACCATATGAGGATGTGAGACCTTGAAACCCTTGAAGATAACCTCAAAATGTCACAGTTGACTTCCCCTCTCACTGTTGACTTTTATCCAATTCTCCTGATTCCCAATCCACTGGCCAATTGAACTTCTCTTGAACCAAACTGATGGACAAACTTCCATTCCTAGATACTTAGGGAACCAAGGAATACCATGGAATCAATTCTTGCCCAAAAAATCAGAAATAAACTGACTTTATAGCAAAACCCTAATTTTGGTACCCTCAGTCTAGGAGGAAATAACACAGTCTCCAAATCCAAATTCCTCTGAATATGATGTGTATCCTCTCCAACAAAGATAAGATGTACCATTTTGTGATGATAAAAACCTAAGGAGCTTGTCCATTGGAGCAATAAACCCAAGAATCTCAAAACCCTAATTTCTGCACTGATTAGGAGGGAGTGGTTCACTTGAGATCTCTTGCCAGTTGTGAACTCCTGATGATGTGATGGACTAAATAGGATCTCTTGAGCCCCAAGGCCCCTTAGTGACTCAAATAATGGTGGCATCAATAAACCTTCTCTTCTTAATCTCTTGGACAATACAAGGACTCTTGCTTGACCCTTTGAAGAACATCTTCTCCTCTTGAACTGCCTCAGGCACCTTGACCCCATGCTAAGAACCAATGATATGCACACATGATAATGCAAAAATGAAATGAAACATAAGCCAGTTAGTACTAAGGTAAGGAGAGCAAATTTTGGGGTGCTACACTCACTTTCTGTAAATGTCCCTCTTCGTTTTGCCCAAAGCGACAGAGTTTTGTTTCATAGGGCTGTAGTTTCAAGAATTAACTTGTTCATTAATAAAATAACGTCGTTCTGTAATTTCCGCAGTTATTGTTGTTTTCTATTACCGCTTTTTTCAGAAAATGGTAATCCTAAAAAACAACTCAATAATAAAAACAAGCAGTAAAAGAAATACACTGCACACACTTTTGCATTTTCCCTATATCTCTTCTAAACACAAATCATTACGTCATGCAAATTGCTTGTTTTAAACCCCATTGAAACATACGATCTGATGCCTTCTCCCAACTTTGAGTTCCCGGTACTTGAGGCTGAAGAAGAAAATGACGACGAAATTCTAGAGGAGATCTCCCGACTACTCAGACAAGAGGAGAGGTCAATTGAACCTCACAAAGAGCCGTTGGAAACGATCAACGTGGGTTCAGAAAAAGAGAGAAAAAGAATCAGGATTGGGGCACTGCTCAGTCCAACTGTCAAAGAAAGTTTGACAAAGTTTCTCGAAGAGTTTCCCGATGTATTCGCTTGGTCCTATCAGGATATGCCAGGGTTGGATACCAGCATTGTGGAACATCATCTACCGTTGAGATCAGAATGTCCGCCAGTAAAACAAAGGTTGAGACGGACTCATCCAAACATGGCTGTCAAAATCAAAAAGGAGGTACATAAACAGATTAACGCAGGTTTCCTCGCTACGTCAGAATATCCTCAATGGTTAGCCAACATCGTACCAGTTCCGAAAAAGGACGGAAAAGTCAGAATGTGTGTCAACTACCGAGATCTAAACAAGGCTAGTCCAAAGGACGACTTTCCTTTACCACACATTGACATGCTGGTTGAAAGTACATCAAAGTTTAAAGTTTTCTCCTTCATGGATGGATTCTCGGGCTATAATCAAATCAAAATGGCGCCGAAAGACATGGAGAAAACTTCGTTCATTACCCCATGGGGTACCTTTTGTTACAAGGTAATTCCGTTTGGCTTGAAGAACGCCGGGGCGACCTATCAGAGGGCTATGACTACTCTGTTTCACGACATGATGCACAAAGAAATCGAAGTGTATGTCGATGACATGATTGCCAAATCTAAAATAGAAGAGGAGCATGTGACCCACCTGTCAAAACTATTCGAGCGTCTGAGAAAGTAAAAAATCCGCTTGAATCCTAACAAGTGCACCTTCGGTGTCCATTTAGGGAAACTTTTAGGGTTCATCGTCAGCCAGAAAGGAATTGAGGTTGATCCTGACAAGGTCAAGGCCATTCAAGAAATGCCTTCTCCAAAGACTGAAAAACAAGTCAGAGGATTCTTGGGACGTTTGAACTACATCTCCAGATTCATATTCCTCATGACCGCGACATGTGCGCCGATTTTCAAATTACTCAAAAAGAATCAGGACTTCGTTTGGACAGAAGATTTCCAAACCGCCTTCGAAAATATCAAGGAATACCTGTCGAACCCGCCGATTCTATCACCTCCAATGGAAGGAAGACCACTGATCATCTACCTCACAGTCTTGGAAGACTCCATGGGCTGTGTACTTGGCCAACAAGACGAAACAAAAAGAAAAGAGTCTGCCATCTACTATTTGAGCAAGAAATTCACCAACTGCGAGACTCGGTACACTATGCTCGAGAAAACTTGCTGCGCTCTGGCTTGGGCAGCCAAACGTCTTTGCCAGTACATGATTCGTCACACCACTTGGTTTATCTCTGAAATGGATCGAGTCAAGCATGTCTTTGAAAAGCCTGCTCTCACAAGAAGGATTGCCCGTTGGCAGATGTTGTTATAAGAATATGACATAGAGTACCACGCTCAGAAAGCCATTAAAGGAAGTGTTTTAGCCGATCATTTGGCTCATCAACCGATTGACGATCAGGAATCAGTCGGATTTAAATTCCCAGACGAAGATGTCATGTATCTAAAAATGAAAGACTGCAATGAACCGCTACCCAGTGAAGGGCCAGAACCAGATTCCCAATGGGGACTTATCTTTGACGGAGCAGTTAATCATTACGAAAATGGAATTGGGGCAATCATCATAACACCTCAGGGTACCCACATTCCTTTCACTGCCAGACTTACATTCAAGTGCACAAACAATGAGGTCGAATACGAAGCTTGTATCATGGGTCTCGAGGAAGCGATCGACTTAAGGATTAAGAACTTGGATGTATATGGCGACTCATCTTTGGTCATCAATCAGATCAAAGGAGATTGGAACACATACCAATCAGGATTGATTCCTTACAAAGATTACGCAATAAGGTTGTTACCCTTCTTCAACAGAGTCGAGTTTCATCATATCCTTCGTGAGGAGAATCACATGGCTGATGCATTAGCCACTCTCTCTTCCATGATTAGTGTAGGTCAATGGAATGACTTACCTAAGATCGACATAATGCGCCTTGAACGGCCCACTTACATCTTCAAGATTAAAGCAGTCACAGACGACAAACCTTGGTATCACGATATCAAATGCTTCCTTCAGAAACAAGAGTACCCACCTGAGGCATCCAAGAAAGATAGAAAAACCCTCAGAAGGCTAGCAGGAAGTTTCTTCCTGAGCGGTGATGCACTCTATAAGAAGAACTTTGACATGGTCTTGCTCCGATGCGTAGACAAACCAGAAGAAGACATGCTGATAAAAGAAATTCACGAAGGGTCCTTTGGCACTCATGCCAACGGACATACAATGGCGAGAAAAATTCTGAGAGCAGGGTACTACTGGTTGACCATAGAATCTGACTGCTACAAGTACATGAGGAAGTGTCACAAGTGTCAGATATACTCAGACAAAATCCATGTACCGCCAACATATCTCAAAGTTCTCTTCTCCCCATGGCCTTTTTCCATATGGGGAATCGACATGATCGGTGTGATTAAACCCAAGGCTTCGAACGGACATCGGTTCATCCTGGTAGTCATTGATTACTTCACCAAGTGGGTCAAAGCAGCGTCATACATTAATGTGACCTGACAAGTGGTGATCCGCTTTATCAAAAGCAATATCATCTGCCGTTATGGTGTCCCGAGCCAGATCATTACTGATAATGGATCTAACTTGAACAATAAGATGATGAAAGAGTTGTGCACAGAGTTCAAGATCGAACATCATAACTCATCTCCCTACTGACCCAAGATGAACGGAGCGGTAGAAGCGGCTAACAAGAACATCAAGAGGATTGTTCAGAAGATGGTTGTAACCTACAAAAACTGGAATGAGATGCTACCCTTTGCTCTTCACGGTTATCACACATCTGTCTGCACTTCAACAGAGGCAACCCCTTTCTCTCAAGTATACGTTATGGAGGCGGTACTCCCCATAGAAGTAGAGATCCCATCAATCCGGGTATTGATGGAAGCTAAGCTTACAGAAGCTGAATGGTGCCAAAGTCGGCACGATGAACTGCATTTGATCGAAGAAAAACAAATCACGACAATATGCCATGGTCAGTTGTATCAGCAAAGAATGAAGAAGGCATTCGACAAAAAGGTCCAACCTTGCGTCTTCAGGAAAGGAGACCTCGTGCTCAAGAAGATACAATCATTTTTCACTGATTCTCGGGGCAAGTGGACTCCGAATTATGACGGCCTCTATGTGGTCAAGAAATATTTCTCAGGCGGCGCCTTGAGACTTGCAACCATGGACGGAGAGGAATTTGCCTACCCCACAAATGTTGACGTAGTCAAGAAATACTTCGCCTAAATAAAAAAAAACGTCTCGGTGGATTGAAAACCCGAAAGGGCGGTCCAGGCAAAAATTATAGACATGATCAAAAATCATCTCGGTGGATTGGAAACCTCAAAGTATAATCCAGGAAAAAATTAGGGATAATGGCAAGTAACTACGTTCGACAAAGGGGCAAGTCCCTCGGTAGTAGTTGCATCATCCGTCAGGAAAACTCCAGTCAAGGTCATCTTCGACAGAAGCTCAGGATGCCCCGAAGTCAAAGTTGGTAGAAGGATAATGGTCGTTATGTTTCAATGTATCCCTTTTCCCTTAAATTACCATTTTCTAACTTTGTAAATACTCTATGGAATCACGCGTTTGGCTGATTTCCATCCTATCAATACAATTTGAGCCCTTGTGCTTTTGTTTTCAATTCTTATTTGTTTTAGCTTTACAGAACAACATTTTAACATGATCAACGATTCTTGAAATAAAACAAAAATGAATTTACTTGTAAAATTTTCTGCTTTTAATAAAGATGGTAATTTCTTTTGACGGTTAAACATTGATCGCTTCTCCAGAAGTAAGCGAGCTTCAAAGTAAAAAATCAAAGTACTCCTTCTAAACCAGTGCACCTGAATGACGGATCAACTGTGTCAGAGACCATTGTTTCATCTGACACCCTCGGCAGAGTTCTTATCTCCTAAGCCCGACCAACAGTTGTTCCCCCACAGGGACTACTTCTCCTAAGCAAGGCAGAATTGCTATCTTGAACCAATGGTACTTCATCGTCCCAACAGTGGCCGAGTATCCAGTCATGTTCATCCGTCAGTTTGTATGTCGTGTCAGTTGTGTCAGCAAAAACATATATACATCATGCATTATTGATTTACATTCACATTCATATTACATCACTATCACTCTAGTCGGTCTTATCCCCTAGTGATAAAAGTCCTCTCAATCGAGTTGTCAGTTCTTTCCTCGTCAGGAAGTGAATCATCTAAGTAATCTCTCTCCAACTTATCTCTGGATTAGAGCGGTCCTTGACCACTTTGATAACTTGAACCTCTGAAAGGCCAGAGAACCTTCAGACAAACATCACTCTTCGCCATTGAAGATGATGTTTTCGCTTTCCCGGATTAAGGAAAATCCCCATAGAAAGCCTCTTAATCAGAGATTCGACAATACGGTTGTTTTTCTCCGAAAAATCCGCTGACGAAAAGGTCATCAGCACCTCAAAATTGGATCATATCATATGGCATTTCCTCCGAGAAAATCGAGGAAAAGTATGATGTAATATCCCCAAGCAAAAGCAGTCTCTCAAGAGACTCGTTTTCCCCCTAGTAGAGTCAACGAATGGCATCTCCAACAGAGAAGTTTGTGCACCTCTACAACTCAGATGGCTGGGTTCCCCAGCAACGCTGACATCAGATCTTTTCTATCAAATGGCATCTCCCCAGGAAAATTCAGCGAGAAGTTTGAGGAAAACCGCTACGAATAGCGTCCCTTGTCAATAAAGTTTATTGACAAAAGAAACCAAGACCCGATCCTTGGTAGGAAACCAGGATCGAGGGGAGGTTTATATCAGAAACTGAGACCAGATCCTTGGTAAGAAACCAAGATTAAGGGGAGGTTTATATCGAAAACTGAGACCAGTTCCTTGGTAGGAAACTAGGATCGAGGGGAAGTTTAAAAAAGAAACCAAGACCAGTTCCTTGGTAGGAAACCAGGATCGAGGGGAGGTTTATATCAGAAACTTAGACCAGTTCCTTGACTGAAAGACCAGGATCAAGGGGAAGTCTTTACCTTTTCTAAGCATAATTGCTTATAAAAAGAAGAGTGATGCGTGAACTACCATTCCTAATCACCATCAAAATTTTGGGTATTCCGATATTTAATCCTCTTGCACCCCGAATGCCTGAATACCTTCGCCATTCACACCTTCGGGTCCAAGAAGATTAAATAGGGGCATCTGTCATACCCCAAAATTTAACCCCTAAGATTTCCCATCATTGGGCAAATCATCATCACAATATGGGTAAACCATCATACCTCATCAGTCTCCCCAAAGATGGGTGAGCATTCACTACTATCAAAGATTAGGGTTTCAAGCCCTCTCTGAGCTCTTAGACAAAGGATCAATCAAGAAATGACATGATCATCAACTTGTCTAGCCTCTCAAACATCCACAAAGGATCAAGAGGACTCCCACTTCAAGGATTAAGTACAAGGCTTCTCCCTTCTAGGTGGATCAAGCCTTAAGATCGCCAGTGTCACCAAATTAGGGTTTGGTCGACCAGGGCCTCCAAATGGAAATTTTCCTCTGGGAATGAGCCAATTCTTCAAAGCATAACCTATGGTGATCTAAGGGACATCATAAACCTAATCATCAAGTCAATTTAGCCTCAGGGGATGCATTCACCAAAAATCAGGAATTAGGGTTTCTT
The DNA here is from genome assembly GCA_022829125.1 of Lathyrus tuberosus. Classification (NCBI taxonomy): domain Eukaryota; kingdom Viridiplantae; phylum Streptophyta; class Magnoliopsida; order Fabales; family Fabaceae; genus Lathyrus; species Lathyrus tuberosus. The sequence continues at coordinate 7,308,949 of JALAZF010000212.1, forward strand.
GACCTAATTCACCCCTAAGTTGACTTTTGGGACAAAACATGAGCCAAGACCTCAAGACATGATTTGAGGGTCTCTAACACACCACATTGATCCATTTGCAACAATGGATTGATCCAAGAAGCTTGAGCAACAAGTTTCAATTTCATCAGAACCACAGTTAGGGTTTCGCGGAAAAAGTCAACTGTGCCTCTGACTTTTGACTAGGACATGTTCCCAAACCCTAAGAGATGATTCAATACACCCTATAACACCTATGAAATCAATCCATCAAGTTTGATTTAGGTCAAGGACTTGATTTCATAGAAGATCGCACAGTTTGGAGTTCATCTGACAAAAAGTCAACTGTGCACAATAGTCAAACTTTGACTTTTTGAGATTTTTCACAATTATGGTTTTTTAACCCTAAAATGATGTTAATGTGTGATTTGAATCATCATTTATCAAGAAAAATCAAGAAAAGTGGGATAACTTGTAAAAGGGGTAACCATAAAAACTTAGAAAATTTTTTAAGTTATGGAATAAAGTGGCTAGGGTACCAACTTTGGAGGACCATAACTCCTAAACCACAAGGCAATTTTTTCCCATCCAAGGCTGGATTTGTAGCTCTCATTACCCTCTACAAAAGCTTCAACTACACCTCATTCCAATTCATTATGGATTTTGAGTTATAGAATGATCAAAGTGGCTGAAAACAAGAAATGCCACTTTTTCCAACACTTAGTGAAATTTTCACTAAGTCAGAATCTGCCTTCACCTTTTTCCAAATGTAGGGGAATTTTTCACTTGGATCCAAAAAGTATCAAAACCAATTATGATCAAACAGTTATTGTATCATATGAGGGCTTTCCAAAATGGCCAAGAACTCCATCAAAGTCTACTTGAGCCATGAGATATGACAATGCCAATATGCCTTGCTGAAAACTGCCAAGGCAAGGCAGATTTTGGAGTTTTGCTCGATTTGCTCAAATTTTGCAAAGGGCAAGCAACTCTATCCATCTGAACACCTAAAGGGGGGACCAAGGAGGAACCAACTCTGATCCCAAGCCTCCCAAGTCTTTGGAACCAAAAATAGCATGCCAAACCTAGAAATCCCTAAAAGAGGGACAAGACTCCAGTTTTGGATTAGAGCATTTAATGGATGCACCAAGGTGGTATGGACTGACACATTTGAAAGTGAATTTAGTCAAGAATGATCCAACAACTAGGGAACCACAGCTCTGTGCTCTAACCTCTAGTCAATGGCTAGAGGAGACTTGGATTCTCATTTTCCAACATTGGCCAAACCTCTGCTGCAGTTGTCATTCACTATTGATCCCAAAACAAACTTGCTCTACTATAAATAGAGCTCATTTGTGCTCAGTTTGAGTACACCAAAGCCATCAAATAGATGCTTTCCTCAAAATCACCTTCTCACTTCCAATTTTTCCTTCTAAGGCATGTCACCATCGGGTTTTGAGTTTGAGAGCAATTCCAATCAAACCAATCACACACACACCTCATAAACATCATATAGAAGTGATCCAAACACTCACATAACATCTGGAACACCCAAATCACAAAATCACCAGCCAATTGCTCAAGCCTTTGACAGATTTGCAGTTGGGGTACCATCTCAAGTTCCAGATCATTTCAATCCATTCCAAGCATCCAGACACACTCCATGGCACCTAAGGAAGCTATCCAGATCATTGGAACCTAGCTGTAACACCTCCAACCTAGAACTCGATCACCAGCTGCAAGAGGTGAACATGAGCTCTTCTAACTCTATGATCCATGCATTTTTTGCTGCACAATAATTTGGCCATATGTTCATAATCATGCATAGAGTGTTTACCCTTAATCAATTGCTTTGTATGAATCGTGTATGGAGTTTCTGAACCTTCATGCAGAATTTAGGGTTCTTGAGGTTTCTCTTTGATTTCTTATTCCATGCTTAAAATAAATGAAATTAAAGATCATAGACATGATCGTGAGGTTGAAACGAGTAGATTGATATGTAGATTGCATGATATAAGCAAGTATACAGTGAGATTGGATAGAAAACGCAAATCTGCAGAAACAGAGGGTGGCGCGTGTTCTTGGCGCCCTTTTTGAAAATTCAAATATTTGAATTTTGTGATTTTATTTAATTGATTCAAAAATTAATTTCTCTCTGAGTTTTAATGATTTTGAGTTGCTTCTTTTTTTAATAATTCACAAAAATGTTAAAATATTTTATTTTACCAAAAAATCCCAAAAATATTATTTATTTCATATAATTGATATTTTTGCCAAGAATTAATATTTTAATTGTTTTTGACATTTAAAATATTTTTTCCTTCTTGATTTTGCAAATTTTTATGATTTCTAATCATTTTGTACGTCAAAACATGATTTTTGAAACATTAATCCAAGATCACAATTTGTTTTCCACATATTAAACAATTTTGATCATTTTAATTGAATTTTTTATTCAATTAAAATACATTTTGGAAACAAATTAGGGTTTTGATTAATTCAACCCTCATCAAACCTTTTAAAAACACTTTGGGCCTCTAATAGAGTGCAATACCCAATCCTTTGTAAATACAAACCATCTGGGCCTCTCCTCGAGCTATAAGACCCATTCAAAATCATTTTGGGCCTCTAATAGAGTGTAAGACCCAATCCCCTTTTGAAACCAAAAAATTTTGGGCCTCAGTCATTGTATAAGACCCACGGTATTTTCAAAACCTCGGCGCGATCATCGCCCTTTTCAAAATAAACCCTGGGCTTCTCCTTGAGCTATAAGACCCATCTTTGTTCACTTTCAATCATTTTGGGCCTCTTGAGAGAGTGTAAGACCCATCCCCTTGTACAGAAAACATTTCTTGGGCCTCAGTCACTTGTATAAGTCCCTGTACAAAACGACAGTGCGATCACTGATAAAACCCTGGGCCTCTCCTTGAACTGTAAGCCCCAATTTTCCTTTCAAAAGCACTTTCTCCTTTGATTTTGAATATAATATTGTTATCAAAGCTTTCTTTGTTGAACAAACTAACCAAACAACATGGAAGCTCTACAACCGAATAAGTGTTTACCCGCTTTCATATGTATATAACTGTACTGTGGGGTTGTTTCACTGTAAGTCTTCTTTCATAAACTTATATCGACTGTGTAATACTAGTATAGATATTTAGAGTTTCCCCAGAAACTACGTCTAGAACTAGACAAAATCTCGTCTCCTTACCTCCGACGTTCTCCCGGATATTTCAACATAACCTAAATCATGAGAATTTTCTTTTACAACAATTTTAGATAACTAGATCTAAGAAATCTCCCCCTTGAACAGTTCATATACAGAAGGCCAATGTTCCAAGTGAAACCACTTCTGGAACTGTTCATCAGCCTCCTCTTGGGCTTAATGCAAGGACCCACAGGCTTCCTAAAAGCATTCCCCGCCTCCTCTTGGGCGTTGTACAAGGACCCGTCAACTTCTTAGAAGTTTTCACAGCCTCCTCTTAGGCTTCGTATAATGATTCTTCCTCCGGGAAGATAGCCTCCTCTTGGGCTTCGTACAAATTTTCCCTTCGGCTTCTTAAAAGTTGTTCTCGCTTCCTCTTGGGCTTCCTACAAATTGTCCCGACCTCTTAAAGGTATAGGAACAGAAATTAGTCATCTTAATAGAACAATCTTTCAAAGAGTCTAGATCTTTCTACCGCGAATGTACTGTCTCTTGATCTCCCTTAAGCATAGTACAAAAGATAAAACTCTAGACTTGGACAGTCTAAATCTCCTTGAGTCTCGAAGACATTCTCAAGTTCCTTTCAAAAATAGGAAGAAAACACCCGTAGACTTGGGCAGTCTCAATACCCTTCGGATTCTCTGTTTCCTTAAAGAACAGGAAATAATTTCGGTCCTCAGATCAAATCCATGAGTACAACATTACCCATATAAGAACTGATTTTCTCTTTGAACCAACATACTGGACCTGTCACTCAACTGAAACAGTAACCCTAGCCTCCTCTTGGACTTTGTACAATGATTCTCCCCAGCAGAGTTAAACATTTTTTGCCTCCATCTCGGGCTTTGTACGAGATACAAAAAACACTCTCTTGTTGAGTATAAAAAACTCTCTTGTTGAGTCAATCCTCTTTTAGCCTCCATCTCGGGCTTCGTACGAGATACAGAACACTCTCTTGTTGAGTATAAAAAGACTCTCTTGTTGAGTCGATCACCTTTAGCCTCCATCTCGGGCTTCGTACGAGATACAAATCACTCTCTTGTTGAGTCAAACCCTTTTAGCCTCCGTCTTGGGCTTCGTACAAGACACATATAAAAACACTCTCTTGTTGAGTCAACCCTTTTAGCCTCTATCTCAGGCTTCGTACGAGACACAAAAGCAACCTCTTGTTGGGTCAATAGCCTCCTCTTAGGCTTTGTATAAAGAAATCCCCGTTTGATTCAATCAACCTTTTAGAATCAAATATGTGCCTTGCTCAAACATCAACAACTCCGTTTCCTCCGTCTAATTGTTGTAAGCGGCAAGCCTCTGGATTATTTACATCCACGCCACTGTCCCTCTTTTAGCATGAGAAATTCCTAAGGAAAGATGGCATTGCTCTAAACTGAGTTAAAGTCTTCTCCTTCGGGTTGAAAATCCCCTATAAAGGAAATTATGGCATTGCTGGATTCACATATCCTAGTTAAAGTAATTCTCCTTTATAATCAGTCACCCAACAATTGTGACAAACAGACCCCTCTTTAGAGATGACAAATTCTCTCTAAAGTCAACACCCTTTTAGCCTCACATCTTGGGCTTCGAACAAGATACAAATAGACCCTTCAGCTTCACATCTTGGGCTTTGAACAAGATAGAAACCACCTTTAGCTTCATGTCTTGGGCTTTGAACAAGACACCAAAACACCATTTCCTCCCATAGAATAGGAGGAACTACGATCGCTCTGATTTCCCTATCCCGGGAATACGTAGGCATAAGATTGAAAAAGAATCTTAGCGAGCACACTAATCAAAAAACCCCTAAAGTCCCCTATCTCCAGCCAATCTAGCACAGTATCCCAACAAATTCTCCATGAACAATCCCGGTATTTCGTTCTGAACAAAATAAGCAGAGAGAGACCCACGAACTAAAGCCGCATCTGTAAACCAACATTTTTTACTGTTTAACCTCAGTTTGCAAGCAGGGTTAATTGGAGACATCTATTTCCCTTCCTTCATCAGCTTCAATAGGATAAAAAATGAATCGAACTGTAGTACCAAAGCGATAGTGATTTGAAACCACAAAAACCGCACTACAACATGTAGAAATTATGTAGACTTCTTCATATATGTTTAGACACATGGACATTGATGGTTAGATGCAATTTGCCCGACAATGAAGTGATACCGCTCAAATTACAATCTAATGACTATCTTATTTGTTGACATCATTAAAACCGAAATAGATGAAAGACCTTAGCCCTCACATACTCCCCCTTTTTTATGATGGCAACACTGTTTATCTTTCTCTTGATTTGTAATTTGAGGACGGAGAAACTCCCCCTATCTTTAAAACTTTAATATCTGTTGCTTTAATATTTTCTGTTGCTGCTAATATCCTTCTCCCCCTTTGACAACATCAAAAAGAGGAAAAGAAGGTGGTCAAAGAGATATCATCATAACAAGTAATGGTTCATTCACCAATTTGCAAAACAGCGACACTAACAAGCATCCACATATGATACAATTAATGCAATACTATAAACGGATAAGTACGGAATATAAGAAGCAAACACGATGCATTCCATAATAGTTCAAACTGAAGAACCATAGTTCAAGTTAAAACAAACTGAAATAACATGCAAATCAAAGAACCAAACATAAAATCAAAGACACAAATAATATCATGCACTAAGAATGATGCTAATCTCTATGTCTTCTCCCCCTAAATGGGTAACCTCCTCCCTGGTAATGTTGGTCTGGTGGTGGCAGATCCTCTAGGGAATGATTCAATTCAATCACAGTGCTATTGAGAATGCCTAGTTTGTTGGATAGATTCTGGGTCTGAATTGCCATAGCATTTTCCAAATTGGTAAATCTGGTCATTGAGGCATCAGCAAACCTAGTGAAATTCTCAGTGTGAGCAGCCAACTGATCTGAAAGAGAGGTGAGCCTCTCCTCCTAAGCAGTGTATCTCTGTTCTTGTAATTCTTGGAATTGCTCATGTTCGAGATTCATCTGGTTCAACATGGCCAGAATTTCTTCAGAATCTTGGAAGGCTTGCTGTGGCTGCTGCTGTGGAGTTGGAGGTATGGAATAGTCAGGCTGATGCCAGTCATAATCACCATAGGTAGGAGGTACATATGCATCCCCAAGAGCAGTCCAACTATTGTATTGCCATTTTCCCCAGCCCTGATTATTATAATTCTCCTCTGGTTGAGAATTTCCCATCCATGCCTCAGTATATTCGTCTTCCATATGTACATCAACATTGTCACCACCTTGGTTTTCATTTTCATGTCCTTCCGCAATATCTTGGTCGTCAGGAGCATTTGGAAAAGGGTGAGTGGATCTAAATTTGTACTTGTACTCATTTTCAACCGGATCCCAAGTATAACCCATCATGGTGAGAGTCTTTTGTTAGAATTGATGCTCAGATGAAATATTGACATAGCGAATGTTCAGAACAGAGATAGCAGCCTTATTCAAAATATTCTGAATACATGATGCATAGCCCAAAGTCATACCTTTTGTGGAGTCGCGAATGGAAAACATACGGTATGTGAAGTAATATGGCCAGTTGATCTTAATCTTGTTCTTCAGGATGTAGATGAGATGAACCTCAGCTTTATCAACTCTAGAGAACCCACCTTTCTTGGGTCGCAAAATGTGTGCGACAATCCACTGCAGAATGCAATCAGCAAATTTCAGATGATCTGTTGTAACATGTTTCGGAAACAAATCGCTGTCTACAACATCATTTGGGTATGGTTCACGCAACATAGAGTTCAAAGTAGTTTTAAACTCATAGTTGGCAACAAACTTGGTGTCAGTCACTTGAGGAAGATTTTCATCAGTTTCCAAACTGAACAAACTAGTCCATACAACATTATTCATAGAATGAGACGCGTTATTCATAGAATACGTAACATCCGTACCTTCAAATTTTCCCTCACTCCCGCAATAGAACAAGCGAACCAGATCACAATTAAAATTATCATCACATTCAAGAAATTCATCAAAATTCTAAGCATTCAACATGTCAATTACCTCGGTAAGATGATAATTTGGAGCCATCAAAGAGTAGTAGGCATGTTGACGAATAACAACACGGTTTCGGAAATCATTATTGAAAGACTCAGACAGAGCATCAGAGAGTAGAGACATAGCATTTACCGGAGTTGAAGAAGTTTCGGCTCTTGATGTTGAAGCTCTTGTAGACCGTTTACCAGTTACCCGTTGTGACGCCATTGTTGAAGAACTTGATTAGAACAGATGAATAGTGACGAATGGATGAACGGTGACGAGAGGATGAATAGAGATAATCTTGATTCCAAATTGAAATGAGAAACCCCTTTTTAAAACCTTTGTGGATTGAAACCTTGTGAATCTAATTAATATGGGTTTTGATTCTTAAGGGTTTTTATGGAGTTTTGAGTGAGAGGTTTGAAAGGGTAGGAGAGAAGAAAACCAAGAAAAATCTGATTTATGACATGCAATGATGAAATATAAAGTGCATTGAAAGTATGTAGTGAATTTGAGGAACACTAGGTCGGCGTGCGCATTCCCAGTAAAAAGGGATTCAGAATTCGTCAGGTGTGCGTCGACCTAAGCATTGGATGCGTCGGCGCAAGCTGACGTGTTTTTGAAAAAATTTATAAATTTATGAGATACGCCGACTGCAGGTAGGCGCGCGCTAACCCGGTTGTTTTCCTTAAAAAAATTCAGTTCATGAGTCGACCCATGGCATTCTTTGGTCGACTCATCCAAGTGAAAAATGGAAAAATTCATATTTTTGCATACAAGGGCCCCAAAATAGGATAAATAAACATGCTAACACATAAATCAAACATCCAAATGAATAATATATGCTTTAAACGTGTAATAAACATCATTTAAACACTCAACATGGTACATATATTAAAGAAAAACTTATGAAGCGGAATGATATTACCTTGATCATGATTGAAGATGAGAGCCCTTACATGTAGCTCAATAACTCTCGGCATAGTTAGTCAAAACCATAAACAAGCATATATATATATATATATATATATATATATATATATATATATATATATATATATATATATCTGTGTGTGTGAAGAGCTACTATCTTAAAGGATTATTAAACACAATCCGAGATGTCGAGAACACCTAGTTCCCTACGGATGTGAAAGAAAGGCTCTGTGGCAAGTAGTTTTGTAAAGATGTCAGCAAGTTGATTTTTAGTATCAACATGCTCAAAGACTACATCACCTTTCTCTACATGATCCCTAAGGAAGTGATGACGAATTTCGATATGCTTGGTGCGTGAATGTAATACGGGGTTCTTAGTTAGGTTAATAGCATTAGTGTTATCGCACAAAATGGGAATACGCTCAAGTTTTAAATTGAAATCAAGCAATTGTTGCTTAAGCCATAGGACTTATGCACAACAACTGTCGGCGGCAACGTATTCCACCTCGGTTATTGACAAGGCAACGGAAACCTGTTTCTTGCTATGCCAACTCACCAAGGAATTTGCGAAAAAGTGACACGCGCCACTAGTGCTTTTCCTATCCGATTTGCACCCGGCAAAGTCGGAATCGAAATAGCCAACTAAGGAACAAACACTACCTTTAGAATACCACAACCCATACTTTGGAGTACCGGAAAGGTATCGAGGTATGCGCTTAACTACTTTTAAGTGGGATTCTTTGGGACGTGCTTGATACCTTGCACACATACATACACTGAACATAATGTCGGGTCGTGATGCGGTAAGATAAAGAAGAGATCCAATCATACCTCGATACTTCTTTACCTCTACATCCTTACCATTTTTGTCACGATCAAGATTGGCACAAGTAGGCATAGGAGTATCTATTGCCTTGCAGTTTAGCATGTCGAAACATTTGAGAAGCTCAAGACAATATTTTGTTTGACTCACAAACGTGCCCTCTTCGAGTTGTTTGATTTGCAATCCAAGGAAATAGTTGAGCTCCCCCATCATGCTCATTTCAAACTCCCCCTGCATCAAACTAGAAAACTCCTTACCCAAGGTCATGTTAGTAGACCCGAAGATAATATCGTCAACATAAATTTGTACCAAAATTAAGTTTTTTCCTTGACGTTTAATAAAGAGGGTTGTGTCAACCTTCCCTCTTGAATACCCTTGATCAATTAAAAATTTGCTTAGACGTTCATACCAAGCCCTAGGGGCTTGTTTAAGTCCGTACAAAGCACGTTTAAGTTTGTACACATGATCAGGATATTCATGGGATTCAAAACCCAAAGGTTGGGCTACATAAACCTCTTCATTGATGTATCCGTTAAGGAAAACACTTTTAACGTCCATCCGAAATAGTTTGAAATTTTTAGTGCAAGCATAAGTGAAATTCTGGTTAAGCAGATCACGAAGATATCAGACAGGATGTCGTGACACTTGATCTCTTCTTCTTACAAGGATCTAAGGAAGAACAAATGTAAATAGCAGAAAGTAAATAACACCAGAGATTGTTAACCCAGTTCGGTGAACAACAACACCTACGTCTGAGGGCTACCAAGCCAGGAATGAAATCACTATGTAGAATTGGTTCTAAGCTAAACTCCAACGTTTACAACTTATCACCTAGAAACTACCCTTCCTAGATTTCTACCTAAGACTCTCCTAGGTATGAGACCCTTCTCATTTCCCTTTCAATCACAGCAGTGACTGAAAATATTACAACTCAATAAGAATGTCCTTCTCAAGTATTCACACAATACACGAGAGGCTCACAAGTACAAACCCTAGTACTTCTAAACAGCTGTAACAACCAACACTGAACTAGGTTAATTCTAACCTATTTATATTGCAAACCACAGCTGGACTTGGGCTTCTAAAACTCAGCAGAAATCTTCCTCAGAATTAGCGACCTAATTCTTTCTTCAATCCCAAGTTACCAAATATGTCTCCTTCACAAGGGAACCGCAAATCCAATTAGAATCAGAATCTCTGATTCCATAATCTCAGATGCCACCTGGAATCCTAGTCATATTCCAATCACATCTGTTACCATAAACAGTTAGTGCAAAACTGTAAGAGACAAAGATGTCGAATCCTCCTGATAGGACATCTTGTCAAACATCTCAACCTGCAGTTAGTCTAGCATGTTAGGACATCTTGTCCAACATCTTTCTGCTAAGTTAGTTTTACCAAAATTAATGCCAACCTCAAAAGCAGGGACTCAACAATCTCCCCCTTTGGAAGATTTTGGCTAAAACTAACTTCCATTCACCTGCAGAAACACATCAGGGAGACCACTAACAGAGCAGCAGCGGAATCAAAATCAAAACATGTCTCCCCCTCAATCAGTTCAGATCTACTCCTCCTCAATAGTTAGTAGATCATCAGCAGTCAGCGGTGGGTTAGTGATGTTAGTAATTCTCCCTCTTTTTAGCCACAATATGACAAAAGTAGAAAGACTAACCCAAAAACCAATAAGCCAGTTCAAAGTAAAAGTTTACTCACCCAATAGAAAAAAAAATTATCCTGGGCACACAACCCTTACACAACAAAAAAGAAACAACAAAATTGTAAAGAAAACGGTAAAGAAGAAGATAACACTCAGAGGTCATCTTCAGTCTCCTCATCATCCTCTTCTCCTTTTGCACTTCCAGCATCATTTTCAGCATCATCAGCCTCTGCACCACTGTTGTCTTCATCACCCTTGTCAGCATCTTCAGCATGGATTCCAGTGTCTTTATTTTGCTTAGCATCCAGAGCCTGTATCAATCTTTCGAGCTTCTCTTTTCTTGCAGTGCTTACCTTGATTATATCATCAAGTTCTTTGCAAGTGGCTTTCAGCTGATCAATGGAATCCTCTTCAGAAACTGTAGTTGTAGATGTTGAGACAATGTCTGGAACATGTTTTTCAGCAAGCAGCTTGTGATGTAGAGACAAAGGTGGTTTTCTCTTCATGATGACATCACCTGGTAGGGTGATCCTAGGATATTGTTAAAGTACCATTCCACAAATGAGTGATGGGAAACAGATTGGCAATTTTACAGCTGGTGAAGTAGCTTGTTTTAGAATTTGATCAAATATATATGCCCCAAAATTAAATGATTTTCTTCTACCAATGATATAGATAAACTTTCCAAGTCCTGTGGAGATAGTTGAGGTGTGGTTTGTGGGAACCCAATTTGCAGCACCAATTCTATGGAGAATGGCATATTTAATGCTGAGCTTCCCAGCAGACAGTTTCTGTTTGTTAGGCCATCTCTTTACAGTGTTTCCTGTAATTTCTCTGCATATTTGGTCATCTGTATCTTCAATTTCATCCTGAGCACACTCAGATCTGCCAAGATATTTGTTTATTTCATCAGGAGAAAATGTCACAACATTTCCTCTAACATACACTTTGAAGCAGTCCTCACTCCTTCTATCATTGCAGCCTTCTGGTATGTTTACAACAAATTCTATCACCAGCTGTTCATAACAGGAATCAAAATGAGAAACAGTTCTGATCAACCCAGCCTCTTTGATCAAGTTCATCACTTCTTCACACTTAAGGACATTTTCTCCCAGTTCTCTCTCTATGGCAATTCTTCTATGATATACATGGTTTCATCTGCTGACACTTACAACATCACGAAAGGAGATGTTGTCCATGGGAGCCTTGGGATGCGAACCTGCAATCTTCTTGGAAGCTGGTTTCTTAATGGTGTCTTGTCCATCCTCTATCTCTTCATAGTCTGACTCACTTTCAGACTCTGCCTTTCTTTTATTATTTTCAACAACAACTTTGCTCCAGGGTCTATGGGGACCAACTACAGATCTCTTAGATTGCTTGTTAGAGATGGCTACACCTTTACCTTTCCTTCTCTTTAGTCGTTCCGACACACTTGGCTTGAGGCTTGTAGCAATGACCTCATTGTCAGAAGGAGTGTCAACTAAGTCAATGATTTTGTTAACTTGTGCTGAAGTCTCTTGGGCAGTCAAGAATGTTTCATCATCTGCCTCAGCATTTTCAACAACAGAATCAACAAAGGTATGCAGATTCCCTTCTGACATTTCAACATTATTTCCCTCTTTGTCATCATCTGATTCCTGAGATAAATTGGGTGGCAAGATCTGTGCAAGAGGTCTGGTGATTCCAATAATATTTACTCTGTCTCCCTTGCTTATGAGGTTCGTTATTATGTTCCCAATCCTTTCCTCTGTATTGAATTTTTCTATGCCTTCCCTAGAACTCACAAAAGCATCAGAAGTATTAAAGGAATTACCTGGAGGAATATTTTTGGATCTTTTGATCGGGAGCTTGTCAATTTTGCAAGGCATGATAGTCAGCGGAGCATCATCAATTGCCTTTTCAGAGTGTAGCTCTTTAGACTCTAAGGTCACTTCTGAGTCTTTCTCGATAGCAGGTGTTGGTGATTGTTGTTAAGACATCTTCACACAATATGCATGTTCTTTGATCGGAAGGATGAACGAGTTTGAAGGATTTAGAGCAAAGTCACGATAGGTATGATTTAGAAATTTTTGAGTAATTTGTTTTTCAAAACAGACAATCCCTTGTATACCGTTCCCATTCATTGAGCAAAACCCTAATTTATCCTTTAGGATTTTTCTTTTTATTTTCGTATCCCCTGAGTGATTCAAGATGATGCCGTTGAATGTCGTGACATCTGGTATGACATTGTCCCATATCAAAACATTTTCAGAGTCAAGCTTTTGAGAATAGTTGCTCATATATCTTGTCTTAGGGGCTGTATCAGCTGTGATGGCATAAGAACATCTATTTCCAGTCATTTCCCTAAGCCTGGAGGCTTTCTAAAGAAGATTCTCCATTCTTGCTATAGTCTGACGCTGTATCCTCATATGAGCTAGATGTGTTAGTCTCCTAATGTCTGCTTCTGGGAAAGGTCTATGAAGTCTCTCCGTATTTGAGGCAGTCCATATATAACAGTTGTTTCTTGATCTGAATCCTCTCATGATGGTTCTACCTTTATCATTCAGGACTTGACATTCAGATCTAGTGAAGTTTACTTTAAGACCTTGATCACAAAGTTGACTGATGCTGATCAAGTTTGCGGTCAATCCTTTCACAAGCAACACATCATCTAGTCTGGGATTCCCAGCATGATCCAATTTTCCAACTCCTCTAATCTTTCCCTTGGATCCATCTCCAAAGGTGACATGGCTTGAGGAATGAGGCTTTATATCAACTAGATATTTCCTGACACCAGTCATGTGTCTTAAACATCCAGTGTCGAAATACCATCTTTCTTCAGGGTACTCATCTTGATGATAGTGAACTACCAGAGCCATGGACTCACTCTTAGAGTTCCTTTTCTTTCCAGTATTCCTACCTTTGATATATCCATGTAGTTTGTAACAATATCGTTTAATGTGACCGTACTTGCCACAGTGATGACATTTCCAATTTTGTCTCCTCTGATGTCTAAAATGATTTTGAGACCTTTTATTTGACACTGTTTGTTTCCTTTTGACCAAGTTGTGACTGCACTCTTGATCATTGTATCCAAGTCCTCTGACATCTCCAGAATTTCTCCCAACTTGGAGAATTTCATCAAGGATCTCAGAGCTGCTGTTGAGCATCCTGACATTTTTGGTCACATTTTCCAATTTGGAATTTAGCACAACCACTTCCTCCTCAAGATCAGAGATGGCATCAAGATGTTTTTCTCTTTCAGCTTCAAGAAGCATAATGATCTTGTGTTGTCTTTCTCCTAGTTGACAAACCCTTTTGAAGGATTTTACTAGATCATCATAGGATAGATTTTCAATTTCTGAATCAGAATCAAACATTCCTGTCATTGCTGACACCTTCTTAGTAGTCTCTCCATCGCTTGAGGAGTCATCCTCAGACCATGATGTAGATAGACCCTTATTTTTCTTCTTGTGGTAAGTGGGACACTCACCTCTTGTATGTCCAGAACCTCCACATTCAAAGCACTGAATTTCTTTACCTCGGTTAGGTCATTTATCATATCTAGGTCTTCTCCCAAAATTCCTCGATCTGTGGATGTCAGAAGTCTGAGCCTTAACATTATCATTCAACTTCTCATCCAATTGCTTTGCCAGTTGATGAAATTGTTTTTCCAGAACTCCCACAGTTTTGGTCAGGTCCTCTTTAGTGTCATTCTCTTCTTTGTTGGTCACAAAAGAAAGACTTTTCTTCTTTTCATCCTTTTGACTAATAGCCATCTCAAAGGTTTGAAGTGATCCCATTAGCTCATCTACCTTCATGGTGTTTATGTCATGAGATTCTTCAATAGTTGTCACTTTCATGTCAAACCTCTTGGGAAGAGACCTTAGAATTTTTCAAACCAACTTGGCTTCAGGAATTTTCTCACCAAGATCACTAGATGTGTTGGCAATATCAACAATATTCATATGAAAGTCATGTATACTTTCATCTTCTCTCATTCTCAGGTTCTCAAACTTAGTGGTAAGCAGCTGAAGTTTTGAGGTTTTTAAACGAGAGGTAGCTTCATGAGCAGTCTTCAGGATTTCCCAAGCATCCTTCGCAGCAGTACAATTTTTTATGAGTCTGAAGATGTTCTTGTCCACCCCATTGAACAAGGCATTCAAGGCTTTAGAATTTCCTTGAGCAAGCTTATCATCTTCATCATCCCAATCTTCTTCAGGTTTCAGCTCCTCAGTGAGCTTCCCATCTTTGTCCTTAATCTTTGGTGGATCCCACCCCTTGATCACAGACTTCCAAGCCTTTCCATCCATAGACTTGATACACGCCACCATGCCAACCTTCCAATAATCATAATTGGAACCATCAAGTATTGGTGGTCTATTTAGTATTCCTCCTTCTTTATCCATCGTACCAAAAAGTATCGTCCCTGAATCTCACCCAGATAGAGAGCAGGATGCCTGCTCTGATACCAATTGAAATTCTGGTTAAGCAGATCACGAAGATGTCAGGCAGGATATCGTGACACTTGATCTCTGCTTCTCACAAGGATCTAAGGAAGAACAAATGTAAATAGCAGAAAGTAAATAACACCAGAGATTATTAACCCAATTCGGTGAACAACAACACCTACGTCTAGGGGCTACCAAGCCAGGAATGAAATCACTGTGTAGAATTGGTTCTAAGCTAAACTCCAACGTTTACAACTTATCACCTAGAAACTACCCTTCCTAGATTTCTACCTAAGACTCTCCTAGGTATGAGACCCTTCTCAATTCCTTTTCAATCACAGCAGTGACTGAAAAATATTACAACTCAATAAGAATGTGCTTCTCAAGTATTCACACAATACACGAGAGGCTCACAAGTACAAACCCTAGTACTTCTAAACAGCTGCAACAACCAACACTGAACTAGGTTAATTCTAACCTATTTATATTGCAAACCACAGCTGGACTTGGGCTTCTAAAATGCAGCAGAAATCTTCCTCAGAATTAGCGACCTAATTCTTTCTTCAATCCCAAGTTACCAAAAATGTCTCCTTCACAAGGAAACCGCAAATCCAATTAGAAACAGAATCTCTGATTCCACAATCTCAGATGCCACATGGAATCCTAGTCATATTCCAATCACATCTGTTACCACAAACAGTTAGTTCAAAACTGTAAGAGACAAAGATGTCGAATCCTCCTGATAGGACATCTTGTCAAACATCTCAACCTGCAGTTAGTCTTGCATGTTAGGACATCTTGTCCAACATCTTTCTGCTAAGTTAGTTTTATAAAAATTAATGCCAACCTCAAAAGCAGGGACTCAACAATAAGCAAGTAAAAGGCGTATAGCCTCGAGTCGGGCAACCGTCGCATAAGTTTCCTCATAGTCGATTCCTTCCTCTTGGTTATAGCCTTGCACTACAAGTCGCGCTTTGTTTCGTGTTATAGCTCCATTTTCATCACGTTTATTCCTAAACACCCATCGGGTTCCGATTACTCGATGACCTCGCGGAGGGGGGACAAGGTCCCAAACCTCATTTCTCCTGAATTGATTTAGTTCATCTTGCATTGATAAAAACCAATGCTCATCGAGTAACGCCTCCTTTGCGTTTTTAGGTTCAACTTGTGACACAAAAGCGGAGTAATAACAAAAGTTACTAAGTTTAGAGCGGGTGGTTACTCCCTTAGAGATGTCACTGATGATATTGTCGATTGGATGGTCTTTGGAAGACTTCCATGCTGGAGGAAGGTCATCTTCATTAGTTGGATGATCCTCCTCACTCTTTATAGGTTGGTGATCCTTTTCCTCCTCAATACGCACTGCTTTGGGCTGATTAGTTCCTTTATCAGCGTCCTTGAGTATGTCTTCTGAAGATACACCTGCACCATGAAAAGAACTACCTTCTCCAACATTTTTCGGATAAGACTCATCAAAAGTAACGCGTACCGACTCTTCAACAATTTGTAACCTTTTATTATAAATTCTATAAGCTTTATTGACTGAGAGTATCCAAAGAAATACCCTCGTCGGCCTTGGCATCAAACTTACCAAGTGTCTCTTTCCCATTGTTTAACACGAAACACTTGCAACCAAAGACATGAAGGTGAGAGATATTTGGCTTATGCCCTTTTAAAAGCTCATACGGTGTCTTGTTTAAAATAGGCCGGATGAGCACCCTATTCAAAACGTAACAAGCCGTACTGATGGCGTCGGCCCAAAAGTATTTTGGAAGTCCACTTTCATTGATCATAGTCCTTCCAAGTTCCTCCAAAATTCTATTTTTACGTTCCACCATCCCATTTTGTTGAGGGGTACGTGGTGCGGAAAAATTATGATCAATTCCATGGGATTCACAAAATGCTTCAAACAAACGATTTTCAAACTCACCCCCATGATCACTTCTAATTGACACAGTGTTCGTGTTTAACTTGTTTTGAGATAACTTAGCAAATTTTTCAAAGGCCGAAAATGTATCACTCTTATTTTCTAGGAAAATAGTCCAGCAAAACCTAGAGAAGTCATCGACTATTACAAAATCATAATAGTTACCACCTAGGCTTTTAACCCTAGATGGTCCAAAGAGGTCCATATGTAGGAGCTCAAGGGGTCTCATAGTTGAAACGATGTTTTTAGATTTGAATGAGATCCTTGTTTGCTTTCCCATTTGACAAGCATCACAAAGATGATCCTTTGTGAATTTGATTTAGGGCAAATCGATGACTAGGTCTTTAGACTCTATTTTGTTAAGCAAATCAAAATTGATATGAGCCAACCGTCTATGCCACAACCATGAATCTTCATTCATAGTGACTAGACACTTGTCTCCATTCAACGATACCTCATTTAAGTCTAGCATATAGACATTGTTCACCATCAAACCCTTAAACACATCCTTCTTGTCACTATCTTCAACTATGCAACAATCTTTTGAAAATGATACTTTGTAATTCTTGTCACATAGTTGACTAATGCTTAAAAGGTTGTGTCTAATGCCTTCCACAAGAAGCACATCAGAGATAGTAGTAGATAAGGGGTTACCTACACTACCTTTGCCGAGAATATGTCCCTTATTGTTATCTCCGTAGGTGACAAACCCCTTTTTCTTCGCCACAAAGTCGATGAAAAGAGATATGTCTCCTGTCATATGTCTTGAGCAGCCACTATCCAGAACATATCTTCTTTCGGTGGTCTCAAGACTTTGTACCTACAGAACAATCAAGGGAGAGTAGGTACCCAATTCTCATTGGGTCCTTTACGGTAAGTGAAACCAAGATCCCACTTGAGCAACCATTGATAAATGCCTTTTGGAACAAGAAATCTTCTAAAACGACATTTAGCAATAGTATGACCAGGCTTGAAACAATATAGGCAATCACGGTTCATTTGGAATTTACCTTTGCTATCTCTATCTCGAATCACATGGGTATACTTTTGATACGGATTGTTCGTACTTTCTCGATAATGTGATCGATCAATAGCAAACGTAACTTTAGGCTTAAGAGCCTTGTCAAATTTGGCCTTAAGGATTCTAACCTCCTTTTGCCAAATATGACAAGTATCACAGCCCCCAAACTTGAACCTGTAATACCCCAAATTTTGACCACTTAGATTTCCCATCATTGTGAAAATCATCATCACAATATGGATGAACCATCATGCTTCATTAGCCTCCCCAAAGATGGGTGAGCATCCACTACAATCAAAATTAGGGTTTCAAGCCCTCTCTGAGTGCTTAGACAAAGGATCAATCAAGAAATGACATGATCTTCAACTTGTCTAATCTCTCAAACATTCACAATGGATCAAAAAGGACTCCCACGTCAAGGATTAAGCACAAGGATGCTCCCTTCTAGGTGGATCAAGTCTCAAGATCGACAGTGTCACCAAATTAGGGTTTTGGTCGACCAGGGTCTCCAGATGGAAATTTTCATCTGGGCACAAGGAAATGATCCAAAACATAACCTAATATGCTTCATGGAACCTCATGAACCCATGCATCAAGTCAATTTTTCCTCAGGGGATGCATTCATCAAGAATAAGGAATTAGGGTTTCTTGACCTAATTCACCCCTAAGTTGACTTTTGGGACAAACCATGAGCCAAGACCTCAAGAGATGATTTGAGGGTGTCTAATACACCATATTGATCCATTTGGAACAATGGATTGATCCAAGAAGCTTGAGCAACAAGTCTCATTTTCATCTGCACCACAATTAGGGTTTTAAGGGAAAAGTCAACTGTAACTTTGACTTTTGACCAAGACATGCTCCCAAACCCTAATACATGATTGAATACACCCTATGACACCCATGGAACATGTCCATCAAGTTTGATTTAGGTCAAGGACATGATTCCCTGAAGAATTGCACAGTTTGGAATTCATCTGATAAAAAGTCAACTGTGCACAAAAGTTAACTTTGACTTTTTGAGATTTTTCACCAAAATGGATTTTTAACCCTAAAATGATGTTAATGTATGGTTTGAATCATCATTCATCAAGAAAAATCAAGAAAAGTGAGATAACTTGTAAAAGGGGTAACCATAAAACTTAGAAATTTTTCTAAGTTAAAAATAAAATGGCAAAGGTACCAACTTTAGAGGACCATAACTCCTAAACCACAAGGCCATTTTTTCTCATCCAAAGATGGATTTGTAGCCCTCATTATCACCTACAAAAACTTCAACTACAAGTCATTCCAATTCATTAAGGATTTTGAGTTATGGAGTGATCAAAGTGGCTGAAAAGTGAAAATGTCACTTTTTCCAACACTTAGTGAAATTTTCACTAAGTCAGAATTCTGCTTCAATTTTTGCCAAATGTAGGGGGATTTTTCACTTGGAATCAAAAGAGATCAAAACCAAACTTGTTCAAACAGTTGTTGTATCATGTAAGAGCTTTCCAAAATGGCCAAGAACATTGCCAAATTCAACCTACATCATGAGATACAACATTGGCAAGTTGCCTTGCTGAAATCTGTCAAAGCAAGGCAGAATTTGCATTTTGGCTCGATTTGCCAAAATCAGCCAATTGCAATTGCTCCAATCCACTTGGACACCTCAGAGGATTGAATCCAAAGGGGACTATCACTGAGCCAAGCCTCTAAGGTCCAAGGAACAAAGAATAGCATGTTGAACCTAGAGTTGCCAAAATAGGGACAAGACTTCAAATTTGGAATGAGGCATTCAATGGAACCATCAAGCTGACATGGACTAAGCCATTCTCATCTGAAATCAGTCAAGAGTTATCCAAGACCAAGGGGACCAAAGCTCTGTGCCCTAACCTCTAGTCAATGGCTAGAGGAGACTTTCATTTCCATTGGCCAACATTGAGGAAACCTACTTACCAGCTGCCATGCACTATTCCTTGCAAAACAAACTTGCTCTACTATAAATAGAGCTCAATTGTGGTTAGTTTGAGTACACCAAAGCCATCTAACAGATGCTTTCCTCAAAATCTCTTTCTCTTTGCAAAAATGCCTTTCTTAGCAAGGTAGATATCGGGTTTTGAGTTTGAGAGCAATTCTGCACAAACCAATCACTCACACACCTCACATACATCACATATGAGCTGATCAAACACTCACATAACTTCTGAAACATCAATTTCATGAAATCACTAGCTGGTTGCTCAAATTTTCAAACAAGGTGCAGTTGAGATGCCATAAACTGATCCAGTCCATTTCAATTCAATCCAAGTGTTCAAACACACTCCATATGGTGTAGGGAAGCTGTCCAGATCATTACCACTCATCTGTAACACCTCCAACTCAAAATCACATCTGAACTTGCTGTCACGACTTGGAGGTAAGCCTAACCTTGGGCATCTCTCAATCTATGCATATTTCCTCGCACAATAATTTGGCCATATGTTCATAATCATGCATGGAATGTTTTCCCTCAATTAATTGCATTGTTTGAATCGTGTATCAAAAATCCTAGCCTTCATGCAGAAATTAGGGTTCTTGAGGTCTCTTCGTGATTTCTTGTTGTATGTTTAATTTAAATGAAATTAAAGTACATAGACATGATCGTGAGGTTGAGGCGAGCATAATGATATGTGGATTACATGTTATAATTACGTATTCAGTGAGATTGGATGGAAAATGCAAATCTGGGCAAACTGAAAAACACGCGTGTTCTTGGTGTTGTTCTTGGCGCCATTTTCATAAATTTGAATATTTGAATTTTGTGATTTTGTTTAATTGATTCAAAAATTAATTTCTCTCTGAGCGTTAATGATTTTGAGTTGATTCTTTTTTTAATAATTCACAAAAATGTTAAAATATTTTATTTTATCAAAAAATCCCAAAAATATTATTTATTTCATATAATTGATATTTTTGCAAAGAATTAATATTTTGATTGTTTTTGGCATTTTAAATAATTTTTCTACATTGATTTTGCAACTTTTGATGCTTTCTAATTATTTTGTAGGTCAATACTTAATTTTTGAAGCATTAATGCAAGATCACAATTTGTTTTCCATGTGTTAAACAATTTTTGATCATTTTAATTGAATTTTTATTCAATTAAATACATTTTGAAAAACAAATTAGGGTTTTGGATTAATTCAACCCTCATAAATCATTTTCAAAACACTATGGGCCTCTATTAGAGTGTAAGACCCAATCCTTTTTTTGACCAAATCATCTTTGGGCCTCACTAATTGTATAAGTCCCGATACCGTCAAAAAACAAACGGCGCAATCGTCGCCTTTTCAAAAATCATCTGGGCCTACCCTCGAGTAGTAAGACCCATTTCTTCTTCTTTAAAACACTTTGGGCCTCTATTAGAGTGTAAGACCCAATCCCCCTTTTAACCAAAACATTTTGGGCCTCACTTATTGTATAAGTCCCTCCGCGTTAAAAGAAAACCTCGGCGCGATCGCCATTTTTAAACGAAAAATCATTTGGGCCTACCCTCGTGTTATAAGCCCCTCTCTTTTCTTGAAACCTTTTTTGGGCCTCTTGAGAGAGTGTAAGACCCATCCCTTTGTACAGAAAACCTTTTTGGTCCCTAGTCACTTGTATAAGTCCCTCTGTACAAATTCAAACAGTGCGCTCACTGATAAAACCCTGGGCCTCTCCTTGAGCTGTAAGCCCCAAATCTTTCTTTTTCAAAGCACTTTCTCCTTTGATATTGAATATACTATTGTTTTTAATCTTTCTTTGTTGAACAACTAACCAAACAGCATGGAAGCTCTACAACCGAGTAAGTGGTTATCGCTTTCATTTACTGCTTTCATATTATAACTGTATTGTGGGGCTGCTCACTGTAAGTCTCCTTTCATAAACTCATATCTATTGTGTAATAATAGTATAGATACTTCGAGTTTCCCCGGCAACTACGTCTAGAACTAAGTGACGTCGTTTCATTTATTCGTAGAAATAGACGCCTAGATCCCCAATAGGAGCACCAGATACAGTCTTCTCTTCGGCTGTCCTCCTTAGGAATCGTCAAGAAATTCTATCCCCCAGAGATGAATTATTCTCGGTGAAACTTCTCTTGAATTTCTTCAAACCGCTGAACGGTTCAGACTCTCTCTCAAAGTTAAAGTCACTGGATAGTAAACCTCGCACGTTTACCAGTGGTTTTAACTCTAAAAGAGTTTTCCTGAACTTTTCTTTGGTTTGGGACCCACGGGCTTCTTAAAAGCATCGGCCTCCTCTTGGGCATTATACAAGGACCCATAGGCTTCCTAAAAGCAACCCCGCCTCCTCTTGGGCATTATTCAAGGACCCTACGGCTTCTTAGAAGTATTCACAGCCTCCTCTTAGGCTTCGTATAATGATCTCTTCCTCCGGGAATGGTAGCCTCCTCTTGGGCTTCGTACAAGGACCCGTCGGCTTCTTAAAAGATTCCAGCCTCCTCTTGGGCTTCGTACAAATTGTCCCGACGACCTCCTAGAGGTATAGGAATAGAACCTAGTCATCCTCATAGAACAGTCCTTTCATAGAGTCTACTACTGTTTCTCGAAGCATAGTACAAAAGATAAAACTCTAGACTTGGACAGTCTAACTTCCTTGAGTTTCAAAGACATTCTCAAGCACCCTTCGTTAAAAAGGAAGGAAACCCGCAGACTCGGACAGTCTCAATACCCTTTGGATTTCCCGTTTCCTCAAAGAGAAGGAAATATCCCTGATCCTCAAAATAAATCCCTGTGTACAGTGTTACTCATATAAGAACTGATTTTCTCTTTTAAATCAGTATATTGGATCTGTCACTCAACTGAAACAGTTACAATAGCCTCCATCTCGGGCTTCGTACGAGATACCAAAATTCTCCCTAGTGGAGTCAAAACAACCTTTTAGCCTCTCTCTCAGGCTTTGTATGAGACACAAAAGATTCCCTCGTTGAGTCAATCACCCCTTTTTTTGCCTCCATCTCGGGCCTCGTACGAGATATAAATCCCTTAAGCAAGAGTCAAACTCTTTGCTAGCCTCCTCTTAGGCTTTGTATAACGATATGCCCCACTGGGTCAAAAACCTTTAGCCTCTCTCTCGGGCTTTGTACGAGACACAAAATAGCCTCCTCTTAGGCTTTGTATAATGATTTTCCTAGCGGAAATTAGCCTCCTCTTAGGCTTTGTATAAAAAGACCACTGGTTGATCCAATCAACCTTTTAGCATCAAAGTTGTGCCTCGTTCACAGTACACAAACATCAACAACTCCTTTCCCTTCATCTAATCGCTGTAAGCGGCAAGCCTCTGGATCATCTATATCCATGCCACTGTCCCTCTTTTAGCATGAGAAATTCCTAAGGAAAGATGGCATTGCTCTACACTGAGTTAAAGTCTTCTCCTTCAGGTTAAAACCCTTTCTTCGGAAATTATGGCATTGCTCGGATCTGCGTATCCCAGTTAAAGTAATTCTCCTTCTCCCCTCTTTAGAGATAACAAATTCTCTCTAAAGTCGAGGTCTTTTAGCTTCACGTCTTGGGCTTTGAACAAGACATAAATAGACCTTTTAGCTTCACATCTTGGGCTTTGAACAAGATACAAATCACCTTTCGCTTCACGTCTTGGGCTTTGAACAAGACACCAAAAACCAATTTCCTCCCATAGAATAGGAGGAACTACGAACGCTCTGATTTCCTTGTTTCGGTAAACGGGAATACGTAGGCATAAGATCGAAAGAAAAGATCTTAACGAGCGCAATCAACAAAAAACCCAAATCCCATACCTTCGTCAATTAAAAGCAGTAATTCAAAAGCATCAGTCCTAACATCCTAATCCTTATTCCCCGCCAGAAACCCTTTGCCTAGAAAAAAGAAAGAAAGAACCGTATTAGCGAAATACGAATAACCAGTACAAAAGCCCCCCCACATTGATAGCATCCGTAACCTAACAGACCGCTGTTTAAACTCAGTATGCAAGCAGGGTTAATTGGAGACATCTATTTCCCTTCCTTATTCAGCTCACAATAGGATAAAAAATGAATCGACCTGTAGTTTTAAGCTCAACCGCAGAGAGCGACCAGCGCTTAAGAACCGCGTCCAAAATCGCTCGCTACAGTAAAATGGCGCCCACCATGGGGCCAGCTTTTATTTCTGTATGTTTTCCTTGTAAAATGGCGACTCTGCTGGGGAGTCTCCTTTTCTGCCTTAGGGCATCATCCCCGTTTTCTACGGAAAATGGGAACTCTACCGAAGAGAAAGATTGACCTATGCTGGTCCATCTCTTAGGCAGGGAACCACAGATTGGGGCTTCCGCCGGGGAACCCATTTCTGTCAGGAACTTAAGATTCATAGCTTTATAAGTCTAGGATGATTAGGACAAATATATATATTGCTTTTCCTAATTGCTATACGTGTTTATTTTTCTGCTACTGGGAATGCGTGTGATGCCGCATGTGGTGAGATTGAGTATACACTTAAGAAAAGCCAACCCTTTTCGTAGTGCGGAAGCTATCGGAAATAGCTGTTACACGATACTACCCTCATTTGAGGCTGGTGATCTATTCTCGGTGAATGGCACTTACTCTAAGATTGCACACAACTCGCTGGCGATCCGCTTGTTGTTTTTCTTTCCTGGGAGGAGCTGATGATAATGAGTACAGGTACAAAAATCACCCTAGTATAAACCTTTGGGGATGGGTAGAGCCTTGACTTCATGACAACGACCCTTTGACCCCATGTTTTTTCTATGTTTTTGTGTGCTGCGTTCATGCATTCATTTAATAAAACATTAAAACATTCAAAAAAATTTCTCTTCTAGTCTCTCTGTTTTTCAAATTAAACTAAAACTGTGATTGCAAATATCAGAGAAAAAGATTGCATTAATGGATTTCGGTAGAAGGAGAACTCACCAGTATACCTTCAAGGTTCCAAAACTAGGGGATTTGAGAAAGTTAGCAAAGATGATCATTAACCCTGAGGCTTTCAGAGCCAAGCACGGTGGTTTGATACCACTGTTAAGAGTCCATGTGATTAAGGGGATCATGGACGCGCTCATTCAATTCTACGATCCGGTTTATCATTGTTTCACATTCCCGGATTGCCAGCTGGCACCAACGCTGGAGGAGTATTCTCATCTGACTGATTTACATATCACAGATCGAGCTCCATTTTCTGGACTGGAAGAAATTCAAAAGAATCAGACTATTGCAAGAGCAATTCATTTGGACGAGTCTGAGGTCAGGACTCACATGATTACTATGGGTGGCATCCAAGGTTTGCCAGCCCAGTTCTTAACCAAGAAAGCTTTGTACTTCGCTAGTATAGGGAACGGGACTGCTTTTGAAAGCATCTTTGTCTTGCTCACCTACGGATTATTTTTGTTTCCCAACATCAATAACTTCGTCGATATCAACGCTATTAAGGTTTTTCTCATTGGAAACCCTGTGCCGACTTTGCTCGCAGATGCGTATCATTCTGTACACTTAGGAAATTTGTACAGCGGAGG
This sequence comes from Lathyrus tuberosus, assembly GCA_022829125.1. Classification (NCBI taxonomy): domain Eukaryota; kingdom Viridiplantae; phylum Streptophyta; class Magnoliopsida; order Fabales; family Fabaceae; genus Lathyrus; species Lathyrus tuberosus. The sequence goes on from JALAZF010000212.1 coordinate 7,334,441, forward strand.
AGAGATCACATGCTGTGTACCTTTGCTTTACAAGTGGTTTATCTCTCACTTGCCCAAGTCTGCTGCTTTTTGGGATTGCAAGAGTGTCTTACGTTGGTCGCAGAAGATCATGTCTCTCACCAATTCCGATATAGATTGGTGTAATAGGATTTATGAGGGAATCAGAATCATTGACCGTTGTGGAAACTTCCCCAGCGTACCCCTCATAGGAACTAAAGGAGGAATCAACTATCATCCGATATTAGTTCTTCGTCAATTTGGATACCCGATGAGATACATCCCGCTGGGTGTTCATCTGGAAGGCCTTTTCTTCAAGGAAGGAGAAAATGACAGAGCACTAAAGATGGAAATAGTGCAAGCTTGGAAACATGTTCATAAGAAAGGACGAGAGTCTCTGGGAAAACCGGATTGTGTCTCGGTGGAGCCTTATCTCCATTGGGTACAAACTAGAGCTCTCAAGCTAAAGATGCCTTATCCTCGTTACGGAATTCTTCCGCCGAGGGAAATTGTCATGTACTTCATGACGGAAACTGAAAGGCTTCAGGTTACTCTCAACAAAGTTCAAAAGGAAAGAAGGTCTTGGAAGAACAAGTACCGCACCCTCGACATAGAGTGTATCCAAATACAACAATTACTAAAAGAGAAAGATGCTCTGATTGAAATTTTGGAGCAGCATACTGTAGAGAATCAAGATGACCAAAGGAATTTGCTCACTCCTTTCACTTGGCAAAGGAATGACAACCCGACAACGGCCCAAGAGCCCCGGGCAAAGAAAAGGAAGATACCAGAATCAGCACTCGGTTTCTCCTCAGAGAGGATTCGGGACCCATTAGTTTAGGTTTCTGTTTCTGCACTTTGTAATCTACTGTATTTCCATTTCTGTAATCCTTTGAATTTCAATAAAAAGGGGTTTCCCCACTGTTTGATATTTGCAATCTAATTGTCGAAGTTTATTTTAATTAAACCTAAAAATAATTAATATAATCATTGCATTCATCATTCTCACATCGCGTATTCTCCTTACCTACGAATCTCACGCTTGTGTCTCGATTCTAGAGTCAAACTGTCTCATTCGTATAATACTCGGGCCAATTGTCAGAAAAAGATGGATGATCTTGAGGAAGAAAACAGAGAGTTGAAAGAAGAGATCGACGCTCTGAGAGAGGATATGAGAAAGCTTCGTAACGACATGCAAGCCATGGCAGAAGCTCAGCTACAAAGAACTGTGATCTCAGAGATCACCTCAACGCCCATCATAGAAAAGTATGATCCTAGGTATCAGATGCCGAAAGATCGTCCTTGGGGCATGCCTGTTAACTATATCCCGGAAGGATATGTTCCGCCGATCACTGAAGATCAGGGAATCGCAATAGAAGCCGCTAGGCCTGAAGGTTAAAAACTTCGGGAAAGCAAAGATGCCAGGGGAATACTCAAGACTCCTGAAGGTTACAAACTTCGGGAAGCGCCAAGACTTACTGTCGTAGTCACGGTACCACCCCCTGAGGTGCACACTGTCCCGGAAGGACAGATTCCACAGACACCTTCTGGTAAGAAGGAAACTAAGTTTGACAGAATGGATGAATTCCAGGAGCAGTTCTTGGAAATGCAGAAAGAGCTGCAAGCCATTCGCGGTCAGGATCTATTTGGGAAGGACGCCGCAGACCTCTGCTTGGTCCCAAATGTGAAAGTCTCGCACAAGTTCCAAGTGCCCGACTTTGAAAAATACAAGGGTAACTCTTGCCCTCAGAGCCATCTGGTGATGTACGCTCGGCGGATGTCAGCTCAGACGGAGAATTAGGACCTGCTGATTCACTACTTCCAGGATAGTTTAACAGGTGCCACCACACAACTATGATAGTTGTAGCATTTGTTCAGAAAGTAACCAAGGGTGTTACCTTGTGAGAGCAGCTCTTCAGGGTCAGGTCGATCATGGAGAAATTCATTCATATCCAGGTTCTGGACCCATCATTTGGTCACCGAACTATCTTGCCGATCAAGTTGAGGATGTTGTCACGATCTCTGGTCATCACCAGATCAGGGATGTTTTTGCCATCATCCCTCTACTTGACAAATCTAGAGTTCCCAATTGGGAACGGATCGAGGTTACTTATGACGGTCAGAAAAATCAGAAGGTTCCCATAGTCATCTATCTACCGGGGCCATTACCGTATGAATCAGCTAAGGCGATCCCTTACAAATACGGTGCAACAATAATCGAGAGTGGAAAGGAAATTCCATTACCCTCCGTCGTGAATATTGCAGACATCAGTCGTGTAACACGGAGCGGTCGAATCTTCAACCGAGGGGTTGGAGAATCCAACAAAGAAAAGGAACTTCAGGCGGAAATTCCTGATCCACCAGTCAGTCAATCTGGTAATCCCGACTTTTCAAAAGACAAAGATGAGATGCTAAAGCTCATCCAAAGGAGTGAATATAACATTGTTGATCAACTGTTACAGACTCCTTCAAAGATCTCAGTATTATCACTGTTACTCAGTTCAGAAGCACACAGAGAGGCTCTATAGAAAGTCTTGGAGCAAGCCTTTGTGGAACAGGATGTAACAATCACACAATTCGATAGCATTGTCTCTAACATCACTTCCTGCAATAATTTGGGATTTAGTGATGAGGAATTACCTGAAGAGGGTCGTCGTCATAACATGGCGCTCAACATTACAGTTAACTGCCAGGGCGATGCTTTAGCCAACGTACTGGTAGACACAGGGTCAGCCCTGAATGTTATGCCGAAGTCCACTTTGATGCAATTATCATTCAAGGGCCCTCCAATGAGAGCCAGCGAGGTCGTCGTCAAAGCATTCGACAGATCCAGAAAAACAGTTATCGGCGAAGTTGATCTTCCCATAACTATTGGTCCTCACACTTTCCAAATCACTTTCCAGGTCATGGACATCCGGGCAACATACAGTTGTTTATTAGGAAGACCTTGGATACATCAGGCTGGAGCGGTTACTTCAACCCTCCACCAAAAGCTAAAGTTCGTCAAGAACGGCCAACTTATCACGGTTTGTGGGGAACAAGCCTTGCTTGTGAGTAACCTACCATCATCTGCTTGTGTGGAACCCGAGGAGGTTATTGGAACTCAGTTCCAAGCACTATCGGTGAGCAAGAACGATCAATCCGAAGAAGGAACTTCAATTTCTTCATACAAAGATGCTATCAAAGCGGTCGAGAGTACCGATACAAACGGATGGGGACGGCTTGTCATTCCTATTGACAATAAAACAAAGAAGGGTCTTGGTTTTTCTGCGACCTGTGCTCAGACAGCCGCCAACGATGAAAGTCTTCATCCCCTTCAAAACTTCTTCCACAGTGGAGGTTTTCTTCACCCAGTGTCTCAGACAGTTCATGCTATCAATGAGGAAGATCCCTCTGACATAGATGAAGAATGGAAGTCCTACCTTAACAAGGACGGCTATATGTCTCAGGAAGAGGTGCCTATGCCTTTTTGCTTTCCTACAGAAAGTCCGAGATTTATACCAAGATCAGATGTCGAAATGATCTACGGAGATTGTGATCCGGAAGGATGTCGTGCTCCGCCAAATTCATTAGAGGAAGACACTCTGATGAAAGAAAACTTTGATCACACTTACTATGGCCCGATGGATGGTCTGCAAATGTGGCAGCCTTACCCAGGAAACTTGGGGCAAGAAAGTCAGCCGAGTAATGAAACTCAGTTGACAATCATTGAACAGAATACCTGTGTCCCCGCCATGTCATGGGATCAACACTCAGGTCATTCAGAGACTACTCAACATGAAGATGAATTCACAACGTTCGCAGGACTTGAATTCATCAACTATGCTTTTCCTGAGGTCAACGTCATCGAAAGGGATGATTTCTCCAGTTCCAAAGAAGTTTGGGACAACCAAGTGGAAAATACGACTTTATGGTCAAGTACACCGCTCCCGAAAGCTCTCGTATCAGGTTCGATATCCAGTCAACTGGATGGGGAGATACAGCTGAGAGCACCAATGCTATGAAAAATGCAACAGAGGAATCCTCCTACAACAATTCTGCTTGGGAGACAGATTCCAATGATCCTGCTCCACCAGAAATCAGCGTCATTTCTGAAGACAAATCAAGGAAGGTGCCAGACTTTGTGATTCACCGAGGAGTTCACCGCCAATGGGTTGCCGTCGAGGTTCCGAAGGTCGTTCGTCAGTCAAAGTAATTGCCATCTTTTAACCTTTCACCCTGCCCAGGTGAAACGGATGTTTTGATAGGGCTCGCTTTCTATAAATTTCCCTCTTCGCTTTGCCCGAAGCGACAGAGTTTTGTTTTATAGGGCTGTAGTTTCAAGATTCGACTTGTTCATTAATAAAATAATGTCGTTATGTAATTTCCGCATTAATTGCAGTTTTCTCTTTTTGCTTTTTCAGAAAATGGTAATCCTAAAAAACAATTCAAAAATAAAAACAAGCAGTAAAATAAAAACACTGCACACACTTGCATTTTCTCTATCTCTTCTAAACACGAATCATCACCTCATGCAGATTGCTTGTTTAATACCCCGTTGAAACATACGATCCGATGCCTTCTCCCAACTTTGAGTTCCCGGTATTCGAGGCTGAAGAAGAAAATGACAACGAAATTCCAGAAGAGATCTCCCAACTACTCAGACAAGAGGAAAGGTCCATTGAACCTCACAAAGAACCGTTGGAAACGGTAAACTTGGGTTCAGAAAAAGAGAGAAAAGAAATCAGGATCGGAGCACTGCTTAGTCCAACTGTCAAAGAAAGTTTGATAAAGCTTCTCAAAGAATTCCCCGATGTATTCGCTTGGTCCTATCAGGATATGCCAGGGTTGGATACCAGCATCGTGGAACATCACTTACCGCTAAGATCGGAATGTCCGTCAGTAAAGCAAAGGTTGAGACGGACTCACCCGGACATGGCCATCAAAATCAAAGAGGAGGTACAGAAACAGATCGACGCGGGTTTCCTCGCTACATCTGAATATCCTCAATGGTTAGCCAACATCGTACCCGTTCCCAAAAAGGACGGAAGGGTCAGAATGTGTGTTGATTACAGAGATCTAAACAAGGCAAGTCCAAAGGACGACTTTCCTTTACCACACATTGACATGTTGGTTGACAGCACAGCAAAGTTCAAAGTATTCTCCTTCATGGATGGATTCTCGGGCTATAACCAGATCAAAATGGCGCCGAAAGACATGGAGAAAAATTCGTTCATTACCCCATGGGGTACCTTTTGTTACAAGGTAATGTCGTTCAGTTTGAAGAATGCCGGGGCAACCTATCAAAGGGCCACGACTACTCTGTTTCATGACATCATACATAAGGAAATCGAGGTATATGTCGATGATTTGATTGCAAAATCAAGAACAGAGGATGAGCACGTTTAACATCTGTCAAAATTGTTCGAACGTATAAGAAAATTCAAGCTCCGCTTGAATCCTAACAAGTGCACCTTCGGTGTCCGTTCGGGGAAATTACTAGGGTTCATCGTCAGCCAGAAAGGAATTAAACTTGATCCTGACAAGGTCAAGGCCATTCAAGAAATGCCTTCTCCGAAAACTGAAAAACAAGTCAGAGGATTCCTGGGACGTTTGAACTACATCTCCAGATTCATATTCCTCATGACCGCGACGTGCGCGCCGATTTTCAAATTACTAAAAAAGAACCAGGATTGCGTTTGGTCAGAAGATTGCCAAACCGCCTTCGACAGTATCAAGGAATATCTGTTGAATCCTCCGATTCTATCACCTCCAGTGGAAGGAAGACCACTGATCATTTACCTCACAGTCCTAGAGGACTCAATGGGATGTGTACTTGGCCAACAAGACGAAACTAAATGGAAAGAGTCTGCCATTTACTATCTAAGCAAGAAATTCACCGACTGCGAGACTCGGTACACGATGCTTGAGAAAACTTGTTGCGCTTTGGCTTGGGCAGCCAAACATCTTCGCCAGTACATGATTCGTCATACTACTTGGTTGGTCTCCGAAATGGATCCAATCAAGTACGTTTTCGAAAAACCTGCTCTCACGGGAAGGATTGCCCGTTGGCAGATGTTACTATCAGAATATGACATAGAGTACCATGCTCAGAAAGCCGTTAAAGGAAGTATTTTAGCCGATCATTTGGCTCATCAAACGATTGACGATCAAGAATCAATCGGGTTTGACTTCCCAGACGAAGATGTCATGTATCTAAAGATGAAAGATTGCGATGAACCGCTACCCAGTGAAGGGCCAGAACCAGGTTCCCAGTGGGGACTTATCTTTGACGGAGCAGTCAATCATTATGGAAACGGAATTGGGGCAATCATTGTTACCCCTCAGGGTTCCCACATTCCGTTCACTGCCCGACTTACGTTCAAATGTACGAACAACGAGGCCGAATACGAAGCATGTATCATGGGTCTCGAAGAAGCGATTGATTTAAGGATCAAAATCTTGGACGTATACGACGATTCAGCCCTGGTTATCAATCAGATAAAAGGAGATTGGAACATATACCAATCAAGATTGATTCCTTACAAAGACTATGCAAGAAGGTTGTTACCCTTCTTTAACAGAGTTGAGTTTCATCACATCCCTCGTGATGAGAATCACATGGCTGACGCTTTAGCCACTATCTCTTCCATGATTAGTGTAGGTCGATGGAATGACTTACCTAAGATCGACATAATGTGCCTTGAACGGCCCGCTTACATCTTCGCGATTGAAGCAGTCATAGACGACAGACCTTGGTATCACAATATCAAATGCTTCCTTCAGAAACAAGAGTACCCATCTGGGGCACTCAAAAAAGACAGGAGAACCCTCAGAAGATTGGCTGGAAACTTCTTCCTGAGCGGTGACACTCTTTATAAGAGAAATTTTGACATGGTCTTGCTCCGATGTGTCGACAGACTAGAAGCAGACGTGCTCATGAAAGAAATTCATGAAGGATCCTTTGGCACTTATGCCAACGGACACACAATGGAGAGAAAAATTCTCAGAGCAGGGTACTATTGGTTGACAATGGAATCCGACTGCTACAAGTACATGAAGAGGTGTCACAAGTGTCAGATATACTCCAAAAAAATTCATGTACCGCCATCACATCTCAAAGTTCTTTCCTCCTCGTGGCCTTTTTCCATATGGGGAATCGACATGATTGGTATGATTGAGCCCAAGGCTTCAAACGGACATCGGTTCATCCTGGTAGCCATTGACTATTTCACCAAGTGGGTCGAAGCAGCGTCATTCGCCAATGTAACCCGACAAGTGGTGGTCCGATTTATCAAAAACAATATCATCTGCCGTTATGGTGTTCCAAGCGAGATCATTACTGATAATGGATCTAACTTGAACAATAAGATGATGAAAGAGTTGTGCACAGAGTTCAAGATCGAACACCATAACTCATCTCCCTACCGACCCAAGATGAACGGAGCGGTAGAAGCGGCTAACAAGAACATCAAGAAGATTGTTCAAAAGATGGTTGTAACCTATAAAGATTGGCACGAAATGCTACCCTTTGCTCTTCATGGTTATTGCACATCTGTCCGTACTTCAACAGGGGCAACCCCTTTCTCTCTAGTATATGGCATGGAGGCAGTTCTCCCCATAGAAGTAGAGATCCCATCAATCCGGGTATTGATGGAAGCTAAGCTCACCGAGGCTGAATGGTGTCAAAGTCGACACGACGAATTGAACCTGATCGAAGAAAAGCGAATCACGGCACTATGCCACGGTCAGTTGTATCAGCAGAGAATGAAGAGGGCGGTCGACAAAAAGGTCCGACCTCGTGTTTTCAGAAAAGGAGACCTCGTGCTCAAGAAGATACAATCATTTCTCACTGATTCTCGGGGCAAATGGACTCCGAATTATGATGGCCCCTATGTGGTCACGAAAGCTTTCTCAGGCGGTGCCTTGAGACTTGCGACCATGGAACGGAGAGGAATTTGCCTACACCACGAATGTTGATGTAGTCAAGAAATACTTCGCCTAAAATTAAAAAAAAACGTCTCGGTGGATTGAAAACCCGAAAGGGCGGTCCAGGCAAAAGTTAGAGACATGAAAAAAAATCATCCCGATGGATTGGAAATCTCATAGTACAATCCAGGCAAAAATTAGGGATAATGGCAAGTAACTATGTTCAACAGAGGCAAGTCCCTTAGCAGCAGCAGTTACAGCATCACCTATCGGAGGAAATCTCCAGTCAATTGTCATCTTCGACGGAAGCTCAGGATGCCCCGAATTCAAAGTTGGTAGAAGGATAGTGGTCGTTATGTTTCAATGTAGCCCTTTTCCCTGTAAATTACCATTTTCTAACTTTGTATATACTCTTTGGAATCACGCGTTTGGCTGATCTCCATCTTATCAATAAAATTTGAGCCTTTGTGCTTTTGTTTGTAATTCTTAACTTGCTTTATCTTTACAGAACGACGTTGTTTAAACTTAATCAGCGATTCTTGAAATAAAACAAAAATGAATTTACTTGTTAAAACTTTTTCTGCTTTTAAATTAAAGATGGCATTTCTTTTGACTGTTGAACATCAGAAGAACATTGATTGCTTCTCCCGAAGTAAGCGAATTTCAAAGTACAGAATCAAAGTACTCCTTCTAAGCCAGTACTCCTGAATGAAGGATCAATAATGTCAGAGACCATGTTTCGTCTGACACGCCTCGCCCGAGTTCTCATCTCCTAAGCCCGATCAACATAGCTCCCCGCGTGGACTATCTCTCCTAAGCAAGGTGGAATTGCTATTTTGAATCAACGGTACTTCTTTGCCCCGCGATGGCCGAGTATCCAATTGTGTTCATCCATTAGTCTGTATGTCGCGTCTGTTTTGTCAGCATATACATACATACTTCATGCATTTTATTTGCGTTCTCATTTCGTATTGCATCACTATCACTTGAGTCGGTCTTGTCCCCTAGTGATAAACAGTTTTCTCAATCGAGTTTGTCAGTTCTTTCCTCGTCAGGAAGTGTTGCGTCTGCACAATCTCGCCACCAGTGAACCTCTGAAAGATCAGAGAACCTTCAACAAATGTCACTCTTCGCCATTGAAGATGATATCCTCGCTTTCCCGGATTAAGGAAAATCCAGAGAGAAAGCCTCGTGATCAGAGATTCGGCAGCATGCCAGTTTTGCTCCGAAAGGATCGCTGATGAAAAGGTCATCGGCACCTCAAAATTGGACCCCATCATATGGCGTTTCTCCGGGAAGATCCCGAGAAAAGTATGATGAAAGATCCCAAACGAAAGCAGTCTCTCAAGAGACTCGCTTTCCCCAGTAGAAACAAATGGTGTCTCCAACAGAGAAGTTTGTACACCTCTACAACTCAAACGAATGGGTTCCCCAGCAAGTCTGACATCAAAACTTTTTCCACTCAAATGGCATCTCCCCAGGAAAATTCGGCGAGAAGTTTGAGGAAAGCCGCTATGAATAGCGTCCCTTGTCAAGAAAGTTTATTGACAAAAGAAACTAAGACCAGTTCTTGGTAGGAAACCAGGATCGAGGGGAAGTTTAAATCAGAAACTAAGACCAGTTCTTGGTAGGAAACCAGGATCGAGGGGAAGTTTAAATCAGAAACTAAGACCAGTTCTTGGTAGGAAACCAGGATCGAGGGGAAGTTTAAATCAGAAACTAAGACCAGTTCTTGGTAGGAAACCAGGATCGAGGGGAAGTTTAAATAAGAAACTAAGACCAGTTCTTGGTAGGAAACCAGGATCGAGGGGAAGTTTAAATCAGAAACTAAGACCAGTTCTTGGTAGGAAACCAAGAACGAGGGGAGGTTTATTTCAAAAGAAAACTGAGACCAGTTCCTTGGCCGAAGACCAAGAACGAGGGGAAGTTTACCTTTTCTAAGCATCATCGCTTAGCTAAAGAAGATGAATGCGTAAGCTACCATTCATAACCACCATCAAAATTTCGGATATTCCGATATTTAATCCTCTTGCACCCCGAATGCCCGAACACCTTCGTCATTCATACCTTCGGGTCCAAGAAGATTAAATAGGGGCATCTGTAATACCCCAAATTTTGACCACTTAGATTTCCCATCATTGTGAAAATCATCATCACAATATGGATGAACCATCATGCTTCATTAGCCTCCCCAAAGATGGGTGAGCATCCACTACAATCAAAATTAGGGTTTCAAGCCCTCTCTGAGTGCTTAGACAAAGGATCAATCAAGAAATGACATGATCTTCAACTTGTCTAATCTCTCAAACATCCACAATGGATCAAAAAGGACTCCCACTTCAAGGATTAAGCACAAGGATGCTCCCTTCTAGGTGGATCAAGTCTCAAGATCGACAGTGTCACCAAATTAGGGTTTTGGTCGACCAGGGTCTCCAGATGGAAATTTTCATCTGGGCACAAGGCAATGATCCAAAACATAACCTAATATGCTTCATGGAACCTCATGAACCCATGCATCAAGTCAATTTTGCCTCAGGGGATGCATTCATCAAGAATCAGGAATTAGGGTTTCTTGACCTAATTCACCCCTAAGTTGACTTTTGGGACAAACCATGAGCCAAGACCTCAAGAGATGATTTGAGGGTCTCTAATACACCATATTGATCCATTTGGAACAATGGATTGATCCAAGAAGCTTGAGCAACAAGTCTCATTTTCATCTGCACCACAATTAGGGTTTTAAGGGAAAAGTCAACTGTAACTTTGACTTTTGACCAAAACATGCTCCCAAACCATAATACATGATTGAATACACCCTATGACACCCATGGAACATGTCCATCAAGTTTGATTTAGGTCAAGGACATGATTCCCTGAAGAATTGCACAGTTTGGAATTCATCTGATAAAAAGTCAACTGTGCACAAAAGTCAACTTTGACTTTTTGAGATTTTTCACCAAAATGGATTTTTAACCCTAAAATGATGTTAATGTATGATTTGAATCATCATTCATCAAGAAAAATCAAGAAAAGTGAGATAACTTGTAAAAGGGGTAACCATAAAACTTAGAAATTTTTCTAAGTTAAAAATAAAGTGGCAAAGGTACCAACTTTGGAGGACCATAACTCCTAAACCACAAGGCCATTTTTTCTCATCCAAAGATGGATTTGTAGCCCTCATTATCACCTACAAAAACTTCAACTACAAGTCATCCCAATTCATTAAGGATTTTGAGTTATGGAGTGATCAAAGTGGCTGAAAAGTGAAAATGTCACTTTTTCCAACACTTAGTGAAATTTTCACTAAGTCAGAATTCTGCTTCACTTTTTGCCAAATGTAGGGGGATTTTTCACTTGGAATCAAAAGAGATCAAAACCAAACTTGTTCAAACAGTTGTTGTATCATGTAAGAGCTTTCCAAAATGGCCAAGAACATTGCCAAATTCAACCTACATCATGAGATACAACATTGGCAAGTTGCCTTGCTGAAATCTGTCAAAGCAAGGCAGAATTTGCATTTTGGCTCGATTTGCCAAAATCAGCCAATTGCAATTGCTCCAATCCACTTGGACACCTCAGAGGATTGAATCCAAAGGGGACAATCACTGAGCCAAGCCTCTAAGGTCCAAGGAACAAAGAATAGCATGCTGAACCTAGAGTTGCCAAAATAGGGACAAGACTTCAAATTTGGAATGAGGCATTCAATGGAACCATCAAGGTGGCATGGACTGAGCCATTCTCATCTGAAATCAGTCAAGACTTATCCAAGACCAAGGGGACCAAAGCTCTGTGCCCTAACCTCTAGTCAATGGCTAGAGGAGACTTTCATTTCCATTGGCCAACATTGAGGAAACCTACTTACCAGCTGCCATGCACTATTCATTGCAAAACAAACTTGCTCTACTATAAATAGAGCTCAATTGTGGTCAGTTTGAGTACACCAAAGCCATCTAACAGATGCTTTCCTCAAAATCTCTTTCTCTTGGCAAAAATGCCTTTCTTAGCAAGGTAGCTATCGGGTTTTGAGTTTGAGAGCAATTCTGCACAAACCAATCACTCACACACCTCACATACATCACATATGAGCTGATCAAACACTCACATAACTTCTGAAACATTAATTTCATGAAATCACTAGCTGGTTGCTCAAATTTTCAAACAAGGTGCAGTTGAGATGCCATAAACTGATCCAGTCCATTTCAATTCAATCCAAGTGTTCAAACACACTCCATATGGTGTAGGGAAGCTGTCCAGATCATCACCACTCATCTGTAACACCTCCAACTCAAAATCACATCTGAACTTGCTGTCACGACTTGGAGGTAAGCCTAAACTTGGGCATCTCTCAATCTATGCATATTTCCTCGCACAATAATTTGGCCATAAGTTCATAATCATGCATGGAATGCTTTCCCTCAATTAATTGCATTGTTTGAATCGTGTATCAAAAATCCTAGCCTTCATGCAGAAATTAGGGTTCTTGAGGTCTCTTCGTGATTTCTTGTTGTATGTTTAATTTAAATGAAATTAAAGTACATAGACATGATCGTGAGGTTGAGGCGAGCATAATGATATGTGGATTGCATGTTATAATTACGTATTCAGTGAGATTGGATGGAAAATGCAAATCTGGGCAAACTGAAAAACGCGCGTGTTCTTGGTGTTGTTCTTGGCGCCATTTTCATAAATTTGAATATTTGAATTTTGTGATTTTGTTTAATTGATTCAAAAATTAATTTCTCTCTGAGTTTTAATGATTTTGAGTTGATTCTTTTTTTAATAATTCACAAAAATGTTAAAATATTTTATTTTATCAAAAAATCCCAAAAATATTATTTATTTCATATAATTGATATTTTTGCAAAGAATTAATATTTTGATTGTTTTTGGCATTTTAAATATTTTTTCTACATTGATTTTGCAACTTTTGATGCTTTCTAATTATTTTGTAGGTCAATACTTAATTTTTGAAGCATTAATCCAAGATCACAATTTGTTTTCCATGTGTTAAACAATTTTTGATCATTTTAATTGAATTTTTATTCAATTAAATACATTTTGAAAAACAAATTAGGGTTTTGGATTAATTCAACCCTCATAAATCATTTTCAAAACACTATGGGCCTCTATTAGAGTGTAAAACCCAATCCTTTTTTTGACCAAATCATCTTTGGGCCTTACTTATTGTATAAGTCCCGATACCGTCAAAAAACAAACGGCGCGATCGTCGCCTTTTCAAAAATCATCTGGGCCTACCCTCGAGTAGTAAGACCCATTTCTTCTTCTTTAAAACACTTTGGGCCTCTATTAGAGTGTAAGACCCAATCCCCCTTTTAACCAAAACATTTTGGGCCTCACTTATTGTATAAGTCCCTCCGCGTTAAAAGAAAACCTCGGCGCGATCGCCATTTTTAAACGAAAAATCATTTGGGCCTACCCTCGTGTTATAAGCCCCTCTCTTTTCTTGAAACCTTTTTTGGGCCTCTTGAGAGAGTGTAAGACCCATCCCTTTGTACAGAAAACCTTTTTGGGCCCTAGTCACTTGTATAAGTCCCTCTGTACAAATTCAAACAGTGCGCTCACTGATAAAACCCTGGGCCTCTCCTTGAGCTGTAAGCCCCAAATCTTTCTTTTTCAAAGAACTTTCTCCTTTGATTTTGAATATACTGTTGTTTTTAATCTTTCTTTGTTGAACAACTAACCAAACAGCATGGAAGCTCTACAACCGAGTAAGTGGTTATCGCTTTCATTTACTGCTTTCATATTATAACTGTATTGTGGGGCTGCTCACTGTAAGTCTCCTTTCATAAACTCATATCTACTGTGTAATAATAGAATAGATACTTCGAGTTTCCCCGGAAACTACGTCTAGAACTAAGTGATGTCGTTTCATTTATTCGTAGAAATAGACGCCTAGATCCCCAATAGGAGCACCAGATACAGTCTTCTCTTCGGCTTTCCTCCTTAGGAATCGTCAAGAAATTCTATCCCCCAGAGATGAATTATTCTCGGTGAAACTTCTCTTGAATTTCTTCAAACCGCCGAATGGTTCGGACTCTCTCTCAAAGTTAAAGTCACTGGATAGTAAACCTCGCACGTTTACCAGTGGTTTTAACTCTAAAAGAGTTTTCCTGAACTTTTCTTTGGTTTGGGACCCACGGGCTTCTTAAAAGCATCGGCCTCCTCTTGGGCATTATACAAGGACCCACAGGCTTCCTAAAAGCAACCCCGCCTCCTCTTGGGCATTATTCAAGGACCCTACGGCTTCTTAGAAGTATTCACAGCTTCCTCTTAGGCTTCGTATAATGATCTCTTCCTCCGGGAATGGTAGCCTCCTCTTGGGCTTCGTACAAGGACCCGTCGGCTTCTTAAAAGATTCCAGCCTCCTCTTGGGCTTCGTACAAATTATCCCGACGACCTCCTAGAGGTATAGGAACAGAACCTAGTCATCCTCATAGAACAGTCCTTTCATAGAGTCTACTACTGTTTCTCGAAGCATAGTACAAAAGATAAAACTCTAGACTTGGACAGTCTAACTTCCTTGAGTTTCAAAGACATTCTCAAGCACCCTTCGTTAAAAAGGAAGGAAACCCGCAGACTCGGACAGTCTCAATACCCTTTGGATTTCCCGTTTCCTCAAAGAGAAGGAAATATCCCTGATCCTCAAAATAAATCCCTGTGTACAGTGTTACTCATATAAGAACTTATTTTCTCTTTTAAATCAGTATATTGGATATGTCACTCAACTGAAACAGTTACAATAGCCTCCATCTCGGGCTTCGTACGAGATACCAAAATTCTCCCTGGTGGAGTCAAAACAACCTTTTAGCCTCTCTCTCAGGCTTTGTATGAGACACAAAAGATTCCCTCGTTGAGTCAATCACCCCTTTTTTTGCCTCCATCTCGGGCCTCGTACGAGATATAAATCCCTTAAGCAAGAGTCGAACTCTTTGCTAGCCTCCTCTTAGGCTTTGTATAACGATATGCCCCACTGGGTCAAAAACCTTTAGCCTCTCTCTCGGGCTTTGTACGAGACACAAAATAGCCTCCTCTTAGGCTTTGTATAATGATTTTCCTAGCGGAAATTAGCCTCCTCTTAGGCTTTGTATAAAAAGACCACTGGTTGATCCAATCAACCTTTTAGCATCAAAGTTGTGCCTCGTTCACAGTACACAAACATCAACAACTCCTTTCCCTTCATCTAATCGCTGTAAGCGGAAAGCCTCTGGATCATCTATATCCATGCCACTGTCCCTCTTTTAGCATGAGAAATTCCTAAGGAAAGATGGCATTGCTCTACACTGAGTTAAAGTCTTCTCCTTCAGGTTAAAACCCTTTCTTCGGAAATTATGGCATTGCTCGGATCTGCGTATCCCAGTTAAAGTAATTCTCCTTCTCCCCTCTTTAGAGATGACAAATTCTCTCTAAAGTCGAGGTCTTTTAGCTTCATGTCTTGGGCTTTGAACAAGACATAAATAGACCTTTTAGCTTCACATCTTGGGCTTTGAACAAGATACAAATCACCTTTCGCTTCACGTCTTGGGCTTTGAACAAGACACCAAAAACCAATTTCCTCCCATAGAATAGAAGGAACTACGAACGCTCTGATTTCCCTGTTTCGGTAAACGGGAATATGTAGGCGTAAGATCGAAATAAAAGATCTTAGCGAGCGCAATCAACAAAAAACCCAAATCCCATACCTTCGTCAATTAAAAGCAGTAATTCAAAAGCATCAGTGCTAACATCCTAATCTTTATTCCCCGCCAGAAACTCTTTGCCTAGAAAAAAGAAAGAAAGAACCGTATTGGCGAAATACGAATAACCAGTACAAAAGCCCCCCCATATTGATAGCATCCGTAACCTAACAGACCGCTGTTTAAACTCAGTATACAAGCAGGGTTAATTGGAGACATCTATTTCCCTTCCTTATTCAGCTCACAATAGGATAAAAAATGAATCGACCTGTAGTTTTAAGCTCAACCGCAGAGAGCGACCAGCGCTTAAGAACCGCGTCCAAAATCGCTCGCTACAGAACCATGGAGACTTATTCTCATCAATCTTAACTTTTGATGCATCCACCATGGAGTTTTTAAGAGCTTCCAATTCCTTTTCGGAATCGAAAACCTTTTTCTCCAAATGTGAAAAAATCTTTTTGTTCGAAGCTAAGCGTTGAAAAGCTTCCTTAGCCTCGTGGTGCAACATATCAAAAGCCTTTTGTAATTCTAAATGAGACATACTATTAGAATGGTCATATTTAGAGTGTTTTACCTCTTTCTTCTTGTTTTGACGTGCCATAAGACATAGATTAACGGATTCACTTTTATCACTTGAGTTGTCATCTTTTTCCGACTCGCTATCGCTCTCCCAAGCGATGTATGCTCGTCTAGATTTGTTTGACTTTTTGTGTTGACGACTATTATCCTTATCCTTATCCTTGTCTTTCTTAAGTGATGGAGAATCCGGCTTGTAGTGCCCGGATTTTCCACAGTTGTAACACGTTCCTTTAACCTTGCCATTCTTATTGCCTTCATTTCTAGATTGCCTCCTAAATTTGACTAGATTTTTATCTGAGTCTTGAATCTCATTCTTCCGAACATATCTATTGTATCTCTTCACAAATAGGCTCATATCATCATCGGAGTCATCATCTTCGTCATTGTTGGTTTCATCATCACTTTGCTCTTTAGATGTGGACTTTAAACAAGAAGTCTTAAGAGCAATCGACTTCTTTTCCGTATCTTTTGTTTTCTCCTTCTTTATACTCTTCTCATGTTTTTCAAGGCTAATGAGCACTTGCTCGTGCTCATCGAGTTTTCCAAATAATGTGGTGAGGTCTAGAGTAGCTAGATTATTGGCCTCCTTGATCGCGGTGACCTTCGGCTGCCATTCCTTGTTAAGACACCTCAAAATCTTATTAGTAGCAACCTCATTTGGAATTGGTTTACCAAGTACATGCAATTTGTTGATAATATGAGTAAATCGTTTTTGCATATCCGCAATGGTTTCCCCTTGCTTCATGTAAAAAAGATCGAACTCTTGCGTTTGTGTGTTGATACGGGCCATTTCATCATCATTAGTGCCTTCGTGGGCTACTTGTAAAGCATCCCACATGGCTTTGGCCGTTTCATAATGAGAGACTCGATAATATTCGTCAACTCCCAAAGAGGAGATCAACATATTTCGAGCCTTTCAGTCATAGCTGTACTTTTTCTCGTCCTCCTCATTCCATTGAGCTTCGGGTTTGGGAACGACAACGCCTTCAGCGTTGGTCATTGTAATTTCCATAGGACCGTTTAAAATAACGTTCCAAACCTTTCGATCTATGGAATTTATATGGACACACATACAATCCTTCCAGTAGCTGTAATTCTAGCATGTAAAAACTGGAGCTCTATTATAAGCCCTTTTAGGTTCGTTCGCCATATTCCAAGAAGTTTTACCGAAGCACCAGATAAACCGGAGCTCGTGATACCACTTGTTAGACGATGGCTAGGAACTAGAATGGGTGTTGAATAGATCCCACAAATTTTATACACGCAAATGGTTACCAAAAATTGGTTTTAAAAAGTTTGATGGAAGCAACCACTGAATCACATGTCTAAAACGAACCTCTACTAAAAGGATCGGATATGCACGACAATATTAGGAATGAAAAACATATGAGAAAAATTCAGATTAATCAGCAACAATAAATGCAATCAACGGTGTTTTATTTGCTTGATATTAATCCAATCCAACGAGATATGTCGACAAGAAATTAATTGCAAATGTGTTCGATGTTTCTTTGAAACAAATTATCGAACACTTGGTGTGCGCAAACACACTAAGTGCAGATTTCCAAATAATGTGAATGTTAAGCTGATCCTAAATACAATCCAAGGGATTGTATCAATTTTGCAAAACAATTTCACAGCTCAAAATTACACTATCTCAGAAATGTCGATCAATTGAAACTTCGCAAATTCGAATAATATTGAAAAGTAAAAGAGTTGGGAAAGAGAGGACAAACACGATTTGATTATGCAGTTCCCCAATCGTCCTCGCTATGGGTACCTTTGTCCCCAATTCCACAAATGGAATTGAGATATATATAAATTTCCGTTTGCAAATTGTTTATACATGAGAAGAACAATGAACATCCAAACTCTCAAACGTCTTTGATTGTTGATGCAGAGTCTTCTCTCCCCTTGATTCAAGACGAATCAAGTGCCTCGAATTCGGTTGAACAAATCACAGTCTCACGCTACTAGACTGCAAGAAACCACCGTTCTTCAGTCACCTTCACTCGGTAGATTTCGATCTTCCACAATTTTATCCCCAAACCTTTCTTCTGTGATCCTCCAACTGTAGCTACTAAACAGAATAAATACTATGTTCTTTGGTTACCTTCGCACGGCTAAATCCCTGTAGAACGAAACGATTTGTTCCAAAAACCCCCAAAATCTCCTTAATTCTTGGAGGATAAAACCTGAGGTTTTATTCAAGAAACACCTACAAATTCTCAACCTAGAAATGAAGATCACAACACTTCCTAATTCTGAACGTTATCACTTCAAAACAATGGGCGACCCAAACAAAGATGATTGTGTGTGATTGTTTGTTTACTCAAGGTTGAAGATGAAGATGAAGAGAAAGATTGGTATCTATTTTCACGTTTCTTGTTATGTTGAAATGTGAGCTGACCCAACTATATATAATGAATAAAAAGACCAACAATATGAAGTAACAGAAATAACAGAAAAATTAAATGCAGAAAAATCAGTTCAGACAGCGTTGGGTCGACCGCTCCTTTAATGAGGGTCGGCGTGAGCTATCCCATAGGATTGTCTATGAAAATTAATTGACCATGCGTCGACCCATCAACACCTTACGTCGACGCAAGCCTACAGATTTTGCAGAAATTGAAATGCCCAGAAGCATGCGTCGACCGCATGCAACAGGGGGGTCAGCGTGCGCTATCCTGAACTTTTCACAAAGCTTGTTCAAAATAGCATGAGTCGACTCATGCTCACCTTGGGTCGACTCAAGACCTGCAGATTTTCAAAAACTCATTTTTCTACACGTTTTTGTTGACCAAGACTCAAAACAAGTATACCAAACATCAATATTATGATCATGCACATGTAGAAATTATGTAGACTTCTTCCTATATGTTTAGACACATGAAAATTGATGGTTAGATGCAATTTTCCCGACAATGAAGTGATACCGCTCTAATTACAATCTAATGACTATCTTATTTGTTGACATCATTAAAACCGAAATAGATGAAAGACCTTAGCCCTCACAACCATGGCAGGACCTTTAGCATGTACACCCTTGCAGCCCTCATGTATGGACTTTATGACCGTGTTTGCTTCGTGTCTATCCACGCATCTGAGCAACACAGAATCATAATTCCTCTTGTATAGTACACCACCACTTAAGAAGAATTTGGTGCAAAGTCGTCTAAGAGCTTTCTTGTCAGTGATAGTAATACCCTCGGGATATTCCTGTTTTTCCAGATATCTCTTGATGTCATAGAACCAAGGCTTGTCATCAGACTCAAACTCGATTGCTAAACAGTGTGCTGGTTCATCCAAATGATCAATGAGGATATGAGGAGCTTTATTCTTCCACTTGACCTTGAACATGGATGCTAGAGTGGCAAGTACATCAGCTAATTGATTTTCCTCTCTGGGAATATGATGAAAAGAAATCTCATCAAAATAGGGAATAAACTTCGCTATGTGTTTTTGGTATGGAACCAGCTTGGAATCCCGAGTTTCAAAATTCCCTCTGACTTGGCGAATAACCAAAGCAGAATCTCCATAGACCTCAAGAATCTTGATTCTCATGTCAATTGTCGCTTCAATACCGTAGATACATGCTTCATATTTAGCCATATTGTTGGTGCATGCAAAGCATAATCTGGAAGTGAATGGAAGGTGAAAACCTGTTGGAGAGATGAGGATAGCACCAATTCCACGGCCTTTAGTATTTGAGGCCCCATCGAACACGAGCGTCCATCGCGCCCTGGTTTGGGTCCTATGTCTGGGTCTAGGGTTTCATAATCTCTGATAAACAGAACATCCTCATTGGGAAAGTCAAATTTCATTTGTTGATAACCCTCTACAGGTTGATGAGGAAGGTAGTCAGACAAGACACTCCCTTTTATTGCTCTCTGGGTAACATGTTGGATATCATACTCAGTTAACAGTATCTGCCACCGAACAATCCTTCCAGAGACAGCAGGCTTTTCGAATATGTACTTTATCGGATCCGTTTTGGATATCAATAAAGTAGTATGGAAAATCATGTATTGTCTTAGGCGTCGAGCTGCCCAGACTAGAGCACAACAAGTTTTCTCCAAGAGTGAGTATCTGGTCTCATAATCAGTGAACTTCTTGCTCAAATAGTAAATTGCATGTTCTTTTCTGCCAGTGTCGTCATGTTGACCCAATACACATCCCATCGATTCATTGAGAACAGTGAGATACATAATTAATGGCCTACCAGGAACCGGCGGTACTAAGATCGGTGGTTCTTGCAAGTATTGTTTTATTTTGTCAAATGCTTCTTGACAATCATTGTTCCATTCAACCGATTGAGTTTTCCTTAGTAATTTGAACATCGGTTCACAGGTAGCCATCAAGTGAGAAATGAATCGGGAGATGTAATTAAGTCTGCCCAGAAAGCCACAGACTTCTTTTTCTGTTTTGGGAGGCGGCATGTTCTGAATTGCCCGAACCTTGTCAGGATCAACTTCAATGCCCTTCTGACTCACAATAAAGCCCAACAGTTTACCAGATCGAACTCCAAAGGTACACTTCGTAGGATTTAGGCGCAATCTAAACTTCCGGAGTCTGTCAAACAATTTCTTCAGATGGACCAGATGATCATCTTCTGTTTTGGACTTGGCAATCATATCGTCCACGTAAACCTCAATCTCTTTATGGATCATATCGTGAAAGAGGGTTATCATGGCTCATTGGTAGATTGCCCCTGCATTCTTTAAACCGAATGGCATGACTTTGTAGCAATATGTACCCCATGGCGTGATGAAAGTAGTCTTCTCCATATCATCTGGGGACATTTTGATCTGATTGTATCCTGAAAACCCGTCCATGAATGAAAAGACGGAGAACTGCACTGTGTTATCCACCAAGACATCAATGTGAGGCAAAAGAAAATCATCTTTCAGGTTTGCCTTGTTGAGATCTCGATAATCCACACACATTCTGACCTTCTCGTCTTTCTTTGGAACCGGGACAATGTTGGTAATCCATTCAGGATACTCAGAAGTGACTAGGAACCCAGCATCAAGCTGTTTCTTTACCTCTTCTCTGATTTTAAGTGCCATGTCGGGTCTAGTCTTCCTGAGCTTCTGCTTGACAGGAAGACATCCAGGCTTGAGTGGCAAGTGATGTTCAACGATATTGGTATCCAACCCAGGCATATCTTGATAGGACCAGGTGAAGATATCAACATACTCTTTCAATAACTTGACCAACTCGGAGTGTACATGCTCTGCAAGAGATGCGCCAACCTTGACTTCTCTTCTGACCTCATCAGTACCAAGATTGACAACTTCCACTGGCTCTTTGTGTGGCTGAATCTCTTTATGCTCGTGCTCAAGGAGCCTTGCTAGTTCAACCGGTAATTCACAATCTTCCTCACCATCTTCTTCGGCTTGGTTAATTGGAATCCCATAATTATAATGGATGTTTGCCATGTTGTTATCAATGCTTTTATTAGTTCTGCATGTTTATGAATATGTTTAGAATGAGCTATTTTGAAAAGTGAAAATAAAAAAAAAACTTTTGCCATTTGTTTGTGAAAAAGTAAAATAAAGAAAGAAAGCAGAGCATGATTTTGAATGCAAAAAAACTTTTATTTATTGATCACATAATATTGCAAAAGCGTGAGGCCCTTTACAAGCTATCCACTTGTCTCGGGCGAGGACGAGGGAATGAGAAAGCAAAATGCATTACATGTTATATGGAAAAATCACAGGAATCACAGTTGATGTCCAGTTGTTGAGCTTCAAGCCCGGCGGGCACTTGCGCACAAAGCTTGAAATCTGGGTCCTAGGACCAGCTTCATCAATGGCTGCCACGATGTCACCCATTTGAAAACCCGCGCTATTAAACTTGATCAAATTGCACTGCTTCTGACCATGTGAACTAGATTGCTGACCAGGATGGTAACCTAATCCAAAATGATTATGCTTTTCAACCACATCGATCACATGCCCCCAGCCAGGTAAGGCACCTTTCTCGATGGTCTCTTTAGCAATCTTAGCAGATGCTAAGGTCATTTGCGGTGATCTACTCTAACTGGTTGAAGCAGAGCTGACGTCCTCGAACTCAAGACACTGCAACGGCACCTCAGCTATGCCTTCCTCGATCTCAACGTAACGAAAAGATGACAATTCGCTTACAATTAGATCCTCTTCACCACAGACGATGACCAGCTGATCGTCGAAAATGAATTTCAACTTTTGATGTAAAGTGGAGGTAACTGCCCCTGCGGCATGGATCCACGGACGACCCAATAGAAAGCTATACGCAGGATTGATATCCATCACTTGGAAAGTAATGGTGAACAAATGCGGTCCAACTTTGATGGGTAAATCCACTTCCCCAATGACTTGCCTTCGAGAACCATCAAAAGCTCTGACAACTAAGGAGCTTAGCCTCATCTCACTTCCTTCTACCAGTAATTGACTCAATGTGCCCTTAGGCATCACATTGAGTGAAGAATCGGTGTCCACTAGAACACGAGATAAGAGGATGTATGTGTAGGTTACAGATATGTGCAGTGCTTTGTTGTGGGCAGCTCCTTCAGGAGGCAATTCTAATTCATTAAAACCCAAATATCTGCTTGTTATTATATTGGCCACCACGTCATCGAACTCGACGAAGGATATATCATGCATAACGTGGGCAGTGTTCAAGACTTTCAACAAAGCTGATCTGTGCGCAGGAGAGCTCATGAGTAGGGACAAAATTGAGATCCTTGAGGGAGTCTGCCCTAGCTGATCCACAATTTTGAAGTCACTTTTCTTAATCAACTTTAGGAACTCTTGATCATCAAGGGTTTCCTTGTTCTTTGAAACATCCTTAAATGGAATAGTTGGCACTGGTGCGGCAGTAGATGCCCCTTGTTGAACAACGGGGATTACAGATGCAGGCTTCTCCTTGGGAGGAACAACAGCTGGGACTTATACAGGCTTTGTAGTGACTTTCGGAGCGAACACCCGTCCACTACGAGTCATACCTCCAGCGGCTGTAACGTTCACAATCTCAGACTCAGCGAACCTTATCTCTTGACCTCCAGAAAACACCATTGACCCATACCTCCAAGGTACCTCCTTAGAATTCTGATACGGAAACGACTTTGGCAGGCAAACAACGATGGGTTGTACCTTCTTCTGCTTAGGGGTTTCAGCAGAAACCTTCCTATAGACGATGGTGAATGGCTCGATAGTAGCAACTTCTTCAACAGGTTTAGATCTGGCAAATTGAACTTCACCTTGATTCATCAAAATATGGACACAACCTTTCCGTCTTCGACACTAGTTGGGATTATCATCGTAAATCTGACACTTACCATGCATTCCTTTCAACAGCCCGTGTTCATTCAATCTCTTGAAAACCACAGTCATCGGGGTCTTTACCTCATCAACATCCAAGATCAATTCAGCCCTTGAGCTCTCCTCAATCTTGTTCACCGCGGGTCCACCGTGATTAGGCAATGGATTATGCTGAATGTTAGGACCTTCTTCAGCAAAAGTCCAAATCTTTCGATCTATGAGTTCCTGAACCTTGGTTTTGAAAACAAAATAGTCCTCTGTCGTATGTCATATGTATCCAGCATGATAGGCACAGGACGCATTTGGATTATGCTTCGGGCCGAAAAGAGGAATTGCAGGTGCGATCTCTTTGGGAACGATTGCCCCTTGGTGAACCAAGTAAGGGAACAATTCGGTGTATGACACTGGAATTCTGTCGAAATTCGGACGCTTGCGGTTTCCTTGATTGTTGTTGTTTTGCCGGTTTTGATTCTGCTGATTTTTGTTGTTCTGTTGATTTTGTCGCTGACGTTGCGGTTGTTGCTGATTCTGAGCATTCTGAACTGGTTGTTGCGGATGATACTGATATGGCGGTTATTGATATTGTGTAGCAGCAATGTATGGATACAGATAGTATGGCATGGGAGCCATGGGTGCTTGATACTGAGGAGAAACTTGAGTTGTCACAGCGTTGGCTTCACCTTCTTTCTTCTTTGATTGACTATTCTGAGATTTTCTGGTCGGCTGCTGGGAAGCAGCTCCAGGAATCTTTCTAGTCTTTAAACCGTTCTCAATCTGTTCACCAATTGTTACAACATCAGCAAAGTTCGACGAAGAACTACCCACCATTTTCTCATAATAGGATCCTTGCAATGTACCCATAAAGATATCAACCAACTCGTTGTCAGAGAGAGCAGGTTGCACACGAGATGCCATCTCACGCCATCTTTGTGCATATTGTTTAAATGTTTCAACAGAGCGCTGAGACTGATTCTGCAACTGCAATCTAGTAGGCACTAGATCAAGATTATATTTGTATTACTTCAAGAACGCTTCAGACAGATCCCTCTAAGTACGTATTTTGCTGCGTTCCAAGCCCATGTACCAATCCAATGAAGCACCAGACAAACTATCTTGAAAACAATGAACTAGCAATTCATCATTGTCAATATAGGATGCCATCTTCCTACAGTACATGGTGATGTGACTACGCGGGCAACTCAAACCTTTGTACTTTGGCAGCTCAGGTATCTTGAATTTCTGCGGCAGTACAACATTCAGAACCAAACATAAGTCCTTGGCCTCCAAGCCAAAAGCAGAAAACCCTTCAATAGCTCTGATATGGTCTTCCAATAACTTGTAGTCAGCAGGTCTATTCTGATTAGTGGGCCTGACAAGAATCTGAGGATTTGACAGTTGAGATGCTGCCGAAGCAAGCACTTGCAGAGTAACAAACTAAGAAGGATACACCAATCCCTGATTAACCATCTGTCCAGTATTCTGACCCATCTGAACACCAAACGGATAATACGGAGGAGGTACCATAGCAGCTGAGGAAGATGCCCCAGGATAGAACATTCCAGGATGAACATTCTGAATAGCAGTTTGAGCAGCTTGAGATAAAACCGGAACATGAATAGGAGGACCCCTATACACATGCTCTTCTTCATCAAGAGTTTCAATGTCATCAATCCCAAGAGTCTGACGAGTCGGAACCTGAAGATTCTCATGATCATCATTCACTACTGGAGGTGGAACAGGAGTAGGCATACCCCACGGATATG
Source organism: Lathyrus tuberosus (assembly GCA_022829125.1). Lineage (NCBI taxonomy): Eukaryota > Viridiplantae > Streptophyta > Magnoliopsida > Fabales > Fabaceae > Lathyrus > Lathyrus tuberosus. Next base: position 7,359,686 of record JALAZF010000212.1, read on the forward strand.
CAGCAGCATTCCTATTAGGCATGGGCACAATAAACGGCTGATATGGTACAAAGGCACTACCATTATTTGCAATCTGAGGAGTGTAATTCGGAGGCATTCCCCATGGGAAACCAACAGGAATTTTGTTCACACTAGACTGAACAATAGGCTGATTCACGGGCTCAACTGGTACTTCAATAGTAGCAGGAGAAGGAACTACAATAGGAGTAGCTGTAACAACAGGAGACATAGTCACAACACGGATGACAACGGTTGCATCAGTAACAGTTGCAACAATGGAAGTGGCAGCAGCAGCACCGTCCTTCTGAGCACGAAGGAGTTCCATGATAACATCCATGTTCGTCTGAAACTGATCCATCCGACCTTGAAATTGGGCCAGAGTTTCCTTATAAGCAGCGTTCTCAGCTTCGAAGTCAGCCATGATTTTAGATTTGCTTGAGCGAGTGAAATACAGATGTCGAGTCGTCATTTTGCTACAAGCCAAAAATGATCAAAGTAAGCAACGGTTCCTGGATGAAAGGCATGCATAATCAAGAAACCATCACAATCTGAATAATCAAATTCGCAAATGTAATTCTATGTCGGTGTAAAAGTCTGACGCAGTGAGAGAACAAAGGTTGGAAGAGTCTTGGTTTCTTGCAGAAAAACCCAATATCCCTCTCACAGGTATGATCTAGCCAAGAATGGTCCTCAGCTTCTCAGGCTCTCAGGTTGAGAAATAATAATACGTTCACCATTTCTGTTTGGCATTATTACTCCTCAACGAGACCTCCACTGATTCCCCTAAAAAGGGCATCCTATAGCAAGTTCTCAGCTTCGGGTCCTCGGATCAAGAAGCGTAATGGGTTTGCCATTTCTAGTCTGCCATTATCGTTCCTTGGGAGGAGTGCCTCAACTGAGTCCTCGGGAATGGTCACCAGAGTCGACAGCTTTCTAGGTTAATATCCTGAAATACACAAGACGCGCAAATCAGAACATCTCCCAAGAAAACCTCGTCTGGGTGTGGGTTTCTTGTAAACCAAACGTACCAAGACGCTACATAGGTCACACTACTTTCCACTCTAGTCCTATCTGTGTACTCAAGCCTGTGTATTGGGCTTATCTCTCAAGTAGCAATCCAACCCACCAACAGCAAAGAATATAGCAAATATCCAGAATATGCAACATATGAGTATTTAAAGCAGTAAAGAAATGCGGTAAATAAACACAAAGCAAATAAAGCGTAAAAATAAAGCTAGTAAAGCGCAAAAGATAAACACCCAAACAAGCAAGAAACAAACAAAACTAGGCGAGGCAACAACTTTCAAGCGCGCAAGGACTTCCCAGCAGAGTCGCCAGCTGAAGATGGCTGGTTTATACCTGAGTGAATCACACACTCAAAGATACAACAGAGTCGCCACCGAACTTTATTTAGTCCCAAAGAACAGGGAAAATATCGATAAAACCCAAGGGGAAGAGAAACGGGAACAGGGGTCGGTTATGCGAAAGGAAGGTACTAGTAACTTACGCATCCGTCGTACTCGACGGGAACCATTTCGCTTACTTCTAGGCTTGGATGGGTTATCTATCTAAAGGCTTCTAGCTAAAAGAAGAGGAGAGAGAGAAAAGAGAAAAAAAAGTGCTCGCGAAGGATTGGGGTCCTCGTGCCTACGTACCCTCATAGTGCAATGAGGAAATCAGAGCTCCGTAGTTCATGGGAACCAGGGAAAGGAAAGGAAGAATGGAAGAAGGGTGGAAGGGTGCTCGCCAAGATCATCGCAATCTCGTGCCTACGTATCATATATTCGAATGAATGCAGAATCAGAGCTTCCGTAGTTTGGGGAACTAAGACGGAAAAAGAAAAGGAAAGTGGTGTCAAAACCAAGAGCAAAAGAAGGAAATAAAACTCCGCTGGGGATGCAAAGAATTGGTGTCAAAACCAAGAAAGGAGTGCAAAGAAAAGATAGCGACTGAGCTGGGGATAAAGTGCCAGAGTGGTGTAGAAACCAAAGAAATAAAGGAATAAAAGGAATAAAAGAGACTCCATTAGGGAGATAAGAGTTCAAAGGATTGTGCTGGGGACCAGAGGGATCAAAAGGAAAAGGTTCGATATGTTAACTGACTAGCAGTAGTTAACCGAAAAGAAAGAGATTAAGACCCTGGTGGGGCAAAGGAGTTGGTGTCAACAGACAGGTTGTGATGATCCAAAAGGAGAGAGTATTAGAACCAAGAGAAGGTGTTTGACTCTGAAGGGATTTCGATACATTAATTGATAAACAGTGGTTAATCGAAGAAAGAAAGGATTGCAATTCTGTGGGGATAAAGAACAGATAGACTGTGATCAACCAAGAGAACGGGTGTAGGACCAAGCGAAGGTCGTAACCCAAAGGACAGGTGTGGGACCAAGCAAAAGTCGTGACCCAAAGAACGGGTGTGGGACCAAGCAAAGGTTGTGACCCAAAGAACGAGTGATGATCCTGACTGAACAAGCAGTACTTGATCAACAACAGCGTATCGAACCAAAAGAAGATTGCTAACCCAATGAGATTCGGCGTTAATAGAAGAAATTGTGATTAACCGAAAAAAATGAGTAATTAACCAAGATAAGGTGATTAACTCGAAAGGGGCTCAGTGTTTTAACAGACTAGTTGTGGTTAACTGAAGAAATGGGTGATTAACCAAGAGAAGGTGATTAACCCAAAAGGAAACTCAGTATATTAACAGGTAGACTGTGATTAACTGAGAAGAAAGGGTGATTAACCAAGAGAAGGTGATTAACCCAAGAAGAAACTCAATGTGTTAACAGATAGACTGTGGTTAACTGAGAAGATGTGCAAATTGGTGTTTTAACTGACAGGGAGTGATTAACCAAACAAAGGGAGAGGAACCAATAGAAGGTTGCGAACTCCACTAGGGTTTCGGTGTTTAACAGGAAAACTGTGTTGAACCGAAGAAGGATATTGAGGCAAGATATGGGTGTTAACCCAAGAGACAAATGATCTTTAACCAAGAGAAATGGTGATTGATCAAAAGAGAGATTGAAAGGTGCAAGAGTGATCAAGGATCGACTCGATTGGGAATTGAGAAAACACTATAGCTTGAGGATAGAGTTGAATATTCTCAGTGGAAGGACAAGACGCCCTTACCAAAAAAATAGTCAGAATGAGGGTAGGATAGACTTCATCCTCATTCCTTCTCTAGCGCTCAAAGTATAATGTGGAAATTGACACAGACAGCATAACAGCACCAATTTATACAGTGCTCCAGTGCCGTGCTCTAGTACGTCGTGCGAAACTCTGACTCCGCGGTGTAGCACCCCAAAATTTGCTCTCCTTACTTTAGTACTAACTGGCTTATGTTTCATTTCATTTTTGCATTATCATGTGTGCATATCATTGGTTCTTAGCATGGGGTCAAGGTGCCTGAGGCAGTTCAAGAGGAGAAGATGTTCTTCAAAGGGTCAAGCAAGAGTCCTTATATTGTCCAAGAGATCTCAAGTGGCTCACTCTCTCCTAACCAGTGCAGAAATTAGGGTTTTGAGATTCTTGGGTTTATTGCTCCAATGGGCAAGCTTCTTGGGTTTTTATCATCACTAAATGGCATATCTTATCTTTGTTGGAGAGGATACACATCATATTCAGAGGAATTGGGATTTGGAGACTATGATATTTCCTCCTAGATTGAGGGTACCAAAATTAGGGTTTGCTATAAAGTCAGTTTATTTCTGATTTTTTGGGCTAGACTTGATTCCATGGTATTCCTTGGGTCCCTAAGTATCTAGGAATGGAATATTGTCCATCAGTTTGGTTCATGGGAAGTTCAATTGGCCAATGGATTGGGAATCAGGAGAATTGGGGAAAAGTCAACAGTGAGAGGGGAAGTCAACTGTGAAATTTTGAGGTTCTCTTCAAGGTTTTGAAGGTCTCACATCCTCATATGGTCTTCAAGAGTCAATTTTCATACCACTTATCAAGAATCAAGGGTTAGTACAAAAGTTACTAAATTTGGAAAATGACCTATAATGAGAAGTTTCCATTTTTGGCAAGTTTTTACACTACAATCAACTTGAATTTTCATCATCAAAGAAGCTTCAAGTGAATTTTCCTCAAACATGAAAGTTGAATATCTTTTTCTCCCCTTTCCAACAAGTACTAGATGGTCTCCATATCATTTGTGAAACTTAAGTTATGATCAAAAGAAGGCAAGGTGGTTTTTAGGGTTTCCTCATGGTTCCATTTTCATAACTTTTGCATTTTGGGACATAGTGACCTATATTTGGTTCCATTGCTTCATGACACATGCTAACATCAAAGTACCTCCCATAAGGATCATTTTTGGCCTTTGAATCAAGAGATTTCATGACTTGTACATCACTTATTTCACATTATGCAAAATTGCAAGATTATTGAAAACTCATGAACCAAGACATCTCAAGGCCCAAATCCAATTCAGGTGTGATTAGCAATTGTTAAATAAGTGATCCATCATAAAAGGCTTGGGTGTGCATGCATGGAGGAGGGGGTATTTCACATTGTGCAAATTTGCAAAACCACTCAAAACTCATTAAGTGAGGAATTAACAAGGCCCAAATGCTAATCAGTGGAATAACCTAATGTATTTAAGCTTACTCATGCACTGATTAGAGAGGAGACACGTTATTTTGTGGAGATTTTCAAGTGTGAACCCTAAAGCTTCATTCCTTCGAATCTCATCAGCCACAAGGGTTTCTCAAAAACTTCCTTCACAATCTTCATCCTTGGCATCCATAGAGCACAAACCACCCCTCGTTTGAAGCTAACAGCAAGGATACAGGTTGCGTGATCTCAGGTTAGTGATTTTTTTCATGGTCTTAGAACTCAGTTTTTTGGTGCGTATAATGATGTGTAACATTCATTGATAATCCTGATATGTTTTATTTTGAGATTGGACGTGTATTATGTGCATATTGTGAATTTGAAAGTTTTGAACCATAACTTGTTTCATTCGATTTGCTTTATGTGTTGATTGTTTGTGAAAAATAGCATGATATTCTTAATCCTCATGTTTTTCTGGTCAATTTAATGTACTCATATGCCATTTCTGGGAAATTTTTTAGTTGGGGTTACCAGAGAAGACGACCGGAACCCTAGTTCCGGCGTCTGGTTCAGCTTCCGGAGAGATTAGGGTTTGGGTGAGGAAGATGAAATCCTAGCCATTGATGTGTTTGATCTGAGCGTCCATATTGTGCCACATCCTTTTCATTCTGATTTTATTTTTGTGGTTTGTATGTTCATTACCCCATGTTAACTATCATGTGCATATGATCCTGCCCATTCATCTTGCATAATATTTGAATTGTTTGACTAATCTGATGCGTAGGATAAATCATGTGGTTGAGATTGTGACAGCACATTAATGTTGTGGTAGGCTGATCACGTGTTATTTTATTTTAATTCTGGGTAATTATGTGTGCGCGTGTGTATGTTAATTATGTTGTGTCTGGTGATCTGAATCGTTTATCATGATTACTTGTTTAATTGGTTGACTATCTATGAAGCGTAGGATTGATCTTGTGGTCCTAATGGAGTCTGAGTGTTGACTGGGTTCACGCGTTCCCTTTTTTTTTTTAATTTTTCTGATGGATTTTAGTGTTTGGGCCTTCTGTTCGCACCCCCCCTTTCAGCCCATGCTCATTGCTAACGTGCATTGGCTGCTAAACACACCCCCAATGCTCATTTCTTTATTTTTATTTTCATTTAGTTATTGTATTTCATTTTTAATTTTTAAAAATAGTTTTGTGCATCCCAAAAATCCCAAAAAATTCATGAATCATGTTTAGCATTTTACAAAAATTTTCCAAATTTTATTTTATCATTTTATTTTATTTTTGGCATCTGAATTAATTATTTGAATAATTTCTTTTTGAATTTGTTTCATTTTACATACTTTGCATTGTAGAATTTATTTCTCATCACCCATAAAACATTTTAAGTCCATTATTTTTTTATTATTTCCTCAACATCTTAAAGTTCATTAAAACATTTTTTCTTATTTTTAAAACTTTTTCATATTGCATTTTAGTCCCTTTCTTCTGCATGTTAGTTCATAATTCTCATTTGACTTTGCATAATTGTTTGAGTGACCTATCTTGGGAATTTTGGCATGAGCTTTTGACATGTTGTTTGCCACTGGTTGAGGTGTGTTAAGTTTTAATTTGATAATTTTAGAAGATGCCTTGCTAATTATTTTATTGCTCTTCATTTGAGGTCTTCTTTTATGCACATCTTTGATCATGTCTGAGTATTTGTTTGAGAAGGCACTTGTGCCATCATTTGGGATTGCTTCTTTGAATTCATGAATTATGTTTGAATTGTTATAGGTCATTTGATTGCCATTATAGGTCATTGGTGTGAGGTTGTTGTATACTTTGTGCATATGTTCAATGCTTGGTTTACATGCCTTTTTTGACTTATCTTCTCACTTCTTCTCATCCATGCCTCTCCATGATTTATGTTTGGTTTATGTATACCATGCCACATCATTCATTTGCATTTCATTGGATGTATGTTTCTGACTTTAGAGCTTTGCATTCACATCATATGTCATTCATGTTTCATCTTGCATACTTGAATATGTTTCACTTATATGCTTCCTTCTTCTTCTATTGATGTTTGATGCTTGGATATCTGTTTGCATGTCTCATGTGACATTTGCATAGCATGTTTAGGCACATGTTTAGGTCAACCACATTCTATCTTGGTTGAGTTTCATTTGGTTTGTAACCTTTTCTCTTTGGTTTGTGACTTTCTTGGGTTTCATTCGTCTTATTGTCACTTATGTCTGTTTTGTACTAACCTTTCATGCAGGGGCTAAGGTAAGTTATTTGAGGGTGTAGATAGTTATCCATGTCCACTCTCACTCTTTCTTTCTCTCATCTTTTCTTTTCTTTAGACTTAGGTTGTTCTCAAACCTCCCCTTAGGGCCACCTTTGCATGATAACATTAGGACTAAATTCCATAGGATAGTCTCCCTCCAAACCTCCCCTTAGGGCCATCTTTGCATGATAACATTAGGATAGATTTCCCCCTTAGTGTTTTTCTTTTCTCTTGAGTCCCTCTTCTCATCTCATCTCATAACATCTCTAAGATACTTAATAAGGTCAACTTGCCTTGCACACGAGCCTTAAACATAGGAAATGAAGATTGAGGGGTCTCCCTTCTCTCTTCTAGAGTGTTGAGCATACGTCCCATTGGGGACGACCATGAGACGCATTCGTTCCCGTGTCATAGACTTTGGTTCAAGGTGAGTTATGAACTAACTCAAGTTACTTATGTCCTAAAAAAACACAAACCAACTTCAAACCTTTTTATCCTACGGGATCGTCAAACTAAAGGTTATTTTCAAAAAGGGCGCGTTACTTTCCGTCTGAGTCGCAAACAGGCATCGACCCTAACTATCGGACGCGAACTTAACGTCGCTCATAAAAAACACAAAAAGAAATCGGTCCAAACTACGTTGACTCTGAATTCCCCATTGCACAAAGGGGGTACGTAGGCCTAGGACGACGACGTCCTACCGAGTCTGTCCTTGTTTTCCCCTTCCCCGTGTCAGTACAGCCATAGATTTTAGGATAACTCACCCTTAGAATAGACAACAAGCATGGATCCCATCGAGTACGATGGACGCGTGGGGGTGCTAATACCTTCCCCTCGCGTAACCGACTCCCGAACCCGGACTATGGTTGCGATGACCATTCCTTTCCCCCTTCCTCAGGTTTATGCGGTGTTCCCTTTCCCTCTCTTGGGATAAATATACATTGCTGGAGACTCTGTGTTCCGTGCCACTTTCACGTTTGTACCTAGATGAAAATCCTGGGATCGACAGCTGGCGACTCTGCTGGGGACCTGGTTGACCTATGCTGGTCCATCCCCTTTAGCGAGTCAATCCTAGCGCTTGCTTGTCTTTGTTCTCTTTGGGTGTTTTTGTTTTTTGCTTTGCTTTATTTGTTGTATTTTATTTTTACCGCATTTTCTGCATTGCATATTATTATCATCTGCTGCACTGTTCTTCTGTTTGGTGGGTTGGGAGTTCCGAGAGATAAGCCCAATACCCAGGCTTGAGCGTACACGTAGGATTAGCGTGGAAAGTAGTGTGACTTGTGTGGCATTTGGCCAGACGTAGTATACATGAAAATTCCACATCCAGACGAGGTTTTCTGTGGTAATGTTCTATCCTGCGCATTGGTGCAGATGATGGAATGTAACCTGGAAAGCTGTCGACTCTGGCGACCATTCCCGGGGACTCAGTAACGGCACTCCTCCCGAGGCGTGATAATGGTAGACCAAAAATGGTAAACCCATTACACATGTCGATCCGAGGACCCAATGCTGGGAACTTGCTATAGGGTTTCCTTTTGGAAAAGAATCAGTGGAAGCACTCCTCGATTGGCGATAGTACTGTACCCCGAGGGATGAATGTACTATTGCTTCTTGACCTCAGTGCCGAAACTGAGGACTTGCCATAGGATGTTTTCTTTTGAGGGGAATCAGTTTAGGCCTCCTCGATTAGTGATGATGTCGAACCAGAAATGGTGAACGTATCATCATTTCTCGACCCGAGAGCCCGTGATATTGAGGATCCTCGGCTTTCTAGTACCCACATGTGAGAGGGCAGGGTGTTTATAGGTTTACAGGTAACCTTGACCTTCAACATACCCGGTTTTCTGATCAGCAGATTTATCAGTGTGGTACTATGGTTATTTTGGTATTCTGGGTATTTGGGCAGACCCTTTGAGATTATACAGTGGTTCAGTGTAGCAGTTGTCCAGTCTGTGTGGCATCCTTGATCCCATGTGTGCATTTGCATCATCATTTTGCATCCTAACATGTTTATTCATTTACAGGGCTGCATCCTAACTTTGATTCTGGTTTTTGAAGACTATTAAGGATGAGTACTGAGAAGAGAAAGAACATCATAGTGTACAAGTTCCCATCACTTATTCTGGATCCTATTCACGAGATTGTGTCTATGGCAGAACCTGGGGTATTGGCAGACTTTAGAGGAGAGTATGGAAGAATTTTGAATTTTGCTCGCAACATCACTGAATACGAGTATAGGGCTTTGCACACTCTGGTGCAATTCTATGACCCTCACCTGCGTTGTTTTCTATTCACTAATTATCTTTTGGCTCCGACATTGGAGGAATTTTCTCTCATTTTGGATGTTGCCATTAAAGAAGAAGCTCTTTTCTATCCTTCTAAAGAACTTCCTGATTTGGGAAAGGTTTCCGAGGCTTTGCATTTGGATCCATCTTTGTTGAAAAATAACATTGCCAGTAAGGGAGGGTGTAAAGGCTTTCATGTGAAATTTTTGGTAGAACAGGCTGCTGTGTATGCTAAGGCTAGATGTTGGTCAGTTTTCAACGCCATCTTGGCTATGTGTGTCTATGGAACGGTGTTGTTTCCAAATATAAAGGATTTTGTGGACATGCACGTTGTCCGGATATTTACCATGAAGAATCCAGTACCTACTTTGCTTGGAGATCTGTATTATTCAGTGCATTATAAGAACGAGAAGAGGAGGGGAGGACCCCTTTATTTTTGTGCGCCAGTCTTCTACAAATGGTTTGCTGATCGTCTTCCCAAATCTGGGGCATTTGTAGATACTCAAGGAACATTGGAATGGTCCAAAAGATTGATGGGCTTGAGGGCCGATAATCTGATTTGGGTTAACCGTGACTTGTTGGGCCAAGATATCATGATTAGTTATGGAGGTCTCCCAAATGTTCCTCTAATAGGAAGGAAATGGGGAATTAACTACAACCCCATTCTTGCTATTAGGCAATTCGGGTATGCCTTGAAGGAGCCACCAAAGGACGAGGATGTCCAAGAATCTCTATATCTGAGTGGGGAAGTCAATCCAGAACTGTTAAAAGAAGCTACGAATACTTGGGAAGATCGTCATAAGAAGGGGAAGATTTCTTTTGGGAAGAGCAACAACAGAACATTTCCTGCATATGAAGATTGGATTCAGAAAAGGGTAGAGGAGGTGCTTTTGCCATTCTCCAAAGAACCACCATCTTACCCCTTGCTGATTGAGCCTCCTACCACAGTTGAAATAGAGAAGTTTAACAAGTTGTGGGCTGAAAAGGAAAAGCTGTGAGAAGAAAATAGTGAGCTACAAAGAGAGATTTACCAGTTGAAACATGAGCGGGGTGAAGGTGTTCATATCGCCAAGTTGAAGACAGAGCTCCTCGCTATGGCAGAAAAGGAGCTAGCTGACAAGGTCACCGCCAGACAAAGGATGAAGCAAGCTCTAGAGGGTATCAGTAAGGTTCTCGAGTCTAAGAAGGAGGAATTGGCCAAGGCTTTGTTAAAAATTCACAAGTTCGATGCTCACCGAGACATTGCAATGGCTGATAATAAGCGAAAGGAAGACGATTATCTAGCTCAGATTGATCAATTGAAGTTGAAGCTCAAGAAAAAAGACGCTGAGACCCTATCAGGGGTATTCCAGAGACAAGCAATCGAGGGTCGACTCAATGAAGCCATAGCCTCCATAGAGGAACTAAAGATCCAAGCCGAAGTGAAGAGACCTAGAAATGAGGGTCCTAGCATGGATGGTGTTTTTGAAGAAGACGCTTGGGAGTTGCATTGCCGATACTTAAAAGGGATCATGCATAGGAGAGATGTTCTCATTCAAGAGCTAATTCAGAGATCGAAGCATCCCGACACCAAAAAGTTGTTCAAGGAAATTCAAGACTGGCGCAAAGAGCATGATGGATGGGGGGAATTGGCACTTGTGGACTTTGATGACATGCCGTAGCTTTCTATTTTCCTTTATTATATTTGGATCACCACCAGGCTTGTTGGTTGGGATCTATGATTATTGTGTTCAGACTTATTATTTTGGTTTGTGATTGTTGAGGATTGGTTACCCTCTGGATTTTCTTAATACATGAGCAGAAGTTCCGTTCTATCTTGTTGTTAAACTGGAATCAAGGGGTGGATCGCCCTGCGAATTTTTTAAACATGTTCATTTGCATTGGCATATTCATAATCATTTTACATAATCATTTTGCATAACAGGTGTTTATCTCCGGTGTTCTTACTTTGTTCTCCTCCGCAGTACAGGATTGCAGATCAGCACGTTCACCGGTATTCTACCAGACAAAATCAGAAGAGACTCATGGATCAGCTACAAAATGAGATGACTGAGATGCGGACTCGCACGAACCAATTCATGGATTTAATGCAAGGGGTTGCTCAAGGCCAAGAGCAGTTAAGGACTCTCGTTCAGCCACTGATTTCGAGAATTGATGAAGAGGGTGTCCTTCATGGAGGAATTCATACTGGTGTTACTGGTAATAATGTTCAGAATGGCCCTCCGGGCGGAGGTATTCCTGTTGCTGGTGTTGTGATCCCTCCGGGCGGAGGAGAAAAAGTTGGGGTTCCCACTTTAGTGGGGGGAGGTAACAATGTCGGCGCAATTCATGGCCGTCAGTATGATGATCTTCAGGAAGATGCATTCTCTGTGCCAGGTGGGGATGCTGGTCCCCAGATTGACAATGATCAGAGATTCAGGTTGATTGAGGAACAACTGAGGGGGGTTGTAAATCAGGATTCTGTGGGTATGGACCTAGAGGATTTGGGGCTGGTTCCAGGCGTTGTTATCCCGCACAAGTTTCAGACTCCTACTTTTGAAAGGTACAATGGTATGACTTGCCCAAGGACTCACGTGAGGGCATACACGAGTAAAATGGCTGCGCATGCGAAGAATGAAAAATTGATGATGCATTGCTTCCAGGATAGCCTATCTGGGGCATCCCTGGAGTGGTATATGCAACTAGAAAGGAAATATGTGCGTAGTTGGAGAGATCTGGCAGGGGCATTTATTAGACACTATCAATATAACACTGACATGGCTCCTAACAGAACGCAGCTGCAGAACTTATCACAGAAGAACAATGGGAGTTTCAAGGAGTACGCCCAGAGGTGGCGTGAATTGGCAACAAGGGTTCAGCCTCCCATGTTGGAACGTGAAATGATAAGTATGTTTATGGCCACCTTGCAAGGTCATTACTATGAAAAGCTGGTACCGTGTATGACCAGAAAGTTTGCGGATTTGATCTTAGTAGGAGAGACGGTGGAAAGCGGAATTAAGGCGGGAAAAATATCAGGCAGTGATGGGTCCTCATCTGGAGGAGGTAAGAAGCCTTATGCCAGTGGTTACAAGAAGAAGGAGGGAGATACAAACTCTGTGTTATCGTATCGTGGTAGAGAAGGACCTCGTCAGAACTTCAGTCAGGAGGTGGCGTCTGTAACCATCCCAGTAGCACCTCAGCAGCCAGCAGTGTCTTAACAAAATTAGGCTCCTCGCAGATCGCAGCCTCTGTCTAGGCGGGATAGGCATTTTGACACTCCACCTCTTCTCTACTCTCATTTATTTCAGCATTTGTTACAGTTACAATTAATTCAGAAGAGGACATTCGCTCCACCCACTGGCAATCCACCTCCCGATTACGACGCCAACGCTCACTGTGAGTTTCATTCCGGGGCACCTGGACATTATATTGAAAACTGTAAAGCTTTTAAGCATCAGGTTCAAGATTTGGTGGATTCAAAAGCCATCAATTTCTCCAATGATGCTCCAAATATGAATCAGAACCCGATGCCGAATCACGGTGGGCCAAGGGTTAATGCTATTATTAAAGACTTTGAAGGCTTGAGTTTGATTTCAGATGTGAACGAAGTCCAAACTCCCTTGGGTGTGGTGAAGGAAAGACTGTTGAAGGGAGGGGTATTTCTCGGCTGTGATGAAGGCTGTGCAGGGTGTGTGGCGCAACCAGACAGTTGTGATTTATTGAAAGCAGGTGTCCAGAGAATGATCAGTGAAGGGATATTACAGTTTGACAGGGGTTGTAGGCAGAGTAAAGTTACTGACAGAAGGATTGATGTTGCCACAATAACAATTCCTTTCAAGATAATAACTATATCAGCGCCGGCGAGACCAGCGCTGGTCATTATCACTGTTCCTGGGCCAGTCCCGTATGAGAGTACCAAGGTCATCCCGTGGAACTATGGGGCTGAGGTATTTGTTGATGGTAAGAAGCAGGAATTGGTAAAGACATCAGCTGTGAATACAGGGGTTGAAAATCTTGTTGAAGCAGGGGCTATCACTAGGAGTGGTATAGTCTTTATTCCGTCTGAGGATCAAGTTGGCAGTTCGAAACAAGACAAAGGTAAACAGATGATGGATGAGGCTGTACAGAGGCAGGAAGCAAATAATTCTATGACAAAGCAGGTTGGGGATACTTTCTCAGAAGACGTAGAAGAGTTTATGAGGTTGATCAGGAAAAGTGATTACAAGATTGTTGATCAACTTCACCAAACTCCATCGAAGATTTCCATTTTATCCTTACTGTTGTGCTCTGAGGCACACCGAAATGCATTACTGAAGGTTTTGAACATGGCTTATGTACCGCAGGAAATATCTGTCAACCAGTTAGAAGGGGTTGTGGCTCATGTGAATGCTGGTAATGGTTTGGGTTTCACCAATTTAGATCTGACTCCAGCTGGGAGGAATCACAACAACGCTCTGCATATTTCAGTGGAATGTCATGGTTCCTTAATGTCGCATGTGTTAGTTGATACTGGGTCATCTTTGAATGTGCTGCCGAAGAAGGCTTTGATGAAGTTAGATACTCGTGGGTTGATTTGTACACCGAGTGACTTGGTGGTACGTGCTTTTGATGGTTCCAAGAGGTCGGTTTTTGGAGAGTTAGTTCTGCCGATCAAGGTGGGTCCTGAGATCTTCAACACCACCTTTTACATAATGGATATTCAGCCTGCCTATAGTTGTTTGTTGGGTCTCCCTTGGATCTATAGTGCTGGGGCAGTAACATCTACGCTGCATCAAAAGTTAAAGTATATGGCGGATGGACACGTTGTGACAGTTTGTGGTAAGGAAGAGTTCATGGTGAGTCACCTATCGACCTTCAAGTATGTAGAGGTAGATGGTGAAGTACAGGAAACTTTGTGCCAAGCCTTTGAAGCTGTAAAAATTCTCGAGGAACCCCCAAAGGCAGTCAGTCAGCCTGAGGTGGTTGCCCAACCTGAAGTTGTCAGACAACCAGAGGTTTCGATGTCCTCTTTCAAAGAGGCGCGCACTGTAGTTAAAGCTGGTGGTTATCAGAAGTGGGGCAGTGTCATTGATGTTCAAAGAAAGCAGGATACCCATGGACTAGGGTACAAACCACCCCGTCGAGCTCAAGAGCCTCCCAAGTATGCTGGCCCGATTCAGTTCACAAGTGTTGGGGTTTTCTTTAATCAATTTAATGCTATTGAGGATGAAGGAGATAGTGACTGTGACATGGATGAATGGATCCGTCCCTGCACCCCTGTTCAGAGTTTAGGCAACTGGTCTTCCGAGAAAGTCATCCAAGTGACTCGCCCAGAGTAATTTACTTTTGTTTTCTGTTATGTTAAATCCTACGTTCTGTCCGAGACGTAGTGATATTTATTTGTAGGGCTTGGATGTTTTATTTGCTACTTTTATCATCAATAAAGGACGGTTTTTCATTCAAATATTTTGATCCCTGTTTTTCTGTTTTTACTTTTTGCATTAACCCACATCAAAATGGCAATGTGTTTTCTTGTTTGTTGCACTCATAATAAACATAAAACATCCATCATGCAGGTTCCTTTGTTCAGATTCCACCCATCATGACTTAGCTATGGCTCGATATAACTTCGACAATCGCATCTATCAGGTCGAAGAAGAGACTGACAAAGACTGTGACTTACCAGAAGAATTAGCCAGGCTACTGAAACAAGAGGAAAGAGTTATTCTACCTTATCAGGAGGAAGTTGAGACTGTTAATCTGGGAACCGAGGATGTTAAACGAGAAGTAAGGGTTAGGACTGCTCTGGAAGACACTGTTAAGGGAAGATTGATTGAATTGCTCTGAGAGTATGTGGATATCTTTGCCTAGTCTTACCAAGGTATGCCCGGGCTTGACACTGACATTGTTGCACACCGATTGCCGCTTAAAGAGGGTTGTACTCCAGTCAAGTAGAAACTGAGAAGGATGAAACTAGATATGGCTAACAATATCAAGGAAGAGGTTCAAAAACAGCTGGACGCCGGATTTCTTGCTGTGACAGATTATCCTCCGTGGGTTGCTAATATCGTACCTGTACCTAAGAAGGATGGGAAGGTCAGGATGTGTGTTGATTACCAAGATTTGAATAGGGCGAGCCCGAAGGATGATTTCCCGCTCCCCCACATTGACGTGTTGGTGGACAATACTGCTCAATATTTTGTATTTTCCTTCATGGATGGCTTCTCTGGGTAAACCAAATCAAAATGGCCCCAGAGGACATGGAGAAGACTACGTTCATAACACCGTGGGGAACATTTTACTACAAGGTAATGCCCTTTGGATTAAAGAATGCTGGGGCAACCTATCAGCGGGCAATGGTGACTCTCTTTCATTATATGATTCACAAAGAGATTGAAGTCTATGTTAATGACAAGATTGCGAAGTCACAGACAGAGGAAGAACACCTGGTGAACCTCCAGAAGCTGTTTGAAAGGTTGAGGAAGTTCAGACTGAGATTGAATCCGAACAAGTGCACTTTCGGTGTGAGGTCTGGCAAATTGTTGGGATTCATTGTTAGTGAAAGAGGTATCGAGGTTGATCCTGCAAAAATAAGAGCCATACAGGAGATGTCTGAGCCAAGAACAGAGAAAGAGGTTCGTGGGTTCTTGGGGAGGTTGAATTATATTGCTAGGTTCATCTCTCATCTGACAGCCACGTGTGAACCAATTCTCAAGTTGTTAAGAAAGGATCAAGAGGTCAAGTGGAATGAAAATTGTCGAGAGGCGTTTGAAAGGATAAAGAAGTATTTGCAGGAACCTCCAGTCCTTATGCCACCGGTGTCCGGGAGACCGTTAATTATGTACCTTGCGGTTCTTGAGAACTCAATGGGTTGTGTGCTCGGTCAACACGACGAGACAGGTAGGAAAGAGCACGCCATTTACTACCTGAGTAAGAAGTTCACTGATTATGAATCAAGATACTCTATGTTGGAAAAGACATGTTGTGCACTCGCTTGGGCAGCCAAGCGTCTGAGACAGTATATGTTAAACCACACCACCTTGTTGATTTCGAAGATGGATCCGATTAAGTACGTGTTTGAGAAGCAAGCACTTTCTGGAAGGATAGCCCATTGGCAGATGGTTTTGACAGAATACAATATTCAGTATGTTTCCCAGAAGACCATTAAGGGAAGTGTTCTGTCAGAATATCTTGCTGAACAGCCGGTCGAGGATTATAAGCCAATGAAGTTTGAGTTTCCAGACGAGCATGTTATTTTTCTGAAAATGAAAGATTGTGAAGAGCCTCTGCCTGATGAAGGACCTGAGATTGGGTCTCAATGGAAGATGATTTTTGATGGGGCTGTCAACTCATATGGTAATGGAATTGGGGCAATCATTACAACCCCAAAGGGTTCTCATATACCTTCACTGCCCGGTTAGCATTCGTGTGTACCAACAACGAGGCGGAGTATGAAGCATGCATCATGGGGTTAGAAGAAGCAATTGATTTGAGAATTAAGAACCTCGATGTCTATGGTGATTCCGTGTTGGTAGTTAATCAGATTATAGGAGAATGGGAGACTCGTCAGGAGAATTTGGTGCCTTATAACAACTATGCCAGAAGGTTGTTACCTTTCTTTGACAGGGTATATTTTCATCATGTGCCCCGAGCTGAGAATCAGATGGCTGATGCGTTGGCGACATTGGTATCCATGTATAAGGTGAACCGTTGGAATGAAACTCCTTCGATTAGAATCATGCGTCTGGATAGACCAGCTTTTGTGTTTGCAATTGAAGATGTGTCTGATGGCAAACCATGGTATCATGATATTAAGGTTTTTCTGAAGAGACATGAGTATCCAGAAGGTGCCTCCACCAAGGATAAGAAGACTCTGAGAAGGTTGGCAGGAAACTTCTTTCTGAACAAAGATGATGTGTTATATAAGAGGAACTTCGATATGGTCTTGCTTCATTGTGTTGATGAACACGAGGCAGGTTTGTTGATGGAGGAAGTTCACGAGGGTTCTTTCGGTACTCATTCCAGTGGACACACCATGGCTAGAAAGTTGTTGAGGGCAGGATATTACTGGATGACTATGGAGTCTGATTGTTTCAAGTACGCCCAAAAGTGCCATAAATGCCAGATTTATGCAGATAAGACGCATGTACCGCCTACGCCTCTAAACATGTTATCATCTCCTTAGCCTTTTGTAATGTGGGGCATAGATATGATTGGAAAGATTGAGCCCACTGCTTCCAATGGGCATCGTTTCATTTTGGTTGCCATTGACTATTTCACAAAGTGGGTCGAAGCAGCCTCGTACGCCAATGTCACCAAGCAAGTGGTATCCCGGTTTATAAAGAAGGATATCATCTGTCATTATGGGGTCCCGGAGAGAATCATTACTGATAATGGCTCGAATTTGAACAATAAGATGATGAAGGAACTATGTCATAGTTTCAAGATCGAGCATCACAATTCTTCTCCATATCGTCCGAAGATGAATGGTGTTGTTGAGGCAGCGAATAAGAATATCAAGAAGATTGTGCAGAAGATGGTGGTAAGGTATAAAGACTGGCATGAGATGCTACCTTATGCCCTACATGGTTACCATACTTCGGTGCGTACGTCAACTGGGGCAACCCCTTTCTCATTGGTATAAGGTATGGAAGCAGTTTTACCCTTAGAGGTCGAGATTCCGTCTTTGAGAATTCTGGCAGATGTGAAGCTTGATGAGGCTGAATGGGTGCGTTCCAGATTGGATCAGTTGAACCTTATTGAAGAAAAGAGATTGGCAGCCATCGCACGTGGTCGGTTGTATCAGAGCAGGATGAAGCATGCCTTTGACCAGAAAGTGCGTCCTTTGAGTTTTCAGATAGGCGAATTGGTTTTGAAAAGGATCCTTCCTCCTCAGACAGATCACAGGGGCAAATGGACCCTAAACTATGAGGGGCCATATGTAGTAAGAAAGGTTTTCTCTGGTGGAGCCTTACTACTTTCAACTATGGATGGCGAAGATTTTACATCCCCTGTGAACGCAGACGTAGTCAAAAAATACTTCGCATAAAAGAGACCCGCTGGACATAAAAAGAAAGTCCAGGCAAAAAGGGGCATCCCGGCGAACCATAAAAAGGAAAAGGTTCGGGCAAAAATTAGGGATAAAATGTAAAAAAGGAAACATGTATACCCGCAAGGTTGAAAACCTGAAAAGGCAACTTTGGCAAAAATGGGTATCCCGATGGATTGAAAACCCGAAAAGGGCGATCCAGGCAAAAGTTAGGGATTTATAAGCGAAAGGCTATGGTCTGCGAGCACTTTCAATACCTGGGAATTCTGAAAGAAAGGAATCAGTACAATTGGTCTCTTCAAAGGTCAAGATATTTGTGGATAAGCAAGACATATGGGTCATAGCTGAGTCGAATCATGGTGGATATCTATTCCCGCATTGCCGACATATGTATTTTCCTTTTGCTTTTGCGCAATTACCTCTTTTTAGGAATTGCTTCCAATTGTAAATGCCTATTTACAGGCCACTTTTCTCAATAAAATTTTCATTTCACTCAGAGAGCTTTCCGTTTGTTTGTTTTACTTTTACTGTTTTGTTTGCAAAAACGTACGATATTTTTGATAAACATTGCATATAAAACTTCGAGCTTTGCGGAGCATAACGAAAAGCAGTAGAAATTACTTAGGCATTAATGGTGATAGTCATGTTGTGGCATATTCTATTTGTTGTTATTTGACTTGCAGGGAAACAACATTGTACTCCCCCAGTAGGGTTGCTCTCCCCAGCATTGAGATTGCACCTTTCCTCAGCAGAGCAGACCTTCCCCAACAGGAGACTTGGGAAGTATTTCCTCTAGATCAAGACGTTATTTCCCCATAGAATCAGGGTGTTCACTTCCCCCATCCAGTCAGGAAGCGTGCTTTCGCCGACAATGTCATATTCTAGTCCCCAGCAAGGTGGGAGTAAAGTCATTCTCCCCATCAGCAGGCTAAGTTCAGGTGTTTTCCCCAAACAGGGTGGTATTATGGGCTGGCATCCCCCAGCAAGTCCTAAGCCCATCTGTTATTGGCAATCCTCAGTAACAGACTTCCGGATCCGTTATGGGCATTCATTCTCAACTCCCCCAGCAGAGGAGAAATCTTAGGTTTTGGATGTTACCTTCAGTAAAGGACAGGTGTAATCCCCGGTAGTGTGGATGTTCTTTTGGGATTTCATCCCCAGTAGAAGTTGTTGATCTAAAGGGTCGGTCAGCGTGGTCCTTCTCAGCAGAGTTCTTGGATTCAGAGGACAATTTGTTTTTGTCATCCCCAGTTGAATTGGTCTTTTCTCTCCAGCATTTATTTTGCTGGAGGGACCCCTTTTGCATATCATAAGCATTTGCGTAGAATTTCAACTTCGTGTGGAGCATTACAGCAAAATTCAAACATTTGCATTCGAAGCATAAGCCAGGTTTGGTACTTTCCTCGCCAGTTCTCTTTCTCAGCAGAGATGGCGTAACTCAGGAGATTTTAGAGGGATGCGTTCCTCATACTTGTGCTCCCCGGCAGAGTCTTTTATTTAGACTTCTCCTTTCCCCAGCGGAGTCATCTTATCTGTGGGTCGTGAGTCCGTTAGAAGTTTGCCTTTGTTTGGCCTTTCTCTTTTGTGAAATCCAGTTCTCGCCTGGTAGCCAGTTCTCGCTTGACATATTTTGTTTGCCAGTTTCCTTTTCTCAGTAGGGGTGGTATAAACCAGATGTTTTGTTTCACGTTATCCCCAGCGAAGTCCACTTTATGTTGGTTATCCTTTGCGGGTACAATTGAGGTTGTATTTGTTTTGTGGGTGCGATTGAGGTCATATTCATGTTTTCTTCGTGGGTAGAGTGATTGAGGTCAGTCTTCCTTTGCGGGTACAATTGAGGTTGTATTCGTTTTGTGGGTGTGATTGAGGTCGTATTCATGTTTTCTTTGTGGGTAGAGTGATTGAGGTCAGTCTTCCTTTGCGGGTACAATTGAGGTTGTATTCATTTTGTGGGGCGATTGAGGTCGTATTCATGTTTTCTTTGTGGGTAGAGTGATTGAGGTCAGTCTTCCTTTGTGGGTACAATTGAGGTTGTATTCATTTTTTGGGTGCGATTGAGGTCGTATTCATATTTTCTTGGTGGGTAGAGTGATTGAGGTCAGTCTTCCTTTTCGGGTACAATTGAGGTTGTATTCGTTTTGTGGGTACGATTGAGGTCGTATTCATGTTTTCTTTGTGGGTAGAGTGATTGAGGTCAGTCTTCCTTTGCGGGTACAATTGAGGTTGTATTCGTTTTGTGGGTGCGATTGAGGTCGTATTCATATTTTCTTGGTGGGTAGAGTAATTGAGGTCAGGTTGTATTCATTTTTTGGGTGCGATTGAGGTCGTATTCATATTTTCTTTGTGGGTAGAGTGATCGAGGTCAGTCTTCCTTTGCGGGTACAATTGAGGTTGTATTTGTTTTGTGGGTGCGATTGAGGTCGTATTCATATTTTCTTTGTGGGTAGAGTGATTGAGGTCAGTCTTCCTTTGAGGGTACGATTGAGGTCGTATTCGTTTTGTGGGTGCGATTGAGGTCGTATTCGTTTATGTGTGCATATCATTGGTTCTTAGCATGGGGTCAAGGTGCCTGAGGTAGTTCAAGAGGAGAAGATGTTCTTCAAAGGGTCAAGCAAGAGTCCTTATATTGTCCAAGAGATCTCAAGTGGCTCACTCTCTCCTAACTAGTGCAGAAATTAGGGTTTTGAGATTCTTGGGTTTATTGCTCCAATGGGTAAGCTTCTTGGGTTTTTATCATCACTAAATGGCATATATTATCTTTTTTGGAGAGGATACACATCATATTCAGAGGAATTGGGATTTGGAGATTGTGTTATTTCCTCCTAGACTGAGGGTACCAAAATTAGGGTTTGCTATAAAGTCAGTTTATTTCAGTTTTTTGGGCTAGACTTGATTCCACGGTATTCCTTGGGTCCCTAAGTATCTAGGAATGGAAGATTGTCCATCAGTTTGGTTCATGGGAAGTTCAATTGGCCAATGGATTGGGAATCAGGAGAATTGGGGAAAAGTCAACAGTGAAAGGGGAAGTCAACTGTGAAATTTTGAGGTTCTCTTCAAGGTTTTCAAGGTCTCACATCCTCATATGGTCTTTAAGAGTCAAGTTTCATACCACTTATCAAGAATCAAGGGTTAGTACAAAAGTTACTAAATTTGGAAAATGACCTATAATGAGAAGTTTCCATTTTTGGCAAGTTTTTACACTACAATCAACTTGACTTTTCATCATCAAAGATGCTTCAAGTGAATTTTCCTCAAACATGAAAGTTGAAGATCGTTTTCTCCCCTTTCCAACAAGTACTAGATGGTCTCCATATCATTTGTGAAACTCAAGTTATGATCAAAAGAAGGCAAGGTGGTTTTTAGGGTTTCCTCATGGTTCCATTTTCATAACTTTTGCATTTTGGGACATAGTGACCTATATTTGGTTCCATTGCTTCATGACACATGCTAACATCAAAGTACCTCCCATAAGGATCATTTTTGGCCTTTGAATCAAGAGATTTCATGACTTGTACATCACTTATTTCACATTATGCAAAATTGCAAGATTATTGAAAACTCATGAACCAAGACATCTCAAGGCCCAAATCCAATTCAGGTGTGATTAGCAATTGTTAAATAAGTGATCCATCATAAAAGGCTTGGGTGTGCATGCATGGAGGAGGGGGTATTTCACATTGTGCAAATTTGCCAAACCACCCAAAACTCATTAAGTGAGGAATTAACAAGGCCCAAATGCTAATCAGTGGAATAACCTAATGTATTTAAGCTTACTCATGCACTGATTAGAGAGGAGACACGTTATTTTGTGGAGATTTTCAAGTGTGAACCCTAAAGCTTCATTCCTTCGAATCTCATCAGCCACAAGGGTTTCTCAAAAACTTCCTTCACAATCTTCATCCTTGGCATCCATAGAGCATAAACCACCCCTCGTTTGAAGCTAACGGCAAGGATACAGGTTGCGTGATCTCAGGTTAGTGATTTTTTTCATGGTCTTAGAACTCAGTTTTTTGGTGCGTATAATGATGTGTAACATTCACTGATAATCCTGATATGTTTTATTTTGAGATTGGACGTGTATTATGTGCATATTGTGAATTTGAAAGGTTTGAACCATAACTTGTTTCATTCAATTTGCTTTATGTGTTGATTGTTTGTGAAAAATAGCATGATATTCTTAATCCTCATGTTTTTCTGATCAATTTAGTGTACTCATATGCCATTTCTGGGAAATTTTTTGGTTGGGGTTACCGGAGAAGACGACCGGAACCCTAGTTTCGACGTCTGGTTCAGTTTCCGGCGAGATTAGGGTTTGGGTGAGGAAGATGAAATCCTGACCATTGATGTGTTTGATCTGAGCGTCCATATTGTGCCACGTCCTTTTCATTCTGATTTTATTTTTGTGGTTTGTGTGTTTATTACCCCATGTTAACTATCATGTGCATATGATCCTGGCCATTCATCTTGCATAATATTTGAATTGTTTGACTAATCTGATGCGTAGGATAGATCATGTGGTTGTGATTGTGACAGCGCATTAATGTTGTGGTAGGCTGATCACGTGTTCTTTTATTTTAATTCTGGGTAATTGTGAGTGCGCGTGTGTATGTTAATTATGTTGTATCTGGTGATCTGAATCGTTTATCATGATTACTTGTTTAATTGGTTGACTATCTGTGAAGAGTAGGATTGATCTTTTGGTCCTAATGGAGTCTGAGTGTTGACTGGGTTCACGCGTTCCCTTTTTTTTCTAATGGATTTTAGTGTTTGGGCCTTCTGTTCGCACCCCCCCCCCCTTTCAGCCCATGTTCATTGCTAACGTGCATTGGCTGCTAAACACCCCCCCCCCCCCCCCCCCCAATGCTCATTTCTTTATTTTTATTTTCATTTAGTTATTGTATTTCATTTTTAATTTTTAAAAATAGTTTTGTGCATCCCAAAAATCCCAAAAAATTCATGAATCATGTTTAGCATTTTACAAAATTTTCTCAAATTTTATTTTATCATTTTATTTTATTTTTAGCATCTGAATTAATTATTTGAATAATTTCTTTTTGAATTTGTTTCATTTTGCACACTTTGCATTGTAGAATTTATTTCTCATCACCCATAAAACATTTTAAGTCCATTCTTTTTTCATTATTTCCTCAACATCTTGAAGTTCATTAAAAAAAAATTCTTATTTTTAAAACTTTTTCATATTGCATTTTAGTCCCTTTCTTCTACTTGTTAGTTCATAATTCTCATTTGACTTTGCATAATTGTTTAAGTGACCTATCTTGGGAATTTTGGTATGACCTTTTGACATGTTGTTTGACACTGGTTAAGATGTGTTAAGTTTTAATTTGATAATTTTAGAAGATGCCTTGCTAATTTTTTTATTGCTCTTCATTTGAGGTCTTCTTTTATGCACATCTTTGATTATGTCTGAGTATTTGTTTGAGAAGGCACTTGTGCCATCATTTGGGATTGCTTCTTTGAATTCATGAATCATGTTTGAATTGTTATAGGTCATTTGATTGCCATTATAGGTCATTGGTGTGAGGTTGTTGCATACTTTGTGCATATGTTCAATGCTTGGTTTACATGCCTCTTTTGACTTATCTTCTCACTTCTTCTCATCCATGCCTCTCCATGATTTATGTTTGGTTTATGTATGTCATGCCACATCATTCATTTGCATTTCATTGGATGTATGTTTCTGACTTTGGAGCTTTGCATTCACATCATATGTCATTCATGTTTCATCTTGCATACTTGAATATGTTTCACTTATAGGCTTCCTTCTTCTTCTATTGATGTTTGATGCTTGGATATCTGTTTGCATGTCTCATGTGACATTTGCATAGCATGTTTAGGCACATGTTTAGGTCATCCACATTCTGTCTTGGTTGAGTTTCATTTGGTTTGTAACCTTTTATCTTTGGTTTGTGACTTGCTTGGGTTTCATTCGTCTTATTGTCACTTATGTCTGTTTTATACTAACCTTTCATGCAGGGGATAAGGTAAGTTATTTGAGGGTGTGGATAGTTATCCATGTCCACTCTCACTCTTTCTTTCTCTCATCTTTTCTTTTCTTTAGACTTAGGTTGTTCTCAAACCTCCCCTTAGGGCCACCTTTGCATGATAACATTAAGACTAAATTCCATAGGATAGTCTCCCTCCAAACCTCCCCTTAGGGCCATCTTTGCATGATAACATTAGGATAGATTTCCCCCTTAGTGTTTTTCTTTTCTCTTGAGTCCCTCTTCTCATCTCATAACATCTCTAAGATACTTAATAAGGTCAACTTGCCTTGCACACGAGCCTTAAACATAGGAAATGAAGATTGAGGGGTCTCCCTTCTCTCTTCTAGAGTGTTGAGCATACGTCCCATTGGGGACGACCATGCGACGCATTCGTTCCCGTGTCATAGACTTTGGTTCAAGGTGAGTTATGAACCAACTCAAGTTACTTCTGTCCTAAAAAAACACAAACTAACTTCAAACCTTTTTATCCTGCGGGATCGTCAAACTAAAGGTTATTTTCAAAAAGGGCGCGTTACTTTCCGTCTGAGTCGCAAACAGGCATCGACCCTAACTGCCGGACGCGAACTTAACGTCGCTCATAAAAAACACAAAAAGAACTCGGTCCGAACTACGTTGACTCTGAATTCCCCATTGTACAAAGGGGGTACGTAGGCCTAGGACTACGACGTCCTACCGAGTCTGTCCTTGTTTTCCCCTTCCCCGTGTCAGTATAGCCATAAATTTTAGGATAACTCACCCTTAGAATAGACAACAAGCATGGATCCCATCGAGTACGATGGACGCGTGGGGGGTGCTAATACCTTCCCCTCGCGTAACCGACTCCCGAACCCGGACTATGGTTGCGATGAGCATTCCTTTCCCCCTTCCTCAGGTTTATGCGGTGTTCCCTTTCCCTCTCTTGGGATAAATATACATTGCTGGCGACTCTGTGTTCCACGCCACTTTCGCGTTTGTACCTGGATGAAAATCCTGGGAGCGACACGCGGGAGAAGAGAGAAAGAAAGCTCTAAAGGATGCCTAAAGAGAAACGCCAAAGGGAGGATCAATAATCGAAACGAAGTTTTGATTAATTAATCAAAAGGGAGGATTATGTTAATAATTTTCCAAAAATAAATTGAAAATTCATTAAAGCGAAGGGTGCATTATTGATTATACAAGCTTAAGCTTATCCGTGAAGAACAAACTTAATGAAAGAGATTGCAAAACAGTACCACATGACATTGAAAATGCAACACAAATCATGTATCGTGTGATCAAAGAAAGTCCAAGAAGGTTCATGTTCATAAAATGCCAAGAATATGTGCCAATTAAATAATCGGAATCGTGTATCGAAAGTTCATGAATATGTTTCAAACAGAAGTTAAATGGCACCTAAAACATCCATAATAATCAAGCATATAATCCATGGAAGTTGGAAGAAGAAAGCATGGCAAACACACTTGAAAAAGCAAGAAAATGGCCTTCTGGTTCAGTGTTAATCGATTAACACTTTTGTACTACAAAGTGTTAATCAATTAACACTTGAAAATCAACAATGATTGAGAGAGAATTTGTCATCTTTAAAGGGAGATATCTCACTTATTCATCACAAACATTGATTTATGAGGGAAGTTGCTTTAACTGGGATGTGAGGAATCCAGCAATGCCACACCTTCCTTTATAGGAGAATTGAAATGTCATGAAGGAAGAAGCTTTAACTCATTGTAGAGCAATGCCACTTTTTCCTTTATGAACATTTTCATGCTAAGAGAGGGGCATTGACTTGGATGTGTAGAATCCAGAGGTTTACCACTTACATCACTTAGATGAAAGAGAAATTTAGCCATGATAAAGGAGGGATTCCAGCTTGGATTTTGAATCAACAAGTGTGCCACTTACATCAATTTTCTGGAAAAAGTTTTAATTGTTTGTTTTGAAATGTGATGTATAGAGGAAATATCCTCCTAAAGAGAGGACTCATAGTCTCATCTGTGGGATGATCGATTTTGTGCCTTGATAAAAGCCCAAGGTGAAGCTGAAAAAAAGTTAAAAACTGACTCAACTGGGGGAGTATTATATTTGTCTTGTACAAAGCCCAAGATTGAGGCTGACTGGGAAAATCATTATATGAAGCCTAAGAGGAGACTGATGGAATTCAAGTAGAGGTTGACTCTTGCTGAGGAAATTTTAATTCCAAGAGAAGGTCTAAACTGTTTTGAAGAATCAAAAGGGAAAATAACTCTTGCTGGGGATTAGAAAAGAGTTGAGTTATTAAATGCCACAAGGGTTTTGATTCTTTTGGGGATTTGTTAATTGTAATCTAATCCTGGCTGGGGATTTTAAAGTGAAAACCAAACCTGGTTGAGGATCAGAAGAGGCTTTAAAGGATAAGCTTGAATGCCTTAGAGGTTTTGACTCTCCTAAGGACTGGTGTATTGATAAAGATGACTAGGATCTATCATATGCTTTTAGGAAGCCTGTGGGTCCTTTTATGAAGCCCAAGAGGAGGCTGAGGATTGAGACTTTCCAAGTATGGGAAGAGTTCAAGAAAGGTTTCACCGGGAAATAGTCCTTTCCTTGTTGAATTGTTCCAGGGTTAAAAGGGTTAAAGAAGAGGTTTCACCGGGAAATAATCCTCTCTTTATTAAATTGTTTCAAAGTTGAATAAATTGAACAAAGCCCAAGAGGAGGCTGACTGTATTGGGGAGAAGAATTCCTTTGTACAGGAGGGGAACTAGTTATTTGAACTAAGTTATGTTGATTGAAAGGATCCTATTGTTTGAACTAGTCTAAACCGAGGATGATTTGAATGCTAAGAGAAACTTAACAAGATATGTACAAGTATATATATACAGATATATGAAAAAGTATATAAATAATATGAATTGAAAAAGGTGGTGGGTCTTATTCTCTAGATAGAAGCCCAAGTGTATTGTGATTGATCAAATGTTTTCTTCAAGATTGGATTAGTGTTTTGAGAAATTGAAGAAAGTTTTGAATTTTGAAGATGACTTGATCTTAAGTAGGAGGGAAACAAAGGTGTTGGGTCTTACACTCTAGATAGAGGCCCAGATGATTTTTTATATCTTGTATAAAGTCCAGGATGAATGAGGCTAAAAGATTTTCTATTTACAAAAGAGGGTGTTGGGTCTTACACTCTATCAGAGGCCCAGAGATTATTTAAAATAAAGTTTTTGTACAAAGGGATGAAATTTACACTCCTAACAGAGGCCCAAAGATTGTTGTGAAAACAATGATAGCACCGTGATTTTGAAAAGCGCGATGGGACATATAATATATCAGAGGCCCATGAAGTGGTTTATTTACAAAGAGGGTTGGGTCTTACACTCAAATAGAGGCCCATGAGTGTTGAAATGAAGTTTTGAAAGATTGAATCAAAACAAAATCAATGAAGTTTTGATTCTTTTGGGGATTTGTTGATTGTAATCTAATCCTAGTGTCATACCCCAAATTTTGACCACTAAGATTTCCCATCATTGTGAAAATCATCATCACAATATGGAGGAACCATCATACTTCATCAATCTCCCCAAAGATGGGTGAGCACCCACTACAATCAAAATTAGGGTTTCAAGCCCTCTCTGAGTGCTTAGACAAAGGATCAATCAAGGAATGACATGATCTTCAACTTGTCTAACCTCTCAAACATCCACAATGGATCAAAAGGACTCCCACTTCAAGGATTAAGCACAAGGTTACTCCCTTCTAGGTGGATCAAGTCTCAAGATTGACAGTGTCACCAAATTAGGGTTTTGGTCGACCAGGGCCTCCAGATGGAAATTTTTCATCTGGGCACAAGCCAATGATCCAAAACCTAACCTAATATACTCCATGGAACCTCATGAACCAATCATCAAGTCAATTTTGCCTCAGGGGATGCATACATCAAAAACCAGGAATTAGGGTTTCTTGACCTAATTCACCCCTAAGTTGACTTTTGGGATAAATCATGAGCTAAGACCTCAAGAGAGGGTTTGAGGGTCTCTAATGAATTATATTGATCCATTTGGAACAATGGATTAATCCAAGAAGCTTGAGCAACAAGTCTCAATTTCATCTGCACCACAATTAGGGTTTTAAGGGAAAAGTCAAATGTAACTTTGACTTTTGACCAGGACATGCTCCCAAGCCTTAAGACATGATTCAATATACTCTATACCACCCATGGAAAATGTCCATCAAGTTTGATTTAGGTCAAGGACATGATTTCCTGAATAATTGCACAGTTTGGAATTCATCTGATAAAAAGTCAACTTTGACTTTTTGAGATTTTTCACCAAAATGGATTTTTAACCCCTAAAATGATGTTAATGTATGATTTGAATCATCATTCATCAAGAAAAATCAAAGAAAGTGGGATAACTTGTAAAAGGGGTAACCATAAAACTTAGAAATTTTTCTAAGTCATGAAAAAGTGCCACTAATGCACCAACTTTGGAGGATCATAACTCCTAAACCACAAAGCCATTTTTCCTCATCCAAAGATGGATTTGTAGCCCTCATTACCCTCTACAAAAACTTCAACTAGGCCTAAGTCCAATTCATTAAGGATTTTGAGTTATGGAGTGATCAAAATGGCTGAAAAATGAAAATGTCACTTTTTCCAACACTTAGTGAAATTTTCACTAAGTCCAAATCTGTCTTCATTTTTTCCCAAATGTAGGGGGATTTTTCACTTGGATTCAAAAGAGATCAAAACCAAACATGTTCAAACAGTTTTTGTATCATGTAAGGGCTTTCCAAAATGGCCAAGAACATTGCCAAATTCCATTTGGGCTATGAGTTATGACATTGTCAAATTGCCTTGTTGAAATCTGTCAAGGCAAGGCAGAATTTGCATTTTTGCTCGATTTGCCAAAATCAGCCAAATCCAAATGCTCCTATCCACTTGGACACATCAGAGGATTGAATCTAAAGGGGACAATCACTGAGCCAAGCCTCCAAAGTCTTTGGAACAAGAAATAGCATGTTGAACCTAGAATGGCCAAAATAGGGACAAGACTCCAAATTTGGATTGAAGCATTCAATGGAAGCATCAAGATGGCATGGACTGAGCCATTCTCATCTGAAATCAGTCAAGACTTATCCAAGACCAAGGGAACCAAAGCTCTGTGCCCTAACCTCTAGTCAATGGCTAGAGGAGACTTGGATTTTCATTTGCCAACATTGGCCAAACCTACTCAGCGGTTGCCATTCACTATTCCTTGCAAAACAAACTTGCTCTACTATAAATAGAGTTCAATTGTGTTCAATTTAAGTACACCAAAGGCCTACAACACTTACCTTTCTCAAAATCTCTTTCTCTTGGCAAAAATGCCTTTCTTAGCAAGGTAACTATCGGGTTTTGAGCTAGAGGGAAATTCCACTCAAACCAATCACTCACACACCTCATATACATCACATATGAGCTGATCAAACACTTAAACAACAACTAGAACATTGATTTCTCAGAATCACCAGTCAATTGCTCAAGGTTTTAACCAAAGTGCAGTTGAGATGCCATGAAGTGATCCAGCCAATTTCCATCAAGTCAAAGCATTCAAACACACTCCATAGCACCTAGGGAAGCTGTTCAGATCATCACAACACAACTATAACACCCCCTAGACAAATCACGATCACCAGCTGCAAGTGGTAAGCATGAGCTCTTCTAACTCTATGATCCATGCAATTTTTGTTGCACAATAATTTGGCCATATGTTCATAATCATGCATGGAATGTTTTCCCTCAATTAATTGCTTTGTTTGAATCGTGTATCAAAAATCCTAGCCTTCATGCAGAAATTAGGGTTCTTGAGGTTTCTTCGTGATTTCATGTTTTATGTTTAATTTAAATGAAATTAAGTGTTATAGACATGATCGTGAGGTTGAAACGAGTTGATTGGTATGTGGATTGCATGATATGGTTAAGTATTCAGTGAGATTGGATGGAAAATGCAAATCTGGGAAACTCAGAACACGCGCGTGTTCTTGGTGTGTTCTTGGCGCCATTTTCAGAAATTTGAATATTTGAATTTTGTGTTTTTTGTTTAATTGATTCAAAAATTAATTTCTCTCTGAGTTTTAATGATTTTGAGTTGATTCTTTTTTTAATAATTCACAAAAATGTTAAAATATTTTATTTTATCAAAAAATCCAAAAAATATTATTTATTTCATATAATTGATATTTTTGCAAAGAATTAATATTTTAATTGTTTTTGACATTTTAAATATTTTTTCCACATTGATTTTGCAACTTTTAATGCTTTCTAATTATTTTGTAGGTCAATACTGAATTTTTGAAGCATTAATCCAAGATCACAATTTGTTTTTCATATGTTAAACAATTTTGATCATTTTAATTGAATTTTTATTCAATTAAATACATTTTTGAAAACAAATTAGGGTTTTTGGATTAATTCAACCCTCATAAATCATTTTCGAAACACTCTGGGCCTCTAATAGAGTGTAAGACCCAATCTTTTTTTGACCAAATCATTTTTGGGCCTCAGTGTATTGTATAAGTCCCGATACCGTCAAAAACAAACGGCGCGATCGTCGCCTTTTGAAAAATAACCCTGGGCCTCTCCTTGAGCTATAAGACCAATTCAAAACTTTTGGGCCTCTAATAGAGTGTAAGACCCAACCCCCTTTAACCAAAATCATTATGGGCCTCAGATATTGTATAAGCCCCTATGTGTTAAAAGAAAACCTCGGCGCGATCGCCAATTTAAACGGAAAAATCAATTGGGCCTACCCTCGTGTTATAAGCCCCACTCTTTTTCTTTAAACCCTTTTGGGCCTCTTGAGAGAGTGTAAAACCCATCCCTTTGTACAGAAAACAATTTTTGGGCCACAGTCACTTGTATAAGTCCCTCTGTACAAATTCAAACAGTGCGCTCACTGATAAAACCCTGGGCCTCTCCTTGAGCTGTAAGCCCCAAATCTTTCTTTTTCAAAGCACTTTCTCCTTTGATTTTGAATATACTATTTGTTTTCAATCTTTCTTTGTTGAACAACTAACCAAACAGCATGGAAGCTCTATAACCGAGTAAGTGGTTATTGCTTTCATTTACCGCTTTCATATACATATAACTATATTGTGGGGCTGTTTCACTGTAAGTCTTCTTTCATAAACTCATATCAACTGTGTAATAATAGTATAGATATTTCGAGTTTCCCCGGCAACTACGTCTAGAACTAGGTGATGTCGTTTCGTTTATTCATAAAAATAGACAACTAGATCCCCAATAGGATCACCAGATACAGTCTTCTCTTCGGCTGTCCTCATTAGGAATTGTCAAGAAACTCTATTCCCAGAGATGAATGTATTCTCCGTGAATGGCATCTTTGAGTTTCTTCCAAATTCTCGAACTTTCCTAACTTGATCTATTCCTTGTGAATAGCTTGCCTTGAATTTCTCAGGGTTTGGGGACCCACAGGCTTCTTAAAAAGCATCGGCCTCCTCTTGGGCATCATACAAGGACCCACAGGCTTCCTAAAAGCAACCCTGCCTCCTCTTGGGCTTAATACAAGGACCCTATGGCTTCTTAGAAGTATTCCCAGCCTTCTCTTAGGCTTCGTATAATGATCTCTTCCTCCGAGAATGATAGCCTTCTCTTGGGCTTTGTACAAATTGTCCCGACGACCTCCTAAAGGTATAGGAACAGAACTTAATCATCTGCATAGAACAGTCCTTTCATAGAGTCTACTACTGTTTCTCAAAGCATAGTACAAAAGATGAAACTCTGGACTTGGACAATCTAATATCCTTGAGTCTCAAAGACATTCTCAAGCAACCTTCGTAAAATAGGAAGAAAACCCATAGACTCGGACAGTTTCAATACCCTTCGGATTTCCCGCTTCCTTAAAGAACAGGAATAACCCGGATCCTTGAATCAAATCCATGAGTACAGTGTTGCTCATATAAGAACTGATTTTCTCTTTCAAAATCAGTATACTGGACCTGTCACTTAACTGAAACAGTAACCCTAGCCTCCTCTTGGGCTTTGTATAATGACGCTCCCCTAGCGGGGTCAAACAACGTTTAGCTTCTCTCTCGGGCTTCGTACGAGACACATAAGAGACTCCCTCGTTGAGTCCATCATCCCTTACGCCTCCATCTCGGGCTTTATAAACAAATGTCAGCCTCCATCTCGGGCTTCGTACGAGATACACAAAAACTCTCTTGTTGAGTCAATTAGCCTTCATCTCGGGCTTTATACGAGATACCAAAAGACTCCCTCGCTGAGTCAAAGCCTTTCAGCCTCTCTCTCGGGCTTTGTACGAGACACATATTAGCCTCCTCTTAGGCTTTATATAAGAAAACCACTGGTTAATCTAATTAACCTTTTAGCATCAAAGTTGTGCCTCGTTCACAGTACACAAACATCAACAACTCCTTCCCCTTCATCTAATTGCTGTAAGCGGCAAGCCTCTGGATCATCTACATCCATGCCATTGTCCCTCTTTTAGTATGAGAAATTCCTAAGGAAAGATAGCATTGCTCTACACTGAGTTAAAGTCTTCTCCTTCAGGTTAAAATCCCCTATAAAGGAAATTATGGCATTGTCGGATCCGCGTATCCCGGTTAAAGTAATCCTCCTTTACAATCAGTCACCCAACAGTTGTGACAGACAAACCCTCTTTAGAGATGACAAATTCTATCTAAAGTCAACACTTTTAGCTTCACATCTTGGGCTTTGAACAAGATATAAATCACCTTTCGCTTCACATCTTGGGCTTTGAATAAGACACCAAACAACCATTTCCTCCCATAGAATATGAGGAACTACGAATGCTCTGATTTCCCTGTTTCGGTAAACGGGAATACGTAGGCATAAGATTGAAAGAAAAATCTTAGCGAGCACACTAAACAAAAACCCAAAATCCCATACTCTCATCAGTCCTAACATCCTAATCCTTGTTCCCCGCTATAAAGTCCTAGAGAGAAAAGAGAAAACCGTATTGGCGAAAATACAAATAACCAATACAAAGGCCCCCCCACATTGATAGCATTCGTAACCTAACAGACCGCTGTTTAAACTCAGTATGCAAAGCAGGGTTAATTGGAGACATCTATTTCCCTTCCTTCATCAGCTTTAATAGGATAAAAAATGAATCGACCTGTAGTAAGCTCAACCGCAGAGAGCGACCAGCGCTTAAGAACCGCGTCCAAAATCGCTCGCTAGAGAAAAATGGCGCCCACCGTGGGGTCGGTTCTTTCTTTCTTACAATTTAAACCTTGGGTAAGTCATTTTCATGGCGGTGGCCGCCAACAGAAAAATGGCGCCCACCGTAGGGCTCTTTTCTTTTTCCTTTTCATCTCTTGTGTGAATACCACAGATTGGGGCTTCCGCCGGGGAACCCATTTCTGTCAGGAACTTAGGATTCATAGCTTTAAAGGTCTAGGACATTAGGACAAATATATATACTGCTTTTCCTAATGGATATCTGTGTTTATTTTTCTGCTAATGGGACTGCGTGTGATGCCGCATATGGAAAGATCGAGTATACACTTAAGATAAGTGATGGCGACTAGGTCGACCTTCAACCTCAGTGGAGGCTGACCAATGCAACCCATTCTCTCACCTAGATAATGGGCCGATTGTTAAGTCTGAGAAGCTGAGGAGCCAAACCCTTTCGTAGTGCGGAAACTATCAGAAATAGTTGTTACGCGATACTACCCTCATTTGAGGCTGGTGATCTATTCTCGGTGAATGGCACTTACTCTAAGATTGCTCTACAACTCGCTGGTGATCCGCTTGTTGTTTTGCTTTCCTGGAAGGAGCTGATGATAATGAGTACAGGTACAAAAATCACCCTAGTATAAACCTTTGGGGATGGGTAGAGCCTTGACTTCATGACAACGACCCTTTGACCCCATGTTTTTTCTATGTTTTTGTGTGCTGCATTCATGCATTCATTTAAAAAAAACATTAAAACATTCAAAAAAATTTCTCTTCTAGTCTCTCTGTTTTTCAAATTAAACTAAGACTGTGATTGCAAATATCAGAGAAAAGGATTGCACTAATGGATTTCGGTAGAAGGAGAACTCATAGTTACACCTTCAAGGTTCCAAAGTTGGAGGATTTGAGAAGGTTAGCGAGGGTGATCACTAACCCAGAGGCTTTCAGAGCCAAGCACGGAGGTTTGCTACCACTGTTAAGACTCCATGTGATTGAGGGAATCATGGATGCGCTCATTCAGTTTTATGATCCAGTTTATCACTGTTTCACATTCCCGGATTACCAGTTAGCACCAACGCTGGAGGAGTATTCTCATCTGATCGATCTACACATTACAGATCGAGCTCCATTTTCTGGACTGGAAGAAATTCCAAAGAATCAGACCAGTGCAAGAGCAATTCATTTGGACGAGTCTGAGGTCAGGACTCACATGACCGCTAAGGGTGGCATCCAAGGTTTGCCAGCCCAATTCTTGACAAAGAAAGCCCTGTATTTTGCCAGTATAGGAAACGTGACTGCTTTTGAAAGCATCTTTGTCATGCTCACCTACGGGTTATTTTTGTTTCCCAACATCAATAACTTTGTAGATATCAACTCCATTAAGGTTTTTCTCATTGGAAACCCAATGCCGACTTTGCTCGCAGATGCGTATCATTCTGTACACTTGGGAAATTTGTACAGCGGAGGGGAGATCACATGCTGTGTACCTCTGCTTTACAAATGGTTTATCTCTCACTTGCCCAAGTCTACTGCTTTTTGGGATTGCAAGAATGCCTTGCGTTGGTCGCAGAAGATCATGTCTCTTACCAACTCTGATATAGATTGGTGTAATAGGATCTATGATGGGATCAGGATCATTGACCGTTGTGGAAACTTCCCCAACGTACCCCTTATAGGAACTAAGGGAGGAATCAACTATCATCCAGTTCTCGTTCATCGTCAATTTGGATACCCGATGAGACACGTCCCATGGGGTGTTCATCTGGAAGGTCTTTTCTTCAAGGAAGGAGAAAACGACAGAGCACTAAAAATGGAAATAGTGCACGCTTGGAAGCATGTTCATAAGAAAGGACGAGAGTCTCTGGGAAAACCTGACTGTGTCTCGGTGGAGCCTTGTCTCCATTGGGTACAAACCAGAGCTCTCAAGCTAAAAATGCCTTATCCTCGTTACGGGATTCTTCCGCCAAGGGAATCTGTCATGTACTTCATGACGGAAACTGAAAAGCTTCAGGTTACTCTCAACAAAGTTCAAAAGGAGAGAAGGTCTTGGAAGAACAAGTACCGCACCCTCGACATAAAGTGCATCAAAATACAGCAATTACTAAAAGAAAAGGATGCTCTGATTGAAATTTTGGAGCAACATGCTGTAGAGAATCAAGATGACCAAAGGAATTTGGTCACTCCTTTCACCTGGCAAAGGAATGACAACCCGACAACGGCCCAAGAGCCCCGGTCAAAGAAAAGGAAAATACCAGAGTCAGCACATGATTTCTCTTCAGAGAGGACTCGGGACCCATTAGTTTAGGTTTCTGTTTCTGCACTTTGTAATCTACTGTATTTCCATTTCTGTAATCCTCTGAATTCAATAAAAAGGGGTTTCCCCACCGTTTGATATTTGCAATCTAATTGTCGAAGTTTATTTTGATTAAACCTTAAAACAATTAATATAATCATTGCATTCATCATTCTCACATCGCGTATTCTTCTTCCCTACGAATCTCACGTTTGTGTCTCGGTTCTAGAGTCAAACTGTCTCATTCGTATAATACTCGGGCCAATCGTCAGAAAAAGATGGATGATCTTGAGGAAGAAAACAGAGAGTTGAAGGAAGAGATCGACGCTCTGAGAGAGGATATGAGAAAGCTTCGTAACGACATGCAAGCCATGGCAGAAGCTCGGCTACAAAGAACTGTGATCTCAGAGATCACCTCAACGCCCATAGTAGAGAAGTATGATCCTAGGTATCAGATGCCGAAAGATCGTCCCTGGGGCATGCCTGTTAACTATATCTCGGAAGGATATGTTCCGCCGATCACTGAAGATCAGGGAATCTCAACAGAAGCCGCTGGGCCTGAAGGTTAAAAACTTCGGGAAAGCGAAGATGCCAGGGGCATACTGAAGACTCCTGAAGGTTACAAACTTCGGGAAACGCCAAGACTCACTACCGTAGTCACGGTACCACCCCCTGTGGTGAACACTGTCCCAGAAGGACAGATTCCACAGACATCTTCTGGTAAGAAAGAAACTATGTTTGACAGAATGGAGGAATTCCAGGAACAGTTCTTGGAAATGCAGAAGGAACTACAAGCCATTCGCGGTCAGGATTTATTTGGAAAGGACGCCGCAGATCTCTGCTTGGTCCCCAATGTGAAAGTCCCGCACAAATTTCAAGTGCCCGACTTTGAAAAATACAAGGGTAACTCTTGCCCTCAAAGCCATCTGGTGATGTACGCTCGGCGGATGTCAGCTCAGACGGAGAATCAGGACCTACTGATTCACTACTTTTAGGATAGTTTAACCGGTGCCGCATTAAAATGGTACATGGGTTTAAATTGTACTACGATCAGTACATTCAGAGATCTTGGTACTGCCTTCGTCCAACAATACAAATACAATTTGGACATGGCACCCGACAGAGATCAACTCTGATCGATGTCGCAAAAGGACAAGGAAACCTTTAAGGAGTATGCTCAAAGGTGGCGTGAGATTGCCGCTCAAATTTGTCCACCTCTGGAGGAAAAAGAGATGACAAAGATCTTCTTAAAGACCTTAAGCTCATTTTACTATGACTGAATGGTTGCCAGTTCCCCCAGTGATTTCACCGAGATGGTGGGCATGGGCGTACGTCTTGAGGAAGCCGTCCAAGAAGGACGTTTAGTAAAAGACACTGGATCGACGAGCGGTACTAAAAAATACGGTAGTGCTCTCCCTAAGAAAAAAGAGCAAGATATTGGGAATATCTCTCTCGGAAAGCAAAGGCGGTGTTATCAACCGGTAGCAGCTGTGACTCCTGCTATTAACACTGTGCCTATTCCTACGTATCAACCTCAGGTTGCGCAGAGCCAACTTGACCAACAAAGGACACAACAGCCTCTTCAGCAGGCTCGTCCTCCATACAACAACAACCGTACAACACAACCACCATGATATTATCCTATACCCGTGTCGTACGCAGAGCTGTTTCCATTACTACTGGCTAAGGGGCACATTCAGACTAAATCTCCTCTTACAGTACCAGAAAATCCGCCTTTTTGGTTTAAGGTGGATCAAACTTGCCCTTACCATCAAGGAGGTTCAGGGCATAACATAGAGACTTGCCTCAATTTCAAGTCCGACGTGCAAAAACTTGTTAGGAGCGGGGTCTTGTCTTTCAAAGATACAAATCCTAATGTTCTTACGAACCCGCTGCCTCAACATGAGAAAGCAGCAGTCAATTTGATAGAAGGAGAGACTAACGATGTCTATCAAATTCACGATGTACTCTTGTTGAAAACCAATCTGGTCAAGATGCATTGTAGACAGAGTGTATATGGCCATGTGCCACCTCATAACTATCATCAGTGTGATATCTGCTCTAAAAACAATCAAGGATGTTCTGTGGTGCAAGCAGCTCTCCAGGAACAGATGGATCTCAGATGGATCCAAGAGCACCGAGTTCGTGGAGTTAACATGGTTTACACGAATTCTAAGGTCATTCAGAACCACGATATCCGTGCAATGAATGTCAACTTGGTGGCAATGCACTCAAGGCAAAGCCAGTATCATAATCTGCCGCGGCACGATTACAATTCTTGTCTGACTTGCTCGGTAAACAAACAGGGATGCTCTTTCATACAGGAGGCCCTCCAGCGTCAGATGGATCTTGGATGGATCCAAGACTACCATGATAGGAACTCCTATCAGATCAACATGGTTCAGATCTTCGATATTCGTGTGATGAATACCAACCTGGTAGAGTTACATGCTGAGCAGGTCCGACTCGGATTCTTAATATCACATGACTATCAAAGCTGTAAAGCAGGTTGTGAAAACGATCGAGGTTGTACCCTTGTCCAAGAGGCACTTCAGCACTTGTTAAATCACTGGTGGATGCCAATTTATATGGATGAAGATACTCAGCAAATTAGTATCAATAACAGAAACCCCACTCGGCGTCAGAGTTAGGATGTCTGATCTGTGGAAGCTAACCTAGTAAGGTTACATTGTGTTCAAAGTGGGTGTGGCCAGGTGCCACCACACAACTATGAACGTTGCGGTGTCTGTTCGGAAAGTAACCAAGGGTGTTACTTTGTGAGAGCAGCTCTTCAGGGTCAGGTGGATCGTGGAGAGATTCGCCCATATCCGGGTTCTGGACCCATCAACTGGACACCGAACTACCTTGCCGAGCAAGTTGAGGATGTTGTCACGATCTATGGTCATCACAGGACCAGGGATGTTTTTGCCATTATCCCTCTACTTGACGAATCTAAAGTTCCCAACCGGGAACGGATCGAGATTAATTATGATGGTCAGAAAAATCAGAAGGCTCCCGTAGTCATCTATCTACCAGGACCAACACCGTATGAATCAACTAAGGCTATCCCTTACAAATACGGTGCAACGACAGTTGAAATTGGAAAGGAAATTCCATTACCCTCCGTCGTGAATATTGCAGACATCAGTCGTGTAACACGGAACGGTCGAATCTTCAATCGAGGAGTTGGAGAACCTAACAAGGAAAAGGAACTTCAGACAGAAGCTCCCGATCCATTAGTCGGTCAATCCAGTAATCCCGGCCTTTCGAAAAATAATGATGAGATGCTGAAGCTCATCCAAAGGAGTGAATACAATATTGTTGATCAACTGTTACAGACTCCTTCAAAGATCTCAGTATTATCACTGTTACTCAGTTCAGAAGCCCACAGGGAGGCTCTACAGAAAGTCTTAGAGCAAGCCTTTGTGGAACAGGATGTAACAATCAGACAATTTGATAGCATTGTCTCTAATATCACTTCCTGCAATAATTTGGGATTTAGTGATGAGGAATTACCCGAAGAGGGTCGCCGTCATAACATGGCGCTCAATATCACAGTTAACTGCCAGGACGATGCGTTGGCCAACGTACTGGTAGACACAGGGTCAGCCCTGAATGTTATGCCGAAGTCCACTTTGAAGAAATTATCATTCAAAGGCCCTCTGATGAGAATCAGCGAGGTCGTCGTCAAAGCGTTCGACGGATCCAGAAAAACAGTTATCGGCGAAGTTGATCTTCCCATAACTATTGGTCCTCACACTTTCCAAGTCACTTTCCAGGTCATGGATATCCGGGCAACGTACTGTTGTTTATTAGGAAGACCTTGGATACATCAGGCTGGATCGGTCACTTCGACCCTCCACCAAAAGCTAAAGTTCGTCAAGAACGATCAACTTGTCATGGTTTGTGGGGAACAAGCCTTGCTTGTAAGCAACTTGTCATCATCTACTAGTATAGAACCCGAGGAGGTTATTGGAACTCAGTTCCAAGCACTGTCGGTGAGCAAGGACAATCAATCCAAAGAAGGAACCTCGATTTCCTCATACAAAGATGCTATCAAAGCGGTCGAGAGTACCGATACAACAGGATGGGGACAGCTTGTCATTCCTACTAGCAATACAACAAAGAAGGGTCTTGGTTTTTCTGCAACCTGTACCCAGACAGCTGCCAACGATGAAAGTCTTCATCCCCTTCAAAAATTCTTCCACAGTGGAGGTTTCCTTCACCCAGTGTCTCAAGCAGTACATGCTATCAATGAGGAAGATCCCTCTGACACAGATGAGGAATGGAAGTCCTATCTGAATGAGGATGGTTATATGTCTCAAGAAGAGGTGCCTATACCATTTTGCTATCCCGCACAGAGTCCGAGATTTATACCCAGGTCAGACGTCGAAATGATCTATGGAGATTGTGATCCGGAAGGATGCCGTGCTCCGCCAAATTCATTAGAGGAAGACATTCTGATGAAAGACAACTTTGACCACAACTACTATGGCCCAATGGATGGTCTGCCAATGTGGCAACCTTACCCAGGAAACTTGGGGCAAGAGAGTCATCCGAACAACGAAAATCAGCTGACCGTCGTTAAACAGAATACCTGTGTCCCCACCATGTCATGGGATCAACACTCAGGTCATCCTGAAGCTACTCAACATGAAGATGAATTTGCAATGTTTGCAGGACTTGAATTCATCAACTATGCTTTTCCCGAAGTCAACGTCATCGAGAGGGATGACTCCTCCAGTTCCAAAGAAGTTTGGGATACCTTGGGACAACCGAGTGGAAAATACGACTATATGGTCAAGTACACTGCGCCCGAAAGCTCTCGTATCAGGCTCAAAGATATCCAGCCTACTGGATGGGGAGATACAGCTGAGAGCACAAATACTATGCAAAATACAAAAGAGGAATTCTCCTACGACAATTCTGCCTGGGAGACAGATTCCAATGATCCTGCTCCACCAGAAATCAGCGTCATTTTTGAAGACAAATCAAGGAAGGTACCAGACTTTGTGATTCACCGAGGAGTTCGCCGCCAATGGGTTGCCGTCGAGGTTCCAGAGATCGTTCATCAGTCAAAGTAATTGCCGTCTTTTAACCTTTCATCCTGCCCAGGTGAAACGAATGTTTTGATAGGGCTCACTTTCTGTAAAATTTCCCTCTTCGCTTAGCCCAAAGCGGCAGAGTTTTGTTTTATAGGGCTGTAGTTTCAAGAATCGACTTGTTCATTAATAAAATAACATCGTTCTGTAATTTCCGCATTAAAATAAAAACAAGCAGTAAAATAAAACACTGCACACACTTGCATTTTCTCTATCTCTTCTAAACACGAATCATCACGTCATGCAGATTGCTTGTTTTAAACCCCGTTGAAACATATGATCCGATGCCTTCTCCCGACTTTGAGTTCCCGGTATTTGGGGCTGAAGAAGAAGTTGACAGCGTAATTCCATAAGAGATCTCCCGACTACTCAGACAAGAGGAAAGGTCCATTGAACCTCACAAAGAACCATTGGAAACGGTAAACTTGGGTTCAGAACAAGAGAGAAAAGAAATCAGGATTGGGGCACTGCTCAGTCCAACTGCCAAAGAGAGTTTGATAAAGCTTCTCATATAATTTCCCGATGTATTCGCTTGGTCCTGTCAGGATATGCCAGGGTTGGATACCAGCATCGTGGAACATCACTTACCGTTGAGATCGGAATGTCCTCCAGTAAAGCAAAAGTTGAGACGCATTCACCCGGACATGGCCATCAAAATCAAAGAGGAGGTGCAGAAACAGATTGACGTGGGTTTCCTCGCCACATCTGAATATACTCAATGGTTAACCAACATCGTACCCATTCCGAAAAAGGACGGAAAGGTCAGAATGTGTGTTGATTACAGGGATCTGAACAAGGCAAGTCCAAAGGACGACTTTCCTTTACCACACATTGACATGCTGGTAGACAGCACAACAAAGTTCAAAATTTTCTCCTTCATGGATGGATTCTAGGGCTATAACCAGATCAAAATGGCGCCGAAAGACATGGAGAAAACTTCGTTCATTACCCC
This sequence comes from Lathyrus tuberosus, assembly GCA_022829125.1. Taxonomy (NCBI): domain Eukaryota; kingdom Viridiplantae; phylum Streptophyta; class Magnoliopsida; order Fabales; family Fabaceae; genus Lathyrus; species Lathyrus tuberosus. The sequence continues at coordinate 7,401,359 of JALAZF010000212.1, forward strand.
ATGAGGTACCTTTTGTTACAAGGTAATGTCGTTCGATTTAAAGAACGTCGGGGCAACCTATCAAAGGGCCATGACTACTCTGTTTCATGACATGATACACAAAGAAATCGAGGTATATGTCGATGATATGATTGCAAAATCTAAAACAGAGAGTGAGCACGTTGAACATCTGTCAAAATTGTTCGAACGTCGAAGAAAATTCAAGCTCCGCTTGAATCCCAACAAGTGCACCTTCGGTGTCTGTTCAGGGAAACTACTAGGGTTCATCGTCAGCCAGAAAGGAATTGAGGTTGATCCTGACAAGGTCAAGGCCATTCAAGAAATGCCTTCTCCAAAAACTGAAAAACAAGTCAGAGGATTCCTGGGACGTTTGAACTACATCTCCAGATTCATATTCCTCATGACCGCCACATGTGCGCCGATTTTCAAATTACTCAAAAAGAACCAGGACTGCGTTTGGACAGAAGATTGTCAAACCGCCTTCGACAGTATCAAGGAATATCTATTGAATCCTCCGATTCTATCACCTCCAGTGGAAGGAAGACCACTGATCATTTACCTCACAGTCTTAGAGGACTCAATGGGATGTGTACTTGGCCAACAAGACGAAACCAAAAGGAAAGAGTCTGCCATCTACTATTTGAGCAAGAAATTCACCGACTGCAAAACTCGGTACACGATGCTTGAGAAAACTTGTTGTGCTTTGGCTTGGGCAGCCAAACGTCTTCGCCAATACATGATTTGTCATACTACTTGGTTAATCTCAGAAATGGATCCAATCAAGTACGTCTTCAAAAAACCTGCTCTCACGGGAAGGATTGCCCGTTGGCAGATGCTGTTATCAGAATATGACATAGAGTACCACGCTCAGAAAGCCGTTAAGGGGAGAATTTTAGCCGATCATTTGGCTCATCAACCGATTGACGATCAAGAATCAACCGGGTTTGACTTCCCAGACGAAGATGTCATGTATCTAAAAATGAAAGATTGTGATGAACCATTACCCAGTGAAGGGCCAGAACCAGGTTCCCAATGGGGACTAATCTTTGACGGAGCAGTTAATCATTATGGAAATGGAATTGGGGCAATCATTGTTACCCCTCAGGGTACTCACATTCCTTTCACCGCCAGACTTACGTTCAAATGTACGAACAACGAGGCCGAATACGAAGCATGTATCATGGGTCTCGAGGAAGCGATTGATTTAAGGATCAAAAACTTGGACGTATACCGCGATTTAGCCTTGGTTATCAATCAGATAAAAGGAGATTGGAACACATACCAATCAGGACTGATTCCTTACAAAGACTATGCAAGAAGGTTGTTACCTTTCTTCAACAGAGTTGAGTTTCATCATATCCCTCGTGAGGAGAATCACATGGCTGATACATTAGCCACTATCTCTTCCATGATTAGTGTAGGTCAATGGAACGACTTACCTAAGATCGACATAATGCGCCTTGAACGGCCCGCTTACGTCTTCGCAATTGAAGCAGTCATAGACGACAAACCTTGGTATCACGATATCAAATGCTTCCTTCAGAAACAAGAGTACCCATCTGGGGCACTCAGCAAAGACAGAAAAACCCTCAGAAGATTGGCTGGAAACTTCTTCCTGAGCGGGGACACTCTCTGTAAGAGAAATTTTGACATGGTTTTGCTCCGATGCGTAGACAGACCAGAAACAGGCGTGCTTATGAAAGAAATTCATGAAGGATCCTTTGGAACTCATGCCAACGGACACACAATGGCTAGAAAAATTCTCAGAGCAGGGTACTATTGGTTGACAATGGAATCCGACTACTACAAGTACATGAGGAGGTGTCACAAATGTCAGATATACTCTGACAAAATTCATGTACCGCCATCACATCTCAAAGTTCTTTCTTCCCCGTGGCCTTTTTCCATATGGGGAATCGACATGATTGGCTTGATAGAACCTAAGGCTTCAAACGGACATCAGTTCATCCTGGTAGCCATTGACTATTTCACCAAGTGGGTCGAAGCAGCATCGTACCTAATGTAACCCGACAAGTGGTGGTCCGATTTATTAAAAACAATATCATCTGCCGTTATGGTGTTCCAAGCGAGATCATTACTGATAATGGATCTAACTTGAACAACAAGATGATGAAGGAGTTGTGCGCAGAGTTCAAGATTGAACATCATAACTCATCTCCCTACCGACCCAAGATGAACAGAGCGGTAGAAGCGGCTAACAAGAACATCAAGAAGATCGTTCAAAAGATGGTTGTAAACTACAAAGATTGGCACGAGATGCTACCCTTTTCTCTTCACGGTTATCGCACATCTGTCCTCACTTCAACAGGGGCTACCCCTTTCTCTCTAGTATATGGCATGGAAGCAGTGCTCCCCATCGAAGTAGAGATCCCATCAATATGGGTATTGATGGAAGCTAAGCTCACCGAGGCTGAATGGTGTCAAAGCCGACACGACGAACTGAATCTAATCGAAGAAAAGAGAATCGCGGAAATATGCCATGGTCAGTTGTATCAACAGAGAATGAAGAAGGCGTTTGACAAAAAGGTCCGACCTCGTGTCTTCAGAAAAGGAGATCTCGTGCTCAAGAAGATACAGTCATTTCTCACTAATTCGCGAGGTAAATGGACTCCGAATTATGATGGCCCCTATGTGGTCACGAAAGCTTTCTCAGTCGGCGCCTTGAGACTTGCAACCATGGACGGAGAGGAATTTGCCTACCCCACAAATGTTGATGTAGTCAAGAAATACTTCGCCTAAACTAAAAAAAAATGTCTCGGTGGATTGAAAACCCGAAAGGGCGGTCCAGGCAAAAGTTAGAGACATAGAAAGAAAAATCATCCCGATGGATTGGAAACATCATAGTACAATCCAGGAAAAAATTAGGGATAATGGCAAGTAACTATGTTTAATAGAGGCAAGTCCCTTAGCAGCAGCAGTTATACCATCCATTGGAGGAAAACTCCAGTCAAGGTCATCTTCGACAGAAGCTCAGGATGTCCCGAATTCAAAGTTGGTAGAAGGATAGTGGTCGTTATGTTTCAACGTAGCCCTTTTCCCTGTAAATTACCATTTTCTAACTTTGTAAATACTCTTTGGAATCACGCGTTTGGCTGATCTCCATCTTATCAATAAAATTTGAGCCCTTGTGCTTTTGTTTGTAATTCTTTTTTGTTTTATCTTTACAGAACGACGTTGTTAACATGATTAACGATTCTTGAAATAAAACAAAAATGAATTTACTTGTTAAAACTTTTTCTACTTTAAAATAAAGAAGGCAATTTCTTTTGACTGTTGAACATCAGAAGAACATCGGTCGCTTCTCCAGAAGCAATCGAACCTCAAAGTGCATAATCAAAGTACTCCTTCTAACCCAGTACGCCTGAATGAAGGGATCAACTGTGTCAGAGACCTTGTTCCGTCTGACACGCCTCGGCCGAGTTCTTATCTCCTAAGCCCGATCAACGGTATTCCTCGCAGGGACTATCTCTCCTAAGCAAGGTGGAATTGCTATTCTGAACCAACGGTACTTCTTCGCCCCGCGATTGCCGAGTATCCAGTCGTGTTCACCTGTCAGTTGGTATGTTGCGTCAGTTTTGTCAGCATATACATACATACATCATGCATTATTGATTTGCATTCACATTTCATATTGCATCACTATCACTCTAGTCGGTCTTGTCCCATAGTGATAGAAGTTCTCTCAATCGAGTCGTCAGTTCTTGCCTCGTCAGGAAACGCTGCGTCTGAACATTCTCTCTCCTCCAGTTTTATTTCTGGATTGAACTTGGGTCCTTGACCACTTTGAGAACTTGAACCTCTGAAAAACCAGAGAAGCCCTCAGTTAACATCACTCTTCTCCATTGAAGATGATATCCTTGCTTTCTCGGATTAAGGAAAATCCACAGAGAAAGCCTCATAATCGAAGATTCGGCAGTACGGCAGTTTTTCTCTGAAAAACCCACTGATGAAAAGGTCATCGGCACCTCAAAATTGGATCACATCATATGGCATTTCTCCGAGAAGATCTCTGAGAAAAGTATGATGTAAAGACCCCAAACGAATGCAGTCTCTCAAGGGACTCGCATTCCCCGAGTAGAGTTGACAAATGGCATCTCCGACAGAGAAGTTTGTGCACCTCTATAACTCAGACGACTGGGTTTCCCAGCAAGTCTGACATCAAAACTTTTTCTACTCAAATGGCATCTCCCCAGGAAAATTCGGCGAGAAGTTTGAAGGAAAACCGCTACTAATAGCGTCCCTTGTCAATTAAGTTTATTGACAAAAGAAACTAAGACCAGTTCCTCAGTAGGAAACTAGGATCGAGGGGAAGTTTACAAAGGAAACTAAGACCAGTTCCTTGGTAGGAAACCAGGATCGAGGGGAGGTTTATTTCAGAAACTAAGACCAGTTCCTTGGTAGGAAACCAGGATCGAGGGGAGGTTTATTTCAAAAGAAAACTGAGACCAGCTCCTTGGCTGAAGACCGGGATCGAGGGGAAGTTTACCTTTTCTAAGCCTCATTGCTTGGAAAAAGAAGATGAATGCGTAAGCTATCATTCATAATCACCATCAAAATTTTGGGTATTCCGATATTTAATCCTCTTGCACCCCGAATACCCGAATACCTTTGTCATTCACACCTTCGTGTCCAAGAAGATTAAATAGGGGCATCTGTCATACCCCAAATTTTGACCACTAAGATTTCCCATCATTGTGAAAATCATCATCACAATATGGAGGAACCATCATACTTCATCAGTCTCGCCAAAGATGAGTGAGCACCCACTACAATCAAAATTAGGGTTTCAAGCCCTCTCTGAGTGCTTAGACAAAGGATCAATCAAGGAATGACATGATCTTCAACTTGTCTAACCTCTCAAACATCAACAATGGATCAAAAGGACTCCCACTTCAAGGATTAAGCACAAGGCTGCTCCCTTCTAGGTGGATCAAGTCTCAAGATTGACAGTGTCACCAAATTAGGGTTTTGGCCGACCAGGGCCTCCAGATGGAAATTTTTCATCTGGGCACAAGCCAATGATCCAAAACCTAACCTAATATACTCCATGGAACCTCATGGACCCAATCATCAAGTCAATTTTGCCTTAGGGGATGCATACATCAAAAATCAGGAATTAGGGTTTCTTGACCTAATTCACCCCTAAGTTGACTTTTGAGACAAATCATGAGCTAAGACCTCAAGAGAGGGTTTGAGGGTCTCTAATGAATTATATTGATCCATTTGGAACAATGGATTAATCCAAGAAGCTTGAGCAACAAGTCTCAATTTCATCTGCACCACAATTAGGGTTTTAAGGGAAAAGTCAACTGTAACTTTGACTTTTGACCAGGACATGCTCCCAAGCCCTAAGACATGATTCAATATACTCTATACCACCCATGGAACATGTCCATCAAGTTTGATTTAGGTCAAGGACTTGATTTCCTGAAGAATTGCACAGTTTGGAATTCATTTGATAAAAAGTCAACTGTGCACAAAAGTCAACTTTGACTTTTTGAGATTTTTCACCAAAATGGATTTTTAACCCTAAAATGATGTTAATGTATGATTTGAATCATCATTCATCAAGAAAAATCAAAGAAAGTGGGATAACTTGTAAAAGGGGTAACCATAAAACTTAGAAATTTTTCTAAGTCATGAAAAAGTGCCACTAATGCACCAACTTTGGAGGATCATAACTCCTAAACCACAAAGCCATTTTTCCTCATCCAAAGATGGATTTGGAGCCCTCATTACCCTCTACAAAAACTTCAACTAGGCCTAAGTCCAATTCATTAATGATTTTGAGTTATGGAGTGATCAAAATGACTGAAAAATGAAAATGTCACTTTTTCCAACACTTAGTGAAATTTTCACTAAGTCCAAATCTGTCTTCATTTTTTCCCAAATGTAGGGGGATTTTTCACTTGGATTCAAAAGAGATCAAAACCAAACATGTTCAAACAGTTGTTGTATCATGTAAGGGCTTTCCAAAATGGCCAAGAACATTGCCAAATTCCATTTGGGCTATGAGTTATGACATTGTCAAATTGCCTTGTTGAAATCTGTCAAGGCAAGGCAGAATTTGCATTTTTGCTCGATTTACCAAAATCTGCCAAATCCAAATGCTCCTATCCACTTGGACACATCATAGGATTGAATCTAAAGGGGACAATCACTGAGCCAAGCCTCCAAAGTCTTTGGAACAAGAAATAGCATGTTGAACCTAGAATGGCCAAAATAGGGACAAGACTCCAAATTTGGATTGAAGCATTCAATGGAAGCATCAAGATGGCATGGACTGAGCCATTCTCATCTAAAATCAGTCAAGACTTATCCAAGACCAAGGGAACCAAAACTCTGTGCCCTAACCTCTAGTCAATGGCTAGAGGAGACTTGGATTTTCATTTGCCAACATTGGCCAAACCTACTCAGCGGTTGCCATTCACTATTCCTTGCAAAACAAACTTGCTCTACTATAAATAGAGCTCAATTGTGTTCAATTTAAGTACACCAAAGGCCTACAACACTTACCTTTCTCAAAATCTCTTTCTCTTGGTAAAAATGCCTTCCTTAGCAAGGTAACTATCGGGTTTTGAGCTAGAGGGCAATTCCACTCAAACCAATCACTCACACACCTCATATACATCACATATGAGCTGATCAAACACTTAAACAACAACTGGAACATTGATTTCTCAGAATCACCATTCAATTGCTCAAGGTTTTAACCAAAGTGCAGTTGAGATGCCATGAAGTGATCCAGCCAATTTCCATCAAGTCCAAGCATTCAAACACACTCCATAGCACCTAGGGAAGCTGTTCAGATCATCACAACATAACTATAACACCCCCTACACAAATCACGATCACCAGCTGCAAGTGGTAAGCATGAGCTCTTCTAACTCTATGATCCATGCAATTTTTGTTGCACAATAATTTGGCCATATGTTCATAATCATGCATGGAATGTTTTCCCTCAATTAATTGCTTTGTTTGAATCGTGTATCAAAAATCCTAGCCTTCATGCAGAAATTAGGGTTCTTGAGGTTTCTTCGTGATTTCATGTTTTATGTTTAATTTAAATGAAATTAAGTGTTATAGACATGATCGTGAGGTTGAAACGAGTTGATTGGTATGTGGATTGCATGATATGGTTAAGTATTCAGTGAGATTGGATGGAAAATGCAAATCTGGGAAACTCAGAACACGCGCGTGTTCTTGGTGTGTTCTTGGCGCCATTTTCAGAAATTTGAATATTTGAATTTTGTGATTTTTGTTTAATTGATTCAAAAATTAATTTCTCTCTGAGTTTTAATGATTTTGAGTTGATTCTTTTTTTAATAATTCACAAAAATGTTAAAATATTTTATTTTATCAAAAAATCCAAAAAATATTATTTATTTCATATAATTGATATTTTTGCAAAGAATTAATATTTTAATTGTTTTTGACATTTTAAATATTTTTTCCACATTGATTTTGCAACTTTTAATGCTTTCTAATTATTTTGTAGGTCAATACTTAATTTTTGAAGCATTAATCCAAGATCACAATTTGTTTTTCATATGTTAAACAATTTTGATCATTTTAATTGAATTTTTATTCAATTAAATACATTTTTGAAAACAAATTAGGGTTTTTGGATTAATTCAACCCTCATAAATCATTTTCAAAATACTTTGAGCCTCTAATAGAGTGTAAGAGACCCAATATTTTTTTGAACAAATCATTTTTGGGCCTCAGTGTATTGTATAAGTCCCGATACCGTCAAAAACAAATGGCACGATCGTCGCCTTTTGAAAAATAACCATGGGCCTCTCCTTGAGATATAAGACCCATTCAAAACTTTTGGGCCTCTAATAGAGTGTAAGACCCAACCCCCTTTAACCAAAATCATTTTGGGCCTCAGATATTGTATAAGCCTCTCTGCGTTAAAAGAAAACCTCGGCGCGATCGCCATTTTAAACGGAAAAATCAATTGGGCCTACCCTCATGTTATAAGCCCCACTCTTTTTCTTTAAACCTTTTTGGGCCTCTTGAGAGAGTGTAAGACACATCCCTTTGTACAGAAAACAATTTTTGGGCCACAGTCACTTGTATAAGTCCCTCTGTACAAATTCAAACAGTGCGCTCACTGATAAAACCCTGGGCCTCTCCTTGAGCTGTAAGCCCCAAATCTTTCTTTTTCAAAGCACTTTCTCCTTTGATTTTGAATATACTGTTTGATTTCAATCTTTCTTTGTTGAACAACTAACCAAACAGCATGGAAGCTCTACAACCGAGTAAGTGGTTATTGCTTTCATTTACCGCTTTCATATACATATAACTGTATTGTGGGGTTGTTTCACTGTAAGTCCTCTTTCATAAACTCATATCAACTGTGTAATAATAGTATAGATATTTCAAGTTTCCCCGGCAACTACGTCTAGAACTAGGTGACGCCGTTTCGTTTATTCATAAAAATAGACAACTAGATCCCCAATAGGATCACCAGATACAGTCTTCTCTTCGGCTGTCCTCATTAGGAATTGTCAAGAAACTTTATTCCCAGAGATGAATGTATTCTCCGTGAATGGCATCTTTGAGTTTCTTCCAAATTCTCGAACTTTCCTGACTTGATCTATTCCTTGTGAATAGCTTGCCTTGAATTTCCCGGGGTTTGGGGACCCACGGGCTTCTTAAAAAGCATCGGCCTCCTCTTGGGCATCATACAAGGACCCACAGGCTTCCTAAAAGCAACCTCGCCTCCTCTTGGGCTTAATACAAGGACCCTACGGCTTCTTAGAAGTATTCACAGCCTTCTCTTAGGCTTCGTATAATGATCTCTTCCTCCGGGAATGATAGCCTCCTCTTGGGCTTCGTACAAGGACCGATCGGCTTCTTAAAAGTTTCCAGCCTCCTCTTGGGCTTCGTACAAATTGTCCCGACGACCTCCTAGAGGTATAGGAACAGAACTTAATCATCTGCATAGAACAGTCCTTTCATAGAGTCTACTACTATTTCTCAAAGCATAGTACAAAAGATGAAACTCTAGACTTGGATAGTCTAATATCCTTGAGTCTCAAAGACATTCTCAAGCAACCTTCGTAAAATAGGAAGAAAACTCGTAGACTCAGACCATCTCAATACCCTTCGGATTTCCCGCTTCCTTAAAGAACAGGATAACCCAGATCCTTGAATCAAATCCATGAGACCAGTGTTGCTCATATAAGAACTGATTTTCTCTTTCAAAATTAGTATACTGGACCTGTCACTTAACTGAAACAGTAACCCTAGCCTCCTCTTGGGCTTTGTACAATGATGCTCCCCCAGCGGGGTCAAACAACATTTAGCTTCTCTCGCAGACTTCGTACAAGATACATAAGAGACTCCCTCATTGAGTCCATCATCCCTTTCGCCTCCACCTCGGGCTTTATACGAGATACAAAAAGGTTCTTATTGAGCCAAATAAACAAATGTCAGCCTCCATCTCGGGCTTCGTACGAGATACACAAAAACTCTCTTGTTGAGTCAATTAGCCTTCATGTCGGGCTTTATATGAGATACCAAAAGACTCCCTCGATGAGTCAAAGCCTTTCAGCCTCTCTCTCGGGCTTTGTACGAGACACATATTAGCCTCCTCTTAGGCTTTATATAAGAAAACCACTGGTTAATCCAATTAACCTTTTAGCATCAAAGTTGTACCTCGTTCACAGTACACAAACATCAATAACTCCTTCCCCTTCATCTAATTGCTGTAAGCGACAAGCCTCTGGATCATCTACATCCATGCCACTGTCCCTCTTTTAGTATGAGAAATTCCTAAGGAAAGATAGCATTGCTCTACACTGAGTTAAAGTCTGCTCCTTCAAGTTTAAATCCCCTATAAAGGAAATTATGGCATTGCCGGATCCGCGTATCCCGGTTAAAGTAATCCTCCTTTACAATCAGTCACCCAACAGTTGTGACAGACAAACCCTCTTTAGAGATGACAAATTCTCTCTAAAGTCAACACTTTTAGCTTCACATCTTGGGCTTTGAACAAGATATAAATCACCTTTCGCTTCACGTCTTGGACTTTGAACAAGACACCAAACAACCATTTCCTCCCATAGAATAGGAGGAACTACGAACGCTCTGATTTCCCTGTTTCGGTAAACGGGAATACGTAGGCATAAGATTGAAAGAAAAATCTTAGCGAGCACACTAAACAAAAACCCAAAATCCCATACTCTCATCAGTCCTAACATCCTAATCCTTGTTCCCCGCTATAAAGTCCTAGAGAGAAAAGAGAAAACCGTATTGGCGAAAATACAAATAACCAGTACAAAGGCCCCCCCCCCACATTGATAGCATTCGTAACCTAACAGACCGCTGTTTAAACTCAATATGCAAAGCAGGGTTAATTGGAGACATCTATTTCCCTTCCTTCATCAGCTTTAATAGGATAAAAAATGAATCGACCTATAGTAAGCTCAACCGCAGAGAGCGACCAGCGCTTAAGAACCGCATCAAAAATCGCTCGCTACACCTGGCTGGGGATTTTAAAGTGAAAACCAAACCTGGTTGAGGATCAGAAGAGGCTTTAAAGGATAACCTTGAATGCCTTAGAGGTTTTGACTCTCCTAGGTACTGGTGTATTGATAAAGATGACTAGGATATATCGTATGCTTTTAGGAAGCCTGTGGGTCCTTGTATGAAGCCCAAGAGGAGGCTAAGGATTGAGACTTTCCAAGTCTGGGAAGAGTTCAAGAAAGGTTTCACTGGGAAATAGTCCTTTCTTTGTTGAATTGTTCCAGGGTTAAAGGGGTTAAAGAAGAGGTTTCACCGGGAAATAATCCTCTCTTTATTAAAGTGTTTCAAGGTTGAATAAATTGAACAAAGCCCAAGAGGAGGCTGACTGTATTGGGGAGAAGAATTCCTTTGTACAGGAGGGGAACTAGTTGTTTGAACTAAGTAATGCAGATTGAAAGGATCCTATTATTTGAACTAGTCTAAACTGAGGATGATTTGAATGCTAAGAGAAACTTAACAAGATATGTACAAGTATATATATACAGATATATGAACAAGTATATAACCAAGTATGAATTGAATTGTAAAACGTGGTGGGTCTTATTCTCTATATAGAAGCCCAAGTGTATTGTGATTGATCAAATGTTTTCTTCAAGATTGGATTAGTGTTTTGAGAAATTGAAGAAGTTTTGAATTTTGAAGATGACTTGATCTTAAGTAGGAGGGGAACAAAGGTGTTGGGTCTTACACTCTAGATAGAGGCCCAGATGATTGTTTGTATCTTGTATAAAGCCCAGGATGAACGAGGGTAAAAGGTTTTCTATTTACAAAAGAGAGTGTTGGGTCTTATACTCTATTAGAGGCCCAAAGAATATTTAAAGCAAACTTTTTGTACAAAGGGATGAGACTTACACTCCTAACAGAGGCCCAAAGATTGTTGTGAAAACAATGATCACACCGTGATTTTGAAAAGCGCGATGGAACATATAATATAGCAGAGGCCCATGAAGTGGTTTATTTACAAAGAGGGTTAGGTCTTACACTCTAATAGAGGCACATGAGTGTTGAAATGAAGTTTTGAAAGATTGAATCAAAACAAAATCAATGAAGTTTTGATTCTTTTGGGGATTTGTTGATTGTAATCTGATCCTGACTGGGGATTTTAAAGTGAAAACCAAACCTGGTTGAGGATCAGAAGAGGCTTTAAAGGATAAGCTTGAATGCCTTAGAGGTTTTGACTCTCCTAGGGACTGGTGTATTGATAAAGATGACTAGGATCTATCATATGCTTTTAGGAAGCCTGTGGGTCCTTGTATGAAGCCCAAGAGGAGGCTGAGGATTGAGACTTTCCAAGTCTGGGAAGAGTTCAAGAAAGGTTTCACCAGAAAATAGTCCTTTCTTTGTTGAATTATTCCAGGGTTAAAGGGGTTAAAGAAGAGGTTTCACCGGGAAATAATCCTCTCTTTATTGAAGTGTTTCAAGGTTGAATAAATTGAACAAAGCCCAAGAGAAGGCTGACTGTATTGGGGAGAAGAATTCCTTTGTACAGGAGGGGAACTAGTTGTTTGAACTAAGTTATGCTGATTGAAAGGATCCTATTGTTTGAACTAGTCTAAACTGAGGATGATTTGAATGCTAAGAGAAACTTAACAAGATATGTACAAGTATATATATACAGATATATGAACAAGTATATAACCAAGTATGAATTGAATTGAAAAACGTGGTGGGCCTTATTCTCTAGATAGAAGCCCAAGTGTATTGTGATTGATCAAATGTTTTCTTCAAGATCTGATTAGTGTTTTGAGAAATTGAAGATGACTTGATCTTAAGTAGGAGGGAAACAAAAGGTGTTGGGTCTTACACCCTAGATAGAGGCCCAGATGATTGTTTGTATCTTGTATATAGCCCAGGATGAATGAGGGTAAAAGATTTTCTATTTACAAAAGTGGGTGTTGGGTCTTATACTCTATTAGAGGCCCAGAGATTATTTAAAGCAAAGTTTTTGTACAAAGGGATGAGACTTACACTCCTAACAGAGGCCCAAAGATTGTTGTGAAAACAATGATCGCACCGTGATTTTGAAAAGCGCGATGGGACATATAATATAGCAGAGGCCCATGAAGTGGTTTATTTACAAAGAGGGTTAGGTCTTACACTCTAATAGAGGCCCATGAGTGTTGAAATGAAGTTTTGAAAGATTGAATCAAAACAAAACCTTAATTTCATTTTTTAAGATATTTTTCAAAGAAAAATCAATAAAAAATGTGTTATTTATCAAATGAATTCATTAATCATATTATAAACAATGATTAAGGTTTTTGAAAAAGGTATTTTATTCACATGAATATTTAAAACATTTTGGTTTAAAAATCAAGAAAAATAAATCATTTTAAAACATTTAAAACAATTTAAAATAATATTTTTAAATATATTCAAAATATATCAAATAAAAATTATTTTTGTGATTTTTTTGGTGAATAAAATATTTAAATATGTGAGTGATATTTGTGCAAAAATTCATTTTAAAATAATTAAGTTTGATTAAAAAAATAATTATTTAAAATAATCTAGAAAATATGAAAAAAATAGTGAAAATATGAAAAAATGGGAGAAAGATAAAAAAAAATGGCATGGGTGGGTGTTGAACCCACGCCCTAGCACACACAAACACACTTAACACGCAGGCACAAACCACCCCCAAAAATACATAAGGGTGAAAGTGTTCTAGGCCTGGCCAAAGGCGCCATGGCCATGGCTGGCAGGGCAAGAACCAGGTTTTGGTGGTTTTGCAAGAAGGTCATAACTTCTTCATTTCTAAATGAAAATGGATGAAATAAAGATGGATCCTACCTAGAATTTCATGAGGAATCCAATGGTGGTCTTATATTTTTCTAAAAGTTCCTACATTTTAAAACCCGATAATGGTTTCAAAATAGGCCATGGCTTGCAAGTTCTATGTTACATACTTATACAGCCAACAATAATACTTAATTATGGTTCAAACACAACAAATATGATATGTATGACATGTTCATGATCAATGTACATCAAAGCAAAGCATGTTTTGGAAAGTTCAAGTTTTGAGGAAACTTACCTCTTGAAGCAAATTGGGATCTTTCAAGATGGTTGTTACAGATGTGTCTTGATGCCTTGGACACCTTCAATACACCTTATAGAAGCTATTTGGATGTTGGAATCAAGGAGAAACCTCTGGATCAGAATTTGGCCTCTTCTTGCAAAATGAACCAAAAGTGGTCAAAATGGCAACTCCCTCAAATGGTGTTATAGTTGAGGAACACTTATTGGAACAGCTTAGGGATGTTATTTGGAGAGTGTTTAAAGTGTTGTTTGGCTTTGAAAAGGACTGAATCATGACATGGCTTGAAAAATGCAGAAAAGTTAAAATATGGGGGTTTGATGGTTGACTTTTTGATTTTGGTTATTTCAGATGAAGATGAGGGTTTGGACACCTCCAATGGATGATTTGTGATGTGTTTGGATGGTTATTCGAGTGGTTTAGGCTCTGGTTTTGAGAATTCCAAGTTTGCTCTTTGGAACTTTGAAACTTGAAGCAAAAGAGGAAGAATGAGAAAACAAGCCTTTGGTATTGTTTTGGTGTCATTCAAATGATCATAAATGACTCCTATTTATAGGAGAGCATGTTTGTTTTGGGAGGAATAGTGTTGGATGAGGGATCACTCTATTATCCAATAGATTTTGTCATGTAGCCTTTTCTTAAATGTCAAGGTACCAAAGTCTCCCCTTATCTTGACTTCAACCAAATTTGCAGGCTTGAACACTCATGTTTCTTGACTCATCTTGACTGGTTTGTGCCTGATTCATGCCACCTCAATGCATCACATTAATGCAACTTAACAAAATTGAATTCAAGGCTTTAGGTAATGATAAATTTGCACATGCTAAGTTGGATTTTTGACTCAATGGTCCAAAGTTGAAAACATCAAGTGATTCATCAAGATTCCTTCTGATCTTAGAAGAGGACAAAGCTTGTAAGATGACAAAATTGAAGATGAAAACCGTGTGGGACAAGTAATGCACAAAATCTGTCTTGAAAAATCAATTTGATCATGTCATGTTGTGAGGCTCATAACTTCTTGCTCAAGTTGAATTAATGGATGTTCTTGTACTATTTGGAAAGCTTGTATATCATACTTCAACTTTGAGGTTTACATTTGGTCTTGATTCATCTTGGATCATAATGAAAAATGCCTCCAAAGTTGGAGAAAACATGAGGCAGATTCTGCCTAAAAAAATTCTAAGTGTCAAAGTTCAAAATCTCATGAAACCCTAACTTCAATGCTTCATATCTAAAAATCTATGCATTTTTTGGGGGTACTTCTGCTTTGCAATCTTGTTGTATGTAAGAAGATCTATCATTTGAGCTTTGGATGGAAAAAAATGGTTGATTGGTTTGGAAGTTATGACCTTCCAAAGTTGGGTAAAAACCATGTTCCTTCAATAACTTAGTGAAATTTTAAGTTTATCAAGGTTGCCTTTTTTGTAAGTAACCTCACTTTTCTTGATTTTTGTTGATTGATCATGACCCAAATCACAAGTTAACATTGTTCTTGACTTAAAGAGGCCATGTTTGCCAAAAAATCCCAAAAGTCAAACTTGGTTTTGATCACAGTTGACTTTTTATATTAGATGAAACTTGAACTTTGTAATCCTTTATGAAATTAAGTCCTTGGGCTAAATTGAACCTAATGGAGGGATTCCAAGGGTGTTTTTGTGTGTCTTGAATTATGTCCCAAGGTTTGAGATCATGCTTTGTTCAAAAGTCAAAGGTATGGTTGACTTTTTCTCAAAAACCCTAGTTTGTGGTCCAGGTGAATTTGAATCCTTGTATTGCTTAGGAATCAAGTTCTTTGAATCAATCCAATCTCATGAATGGATCAATATGATGTATTTGAGGTCCTTAAAGCATATCTTGAAGTTTTAGATCATGCCTTGCTCCAAAAGTCAACTTAGGGGTTGAATTAGGTCAAAACCCTAATTCCTGATTTTTTATAGATGCATCCCCTGAGGCTATTTTGAACTTGTGAATGGACTCATGAGGTTCTTTTGAGCTTCTTGGATCATATATTGAAGTATTGGTTCATGCCCAGATGAAAATTTCTCTTTGGAGGCCTTGGTCGACCAAAACCCTAATTTGGTGACACTGATGATCTTGAGGCTTGATCAACTTGGAATGATGCAATCTTGTGTTTGATTCTTGATGTGGAGGATCAATTTTCCTTTATGAATGATTGAGATGCTTGACAAGTTGAAGATCATGTCAATTCTTGATTGATCATTTGTATGAATGCTCTGAGAGGGCTTAAAAACCATAATCCTTGGTTAAGGTGAATACTCAACAATCTTTGAAAAGATTGGTGAGGTATGAAAATACATCCATATAGTGGTGATGATTTGTACAATGATGTGAAGTCTTGGGGTCAAAATTTAGGGTATGACAGATGCCCCTATTTTGTCTTCTTAGACTTGAAGGTGTGAATGACGAAGATATTCAGACGTTCATGGTAAAAGAGGATTAAATATCAGAATACCCAAAATTTTGATTGTGGATGTGAATGGTAGCAAATTTGTTCATCCATCTTCTTTTACTAAGTATTGTCACTTAGAAAAGGGTGTAACTTCCCCTCGATCTTGGTTTTCAGCCACGGAACTAGTCTTAGTTTCTTTTGAAATAAACCTCCCATCGATCCTAGTCTTCAGCCATGGAACTGGTCTCAGTTTCTTTTTTGAAATAAACCTCCCCTCGATCCTGGTCTTCGGCCATGGAACTGGTCTTCGTTTCTTTTGAGATAAACCTCCCCTCGATCCTAGTCTTCAGCCACAGAACTGGTCTCATTTTCTTCTTGTCGCGTTTTTCTCTTGACAAGGAATGCTATTAGTGATGTAATTTGATTTTGAGGTGTTGATGACTTCCTTGAAAGTAGGACAAACTTCTCGGGGAGAGACTGACATTCATCAACTTATTGGAAAGTATGGGGAAAAAACAAGATTTCTTTGTTTGCCGATCGGTATAGATTTCGTGGAGGATGTGATGTCCCTATTGCCAAAGAGTCTTTAGTTGAGAAGCTTCCGCGGGGGATTTTCTTTAATTCGAGAAAGCAAAATATCATCTTCAATGGCAAAGAGTGAAGTTCCAAAGGTGTATAACCAAATGTCTTCTTGCCTTTCAGAGGTTCAAGTTATCAAAGTGGTCGAGGACCGAGTTCAATCCAAGAATGAACTGGAGAGAAATTGTTTAGACGAGACATTTCCCGATGAGGAAAGAACTTAAACTGGGATTTTATCCTATCCAAGTGTGAAAAGGAAAATCTGAAGGAAAATCTTACACGAGGATCAACCTCAGTGTGGATTTAGAAATAATATATCTTTTCTTCCTGAGGCTAACAACTCCAATGGAGAGAGGACATTTACCACTCGGGGATAAACATGACCAACGTGATCGAAATATGAGATGCAAAATGAATATGAATATGAATCAATTATGCATGATGTATGTATGAAATGCTTATGCTGAAAAAACAGACATGATATACATACTAGTGATGAGCACAACTAGATACTCGGCTGCTCTGGGGGATAAAAAGTATCGCTGGTTTGTTGAGGGAACAAATTCCCGATGCTGAACTTTTCATATTCTTGGCAATAACAAAATGCAACTCCTAGGGAGTGATACGTGGGGTACTCCATCTTATCAATCTGAAGTAATTGACCCTCCACTCGAGATATATTGATCATAATGAATATTTTGATTCTGCATTTTGAAGTCTGATTGCTTTCGGAGAAGCTGTTGATGTTCCTCTCGTGTTCATTAATCAAAAGGAAATTGCCATCTTTATTTTAAAAGCAGAAGTAAACTTGAAATTTCCATTTTGAAAACAACAGTAAATTCATTTTTTTAGAATGTTGATCATATTAAAACGTCATTTTGCAAAGCAGAATAAATGAGAATCGCAAACAAAGGGAACAAGGGCTCAAATTTTTATTGATAGAATGGTAATCAGCCTAATGCGTGATTCCATGGAGCATTAAAAAGTTTAGAAAATGGTAATTTAAAGGGAAAGGGGATACATTAAAACATAATGACCACTATCCTTCTACCAACTTTGAACTCTGAGTATTCTTGAGCTTCTGCTGAAGGTGACTTTGGATTGAGGATTTCTTGACAGATGACGTTACTTCTGATAATCCAATCTTAGTCGGATGCAGTTAGTTGCCATAAATCCCTAACTTTTTCCTATATTGCCCTTTTTTAGGTTTTCAATCTGTTGGGATGTTTATTTTCTGTTTATGTCTCTAATTTTTGCCCGGACCGTCCTTTCGGGTTTTCAGTCCAACGAGACATTTTTTTATTTATTTAGACGAAGTATTTCTTGACTGCATCAACATTTGTGGGGTAGGTAAACTCTTCTCCATCCATGGTTGCGAGTCTTAAGGCACCGCCTGAGAAGGCTTTCTTAACAACATAGGGGCCATCGTAATTTGGAGTCCATTTTCCCCTAGAATTAGTGAGAAATGATTGGATCTTTTTTAGCACAAGGTCGCCTTTTCTGAATACCCGAGGTCGGACTTTTTTGTCAAAAGCTTTCTTCATCTTTTGTTGATATAACTGACCATGGCATAAATCCGTCATTCTTTTTTCTTCAATTAGGTTCATTTCATCGTATCTGCTTTGACACCATTCAGCTTCTATTAGCTTGGCTTCCATCAGGATTCTTATTGATGGTATCTCTACTTCTATGGGAAGCACTGTTTCCATGCCATATACTATAGAGAAAGGGGTTGCCCCTGTTGAAGTGCGGACAGATGTACGATAACCGTGAAGAGCAAATGGTAGCATCTCATGCCAATCCTGTAGGTTACAACCATTTTCTGAATGATCTTCTTGATATTTTTGTTGGCTACTTCTACCGCTCCATTCATTTTAGGCCGGTAGGGGGATGAGTTATGGTGTTCAATTTTGTCGGCGTATATCTGACACTTGTGACACTTCCTTATGTATTTGTAGGAATCAGATTCCATTGTCAGCCAATAATATCATGCTCTCATAATTTTTCTTGGCATTGTATGCCCATTGGCATGAGTGCCAAATGAGCCTTCATTAATCTCTTTCATTAGCATGTTTGCTTCGTGTCTGTCCACGCATTTGAGTAAAACCATGTCAAAGTTTCTTTTGTAGAGCACCTCATTGTTCAGGAACAAGTTGCCAGCTAGTCTTCTGAGAGTCTTCCTATCTTTTCTTGATGCCCCGGGAGGGTATTCTTGCTTTTGAAGGAAGCATTTGATATCATGATACCATGGTTTGTCATCGATGATGGCTTCCGCTGCAAATATGTAAACGGGACTATCAAGGCGCATTATGTCAATCTTGGGGATGCCGTTCCATTGATTCACACTAATAATGGAGGATAGGGTAGCTAGTGCATCAGCCTTGTGGTTTTCTTCACGAGGAATGTGATGAAAATCAATCTTGTTGAAGAAAGGTAACAACCTTCTTGCGTAGTCTTTGTAAGGAATCAACCCAAGTTGACGTGTGTCCCACTCTCCTTTGATCTAATTTATAACCAGGACTGAGTCTCCATACACATCCAAGTTTTTTATCCTTAAGTTGATAGCTTCTTCGAGACCCATGATGCAAGCTTCATATTCAGCCTCATTGTTTGTACACTTGAATGCCAATCTGGCGGTGAAAGGAATATGGGTAACCTGAGGTGTAACAGTGATTGCCCTAATTCCATTTCTATAAGCGTTGACAGCTCTGTCGAATATTAATCCTCATTTGGATCCTGGTTCTGGCCCTTCGTTTGGAAGCGGTTCATCGCAAAACTTCATTTTTAGATACATTACATCTTCATCTGGGAAGTAAAATTTGATTAATTCCTGATCGTCAATCGGTTGATGAGCCAGGTGATTGGCTTAAACACTTCCTTTGACGGCTTTCTGAGCATGGTATTCAATGTCGTATTCTGATAGCAACATCTGCCAACGGGCAATCCTTCCCGTCAAAGCAGGCTTTTCAATGACGTACTTGATCGGATCCATTTCGGAGATTAACCAAGTAGTGTGACAAATCATGTACTGGCGAAGACGTTTAGCTGCCCAAGCTAGAGCGCAACAAGTTTTCTCGAGCATAGTGTATCAAGTTTCACAGTCTGTGAGCTTCTTGCTTAAGTAATAAATGGCAGACGCTTTTCTTTTTGTTTTGTCTTGTTGGCCAAGCACACCGCCCATGGAGTCTTCCAAGACTGTTAAGTAGATGATCAGTGGTCTTCCTTCCACTAAAGGAGACAGAATAGGTGGATTCAGCAAATATTCTTTGATGTTGTCGAAAGCCTTTTGGTAATCTTCTGTCCATATACAACTTTGATTCTTTCTGAGTAGTTTGAAAATCGGCGCGCATGTCACGGTAATGAGGAATATGAATCTTGAGATGTAATTCCAACGTCCCAAAAATCCTCTTACTTGTTTTTCAGTCTTTAGAGAAGGCATCTCTTGAATGGCCTTGACTTTGTTGGGATCAACCTCAATTCCTTTTTGGCTGACGATGAATCCCAAGAGTTTTCCTGAACGAACACCAAATGTACACTTATTGGGATTCAAGCGGAGTTTGTATTTTCTCAGATGCTGGAATAATTTTGATAAGTGTTCCACATGTTCTACTTCTATTTTAGATTTGGCAATCATGTCATTGACGTACACTTCAATTTCTTTGTGCATCATGTCGTGAAACAGAGTTGTCATAGCCCTTTGATAAGTCGATCATGCATTCTTTAGACCGAACGATATTACTTTGTAACAAAAGGTGCTCCATGGGGTGATGAATGAAGTTTTCTCCATATCTTCTGGCGCCATTCTGATTTGATTATAGCCCGAGAATCCATCCCTGAAGGAGAAAACTTTGAATTTTATTGTGCTGTCAACTAGCATGTCAATGTGTGGTAGGGGAAATCATCCTTTGGACTTGCTTTTTTAAATCCCTGTAGTCCATACACATTCTGACTTTTCTGTCTTTCTTGGGAACTAGCACTATGTTTGCTAGCCATTGAGGATATTCTGAGGTGGCAAGGAAACCTGCGTCGATATGTTTTTGTACTTGTTCCTTGATTTTGATGGTCATATCAGGGCGAGTCCTTCTCAATTTTTGTTTGACCGGAGGACACTATGGTTTCAGTGGTAAGTGATGTTCCACGATATTGGTATCTAACCCTGGCATGTCTTGGTAGGACCATGCAAACACACCTGAAAATTCTTTGAGCAGCTCTATCAAGCCTTCTTTGACAGTTGGATGGAGTAGTGCTCCAATTTTAACTTCTTTTCTCTCCTCTTCTGAACCCAAATTGACTGTTTCCAACGGTTCTTTGTAAGGTTGAATGGATTTCTCTTCATTTTTAAGTAATCGAGAGATCTCATCTGGAATTTCTTCGTCTCCTTCTTCTTCGGCTTCAAATACCAGGAACTCAAAGTTGGGAGAAGGCGCTGGATCGTATGTTTCAGTGGGGTTGAAAATGAACAATTTGCGTAACGTGATGATTCTTTTTTAGAAAAGACAGAGAGAATGCAAAAGTGTGTGCAGTGTATTTTGAAAAATGCTTATTTTTATTTTGTCTGTTTTTTAGGATTACCATTTTCTGGAAAAGCGAAAAATGAAAATAGCAATAAATGCAGAAATTCAGAATGCCATTCTTATTTATGATTTGTCGATTCTTGAAACACAAACCCTATAAAATAAAACTCTTTTGCTCTGAGCGAAGCGAAGAGGGACATTTACAGAAAAGCAAGCCCTATAAAACATCCTTTTCACCAGGGCAAAGTGAAAGGTCAAAACAAAGACGAGGCAATTACTTTGATTTATGAACGATATTCGGGACATCGACCGTGACCCAATTGCGACGAACTCCTCTGTAGATCAAAAAGTCCAGTATTTTTCTTCCAGGATTGTCTTCAGTAAAAACACTGATTTCTGGCGGAGTTGGATCACTAGAGTCTTCTTCCCATGCAAAGTTATCATAAGAGGACTTTTCTGTTGTATTTTCACTAGTATTTTCATTTTCAAGAGGATCTGCCCATCCTGTTGGTTGGATGTCTTCATATCTGATGCAAGAGCTTTCGTGAGCAGTGTACTTTACTAGAAATGCGTACTTGCCGATTGGCTGCCCCAAAGTATCCCAAGTTTCTGAGGGGATAGATGAATCATCTTCTTCAATAACATTGACCTTGGTAAATGCAAAGTTGATAAATTCTTGTCTTGCAATTCTTGCAACTTCATCAACATGATGTTTAACATCTTCATAATTTTCTTGGTAAGGTTTTCACGACTATGGGAGAACAAGTGGATTTTTCTCAAGGTCATTCAGCAGATATGCATTCTCTAGCTGACTCTTTTGCCCTGAATCTTCTATGTAAGGTTTCCAAATGGGAAAATCATCCATGGGATCATATGAGTTGTAATCAAAGTTGCCTTTCATCATAGTATCTTCTTCCAATGAGTTGGGTGGAGCATGACATCCCTCGGGATCGCAATCTCCGTAGATCATTCTGACATCTGATCTTGGTATATATTTGGGACTTTACTTCAGAGAGTAAAATGGCATGTATGTTTCTTCCTGAAATATATATCCTTCATTGTTGAAATAGGATTTTCATTCTTCATCTGTATCAGAAGAACCATTTTCCTCGATGGTGTGGACTTCCTGAGAAATTGGGTGGAGGAAGCCTCCACTGTGGAAGAAATCCTGAATGGGATGAACGTTTTCATCCTTTTTTGTAGTCTTAGTAAATTCTGGAGAAAAAACGAGACCTTTTCTTGTCTTGTTATCAACAGGAATCACAACTTGCCCTCATCCTTTTATGTCACTGCTTCCCATTATTTGGAGAGCGTCTTTGTACGAGGAAATCGACGTTCCTTTTTTGATGATTCTCATTGCTCACATAGAGTACTTGAAATTGAGTTCCCATAACCATTTCTGGTTCTAAATATGAGAATGACGATAGATTGCTTACAATTAAAGCATGTTCTCCACATATTATTACCAACTTGTCGTTCTTGACAAACTTCAGCTTTTGGTGAAGTGTCGAAGTGACTGCCCCTACTTCATGTATCTAAGGTCATCCTAATAAACAGTTGTATGACGCTCGGATGTCCATGACTTGGAAGGTGACTTGGAAAGTGTGGGGACCAATGGTTATGGGAAGGTCGACTTTGCTGATAACTATCTTCCTGGATCTGTCAAAAGCTTTGACTATGATTTCACTGCCTCTCATCGAAGTACCTTGAAAAGATAATCGTACCAGAGTTGACCTTGGCAAGACGTTCAAGGATGAACCTCTGTCTACCAATACGCTGGCTAAAACATCGTCCTGGCAATTGACTGTGATATGAGTGCCATGTTATGATTATTGCCTTCCTCTGGAAGTTCTTCATCACTGAAACCCAAATTGTTGCAGGAAGTAATGTTGGAAATAATGTTGTCAAACTGACCTACTGTTACATCTTGTTCTACAAAAGCTTGTTCCAAGACTTTCTGTAGAGCTTCTCTGTGAGCTTCTGAACTGAGCAGGAGAGATAACACTGATATCCGAGAAGGAGTTTGTAATAGTTGATCCATAATGTTATATTCACTTCTCTAGATGAGTTTTAACATTTCATCGTTATTCTTCATAGGCTCTGCGGAGATGGATTGACCAACTTGTTGATTAGGAACTTCAGTTTGAGGTTCCTTTTCTTTTGCAGGTTCTCCAACTCCTCTGTTGAAGATTCGACCGCTTCGGGTGACCCGATTGATATCAGTAATGTTGACAACAAATGTGTCATACCCCAAATTTCGACCACCAGGATTTCCCATCATTGTGAAAATCATCACCACAATATGGATGTACTTTTATACCTCATCAGTCTCCTCAAAGATGGTTGAGCATTCACTACAATCAAGAATTAGGGTTTCAAGCCCTCTCAGAGCATTTAGACAAAAGATCAATCAAAAGATGACATGATCTTCAACTTGTCTAGCCTCTCAAACATCCATGAAGGGTCAAGAGGTCTCCCACATCAAGAATTAAGCACAAGGTTGCAATATACCAACTGGATCAAGCCTCAAGATCGCTAGTATCACCAAATGAAAATTTCAAGCCATGCCTCAATGTATGGTCTAACAAACTCAAAAGGATCTCAAGAACCCATCCACAATGGCAAAATCACCTTGAGGGTCCATCTATCAAAAAATCAGGAATTAGGGTTTTGACCTAATTCAACCCTTGAGTTAACTTGTGAAGTGAGGCATGGCTTGAAGCTTCAAAATGAACTTCAAACACCTCAAATACACCATATTGGCATGTTTACAAGATTTTATTAACTCAAAGAGCTCAAGTCATAAGCCACAAGAACTCAAAACCATCTGATCACAAATTAGGGTTTCTAATGAAAAAAAGTCAACCCTACCCTTGACTGTTGACCTACCCTTGATCTCAAACCTTGGGGAGGGGTCCAAGACATTCCTAAATACCCTTGGAGGCCATCCATGAAGTTTAATTGAGCCCGAGGATTGATTTCACAAAGGGATCACAAAGTCAAAATTTCATCTGATGAAAAAGTCAACTGTACAAAAATCCAAGTTTGACTTTTTTGGATTTTTGGTCAAACAAGGTTCCTTAACCCTAAAACAATGTTAATATGTGATTTGAACCATCATTCATCAAGAAAAATCAAAGAAAGTGAGTTAACTTGTAAAAGGGGTAACCATAAAAAACTTAGAATTTTTCTAAGTTATGGAACATAGTGGCTAGGGTACCAACCTTGCAAGGCCATATCTCCCAAACCATAAGGCCTTTTTCTCCCATTCAAAGCTCAGATTGAAGTCATGTTACATACTTCAAATATGTCAACTAGACCTCATTCCAATTCATCATGGATTTTGAGTTATTAATTGAGCAAAATCACAAAAAACATGAAAAATGACATTTTTCCAACACTTAGTGAAATTTTCACTAAGTCAGAATCTGCCTTACTTTTTCCAAAATGTAGGGACATTTTTCACCTTGATCCAAGTCAAACCAGGTCTAGGGGTGAACATCAAAGTTAAAGTATGCCATAAGGGCTTTCCAACAAGTACCAGATCATCTCCAAATTCAATTTGAGCAAGGAGATACAGCCCTTGAAACATGGCATCATGGACTGGTTTTACAAGGCAGAATTGTACACATTTGCTCGATTTGTCCAAATCTGATAACTCCAAGCCTTGTCATCAATTTGGACACATCAGAGGATCAAATCCAAGGGGGATGATCTGATCTTCAAGCCTCCCAAGTCCAAAAATCTACACTAGGCTTGTCATCCCTAAAAAGGCTACAAAGATGCCAAGACTCCAATTTTGTTTCCAAGCCTTTAATGAATGCATCAAGGTGCATTAATTGAGCCTATTCTAACTGAATTCAGTCAAGACTTATCTCTGAACCAAAGCTACAAAGTATGTGCTCTAACCTCAAGTCAATGGCTAGAGGAGACTTGAGATTCCATTTGATCACAATTGGCCACAGACCTGTACCAGTTGCCATTCACTATTGATACCAAAACAAACTTGTTGCACTATAAATAGACATCAATTGTGATTAGTTTGAGTACACCAAAGCATCCAAACTGATGCTTTCCTCAAAATCACCACTTTCACTCCAATTTTGCCTTCTAAATCAAGTCACCGTCGGGTTTTGAGTTTGAGAGCAATTCCAACCAAACCAAGGGTTCACACACCTCACATATAACATATAGAAGTGATCCAAACTCTTACATAACATCTGGAACATCAATTTCACAAAATCACAAGCCAACTGCTCAAGTTCTTGACAGATTTGTAGTTGAGGTGCCATCTCCAGTTCCAGATCATTTCCATCCATTCCAAGCATTCAAACACACTCCATGGCAACTAAGTAAGTTATCCATATCATTGGAACCTAGCTGTAACACCTCCAAATCAAAACTCGATCACCAGCTGCAAGAGGTAAGCATGAACTCTTCAAACTCCATGATGCATGCATATTTTACTACACAATAATTTTGCCACATGTTCATAATCATGTATGGAGTGATAACCCTCAATCAATTGCCATTAATCAATCGTGTATGGAATTTCATGGTGTTCATGCTGAAATTAGGGTTCTTGAGGTTTTCTTCTGATTTCTCACTCAATACTCAAAATAAATGCAATTAATCTATATGGTTGTGATCCTTGTTCAAAAACGAACAAGATTGGTACTTGAATCATGCAAAACCACTGAGGAATCATGGAGAAAATTTAGAAAATGCAAATCTGCAGAAACAGGGCACGCGGGCAAGAACTTGGTGTTCTTGGCGCCCTTTTTCAAATTTTTGAATATTTGAATATTTTCATATTTTTGTTAATTGATTCAAAAATTAATTTCTCTCTGAATATTTATGTTTTTGAAATTATTCTTTTTCTCAAAATTGACTAAAATGTTTAAATATTTTATTTTACAAAAAAAACCATTTTATATTATTTATTTAATATAGTTAGAATTTTTGTAATTAATTTCATTTTATTTGTTTTTTAACATTTTTAAATGGAATTCCCACTTTGATTTTTCAAAACCAATTGAATTTCAAACTCTCATGTAATTAAACATGATTTTTCAAAATGTTTTTCAAGATGTACAACTTTTTTTTGAATATATTTGGTATTTTATATCATTTTTTCATTTAATTTCCTTTGAAAAATAACACTTTTATTTAAAATTAGGGTTTCCTCTCGATTTTAAATTTTCAAACACTTTTGGGCCTCTAATAGAGTGTAAGACCCAACCCCCTTTGTACATAAACAATTTTTGGGCCTCAGACATTGTATAAGTCCCAACACATTTTCAAAAACTTCGGCACAATTGCCAGTTCAAAATCAAATCATTCGGGTCTCCCCTCGTGTTGTAAGTCCCATTCTCTTTTCTTTAAAAACACCTTGGCCCTCTCCTTGAGTTGTAAAACCCAACCCTTTTGTAAATAAACCTTTTTGGGCCTCAGTCATTGTATAAGTCCCAGTACAATCTTCAAAACAACGGTGCGATCACTGTTAAACCTTGGGCCTCTCTTTGAGTATAAGCCCCAACAATCTTTTCAAAAATAACTTCTCTTTTGATTTAGATTCAAATATACAGTTGTTATCAAAACTTTCTTTAATTTCTTTGAACAACTAACAATACAACATGGAAGCTTGCTCACCTGTAAGTTTTTATCCGCTTTAATTTACATGCTTTAATATATATAACTGTATTATGGGAAGCTGCTCCTCTGTAAGTCCTTCTTTCATTCCCCTTTAAATACTTGTCATATATCTACTATATATGTACTAGTATAGTTATTTAGAGTTCTCCCTGGCAACTAGGTCTAGAACTAGGTAGAGCCAGTTGGTCACTCTTTAATACAGTCAAAACTAGATCCCCAAAGGATTTCCAGATACAGTCTTTCCTTCTCTTGGGCTTAAACAATATAGAACAAAGAGAAAGGTAGTATTCTCGATGAACCTTTTCTCAGACTGTCACTATTAGAACTTATCTAAGAAATTCAGTTTCCCCATAGAGGATTAATTCCCGGTGAAACCTCTCTTGAATTTCTTCAGACCCTAGAACTGCTCATGAAAGAAAAGATTATTCCCGGTGAAACTTTTCTTAGGTTTGGGACCCACAGACTTCCTAAAAGCATCCCCACCTCCTCTTGGGCTTTGTACAAGGACCCTCCGGCTTCTTAGAAGTTCTAATGCCTTCTCTTGGGCTTAATACAAGGACCCTGAAGACCTCTTAAAGGTATAAGACAGAACTTAGTCATCCTTTGCTAGAGCAGTCTTTCTTGAGTCAAAACCTCAGACCAGTTTAGGGTTGATTCTCATCCTTTAAAACATTTTCCTCCTCTTGGGAATCATACAAAGATAAACTCTTCCATACCAGTAGACTTGGACAGTCTAAATCTCCTCTTGAGTCTCAAAGACATTCTCAAGTTCCCTACAAACATAGGAGAAACCCTGATCATCCGATCAATCCCCAGCCAGGATCAGTTTACCATCAGTATAACACTATCCCAAATTAAAACCTCAAGGTCTCTAATACCTCAACTCTTCTATAATCCTCAGCAAGAGTTGATTCCCAGTTTGGACCTGCCTCGGGATCTCAATAATCCCTAGCAAAAGATAGCTTCCTCTTAGGCTTTGTATAATTATCTTTCCTCAGCATAGTCAGCTTCCTCTTGGGCTTTGTGCAATGATGCTCCCCAGCGGAGCTAACCTTTTCAGACTCTCTTGTTGAGTCACTCACCTATTCAGACTCTCTTGTTGAGTCAAACACCTTTTAGTACTCTCTTGTTGAGTCAACCCCTTTTAGCCTCAATCTTGGGCTTTGTACAAGACAAATAAAAATACTCTCTTGTTGAGTCGATTCTTTTCCAGCCTCTTCTTAGGTTTGGTATAAATATTTCCCCTTGCAGAAGCTAGCCTCCTCTTAGGCTTTGTATAATGATTTATCCAACTTGTTCAGCCACAATTCTTGGCCTCGTACAGGACAGATAAAAGCACTCTCTTGTTGAGTCAAACCCTTTTTAGCCTCAATCTTGGGCTTTGTACAAGACATAAATCTTCATAACCTTCTCTTAAGCTTGGGACAAATATCTTCCCCAGCGAAGTCAATTCCTCTCAGCCTACTTTTAGACTTTGAGAAATAATTTCCTAAGCAGAGTCAAACTTATCTCCGCCTCAATCTTGGGCTTTGTACAAGACAGATCATACTCTCCAGCAGAGTTAAACTCATTTCAGCCTCAATCTTGGGCTTTGTACAAGGCACCTATAATACCCTCAACTGAGTCAGTCGAGTCATTTTAGCCTCAATCTTGGGCTTTGTACAAGATAGATAAAGATTTCTTTCCCACCGAGTCAGTCTTCTTTTCAGCCTCAATCTTGGGCTTTGTACAAGACACATACAAACCCTCCCCCAACGGAGTCAAAATCCACTTTTAGCCTCAATCTTGGGCTTTGTACAAGACAGACGGAACACTTTCCCTGGAAAAGTCAAGCTTTTAGCCTCCTCTTAGGCTTTGTATAATGATATCCCCAAAAGAGTCAGTCTCTTTTTAGCTTCAATCTTGGGCTTTGTACAAGACATATATAAACACTCTCTTGTTGAGTCTGCCTTTTCTAGGCTTTGTATAAGGACTTCCCTAGTGGAGTCAATCAACCTTTTAGCTTCAACCTTGGGCTTTGATCAAGGCACACAAAAATCAACATCCCCTCGGAGGAAATCAAAATTATCTCCGTAGGAAGTCACTTCTCTGTTTATCTCTTATCAAAACAGAAATAAAAACAAACCCTAATCCCAGATAACTATTGTAAGTGGCACACTTGTTGATTCAAATATCCAAGTTGTTGTCCATCTTTTATCCTGGTAAATCCTCTCTTTCATCTAATTGCTGTAAGCGGCAAGCCTCTGGATTACTTACATCCATGCCACTGTCCCTCTCTTAGTATGAGAAATTCCTAAGGAAAAATGGCATTGCTCAACACTGAGTTAAAGTTTTCCCATTTACGATAACACCCCTATAAAGGAAATTATGGCATTGTTGGATTCTCATATCCCAGTTAAAGTAATCCTCCTTTATAAACAGTCACCCAACAATTGTGATAAACAGACGAGATGTCTCCCCTTTAGAGATGACAAATTCTCTCTCAGTCAAACCTTTTAGATTCAATCTTGGGCTTTGAACATGACACAAATACTCAACCTTTTAGCTTCAATCTTGGGCTTTTAACAAGACACCAATATATCTTTTTTCCTCCCTTAGAATAGGAGGAACTACGATTGCTCTTGTTTCCCTAATTCATTTAAACGGGAATACGTAGGCATAAGATTGCGAAATCTTAGCGAGCATACTAATCAAAAACTCTAGGTCCAGTACCTTTATATCAATTAAAACTTAGGTCCAATACCTTACCAAAAACATCGGAAAAACCCGAACATAAACAAAAACCCACTCTCTCTCTCATATTTCCCAATAAACTTTCCCAACCCATTAACGAATAAACACCATTGTTATTTCCTTGGTTTTATGGTTGGCATTATTTTGCTAAAACTCATGTAGCAGCAGATGTTGAATGAAGATGTCTAAAAATATGTTTCACTACTCTTTGTTCAACATGTCGAATGAAGATGTTCTATGACTGCTCATAGGACATCGCGCTGTGAAGTCAGGTTTTATTGCAGATTCTGTTGCAAAGATTTGTAACTGAATATTCTGTGAATATTTGGTTATCCTATGTGGCATCCAAAGCATTTTTGGATTAGGGTTACTTGTTGGTTTTCGGATTTGTTGCTGTTTCTAATTATGGAGACATAATAGGAAACTTTGGATTGAAGACCTATTTTATTGGAGTTAATTTTGCAGATTTGTGAGCAGCCTAATTGCTGCGTCTTTGAAGCCCAAATTCAGTCCAGATTTCAAGCTATAAATAGACTGATGTAAACCTAGTTTTAGGTGTCAAACTTACATGTATTTTTAGGGTTGCATGCTTATGTTTTGTGAGCCTAACTAGTATCTTATGATAACAGTACAAGGACTGTAGTGTAAGTTGTGTAAGGTTGCTCATAAGCTTTTAAGCATTGAGTAGCTGAGTGTTAATTCTCATAAGCTGTGAAATATTGAGAATTTGTGTTTCAACCATTGTTGTTTGTCTTGTAAGGAACCAGTCACGGGTTGTGATTGAAGAGGGATTTGAGGAGGGCCTCATACCTAGGGGAGTCTTAGGTAGAAGTCATAGGAAGGGTAGTGATTAAGTGAGCTGATTGAACCGGGTGTGGTTATCAGTGAATTGATACTATCGAATATTGATTTCATCCCTGGCTTGGTAGCCCCCAGATGTAGGATAGTTAGATCCGAACTGGGTTAACAATTTCTGGTGTTCTTTACATTTTATGCACACTTTTGTATTGAGCTTGTTCATTGTTGTTGTATATCAGTGTCTCGACATCTCGATAGGACATCTGATATACAGGCCAGAATTTCAATTGGCATCAAGAGCTTGCACCCTTTGTTGTTTCCGGGTGAGATTCAGGGAAGGTACTTTCTGGTACAATGGACAAGGATGGAGGAGCTCTGAATAAACCACCCTTGCTGGATGGCTCTAACTATGAGTATTGGAAACCTAGGATGATAGCCTTCATCAAGTCCATGGATGATCAAGCATGGAAAGCGGTTATCAAAGGTTGGGAGCCTCCAAAGGTAAGAGATGTAGAAGGAAATATTACTGATGTTCTGAAGGAAGAAGAGGACTGGGATGATGCTGATTACAAAGGATCTGTTGGAAATTCTAAAGCCATGAATGCATTGTTCAATGGTGTCAACAGAAATATCTTCAGGCTGATTGAGCATTGTATTATTGCCAAAGAGGCTTGGCAGGTCCTGAAAGTTGCTCATGAAGGGACCTCAAAGGTGAAAATGTCAAAGCTTCAGCTTCTCACTAGCAAGTTTGAGAGTTTGAAGATGAAAGAAGATGAGAGCATTCATGATTTTCATGTGAACATTATTGAGATAGCTAATGCCTCTAGTGCCTTGGGAGAAAAGATGTCTGACAGCAAGCTGGTCAGGAAGATTCTCAGGTCTCTTCCTAGGAGATTTGATATGAAGGTTACTGCTATAGAGGAAGCTCAGGACATTGACAAGATGAAGGTGGATGAGCTTATGGGATCACTCCAAACTTTTGAGTTAGGATTCAGTGAAAAAGCTGAAAAGAAGAAGAGTATAGCACTTGTGTCAAGTGCTGATGACTCAGATGATGAAGGAAAACTGGTCAAAGATGAAGATGTGTCCAAAGAGCTAGTGTTGCTTGGAAAACAATTTAATAAAGTGTTGAAAAGGATGGACTGGAAGTCAAGAGAAAATGTTCGGAACAAGTCTCTCGACATCAACAAAGACCAGGAAGGAGGCAGAAGATCCAGAACTAAAGAAGACTCTAATCAAGGGAAGAGAGTTCAATGCTATGAATGTGAAGGAATTGGGCACGTAAAAACTGAGTGTCCCACTTATCTCAAAAGACAGAAGAAGGGATTATCTGTGACATGGTCAGAAGATGATTCTGAAACTGACACTGATGAGAAATCTGCAAAGTTGGTGACAGCATTAACAGGAGTATGTGAATCAGATGATGAATCTGAAGAGCTTACTTTTGAAGAGCTGGCTATCTCCTATAAGAAATTGTGCTTTGAACATGAAGAAGTATGTCAGCAGAAAGAAGAACAAGCAGATATTATTGTCCATTTAGAAGCTGAGAATACTGAGTATATGTCTACCATAGCTAATCTACAAAGTGAAGTAAATCATTTGA
This sequence comes from Lathyrus tuberosus, assembly GCA_022829125.1. NCBI lineage: Eukaryota > Viridiplantae > Streptophyta > Magnoliopsida > Fabales > Fabaceae > Lathyrus > Lathyrus tuberosus. The sequence continues at coordinate 7,433,251 of JALAZF010000212.1, forward strand.
ATTCAAAACTGGACAACATGATCAAAAATGTCAGAATTTTAAATAGGAGTTCGGATGTACTTGATGAAATTCTGAAGTCAGGAAGAGATACTAAAAATGTCAGTGGTATTAGATTCAAAGGTACAAATGAATCTGAGGAAGTACCTGCTCAAGATAAGAGAAGTTTGAAGATGTTGAATAACATGCTGCAACATCCTCCCAGGCATCAGAAGAAGTTCATAAAGAAAAAGAATCAAAGGTGGACATGCTACCATTGTGGGAAGTTTGGTCATATAAAAGCTTTTTGCTACAAGCTACATGGTTATCCCAAACCCATGCAACAGTATAGTAAGAAAAAGAGCTGGGTTGAAACAAAAAGGATATGGACTTCAAAGGATAGTGAAAAAGAACATAGGGACTACAAGTCTTTCAGAGTCTCTACAAATGAAAAATGGTTCTTTGATAGTGGATGTTCTCGACATATGACAGGAATTAGTGGATATATGTCACATGTTAAGTATCATGCTCCTAATGAGGTGATTTTTGGCAATGGATCGAAAGGAAAAGTGCTTGGTGTTGGAAGAGTGGATGGACCAGGACAGCCAATTCTGGAAGAAGTATTGCTTGTTGAAGGGTTAGATACTAATCTAATAAGCATAAGCCAGCTGTGTGATCGAGGTCTTAAGGTCATTTTTACAACCCACGAATGTTTAATAATGGATGAAAAGAATGTTGTTGTTATGAGAGGTGAAAGAACCTCAGAAAATTGCTATTTGTGGAAAGACGAAAGCACAATTGTGGAAGTGTTAAACCAAAGAACTTGTGAATGGCACGTGTATAAGGACCCATTTCCAAAACTTATAAACAGCCCAGCTAACACATTCCAACTTCAATCCTACAGTGCGAAAACTTCATCTGACCTACTCTCTGAAAACTCTTCTTTGCTAGGGTTTGCTCTTACTCTCTTCAATACTGCATTTTGTAAGCAACAAAAAATGTCTCAACGTCATGATTCTCCTGCTGATTCAAGAACTTCTCAAGTCAATGACGAAGACTATGATCCTCACCGAATGATCAAACTCACATACCTTGTTCTTGATATCGCCCCGTTGAATGTTGTTCCCGCTGACACTAGAGGTGAACGACCAGTTTCCCACTCTGTAAATGAGAGTATGTTAAGTAAGAAGTCTAAACCCCTTTCATCTAGGAAGAAAGACAAAATGATTACTAGGTTTTATTCTGATAAGATAAACCCTAGAAAAAATGTCACTGAAAAGAATTCGAATAGGAGGGTGGATGAAACTAAGAATAATAGTAGGACTCTTGATGGTAGTGTTTTCAGTAGAGATCAGAGTCTTAGAAGATTTGCCACCTTTGCTGTTAGTGAAGCTGATAAAGATGTCGGGTCTGACGTCCCAACATCCATGGCTGGAAAAACAAATAACAGTCCTACTGATCGGACTGAGAATTATATACCAGTGCAGGTGGCTAGGGAAAGAAGAAGCAAGAAGAGGGCTGAGATGTGTAGTAACGTTGCTAAGAAAAACTCTGATGAGGTACCAATAGCTGACATACTACAAAGAATCAAGAGTAGAAAAGAGAATACCATTGTGGCTGAGAATTTAAAGGATGCAGAAATGATTAGGAAATCTGCTAATGTGGAGAGTAACAAAAGAAAGGATGGAGCAGGTCCCTCTAAGCAATGGAGTAAAGTTGTGGTTCCAATCAAGAAAAGAAGGGTCACAAGTCTGAATGAGTCAAATGTTGGAACTGATGTCCAGGACATCAGTGAGAGAAGGGAGGATCAAACTGTCAGGCAAACTGATAGGTGGAAAATTGTCAGCCAAAGAAGGGTAGCTTTAGAGAGAGAACTGGGAAAAGACTTCAACAAGTATAAGGAAGTGGTTGATCTTATTGAAGCTGCTGGGTTGATGAAGACTGTGTCTGACATAGGACCATGTTATGAGAAGTTGCTTAAGGATTTTGTTGTGAGTATCCCTGAAGATTGTAATAGCAAACTCAGAAAAGTCTATGTAAGAGGCAAAGCTGTGAAATTTTCTCCCAAAGTGATTAATAACTTTCTGGGGAGACCTATGGACCATCAGGCTGAGTTAGGAGCAACAGATGATGAAATCTGTGAGGAGATAACAGGTGGGTGCATCAAAGTTTGGCCAGAAGAAGGAAAGCTCTCTTCTGGGAAGCTAAGTGTCAAATATGCTATCCTTCACAGAATTGCAGTGGTAAACTGGGTTTCTACCAATCATACTTCCACCATCTCATCCATGCTTGGAAAGTTCATTTATGCTATTGGAAAGAAGGTCCCTTTCAACTTTGGAGCACATATCTTTGAACAAGTTTTGAAGCAAGCTAGCTCATCCGCTGTTAAGCTACCCATATGCTTTCCATCCTTAATCTGTGGAATAATCCTGGATCAATTTCCTGTCTACTTAGTAAGAAGTGACAAGGTCAGCAAGAGAAAACCTCCAATGACTTTGCATTATAGGCTGCTAGGTGGAGTCCATGTGTCTGATGTTGTTGAGACATCCTCCTCAACTTCACGACCTGCTAATCTTGATGATGAAGCCATTGCTCAGTTGCAAGAAACCTGCAAGGAGCTGGAAGAATCTATCAAAAGAGATACAGCAAGGAAGACAAAGCTAGAGCAGCTGATTAAAGCCTTGGTTGAAACGAGAAATGCTGCTAAAGATCAAGAGCGGACTGAAGATGATGGACAAGGTGAATCTACTGAGTCTGACAGAAGGAGTGCCCAGCAGTCTGAAGATTCTGGTTCTGAGAATGGCGCTTCTGAATCTGAAGGTGAAAGTGATGAGGTTGCTGATAAAGAGGACAGTGCTGATTAGCTAGGCTATCTGCAAGTTTATTTTCTGTTTTTGTCTGTTTTTGTTTTTTTTCTCTTTGGACAACTTAATTCTGGTTTGGTGTTGAACAATATACTGCTATGTGATTTGGTTACATTTGTCTATGACCTCTCTTTGTCATATTTGTGGCTAAAAAGGGGGAGTAGTGAGTGTGAGGGGGAGCAGCATTGGTAAGTGCTTGTGCTATTGAGGGGGAGTGTGTGTGCTGCAGGTAGATTATGTTTGTGATGCTGCAGTTGCTGAGGGGGAGAATGTGAAATGTTGCTGCTGTTGAGGGGGAGTTTTTGCTAACTTACTATAATGAGTCTTCTTGTGGTACTGTGTGCAGCTGAGGGGGAGTGCTGTTATTGATGGTGTTTTTTCCGCTGTTGATACTGATGGTGTTTAAGTGTGTGTGTGTGTGTGGAGTTTTAGCCAAAAATAAGCCAAAGGGGGAGATTGTTATTTCCTTGGTTTTATGGTTGGCATTATTTTGCTAAAACTCATGTAGCAGCAGATGTTGAATGAAGATGTCTAAAAATATGTTTCACTACTCTTTGTTCAACATGTCGAATGAAGATGTTCTATGACTGCTCATAGGACATCGCGCTGTGAAGTCAGGTTTTATTGCAGATTCTGTTGCAAAGATTTGTAACTGAATATTCTGTGAATATTTGGTTATCCTATGTGGCATCCAAATCATTTTTGGATTAGGGTTACTTGTTGGTTTTTGGATTTGTTGTTGTTTCTAATTATGGAGACACAATAGGAAACTTTGGATTGAAGACCTATTTTATTGGAGTTAATTTTGCAGATTTGTGAGCAGCCTAATTGCTGCGTCTTTGAAGCCCAAATTCAGTCCAGATTTCAAGCTATAAATAGACTGATGTAAACCTAGTTTTAGGTGTCGAACTTACATGTATTTTTAGGGTTGTGTGCTTGTGTTTTGTGAGCCTAACTGGTATCTTATGATAACAGTACAAGGACTGTAGTGTAAGTTGTGTAAGGTTGCTCATAAGCTTTTAAGCATTGAGTAGCTGAGTGTTAATTCTCATAAGCTGTGAAGTATTGAGAATTTGTGTTTCGACCATTGTTGTTTGTCTTGTAAGGAACCAGTCACGGGTTGTGATTGAAGAGGGATTTGAGGAGGGCCTCATACCTAGGGGAGTCTTAGGTAGAAGTCATAGGAAGGGTAGTGATTAAGTGAGCTGATTGAACCGGGTGTGGTTATCAGTGAATTGATACTATCGAATATTGATTTCATTCCTGGCTTGGTAGCCCCCTGATTTAGGATAGTTAGATCCGAACTGGGTTAACAATTTCTGGTGTTCTTTACATTTTATGCACACTTTTGTATTGAGCTTGTTCATTATTGTTGTATATCAGTGTCTCGACATCTCGATAGGACATCTGATATACAGGCCAGAATTTCAACCATCAAGTACAAAGCGAAGCCTAAAGCTAACAACCTGTGGATAACCACATATAGGATGGGAAATTGACAACTCCCCATTGTATAACCTGACCCCGAACTCCCCGAATCTCTTTAAGCGTTTGTTCAGTTAAACATTCGCGTGCAAGGTTAGTTTTAGATAGCTTTCCTTTCCCTTCCAGCTTCATGGGATAAATAAGAAATCAGAAAGTAGCACCCCTCACCCTCTTCTTCATTGAGGAGAAAACCCAAATTCCGCGATAAGGTGGTCGCGTCACCGACAAAAATCGCGCGCTGCAGAAAAATGGCGACTCTGCTGGGGACGTATTTGATCTGTCTAGGACTAGGATTATAGCTCTTAAGAGGTCTAGGATGTTAGTTTTAGGAATAAATATATATATCATTTTTCCTAATTGATATCCGTATTTATTTTTCTACTAATGGGATTGCGTGTGATGCCGCATGTGGAAAGTTTGAGTGATACCTAAGATAAGTGATGGCATAGACGGGTGGTCTTACAGGGAGTGATTCCCGAATAATAGATCCTGGTAGACCATCGAATCAGTAGAGGTACCCTTTGCGGATTCAATGTCTAAACGACTTCGGTTGTTGAAAGCAGATTGTTCGATTGTGGTAGCCATGAAACTGAGGATTTAGTAGACTGAGACCATGTGACTATTTTGTAGTGCGGAGGCTATCGGAAATAGTTGTTATGCGATACTACCCTCATTTGAGATCACCCTAAGATACTGCAGCTCGCTCGGGTGAACCAGCCTGCTGTTGTTATCCCAATGGGGGTCAATGATTTTGAGGACAGGTACAAAAATTGACCAGTACAACCTTTGGGAATGGGTAGAGTCATGACTCCATGCTCGTGGCGCTGAACCTTTGACCCCATGTTTTTTCTATGTTTTTGTGTGCTGCATTCATGCATTCATTTAAAAAACTTTAAACAAAGAAAAAATCTTCTTTTCTAGTCTCTCTCTTTTTTCAAATTAAACTAAGATAATGATTGCAAATATCAGAGAGAAAGATTGCGTTATGGACTTCGATAGAAGGAAGACTCACAAGTACACCTTCAAGGTTCCAAAACTAGAGGATTTAAGAGGGTTTGCAATGATGATCACCAACCCTGATGCTTTCAGAGCTAAGTACGGAGGACTGTTGTCTTTGTTAAGGGTCCATGTAATTGAAGGAATACTGTCTACTCTGATTCAGTTTTACGATTCGGTTTATCACTGTTTCACATTCCCGGATTATCAACTAGCACCAACACTAGAGGAGTATTCTCACCTGACTGATTTACCCATTACTGACCAAGCTCCCTTTTCTGGACTGGAAGAAATTCTAAAAGATCAAACCATTGTAAGAGCAATCCATTTGGACGAGTCAGAAGTCAGGACTCACATGACCGCTAAGGATGGAATCCCATGTTTACCGGCCAAGTTTTTAATAGAGAAAGCCTTGTACTTTGCCAGTATAGGAAACGTTACTGCTTTCGAAGATATCTTTGTTCTATTCACCTACGGGTTGTTCCTTTTTCCCAACATTGATAGCTTCATTGATATCAATGCCATTAAGATATTTCTGATTAGAAACCCCGTACCGACCTTGCTCGCAGATGCTTATCATTCTGTACACTTAACGAATTTGTACAGCGGAGGAATGATCATATGTTGTGTACCCCTGCTATACAAATGGTTCACTTCCCATTTACCTAAGTCTGCTGCTTTTTGGGATCATAAGAGTACTCTGCGTTGGTCACAGAGAATCATGTCTCTTACCAACTCTGACATCGATTGGTACAATCGAATCTACGAAGGGATAAGAATCATTGACCGTTGTGGAAACTTCCCTAATGTACCCCACATAGGAACTAAAGGAGGAATCAACTATCATCCAGTTTTAGTTTGTCGTCAATTCGGATACCCGATGAGACACATCCCGCGTAATGCTCATCTGGAAGGTCTTTTCTTCAAGGAAGGAGAAAGTGACAGGGCACTAAAGACAGAAATAGTGCATGCCTGGAAATGTGTTCACAGGAAAGAAAGAGAGTCTCTAGGAAAACTAAACGGTGTCTCTGTGGAACCTTATCTCCACTGGGTACAAACTAGAGCTCTCAAGCTGAGGATGCCATACCCTCGTCAAGAAGTTCTTCTGTTAAAGGAATTTGTCCTTTATTTTATGTCTGATACGGAAAAACTCCAAGTTACTCTCAACAAAGTTCAACGAGAAAAGAAATCTTGGAAGAACAAGTACCGCATTCTCAATGTGGAGTGTACCAAAATACAACAACTGTTAAAAGAAAAAGATGCTCTGATTGAGATTTTAGAGCAACATGCGGTAGAAAATCAAGAAGACCGAAGGAATTTGCTCGCTCCTTTCACTTGGCAAAAGGATGACAACCCGACAACGGCTCAAGAGCCCCGGTCAAAGAAAAAGAAAATACCAGAACCAGCACCTGAGCTCTCCTCAGAGAGGACGCAGGATCCATAAGTCTATACATTTCCTTTTACAGCACTTTGTAAATTACTGTATTTCCATTTCTGTAATCTTTGAATTCAATAAAACGGGGTTTCCCCACTGTATGATATTTGTAATCCAATTGTTGGAGTTTCTTTTGATTAAAACAAATTAATTATAATATAATCATTGCATATCATTCATCATTCTCACATAAAGCATTCTTCTTCCCTACGGATCTCACGTTTATGTCTCGATTCTAGAGTCAAACTGTCTCATTCGTACAATACTCGGGCCAGTCGACAAAAGAAAATGGATGATCTCGAGGAAAAGAACAGAGAGTTGAGAGAAGAAATCGACACTCTGAAAAAAGATCTAAGGAAACTTCACAATGACATGCAATCTCTGGCAGTAGCTCAGATACAACAACAAAGGACTGTGATCTCAGAGATCACATCTACGCCCATAGTGGAAAAGTATGATCCTCAGTATAATGTTGGATGCAGAATAGGGCAAGCAAGCAAAAACATTTATTTTCGGAAGAATTCCCTCCGGGATTTATGTCGTGTCCACAGAGATCGGTTCGAGGGAAAGAATGTCGTTCGACAGTCTCTCGCGTTTATGAGTTTGGTTTAAAATGGTTTAAAACATGAAAACAGAAAAGTAAACATTAAAACAAAAAGAACTTCATTCTTCAACAAGAAAAACTCGTCCGACAATGCATATAATCGACTCCTCACAAACTTAAACTTACCAACCAGTTATACTCCACCTACAGTACTCCTCAAAATCACCCAGCATCGCTCACAACACAGGTTATGTCTAACGCAAAGTTGAGCAAGCAACCGTGTCACTCTCGCGAGCGAAGCCTCGAAACACGGAAACATGAAGTTCCGACACCCAAACGGATTGTTAGCTCTAAATCTATCTCTAGAGTCCAGAAACTAACCGACAATCGTCCCTAATCGAAGTTTGCGACGGTTAGGTCTAACGCAACCCAAACCCCGCGCATAAAGCAAAAATCAAAGACAATTACCAATCAAGATTTGTAAAGCAAGTTTTATACAACGCCATGGGCGACAAATATACATGAGTTTGCAGCAAATACATATACACAACCCAACCATAAAGAAAAACACAAAGAAGAAGAGAAATGAACCAAACATCTCGCGGTTTGTCGGCGCCGGTCGACGATCAATCCACTCCAGATCATCCGTATGCATCCTCCACAGTTGTTTTCTAAGCTAATCCTATGAAGAAATGAAGTTTGATGGAGTTGGAGCAAAAACCCCCAAAACCATAACCTAAAAAATGCTGAAAAATGAAGTTTATAGGTGTTTGTTGCTGCCCAGGTTCGCACTGCGAACATCCATTCGCACTGTGAACATACGCCGCCTTTCCAACGTCAAAAATTGTGTTTTTTAAGCATTCAGGCACTATTCATTCGCCCCCGGGTTCGCAGTGCGAGTGCGCCAGCGAGTGCTCGCCACGGGCGTTCGCATTGCGAACATGACAGTACACCAGCAACTTGTTTTGATCATAACTCATGAACCGTAACTCCGATTGACGCACGGTTTGAAGCGTTGGAAAGCTTATTCAATGCTATTTATGAATATGGAAAAATCCCATTGCTGGAACACCTGTAAAAATAAATGAAAATCAATTACTCTCAATGATATTTACACGGTAACGCACTATACACCGAAAGCGTAAAGTAAACGCATTTACAAACAAAGCGGGGTTTATTCAACCAATTTTAGCACAAAGTAATGATAAGTGCAACAAAACTTATATACAAAAATAGGTACATTTTGCACTTATCAAACTCTCCCCAACTTACATAATTGTTTGTCCACAAACAAGAATCAAGCAATATCCAAAGAATGACGAATCAACAGGTTTTGAAAAACGGAAACGAATGAATGGTTCAAATGAAAACGGTACACACAAAAAGTAAATATTTACCACTAAACTACGACGATAACATAGTCAAGAAACAAAAGCAAAATACAAAAATTCATGCCGAACATTCTAAAACAACACAAGTTCCAAAGTGAATCACACCTAGTAAAAACAATCATCGGTAGATGAAAAACACAAAATGAGGTTCTTTTCACTCACACAACAATCTTGCAAACAAAAGACTAAATTATGCATTCATCCAACAATTCACATTGAAAACATAAAGGCAAGAATCACAAGGGCTTTCAAGGTTGTAGCGTCGTCGGGTAAACAAACAAGGGGCAATTTCTAAAGGTAATTGAAACAAAAACTCGCCTAAACCTAAGGGAGTGATCAACTCACAAAGACTCAAACACCAAATTCCAATCAACTTCTTCCACAAATCCAAGTGTTACACAACACACAGTACTTATTTAGCACAATTATTGAAACTCTTTTTGTTTCCTTTTTCAAGGATTTTTCTTTTTTCTTACTTTTTCACTTTTTTCTTTCTTTTTCTATTTCACAAATTTTTCTCTTTTTTCTTTTCTTTTTCAATCCGCATAGAATCCAACCAATGAGTACACAATCATCCTCTCCCCAACTTGAATTCAACCGCACCATCATGTGAATACTCCCTACTTTCTAAGGCAAGGAAAAAATCCATACAACAACACAAAGTTGAGGTCCAAGAGAAAACAAAATCCATTCAAAAATAAGTGAACTAAATACTCATAGACAAGCATTAAGTTCAAATAGAAACATGGATCAAAAAGCTAAAAGGGGTTACGAATTCTCACACACTCACAAGGTGAATTGACTATTTGGCTAAGGTGGTTGTGCTCAAAATGAAACAATTGCCTTGATCATTTTCATGCATTTATATAATCAACACAAACAAAAGATTCAACATAATAAAATCCAGTTAGAACAAGAATGTTGGTTCTCCGCGCATATATGAACAATGGAAAGCCACCTCACAAAAAGGTTGGGAACTAAAGTGATTCACAATAGAACAAGTATACAAAAGAATGGATGGCATGGAAGTTTGTAAAATGCCTAAGTATCATGAATATTCTAAAGTATAGAAAGCGATAAATACATACCTCGGACGTGTACAAAACTTAACAAGATCATTACCACGCATTCGCAAGTTGAAACGAACCAACTTGGAAAATCACAAAAGCATCCTCAAGTAAGTCAATCAAAATCTGAGAGCAAACAACAACCAAAAACATTCGAAAAGAAAAACTATAAAACATGCTTATTTTACGTCGTAAGCTCGACGCCTTTACGGTGCTTAGCTAGAAACTTCCTCTCTTCATGCCATGGTGATGTCTCACCGCGCAACCAAAAGCAAACATCCTAACCAAACACTTAAACAAACGTTACGGGAACAAAATGTATACAACACTTGAACAAACATAATGGAAACAGACAACATATACGATATATACAAAACTCAAAAACAAAGAAACTATCGCAATGCGATTCAATGTCAAAACCAATCCACGGCAACGGCGCCATTTTGTTGGATGCAGAATAGGGCAAGCAAGCAAAAACATTTATTTTCGGAAGAATTCCCTCCGGGATTTATGTCGTGTCCACAGAGATCGGTTCGAGGGAAAGAATGTCGTTCGACAGTCTCTCGCGTTTATGAGTTTGGTTTAAAATGGTTTAAAACATGAAAACAGAAAAGTAAACATTAAAACAAAAAGAACTTCATTCTTCAACAAGAAAAACTCGTCCGACAATGCATATAATCGACTCCTCACAAACTTAAACTTACCGACCAGTTATACTCCACCTACAGTACTCCTCAAAATCACCCAGCATCGCTCACAACACAGGTTATGTCTAACGCAAAGTTGAGCAAGCAACCGTGTCACTCTCTTCGTCACTCTCGCGAGCGAAGCCTCGAAACACGGAAACATGAAGTTCCGACACCCAAACGGATTGTTAGCTCTAAATCTATCTCTAGAGTCCAGAAACTAACCGACAATCGTCCCTAATCGAAGTTTGTGACGGCTATGTCTAACGCAACCCAAACCCCGCGCATAAAGAAAAAATCAAAGACAATTATCAATCAAGATTTGTAAAGCAAGTTTTATACAACGCCATGGGCGACAAATATACATGAGTTTACAGCAAATACATATACACAACCCAACCATAAAGAAAAACACAAAGAAGAAGAGAAATGAACCAAACATCTCGCGGTTTGTCGGCGCCGGTCGACGATCAATCCACTCTGGATCATCCGTATGCATGCTCCACAGTTGTTTTCTAAGCTAATCCTATGAAGAAATGAAGTTTGATGGAGTTGGAGCAAAAACCCCCAAAACCATAACCTAAAAAATGCTGAAAAATGAAGTTTATAGGTGTTTGTTGCTGCCCAGGTTCGCACTGCGAACATCCATTCGCACTGCGAACATACGCCGCCTTTCCAACGTCAAAAATTGTGTTTTTTAAGCATTCAGGCACTATTCATTCGCCCCCGGGTTCGCAGTGCGAGTGCGCCAGCGAGTGCTCGCCACGGGCGTTCGCATTGCGAACATGACAGTACACCAGCAACTTGTTTTGATCATAACTCATGAACCGTAACTCCGATTGTCGCACGGTTTGAAGCGTTGGAAAGCTTATTCAATGCTATTTATGAATATGGAAAAATCCCATTGCTGGAACACCTGTAAAAATAAATGAAAATCAATTACTCTCAATGATATTTACACGGTAACGCACTATACACCGAAAGCGTAAAGTAAACGCATTTACAAACAAAGCGGGGTTTATTCAACCAATTTTAACACAAAGTAATGATAAGTGCAACAAAACTTATATACAAAAATAGGTACATTTTGCACTTATCATATAACATGCCTAAAGATCGTCCCTGGGGAATGCCACTCAACTATATCCCAGAAGGATATATTTCGCCGATCACGGAAGATCCGAAAACTGCAGCAGGATCCGCTGGGCCTGAAGGTTACAAACTTCGGGAAAGCAAAGATGCAAGAGGCGCGACAGCAACTCCTGAAGGTTACAAACTTTGGAATAGGGAAACACCAAGAGTCACAGTCGTAATAACTATACCACCACCCGTGGTACACACTGTCCTGGAGGGACAGATTCCACAGATACCTTCTGGTGGAAATGAAAGTATGTACGACAGATTGAATGAGTTCTAGGAACAGTTTTTGGAAATTCAGAAGGAACTACATGCCATTCGCATTTAGGATCTGTTTGGAAAAGACGCCACAGACCTTTGTTTGGTCCCCAATTTGAAAATTCCGCACAAATTCAAGGTGCCTGAATTTGAGAAATACAAGGGCAACTCTTGCCCTCAAAGTCATTTGGTGATGTACGTTCGAAAGATGTCAACTCAGACAGAGAACCAACAGCTACTGATCCATTATTTCTAAGATAGTTTAACCGGTGCCGCACTCAAATGGTACATGGGTTTAAACAGCACTAAGATTGCCACTTTTAGAGATCTTGGAGTTGCCTTCGTTCAGCAGTATAAGTATAACCTAGACATGGCACCGGACAGAGATCAACTCAGAGCCATGTCGCAGAAGGACAAGGAAACCTTTAAGGAATATGCTCAGAGATGGCGTGAAATTGCCGCCCAGATTTGTCCACCTCTTGAGGAAAAAGAGATGACAAAGATTTTCTTGAAAACCTTGAGCTCATTCTACTACGACCGAATGGTCGCCAGTGCGCCCAGCGACTTTACTGAGATGGTGAGTATGGGAGTACGTCCTGAAGAAGTTGTTCGAGAAGGACGTCTGGTCAAAGATACAGGAGCATCAAGAAGTACCAAAAGATACGGTAGTGCTTTCCCTAAGAAAAAGAGCAAGATATTGGTAATATCTCTCTCGGAAAGCAAAGGCGACGGTACCAACCAGTAGCAGATGTAACTTCTGCTATCAACCCTACGCCTGTTCCAACATATCAACCTCAGGTTGCTCAGAGCCAACCGAATCAACAACAATATCAGCAAAGGACACAACAGCCTCTTCAGCAGGCTCGTCCTCAGTACAACAACAATCGTACGATGCGACCACCAGGGTTTGACCCTATACCAATGTTGTACGCAGAACTATTTCCACTACTACTAGTCAAGGGGCACGCCCAAACCAGGTCTCCTCTTACAGTACCATAAAATCTACCTTTTTGGTTCAAAACGGATCAGACTTGCCCTTACCATCAAGGAGGATCGGGGCATAACATAGAAAACTGTCTCAGCTTCAAATCTGATGTGTAGAAGCTTGTTAGGAGCGGGGTCTTATCCTTTAAGGATACAAATCCAAATGTTCAGACGAACCCGTTGCCTTAACACGAGAAGGCTGCATGAAATTTGATAGAGGAAGAGTCTAACCACAGCTATCAAATTCATGATGTACTCTTATTGGGAACCAACTTGGTCAAGATGCATTGCAGACAGAGCGGATACGGTCATGTACCGTCTCATAACTATCACCAGTGTGATGTCTTCTCTAAAGACAATCAAGGATGTTCTATGGTGTAATCAGCTTTACAAAGACAGATGGATCTCTGATGGATCCAGGATCACCGAATTCGTGAAGTCAACATGACTTACCCAAATTCCAACATCATTCAAAACCACGACGTCTGTGTGATGAATGTCAACTTAGTGGCAATGAACTCAAGGCAAAGCTAGCATCACAACCTGTCGCGGTACGATTACGATTCATGTCTGATCTGCTCGGTAAATAATCAGGGATGCTCTTTTGTACAAGAGGTCCTCCAGCGTCAGATGGATCTATGATGGATTCAGGATTACCGTGATAGAAGTCATTATCAAGTGAATATGATTCAAATATTTGATATTCGCTTGATGAATACCAGCTTGGTGGAATTACACGCTAAGCAATTCCAGCTCGGTTTTCTGACTTTCCATGATTATCAGAACTGTAAAGTATGTCGTGAGAGTGACCAAGGATGTGCACTCGTTCAAAGAACACTGCAACATTTGTTGAACCACTGGTGGCTTCCGATCTATCTAGATGAAGACACACTACAAGTCAGTATGGCTGACGAGAACCCTACTAGGCATCAAAGTCAGGATGTTTAATCAATGGAAACAGATCTAGTAAGGTTACACTGCATACAAAGCGGACGTGGTCGGGTGCCACCACACAACTATGAGCGCTGCAGAGTTTGCTCAGAGAATAACCAAGGATGTTACCTCGTGTGAGCGGCCCTTCAAAGTCAGTTGGACCACATAGAGATTCGAGCATGTTCAAGCTCTGGTTCAATTAACATAATACAAGACTATCTTCCCAATCGAGGCAAAGAAGTTGTTTTGATCCCTAAGCAAGAAGTGGCCAAAGACGTATGCGCCATAATCCCTTTACTCCATGAATCAAGAGTTCCTCTTAATAGTGGAAAGGTTCTCAACCTCGAACCAATTGAGGCCGGCTACGATGGTCAGAAAAATCAAAAGGCTCTTATAGTTATCTATCTGCCGGGACCACTACCGTACAAATCCGATAAGGCTATCCCTTACAAATACGGTGCAACAACAATTGAGAATGGAAAGGAAACTCCATTACCCTCCGTCGTGAATATTGCAGACATTAGTCGAGTAACACGGAGCAGTCGGATCTTCAACCGAAAAGTTGGAGAACCCAGCAAATAAAAGGAACCTCAAACATAAGTTCCTAATCAACCAGTCGGTCAATCCAGTAGTCCCGACCTTTCAAAGAACAACAATGAGATGTTGAAGCTCATCCAGAAGAGCGAGTATAGCATTGTTGATCAATTGTTGCAAACTCCTTCAAAAATATCTGTGCTATCTGATGACACTAAATTATACTGTATTTTCGACTCTGATTTCACATGCATATTAGTTGTTTTTCTATTATTTTTTCTTTGTTATTGTTATGTTTTCCTTTGTTTTCAGGTTTTTAATAAAATCGAGGTCCCAGACGAAAAAGGATGCAAAAGGAGCTAGAATTCAAGTTTGGCAGCAATTTACTCTTGTCGCTTCTCTTGTCGCGGGCGCCCCAGGGTAGGCGACGACGTGTCCCATGATCTCCACAACTCAACTGCCACGTTCCCACGATCAGCACTCACCTTTGCCATTTTCTTCATGTCGCGGGCGCGGTAGGCCTGTCGCAGGCGCGACAAGGCAAAATGAGTTCCCGCCCATTTTTTAAGCCAAGGTCACTTTTGTCTTTGCACCATGCCAACTTTGCCTATAAATACTCTCAGAACTCGAATTTTAGGATCATCCAATCTTAGTTTACTTCATCCTAGGCATAAATTTCACTCTTGTAAAGCGGTATTCTTCTCACATCGAGGAGTTATTGCACTGTGTGTGATCGAGTTTGTAATCAAGTCTTGGAGTGTCTGTAATCAAGTTGGAGCACTTTGGTAGAAGTAATCCTGCCAGCATTTTCTTTTCCGTACATTGTACCAGATATAAAGACTCCGCTTTGGGGCAGGTTTTATTTTAATCGCATTTACTTTCATTTATTTCTTGCACTTGCTTTATTTTGTTTATTTATTGTCTTGCCTTACTTTTCAAAACTTTACTTTTCAAAAGACTTAATTCCATACTGTCGCTCCCGGGATTTTCATCCTAGTACAAACGCGAAAGTGGCACCGAACAGAGTCGCCAGCAATGTGTATTTATCCCATGCAAGGGAAAGGAAACACTGCATAAACCTGAGAGAAAGGAAAGAGCATGGTCTTACGACCAAGAGAAAGGGTAAGGGAGTCGGTTACGCGAGAGGAAGGTATTAGCACCCCCTCGCGTCCATCGTACCCGATGGGATCCACGCTTGCTTGTCTCGATCAAAGGGTGTAAAGAAAGGAATGTTGGAAAAGAAACTGAAAAAGGAATGGAAAAGGAAAGGAGCGAGAAAGAGAAACAAATGTAGGGAAAATAAAAGAAGTGCTCGCATGGGCCCTACCCCACTGCCTACGTATCTCATCGGGAGCATGAGAATCAGAGCGACGTAGTTCCCCTCACTGGGGATGAATTGTTTGCATTTTTTAAGGAACGACTAACGTTCTAGCTCAGGTGTTGCAGGCTCGCTGGTCCGAGTGCGTTACCGTCTTGCAAGAGAACGAGTAGAAGTGCGTTCGTGCGTTGAGAATGAATGAGATGAGAAAAGAATTCCCGAAGGAAAGACGTTATTGTTTGTTTTTGTCTTTTAGAAGGAAGTGTTTTGGATTTGTTTGTATACGACAGTGTATCTGGATCTTAGTCATTGGAATGTGTACCTTCTCACATTCCAAGATGGAATGGGTAAGAAAGCACACTAAGGGTGAAGAAGACCCTCACACTTAGTTCCAATTATCAAGGTTCAAACACACTAGCATACTTGTGTTTATTAAGTGTTTTGTTGATTATGAAGTGAAGAAGTGTTTTTTATTATTTGCACCTTCAACAAGTATTGCATTTAAGTCCCTCATACAAGATCAAATGTTTAACACATTGACCCAAGATGGGCTATATGCTACACATTCTAAGATTACAAGAGAAGACCCCTTATAATCTTTTCTTTATATGAAAGGCCTAAATGCAATAAATGCCTACCTTTATTATATGTTTTGAATTTTCTTTGAGATGAGAAAAGAGACTCAAGAGAGGAGAAAAGGTAAAACCTATATGGACTAAGACTCAATCCTAATTGAAGATTAAAGAGAGTGATCCTAAAGGTTTGTGAGGTTTCAACCTAAAGTCTAAAGAAAGAAAGAATTAAACAATTCACTTCCAAAGTAGAAGATGAATTGTAATTCAAAAAGGGAAAGTAATGAGTTATTAAAAGAAAGCACATAAGTGCTTAGCAAAACACCAAATGGAATTGTAAAAGAGAAAGGAAAGAAATTTGAATGTGGATTCCTTGTCCACACTCAATTGACACTTACCAAAGCCCCTACATGGTTAGCACAATTACTTACAAGTAAAGTAAGAAAATATAATGAACCGATCAAACTCAAACAAGTTGACAAACAAAGTAAAATGAGATTGAATGCTATACATGCTTCCAAGTCAGAATGTAACTCATATTTACACAACCTAATGTTATCCTAAATGAACATACCCAATCATGCAAACAAAATCTCAATCCAACAAGAAGCAAAGAAGAAAAGGTAAAGTGATGTGAATGTGGTTCATACTTGTGAAACAAGTGACTTAAGGTGCAAGATAAACATCAAACATGCAAAGATGAAACCCAAATGTCACAATCAGAAGTCAATTAACATGCTATACATCCCCAAACAAAACCACAACTCATGGCACAAGTGCCTTCATGATCAAGCAAACCAAACATGAGGCATGCATTCACAAAATGAACAAGTTAAACTTCATGCTTCAAACAAATAGCAAACATGCTTCAAAAATTATGACTTTCACCAATCAAACACCTTAAACACATGCCATTAACATATCAAGTCCACAAGCAATGAATCAGAACCAAAGTCACTCAACAATTAGGTCAAAGTCTCATGGAAGTTTCATGCATTCTTGCTCAAAGCAACACATCAAAAGTCATCCAAAAAAGACTTAAAAATCATCTCATAAATCTCAAACATACCTCAACATATTGTGACCACAATTCAAAAAGAAAGGCATCAAAATCATTTTTTATGATCAAGAACAAAAATGCACAAAATCATATGTCACATTAAGTATGCATACAAATGGAAATTCAAAATAAATAATGGAACAGGGGCAAAATGGTCATAATATCAGAAAATAAAATCATAGAAAATTTCCTAAATGTTTTAAGAATACACATGAATTTTTGTAGAATTTTCCAATATGTTTTGGTATTTTTTAAAATTAGAAATCAAACGTGTAGAAAGAAATAAAAATGAAAAATAAATGCAAAATGCAGGGGGGTATGAACATAGCAATTGGACAGTTCAAAATCATTGGGCTTCAATACATGGGGGTGTAATTATCAATCTGGTTAAGTCCAATTAGCACGCAAAACACCATAACTAGCGTGTTCTTCAGTCAACATAGTCAAAGCAATCCAAGCCATCAGATTAAGTCATAGTCAAACAAAAGTCAAAGTACACGGATCCAACACACGCGCATGAGGTCACACACAAATTACCATGTACTGCATCACACAATGTTTAAGTAAATTCAGAAATGGTGCACATGATTTGCACGTGCATTTTAATGTGCTGTCAACTTTTGGACCACACGATCACACACATCCAACGGCCATGATTTAAACTGCAACCAAAACCCTAACTAAAAACCACCGGCCGGAGAGGGACCTCCGGTCACCTTCTCCGGTCACACGCCACCGTCTGCAACTTCACATGTCCCAGAAATGCCCAACTATTATACCAAAATGAAGCCGAGCTCACGTAGATTAAGAATTCACAATTGTTTTTCACATACCAAGCACACACATAGAGAACAGAGGAGATTAAATCATGCCCTAAGTTTTGGATCTAGGCTTCTAAGAAGCTCTATCAACTAGCCGGAGTAAGCAGAGCTTCTATCAAGCTTAAGACAGCAAAAATAAATCAAAACTAAAGAGAATCGAATGAAGAAGAGTGCATGATGAAACCTGAAAATGTGGAGCAATTGGAGATGTTGAGAAAAACCAGAGGAAAGCTTGATATGCTGAGCTTCTAGATCTTCAAACTTAGCAAAATAAATGCTATGGATTCGTAAATAGATGAAGGATGTTGAAGCTTGCAATGGTGCTGAACTTGCAGAAATGGAGTTGTTCTTGTTGCTCTTGATTCAACAATGCCAAACAATGATAATGCAGATGAAAAGTGGAAGAAGAGTGTTGAAATCGTGTGGAATCAGAGAGAAAGTAGAGAGAGTTTGAGGTGTTCTTGGAGAGAAATGTGGTTGTCAAAAACTGAAAAATGAAAATGGAGTGTGTGATTTCTTTTATAGTGTGAGCTTACCACGGTTTAATGAGTTGAGTTAGGGTGAGTCAAGGTGGTTAACTGAGTCCACCCTAACTAACTGAGTCAAGTTAATTAGGGGGCGAGTGATCAAGGCTGGGTTATGGTGAGGTTAATCTCATGACAGTTATGGTGGAATGAAGAGTGAAGCTTGGAATGGTAAGGTTGTTGTGGCAGAAACTTGCTCAACAAGTTGTTCTCTCTATTTTCATGCAAGGCACGTGATGTTAAACATTGTGTAGGTGATATGTGCTTGACCAAATGTGGAAATAAAGTTCATGGATTGTTTGATGAATGTCTGAACCAAACTGCTAACTCTGATGTGATTCCTCAGTTGGAAATGGTGAAGTTTGCGCATGGATATCTCTCTCTTCAAGCCATGGACATGAGTGATCTTGGTACCATTTCAAAGTGTGTACATGGTACAACAACTTTGATGTTGAAAAGAAGTGAAAATGAGACTTGCAACATATTGAAAATGAGCTTCAAACATAGGAACTCAAGACAGGCTTAAAATGCTGCAGAATGCGCGCATGTGTGGCATGACTTGGTTGTGACCTAGTCAAATTTCAGTTGCATAGACCATACTTTGAGCCATTACAACTTCTCATCCTTTGATCAAATAAAAAAACCATGAACATCAATCTTGAAGATCTCACATAGATGAACAAATTCCATGTTGAAAGATTTTTCACTTGAGGCCTCTAACCATGAGTAATAAGTCAAAACATCTGGCCCACCATGTGTTTGTGAAAATGACATGCGCGTGACTTGAAAATCCTTGGTCATGACCTAGTTTTGAACCTACTTTGCTCAAACTTTGGTCAATCATATCTCACTCAATTTTTATCCAATGGAGATGTTCTACCCATGGATTTGAAGCTCAAAGCAAGGCCGTTCATTGAGGCAGAGTGGAATTTTCATTTGGTGCTTCAATTTTGAATGGCCTTGGTTCCAATTCTGATGCAAAATGGCCAAAACTTGCTATTTTTAGTAACCCTACTTCATCCAAAAATGGCAACTTTCCAAATCTTGATTTTTTCATAATTCCTTTGGAGTTTCTTGACCAAATTTTGTACATTGGACATATGTAACATGAATTTCATGATTTTGGGCTCAAAAAGTCAAGAGTTGACTTTTTCCTCTGATTATTTGACTTTGCCCCAATTTCTCTGATTCTTGATCTTTCTTCCAATTGAACCTCTTCTAAAACCAATTGAGATGCAATCTTCCACACACATACACTTAAGAACATGTAGAATACCATGACAACAAGCTTTGTCCAAAAAATCAGAGATATCCTGATTTTATTAGAAACCCTAATTTTGACCCTCTCTGGTTAGGAGGAAATTGCACATCTTCCAAATCCAAATTCCTCAGAGTATGTTGTGTATCCTCTTAAAGGATGATGAGAAATGCCACTTGAGAATGATTTTGAATCAATGAGTTATCTCCTTTGAGGGTTTTCCTTCAATTTTTGAACCTCTTGCATAGTGAAGGATGTAATGCTTCAATCTCCTATTGAATCTCACCTTCTTGAGGTTTTGGATGATTAATTGAGATAGTATGAGACATGAGAGACCTCTTGGCTTGCCTAGAGCCAACTTGATTGACCTTTTTGTGCTTTGAATGATTCCTTGATTGTCCACCTTCCACCTGACCACATGCCCTGATGGTAAGAAGGATGCCATGCTTCATTTTTCTATATTAAATGCAATGTAATGTTAATGAGGTGGATATGATATGATAAATGATAATGCCATGCTATGATGACAAAGAAGGAGAGCAAATTTTGGGGTATTACAGCTGCCCCTATTCAAGCGCTGTAGACCTGAATGCCTGAAAGCGATTGCTTTCGGACTTTCAAGGTATATAGTGATTGAATACCAAATATAACCAAAAATTTGCTCTGGATAGTGAAGAAGAAAAGGGATATAAACCCAACGAGACTGCTGGATTGAATCCTCGATGAAACGTCAGAGAGATCTGTCTTTTGAACGATGCCAGACGACTACTGGCTTGCCACGCTGATGGTGGACTTTAATATTGTCTTTTATGCAATTCCAGACGACTACTGGCCTGCCACGCTACTGGTGGACTTTAATAATGTCTTTTATGCAACTCCAGACGACTACTGGCCTGCCACACTACTGGTGGACTTTGCAGCTTCGTGCCACCCGAAGACGGACTTTTGCCAATCCACTGTTGGACTTTTAGAATTTGCCACCCTTAGATGGACCTTTCGCCAATCCACTGTTGGACTTTTGCCACCCGAAGACGGACTTTTGCCAATCCACTGTTGGACTTTAAGAATTTGCCACCCTTAGATGGACCTTTCGCCAATCCACTGTTGGACTTTTGCCACCCGAAGACGGACTTTTACCAATCCACTGTTGGACTTTTAGCTGCTTTGCCACCCGAAGATGGACTTTTGCCAATCCACTGTTGGACTCTTGCCACCCGAAGACGGACTTTTGCCAATCCACTGTTGGACTTTTGCCACCCGAAGACGGACTTTTGCCAATCCACTGTTGGACTTTTGCTGCTTTGCCACCCTTAGATGGACTTTTGCCAATCCACTGTTGGACTTTTGCCACCCGAAGACGGACTTTTGCCAATCCACTGTTGGACTTTTAGAATTTCAAAATTGAATTACTCTCTGCCTCTGCGCCAGACATCTCTGCCGACTCTGCTGAGGAATCACAATCAATGATTTAATCTCGGAGACTCCTAAAAGGATAATATCTCTGCTGGCGAATGGATGAACAATCCGTCTGCTTCGAATTGTCAAGCTTGCCAAAAATAAATTGGACTTTAAGATATGAGGGAATGATGACTCTGCCAGGAATTATTCCATCTGTTTGGGGCTGGATTCTGGTCACAGCAACTCCGCTGGGGATGAGAATTTTTAAATGACGTCCTGCTGGGGAAATGAGCCATTAAAACTCTGCTTGGGGATTTATTCAACCCAAGATCCTTTATAGGGATTATCAACCTTATAACTCGGCTGGGGAGTATTGCTGACAAGATTCGATGCTGACCTCTGTGGGGGATCATTACCAGAGACACAATCTTGCTGGGGATCATGGCTACTCTGCCAGGGATATGCAAATCCTGGTTAGAACATTCCACTGCAACTTGCTAGAAAGAGTCCTTAGAGATCTGTTGGGGAAACCCAAAGCAAATCCACAGTAGTCTGCTGAAGAATATGACTGTCGAGCTTAGGATAAGTACTACAATGCCCCATGTTAGGCGAGCTTTCCTTTAGACAATTCCGTTGGGGATGACGAGTTTATAACAAACTCTGCTAGAGAAAACTGCTTTAAAGCGTCTCGTGTTGGGGAATGCCTTTTGAGAGGATTTTACAGAAGACCAACTGTCCTCAAACTCTACTGGGGATGATCAACACTTCATACTGGGGAACCAAACAATTTGTCCCCGA
This sequence comes from Lathyrus tuberosus, assembly GCA_022829125.1. Taxonomy (NCBI): domain Eukaryota; kingdom Viridiplantae; phylum Streptophyta; class Magnoliopsida; order Fabales; family Fabaceae; genus Lathyrus; species Lathyrus tuberosus. Next base: position 7,455,290 of record JALAZF010000212.1, read on the forward strand.
AGAGGATGTCATAAGAGGATTTTACAGAAGATTTAGCTTCTTCAAACTCCTGCGACTTCGCTGGGGATAATGACCATCAAACTCTACTGGGGGTGATCAACACTTCATGCTGGGGAAACAACATGCCCCATGCTTAAGAAAACCAACAATTGGTCCCCGAAGAGGATGTCATAAGAGAATTTTACAGAAGATTTAGCCTCTTCAAACTCCTAGTGATTTCAACGGGGATTGACCATCAACTTCGGTGTCTGCGAAGCAACTTTATTGGGGAATTCGCAACCATTATCGACACAGAAAAGCTTGTAGCTGTTGGAAGTACTGAATGAGAGAATCGACTTAATAAGATACAACGATACCCAGTTGAACTCAGTTCGTTGATATCGAATCGTCGTGACCGACCGTCGACCGAATGATGGACTTAATCAGTAAACGTTGTGACAAAAGGGTGACAAGTGAACCCTTCCCTGAACATGATTGCCCCAGCCTTCTGCGTGGGGATAAGTGATTACTCGTTTGGAAGAAATGATCCATGATCTCAAAAAGGCTTCCATCTTGCTTTTGAGCCTAGTATGAGACTGCTACCTGCAAACAAAGGATGTGCATGTATGCTCTGAGCTGGATATAACTTCTGCAACTGAGAAAATCTAACTCTGAACCACCACTTGTTGGGAAGGAAGGTTTGCATGCAATCTCTTGCTGGGGGATGCCCTTTAAGAGGATTTTACAGAAGACTTGACATTCAAAATGCCTCAATGTCCTCAAACTCTTGGAGAGATTCGCCAGATCTCGAAGTAATTGCCCCAGACTGCATGGATTACAGAGAAGAAGTCATCTCAAGAGGATTTTACAGAAGACTTGGCATGTTCAATGCTTCAGTGTCTTCAAACTCTTGGAGAGATTCAATGCATCTCAAATTAGCTGCTTCAGATTGTATGGTCTACAAAGGGATTCGCCTTGAGAAGATTCATGAGCAATCTCATATCACCGTGAGATATTCTGCCCCAATACCCTGCACCCTGGATAGGCTGGTCAATCATCTGAATGGACTAACTTCTCATGCTCTTGGTGTGGCCGGCCTCGATACGAGCTTTGAAATGGCTTTGCCCCTGACCGGACTGGTCTTCGCATGAATTCCCCAGAATAACTGACCTTCAGAGAGGTTTCTCGACGTGACTGCCCATGATCTCTGAATGAATGCCCCAGTATAACTGAACTTCGGAGAGATCTCTCGACGTGATTGGCTCAGATGAGCCACACCTTAAAGAGATGGTTCGACGTGATTGCCCCAGATCGACTACGTCTTAGCACAACTTGTTGGGAAAGCTCCTACTCAACAAAGTTTCTTGGGGAGATACCACTGGATGTGGCTGTCCTTCAGGAGTTTCAGGATTCTCAACTCGGCAAGATTAAGCTTCCGGACTGAATTTCCATATGTAAGCTTCTTTTGATGTCAAACAAATGTATGCAAGCAGAAAATGTTTTATTCTGAGAATGAAAATTTTAATGCAACACACATGTTAATCTTGAAGTCTTACTGAAAAGATGTCGCAAACCCTTTTGTGAGCGAATCACGGGTTATAATACGACATTAATTTTTGAATGAAAGAATGCAATGCACATGCAACACCAACAAAGATCTTTTTAGCACAACTCATAGGAGTCAGGAACGCTATCTCTTGGTAGTATGCTTTCGAAATAACCCTGTTTCAATTAGGACTTTTGAGGGTTGTATCGTGGCCTGGTTCACGGTTTTGAGAAAAATGGTTTATGGCTCAAAGTTTATTGGTGCCCACCCACTCTTCGTGATGTTCTCCAATCCTACGTCCAGCTAAATTGCATAAGCGTTCGTCTCTCAAATAGATTTTGTGATCTTTAAGGAACCCATGCATCTGATGATTTGACACCCAATGAGGCTTTGGAGTGACAGTCACCCCTTTGTCTTTTGTTCGTAGTCACACGACTTTGTTCTTGCTCGAGGATTTTCTTTTGTAATCCTTTTGTTTTTCGCTTTCGCATTCTTTTGCCCTCCCTTTTTTTTATCCCTAACTTTTGCCTGGACTGATTCTATTGAATCTTTGATTTTGGAGTCCAGCGGGATGCCCTAACTTTTGCCTAAGTTGCTTGTTTTCAAGTTTCAACTTAGCGGGCTTTTTCTTTCTTTTTTCTTTTTTTTTTTCGCGGAACAAATCGTGTGACACTAGCTTATCTTGACTTTGTTGAAAGGGTTGTGACTGCCTCACTCTTTGATTGTTGATGGATAACCATTGTGGTTTCACATCTCTTGACCTCTTGGCGGTGGAATAGAAGGTAATGGATCCTCAGATGCACACTCCTTTTGAAATTTGAACGCTCGGTCAAATTAACTGACGCCTACCCTGCCCCTAGGTTAAATGTGAGGGTTTTTTCATACGAAAAGAAACTCCTACTTCAAGGCTCAAAGGGGTTAACGAGGGTCTATCTCCCTTATATCTCCAGTGTTTGGGGATTTGAATCAATGCCTGTACATCCTCAACAGGGTTTTATCCAAAAGCACACAATTAGAGATTTTTGCGTTTCCAACTCATCATCCTCCTTCAAGAGTTTAAGCACGACAGTTGGTATTGCAATGCACATATACAAACTTATGAGTGAATACGAATGGATCACTTCAAGAAAAACATGCTTATTGTATTATGATTAACATAAAAAAAAAACAGATTTCATGCATGCATACAAATGTTTTGACAAACATAAAAAGCTACACATGAGAATGCAGTAAAGAAGCTAAATGATTGTCCTTGTTGAGGAGGCTTGACTCCGTCTGGACTTGTTGCTTCTGATGATGTTTTTGCAAACTGGGTGCTCAATCTGATGAAGAAAGTTCAATTTATGGGCCACCCGTCTGGTGTGATAACCTTTGAGTCAATCAAGTTCTGCACCTTGTCTTTACCTTTACCTCTGAAAGACTTGCAATCGTCAATTAAATGGTCAGGTGCTCTAGAATGGTAGTCATACCTGGCATTTGGCATTGAAACCCCAAAGGAAGCTTTGTCGAAGATGATCCTGATGCGACTAGCTCAACCAGTTTGAGTTTGAGCAAATGAGGAAACCCGTTGCGCGTACGGCATCGGAATAGGATCAAACCTCTTCTCAAGTTGTTCTGGCCTTTGCTCATATGCTCTGCCCCTAGGACTCTCTTGGGGAGATGGAGTTGGAAGCTGACAAGAGATATCAGGGATGAGGATTGCTTTGTTTCTTTAACACCGCATTCTGGATTTCTGTAAGCGGACCCATCTGAGACTTCACCCGGTTGACTTCTTCTCTCAGCAGTTTTTGACCTTGGGACAGTGCTTGAATGTCCACCATAAAATGCCCCAGTTGGGCTTTCACCTCAGTCCCCTCCTCTCGGAGTTGTTCCATATCTGAACCTTAACTGTGATGAATTGAGTAGTTGGAAGAAGTCATGTTGGCCGTCCTACCGAGAATACCCAGTCAGAATGAGAAATCCGCTCCAGAACACCTGTTATGCATATGAGTATGAGAATGCAATGCAGAATGCCATGTTCGAATATTTCCAAGGAATCATTATGCTTTGATTCAAAAAAATTTCCTTACACTAACCACAAGAAATAGATGGAAATGCTCAGTGGCAAGTCTCAAAGTTAATATCCCTTGGAAATACAAGAACGTGTATGCGAAAATGATGATGCAGATGCAACAGACATGGGATCAAAGCTTCCATATAATCTGGATAACTGCTGTGCTGGTGACCGAATAAGCTCATAGGTCGGCTCTGAAGAGAATACCTGAATACCAGAATATCTGAATAACCAGAATACCAGGATGCCGGGATATCGGCATAATCAGAATACCAGAATAAACAGAGCACCGGCGTGATCAGAATACGGGCATGCCAGAATATCAGCATAATCAGGGTACCAGAATGTCGGGATATCGGCATAATCAAAATATGGAAATGCCAGAATATCGGCATAATCAGGGCGCCAAAATAATTGGAATACCATAATACCAGGCTGATGAGTCCGCATTGATAAGAGAACCAGAATACCATGTAGGATGAAAGTCAAGGTTACCTGCAAACCTGTAAACAACCCGCCCCTCTCACATGTGGGTACTAGGATGTTCAGTATCCCGGGCTCTCAGGTCGAGAAATGATGATACGTTCACCATTTCTGGTTTGGCATCATCGTCAATCGAGGAGGCCTCAACTGATTCTCCAAAACGAAAGGTCCTCAGCTTCTGGCACTGAGGTCGAGAAGCAATAGTACATTCATCCCTCGGGGTACAGTACTATCGCCAATCGAGGAGTGCCTCCACTGATTCTCTTTCAAAAAGGAAATCCTATGGCGAGTTCCCAGCATTGGGTCCTCGGATCGAGAATGTGCAATGGGTTTGCCACATAATGTGGTCTGCCACTGTCACATCTCGGGAGGAGTGCCGCAACTGAGTCCTCGGGAATGGCCACCAGAGTCGACAGCTCTCTAGATCAACATCCTGGAATACGCAAGATGCGCACGCCATGATGGGTCCCAAGATAGCCTCGTCTAGCTGTGAATTTCGTGAATACCCAACGCACTCCAAATGGCACGTAGGTCCCACTACTCTCCACTCTAATCCTAAGTGTATACTCAAGCCTGTGTAATGGGCTTATCTCTCAGAAATCCCATCCCGCCAAACAGACAAAACAGTGCAGCACAATATAATATATGATATGTAATGCTAAAATGCAGTAAATACTGTAAAGTAAATAAACAGCAAAATAAAGCACAACAGAAAACACCCAATGAAAGAAAAGCAAACAAGCGCTAGGATTGACTCGCTTAGGATGGACCAGCAATAGGTCAACCTCTCCCCAGCAGAGTCGCCAGCTGTCGCTCCCGGGATTTTCATCCTAGTACAAACGCGAAAGTGGCACCGAACAGAGTCGCCAGCAATGTGTATTTATCCCATGCAAGGGAAAGGAAACACTGCATAAACCTGAGAGAAAGGAAAGAGCATGGTCTTACGACCAAGAGAAAGGGTAAGGGAGTCGGTTACGCGAGAGGAAGGTATTAGCACCCCCTCGCGTCCATCGTACCCGATGGGATCCACGCTTGCTTGTCTCGATCAAAGGGTGTAAAGAAAGGAATGTTGGAAAAGAAACTGAAAAAGGAATGGAAAAGGAAAGGAGTGAGAAAGAGAAACAAATGTAGGGAAAATAAAAGAAGTGCTCGCATGGGCCCTACCCCACTGCCTACGTATCTCATCGGGAGCATGAGAATCAGAGCGACGTAGTTCCCCTCACTGGGGATGAATTGTTTGCATTTTTTAAGGAACGACTAACGTTCTAGCTCAGGTGTTGCAGGCTCGCTGGTCCGAGTGCGTTACCGTCTTGCAAGAGAACGAGTAGAAGTGCGTTCGTGCGTTGAGAATGAATGAGATGAGAAAAGAATTCCCGAAGGAAAGACGTTATTGTTTGTTTTTGTCTTTTAGAAGGAAGTGTTTTGGATTTGTTTGTATACGACAGTGTATCTGGATCTTAGTCATTGGAATGTGTACCTTCTCACATTCCAAGATGGAATGGGTAAGAAAGCACACTAAGGGTGAAGAAGACCCTCACACTTAGTTCCAATTATCAAGGTTCAAACACACTAGCATACTTGTGTTTATTAAGTGTTTTGTTGATTATGAAGTGAAGAAGTGTTTTTTATTATTTGCACCTTCAACAAGTATTGCATTTAAGTCCCTCATACAAGATCAAATGTTTAACACATTGACCCAAGATGGGCTATATGCTACACATTCTAAGATTACAAGAGAAGACCCCTTATAATCTTTTCTTTATATGAAAGGCCTAAATGCAATAAATGCCTACCTTTATTATATGTTTTGAATTTTCTTTGAGATGAGAAAAGAGACTCAAGAGAGGAGAAAAGGTAAAACCTATATGGACTAAGACTCAATCCTAATTGAAGATTAAAGAGAGTGATCCTAAAGGTTTGTGAGGTTTCAACCTAAAGTCTAAAGAAAGAAAGAATTAAACAATTCACTTCCAAAGTAGAAGATGAATTGTAATTCAAAAAGGGAAAGTAATGAGTTATTAAAAGAAAGCACATAAGTGCTTAGCAAAACACCAAATGGAATTGTAAAAGAGAAAGGAAAGAAATTTGAATGTGGATTCCTTGTCCACACTCAATTGACACTTACCAAAGCCCCTACATGGTTAGCACAATTACTTACAAGTAAAGTAAGAAAATATAATGAACCGATCAAACTCAAACAAGTTGACAAACAAAGTAAAATGAGATTGAATGCTATACATGCTTCCAAGTCAGAATGTAACTCATATTTACACAACCTAATGTTATCCTAAATGAACATACCCAATCATGCAAACAAAATCTCAATCCAACAAGAAGCAAAGAAGAAAAGGTAAAGTGATGTGAATGTGGTTCATACTTGTGAAACAAGTGACTTAAGGTGCAAGATAAACATCAAACATGCAAAGATGAAACCCAAATGTCACAATCAGAAGTCAATTAACATGCTATACATCCCCAAACAAAACCACAACTCATGGCACAAGTGCCTTCATGATCAAGCAAACCAAACATGAGGCATGCATTCACAAAATGAACAAGTTAAACTTCATGCTTCAAACAAATAGCAAACATGCTTCAAAAATTATGACTTTCACCAATCAAACACCTTAAACACATGCCATTAACATATCAAGTCCACAAGCAATGAATCAGAACCAAAGTCACTCAACAATTAGGTCAAAGTCTCATGGAAGTTTCATGCATTCTTGCTCAAAGCAACACATCAAAAGTCATCCAAAAAAGACTTAAAAATCATCTCATAAATCTCAAACATACCTCAACATATTGTGACCACAATTCAAAAAGAAAGGCATCAAAATCATTTTTTATGATCAAGAACAAAAATGCACAAAATCATATGTCACATTAAGTATGCATACAAATGGAAATTCAAAAGAAATAATGGAACAGGGGCAAAATGGTCATAAAATCAGAAAATAAAATCATAGAAAATTTCCTAAATGTTTTAAGAATACACATGAATTTTTGTAGAATTTTCCAATATGTTTTGGTATTTTTAAAAATTAGAAATCAAACGTGTAGAAAGAAATAAAAATGAAAAATAAATGCAAAATGCAGGGGGGTATGAACATAGCAATTGGACAGTTCAAAATCATTGGGCTTCAATACATGGGGGTGTAATTATCAATCTGGTTAAGTCCAATTAGCACGCAAAACACCATAACTAGCGTGTTCTTCAGTCAACATAGTCAAAGCAATCCAAGCCATCAGATTAAGTCATAGTCAAACAAAAGTCAAAGTACACGGATCCAACACACGCGCATGAGGTCACACACAAATTACCATGTACTGCATCACACAATGTTTAAGTAAATTCAGAAATGGTGCACATGATTTGCACGTGCATTTTAATGTGCTGTCAACTTTTGGACCACACGATCACACACATCCAACGGCCATGATTTAAACTGCAACCAAAACCCTAACTAAAAACCACCGGCCGGAGAGGGACCTCCGGTCACCTTCTCCGGTCACACGCCACCGTCTGCAACTTCACATGTCCCAGAAATGCCCAACTATTATACCAAAATGAAGCCGAGCTCACGTAGATTAAGAATTCACAATTGTTTTTCACATACCAAGCACACACATAGAGAACAGAGGAGATTAAATCATGCCCTAAGTTTTGGATCTAGGCTTCTAAGAAGCTCTATCAACTAGCCGGAGTAAGCAGAGCTTCTATCAAGCTTAAGACAGCAAAAATAAATCAAAACTAAAGAGAATCGAATGAAGAAGAGTGCATGATGAAACCTGAAAATGTGGAGCAATTGGAGATGTTGAGAAAAACCAGAGGAAAGCTTGATATGCTGAGCTTCTAGATCTTCAAACTTAGCAAAATAAATGCTATGGATTCGTAAATAGATGAAGGATGTTGAAGCTTGCAATGGTGCTGAACTTGCAGAAATGGAGTTGTTCTTGTTGCTCTTGATTCAACAATGCCAAACAATGATAATGCAGATGAAAAGTGGAAGAAGAGTGTTGAAATCGTGTGGAATCAGAGAGAAAGTAGAGAGAGTTTGAGGTGTTCTTGGAGAGAAATGTGGTTGTCAAAAACTGAAAAATGAAAATGGAGTGTGTGATTTCTTTTATAGTGTGAGCTTACCACGGTTTAATGAGTTGAGTTAGGGTGAGTCAAGGTGGTTAACTGAGTCCACCCTAACTAACTGAGTCAAGTTAGTTAGGGGGCGAGTGATCAAGGCTGGGTTATGGTGAGGTTAATCTCATGACAGTTATGGTGGAATGAAGAGTGAAGCTTGGAATGGTAAGGTTGTTGTGGCAGAAACTTGCTCAACAAGTTGTTCTCTCTATTTTCATGCAAGGCACGTGATGTTAAACATTGTGTAGGTGATATGTGCTTGACCAAATGTGGAAATAAAGTTCATGGATTGTTTGATGAATGTCTGAACCAAACTGCTAACTCTGATGTGATTCCTCAGTTGGAAATGGTGAAGTTTGCGCATGGATATCTCTCTCTTCAAGCCATGGACATGAGTGATCTTGGTACCATTTCAAAGTGTGTACATGGTACAACAACTTTGATGTTGAAAAGAAGTGAAAATGAGACTTGCAACATATTGAAAATGAGCTTCAAACATAGGAACTCAAGACAGGCTTAAAATGCTGCAGAATGCGCGCATGTGTGGCATGACTTGGTTGTGACCTAGTCAAATTTCAGTTGCATAGACCATACTTTGAGCCATTACAACTTCTCATCCTTTGATCAAATAAAAAAACCATGAACATCAATCTTGAAGATCTCACATAGATGAACAAATTCCATGTTGAAAGATTTTTCACTTGAGGCCTCTAACCATGAGTAATAAGTCAAAACATCTGGCCCACCATGTGTTTGTGAAAATGACATGCGCGTGACTTGAAAATCCTTGGTCATGACCTAGTTTTGAACCTACTTTGCTCAAACTTTGGTCAATCATATCTCACTCAATTTTTATCCAATGGAGATGTTCTACCCATGGATTTGAAGCTCAAAGCAAGGCCTTTCATTGAGGCAGAGTGGAATTTTCATTTGGTGCTTCAATTTTGAATGGCCTTGGTTCCAATTCTGATGCAAAATGGCCAAAACTTGCTATTTTTAGTAACCCTACTTCATCCAAAAATGGCAACTTTCCAAATCTTGATTTTTTCATAATTCCTTTGGAGTTTCTTGACCAAATTTTGTACATTGGACATATGTAACATGAATTTCATGATTTTGGGCTCAAAAAGTCAAGAGTTGACTTTTTCCTCTGATTATTTGACTTTGCCCCAATTTCTCTGATTCTTGATCTTTCTTCCAATTGAACCTCTTCTAAAACCAATTGAGATGCAATCTTCCACACACATACACTTAAGAACATGTAGAATACCATGACAACAAGCTTTGTCCAAAAAATCAGAGATATCCTGATTTTATTAGAAACCCTAATTTTGACCCTCTCTGGTTAGGAGGAAATTGCACATCTTCCAAATCCAAATTCCTCAGAGTATGTTGTGTATCCTCTTAAAGGATGATGAGAAATGCCACTTGAGAATGATTTTGAATCAATGAGTTATCTCCTTTGAGGGTTTTCCTTCAATTTTTGAACCTCTTGCATAGTGAAGGATGTAATGCTTCAATCTCCTATTGAATCTCACCTTCTTGAGGTTTTGGATGATCAATTGAGATAGTATGAGACATGAGAGACCTCTTGGCTTGCCTAGAGCCAACTTGATTGACCTTTTTGTGCTTTGAATGATTCCTTGATTGTCCACCTTCCACCTGACCACATGCCCTGATGGTAAGAAGGATGCCATGCTTCATTTTTCTATATTAAATGCAATGTAATGTTAATGAGGTGGATATGATATGATAAATGATAATGCCATGCTATGATGACAAAGAAGGAGAGCAAATTTTGGGGTATTACACATACATGATAAGAATTAATATGACTGTTATAACTACCATGGCTGGCTAAGTTTTAGATAGGTAGGAATGTAAAGACCATAACCACCGTAATACGTCTATATGTTAATAGAAGTACTTAAGGGCTGTTTTAATCTTTAACACAAGTTTTCTGTACTTAAAAGCAATGTTGGGTAAGATCGAAAGTCGTCCAACCATTTGTGAACTTGTTTAGTTCTCAACTGATCAAATACAGCGAAAGCGCTTTGTTCAGTTGAGTAGGGATTTTTAACACTTTATAAAAGAGATTTTAAAACTATTTTCAGACGCGTTAGTGGGATTAGAATCTGGTTCATTTTGAACCTCTTTAGTTTAGAGATTTCAGGTCAAAATACTTTTCTGTTCAGTTTAGAATTTGCATTTCTTAAAAGTAAGTTTTCCATGACTCTAACGCAATGCGTGCCTTTTTATAAGTGACAATAAAGGGGTTAGTTTAGAGGGTAAACTTGGTTCTGACTACGCGAAAGCGACAGTTCCTGTTAAATTGAATTCTTTTCTTAAAATAGAAGATATTGCCCGTAAGTAGTTATGTTGATGAATATAGAAATATTATCGGTTATGAGAATTACATTCAAGCCTATTATTTTGTCTGAATTTTATTACCTCGTCATTTACTTTTATTTATTTTCCTCTGCATTAGTAAACCCTGAATTGAACTGCCTTAGATAAGCACTGTAACAAACGGAAATCGTTAGATCGACATTTGGTCTCTGTGGATACGATAACTTTTTATATTACTCTGACGCGATTCGTGCACTTGCGAATACAACGCATCAAGTTTTTGGCGCCGTTGCCGGGGACCAATTTCGCCGAATTTCGAATTTCATTTGTTATCACCATTTAGACTAAGGCCGCACGAACTGGTCGATGCGAAGATCTCGCAGCTCCAGTAGTGTAATAGATCCTTTAGTGGAACCAGAACGTTACGCTCGCGCACGACTTTGGCTTCGTCGAATTAAGCAAGCTATGGCCGAAGATCGTAACTAAAGACCCCTTAAGGAATTCGCTCAGCCTGCTGACGAAGAACCGAGCTCTAGTATAATTAACCCTACCATACCTGCCAATAATTTTGAACTAAAACCGTCCCTATTACAACTAGTTCAACAAAACCAATTCGCAGGACTACCATCTGAAAACCCAAACCAACATCTAAAAGTCTTTATCCAGTTGTCAAACACCTTTAAGACCAATGGTGCTAGTCCTGAGGCGATTCGTTTAAGACTATTTCCCTTTTCCCTTAGAGACAAAGCCCTAACTTGGTTAGATTCCCTTCCAGCCAATTCTATAACAACATGGGAAGACCTTAGGAGAACATTCCTTGCCAGATACTTTCCCCCAAGCAAAACAGCCGTTCTCCGAAACCAAATAACAAGATTTACCCAAAACCAAGGAGAATCGCTATTTGAAGCTTGGGAGAGGTATAAAGACCTTCTAAGGGCTTGTCCACACCACGGTTTGGAGCAATGGTTGATTATACATACCTTTTACCACAGACTTCATTTTAACACAAAGATGTCCATCGACGCTGCCGCTGGCGGTGCCCTGATGAACAAACCCTATCCTGATGCTTGTGGTCTCATTGAACATATGGCTCAAAACCATCACCAATGGGGAAACGAAAGAGCAACAGTAGAAAAGAAAGAAGCCCAGGAGGTAAACATGAGTTAAGCTCTATAGACATGATGCAATCCAAAATGGATGCTATGGCCCTCAAGATCGATCAAATGTATGCACAACCAACCGCTGCAGCAGCAGTAGTATCGGATTACGAACTTTGTGGTACTAAAGGTCATCAATCAGCTGACTGCCATCTGTTAAACGAGACTAACCCAGACCCAGTCAACTATGCCCAAGGAAACCCGTTCTCAAGTACTTACAACCCTGGATGGAGGAATCACCCTAATTTTTCCTACAAAAACAATAACCCTATCCAAAACCAAGCACCTCCGAGATCAACCAACAATCAAGCACCTAGACAAAACCAACCTATGCAAGCAGTGCCACCTAAGCCAAATATTGAGAAAGTGCTAAATGATTTTATGACAGCACAAGCCCAGCAAAACAAAGAGTTCCTAAATCAGAATATTCATGTGAATGAGCTGCTTACCCAACTAGGAACCAAAATGGATCAAATGGCCACCCACAGCAAGATGCTTGAAACCCAGATCTCTCAGGTAGCCTTAAAGCAAGCACCCCAAACTACTCCTGGAGGACAATTTCCTTGACAACCTCAACAGAACCCTCGAGGGCAAGCTAACGCTGTTACCTTACGAAGTGGAACCACTTATGAAGGGCCTAAAAACCCGACATTGAGTGACTCCGAGATTTCCAAAAAGGATGCTACCCCCAAAGATGAGGAACCCGTAGAAATTGAGAAACCAAAAGACAAAGATAAAGGAGAAGTTACGGACGAAGCTTCAACACCCCCTCAGCCATATAAACCACAAATTCCCTATCCACAAAGACTTAAACAAACTAAGATCAATGACCAATTCCAGAAGTTTGTTAAAGTTATAGAAAAACTCCATGTAGAGATTCCTTTTACAGAAGCCATCACCCAAATATCATCTTATACTAAATTCCTGAAGGACATCCTCACCAATAAACGTAGACTTAACGATCCAAAACCAGTGGAGTGTAATTCCATTTCCGAGAACAAACTTGCCAAAAAGGACAAAGATCCGGGGAATTTCTCCATACCCTGTATTTTGGGGAATCATGTCATAGATAAAGCCTTTCTGGACTTAGGAGCCAGTGTAAGCCTAATGCCCCTTGCAGTTTGTGAACGATTGAAACTAGGAGATTTGCAACCTACTAAGATGTCTCTCCAATTAGCTGACAGATCTATAAAATACCCTGTAGGCGTATTAGAAGACATCCCAGTTAGAATAGGCAAGTTGTTCATTCCCACCGACTTCATCGTAATGGACATCAAAGAAGATAAAGATATCCCAATCCTCCTAGGAAGATGCCCCAGGCGGGTATTCTTGATTTTCCAAGAAGCATTTAATGTCATGGTACCAAGGCTTGTCGTCAGACACTGCATCAACATCAAACACAAAAGCAGGTCTATCGAGACGAGATACATCAATCCTGGGTACAAAGTTTCAACCATGCACTTTGATCATCGAAGATATAGTGGCCAAGGCGTCTGCAAACTTATTTTCATCTCTGGGAACATGGTACAACTTGACAGTTGTAAAGAGTGTCAGCAATCTCCTCGTATAATCTCTATACGGAATCAAATTCTGCTGATGTGTGTGCCAAGTTCCCTTTACTTGATTGATTACCAATGCTGAATTACCAAAGATATCGAGGGTCTTGATTCGTAAATCAATAGCCTCCTCAATCCCTAGTATGCAAGCTTCGTATTCTGCTTCATTGTTGGTACACCCGAAAGTTACTCGTGCAGTGAAGGGCATGTGAACACCTTCTGGCGTAATGAGAACTGCACCAACTCCGCACCCATTCATATTAACTGCCCCATCAAACATCAAACTCCATTTGGATTCAGGGTCAGGCCCCTCCTCCAGAAGTGGTTCCTCGCAGTCTTTTGCTTTGAGAAACATGATGTCCTCATCCGGGAAATCAAACTTCATGGGCTGGTAATCATCAAGAGGTTGTTGCACAAGATACTCTGACAGTATACTTCCTTTGATTGCTTTTTGCGAAGTATATTGAATATCGTACTCTGTCAGTACCATCTGCCACCTTGCAACTCTGCCTGTAAGCGCTGGTTTCTCAAAAATATACTTGACTGGATCCATTCTTGAGATCAGCAGGGTTGTATGTGTGAGCATATATTGTCTCAATCGCTTTGCGGCCCATGCGAGTGCACAGCATGTCTTCTCGAGCATTGAATAACGCGATTCACAATCTGTAAACTTCTTGCTCAGGTAGTAAATAGCATGTTCTTTCCTACCTGTCTCATCGTGTTGACCGAGAACACAACCCATGGATCCTTCGAGCACTGTCAAGTACATAATCAGTGGTCTCCCTTGAACTGGAGGTATCAGAATTGGAGGTTCCTGCAAATATCTTTTTATTTTATCGAATGCATTTTGAAAATCATCATTCCACCTGACCGTTTGATCTTTTCTTAGCATTTTGAATATCGGTTCGCAGGTGGCAGTTAGGTGAGATATGAACCTTGAAATGTAATTCAATCTCGCTAGAAAGCCGCGAACTTCTTTCTCAGTTCTCGGTACAGGCATATCTCGTATAGCTTTCACTTTAGCAGGATCAACCTCTATTCCTTTTTCACTGACAATGAAACCAAGCAATTTTCTGGACCGCACGCCGAAAGTACACTTGTTAGGATTCAGTCTCAACCTAAATTTCCTTAACCTCTCAAATAACTTCTTCAAGTTGATCAGATGTTCTTCTTCTGTCTTTGATTTAGCAATCATGTCATCCACATAGCACTCGATCTCTTTATGAATTAGATCGTGGAATAACATCACCATTGCTCTTTGATAAGTTGCCCCTGCGTTCTTCAACCCAAAAGGCATCACTTTGTAACAGAAGGTACCCCACGGGGCAATGAATGTTGTCTTCTCCATGTCTTCAGGCGCCATCTTTATCTGATTGTACCCGGAGAATCCATCCATAAATGAGAACACTGAAAACTGAGCAGTATTGTCAACTAGCACATCAATATGAGGGAGTGGAAAGTCATCTTTAGGGCTCGCCCTATTGAGATCTCTGTAATCCACGCACATTCTGACTTTGCCATCTTTCTTCGGCACCGGTACTATATTGGCCACCCAGGGAGGGTAGTTTGTTACTGCCAGAAAACCTGCATCCAACTGTTTTTGTACCTCTTCCTTGATCTTCAAAGCCATTTCTGGTTTTGTTTTGCGCAGCTTCTGCTTGACCGGTGGACAGTCCTCTTTCAATGGTAGTCTATGCACAACTATGTCTGTATCTAAACCTGGCATATCTTGATATGACCAAGCAAAGATGTCAACATATTCACGTAGCATGACTATCAGTTCTTGCTTTACCTCAGCCCGCAGACTTGCACCGATCTTGATCTCTTTCTTGCTTTCTTCTGAACATATATTGATAACCTCAAGAACTTCCTGATGAGGCTGAATGGTCTTCTCCTCCTGTTTCAACATCCTAGCCAACTCTTCCGGGAGTTCATAGTCTTCATCACTTTCCTCCTCGGCTTGATAGATCGGATTGTCGAAATCATACGTGGGCATAACAGAATCGTTTTCAGAGGAATCCACAAAATCAAGTCTGCATGATTGGATCGATGCTTTATCTTAGATTATTATTGCTTGAAAACAAAAGAAAAGAAAGTGCATTATCATTTTTAATTTTCTTTGTGCAAAAATAAAAATAAAGAAAGAATAAAGGAACACAAATTTGCAAACAAAAACGTCCTTTTTATTGATGTTTGAACATTATATGAGAAAATATGGTTGCCCTACAAATGGATCCTCACACCTTGGGCAGAGTGTGGGATTTTATGCATTATGAAAGACAAGAATTATTACTCTGAATGGTGTACAACATGAATGATTTCTTCACTAGCCCAGTTTTGCAATGCCTCGCCTGGAGCAAGTGAATACACCCATCTGTCCAGATAATTTGAGCTTTCAGCATCATCTTCTATTGCTGAGCAAGACTGATTAGGTTTGATAATTCCTCCACTGTTGAAATTGATTGGCCCACGGAATCGGGGAACTGGCGTCTGGCCCGGTTGGTATCCAATGCCGAACTTATCTTCCTTCACGAACACGTCGATAGCTTTACCCCAACCTTGGGCATTTCCGCTTTCAACCACTTCTCTGGCCTGCTTGTAGGACACAATTGATGTACTCGGCCCAACTGGCGCATTGGACACCGCTGATGTTGAAGTAGATTCTGGGAATTGGTTGATATTCAGGGCTTCAAAGGACTGGCACAGGGTTTCATGAATCTCTCCCTCCATTTCCACATATTTGAAAGTGGATAGATGACTCACAAATATATCTTCCTCACCGCAAACGGTAACCACTTGACCCTCGAACACGTATTTGAGCTTCTGATGTAGTGTGGAGGTAACTGCGCCTGCTGCGTGAATCCATGGTCGGACCAACAAACAGCTGTAAGCAGGCTGAATGTCCATAACGTGAAAGATTGTCTTGAATATCTGTGGACCAACTTGTATTGGCAATTCTACCTCTCCAAACACCGATCTTTGGGATCCATCGAAAGCTCTCACAATCAAATCACTGGGTCTAAGGATCAATCCATCTACTTCAATTTTCATCAGGGCCTTTTTGGGTAACACATTCAAGGAAGAACCTGTGTCTACCAGCACATGCGACAAAACAGCTCCTTTGCATTCAAGTGTGATGTACAACACTTTGTTATGATTACGTCCATCTGGAGTCAAATCCCTATTCGTAAACCCCAACCCGTGGCTCACATTGACATTAGAAATTACCCTCTCCACCTGATTCACCGTAATCTCATGGGGAACGTATACCATATTTAAAACCTTCAACAAAGCAGCCCGGTGTGTATCTAAACTCATTAACAGGGATAATATTGAGATTTTAGAGGGTGTCTGATTGAGCTGATCAATGATCTTGTAATCGCTCTTTTTGATAATCCTCTTAAATTCCTCAACATCATTGTCAAAACTGACTTTAGGGTCCTCTTCCTAAACAGGCACCTTGTCATCAACAACCTGTTTCCCTTTTGTCCTTGCAGCGGCTTCAACTTCTTTATCACTCCTTAGAGTCTGGGGAGCAAACAGTCGACCACTTCTGGTAAAACCACTCGGTCCACTGACATTCTCAACAACCTCTGCTTTTTGTTGACTTCCTCCCTGATGAGTATTAGTTCCATATTGCCATGGAACTGCCCGATTAGACACATAAGAAGCAGATTCAGGAACTATAATCGTAACTGGTCTCGGCCTCTCGGGCACGATGATAGCAACAGGATCTTCAACGGGCACCTGTATTTCAACTGGATTATAATAAATGGTAACGGCATAAACATCTTTTTCCTTCTCTACCTTATCAAACTGAAGTCTTCCTTCATCCATAAGATCCTGCAGTCCAACTTTCAACTTACTGCAGCCATTAATCTGTCTTGAACAATCCTCACAATCAGAGCCACAGCCAAGAAATACCTTTCCTTTTAACAAACGCTCTTTTACAATCAACAGCGGAGTCTTTACCAAATTAACATCGGTAATCAGATTCAATCTCTCGCCATCAGAAATAGCATTCATGCTTGCACCTCCATGATGGGGCATTGGATTATCACAAACATTTGGCGGCTTAGAGAAATTAATAGCTTTTGCGTCAATCAGATCTTGAACCTTATGTTGAAAAGCCCAGCACTTTTTTGTCGAGTGACCTGGCGCACCTGAATGAAATTCACATCGAACATTAGCATCATAACCTTGAGGCAATTTTCCAGTATCTAGCGGCCTCATAGTCCGAAGTTCAACCAACTTCTCTTTGAGCAATTGTGGTAACAAAGCAGCATATGTCATAGGCAAGGGATCAAACTTACAGTCCCTTGGTCTATTAGTCTGGAATCGGGGTCTATCTTGTTGATCTGGAGCTTGCTGTCCTGCTGGAACTGGAATGGTTACAGCATCCACCTGATGATAAGACTGAGTCCTACCTCTGCCCTTTCCTCTATACACAGCACTGGACTCCCCTTCTCTTTTCCTTGGTCCATTAGGAAAGGGTTTCCTCGAACTCGAAGCGCCAGTCCCACTGACGTCTTAAATCTTACCCAACTTCAGCAGACTCTCTATTCGTTCCCCAGCAATAACAATATCGGCAAACCCTGTTGATGGACACGCAGCCAATCTATCCAAATACGTCCCTTGGAGTGTGCTCATGAACATATCAGCCATCTCACGATCAGCCAAAGGTGGTTGAACTCGAGCAGCCAATTCCCTCCATCTCTGCGCGTATTGTTTAAAGCCCTCCTTGTGATCCTAAGTCATACTCTGCAGCTGAGTACGATTGGGTGCCATGTCCAGATTATATTGATAATGTTTCAGAAACGCAGCGCACAAATCTTTCCAGCTCTTTATATGAACCCTGTCCAGCTTAACGTACCACTCCAAGGAGGCGCCTGACAGGCTGTCCTGGAAGAAATACATCCAGAGCTTTTGGTCTTCAGTATAAGCGGCAATCTTGCGATTGTAAGCTTGCAAATGTGTTTTGGGACAAGTACTGCCATTGTACTTATCCAATGTAGGGAGCTTGAACTTGGGAGGGATTCTCACACCCTGCACGAGACCCATGTCCTCTACATCAATCCCCAGAGGATTTTGGCTCTCAATAGCCTTGAGTCTTTCATCTAACCTTTCGTACTTCTGGTCTTCATTGTAGAAACCCATGTCGTTATTGAATGTCGTAAACTGGTCATCTTGACCATCCTCCAAACCATTATTATCAAATCCCAGATGTACCCCACCAGTGGGGATGTTGACGACAGGAGGAGTGCGCACATTGGGATTTGGGATTTCAATCTCCAGCCTCTGAATAGTGACTCTCATGGCATCTTGACCAACCTCATGGTCTCCTGACCGGCCCTCAGCTACTGCTGACCTTGAGCAATCCCCTGCATAAGGTTCATGAACTGCTTCATCCTCCCCCTCAAATCAGGTAATTCAGTCTGAACTTGTTCCATGACTCTGGCTTGATTGCGTCGGGTAGAGTATCGGTGAACTAGGGTATCAGCTATCGTGCCTGAAAACCAAATAAAGGTTAGCAGGCGCCTGCAAAAAGAAGACCTGCAATGCAAAAAAATGATATGCTATGCAAATGCAAATGCACAGTTATGTTTGTCATTTCAAGATACTTTTCATATCCTGATTCCAATCATAACCACAAATTCCTGACGACCAGAAATCATGATTATTGAGTTTTGCCTTGAAGAGATATTCATATACGCCGATCACAAATGTATGAAGACCAGAAATAGTGATTGGGTAGTGTGCTAGTGTGTAGATATCTTATCACATCACATATATCTGAAGACCAGAAATTGTGAACAGAAATAGCTCATTTCATACAAATTCCCAAAAGTTTTCAATCACATTTGTCATAGTTTCAGCAACAGAATAAGAAACAAGCAGTCAAATGGATCCATCAACAATTCTGATGGTAACCATTGCAAATTACAAAGAAATGACAAAAATCATTAATCTGACAGCTCTACATCCTTCAGCTTCTGGCTGAAATACTTAATCTCTTCGAACAGGATCCGGGTACGCTGATGATGTGGCTTCTCAATCAGCTCCTTGATTACGACGTCCCTTTTCTCCAATGCATCAGATAATGAACCCATGTGCATCAGCAAGGCTTCATCTTCATCGGCTCCTTTACGCCTCTTAATTCCAGCTTGAATTTTAACCAGCTTCAGATCTGCCGTGACATCTTCAAGCTCTTTGTTGGCAATTTTCAGCTTATCTTCAGCATTCCTTACCTGTTCTTGGCTTTTGCCAAGATCCTCACGATACTTTCTTCTTTCTACATGTGCTTTCTTCAGCTCTTCATCTTTATCTTTTAACTGGATTAGCAATTCAGAGTTTTCAATTCTGACTTCATCCCAAGCTTGACGAAGTTTAGCTAATGAATCCTTGCTTCGGACTAGCGCTTGCTTTGTAGCCTTGTGAGCCTGACTAGTATCATCTGCTCCCAAAGTAAGTTTTCGGAAGTACCGGGATCTATCATCAAAATCTTCTTCTTTGTCTGCCAAGATTTTCTCCGCTTTCAAAGCTCTCTTTTCCAACTCTTTGTTGTCAGCCAAAGCTTTCTGAAGACATCTGCTCATTCCAGAGTTCTCTACCTGCAACTCTCTAACCATTTTCTTCCATTTCTCGCACTCTTCAGCCGGTACCATGGAGTGTTGATTTGGACATAAGAGGATCTCTCTTGAAAAGGGTAGCAACAGCTCTTTGACCTTTATCTCAATCCAAGCATCGTAGTCAGGGTATGATCTACAGTCTCCTTTACCAAAAGTTAACTTTCCTGCTCTTTGCCTAAATTTCCAGGCCTTTATTACTTCTGGCACTCTTTCATTCTTGGTTGCCACGAAAAACAGAGAAGCACTAATCTCCTCATCAGCAGGAGGATTTCTCGAAGCATAACCAAATTGTCTAACAGACAACACCAGGTTGTAGTTAATCCCACCTCTTCTTCCAAGTAGAGGCACATTCGGAAAACTCCCACATTTAACAGTAAGCTCAATCATCAGTAACTTGGGATCAAACCAAATGATGTTATTGGCAGTCAAACCTATCAATCTCTTGGACCATTTTATTGTCTCAGCAGTTTCTACAAAAGCACCAGTTCGAGGTAAATGTTTGAAGAGCCAATGACATAACAATTGGGTACAGCAACTAACCAGACTTCCTCTTCCCTTTCCATTTTTGTAGTGTACTGAGTAATAAAAATCCCCTAGCAGGGTAGGAATCGGATTCTTTAAAACGAACACTTTCATTGCCTGCATATCAACAAAGTCAGGTTGACCGGGGAAAAGCACAAACCCATAGATACAAAGAGCTAACACAGCATTGTAAGTAGTCCAATTTCTAGCCTTGGCAGCTTCCTGAGCTTGTTGGAAAAGAAACTCCACATGAAATCCTTCATCTTCTTTGAGTTTACTCAGGCCACTTTTTACAACAAACAAGTCCAGATGTAGAACAGCAGCAAATACTTCGGGGGTAAGAGCACCTCCAGAAAAATACGGTATAGAAGACGTGACTGGAATTCCCAAAATAAATGAGAATTCCTCCAAAGTAGGCATCAAAATATAGTCAGGGAACAGGAAACATCTCATTGATGGTTCATAGAACTGTAAGAAAGTGTGCAACCCATCCTTCTCGTACTTTGTGAATGCACATACCACTTTAATCAGCTCTCCATATTCCTTCTGAAAAGTGCTGAGAACACCAGAACCAACCATACCTATCATCTTGTTCAATGAATCCAGCTTAGGATCAGGGAATTTGTATGACACATTATTCTTCCTTTTAACCTCAACCTCTTGGGAACTCATGATTGGAATCAGACAATATGGTAGGTACCTGAAAATGACAAACATAACCTGTTATGACATGAGTATGCAAATGCAAAAGGCATGTGATCAAGCATCCAGATGTCTGTGTCTGTGTTGAACTGTGTGCACTGTGTCTCTGTACTGAATCTGGAAATATATCTGAGATGAATACTCAAACCACTGTCATAGGATACACCGTCTGTAACAATCATAGGATCACGAGTAAGGTATGTAAGAGGCTAGGTTACCTGCAAACCTGTAAACATCCCACCCATACTCACATGTGGTTCCTAGAAAATAAGGCTTGTCAGCTTCAGAGGTTTGAGAAGCGATAGCACATTCAGCCCGTAGGATACAATGCTATGCCAATCAAAGAGGTCGTCCACTGACTCACCTTAGAAAATAAAGGTCATCCTATGCAAGTTCCAAAGTGGGCCCTCGGGTGCGAGTGGGTTTGCCACAGAATGTGGTCTGCCACTGTCACCACTAAAGAGAGATGTTTCCACTAAGGTCCTCATGATCGGTCACTAGAGTCGACAGCTCTCTAGATCAACATCCTGGAATACGCAAGATGCGCACGCCATGATGGGTCCCAAGATAGCCTCGTCTAGCTGTGAATTTCGTGATTACCCAACGTACACAGATGGCACGTAAGTCCCACTAATCTCCACTCTAAATCTAAGTGTATACTCGAGCCTGTGTACTGGGCTCATCTCTCAGAAATCTCATCCCGGCAACAGACAGAACAGTGCAACACAGTATAATATATGAAATGTAAATGCTAACATGCTGTAAATATGGTACAAGTAATAAAATACAGTAAACAGCAAATACAAGATGACAGTAAACACCCAATGAAAGAAAAGCAAACAAGCGCTAGGATTGACTCGCTTAGGATGGACCAGCAATAGGTCAACCTGTCCCCAGCAGAGTCGCCAGCTGTCGCTCTCAGAATTTTCATCCTAGTACAAACGCGAAAGTGGCACCGAAACAGAGTCGCCAGCAATGTGTATTTATCCCAAGAGAGGGAAAGGGAACACCGCATAAACCTGAGGGAAAGGATAGAGCATGGTCTTGCGACCAAGAGAACTGGATTCGGGAGTCGGTTACTCGAGAGGAGGGTATTAGCACCCCCTCGCGTCCATCGTACCCGATGGGATCCACGCTTGCTGCTTCAATCAGAGGGTGTAAGGAAATGATATTGGAAAAAGAACTGGAAAAGGAATGGAAAAGGAAAAGAGAGAGAAGGAGAAACAAATGTAGGGAAAATAAAAGAAGTGCTCGAATGGGCCCTACCCCACTGCCTACGTATCTCATCGGGAACATGAGAATCAGAACGACGTAGTTCCCCTCACTAGGGATGGATTGTTTGTGTTTTTTATGGAACGGCTGACGTTCTAGCTCAGGTGTTGCAGGCTCGCTGGTCCGAGTGCGTTACCATCTTGCAAGAGAACGAGTAGAAGCGCGTTCGTACGTTGAGAGTGAATGAGGTGAGAAAAGAATTCCCGAAGGAAAGACGTTATTGTTTCTTTTTGTCTTTTAAAAGTTTTGCATTTGTTTGCATATGGTGGTGTATCTAAATCTTAATCATTGGAATGTGTACATCCTCACATTCCAAGATGGAATGAGTAAGAAAGCACACTAAGGGTAAAGAAGACCCTCACAGTTAGTTCCAATTATTAAGGTTCAAACACACTAGCATACTTGTGTTTATTAAGTGTTTTTGTTGATTAAGAAGTGAAGAAGTGTTTTTCTTTATTTGTACATTCAACAAGTATTGCATTTAAGTCTCTCATACAAGATCAAATGTTTAACACATTGACCCAAGATGGGCTATATGCTACACATTCTAAGATTACAAGAGAAGACCCATTATAATCTTTTCTTTATATGAAATGCCTAAATGCAATAAATGCCTACCTTTATTAGATATTTTGAGTTTTCTTTGAGATGAGAAGATGAAAGACTCAAGAGAGGAGAGAAAGGTAAAAATCTATGTGAACTAAGACTCAATCCTAATTGATTAGTTAAGGGAGTGATCCTAAAGGTTTGTGAGGTTTCAAAACCTAAAATCTAAAGAAGGAATGAATTAAACAATTCACTTCTAAAGTAGAAGATGAATTGTAACTCAAAAGGGAAAGTAATGAGTTAATCAAAGAAAGCACATAAGTACTTAACAAAACACAAGATTGAATTGTAAAAGATGAAAGGAGAGAAGTTTGAATGTGGATTCCTTATCTACACTCAATTTCAACTTACCAAAGCCCCTACATGGTTAGTAAACATGGAAACAAATATAAGAAGTAAAAAGCAATTAATAGACATTAAAGTGCAAAAGAACAAGATGAAGAATCCAATCTTAATATCACAACCAGAATGTGAACCATATGGACAACAAGGGATTATCATCATACAAGTTCAAATGAACAAGCAACAATCATCATCCATTAGCATTTAGACATGTTATCATAAGAAAGGATAGATGAAAGATGAAAAGAAATGAAAAGAACATGCATAAATGGAACATGTAATCCAACAATCAGAATTGAAACTAAATGAAAAAAGGTTTATAAACATCTCAAAAGTATTCATAAATCAATGATCAAGACATTCAAGAAGTAATAGAGGAAGAATTGAAGTAAAAGTTCAAAAGAAAGTGCAAACAATACATGTTAAGGATGCACAAAGTTCAAGTTAAAATGAACATGTGAAGATGACCTATAATGTGTCCCAAGGACCTATACTATCATATGAATAGCTCATAAAATATGCAAAATGCTCATACAAATATGCACACAAAGAATTCATGCAAACATGCACCAAAGTTAAGATGATATGACATGTATTATGTTTCAAATGTAATGCATCAAACAAAAATCAAATGAACTCATGAAAATTATGCAAGCATGGTAGTAGAATGGCTAAGTCATAAGTGAATCATACATCAAGATAGCATGTACAAATTCCAAGCAAAATGACTTCAAACAAAGCAATTAGGTCAAGTTGAAACATCATGCAAAATAGTGCAAAGATAAGCATCAAAACATGTCATAAAATGACCTAAAAAATAAAAAAAAAAATCATCTAACATACTTCAATGTGTTAGTGAATCAATGCAAAAAGAATCATGTCAAAACAATTTGTAATGAACAAGAACAAAATTCCACAAACTCATGTATCACATTTGGAATGCATACAAATGGAAATTCAGAGAAAATTATAAAACAGGGGTAAAAATGTAATAAAATCATGAAATAAAAATTTCAAAAACTTCCTAAATGTCTTGAAAACACTCATGAATTTTTCTAGAATTTTCTGATGTAGTTTTGTATTTTTAAAAATAAAAAATGAAACATGCATAAAATGAAAAAAATAAAATGAAATTGAAAACAAGCAGGGGGTGCATGCATAGTAAACTAACAGTTCAAAATTGTTTGGGCTTTGAAACGCATGGTGTAAATAGTAAAACCAGGCCTGGTCCACACACGCGCAATCCACACTAGCAATCATGCACACTCAGTCAAACAAAAGTCAAGCAATGATCACCCTTGGATCAAGTCAAGTCAACACAATAGTCAAAGTAAGACAAAGCAACGGCTCAGATCAAAAGTACATCACAATAACCATGAACTCACACACACACGGTCAAGCTGATTCAAAAAGAATGCACGTGCAGGGGAGGGTGGATTTTAATGTGTTGTCACGTTTTGGAGCGTTAGATTAAAAGATCCAATGGCTGTAATTCAAACTGGCACAAACCCTAACAATTAAAGCTACCGGCCGGAGAGGGACCTCTGGTCACCTTCTCCGGCGAGAACCACCACCTGCAAATCTCACATGTTCACCAAAACACACAATGCGCATACCAAAATGAAGCTGGGATAATGGAGATCAAAGATACGCAATTATTTTTCACATAACAAGCATGTACACAAAGAACAGAGGAGGAGAAGATATGCCCTAACTTTGGATCTAAACCTCTACAAGGCCTATCAACTAGCCGGAGTAAGCAGAGCGTCTATCAAGCTTATATTAACAAAAACAAGTCAAAATTAATGAAAATCAACTGAAGCAAAGTTTAATGATGAACCTGAAAATGTGGAGAAATTGGAGATGTTGAGAGAACCAGAGAAAAGCTTGATATGCTGAGCTTCTAGATCTCCAACCTTAGCAAAATAAATGCTACTGATTCACGTATTGAGGAAGGGAATTGAAGGTTGCAATGATGGTGAACTTGTAGAAGCTGAGTTGTACTTGTTGATCTTGATTCAACCACACCAAACAATAAGCAATGGAAGAACAATGGAGTTGAAATCGTGGAGAAGAAGATGAGCAAACTCAGAGAGAATGAGAGAGTTTCTGAAGTGAAAAAGGAGAAAAATGATGTTGAAGTTAGAAATGTGAGTGAAGCTTTTGTTTTATAGGGAGCTCTAACCATGGTTAACCTAAGTGAGTTAACTGAGTCATGGTGGTTTAGGTGAGTCATCCCTAACTAACTGAGTCAAGTTAGTTAGGGAGAGCAATGATATGGTGATGGTAACTTATGGCAAGCTATGGTGGAGGTGAAAGTGAAATGGCACGGCTGGTTGTAGCACAAACTTGTTCAGCAAGTTGGTTTTTCCATTCTCATGTATTATGAAGCACGTGGTATTATGAATGTGATAGGTGTTTGGTTAAATGAAGAAATGGTTGGAGGGTGTGATCAATGCACGTGCAAGCTGCTGTGGATTTTCAGCAACAACATTATTCTTTTTCTGGTTTGGTGACAGTTTGAAACAAATGGAAACATGGATGTTTAATGGTGATTTTCTCTCTTGTTAATGCATGGTTTGATGGGGTTTTGGAGTCATTGAAAAGAGATGATATGAGAGAACATGTTTGGTATGAAAAATGAATTGAAATGAGGCTTGGAATAGGTTGAAAAATGGATTGGAACACACAAGTTTGGAACTGGTCATGGGCGAGGCAAAGGGGTTGGCTGGCAAGGCATCTTGGCACCTGGGTTTTCAGCATGATCATAGCAAATTAGGCTCAACATAACTTCTTAACCTTTGATCAAATGAAAAAATCATGCACCCAATTTTGAAGATCTCACATAGAGGAACAACTTTCATGTTGAAAGATTTTCCATTTGAGGCCTTTAACCATGAGTAATTGATCAAAACATTTGGCCCACCACATGTTCGTAAAAATGATGGCGCGTGACCTAAAATTTGCCCAAGCTGACTTGCATTTTTGCCCAAGTTTTCCTCAACTTTGATCATCCATAACTCTCTCAATTCTTATCCAATGGAGATGTTCTACACATGGATTTGAAGCTTGAAACAAGATCTTTTGTTATGGCCAAGTGGAATTTTCATTTGATGCTTCAATTTTGAATGGCCTTGGTTCAAAGTGTAGTGCAAAATGGCCAAAAATTACTATTTTTGGAAACCCTACCTCTTCCAAAAATGGCAACTTTTCAAATCTTGATTTTTTCATGATCCCTTTGGACTTTCTTGATCAAATTTTGTACATTGGTCACATATGACATGAATTTCATGAATTTGGCCTCAAAAAGTCAAAGGTTGACTTTTTACTCTGATTATTTGACTTAGCCCCAATTTTCCTGATCTTTGATCTTTCTTCCAATTGAACCACTTCTAAAACCAATTGAGAGGCAATTTTCCACACACATACACTTAAGGACATATAGAGTACCATGACATCAAGTTTTGTCCAAAAAAACAAAGATAACCTGATTTAATTGAAAACCCTAAGTTTGGCCCCTTCTGGTTAGGAGGAAATTGCACATCTTCCAAATCCAAATTCCTCTGAGTATGTTGTGTATCCTCTTAAAAGATGATGAGATATGCCACTTGAGGATGACTTTGAACCAATAAGCTATCTCTTTTGAGGGTTTTTCTTCAGTTTCATGGACTTCTTGCATAGTGTAGGATGTAGTGCTTCAATCTCCCATTGAATCTCACTTTGTTGAGGTTTTGGATGATCAATTGAGATAGTATGAGACATGAAAGACCTCTTTGCTTGCCTTGAGGCAACTTGTTTGACCTTTTGTGCCTTGAATGATTCTTTGATTGTCCACCTTTCACCTGATAACATGCCTTGATGGTAAGAGGGATGCCATGCTTCATTTTTCTATGTTAAAGATGCAATACAATGTTAATGAGATGGATATAATATGTGATATGATAATGCTATGCTATGATGACAAAAGAGAGAGCAAATTTTGGGGTATTACAGGAGGTTTTCAAGTTCTACAAGGTTCAGGTTGGTGAATTTTTCATGCTCACAGAACTTAGTTTTCTTGTATGCATTATGATCTATGATGTTCACTGATTGTTCTGAGCTATTTTATTTGAAGTTTGGACGTGTAGTTTGTGTGTATCGTGAGTTTAAAGTTTTAGATCTAGAGTTGTTTTTGTTCGATTCTCACTATTGGTTGATTGTTTGTTAAAATGGACTGGATATTTGAGATCCTCGCGTTTTTCTGGTCAAGATGGAGTACTCATACGCAATTTCTGGAAACAAATGCACTACAGCTCACCGGAGAGGGTGGCCGGAGCCCTAGCTCCGGCGGCTGCCTGAAATTCAGTCCGCGAGGGAGGTTCCATGAAGAAGAAGCAATCCGTTCGTCCATTCCTTTGATCCAACGTTCATCATGCGTCCACGTGTTTTGTTTTTTTTTGTTTTTATTTGTTGCTTATATGCTTTCTCACCCACGCTTACTACCATGTGCCTCATATCATGACCAGTGTTTTCTTTTAATTTTTGATTGTGTGATTGAATCGTGTGCGTTGATGTAATCGTGTGGTGGGGAGAGGGACAGCACATTAAAAAGATCATGTGCCAATCACGTGGGGGTGTACTTGATAGGCTGATTGTTTATATGCGCGCATGTGTCTTGGGTTATGGTGTGTCTGGGGAATCTGGACCGTTGATATTAATTATTTTTTATCTTGTGGATTGTGTTCGTTTTGTTTTCACGCGTTGGATTGAATGGGTGGCTGGCATTAAATCTGATTATTGACTGAGTCTATTTGTTCCCTTTGACTTTCGCTAGTGGACCTTTGGCATTTGGGCTTTACTTTTTGCACCCCCAATCTGGGCCTGGTTTTGTTTTCAACGTGCCTTATTACTGTTTGCAACCCCTTGCTTCTTTCATTTCCATTTTTATTTTGTTTTTATTATTTGTTTGTTTTGAAATTTAATTTCTAAAATCATTTTTGTGCATCTAAAAATCATATAAAAAATCATGAAACCTCTTCTTAGTTTTATCAAATTTTTCCATATTTTATTTTCTCATTTTATTTTTATTTTGGCATCTGATTTAATTAATTGCTTTATTTTCTTCTTTTAATTGTTTCATTTGCACACTCCAACTTGTAAAATTTCTTTCTCATCATCTATAAAGTATTTTCAATCCATTCTTTTTGCATTTGTTAGATGACATTCTGAATTACATAAAAACATTTTTGTTTCATTTTTAAAACTTTTCCATATTGCACTTTGGTCCTCCTCTTTTGCATGTTGATACATGGTGCTTACTTGACCTTTGCCTATTTGTTTGAGGTACTTAGTTTGTGAATTTTGGTTTGATCTTTTTGCATATGTAAATTGACTGAGTTAACTTCTGTTTGATTATTTTTTGGGATTTTAATGAGCCACTTTGCTATTTTTGGTTGAGTTTTTCTTGTGATGTCAGTTTGATGGAGGTATACTTTGATTCATGATATAGTTTGAGTGCATTTGCTTACTTGTAATGGAATGATGCTTGAGATGTTTTTATGGTATGATCATGTTCTGTTTGAGATTACTTGTGGCTTTGGAATCATCCTCTTTTGATATTTTTTCAATTTGTTCTTGATTTTACAAGTTGATGTTGTTTTGGACTTGAATCTTGTGGCATGTTCAACCTAATCTTGTGATTGTTTCTTTGTGTGAATTCACTCATGCTTGGAACTTGTTGTTTGGTTAGTATGACATGTTTGAGGTTTTGATATTCTTGATTTAAGGTTCATTATGTGATTTTCATTTCACTTTATGCCTCACATTTCTTTGCTTGCTTGCATGAATGATAAGTGAATGTCTCTCTCAATTTTGATACATGTTTAGAATGTGTTGCTTGATGATTAATCTTGTATGACTTGAGTTTGATCTTGGCATGATGATAATGTGTATGCTACTGCCCTTTGGGTGCATTACTTGATTTTCATCTCACTTGTTCATCATGGTTTGAATTATGTGATGCATATCATTCCCTTTGCTTTGTAATTTCTTTGGTGCATAATATTGCATAATGTGAATCCCTTTTGCACTTGTGAATTGTTGATGATGACATGATGTGAGTTCTAGTCTTGTTTCATTTTCATCTTACCTTTCTCATTTCACCTTGTTATGAAATCCATGTGTGTTTAATCGTGCATTTAATTCAAGTATGCTTGCATCCTTCCATGTTTACCTTTACATGATTACTTGTTTTGTTTTGCATTGATCTTTGAAGCATGTTGATTGATTTGAGTTGGACATTTATGATATAATGTGCTTGCTGCCATTTATTGTACTTCATCTCTCTTCTTCTCCTTCTCTTTTCTTCTCTTTCACTCTTTATCATCCCTTGAATCTCAAGACTTGTTCAAGTCTTGGATTCTTTCCCCTTTAGAGCTACCTAGTCCAACTTAATTTTTGATTAAGCTTGGAGTAGGATTAGCATTAGGTTAGGTAGTCTTTTCTCCTAAACCTCACTAACCCTAGGATATCCATGCATGATAACAGTATGACTCTTAGTTTCCTTTTAGAGTTTCCTTTGCGTTTTCCCTCTTCTCATCTCAAAAGAAAAGTAAAAAATACTTAATAAAGGTTAACGTGCATTGTGCTTGAGCCTTATATGTGGGAAGTGGGGAACGAGGGGCTTCCTCTCATTCTTCTAGGGTACCTAGTGTACGTCCTGTTGGGGGCGATGCGCGAAAGTATTCGTTCCTATATTTAAGACTTTGGTTCAATGCAAGTTGCAAACAACTGTAAAAGACTTCTTTCTAAAAAACTTCAAACCAACAATAACGTCTTTCCTTCGGGAATTCTTTTCTCATCTCACTCACTCTCAGCGTACGAACGTGCTCCTACTCGTTCTCTTGCAAGATGGTAACGCACTCGGACCAGCGAGCCTGCAACACCTGAGCTAGAACGTCATCCGTTCCCAAAAAACACAAACAAAGCGACCCTCGTTGAGGGGAACTACGTCGCTCTGATTCTCATGTCCCCGATGAGATACGTAGGTAGTGGGGTAGGGACTATTCGAGCACTTCTTTTATTTTCCCTACATTTGTTTCTTGCTCTCTCTCTCTCTCTCCTTTCTTTTTCCTTTTTCCCGTTCCTTTTCCTTTCCAGCAGCAGCGGAGTTCTAGTTGACGACACCCTTTGATCGAGACAAGCAAGCGTGGATCCCATCGGGTACGATGGACGCGTGGGGGTGCTAATACCTTCCTCTCGCGTAACCGACTCCCGAACCCAGTTTTCTTGGTCGCAAGACCATGCTCTTTCCTTCCCTTCAGGTTTATGTGGTGTTTCCTTTCCCTCTCTTGGGATAAATACACATTGCTGGCGACTCTGTTTCGGTGCCACTTTCGCGTTTGTACTTGGATGAAAATCCTGGGAGCGACAGGCGGCGCCTTGAGACTCGCAACCATGGATGGAGAAGAGTTTGTTTATCCCACGAATGTTGACGTAGTCAAGAAATACTTCGCCTAAATGAAAAAAAAAAACGTCTCAGTGGACTGAAAACCCGAAAGGGCGGTCCAGGCAAAAATTAGAGACATAAGCAAAAAAATCATCTCGATGGATTGGAAATCTCAAAGTACAATCCAGGCAAAAATTAGGGACAAATGGCAAGTAACTACGTCCGACGAGGTTAAATCCCCTGCAGTAATGCCATCCATCAGAAAAATTCCAGTCAAGGTCATCTTCGACAGAAGCTCAGGATGTCTAGAATTCAAAGTTGGTAGAAGGATAACGGTCGTTATGTTTCAATGTAGCCCTTTTCCCTTAAATTACCATTTTTTAACTTTGTAAATACTCTATGGAATCACGCGCTTGGTTGATTTCCATCCTATCAATAAAATTTGAACCCTAGTGCTTTTGTTTGCAATTCTTATTTGTTTTAGCTTTACATAATGATATTTTTAACATGAACAACGATTCTTGAAATAAAACAAAAATGAATTTACTTGTCAAAAACTTTTCTGCTTTTTTAAAATAAAGATGGCAATTCTTTTGACTGTTGAACATCGAAAGAACATCGACCGCTTCTCCGAAGGTGATTGAACCTCAAAGTGCAGAATCAAAGTACTCCTTCTAAACCAGTACACCTGAATGAAGGATCAACCGTGTCAGATACCATGTTTCATCTTACACCCCCCCCCCCCCCGGCAGGGTTCTTACCTCTTAAGTCCGACCAACATTTTTCCCCACGGGGATTATCTCTCCTAAGCAAGGCAGAATTGCTATTTTGGACCAAATGGTACTTCTACGTCCCCAGCAGTGGCCGAGTATCCAGTTATGTTCATTCACTAGTCTATATGTCGTGTCAGTTTTGTCAGCATAAACATACATACATCATGCATTATTGATTTGCATTCATATTCATATTGCATTACTATCACTCTGGTCAGTCTTGCCCCCTAATGATAAAAGTCCTTTCATCAATCGAGTTGTCAATTCTTTCCTCGTTAGGAAATGTTGCGTCTGAACAATCCCTCCTCCAGTTTATTTCTGGATTGGAGTTGGTCCTTGACCACTTTGACAACTTGAACCTCTAAAGACAAAAAGACATTCGACAAACGTCACTCTTCACCATTGAAGATGATATCTTCGCTTTCCCGGATAAAGGAAAATCCCCAGAGAAAGCCTCACAACCAAAGACTCTCAGCAACACACTGATTTTTCTCTCCAAGAAAGTCAATGATAATAAAGTCATCAGCACCTCAAAATTGGATTGCATCACATGGCATTTCTCCGAGGAGATCTCGAGGAAAACTATGATGTAATATCCCCAAGCAGGAAACAGTCTCTCAAGAGACTCGTTTTCCCCAGTAGAGTCAACAAATGACATCTCCAACAGAGAAGTTTACACACCTCTACAACTCAGACAAAGGGGTACCCCCAGCAACTCTGACATCAAATCTTTTTCCCATCAAATGGCATCTCCCCAAGAAAATTCAGCGAGAAGTTTGAGGAAAACCGCTATCAATAGCGTCTCTTGTCAAGAAAGTTTATTGACAAAAGAAACTAAGACCAGTTCCTTGGCTGAAGACCAAGATCGAGGGGAAGTTTATATCAGAAACTAAGACCAGTTCCTCGGTAGAAGACCAGGATCGAGGGGAAGTTCATATCAGAAACTAAGACCAGTTCCTCGGTAGAAGACCAGGATCGAGGGGAAGTTTATATCAGAAACTAAGACCAGTTCCTTGGCTGAAGACCAGGATCGAGGGGAAGTTTATTTCAGAAACTGAGACCAGTCCCTTGGTTGAAGACCAGGATCGAAGGGAAGTTTATTGACAAAAGAAACTGAGACCAGTTCCGTGGCTGAAGACCAGGATCGAGGGAAAGTTTCACCCTTTTCAAAAAGCATCATTGCTTAGCAAAAGAAGATGGATGAGCAGGCAACCATTCATAACCACCATCAAAATTTCGGGTATTCCGATATTTAATCCTCTTGCACCCCGAATGCCCGAATACCTTCGCCATTCACACCTTCGAGTCCAAGAAGATTAAATAGGGGCATCTGTCATACCCCAAATTTTGACCACCAAGATTTCCCATCATTGTGAAAATCATCACCACAATATAGATGTACTTTTATGCCTCATCAATCTCCTCAAAGATGGTTGAGCATTCACTACAATCAAGAATTAGGGTTTCAAGCCCTCTCAGAGCATTTAGACAAAAGATCAATCAAGAGATGACATGATCTTCAACTTGTCTAGCCTCTCAAACATCCATGAAGGGTAAAGAGGTCTCCCACATCAAGAATTAAGCACAAGGTTGCAATATACCAAGTGGATCAAGCCTCAAGATCGCCAATGTCACCAAATTAGGGTTTTGGTCGACTGAGGCCTCCAGATGAAAATTTCCATCTAGGCATGAGCCAATGTCTCAATGTATGTTCTAACAAACTCAAAAGGATCTCAAGAACCCATCCACAATGGCAAAATCACCTTGAGGGTCCATCTATCAAAAAATCAGGAATTAAGGTTTTGACCTAATTTAACCCTCGAGTTAACTTGTGAAGTGAGGCATGGCTTGAAGCTTCAAAATGAACTTCAAAGATCTCAAATACACCATATTGGCATGTTTACAAGATTTGATTAACTCAAAGAGCTCAAGTCATAAGCCACAAGAACTCAAAATCATCTGATCACAAATTAGGGTTTCTGATGAAAAAAGTCAACCCTACCCTTGACTGTTGACCTACCCTTGATCTCAAACCTTGGGGAGGGGTCCAAGACATTCCTAAATACCCTTGGAGGCCATCCATGAAGTTTAATTGAGCCCAAGGAATGATTTCACAAAGGGATCACAAAGTCAAAATTTCATCTGATGAAAAAGTCAACTATACAAAAATCCAAGTTTGACTTTTTGGATTTTTGGTTAAACAAGGTTCCTTAACCCTAAAACAATTTTAATATGTGATTTGAATCATCATTCATCAAGAAAAATCAAAGAAAGTGAGTTAACTTGTAAAAGGGGTAACCATAAAAAACTTAGAATTTTTCTAAGTTATGGAACAAAGTGGCTAGAGTACCAACTTTGCAAGGCCATATCTTCCAAACCCTAAGGTCTTTTTCTCCCATTCAAAGCTCAGATTGAAGTTCATGTTACATACTTCAAATATGTCAACTAGACCTCATTCCAATTCATCATGGATTTTGAGTTATTGTTTGAGCAAAATCACAAAAAACATGAAAATGACATTTTTCCAACACTTGGTGAAATTTTCACTAACTCAGAATCTGCCTTACTTTTTCCAAAATGTAGGGACATTTTTCACCTTGATCCAAGTCAAACCAGGTCTAGGGGTGAACATCAAAGTTAAAGTATGCCATAAGGGCTTTCCAACAAGTACCAGATCATCTCCAAATTTAATTTGAGCAGGGAGATACAGCCTTTGAAACATGGCATCATAGACTGGTTTTACAAGGCAGAATTGTGCACATTTGCTCGATTTGTCCAAATCTGATAACTCCAAGCCTTGCCATCAATTTGGACACATCAGAGGATCAAATCCAAGGGGGTGATTTGATCTCCAAGCCTCCAAATTCCAAGAATCTACACTAGGCTTGTCATCCCTAAAAAGGCTACAAAGATGCCAAGACTCCAATTTTTTTTCCAAACCTTTAATGAATGCATCAAGGTGGCATGAATTGAGCCCATTCCAACTGAATTCAGTCAAGACTTATCTCTGAACCAAAGCTACAAAGCCTGTGCTCTAACCTCAAGTCAATGGCTAGAGGAGACTTGAGATTCCATTTGATCACAATTGGCTACAGACCTGTACCAGTTACCATTCACTATTGATGCCAAAACGAACTTGTTGCACTATAAATAGACATCAATTGTGATCAGTTTGAGTACACCAAAGCACCCAAACTGATGCTTTCCTCAAAATCACCACTTTCACTCCAATTTTTCCTTCTAACTCAAGTCACCATCGGGTTTTGAGTTTGAGAGCAATTCCAACCAAACCAAGGGTTCACACACCTCACATATAACATATAGAAGTGATCTAAACTCTTAAATAACATCTGGAACACCAATTTCACAAAATCACCAGCCAACTGCTCAAGTTCTTGACAGATTTGCAGTTGAGGTACCATCTCTAGTTTCATATCATTTCCATCCATTCCAAGCATTCAAACACACTCCATGGCACCTAAGGAAGCTATCCAGATCATTGGAACCTTGCTGTAACACCTCCAACTCAGAACTCGATCACCAGCTGGAAGAGGCAAGCATGAACTCTTCAAACTCCATGATGCATGCATATTTTACTGCACAATAATTTTGCCACATGTTCATAATCATGTATGGAGTGATAACCCTCAATCAATTGCCATTAATTAATCGTGTATGGAATTTCATGGTGTTCATGCTGAAATTAGGGTTCTTGAGGTTTTCTTCTGATTTCTCACTCAATACTCAAAATAAATGCAATTAATATATATGGTTGTGATCCTTGTTCAAAAACGAACAAGATTGGTACTTGAATTGTGAAAAACTATTGAGGAATCATGGAGAAAAGTGAGAAAATGCAAATCTACAGAAATAGGGCACGCGGGCAAGAACTTGGTGTTCTTGGCGCCTTTTTTCAAATTTTTGAATATTTGAATATTTTGATATTTTTGTTAATTGATTCAAAAATTAATTTCTCTCTAAATATTTATGTTTTTGAATTGATTCTTTTTCTCAAAATTCACTAAAATGTTTAAATATTTTATTTACAAAAAAAAATCAGTTTATATTATTTATTTAATATAGTTAGAATTTTTGTAATTAATTTCATTTTATTTGTTTT
Organism: Lathyrus tuberosus; assembly: GCA_022829125.1. Classification (NCBI taxonomy): domain Eukaryota; kingdom Viridiplantae; phylum Streptophyta; class Magnoliopsida; order Fabales; family Fabaceae; genus Lathyrus; species Lathyrus tuberosus. The sequence continues at coordinate 7,490,943 of JALAZF010000212.1, forward strand.
TTAACATTTTTAAATAGAATTCCCACTTTGATCTTTCAAAACCAATTGAATTTCAAAATCTCATGTAATTAAACATGATTTTTCAAAATATTTTTCAAGGTGTTCAACTTATTTTTGAATATATTTGGTATTTTATATCATTTTTCATTTAATTTCCTTTGAAAAATAACACTTTTATTTAAAATTAGGGTTTCCTCTCGATTTTAAATTTTCAAACACTTTTGAGCCTCTAATAGAGTGTAAGACCCAACCCCCTTTATACATAAACAATTTTTGGGCCTCAGACATTGTATAAGTCCCAACATATTTTCAAAAACTACGGCGCGATCGCCAGTTCAAAATCAAATCATCTGGGTCTCCCCTCGTGTTGTAAGTCCCGTTCTCTTTTCTTTAAAAACACCTTGGGTCTCTCCTTGAGTTGTAAGACCCAACCCTTTTGTAAATATATCTTTTTGGGCCTCAGTCATTGTATAAGTCCCAGTACAATCTTCAAAACAACGGTGCGATCACTGTTAAACCTTGGGCCTCTCTTTGAGTATAAGCCTCAACAATCTTTTCAAAAACAACTTCTCTTTTGATTTAGATTCAAATATACAGTTGTTATCAAAACTTTCTTTAATTTCTTTGAACAACTAACAATACAGCATGGAAGTTTGCTCACTTGTAAGTTTTTATCCGCTTTCATTTACATGCTTTAATATATATATAATTGTATTGTGGGAAGCTGCTCCTCTGTAAGTCCTTCTTTTATTCCCCTTTAAATACTTGTCATATATCTACTATATATGTACTAGTATAGTTATTTAGAGTTTTCCCCGGCAACTAGGTCTAGAACTAGGTAGAGCCAGTTGGTCACTCTTTAATACAGTCAAAATTAGATCCCCATAGGATTTCCAGATACAGTATTGCCTTCTCTTGGGCTTAAACAATATGAAACAAAGAGAAAGGCAGTATTCTCGGTGAACCTTTTCTCAGACTGTCACTATTAGAACTTGTCAAAGAAATTCAGTTTCCCCATAGAGGATTTGAAAGCACATGTTGTTTGACTAAATTTTGCTAAAACATTCTGATGATAAACTTGAAGAATCTGCAGGAGAAAAAGATGTCGAAGGAAATGTCTCAACATCCTGGCTGACTTGGTACGTTAGTAGGTTCTAATTAGTTGCAAGAATTAAGGAACGGATCAAGGAAACACAGGATCAAAGATTGAAAGCCCAAGACAATAGAAGACTATATAAGGAGACTTAGACCTAGGGCTAGTAGTCAATGTACATGATGTATCACTTGTAACTTTGTAACCTATTTCCTTTGTGTTGAATAAGGGTTTAGGGTTTGAGAGTCGTTAGCTCTCTTAGGAATTGTAAGTCTTCACTCTGTATTATGGGATACAGGGTGGAAGGCATAGGTACAGGGACACAACCAGAAACCTGTAGGTAATGGTTGGTGTATTGTTCTTGGACGAAGCTTTGAAGCAAGTCCAAGATAACTTGAAGGTTAAGAAACCGCGACAGTTTTGAATTGACAGAAGACAGAGACATCACAGGTTGTGATTAGGATGTGAGTGGGGTATCTCAGATCAATGTTCTAAACGGTTGAGTTTAACCTTGATAAAGATGTTTATGGGGTAGATGTTAGGTATAAAGTTGTAAACGGGAGAGTTTAGCTTTGTAACAGTCTACACGATAGTGAAGTCTTCATCCTGGATTGGTATCCCCCAGATGTAGGTGAATTGCACCGAACTGGGTTAACAATTACTGTTTTATTTTAACATTCTGCAATTTACAATTTTGTTAATGTTCTTGACTGACATGTTGGACCAGATGTCGTGACATCTGTGTGTGTGTGTGTACAGTTCTGATATTCAAGGTATCAGTCTGTTGTTACGCCTCTGAGTTTAAAAGATTATGTAGCACAATATCTTGACATGTGTTAGGACATCTGCTGTCTGCATAGGTCAGAATTTCAATTGGAAGGGTTCCTTGGAAGGAGGATGTAAGTGTTTGTGAAGACTGAAGTGGATCATATGTTTATTGCATGGAAGTCTGGTTCCTGAATGCGTTCAGAAGTGGAGATTCACCATAAATCAGAAGTATTCCAGATTATCATACAGGAGAATGATAGGAATGACTGTCTTGGATTGCGGGGTGTTTATCTCTAAGGCTGGCTGGGTGAGGTCAGTGGAAAATCTTGGATACGGCATTGGAGCCCTTGGAGCAAGTCATGCTAGTAGTGGATCCGTTTAGCAGCTGTGAAGTTCTGGAGCATGCATACGATAGCTGACATCGTGGTAACAAACTAAGGGACCATGTGCGTCTCTTTGAGGAATGGGAAGCATTCTAATTCAATTGGTTTGTGCCTCAAGCAACAGGATATCTATACATGAGAATTCAAGAGGAGTTCGTGTGGTGTATAAGATGGTTGTGGAATGAGGGGGATCAATGGGAGTTTGATCTCAAGCCAAGAGTTTGTTATGATTTGGATACACGTCCTCACGGGATGCATGACTTTGATCATGTGTGAGTGATTATTGTTTCTTGTCAGAGGGAACAATAAGAGAGTTGTTGATTGCGTTTAGCAGGTGTGTTGAACAGAGGGTGCGCTCTTGAAGACGTGAAGATGCGTCTTATGTTTTCCAGTCATTAGCTTGGGTGTTCAGTGGAGGAGCACCAGTTACCTTAGTCAGGGGGAGAGGCCTCTTGATCTAAGATGAAGTTCCAGTTTGCATTTGTGCGTCAAGCAAACTGAGATGTCAAGATGGCTTGGCATTATTGTCGAAATTCCAGTTTGCATTTGTGCGTCAAGCAAACTGAGATGTCAAGGAGGATGTCTTGACATTAGAGTATTGTTGCAAGTTGTGGGAAACTTGGCAATGCATATTTAAATGGTTCTTATTGGATGCTTAAGAATCATTGACTGAGTCTGGGAGAATTTATTTTTCTCTTGCAGTCTGGGATCATATATTTGTGAAGAAGTCTCTATATGGTCAAATCAGAAGAAGAATCCTGGAAGAATAGACAATATCTGACATGATGTCAGGACATTGTTGTAAGACATGTCTGGATGTAATGGGTTCCTTGGTCGGTGTTCTTAAAAGGAGAAACAGTCAACAGTCTTGGCCGGTGCACATTTAGTAGAGTTATTGGCGCTTTGAATTGACCAGCGTTTTATTCGATAGTTTGTTTCTTTCAAACGCAACTATCTGCTATAAATAGGATTATTATGACACTCCTTGGTCTCATAATTCCATCTTTCCAAGTGAATGTTCGATGGCATTTTTCAAAATCTGGATGAGTTGCGTCTGGGTTTGGGGCTGTCTTGGTCACTTTTGCCAAGTTTTGGCTAAAAAGGGGGAGAATGGTTTTGGTTTTCTGATGCTGTCTGGGTTTGGGTACATTCCTGCAATTGTTTCGCAAGAATGTTGGTTAAGATGTTTTAACATCTTAACAATTTTTTTCTTGTGTCTTGTGATCTGAGTTGTGAAGCAGGTTGTGTCTTGTGACCTGAGTTACGGAATTTATGTTCTCAGTGTTACGAAGCTTACAACTGTTGTTTCTTTTCTGGAGTCTTCTGGTACTCAAGAAGACCTCTTTTAGAAGAAGGAGGAATATGTTGAGGGGGAGACTCTCTCAGACCTTAGCTCCAATCAATTCTGAAGATAAAGAAATCTTGTTGAAGGAGCCTTGCTGAAAATGTTTGTTTTAGCCAAAATTTGTCAAAAGGGGGAGATTGAAAGCACCTGTTGTTTGACTAAATTTTGCTAAAACATTCTGATGATAAACTTGAAGAATCTGCAGGAGAAAAAGATGTCGAAGGAAATGTCTCGACATCCTGGCTGACTTGGTACATTAGCAGGTTCTAATCAGTTGCAAGAATTAAGGAACGGATCAAGGAAACACAGGATCAAAGATTGAAAGCCCAGGACAATAGAAGATTATATAAGGAGACTTAGACCTAGGGTTAGTAGTCAATGTACATGATGTATCACTTGTAACTTTGTAACCTAGTTCCTTTGTGTTGAATAAGGGTTTAGGGTTTGAGAGTCGTTGGCTCTCTTAGGAGTTGTAAGTCTCCACTTTGTATTATGGGATGCAGGGTGGAAGGCATAGGTACAGGGACACAACCAGAAACCTGTAGGTAATGGTTGGTGTATTGTTCTTGGACGAAGCTTTGAAGCAAGTCCAAGATAATTTGAAGGTCAAGAAACCGCGACAGTTCTGAATTAACAGAAGACAGAGACATCACATGTTGTGATTAGGATGTGAGTGGGGTATCTCTGATCAAGGTTCTAAACGGTTGAGTTTAACCTTGATAAAGATGTTCATGGGGTAGATGTTAGGTATAAAGTTGTAAACGGGGGAGTTTAACTTTGAAACAGTCTACACAATAGTGAAGTCTTCATCCTAGATTAGTATCCCCCAGATGTAGGTGAATTGCACCGAACTGGGTTAACAATTACTGTCTTATTTTAACATTCTACAATTTACAGTTTTGTTATTGTTCTTGACTGACATGTTGGATCAAATGTCGTGACATCTGTGTGTGTGTGCAGTTATGACATTCAAGGTATCAGTCTGCTGTTGCGCCTCTGAGTTTAAAAGATTATGTAGCACAATGTCTTGACATGTGTTAGGACATCTGCTGTCTGCATAGGTCAGAATTTTAGGATTAATTCCCGGTGAAATCTCTCTTGAATTTCTTCAAACCCTAGAACTGTTCATGAAAGAAAATATTATTCCAGGTGAAACTTTTCTTGAACTTTTCTTAGGTTTTGGACCCACAGGCATCCTAAAAGCATCCCCGCCTCCTCTTGGGCTTTGTACAAGGACCCTCCGTCTTCTTAGAAGTTCTCATGCCTTCTCATAGGCTTAATACAAGGACCCTGAAGACCTCTTAAAGGTATAAGACATAACTTAGTCATCCTTTGCTAGAGCAGTCTTTCTTAAGTCAAAACCTCAGACCAGTTTAGGGTTGATTCTCATCCCTTAAAACATTTGCCTCCTCTTGGGCATCATACAAAGATAAACTCTTCCATACCAGTAGACTTGGACATTCTAAATCTCCTCTTGAGTCTCAAAGACATTTTCAAGATCCCCACAAACATAGGAGAAACCCTGATCATCCGATCAATCCCCGACCAGGATCAGTTTACCATCAGTATAACACTAACCCAAATCAGAACCTCAAGGTCTCTGATACCTCAACTCTTCTGTAATCCTCAGCAAGAGTTGATTCCCCATTTGGACCTGCCTCGGGATCTCAATAATCCCTAGCAAAAGATAGCCTCCTCTTAGGCTTTGTATAATGATCTTTTCTCAGCATAGTCAGCCTTCTCTCGGGCTTTGTGTAATGATGCTCCCCAGCGGAGCTAACCTTTTCAGACTCTCTTGTTGAGTCACTCACCTGTTCAGACTCTCTTGTTAAGTCAATCACCTTTTAGTACTCTCTTGTTGAGTCAACCCCTTTTAGCCTCAATCTTGGGCTTTGTACAAGACAGATAAAAATACTTTCTTGTTGAGTCGATTCTATTCCAGCCTCTTCTTAGGTTTGGTATAAAGATTTCCCCTAGCAGAAGCTTGCCTCCTCTTAGGCTTTGTATAATGATTTCTCCAGCTTGTTCAGCCACAATCCTGGGCCTCGTACAGGACAGATAAAAGCACTCTCTTGTTGAGTCAAACCCTTTTTAGCCTCAATCTTGGGCTTTGTACAAGACATAAATCTCCATAACCTTCTCTTAAGCTTGGGACAAATATCTTCCCCAGCGGAGTCAATTCCTCTCAGCCTACTTTTAGGCTTTGAGAAATATTTTCCTAAGCAGAGTCAAACTTATCTCCGCCTCAATCTTGGGCTTTGTACAAGACAGATCATACTCTCCAGCAGAGTCAAACTCATTTCAGCCTCAATCTTGGGCTTTGTACAAGGCACCTATAATACCCTCAGCTGAGTCAGTCGAGTCATTTTAGCCTCAATTTTGGGCTTTGTACAAGACAGATAAAGATTTCTTTCCCACCGAGTCAGTCTTCTTTTCAGCCTCAATCTTGGGCTTTATACAAGACACATACAACCCCCCCCCCCCCCAACGGAGTCAAAATCCACTTTTAGCCTCAATCTTGGGCTTTGTACAAGACAGACGGAACATTTTCCCCGAAAAAGTCAAGCTTTTAGCCTCCTCTTAGGCTTTGTATAATGATATCCCCAAAAGAGGTAGTCTCTTTTTACCCTCAATCTTGGGCTTTGTACAAGACATATATAAACACTCTCTTGTTGAGTCTGCCTTTTCTAGGCTTTATATAAGGACTTCCCTAGCGGAGTCAATCAACCTTTTAGCTTCAACCTTGGGCTTTGATCAAGGCACACAAAAATCAACATCCCCTCGGAGGAAATCAAAATTATCTCCGTAGGAAGTCACTTCTCTGTTTATCACTTATCAAAACAGAAATCAAAACAAACCCTAATCCCAGATAACTGTTGTAAGTGGCACACTTGTTGATTCAAATATTCAAGTTGTTGTCCATCTTTTATCCTGGTAAATCCTCTCTTTCATCTAATTCTTGTAAGCGGCAAGCCTCTTGATTACTTACATCCATGCCACTGTCCCTCTCTTAGTATGAGAAATTCCTAAGGAAAAATGGCATTGCTCAACACTGAGTTAAAGTTTTCCCATTTAGGATAACACCCCTATAAAGGAAATTATGACATTATTGGATTCTCATATCCCAGTTAAAGTAATCCTCCTTTATAAACAGTCACCCAACAATTGTGATAAACAGATGAGATGTCTCCCCTTTAGAGATGACAAATTCTCTCTCAGTCAAACGTTTTAGCTTCAATCTTGGGTTTTGAACAAGACACAAATACTCAACCTTTTAGTTTTAATCTTGGGCTTTGAACAAGACACCAAAATATCTTTTTTCCTCCCTTAGAATAGGAGGAACTACGATTGCTCTGATTTTCCTGTTTCATTTAAACGGGAATACGTAGGCATAAGATTGCAAAATCTTAGCGAGCATACTAATCAAAAACTCTAGGTCCAGTACCTTCATATTAATTAAAACTTAGGTCCAATACCTTACCAAAAACATCGAAAAAACCTGAACATCAACAAAAACGCACTATCTCTCTCATATTTCCCAAGAAACTTTCTCAACCCATTAACGGATAAACACCATCAAGTACAAAGCGAAGCCTAAAGCTAACAACTTGTGGATAACCACATATAGGATGGGTAATTGACAACTCCCCATTGTATAACCTGACCCCGAACTCCCCGAATTTCTTTAAGCGTTTGTTCAGTTAAACATTCGCGTGCAAGGTTAGTTTTAGATAGCTTTCCTTTCCCTTCCAGCTTCATGGGATAAATAAGAAATCAGAAAGTAGCACCCCCCCCCCCCCTCTTCTTCATTGAGGAGAAAACCCAAATTCCGCGATAAGGTAGTCGCGTCATCAACAAAAATCGCGCGCTACAAGATGGCAGTGGAACTTCTTTTCCATCTTCTATTATGGTTGCACCGTACTTGTACGAAATAGCTTTCTCTGACTCGTATGGCACTAGGCCTGGCAGGTAGATGTCCAAAGGGGTTATTTGGGTTTTTCGACTGTCAAAAGTAACCTCAATTGGTTCCAGCTCGGGGATGTTGGAAATTTTTCCACTGTCGAAAGGGATCTCCAAGTGCTTTGGTTCATCGAGCAGAGGGATTATGGTGAAAACATCCTCGTTAATTCCATCATTAACAGGCTCTCTTTCATTGAAAACCGTGATGGTTCTTGTGTCTAATAATTTTTTAATCTCATTTTGGACAAGGAGGCAACCATGTCGGCTTTTGCGGCATTTTCTGTAAACCAAATGATCGTGGTGATTCAGACCAAAATAATCAAGGTTACACAGACATTTGTGAAATTTGACCAATGATGTTTCAATGTTTTTAATTTCGTAAATTGCGTGTTGCCTTGGGCAACCTTGCACCATATTGATTGACTGAGAATTTAGGCACAGTTGGGTTTCTCCTTGGTCTACTTGATTTTGGAGAGCTGTTCGCACGATGTAGCACCCTTGGCTATTTTCTGAACATATTCGGCAACGCTCATAATTGTGAGGTAGCACACGACCGTATCCACTTTGTATGCAGTGCATCTTTACCAAATTCGTTTCCAGCAAGCGGATGTCACAGCTTTGGTGTCTTTTCAGATTTCCATTGGTTATGCTAACTTGATGTGTACTTTCATCCTGGTAGACTGGAAGCCACCAATGGTCCAACAGATGTTGAAGAGTTCTCTGTACAAGCGCACAACCTTGATCGTTTTCAGAGTAATCTTTGCAGTCCTGATAATTATGTGCTGACAGATAACCGAGCCTGACTTGCTTGGCATGTAATTCTACCAAGCTGGTATTCATTAAACGAATGTCGAAAATCTGAACCATGTTGACCTGGTGTTTATTCCTTCCATGGTAGTCTTGGATCCATCCAAGATCTATTTGACGCTGAAGTGCTTCTTGTACAAAAGAACATCCTTGATTGTCTTTTGAACAAATTGGACAAGCGTTGTAATCGTGCAGCGGCAAATTGTGATACTGACTTTATCTTGAGTGCATTGCTACTAGATTGACATTCATTGCGCGGATGTCATGATTTTGAACAATGTCTGGATGTTGATAGGCCATATTTATTCCACGAATTCTGTGATCTTGGATCCAACCTAGATCCATATGTTCTTGAAGAGCGGTTTGTACAATGATGCACCCTTGATTGTTCTTGGAAAAATGTCGCATTGATGATAATTGTGAGATGGCACATGGTCATGCCTGCTTTGCCTGCAATGCATTTTTACCAGATTTGTTCCTAGAAGGCATACATCATGAATTTGATAACTGCTGCCAGGTCCTTCATCTATCAAGTTTACTGAAGCTTTTTCATGTTATGGCAACGAGTTTGTTTGAACATTCGGATTCGTAGCTTTGAAAGATAAAACTCTGTTTTTGACGAGCCTTTGTACGTCAGATTTAAAGCTGAGGCAATTCTCAATGCTATGCCCTGGTCCTCCTTGATGATAAGGGCAAGATTGATCAGCTTTGAACCAATAAGGGGGATTGTCCGGCACTGTGAGAGGAGTCCTGGTTTGAACGTGCCCATTTGCTAGCAAAAGTGAGAATAGTTCTGCATATAACATTGTTATGGGGTCAAATTCTGGCGATTGTGAAACGATTGTTGTTATTGTATTGCGGGCGAGCCTGCAGAAGAGGCTGTTACTGCCTTTGCTGATACGGTTGTTGATTTGGATGTCTCTGAGCAACCTGTGGTTGATATGCCGGGATTGGCACTGGATTGACAATAGGAGATACAGTTGCTACCTGTCGAGGTTGGTATCTTCACCTTTACTTACTTTGCGATATATTACTGATATCTTGCTCTTTCTTCTTTTGGAAAGTACTCTCGTATCTTTTACTACTGCTGGATGGTTCTGCGTCCTTAATCAGTCGACCTTCTCAGACTGCTTCCTCAAGGCGTACCCTCATGTTTACCATCTCGGTAAAGTCACTAGGTGCACTGGCGACCATTCGGTCATAATAAAATGAGCTTAATGTTTTTAAGAAGATTTTCGTCATTTCTTTCTCCTCGAGAGGAGGACAAATCTGGGCGGCGATTTCACGCCATCTTTGAGCGTACTCCTTGAAGGTTTCCTTATCTTTTTGGGACATAGCTCTGAGTTGATCTCTGTCGGGTGCCATATCCAAATTGTACTTGTACTGCTGCACAAAAGCTGCCCCGAGATCTCTGAAAGTACTGATCTTGGTACTGTTTAATCCCATGTACCATTTGAGCGCGGCACCAGTTAAACTGTCTTGAAGGTAGTGGATTAGTAGTTGTTGGTTTTCTGTCTGGGTAGACATCTTCCGAGCGTACATTACCAAGTGACTTTGAGGGCAAGAGTTGCCTTTGTACTTCTCAAAGTCAGGTACCTTAAACTTGTGCGGTATTTTGACGTTTGGGACCAAACAGAGGTCAGCGGCAGCTTTGCCAAACAAGTTCTGTCTGCGAATGGCATGCAGTTCTTTCTGCATTTCCAAGAACCATTCATGGAATTCATTCATTCTTTCGTATACTTCTTCATCCTTGCCAGGGGTGGTCTGAAGAATTTGTTCCTCTGGGACAGTATGTATCACAGGTTATGGTATAGACATTATTGTGATAACTCTTGGTGCTTCAGTGACCTGACGGGTATCTCAAATGTTGGTGTAGACACAATTTCTGAGATCGCAGTCCTTTGAGGTGGTTGATCCTGAGCTGCTGCCAAGGATTCAATCATGTTGTTGAGTGTTTCCAGAATTTCCTTCAGAGTGTTAACTTCCTCTCAGTTCTCTGTTTTCTTCCTCAAGATCGTCCATTTTCTTTTGCCGATTGGCCCGAGTATTATTCGAATGAGACAGTTTGACTCTAAAGTGCGACACATATGTGAGACTTTATGACAAAGATGTGTAATGCAATAATGATGAATGATATACAAAGAATGAGAATGATCTTTTTGTTTTCAAAAGAACTTTTAACAATTGTATTGCAAATATCATACAACGGTGGAAGCTTTTTATTGAATTCAAAGGATTACAATATCTTACAGGGAAAAGTACATTATTTTACAAAGTGCAGGAAGGAAAACTAGGCCTATGAATCCTAAGGAATCTCTGACAAAGGTCCAGATGCTGGTTGCTGATCCCTTTTTCTCTTCTTGGATCGGGTCTCGTCAACCGTTGTCGGGTCGATGATCCTTTGCCATTTGAAAGGAGAGAGCAAACTCCTCTGTTCCTCTTGACTTTCTACGCCATGTTGTTCTAGTATTTCAATCAGAGCATCTTTCTCTTTCAGTAACTCTTGAATCTTTGTGCACTCGAAGCTGACAATCTGATACTTGTTCCTCCAAGAGTTCTTTTCACGTTGAGTTTTGTTAAAAGCGACCTGTAATTTCTCTGTGTCACTCATGAAGTAGAGGATAGATTCTTTTAAGGGAAATATTTCCTGACGAAGGTAAGGCATTTTTAACTTGATGGCTCTAGCTTGTACCCATTGGAGATAAGGCTCTGCGGAGATGCAGTTTGGTTTTCCCAAAGATTCTCTTCCTTTCTTATGAACATGATGTCAGGCATGCACAATTTCTTCCTTGAGTGCTCTGTCATTTTCTCCTTCTTTGAAGAAAAGACCTTCCAGATGAATGTTGTAAGGTATATCCTTCACCGGGTATCCAAGCTAACGACGAGTTAAAACTAGGTGATAATCGATCCCTTCTTTAGTACCAATGAGGCGTACATTGGGGAAACTTCAACATTTATCAATGATCTTTATTCCATCATAGACCTGATTATGCCAATCTCTGTCAGAATAGGTAAGGGACATAATCTTTTACGACCATCGCATACCACTTTTGAGATCCCAAAAAGCAGTAGATTTGGGTAAGTGGGAAATAAACCATTTGTAGAGTAATGGTACACAACATGTAATCATCCCTCCACTGTACAAATTCCTTAAATGCACTGAGTGGTGAGCATCTACTAACAGAGTTGGGACTGGGTTCCTAATTAAGAATATCTTGATAGCGTTTATGTCGACGAAATTGTCAATGTTAGGAAAAAGGAATAATCCATAAGTGAGTAGAACAAAGTTATCCTCAAAAGCAACTATGTTTCCTATACTGGCAAAGTATAGGGCTTTTTCCAACAGAAACCTAGCTGGTAGACCTTGAATTCCTCCGTTGGTGGTCATGTGAGTTTTGATATCTGATATTTCCAAAGAAGTGACTCTTGCAATGATTTGATCTTTAGGAATTTCTTCATTCCAGAGAATGGATCCTGATCAGTGATATGTAAATCAATCAGATGAGAGTACTCTTTCAATGTTGGTATGAGCTGGTAATCTGGAAACGTAAAGCAGTGGTACACCGGATCATAGAACTGAACCAATGTAGATAGGACTCCTTCCACCATGTTGACTTTCAAAAGAGACAAAAGTTTTTCGTACTTAGCTCTGAAAGCTTCTGGATTAGTAATCAACCTTCCCAATCTCCTTAAGTCTTCAAGTTTTGGATTTCTGAAGGTGTACTTCTGAGTTTTTCTTCTACCAAAATTCATAATGCGGTTTCTGGCATTTGCAACACCCCGTTTTTTAGTTCTTTTGAAAAATTTCTAGAAAAGATTTTTTTTGAAAATTTTTTTATGAATGCATGAATGCAGCAAACACAAATATATGAAAACATGGGTTTAAGGGTTTATTGTCACGAGCATGAGGCCATGGGTCTACCCATCCCAAAGGTATGTACTAGGGGTTCTTTTTGTGTACCTGTAGAACGGGTGCTAACAAGGTTCCCAAAATCATTTACCCCTCTTAAGAATATTACCAACAAACCGACTGACTCATGAGAGCTGTAATATCCTTAAAATGAATCTCATTCGAGTGTAGTATCGCGTATCAACTATTTCAGATAGTCACCGCACTACGCCCTAGAAATGGCCAAGGTTAAGTGTTTACTAATCCTCAGTTTCACGGGTGCCCGGTGGAAAAAGTAATGTTTTCACGACTTGCTCGCTTAACATCGGTAATTCCAAAAAGGTACCTCTACTGATTTGGTGGACTTTTAAGTTAGCTTGGTCGGGATTCACTCCCTATAAGCCTTCTTGAGTCTGCCACCTCCTATCTTAAAATATGCTCTCAAGCCCACTAAGGACTTCTTGACTCACCACATGTGTATTAATCACATTCTCAGATAAAAAACAAATTAAACAAATATGGCAGCTAAGCAGGTAGTATGATAGAAAACAACAAAAAATGAGAAAGCAAATAAAACAGCAAAAATATGCAATGCAAGGCTTAACCTTCTCAGGAGATGGGAAAGTCCCCAGCAGAGTCGTCATTTTTCCGTAGCTCGGTTTTTGTGACGTGACCACTACCGCATTTAGTGCTACTTTTTTATTTCTATATTTATCCTATGAAGCTTAAAAGGAAGGGGAAGATATCTCAAACTAACCCTGCGTGCAAATGTTTTCCTTAACAAATGCGAAGAGATCGAAGATCGAGGGTTGGTTATACAAAGGGAAGATGTTAACACCCAGAGTATCTATAGTAATCTATAGGAACCTTTATTTTCATATGTTTCTACTATTGAATTGCTCGTTTGCTTAAATCCATTTGCTGTTGATTGGGAGAGTCTTCCATTTGGGAAGGCTAAGGAAATGTTTTTGTTGTTTTTATGGTTTTCTATTGTTTTTGGAAAGGTACTGGACCTAAGATTTTTTATTAGTGCGCTCGCTAAGATTTCGCAATCTAATGCCTACGTATTCCCGTAAAGAGATTTGGCGAAATCAGAGTGTTTGTAGTTCCTCCTATTCTATGGGAGGAAATTTGTTTGATGTCTTGTTAAAAACCCAAGATTGAAGCTAAAAGAGTTTTTGTGTCGTGTTTAAAGCCCAAGATTGAAGCTAAATGAGTGTTTGTATCTTGTTCAAAGCCCAAGATTGAAGCTAAAGGTTTGACTGAGAGAGAATTTGTCATCTCTAAAGGGAGATATCTCACATATTCATCACAAACATTGATTTATGAGGGAAGTTGCTTTAACTGGGATGTGTGGAATCCAGCAATGCCACATCTTCCTTTATAGGAGAATTGAAATGTCGTGAAGGAAGAAGCTTTAACTCATTGTAGAGCAATGCCACTTTTTCCTTTATGAACATTTTCATGCTAAGAGAGGGACATTGACTTGGATGTGTAGAATCCAGAGGTTTGCCACTTACATCACTTAGATGAACGAGAAATTTAGCCATGATAAAGAAGGGACTCCATCTTGGATTTTGAATCAACAAGTGTGCCACTTACATCAATTATCTGGAAAAAGTTTTAATTGTTTGTTTTGAAATGTGATGTATAGAGGAAATATTCTCCTACAGAGAGGACTCATAGTCTCATCTGTGGGGATGATGGATTTTGTGCATTGATCAAAGCCCAAGGTTGAAGCTGAAAAAAAGTTGAAAACTGACTCAACTGGGGGAGTATTATATTTGTCTTGTACAAAGCCCAAGATTGAGGCTGACTGGGAAAATCATTATATGAAGCCTAAGAGGAGACTGAGGGAATTCAAGTAGAGGTTGACTCATGCTGAGGAAATTTTAATTCCAAGAGAAGATCTAAACTGTTTTGAAGAATCAAAAGGGAAACTAACTCTTGCTAGGGATTAGAAAAGAGTTGAGTTATTAAATGCCACAAGGGTTTTGATTCTTTTGGGGATTTGTTAATTGTAATCTGATCTTGGCTGGGGATTTTAAAATGAAAACCAAACCTGGTTGAGGATCAGAATAGGCTTTAAAGGATAAGCTTGAATGCCTTAGAGGTTTTGACTTTCTTGGGGACTGGTGTATTGATAAAGATGACTAGGATCTATCATATGCTTTTAGGCAGCCTGAGGGTCCTTGTATGAAGCCCAAGAGGAGGCTAAAGGATGCTTCTAGGAAGCATGTGGGGTCCTTGTATGAAGCCCAAGAGGAGGCTGAGGATTGAGACTTTCCAAGTCTGGGAAGAGTTCAAGAAAGGTTTCGCCGGGAAATAGTCCTTTCTTTGTTGAATTGTTCCAGGGTTAAAGGGGTTAAAGAAGAGGTTTCATTGGGAAATAATCCTCTCTTTATTGAAGTGTTTCAAGGTTGAATAAATTGAACAAAGCCCAAGAGGAGGCTGACTGTATTGGGGAGAAGAATTCCTTTGTACAGGAGGGGAACTAGTTGTTTGAACTAAGTTATGCTGATTGAAAGGATCCTATTGTTTGAACTAGTCTAAATTGAGGATGATTTGAATGCTAAGAGAAACTTAACAAGATATGTACAAGTATATATACAGATATATGAATAAGTATATAAACAATTATGAATTGAATTGAAAAAGGTGGTGGGTCTTATTCTCTGGATAGAAGCCCAAGTGTATTGTGATTGATTAGATGTTTTCTTCAAGATTGGATTAGTGTTTTGAGAAATTGAAGAAAGTTTTGAATTTTGAAGATGACTTGATCTTAAGTAGGAGGGAAACAAAGGTGTTGGGTCTTACACTCTAAATAGAGGCCCAGATGATTTTTTGTATCCTGTATAAAGCCCAGGATGAATGACTTTCTGATTTTGGTGATTTCAGATGAAGATGAGGGTTTGGACAGCTCCAATGGATGATTTGTGATGTGTTTTGATGGTCATTTGAGTGGTTTAGGCTCTGGTTTTGAGAATTCCAAGTCTGCTCTTTGGAACTTTGAAACTTGAAGCAAAAGAGGAAGAATGAAAAAACAAGCCTTTGGTATTGTTTTGGTGTCATTCAAATGATCAGAAATTATCCAATGGATGAGCAAGTTTGGTATTGAGGAGAGCAAGTTTGTTTTGGGAGGAATAGTGTTGGATTGTTAATTCTTGTAGTTGGCTAGAATTTTGGTAAAACAATGTTGATGTCATGGTTGATGTTTCAACATGAGTTTTTAACAGCCTTGTTATGTTTAGTTAACATTCTGGTTATGTTAAGGTTTTAAGGGTTGCAGTTTTGTGCTGATGTCAAACCCGATGTCATAACATCAGATGACAGAACATCAGTTTTGGTAAGTTTTAGGGCTGCGATGTGCAAGTTTGTTAAGGATAAGATCTGATTGAGAGATTGCAGGAGAATATCAAGGAATAGATATATTCTGTTGCAATCAAATGTGGAGCATATCTTGTTGCTATTTTCATGCAAATAGACATGGAGAATTGTTCCTATTTGTGTGGAGAAGATCTTGCCTATTTGTGTGGAGAAGATCTTGCAGCTGAATTAAAAAGTGAAGATTTAAAAGATACATAATATCCTGAAAATATTATGTGGAGATGTTTTTAAGGCTAAAAGATATGAAGAATAATTAAGAGTTAATTATGAAGAGCTGATTGAAATTGAAGATCTATTTTATAGCAGAATCTTTTGCAGATTTGTTACAGAAGATTTGATATGATTTGAAGACCCAAATCCAGTTGGGATTATATTATAAATAGAATGCTTGTAACCTAGAATAGGCACGGGTCCAAGATGTAGATCATTAGGGCTTTGTCAAAGTGAACCACTCGGGTTGTGAGATGGTCACTGTGTTTAACTCAGAAACCTGTAGGTAATGAGTTTGGTATTGTTCTTGGAGGAAGCTTTGAAGCAACTCCAAAGGGTGTCATGAAAGCGTGTCATGCAAGAGTGTCATGGAAGGGTGTCTTCTATGGTTGTACTGTTGTTGGAAATCAAGTTGTTGATGCAGTAACGGAGTTGTTGACTGCTAGACATCATTGCGATGATTGGGAGTGAGATAGAGTCTCTTACCTAGGGAGGACTTAGGTAAAAGGATCATTGGGTAGTGATTGAATTAGGTAGATTGTCAACTGGTCTGTTGAGTCTGTAATTTGATACTACTAATAGTGGACTTCCTTCCTGGCTTGGTATGCCCCCAGATGTAGGTTGTTGAACCGAACTGGGTGAACAATCCTTGTGTGTGCAATTCTGTAGTTTTCTGTTGTTTTACATTGCAGAGTGTGTTGCTGTAACATCACACATAACATCACAGTTCTTTTTAGTGCCTTGTTCATACAGCAGATTGCGATGTTGTGACATTGCACAAGACATCACATATCTGTACCAGAATTTCAGTTGGTATCAGAGCAGGCATCCTGTCTGTTTCTGGATGAGATCTAGGGAAGATACTTTTTGGTTCATGAGCAAGGAAGATAGTTTTGATGAGTTATGGACTTGGTCAGTTCATATAGTTGTCTGTATGATCCCTTGAAGTGAAGAATGGACTATTCATGACAGGGTATGTATTGGACCTGTCTGTTGTTATCAGGAAAACTGCTGTTGAGAGTTTGATTTGTTGGCATTTGGTCTATGGTGATGGTATGCAAGGTTTAGTGAGTAGTGCCTGAAGGTCGTTGAGGAGTTGTTGTGCGTTCCGCTGCTTGGTATCTGATGTAACCCTGGTTGGTTCTTGTATCTCTGGTGGTGAGATTCTAGGAAGGTATTCTCTTGGAAAGACATTAGGGTTTGGTCTCCTCAGCAGGATAGTCTATGTGTTGTAGTTTATGCAAGACAGCTTCAACCGTTTGGTTAGAGATGCCAAAGATACTTGAGCATCATCTCATGTCCTTGTCATGGGAAAGAAGTGATCATAAGGTGAATGGATCTTTGAAGATTGAGAAGAATATATTCAGAACAGTGATTCCTTCTTTGTCATCTTTCTTGATGGTGAAAAAAAAAAAGGGTAGAGCCAAAGCAAAAAGAGTATCACTGTCAAATCTTTCATGCGGGAGTGAAGATCTTGATCAGTCATCTCTTAAGCTTAGTTGTGGTTTCATCAAGAAAGAAGCTGAGCATACTATGTCAATTCTAATGTCTCGACATCGTGCTAGCTGTTTTGAAGAATCACTGAAGCGGTGAAGTTGAACATTTTTTTATGCTAGTTGAAGAGAAAGGAGAAGGCATCCAAGAGTTTGTGCAGTAGCAGGGCAATTCAGCCGGTGGCCAATTGGTGGTTGCTTGAGCTCTTTCAGTATTGTGCTTTGAAGGATTCAAAGTAGCAGGTAGTCGTTGGTATGGCAGTTATTACTCCTTGGTTAGAAGGTCTGAACCTTGTACTTATTAGAAGAAACATCTGGAAGAGTGTGTTATGCAAGTTACTGCAGTTTTGGAAGATGCTGATATGCTCTCGTATGTTCCCTGCAAAGAGATATGTGTGAATGAATACGATTAGGAGATATGTCAGAACTGATGCTCAGAGTAGAGTAAAAGATCAAGACACTGACCTTATCTGGAAGAGTTTTGTGGTAGTCATGATGAGAAGATTCAGCAGATGGCAGTTACCTTGACTGGAGTTGAGTATTTATCTGCTTTTAAGGATATGCTTGCAACTAATGACAAAATACATAGACGGGAGACTATGTACATGTCTGTTGCAGGACTGTTGAAGTGTTGAGAATATACTTTTCTCTGTGTGGCTCTTTATTGGTGATGTTGAAGACTTCATAATCTTGAGGATTTCAGCTTGGATCAGTTTATCTAAGTGGTTGGGAGCATGGTGTTTGCTCTGGTTGTGAAGGTCGAGGATAAGTGGCAGTTATCTCTGGCTTTCTATTGACGGCTCTACTAAGGAAAGTGGCAGTCTTTGGTATTGCTATGAGGTAGTCTTGGATTACCTATTTTCTGAAGATTCAGATGTGGTAGGATTGAAGTCTTTGGAGTTTCTGAGCAGGATGGAGGTTGTTTACTCAAACTTGATTGGTGAATCAAGAGCATGGAAATCTGGTTCTGCAAAGGGAGGAGGTTCTTCTAAGTGGCAGAAGGAAGAGTTGAATTCAACAGCTGGATATCTTAATGTTCTGACATCTTGCTTAACATCAGGAGTCTCAGCTGGTGATGTGGCACATCAGCTAATGATAGGGTGATCTACAGGAATGATAGGATGTTTCAAAAAGGTCGTTCTCATGGCAGTTTGCGGGAGCTGCGGGAAGGAGAAGATGTTACATGACCATGGCTTAGGGAGTCTAAGTGTGTTTGCTTTTGAGCAAGTGGAACATGTGACTTGAAGATCAAGTTTCCTTTGTGGATCAAGATATCTTTGTGAGAGTTCTGACAAACGTGAGGATTCATGAATAAGGTGATCAAACTGTGGCATTTGGTTGATCTCAGAAGTGGATAATCAGAGTGTGGCAGCTGGTTATTATTGAGGATGGTCTTGGAACAAGTTACTCTTGGGCAGAAAGGTGATGAGTTGAAGACTCAAGGAGATTATTCTTCTTGAAGGTGGATAAGAGTTTAATTCACTAGCTCTTTGGATTACTATGCATAGTAAGTCCAGTTGGTGGAGCATATCAAGAATCATGGTGATGATATCTTGGTGTGTGGCAAATGTTCTAACTTGTGTTGGGACATTATCTGGTTGAATATCCTTGGTGAAGGATGATTTTGTTCTGGTTTTGGAGGTTGGTGTATACATTATGCCTAAGGAGCGTCTACATAGTCATACGGGAGAATGATGAAGTAGAAGGTCTGCCTTGGATGGGGAATGTAGAGAAGACTGAAGTAGATCAGGTATTGATTGCTTGGAAATCTGAAGATGAAGAGTATGATAGGGAATGACTGCTTTTGGAGAGTTGGGGGATCTATGTGACTTTGATCCTTATCTAACAGTTTATTTGAAGGAGGATGGTGATTCTTATGTTCCTCACGAATAGCCTAATGGTAACTTCATGTGGAGATGGATGCTCAAGCATTATTGTCAGAAGAGGTGTTTCTGACTATGTGGATTAGAATGTGGAGATTCTGAGCTTGGTTGTAGTAGTATGTTCTGGCAAAGCATGACTACTAATTTTTGAATGTAATAGCAGAGGAATTGTGTCATATGATGTGATCTGATCAGAAAGTTTTTTTAAAAGAGTTGTTCTTTTTGTGCTACAAGTGTCTCTTGAAGAAATTAGATCTCAGTAAAGCTGATAATTTGTGGAGTCTGTGAGCAGTGTCATACCAGTCAGGATAATTGAATGTGTTCTCCAAGAGTGAAAGTACAATATGTGAAAGTGCTCAGCAAGTGTGCTCAAAAGTTCATCTCCATCTAGAGCTTTAGTTAACCATGACAGGGGGAGTAATTGTCTATGGATTTTGCAGCAAAGGTGCATATATTGTGAAGCTTGCATGCTGATCAAGCTTGTGGAGATTGGTTGCCTCTTGTGAGGAGATAATGTCAGATAACATGTTATGACATTAGGCTGTTGGATGACATGTTGGTGTGGACATGAATGGTTTTAGCCATGTGAAGCTAATTGTTTGAATCATATGCGCACATGCTTCTGTGGAGGAGTCTGAAGGACGATTTTATTTGTACAGATTTTGAAATTACTTTGTGAGGGTCTTTGTTGATGGGAGATGTCACACTTGTCTTGGTGTGTGAGTTCAGTGGAAGGCATTATGTGTGTGCTTCATAACTTGTGGATGATTGTGTGAAGCATTCCTGACTGGATGAATGAAGACTATGACTGGATTTTTCAAATGTTGTGATCAAGGAGTTCATTGTGATCATTCCTGTGGATATTACAGAGAGAAGTTAATCAACTTGGCACGATGTGAGTTTTGGAGCTTGAGAAGATAACAAACCAAGAGGGAATCATGTGAGTTCTGGTATGTGGATTGTTTGAGGATTAAGCATTAAGTGAATGCGTTCAGCAGGTGTGTTGAGGGTGCGCTCTTGAAGACATGAAGATGAGTCTTATGTTTTCCATTCATTTAAGGTGTTCTTCTTGCAAATGAGCACTGGTTATCTTCGATAGGGAGAGAATGTACAATAGTAGCTGCTGAGTCTGGGTTTTGTTCTGAGTATATTGGTTGGATGATTCAGAGTTTGCCTTTGGAATTTTTTTTGTGCTTGCTGCTATGTTCAGAGTTTGTCCAATTATGGCTAAAAAGGGGGAGAGTTAGCCTAGTGGTTGCCAAGGTGTGGTTGTGAAGCCTTTTCTGATATGGTGCAGCAGTTGAGGGGGAGAGTGTTTGAACAGCTGTGAGCTGGTTCTTGGTTTGAGGGGGAGTTTGCCCTATGCTGATGTGAAAGTGTTTGTTTCTGCTGCAAGTTGTTCTGATGTAGGCTGAAATTGTTTTAGCCAAAATTAGCCAAAGGGGGAAATTGTTAATTCTTGTAGTTGGCTAGAATTTTGGTAAAACAATGTTGATGTCATGGTTGATGTTTCAACATGAGTTTTTAACAGCCTTGTTATGTTTAGTTAACATTCTGGTTATGTTAAGGTTTTAAGGGTTGCAGTTTTGTGCTGATGTCAAACCCGATGTCATAACATCAGATGACAGAACATCAGTTTTGGTAAGTTTTAGGGCTGCGCATGTGCAAGTTTGTTAAGGATAAGATCTGATTGAGAGATTGCAGGAGAATATCATGGAATAGATATATTCTGTTACAATCAAATGTGGAGCAGATCTTGTTGCTATTTTCTTGCAAATAGACATGGAGAATTGTTCCTATTTGTGTGGAGAAGATCTTGCCTATTTGTGTGGAGAAGATCTTGCAGCTGAATTAAAAAGTGAAGATTTAAAAGATACATAATATCCTGGAAATATTATGTAGAGATGTTTTTAAGGCTAAAAGATATGAAGAATAATTAAGAGTTAATTATGAAGAGCTGATTGAAATTGAAGATCTATTTTATAGCAGAATATTTTGCAGATTTGTTACAGAAGATTTGATATGATTTGAAGACCCAAATCCAGTTGGGATTATATTATAAATAGAATGCTTGTAACCTAGAATAGGCACGGGTCCAAGATGTAGATCATTAGGGCTTTGTCTAAGTGAACCACTCGGAGTGGTTGTGAGATGGTCACTGTGTTTAACTCAGAAACCTGTAGGTAATGAGTTTGGTATTGTTCTTGGAGGAAGCTTTGAAGCAATTCTAAAGGGTGTCATGAAAGCGTGTCATGCAAGAGTGTCATGGAAGGGTGTCTTCTATGGTTGTACTGTTGTTGGAAATCAAGTTGTTGATGCAGTATCGGAGTTGTTGACTGCTAGACATCATTGCGATGATTGGGAGTGAGATGGAGTCTCTTACCTAGGGAGGACTTAGGTAGAAGGGTCATTGGGTAATGATTGAATTAGGTAGATTGTCAACTGGTCTGTTGAGTCTGTAATTTGATACTACTAATAGTGGACTTCCTTCCTGGCTTGGTATGCCCCCAGATGTAGGTTGTTGAACCGAACTGGGTGAACAATCCTTGTGTGTGCAATTCTGTAGTTTTCTGTTGTTTTACATTGTAGAGTGTGTTGCTGTAACATCACACATAACATCACAGTTCTTTTTAGTGTCTTGTTCATACAGCAGATTGCGATGTTGTGACATTGCACAAGACATCACATATCTGTACCAGAATTTCATGGATGAATAGTGTTGGATGAGGGATCACTCTATTATCCAATGGATTTTGTCATGTAGTCGTTTCTTAAATGCCAAGGTACCAAAGTCTCCTCTTATCTTGACTTCAACCAAATTTCCAGGTTTGAACACTCATGTTTCTTGACTCATCTTGACTGGTTTGTGCCTGATTCATGTCACCTCTATGCATCACATTAATGCAACTTAACAAAATTGAATTTCAAGGCTTTTGGTAATGATGAATTTGCACATGCTAAGTTGGATTTTTGACTCAATGGTCCAAAGTTGAAAACGTCAAGTGATTCATCAAGATTACTTCTGATCTTGGAAGAGGACAAAGCATGTAAGATGACAAAATTGAAGATGAAAATCGTGTGGCACAAGTAATGCACAAAATCTGTCTTGAAAAATCAGCTTGATCATGTCATGTTGTGAGGCTCATAACTTCTTGCTCAAGTTGAATTAATGGATGTTCTTGTACTCTTTGGAAAGCTTGTGTATCATACTTCAACTTTGATGTTTGCATTTGGTCTTGATTCTTCTTGGATCACAATGAAAAATGCCTCCAAAGTTGGACAAAACATGAGGCAGATTCTGCCTAAAAAAATTCTAAGTGTCAAAGTTCAAAATCTCATGAAACCCTAACTTCAATGCTTCATATCTCAAGATCTATGCATTTTTTGGGGGTACTTTTACTTTGCAATCTTGTTGTATGTAACAAGATCTATCATTTGAGCTTTGGTTGGAAAAAAATGGTTGCTTGGTTTGGAAGTTATGACCTTACAAAGTTGGGTAAAAACCATGTTCCTTCCATAACTTAGTGAAATTTTAAGTTTATCAAGGTTGCCCTTTTTGCAAGTAACCTCACTTTTCTTGATTTTTCTTGATTGATCATGACCCAAATCACAAGTTAACATTGTTCTTGACTTAAAGAGGCCATGTTTGCCAAAAAATCTCAAAAGTCAAAATTGGTTTTGATCACAGTTGACTTTTTATATTAGATGAAACTTGAACTTTGTGATCCTTTATGAAATCAAGTCCTTGGGCTAAATTGAACCTAATAGAGGGATTCCAAGGGTGTTTTTTAGTGTCTTGAATTATGTCCCAAGGTTTGAGATCATGCTTTGTTCAAAAGTCAAAGGTATGGTTGACTTTTTCTCAAAAATCCTAGTTTGTGGTCCTGGTGAATTTGAATCCTTGTATTGCTTAGGAATCAAGTTCTTTGAATCAATCCAATCTCATGAATGGATCAATATGATGTATTTGAGGTCCTTAAAGCATATCTTGAAGTTTTAGATCATGCCTTGCTCCAAAAGTCAACTTAGGGGCTGAATTAGGTCAGAACCCTAATTCCTGATTTTTTAAATATGCATCCCCTGAGGCTATTTTGAACTTGTGAATAGACTCATGAGGTTCTTTTGAGCTTCTTGAATCATATATTGAAGTATTGGTTCATGCCCAGATGAAAATTTCTCTTTGGAGGCCTTGGTCGACCAAAACCCTAATTTGGTGACACTGATGATCTTGAGGCTTGATCAACTTGGAATGATGCAATCTTGTGTTTGATTCTTGATGTGGAGGATCTCTTGTCCTTTATGAATGATTGAGAGGCTTGAAAATTTGAAGATCATGTCAATTCTTGATTGATCATTTGCCTTAATGCTCTGAAAGGGCTTAAAAACCCTAATCCTTGGTTAAGGTGAATACTCAACCATCTTTGAAAAGATTAGTGAGGTATGAAAATACATCCATATTATGCTGATGGTTTGCACAATGATGTGAAGTCTTAGGGTCAAAATTTAGGGTATGACATAGATGTACGATGAAGTGAATATGGATTTGTGATTTGACTTGAACAAAGTTATGTGCTTTTATAATAGAAGTTTGGAAGTTCAAACACTTTGTGTGTTTCAATTTCTGATCTTTGATATTCTCAAAGTCAATCACTAATTAAGCATGCATACTAAATCATAATTACTTCTTAAAAACTAAAACTATAGTGATTTACCATCAGAAGTAAAGAATATCTTTGGTTAAAATCATTTTTAAAATTGTTTTCAACTTGGTATCAATTTGTTTTAAACCGTCTGTTGGCATCAAACTTTAAATTGTTTTAAACATTTAAACTTTGTTTGTGTGTTTCAAATTCTATCGTGTTTTGAAACTTCTTCAAACTTTTGTGCATTTAAATTGTTTTAAAAATTATTTCAGTTTTATTGTTTTTTCTCTTTCTTTTAAAATCTTTTTTGATAATGACAAAGGGGGAGAAAATGTATAGAGTATTTAAGAAGAGAAAAGCATTTGAACAAAGTAGTGTCTGCCAAAACAACTTCTGAGTTATAAGCTTTAAGTTATCTAATTTTAAGTTATTAATTTTTTGTGTAATTTATTTTACTGGGCTTAAATGATTAACTTAATCAACAAAGACAGGAAATTAGGGAAAGCTTACAAACCTTGCCTTAATGAATTGTCAGACTAAAGGAAGAGCTTACAAACCTCGACTTAAGGTCTATCGAACTCGGGGGAGCTTACAAACCTCGGACCCTGATGTTAGAATTTGTTTATTTAAGTTATAAGATTCAATTAACATAGATAAGAAGTTAAGAAGAACTTACAAACCTCGTCTTAATGGACTATCAGACTTAGGGGGAGCTTACAAACCTCACCTTAATGGACTGTCTAACTTAGGGGGAGCTTACAAACCTCATACACCGATGTTATACTAGGTTAATTAAATCATCAACCATTGTTCTTAAATACATTTGTTAGTCATCATCAAAAAGGGGGAGATTGTTAGAACAAGATTTGTACATTCCCTTAAAAAGTTTTGATGATAACAAAGTATTGAAAGAACAATAGGGTTTACTAATGGATATTCAAGTGTGCAGGATCAAAAGACATTAACCTTGATATGAATCAAGGTAATCACTCAGAAGAACCATTAAAGAAAACAAAGTTGTTATGAATCTAAAGGATCAGAACCAAGCTTTCAGACTCTGAAGAGTCTGACTTAAGTCCTTTCAGATGCTGAACGTAAGCTTAATTGGAAATATAAAGATCAGCAAAGCTCTAAAGACTATAACCATTTGAAGCAAGCAGACTCTGTTATAAGGAAAGACTTTGCATCTTCTGAATAAGCTACATCAGCAATTCTGAAGACACTGCTTCAAAGAAATTTGTCTACATCAAGTCATCAACTCTTCATGTGATTATCCAGTCTAGTTCTGATCAAGATTTTATTGAAGGCAAGACTCAGAACCTGTGAACTCAAGACTCTGAAGTCTCATTCCAACCAGATTATGAAGACATACTTTAGCTTCTGATCATGCTTTAACTAATTCTATGAAAAGCCTCTAAATCAGAAAGCAAAGTATAAGGATAAGAACGACTCCGAGCAAGCTTCAACAAACGTCTATAAGAAGACTTCGGTCAGAAGTTATTCAAGGAATATCACTCGACAACGGTACACTACTTTATGTCAAATTTGGTGATAGTGACGATCTATGAATCTTCTCTCTCCAACTGTTCAAAACTCCGCTCTGCTACTCTCAACGTCTTTATGCTAGCTGAGTTTTTAGCTCATTCTATTGTTTATCAGCTAAAGACCTTCAACGGTTACTTGTACCATGGTAGCTTTCAACGGCTATTTGTACCACAGTAGTTTCAATCTTCGACGGATCTATTTTTAGTATCTATTTAAGGATGAAGATTGAAAACATTATGTGTTGTTCGAAGAAGAAAGTTCTTGGAACATCTCTCTGAGTTGAACCTCTACCTCTCAAGAGAATGAATGTGAGTTGAAGATTTTGTGACTGTGTTCACTTGGATGTGATACCAGTTCACTGAAATGAGTTGAGAGAAACACACTTCAAAAGATTATATAACCAAAAGGGTTAAGTGTGTTAGAGTAAAGTGAATCATATTCACATATATTCTGAAGAAAGAATATGTGAATATGATCAAGAACAGGAAGGCACAACAAGATGGAAATTTGTGCAAGAAGAGAAGAAGAATGAAAACTTCATTCTTCTACACTCAGGAGCAATCAACTCAAATCTGCTCAAGAGTATAAACCTTTGTGTATCTGCTTATCCAAGAAGCGCATATATGAACACAAGGCTAATACCAGATTTTATTGTCAAGAGAATGTGAAGACTCTAGCATATGTGCTCAGAGTAAAGTCTTTTTCTGATGATTGAGAAAAAATTCCTTAATTGGATGTTTAGGCATTGAAGTCTCATGCTTGCGGGCAGAGCAAGGAAGTTTCGATCAGTGTGATTGAGCAAGAAGTCTCATGCTTGAGGGCTTGAGCAGGAAGTCCTGAACGGGTAGGTCAGGCAAGTCTCGATCGGGGTGATTGAGCAGTAAGTCCTGAACGAGGAGTTTAGACAAGAAAGTCTCATGCTTGAGGGCTTGAGCAGAAGTCACTTTATGTGGGATTGAGCAGGAAGTTTTGAGTTGTTGGCTTAAGCAATTGTAATCAGTTTGATTATAGTTAAAAGCTCTTGTGCTGCAAAGGGACTAAACTACTCTCAGTTGAGAGGAACCATGATATATTGTGTGTCTCTTTATTTACTTCTGCATTTATATTCCGTTGTGCAAACATACTATGAAGTCAGACTTTGATCTGATTCAATCTCTTACCTACATCAGAATCTAATCTTGACGCCTCATGTTCTAAAGCAAAGTTAAGAAAAAGGAAGTAAACTTTTCACTGTTGTTCTCAGTCTAATATCAGACTCTGAACGTGGCTCAAAATCTGATGGTTCAAAAACAGTAGATGAAAAGAGTTTCGATATTTGGACATACACAATTAACACCCCCCCCCCCCCTTTCTTGTGTATTTTTCTCACCTTCATAATAGACTATTAAATTTGAAAAGGTTCTTATAAAAAGGGACAAAAAAACTCAATATGGTGTTATATTTAGGGAAAGTGGTAGTATATAAAATGCTAACATGCTATAACATATTGTTTTAACATGTTGTATTCTTTCTCCTTTTTATAATATAGGATTTGAAAGTACACAAACAACGGCTTGTAACATAACCGAGAAGTCTCTACTTGATGTTTATTTGAAGGAAGTGAATGTGGATTTAAGTTATCAAAATTTTGATGACTTGAATGTTCTTCAATGGTGGAAGGAGAACTAGAATAGGTTTAACGAAGTATCTTTATTGGCTTGTGATTTATTATGCATCCATATTACTACCGTTGCATTTTAATATGATTTTAGTATTGATTCAATTATTCTAAACAAATATAGAAGTCGCTTGTTGAAGAATGTAGAGGTATGGATTATTACTCATAATTAACTTTATGATACATAATCAAATAAAAATGTTCCTCTCAATACTTTGTGATTCTTTTTAATATTTTGTTAATTCAAATACTTACACTTAAATTATTTTATAGGTGTAGTGGGTGATGATGAATATAATGATGATGGAAGTTAGGCAAAAAGTGTTACAACATGAGCACGTTTGTTCATGACTTAGATGAAGATTGATTAGTGGATGTTTTATGTTTGTAGAGAATTTGAAGATTTTAGTGTTAGATTAATTTACTTATGACTTGTTTTGCAACTTTTGTTGACTTGTTTGGTTGTGTAAAGTTTTGAACTTTTGTTGAATTTGTGGTGTCGAATATATTCACACTTATGACGGTTGAATTTAGTTATTCAATGTAGGATAATGATATAGTGTTTGTGTGTCTTGATGTTATTATATTTTTACATACGTTTTTTATAATGATGCAATTTTTAGAAATTATATCATGAAGGGAAAAAAGATTTTTTTTTTTAGCGTAGTTAGCATGCCTGCCATTAAACAGGGCGGATCTAGTAAATGATCCTACACCTCTAACTTTGATCACCTCATCCCATTTTTTGCGAGCTTTTGCGAAACAGACATAAACGAGACAGACATACTTGTTTGTCACTCCTACTTAGAGAGGTGAAGCAAAAAGGGGGTTACTTTTCCCACCCTAAGGATTGCTCTTACACCCTCGTGAAAAACTAAAACTACCCCTGGAATACGAAAATATACTTTTAGACGCACCTCATTCACACAAGTTATTCGTAAGTGAGTCGGACCCTGATTTTATGTCAAAAATTAATACATAAATGCATATCTGTATCACTTACAAAAATGCATCTATAGACGGGTTTTTAATCAAATAGGCGTGAAACCCTCCTCCTTTCTCATTTCAAGCATACTTTTAAACTCTCTCAAACCCTCAAACTCTCTCAACTCACTTGCAAGTTTCTACTCTCAACATCCAACAAATCGAAGTGATCGACATCAAACACACATTTGATAAGTTTTTTAATCTAACTACTTCACTTTTGATTTTTATACATGCATTTGTAAAAATTTAGCATTAGGTTGTGTAATAGGCGGTTTAACTGAGCAAAATGTATACGGTAACTAGTTTAGATGAACAATGGGTTTTGAAAAAGTTGGATTACCATGCATGTCCACCATTTTTATTTTTCTGGGTTGCATGTTATACATAAATGCATGTTCGTATTAGTTTAAAACTTGATTTTCATAAATATGAAAGTGTGTTTTCGTATTTTGCCTGTCTACATTGTTTGCTTGATTTTCATTGTCATGTGGGTTTGATTTTTTTCTACTATGTATTGCTTATGTGGTTTAATTATAGCCAACATGACTGATGACCAAGATCGAATGAGGCTCAGCAGAGTGTCACGGCATGCATCGGTTCAAAGGGAAAAAAAACCTGACCCTCGCAACCACTAGTCGATTCTAGTTTGTTTGATGTGGAGGCGTCAACTTCCAAGTTTCAAGCATCTTTGGGGTCGTCTTTCAGGAGGAGGCATGTGTAACCTCCTAATGCCCCGATAGCCCCATTCGTTCAGGTTGATGCAATTGATGTCGATGCATTCATTCTTGGGGAGTTTGGAGGAGGTCCGTATGACTTATCACTATTGCCTCTATATGTGGACCATGCTGTCAGGCATGTGTGGGACGGGGAGGTAAAATTTATTTGTATTTATTCTTTGAAACAAATGTGTTATGATATTCGAACTTTCTAACGATAATTTATTTTTCTACAGTACCATGATACTTTAAAATGCATCAACCATAGTCAGAAGATTGTGAGCTTGCAGCAACCTAATGAGTAGTGGTTTCGCGATGTGATGCATCTATCTTGGCTGCGAGATTTATGCATGATCGGTTATTCAACTATTAACCATGGTATGTTGTCAGCATTTGTTGAGAGATGGCACTCTGAGACGTCATATTGGTGAGATGTCCATCACATTGGACGATGTGTCATGTATGTTGCATCTTCCGATCAGGGGAAGATTATTAGACCACGTTATGATTACCAGAGGTGATGCATTGGAGATGGTGGTAGATTATTTAGAATTTGACCTAGGTGATGCTCAAAAGGAGATTGAAAACACCTGAGGGTGTCATGCTAGATTTGGATTCTTTGAGAGGTTGTATGCATACCAACTAACTGCAGCAGAGCAGGTTGATGGTGATGATGAACATGTTATGGAGCATAGAGCATATGCATTGAGGACATACTTATTGTACTTTGGTTGGCACACCATATTTGTAGCCAATAGTGTCTATTATGCAGATGTGGTTTACCTCGGATACTTCGCTTACTTGTAGCAGATTCATGAGTACAACTGGGGAGTCCTTTGTTTGGTCTACCTATATTCCAAATTAGCTGAAAGTTGTCTTTGGAAGACCAAATAGATGACAGCTAGATGCACGCTATTAATAGTAGTATATTTGCATCCTTTACTATTTAGGTACCATTTTCATAACACTTGTGTTAAGTCATTACTAATAATTCATCTGTACGATTTTCAGTTTTGGATCATTAAGCACTTCTCACGCATCTTCGATTGCTCATATGTTGATGGCTACATTGAGGATATGCCATGTGCTTGTGCATTTGTCCCGCTCATAGGGAATCATTTGACGGAGCACTTCAGAATGTATATTGACAGCACAACAGCAGATGATATGCGCTTCCAGTCGTACTAGCTTCCGCGTCAAACGCGTCCGCTGGATGACATAGTCTTCTACTTCATATGGTTACCGTGTGGGTCACATCTGATGTATCCACATCTTTCTGAGCGATTTATGCGTCAATTTAAGTATATGTAATTTGTTCCAAGAGGCCCCTCTGAATCTGCTCCCCCTACTATGGTCTGTAGAGATGTATATGTTATGTATGATTATTTCCTTAATCATCTAATGTCGACTGAAGCATGAGGTACTGCAGCTCCTAGAGACTGGAATTATGCATATGGTTATGTCCAATGGTATTTCAGAGTGTCACATCCTTATATGACACCAGATGCTGAGGGATAGTCATCTAGGCCAACACATTAGGAGATATTAGAGGAGGAGCAAGCTTGAGCATATCATGTTGTTGATATGTTACATGCATGTCATCATATTATGATTCTTACGCGATAGGGTATAAACATATGAGACTTTCCGAAAGACACTTCTTGGATGACCATTGTAGATGTCATTTTTACTGAGGCACGAACGACATTGCAATACAGGAGGGAGCGAAGAAACAGGGGTCTGATATACGCAGTAGTATTGTATTTTTTATTAGGGGTTATGGATAGTATTGTTGTTTGTTATTTGATTATTTTAACGATATTATAGATTCATGATTGATTCATTTATATATGATATTTTCATCTTATTACATCAGTGTTTGACTTATTTGATAAACAATTTATTATGATAGTATAATTATAATACATGCTCTATTACATAGATGTTTTTCTTAAAAAATATATATCAAAATTTACTAAGTATAGGGTGAATACGGAAGTGTATGTCCGTTTTTTGATACAGAGATGCATCTCTGAACAAAATCATGTTAAAATGAGGTTCTCTCGTTTTGGAATGTTAGGGTGCATATAGGGTGAATACGAAGATGCATCTCTGGACAAAGTTATGTAAAAAAAATGTGGATGTCTCTGTTAGGAATGATTGGGTGCATATAAGGTGAATATGAAAATGCATTTCCGGACAAATTTCTGGCAAAATAGAGATGTGGTTCATTTACACATGGATATAGTGTGATTTGGATGCATCCGAAAATAAACTTTCGGATTCATATGGGCATTTTCAGATTTCTATAGGGTGCTTCTTCACCATTTAGGGTGGGAAAAGTAACCCCAAGCAAGAAACCAAAAAGGAAAAGAGGTTTATGATGAAAATGAGAGAAATGAATGGTTCTCATTTATTTAAATACCTAACCATCAAACCCTAACTTACACAATTTTTGTTAGATGTCACATTTCCTCTCCATATGAATCTTGAGTGAGTGACCCAGTGTCCTCGACGGTCCAACTTAAGATGAGGTAGCTAGCATATAAACTTAAAGGCGTGATGGGGTTGTTTCTTAGGCTTTCTAAAGAATCACGAGATAAATGTGAAGCTAAAAGCCACAAACCGGGAGACATTTGAACTAGATGGTGAGTTCATGACTATCCAACTAAGGAACAATTCCACAAAGACAATATCACCATAGAGGTCAAAGCACAACTGATTTCATGCCTAAAGAGGAACAAGAGTCCATTTGAAGTAGCATGCTACCAACTATCTTTAAATTCAAGTGTAGACTTATGTGGCACAACATCATGGGAACATATATTCAGATTATAATCAAACTTTTTTCATTCATAAACTTGATCGTTCATGAACAAAGTGTTAGAAAGTAATGCCTTTCGACCTTAAGAATCCTGACATAGCTTATCAGAGGATGATGAACAAGGTGTTTAAAAATCATATAAAAGATTTGCTCAAAGTGTATATGGAAGACATAGAACTTCAAGTTTGGACTTGAATCAAGTCACATGATACATTTAGAGGAAGTTTTTCAAGAGATATGTCGTTACAGTAAGATTGAATCCAAAGAAATGTCCCATTGGGATTCCACAAGGAAAGTTGCTAGGAAATTATCTCACCGAGAATGGAATTGAAGTTAATCTAAAATAAGTGTAACGTCTTGATAGAAATGTTTACCCCAGCCTCTAAGAAGGGAATTCAGAGGCTGGACATGGTCAGCCTAACATGCCTTACCATTTTACAAGTCACTAGAAAAAACAATGAAGTTCAAATGGACACAAAAGTGCAAAGCAGCACTATCTCATCTAAAGGAGGTACTCTCCTAACCTAACACTCACTAAACCCTAAACCCTAAGCAATCAATGTTGTACTCATCAAAGAAACGAGTGAAAGGAAGAAGTCGGTGTACTTTGTGGGTAAGATGCTACAGGGACCGAAATTGCGGTACCAAGATGGAGCTTCATAGCCCTTCCCCACTTGATCAGTCCCGATAACATAATGGAAACACATCAATAACTTAAGCTGCAGAATCACCTATACACTAACTATCATCATAACATGTGAAATAAATTTTTCAATTGATTGTCATACTAGGATAGGTAGTGACAATTAGAAGCAATTTGCGAGCAACTGAACCAACCAGAGAGCAATCTCGAGCCACGGCTGCATCTAGTAATGGGCTTTCATCCATTGGCCAATGAGATGTCCCACATAGAAACAAAGCTGGCATTGCTATAATCATAAAAATGTTTTTATAATTTTTCGCCTTTAATAGTAATATAATGACCAGCCTTCCAAAAAGTTATTGCTTCCCTTATTGTAGGCAAAATTCAACAAGACACATTTTGTTCAAAAAGAAAATTAGATTAAAAAAATTATAGCACTTAAAATCAGATCAATACATTTAAGTTATGTACCCAGCCCAAGTTCTGTCCAGAAAATAACTAAAGGAGAGAATGATATCAATCAGATAAACAAATAATTGATAGTTTTTCATTAGCATGCACCAGAAAGAAGAAAAAAAGGTCCGTTAACTTCTAAAATCAGGTTTATGCATTGGGTAAACAAGACTTCCTTCTTAAAGTACAATGTACAGAAGCTAAGAATAAAAGAAAAGGACATGTTTACTTGGTAAAGGGATATTTATACAAAAGCCGACAGAACCCCACGAGACGGATACAATATAGATACTTCTATGCCCATTTTTTTTGTACATAAAGAGAAGTGACCCAAAATAGACAAACATATACATCAGGAGTTGAAGTGGCTCAAACCATTTTCTCGGCATGCACACCTCAAGTTAGTTTAAGGAAAAAAGTTATTCACGACAAACTACAAGCCGAAATTAGAAAACGTTACCAGGAAGTAGTTCCATGTAGAGAGTCTCAAATACCACTTCCAATTTTAAAATCTGAGAGAGTGGCAGTTTCTTGAGCCTCAACTGTGGATGGTGCTTCCTTCTTGTCAATCCCAAAAAAGGAGCAATTCTGGAATGCATCCAGGCTGCTGGCTATCAAGCGATTCAGTCCACTAAGACTATCACTTAAAATTGGATCATCGCTATTGTACTTAGTAGATGGTATTTCCAAATCCAGCGGTCCCAAAGAATCAGGCTGCCACACGTTAAAATTAAAAAATTAAAAAATAAAAAGATAAAAAGTAAAGATGAGGTGGGGGTAAATAAGGCCAAAAGTATGAAGTACTTCAAAAGCTTCGGTAAATAAGACAACACCCATGGAAATGTTACAAATTTCAAAATAATAGTTCAACCGTAGTACCAAATATAATGGCTCAGGTATTTTATCATCGTCAATTTATTATTTTGATTGGTAGTTTAAATGCAAGCGTGTTCGAAGTATTACAAATATGTTTGTGACAACTGCCAGAGATAAACTTCCTCCAAATTGTCTTGCCACAAGAAAATCGAAACAGCTAAAAGGATTATAGAAAGGAAAGTACCCAATACATATCTGCTAGCCCGGTAAAATCCTTTGCTAAATGATACTTGATATCTGCACCAGACTCGCAACTGTCCATAGGCATATGGTCTGTTTGAGCAATATCATCCACAAGGCACTCTTTTTCAGGTGAAAGCTACAATAAAAAGAATCAAAGTTAAACCTTAATATACTTCGCAAGAAACGTTTAGTTGTAGATAACAAAATCAAGAAATACTACCTTATCCAAATTCTCAAAGTTTCTTTCAAGAACCTTTTTATCAGCATCTAAAGCAGCGGTGAGAGAAAAACAAGGACCGTCTTCATGACGAACAGGATCTTTTTTAAATGAGAAAGCATCACAGGTTTCTTCAGCATCCCAGATGGATGACATATGAGATACCATAGTTGATTGTCCCATCTTGTCTTGGTGTTTAGATATGTGAGCAGCAATAGCAGCATCAAAAGAATCGCTACTAAAAGGCATTTGATTAACACTGCGACAATTCTCAGAAATAAGAGTATCAATGCAGTTATCATTGAGATCCTGGGAGACTCCTGATAGTAGGTCCCCCACACTAATGTTGGTAAGGCTGTCAGCCCACTCACCAGCTGACAGGCCGGATCCACTGTTTGATTTCAACTCCTCCTGAATGCATAAAAGAGGCTTAAATCGTGGCATAATAGACATGGATTGGATGCTAATAAGAGTGGCAACTTAACAAACCAAACAAAAACAGTAGATTGATATACCAGACAGAAATTTAAAACAGTGCTAAATTAAACATAACAATCTAAAAAACAGAGATGGTAAAAACCAGTCCACAGGAAATGAAAATATTTTCCATTTGAGCCGACAAAGTACACTGAAGTGGAACTTCAAGATCCATGGCATAAAAATTGAAAATCTATAGTAGCACCTTAGATCTAATAGATGTAAGTGAGCAAGATACAAGAGGATGACAATTACCATGTCTTCCAACTGTCTAGATACAGCTCCATCTGTCACATCTTTTCCATGCAATGATATATGGGCTGTAGGTCCACAAGGTTCCTGGGTACTTGTATTCTGGTATATACTTCTGTCTCTAGTGTTAGGCAAATAAGTTGAAGTAGAGGTAAGAACATTGTTTTTGTTCATGGATGTTCCACAATCTACAGAGCACTCCGTAGAGTAATTATTAGTTGATGGCATAGGAAGCGATGCCAAATTCACAATCTGATCCATCATATTATCACCACCAATTTTGGATTGTCTAACTATGTAGCCGGATGCTACAGGTTCTTGCGTATTTAATGTCCCGTGCTCAGCATTAGAGAACCAACCATACCTTCAAAAAGATACGTAAATATAATCATATTCTGATCTGGATATAGCAAAACATGAGTTTTACCCTATACTTTAACTACAGTACAAAGTTATGTGTTTTTCCTAGTGAAGAAAAAAGGAGCAACTGCTTTAAATATTTGAATTTATACAACCTTTACATTACTACAAGTATCTTAACTTCCCACATGAAAACTCAATCTCAATTTTGTCTCAGCCAAAACCAATGAATTAAAATGAAAGCTAGAATACAAGTTTTTTCAAATTCCATTCATATGCTTTATTTTTTATCTATCCCTTACAGTCTGATAAAAATTTGTATTCCATAAACACAAGACCTTCAAGTTGTTTTCGTTTCTCTAGCATGTTTCCCAAACTTCAATTTTGAATTACTCCACTATCTTTGTACTACAAACATCAAGGGCTCAAAACACTAAAAAAACACCTTCAATCTCTCCCGTAACGAAGGAAAGATAACCAGCATGGTTTTTCATTTATAGCACACTTTTCTGTACAGAATACTAAAATATTTTATAAATTTCTTAACTCTACATTTAAAACCATCCTGTTTACATTTGCCACGTCAATTCAAAATTTCATTATAATAAAGCCTGATTAATTTATTAACCAATCAATAATAGAACGGATTTTCACATGTTCTTTGGATATAATAATGAATGAAACCAAGATGGCAACATGGAAAAGAGATACCTCAAACGGAATATAGGTGGACTTCCTATCATTGCATATATATCTGCTGCACTAAGAGTAGATTCCTGGTTCCATCTTTGATAACTATTCAAGTTTTCCTTTTGAACACCATATGGAAAAAGCATCAACTCTCCAACTGCTATGCTTGAATTGCCCCATTTGCGGTTTAGATGTTCTAAAATTGATGATATCTTCTTTCGTGTACTAAGTGTAAGCTCCAAGTATGGATTATGTTTCTCCTACGGGGAAAAAGAAAGAGGGGCCATAAATATTTAATTGTTTCCAGAAATCAAAAGCACATTCACATTGCTACAGTACGATTCTTTTGGATTTCTCTCATACTCACCATTTCCAAGACTCTTCGAGTGGGTTCATCAATTGGGAATAATTGGAGCTTAAGTTTCACAATATTCTGTACATTGTTATCAACATAGTGATTTTGTGGAAATGTGGGTAAAGATGGAAGGACAAGATCGGCAGGATCAGAACATTTTTCCCCTGGAATGAACATTGATAAACCGGAATTATGTCACTGTTGATCCCTCGAAAGTTCTAATGGGAGCAAGGACCAAATATAAATACCTCCACTGTGATAGCTACCTGGATTCTCCTGGTCATGTTCAACCTCTTTAACAGTGGCAGCTCGCTCCAAATGCTCAGCAGCATCTGCAACTAAAGAGACGCCAGCCATTGCAGCCTTCTCCCATTTTCTATATGCAGCTGCTGTGATTGTAGCTGATAGAGAGATATATCAAACTTTTTACGTTAAAGTAAAAAAAAAAATAACACCTAGATTTAATATATTATCATGAAAGAGAAAACTAGTTTAAAACATAAAACTGGTAAAAGATTTTGAAGGGAATTGAAAAAGAATCACCAGATTTCTTTCGCTGCCTTGTAGGTTTTGAGTTATTTGAATCTCCTTTAGCATTACTACGGTTAACACCCATGTTCACATTGCGCTTCAATGGTTGTTTTGAAGGTCCAAGTTTTATGATATTTTGACTCTCAACAAGAATCATTTTAACTGCACGGGTATTCGATTGATTTGAGATAGTGTTAAGAGCAGGAGATTGACAATTTCCACCCTGCAAAGGTCGCTTCTTTACATTCTTCTTCCGATCCTTCAAAAGTTGGTGCTCCTTCATGAAAGAACAATATAGATCAGCTCCAGCACATACTGAGCACATTTAACATAAAAATGCAAAAGTTTCCAGACAAATGCAAATAGTGTACTGACCAAGGCTTCTAAAAATATTTTAAACCTTCGGGGCTTTAGGTGAAGCTTTGAGGCTTTGCAGCTATACTTTTCCAATAAAGACCACCTGTCACAGGTCAGATAAGTTGAGAAGAGCTCATATTATAATTTGTGAGAAACTTTCAATGCAAAATATTCTGAGAACAATAGTAGTACACCCCCAAATTATTTTTTGGTGCAAAATATACCCCAATTCTTACGGAAATTGCTAAAAGATGATATAATATGAAAATTCACTGTCGATGTAAAAATATTTTACACCATAACCCAATTATAGTCTTCAAGTCTTCAACAGAGGGCTACCTATGCATCTAAGGGGCTTACTCTTTATTTCAACAGTTCAAACTGTTTTCCAAGTCTCTATGAGTTGTGATGTAATATATCGAGCTTACTTGACATTTCATGAAGTGGTTACCATAGTCAAACTCTTAAACTGGTGTGGCAATATATAATTGAATGATTGTATGATAAAATACTCCACACTGAAAGCATCAAACTTGAACTCTGATCAGACACCCAAATGGTTCTTTTTAAAGGAATATGCACTTTTAAACATTCCCCTTGTGTTCATATCATATAGTTTCTAAATCAGAAATGAACTTAACTTTATGCAAAAATATATAGTCTATATCTTCCATTATATGTATAAACCTATTTAATTAACAACCACATGAAGTAAAGGTGTGTTACCAGCGAAGCATTGCCGCATTGGTATCTTTTGAGTTTTTGGCATCCAGGCATAATTCTGGACCAAGAAGTTTGTTCATCCGTCTCACAAGCCGATAGTAATAATGCCTAACCTGTAAGTCATCCCGATAGAAAAAGAGGGGTGAGAAAAGAAAAACAAGCCAAGGTATTAATGGAGAGGAAACTAAACACTGCCATTGGGAGGCGAATGGGATAACTGAAAGGGTAAAAAGCTTTGTAGAGCATACCTGATCCTTGTTTTTACTTTGTACACGGGAAGTGATTTTCTCAAAATTCTACATCCAAGGATATTGCAATTAGCAGTTTTATGGTACTAAAAGAAATAAAATCACCAAAGGTAAAAATGACAGATAAGTGTACCTTTCCAACTTGTCGTAATGCGGTGAAGAAGCTTTCCTCCTCTTGACGAGTCCAAGCAGCCCACTGCCTTGTTGGTTTTTTCGGAGCTATATGCCCACAACATACAAGCAAGTGAAAAACACTTAAGATCTCTCAACAACCAAGCCTTGCTAGAAAAATCAAATGAAAATTAAGTGTCAAAAGCTAACCTGGCTGCTGAGACATGACGACATCATTTGCAAGAGATGTTGAAACACCATGATCCCCATTTTGAACAGAAACAACCTTCTCAGAATGAAGTTGAGTGTTAAAATCAATCAAAATTTCAGCCTCGGCCTGCATTTTTTCTTCATTCACATGCTCATGCTATTCAAATTCAAATTCACCAAAAGACCGGTTCCCTGAGAACTTCAACAAAAACTAAAACTATAAGAAAATCAAAAATCAAAAATCACACATGAGCTGCACTCACTAGCATAACTTCCGATGAACAGAAATCGTGATTGCCGAATACAGATACAAATCACAATTCACAATGTAGGTTACAGGCAATGAAAAATTAATTCGCATTCCAACTAGTTTCATACATATAAAATTCAAAATAAATAAATAACACTCTCAAAATGTCTATATTCAAACTTTCATTGAAATTGATGTAAACAAGATGCAAAAGTAACACAATTAGCCACAAATTCAAATGTTCTGATCGATATTTTTAAACTAGCAAGTTACAGAAAAAGGAACAACCGGGAAATAGAGAGATATTACCGTAACGAAATATCGTAATTAGAGAGTGAACGTTGACGAAAGGAAGAGAAATTGAATTTCTGAAAACCCTAAATTAATGGGAAAGAAAGATGAAAGATGAAGCAACAAGATCCACGATGAAGATTCATTTTGTTCTAAAAATCAAAACGCTTCGTTTCCCAGTTGTTGCAAAAAAAGAAAATTGCTAAACTAGTTCTCCTCACAAATAATATATTTTATTTATTTGTAATTTAGTCCTTCATTCAAATTTATACTACTTCACTTTTTTCATAAGCAAATTGTATTAAACTTGAGGAAACGGTACTCAACTCGATACAAAAGAAAATAATGAGGTAAAAAGAAAGACAGTTAGACTAACGAATACATCGAAACGGATTCATAAACCAATCTTTCCTATCACAAATCAAACTATCTTTATATCATTATCCAACTCAATCCTACGAAAGTGATTTCGTCAAAAAGACAATTTCTCTGACTCCTTTATTGTCGCCCTTAAAAAGAGTTTCACTCCTAATCAACTAAATTGACCAATTAACTGCTGACCAAATAAGTAACCTAAGCTTCTTCTTAATTCTTCCTTTTATAAAGGATGCAAAAGCCAACAAGTGATCTAAAATGGCGCACTAGGAGGAAATCTGCAAAGATCCATCCACTCTAAAGTTTGGGACCAAACAAACTCAGCCACAAAACAAAAGAGAAAAAATTGAGAATGACATTCAGATGAACTTACACACAAAGGGCAAACAAGGTTATGCTCTCCTGAAATTTCTCAACGCTTTGCTAATTCATCTCTCGTTTGAAGCCTATTGAGGAGAAGTCTCCAAACAAAAACTTGAATATTACGGTATATTTGATTGTCAAACTATCTTTAAAGCAACCGAACGATCATAGCATTGAGGATGAGTCTGCACTAGAAAAACCATATTTCACCGAGAAGCCTGCTAGATCGCACCACCAAACAAATTTATTCGGACATTCAATAATGAGATTAATGTTAATTAGGTTGTGATGAAGGTCAACCCAATCAGTCCTTGCTGAGCTTTGAAGCATATCCTGTAAAAACAAGATTTGGTTCTGCATATGGCCTTATATTTTGAATGATAACAATACATAGATTCTTAAAAGAACAATTTTCCACCCTAAAAGTTTTATTAAGTGTGCAGATACTAGATACAAGTTATGACTCTGAAGAAGTGACGTGTGATGTTATTAGACCCTGAACCTAGTGCACTCTGACTATGAGACGTGTTTTCTACAAAGATAATCAAGCTCGAGATTACTCTGCTCAACGCTTTTGACGTTGCCAAGCTCTAAAGTCTTGCACTCAAGAACTCTGATGAACTGTGTCACGAGACTCTGGATCAAGACTCTGAAGACTAAGGTTCTGAAGACAAGGTTCTGAAGATGGTGAAGACAAGGTTCTGAAGACTCTTTCATACAAACTCGGATTCTTCTTCTATGTGTGTTTCATCAATTCTCTATTTGAAGCCTTTGAATAATTAAAGATAAGATCAAAATGTTTTACGTGAGACAATAGTACACAGTACAAGATCAATATTCTTTCCACTACACTGATTTTGTGGGAAAAGGACAGTATTATTGTACCATTGTGTCTGCCATTTTCACAGACCATTATGCAAGGATACAGCCACATTTGTGAATTCCACTCCTGCCCTCCAATGGATCTTCTCATTGCCTATATAAAGGAGTCTTGAAAGAATGAAAGATATACATATATACACCCAACTACACAATAACAACTACAATGTGAACTTTGCATACCATGAATATTTTGAGAGAAAGAAAAACAAACACACAAGGAAATTTTGTTCATACACTTTCATAGAAAATATTTTTGTGTGAAAATCTTGTAATTCATTGGTGTAATATGCTTTCTTAGAAGCACCTTGTAACACACTTTGTATCTCAACTTTTGAGTTGTATTTCCTTAAGAGACTAGGGTATGGTCAGAATTTCTCAAGAAGACATTGACGGTTAGTCTTTGTGGTTGTAATCAAGTTTGGTTATAGTGGATTGAGTCCTTGTGATAAGGAGAAATCACATTGGCGGGTGGACTTGAGATAGCTTCGTTAACAATGAAATAGGATAAAAATATTTATGTTCATTATTTTTATTCTAAGTTCTCTCCTTGTTGTTTTTTGTAGTAAAATATTTTTATTCTAGAAACCCAATTCAACCCCCCCCCCCCCAATTATTGTGTTTCCATAACCTTTATATCCGAATTAAAAACCACATACTAATTCCACACGCCATTAGTTCAATTGCCTAAATTCATTACACGACATAACTTGAGGAAGTTAGTGATTTCCTCCTTGAGCTTGAAGATGTCCGCTATATATTCCGCATCTCTCAGACTCCGAGTAAATTCATGAATTAGGTCATTGGACAATATGACCAACTTCAGATACCTTTATCTATAATGCTCTTCCTTTTGTTGAAGGTCTAACATGAATGCATTATCTTCTTCAATGATGCCCTCCATTTGTTGACTATACCCTTCAATATAGATGCCACATGTTCTCAATTTCTCATAGGTGTAGCGTGTTATTTTTGTCGGTGACGCGACCACCTTATCGCCATTTGGTTTTTCCTCACCGCAATGGTAGGAGTTGGGTTCAACTTTCTGATTTCTTATTTATCCTATGAAGCTGGAAAGGAAAGGGAAGCTATCTAAAACTAACCTTGCACGCAAATGTTTAACTGAAAAAATGCTTAAGAGATTGGGGGTCCGGGGTCAGGTTATACAATGGGGAGTTGTCAATTACCCATCCTATATGTGGTTATCCACATGTCATTAGCAATTTCTATACTGTTTTCTATTTACTTTTCCTACTTAGTGGTGTTTGTCTGTTATAAAATGGGAAAGTTTCTCCTTTGGGAGTGTTGAGAGAGTATTTTTGTTGTTTTTCGAGTTTTTCGATGTTTTTGGTGAGGTACTGGACCTAAGGTTTTGATTAGTGTGTGAAGGTAATGAACCTAAAGTTTTTGATTGGTATGTAAAGGTACTGGACCTAAAGTTTTTGATTGGTATGCTTGCTAAGATTTCGCAATCTTATGCCTACGTATTCCCGTTAAAGAAAATAGGGAAATCAGAGCAATCGTAGTTCCTCCTATTCTATGAGAGGAAAAAGATGATGTTTTGGTGTCTTGTTCAAAGCCCAAGATTGAAGTTAAAGGTTGTATTTGTGTCTTGTTTAAAGCCCAAGATTGAAGCTAAAGGCTTGACTGAGACAGAATTTGTCATCTCTAAAGGGAGATATCTCGCCTGTTTATCACAATTGTTGGGTGACTGATTACAAAGGAGGATTACTTTAACTGGGATGTGAAAATCCAGTAATGCCATAATTTCCTTTATAGGGGATTTGTCCTGAAGGAGAAAACTTCAACTCAGTGTTGAGCAATGCCAGTTTTCCTTAGGAATCTTTCACGCTAGGAGAGGGAGAATTAGATAAAAGAGAGCATTTGCCAGGATAAAAGATGGACGACAACTTGGATTTCTCTATCAACAAGTGTGCCACTTATAGCAGTTATCTGGGATTAAGGTTTGTTTTGATTTTCTATTTTGATGTGTGATATACAGAGAAATGTCTTCCTACAAAGAGGTTTTTGATTTCCTTTTAGGGGATTTTGTTTTTTGTGTGTGCCTTGATCAAAGCCCAAGGTTGAAGCTAAGAGATTAATTTACTGCACTGGGGAGGTCCTTATACAAAGCCTAAGAGGAGGCTGGAAAAGGCTGACTCAACAAGAGAGTGTTTATCTATTTTGTACAAAGCCCAAGATTAAGGCTAAAAAGAGATTGACTCTTTTTGGGGAATATCATTATATAAAGCCTAAGAGGAGGCTGAAGGTTGACTTTTTCGGGGAAATATTCATGTGTCTTGTACAAAGCCCAAGATTGAGGCTGAAAAGGGAAACTGACTCTATTGGTGAGAGGTTTTATCTGTCTTGTACAAAGCCCAAGATTGAGGCTGAAAAAGAAGATTGACTCTGCTGGAGAGTATGATTTGTCTTGTACAAAGCCCAAGATTGAGGCTGAAAAGAGAGATTGACTTTGCTTAGGGAGATTAATTCCCAAAGCCTAAAAGAAGGCTGGGAGGAATTGACTCTACTGGGAAGATATTTATCCAGAGCTTAAGAGAAGGTTTAGAAGATTTTGACTTTGGTGGAGAAAGTTTATATATGTCTTGTACAAAGCCCAAGATTGAGGCTAAAAGGAGATGATTCAGCTGAGGATATTTCAGGTGTCTTGAACAAAGCCCAAGATTGAGGCTGAAAAGAGATTGACTCAACAAGAAAGTGTTTTTTATTTGACTCAACAAGAAAGTGTTTTTGTTTGTCTTGTACAAATCCTAAGATTGAGGCTAAAAGGAGATGACTCAGCTGAGGATATTTCAGGTGTCTTGTACAAAGCCCAAGATTGAGGCTGAAAAGATATTGACTCAACAAGAGAGTGTTTTTTATCTGACTCAACAAGAGAGTATTTTTGTTTGTCTTGTACAAAGCCCAAGATTGAGGCTGAAAAGGGTTGACTCAACAAGAGAGTGCTGAAAGGAAATTGACTCAACAAAAGAGTGCTGAAAAGGTTATTGACTCAATAAGAGAGTGTTTTTGTTTGTCTTGTACAAAGCCCAAGATTGAGGCAGAAAAGGGTTAACTCAACAAAAGAGTGCTTTAAGAAAGAAGATTGACTCAACAAGAGAGTGCTTTTGAGGCTAATCTGCTGAGGAAATCATTATACAAAGCCTAAGAGAAGGCTGTCTTCTGCTGAGGATTATTGAGATCCAGAGGCAGGTCCAAAGTGGGGAATCAACTCTTGCTGAGGATTATAGAAGAGTTGAGGTATCAGATGCTTTGAGGTTCTGATTTGGGATAGTGTTATACTGATGATAAGCTGACCCTAGCTGGGGAAATTTAGGATGAAAGACTGAGTTTTAGAACCTATGAGGGTTTTAACTCTATTGGAGATTAATTAAATGATCAGGGTTTCTCCTGTGTTTGTAAGGAGCTTGAGAATGTCTTTGAGATCCAAGAAGAGATTAGAC
Source organism: Lathyrus tuberosus (assembly GCA_022829125.1). Classification (NCBI taxonomy): domain Eukaryota; kingdom Viridiplantae; phylum Streptophyta; class Magnoliopsida; order Fabales; family Fabaceae; genus Lathyrus; species Lathyrus tuberosus. The sequence goes on from JALAZF010000212.1 coordinate 7,534,841, forward strand.
TGTCCAAGTCTACTGGTATGGAAGAGTTTATCTTTGTATGATGCCCAAGAGGAGGTTGGTGCTTTAAGGGATGAGAATCAACCCTAAAATTGGTCTGAGGTTTTGACTCTTTAGAAAGACTGCTCTAACAAAGGATGACTAAGTTCTGTCCTATACCTATAACAGGTCTTTGGGGTCCTTGTATTAAGCCCAAGAGAAGGCACGAGAAATTCTAAGAAGCCTGAGGGTCCTTGTACAAAGCCCAAGAGGAGGCGGGGATGCTTTTAGGAAGCCTGTGGGTCCAAACTTAAGAAAAGTTCAAAAAAAGTTTCACCGGGAATAATCTTTTCTTTAGTGAACAGTTATAGGGTTTGAAGAAATTCAAGAGAGGTTCCACCGGGAATTAATCCTCTCTGGAGGAATGAATTTCTTTTGACAATTTTCTAATAGTGACAGTCTGAGAAAAGTTTCATCGGGAATAATGCCTTTCTCTTTGTTCCATATTGTATAAGCCCAAGAAGAGGCAGGAATGTATCTGGAATTCCTATGGGGAACTAGTTTTGACTGTGTTAAAAGAGTGACCATGTGCTTTATCTAATCCTAGACCTAATTGTCGGGGAAAACTCTAAGCAGATAATATACAGGCATATATACAGATGAAATATATATTGTATGTAAAAGAGGGTAGGAGGACTTACAGGTGAGCAAGCTTTCAGCACAAACAAATATATATATGTGTGTGTGTGTGTGTGTGCAAGTATGTAAAAGAAAGTTGTTTAAAACTTACAGGTGAGCAAACTTCCTTTATAACAATTGTATGGTTAGTTGTTCAAGAAATTAAAGAAAGTTTTGATAACAACTATGAATTTGAACCTAAATAAAAAGGGAAGTTGTTTTGAAAAGATTGGGGCTTACACTTAAGGAGAGGCCCAAAGAATTATTTATTTACAAAAAAAGGGTTGGGACTTACAACTCAAAGAGAGGCCCAGATGAAAAACAGGGATTGCACCGTCATTTTGAAAACTGTACTAGGACTTATACAATGACTGAGACCCAAATTATTTATGTACAAAAAGATGGTTGGGTCTTACACTCTATTAGAGGCCCAAAGTGTTTGAAAAAAAAAGAAATAGGACTTACAACACAAGGGTAGGCCTAGATGATTTTGTTTTGAAATGGCGATCGCGCCGTGATTTTAGAAAACACAGTGGGACTTATACAATGAATGAGGCCAAATGAAAGACAGTGATCCCTTCGTTTTAAGAATCACAGAGGGACTTATACAATGACTGAAGCCCAAAAGGTTTTCTGTACAACAAGGGATGAGACTTACACTCTGTTAGAAGCCCAAAGCGTGTATGTGAAGTTTGAAAAATCAAAATTTAGAGAAAACGCTAATTTTGAATTTAAAAGATATAATTTTCAAAGGAAATTAAATAAAAAATGATATAAAATATCAAATATATTCAAAAATAAGTTGTATACTTTGAAAAATCATGTTTAATCACATGAAAGCTTGAAATTCAATTGGTTTTGAAAAATCAAAGTTGGAATTTCATTTAAAATGTTTAAAAATAATAAAAAGTTAAATTAATTACAAAAATTCTAACTATATTAAATAAATAATATAAATTTGATTTTTTTGTGAAATAAAATATTTAAACATTTTTGTGAATTTTGAGAAAAAGAATCAATTCAAAAACACAAATATTCAGAGAGAAATTAATTTTTGAATCAATTAACAAAAGTATCAAAATATTCAAAAATTCAAAATTTTGAAAAAGGGCGCCAACAGTCAAGGAAGAACACGCACGCACCCTGTTTCTGCAGATTTATGTTTTCTCACTTTTCTCCATGATTACTCATTGGTTTTGCACGATTCAAGTATCAATCTTGTTCGTTTTTGAACAAGGATCACAACCATATAGATTAATTGCATTTATATTAAGTATGGAGGAAGAAATCAATGGAAAACCTCAAGAACCCTAATTTCAGCATGAACACAATGAAATTCTATACACGATTGATTCATGGCAATTAATTGAGGGTTATCACTCTACATATATGCATAAACAAGATGGTAACTCAAAAATTCATTCATGATGCATTGATCATAAATTTTGAAGGGTTCAGGCCTACCTCTTGCAGCTAGTGATCGAGTTTGATGGTGGAGGTGTTGCAGATAGGTTCCAATTATCTGGACAACTTCCTTAGATGCCAAGGAGTGTGTTTGAATGCTTAGAGTGGATTGAAATGAGCTGGAATTGGTTGTGGTACCTCAACTGCAACTCTGTCAAGAACTTGAGCAATTGGCTGGTGATTTTGTGAATTTGATGTTCTAGATGTTGTGTTAGTGTTTAGATCACTCACATATGATGTTTATGAGGTATGTGTGTGTGTGTGTGATTGGTTTGGTTGGAATCACTCTCAATCTCAAAACCCGATAGTGACTTGAGTTAGAAGGCAAAATTTGAGTGAAAGGGAGATTTTGAGTAAAGGATCAGTTTGGGTGCTTTGGTGTACTCAAACTGATCACAATTGATGTCTATTTATAGTGCAACAATTTTGTTTTGGCATCAATAGTGAATGGCAACTGCAGCAGGTCTGTGGTAAATGTTGATCCATTGGAATCTCAAGTCTCCTCTAGCCATTAACTTGAGGTTAGAGCACAGACTATGAGTCTTTTGTGGCAGGGATAAGGCATGATTAAACTTGGATAACATTGTCTTGATGAATGCCACCTTTATGCATCAGTTAAATGCTTGGAAACAAAATTGACCATTTGAAGCATCTTGAATTTTAGGAGTGTCATGCTTAAACATAGATCCATGGACTTGTGAGGCTTGTGGATCAGTGTTTGTCCCTTGGTTGTTACCTCTTGAGGTGTGCAGATGAATAACCATGCTTGTTATTGCATAAATTGATCAATTTGAGCAACAATGCACAAATCTGCCTTGCAAAAATCAGTGAAAATGTCATTTTCAATGGATCATATCTCCTTGCTCAGATTGAGTTATGGGAGCCTCTTGTACTTTTTAAAGAGCCCTCATATGGTACTATCCATGTATGATCATAGTTTGTATTAAAACTATTTGGATCCCATTGAAAAATCCTCATGAACATTGGTGCTCAGGGCTAGTAACTTAGGCAGATTTTTACTAAGTGTTGAAAAAGTGTCATTTTCTTCATTTTTGTCATTTTGATCACTCCATAACTTAAAATCCATGAAGAATTAGAGTTTGATGTAGTTGAAGCTTTTGTAGAATGTAGGAAGACCTACAAATCAGGCTTTGGATCACTCAAAATGGCTGCTTGGATCACAAGTTATGATCCTTGGAAGTTGGTACCAAAATCATTCAAATTTAGTAACTTAGAAAAATTTTCAATTTTTCAAGTTTACCCCTTTTACAAGTTATCTTGGTTTCTTAATCAATTCTTGCTCAAATAACATTATAAGTCATATTTTATGAAAACATGAGCCATAAGGATCATTTTTTCCAAAAAAGTCATGTTTTGACTTTTGGCCCCGGAGCCGTTCGGTGTGTAAAAACCCTAATTCCCGACTTTTGGGGAATGCATCCTCTGAGAGTAATTTAGCTTTGGAAATGGATTCTTAGGGTTATTTTGAGCATATTGAGTCACATGTTGTAGTCTTGGCTCACCCTCTTGTGAAAATCTCACTCTGGAGGTCCCAGTCATCCAAAACCCTAATTTGGTGATATCGGGTGTTTCGAGGCTTAAAACACTTGGAATGTCACAACTGTGTGCTTATTTTTTGATGTAAGGTTCCTCTTGATCCTTTGTGGATGTTTTAAGAGGTTAGACAAGTTGAAGAGCATGTCATTTCTTGATTGATCTTTTGTCTAAATATTCTGGGAGGGCTCAAAAACCCTGATTCTTGATTGTAGTGAATGCTCAACAATCCTTGAGGAGATTGATGAGGTATGATGGCACATCCATATTGTGGTAATGATCCTCACAATGATGGAAAATCTTGGTGGTCAAAATTTGGGGTATGACAGATGCCCCTATCCAATATTCTTGGACCCGAAGGTGTGAATATCGAAGGTATTCGGGCATTCGAGGAGCAAGATGATTAAATATTGGAATACCCAAAATTTTGACTGTGGTTATGAATGGTTGTTTTCCCGTCCATCTTATTTTGCTAAGCAACGATTCTTAGAAAAGGATGAAACTTCCCCTCGATCCTGGTCTTCAGCCAAGGAACTGGTCTCAATTTCTGAAATAAACGTCCCCTCGATCCTAGTCTTCAACCAAGGAACTGATCTTAGTTTCTGAAATAAACTTCCCCTCGATCCTGGTCTTCAGCCACGAAACTGGTCATAGTTTCTGAAATAAACTTCCCCTCGATCTTGGTCTTCAGCCACAGAACTGGTCTCAGTTTCTGAAATAAACTTCCCCTCGATCCTGGTCTTCAGCCACGGAACTGGTCTCAGTCTCTTCTTGTCGAGTTCCTTCCTTAACAAGGAATGCTATGTGTAGCGGTTTTCATCAAACTTCTCACCGAGTTTTTACTGGGGAGACGCCATTTGATGGAAAAAGAGTTGAGGTCAGACTTGCTGGGGGTACCCATTTGTCTAAGCGGTAGAGGTGTGCAAACTTCCCCGTTGGAGATGCCATTTGTTTACTCTACTGGGGAAAACGAGTCCCTTGAGAGACTGTTTTTCGCTTGGGGATACTACATCATACTTTTCTTCGAGATCTTTTCGGAGAAATGCCATGTGATGTAATCCAATTTTGAGGTGCTGATGACTTCATTTCCATTAACTCTTTTGGGAGAAAAACCAATGTGTTGCTGAGAGTCTTCGGTTGAGAGGATTTCTCTGGGGATTTTCCTTAATCCGGGAAAGCGAAGATATCATCTTTGATGGTGAAGAGTGACGTTTGTCGAATGTTTCCTTGCCTTTTAGAGGTTTAAGTTATCAAAGTGGTCGAGTACCGTCTCCAATCCAGAAATAAACCGGGGGGAGAGATTGCTTAGACAAAACATTTCCTGACGAGGAAAGAACTGACAACTCGATTGATAAGAAGACTTTTATCACTTGGGAAATGAGTACGACCAGATTGATAGTGATGCAATATGATTATGAATGTGAATTAATAATGCATGATGTATGTATGTTTATACTGACAAAACAGACGCGACATACAGACTAATAGATGAACTCGACTGGATACTCGGCCACGGTGGGGGATGAAAAGTATCACTGGTTCAAGATAGCAATCCTGCCTTGCCTAGAATAGGTGGTCCCCGTGGGGAGAAATAATTGTTCAATCGGTTTTAAGAGATACGAACTCTGTCGGGGATATCAGATGGGACATATGCATATGACACGGTTGATCCTTCATTCAGGTGCACTGGTTTAGAAGGAGTACTTTGATACTTCATTTTGAGGTTTAATCACTTCCGGAGAAGCCATCGATGTTCTTTTTGATGTTCAAAGTCAAAAGGAATTGCCATCTTTATTTTAAAAGTAAAAAAATTTTGACAAGTAAATTCCTTTTTTTTTCAAGAATCGTTGATCATGTCAAAAATGTCATTCTGTAAAGCTAAAACAAATGAGAATTGTAAATAAAAGCACTAGTCTCAAATTTTATTGATAGAATGGAAATCAACCAATCGCAAGATACCATAGAGCATTTACAAAGTTTAGAAAATGGTAATTTATGGGAAAAGGGCTACATTGAAACATAACGATCGTTATCCTTCTACCAACTTTGAATTCTGGACATCCTGAGCTTCTGTCGAAGATGACCTTGACTGGAATTTTTTCGATAAACAGTGTTACCGCTGGGGATTTTACCTTGTCGGACGTAGTTACTTACCATGAATCCCTAATTTTTTCCTGGATTGTACTTTAAGATTTTCAATCCATCAGGATGATTTTTGCTTATGTCTCTAATTTTTGCCAGGACCGCCCTTTCGGGTTTTCAATCCACCGAGACGTTTTTTTTTATTTAGGTGAAGTATTTCTTGACTACGTCAACATTTGTGTGGTAGGCAAACTCTTCTCCATCCATGGTTGCGAGTCTCAAGGCGCCGCCTGAGAATGCTTTCTTGACCACATATGGGCCGTCATAATTCGGAGTCCATTTGCCCCGGGAATCTGTGAGGAATGATTGTATCTTCTTAAGCACAAGGTCGCCTTTTCTGAAGACGCGAGGTCGGACCTTTTTGTTAAATGCCTTCTTCATTCTTTGCTGATACAATTGACCATGGTATAGTGCCGTTATTCGCTTTTCTTCAATTAGGTTCAGGTCATCGTGTCAGCTTTGACACTATTCAGCTTCTGTTAGCTTAGCTTCCATCAATACCCTGATTGATGGTATCTCTAATTTTATAGGGAGCACTGCCTCTATGCCATATACTAAAGAGAAAGGGGTTGCCCCTGTTGAAGTAGGGACAAACGTACGATAATCGTGAAGAGCAAAGGGTAGCATCTCGTGCCAGTCTTTGTAGGTTACAACCATCTTTTGAACAATTTTCTTAATGTTCTTGTTAGCCGCTTCTACCGCCCCGTTCATCTTAGGTCGGTAGGGAGATGATTTGTGGTGTTCGATCTTGAACTCAACACAAAACTCTTTTATCATCTTATTGTTCAAGTTGGATCCATTATCAGTAATGATCTGGCTTGGAACACCATAATGGCAGATGAGATTGTTTTTGATGAATTGGACCACCACTTGTCGGGTTACATTGGTGTATGACGCAGCTTCGACCTACTTAGTGAAGTACTCAATGGCTACCAAGATGAACTGATGTCCGTTTGAGGCTTTGGATTCGATCATGCCAATCATGTCGATTCCCCATATGGAAAAAGGCCATGGGGAAGAGAGAACTTTTAGATGTGTTGGCGGTACATGGATTTTGTCTGAGTATATCTGACACTTGTGACATCTCCTCATGTACTTGTAGCAATCGGATTCCATGGTCAACCAATAGTATCCTGCTCTCAGAATTTTTCTCGCCATTGTGCAGATGGCTGGTGATTTTGTGAAATTGGTGTTCCAGTTGTTGGTTTAGTGTTTGATCAGCTCACATATGATGTTTATGAGGTGTGTGAGTGATTGGTTTGGTTGGAATTGCTCTCAAACTCAAAACCCGATAGTGACTTGCTTTAGAAGACAAATTTGGAAGTGAAAGTGTGATTTTGAGAAAGGCAAGTGTTATAGGCCTTTGGTGTACTCAAACTGATCAGAAATGAGGTCTATTTATAGTGTGTCAAGTTTGTTTGGCAAGGAATAGGGAATGGCAACTGCAGCAGGCCTTTGGCCAATGTGGATCAAATGGAATCTCAAGTCTCCTCTAGCCATTGACTTGAGATTAGAGCACAGGCCTATGGTTCTCTGATTCAAGGATAAGGCTTGACTGAAGTGTTCATCTTTGCTCTGATATATGCCACCTCTAAGCATCCATTGAATGCCTTAAAACAAAATTGGAGTCTTGAGGCATCTTTAGCTTTTAGGGGTGTCAAACCTATATGTAGTTCCAAAGACTTGTGAGGCTTATGGATCAGTGTTTGTTCCTCCTTGGTCTCCCCTTGAGGTGCGAAGATGGATAAACTTATTTGTCATTTGCACAATTTGATCAAATCGAGCCCTAATGCACAAATCTGCCTTGCACACCAGTTTGCAGCAAGGCATGTTACAGCTGTCATAACTCCTAGCTCATATGGAGTTTGATGGAGTTCTTGGACATTTTGGAAAGCTGACATATCCTATTTCAACACGATGTCCAACTTTGGTTTTGTGTCAACCTGAATTGTAATGAAAATGCCTCTACATTTGGGGAAAAATATGGCAGATTCTGACTTAGTGAAAATTTCACTAAGTGTTGGAAAAATGTCACTTTTTGTGTTTTTTAGTGATTTTGATCCAATCATAACTTGAAATCCATGAGGAATTGGAATGAGATGTAGTTGAAGCTTTTGTAGAGTGTAATGAGGGCTTCCCTCTGAGCTTTGAATGGGAGAGAAAGGCCTTAGGGTTTGGGAGATATGGCCTTGCAAAGTTGGTACCCTAGCCACTCTGTTCCATAACTTAGAAAAATTCTAAGTTTTTATGGTTACCCCTTTTTCAAGTTACCTCACTTTCTTTGATTTTTCTTGATGAATGATGATTCCAATCACACATTAACATCATTTTAGGGTCAAGGAACCATAATTGTGAAAAATCTCAAAAAGTCAAACTTGACTTTTGTGCACAGTTGACTTTTTATCGGATGAATTCCAAACTGTGCGATCCTTGTTGAAATCAAGTCCTTGGCCTAAATCAAACCTAATGGATACATTCCATAGGTGCTATAGGGTGTATTGAATCATGTCCCAAGTTTGGGAGCATGTCTTGGTCAAAAGTCAAAGGTACAGTTGACTTTTTCCTCAAAACCCTAATTGTGGTCCAGATGAAAATGAAACTTGTGCATCAAGCTTCTTGGATCAATCCATTGTTGCAAATGGATCAATGTAGTGTATTGGAGACCCTCAAATCATGCCTTGAGGTCTTGGCTCGTGTTTTGTCCCAAAAGTCAACTTAGGGGTGAATTAGGTCAAGAAACCCTAATTCCTGATTTTTTATAAATGCATCCCCTGAGGCTAAATTGACTTGATGATTGGGTCCATGAGGTCCCTTGTAGTATCTTGGGTTGTGCTTTAAAGCATTGGCTCATGCCCAGAGGAAAATTTTCACCTGGAGGCCTTGGTCGACCAACACCCTAATTTGGTGACACTGGCGATCTTAAGGCTTGATCCACTTGGAATGTTGCAACCTTGTGCTTGATTATTGATGTGGGAGTCCTCTTGATCCATTTTGGGTGTTTGAGAGGCTAGACAAGTTGAAGATCACGTCAGTTCTTGATTGATCCGTTGTCTAAGTGCCCTAAGAGGGCTTGAAACCCTAATTCTTGTTAGTAGTGAATGCTCGACAATTCCTTGAGGAGATTGATGAGACATGAAAGTATCTCTATTTTGTGATGATGATTGGCACAATGATGGAAAATCTTTGTGGTCAAAATTTGGGGTATGACAGATGCCCCTATTTAATTTTCTTGGACCCGAAGGTGTGAATGACGAAGGTATTCGGGCATTCGGGGTGCAAGAGGATTAAATATCGGAATACCCAAAATTTTTATGGTGGTTATGAATGGCAGCTTGCTCATCCATCTTATTTTGCTAAGCAATGATGCTTAGAAAAGGTAAAAACTTCCCCTCGATCCTGGTCTTCAGCCAAGGAACTGGTCTAAGTTTCTGATATAAACTTCCCCTCGATCCTGGTTTCTAGCCAATGAACTGGTCTCAGTTTCTGATATAAACTTCTCCTCTATCCTGGTTTCCTACCAAGGAAATGGTCTCAATTTCTTATATAAACTTCCCCTCGATCCTGGTCTTCAGCCAAGGAACTGGTCTCATTTTCTGATATAAACTTCCCCTCGATCCTGGTCTTCAGCCAAGGAACTGGTCTCAGTTTCTTTTGTCAATAAACTTTCTTGACAAGGGACGTTATTTGTAGCGGTTTTCCTCAAACTTCTCGCCGAATTTTCCTGGGGAGATTCCATTTGATGGAAAAATTTTTGATGTCAGACTTGCTGGGGAACCCATTCGTCTGAGTTGTAGAGGTGTTGAAACTTCTCTGTTTCGGAGACGGCATTTGTCGACTCTAATGGGGAAACGAGTCTCTTGAGAGACTGTTTTCTGCTTGGGGATATTAAATCATACTTTTCTCGAGATCTTCTCGGAGAAATGCCATGTGATGCAATCTAATTTTGAGGTGCTAATGACCTTTTCGTCAGTGAATTTTCTGGAGAAAAACTGTTGTACTGCCGAATCTTTGATTAAGAGGCTTTCTCTGGGGGATTTTCCTTAATTCGGGAAAGCAAAGATATCATCTTCAATGTTCGTCGGAAGTTTTCTTGCTTTTCAGAGGTTCAAGTTATCAAAGTGGTCGAGGATCATCCCCATTCTAGAAATAAACCGGGGAAGAGATTGTTTAGATACGACATTTTCTGACGAGGAAAGAACTGATAACTCGACTGAGAGGACTTTTATCATTTGGGAACAAGACCAACTAGAGTGATAGTGATAGTGATATGAATATGAGTATGAATCAATAATGCATGATGTATGTATGTATATGCTGACAAAACTGACGTGATATACAGACTAACAGATGAGCATGACTGGATACTCGGCCACTGCGGGGGATGAAAAGCATCACGGGTCCAAGATAGAAATTCTGCCTTGCTTAGGAGAGATAGTCCCTATGAGGAAAATCATTGGTCGGGCTTAGGAGATGAGAACTCTGCCAGGGATATCAGATGGGAAAATGACATCTGATACAATTGATCCTTCGTTCAGGCGTACGGGTTCAGAAGGAGTACTTTGATTCTGCACTTTGAAGCTTAATTACTTATGGAGAAGCGATCGATGTTCTTTCGATGTTCAACAGTCAAAAGAATTGCCATTTTTATTTTAAAAGTAGAAAAAAGTTTGACAAGTAAACTCATTTTTGTTTTATTTCAAGAACCGTTGATCATATTAAAAACATCATTTTGTAAAGCTAAAACAAATGAGAATTGCAAACAAAAGCACTAGGGATCAAATTTCATTGATAGGATGGAAATCAGCCAAACGCGTGGTTCCATAGAGTATTTTCAAAGTTTAGAAAATGGTAATTTAAGGGAAAAGGGCTACATTGAAACATAACGACCGCTATCCTTCTACCAACTTTGAATTTGGGACATCCTGAGCTTCTGTCGAAGACGACCTTGACTGGAGTCTTCCTGATGGATGGCATGACTGCTGTTGAGGGATTTGCCCCTTTGTTGGACGTAGTTACGTGCCATTATTCCCTAAATTTTTCTCGGATTGTACTTTGAGATTTCCAATCCATCGGGATGATTTTTTATTATGTCTCTAATTTTTGCCTGGACCGCCCTATCGGGTTTTCAATCCACTGAGACGTTTTTTTTTTTAATTTAGGCGAAGTATTTCTTGACTACATCAATATTTGTGGGGTAGGAAAATTCCTCTCCGTCCATGGTTGCGAGTCTCAAGGCACCGCCTGAGAAAGCTTTCTTTACCACATAAGGGCCATCATAATTCGGAGTCCATTTACCCCGAGAATCAGTGAGAAATGATTGTATCTTCTTGAGCACAAGGTCTCCTTTCCTGAAGACGCAAGGTCGGACCTTTTTGTCAAATGCCTTCTTCATTCTTTGTTGATACAACTGACAGTGGTATAGTGCCATGATTCACTTTTCTTCGATCAGATTCAGTTCGTCGTGCCGACTTTGGCACCATTCAGCTTCTGTTAGCTTAGCTTCCATCAATACCCGGATTGATGGGATCTCTACTTCCATAGGGAGCACTGCTTCCATGCCATACACTAGAGAGAAAGGGGTTGCCCCTATTGAAGTGCAGATATATGTGCGATAACCGTGAAGAGCAAAGGGTAGCATCTCGTGCTAGTCTTTGTAGGTTACAACCATCTTTTGAACGATCTTTTTGATGTTCTTGTTAGCTGCTTCTACCACTCCGTTCATCTTGGGTTGGTAGGGAGATGAGTTATGCTTCTACCAGGATGAACTGATGTCCATTCGAAGCCTTAGGTTCAATCATGCCAATCATGTCGATTCCCTATATAGAAAAAGGCCATGGGGAAGAAAGAACTTTGAGATGCGTTAGCGGCACATGGATCTTGTCTGAGTATATTTGAAACTTGTGACATCTCCTCATGTACTTGTAGCAATCGGATTCTATTGTCAACCAATAGTACCCTGCTCTTAGAATTTTTCTTGCCATTATACGTCCATTGGCATGAGTGCCAAAGGATCCTTCATGAATTTCTTTTATCAGCATGTTTGCTTCTGGTTTGTCTACGCAGCGGAGCAAGACCATGTCGAAGTTTCTCTTATAGAGTGTATCACCGCTCAGGAAGAAGCTGCCTGTCAATCTTCTGAGGGTCTTTCTGTCTTTTCTGGATGCCCCAGGTGGGTACTCTTGTTTTTAAAGGAAGCATTTGATATCGTGATACCAAGGTTTGTCGTCTATGACTGCTTCGATCGTGAAGATGTAACCGGGCCTTTCTAGGCGCATTTTGTCAATCTTAGGTATGTCATTCCATTAACCTACACTAATCATGGAAGAAAGAGTGGCTAATGCATCAGCCATGTGATTCTCTTCACGAGGGATATAATGAAACTCGATTCGTTTGAAGAATGGTAACAACCTTCTCGCGTAATCTTTGTAAGGGATCAATCCTAATGGTATGTGTTCCAATCTCCTTTGATCTGATTGATAACTAGGGCTGAGTCACCATATACATCCAAGTTCTTAATCCTTAAGTCGATTGCTTCTTTGAGACCCATGACACAAGCTTCGTATTCGACCTCGTTGTTTGTGCACTTGAATGTCAATCTGGCAGTGAAAGGAATGTGGGTACCCTGAGGTGTTATGATGATTGCCCCAAATCCATTTCCATAATGACTGAAGCTCCGTCAAAGATGAGTCCCCATTGGGAACCTGGTTCTGGCCCTTCACTGGGTAGCGGTTCATCACAGTCTTTCATTTTCAAGTACATGACATCTTCGTCTGGGAAGTCAAATTCGACTGATTCCTGATCATCAATCGGTTGATAAGCCAAATGATCGACTAAAATACTTCCTTTGATGGCTTTCTGAGTGTGCTACTCAATGTCGTATTCTGATAACAACATCTGCCAACGGGCTATCCTTCCCGTGAGAGCAGGTTTTTCAAAGACATACTTGATTGGATCCATTTCGGAGATTAACCAAGTAGTGTGACGAATCATGTACTGGAGGAGACGTTTGGCTACCTAAGTCAGAGCGCAGCAAGTTTTCTCAAGCATAGTGTATCGAGTCTCGCAGTCGGTGAATTTCTTGCTCAAATAGTAAATGGCAGACTCTTTCCTTTTAGTTTCGTCTTATTGGCCAAGTACACAACCCATTGAGTCTTCCAAGACTGTTAGGTAGATGATCAATGGTCTTCCTTCAACTGGAGGTGATAGAATCGGTGGATTTAACATGTATTCCTTGATACTATCGAAGGCGGTTTGGCAGTCTTCTGTCCAAACGCAGTCCTGATTCTTTTTGAGTAATTTGAAGATTGGCGCGCATGTCGCGGTCATGAGGAATATGAATCGGGAAATATAATTCAAACGTCCCAGGAATCCTCTGACTTGTTTTTCAGTCTTTGGAGAAGGCATTTCTTGAATGGCCTTGACCTTGTCAGGATCAACCTCAATTCCTTTCTGGCTGACGATGAACCCTAAAAGTTTCCCTGAACGGACACCGAACGTGCACTTATTGGGATTCAAGCAGAGTTTGTACTTTCTCAACCGCTCGAATAGCTTTAACAGGTGGGTCACATGCTCCTCCTCTGTTTTAGATTTGGCAATCATATCATCGACATATACCTCAATTTCTTTGTGTATCATGTCATGAAACAGACTAGTCATGGCCCTTTGATAGGTTGCTCCAGCATTCTTCAAGTCGAATGACATTACCTTGTAACAAAAAGTGCCTCATGGAGTGATGAATGAAGTTTTCTCCTTGTCTTTCGGCGCCATTTTTATCTGATTATAGCCCGAGAATCCATCCATAAAGGAGAAGACTTTGAACTTTGTTGTATTGTCTACCAGCATGTCAATATGCGGTAAGGGAAAGTCATCCTTTGGACTTGCTTTGTTCAGATCCCTGTAGTCTACACACATTCTGACCTTTCCGTTCTTTTTCAAATCTGGTACTGTGTTGGCTGGCCATTGAGGATATTCTGATGTGACGAGGAAACCTGCGTCAATCTGTTTCTGTATTTCCTCTTTGATTTTGATGGCCATGTCTGGGTGAGTCCGTATCAGCTTTTGTTTTACCGGCGACATTCTGATCTCAATGGTAGATGATGCTCCACGATGCTGGTATCCAACTCTGGCATGTCCTGATAGGACCAAGCAAACACATCGGGAAATTCTTTGAGAAGCTTTATCAAACTTTCTTTGACAGTCGGACTGAGCAGTTCCCCAATCTTGACTTCTTTTCTCTCTTCTTCTGAACCCAAGTTGACCGTTTCCAACGGTTCTTTGTAAGGTTTAATGGACTTTTCCTCTTGTCTGAGTAATCGGGAGATCTCTTCTGGAATTTCTTCATCATTTTCTTCTTCAGCCTCAAATACCGGGAATTCAAAGTTGGGAGAAGGCATTGGATCGTATGTTTCAATGGGGTTTAAAACAAGCAATCTGCATAACGTGATGATGGTTTTTAGAAGAGATAGAGAGAATGCAAGAGTGTATGCAGTGTATTTTTTTGAAAAATGCTTGTTTTTATTATTTGAGTTGTTTTTTAGGATTACCATTTTATGAAAAAGCGAAAAGAGAAAATAGCAATACATGCGGAAATTACAGAATGACATTATTTTATTTATGATCTTATTGATTCTTGAAACTACAACCCTATAAAACAAAACTCTGTCGCTTTGGGCAAAGCGAAGAGGTACATTTACAGAAAGTGAGCCCTATAAAAACATCTGTTTCACCTGGGCAGAGTGAAAGGTTAAAGTAAATACAACAATTACTTCGACTTATGAACAACTTTCGGAACGTTAACAGCAACCCATTGGCAACGAACTCCTTAGTGAATCACAAAGTATAGTACTTTCCTTCTTGATTTGTCTTCAGAAATAACGCTGATTTCTGGTGGAGCAGGATCGTTAGAATCTGTCTCCCAGGCAGAGTTGTCGTAGGATGATTCTTGTGTTATATCTTGCACATTGTTTGCACTCTCAGGTAAATCTCCCCATCCAGTGGGTTGGATGTCTTCGAGCCTGATACGAGAGCTTTGAGGAGTGGTGTATTTGACCAAGTAGTCGTACTTGCCACTCGGTTGTCCTAAGGTGTCCCACACTTCTTTGGAACTGGAGGAGTCATCCCTCTCGATGACGTTGACCTCAGGAAAAGCATAGTTAAGGAACTCTTGTCCTGCAATTGTTGCAAATTCATCGATGTACTGGATATTTTCTGAATGCCCTAAGTAATGATCCCATGATTCTGTGGGGACGCAGGTATTCTTTTCAATGATGCTCAGCTGAAATGAATCGGTCGGCTGACTCTCTTGCCCTGAGTCTCCTGGGCACGGCTGCCAAATAGGCAGGCCATCCATTGTGCCATAATAGTCGTGGTCAAAGTTGTCTTTCGTCAGAGTGTCTTTCTCTAATGAGTTTGGTGGAGCACGACATCCTTCCGAATCATAATCTCCGTATATCATCTTGACATCTAACCTTGGTATATATCTCAGACTCTGTGCAGGATAGCAAAGTGGTGTAGGCACCTCTCCCCGAGACATATATCCGTCCTCGTTAAGGTATGACTTCCACTCTTCATTTGTATCGGAGGAGTCACCCTCGTTGATGGTATGTACTTTTTGAGATACTGGGTGAAGGAAACCTCCACTATGGAAGAAGTTTGGCCTGGGATGAAGACTTTCATTGTTAGTAGCTGTTTGGGCACAGTTTGAAGAAAAACCAAGACCTTTCTTTTTCTTATTGTCAGTAGGAATGACAAGTTGTCCCTATCCTTTGGTATTGTTACTTCTGATTGCTTCGAGAGCATCTTTGTACGAGGAAATTGATGTTCCTCCTTCTGATTGGTTGTCGTGACTCACCGAAAGTGCCTGGAACTGGGTTCCAACAACCTCTTCTAGTTCTACACAAGTGGATGATGATAGGTTACTCACGATCAAGGCTTGTTCTCCACAGACTGTGACTAGTTGGTAATTCTTGACAAACTTAAGCTTTTGGTGAAGTGTTGAAGTGACTGCCCCAACTTTGTGTATCCAAGGTCTTCCTAACAAACATCTGTATGCTGCCCGGATGTCCATGACCTGGAAAGTGACTAGGAAAGTGTGAGGACCGATAGTTATGGGAAGGTCAACTTCGCCGATAATTATTTTTTAGGATCCGTCAAATGCTTTGACGATGACCTCACTGCCTCTCATCGGAGATCCTTTGAATGATAGTCACATTAGATAGATTTCGGCGTCACGTTTAGAGCTGATCCGGTGTCTACCAGTACACTGGCTAAAGAATCGTCCTGGCAGTTGACTGTAATATTGAGTGCCCTATTATGATTTGAGCCCTCTTCTGGCAGTTCCTCATCACTGAATCCTAAGTTGTAGCGGGAAGTGATGTTGGAGATAATGTTGTCGAATTTTCTTATTGTTACATCTTGTTCCACAAAGGGTTGCTCTAAGACTTTCTGTGAGCTTCAGAACTGAGTAAAAGGGATAGCACCGAGATTTTTGAAGTAGTTTACAGCAGATGATCAACAATGTTGTATTCACTCTTCTGGACGAGCTTCAGCACCTCATCGTTGTTCTTTGAAAGGTTGGGATCACAGGATTGACCGACTGGTTGATCAGGAACTTCTGCCTGAGGTTCCTTTTCTTTGTTGGGTCCTTCAACTCCTCAGTTGAAGATTCGACCACTCCGTGTTACTCGACTAATGTTTGCAATATTCACGACGGAGGGTAATGGAGTTTCCTTTCCATTCTCAATTATTGTTGCACCGTATTTGTAATGGATAGCCTTAGTTAATTCATACGGTAATGGTCCCGGCAGATAGATAATTACAGGAGCCTTCTGATTGTCCCAACCATTGTAAGTAATTTTAATCAGTTCCTGGTTGAGAACTTTTCTACTGTCCAAAGGAATTCTTGATTCGTCAAATAGAGGGATTATGGTACAAACATCTTTGGTCCTCTTATGATCAGAGATTACGACAACATCTCTGATCTGACCAGTGAAATAGTTGGGCATCAAGTTGATTGACCCAGAACTTGAACACGGTCGAATCTCTTTGTGGTCCAACAGACTTTGAAGGGCTGCTCCTACGAGGTAACATCCTTGATTATCTTTAGAGCAAACTCTACAGCACTCATAGTTTTATGGCAGCACCTGGCCACGCCCACTTTGTATGCAGTGTAACCTCACTAGGTCTATTTCCATTGATCGAACGTCCTAATTTTGATGCCTAGTAGGGTTCTCATTAGTCATGCTGACTTGTTGCGTGTCTTCATCTAGATAGATCGGAAGCCACCAGTGGTTCAACAAGTGTTGTAGTGTCCTTTGAGCGAGCGCACATCCTTGGTCGATCTCACGGCATACTGTACAGTTCTGATAATTATACGAAGTCAGAAAACTGAGCTGGACTTGTGTAACGTGTAACTCCACCAAGCTAGTATTCATCAAACGAATATCAAAGATTTGAATCGTATTCACTTGATAATGACTTCTATCGTGGTAATCCTGAATCCATCCAAGATCCATCTAACACTGGAGGACCTCTTATACAAAAGAGCATTCCGTTTTGTTTACCGAGAAGATCAGACAGGAATCGTAATCGTGCCGAGGAAGATTGTGATGTTGGCTTTGCCTTGAGTGCATTGCCACCAAGTTAATATTCATTGTCAGAATGTTGTGGTTCTGAATGATGTTGGAATTTGTATAAGTCATGTTGACTTCACGAATTCGGTGATCTTGGATCCATCTGAGATCCATCTGTTCCTGTAAAGCGGATTGCACCAGAGAACATCCTTGATCATTTTTAGAGTAGATATCACACTGGTGATAGTTATGAGATGGTACATGACCATATCCACTTTGTCTGCAATGCATCCTGACCAGGTTGGTTCCCAATAAGGGTACATCATGAATTTGATAGCTATGGTTAGACTCTTCTTCTATCAAATTTACCGCAGCTTTCTCATATCGAGGCAACGGGTTCGTATGATCATTTGGATTTGTATCCTTGAAGGATAAGAACCTGCTCCTGACAAGATTCTGCACATCGGATTTAAAGCTGAGATAGTTTTCTATGTTATGCCCTGGTCCTCCTTGATGGTAAGGGCAAGTCTGATCCGCCTTGAACCAAAAAGGCAGATTTTTTGGTACTGTAAGAGGAACCCTGGTTTGGACGTTCCCTTTGGCCAGTAATAATGGAAACAGTTCTGCATACAATATTGGTATAGGGTCGAACCCCGGTGGTCGCATTGTACGGTTGTTGTTGTACTAAGGACGAGCCTGCTGAAGAGGCTATTGTATCCTTTGCTGATATTGTTGTTGAATCGGTTGGCTCTGAGCAACTGGAGGTTGATAAGTTTGAGCAGGCGCGAGGTTGATAGCAGGAGTTACAGTTGTTACTGGTTGGTACTGTCGCCTTTGCTTTCCGAGAGAGATATTATCAATATCTTACTCCTTTTTCTTAGGGAAAGCACTACCGTATCTTTTGGTACTGCTTGATGGTCCGGCATCTTTGACCAGACATCCTTCTCGAACTGCTTCTTCAAGATGAACACCCATGCCTACCATCTCAATGAAGTCACTGGGCGCACTGGCGATCATTCTGTCGTAGTAAAATAAGCTCAAGGTCTTCAAGAATATCTTTGTCATCTCTTTTTCCTCAAGAGGTGGACAAATCTGGGCGGCAATTTCACGCCATCTCTGAGCATATTCCTTAAAGGTTTCCTTGTCCATCTGTGACATGGCTCTGAGTTAATCTATGTCTGGTGCCATGTCCAGGTTATACTTATACTGTTGAACAAAGGCAGCGCCAAGATCTCTGAAAGTGACGATCTTAGTGCGGTTTAATCCCATGTACCATTTGAGTGCGGAACCGGTTAAACTATCTTGGAAATAGTAGATCAGTAGCTATTGGTTTTCTGTCTGAGTTGACATCCCCCGAGCGTACATCACCAAATGACTTTGAGGGCAAGAGTTACCCTTGTACTTTTCAAATTTGGGCACTTTGAATTTGTGCGGAACTTTCACATTTGGGACCAAACAAAGGTCTGCGGCATCCTTTCCAAACAGATCCTGACCGTGAATGGCTTGCAGTTCTTTCTGCATTTCCAAGAACTGTTCCTGGAATTCCCTCATTTTATCGTCTAAATTTCGTTTCCACCAGAAGGTATTTGTGGAATCTGTTCTTCCGGGACAGTGTGTACCACGGGTGGTGGTACAATCATTATGGCAGTGACTCTTGGTGCTTCCCGAAGTTTGTAACCTTCAGGTGTTGTGGTCATGCCCCTGGCATCTTTGCTTTCCCGAAGTTTGTAACCTTCAGGCCCAGCGGTTCCTGCTGCAATTTCCAGATCTTCAGTGATCGACGGAATATATCCTTCCAGGATATAGTTAATCGGCATGCCCTAGGGATGATCTTTAGGCATGTTATACCGAGGATCATACTTCTCGACTATAGGCATTGATGTGATCTCTGAGATCACAGTCCTTTGTTGTTGTATCTGGGTTGCTACCAGAGCTTGCATGTCATTGTGAAGTTTCCTCAGATCTACTTTCAGAGTGTCGATTTCTTCTCTCAACTCTCTATTCTCTTCCTCGAGATTATCCATTTTCTTTTGTTGACTGGCCTGAGTATTGTACGAATGAGACAGTTTAACTCTAGAATCGAGACACAAATGTGAAATTCTTAGGTAAGAAGAATGCGTTATGCGAGAATGATGAATGATATGCAATGATTTATATTAATTATTATTTTTTGTTTAATCAAAAGAAACTTCAACAATTGGATTGCAAATATCATACAATGGAAACCTCGTTTTATTGAATTCAAAGATTGCGAAAATGAAAATACAGTAATTTACATAGTGCTGTAAAAGGAAATGTCTAAGCTAATGGGTTCTGACGCCTCTCTGAGGAAGGCTTAGGTGCTGGTTCTGGTATTTTCCTTTTCTTTGACCGGGGATCTCGAGTCGTTGTCGGGTTGTCATTCCTTTGCCAAGTTAAAGGAGCGACCAAATTCCTTTGGTTATCTTGATTCTCTACAGCATGTTGCTCTAAAATATCGATCAGAGCATCTTTTTCTTTTAACAGTTACTGTATTTTCTTACACTCCACATTGAGAATACGGTATTTGTTCTTCCAATACTTCTTCTCCTGTTGAACTTTGTTGAGAGTAACCTGAAGCTTTTCCGTATCAGACATAAAATAAAGGAAAGATTTCTTTAACGGAAGAACTTCCTGACGAGGGTAAGGCATCCTCAGCTTGAGAGCTCTAGTTTGTACCTAGTGGAGATAAGGTTCCACAGAGACACAGTCTGGTTTCCCTAGAGACTCTCTTCCTTTACTGTGAACATGTTTCCAGGCATGCACTATTTCTGTTTTTAGTGCTCTGCCATTTTCTCCTTCTTTGAAGAAAAGACCTTTCAGGTGAGCATTATGTGGGACATGCCTCATCGGGTATCCAAATTGACGACGAACTAAAACTGGATGATAATTGATTCCTTCTTTAGTTCCTATGAGGGGTACATTAGGGAAGTTTCCATAACGGTTAATGATTCTGATCCCGTCATAGATTCGATTGTACCAATCGATGTCGGAGTTGGTAAGAGACATAATTCTCTGTGACCAATGTAAAGTACTCTTATGATCCCAAAAAGCGGTAGACTTAGGAAAATGGGAAGTGAACCATTTGTATAGCATGAGTACACAGCATGTGATCATTCCTTCGCTATACAAATTCCCTAGGTGTACAGAATGATAAGTATCTGCAAGCAAGGTCGGTACAGGGTTTCCAATCAGAAAAATCTTAATGGCATTGATATCAACGAAGTTATCAAGGTTAGGAAACAAAAATAACCCGTAGGTGAGCAAAACAAAGACGCTCTCGAAAGCAGTCATGTTCCCTATAATAGCAAAGTACAGAGCTTTCTTTATCAAAAACTTAGCTGGCAAACCCTGGATTCCACCCTTAGTGGTCATGTGAGTCCTGACTTCTGACTCGTCCAAATAGATTGCTCTTGCAATGGTTTGATCCTTTGGAATTTCTTCCAGTCCAGAAAAGGGAGCTTGGTCAGTGATGTGTAAATCAGTCAGGTGTGAGTACTCCTCTAGTGTTGGTGCTAGTTGATAATCCGGGAATATGAAACAATGATAAACTGGATCACAGAACTGAATCAGCGTAGCCAGGATTCCTTCGATTACATGGACCCTTAACAGAGATAGAAGTCCTCCGTACTTAGCTCTGAAAGCATCAGGGTTGGTGATCATCCTTGCCAACCCTCTCAAATCCTCTAGTTTTGGAGCCTTGAAGGTGTACTTGTGTGTCTTCCTTCTACCGAAATCCATAACGTAATCTTTCTTTTTTTCTGACATTTGCAATCATTGTCTCAGTTTAATTTGAAAAAGAGAGACTAGAAGAGAAAATTTTCTTTGTTTTAATGTTTTTTAATGAAATGAATGCATGAATGCAGCACACAAAAACATAGAAAAAACATGGGGTTAAAGGTTCGGTGTCATGAAGTCATGGCTCTACCCATCCCCAAAGGTTGTACTGGTGATTTTTTGTACCTGTCCTCAAGATCATTGACCCCTCTAAGGATAACAACAACAGGCTGGTTCACCCGAGCGGGCTGCAGTATCTTAGCGCAATCTCAAATAAGGGTAGTATCGTGTGACAAATATTTCTGATAGTTTCCACACTATAAAATAGTAACATGGTTTCAGCCTATTAAATCCTCAGTTTCATAGAATACCACATTCGAACAATCTGCTTTCTACAACCGAAGTCGTATAGGCATTGAATCTGCAAAGGGTCTCTCCACTGATACGATGGTTGACCGAGGTCTCTTATTTGGGATTCACTCCCTGTAAGATTACCTGTCTAGTGCCATCACTTATCTTAGGTGTCACTCAAACTTTCCAGATGCGGCATCATCCGTAATCTCATTAGCAGAAAAATTAAACATGGATATTAATTAGGAAAAACGATATATATATTTATCCTAAAACTAACATCCTAGACCTCTTAAGAGCTATAATCCTAGTCCTAACAAATAAAATGGCTCCACAACAGAGTCGCCATTTTTCTGTGGAAAATGGGGATGATGATGACTAAGGTAAAACAGATCATACAGTGACTCCCCAGCAGAGTCGCCATTTTTCTGTAGCGAGCAATTTTTTTCGGTGACACAACCACCTTATCGCTGGGTTTTCCTCACCGCAATGAGGAGGACGTGCTACTTTCTGATTTCTTATTTATCCCATGAAGCTGGAAGGGAAAGGGAAGCTATCTAAAACTAACCTTGCACGCGAAATGTTTAACTGAACAAAATGCTTAAAAGAGATTCAGGGGGTCTGGGGTCAGGTTATACAATGGGGAGTTGTCAATTACCCATCTTATATGTGGCTATCCACAGGATATCAACTTTAAGTCTCGCTTTGTAATTGATAGTGTTTATCTGTTAATGGGTTGGGAAAGTTTCTTGGGAAGTATGAGTGAGTGAGTTGATGTTGATGTTCGGGTGTTTTTTGTAAGGTACAGGACCTAAGTTTTGGTTGATGTGCGAAGGTATTGGACCTAGGGTTTTTGATTAGTATGCTTGCTAAGATTTCGCAATCTAATGCCTACGTATTCCCGTTTAAAAGAAACAGGGAAATCAGAGCAATGTAGTTCCTCCTATTCTAAGGGAGGAAAAAGATGTTTTGGTGTCTTGTTCAAAGCCCAAGATTGAAGCTAAAAGGTTTATTTGTGTCTTGTTCAAAGCCCAAGATTGAAGCTAAAAGGTTGATTGACTCCACTAGGGGATTTTTTTATACAAAGCCTAAGAGGAGGCTGGATAAGACCGACTCAACAAGAGAGTGTTTATATTGGTGTCTTACACAAAGCCCAAGATTGAGGCAAAAAAGAGACTGACTCTTTGGGGATATCATTATACAAAGCATAAGAGGAGGCTAAAAGTTTGACTTTTCTGAGGGGAAATGGTCTATCTGTCTTGTACAAAGCCCAAGATTGAGGCTAAAATAGGATTTTGACTCCGACGGGGAGGTTTGTATGTGTCTTGTACAAAGCCCAAGATTGAGGCTGAAATGAGAAATTTAACTGACTCTGGTGAGGATATTTTTATGTGTCTTGTACAAAGCCCAAGATTGAGGCTAAAATGAGTTTGACTCTGCTGGAGAATATTATTTGTCTTGTACAAAGCCCAAGATTAAGGCTGAAATAAGTTTGACTCTTCTTGGGGAAAATCATTCCTCGAAGCCTAGAGGAAGGCCGGGAGGAAATGACTCTGCTAGGGAAGATATATGTCCCAAGCTCAAGAGAGGGAGATTTATGTCTTGTACAAAGACCAAGATTGAGGCTGAAAGGATCTGACTCAGCAAGAGAGTGCTTTTATTTGTCTTCTACAAAGCCAAGATTGAGGCTAAAAAAGGGTTGACTCAACAAGAGAGTGTTTTAAAGTGATTGACTCAACAAAAGAGTCTGGAATGTAATTGACTCAACAAGAGAGTCTAAAAAGGCGATTTACTCAACAAGAGAGTCTGGAAAAGTGATGGACTCAATAAGAGAGTCTGAAAATGTTAGCTCCGCTGGGGAGAATCTTTGTACAAAGCCCAAGAGGAGGCTAACTTTGCTGAGGAAAAGATCATTATACAAATCCTAAAAGGAGGCTAACTTTTGCCAGGGATTGTTAAGATCCTGAGGCAGGTCCAAATGGGGAATCAATTCTTGCTGAGGATTACAGAAGAGTTGAGATATCAGAGACCTTAAGGTTCTGATTTGGGATAAGTTATCCCTGGTTGGGGGAACTCTCAAGAGAGAGGTTGGGTTTCTGTTGGAGATTGACCCAGAGAGCCCGGGGTTTCTTCCTATATTTGTAAGGAACTTGAGAATGTCTTTGAGACTCAAGGGGTTTAGACTGTCCAAGTCTACTGGTGTGGAAGAGTTTAATCTTTTGTATGATGCCTTTAAGAGGAGGCATGAGTATTAAGGGATGAGAATCAACCCTAAAGTGGCCTGAGGTTTGACACTAGAGAGATTGCTCTAGCAAAGGATGATTAAGTTCTGTCTTATACCTTTAAGAGGTCGTCAGGGTCCTTGTATTAAGGCCAAGAGAAGGCATGAGAACTTCTAAGAAGCCGGAGAGTCCTTGTACAAAGCCCAAGAGGAGGCGGAGATGCTTGTAGGAAGCCCGTGGGTCCCAAACCAAGAAAAGTTCAAGAAATGCTATTCACCGAGAATATATCATTTAGTGAAAGTTCTGTGATTTGAAGAAATTCAAGAGATGCTATTCACCGAGAATAGATCAACTCTGGGGAGAAGAATTTCTTTGACAATTTCTAGGGGTGACAGTCTGAGAAAAGGTTCACGAAGAATACTGTCTTTCTCTTTGTTCCATATTGTTTAAGCCCAAGAGAAGGCAAGATTGTATCTGGAAATCCTATGGGGATCTAGTTTTGTTTGTATTTAAGAGTGACCAACATGCTTTACCTAGTTCTAGACCTAGTTGCCGGGGAAAACTCTAAATAACTATACTAGTATATATACAGTGGATATATGACAAGTATTTAAAAGGGTATGAAAGAAGACTAACCATGCGCAACTTCTCACAATACAGTTATATATATTTGACATGTATTTAAAAGAATGAAAGAAGACTCACAGTGTGCAGCTTCCCACAATACAGATATATATATATATATATATATATATATATATATATATATATTAAAGCAAGTAAATGAAAATGGATAAAACTTACAGGTGAGCGAGCTTCCATGCTGTATTATTAGTTGTTTAAAGAAATTAAAGAAAGTTTTGAGAACAACTGTATATTGGATATAAATCAAAAGGGAATTGTTTTGAAAAGATTGGTGGGGCTTATACTCAAGGAGAGACCCAAGGTTTTAACAATGATCGCACTGTTGTTTTGAATATTGTCTTGGGACTTATACAATGTCTGAGGCCCATAAAGGTTTCTTTACAACAGGGTTGGGTCTTACAACTCAAGGAGAGGCCCAAAAGGTGTTTTAAAAGAAAAGAAATGGGACTTACAACATGAGGATAGGCCCAGATGATTTGATTTTGAACTGGCAATCACGCCGAGATTTTTTTTAACGCAGAGGAACTTATACAATATCTGAGGCCCAAAATGGTTTTGGTTAAAAGGGGATTGGGTCTTACACTCTATTAGAGGCCCAAAAAGTTTGAAAATGAATAAAGATAGGTCTTATAGCTCAAGGAGAAGCCCAGTTGATTTTGTTAAAAAGACGAAGATCGCGCCGAACTTTTGAAAATATACAGAGGGACTTATACAATGTGTGAGGCCCAAAACTGTTTATTTACAAAAAGATGGGACTTACACTCTATTAGAGGCCCATAATGTTTTGAAAAAGATTTGATGAGGGTGGAATCAATCAAAACCCTAATTTTGTTAAAAAATGGAATTAATTTTGTTTAAAAATTAATAAAAATTATTGAAAACATGTGAAAAATGAGTGGTGATCTTGGATCAATGTTTCAAAAATCATGTTTTTATCCACAAAATGATTAAAAACGATTTAAGTTTGGAAAATCAAGAAGGAAGAAATATTTTAAATGTTAAAAAATAAATAAAAATTAATTCTTTGTAAAAATATCAAGTATATGAAATAAATAATATTTTTGGCAATTTTTTTGTAAAATAAAATATTTTAACATTTTTTTGAATTATTAAAAAAAGAATCAACTCAAAATCATTAAAATTCAGAGAGAAATTAACTTTTGAATCAATTAAATAAAATCACAAAAATTCAAATATTTGAAAAAGGGCGCCAAGAACATCTTGGTTTTGCATGCGTGCTCTGTTTTGCCCAGATTTGCGTTTTCTCATAAATCTCACTGAATACTTGATGAAATCACATAATCCACATATCAATCTACTCGTTTTCACCTCACGGTCATGTCTATGGTCTTTAATTTCATTTATTTTAAGCATGGAATAAGAAATCAAAGAGAAATCTCAAGAACCCTAATTTCTGCATGAAGGCTGAGAAATTTGATACACGATTCATACAAAGTTAACAATAGAGGGGGAACATTCTATGCATGATTATGAACATATGGTAAAATTATTGTGCGAGGAATTATGCATGAATCATGAGATGACCAAGTTGAGGCTTACCTCTTGCAGCTGGTGATCGAGTTCTAGGTTGGAGGTGTTACAGCTTGGTTATAATGATATGGACAGCTTCCCTAGGTGCTATGGAGTGTGTTTGAATGCTTGGAGTGAATTGAATTGAGCTGGAACTTGATTTGGCATCCCAAATGCAAATCTATCAAAAGCTTGTGCAGATGGTTGGTGATTTTGTGAAATTGGGGTTCTAGTTGTTGGTTTAGTGTTTGATCAGCTCACATATGATGTTTATGAGGTGTGTGAGTGATTGGTTTGGTTGGAATTGCTCTCAAACTCAAAACCCGATAGTGACTTGCTTTAGAAGGAAAATTTGGAAGTGAAAGTGTGATTTTGAGAAAGGCAAGTGTTATAGGCCTTTGGTGTACTCAAACTGATCAGAAACGAGGTCTATTTATAGTGTGTCAAGTTTGTTTTGCAAGGAATAGGGAATGTCAACTGCAGCAGGCCTTTGGCCAATATGGATCAAATGAAATCTTAAGTCTCCTCTAGCCATTGACTTGAGATTAGAGCACAGGCCTATGGTTCTCTGATTCAAGGATAAGGCTTGACTGAAGTGTTCATCTTTACTCTGATACGTGCCACCTCTAAGCATCCATTGAATGCCTCAAAATAAAATTGGAGTCTTGAGGCATCTTTAGCTTTTAGAGGTGCCAAACCTATATGGAGTTCCAAAGACTTGGGAGGCTTATGGATCAGTGTTTGTTCCTCCTTGGTCTCCCCTTGAGGTGTGCAGATGGATAAACTTATTTGTCATTTGCACAATTTGATCAAATCGAGCCCTAATGCACAAATCTGCCTTGCACACCAGTTTGCAGGAAGGCATGTTGCAGTTGTCATAACTCCTAGCTCAGATGGAGTTTGATGGAGTTCTTGGACATTTTGGAAAGCTGACATATCCTATTTCAACTTAATGTCTAAATTTGGTTTTGATTCAACCTAAATTATAATGAAAAATGCCTCTACATTTGGGAAAAAATAAGGCAGATTCTGACTTAGTAAAAATTTCACTAAGTGTTGGAAAAATGTCACTTTTGTGTTTTTTAGTGATTTTGATCCAATCATAACTTGAAATCCATGAGGAATTGGAATGAGATGTAGTTGAAGCTTTTGTAGAGTGTAATGAGGGCTTCCTTCTGAGCTTTGAATGGGAGAGAAAGGCCTTAGGGTTTGGGAGATATGACCTTGCAAAGTTGGTACCCTAGCCACTTTGTTCCATAACTTAGAAAAATTCTAAGTTTTTATGGTTACCCCTTTTTCAAGTCACCTCATTTTCTTTGATTTTTCTTGATGAATGATGATTCCAATCACACATTAACATCATTTTAGGGTCAAGGAACCATAATTGTGAAAAATCTCAAAAAGTCAAACTTGACTTTTGTGCACAGTTGATTTTTTATTGGATGAATTCCAAACTGTGCAATCCTTGGTGAAATTAAGTCCTTGGCCTAAATCAAACCTAATGGATACATTCCATAGGTGCTATAGGGTGTATTGCATCATGTCCCAAGGTTTGGGAGCATGTTTTGTTCAAAAGTCAAAGGTACAGTTGACTTTTTTCTCAAAACCCTAATTGTGGTCCAGATGAAAATGAAACTTGTGCATCAAGCTTCTTGGATCAATCCATTGTTGCAAATGGATCAATGTTTTTTATTGGAGACCCTCAAATCATGCCTTGAGGTCTTGGCTCATGTTTTGTCCCAAAAGTCAACTTAGGGGTGAATTAGGTCAAGAAACCCTAATTCTTGATTTTTTATGAATGCATCCCCTGAAGTTAAATTGACTCGATGATTGGGTCTATGAGGTCCCTTGTAGTATATTGGGTTGTGCTTTGAAGCATTGGCTCATGCCTAGAGGAAATTTTTCATCTAGAGGCCTTGGTCGACCAAAACCCTAATTTGGTGACACTGGCGATCTTGAGACATGATTCACTTGGAATGTTGCAACCTTGTGCTTGATTCTTGATGTGGGAGTCCTCTTGATCCATTTTGGGTGTTTGAGAGCCTAGAAAAGTTGAATATCACATAAGTTCTGGATTGATCCGTTATCTAAGTGCCCTAAGAGGGCTTGAAACCCTAATTCTTGTTAGTAGTGAATGCTCAACAATTCCTTAAGGAGATTGATGAGACATGAAAGTATCTTCATTTTGTGATGATGATTGGCACAATGATGGGAAATCTTAGTGGTCAAAATTTGGGGTATGACACATCCTTGCCAACCCCATTAAATCCTCTAGTTTTGGAGCCTTGAAAGTATACTTGTGCGTCTTTCTTCTACCGAAATCCATAACGCAATCTTTCTCTCAGATATTTGCAATTATTGTTTTAGTTTAAATTGAAAAAGAAGAGAGGAGAAGAGAAGAAATTTTTCTTAGTTTAAGAGTTTTTTAAATGAATACATGAATGCAGCACACAAAAACATTGAAAAAACATGGGTTCAAGGGTTCAGCGTCACGAGCATGGAGTCATGGCTTTACCCATCCCCAAAGGTTGTATTCTGGTCAATTTTTGTACCTGTAAAATGGATCCTAAGGTTCCCAAAATCATTGACCCCCTAGGGATAACAACAGCAAGCTGGTTCACCCGAGCTAGCTGTAACATCCTAGGGTAATCTCATTTGAGTGTAGTATCGCGTATCAACTATTCCCGATAGTCACCGCACTACCAAGTGGTCATAAGGTTAATGCCTACTAAATCCTCAGGTTCACAGGTGCCGCATTAGGAAAACTCTGCTTTCACAACGATCGTGTTCAACAGGCTGAATCCTAAGGGCCCTCACCTGATTTGGTGGTTTACCAAGATCGCTTATTCGGGATTCACTCCCTATAAGACCCCCCGTCTATGCCACCCCTTATCTTAGGTTTCTCTCAAACTTTCCAGATGCGTATCAAGTAGGAAAAACAGTATATATATATATATATATATATATATATATATATATATAATATGTAGAAAAATTTCTAACAACCTAGACCTCTTAGGAACTATAATCCTAGTCCTAGACAGACGGT
Organism: Lathyrus tuberosus; assembly: GCA_022829125.1. Lineage (NCBI taxonomy): Eukaryota > Viridiplantae > Streptophyta > Magnoliopsida > Fabales > Fabaceae > Lathyrus > Lathyrus tuberosus. The sequence continues at coordinate 7,563,817 of JALAZF010000212.1, forward strand.
CCCCAGCAGAGTCGCCATTTTACTATAGGGTGCAATTTTTATCGGTGACGAGACCACCTTATCGCCATTTGGTTTTTCCTCACCGCAATGGTAGGAGTTGGGTGCTACTTTCTGATTTCTTATTTATCATTTGAAGCTGGAAAGAAAAGGGAAGCTATCTAAAACTAATCTTGCACGTATATGTTTAATTGAACAAATGCTTAAGAGATTGGGGGGTCCTGGGTCAGGCTATACAATAGGGAGTTGTCAATTATCCATCCTATATGTGGTTATCCACATGTCATTAGCAATTTCTATGCTATTTTCTATTTACTTTTCCTACTTAATGGTGTTTGTCTATTATAAATTGGGAACGTTTCTCCTTTGGGAGTGTTGAGAGAGTATTTTTGTTGTTTTTCGGGTTTTTCGATGTTTTTGGTGAGGTACTGGACCTAAGGTTTTGATTAGTGTGTGAAGGTACTGGACCTAAAGTTTTTGATTGGTATGTGAAGGTACTGGACCTAAAGTTTTTGATTGGTATGCTCGCTAAGATTTCTCAATCTTATGCCTACGTATTCCCGTTAAAGAAAACAGGGAAATCAGAGCAATCGTAGTTCCTCCTATTCTATGGAAGGAAAAAGATGATGTTTTTTGTGTCTTGTTCAAAGCCCAAGATTGAAGCTAAAGGTTGTATTTGTGTCTTGTTTAAAGCCCAAGATTGAAGCTAAAGGTTTGACTGAGAGAGAATTTGTCATCTCTAAAGGGAGATATCTCGTCTGTTTATCACAACTGTTGGGTGACTGATTAAAATGGAGGATTACTTTAACTGGGATGTGAGAATCCAGTAATGCCATAATTTCCTTTATAGGGGATTTGTCTTGAAGGAGAAAACTTTAACTCAGTGTTGAGCAATGTCAGTTTTCCTTAGGAATCTTTCACGCTAAGAGAGGGACAATTATATGAAAAAGAGGATTTGCCAGGATAAAAGATGGACGACAACTTGGATTTCTCAATCAACAAGTGTGTCACTTATAACAGTTATCTGGGATTAAGGTTTGTTTTGATTTTCTATTTTGATGTGTGATATACAGAGAAATGTCTTCCTACGGAGAGGTTTTTGATTTCCTCTGAAGGGATTTTGTTTTTTGTATGTGCCTTGATCAAAGGCCAAGGTTGAAGCCAAGAGATTGATTGACTCCACTGGGGAGGTCCTTATACAAAGCCTGAGAGGAGGCTGGAAAAGGATGACTCAACAAGAGAGTGTTTATCTATCTTGTACAAAGCCCAAGATTGAGGCTAAAAAGAGATTGACTTTTTTTAGGGAGTATCATTATATAAAGCCTAAGAGGAGGCTGGAGGTTGACATTTTCGAGGAAATATTCATGTGTCTTGTACAAAGCCCAAGATTGAGGTTGAAAAGGGAAACTGACTCTATTGGTGAGAGGTTTTATCTGTCTTGTACAAAGCTCAAGATTGAGGCTGAAAAAGAAGATTGACTCTGCTGGAGAGTATGATTTGTCTTGTACAAAGCTAAAGATTGAGGCTGAAAAGAGACATTGACTCTGCTTAGGGAGATTAATTCCCAAAGCCTAAAAGAAGGCTGAGAGGAATTGACTCTGCTGGGAAGATATTTATCCAGAGCTTAAGAGAAGGTTTAGAAGATTTTGACTTTGGTGGAGAAAGTTTATATATGTCTTCTACAAAGCCCAAGATTGAGGCTAAAAGGAGATGACTCAGCTGAGGATATTTCAGGTGTCTTGAACAAAGCCCAAGATTGAGGCTGAAAAGAGATTGACTCAACAAGAGAGTGTTTTTTATTTGACTCAACAAGAGAGTGTTTTTGTTTGTCTTGTACAAATCCCAAGATTGAGGCTAAAAGGAGATAACTCAGCTGAGGATATTTCAGGTGTCTTGTGCAAAGCCCAAGATTAAGGCTGAAAAGAGATTGACTCAACAAGAGAGTGTTTTTTTATCTGACTCAACAAGAGAGTGTTTTTGTTTGTCTTGTACAAAGCCCAAGATTGAGGCTGAAAAGGGTTGACTCAACAAGAGAGTGCTGAAAGGAGATTGACTCTACAAGAGAGTGCAAAAAAGGTGATTGACTGAACAAGAGAGTGCTTTTGTTTGTTTTGTACAAAGCCCAAGATTGAGGCTAAAAAGGGTTAACTCAACAAAAGAGTGCTTTAAGAAAGAAGATTGACTTAACAAGAGAGTGCTTTTGAGGCAAATTCTGCTGAGGAAAATCATTATACAAAGCCTAAGAGGTGGATGTCTTCTGCTGAGGATTATTGAGATCCAGAGGCAGGTCCAAAGTGGGAAATCAACTCTTGTTGAGGATTACCGAAGCATTGAGGTATCAGATGCCTTGAGGTTCTGATTTGGGATAGTGTTATGCTGATGATAAGCTGACCCTGGCCGGGGAAATTTAGGATAAAAGACTGAGTTTTATAACCTATGAGGGTTTTAACTCTACTGGAGATTGATTAAATGATCAGGATTTCTCCTGTGTTTGTATGGAGCTTGAGAATGTCTTTGAGATCCAAGAAGAGATTAGACTGTCCAAGTCTACTGGTATGGAAGAGTTTATATTTGTATGATGCCCAAGAGGAGGCTGGTGCTTTAAGGGATGAGAATCAACCCTAAAATTGGTCTGAGGTTTTGACTCTTTAGAAAGACTGCTCTAACAAAGGATTACTAAGTTCTGTCCTATACCTATAAGAGGTCTTTGGGGTCCTTGTATTAAGCCCAAGAGAAGGCCCGAGAAATTCTAAGAAACCCGAGGGTCCTTGTACAAAGCCCAAGAGGAGGCGGGGATGCTTTTAGGAAGCCTGTGGGTCCAAACTTAAGAAAAGTTCAAGAAAAGTTTCACCGGGAATAATCTTTTCTTTAGTGAACAGTTCTAGGGCTTGAAGAAATTCAAGAAAGGTTTCATTGGGAATTAATCCTCTCTGGGGGAATGAATTTCTTTTGACTATTTTCTAATAGTGACAGTCTGAGAAAAGTTTCACCGGGAATAATGTCTTTCTCTTTGTTCCATATTGTATAAGTCCAAGAGGAGGTAAGGCTGTATCTGGAATTCCTATGGGGAACTAGTTTTGACTGTGATAAAAGAGTGACCACGGGCTTTATCTAATCCTAGACCTAATTGTCGAGGAAAACTCTAAGCAGATAATATACAGGCAAATATACTGATGAAATATATACTGTATATAAAAAGGGTAGGAGGACTTATAGGTGAGCAACCTTCAAGCACAAACAAATATATATATGTGCAAGTATGTAAAAGAAAGTTGTTTAAAACTTACAGGTGAACAAGCTTCCATTGTAATAGTTGTATGGTTAGTTGTTCAAGAAATTAAGAAAGTTTTGATAACAACTATGAATTTGAACCTAAATCAAAAGGGAAGTTGTTTTGAAAAGATTGGGCCTACACTTAAGGAGATGCCCAAAGAATTATTTATTTACAAAAAAAAGGGTTGGGACTTGCAACTCAAAGAGAGGCCTAGATGAAAAACAGTGATCGCACCATCATTTTGAAAATTGTATTAGAACTTATACAATGACTGAGGCCTAAATTATTTATGTACAAAAAGATAGTTGGGTCTTACACTCTATTTGAGGACCAAAGTGTTTGAAAAAGAAAAGAAACGGGACTTACAACACAAGGGTAGGCCCAGATGATTTTGTTTTGAAATGGCGATCGCACCGTGATTTTAGAAAACACAGTGGGACTTATACAATGACTGAGGCCCAATGAAAGACAGTGATCGTACAGTCGTTTTAAGAATCACAGAGGGACGTATACAATGACTGAGGCCCAAAAGGTTTTCTGTACAACAAGGGATGGGACTTACACTCTATTAGAGACCCAAAGTGTGTATGTGAAGTTTGAAAAATCAAAATTTAGAGAAAACCCTAATTTTGAATTTAAAAGATATAATTTTCAAAGGAAATTAAATAAAAAATGATATAAAATATCAAATATATTCAAAAACAAGTTGTATACTTTGAAAAATATTTTTAAAAATCATGTTTAATCACATGAAAGCTTGAAATTCAATTGGTTTTGAAAAATCAAAGTGGGAATTTCATATAAAATGTTTAAAAACAATAAAAAAAATGAAATTAATTACAAAAATTCTAACTATATTAAATAAATAATATAAATTGTATTTTTTTGCAAAATAAAATATTTAAACATTTTTGTGAATTTTGTGAAAAATAATCAATTCAAAAACACAAATATTCAGAGAGAAATTAATTTTTGAATCAATTAACAAAAGTATCAAAATATTAAAAAATTTTAAATTTTGAAAAAGGGCCCCAACTGTCAAGGAAGAACACGTGCGCACCCTGTTTCTGCAGATTTACGTTTTCTCACTTTTCTCCATGATTACTCAATGGTTTTGCACGATTCAAGTATCAATCTTGTTCGTTTTTGAACAAGGATCACAACCATATAGATTAATTGCACTTATATTAAGTATGGAGGAAGAAATCAATGGAAAACCTCAAGAACCCTAATTTCAGCATGAACACAATGAAATTCTATACAATATTGATTCATGGCAATTGATTGAGGGTTATCACTCTACATACATGCATAAACAAGATGGTAACTCAAAAATTCATTTATGATGCATGGATCATAGAGTTTGAAGGGTTCAGGCCTACCTCTTGCAGCTGATGATCGAGTTTAATGATGGAGGTGTTGTAGATAGGTTCCAATGATCTTGACAGCTTCCTTAGGTGCCAAGGAGTGTGTTTGAATGCTTAGAGTGGATTGAAATGAGCTGGAACTGGTTGTGGTACCTCAATTGCAACTCTGTCAAGAACATGAGCAATTGGCTGGTGATTTTGTGAATTTGATGTTCCAGATGTTGTGTTAGTGTTTAGATCACTCACATATGATGTTTATGAGGGGTGTGTGTGTGATTGGTTTGGTTAGAATCACTCTCAATCTTAAAACCCGATAGTGACTTGAGTTAGAAGGAAAAATTAGAGTGAAAGGGAAATTTTGAGTAAAGCATCAGTTTGGGTGCTTTGGTGTACTCAAACTGATCACAATTGATGTCTATTTATAGTGCAACAAGTTTGTTTTGGCATCAATAGTGAATGGAAACTGCAGCAGGTCTGTGGCAAATGTTGATCCATTGGAATCTCAAGTCTCCTCTAGCCATTGACTTGAGGTTAAAGCACAGGCTATGAGTCTTCTGTGGCAGGGATAAGGCTTGACTGAACTTGGATAACATTGTCTTGATGAATGCCACCTCTATGCATCAGTTAAATGCTTGGAAACAAAATTGACCATTTGAATAGGGATGACAACGGGTCGGGTCGGGTGCGGGTTTCACACTACCCAAACCTGCACCCGAAATCACCACCTGAACCCGAACCCGAACCCAAAAGCTATTCGGGTGGCAAAATAACACCCACGCCCACACCCGTTAGGTTCGGGTTTTTCCACCCAAACCCGAACCCGTAGCAAAAACACAAAAATACAACAACAACATTGAAATTATTTGAAATTATATATATATATATATATATATATATATATATATATATATATAGCGGGTGTGGTTTCGGGTTTCGGGCGCGGGTTTCACACTACCCAAACTCGCACCCGAAATATCGGGTGGCACCCGAACCCAATCAACTCGAGTTTTCACCCATTGACTCGGGTTCGGGTGCGGGTGGGCCCCGCGGGTTTGGGTCTGCCTGCCATCCCTACATTTGAAGCATCTTGAATTTTAGGAGTGTCATGCCTAAACATAGATCCATGGACATGTGAGGCTTGTGGATCAGTGTTTGTCCCTTGGTAGTTCCCTCTTGAGGTGTGCAGATGGATAACCATGCTTGTTATTGTACAAATTGATCAATTCGAGCTACAATGCACAAATCTGCCTTGCAAAAATAAGTGAAAATGCCATTTTCAATGGATCATATCCCTTTCTCAGGTTGAGTTATGGGAGGCTCTTATACTTTTCAAAGAGCTCTCATATGGTACTATCCATGTATGATCATAGTTTGTCTTGAAACTATTTGGATCCCATTGAAAAATCCTCATGAACATTGGTGCTCAGGGCTGGTAACTTAGGCAGATTTTTACTAAGTGTTGAAAAAGTGTCATTTTCTTCATTTTTGTCATTTTGATCACTCCATAACTTAAAATCCATAAAGAATTGGAGTTTGATGTAGTTGAAGCTTTTGCAGAATGTAGGAAGACCTAAAAATCAGGATTTGGATCACTTAAAATGGCTGCTTGGATCACAAGTTATGATCCTTGGAAGTTGGTACCAAAATCATTCAAATTTAGTAACTTAGAAAAATTTTCAATTTTTCAAGATTACCCCTTTTACAAGTGATCTTGGTTTCTTGATTAATTCTTGTTCAAATGACATTATAAGTCATATTTTATGAAAATATGAGTCATAAGGATCATTTTTTTCCAAAAAAGTCATGCTTTGACTTTTGGCCCCGAGTGCGGTTCGGCGCGTCAAAACCCTAATTCCCGACTTTTGGGGAATGCATCCTCTGAGAGTAATTTAGCTTTACAAATGGATTATTAGGATTATTTTGAGCATATTGAGTCACATGTTGAAGTCTTGGCTCATCCTCTTGTGAAAATCTCACTCTGGAGGTCCCAGTCGTCCAAAACCCTAATTTGGCGACATCGGGTGTTTCGAGGCTTAAAACACTTGGAATGTCACAACTGTGTGCTTGATTTTTTGATGTGAGATTCCTCTTGATCCTTTGTGGATGTTAAGAGGTTAGACAAGTTGAAGATCATGTCATTTCTTGATTGATCTTTTGTCTAAATGTTCTGGGAGGGCTCAAAAACCCTGATTCTTGATTGTAGTGAATGCTCAACAATCCTTGAGGAGATTGATGAGGTATGATGGCACATCCATATTGTGGTAATGATCCTCACAATGATGGGAAATATTGGTGGTCAAAATTTTGGGTATGACAATAGGCTTCTTCGAGGAGTTTCATCTATCTTCTAAGTTACAAAACCTCTTCATAATTTTTCCTCTATTCATATGGACGTTGAGCAAGAAGTTATTCCGCGACTCTCCTTCGTAACATTGAGTCCATGGCTTGACTTTTGGTTTTGCGGAGTGCATTGACCAAACTTTGGTCTTCGGCTTCCAAAGTTTGAATTCGTTGATATCCTTCCCTAACTTCCTTCTGAGTAGATTTTAACCAGATATTCTTCCATTCATCCCTTTGGTACCAAGCTCTATCTAACTCATCCTTGTGGGCTTTAAGACGTGAACTCAAAACTCCAAGGTCGACATAAGCTTGTTCCTTCTTTTACTCTTCCACCATGGTCAGCTCTTCACTAATCCTGAGTTGTTCTAGTGCTTCATTAAGACTTCTATTTAATTGATTTTTCTCGCACCATGGCGTCCTTGAGATTTTCTCCCTTTTCCATGGAGATCACAACTGGTGTAAGATCCCTTGATTCCATAGGATGATCCAAAATGAATGGTAACTTTACTATACTTACCCTTTCCCTTATCCATTGGGCGTAGGGTATTATGGATTCCTCCCTGGGTCTTTTAAGGCTACTATTTCCTTTGATGAACCATATGATTTGAGGGAATCATATGATGTTTGTATCAATATGGGAGACCAATTATTTGGCCCACTTGTGCCCATTCATTCGTTTAATATCAGTTATATCTCTTGCCAAATGAGAACCAAGCCATGTATATAATAACGAAGCACAACATAACATTATCCATCCTTTCTTGACATGTATTTGATGAAGAGTAAGGTAAACATCTGCAAGGAGAGCCGATATAGGATCTTCCTCCCCAATTGTCACTGTTAAGAACATATTAATGGTCGTAATGTCCACAACGTTCTTCTCACTAGGAAACAAGATTAACCCAAAGAAAAGAAGTACCATTATATTATCCACTGCCTCCCAATTCTTATAAAGAGCAAAATCAGCAGCTTTCTTCTCCCAAAAACCCTTTGAGAAACCCTTGAAACCTTCTTGTACCCTTAAGTTGGCTTGTAGGTTATCAGCATAAATGTGGAAATGATCATCAATTTCTCGAATTGAGGGGCAATACCCTATCGTTTTGAAAGAACTCTTTGCACTCTTAGGATACCCCATGATCTTGTGAAACTTTTCGAGTGTGGGGGGTATCTGGAAATTTTGGAATTGAAAGTATCTCAACTAAGGGTCATAGAATTGAGCTAAAGCGGTTAAACCATCCTTTTGAACAGGAACAGTAGCAAGGTCCAAGATTTCCCCATACTTACGGATTATGGGCTTCCTTATTTCTTGGGGCAACCATATGGCATAGTGTCGCGATGAAGAATCGGAGACCAAGCTATTGACTAACTTGACTCGCAAAACAAGATATCACCACCGAACTTTTATTTTCAAAGGGAAGGGGAAAAGATCGAATAAACCCACAATAAACATGCAAAGTAAAAAGAAAGGCTAAAATCAAAGCAATAAAGAGATCAAAGGAACGGGGGTTGTGTCACTCCCGAGGATTTTCATCCATGGTAGAAACGTGAAAGTGGAGCGGAAAATAGAGTCGCCAGCAATGTGTATTTATCCCAAGAGAGGGAAAGGAAACACTGCATAAACCTGAAGGAAGGGAAAGAGCATGGTCTCACGACCAAGAGAAACGGGTAAGGGAGTCGGTTACGTGAAGGGAATGTGTTAGCACCCCACACGTCCATCGTACTCGATGAGATCCACGCTTGCTGTCTCGATCAAAGGGTGTCGTCGTATGGAGCTCCACTGCTACTGTACCGAAGAGGGAATGAGAACGGAAAAAGAACAAAGAAATAAAGAAGAAAAGAAAAAGAAGTGACTCGATAGGACATCGCTCGTCCTATACCCAAGTACTCCCTCGTGCAATGGGAAAGTCAGAGTCAACGTAGTTCGGACATGAACTAAGGGGGGAGGTTACTCGCCAAGACATCGTCGTCTTGTGCCTACGTATCCTCAATCGGACGAGAAAGAGGAAGTCAGAGCAGTCGTAGTTCGACCTAACAAGGTCGGTTAGTGTTTTTAATGAGCGACGTTAGATTCGCGTCCGACAGTTAGGGTCGATGCCTGTTTGCGACGAGACGGAAAATAACGTGCCCTTTTCTGAAAATGATTTAGAATTAACGATCCCGAAGGATGAAAAAGGTTTTGAGTTTGTTTTGGTGTTTTTCAGACAGAAGTGGATTGAAGTTAGTTCGTAACTCACATTGCACCAAAGTCTATCATGCGGGAACGAGTGAATCGCATGGTCGCCCCTAAATGGGACGTATGCTAAACACTCTAGAAGAGGAGGGGAGACCCCTCGTTCTTCACTTCCTACACTTAAGGCTCGAGCGTAATATTCGTTATATTTATTAAGTGTTTTAGAAGTATTAAGAGATAAGAAGAGAAAACATCATGCAAAAGGGTGGTCCTATGGTTAGTGAAGTTTAGGCGAGAAACAACTACCTAAAACCTAATGCTAATCCTACTCCAAGCTTAATCGAAAATTAAGTTGGACTAGGTAGCTCTAAGGGGAAAAGAATCCAAGACTTAAACAAGTCTTGAGATCCAAGGGAAGAAAAGAGTGAAAGGGACGAAAAAGGAAAAGAAGCGAGTAAATAAAAACAGCAGCTACCGCAACGTCCCTGCACCAAAATAGCGGTAAAAAGCAGCACACAAGCAAGGCAGCATACAACAGCATACAATTCAGCACAACAAAGGGTGTGAAAAGCCAAACAGCCGTACATACAACAACGCACATACACATAGACAGCTATAGAAACAAGGCAGCATGCAATACATTTGAATACGAATCAAGCATGGCAAAGCAAACGCGCATCAAACATCATGCATTATGATTACAAACACATCATATATCATGGTAAACAGTCTTGAAAACACCATGAAAGAAAGTGCATCATGAAGGTATTCATAACATTAAGCATGTGCACAAATCGGAACAAATATGCATCTCAAGGAATAGAAACAATTAGGTATGCATAACACAATTCCAGCAACATAAGCATTTAATCACAGTCAACATGCTCAAAGAAGTGTGTGTATGGTGTTCATAGCATCAAGAAATCAACAACACATGCATGAACATTCAATAGAGATAACCAAGAATCGCGTGTCGACAAAATCATATCCATGCCCTAGTGTGAGGTGCAACAGCTCAAGAATAATCCCTAAATCAATGACATATTAATCCATGAAGTTTAGGTATGCATCGGATCTCAAACAACCAAGAAAATGCAAGAAAATATCACTCTGCAACAGTGGTAATCGATTACTCACTTTGAGTAATCGGTTACTCAGTTGAAATTTGACAAAAAATGTGAAAATTAGGCAGAGTAATCGGTTACTCTATTAGGGTAATCGATTACCACTGAAACAGAGGCAGAAAATCAACTTTGAAAAGCACTTTTCAGCATCCAATCACTTATGCAAACATCCAAATGATCATGCAATCAATTAATCACGAAATTCACATCAAATATCAGTAATCAAACACCAATTTCATCAATCAAACAACAAGATCACAAATCAAATCAAGCAAATGGATCAAATAACATCACAAACCATGGATCTACATTGCATAAGTTGAAATTAAGCTAAATCAAACATAGATCTAAGGAAAACCAACCTACAAGGCTGAGATTTGCCTTGGTGATTGTTGAGCACGAAAATTGGTGAATCCAAGCAAGAAAACTAGAGATCTACACAATAATCTTCAAGATCCTAGTAAGAAACTTCAAGATCTAAGCAAGAACACTCCAAATAATCAAAAGCTGCTCCCAAAAGTGATTCCAAGATCCAAACCAGTAGCTATATCAGAACTAAACCAAGAATGATGATGTGATGGAGGTTTAGCTCAAGAATTCACAAATTCCAATGAAGAATTTGTGAATCCATTGATATGGAGCTTTGGTGAGAGGTTGAAAATGAAGATGAAACGTGGAAAAAGTGAGAGAGAATTGAGAGCAAAATTCTGAAAAAAATGGGAGTGAAAATGATCTCCCTTAGAGGTTTGGAATGAATTGGTTTAAATAACCCCTAGGTTAGGAGTTAAGTTTGGGTTGGGAGTGAGGTTAAGTGAGTGGAAATTGGGGTGAAAAGTGGATTAGGAAATGAAATGAGGAATTAGAGTGGAAAAGTGATGGAGAGAATTTGAATTTTGGGTGGAAAATGATGAAAATAGATCAATTCTAGATCCTTCCCACACATGCACAAGCCAAGCACATGACCACAAAATGCTCCAAAATTTTGCAGTGCTGAAAATGCCACATTTTTGCAATTTCGCCCAGAGTAATCGGTTACTCGCTTTGAGTAATCGATTACTCCATTCAAAAATTCAAAATTGGCACCAAAAGGAGGGAAACTTGGATATTCGCCCGGTTCCTCCTGTTCTGGACCATGATAGACCTCTGAAACTTGCCAACTGATATTACCACTGGAATAACTTGAAACATGCTGCGAAATGTTTTTCGCACTCGGATTGAACTGCTGATAACAACTGTCTGGTGCTGAATAACTGATAAAAATTGACTATCAGGGCTTCTGATCATCCAATCACTTAATGAGCAAAATAAATGCTAAAAAAAAACTTGGAAAGCTATCTGCTTGACTCTGACACTGTTAAAAATCGTACTGGGACTGATGATGCTATGAGCTACTAGAGAATACCTTGATCCCATGCTCAAAAGGACAATGCAAATGCAGGAATGATAATGCAAATGAAAGGAAGCATAAACCAGTTAGGTTAGAAGTAAAAGGGAAAATTTTGAGGTGATACAGCTGCCCCTATTCAAACTTCTTGGATCCGAGGGTATGAAAGCAACGGCTTTCATACAATCGGGATACACGGAGATTGAATACCAAAATAACCTGAAAAATTTGCACCCTGCGGGGAGAATGAAAATAAAGTGCCTGCCAACCGAAGGTGGGCTTAGAAACAACGGATACCAACCAATAGTTGGGATAACCAAGGATACCAACCAATAGTTGGCATGACGAGAACGTCGACCAAAGGCAAACTCATAACGAAGGAGACCAACCAAAAGTTGGAATGAAGGGATACCAACCAAGAGTTGGAATGACAGTATACCAACCAAAAGTTAGACGAAACAAAAGAGACCAACCAAAAGTTGGGATAACGCCAAAGATACTAACCAAAAGTTAGGATGAAACGAAAGAGACCAACCAAAAGTTGGGATACTGCCAAGGGTACCAACCAAAAGTTGGGATGAAACAAAAAAGACCAACCAAAAGTTGGGATATCAGATACTAACCAAAAGTTAGGATGAAACGAAAGAGACCAACCAAAAGTTAGGATAACGCCAAGGGTACCAACCAAAAGTTGGGATGAAACAAAAGAGACCAACTAAAAGTTGGGATGAAACGAAAGAGACCAACCAAAAGTTGGGATAACGCCAAGGGTACCAACCAAAAGTTGGGATGAAACAAAAGAGACCAACCAAAAGTTGGGATATTAGATACTAACTAAAAGTTAGGATGAAATGAAAGAGACCAACCAAAAGTTGGGATAACGCCAAGGGTACCAACCAAAAGTTGGGATGAAACAAAAGAGACCAACCAAAAGTTGGGATATCAGATACTAACCAAAAGTTAGGATGAAACGAAAGAGACCAACCAAAAGTTGGGATAACGCCAAGGGCACCAACCAAAAGTTGGGATGAAACAAAAGAGACCAACCAAAAGTTGGGATAACCAAGAAGAGGACCAACTAAAAGTTGGAATAACAACCAAAGAAGTACAGGAAGCAAAATCAACGGACTTACGACCTGTAAAGGAGATGATTCCGCCGGGGGAAGAGAAATCTATACAGACAACTCTGTAGGGGATTATAACAACAAGGACAAATCCACTGGTTGGAGGGTGATGTTGACCAACATCTTCTAAATTGCATCTCTTTCTGCTGGGGACAAAAACTGGTAAAAGATATCAAACCTGGCCTATGCTTCGAATGCCTATGTTTGAATTTTGCCGTAATGCTCCATATCAATGGAATGCTATGCTTTTGGGAGGATGCCATGAAAAAATGCTTATGCAATGTAAAAGAGGTGTCTCAGCAAAATAAATGCTGAAGACAAAGGCAACTCCACCGGGGATGACAAACTAAATTGTCCCCTTGAGATAAAAGACCCTGTTGAGAAGGACTTCGCTCTGCTGAGGAAGATACTGATCACAAACTCTTCTGAATATGAAAGCTCCGAGAGAAAACCCTTTTTGCTAGAGATAGACAAAAACGAATATTGAAGAGGGAACCCAAAGAGAAATTCTCTCCGCTGGGGATTACCAATGGTTTTTACCTGGATCTGAAAGAGCGCCAATAACCATTGGACTTAAAACCTGCTGGGGATTTCAACTGTTGTTGAACAAACCCCCGTGAAGATCACCACCAAACTCTGCTCGGGGAGACAAGTCAATGGTTCCAAACCTATTTGGGGATATCACCGAACTCAACCTGCTGTTGGAAGGTGCTCTTTCCTTTTTAACCTGTCGGGGAAAATTAGTACTTTTACCCTGCTAGGGAGTACCGACCATGACTAGCAGACCTGCTTGAGGAACGGTAGATGATGACATCAACTCTGCTAGAAGATAACATCCAGCTTACTCATCTGAGGGGATTAACCCATACCATTGCTGGTGAGGAAAACATTTCTCGACTAGCTGAGGAAAATGAGTGCTCAGGCTCTGTGGGGAAATAACATCTTTGTCCTAAGAAGATATTCAATAAGTCTCCTATTGGGGATGCAACAACATCAACCTCTGGCTACTTGCTAGAAGAGTAATCAATCAACCACAACTCTAGCTGGGGAGTTAATCTTCTGTACTCTGCTGAAGAAGATAATTCTTGACACTCTGGCTGGGGAAATAACAACATGCTGCTGTTAGATGAACTTTCAACGTCGAGGAGACTAGCTCTACTGGGGAGAAAGATCAACGAAACCTGCCAAGGTATATCATTGAGCTTGACCTGCTGTTGGAGGACAGATCCTACCCTGCTGGGGATTAGAGCATGCCTTTGCTGACGGAACTACGCTTCCTGACCTCCTAAGGAAAGTGACTAACAGGATTTGTGGGGAACACAAAGTCACACCTCCTACTGGAGATACAACCACACTCACCTCAGAGCAATCCACTTTAAACTGCTTGCTGGGGGGAATGGGTTCTGTTGAGGATGATGAACTTTCAGTGCTGGGGGAGGCGACTCCACTGGGGAAGAACAAACCTGTTGTCCTGCAAACACAATCAACAGGTAGTTCTATACGCAAAAAGGTCACCTCTATTACCAATACAACAACCATTGCCTAAGCAATTTCCACTATTTTTTGATACGCTTCGCAAAGCTTAACATTTTCGTATGCAATGTTTTATCAAAATATCGGACGTTTTCACAAACAAAACAGCAAAAGTAAAAACACAAATGGAAAGCTTTTTGAGTGAAATGAAGATTTTATTGAATGAAATTAACCTGTGAATTGGCGTTTACATTTGGAAGCAATTCCTGGAAAGAGGTAATTGCAAAAAAGAAATAAAAGAAAATACACAAGCCGACAATGTGGGGAACAGATATCCACCATGATTCAATTCAGCTATGACCCAATATGCCTCGCTTATTCACAGATGCTCTGGCCTTCGAAAAGGCTGACTGGACTGATTCCTTTCCTTCAAAATTTCCATGAACCAAAAGTGTTCACAGATCGAACGCAGATCGTAGCCTCTTGCTTTCAAATCCCTAACTTTTGCTTGGACCGCCCTTTTCGGGTTTTCAATCCACCGGGATACCCCTTTTTGCCAAAGTTGCCTTTTCAGGTTTTCAACTTTAAGGGTTTATTCTTTTTTTTTTCTTTTTATCCCTAACTTTTGCCCGAACCTTTTTCTTTTTATGGTTCGCCGGGATGCCCCTTTTTTGCCTGGACTTTCTTTTTGTGTCCAGCGGGTCTCTTTTATGCAAAGTATTTTTTGAGTACGTCTGTGTTTACAGGGGACGTAAAATCTTCGCCATCCATAGTTAAGAGTAATAAGGCTCCACCAGAGAAAACCTGTCTTACTACATATGGCCCTTTGTAGTTTGGAGTCCATTTGCCCCTGTGATCTGTTTGAGAAGGAAATATCCTTTTCAAAACCAATTCACCAGTCTGAAAACACCGAGGACGCACTTTCTGTTCAAAGGCTTTCTTCATCCTGCTCTGATACAACCGACCATGTGCAATGGCTGCCAATCTTTTCTCTTTAATAAGGTTCAGCTGATTCAATCTGGAACGCACCCACTCAGCTTCATCAAGCTTTACGTCTGCCAGAATTCTTAAAGAAGGAATCTCAACCTCTAATGGTAGAACTGCTTCCATACCATATACCAGTGAGAAAGGAGTTGCCCCAGTCAATGTGCGTACCGAAGTATGATAACCATGTAAAGCATAAGGCAGTATCTCATGCCAGTCTTTATAGGTCACTACCATTTTCTGCACAATCTTCTTGATGTTCTTATTTGCTGCTTCAACAACCCCATTCATCTTCAGACGATAAGGAGAAGAGTTGTGATGTTCAATCTTAAAGCTCTGACATAACTCCTTCATCATCTTGTTATTCAAATTTGAACCATTATCAGTAATGATTCTCTCCGGGACTCCATACCGGCAGATGATGTCCTTCTTGATAAATCTGGCTACCACTTGTATGGTGACGTTGGAAAATGAGGCTGCTTCTACCTACTTCGTGAAGTAATCGATGACAACCAAAATGAAATGATGCCCATTGGAAGCAGTAGGTTCAATCTTTCCGATCATATCAATGCCCCACGTAGCAAAGGGCCAAGGTGATGACAACACATTCAAAGGAGTAGGCGGCACATGCACCTTATCAGCATAAATCTGGCACTTGTGACATTTCCGGGCGTATTTGAAATAATCGAACTCCATAGTCATCCAATAATTCCCCGCTCTCAACAGCTTTTTGGCCATAGCATGCCCATTGGCATGGGTGCCGAAAGATCCTTCGTGGACTTCCTCCATCAACATGTATGCCTCGTGTTCATCAACACAACATAGCAAGACCATGTCAAAGTTTCTCTTGTATAACACGTCATCCTTATTTAGAAAGAAATTTCCCGCCAGCCTCCTCAGAGTTTTCTTGTCTTTGGTGGATGCACCTTCCGGATACTCTTGATTCTTCAGAAAAACCTTAATATCATGATACCAAGGTTTGCCATCTGATACACCTTTAACTACAAACATGAAAGCTGGTCTATCCAGACGCATGATTCTGATCGAGGGAGTTTCATTCCAACGATTCACCTGATACATCAAAGACAATGTTGCCAACGCATCGGCCATCTAATTCTCTAACCGGGGTATATGATGGAAGTCGATTCTATCAAAGAACGGTAACAACCTTCTAGCATAGTTATTATAAGGCACCAAGTTCACTTGACGAGTTTCCCATTCACCCGTGATCTGATTAACTACCAACGCGGAATCACCATAGACATCGAGGTTCTTGATTCTTAAATCAATCGCTTCTTCCAACCCCATAATGCATGCTTTATACTCTGCCTCATTGTTGGTGCATATGAACGTTAATCGGGCAGTGAAAGGTATATGAGAACCTTTTGGAGTTGTAATGACTGCCCCGATTCCATTACCGTATGAGTTGATAGCCCCATCAAAGACCAGCTTCCATTGGGATCCAATTTCTGGCCCTTCATCAGGTAGAGGCTCTTCACAGTCTTTCATCTTCAGATACATAATGTACTCATCAGGAAATTCAAGCTTCATCGATTGATAATCCTCAATTGGTTGTTCAGCGAGATATTATGACAAAACACTTCCCTTGATGGCTTTTTGGGAAACATATTGAATACCGTACTCTGTCAGAACCATCTGCCAACGGGCTATTCTTCCAGAAAGCGCCTGCTTCTCAAACACATATTTGATCGGATCCATCTTCAAAATCAAGAGGGTTGTGTGGCTTAACATATACTGCCTCAAACGCTTAGCTGCCCAAGCGAGTGCACAACATGTCTTCTCCAGCATTAAGTACCTCGACTCACAATCAGTAAACTTCTTACTCAGGTAGTAGATGGCATGCTCTTTTCTACCTGACTCGTCGTGTTGACCGAGCACACACCCCATTGAGTTCTCAAGAACCGTAAGATACATAATCAACGACCTACCTGGCACTGGCGGCATAAGGACCGGAGGTTCCTGCAAATATTCTTTTATTTTTCGAACCCCTTTTGACAATTCTCGTTCCACCTGACCTCTTGATCTTTTCTTAGCAACTTGAATATCGGTTCACACGTGGCTGTAAGATGAGAGATGAATCTAGCAATATAGTTCAACCTCCCTAAGAAACCACGAACCTCCTTTTCTGTTCTTGGTTAAGGCATTTCTTGAATGGCTTTTACTTTAGCAGGGTTAACCTCGATACCTTTTTTGCTGACAATAAAACCCAGCAACTTTCCAGATCTCACCCCGAAGGTGCACTTGTTCGGATTCAACCTCAGTCTGAACTTTCTCAACCTTTCAAACAATTTCTGAAGATTAAACAGATGTTCTTCCTCCATTTGTGAATTTGCAATCATGTCATCAAAATAGACCTCGATCTCTTTGTGAATCATATCATGAAAGAGAGTCACCATCGCCCGCTGATATGTTGCCCCAGCATTTTTCAATCCAAAGGGCATCACTTTGTAACAGAATGTTCCCACGGTGTTATGAACGTCGTTTTCTCCATGTCCTCTGGGGCCATCTTGATTTGGTTATACCTAGATAAGCCATCCATGAAGGAAAACACAGAATACTGAGCGGTGTTGTCCACTAACACATCAATGTGAGGAAGCGGGAAATCGTCTTTTCGGCTTGCTCTATTCAGATCTCTGTAATCAACGCATATCCTGACATTTCAGTCCTTCTTAGGTATAGGCACAATATTAGCAACCCACAGAGGATAATTCGTTACAGCAAGAAACCCAACATCTAACTGTTTCTGAACCTCTTCTTTAATCTTGACGGCCATTTCCTCCTTCGTCCTTCTCAGCTTCTGCTTAACCAGAGCACATCCTTCTTTGAGTGGCAACCGGTGTACCACGATGTCAGTGTCGAGCCCAGGCATGTCTTGGTAAGACCAGGCGAAGATATCCACATACTCTCGGAGCATTTCAATCAATCTTCCCTTGACAGTGTCTTCCAAAGCAGCCCCAATCCATACCTCTTTCCTTGCGTCCTCGGTTCCCAAGTTAACAACCTCGATTTCCTCCTAATGAGGCAAAATGATATTTTCCTCCTATTTTAACAGCCTGGCTAATTTCTCTGGTAAGGCACAGTCTTCATCAGTCCCTTCTTTAGCCTGATATATGGGATTATCGAAGTCGTATCGGGCCATAGTTGAATCATGAGGGGTGGAATCTGAACAAGAAAACCTGCATGATTGATGATATATGTTTATTATGGATGCATCAAACAAAACACATTGCCATTTTGCTGTGATGCAAAATCAAAAATAGAAAAACAGGGATCTAAACATTTGAATGCGAAAACGTCCTTTATTAATGATAAAGAAAAGCATACAAAAACATTCAAGCCCTACAAACATGAATCACTACGTCTCGGGCAGAACGTAGGATTAATAGAGATAACAAACAGAAGCAATTACTTTGGTCCTGTCACTTGAATGACTCTTTCCGATGACCAGTTGAGAGGGCTTTGACCTGGGACACACGGGCGGATCCAACTATCCAAATCACAATCACTGTCCCCATCCTCCTCAATCGCATTAACTCTGTCGAAGAAAACACCGGCACTGGTGAAACGGACTGGGCCATAGAACTTAGGAGGCTCTTCAGGACGCCTGGGTGGCTTGTATCCCAGTCCATGAGTATCCCGCTTTTCCTGGATATCAATAACCAGACCCCACCTTTGTGAACCGCCGACTTAAACCACAACCCGAGCATCTTTGAAGGAAGACATAGAAATCTCCGACTGATGTACCACTGTAGGCTGAACCACTTCAGATTGGCTACCTTCTTTGAGAGGCTTATTAGTGATCCCCACTGTTTCGAAACCCTGACATAGAGTTTCATGTATTTCGCCATCTACCTCCATATACTTGAAAGTAGATAGTTGGCTTATCATTATATCCTCTTCTCCACAAACCGTCACCACATGCCCGTCTACCATATACTTTAACTTCTGATGCAATGTAGACGTCACAGCCCCAACACTGTGAATCCATAGACGCCCCAGCAGACAGCTGTAGGCAGGTTGGATGTCCATGATATAAAAGGTAGCATCGAAAACTTCTGGCCCAACCTTAATTGGTAGCACAATCTCACCGAAAACAGACCTCTTCGAGCCGTCGAAAGCGCGCACCACCAAATAACTAGGTGTGCATATCAACCCTCGGGTGTCCAGCTTCATCGAGGCTTTCTTAGGCAGAACATTCAAAGAGGACCCAGTATCCACCAGCACATGAGACATCAGCGAACCACGACATTTAACAGAAATATGCAAGGCATTGTTGTGGTTTCTCCCAGCTGGAGTCAAGTCGACATCAGTAAAACCCAGACCATTGTCTGCATTGACATGGGCCACTACCCTTTCTAACTGATTAACAGAGATCTCTTAAGGTACGTAAGCAGCATTCAGTACCTTCAGAAATGCATTTCGGTGTGCCTCGGAACATATTAACAGGGACAAGATGGAGATCTTGGACGGAGTCTGATGCAACTGATCAACAATCTTGTAGTCGCTCTTCCTGATTAATCTCATAAATTCTTCTACGTTCTCAGAGAAAGAATTATTAACCGGCCCTGTCGCGGAGTCATTCACTACTGGTGCTTGCACAGAGTTACCTACAACCTACTTCCCTTTGTCTTGTCCAGAACTACCAGCTTGATCATTGGAAGGGATGAAGACCATTCCACTTCTCGTGATAGCCCCTGCCTCGATATTACTTTCAACACCAGAGTTCATTACAGAAGTTCCCACCAGTTCTTGTTTCTGTCCATTGACAAACACCTCAGCTCCATAGTTCCAAGGAATGGCCTTGGTACTCTCATATGGCACGGGTCCGGGAGCTGTAATAATCACCGGTGCTGGTCTTACCGGTCTTGAAATAGTGATTGTTTTGAATGGGATAGTAATGGTAGCAACCTCATTTTTCCTGCTGACGACCTCTTTCTGTTGGTCACATCGGTCAAACTGCAATCGACCTTCCTCTATCAGCCTTTGAATTCCTGACTTCAACAAATCACACTCATTCACTAGTAACATACACTCTGAACAATTCTCATCACATCTGGGGGACACCCACCCCTCAATAACCTCTCCTTTACCACTAACAAAGGAGTCCTTAATTCATTAACATCTGTAACCAAATTCAAAGATTCATTTTCCTCTGACACAACGTTAACCCTTGGCCCACCATGGTTCGGTATTGGGTTCTGGATGACATTTGGCCCATCATTTGAAAAGTTAATGGCTTTCGAATCCACCAAGTCTTGGACTTTATACTTAAAAGCTTTGCAATCCTCGATGTGATGTCCGGGTGCCCCAGAATGAATATCGCATTGGGCGTTGGGATTATAACCCGGGGGTGGATTACCGGTAAGAGGGGCCAATGTCCTCTTCTGAACTAACTGTAGTTGTAGTAAATGCTGGAGCAATTAAGAATAAGGCATGGGAGGTGTTTCAAAATGTCTATCAGCCGTTCTTTGTCTGGCCGGTACTGGCGAGGAGCCTGATTCCGCTATTGCTGTGGAGGTGCTGCAGGAATTGTCACTGAAGCTACCTGCTGGTTATAACTCTGATGCTGCTTTCCTTTACCTCGGTGAGACGACACAGAATTTACTTCTTCCTTTTTCTTGTAATTAGCATAAAGTTTCTTCCCCTGACCAAAAGACGACCCATCACTACCTGCTACCTTCCCTGCTTTGACTCCACTTTCTAACATCTCCCCGACCATGATCAAATCAACAAACTTGCTTGACGTGTAAGGTAATTGTTTCTCATAATAACGTCCCGGAAAAGTATCCATAAACAAATTCAGCATTTCCTTTTCCAACATGGGTGGCTGCACCCTTGCTGCCAGTTCACGCCATCTCTGCGCATATTCTTTGAAGCTTTCATTGTTCTTCTGAGACATATTCTGTAACTGGGTCCTGTTGGGAGCCATGTCAGTGTTATATTGGTAGTGCTTGATAAAGTCCTCGACCAACTCTCTCCAATTACGGACATGGCATCTCTCTAGTTGCATATACCATTCCAATGATGCCCCAGACAGGCTATCATGGAAAAAATGCATCAGCAATTTATCATCTTTAGAATACGCTGCCATCTTCCTCGCGTATGCCCTGACATGCGTCTTGGGACAGGTGGTACCATTGTATTTCGCAAAAGTGGGCACCTGAAATTTGTACGGAATTACAACACCAGGAACCAGCCCCAAATCCTCCAGATCCATTCCTACAGAATTCTGATTCACCACTCCCCTTAATTGTTCTTCAATGAGTCTGAACCTTTGATCATTGTCAGTCTGGGGACCAGCATCCCCGCCTGGCAGAGAGAAAATTTCATCTTGTTGGTCTTCAAAACGACGACCATGGACAACACAAACACCTCCTCCTCCCACAACACAAGGAATCACAAGCTGCTCTCCTCCGCCCGGAGGAATCACAATACCAGGAATAGGGATCTCTACACCCACAGGACCTCCCTGAGCACTGTTATCAACAACGCCATTATGGACTCCACCGTGAAGAACCCCGTCTTCATCCACCCTTGCCACTAAGGGTTGGACCAAAGTCCTTAACTGCTATTGCCCTTGGGCAACACCTTGCATCAGTTCCATGAATTGGTCTATACGGGCCTGCATGGCAGCCATATCAGCTTGCATCTTATCCATAATTCTCTTCTGATTTGATCTAGTAGAATACCAGTGAATCAGTTGGTTATCAATCCTGCCTACAACCAAATAAAGGTTAGAACAAACCGGAACGAGCACCTGCGATGCAAAAAAATGATTATGATTATGCAAATGCAAATGAACATGTTTGAATATTTGCAGGGTGATCCACCCCTTGATTCCAGTTTAAAGACAAGATAGGATGAAACTGCTACTCACATATAAGTCAGAGAAAAATCACCGTCAGAGATTACAACCCAAAATAACAATAATAAGTCTGAAAACAAAAGAAGCAAAGATCCCAGCCAACAATTCTGGTGGTGACCCGAGATACAAAGAAAAACAAACTACAGAGCATCACCCCCTGCCTGAGCTAGAACCTTCACCCCTAGGCCTCTTCACCTCAGCTCGTATCTTCAGCTCTGCTATGGTCGCTATGGCCTCATTCAGTCGCTCTTCAACTGCGTGTCTCTGGAACGTCCCTGACAAGATCTCCTCGTCTTTCTTCTTGAGCCTCGCCTTCAAACTCTCGATTTGATCCAGGAACTTATCTTCTTTCTGCCTGTTGACTGTGATTGCAGTATCTCGGTAAGTGTTGAACTTGTGAATTTTTGACCAAGCCTTGGCTAGGTCTTCCTTCTTGGATTTGAGGATCCTGCTAACACTTTTCAGAGCTTGTCCTACCTTTTGTCTAGCTATGACCTCTTCAGCCAGCTCTTTTTCTTTCTTAGTGAGCAATTATGTTTTCAACTTGGCGGCATGAACAACTTCACCTCCCTCGTGTTTCAACTGGTAGACTTCGCTTTGCAGCTCACCGTTCTCCTCTCGAAGCTTCTCCTTTTCAGCCCACAATTTATTATACTTCTCTATCTCAATTGTGGTCGGAGACTCAATCAGCAGGGAATAAGATGGAGGTTCTCTGCAGAATGGTAGAAGTACACTCTCTACTCTCCTCTGAATCCAGTCCTCGTATGCAGGGAAGGCTTTGTTGTTACACTTTCCAAAAGAAGTCTTTCCTTTCTTTTGGCGGTCTCCCCAGGTATTTGCAGCTTCCTTTAACACTTCCAAATTGGCTTCTCCACTCTTATATAGAGACTCTTGAACATCTTAGTCCTTTGGCGGCTCCTTCAAAGCATACCCAAATTGCCTAATAGCAAGAATAAGATTATAATTAATTCCCCCTTTTCTTCCTATTAAAGGTACGTTTGGGTAACCTCCACAACTAATCAGGATCTCTTGGCCCAGCAAATCACGATTGACCCAAATCAAGTTGTCAGCCCTTAATCCCATCAATCTCCTTGATCAGTCCAATGTTTCTTTAGTGTCTTCGAATGCCCCAGATTTGGGAAGGCGATCGGCAAACCACTTGTAGAGTACTGGAGCACAAAAGTAAAGAGGTCCTCCTCTCCTCTTCTCATTCTTATAGTGCATTAAATAGTACAGATCCCCAAGCAAGGTAGGCACCGGATTCTTCGTGGTGAATATCCGGACAGCGTGCACATCTACAAAATCCTTCACATTAGGGAACAATGTCGTTCCATAAACACACATAGCCAGAATTGCATTGAACACCGACCAACACTTAGCCTTAGCACAAATAGCAGCCTGCTCGATCAAAAACTTCGTGTGAAAGCCTTTATAACCTCCTTTACTTGCAACATTCTTCTTCAGCAAAGACTGATCCAAGCGTAACACAACAGCAACCTTTTCCAGATCGGGAAACTCCTTAGAAGGATAGAAGGGAACTTCTTCTTTGACCGAAACATCCAAAATGAGAGCATACTCTTCCAATGTTGGGGCTAAAAGATAATCCTCAAACAGAAAACACCGCAGGTGAGGGTCATAGAATTGCGTCAGAGTGTGCAGAGCCCTGAACTCATAGTTGGTAACTTCTCGGGCTAAACTCAAAATCCTCCCATATTCTCCTCTAAAGTCTGCCAATACCTCAGGTTTCGCCATAGCGGAGATCTTGTGAACAACGTCTAAATGAAGCTCTGGGAACTTGTACGGGATGATATTCTTTCTTTCTTCAGTACTAGTATTCATGATGGACAGTCTTCGGACAACCATAATCAAAGTTAGGATGCAACCCTACAAATGAATAAACATGTTAGAATGCAAAATGATGATGCAAATGCAAACATGGGATCAGGGTATCCATGATGCTCAAAACTGCTATTGTTATGCTGATTAAATAAAACCCCAGATATCAGAAAACTAGAAGTCCAGAATAACAGCCCATTCAAACTGCTAGAAAATCAGGATAATAACAGTACGCCGATGAGAAATCCAGAAAACCGGGTAGGTTGAAGGTTTCGGTTACCTGCAGACCTGCAAACACCCATCGCCTCTCACATGTGGGTTCTAGAAGATGGGATCCTCAGTCTCGGATTCTCGATTTGAGAAGCAATAGTACATTCATCCCTCGGGGTACAATACTATCGCCAAACAAAGAGGTCGTCCACTGATTCCCCCCAAAAAAGGTCATCCTATAATAAGTTCTCAGCATTGGGTCCTCGGATCGACAAGTGTAATGGGTTTGCCATTTCTGGATTGCCATTATCACATGCTGGGAGGAGAGGCGTTACTGAGTCCTCGGGAGATGGTCGCTAGAGTCGACAGTTTTCCAGGTTATATTCCATCGTCTGCCCCAAATGCACAGGATAGAATATTACCATGAAAACCTTGTCTGGATGTGGAGTTTTCGTGTATACTAAGTCTGGCCAAATGCCAAACAAGTCACACTACTTTCCACGCTAATCATAGGTGTATGCTCAAGCCTGGGTATTGGGCTTTTCTTTCATGAATCCAACCCACCCTACAAACAGAAAATCCAGCAGCAGAACAGTACAACAATAATGATATGCAATACTATAAATGCGGTAAATACAGTAAAATAGTAATATACAGTAATATACAACAAAATAAAGCACAACAGATAAACACCCAATGAAATAAAACAAACAAGCGCTAGGATTGACTCACAAAAGGGGATGGACCAACCAGAGATTCCGGGTTCGATCCCCAGCAGAGTCGCCAGTTGTCGCTCCCGAGGATTTTCATCCATGGTACAAACGTGAAAGTGGCGCGGAAAACAGAGTCGCCAGCAATGTGTATTTATCCCAAGAGAGGGAAAGGAAACACTGCATAAACCTAAAGGAAGGGAAAGAGCATGGTCTCACGACCAAGAGAAATGGGTAGGGGAGTCGGTTACGCGAAGGGAAGGTGTTAGCACCCCACACGTCCATCGTACTCGATGGGATCCACGCTTGCTGTCTCGATCAAAGGGTGTCGTCGTCTGGAGCTCCACTGCTACTGGACCGGAGAAGGAACGAGAATGGACAAAGAACGAAGAAACAAAGAAGAAAAGAAAAAGAAGTGACTCGATATGACATCGTTCGTCCTATGCCTACGTACTCCCTCGTGCAATGGGAAAGTCAGAGTCAACGTAGTTCGGACACGAACTAAGGGGGGAGGTTGCTCGCCAAGACATCGCGGTCTTGTGCCTATGTATCCTCAATCGGACGAGAAAGAGGAAGTTAGAGCAGTCGTAGTTTGACCTAACAAGGTCGGTTAGTGTTTTTTATGAGCGACGTTAGATTCGCGTTCGGCAGTTAGGGTCGATGCCTGTTTATGAAGAGACGGAAAATAACGTGCCCTTTTCTGAAAATGATTTGAAATTAACGATCCCGAAGGATGAAAAGGTTTTGAGTTTGTTTTGGTGTTTTTTAGACAGAAGTGGATTGAAGTTAGTTTGTAACTCACATTGCACCAAAGTCTATCATGCGGGAACGAGTGAATCGCATGGTCACCCCCAAATGGGACGTATGCTAAACACTCTAGAAGAGGACGGGAGACCCCTCGTTCTTTACTTCCTACACTTAAGGCTCGAGCACAATATTCGTTATATTTATTAAGTGTTTTAGAAATGTTAAGAGATGAGAAGAGAAGACACAAGGAAGAAGGGTGACTCTAAGGGAATCACTATCCTAGTGTTGTCATGCAAAATGGTGGTCCTATGGTTAGTGAAGTTTAGGCGAGAAACAACTACCTAAGACCTAATGCTAATCCTACTCCAAGCTTAATCGAAAATTAAGTTGGACTAGGTAGCTCTAAGGGGAAAAGAATCCAAGACTTAAACAAGTCTTGAGATCCAAGGGAAGAAAAGAGTGAAAGGGACGAAAAAGGAAAAGAAGTGAGTAAATAAAAACAGCAGCTACCGCAACGTCCCTGCACCAAAACAGCGGTAAAAAGAAGCACACAAGCAAGGTAGCATACAACAGCATATAATTCAGCACAATAAAGGGTGTGAAAAGCCAAACAGCCGTATATACAACAGCGCACATACACATAGACAGCCGTAGAAACAAGGAGGCATGCAATACATTTGAATACGAATCAAGCATGGCAAAGCAAACGCGCATCAAACATCATGCATTATGATTACGAACACATCATATATCATGGTAAACAGTCTTGAAAACACCATGGAAGAAAGTGCATCATGAAGGTATTCATAACATTAAGCATGTGCACAAATCGGAACAAACATGCATCTCAAGGAATAGAAACAATTAGGCATGCATAACACAATTCCAGCAACATAAGCATTTAATCACAGTCAACATGCTTAAAGAAGTATGTGTATGGTGTTCATAGCATCAAGAAATCAATAACACAAGCATGAACATTCAATAGTGATAACCAAGAATCGCGTGTCGACAAAATCATATCCATGCCCTAGTGTGAGGTGCAACAGCTCAAGAATAATCCCTAAATCAATGACATATTAATCCATGAAGTTTAGGTATGCATCGGATCTCAAACAACCAAGAAAATATCACTCTGCAGTAGTGGTAATCGATTACTCGCTTTGAGTAATCGGTTACTCAGTTGAAATTTGACCAAAAACGTGAAAATTAGACAGAGTAATTGGTTACTCTGTTAGGGTAATCGATTACTACTGAAACAGAGGCAGAAAATCAACTTTGAAAAGCACTTTTCAGCATCCAATCACTTATGCAAACATCCAAATGATCATGCAATCAATTAAACACGAAATTCACATCAAATATCAGTAATCAAACACCAATTTCATCAATCAAACAACAAGATCACAAATCAAATCAAGCAAATGGATCAAATAACATCACAAACCAAGGATCTACATTGCATACGTTGAAATTAAGCTAAATCAAACATAGATCTAAGGAAAACCAACCTAAAAGGCTGAGATTTGCCTTGGTGATTGTTGAGCACGAAAATTGGTGAATCCAAGCAAGAAAACTAGAGATCTACACAATAATCTTCAAGATCCTAGCAAGAAACTTCAAGATCCAAGCAAGAACACTCCAAATAATCAAAAGCTGCTTCCAAAAGTGATTCCAAGATCCAAACCAGTAGCTATATCAGAATTAAACCAAGAATGATGATGTGGTGGAGGTTTAGCTCAAGAATTCACAAATTCCAATGAAGAATTTGTGAATCCATGAATATGGAGCTTTGGTGAGAGGTTGAAAATGAAGATGAAAAGTGGAAAAAGTGAGAGAGAATTGAGAGCAAAATTCTGAAAAAATGAGAGTGAAAATGATCTCCCTTAGAGGTTTGGAATGAATTGGTTTAAATAACCCCTAGGTTAGGAGTGAGGTTAAGTGAGTGGAAATTGGGGTGAAAAGTGGATTAGGAAATGAAATGAGGAATTAGAGTGGAAAAGTGATGGAGAGAATTTGAATTTTGGGTGGAAAATAATGAAAATAGATCAATTCTAGATCCTTCCCACACATGCACAAGCCAAGCACATGACCACAAAATGCTCCAAAATTCTGCAGTGCTGAAAAAGCCACATTTTTGCAATTTTGCCCAGAGTAATCGGTTACTCACTTTGAGTAATCGATTACTCAATTCAAAAATTCAAAATTGGCGCCAAAAGGAGGGAAAGTTGGATATTCGCCCGATTCCGCCTGTTCTGGTCCATGATAGACCTCTGAAACTTGCCAACTGATATTACCACTGGAATACACGTGAAACATGCTGCGAAATGTTTTTCGTACTCGGATTGAACTGCTGATAACAACTGTCTGGTGCTGAATAACTGATCAAAATCGACTGTCGGGGCTTCTGATCATCCAATCACTTAATGAGCAAAATAAATGCTCAAACAAAACTTGGAAAGCTATCTGCTTGACTCTGAACACTGTTAAAAGTCGTACTGGGACTGATGATGCCGTAAGCTGCTAGAGAATACCTTGATCCCATGCTCAAAAGGACAATGCAAATGCAGGAATGATAATGCAAATGAAAGGAAGCATAAACCAGTTAGGTTAAAAGTAAAAGGGCAAATTTTGAGGTGTTATAGGTTGGTTATACCAAGGGAAGGTACTAACACCCTAAACATCTGTAGTACTCTACATGAACCTCTTGAAATATTTGTGTTCGGTTAAAAGTGTTTGCTGAAAAAAGATTGGAGAGATGAGAAGAGAAGTGTTTTTTATTTATTTTTATTTGGAAAGACATAAAGTCTTGTGCCTACGTACCAATGAAGGATCAAAACATCGTAGTTTAGGTACAAATACAAAAGGTTTGTTTTGATTGATTTTAATGAAGAAGAGACAAGTTGTCATCTTAAGAAAAATACTCAATTAATCCACCACAAACATGTGGAAGATGGATTTTCGTATCACAATGAGAGAAGGGCTCCAACTTGGATATAGAATCAACAAGTACGCCTCATACCTCCCTCACGTGGAAAAGAATCAACATCATTCTCAACAATGTTATGGGGTAGGAGAATTATATCTCAACAATAGATGACTCATGTCTAATCTTTTTTTGAGAAAAGGTTTTAAAAGAAAAAGCCAAATGACAAAAGTCTTTGAATGAGTTTTTTGCTATTAGTCTTATGAAAAGAGTTTGATATGCTTAAGATGTCTTGAAGCATTTATAAAAGAAAAGAAAGTTTTGAAAATGCAATGACCTAATTCAAGATTTTTTAATGAAAGAGGTTCAAGTTAGAAAAAAATAAACCTAAGGGGTAAATATGAAGCAAATAATGGGTAAAGGATGCAACAAGACACACAATGGATATGCACATGACAACAAGTTAACTATAATCCATTTCCCTTGGATTTAAAAACAAGCACGCACATCATACAAGGATAACATGACAAATCTCAAGTATCAAACAAATCTCATAATCAAATAACAACTCATGCACAAGGCAAACATCAAGGCTTTTTTAGAGATGATTCAACAATCAACACAACCTCACAAGAAAATAGCTCAAGTAACCTCAAGTTAAAACTATAAGCATGCATCAAGATTGAATGTCCAAAAATAAATCTTCGAAGCAAATCATCAATAAATGGAAATGGTTTACATTCAAGAAAGAACTCAATTCATTAGGATTTTGAATCAAATGGGCATTTATTTTTAATCAAACCCTAAAATCAACCTAACATGACAAGAAGTCTAACATCAAGGGAAGCACACAAACAATGAGGCCAAGCATCAAGTAACATGATCATAATCATCAAGGCATTAAATCTTAAGACATGGCCACAAGTCAACCAATCATCAACACATAAGTCATACAAGTTCATATGCCTCAAGAATAAACTCATAAATCAAGACAAAACATTAATCAAGGCATAACATCAGCATGTCATTAATCACAAGACATAGCAAGAGAATGGTCAAGTATGAACTCATCAAGACACAATAGAAAGTTGTTAAACATAATCAAAGAATCATGTGATCATAAAAGAAATAACAACAAAATAAAACAAATAAAATATTTAGGTTTTTTTTTTTAAATATGAAAATATAAAATGATAAAAACAAATAACCAAAGAGATAAATAAATATATTTTTGGTTTTTTAGGACTTAAATAAATTAAAGAAAAGAAAAGAAATTAAATAAAAATAAATAAGTGGAAAAGAAAGAAAGGAAAAGGAAGAAAGAAGAGAAAAGAAAAGAGAAATGGGAAAAGTGAAAAAAATGGGGTCCAAGGGTGTTAAACCCGGGACCCCTTGGTTACAACAAAACCTCCCAGCCAACGCGCCAAGGCTCTTTGGCCTGTCAATAAATGCAACTAAAAAGAATAAATATTAAACTAACATTTAAAAATAGAAAAATGGTGCGCAGATTGTATCGTCTTCAACCTCAAGACAACCATAATTTCAAAATCACGACTTTGTCAAATAAGCACCAAAACAGACATGTGAATATATCATTTCGTTCAGATTTTAACAAGGAATTCAACCATGGCCTTAGTTCACATTTTTATTAACCTTATCTCATGAATTTGAATAAAAACCAGAGAAACACTAAAATTTAAAAATAAAATTAAATGGCATACATCAACAATCAATGGTTAATAGCTTAGGGGTTTTATTCCTAATTTTAATATGCACACAATCATATCAAGAAAACTGAAAATGATGTTTACAAGGTGGAGAACTAAAGGGTGAGAAATGTACCTAACGGAGTGAGTCAGCTGCCCATTTAAATGCTCTTGCAGAAATGAAATGAAGATTCCTCCAGCTTCCTTGAGCTCCCAGGAGTGTGATCGTATGCTTGGAATTGATTGAAACTTTATGGATTGCTTTTCCCAAATCGAGTTGCAAAGGAAAGAAACTGAGATTTGGGATATGGTGTTTTGGAAGCTACAGATGGATTCTAGTGCATACAATAGCTTTTAGGTAGTTTGTAGATGATGTTGGTGAAGGAAACTTGGAAGGAAAATGGAAGAATTATGAAATTCGAAAAATTGCTTCAATGGAGTTTTGGAGTTTCTTGGTTCAATGTGCTTTTTGTGTTTTTTCTTATGTTTTGTTTTATGCTCAGATAATGAGGTTAAGCCTGAATTTGTAGTGGTTTGAATTTTGTTGAGAGCTAGGTTAGGATCATATGATAGGTTTGGAGTTTTGAGTTTTGGATTAATTCAACAAAAATGGCAAAAGGTACTCCATATGCTAAGGTTTTGTTTGGACTTGTATGGACACTTTAAAATTTTATTTTAGGTTAGGCAAGTTTGCTTTTGATGTCTGAATTCAACTGATATCAACTCACAACTTGTGGAACAAGTTTTGACCAAAAGCACTATTTCACATGATGCCAAAACTGTTGATCAGAGTGGATAGTTTGGACAGGTTTTTGTCCTATTTTTAGAGGTCAATCTTGCACAAATTTGGTATCTTTGCAAAGCTATCACATAAAGGAACAAGTTTTGTGTTCAAGACAAGTTGAGGAAAGGCTTGGAAAGTGTCCAAAAGTGGTTCCAAAATTGTGCCACACAAACTGATTTTGACACTTAGTGAAATCTGGTTCATCTTGCCATTGATTACCAACATGAAACATCAACTTTGACCTCTCATTTCTCTCAATTGGCAAGAGCTTTTGGATAAAAATTTTCACCATGATAGAGTTGGAAGTATATTATTTAGATTAAGCCCTCAAGCATCAACATGGTTGCTTGGATTGTTCACAATTTGACCATAAAGTCATGCACTTGGAAAGGTTAAAAACTTAGAAAAATTTCTAAGTGTTTTGAGATTTGCAACAACTTGAAACCTTAACTTTCACCATCAATTTCTTTCACTTCAAGAAAGCTTTTGGATTCAAAATTTCATCAACTTGTAATATCAAACATCATCTTTAATTTCAACCCTCAAGTGTTTCAATTGGATGCTTGGATGAAACACTATGGCCTTGGAAAGTTGGTCACTTGAACATGAATTTTTGTACTTAGGTAAATTTCCAAAACCCTAATTTTTGACAATTTTGATATCTTTCTTGACTTTCTTGATTTAACTTGATCACAATTAATCATTTTCCAAATATTCTTGACTCTTAACTTGAGAAATCTATGCTTGACCAAAAATGTCAAAAGTCAAACTTTGACTTTGAGCATATGTTAACTTTTCATCAGTTGAATCAAAATTCTTCAATTATCAATAGATCAAACTTCTTAAGCCAATTTAATCATATGAATGGACCACAAAGACGTATTTGAAGCCTTTGAATCATGTTCCAAGACATGAGATTATGTTTTGGTCAAAAAGTCAACATCAAGCTGACTTTGACCAAAACCCTAATTTAGAGCACATGAGGAATTGGGACTTGATGAACTTGAATTGATGTAAACTCAAACTATTATTATGAAAGGAGTCTCTTGATCACCATGAATGGGTAGAGGAGCTTGAGATATTAAGAATTGCATTAAACCCTGATTAATCAACCACTTGAACTCCTTGATGCAAAACCCTAACTTTTAAACAAAGCAAGCAAGACATTATTTTTTGCATTTTCAATGGGGTTAGCAAAACATAAAACACACACACAATAAGTGATAAATGCTATGCAAATGATACAAATGAAGGTGGGTTCTTAGGGGTAAAAATTAGGGTATGACAGATGTTACTATTTAAGTTTCTTCTATCCGGAGATATGAAGATTGAAATCTTCGTCTCGGCGAGATCGGAGAGACTTAAATACAAACATGCATAATTTTTGGGCTCTAAGATACCACAAATATGCTTATGGTATGATATGAATGCAAGACGAGAGTTCTTGTGGGGAATGTGGTGCCACAAGAGATGAATTACTGAGGAAAAGGCCGTAACTCCACTAGGGAAAGGATTACTACTATACCAGGGATGAGATCATAACTCTGACAATTAAATAATAACAAGCTTCCACTATCAGAAAGGGTTCAGTTTCTTCTGTAATCAAATAATCTATTTGAAAAGGATAATAATATACCTCCCCATGATTCAAGTCATAAGCCGCGAGAGGGTTTCAGTTTCTTCTTTGATCAAGTCTTCCACTTGAAAATAGTAAAATAAACCTCCCCACGATTCTGGTCATAAGCCCCGAACGGGTCTCAGTTTCTTCTTTGACCAAGTCTTCCACTTGAAAAGGGTAAAATAACCCTCCCCACAATTCTGGTCGTAAGCCACGAATGGGTCTCAGTTTCTTCTTTAATAAAGTTTTCCACTTGAAAAGGGTAAAATAAACCTCCCCACAATTCTGGTCATGAGCCACGAACGGGTCTCAGTTTCTTCTCTAATCAAGTCTTCCACTTGAAAAGGATAAAATAAACCTACCCAAGATTCTGGTCGTAAGCCACGAACGGGTCTCAGTTTCTTCTTTAATAAAGTCTTCCACTTAAAAAGGGTAAAATAGACCTCCCCATGATTCTATTCATAAGTCGCGAACGGGTTTCAGTTTCTTCTTTAATCAAGTTTTCCACTTGAAAAGGGTAAAATAAACCTCCCCACGATTCTGGTCATAAACTGCGAACGAGTCTCAGTTTCTTCTTTAATCAAATCTTCCACTTGAAAAGTGTAAAATAAACCTCCCCATAATTCTGGCTATAAGTCGCAAACGGGTCTCTGTTTCTTCTTTAATCAAGTCTTCCACTTTAAAAGGGTAAAATAAACCTCCCCACGATTCTGTTCGTAACCCGCGAACAAATCTCAGTTTCTTCTTTAATCAAGTCTTCCACTTGAAAAAGGTAAAATAAACCTCCCCACGATTCTAGTCATAAGCCGCGAACGGGTCTCAGTTTCTTCTTTAATCAAGTCTTTAACTTGAAAAGGGTAAAATAAACCTCCCCATAATTCTGGTCATAAATCGCGAACGGGTCTCAATTTCTTCTTTAATCAAGTCTTCCACTTGAAAAGGGTAAAATAAACCTCCCTACGATTCTGGTCATAAGCCGCGAATGGGTCTCAGTTTCTTCTTTGATCAAGTCTTCCACTTGAAAAGGATAAAATAAACCTCCCTACGATTCTAGTTGTAAGCCATGAATGGGTCTCATTTTTTTCTTTAATCAAGTCTTCCACTTGAAAAGGTTAAAATAAACCTCCCCCCGATTCTAGTCATGAGCCATGAACGGGTCTCAGTTTCTTCTTTAATCAAGTCTTCCACTTGAAAAGGGTAAAATAAACCTCCCCACGATTCTGGTTGTAAGCCACGAATTGGTCTTAGTTTCTTCTTTAATCAAGTCTTCCACTTAAAAAGGGTAAAATGAACCTCCCTACGATTCTGGTCATAAGCCGCGAACGGGTCTCAGTTTCTTCTTTAATCAAGTCTTCCACTTGAAAAGAGTAAAATAAACCTCCATGCGGTTCTGGTCATAAGCCGTGAACGGGTCTTAGTTTCTTATTTAATCACGGCTTCCACTTGAAAAGGGTAAAATAAACCTCCCCACGATTCTGGTCATAGGTCACGAACGGGTCTCAGTTTCTTCTTTAACTAAGTATTCCACCTGGAAAGGGTAATGAACAAGCTCCTAAAAAGGTAACCACTTATCAAGAAATGTGAATCAATAACTTCACCGGGGATCTTTAAAAGAGATGTGGGCCGGTTAACTTGAAAAACAGATTTCTTAAATAAAGAGAAAGATCATCTGTAAGAATCTTCACCAAACTTCTCTGATGGGACTTTTTCGGAGAGATGCCATTAAATATGCTGATAACTTTGCCGGAGATGGGCAAGCTGTTCTGAAAAAAGACTGTCATTTGCCATCCAAAATGAAATTCAGGAGCAAAACAAGTTCCTCAAATAAAGAGACCACTACTTGTTATTAGGTACAGGTTCAAAGGGAGTGTTGTAACAACACTGCTGGAGAACAAAGTTCATCTTCGACAAGGAACCATAAAAGATTCTTCCTGGGGAGACAAAGTATTCAAAGGTGCAAAATAAATGCACTCTCAATATAGGTTTTGCAGCCTAAAGAGATTCAAAAACCAGAATTGTCAGAGACCATGTTCAATCCAGGAATAAACTGGAGAGAAACAGTCAAACAAGACTCTGCCCAATGAGGAATGAACTCAACTGGGGATTTATCCGATCCAGGGATGGAAAGGAAAGCTAAAGCAAAAATCTTCCACGAGGAATAAACTCAGTGGGGAGTTAGAAAGGATATACATTTTTTGCTTAAGGTTGACAACTCTATTGGAGAGAGGAAAAAAATATCACCTGGGGATAAACACAACCCAAGTGAGTGAAGCAAACAACGTCAAGAAATGCGAAATGATCATGAAATGTGCATGTATGTATAAATGGATGAATGTTATGCTATGTTTATGCTGACAAAACAGACGAAAAAGATAAAATGGAGATGAAACATACATCACAGTACAACCAGATACTCGGCTAATCTCAACAAGATGAAAGCATCATTGGAGATAAATCAAAGGCTATAGATGGAACAAAGTTCTGCTACAAGGCCCAAATCTCTCTAGGGAGAGGAAGATACTTCACTTGTGGATAAACCCAAAAAATTCAATCTTCTAACATCAAAGATCCACTAGGGATAACAACATGAACTCTGCTTCGAGGAAAATAAAGATCCACTAAGGAAAGGTCACCCACAACTGGAGAAACTTGAAATGAAGCTATAGCTGGGGACACCAGGCTTGGGATAAAGTAAATTCAGTATTCTGCTGGCGAAAAGAAACACATTCAGTTAGAGAAACTTGAATCTTTGAATCAAAGCTTAGTTGGGGATTCAGGCTTAAGATTTCACTGGGGAACACCAAGTTCAAAAGAAATCAACTGGGAAACTCTGAGTCATACACCCAACATGTCATAGCTATCTGGAGTAAAGACCCGTCATTGGAGATATTTGTAAGACAGATCACAAGAACATATTATTTAAGAGAACAACGTAGTTTTGCATTTCGAGATTTAACCATTCTTGGGGCAATTGCTGACATTCCTTTTCATGTTCACAAATTAAAGGAAAACACACACACACACACATATCTCAAAAGCAAGAGTAAATATTTTAAATTTTGTTTCAAGAATTACCATCAAAAATAAAAATGACATTTTGCAATACAGAAGTAAAAATAAGAATTGCAAACAATTGGATAAAGGCTCAAATTTTATTAATAGAATGGTAGTCCGTAAATGGCGTGACTCCATGGATTATTACAAAGTTGGAAAATGGTAAATAAAGGAAAATGCTACATTAAAATACAATGACCACTATTCTCCCTAACAACTTTGAATTCCAGATGTGCTCGAGCTTCTAGTGATTTGATTGAGAACTCTCTAATGGTCGAGGTTGCTTCAAACGATCAAGTTTGGACTGATGCAGTTACTTGCCATAATCCCTAACTTTTGGCTAGATTGCCTTTTCAGGTTTTTAATCTACTGGGATGACTATTTCTATTTATGTCTCTAATTTTTTCTTGGATCCACCGAGATGCCTATTTTTTCCTAAGCCGTCCTTTCGGGTTTTCAGTTTAGCGAGATGTTCTTTTATTCTTCTAGGTGAAGTATTTCTTGACTGCATCAGTATTAACAGGACGAGTGATCTCCTCACCATCCATAGATGCAAGAATTAATGCACCGTAAGAGAATGCTTTCTTTACAGCATATGGGCCATCATAATTAGGAGTCAACTTGCCTCTAGAATCACTAATGAAAGACTAGATCTTCTTGAGCATGAGGTTGCCTTCTCTGAATAAACGAGGTCGGACCTTCTTGTCAAAAGCTTTCTTCATTCTTTGTTGGTACAAGTGACCATGGCACAAAGTTGTCATTCTCTTTTCTTTAATCAAATTCAACTGATCAAATCTACTTTGACACCATTCAGCCTCAGATAGCTTGGCTTTCATCAAGACCCTCATTGATGGGATTTTAACTTCCACGGGGAGCACTGCTTCCATGCCATATACCAGAGAGAAAGGGTTACCCCTATTGAAGTGCGGACGGAGGTATGATACCCATGGAGAGCAAACAGGAGCATCTCATGCCAGTCCTTGTAAGTCACTACCATCTTCTGGATGATATTTTTGATATTCTTGTTGGCGGCTTCAACATCACCATTCATCTTTGGTTTATAAGGAGAAGAGTTATGGTGTTCAATCTTGAATTCTTCACACGTTTCTTTCATCATCTTGCTTGGAACACCATAAAGGCAGATAAGTTGATTCTTGATAAATCGGACAACCACTTGCTTGGTCACGTTGGCGTACAATGCTACTTCAACCCACTTGGTAAAATAATCAATGGCCACCAAAATAAAATAATGGCCATTTGAAGCTTTAGGCTTAATCATGTCAATCATGTCAATTCCCCACATAGAGAAAGGCTATGGAGAAGAGATAACATTGAGAAGAGTTGGAGGCACATGAATCTTATCAGCATAGATCTTACATTTGTGACACTTTTTCACATATTTACAGTAACCAAATTCCATTCTCAGCCAATAGTAACTTGCTCTTAATAGTTTCTTTGCCATTGCATGTCCATTGGCATGGGTACTAAAGGAACCTTCATGAATTTCTTTCATCAACATTGTTAGTTCTGTATTGGCAGCAATTTGGTCAAAACAAAGTGGTTCATCAAGATGTCTTACTTGATGTCTTGACATGTTGTTTCTAACATTCTGCATATGGTGTTTCTTAGTATTGCAGGACTTTATGCATGATGTCAAACACGATGTCCTAACATCTGTTAACAGAACATTCTGTTGAGAATGTTATGATTTATTTGCTGCGCTCTTTTTGCAATTTGTTGTGCTTTTATCCAGTAATTGCGTGCGAAAATCTTGGAGTATCTTTAAATTGAAGCAAGCAATTTCTATGATATTTTGAAGAATAGGTTGTTGCTATTTTCTTACAAAAAGATATGGAGAATAATTAGATTTAATTATTAATTGAATTAAAGATCTGCTAATGCCCAAGCCCAAGGAGTTTATTACTATTTAAAGATGTTCAACCCTAATTGCTGAGTGGTGAGAATAAGTCATTGAAAGCTGCATTCGAGTTTTAGGGTTTAAGCATTGTATTGTTTTTGTGAGCCATTCATTCATCTGTTAGATGCTTGAATTGGACTGGTTAGTTGAGTTGTAATTTTTCCACTCTAAGCTTTTAAGTATGAGTGCTTTGTTCTTGATTGAAGCTTTTAAGCAAGATCAAGCTTTGTATTTGAAGTGTGTTCTTCTCTTTAGTATTGTTCTGTAGTTATCATTGCATGTGATTGAGGGGGAGTGAGAGGTGTCTCTTGTCTAAGTGTCTTAGATAGAAATCTCACAGGTAGAGATTAGGTGAGAAGATTGGTAACTGGAGTGTGTTTACTGAGAGTCTTCAAACTAATTCTGTTTAGTGGATTTCCTTCCTGGCTTGGTAGCCCCTAGACGTAGGTGTGATTGCACCGAACTGGGTTAACAATTGCTTGTGTCTCTTTGCTATTGTTTACTGTTTTTATATCATTCTTATATTGATCATTGTTCAGATATTAGTGTCATGACATCTATTTCGACATCTCATATCTGATACCAGAATTTCAATTGGCATCAAAGCAGGCACCCTGTTCTGTTTTTGGGTGAGATCTAGGGACGACATTTTCTGGTACTATGGATAAGGAAGGAGGATTTGTGAATAGACGACCCATCTTG
This sequence comes from Lathyrus tuberosus, assembly GCA_022829125.1. Lineage (NCBI taxonomy): Eukaryota > Viridiplantae > Streptophyta > Magnoliopsida > Fabales > Fabaceae > Lathyrus > Lathyrus tuberosus. Next base: position 7,602,151 of record JALAZF010000212.1, read on the forward strand.
GATGGATCTAACTATGATTATTGGAAACCACGCATGGTGGCCTTCTTGAAATCATTGGATAGTAAGGCCTGGAAAGTTGTCTTAAAAGGATGGAAACATCCTGTCATTATTGGGAAAGATGGAAAAGAAACATCTGATCTGAAACCTGAGGAAGAATGGACTAAGGAGGAGGATGAACTGGCTCTTGGAAACTCTAAAGCATTGAATGCTTTGTTCAATGGAATTGATAGAAACATATTCAGATTGGTGAACACTTGTGAGATAGCTAAAGATGCTTGAGACATACTCAAAACTACTCATGAAGGTACTTCCAAAGTAAAGATGTCAAGACTGTGAGGGATACTCTTCTAGCCTTCTTGTTTTAATGATGTCAACAAATGTATTAGATTGTAATTTGAGCGGTATCACTTCACGTGTCGGTCATGTCCATATTGGTCAGGTGTTTAGATACCTAAGATCTTATTCCTTCCAAAATACATGTCCACAAGTGATCTAATAGTATCTCGCATGTAGGTCTGACTCTGTTCTGGTGAAAAACAATTTAAAAATTGAATTTTCTTAAAAAAAATCAGCATTATGCGTCGACCTCAGCATTCATGCGCTGACCTCAAAATGGTCATGCGCTTACCCGTGATAAATGGCTCAAAACTGGCACTTTATGCGTCGACGCATAAAACCCATAGGTCGACGCATGAACTTGTTTTTCGCCCTTTCCACTTAAATTCGTGTCTGTTATTTTCTGTTATTTTTTTTTGTCATATTTTTTTATATAAATAGTTTTGGGTCTTCATTTTTCAAACACAGAACAAGAAACGTGAAAAATATATGTCAGTTCTCTCTTCATCTTCATCTTCTTCATTATGTAAACAAACAATCACACATAATCATCTTTGTTTGTGTCACCCATTGTTAGAAGTGATAACGTTCAGAATTTAGGAAGTGTGATCTTCATCTTCTGGGTTGAGAGTTTGGCAGGTGTTTCTTGAATCAAATCAGTTGGGTTTGTCCTCCAAGAATCGAGGAGATTTTGGGGGTTTTTGCACAAAGTGTTCTTTCTACAGGGATTCGGCTGGGCGAAGGTAACCGGAAATTGGCGCAACTGTTTCGGTTTAGTAGCTGTAATCAGAGGATCGTAGAAGAAGGTTTGGGTTCGAATTCTTGGAAGATTTCAATTGACCGAGTGAAGGTAACTGAAGAACGAAGTTTTCTTTCGGTTTAGTAGCGTGGGATGGTAATTGAATCAACCAAATTCGAAGCACTTGATTCATCTTGAATCAAGGGAAGAGAAAATTCTGCATCGACGATCGAAGACGTTCGGGGTTTGTATGTTCATAGTTTTCTCTTGTAACAAACAATTTGCAACAGCAACATATATATATATATATATCTCAATTCCGTTTGCGGAGTTGGGGGCAGACGTACCCAAAGCGAGGACGATTGGGGAACTGCCTAATCAAATCTCTGGTGTTCTCTCTCTTTCCCTTAACTCTTTTACATTTCAGTAGTGTTCGATTTCGTAACGTTGCAAACTATCGTAATTTCTGTCATGGAATAATTGTACGCTGATAAACTGCTTTTGGTTAAATCAATACAATTCGTTGAATTGTGTTCTGTAGCAGCTGCACATTATTCTCCATAGAAATTCTGCACATAGTGTGTTTACGCACACTACGTGTTTGATAATTTGTTTTCAAGCAAAATTTGAACACAGTTCTTTTAATTGTTTATCAATTAACCTCATTGGATTGGAATAACATCAAGCAAGTGATTAATTTGTTGTCTGCGTTTGTAAGTGAAATACTCAAAACTGAATTTTTCTCCTTCATACTCATCCAAAATATATTCGTGCATATCCGATTCTTTTGGTAGAAGGTTCGTTGTAGACGATTTATCCAGCAGCAGCTTCCGTTAAACAGAATTTTTTAAAACAGAATTTTGTAGTCCATTTGCGTGTAAAACTCAAGGGATCTATTCAACCCCCCTTCTAGATCCATAGCCATCGTCTAACAAGTGGTATCACAAACTCCGGTTTATTCTGGTGCTTCGGTAAAACTTCTTGGATCATGGCGAACGAACCTAAGGGGGCTTATAATAGAGCTCCAGTTTTTACATGTGAAAACTACAGCTACTGGAAGGATTGTATGCGCGTTCATATTAATTCCTTAGATCGGAAGGTTTGGAATGTTATTTTAAACGGTCCCATGGCAATTACTATGACTAACGCGGAAGGCGTTGTCGTTCCTAAACCCGAAGCTCAATGGAATGAGGAGGACGAGAAAAAGTACAGTTATGATTGGAAGGCTCGTAATATGATCATCTCCTCCTTGGGAGTTGACGAGTATTATAGAGTCTCTCATTATGAAACGGCCAAAGCCATGTGGGATGCTTTACAAGTAGCTCACGAAGGCACAAATGATGTTAAGTTGACTCGTATTAATACACTTACGCAAGAGTTTGATTTGTTTTACATGAAGCAAGGGGAAACCATTGCGGATATGCAAAAACGATTCACTCACATTATCAACAAATTGCATGTCCTTGGTAAACCAATTCCAAATGAGGTTTCTACTAATAAAATTCTGAGGTGTCTTAGCAGGGAATGGCAACCAAAGGTTACCGCTATCAAGGAGGCCAATGATCTTGCTACATTAGACCTCACAACACTCTCTGGTAAACTCGATGAGCATGAGCAAGTGCTCATTAGCTTGGATAAGTATGAGAAGAGTATAAAGAAAGAGAAGGCAAAAGATACGGAAAAGAAGTCGATAGCTCTTAAGGCTTCTTGTTCAAAGTCCACACATCAAGAGCAAAGTGATGATGAAGCCAAAGATGACAAGGATGAAGAATCCGGTGATGATATGAGCTTATTTGTGAAGAGATACAATAGATACATTCGCAAGAATGATATTCAGCACTCGGACAGAAATCTTGTCAAGTTCCGGAAGCAATCTAGAAGTGAAGGACATAAAAATGGCAAAGTAAAGGGGACGTGCTACAATTGTGGAAAATCTGGGCACTACAAGCCGAATTGTCCATCCCTAAAGAAAGACAAAGATAAGGACAAAGACAAGAGTCGCTCAAACAAAAAGTCCAACAAGTCTCGACGAGCATACATCGCTTGGGAAAGCGATAGCGAGTTGGAGAAAGATGACTCATCAAGTGACGAAAGTGAATCCGTCAACCTTTGTCTCATGGCACATCACAACAAAAGAAAAGAGGTAAAACACTCTAAATATGAAAACTGTCAAAATATGTCTCATGCTGAATTGAAAAGAGCTTTTGACACATTACACCACGAAGCTAAGGAAGCATTTCAACGCTTAGCTTCGAATAAAAAGATTTTTTCCTATTTGGAGAAAAAGGTTTCCGATTCCCAAAAGGAATTGGAAGATCTTAAAAAATCTATGGTGAATGTATCAAAAACTAATATCGATAAGGATGAATTTTCATGGTTTGACCTTGGGGGCTGTGGTACTTGTCACATTTGGCAAAGAGAGGTGAGAACCCTCAAAGCCAAGTTAGACAAAGCTCTCATGCCTAAGATTACATTTGCTATTGATCGATCACACTATCGTGAAACAATGAATAATCCGTATCAAAAATACACGTATGTGATTCGAGATAGTGATAGCAAAGGTAAACTCCAATCAAATCGTGATTGCTTGTATTGTTGTAAGCCCGGTCATACTATTGCTAAGTGTCGCTTTCGGAGATATCTTGTTCCAAAGGGCATTTATCAATGGCTGCCCAAGGGCAATATTGGTTTCACTTACCATAAAGGACCCAATGAGAATTGGGTACCTACTCTCCCTTGATTATTTTTGTAGGTACAAAGTCTTGAGACCACCGAAAGAAGATGGGTTCTAGATAGTGGATGCTCAAGACATATGACCGGAGACATATCTCTTTTCATCGACTTTGTGGCGAAGAAAAAGGGGTTTGTCACTTACGGAGATAACAACAAGGGACAGATTCTCGGTGAAGGTAGTATAGGTAACCCCTCATCTACTACTATCTCCGATGTACTTCTTATGGAAGGCCTTAGACACAACCTTTTAAGCATTAGTCAACTATGCGACAAAAATTATAAAGTCTCTTTTTCAAAGGATTGTTGCGTAGTTGAAGATTGCGACAAGAAGAATGTGTTTAAGGGTTTGAGGGTGAATAACGTCTATATGCTAGACTTAAACGAGGTATCATTGGATGGAGACAAGTGTTTAGTCACTATGAATGAAGATTCATGGTTGTGGCATAGACGCTTGGCTCATATCAATTTTGATTTGCTTAATAAAATTGTCTCTAAAGACCTAGTCATCGGTTTGCCCAAAATTAAATTTACAAAGGATCATCTTTGCGATGCATGCCAAATGGGGAAGCAAACAAGGATCTCTTTTAAATCTAAAAACATTGTTTCAACTATGAGACCTCTTGAGCTCCTCCATATGGATCTCTTTGGACCATCTAGGGTTAAAAGCCTAGGTGGTAACTACTATGGGTTTGTTATAGTCGATGATTTTTCTAGGTTTTGCTGGACAATTTTCTTGGCAAATAAGAGTGATACTTTTTCAGCCTTTGAACGATTTGCTAAGTTATCTCAAAACACGTTAAACACAAACATTGGTTCAATCAGAAGTGATCATGGAGGCGAGTTTGAAAATCATTTATTTGAAGCATTTTGTGATTCCAACGGAATTGATCATAATTTTTCCGCACCACGTACTCCTCAACAAAATGGGGTAGTGGAACGTAAAAATAGAGTTTTGGAAGAACTCGGAAGGACTATGATCAATGATAGTGGATTACTAAAATACTTTTGGGCAGATGCCATAAGTACGGCTTGTTACTTTTTGAATAGGGTGCTCATCCGGCCTATTCTAAACAAGACACCGTATGAGCTTTTAAAAGGGCGTAAGCCAAATATCTCTCACCTTCATGTATTTGGTTACAAATGTTTTGTGTTAAATAATGGAAAAGAGACACTCGGCAAATTTGATGCCAAGGCTGACGAGGGTATTTTTCTTGGATACTCTCAGTCAAGTAAAGCTTATAGAATCTATAATAAAAGGTTACGTGTAGTTGAAGAGTCAGTTCATGTTTCTTTTGACGAGTCTTGTCCGAGAAATGTCGGAGAAGGTAGTTCTTTTCATGGTGCAGGTGTACCTACTAAAGACATACTCAAGGACACTGATAAGGGAATTGATCAGCCTGAAGCAGTGTGTATTGAGGAGGAAAAGGATCACCAACCAGTGAAAAGTGAGGATGATCATCATACCAATGAAGATGAACTTCCTTCAGCTTGGAAGTCTTCAAAAGACCATCCAATTGACAACATTCTCGGTGATATCTCTAAGGGAGTAACTACTCGCTCTAAACTTAGTAACTTTTGTTATTACTCTGCTTTTGTCTCCCAAGTTGAACCTAAAAACTCTAAGGAAGCATTACTCGATGAGCATTGGTATCTATCAATGCAAGATGAACTAAATCAATTCTGGAGAAATGAGGTTTGGGACCTTGTCCCCCCTCCACGAGATCATCGAGTAATAGGCACCCGATGGGTGTTTAGGAATAAACTTGATGAAAATGGAGTAATAACGCGTAACAAAGCTAGACTTGTAGCACAAGGCTATAACCAAGAGGAAGGAATCGACTATGAGGAAACTTATGCGCCGGTTGCCCGACTCGAGGCCATACGCCTTCTACTTGCCTACGCTTGCACAAAGAACTTTAAATTATTCCAAATGGATGTTAAAAGTGCATTCCTTAACGGGTATATAAATGAAGAGGTGTATGTTGCCCAACCACCAAGTTTTGAATCACATGAATATCCTGATCATGTCTATAAACTTAAGCGAGCTTTGTACGGACTTAAACAAGCCCCTAGGGCCTGGTATGAACGTCTAAGCAAATTTCTACTTGATCAAGGGTATTCAAGAGGAAAGGTTGACACAACCCTCTTTCTTAAACGTCAAGGAAAACACTTAATTTTGGTGCAAATTTATGTTGACGATATTATATTTGGGTCTACTAACATGACCTTGGTCAAGGAGTTTTCTAGTTTGATGCAGGGGGAGTTTGAAATAAGCATGATGGGGGAGCTAAACTATTTCCTCGGATTGCAAATCAAACAACTTGAAGAGGGCACATTCGTGAGTCAAACGAAATATTGTCTTGAGTTACTAAAACGTTTTGATATGCTGAACTGCAAAGCAATAGATACTCCTATGCCTACTAGTGCTAACCTCGATCGTGACGAAAAGGGTAAGGATGTTGAGGTAAAGAAGTACCTAGGTATGATAGGATCTCTTCTTTATCTTACCTCATCACGTCCAGATATAATGTTTAGTGTATGCATGTGTGCAAGGTATCAGGCACATCCCAAGGAATCCCACCTGAAGGCAGTTAAGCGCATACTTCGATACCTATCTGGTACTCCAAAGTATGGGCTGTGGTATTCCAAAGGAGGTGCTTGTTCTTTAATTGGATACTCCGACTCCGACTTTGCCGGGTGGAAGTTGGATAGGAAAAGTACTAGTGGCACGTGCCACTTTTTCGCAAACTCCTTGGTGAGTTGGCACAGCAAGAAACAGGTTTTCGTTGCTTTGTCAACAGCCGAGGCGGAATATGTTGCCGCCGGTAGTTGTTGTGCTCAAGTCTTATGGCTTAAACAACAATTACTCGATTTCAACCTAAAACTTGAACGTATTCCAATTTTGTGCGATAACACTAGTGCGATTAATCTAACTAAGAACCCTGTACTACATTCACGCACCAAGCATATCGAAATACGCCATCATTTTCTTAGGGATCATGTAGAGAAAGGTGATGTTATCTTTGAGCATGTTGACACTAAGAATCAACTTGCTGACATTTTCACAAAACCGTTAGCTACAGAGCCTTTCTTTCATATCCGTAGGGAACTCGGCATTCTCGATATCTCGGATCGTGCATAACATCTTTTAGTATTATGATCTTCACATATATGTATATGTATATTCTTGTTTTATTTTACTAACAATGCAAAGAGAATTTCATTCATATGTGAGGGATCTCTCCGTCATGACGTTCAAGGTAATATCGTTCCAACTTATAGAGGTTAATCAACATTTTGTGCCATGTTACTTACTCTAATCTTGATGTTTATTTCATTTTGAGCACTTATCATTCATGTGAATGTTTGGTTCTGTGTGTATATGTGTATTTATCTTCTTAAAACAAGAATTATGCAAAAATTTCATTTTTTCACTTCCATGCGTCGACGCTTAACTTCATGCGCTGACCCATTAAACTCACGGGTAAGCGCATAGCCACATGGTCAAATAATTTTAAAACTTTTCAGGAAGCATGCGCCGATGCATAGGTTTACAGGTCGACGCATAGAGAATTCATTCAGACTTCTTTATGCTCTCTGGGTGCGTGCGCCGACCTATAAGTGTTTTACTTCCCTATATTTTCTGATTGCACATTAAACAAGGATTATTGCATGTCATCAAATTAGCTTTTGTGGTAAATCTCTCCCCATTCTACTCCTTTAAACCTCATTAATCTCAGTAAATCTCCACTAAACCCTCATCAAAACCCTAATAATTAGCAAAAGGGAAAGGCTCTATATACCCACTCCAAGGAAATCAAAGGGTTTCACACATCTTCTCTCCTACCTCTGCAACTATCAAGTTTGAGAATCTTCCTTAAACCCTTCTTCAACAATGGCCTCCAGAAGAAATGCTGGTACAAGAGGAGGAAGAGGATCAAACCAACAAAGACCAACAAGAAGCTCATCCACTCAACGGGTAACGTTTGAATCTTTAATTTCTGAAAGGTTAGCCACTCCGTTTGCTGAAATATTTTCTAAACGGGCTGTTATTAGACAACATGGATTTTATCCGTTGATGGGTCAAGATTTTCACATTCCTGAAATTTCTGAACTCATCAACTTTCAAAATCTGAATGAATTTGTTGAATGTGATGACAAGTACAGTGAAGACTTGACTAGGCTGTTCTATTGTGGATTGAAAGGAAAATTTCATGAAGCTGAATTCAAATTCTCTATAAATAATACACTATGTCAGGTGACAAACGTTGTATGGTCTACATTATTTGTGTTGAAAACTGATGAAAATCTCCCAAAGGTTACTGATAACACCTTTGTTCGGGGGTATGAATTCAAAACTGCTCTGAATTCAATGTTAAGGGAACCATATCCAGCTGAGTTTGTGGCAAGTGAAGCATTTCCTAAGAGTGTCACCACAGGTCACTTGAAATTTAAGGAACGTATTCTTCATTGGATCACTGCTCGCATCTTGCGGCCTAAGAAAGGAGGCCTCTCAAGAGTTGAACAAGCAGAAGTGCATCTGATCTATATCCTGAGGGAAAAGATTAAAATCAACTGGCCTTACTACTTTGCTTCTAGAATGTTTACAACTCGCAGCTCTAGAAAGTGTTTAGCACTTGGATATGCATCTGCAGTGGCAAATTTTCTGAATCACTTTGATATCCCTATTCCACAGATTTGTCATATTCACAATACTGCTGAACAACAGTTTCTGGCTAGAACTTTGTCCATGATGGGTTACTATTGGAGCTCACGTGAGCAAAGGTTCATCTATAGATCAAGAGCTACCCATCCTGAACCTGTCCATCTTGAAGCAAGTGAGGATGAAGGAAGTCAAGGTAATGGAGATCCTGTTGGTAATAATGAAAATGTGGTGATACAGGAAGACGTTGTCATGCAAGACAATCCACCGGAAGAAGAAGATAATCAAGAAGACACTCAGGCATGGATGGGATATCAACCAGAAGAATCCTATGCCAATCAAGGCTGGGGTCAGTGGAATCAACAAAACTGCTGGACCAACCTTGGCGCTGCATATGTTCCTCCATCCTATGATGCTGACTCTGAATGGTAGATTCCAAAAAATTCTGCTACACCAACTCCACCGTCTCAGCATTATTCACAATCCAATGATGAAATTTTGGCAAGACTGACTGAGTTATCTCTGCAACATCAAGAATTTCAAGCGCAGCAGGAAACTCGATACCTGACTCAACAAGAACAGCTTACCAACCTGTCTAACCAACTGTCATCTCATGCCACCAATTTCAACAATTTTGCAAATGCTGCTATGACAAGGTTCAATCAAATGGATGCCAATCTGACTCAGCAAAATCAAAATTTAGCCAACAGCCTTGGTAACCTAAATAGCACCTTGATTGACCTCAACCTTTAACTAGAGGAGTTTCCACCACCAAGCCAACACCACAGGGGAAGAGGTTATCCATTCAGGGGGAGGAGACCATAAATCTTAGGGCATCATATTTTGTTGTGCATGAATGTGTGTTTTGTTGTTTGCTTTCTGTTATGTGGCCATGTACTAAACTTTTCCGTTATGGTTTACATCTTTTGAAGTGAATGTTTTTGCTTTAATATTGTTGTTCCGTATTTAATCATTGCTCATTTACATTAGCGGTATCATATGTGGATACTGATAATTGTTTTTGTTGTTGCAAATATTTGATGATCCATTCCATATTATAACTATCCTATTTTGACCTCTGTCTTCTCGTCTTTTTGATGTTGTCAAAGGGGGAGAAGAATGAATATAAGCTACAGAAACGTCGAACCGGATGCTAAAGTGTCAAAGATAGGGGGAGCATTGATCATCTCAAATTACATCTCTCATGACAATCAAGGAAGTGTTGCCATCATCAAAAAGGGGGAGTATGTGAGGGATACTCTTCTAGCCTTCTTGTTTTAATGATGTCAACAAATGTATTAGATTGTAATTTGAGCGGCATCACTTCACGTGTCGGTCATGTCCATATTGGTCAGGTGTTTAGATACCTAAGATCTTATTCCTTCGAAAATACATGTCCACAAGTGATCTAATAGTATCTCGCATGTAGGTCTGACTCTGTTCTGGTGAAAAACAATTCAAAAATTGAATTTTCTTAAAAAAAATCAGCATTATGCGTCGACCTCAGCATTCATGCGCTGACCTCAAAATGGTCATGCGCTTACCCGTGATAAATGGCTAAAAACTGGCACTTTATGCGTCGACGCATAAAACCCATAGGTCGACGCATGAACTTGTTTTTCGCCCTTTCCACTTAAATTCGTGTCTGTTATTTTCTGTTATTTTTTTTGTCATATTTTTTTATATAAATAGTTTTGGGTCTTCATTTTTCAAACACGGAACAAGAAACGTGAAAAATATATGTCAGTTCTCTCTTCATCTTCATCTTCTTCATTGTGTAAACAAACAATCACACATAATCATCTTTGTTTGTGTCACCCATTGTTAGAAGTGATAACGTTCAGAATTTAGGAAGTGTGATCTTCATCTTCTGGGTTGAGAGTTTGGCAGGTGTTTCTTGAATCAAATCAGTTGGGTTTGTCCTCCAAGAATTGAGGAGATTTTGGGGGTTTTTGCATAAAGTGTTCTTTCTACAGGGAATCGGCTGGGCGAAGGTAACCAGAAATTGGCGCAACTGTTTCGGTTTAGTAGCTGTAATCAGAGGATCGTAGAAGAAGGTTTGGGTTCGAATTCTTGGAAGATTTCAATTGACCGAGTGAAGGTAACTGAAGAACGAAGTTTTCTTTCGGTTTAGTAGCGTGGGACGGTAATTGAATCAACCAAATTCGGAGCACTTGATTCATCTTGAATCAAGGGAAGAGAAAATTCTGCATCGACGATCGAAGACGTTCGGGGTTTGTATGTTCATAGTTTTCTCTTGTAACAAACAATTTGCAACAGCAACATATATATATATATATATATATATATATATATATATATATATATATATATATATATATATATATATATATATATATATATATATATATCTCAATTCCGTTTGCGGAGTTGGGGGCAGGCGTACCCAAAGCGAGGACGATTGGGGAACTGCCTAATCAAATCTTTGGTGTTCTCTCTCTTTCCCTTAACTCTTTTACATTTCAGTAGTGTTCGATTTCGTAACGTTGCAAACTATCGTAATTTCTGTCGTGGAATAATTGTACGCTGATAAACTGCTTTTGGTTAAATCAATACAATTCGTTGAATTGTGTTCTGGAGCAGCTGCACATTATTCTCCATAGAAATTCTGCACATAGTGTGTTTACGCACACTACGTGTTTGATAATTTGTTTTCAAGCAAAATTTGAACACAGTGCTTTTAATTGTTTATCAATTAACCTCATTGGATTGGAATAACATCAAGCAAGTGATTAATTTGTTGTCTGCGTTTGTAAGTGAAATACTCAGAACTGAATTTTTCTCCTTCATACTCATCCAAAATATATTCGTGCATATCCGATTCTTTTGGTAGAAGGTTCGTTGTAGACGATTTATCCAGCAGCAGCTTCCGTTAAACAGAATTTTTTATAACAGAATTTTGTAGTCCATTTGCGTGTAAAACTCAAGGGATCTATTCAACCCGCCTTCTAGATCCATAGCCATCGTCTAACAAAGACTTCAACTGCTGACTACCAAGTTTGAAAACTTAAAGATGAAGGAAGATGAGAGCATACATGACTTCCACATGAATATTCTTGACATAGCCAATGCTTCAAGTGCCCTAGGTGAAAGGATGTCTGATGAAAAGCTAGTAAGAAAAATTCTCAGATCTTTTCCAAAGAGATTTGACATGAAAGTGACTGCCATAGAAGAAGCTCAAGATATCAGCAAGATGAGGGTTGATGAACTTGTTGGATCTCTTCAAACATTTGAACTAGGAATAAGTGACAGATCTGAAAAGAAAGCCAAGAGCATAGCATTTATTTCCAATACTGAAGATGAAGAGGAGGAGAGTACCCTGGATGGTGATGAAAGCCTATCTAATGCTATAGTTCTGCTAGGAAGATAATTTAACAAGGTGGTGAAGAGAATAAACATAAAGTCAAGATCAAATGTCAAGAACAACTCATCTGACATCAGCAGGTCCAATGATGGTGGAAGGAGAACAAGGTCTGAAGAAAAATCCACTCAAAGAAAAGGAATTCAGTGCCATGGTTGTGAGGGATTTGGTCACATTAGAGCTGAATGTCCTACTTACCTCAAGAAACAAAAGAAAAGTCTAGTTGTCTCCTGGTCTGATGAAGAATCTGAAAGTGAAATTGAAGAAGAATTTGCAAAACATGTAACTGCCTTGACTAGAAGATGTGTCTCTGATGAAGATTCTAGTGGTGATGAATTGACCTTTGAAGAACTTGCAGCTTCCTACAAAAAGCTGTGTCTCAGAAGTGAAGAAGTATGTCTTGAAGAGGAGAAACAGAAGAAACTTATCATTCAACTGAAGGCTGAAAAAGTTGAGCTAGAGAATGAAGTCATGTTGTTGAACTCCAAACTTGATCAAATGACCAAGTCTGTCAGAATGCTGAACAGTGGAACTGACACATTGGATGAAATCCTTTAGAGTGGAAAAATGGCAGGTGATCTTACTGGGTTGGGATTTAAAGGAGAGAAGAAATCATCTTCAGATGATAGTCCTTCTGGACCTAAACGTAACATGTCACATCAGATGTCTCAACATCATGGGAGAAAACATGTATCTGAACCTAAACATAATATGCCTCAACATCATAGGAGTGGTCATTCCAACCACTTAAGAGGAAGATTCCAAAGATGGAGATGCCATTACTGTGGGCTTTTGGTCACATAAAACCTTTTTGCTTCAGACTCTATGGATATCCTAAATCTGCTCCTCAACCTAGGTCAAATACAAACATTTCTACTAATGGAAGACAATGGGTTTCCAAGACTGCTGCTACCAGCCTGGTAGCTTACATGTCTCTCAGAGTCTCAGCTAAGGAGGATTGGTATTTTGATAGTGGTTGTTCTAGACACACGACAGGGATTAAGAATTTGTTGGTTGACATCAAATCTCACTCCACAAGCTATGTGACTTTTGGTGATGGAGCCAAGGGTGAAATCAAGGGAGTTGGAAAGTTGAACTGCTCAGGAGTTCCAGACCTTAATAATGTGCTGCTGGTAAAAGGGTTAACTGCGAATTTGATCAGCATCAGTAAACTATGTGATCAAGGATTTGATGTCAACTTCACCAAATCTGAATGTTTGGTTACAAATGAAAAGAATGAAGTGATCATGAAGGGAGTCAGATCTAAGGATAACTGCTACTTATGGGTTCCTCTAGATTCTAGTTACTCATCCATTTGTACTCTTGCTACAGATGATGAAGTGAAGTTGTGGCACCAAAAACTTGGTCATCTACATCTAAAAGGTATGAAAAGAATCATCTCCATGAAAGCTGTCAGAGGAATACCTAAGATAAAGATTGAAGAAGGAAGGGTATGTGGTGAATGTCAAATTGGAAAGAAAACCAAGATGTCACATCAGAAGATTAAACATCTCACTACTTCAAAAGTGTTGGAACTATTTCACATGGATTTGATGGGGTCTATGCAAGTGGAAAGTCTTAGTGGGAAGAAGTATGCCTATGTGGTTGTTGATGATTTCTCCAGATATACTTGGGTGAGTTTTATTAGAGAAAAATATGAAGTGTTTGATGTGTTCAGAGAGCTTTGCCAAAGACTTCAAAGAGAAAAGGACAGTAATATTGTTAGAATCAGAAGTGATCATGAGAAGGAATTTAAAAATCACAAATTTGCTGAATTCTATTCCTCTGAAGGGATTGGCCATGAATTCTCTTCTCCCATTACTCCACAACAAAATGGAGTTGTGGAACGAAAGAATAGAACTATCCAGGAATCAGCTAGAGCTATGATTCATGCCAAGAAACTGCCTTACCATTTCTGGGCTGAAGCTATGAACACTGCCTGTTATGTTCATAATAGAGTGACCCTAAGAACAGGAACCACTACTACCCTGTATGAGATATGGAAGGGAAGAAAACCTACTGTTAAATACTTCCATGTGTTTGGTAGCAAATGCTATATCTTGGCAGATCGTGAATAAAGAAAAAAGATGGATCCAAAAAGTGATGAAGGAATATTCTTGGGCTACTCTACTAACAGCAAAGCCTACAGAGTGTTCAACTCCAGAACTAAGGTTATGATGAAGTCCATAAATGTTGTTGTTGATGATTTGCATAAGGAGGCTGATGTTCTAGAGGATGTTGGAACATTCCTTGATACATCTGCAGAAATTTTAGACAAAAATGTTGATCCCAATCCTACTTTTGCAGAATCTGATTCTGAGCCAGTAAACAAAGGACCTTCCATCAGAATTCAGAAGGATCATCGTAGAGACTTTATCATAGGTGATCCAAATGAGGGAGTCACTACTAGATCAAGAGAAGTCATCACAAGCACTTGTTTTGTGTCAAAAATTGAACCCAAAAATATCAAGGAAGCTTTAACTGATGAATTCTGGATTAATGCCATGCAAGAAGAGCTAGGGCAATCTAAAAGACATAAAGTATGGGAGCTGGTTCCAAGACCTGAAGGAACAAATGTGATTGGAACAAAATGGGTTTACAAGAACAAATCAGATGAAAAAGGTGTGGTCACAAGAAATAAAGCTAGACTGGTTACTCAGGGATATGCTCAAATTGAAGGGGTTGACTTTGATGAAAATTTTGCTCCTGTTGCTCGTCTTGAATCTATCAGATTACTATTAGGAGTTGCTTGCATCTTGAGGTTCAAGCTGTTTCAGATGGATGTCAAGAATGCCTTTTTGAATGGTTATCTGAGTGAGGAAGTTTATGTTGAACAACTTAAGGGATTCATTGATCCAACCTATCCTGCACATGTTTATAAGTTGAAGAAAGCTCTATATGGTTTGTAACAAGCTCCAAGAGCGTGGTATGAGAGACTTACTGAATTTCTTGTTGAGCATGGATACAAAAAATGTGGCATAGATAAGACTCTTTTTGTCAAAGATGAAGGAGGGAAACTCATGGTTGCTCAAATTTATGTTGATGATATTGTGTTTGGTGGGATGTCAGATAAGATGGTTAAACATTTTGTTCAACAAATGCAGTCTGAATTTGAGATGAGTCTTGTTGGTGAGTTAACTTATTTTCTTGGGTTGCAAGTCAGGTAGATGGAAAACTCTATATTTCTATCTTAGAGTAAATATGCCAAGAACATAGTTAAGAAGTTTGGGATGGAGAATGCCAGTCACAAAAGAACACCTGCTCCTACTCATCTGAAGTTTTCTAAAGATGAAAATGGTGTTAATCTTGACCAAAGTTTATATAGGAGTATGATAGGAAGCCTACTTTATCTTACAGCTAGCAGGCCTGACATTGCTTTTGCTGTAGGTGTTTGTGCTAGATATCAAGCTGAACCCAAAGTGAGTCATATCAATCAAGTCAAGAGAATTCTGAAATATGTAAATGGAACATGTGATTATGGTATGCTATACACACATGGATCTGGCTACACTATATCGGATATTGTGATGCTGATTGGACTGGAAGTGCCGATGATAGGAAAAGCACTTCAGGAGGTTGCTTCTTCTTGGGGAACAATCTTATATCATGGTTTAGCAAGAAGCAAAATTGTGTCTCTCTATCTACTGCTGAAGCAGAGTATATAGCAGTTGGAAGTAGTTGTTCTCAACTAGTGTGGATGAAACAAATGCTCACTGAATATAATGTCACACAGGATGTCATGACATTGTATTGTGAAAATTTGAGTGCTATAAACATATCCAAGAACCCTATTCAACATAGCAGGACCAAACACATTGATATTCGTCATCATTTCATAAGGGAACTTGTAGAAGACAAGGTTATTACTCTAGAACATGTTGCCACAGAGAAGCAGTTAGCTGACGTTTTCACTAAGGCTTTGGATGCAAGTCAATTTGAAATCTTAAGAGGAAAATTAGGCATTTGTATTTATGAAGATCTGTAGAAATTAATGGCGTGTGGGCAACTTTCATTGAAATTTAAAAATTTAAAAAGCCATTTACTATTTTGTGGAAATATCATTTACTTCCTTTTAAGTTTCCAACAAAAGTAGCCCCCTACCATAGGCAATCATTTTATCACATTGTTCCCACGCGCTACATCTATCTTGCTCCTTACTGTCGCTCCCGGGATTTTCATCCAAGTACAAACGCGAAAGTGGCGTGGAAACAGAGTCGCCAGTAATGTGTATTTATCCCAAGAGAGGGAAAGGAAACACTACGTAAACCTGAGGGGAGGAAAGAACGAGGTCTTGCGACCAAGAGATAAGGGTTCGGGAGTCGGTTACGCGAGAGGAAGGTATTAACACCCCCACGCGTCCATCATACTCGATGGGATCCACGCTTGCTGTTCGATCAAAGGGTATCATCGACTGGAGCTTCGCTTCTGCTGGAAAGGGAAAGGAATAGGAACGGGAAAGAACGAAGAAACGAGGAAGAAAAGAAAAAGAAGCGACTCGATAGGACATTATCGTTGTCCTAGGCCTACGTATTCCCTCAGTGCAACATGAAAGTCAGAGTCAATGTAGTTCGACGGACTACGGGGAAAGGTTGCTCGTCGAGATATCGCATCTCGTGCCTACGTATCTTCAATCAGACGAGAAAGAAGAATTAGAGCAAATGTAGTTCGGCTCAAAAAGGGTTGATTTATTTGTGTTTTTTAGTGGAAACGTCAGAGTGCGCGTCCCAGCAGTTAGGTGTTGCAGCTCGCTATATGGAGACTTAGGCGTTACCTGTTTGCGGTAGAATGGACATGACGAGTCCTTAAGGAAAAACCTGAAGGAGATGAGAAGAGGATTTGTTTGTTTGTTTTTATATTTTAAGAAAGAAGTGTTTTGATTATCTTTGTGTTAGTAACACGTATTGCATTCAAGTCTATGATATAGGATCGAATGCCTCGCATGGTCGTCCTAACAGGACGTATGCTAAACACTCTAGAAAGGCGGAGGGAAACCCTCCTCCTTCCATTTCCCACATGCAAGGCTCGCATGCAATACATGGTATACTTTATTAAGTGTTTTGAAAAAGATTATGAGATGAGAAGAGAAGACTCAAGGGAAAAGAAAACACTAAAGGGAATATAATGTTCCTAATGTTATCATGCAAAGGTGGCCCTAAGGTCAGGATCAAGAGGGAAGCCTACCAAATGTTGTCAGGCATGGATTGCTATCCTAATGTCTCTCCTACCTCCGACTTAATCAAAAATTAAGTGGAGCAAGGAATCCTACGGGATCATGTCACCAGATAAGTAAAGACAGGATAAATCAATCACAAAATGAACTAAAAGCACTGAAAGAGTAAACAGTGTCAATAAACAGTAATGTCACATAGTCAAAATAAGAAAAAGAGGAAGCTTTAGCCAAGGGGCATATCAACCGAGGCAAACAAGCTAGCTGTGGGAAGTAGGTACTCATCCAATGGTATTGAGAACCATGGATAGCAGAGTAAGAAAGGGGAAGATGTGAATCAGATCACATAAGCATCAGCATCGGTCAATGCGAGCTATAGACAAAGTGTGGGGGTTTGATTACTAAACCCTCCTTCCACTGACGGTCTCGATAACATGAGCAAGATATGTTCAAAGCTTCAATCATGTAATGAAAGCTAAGAACGACTCAACTAGAATAACGGGGGTCGATTGCGAACCCTACCTTCCGTCAATTGCCTCCTTGGAGGTCTTACCAGGGGAAATGGGAATGGGATGCCTCATAGAGGTCTTCAGGCACAATATTAAACAAGCACAATCATGGCCTCACTTGAGGACTTCCAGCATTGCCGGCCAAGTGGCACGGACTCCCAATCCTACTTCTCATGGCATCGAAAGGAAAAAAAATGCAAAATTAGTAAAAGAGAAGAGAAGTAATACCGAACGGATATCAATCCGTAGCAACGCAAGCAAAATGTAAGCAAGCCGACAAGCTTCTATTAAGCTAGCATAAATGAGCAAAAATGTTAGAAAGCGAAACGGATCCGTGAAAGGCATGGAACCAAATGCTCTTAAAAAAATAATAAAACAAGGCCATAAGCCATAAACAGCAGCAACAACAGCGCTCCAGCACCTGCATAGCTGTAAAAACTAGCAACAAGTAAAAACAGTCTATAACATCTACTATTTCCAGAACAAGGCAGATGTGTATGCAATCAGCTAGAATATGAACATTTCACAGCACACGTTTTCCATTACAGTAGTGTATGCTACAACAACTTCTAAATTCAAGCAACTTATCAAAACAAGTATGAATCACTACAAAACAAACTCAAAGGTTAGTCAAAATTCCAATGGAAATTGTCAATAAGAAGTAAATGAAATCAATATGAAATTATCAACAAGGACCAAGTAAAATCGCTACTAAAATGTAACAAACAATTAGTCAAAAATCTAACATGTAACAAGTATTAAAGACTATTAACAAAGTTACCAAATGAAACCACTAAAAAGATTAATCAATGTTAGTATTAAAACTAAGCCTATTCAAAGTTAGAACAAAATCAAATCAAAGTCAATTGGTTCAAGATTAGTTCTAATGGACAATTAAGCCAAAAATCAATTAGTAAGTGATTAAGATAAAATCAATTAATGAGCAATTACACGAACAATGATTAGTACAATTAAGTAAAAAAACAATTAAGGAAATGATAAAACCAAAATCAATTAATCAAAGACCATTAGTAAAATCTAAACCTAATTATCAAAATTAAGGTCTAAGGTTAATATCTAAATTAAATTAGAATTGATTCCCAAACAAAAGTTAATCGAAATCATGCTACAATTAGTCAACAAAATCAAAGTTAGAAGTCAATTAGAGACAACATTAGTTTCTTAACAAACATTAATTGGAATTACTCTTCTAACACTAATCCTAAGCTAAAATTAGAATTTAAATTAATTATCCTAAACTAATATCTAAAAAAAATCACAAGTTAATACCAAACCAGGAGAGTGCAGAAACTTGAAATGAAGTGTGAATAGAAATTCAATGGGCCCAATGCTAGACCTTCCATGTGCAGGGGGTCCATAAGTGATTTCGGTGGTATGAGTAGCCTTCCATGGAGCATTGGGCTTATGACATGATTCGGATCACATTGAGGAATGGGTCTTCTTAAAGAAACCCTAAGAGACCTAACAAAGCAAACTCACTCTCTTCTTCTTTCCCCTGTACCGTCAACTCTCTTCTCTCACCATCATCACCTTCGCTCAACTCAATCTCTCACTATCTCCTTCCGAAAGCAAACAAGGCCAGAAAGCCACCGCCTCCACCACGTCACGACTCACACAGGTGGCAAAGAAAAACTGCTTCCGTCGTAACCAAACTTAGATGCACCACTCCCTACGCCGCGCCGTTGGAAACAAAAATTCAACCTCCTTCTTCCTCCTTTCCAAATGGCATCGCCTGAACTCCTTGTCTCTCTCCTTTTGCCAACAACACACAGTTTCATCATGTCGTTCCTTTCCCAGTTTTAACCTTCGTTCTGCTCACTTCCTCGCTCTCAACGAATCGCATCGCGCAAAGTCCTCACCAACGGTTTACTCGGTGTCGAAACCTCCGCCATAGCCATCCTCAACTTACACCTTCGCCGACCTCTACTTCTCCTCAACTTAAATGCTCTCTGCCTCTTTCTCTCACACGAAGCAAAATGCTCATCTCTCTCAAATGTAAGCTGCGGAATCCAATCATCGCAAATCAAAAGATGCAGATACGAGAAGCATAATGAACACAGATCAAAGAACAATCACATCATGAAATTGGAGTTTGGATCGAGGTCCACGTACCTACCGGATAACCGTCTGGTGCATCTTCAGAGCAACTTGATAAAGCCAAGAAAACTTTGAGAGTTACGCTTGTGATCTTTGTTTCTCGCTTCCAGCTTCCGGCTTCGAATCTTCTTTTTCACTTTCTTCTTGCGCATTTCTGTTGTTGTTTTGAGGAGTCACAGTGAATGCTATTTTGAATCGTTCTTGCGTCGTTGCAATTTGTTGAATTCCACAGTTGTTGATTTGATAAATTTTGGAATGATATGAATCAAATTTGTTGCAAATCGTTGATTGAAACAACGTTGTGAATTTGTTGCTAGGTTTTGAATTTTGATTTTGCAGAATTGGTGAAGATGATGTCGCAGGGTTTGAATGAAGATTAAAGATTGATGATTGAAGATGGTGACGAATTTAGAGGAGATGATGAAGGTTGGTTGAAGCTTGAAGATTGATGAAGAAGTCGATTCCAAAGTTAGATGTGATTTCTGTTAGAGGTTGAGTTTGTTAGAAATCCCCTTTTTTATTCTGTGATGAATTTCTGGTTTATCAGTTAGGATGGTAATCCCCCGAAAACGAAAGAAAAACATTCTGTTATATCTTTTCCTTTGGTGTAATCAATTTCTGATGTAATGGATTTTTTTGGTGTAAATGTTGTTAGGAACGGTGTTGGATTCTTTTTATTATGGAACATTTTATAATGCTGATGACATTATATTTCACCAACCAACTTTATTTTTCATCTTCATTTCTAAACTATGTTGAGTGTGTTGAATGGCAAAACGTAAGTCTCGAAGCAATGCTCAAAAGTAAGAGATGTGAATTTGGAAATGAGCTTGGATAATGGGTATGATAAATGGCTATTGGAATTGGATAATTTGTTAGAAGAAAATGGATTATTGAAATTGGATATTTGGATGGAATTGAAATAGATATGGACTTTTAGGTTGTGGATAAAAATTGGATTTGAAATTGGATATTTGGAAACATGATTAAAATGGTTAATGGCCAATGAAATAGAATGAAAATGGATATTTGTAAATGAACATGAATTAGAAATGGATAAAGGATGTGATTTAAATTGGTTTTAAAGATGAATGTGGGTTGAAAAATGGATATGTATTTTATTTGGTTTAATGGATACGAAATTGATTGTAAATGGATTTAAAGTGGAATTGGTTTAGTAATTTGGATATTTGAAAATGAACATGGATTTGTGGATAATGGTTAGAGGGAATGGGCTTGTATCTTAAATTCCAGGTAATCCACATGAACAATCCTAACGTGCTCCTTAAGAATGTTGATCCTTTTGAGTGTCCTCAAACCAAATTTCAAATCCAAATCAAATTTACTTTCTTGATGGACTTCTAGTGCCATTTTCAAATTCACATAAACCCGCATTTCAGGCAACAAACAATAAGCAATGGAGAGAACAACAACATCCTAACCACAGTATGAGCCCACGACTTGATCTCTTCCATGAATACCTAAAATGTCTCCACTGTGAAACCCTGATCACCACTAATACTCTTGAGAAACTTGAAGAAGATAAACTTGATGAGAATTCAACCCTGAATGAAGATGAGAGTCTTACAACAAGAGAGAACCTTGAGCTTGCACATGATAGCTTGATCCCGCGCCTCAAGAGCCCAATGCAAATGAATGGATAATGCAATTATGACCTAGATAAAGATGCGGATGAAAGCGAAGCGAAAGCCAGAAAAAGGTAATAAATAAGAGGGCAAATTTTGGGGTATTACAGCTGCCCTTATTCGATCACTGTAGACCTGAATGGATGATAGCGATTGCTTTCAGACTTTCAAGGTATGGAGGGATTGAATACCAAGAATAACTAGAAAATTTGCACTCTGTGGAGAAGAAGAAAAGGGATATAAACCCAACCAAATGAACTCTGCTTGGATAAAAACTCTGATAGGAAAAATAGCACTGGAGAGATGTCTTTTGTATGACGCCAGACGACTACTGGCTTGCCACGCTGCCGTGGGCTTTAACAATGTATTTTGGGATGACGCCAGACGACTACTGGCTTGCCAAGCTACCGGTGGGCTTTAACAATGTCTTTTGGGACGACGCCAGACGACTACTGGCTTGCCACGCTACCGGTGGGCTTTAACAATGTCTTTTGGGACGACGCCAGACGACTACTGGCTTGCCACGCTGCCGGTGGGCTTTAAGAATGTCTTTTGGGATGACGCCAGACCACTACTGGCTTGCCACGCTGCCGGTGGGCTTTAAGAATGTCTTTTGGAACGACGCCAGACAACTACTGGCTTGCCACGTTGCCGGTGGGCTTTAAGAATGTCTTTTGGGACGACGCCAGACAACTACTGGCTTGCCACGCTGCCGGTGGGCTTTAAGAACGTCTTTTGGGACGATGCCAAACGACTACTGGCTTGCCACGCTGCCGGTGGGCTTTAACAATGTATTTTGGGACGACGCCAGACGACTACTGGCTTGCCACGCTACCGGTGGGCTTTAAGAATGTCTTTTGGGACGATGCCAAACGACTACTGGCTTGCCATGCTGCCGGTGGGCTTTAACAATGTCTTTTAGGATGACGCCAGACGACTAGTGGCTTGCCATGCTGCCAGTGGGCTTTAAGAATTCAACACTGGATTACGCTCTGCATACATGTCAGACATCCCTACTGACTCTGTTGAGAAACAATGATTAATGATTTGACCTCAGAAGCTCCTGAAAGGATAATACCTCTGCTAGAGAATGAATGAATAATCCGTCTGCTTTGAATTGTTACGCTTGCCAAAAATAAAATGGACTTTGAGATATAGGGGAGTGATGACTCTGCCAGGAATTACTTCATCTGCCTGGGGATGAATTCTGATCATAGCAACTCCGCTGGGGATGAGAATTTTCTGAATGACGTTCTGCTGAGGAAGAAAAGTCATTAAAACTCTTCTTGGGGATCTATCTAACCCGAGATCCTTTGCGAGGATAATCAGCCTTCTGACTCGGCTGGGGAAAGAATATACTAACAGTCTGCTGAGAAAAGGATTCTGTTGATCTGCTAAACCTTTGCGGGGAGAAAGAACAACTCAGCTGAGGAGTATTACTGACAAGATTCAATGATGAACTCTGTGGGGATACAACTGCCAGAGATACAATCTTGCTGAGGACCAGAACTGCTCCGTCGGGGATAAGTAAATCCTAGTTGGAAGATATTCTGTTGCAATATGCTGAATAAGAGTCCCTAGAGATCTGTTGGGAAAGCACAAAGCAAATCCATAGTAATCTGTTAAGGAACAAAGCTGTCGAGCGTAGAATAATGTCCATAATGCCCCATGCTAGGCAAACCTTCCGCTTGATGACTCCACTGGGGATAATGGGTTGACAACAAACTCTGCTGGGGAGTATCGCTTCAAAGTGTCTCATGCTGGGGATTGTCTCTTAAAAGGATTTTACAGAAGACCGAGCATCTTCAAACTCTTAAGCAAATGCCGAGACTTGAGCTAAGAATACAATAATTGAGAGGTCACTCTACCGGTGATAATAGATCTGGAGCACATCCTGCCGGAGGGATTTCCAGATGCCACATGCTTGGGAAGGATCACAAACTCGCTTTTGCCCCAGATTACGCGGCTGATCTGAAGAAATCGTCCCAAGAGGATTTTACAGAAGATTTGGCATCTTCAAACTCTTGGACACTCACTGAGTCTTCAACATTAACGGCGAAGTCTGCGAAGCAACTTTACTGGTGAATTTACAACCGTTATCGACACAGAAAAGCTTGTAGCTGTTGGAAGCATTAAATGGGAGAATCGACTTAATAAGATACCACGATACCCAGTTGAAATTAATTCACCGATATCGAATCGTCGTGAACGACCGTCGACCGAATGACAGACTCAATCAGTAAAAGTTGTGACAAAAGGTTGACATGTGAACCCTTTCCTGAACATGATTGCCCCGGTATTCTGCATAGGGATAAGTGATCACTCGTTTGGAAGAAACGATCCATGATCTCGAAAATACTTCAATCTTGTTTTTGAGCCTAGTATGAGGCTACTGCCTGTAAACAAAGGATGTGCACGTATGCCCCGTGCTAGATATGACTTCTGCAACTGAGAAACTCCAACTCTGAACCATCACTTGTTGGGGAGAAAGGTTTTGATGCATCTCTTACTGGGAACATGATTAACGAAGTCTGCTGAAGATAGGGGACCACAAATGCCTTGGGTTGGAATGCCCCTTTGTTTCAATCCTTTTGGCTGATTGACGGCATATGCGTGAACAACAGTTTTTTCAATTTTCCACTTGCCCCAGACCAACACGGTCCACCAGAAGAAATTGTCTCAAGAGGATTTTAAAGAATACTTGACATCCGAAATGCCTCAATGTCTTCAAACTCTTGGAGAGATTCGTTGGATCTCGAAATAACTGCCTTAGGCTGTATGGATTATTTAGAAGAAGTCATCTCAAGAGGATTTTACAGAAGACTTGGCATGCTCAATGATTCAGTGTCTTCAAACTCTTGGAGGGATTCAATGTATCTCAAATTAACTGCCTCAGATTATATGGTCTACAGAGGAATTCGCCTCGAGAAGATTCATGAACAATCTCATATCACCGTGAGATATTCTGCCTCAATATTCTGAACCCTGGATAAGCTGATCAATCGTCTGGATTGACTAACTTCTCGTGCTCTTGGGATGACCTGCCCCAGTATGAACCTTGAAGTGGTTTTACCCCTAACTACTGATCTTCGAAGGAAGACTCAGAATACCTGCCTTTGGAGAGATTTGAATCTCGAAGTAATTGCCCCAGTTTAAGTGAACTCTGAAGAGATTTCTCGACGTGATCGACTCAGATTGGCTACCCCTTAAAGAGATGATTCGACGTGATTGCCCCAGATCGGCTACGTCTTAACACAACTTATTGGGAAAGCTCCTGCTCAACAAGGTTTCCTGAGGAAGTACCACTGGATGTGGCTATCCTTCGGGAGTTTCTTGATTCTCAACTCGGCAAGATTAAGCTTCTGGACTAAATTTCCATATGTAAACTTCTTTTGATGTCAAACAAATGTATGCAAGTAGAAAATGTTTTATTTTGAGAATGAAAATTATAATGCAACACACATGTTAATCTTGAAGTTTTACTGAAAAGATGTCGCAAACCCTTTGTGAGCGGATCACAGGTTAGGATACGACATTAATTTTTGAATGAAAGAATGCAATGCACATGCAACACCAACAAAGATCTTTTAGCACAACTCACAGGAGTCAGGAACGCTATCTTTTAGTAGTACACTTTCAAAATAAACCCTGCTTCAATTAGGACTTTTAAGGGTTGTAACGTGACCTGGTTCACGGGTTTGAGAAAAATGGTTTATGGCTCAAAGTTTATTGGTGCCCACCCACTCTTCGTGATGTTCTCCAGTCCTACATTCAGCTAATTTCCACAAGCGTTCGCCTCTCAAAAATATTTTGTGATCTTTAAGGAACCCATGCATCTGATGGTTTGACACCTGATGAGGCTTTGGAGTGACAGTCACCCCTTTGTCTTTTGTTCGTAATCACACGACTTTGTTCTTGCTCGAGGATTTTTTTTTGTAATCCTTTTGTTTTTCGCTTTCGCATTCTTTTGCCTTTTTTTTTATCCCTAATTTTTGCCTGGACTGATTCTTTTGAATCTTTAGATTTTGAAGTCCAGCGGGATGCCCTAACTTTTGCCTAAGTCGCTTGTCTTCAAGTTTTGACTTAGCGAGCTTTTTCTTCTTTTTTTTTATCCTTTTTTTCGGGAACAAATCGTGTGACACTGGCTTGTCTTGACTTTGTTGAAAGGGTTGTGACTGCCTCATTCTTTGATTGTTGATGGATAACCATTGTGGTTTCACATCTCTTGACCTCTTGATGGTGGAATAGAAGGTAATGGATCCTCAGATGCACACTCCTTTTGAAATTTGAACGCTCGGTCAAATTAATTGACGCCTACCCTGCCCCTGGGTTAAATGTGAGGGTTTTTTGTACGAAAGAAACTCCTACTTCAAGGCTCAAAG
Organism: Lathyrus tuberosus; assembly: GCA_022829125.1. NCBI lineage: Eukaryota > Viridiplantae > Streptophyta > Magnoliopsida > Fabales > Fabaceae > Lathyrus > Lathyrus tuberosus. The sequence goes on from JALAZF010000212.1 coordinate 7,627,826, forward strand.
GGGTTAACGAGGGTCTATCTCCCTTATATCTCCAGTGTTTGGGGATTCGAAACAATGCCTGTACATCCTCAACAGGGTTCTTATTCAAAAGCACACCCCTAGATATTTTTGCGTTTTCAAATCATCATCCTCCTTCAAGAGTTTAAGCACGACAGTTGGTATTGCAATGCACATATACAAACTTATGAGTGAATACGAATGGATTACTTCAGGAAAAAACATGCGTGCTTTATTAGGATTAACATAAAAAGAAAAACACCTTTCATGCATGCATACAAATTTTTTGACAAACATAACAAGCTACATATGAAAATGCAGTAAAGGAACTAAATGATTGTCTTTGTTGAGGAGGCTTGACTCCGTCTGGACTTATTGATTCTGAAGATGTCTTTGCAAACTGGGTGCTCAATCTGATGAAGAAAGTTTAATTTATGGGCTACCCGTCTGGTGTGATAATCTTTGAGTCAATCAAGTCTTGCACCTTATGTTTGAACACTCTGCAATTGTCAATTATATGTCCAAACGTTCCCGAGTGAAACTCGCACCTGGCATTCATGTCATAATCCGGAGGAAAAGGAAACGGCACTGGCGTTACCTTGCCCAGCTGAATCAAAGAGCCTTGGAGAAGGCGAGCAAGAAGCCAGATTTGAGAAATAGGAACTGGAGCAGACACTCTCTCAGACCTCCTAAGTCCTCGTTGCTTCTGTTGCTGACGGTTTTGCTGCCAATGTTGATTATGGTGCCTAGTCTGCCCCTGTACTTTTCTTTCCACATTTGGCCGAGGAACAAATAAAGGTTGCTGATGTGATGACTTTGAAACCTGAAGCTGAGGAGTATACCCATGACCTGGGGTAGACCCTAGAGAAGGGGATGGAATATTCACTTCCTTTGCAGCTACTGGCGTAAGATCACCTGATACCTTCAAGCCATCCGGTCCTAACTCGATTGCTTTGGAGTCAATTAAGTCTTGCACTTAGTGTTGGAATGCTCTACACCCCTCAATATCATGGCCTGGTGCCCCTGAGTGAAAATCACAATGAGCATTAATATCCCATCTTTTTGGAAGCTTTGCAGGAGGAGGAGTCAACTTCCAGAGCTCAATCAATCTTAACTGAAGCAGTTGCTAAAGTAATTTGGCATGACACATCGGTAGAGGATCAAAAACCCTTTCTTGCTTCTGTTGATGATGAAGGGATGCAACCAGGAGGGTCCCAGGTGTGATTTACTAATGCGGTAGTTTCGGAACCCAAGGCTTCTGGATTGAGGAAAGCCCCTGAGAAGAGGGAGGAAAATCCATTTCTTTAGCAGCAGTTGGAGGAACATCTCTTCGCTTGACAGTGCTGATGGGCGCGAACTTGATCGCCCCTGAATCAATGAGCCCTTGGACCTTATACTTGAGCATCTTACAATTTTCAACATCCTGACCAGGTACCCCTGAATGGAATTTACACCTATCATGGACATTGGAACCCATACGAAACTTAGTGTGTGGAGGTCCTGCAACAATCAGTTCAATTAGCTAAAACTTGAGCAAGTGCTGAAGTAACTGAGCGTATGGCATCAGGATTAGATCAAACTTCTTCTCAGTCTTTTCTGGCTTAAGGCCCTCAAGAAACAGTTGGTGATGAAAAAGCTCTGACGATGAAGAGGATTCACGAGGCAATCCATGGTCTAGAGGAGACTCCAAAGAGGTAGGAGGAGTGAGAACATCTGCTGCGGAAGCGGACACCTAATTATTTTCCTTTCTTAACACGGTATTCAGAATTTCCATAACTCGGCCCATCTGAGTCTTTATCCGGTTGACTTCTTCTCTCAGCAGTTCCTGATCTCGGGACAACGCCTGAATGTCCACCATAAAATGCCCCAGTTGGGCCTTCATCTCAGTCACCTCCACTCGGAGTTGTTCCATATCTGAACCTTGATTGTGGTGAATCGAGTAGTTGGAAGAAGTCATGTTGGCTGTTCTGCAGAGAATACCAAGTCAGAATGAGGAATCCACTCCGGAACACCTGTTATACATATGAGTATGAGAATGCAATGCAGAATGCCATGTTTGAATATTTCCAAGGAATAATTATGCTTTGATTCACAAAATTTTTTTTTAGAAGAAATATAAGAAATGGATGGAAATGCTCAGTGGCAAGTCTCAAAGTTAATATCCCTTGGAAATACAAGAATATGTATGCGAAAATGATGATGCAGATGCAACAGACATGGGATCAAAGCTTCCATATAATCTGGATAACTGCTGTGCTGGTGACCGAATAAGCTCATAGGTCGGCTCTGAAGAGAACACCAGAATACCAAAATAATCGAATAACCAGAATACCAGGATGCCGGCATATCGGCATAATCAGAATACTAGAATAAACAGAACACCGACGTGATCAGAATATGGGAATGCCAGAATATCGGCATAATCAGGGTGCCGGAATAATCGGAATACCATAATACCAGGATGATGAGTCCACACTGATAAGAGAACCAAAATACCAGGTAGGATGAAAGTCAAGGTTACCAACAAACCTGTAAACAACCCGCCCCTCTCACATTTGGGTACTAAGATCCTCAGTATCCCGGGCTCTCAGGTCGAGAAATGATGATATGTTCACCATTTCTGGTTTGGCATCATCATCAATCGAGGAGGCCTCAACTGATTCTCTAAAATGAAAGGTCCTCAGCTTCTGGCACTGAGGTCGAGAAGAAATAGTACATTCATCCCTCGGGGTACAGTATTATCGCCAATCGAGGAGTGCGTCCATTAATTCACTTTCAAAAGGAACATCCTATAGCGAATTCCCAGTATTGGGTCCTCGGATCGAGAATGTGTAATGGGTTTGCCATTTCTGGTATGCCATTATCACATCTCGGGAGGAGTTCCGCAACTGAGTCATTGGGAATGGTCACCAGAGTCAACGGTTTCTCAAGAGAACAACTATTGGCCTGTATAAACATATAGTAGCAGATAGCTCCTGATTGAACCTCGTCTAGATGTGGGTCTTATGAACAATAATACGTGGTCACCACCACGCAAGTGTCATGACTATCCACTCTAATACCTACGTGTATGCTCAAGCCTGGGTATTGGGCTTATCTCTCAGAAATCCCAACCTGCCAAACAGAAAATCTAGTACAGCACATCACAGTCCAGCATAATAATGAAATGTAATGCAGTAAATGCGATAAATACAGTAATGTACAGTAAAGTCGTAAAATAGTAAAACAGCAAAAACAGCATCAAAGTAAACACCCAATGAAAGAAAAACAAACAAGCGCTAGGATTGACTCGCAAAAGGGGATGGACCAGCAAGAGGTCAACCTGTCCCCAGCAGAGTCGCCAGCTGTCGCTCCCGGGATTTTCATCCAAGTACAAAGGTGAAAGTGGCGCGGAAACAGACTCGCCAACAATGTGTATTTATCCCAAGAGAGGGAAAGGAAACACTGCATAAACCTGAGGGGAGGAAAAAACGAGGTCTTGCGACCAAGAGATCTGGGTTCTGGAGTCGGTTATGCGAGAGGAAGGTATTAGCACCCCCACGCATCCATCGTACTCGATGGGATCCACGCTTGTTGTTCGATCAAAGGGTGTCGTCGACTGGAGCTTCGCTGCTGCTGGAAAGGGAAAAGAATAGGAACGGGAAAGAACGAAGAAACGAGAAAGAAAAGAAAAAGAAGCGACTCGATAGGACATTATCGTTGTCCTAGGCCTACGATTCCCTCAGTGCAATGGGAAAGTCAGAGTCAACATAGTTCGACGGACTACGGGGAAAGGTTGCTCGTCGAGATATCGCATCTTGTGCCTACGTATCTTCAATCAGACGAGAAAGAAGAATCAGAGCAAACGTAGTTCGGCTCAACAAGGGTTGCTTTGTTTGTGTTTTTTAGTGGAAACGTCAGAGTGCGCGTCCCAGCAGTTAGGTGTTGCAGCTCGCTGTATGGAGACTTAGGCGTTACCTGTTTGCGGTAGAACGAACATGACAAGTCCTTAAGGAAAAGCCTGAAGGAGGTGAGAAGAGGATTTGTTTGTTTATTTTTTTATTTTAAGAAAGAAGTGTTTTGATTATCTTTGTGTTAGTAACATGTATTGCATTCAAGTCTATGATATAGGATCGAATGCGTCGCATGGTCGTCCTAACAGGACGTATGCTAAACACTCTAGAAAGGCAGAGGGAAACCCTCCTCCTTCCATTTCCCACATGCAAGGCTCACATGCAATACACGTTATACTTTATTAAGTGTTTTGAAAAAGATTATGAGATGAGAAGAGAAGACTCAAGGGAAAAGAAAACACTAAAGGGAATATAATGTTCCTAATGTTATCATGCAAAGGTGGCCCTAAGGTCAGGATCAAGAGGGAAGTCTACCTAATGTTGTCAGGCATGGATTGCTATCCTAATGTCTCTCCTACCTCCGACTTAATAAAAAATTAAGTGGAGCAAGGAATCCTACAGGATCATGTCATCAGACAAGTAAACACAGGATAAATCAATCACAAAATGAACTAAAAGCAATGAAAGAGTAAACAGTGTCAATAAACAGTAATGTCACATAGCCAAAATAAGAAAAAGAGGAAGCTTTAGCCAAGGGGTCATATCAACCGAGGCAAACAAGCTAGCTGTGGGAAGTAGGTACCCATCCAATGGTATTGAGAACCATGGAAAGCAGAGTAAGAAAGGGGAAGATGTGAATCAGATCACATAAGCTTCAGCATCGGTCAATGCGAGCTATAGACAAAGCGTGGGGTTTGATTAATAAACCCTCCTTCCACTGACGGTCTCGATAACACGAGCAAGATATGTTCAAAGCTTCAATCATGTAATGAGAGCTAAGAACGACTCAACTAGAATAACGGGGGTCGATTGCGAACCCCACCTTCCGTCAATTGCCTCCTTGGAGGTCTTACCAGGGGAAATGGGAATGGGATGCCTCATAGAGGTCTTCAGGCACAATATTAAACAAGCACAATCATGGCCTCACTTGAGGACTTCCAGCATTGCCATCCAAGTGGCACGGACTCCCAATCCTACTTCTCATGGCATCGAAAGGAAAAAAATGCAGAATTAGTAAAAGAGAAGAGAAGTAATACCGAACAGATATCAATCCGTAGCAATGCAAGCAAATTGTAAGCAAGCCGACAAGCTTCTATTAAGCTAGCATAAATGAGCAAAAATGTTAGAAAGCGAAACGGATCCGTGAAAGGCATGGAACCAAATGCTCTTAAAAAAAACAATAAAACAAGGCCCTTAAGCCATAAACAGCAGCAATAACAGCGCTCCAGCACCTGCATAGCTGTAAAAACTAGCAACAAGTAAAAACAGTCTATTACATCTACTATTTCCAGAACAGGGCTGGTGTGTATGCAACCAGCTAGAATATGAACATTTCACAGCACACTTTTTCCATTACAGCAGTGTATGCTACAACAACTTCTAAATTCAAGCAACTTATCAAAACAAGTATGAATCAATACAAAACAAACTCAAAGGTTAGTCAAAATTACAATGGAAATTGTGAATAAGAAGTAAATGAAATCAATATGGAATTATCAACAAGGACCAAGTAAAATCGCTACTAAAATGTGACAAACAATTAGTCAAAAATCTAACATGTAACAAGTATTAAAGACTATTAACAAAGTTACCAAATGAAACCACTAAAAATATTAATCAATGTTAGTATTACAACTAAGCCTATTCAATGTTAGAACAGAATCAAATCAAAGTCAACTGGTTCAAGATTAGTTCTAATGGACAATTAAGCCAAAAATCAATTAGTAAGTGATTAAGCTAAAATCAATTAATGAGCAATTACACGAACAATGATTAGTACAATTAAGTAAAAAAACAATTAAGGAAATGATAAAACCAAAATCAATTAATCAAAGACCATTAGTAAAATCTAAACCTAATTATCAAAATTAAGGTCTAAGGTTAATATTTAAATTAAATTAGAATTGATTCCCAAACAAAAGTTAATCGAAATTATGCTATAATTAGTCAACAAAATCAAAGTTAGAAGTCAATTAGAGACAACATTAGTTTCTAAACAAACATTAATCGGAATTACTCTTCTAACATTAATCGCCAGCTGTCGCTCCCAGGATTTTCATCCAAGTACATACGCGAAAGTGGTACCGAAACAGAGTCGCCAGCAATGTGTATTTATCCCAAGAGAGGGAAAGGAAACACCGCGTAAACCTGAGGGAAGGAAAGAGCATGGTCTTGCGACCAAGGGAACTGGGTTCGGGAGTCGGTTACGCGAAGGGAATGTATTAGCACCCCCACGCGTCCATCGTACCCGATGGGATCCACGCTTGCTTGTCTCGATCAAAGGGTGTCGTCCCCTGGAGCTCCACTACTACTGGAAAGGGAAAGGAACAGGTACGGAAAAGAACGAAGAAATAAATGTAGGGAAAATAAAAAAAGTGCTCGAATGGGCCCTACCCCACTGCCTACGTATCTCATCGGGAACATGAGGATCAGAGCGACGTAGTTCCCGTCACTAGGGACGCTTTGTTTGTGTTTTTAGGGAACGGCTAACGTTCTAGCTCAGGTGTTGCAGGCTCGCTGGACCGAGTGCGTTACCATCTTGCAGGAGAACGAGTAGGAGCACGTTCGTACGTTGAGAGTGAGTGAGATGAGAAAAGAATTCCCGAAGGAAAGACGTTATTGTTGGTTTGAAGTTTTTTAAGCAAGAAGTGTTTTTTACAGTTATTTGTAACTTGCATTGAACCAAAGTCTTAAATACAAGAACGAATACTTCGCACATCATCCCCAACAAGACGTACACTAGGTATCTTAGAAGAATGAGAGGAAGCCCCTCGTTCCCCATTTCCCACATAGAAGGCTCAAGCGCAATACACGTTAACCTTTATTACGTGTTTTTTTACTTTTATTTTGAGATGATAAGAGAGAAAACCCGAAGGAAACTCTAAAGGGAAAACTAAGAGTCCTAATGTTATCATGCGTGGATTACCTATGGTTAGTGAGGTTTAGGAGGAAGAACTACCTAAAACCTAATGCTAATCCTACTCCAAGCTTAATCAAAAATTAAGTTGGACTAGGTAGCTCTAAAGGGAGAGAATCCAAGACTTAAACAAGTCTTGAGATTCATGGGAGGAAGAGAGTGAAAGAGAAGAAAAGAGAAGAAGAGTAAGGAAGATGAGATACAATAAGTGGCAGCAAGTACATCATATCATAAATGTCCAACTCAAATCATCAAACATGTTTCAAAGCTCAATGCAAAACAATTCAAGTAAGCATGCAAAGATAAACATGAAAGAATGCAAGCATACTTGTATGAAATGCACAATTAAGCATACATGGACTTCAAATCAAAATGAAATGAGAAAGATAAGATGAAGATAAGTGCAAGTCAGAACCAAAATCATATTATCATCAACAACTCATGTGTGTAAAAGTGATTCAAAACATGAAGCATTATGATCCAAAGAAGTTCACAAAAGAAAAGGTAATGATATTCATCATGCAATTCAAACCAAATGCAACCAACCATGCTCAAGTGAGATGAAAACCAAATATAGAACTCAAGAGGCAGTAGCATATGTATCAGCATCATATCAAAACCAAACTTAAGTCATACAAGTCCAAACCTCAATTAACACCATCAAAACATGCACCAAAGTAAACTACAAAAAGAGGACAAAGTTCCAACACTTAAGCATACTCAAACATGATTCAAACATGATCCAAAAATTGCAAAATTTAGTCTCAAAGGACCTCAAATAGGGGTAAACATCATATCAAAGGCTCATTCAAAGAATCATAAAGGAACCCAATCAATTAAGCATGGTAAATCAACTTGTGTAAAGAGATGTCAAGAAATGATCATGCATAAGTCACTTAAGCACAAATAATCAAACATACATCAATTGACATTCAAAAAATTGTGAAATTAAAACTCCAATGATCTAGGTCAGAAGACAATCATATACTAAAAGATCTCACAAAAATTCTCAAGTTAAGCAACTCAAACAATTAAGCAAAGATCAAGTGAGAAACATGAACCAACATGCAAAAGAGGGGGACCAAAATGCAATATAAAAAAAGTTTTAAAAATGAAACAAAATTTTTTTTATGCATTTCAATGTGTTAATGAAACAATACAAAAAGAATGGATTGAAAATGTTTTATAGATTATGAGAAATAAATTCTACAATGCAAAGTATGCATATGTGAGACAATTAAAAAAGAAAATTAATTAAACAATTAATTAAGACACCAAAAATAAAATAAAATAAGAAAATAAAATTTGGAAAAATTTTATAAAACTAAAAATATGCTTCATGAATTTTTCATAATTTTTGGATGCATAAAAATGATTTAAAAAATTAAAATGCAAAATGAAACAATTAAGAAAATGAAAAAAGAAATAAACTTGGAGGGGTGCAATCAGCAAGCAAAACACGTTGGAAATGAGTAATGGGCTGAACAGGGGGTGGGAAAAGTAAGCCCAATCTGAAAGACCCACCAACAAAAGTCAAAGAGGAACATATAGAACCCAGTCAACACTCATACTCAATCATGACCACACAAGCAATCCAACGCACATCATCAGTCAATGAAATCAGCAGGTAATCATGATAAATTGTCAGGATCTACACGCACACCATCATTAACATACACACGCGCACATTAAATCACTCAGAACACCAAAGAACTCACGTGAGCAACACATGTGATTTTAATTCGTTGGCACCATCTCATCAACATGATCAATCAAACGCACCAGATTTAATCAACCAAAACAAAAGTAAGCATGATGAAAGGCTATGATCAGAGGCATATGGTAGCTATCATGAACTAACACACACGCACGCAATAAAATAAGAATCAGAAAATAAATACGTGGCAAAGCATGGACCACTGGATCAAACACACAAACGTCTGAGATTGTGTCTTCTTCACTAAGCCCTTCACCGGCCGGAAAACTTACCAGACGTCGGAGCCCTAGCTCTGGTCGTGTCCTCCGGTGAGCATCAACACCAAATTCTACAGAAATTGCTCACGAGTATACCATTTTAATCAAAAAAACAAGAGGATCACAAATATCATGCTCATTTCAACAAACAATCAACATACAATGCAAATCGAAGGAAAGAAAGTTTGGATCCAAAACTTAAATCATCAAATACTCTCATGATACACGTCCAAAATCAAAATAAAATAGATCAACATGCTCAGTACACATCACAGATCATTATGCACATAAGAAAAAAAGTTCTATGAGTATGGATTTCACACCAACCTGAACCTTGAAGAGCTTGAAATCCTCCAAGAAATCCCTCCAAAAGCTGCAGATCTACTCCTTGGAACCTCTAATTGCAAAATAAATGCAACTAGAGCTTGGAATCGTGCTAGATCTTGAGGTTTGAACTTGAATCCTCTTGAACTGATCTTGATGAAAACCTTAGTATGAGCTTCAATCAGTGGTTGATTCTTGCTCTATTCTCTTCACTAGCTGTGAGGGTATGAGTTAGCATATATACTCTTGATTATTCCCCTGATTATGATTAGTAAGTGATTAATCCTTTGGTTAGTGAGATTTGGATGAATTTGCAATTTTGCACTTTGTGTTACCACCACTAATCTACACGTGCAAGCTCAATGAAATCAGCATGATTCACTTGCATTCCACTTGCTAACCACACCTGAATTGTACTTGGGCTTTGCAATGACTTGGTTGATGAGTTTTTGATCCATTTGCAATTTTGAACTTTGTTGAATAAGTGAGAAATATGGCATGAAATCACTTGATTCAAAGGCCAAAAATGATCTTCATGAGGTGTACTTTGATGTTGTAGTATGAAATGAAGCAAATGGGAACATTACAAGTCTTTTTGTGCCAAAATGCAAAAGGTGGAAAAATGGAACCATATGAAAACCTTAAAATGCACCTTGCCATCTTTTGACCATAACTAGAGTTCCACAAATGATATGGAGATGTTCTAGTACTTTTTGGAAATGGGAGAGAAAGATCTTCAACTTTCATGTTGGAGGTAAATTCATGTGAAGCTTCCTTGATGATGAAAAGTCAAGTTGAATGTAGTGGAAAAATTGCCAAAAATGGAAAGTTCTCATTATAGGTCATATTCCAAATTTAGTAACTTTTGCACAAACTCTTGATTCTTGATGAATGATGTGAAACTTGACCCTTGAAGACCATATGAGGATGTGAGACTTTGAAAACCCTGAAAAGAACCTCAAAATTCCACAGTCGACTTTCTCCTTTTGAACTGTTAACTTTTGCTTATTTCACAAGTAACTGATCCATTGAACATCTTCCCCAAAGAACCAATGACCAAGATTCCATCCATGAACACTTAAGAACATAAGGAACACCATGAGATCAAGCTTGAATCCACAAAGCCCTTTCAAAAAGTCCTTTGGGACAAAACCCTAATTTTGGCACCCTCTGGTTAGGAGGAAATAGCACATCCTCCAAACCCAAATTCCTCTGAATATGATGTGTATTCTCTCAAACAATGATGAGATATGCCCTTTGGAGATGATAAAAACTCAAAGAGCTTGCCCATTTGAGGGTCAGATCCCAACTTTAGACTACCTTGTGTAGAAAATTATGCACTGTCCAATCTTCTTGGTGAATTCCCTTCTTTCAATGACTTGTGAGATCAAATAGAGATGATACATGATGTAAGAGATCCTTGAGGCTTGTGAGAAACACTTGGTCTTCTTCTTTAGCTTTGGATGATCAATACCTTAGAGAATCACCTAATCACATGCCCTTATGCAAGATGCAATGCTAAATGCTTGATGTTTTATTTTTCTATGCTTGAATGCAATGCAATGCAATGAAAGCTCATGCTAAAAGATATGAAGAAAAGAGAGGGCAAATTTTGGGGTATTACAGTTGCCCCTATTCAATCACTGTAGACCTGAACGGATGATAGCGATTGCTGTCAGACTTTCAAGGTATGGAGAGATTGAATACCAAAAATAACCCGAAAACTTGCACTCTGTAGGGAAGAAGAAAAAGGGATATAAACCCAACCAAATGAACTCTGCTTAAAGAAAACCCTGGTGATGAATAATACCATCGGAAAGATGTCTTTTATACAACGCCAGACGACTACTGGCCTGCCACACTACGGGTGGACCTTAACAACGTCTTTTGTACAACGCCAGACGACTACTGGCTTGCCACACTACGGGTGGACTTTAGCAATGTCTTTTGTACAACGCCAGATGACTACTGGCTTGCCACACTACGGGTGGACTTTAGCAATGTCTTTTGTACAACGCCAGATGACTACTGGCTTGCCACACTATGGGTGAACTGTCTTTTTTGAATGGAGTCAGAAGACTACTGACTTGCCACACTACGGGTGGACTTTTGCCAATCTACGATTGGACTTTGCAGCTGAAATGCCACACTGTGGGTGGACTTTTGCCAATCTACAGTTAGACTTTGCCTTGCTTTGCCACCCTTGGATGGTCTTTCGCCAATCTACGGTTGGACTTAGCTGCGGTCTTTTAAAGGGAGTCAGATGACTACTGACTTGCCACACTACGGGTGGACTTTTGCCAAGCTACGGTTGGACTTTGCCTTGCTTTCCCACCCTTGGATGGACCTTTTGCCAATCTACGGTTAGACTTTAAAAATTTTCCACCCTTGGATGGACCTTTTGCCAATCTACGGTTGGATTTTAAGAATTCCAATACTGGACTACTCTCTGCATACGTGTCAGACATCTCTGCTGACTCTGCTAAGGAACAACGATCAATGATTTGATCTCGGAGACTCCTGAAAGGATAATATCTCTACTGGAGAATGAATGAACATTCTGTCTGCTTTGAACTGTCAGGCGTGCCAAAACTAAATTGGACTTTGGGATGTGAGGAAATGATGATTCTGCCAGGAATTACTTCATCTGTTTGGGGATGAATTCTGGTCACAGCAACTCTGCTGGGGATGAGAATTTGTTTGTATGACGTCTTGCTAGGGAAGAAAAGTCATTAAAACTCGCTTGAGGATCTATCAAACCCGAGGTCCTTTGCGGGGAGAATCAACCTTCTAACCCGGCTGGGGAAAGAATATACTATCACTCTACTGAGGAATAGATTTTGTTGATCAATAAGCCTCTTGCGGGAAAAAAACAACTCAGCTAGGGAGTATTGTTGACAAGATTCAATGTTGAACTCTATGGGGATACCATTACCAGATATACGATCTTACTGAGCATCAAGGCTACTCTGTCGGGGATAAGCGAATCCTGGTTAGAAGACGTTCTACTGCAACATGCTGGGAGAGAGTCCTTAGATCTGCTGGGGAAACCCAAAGCAACTCCACAGTAGTCTGCTGAAGCATAAGACTGTTGAACCTAAGATAAGTGCTATAATGCCCCATGTTAGGCGAACTTTCCATTTGACGATTCCATTGGGGATGATGAGTTTATAACCAACTCTGCTGGAGAAAACTGCCTTAAAGCGTATCATGCTGGGGAATGCCTTTTGAGAGGATTTTACAAAAGACCAAACGTCCTCAAACTCTATTGGGGATAATAGATCTGGAACATCTTCTGCTAGGGAAAATCAAAATGCCCCATGCTTGGGAAGGTCAACAACTTGCTTCCTGCTCCATGATACAAGACTTACCTGAAGAAACGTCATAAGAGGATTTTACAGGAGATTAAGCATCTTCAAACTCCTGACGACTTCACTGGAGATTAACCATCAAATTCGGTGTCTGCGAAGCAAATCTAATGGGGATTCACAACCGTTATCGGCACAGAAAAGCTTGTAACTGTTGGAAGTACTGAACGAGAGAATCGACTTAATAAGATACAACGATACCCAGTTGAACTCAATTCACTGATATCGAGACGTCATGAACGACCGTCGACCGAATGATGGACTCAATTAGTAAACGTTGTGACAAAAGGGTGACAAGTGAACCCTTCCCTGAACATGATTGCCCCAGTCTCCTGCGTGGGAATAAGTGATTACCCGTCTTGTGCTTGAAATCATCTGAATCTGTTACCTGCAACAAAAGAATACATACACATGCCCCGGAATATTGCATGGTTTGAATCCACCATCCAGGATTATTCAACATTCAAAGTAATTTTAAACGTTTTTCTGCGCATGTTATTGTAAAGCCACCATTTTTTCAAATGCAATGTTTTATCAAAAATTCGAACGTTTTTGCAAACAAAGCAGTAAAACAAAATAAGAAGCTTTTAACTGAAATTCAATTTATTGATCGAAACGCCCAGAATAGGAAATTACATCAGGAAGCAATCCCTGGAAATAGGTGATCGCTGAAAATTGAGAAAAGAAACTATCCTAATGGTAATGTGAAAATGGCGTTCCACTGAGTTTCAATTCTGCTATGGCCAATATGTCTTCAAGACTCCCCGACCTTGCCTTCTGAGGAATGATCAGACCGATTTCTACCCTTTGGAATGTCATTTTTTGAAACAATGATAGAGTACAGATAACTCAGATCGTAGTCGTTCGCTTAAATCCCTCTTTTGTATGGACCGCCCTTTCGGGTTTTCAATCCACCGGGATACCCTTTTTTGCCTGAGTTGTCCTTGCGGATTTTCAACTCACCGGGTGTACAATTTTTATTCATTATCCCTAATTTTTGCCCGAACCTTTTTATTCTATTTTTGTGGTTCGCCGGGATGCCCTTTTTTGCCTGGACTTTTCTTCTTTTTTTTATCCAGTGGGTCTATTCATGCGAAGTATTTTTTGACTACGTCTGAGTTGACAGGGGATGAAAAGTCTTCGCCATCCATGGTTGTAAGTAATAAGGCTCAGCCCAAAAAGACCTTCTTAACCACGAATGGACCTTCATAGTTGGGAGTCCATTTGCCTCTGTGATCTTTACTAGGAGGAAGGATCCTTTTGAGTACCACATCTCCCACTTTGTAAACCCGAGGACACACCTTTTGGTCAAATGCCTGCTTTATCCTCCGTTGGTATAACTGCCCATGACATACAGCTGCCAGTCGTTTCTCCTCAATAAGGCTCAACTGATCAAATCTAGCACGGACCCACTCAGCTTCGTCTAACTTGACATCCATCATGACTCTGAGGGATGGAATTTCCACTTCAGCCGGTAGTACTGCCTCCATACCGTATACAAGTGAGAATGGGGTTGCCCCAGTGGACGTACGTACTGACGTTCGGTACCCATGCAAAGCAAATGGTAACATCTCATGCCAATCTCTATATGTGACAACCATTTTCTGCACAATCTTCTTAATATTCTTGTTGGCCGCCTCCACAGCACCATTCATCTTCGGGCGATAGGGAGAAGAATTGTGATGTTCGATTTTGAAGTCCCGGCACAGCTCAGCCATCATTTTGTTATTCAGATTAGAACCATTATCAGTAATGATTCTCTCGGGCACTCCATAGCGACAAATGATATCCCGTTTCAAGAAACGAGCTACCACCTGCTTAGTGACATTGGTATAAGACGCTGCTTCAACCCATTTAGTGAAATAATCAATGGCGACCAAGATGAAGCAATGGCCATTTGAAGCAGTAGGCTCAATCTTTCCGATCATGTCAATGCCCCACATGGAAAAGGGCCAAGGAGAGGATATGACACTTAACGGATTTGGAGGAACGTGCACTTTGTCTGCATAGATCTGGCATTTGTGACACTTACGGGCGTACTTGCAATAATCCGCTTCCATTGTCAACCAATAATACCCTGACCTCAATAATTTCTTAGCCATTGTATGTTCTCCGGCATGGGTACCGAAAGAGACTTCATGTACTTCCTGCATTAACAGGTCTGCTTCGTGCCTATCCACGCATCTGAGCAGAACCATGTCAAAATTTTGTTTGTACATCACGTCATCCTGATTCAAGAAGAAGCTACCAGACAACCTTCTCAATGTCTTCTTATCTTTAGTAGATGCTCCTGGCGGGTACTCTTGTCTTTTCAAGAAACACTTGATGTCATGAAACCATGGTTTGTCATCAGACGTTGCATCAACAGCAAACACAAATACAGGTCTATCAAGATGGGACACTTCAATCTTAGGTACATGATTCCATCCCTGCACTTTAATCTTAGAAGATAATGTGGCCAAGGCATCAGCAAACTTATTCTCATCTCTAGGAATATGGTACAGCTTCACTATTGTAAAAAACGTCAGCAATCTCCTCGTATAATCTCTATACGGAACCAAATTCGCTTGGTGCGTGTACCAACTCCCTTTCACCTGATTAATTACCAAAGCTGAATCACCAAAGATATCAAGGGTCTTAATTTGTAAATTAATCGTCTCCTCAATCCCCATTATACAAGCTTCATATTCTGCTTCATTGTTGGTGCATCCGAAAGTTATTCGGGCAGTGAAAGGCATATGAACACCTTCCGGCGTGATAAGAACTGCTCCAACTCCGCATCCATTCATATTGACGGCCCCATCAAACATCAAACTCCATTTGGATTCAGGGTCTGGCCCCTCCTCCGGGAGTGGTTCCTCACAGTCTTTAGCTTTGAGAAACATGATGTCCTCATTAGGGAAATCAAATTTCATGGGTTGGTAATCATCAATCGGCTGTTGCGCAAGATAGTCTGACAAAATACTTCCTTTGATGGCCTTTTAGGAAGTGTATTAAATATCATACGCTGTCAAAACCATTTGCCACTGTGCAACTCTGCCTATTAGCGCTGGTTTCTCAAAAATGTATTTGATAGGATCCATTTTGGAAATCAACAAGGTTATGTGCCTAATCATATATTGCCTCAATCGCTTAGCGGCCCATGCAAGTGCACAACATGTCTTTTCAAGCATTGAGTACCGAGACTCACAATCATTGAACTTTTTGCTCAGGTAGTAGATAACATGCTCCTTCCTACCCGTCTCATCGTGTTGGCCGAGAACACAACCCATAGAACCTTCAAGCACTGTCAAATACATTATCAAAGGTCTTCCTGCAACTGGAGGCATGAGAATTGGAGGTTCCTGCAAGTATTCTTTTATTTTATCGAATGCCAACTGGCAATCGTCATTCCACCTGACCGTTTGATCTTTTCTTAGCAGTTTGAATATTGGTTCACACGTGGCTGTTAGGTGAGATATGAACCTTGCAATGTAGTTCAATCTACCCAGAAAACCACGAACCTCCTTTTCTGTTCTCGGTTCAGGCATTTCTTGTATTGCTTTCACTTTGGCAGGATCAACCTCAATTCCTTTTTCACTCACAATGAAACCCAGCAGCTTTCCAGAACGCACCCCAAAAGTGCACTTATTTGGATTCAACCTTAAGCAGAACTTTCTCAACCTTTCAAATAGCTTTGTCAAATTAATCAGATGTTTCTCTTCCGTTCTCGACTTGGCAATCATGTCATCCGCATAACATTCAATCTCTTTGTGAATCAAGTCTTGAAACAAAGTTACCATTGTCCGCTGATATGTTGCCCCTGTGTTCTTTAACCCAAAAGGCATCACTTTATAACAGTATGTACCCCACAGAGTAATGAACGTGGTCTCCTCCATATCCTCAGGCGCCATCTTAATCTGGTTGTACCCGGAGAAACCGTCCATAAACGAGAACACTGAAAACTGAGTTGTATTGTCGATCAGCACATCAATGTGAGGTAGTGGAAAATCATCTTTCGGGCTAGCTTTATTAAGATCTCGATAATCCACACACATTCTAACCTTTCCGTCTTTCTTTGGTACCAGCACAATGTTGGCAACCCAGGGAGGGTAGTGAGTCACTGCAAGAAACCCTGCATCCCATTGTTTCTGAACCTCTTCTTTGATCTTTATGGCCATGTCGGGATGAGTCCGACGAAGTTTCTGCTTGACTGGCGGACATTCTTCTCTCAATGGCAGCCTGTGTACAACAATATCCGTATCCAACCCTAGCATGTCTTGATACGACCAGGCGAAGATATCAACATATTCACACAAAATCTCAGTCAAAGCTTTCTTTACATCTGCTTGCAGGCAGGCACCAATCTTAATCTCTTTCTTAGCATCCTCGATACTAATATTGATGATCTCTATAGTCTCTTGATGAGGCTGGATAGTCCGTTCCTCTTGTTTTAACAATCTGGCCAGTTCCTCAGGGAGTTCACAGCCCTTCCCATCCCCTTCTCCGGCTTGATAAATCGGTTTGTCAAAGTCATACATGGCCATAGCAGAACCGTTATCAATGAAATCCAGAGGATCAAGTCTGCACGAACGGGTTCATGCTTTATTTTAGAATTTATTTTAAATCAAAAAGAAATGAAACATTGCCATTTTATTATTTTTGTGCAAAAATAAAAAACTGAAAGACAGAGAACAAAATTTGAGTGCAAAACGTCCTTTATTGATGATTAAAATTACAAATGCAAACAGGGTGGCCCTACAAATGAATCTGTACGCCTTGGGCAGAGCGCAAGATTTTGACATGCATTATGGTTAGAAAAACAAAGAAAATTACTCTGTTTAAAGAGTAACCGGATGACTTCTTCAACAGACCAGTTCTATAATTATTGTCCTGGAGCACGTGGGCATACCCAGTTATCCAAGTCACAGTCTCTATCAACACCATCTTCTGTAGCTGCACAAGAATGATCTGTGTAAATAATTCCCCCACTACTGAAAGTGATGGGTCCACTGTTTTCTGCAACTGAAGTCATAGGGGGATGATAACCAATACCAAATTTGTCCTCCTTTATTGGTGTCTCTATCAGCCTGCCCCAGCCTTGGGCATTGCCGGCTCTGACGACCTCGACAGCTTGTCTGTAAGATGAAATGGAGGTACCGGCTCTATCTGGTGTAGAGGAAGATTCAGGCACGTTGTCAATATTTACCGCTTCAAAGGACTGGCAAAGCATCTCGTGAATTTCCCCATCCATCTCAACATAGTTAAACGTGGACAAATGACTAACAAAGATATCTTCTTCACCACACACTCTCACGACTTGTCCTTCAAACTCATACTTCAGCTTCTGGTGCAAGGTGGATGTAGCAGCCTCGGCCGCATGAATCCAAGGGTGGCCTAATAAGCAGCTATACACAGGTTGTATGTCCATCACGTGGAATGTGGATTTGAACACCTGCGGTCTAATTTGCACGGGCAGTTCCACTTCACCAAACACAGATCTTTTTGTCCCATCGAATGCTCTAACAACCAATTCACTTGGCCTTAATATCAAACCATCAACTTCCAGCTTCATTAGGGCCTTTTTAGGCAAGACATTAAGCGAGGAACCAGTGTCTACCAGCACGTGAGACAACACTGCACCCTTACACTCCATTGTGATGTGCAAAGCTTTATTGTGGTTTCTTCCTTCAGAAGTTAAATCCCTACTTGTGAAGCCCAAACCATGGCTGACATTAACATTAGAGATTACACCCTCGAGCTGATTGACAGTGATTTCCTGTGGCACATATGCTCTCTTCAACACATTCAACAAAGCCTCCCGGTGTGCATCAGAACACATCAACAATGACAAAATTTAAATCTTCAAAGGCGTCTGGTTCAGTTGATCGACAATCTTGTAATCACTTTTCTTTATTATCCTCATGAACTCTTCTACCTCGTTGTCAAAAGTAATCTTGGTCTCTATTTCAGGCACAGGCACACTCTCAACCACCTATTTTCCTTTAGCTTTTGTCGCGGCCTCAACTTCTTGATCACTGTGCAAAGTTTGGGGAGCAAATAACCTTCCGCTCCGAGTAAAGCCACCTACACCACCCACATTATCAATATTTGAACTGGTTGATGTCCCAACTTCTTGCTTTTTACCTTCATAATACACGTCTGCCCCATAGTGCCATGGGATTGCCTTCGTAGTTATAAACGGAACTGGTCCTGGCACCGTGATGGTAACATGACTGGGTCTTTCTGGCATAACACTTGCCACAGAAGCTGTACTTGCAGGCACTAGGATTTCCGCAGGAGTATAATAGATGGTCACAGTTGACACCTCATCAGTTTCTCTCATAACCCGGTCAAACTGTAGACGTCCTTCATTGATCAGATTATGCAAACCCACTTTTAACTTATCACAACTATTCTCTTGATTCATACACTCAGAACAATCTTGGTCGCAACTTGGGAACACCTGTCCCCTCAACAGAAGATCTTTTACAACCAACAAAGAAGTCTTCACCTGATTGATATCTGCTACCAAGTTCAATCTCTTTCCATCTTCAATAGCATGCACGTCTGCCACACCATGATTAGGTATGGGGTTCTGGAGAACATTAGGAGGTAGAGAGAAATTGATTGCTTTGGCATCGATCAAGTCTTGCACCTTATGATGAAATGCCTAACATTTTTCAATGGTGTGCCCTTGAGCACCTGAGTGGAACTCGCAGCGGACGTTAACATCAAAATTAGGTGGCAAGCTGCCAGCGGTAAGAGGTCTCATAGTACGAAGCTCAACCAACTTTAATTTGAGTAATTGAGGTAACAATGCTGAATATGTCATAGGGAGAGGGTCAATTTTACGGTCCCTTTGCCTAGCCCTCTGTTGGAAAGGAGGTTGCTGTAGTTGCTGCTGAGCTTGCTGTTGTGGTTATTGTTACTGAACAGACGGTGCTGGGATTGTCACTGCACCTACCCGATGATAAGCTTGAGAACGTCCTCTTCCTCGTCCTCTATACACAACATTTGTATCACCTTCTCTTCTTTTCTGACCACTAGCAAATGGTTTCTTCGTTCCAGAAGAGCCAGCCCCACTTACATCTTGAATCTTTCCAAGCTTCAACAGACTCTCGATCCTTTCACCCACAATCACGATATCAGCAAATCCGGTTGACGGACAAGCAACCAATCTTTGAAGAAATGCCCCTTGCAGGGTGCCCATAAACATATCTACCATTTCTCTATCCAGCAAAGGAGGTTGAACCTGGGCAGCCATTTCCCTCCACCTTTGAGCGTATTCCTTGAAACTTTCCTTAGCATTCTGTGACAACCTTTGCAATTGAGTGTGGTTGGGCGCCATGTCGATATTGTACTGGTACTGTTTTAGGAATGCTTCTGCCAAATCCTTCCAACTTTTCACAGCAGCTCTGTTCAATTTCATATACCAGGTCAAAGAAGCTCCAGCCAGACTGTCTTGAAAGTAATGCATCCATAACTTCTCATCATTTGTATGGGCTGAGATCCTCCCAAAATAAGCTTGGATATGTGTCTGGGGACACGTATTGCCATGATATTTGTCAAAAGTGGGCGGCTTGAATTTTGGAGGAATCCTGACCCCTGGTACCAGCCCCAGACTAGTAACATCGATACCCATAGAATTCTTGCATTCCATAGCCCGTATCTTTTCATCCAACTCATCGTACCTTTTATCATTAGGAATACCCATCTCAACATCCAGCAGAGTAAATTGGTCTTCTTGAGCATCTTCCTGAACAACACCAACATTTCTGCCATTTCCATTACCCAGATTACCACCAGGAGGAGGATTGCCAATAGGAGGAGGAGTGCCATGAGTCTGTGAATTGTCATTCTGATTACCTCCAGGCGTGGCCTCTGGACGCTCGACCAGAAGCCTCAATCTTTCTTGAGTTTGTGCCATACCAGTCATGAGAGTCATGAACTGATCCATTCGTGCCCTCATTTCAGCCAAATCATTCTGCATTTGATCCATTATCCTTGCTTGATTTCTTCGAGTTGAGTATCGGTGAATGTGATTCTCAGCTATAGTGCCTGAAACCAAATAAAGGTTAGAGATCTCCTGCAACAAGTACCTGTTATGCAAAAATGCTTATGATTATGAGAATGCAAATGAAAAATGCAAACAACCATATTTAAACATTTCCAGGCCGAATCTGCTTTGATTCCAGCTTTGAAATCGGGCAAGGGATCGGACACAACATCGGAAAATAAATCCGAATCCAGAAATATTGCAGAATCAATCAAAAGATAACCCCTTTCAAACAAATGAGAGCTATTGAGACAAATGTAGCAATATCATAGCATAAGAAGTCATACAAATAGGTTTAATACAATCAAAAGTGATTCCATCAACAATCCTAATGGTAATCACAGCAAAAACAAGCAACAGAATTACTACAAGTCAATTCCAAGTAAACCAGTTTCAATCTCCTCAAGAAGGTTCACAGTATCTGGATGAGTAGGTCTTTCTAGCAAACCCTTGATCAACCTATTTCTCTTCTCGACATCCTGATTCAGCCTAGCAATCTTCCCTTCAACATCGTTGCCTTCGTGCTTTGACTTCTTGATTCCTGCTTGCAGTTTGAGCTCTTCAATTTCTTTCTGGGCTTCTTTCCACTTATCAGAGAAGTGTTTCTTATCTTCCTTCATTCTTTGAAGTTCTTCCTGTAACTCCCCATTCTCAATCTTGAGCTCTTCCCACATTTCCTGATATGTGGCAAGTTCGTCTTTAGTTTTGGTCAAGAGCTTCTTGGTTTCCCTGTGGGCTTTACCGGATGATTCAGCAGTCATACTGATCTTTCTACAGTGCTGAGCTCTGTCATCCAGATCCTTCTCCTTTTTTTCCAAACGCTCTGTCAAATCTTGGACCTTCCATTTCATCTCCAAGTTATCATGTAAAGCGCCCTGAAGTCTACTACTCATACTAGCATTTTCCTCTCTCAAATCTTGCACTACTTTTCACTGCTTATCAAATTCTTCAATTGGTACGGTGATTCATTCCTATATCACTTTGGGATATAAGGAAGGCGCCCAATCAAAAGGCAAATAGTACTCTTCAACCCTCTTCTTTACCCATTGATTATATGGAGGGAAAGTTTGATTGTTAGGCACACCCCAAATGGTTTTTCATCTCTTCTGTTTACTGAGCCATACTTTGGAAGCTTTCTACACCGTATCTAATCCATCATCAGCCATGTCAAAATACAGAGACTCTTCTAATTCCTTTTCAATAGGGGGACTTCTCAGAGCATACCCAAACTGCCAGATAGCCAAGGAAGGGTTATAGCTAATACCTCCTTTCCTCCCTATCAACGGGACATTGGGGTATTCACCACAACTGTGCAAAATGTCTTTACCCAGCACTCCATGATTCACCCAAACAATATCCTTAGCATCTAGACCCATCAGACGTTGGCTCCACTTCAAAGAATTCCTAGTATCCTTGAAAGCACCTGACTGGGGTAGACGATTGGCAAACCACTTATAGAACAGAGGTGAACAATAATAAACTATCCCACCTCGTTTCTTCTCGTTCCTGTTGTATAAAGCATAATGAAGATCTCCTAATAAGGTTGGCACCGGATTCTGAGTTACAAATATCTTGATAGTATCCATGTCAACAAAATCAGGCTCATTTGGGAACAAGATAATACCGTACACACAGAGAGCCAACATTGCATTGAAGACATTCCATTTCTTTTCCTTTGCTGCCTCTTGAGCCTTGCTGGCCAAGTATGATAGGTGATAGCCACGAACCTTTCCTTTGCCAGAAATATCAGCTTCCAAAGTTGACTTGCTCAAATAAAGAGCACCAGCTACAGCTTGGAAATCAAGATCTGCCTTCGACCCACAGAAAGGAACACCTTCTTTGATGGAAATTCCCAAGATGTCAGAATACTCCTCCAGAGTGGGAACCAAAACATAATCTGTCAACACAAAGCACCTCAAGGACGGATTATAGAACTGCATCAAGGTGTGCAAGCCGTTATATTCATATTCACTGATGTTGCGAACAAAGGATAGGATCCAACCATACTTCTCTTCGAACCTTCCTAACACTTCTGGACTGGCCATCTCTTGCAATTTACAAATTTGACCCAGGATGAGCTTCGGGAACTTGTACACAATGATATTCTTCCTACCCTTCTTGGTGTCCATCCCTATGACTGCCCTTTAGCTGGAATCAAAACCAGATACTACCTAAAACTGAAAAAAATATGAATGTTAGAGAAAAAGATGCAATGCAGGGCATGTGATCAAAGTGCCACATCTGCGCTGGACTGTAATAGCTACACAAATTCAAGGCTCAAGTTCTCCAGAATTCCCGAACAACAGAGTAACCACACAGATAAATCATGCTGATAAGAAATCCAATGTACAAGGTAGGTTGAAAGTCAAGGTTACCTGCAAACCTGTAAACCCCGTCCCTCTCACATGTGGGTACTAAGATCCTCAATATCCCGGGCTCTCAGGTCGAGAAATGATGATACGTTCACCATTTCTGGTTTGGCATCATCATCAAACGAGGAGGCCTCAACTGATTCACCAAAACGAAAGGTCCTCAGCTTTTGGCACTGAGGTCGAGAAGCAATAGTACATTCACCCCTCGGGGTACAGTACTATCGCCAATCGAGGAGCGCCTCCACTGATTCTCTTTCAAAAAGGAAATCCTATAGCAAGTTCCCAGCATTGGGTCCCCGGATCGAGAATGTGCAATGGGTTTGCCACAAAGGATGGTCTACCACTGTCACAACTCGGGAGGAGTGTCGCAACTGAGTCCTCGAGAATGGTCACCAGAGTCGACAATTCCTCCAGAGAATATCTACAGGCCTGTATCAAACATACAGTAGCAAATAGCTCTGGATAGAACCTCGTCTGGTTGTAGGTCTCGTGAACACCCACACGTGGCCAAACACCACGGGAGTGACACGTCCACCCACAGTAAAACCTATGTGTATGCTCAAGCTTGGGTAGTGGGCTTATCTCTCAGAACACCCTGCCCACCAAACAGAAAACAACAGCACAGTCCAGCGTAATAGTGGTATGTAATGCAGTAAAGGCAGTAAAAATAGTAAAGCAGTAATACAGTAAATAGTAATACAGTAAAAACAGTAAATAACAAAACACAACACCAGAATAAACACCCAATGAAAGAAAACAAACAAACGCTAGGATTGACTCGCTAAGGAAACCAGAGATTCTGGACACTTCCCCAGTAGAGTCGCCAGCTGTCGCTCCCGGGATTTTCATCCAAGTACATACGCAAAAGTGGCACCGAAACAGAGTCACCAGCAATGTGTATTTATCCCAAGAGAGGGAAAGGAAACACCGCGTAAACCTGAGAGAAGGAAATAGTATGACCTTGCGACCAAGAGAACTGGGTTCGGGAGTCGGTTACGTGAAGGGAAGGTATTAGAACCCCCACGCGTCCATCGTACCCGATGGGATCCACGCTTGCTTGTCTCGATCAAAGGGTACCGTCGTCTGGAGCTCCACTGCTACTGGAAAGGGAAAGGAACAGGTACAGAAAAGAACGAAGAAACAAATGTAGGGAAAATAAAAGAAGTGCTCGAATGGGCCCTACCCCACTGCCTATGTATCTCATCTGGAACATGAGAATCAGAGCGACGTAGTTCCCCTCACTAGGGACGCTTTGTTTGTGTTTTTAGGGAACAGCTAACGTTCTAGCTCAGGTGTTGCAGGCTCGCTGGACCGAATGCGTTACCATCTTGCAGGAGAACGAGTAGGAGCACGTTCGTACGTTGAGAGTGAGTGAGATGAGAAAAGAATTTCCGAAGGAAAGACGTTATTGTTGGTTTGAAGTTTTTTAAGCAAGAAGTGTTTTTTACAGTTATTTGTAACTTGCATTGAACCAAAGTCTTAAATACAGGAACGAATACTTCGTGCATCATCCCCAACAGGACGTACACTAGGTATCCTAGAAGAATGAGAGGAAACCCCTCGTTCCCCATTTCCCACATAGAAGGCTCAAGCGCAATACACGTTAACCTTTATTACGTGTTTTTTACTTTTATTTTGAGATGAGAAGAGAGAAAACCCGAAGGAAACTCTAAAGGGAAAACTAAGAGTCCTAATGTTATCATGCGTGGATGACCTATGGTTAGTGAGGTTTAGGAGGAAGGACTACCTAAAACCTAATGCTAATCCTACTCCAAGCTTAATCAAAAATTAAGTTGGACTAGGTAGCTCTAAAGGGAGAGAATCCAAGACTTAAACAAGTCTTGAGATTCATGGGAGGAAGAGAGTGAAAGAGAAGAAAAGAGAAGAAGAAGAAGGAAGATGAGATACAATAAGTGGCAGCAAGTACATCATATCATAAATGTCCAACTCAAATCATCAAACATGTTTCAAAGCTCAATGCAAAACAATTCAAGTAAGCATGCAAAGATAAACATGAAAGAATGCAAGCATACTTGTATGAAATGCACAATTAAGCATACATGGACTTCAAATCAAAATGAAATGAGAAAGATAAGATGAAGATGAGTGCAAGTCAGAACCAAAATCATATTATCATCAACAACTCATGTGTGCAAAAGTGATTCAAAACATGAAGCATTATGATCCAAAGAAGTTCACAAAAGAAAAGGTAATGATATTCATCATGCAATTCAAACCAAATGCAACCAACCATGCTCAAGTGAGATGAAAACCAAATATAGAACTCAAGAGGCAGTAGCATATGTATCAGCATCATATCAAAACCAAACTTAAGTCATACAAGTCCAAACCTCAATTAACACCATCAAAACATGCACCAAAGTAAACTACAAAAAGAGGACAAAGTTCCAACACTTAAGCATACTCAAACATGATTCAAACATGATCCAAAAATTGCAAAATTTAGTCTCAAAGGACCTCAAATAGGGGTAAACATCATATCAAAGGCTCATTCAAAGAATCATAAAGGAACCCAATCAATTAAGCATGGTAAATCAACTTGTGTAAAGAGATGTCAAGAAATGATCATGCATAAGTCACTTAAGCACAAATAATCAAACATACATCAAATGACATTCAACAAATTGTGAAATTAAAACTCCAATGATCTAGGTCAGAAGACAATCACATGCTAAAAGATCTCACAAAAATTCTCAAGTTAAGCAACTCAAACAATTAAGCAAAGATCAAGTGAGAAACATGAACCAACATGCAAAAGATGGGGACCAAAATGCAATATAAAAAAGTTTTAAAAATGAAACAAAAATGTTTTTATGCACTCCAATGTGTTAATGAAACAATGCAAAAAGAATGGATTGAAAATGTTTTATAGACTATGAGAAATAAATTCTACAATGCAAACTATGCATATGTGAGACAATTCAAAAAGAAAATCAATTAAACAATTAATTAAGACACCAAAAATAAAATAAAATAAGAAAATAAAATTTGGAAAAATTTTATAAAACTAAAAATATGCTTCATGAATTTTTCATAATTTTTGGATGCATAAAAATGATTTAAAAAATTAAAATGCAAAATGAAACAATTAAGAAAATAAAAAAAGAAATAAACTTGGAGGGGTGCAATCAGCAAGCAAAACACGTTGGAAATGAGAAATGGGCTGAACAGGGGGTGGAAAAAACAAGCCCAATCTGAAAGACCCACCAGCGAAAGTCAAAGAGGAACATATAGAACCCAGTCAACACTCATACTCAATCATGACCACACAAGCAATCCAACGCACATCATCAGTCAATGAAATCAGCAGGTAATCATGATAAATGGTCAGGATCTACACGCACACCATCATTAACATATACACGCACACATTAAATCACTCAGAACACCAAAGAACTCACGTGAGCAGCACATGTGATTTTAATTGGTTGGCACCATCTCATCCACATGATCAATCAAACGCACCACATTTAATCAACCAAAACAAAAGTAAGCATGATGAAAGGCTATGATCAGAGGCATATGGTAGTTATCATGAACTAACACACACGCATGCAATAAAATAAGAATCAGAAAATAAAAAGGTGGCAAAGCGTGGACCACTGGATCAAATACACGAACGGCTGAGATTGTGTCTTCTTCACTAAGCCCTTCACCGACCGGAAAACTTACCAGACGCCGGAGCCCTAGCTCCGGTCGTCTCCTCCGGTGAGCATCAACACCAAATTCTCCAGAAATTGCTCACGAGTATACCATTTTAATCAAAAAAACAAGAGGATCACAAATATCATGCTCATTTCAACAAACAATTAACATACAATGCAAATCGAAGGAAAGAAAGTTTGGATCCAAAACTTAAATCATCAAATACTCTCATGATACACGTCCAAAATCAAAATAAAATAGATCAACATGCTCAGTACACATCACAGATCATTATGCACATAAGAAAAACAAGTTCTATGAGTATGGATTTCACACCAACCTGAACCTTGAAGAGCTTGAAATCCTCCAAGAAATCCCTCCAAAAGCTGCAGATCTACTCCTTGGAACCTCTAATTGCAAAATAAATGCAACTAGAGCTTGAAATCGTGCTAGATCTTGAGGTTTGAACTTGAATCCTCTTGAACTGATCTTGATGAAAACCTCAGTATAAGCTTCAATCAGTGGTTGATTCTTGCTCTATTCTCTTCACTAGCTGTGAGGGTATGAGTTAGCTTATATACTCTTGATTATTCCCCTGATTATGATTAGCAAGTGATTAATCCTTTGGTTAGTGAGATTTGGATGAATTTGCAATTTTGCACTTTGTGTTACCACCACTAATCCACACGTGCAAGCTCAATTATATCAGCATGATTCACTTGCATTCCACTTGCTAACCACACCTGAATTGTACTTGGGCTTTGCAATGACTTGGTTGGTGAGTTTTTGATCCATTTGCAATTTTGAACTTTGTTGAATAAGTGAGAAATATGGCATGAAATCACTTGATTCAAAGGCCAAAAATGATCTTCATGAGGTGTACTTTGATGTTGTAGTATGACATGACGCAAATGGGAACATTACAAGTCTTTTTGTGCCAAAATGCAAAAGGTGGAAAAATGGAACCATATGAAAACCTTAAAATGCACCTTGCCATCTTTTGACCATAACTAGAGTTCCACGAATGATATAGAGATGTTCTAGTACTTTTTGGAAATGGGAGAGAAAGATCTTCAACTTTCATGTTGGAGGAAAATTCATGTAAAGCTTCCTTGATGATGAAAAGTCAAGTTGAATGTAGTGGAAAAATTGCCAAAAATGGAAAGTTCTCATTATAGGTCATTTTCCAAATTTAGTAACTTTTGTACAAACTCTTGATTCTTGATGAATGATATGAAAATTGACCCTTGAAGACCATATGAGGATGTGAGACCTTGAAAACCCTAAAAAGAACCTCAAAATTCCACAGTTGACTTTCTCCTTTTGAACTATTGACTTTTGCTTATTTCACAAGTAACTGATCCATTGAACATCTTCCCCAAAGAACCAATGACCAAGATTCCATCCATGAACACTTAAGAACATAAGGAACACCATGAGATCAAGCTTGAATCCACAAAGCCCTTTCAAGAAGTCCTTTGGGACAAAACCCTAATTTTGGCACCCTCTGGTTAGGAGGAAATAACACATCCTCCAAATCCAAATTCCTCTGAATATGATGTGTATCCTCTCAAACAATGATGAGATATACCCTTTGGAGATGATAAAAACTCAAAGAGCTTGCCCATTTGAGGGTCAGATCCCAACTTTGGACTACCTTGTGTAGAAAATTATGCACTGTCCAATCTTCTTGGTGAATTCCCTTCTTTCAATGACTTGTGAGATCAAATGGAGATGATACATGATGTAAGAGATCCTTGAGGTTTGTGAGAAAAACTTGGTCTTCTTTTTTAGCTTTGGATGATCAACACCTTAGAGAATCACCTGATCACATTCCCTTATGCAAGATGCAATGCTAAATGCTTGATATTTTATTTTTCTATGCTTGAATGCAATGTAATGCAATGAAAGCTCATGCTAAAAGATATGAAGAAAAGAGAGGGAAAATTTTGGGGTATTACA
This sequence comes from Lathyrus tuberosus, assembly GCA_022829125.1. Taxonomy (NCBI): domain Eukaryota; kingdom Viridiplantae; phylum Streptophyta; class Magnoliopsida; order Fabales; family Fabaceae; genus Lathyrus; species Lathyrus tuberosus. Next base: position 7,656,496 of record JALAZF010000212.1, read on the forward strand.
ACCATCATCACCTTCGCTCAACTCAATCTCTCACTCTCTCCTTTCGAAAGCAAACAAGGCCGAAAAGCCACCGCCTCCACCACGTCACGACTCACACTGGTGGCGAATAAAAACTACTTCCGTCGTAACCAAACTTAGATGCACCACTCCCTACGCCGTACCATTGGAAACACCAATTCAACCTCCTTCTTCCTCCTTTCTAAATGGCATCGACTGAACTCCTTGTCTCTCTCCTTTCACCGGCAATGCGCAGTTTCATTGTGTCGTTCCTTTCCTGGATTCAACCTTCGTTCTGCTCACTTCCTCACTCTCAATGAATCGCATCGCGCAAAGTCCTCACCGACAGTTTACTCGGCGTCGAAACCTCCGCCATAGCCGTCCTTAACTTACACCCTCGCCGACCTCCACTTCTCCTCAACTCAAATGCTCTGTGCCTCTTTCTCTCTCACGAAGCAAAATGCTCATCTCTCACAAATGTAAGCCGCGGAATCCAATCATCATGAATCAAAAGATGCAGATACGAGAAGCATAATGAACACAGATCAAAGAACAATCACATCATGAAATTGGATTTTGGATCGAGGTCTACGTACCTACCAGAGAACTGTCTGGTGCATCTTCAGAGCAACCTGATAAAGCCAAGAAAACTTCGAGAGGTACGCTTGTGATCTCTGTTTCTCGCTTCCAGCTTCCGGCTTCGAATCTTCTTTTTCACTTTCTTCTTGCGCGTTTCTGTTGTTGTTTTGAGGAGTCACAGTGAATGCTATTTTGAATCGTTCTTGCGTCGTTGCAATTTGTTGAATTCCACAGTTGTTGATTTGATGAATTTTGGAATGATATGAATCGAATTTGTTGCAAATCGTTGATTGAAACTGCGTTGTGAATTTGTTGCTAGGTTCTGAATTTTGATTTTGCAGAATTGGTGAAGATGATGTCGCAAGGTTTGAATGAAGATTGAAGATTGATGATTGAAGATGGTGATGAATTTGGAGGAGATGATGAAGGTTGGTTTAAGCTTGAAGATTGATGAAGAAGCCAATTCCAAAGTTAGATGTGATTTCTGTTAGAGGTTGAGTTTGATAGAAATCCCCTTTTTTCTTCTGTGATGAATTTCTGGTTTATCAGTTAGGATGGTTAGTCCCCGAAAACGAAAGAAGAAAATTATGTTATATCTTTTCCTTTGGTGTAATCAATTTCTGATGTAATGTATTTTTTTGGTGTAAATGTTGTTAGGAACTGTGTTGGATTCTTTTTTTATGGAACATTTTATAATGCTGATGACATTATATTTCACCAACCAGCTTTATTTTTCATCTTCATTTCTAAACTATGTTGAGTGTGTTGAATGGCAAAACGTAAGTCTCGAAGCAATGCTCAAAAGCAAAAGATGTGAATTTGGAAATGAGCTTGGACAATGGGTATGATAAATGGCTATTGGAATTGGATAATTTGTTAGAAGAAAATGGATTATTGAAATTGGATATTTGGATGAAATTGAAATAGATATGGACTTTTAGGTTGTGGATAAAAATTGGATTTGAAATTGGATATTTGGAAACATGATTAAAATGGTTAATGGCCAATGAAATAGAATGAAAATGGATATTTGTAAATGAACATGAATTAGAAATGGATAAAGGATGTGATTTAAATTGGTTTTAAAGATGAATGTGGGTTGAAAAATGGATATGTATTTTATTTGGTTTAATGGATACGAAATGGATTGTAAATGGATTTAAAGTGGAATTGGTTTAGTAATTTGGATATTTGAAAATGAACATGGATTTGTGGATAATGGTTAGAGGGAATGGGCTTGTATCTTAAATTCCAGGTAATCCACATGAACAATCCTAACATGCTCCTTAAGAATGTTGATCCTTTTGAGTGTCCTCAAACCAAATTTCAAATCCAAATCAAATTCACTTTCTTGATGGACTTCCAGTGCCATTTTCAAATTCACATAAACCCGCATTTCAGGCAACAAACAATAAGCAATGGAGAGAACAACAACATCCTAACCACAGTATGAGCCCACGACTTGATCTCTTCCATGAATACCTAAAATGTCTCCACTGTGAAGCCCTGATCACCACTGATACTCTTGAGAAACTTGAAGAAGATAAAGTTGACGAGAATTCAACCCTGAATGAAGATGAGAGTCTTACAACAAGAGAGAACCCTGAGCTTGCACATGATACCTTGATCCCGCGCCTCAAGAGCCCAATGTAAATGAATGGATAATGCAATTATGACCTAGATGAAGATGCGGATGAAAGCGAAGCGAAAGCCAGAAAAAGGTAATAAATAAGAGGGCAAATTTTGGGGTATTACACTTACGTGCTCAGTTCTTTCACCTTCCCTCTCAGAAAAAGAAGTCTTTCTACTCCAAATTCAAGCATTTGTAAGAAGTTTGCGATGTCTCAACAATATTCTTCTCCGTCCAAGAACTCTCCTGCCAAAAAACCTACCCCTTTGAAATCTAGGGTTTCTTCGAAAGGTATCTCTCCTGATGTTGTTCTTGACGTTGCTCCATTATCCATGATTCCCCATTCTGAAACTCCAGCAAACTGCATGTAAGAAGTTCCAAATGTACACCTGAAGGTAACTCCTCTAAAACCACTGTTGAGTCTTCTTATGATCATAGGGAAGGTAGTAAGTATGTGGATAGAACCATTAAAAGTATTGTCACTAGACTGTTGTATGGTGATCGTAAGGTTCCTGGGATTCCGGTCCCACTTGCTCAAATTAATGTTGTCCCTACTTTAAATGAGAATCAAAGTGAGGAAAGGGATGATGATACTTCAAATTCTGAGAAAGATAACACAGAAGAAAATCTTCACACACTGGCTAGCTTTGTGTTGGTAAATGCTGGAACTATGGTTGAACAAGATGTTGAAACATCTTCGCAAAGAAAAGCTCTCCTACCAAGAGTAATGATCCCGACCCTAAGGAAAAAGAGCATGCAAAGGCTGACAATATTGTGAATGTTGATGACCTGTCAGATAATGACCTGATTGCTTGTGTGAACCCTGGGATGGTCAAAAGATTGAGGACCAGAAGAGGAATAGCTACTGTTGAGAAAACTCCTGCTAGGAGTACTAAAAAGAAACCTGTTGTTGGCCCTTCAAAATCATGGAGCAAGGTGGCTACCAGCTCCAAGAAAAGGAAGGCTAGGTCTGACACTGATTCAGACTTTGATGTTGAAGAAGATGTCCAAGATATCACTCATGTGAAAAAGATTGTGTTAAAAAGGATTGCTGGAATAGTCCCTGATGTTCCTTTGGATAACATCTCCTTCCACTATGCTAACAGTGTTCAAAGGTGGAAGTATGTTTATCAAAGAAGGATAGCACTGGAGAGAGAGTTAGGGAAAGACGCTTTGGAGTGTAAGGAGGTAATGGCTTTGATTGAGCATGCTGGATTGATGAAGACAGTGACCAAGTTTTCAAAATGCTATGATGTGCTAGTGAAGGAGTTTATAGTCAACATTCTTGTTGATTGTAATGATAAGAATAGTAAGGATTTCAGAAAGGTGTATGTTAGAGGAAAGTGTGTGGAATTCTCTCCTACCATAATCAACAAGTACCTTGGCAGAAATGAAGATGATCAATGTGAGCTGGAAGCTACTGATAATCAGGTGTGCAAAACTATCACAGCTAATCAGGTTGAAGGTTGGCCTATGAAACACAAGTTATTTGCTGGCCTGCTAAGTGTTAAATATGCTATTTTGCATAGGATAGGTGCTGCTAACTGGGTCCCCACAAATCACACTTCCACTATTTCTGTTGGTTTGGGAAGGTTTATATATGTTGTTGGGACTAAGGAGAGTTTTGACTATGGTTCCTTTATATTTGATCAGACTACGAAGCAAGCTGGCACTTTTTCTGTGAAGATGCCCATTGCCTTCCCCTCCCTTATCTGTGGCATTATTTTAAATCAGCATCCTGGTATCCTATCTCATTCTGATGTTGTTTGCAAAAGGGGGTTTGCCTTGTCCCTTCACTATAAATTATTTGAAGGTCAACATGTCCCTGACATTGTCATGACATCTGCCTCTACTTCGCACTAGCCCATAAATAAGTCTGGGGTAATTTCTGAGTAGGTAGAAGCCTGCAAGGAACTGGCTGAGGTTATTAGAGTCAGTACTGAAAGAAAACTGAAGTTTGAAAGAATGATCATGACTCTTAGAATGGCTGAAGGTGATACTGTTGAGGATGCAAATGAGAAGGAAGGTTCTGAGGAGGGTGGTTCTGGTGAGTCTGATGGCAATGCAGAGGGTGATGAAGACAATTCTGAGAGTGAGGACTCTGCTGGTTCTGGAGATGCTTGAGTGATCTATTCATGAAGTTTTGTTTGTTGTTATTTTGGTTCTTTTTCTAGATTTCTTTTGGCACCCTTGTGTGCTTGAATTCTGTTCTGGTTTTCTGGTGGCACTCTTGTGTGCATAATCTTAATTTTGAAGATGTTTATACTGCTCTTTTGATGACAGCTTCTATATGATAATTTTAGCTATGTTTGTTATGGAATTTTCTGTCTGATGTTTGTCTAATTATGGCTAAAAAGGGGAGAGTAGCTTAGTAGTTTTGTTCTGTGTGTGCAGCTGGTTTTCTTGGTTTTCTTTGCTGGTTTTCTCTGCTCCTTGGCTTGAGGGGGAGTTTCTGGTTATCTTGGAATGTTAGATGTGTTTGTGTGTTGCTTCTGCTGCAGAGATCTCTGTGCATTGTTGGTGTTATAGTGTTTTAGCCAAAATTTACCAAAGGGGGAGTTTGTTAGTTTTGTATTGGCAGTAATTTTGCTAAAAAAAGTGGTTCATCAAGATGTCTTACTTGATGTCTTGACATGTTGTTTCTAACATTCTGCAGATGGTGTTTCTTAATATTGCAGGACTTTGTACATAATGTCAAACACGATGTCCTAACATCTGTTAACAGAACATTCTGTTGAGAATGTTATGATTTATTTGCTGCGCTCTTTTTGCAATCTGTTGTGCTTTTATTCAGTAATTGCATGCGAAAATATTGGAGTATCTTTAAATTGAAGCAAGCAATTTCTGTGATATTTTGAAGAATAGGTTGTTTCTATTTTCTTGCAAAAAGATATGGAGAATAATTAGCTTTAATTATTAATTGAATCAAAGATCTGCTAATGCCCAAGCCCAAGGAGTTTATTACTATTTAAAGATGTTCAACCCTAATTGTTGAGTGGTGAGAATAAGTCATTGAAAGATGCGTTCGAGTTTTAGGGTTTAAGCATTGTATTGTTTTTGTGAGCCATTCATTCATCTGTTAGATGCTTGAATTGGACTGGTTAGTTAAGTTGTAATTTGTCCACTCTAAGCTTTTAAGTACGAGTGCTTTGTTCTTGATTGAAGCTTTTAAGCAAGATCAAGCTTTGTATTTAAAGTGTGTTCTTCTCTTTAGTATTGTTCTGTAGTTATCACTGCATGTGATTGAGGGGGAGTGAGAGGTGTCTCTTGTCTAAGTGTCTTAGATAGAAATCTCACGGGTAGAGATTAGGTGAGAAGATTGTAAACTGGAGTATGTTTACTGAGAGTCTTCAAACTAATTTTGTTTAGTGGATTTCCTTCCCGGCTTGATAGCCCCCAGACGTAGGTGTGATTGCATCGAACTAGGTTAACAATTGCTTGTGTCTCTTTGCTATTGTTTACTATTTTTATATCATTCTTATATTGATCATTGTTCAGATATTAGTGTCGTGACATCTATTTCGACATGTCATACATGATACCAGAATTTCAAACATGTCTGCTTCATGTCTATCCACGCATCTGAGCAAGACCATGTCAAAATTTCTTTGGTACAACACATCATTATTCAAGAAGAAATTGCCAGCCAACCTTCTTAGAGTCTTCTTATCTTTATTTGATTCCCCGAGTGGGTACTCTTGTCTTCGAAGAAAACATTATATGTTGTGGTACCACAGTTTATCATTAGTGAGCAAGTCTGTCAACGCGCACAACATCAATCTTAGGCACATCATTCTACCTATTCACAACAATCATAGAGGACAAAGTTGCCAGGGCATCTGCCATCTGATTTTCTTCATGGGAATATGGTGGAATTCAACTTTATTGAAGAAAGTTGACAACCTCCTTGCATAGTCTCTATAAGGAACCAATTTGGGTTGACGAGTTTCCCATTCTCCTTTGATCTGATTAACCACCAAAGCCAAGTCTCCATACACGTCTAGAATTTTGATCCTCAAATCAACAGCTTCTTCGAGACCCATGATGCAAGCTTCATATTCTGCCATATTATTTGTACATTCAAATATTAACCTTGTGGTAAAAGGAATATGAGAACCTTTAAGAGTAACAATGATTTCCCCAATTCCATTACTGTAAGTATTATTGCTCCATCAAATATCAAACCCCAACGAGATCCTGGTTCTGGTCCTTCATCTGGTAACGGTTCATCACAATCCTTCACCTTCAAATACATCACATCTTCATCAGGGAAGTCAAACCTGATAGATTAATAGTCATCAATTGGCTGATAAACCAAATAATCAGCTAGAACACTCCCTTTAATTGCTTTCTGAGTATGGTACTCGATATCATATTTTGATAACAACATTTGCCATCGAGCAATTCTTCCAGTCAAGGCAGGCTTTTCAAAGATGTACTTGATTGGATCCATTTTGGAAATCCACTAAGTAGTGTGATTAAGCATATACTGACAAAGACGACGGGCAGCCCAAGCCAAGGCACAACAAGTCTTTTTAAGCATAGAGTATCAAGACTCACAATTCATGAATTTCTTACGTAGATAATATATGGCGTGCTCTTTTCTACCTGCTTCTTCTTATTGACCAAGCACACAACCCATAAAATCTTCTAATATAGCCAAATACATAGTCAATGGCCTTCCTTCCTCTGGAGGAATCAAAATAGGAGGCTCAAGCAGGTACCCCTTGATGCTATCAAAAGCCTTCTAGAAGTTTTCTATCCAAATACGACCTTGGTCTTTTTAGAGAAGCTTGAAAATTGGCCCACAAGTAGCAATCATGTAAGATATAAATCTAGAAATGTAGTTCAAGCGTCCAAGGAATCCTCTTACTTGCTTTTTTGTCTTGGGTGCGGGCATCTGTTGAATGGCTATGACTTTATCAGTGTCTACCTCAATACCTCGTTGACTGGCAATAAAACCCAAGAGCTTTCCTAAACGAACATGGAAAGTACACTTGTTAGGATTCAAGTGGAGTTTATACTTCCTCAAACACTGAAACAAATTCAACAAATACTCAACATGATCTTCTTCAGTTCTTGACTTGGTAATCATATCATCCACATAGACCTCTATCTCTTTATGCATCAGGTCGTGAAAGAGGGTGGTCATGGCTCTTTGGTATGTTGCGCCAGCATTCTTCAAACGAAAGGCATCACCCTATAGCAGAAAGTTCCACATGGTGTGATAAATGTTGTTTTCTCCATATCTTCGGATGCCATTCTGATTTGATTGTAACCAGAGAATCCATCCATAAAAGAAAAGACTTTGAACTTAGCGGTACTATCAACCAACATGTCAATATGCGAAAGCAGAAAAATCATCCTTAGGACTAGCTTTGTTCATATCTCTATAGTTGACACATATCCGGACTTTACCATCCTTCTTAGGAACAGGCACTATGTTGGCCAAACATTGAGGATATTCTGACGTAACAAGGAAGCCTGCATCAATCTGCTTTTGAACCTCCTCCTTGATCTTGATTTCCATATCAGGGCGAGTTCTTCTCAACTTCTACTTAATTGGTGGACACTCTAAATTTAATGGCAAACGATGCTCTACGATATCTATATCCAGCCCTGGCATATCTTGGTAGGACCAAGCAAACACATTCACACATTCTTTGTGAAGTTCCACCATCCTCTTTTTAATAGCTGGGACAAGCAATGCTCTGATCTTGACTTCCTTCCTATCCTCTCGAGACCTTCACGGAATTTTTTCTCAAGAAGACTCAAAACCTGTCCCCAACCATCACCCAAACCGTTCTCAACCACTCGTTGTGCATCTTTCAAGGAAGTGATGGATGCCCCACTCCTCTTAACATTACTATCAACAATGGAAAGAGCTTGGAACTGAGTTCCAACAGCTTCATCAGCGTCAATTTAGGAAAATGATGAAAGATGACTCACCACTAAAGCTTGCTCTCCACACAGTGTTACCTACTTTCCACTCTTAACAAACTTCAGCTTTTGATGGAGAGTTGAAGTGACTGCTCCAGCCTCATGAATCCATGGACGACCCAACAAGCAATTGTATGCAGCATGAATATCCATTACATGGAATGTGATTTGAAAAGTATGTGGACCAATCGTCATAGGGAGATCCACCTCACCAACGATAGTTTTTTTAGAACCATCGAAAGTCTTGACAATAATTCCGTTATGCCTCACAGGGACACCTTGATATGATAACCTAGATAGCGTAGATTTAGCATGACATTCAATGAAGAACAAGTTTCCACCAATACACTAGACAAAGCATTGTCTAGGCAATTCATCATAATATGTAACGCCAAATTATGGTTCCTGCCTTCATTAGGAAGCTCTTCATCACTGAAACCCAAATTGTTACATGCGGTTATGTTTCCCACAATCCCATCAAACTGGTCGATAGTCACATTGTAATCAACATAGGCCTGCTCTAGGACTTTTTGCAAAGCTTCTCTATGAGCCTCAGAGCTCATCAACAAAGAAAGCACAAATATCTTGGACGGAGTTTATAAGAGCTAATCAACAATCTTGTACTCGCTTTTTTTGATCAACTTTAAAAATTCATCAGAGTCTGAGTTAAGATTAGTCTCACTGGATTGTCCTTCAATAACATTCGATTCAATATTTATGACTGGTCTCTCAACTTGCAATTGTCTGGCAGTTGGAATTTCAACCCTTTTTGGAACCACTGTTGCGCAAACACGCGTCCACTCCTTGTAACTCTACTCACATCAACAATATTAAAAACATAAGGCATAAAAGGCAAAGGAACCTCCTTTCCATTTTCAAGCATAGTGGCATTGTAATAGTAAGGCACAACCTTGTTGGAACTGTAAGGGACTTGTCCTGGTACATAGATGACCAAAGGTGTAACATAAGAGTTTCAACTGTCATAAGTAATCTCCACAGGCTTAAGCGTATTAAACAGAGGACTACAAAATTAACCTAATCATCTGGATTCTTGTCGTAAGTGATTGTGATGTCTCCCTGGTCCAATAATCTCTGAAGATCCTGGCATACAGTAAGACACGCATGTGGACTCCCAGAACAAATTTCATAGGCAGCGCAATCATGTTCATGTTCATAATAAACAATTTTTCTCAAGCCTTTATGCATTCTAACCAAAGATTCCCTGATTAATTCAACATGAAAGACTCGGAATTTCCCAGGGCAATCTTGCACCATGTTCACTTGATTAGGATCCCTATTCCTATAAGCTCTGTAAGACCCTTATCCATCCTATATTGAAGATTTTTTACCACAACACGACATCCACAAGGATTTCTAGAGCAAATACTACAAGGAGCGTAGTCATGTGGTGATAAATAACCGCGTCTGCTCAAGTTGGCATGCAACTTTACCATATCCCCTCCATCAGACATATATCAAAAATCTGAAACTCACCAGGGCAACCATATACCATATTCACATAAGTGTCCCCATGTTGGGGCAAAGGATTGGCTTGAACATTTTGGTTAATATCATTAAAAGACAAAATGTCGCACTTAATCAATCTCTTGACATCACACTTCAAACCGTAGAAATTTTCTATGCTATGACCGGGTGCTCCTTGGTGGTATGCACATAACTGATCAGCTTTATACTAGTAAGGGATATCCTTCGAGACAGTAGGGGGAGACTTAGTCTGTATGTGATTTTTCTCTAACAAAGCAGGAAATAATTCTGCATAAGACATGGAAATTGGGTCAAAATGTGGCTTTATCTGAACACGATTCTGATTGTTGAATTATGGACGAGCTTATTGTTGAGGTTGTTGCTGTTATTGTTGTTGAACATGTTGTTGAATATGCTGCTGAGAGAACTGAGGCTGAGTATGCTATTGAGAGAACTGAGGTTGTTAGAAGGCCCATTTTCAAGCCCAAAAGGAAGACTCAACAACCCACACGGCTTAAGGATTACTATCAATATTAATAGGGGTGTATTAGAAATTTTCATTTAATTATATTTTCTGCTGCAACTTAGTTGTACTTTTGTATTAGTGGCTTAGGCCCATTTATCTTCCAAAAACCCCTAAGTATTTAAATGTTGTTTCAGACTTAGAGAGTTATGAATGAAAATTAGAAAAGTTGTTATTATGTTTCTTCTTCCTTTGCAACCCTAGATCTAGTGTAGACTAGTGTGGAGTATCATTGGTGCTTTCATCTTCACTCATGGCCCCTCCCAAACCTCAAAACCCTTCTTCTAGAGAAATCGTAGAAGAAGCTGTTTGCACTGCTCAATTGCTCTTGGATAATGCTATGCAACAAACCTAGCTACAAATGGATGAAAGGTTTAACAAAGCTACAACAGATTAGGAGCAAAAAATGGGACAGATTTACACACGTATGGATAACGATAAACAAGTTGAAGACAACAGATATGAATCAATTATGTCCATCCTTACAAAGTTGGTTATTCAGAAAGAACAACCCACCACCACTGCTACTGTTCTCACAACAGCCAGCAGCTCAGGTATCACTCATGAACCCTCCTCTGCTACTGTTCACGCTGTAACCTATCCCACCACCCATGTCATCAACCCTACCCCTGTTCATACCCCTTTACGCAACTCAGCTTCTATTTCAACAACCCTACCTTAACCTGCTGTAACAGCAGCAACAAGAAACACAACCCCACCACCTTACTATCCACCCTACTTCACCTCACCTACCCCATTTACACCTACACAAAATTATAACATTCCTATATTTCCTCAATTCCCATATCCTAACATGCCTCATATCCCACCATTACCTCCTTTTAGAACCCCAAAATTGGAACTAGCCATGTTTGATGGATCTAACCCTTTGGATTGGCTATTTCAAGCTGACCAGTTTTTTAACTTCTATCAATTACCACCTGAAAATAGATTATCTTTAATAGCGTTTTACATGAAAGGCGAAGCTTTGGGATGGTATAAGTGGATGCACCATAATCAATTTTTGACAATGGTTTAGTTTTACTAAAGCTTTGGAATTACGTTTTGGTCCTTCCACTTATGACTATCATCAGGCAGAACCGTTCAAATTAAAACAAGAGGGATCTGTAGTGGATTATCAAGCTCAATTTGAGAAATTAGGTAATCAAGTTGTTGGTTTACCTCAAGAGGCTATTTTAAATTATTTCATCTATGGTTTATCACATTAAATCCGCAATGAAATGGCTATTCATCGGCCTGTTTCGATTTCACAAGCTATTGGTCTTGCCAAACTTATTGAATCCAAAATCAAAGACACCAAGCCAAAATTTTCCAAACCCTTTAACCAAACTTACCCGAAACCAATTCCCACAACATCCACACCTCAACCACCCAAAAACACATCCGCACCTACACCTTCTATCACCCTAAACACCACTACTACCAACAACCCTATCCCTCCAAAATTGCCCATAAGACGTTTATCCCAAGCTCAATTACAAGAACACCGAGCTCAAGGCTTATGTTTCAACCGCGATGAAAAATTCACAGCTGGTCACAAATTCTTCTCCAACAGATTCCTATTACTCTTGGTTGATGATGAACAGTTGGAGCAATAAGATTCTGTCATTGACATCAATGAAATTGAGGTTGAACCATACCCAAATGACACTTATTTTCATTTATCCACACAGGCCTTGATAGGCCAACTTTCACCTCAAACCTTGAAATTCAAAGGCCTCATAGGGGGACTTCCTATTATGGTATTAGTCGATACGGGCAACACTCATAACATTCTGCAACCTCGCATCGCTCAACACTTAAACCTCCCCACTAAAACTATCCCAAAATTTTCGGTTATGGTAGGCAACGGCTCCCATTTACAATGTCAAGGGATTTGCAACAATGTCCCACTTGTTCTTCAAACAAAATCCTTCAACCTATCATTCTACCTCTTACCTATTAAAGGAGCTGATGTTGTTCTCGACATGGCTTCGCTAAGAACACTTGGCCCCATTCAAGCATATTTTTCAACCCCTTCTATCACTTTCCAACATCAACAAAGCTCAATGACATTAAAAGGAGATCCGGCAACACATCCCTTCCACACCTCCTTCCACCAACTTAAACACCTCATACATAACAAACCCATCGCCTCACTTTACCTTATGACTTTCCAAGAAATTGACCCTCAAGACCCCATGTCTACCGCAACACCGTCCACTTTAGAAACAGTGTCCCAAACACTCCACCCAGCCATTTCTGCACTTCTTAACAAATACCCTACCATATTTCAACCCCCTTGTGGGCTTCCACTAGCCCGCCCTCATGACCACCATATCCCCTTACTACCTCACACACCCCCTATTAACGTCAAGCCTTACCATCATCCACACTCACAAAAAAATGCAATGACTACCATCATTTAGGATATGTTGCTTGAAGGCACTATCACTCCTAGTACAAGTCCCTTTTCATCACCAGTCCTACTAGTAAAAAAAAAGATGGGACTTGGCGTTTTTGTGTGGATTACAGAGCCTTGAATGCAGTAACCATTAAGGATAGGTTTCCTATTTCTACGATTGATGAACTGCTTGATGAACTAGGATCCACCCAAAATTTTACCAAGATTGACCTACGCTCTGGCTACCACCAGATCCATGTTACATCGGAAGACACTCATAAAACAGCTTTTCAAACTTTCGACGGGTATTATGAGTTTCTCGTTATGCCCTTTGGGTTAACCAACACCCCCTCTACATTTCAATCTGCTATGAATGACCTTTTGAGGCCATATCTTCGCAAGTTTGTGTTGGTTTTCTTTGATGACATTTTAATTTACAGTGCCAATTTTAATGATCATTTGTCTCATTTACAGGTTGTTTTTTATTTATTACATTCCCATTGTTTTGTTGCGAAACTGTCTAAGTATGTTTTTGCAGTGGACATAATTGATTACTTGGGACATGTTATTTCTGTTGGTTGTGTTGAACCATACCCAGAAAAGATTCAGGCAATGTTGGATTGGCCAGAACCTCGTTCACTCTTGACACTCAGGGGTCTTTTAGGCCTCACCAGATTTTATAGACGGTTTGTCAAAAATTACGCCACTCTCGCCGCTCCCCTCACCGATCTGTTACGCTTTACTAAATTTTCTTGGAGTACAGAGGCTAGCCTAGCCTTTACAGAATTGAAAAAAACTATGACTAAGATGCCGGTATTAACATTGTCGGACTTTAAAAAAAATTCAATCTGGAAACTGATGCTTCAGGTGTTGCCATAGGTGTTGTATTGTCTCAAGAGGGTCATCCAATCGCCTTTTTAGCAAGAAACTGAGTCCACGAATACAAGCAGCTTCAGTATACGTGAGGGAGATGTATGCCATCACTGAATCTATCAAGAAATGGCACCAGTACTTAATTGGCCAAAACTTCAACATCTACACAAATCAAAAGAGTTTAAGAAACTTATTGTTGCAGAAGATATAGACACGAGAACAACAAAAGTGGGATTCTAAGCTCTAAGGCTTTAACTTTGAAATTTTTTACAAACCTGATGCTCTTAGCAGGAAGTACTGTGACACTGAATCCTTGCTCCTTACAATCTCCTCGCCAATACCAACTCTTATTCAATAACTCCAGAGGTATTATGCAAAAAATCAAGCAGGCATTGCATTAGTGTCAAAGCTAACCCAACAGGAATAAGATCACAATCATTAAAAGTTCTCAAATGACTTACTATATTTCAACAACAAGCTTTTTATATCTAACTTGCTAGATCTACACAGGGCTCTCATCCATGAGTTTCATTATACTTCTTCAGTCGGCCATTCGGGTGTTAAACCCACAGTTGCATGATTAGCAACTTCCTTCTCCTGGACAGGTCTCTACACAGATGTAAAATTCTTTGTTAAAAACTGTACAACTTGTCAACTTAACAAGAATCAAACACAAAAAAAGAAAGGACTACTTCAACCGTTGCCTACCCCTTCTCAAGTCTGGGAGGATATCGGCATGAACTTCATTACACATCTTCCTAGTTCCATTGGCCACACGGTTATCTGGGTAATATGCGACTGACTCACCAAATATGCATATTTTATTGCCCCCCAACTAAGTTATCTGCCCAAGATCTCGCTTCACGCTTCTCGGTTGAAATCTTCAAACTTCACGGTATTCCGAAATCCATAGTGTCAGATCGAGATCCTCTTTTTTTGAGTAGTTTCTGGAAAGAATTTTTTAAAACCCACGGAACAATACTCATGTATAGTTCAACATACCATCCAGAAACAGATGGACAAACAGGAGTTGTTAATCGCAGATTAGAAACTTACCTTTGATGCTTCACAAGCGATCAACCACGCGGTGGTACAAGTTTCTTCATCTCGTTGAGTTCTGGTACAATACTTCCTTCCATTCTGCGATTCAAATGACTCCGTTCCGAGCACTCTATGGCCGCTCTCCTCCCTCCATTCTAGATTTCATTTCTAGATCTGTTTCGATTCTGTCTTTAGAAGATTCCTTGCAAACAAGAGAAGTCATCATCTCTCAGTTAAAACAAAACTTAGAAAAAAGCAAACAAAAAATGGAAGTCCAAGCAAACAAAAAGAGATCGAATTTTACCTTTAAAGTGGGAGATCTGGCTCTCCTTCGCCTCTAACCCTACCGGAAGCAAACAGTGGTACGCCGAACTTATCAAAAGCTTTCAAAACGATTCTTTGGGCCGTTTAAAATCACAGCACATATTGGTGAGGTAGCTTACAAACTCGATCTGCCACCCTCTTCATGAATCCACCCAGTTGTGCATGTTTTGCAGCTACGACCTTACTTTGACTCTCCACCTCACACTGATTTCTCAATTTTTTTTAAAGAAGGACGAGATTTTGTGAAGAATCTGCAACATAAAGACTCAAGTTTTGAAGAACTTGGAACTTTGCATGTTGACTCAAGTCTTGTGAATAACTTAGGTCCACCTTCACTCGTTAGTACTCTTCAGAAACCAAATGGTAACTCTACTTCACGTGCCCCTTTTATAAATAATTCCAACACTTCCAATTCAATTTCCCAAACTACCCCCACCGCCCCAGCTGTAGCGCATTCCAAAAGCCATCTAACGACTACTTTGCACATTCCTACTCAATTTACTGCCACGCCTACCCATTCCCACGTGAAACCAATTCAACTCTCTTCACTAGCCCGGGCCCACCCACCATTAACTACAACACTCCATCAGAATACTCATCATCACTCTATCCCACCTACGCCGCCCTATGAACCTTTTCCAGCCCCATCAACTTCTTCTTTCCCTTCTCCCAAGACACCCTTCCCAATACATACTATTCCCCACCTTTCCCAACAACCTAATCACGTGGCCTTAGATTCTCCTTGGATTCCCACTGCCCCACCTATACCACCTTCCCCTTTACCAAATTCTCACACCTTCTCTCATAATGACATACCGCATAACAATTATGTTCTTGGAAAATCGCAAATTGCAACTAATTATGTGAACCTTGAGGACAAGGTTCTTTTCAGGCCCAGAAGTATTGTTAGAAGGCCCATTTTCAAGCATAAAAGGAAGACTCAACAACCCACATGGCTTAAGGATTACTATCAATATTAATAGGGGTGTATTAGAAATTTTCATTTAATTATATTTTTCTGCTGCAACTTAGTTGTATTTTTGTATTAGTGGCTTAGGCCCATTTATCTTCCAAAAAACCCTAAGTATTTAAATGTTGTTTCAGACTTAGAGAGTTATAAATGAAAATTAGAAAAGTTGTTATTATGTTTCTTCTTTCTTTGCAACCCTAGATCTAGTGTAGACTAGTGTAGAGTATCAGTTGAGTTGATAATGGGGGAGACAGCTGCAACACGTTGTTGATGATATCTTCTTCTTGGTTTTCTATGTCGAACAACACTAACATCTTTCTCTTTCTTCTTAGAAAAACTACTTCCAAAATTCTTGATGCCACTAGAGGAACCTCCTTCTCTAGCCAAACGTCCCTCACAGACACCATCTTCAAGTCGCATCCCCATATTCACCATCTCAGTTAAATCACTCTGTGCGCTTGCAATCATTCTTTCATAGTAAAAAGAGCTCAAGATTTTTAGAAATATCTTCGTCATCTCCTTCTCTTCTAGAGGAGGACAAATCTGGGCGGGAACCTCACGCCATCTTTGTGCATATTCTTTGAAGGATTTTGTCTTTTGGGGACATAGCTTGGAGTTGATCTCTGTCCGGAGTCATGTCAACATTATACTTGTACTGTCTGATGAACAGTTCTCCCAACTAATTGAAAGTGTGAATCTAGGTGCTATCCAAACTTATATACCATTTAAGGGCAGCACCAGTCAAACTATCTTGGAAGTAATAAATCAATAGTTGATGGTTATTAGTCTGGGTTGACATCTTCCTTGCATACATAGTCAAATGGCTTCGTGGACAGGAATCCCCTCTATACTTTTCAAAATCAGGCACCTTAAACTTGTGCGAGATATTCACATTCGGCACGAGGCACAATTCATGGGCATTCTTTCCAAACAAATCTTTCCCTTTAAGGGCCTTGATTTACCTTTGCATTTTTAGGAACTGGTCTTGAAATTCATCCATCCTTTCGTAGACACCAATACTCTCGCTAGGAGCAGTGTGGAAAATGGGTTCTTCAACATGTGGAACGGTGTGAACCACGGGAGGTGGCACGGATACAACAATAGTAATAACAGGAACTTCAGTAACTGGTGGTTGATATCCTTCCGGAACAAAATTTTGAGGCATCCCCTAAGGAAAATTGGGAGGCATTTGCTGTTGAGGAGCACTGACAGGTGCCATAGAAACAGTCACAAAAACAATCTTGGAGATCACCTTTCTCTGAGGAGGAGTTGGCTGATTCTGAGCAGCCACCAAAACTTCCATAATGGTAGAGAGCCTTTTCAAACTGTCTTTCAAAGTAGTCACTTTCTCTCGGAGCTCGATATTCTCTTACTCTAGTTGATCCATCCTTCTTCAATGACTAGATCGAGTGTTGTACTGATGAAACAGCTTGACTAACGGAGACAAAAGACATGGATAAACTTGCGCAATGCAAAAACTCAATGTTGAATGATGCATAATATGCAATGCAAAATAAGTTATTTGTTTTCAAGGAACTTAATGATCATAAAAATTGTAAACATAAAAAAGAGATGATACTTTTGAATAGATGAAAAACCTTATTTCATTAATAATAGGAAGGATTACAATTTGAAGTACAATTTCAAAAGATCCTAAAAATACAATAGGAAAACAGCTAAATCCTATGGGTCATATGGAATTCCCTCTGAAGAAAATCCAACTCCTTGTTGATGCTTCCTCTTCTGCCTCTTCAACTGAGCATTTTTAACCACAAGTTAATCGACAATCTTCTTCCAAGCCCCTGAAGTAGGAAGAATATCAGAATACTCATGAACACTAGGATTTGGCTGGACGCTAGTGAAAAATAAATTCTCTTGCTCCTCTTGTTTCTCTTCAACACGTCACAAAAGGATCTCGATCAAATCATTCTTTTCCTTCAACTGTTTCTCCAATTGCATCTTCTCAGCATTTGAAGCATGGTACTTGTTATCCCAAGTGTCTCTTTCTAGCTTCAACCTTGTCAAAACTTCTTGAAACTCTTCCCTATTCTCAATGGGAATGGTGGACGATGATGATATGACAAATGGTAGTGAAGGCCTCTTAAGGGGGTATGTCATTTTGAGTTCACAAGCTCTGGCATGCACCCACTGAGTGTAGGGCTCAAAGGCAATGCAATTCTTCTTCTCCAACTAATCCTTACCATTCCTATGAATATTGCGCCAAGCACGCATAACCTTATCCTTCAAATATAAATGCCCTTCTCCATTAAGGTAAAAGAAACCTGCTACCAGAATGTTGCGAGGCATGTCCTTCATACGATATCCAAACTGACTCCCTGCAAGAATAGGTTTATAACTAATTCCTCCTTGTATACCAAGAAAATGTATTTTAGGGAATTCCCCACAACTGTCAATGATCACTCCAATATCATAAGCTAGGTTATACCAAGTCAAATTTTCTTGAGTAAGAGACATAATCCTTTGAGACCACCTAAGCTTTTCTGGATTCTCCACAAAGAGTCTAAATCAGAGCAAGTGCGATCTAAACCACTTGTATAACAAAGGTGCACAACACGTGATGGCTCCACCACCTTTAGAAGTCCTAAGGTGAATAGAATGGTAAGTGTCTCCAATTAAAGTAGGCACTAGATTACCAATCAAGAATATCCGGATGGCATTAACAAAATTGTCAATGTTTGGGAATAGTACAAGACCATAGATAAGCAATGCGAGGATAGCTTCAAAAGTATCCCTACTATATGCTTTGGCTAAGACAAAAGCCTTCCCCATCTAGAACCTAGAAGTCAACCCTTGGATTCCCCCTTTGGAAGTAAGATTAGCTTTCACATCATATGCCTCTAAATGAAGGGCTTCTGCAATGACGGAAGGTTCGGGAATCTTCTCTAAACCACTAAAAGGCATCTTGTTTGATACTGGAAAACCAACCCAATTGGAATATTCCTCTAAAGCAGGAACAAGCTGATAATCAGGGAACGTGAAGCAATGATAAAGAGGGTTATAAAACTGCATAAGAGTGTCAAGAACTCCATCTTTAATCTTGGTCTTAAGAATACCCAAAATTTTTCCATAACAACCTCTGAAATCCTTAAGACTAGATACCATGGATCCTAACTTTCTCAAATATATCAAATCAGGATTTCTGAAGCTATACTTCTTAGTGTTCCTTCTTCCAAAATCCATGATGATGATTCCTATGATGTTTACAAAGAAAAGACATCTAAGTTCCTTGAAACCAAGCAAAAAGAGTTTTCATGGATGCATAAATGCATGCCTATGCAATAACCACAAACAAGGTCACACACAAGGTTCAAAGGTTTGACGTCACGAGTATTGAGTCATGGGTCTAACCATCCCATAAGATATGTACTATGAGTTTATTGCACCTGTAGAACAAGGTTCTAAAAGGGTTCCCAAAGTCATTGAGTCGTCTCTTAGATATTATTAGGGGTGTACATGGGTTGAGTCAACCTGGAAAACCCGGTCAAACCCACACAAAAAAACCCAAAAAATAGATTGGATTGGGTAATTGGGTGGGTATGGTTTTAAAAATAAAAAAATCCATTAAAAAAACAGGTTCCGGGTAAAATCGGACCCGACCCAAAAAACCCACAGACCTGGTTTGTATCATTATTATTATTAATTTTAGGAAAGGAACAAAGAAATTTGAAACGTCTCCACTTTAGTCCTCAACAGATTTTATTGTGAAAAGTCCAAAGGTCTATATTTATTTCAATTCAATTTATTCTTATGCCTCAATTTCAATTTTCAAAATGGTTTCTTCATCTTCTTCTAACTTCTCAAAATTCCAAAGGTTTTTTATTGTTGTCTTTGTAGAAGCAAGCTTCACTCATATTGAGTTTTGATGAAGACAACACAATAAACTCTCTACAAAGATAATGTGCAAAAAGAAAGAGAATCAAGATGCATAAAGTACAAGAAGCTCAAGTTCAAGAAGATATCCTAAGTGCTATCAAGGTTGAACAAAGCTTCAAGGGTTCAAATGTCATGAAGATCAAAGGTTGAACAAAGGTATAACAATGTCATATAAATGATTATACAAGTGTTCACATGTCTTGCATTTTGCATATCCTTGATCTAGTGCATTGCATACTTTTTATGGAAAGTTCACTTTGTTTTCTGAAACTTTTTATTGAGGCTTCAACACTGTTAATCGATTAACATGTGGGGTTAACCGATTAACGTATTCAAAATTTGAATATTTTCAAACGTTACAGGGGTGTTAACCGATTAACCTATATGGTTAACCGATTAACACTGCTACTGTAAGCGAAAAATGGTGACTTTTCATGGAAAAGTGCATTGCCTTCTCATCTCTTTTCATTCCTTTGCTGCATATTTCACATACCTTTTTGGAGGGGTGTTCTACTCATATTTAAACACTTCATTTTCAGATTTAACACTCACCTCCTAACATTTTCAAATCATAAATTCACTCATACTTTCATATTTCAAAATATTGTTCAAGTGTCCATTCAAACATTTTTCTTGAGAGAAACTTCTGCATATCCTTCACAATATATCATTGTTTCATCTCATTCTTGTCAAGAACACTTGTATACATTGTTTGAGTGATATTGTTTCAAAGGAGAAGATCGACTATCAAGGTTGATATCAACATACTATCAAGACATAATCTCATTATCAAGAATATTTTTCTGTTTTACCTTGTTGTCCAGGATTGTTGGAAACAAGTGAGTTTTTTTGAAGAGGATTGTTCTTCATACACTTATTTACCTATAGGTTAGATAGTAAGCATCACTATTGGTGTGATTAGGCTGTACAATAATTCTAAACTATAGTGAACTCTCTTTCGTGTTGAAGGAGGAGTGGAGTACTCTCGGGCTGTGAGGGGAACCACTATAATTCTCTTGTGTCATTTTTCCTTTCCGCACTTTACTTTCCAGCACTTATCATAAAACGGAAAAATAACCAAGAACCGTTAAGAAGATCGAAGAAATTTTTAAGAACCTAATTCACCCCCCTCTTAGGCGCATTTACACTTACAGTCTTAAGTTAGTTTCGATTTCTAAAACCACTTACCCTCAATTAAAATTTAAAACCCAGAACTTACTATCCACTTTTCACAAGCCCACAAAACAAGGTAGTAGTTATAACTCATTGTGTTGGTTAATCAATCAATTACATAAATGGTAAGTATATTTTCATGTTTTTTCTTATTTTTCATTCATGTTGATGAAGTTACATGATTTTTTTTGAGTGTGTGAGAGTGAGTGTTCTAAAATTTGATGAGCCATGGTTAGCTCCTAATAAAAAAATTAAGTTTGTCTCGATACTTTCTGGGTATTGATGATAGGTATTCTATGGACATTCTATCCAACTCTTTACCATCTTTTAGTCTATAGAATGGATTGTTTATTGACAAATATTAATACCTTTTATAGTTTATACTATGGCAAGTCATTTTTATGGATTTATATTAGTGTTTTAGATTTAACTTAAAGTACAATTGTATAGTTCCAATTATGCAGAATGATATTTGTAATTTCATCATGCCATTGGTTTTAAATATGAAAAATTGTGATTTAGTTTCAATCATAGATATAAAATTGTTATGCTATAACCATGTTTTTTCTATACATATTCTTTTTTCCATTTTCAATGCTAACCTGGAAGTAAACATATTTAAGTTGTATTCAATTATTAATTTCTGTGACTTTTATCCTTGTTATCTTCATTTTTGATAATTGTATCCTTTAAACAAGTCCTTCAAATATTACTAGAGTTTCCTGCATCAGGCAATTGGATGTCGCATTTTCACCAAGCTAAGGGTAAAAGGAGTTACAAAATATTTTTTTCTTCAAGCAATGGAACTCAAAATCAGCGGTACAAGGGGTGCCGCAACCCTTACAAACGCCAATCAACTAAGGCTCAGAAGAGGAACAATAAACCAGTCATAGAAAGATAGCCTAACCTTAGTCTTGAAGGTAACTAACCATTTCCAACTAAAAAACTGAATAGCATTCACACAATTAAAGATAGAAAGCTTCTGATTTCTAAAAACAACTCCATTCCGCCTATACCATAACATCCACTGAGTCGTGTACCACACTATAACACCCTTCCTATTTCCTGTCCTCGCTCTTATTATACCTTCGAAACTGTTAAGGGAATCCAAAGGGTTAGTGAAAATCGGACAAACAATACCCAGCCAATTTTCAATACCAACCCACACCTTAGCAGCATAATTGTAACAAAAGAAAACATGAGGAATTGTTTCGTCGAACAATCTACATTCAGAACACAGCAGGTCCCCGTCCAACATAGAAACATTTTTCTTAGCTAGTTTGTCTTTAGTAGCAATTCTTTGATGCAGAAGTCTCCAAAGAAAGAAACTCACCTTTGAAGGGACTTTCGCCTCCCAAACCTTCTGCAATCCGTCCACCACTACTGCATCCAAACCTGTCGAGGACATTCCACCACTCATCCTCTTGTAACAAGATTTGAATGAAAATTCCTCAACCCCTACTCCATTGAGTACAGAACCAGAATGCCATACGAAAACATCAGTCGCCCCCCTAATAGGCCTCACCTGCTCCAGCAACTCCAAGTCTCCTCTTTCTTTCTCCATGACAGAATCAACAGGAAATGGACTAAAACTCAGGTTCCACTTCCACGCATTTCCCTGCCACTCACCAAGATCAGAAATCGCACATTTAGCATCCTTAGCAAATTGAAAAAGATTCAGAAAGACCTCCTTTAGAGGAATATCAGTCACCCAGCAGCTGTACTAAAATGAGATTTTATCACCTTTGCCAAGACTACACCTAATATTCTCACCAAACCAATTCCTCTTGGACACACTTTCATACCCTGCATCCTTCAAATCCTTCCACCATATTGAATCATTTTTAACACTAGCCTCTCCTTCATAACAACATAAATCAAGATGAAGATTCTCTTCATACTTACTAGTTAACACAGACTTCCAAATGCTACTCTCCTCCTTCAACAACCTCCACTGCCATTTCAATAACAAGGCATTGTTGAAGCTTGATAGATCCTTTATCCCCAGCCCCCCTTTCTCCTTCGATTGGCAAATAGAGTTCCAATCTACCCAATGGATACGTTTACCGCTGTAACACCCTCCCCACAAGAATCTACTTTGTATACCCTGCAAGGCCTTTAAGACTCCAACCGACACTTTATAAAAAGAGAACAAGAATAAGGGCATAGCATTGATTACTGAGTTAATAAGCACCAATCTACCACCAAAAGACAGCAGCCTCCCTTCCAGTTAGCTAACCTTCTATCCACCTTCTCGATTAAACCTTTCCACGTACTCTTCAACCTAGGGTTGATCCCTATAGGAACACTAAGGAAAGAACATGGAAACTCAAAAACCTCACAGTGCAGGAAATGCGACGCCCTCCTCAAGAAATCTCCATCCACATTTATACCTCCTATCTTACTTTTGAAAAAATTCACCTTTAAACCTGAAACCAATTCAAATCCCCTGAGAATAGCTTTGATACACCACAAATTACTCCAACAAGCCTTTCCCATCATCAACGTATCGTCCGCAATTTGAGTTATGGAAAGCTTCAGCTCCGAGTCAATCTGATAACCTTCATACAAACCTACAGATTTAGCCTTTTTAACTAGTTTAGTCAGAACTTCCATCACAAGAATGAAAAGAAAAGGAGATAATGAATCCCCTTGCCTCAACCCCTTTTCCACTTTAAACTCCTCCGTGGCACTACCGTTAACCAGAACGGACATAGACCCCGCACAAACCAAAGCCTGAATCCAGCTGATCTATTTACCACCAAAATTAAACTTTTTAAGAAAAGAGATAAGAAAGGACCAGGACACGCAGTCATAGGCCTTCTCGAAGTCAATCTTCATAAACAAACAACTTCTATTTCTACATTTAGCCAGATCTATTATCTCATTCGCCACCACTATACCATCAAAAATACACCTTCCAGGCACGAAAACCGACTGCTCTGGAAAGACTAAGGAGAAAACGACCTTCCTTAACCTACCAACCATCAATTTAGACAGAATTTTATGATAACAGCTTACTAGACATATAGGTCTATAATCCAACAAATGTTGAGGATTCTTAGACTTAGCAACCAGATTAATGAAGGATGCCGTCACAGCCTTAGTTAAGATAGGTCTATCATAGAAATCTTTCACAAACCTATACACATCCTCTTTTATAATCTCCCAACAGCCCTGAAAAAACGCAAACGAAAAGCCATCTGGACATGGGCTTTTATCCCCCATTACACCCCTAAACATCCTCCTTGATCTCCTCTCTAGTGAACTCTTCTTCCAAGCTACACTTAGCATCTTCTGACAGACACATTAAATCGATATCTTCGAACTTAGGCCTCCTACTGCAACTTTCTTTAAAGCTTTCAGCAAAAAACAACCTCACTTCATCCTTGACTCCTTTGTCATCTTCTATTTTCCCTCTTTCTGAATTTACCCACTAGATTCCATTCCTTTGCCTCCTTCTTCTAACTGCTTGATGAAAAAACTTAGTATTATTATCACCTTCCTTAAGCCATAAGTCTTTAGCTTTTAGCCTCAATAGCTCCTCTTTACTATTCAACGTCCTCCACACATCCTCAGTTGCCTTTGTCTTTCTTGAAGCAAAATCTTGAAAACTAGAGAATCCAAGACTTGCTACTTCTGCATCAAGATCATTCAGGTCCTTGACTGCTTCCTCAATTTTGATGTCAACCCACCCATACACTTCCCTACTCCACTACCTTAATTTCTTTTTCAAACCTCCAAGCTTAATTTTCAAAACAAAGTCTCCTCTGCCAAATATGTTCATCTCCTCCCAATTAGACTTCACAAACGAGCAGAATTCAGGATGACTAAGCCAACTATTGTTAAACCTAAAAGGTTTGGGCCCCCAGTCCGTAATCTTCGCTAATAACCACACAGGACAGTGGTCAGAGATATCCTTTTTCCCAATCATCTGCCCCCAAATATTCCAATCCTCGACCAACTTATCAGAGAACAGAATTCTATCTATCCTGCTCATAGAATTCACAGCCCTGTTGAACCATGTGAAGGTTCCATCTACACAAGGAGCGTCTACACATTCAACCTCCCTTATGAAACTTCTAAACTCTTTCATCTCTTTTCTATCTCTGATTCTCCTTATCCCTTTCCTTTCCTCCTTAAAAGCTACCGAATTGAAGTCTCCTCCAATGACCCAATCTCCATTTGCTAACCTCCTTTTAAGTTGGATCAAACTTGACCAGAGTAACCTCTTCTTATCTATGGAACACCCTGAGTAGATATTCACAAGATACAAAATTCTCCCTTTAAATTTCACTTTTAATCCCAGAAAACCTCCCCCCTTGAAGCTACACTCAGGGACAAATAACTCCTTAGACCACAGGATGACCATCCCACCCGCCAAACCCTGAAAGTTAGAAGCAGACCACTCTACCTCCTCGTTGCCCCAAAGAGAGGAAGCAAGAGTATAATCAAAAACCTCCTTTTTCGTCTCCTGAATAAAACAGACATCCACTATATTTTGTTGAATTAAATGCGCAACCCTTTTCCTCTTCACCACATTCCCACTTCCACGCATATTGAAAGATAAAATATTCATCATAAACCAATCGTCTTAGCCACCCTCTTTTTCTTACTTAATTCGTCCCTCTTCTCAAGCTCTTGGATATCTCTCAACAAATCAACATCATTCCCTTCGTCTACCACCCCCAGAGACCCAATCAATTCCCTCACCTTATTTGCATCTCTACTCTCCAATTCTTTCCAGAATATTTTATTCCCTCTCAACACATCAGAATCTGAGACTGAGTGGCACCGTTCTTCACAAGGCTCTTCTTCACTCCCTTCTTCTACCCCCCTACTATTACTTTTCACCCTTTTACTAGAGACTTCCTCCAGATCAGCACTAGAGGCTTCCACTGGCGACAGAACCACTCCTTTCCCAGGTAAACCGAAAACATCACCTTTTTCCACTCCATTGCCCTGTAGAGGGGATAGAGTCTCAGGAACAAAGGAGAATTCACCAGAATTCCATTGGGCCTCTGACCTGCTACCAACACCATCTGCTCCAGAACACTCTCGGGCTGCTACTTTGAAATGGGCCTTAATTAATCCACCAAAAGAAAGTTTCCTAGGGCCCACCCTCGCTTCCTAAAAAGTAGACACTTCCTTGTACCCACATTTGTTTGGATTACCTAGGTTAGTACCTTCGTTAAAAGCTGATTTTGACCTTTCTCCTCTCTCCTGACCCACCAACTATGCAACAGATACCTCAGCGGCTACTATACTATCACAATGCATCTGCTCTGACACACTTTTCGTGGCATAATAAGAAACAAAAGAACCATTATGGCAACCTTCCACCGACCTACTTCTGACACTGTCAGTGTCTCGATTCTCGTTCTCTTCTCCTTCCTCCTCCCTACCTACAAACTCCTCCCCTGAGCTCCACCACCTTCCTTGTCCAAAAGTTAAAGAATCCTCGAATTCAACCGATTCTAAAATAGACGAATCATCCATCTTGATAATGGGTTTACTAAAACCAAAGCTCTTCGTAACCTCGAGCATTCTCACTCGATGCACTAAGCCATTTATAGAAACTTTGAATACTTCGTCTATATTGAACCCGCAAGACGTTCTAATCATAATGTTAGTGTTTACTGTGAATTTTGGTAAACAACCTCTGGTATATCAATTTTAAATAAAAACTGACTAACTTACAGGATCGACCACACAAATCCTAGGACATGTGCTAAATTTTAAGAGAGAGCGAATATAACTTGAAATAAAGGAAATGTAAACTGAACTCCATATTCGACAATGCTGAAAAAAGAAACCTAAGTGAACTCCACGTTCGACTACTTGCAGTAAAGTAAAAGCTTGGAAGTTAAAAGGCTGTAAATAAAGAATGCAGAATTTAAAGGCGTCGAAAGTAAAAGACAAGAAGTAAAAAGCTTTGAAAATAAGGCTTGAAGATAAAGACTTGAATTGATAAAAAATGCAGGAAGATAAATTACTGTCGAAGGTAAATGACAAAAAATGTAAAAGTGCTTGAACTCCACGGTCTTGAATGTAAAAGATGCAGAAAAATCAGTGACTGTCGAAAGTAAATGACCAGGAAATAAATGACTTTAAAAGTAAATGCAATGATGTAAAAGCTTTTGAAGATAAAATGCAATGAACTCCACGTTCTTGAAAATAAAGACTGGAATTGATAAAAGTGCAGTCGAAAGTAAATGCGGAAAGATAAATGACTTTAAAATAAATGACTTGAAGATAAAAGACTTTGAAAGTAAATGCTTGAAGATTAAATGCTTGAATGTAAAGATGCAAGAAGATAAATGTCGAAAGCTTTTAAATGAAAGTAATTATATGTCTAAAATGCTTATTCATAATTCTTGGATGGTAGAGTAATTGTATGTAGTCTTTTTGTTATTGTTTGTGGTGTCCTTAGAATGTATCATTCTGTTCTTCATTGAGTGTAATGCGGACTTTGATAGCCTAAATAAATATGTGCCTGTGTTTTATTGCAATACAGGTATGCTACAAATATTGAGAATAAGCGAATTGAACTCTTTCACGGGCCCAATGAAGGGTAGACAAAAGAAAATGTCTTCCTAGCTTCCGGTAAGTATCCAGGCTTCTTCGTATCTGTTACATAAAATAACTTGTCTTGCTATCTTCTTTCTTATGCTTCGTTTATATGACTCGTGGTTGTATTCATTTTGCATTTGTACCGTGACAGGACCTAAGTTAGCAAATATTCATGCAATATAGGAGGAAGCATAGATAGAAATATGTGACTGTATGATTGGAGGAGTCCTTAATCGTTTCAGTGAAAGTGAGAGATGCAGGATATCGGTGTAGCTGAGAGATGCATGATAAACTATTTGGCAACAAGTGTTATAGCATTATCACAGGTAAGAAGTTCACTGCTAAAATCAGATATTTTGTATTTCTTTTATTTATACTGATGCACTTATGTTGGAGGCTTTAGTAAGTGCAACAATCTAACATAGGAACTTTTTTTTGATAAAATTTAGGATAGATTTTTTTTTTACAATCTAGGATAAGAAGTTAATAAACTTGCAAAAGTACTATAATCTGATTGTTCAGCAGATTGTAATTCTTAATTCTTATAAAGAGACTATTATGCTACTAAAGAATTTCTGTTCTTAGGGCACACCGTTTTTTCACTCAGGTGATGAGATACTCCGCTCAAAGTCACTGGATCAAGATTCATACAATTCTGGGGATTGGTTCAACAGGTATTCTCTATATATTCAATTTCTGCTATGCATATTAACTATCACTGTTAGTGTTTTAACCTTGCCAAAATTAGTATCATCTATATCTTTATAGTGGTTACTATGTTATTTTTGCAGATTTAGTGTTACTTAGTAATCTGCTACCTTTTGCACCTAACTTCACTTTGAATCTCACAATTTCAGGCTTGACTTTGCATACAATTCCAATAATTGGGGAGTTGGCTATGCAATAATTTCGGTACTTAATTCATATAAGTTGTTTTCAGTTTATTTCTATTACCTCGTCAGGATAGCTTAAAAAAACTTATAGGTTATATGAAAAAATTTGACTTGATTTTATCCTTTGTTATGCATATAGCTTATGTGTAAGTGTTTATATGATAAGAGCTTAAGTAACCTATTTATCCAAACAAGGCCTTAATTTGTAACAACAAAAACAACTAACATTTAGTGTTGCTTCTTCACAACCTTATTTCTTGTATTAAATAGCTTTGTATTGGGATTTTTTTTCTCTTTTAATTGGGGAGTTGGCCATTGAGGCATAATTCTTCCACCGTCAACTTATTTTGAAAAGGTATTTTATCATTACCAATGTTTCTTACACGAGTTCCCACATTTTCAAGCTGGATGCAAGGACTGTTTGTGGGAAAACATTATTTTTTTCCATTATTTCAATTGTATACATGTTCTTATTAATATTTGGTTTAATATATTTATTATGTTGTTAGATTAGTAACAACATGCTTTCTGTTTTGATAATAGTAAAACATTTTTACTATTAACTTGGTTTATCAATTCAACTTTACGATTTAGGTTTTAAAACTCTCTTGCGATCACGTTGTGGTCGTGTAAAGGCTTTTGTGATATTGGTTGACATGCGTGATCCCCGACTCTTGGCAATTACAGAAGCAGAACACCAATTCTTTTAAGCCTGATATGATGGATATGCTTCTTCTAATGCCAATGGAGATGGAGTTTGCCGCTCAAATTCTCTAACTGTGACATTATGCTGCTCAAATAATCGTATGATGCTTCTAATGCCAATGGATATGCTGCTTCTAATGCCAATGAAGATGCAGTTTACCCAAGAGGATATCAACTATTTACAATCAACATTATGCTTTAATTTTTCCATACTAAGAAAACATAGATACAAAGTATTTAATATGAATATGTGTATATTGAATAATGGTAATGAAATAAGTTTTGTTGACTTACTGTCATGTAGTGGATTTATCTTCAAGCCCACTTTATAATTAATAAATATGTAGTTTCATTTGTTTTTATAATAAAAAATTGCTTCTAGCACAGTTCACAAGTGTTAAAGAAAATCAACATGGCAAAAATTTGTCATAGTCTCAACTATATATCTATTAAAAATTTGTCCAAAGTGTTAAAAGAAAATCAACATACAAAATTACTCTCATGTAGTGGTTTCATCCACTAAAAATCAACATAGAAAGAAAGTGTTAAAGAATACACAAATTAGTGAAATTTGTCTTAGTCTCAACTATATATCTATTAAAATTGAATGCAAAAAATACTCTTTAATTTACCCTTGCATTTTTAAATTATTACAGTGGCAAAAAGTAAAAAATCAATACACATTTGTATAATTATTCTAATAAATGAAGTTTATAGGATTATTATTCATTACCTAAATTAAAGATATCGTTTCATATACATGCATAACTATTACTCTCAAATGTGCATTTGAATTGTTCTTGGAATTAAATTATAACACAGACACTATCAATTAGATTCAGGAAAAAAACATGCATAAATATTGTTCTCAATGTGCATTTGAATTGTTGCTCATGAAATGAAATTATATCACGGGACACTATCAGTTAGATTCAATCGGAAAAAAAAACATAAATTTTTCTCTCAGTGTCCATTTGAATTGTCGTTCATATAAAGAAATTATAACACAGATCTAAACAAACAATAAAAACACTTCTTTAAGATTAATTAACTAATAACGCGCGGCAACGCGCGCGCCCGTGTGGACGCACGGGTCTTTTAATAGTAAATGACTTTAAAAGTAAATGCAATGATGTAAAAGCTTTTGAAGATAAAATGCAATGAACTCCACGTTCTTGAAAATAAAGACTGGAATTGATAAAAGTACAGTCGAAAGTAAATGCGGAAAGATAAATGACTTTAAAATAAATGACTTGAAGATAAAAGACTTCGAAAGTAAATGCTTGAAGATTAAATGCTTGAATGTAAAGATGCAAGAAGATAAATGTCGAAAGCTTTTAAATGAAAGTAAAAACAAGGTCTAAGATAAACTTAACTGAAAATAAAGATTCAAGGAAAAGTTAAGACATGAAAGGTAAAGTTCAGGAAAACGTAAAGTGCTGAAACAAAAACATGATGAAGATAAATTGCATTGATGAAAGAAAGTGGTGTTACATTACGTACATTCTCACGAACTCGTTTCTCTACACGCGGGTACTTTGAGTTTCTTTGAGTAACTTGTACAAAAATATGAACACCCTTATTCTATAGAAATAACTCCTATTTATAGTGTTAAGAAATAACTACTAAGTGGTGGTTATGCTTCCAAACGTGTCCTCTTGGCGCCTTTCTCCATTTCAATTGCTCCCACGTTCAGCAACTGATCCTTTTGAAATTCAAACATTTGAGATTTTCCCTCCAGCCTTAATGTGATAACTGTAACACACGTTTCAACATTCTCACGGTCGAAGTATCTCCCAACACTTAGCCATATTTGAGGCTTCCAAAACCCCTATTCGACTCAGGCTTCACCACCAAAACTGGGTCGAAGCCTTCTTTATGTTAAAAATAATTTTTTAACTTAAAATAGCTTTGATTCCTTCTAGCGTCGAAAGTAAGGGTTAACAAATTGCCCCCCAAGAAATGTCCTTTTGCCAGAATTGGTGAGAAGGTCATTTTTTTTATTCAACACCCACTTCGACGCTTGTTTGCATGGCTTTAACTGAATAATCCACTAATCACTCAGTGACTCAACTGTTCAGTTTCTCTAACCCACGCTTATGACATCATGTCATCATGACAAATCCTTAAACGTCTCTTCAGCCGCACTCATCATAACTCCTTTCTTGAAAATATATGTTTGCAGTCTGAACATAACTGCTACCACTCATCACACTTCCAAGAGAAAGACACGCGTCCCACTGCCTTCTCAACTTCAACGGTGGATCCAAGGCTCTTAGGATTTTCAAAACGTCTATAAATATCCATTTTCACCATTTGGCGAACTTTTCACACTCTCATACTCTCAAGCAACCTTCTTTTCTCTTTCAGTTTTCTTTACGCAAAACCCAGAAAAGCACCACTTCTTTTCATTTTCTCTAACAATGGTGTCTTCCCAAGTGAATCCTAAACCAAAGAAAACCCAAAGAGGCAAGGCTACTCAATTCAAACAAGCCATTCCTCCATTTACAAACATCACAGCCCCCCAAATAGTGGATAATTGCTGTTGCCTGCCGGAACCCACCACCAAAGAAGCACGGGCCATATATAAGTCTCAGATGATGATTCCTTTAGTCGTTTCTGACAAACCTTATGCACTGTCTGGTCCTCTAGCTGATGTTAACATTTCTAATGAGAAACTAAGTGAGTTTCTCCCCTCTTACCAGAAAACAAGGCCATTAGGACAAAAAATCTTTTCCAAAATTAATGTTTCTGATGAAACCTCTCCTGAAGAAATTCCACTGCCCAAGATCAATGTTAGCTATCTCACTGATGGCACAAGGCTAGTAAGAGTTGTTAATCCCTTGAAGGATTTTGACCAATGGATGACGAAGATGGAAAAGGTCAAGTCTGAACATTGGAAACACATAGGGATTTATGACCTTCTCATGCTGTCGAAGACCAGCGTACCATACTGCTTGAACATGCTGGAAGCGTCCTTATGTTTTTGGGACAGCACCCACTACATCTTCCATCTGCCATGTGGAATGGTTACCCCCACACTGTTTGACTTGGCTGCCATCACAGAGCTTCGCCCAGATGGCCTTATTTACAACCATGAAGAAGATGCTGAGGATATCATAGGCATTTCAAGTTCCAAACTCACCTACACCCACTTCATCAAACACTACTTCGATGCAGGTCATGATGAAGTATCTGATAAAGAACACATTGCATTTCTCACCGTATGGCTGTCGAGATATGTTTTCTATACAAAATCCTTGCAAGTAGCTAAGAAGTACTTGCCCCTTGCTAACCAGCTTCACAATAACAGAGGGGTCTGCTTAAGTGAACTCATCCTGGTGAACCTTTATGAGTCCATCAGTGAAGGGGCTTCTCGACTGAGGCACATAGAAGCTCAAGGTTCTGTACACTTGAGTGAACCTCTTTGGCTGCTTCAACTGTGGCTCAATGCAACATTTGAAGCTAGCCTTCCCAGAAAAGGGCTAGTTGACGAAGCCTCCGCTGAGATAAGGGAGAGGAGCGTCGAATGGACCCGTTTGGTCAAACTTACTCCCAATGATGATGGTGAAACCCTTCAAGGGGCCTTCACCAGCTATATCATGATGTTTGCCAAGCGCTATGAGTTTACTCCCAGCATGGGACCCTTTGCTCAAAGAAGATATGGCCCTGTGTGGTTTACAAGGCCATTTCCAAACCCTCACCAGACTCTTGACAGTAAATCTCTTGCTATTTGGGAAGCCTTTTTAATTCCTAGATTCATTTTCCAAAGGCTGAACTTGGGGAGAGGCATATCAGCACAGATTGCTTACCAACCAAATCTTGTCTCTCGATAATTTAGGCTGGCCCAGAGCTTTCCTCAATGTTTATATGAGAGGAAAGGCCAAGTAATCCTTCATACTGCAAGCTTTGGTGAAGAAGAAGTCACCAGTACACTCGTCAGCTGGAATGAGAGAGGAGGAGTTCTATCTCCCGTGTTTTTTGAGCATTCTTTCTTATGCACTTCATCATTCCACCACTGGTGGTCGAAGCACTACCATGAGCATTTTCTTGATGTGGCTACATTTTCTTCATTGCTTGACCAAGCTTTTATAGATGTTCAGGACAAGACGAAGAAGAGTAAGTTCACTCACCTCCAAGAAATACAGGCTTTCCAAAAATACTTTGAAACTGTCTATCGACCAGATGATCTTGGTCGAACCATTCACGAGGCTGCTATTACTTTAAAGAGAAAATTTCTACAACAGTTGGATCAACTAAAAATCCCTTCAGACGTCCCTCGTGAGAGACGTCCCCCAAGAAGATATACTTATCCATAAACACTGAAATTTTATGTCTAAAGTGCTTATTCATAATTCTTGGATGGTAGAGTAATTTTATGTAGTCTTTTTGTTGTTGTTTATGGTGTCCTTAGAATGTATCATTCTGTTCTTCATTGAGTGAATGCTGACTTTGATAGCCTACATAAATATGTGCCTGTGTTTTATTGCAATGCAGGTATGCTACAAATATTGAGAATAAGCGAATTGAACTCTTTCACGGGCCCAATGAAGGGTAGACAAAAGAAAATGTCTTCCTAGCTTCCGGTAAGTATCCAGGCTTCTTCGTATCTGTTACACAAAAGAACTTATCTTGCTATCTTCTTTTTTATGCTTCATTTATATGACTCGTGGTTGTATTCATTTTGCATTTGTACCGTGACAGGACCTAAGTTAAGCAAATATTCATGCAATAGGAGGAAGCATATATAGAAATATGTGACTGTATGATTGGAGGAGTCCTTAATCGTTTCAGTGAAAGTGAGAGATGCAGGATATCGGTGTAGCTGAGAGATGCAGGATAAACTATTTGGCAACAAGTGTTATAGCATTATCACAGGTCAGAAGTTCACTGCTAAAATCAGAGATTTTGTATTTCTTTTATTTATACTGATGCACTTATGTTGGAGGCTTTAGTAAGTGCAACAATCTAGCATAGGAACTTTTTTTTGATAAAATTTAGGATAGAATTTTTTTTACAATCTAGGATAAGAAGTTAATAAACTTGCAAAAGTACTATAATCTGATTGTTTAACAGATTGTAATTCTCAATTCTTGTAAAGAGACTATTATGGTACTAAAGAATTTCTGTTCTTAGGGCACACCGTTTTTTCACTCGGGTGATGAGATACTCCGCTCAAAGTCACTGGATCGAGATTCATACAATTTTGGGGATTGGTTCAACAGGTATTCTCTATATATTCAATTTCTGCTATGCATATTAACTATCACTGTTACTGTTTTAACCTTGCCAAAATTAGTATCATCTATATCTTTATAGTGGTTACTATGTTATTTCTGCAGATTTAGTGTTACTTAGTGATCGTGAAGGCTGGATCAGATCCTGTAGAATCAGGCCGCCAAGTGCGTCAGGGATACTGGTCGTATAGAGAGGAGGAGGGGGTGTACCTACAAGGCACTCCGACGCTCAAGTAAGTAAGGGTCAGAAAAAGGGGCAAGTACAAGAGTGAATTCTTAGGGTGAATATTGGATACCTGAGCCTCTCAAGTGAGAGGGTTTATATAGAGCCCCCAGCGCGTGGCCAACGGTCCTATTTTCGGGGTGAAATAACCGTTTTCCCCAAAGAATAGGTAACTGCCCAAACTAGCCGTAATGTCGGGCAGGGTGCTCGAAACTAGCCGTTATGTCGGGCATGATCGCAGTTCTGGGCACCTGTCCTTTGCTGTTCGGGCAGCGAGAAAGCTGTGCGTAACGGGCATAAACGCCGGGGAGGAACGCTGCATTCCTTGCCCGGTTGGAGGGGCAGAAAGGTCACTTTTGCCCCTCTGTGGATTGGACTTAGGCAATTTGGGCCGCTCTGGAGCAGAGGCGGAGTGGGCCAATTCTAGCCATTGGTACAGTCTAGAACAGGAGCCCCCCAAGTCGTTGCTCCCAAGCATGGGAGTGATGACTTAAGGACTGCTCGTCGCTCCGGTGAGCTAGCATAAAGTCGTCATTTTGAGACGAGGATGGTTGTCTCGAAGTGCCCGTAGCTATCAGTGTCTGTGATATTCGTGGTTGTGACCCTATTGCCCGATATTCGGGGAGATAAAGCGTTAGAGAGAATGGGAAACGTTGGGTTGCCACGTGTGCTTCAAGCCCTGTGTAGCAGTTAATAGGTAATGATGGCAAGTGAGCAGTCATTATGGCCTACGGGCGCGTGTGTGCACGTGCCCCTCAGTATAAAAGGGGGGAGATTGTCCCATTTTGCACTTTTTCTTTCTGATTTCTCATCGCCTCTTCTGCGTTCTTGCTCGTCACCATCTTCAGAGCATCCGACCACCGTGCCAAGCTTCGAGCAGTCTCTTTCTTCTACCCAAATCAAGTAAGTTTTCTGATTTCTAGCTTGTTTTACTCTCTTTTGTTGTTAGTGGTAGATTGCATGCGGTTAGGGTTAGCTTTAGGCGATGAAATAGGTAGATTTCTGGCGAGTGTTGGTGGTGGACGGTGGTTCTGCCATTTTGCTGCTTCTAGCACTTCGCCAGAGTAGGTAGTGCGTTCGGCGAGTATGATAGTCCACGTCGTGGTCGCGGTAGTTGTGCGTGCGTGACCACCGCGTCTGATCATCTTTGATAGGGCGATGAATTTTCCAGTAGAACGTTTCCAGATTCTGGTGAAGCTTTACGGTTTCTGGTGGAGCCTCAATGGAATCTGGGCACGATTGCGGGGAGGTTCCTCGCAGGAAGATGGTATGTCTCGGGTATATCCTCGCGGGGAGGTTTTTCATTCGATGTTAGGGCTTAGGTCGGGGACGTTATCCTCAGCCTTTTCCGCGCCCTTTCACTTGACTTGGCAGTGAAAGGGTGGGTTTGATTTCCTGTCGAATTCACTGTCTTTCTCTGCTTTTTCAGGTGATCGTAATGGCGACGGGGCCAGATAGAGAAGTTACTCTGGACACGTTCGTGGAGAAGACTGGCTCCGAGGAGAATAGTAGCTCGATGGCTTCGAGCTCTGCGGCTTCAAGCTCGGCAACATCGAGTTCCTCGAGTGATGTCGGGGAGGAAGAAGAATTGGACGTCATGGAGGAAGACGTTGAAGGGTTCTGTCCGAAGGAGTGGGAGGCGACCGAACCTTCCGAGCATATTTCTACGTTCGCAAAGTCTTTGGAGGACGTCTTTACGGAGGTAGGACCAGAAGGGGATTGGAAGGTGCATTTCCCTACCTTGGACGAGCGATTCTGTTCGGATTTCGGGGACCGCTTTACGATGTACGAGTATGCCTTCAAAGAGCTAGGGCTGAGGTTGCCTTTCACTGATTTCCAGCGGTCGGTGTTCAAGCATCTGAAGCTGGCGCCTTCTCAACTCCACCCCAATTCGTTGGCCTTTATACGGGTTTTTGAATTGGTGTACGAGCATCTCACTCTGGGGACTACTCTCCCTCTGTTCTTCGCTGTTTTCCATCATCAAAGGGAGCTGACGGGGAAGAAGTATGAATGGGTTTCTTTGAAGCAGCCCAAAAAGTTATTTAAGCTGTTCTCGGAGTCAATCCGAACATTCAAGGAACGGTATTTCATCATGGAACCCGTGTCTGAGGTTTCCCAGGATAGCACACATGTCTGGGAGATAGAGGTCGACGAAGATGGGAATGAGCTGCTCAACGAGGAGGGAAAGTATATTGGGCAGAGGTTGTACATGTTTCCCATCCGCTGGGCCCCCGACCATTTCTCCAAGAAGCTCGATGCTTAAGTCTTCCAGTCGAGCGATCTGCACGGGCAGGACACCGTGTCTTACGAGAAGTTGGTGAACTGGGTCAACTCCTTCAGTCTTGCAAGCTGCTGGACGAGCAAGGGCAACCCTATCTTCGAGGAGGATGGGAGCCAGAGAGTTGAGCACAGATTCATTAATGTCAAGGCGCTGCTGGAGTGCAAGACTTCTGCGGATACCGAAAAGATGCTCGGTAGTCTTGGTTATTTAGATTTTGTTTGTGTTATCTCCTTTTCACGTAGCTAACATGCTCGTCTTTTCATTTGTACAGATGAGATGCCTCAAGCTCGCGATCGCGTGGTGAGGAATGCCATGGTGAGGAATAAAGCTGGAGCGACTCCTCCTAAGACTCGGCCTGCGGGTGCCCGTGCTCCTCCCTTTGTTCAAGCTGCTGTAGGGACCTCTTCTTCTCCCTCTCCTGCTCCACGGGGGTCTCCACTGCCTTTGACTGGGCGGACAAAACGGCCAAGGACGGTAGATGCTGTGGACCTTACCCGTGTGCCGGAGAAAGGGAAGTTTGAGTTGCCTCCGTGCATCCTTGACAGGAGATTCTTTGAAGGTAACTCTTTGGTCATCCCTCGGGCGAAATCCCTTTGCTTGGAAGGCATGGATCGCCCGAGTAAGAGGGCGCTGGTGGCCCAGGATGCCTCTGCCCTGGTTAGAATGTTAGAGATGGCCGCTGTCTACGCCGAAGGGGATTCTACGCTTGAGTCCGAACTCACTGCTGCGCGGGCCTCTGAGGCGGCCTTGAAGGAGGAAGTTAAGAGTGCCCGTGAGGCTAGAAAGAAAGCCAAAGAGGAGACGGCCAGGTTGAAAGAGCATGTCACCAGGCTGGCAGCGGAGAAAAAGGCTGCCGAGGAGCTGAACAAGGAGTTGATGGCGGCCAGCGCCCTGGGTGCCGATGAACCGAAGGATATCAAAGAGTTGAAGACTAGGTCTGAGCTGGTTGCTCGCATCCTGCTGGCCGAGGATGACGGTATCACCGTGGCAGTGGAGTCCTTTGAAAGCGCCGTGGCTCAGTTACGGGTGGTTAACCCTGGGCTTGAGATCTCGGCCGAGGGTACCCACTACCTTGCGCGCGTTGAGGATGGTCGCATCGTCTTTCCCGCAGGCCTTATTCTGGATACCCTTGATGCCCAGCTTGAGGACCATCCTGAGGCGGAACAGGGACCTGATCCGGTGTCAGCCGAGCATGTGGATGAATGAGGGGTATTGTTATTTTGATGTTGTTGTATCTTGTTCGGCCTGCGCGCCGTTGAAATATTTGTAATTTTATTTTTGGGGGCATGGCCCCGTTTTATGTAAAAACGCATAATCGTGGCCCTTGTGGCCATCTGTTATGTTAATTATATTTCTGTCTTCTTCGCGGGCATGATTTTATTTGCATTTATTTTTGCTAAGTGTTGTATGCATGCTTGCTGTGAATGTATGCCTGCCCGTGTTTGGGAGCTTTTGACTTGTGCAAATATTTATCGGGGGATTGCTCGTTGTAGATTTGATTGACAGTGTGGGGAACTGGTCGAACGGCCGGGGAATATCCTGGCCGGGGAGTGGAGCTCAGGTCGCGTTTGAGGCCTGAGTTCGCGGCGTGAACGTCCCATCGCGAGTTGTGGTTCTGCCAATCATGGTACTTTGATGACGGTGATGCTCGATCGAGGACCGCTGTCGAGCAACTACCTGGCTCGTTATTGAGTGGGGTTGTGCTTTAATCGTATACGACGCTTGTACCTAGACGCGCATAGTGGTCGGTAGGTGACGTTCGTCGTTGCGACGAGTCGAACCGAGGATTTAGCTGTAGTATTGTTTTAGCTTTTCGGCGTTCCATGGTTGAGCGAGTTCTTCCCCAGTGAGATGTTCTAGGTAGTAGGCCCCATTTTCCGTTTTTGCTCGGATGCGATAGGGTCCCTCCCATTTGGCTGCTAGCTTTCCTTCGCGAGAGTCTTTGTGGTTTCTTCTAAGGACAAGGCTTCCCATGTCGAACTCTCGTCGTACCACTTTGGCGTTGTGCCTGATGGTGATCTGTTGTTTCAGTGAGGCCTCGCAGAGAGCTGCCCCGATTCTGATCTCCTCGACGAGGTCGAGCTCTTCCCTTAGAGATTCGTCGTTCATTTCCTCGTCTAGGGGCGACTCTGTCCGCCTAGAGGGCACATGAACTTCGACGGGAATTACAGCCTCAGTTCCGTAAGCTAAATGGAAAGGTGTTTCCCCGGTCGTTGAATGGGGAGTTGTACGGTAAGCCCAGAGCACGCTGTGTAGCTCCTCGACCCACGCCTTCTTTGTTTCGTCTAGCCTTCGCTTGAGGCCTCGAAGGATGACTCGGTTAGCTGCCTCAGCCTGCCCGTTTGTTTGGGGGTGTTCGACGGATGCGAAGTGTTACTTCGTGCCCAGTTGGGCGACAAAGTCCTGAAACATCCTGTCCATGAACTGCGTCCCGTTGTCCGTTACTATCGCTTGGGGAATGCCGAAATGTGCAAGGATGTTTCGTTTGTAGAAACACAGGATATTGAGGGCAGTTATTTTGGCTAGAGGTTCTGCTTCTATCCATTTTGTGAAATAATCCACGCCCACTATGAGGTACTTGTTCTGACTTGATCCTACCACGAAGGGTCCTAGGATGTCTAGGCCCCACCAGGCGAATGACCACGGGGAGGACATAGTCTTGAGCTCGTTTGGCGGGGCTAGGTGCATGTCCCCGTGCCGTTGGCATTTATCGCACTTCTTTACGTGCTCCTTTGCATCATTTTGCATGGTCGGCCAGTAGTATCTTGCTCGGAGGGCCTTTCGAGCAAGGGACCTTCTGCCGAGATGTTGGGCGTTGATTCCTTCGTGGATTTCACGCAGGATATGCGTGACCATTTCTTCCTTGACACATTTGAGAAGCGGAATGGAGAATCCCCGTCTGTATAGTTTGTCTTTGACCAGGACATAAGAGCAGGCCCTTCGCCTGACTATGCTGGCCCCCTTTGGGTCGGACGGCAGTTCGTCCTTGGCGAGGTAGTTGTAGACTGGGGTCATCCAGCAGTTGTTGTCGCCGATCACCTGCACGCCAAGTGTCGGGGAGGCCTTCTCGATGCTGGGTTAAGGAAGTACTTCTTGTATGACGGATTTGTTTCCGCCTTTTTTCTTCGTGCTGGCCAGTTTAGACAGCACGTCCGCTCGTACGTTATGTTTGCGGGGAACGTGTTTCACTTCTATTGTTGTGAATTTAGCCATTTCCTTCTTTACCAGGGCCAAGTATTCGGTCAGATTGTCGTTTTTGGCTTGGTATTCTCCCCGGACTTGGAGAGCCACGAGTTGTGAATCCGTGCAAATTACGACTTCTTCTGTACCCAGGTCCTCGCCAAGGCGTAGCCCAGCGAGGAAGGCTTCGTATTCAGCCTGGTTATTGGAAGTAGGGAAAGACAATGTGAGTGATACTTCGACGATAGTCCCTTCGTTGCTCTCCAGTATGATGCCCGCGCCGCTACCTGCCGAGCTTGAGGCACCGTCGACGAAGATGGTCCACTTACGTGTCTCGCTCGCGGGGGAGTCCGCGACTGGCCTCTCCACGACGAAATCAGCCAGAGCTTGGGCCTTAAGAGCTTTTCTGCCTTCGTATCGGATGTCAAATTCGGACAGTTCTAGAGACCATTTAAGCATTCGTCCGACCATATCTGGTCGTCTAAGCAGCTGCTTTATGGGCTGATATGTTCGAATCACGATCGTGTGGGCTAGGAAGTAGTGCCTTAACCTCCTAGCAACGTTGATGAGGGCCAATGCCACCTTCTCTATCTGCTGGTACTATAACTCTGGTCCTTGTAGCCCCTTGCTCGTGAAATATATGGGCTTCTGCCCGTCAAATGTCTCGCGGATGAGAGAGGCGCTCACTACTTCGGCTGCCACGACCATATATAGGTACAGCGTTTTGCCATTGTCCAGGAGAGAGAGAACTGGTGGCTCCGAGAGTGCTCGTTTTAGGTGGAGAAAGGCCTTATCGCATTCCTCGGTCCATTCAAATGCGGCCTCTTTGTGGAGGAGCTTGAAGAATGGCAGGGCGTGCTGGGAAGACTTGGCCACGAAATGAGATAGTGACGCGAGCATCCCGTTGAGGGACTGGATGGATTTTTTGGACTTGGGCGCAGGAAACTCGGAGAATGCCCGGCATTTGTCGGGGTTGGCTCCGATTCCTCGTTCCGTCAAGCAAAAGCCAAGGAATTTTCCCGCCCAGACACCGAACGTGCACTTCTCCGGATTAAAACACATTTTGTATTTCCTGACCTGTTCGAAGACCTTTCGCAAGTGGGCGGTATGATCGGTTTCCTCGTGGGACTTTACGATAATGTCGTCCATGTATACTTTGAGCATGTCGCCTATTTCTCCCCGAAATACTTTATTCATCATTCATTGGTATGTTGCTCCGGCGTTCTTCAGGCCGAAGGGCATTACATTGTAGTAATAATTCCCTGATTCGGTCATGAAGGCCGTGTATTTTTTGTCGGACATAGCCATTGGGATTTGATTGTAGCTCGAGTAGGCATCCATGAACGATAAAAGTTTAAAACCAGCGGAATTATCAACAAGTTTATCAATATTGGGGAGGGGGTAGGCATCCTTCGGGCATGCCTTATTGAGATCGGTGTAATCAATGCACATACGCCATTTTCCATTAGATTTTTTTGACCAATACAATGTTGGACAGCCAAGTGGTGTACTTGGCTTCCGAAATAAATTTGGCCTCGGGGAGGTCCTTTACAGCTTTTTCAGCAGCCTCCGTTTTCTCTGGAGACTGCTTTCTCCTACGTTGTGCTACGGCCTTAACGGTCGGGTCAATGGTCAGCTGGTGACATGCGGTGGACGGGTCTAAACCGGGCATCTTTGTGGCGCTCCAAGCGAAGAGGTCAGTGTTCTCCTAGAGGCATACTTTGAGCTGCTTCCTCGCGATGTCAGGTAGGTCTGCTCCAATCTTTACTCCTCGTTTGGGGTCCTCGCCGAATAGAACTATCTCGAAGTCGCCATCTGGGATTGGGCGCATCGGATGGGAACTGCTGCTGGATGTTGTAGACGGGCCGGCCGACGCTGCTCGTTCCTCCTGATGGCCCTCGGAGAAGCGGCTATTGAGGTAGATAGAGTCGACCTGGGGCAGAGGCTTGGCTTCCTCGGAGCTGCTTGGCAGTGTTGGTTTACTCGACACCTTTGGCTTGGGCACAATGGTGTTGAGTCCCTTTGTGGCTGCTTCGAAACACTGTCAGGCAGCTTCTATATCACCGTGGAGGATGGCGACCTTCCCCTTCGAAGTGTAATACTTCATCTTCAGGTGGACGGTTGAGGGCACTGCTACCAACTCGGCTAGAGTTGGCCTTCCGAAAATGCATTGGTAAAGCGACGGGCAGTCGATTACCAGGAACTGCACCTTGATGGATCTGGCCATCTCAGCTGCGCCGAATGTCACGATCAGCTCCACGTAACCCCACGGCTTTGTTACGGACCCGTTGAATCCCTGCAAGTCGGATCCCACGTAGGGAGTGAGGTGAGATTCGTCCAGCTGAAGTGTTGAAAACAGCTGGGAGTACATGATGTCGACCGAGCTGCCCTGGTCGACAAGTATCCTGCGAACGTAGAAGTTCGCCATCCGGGCTCTAACGAGCAGAGGTATGCTGGAGTTCGGGGATCCGTCAAGGAGTTCCTCCCTGTAGAAGGAGATTGGGACGGAGCCCTTCTGGACCTGATCAAGCGTCGTTACTTTAT
This sequence comes from Lathyrus tuberosus, assembly GCA_022829125.1. NCBI lineage: Eukaryota > Viridiplantae > Streptophyta > Magnoliopsida > Fabales > Fabaceae > Lathyrus > Lathyrus tuberosus. The sequence continues at coordinate 7,698,965 of JALAZF010000212.1, forward strand.
TGCAGCTGGTGTTGATCAGGTGGTCGAGCTTCCATTTCACGGAGCCCATAGTGACTTTGTTGAATCCCCCGCCAGAAATGACCATGGTGGAAGGAAAAGTCTCCCACGGGCTGTGGGCCGCGAAATAAGCAGGGGCACTGAGCCCGTCTGGGACGTAGAAGTCCTCTGGCCGGGATATAGACATTGCTACCTGCACGTTGGTATCATCCGAGGAGGGTACTTCTTCCTCGACCTTCTTGGACTCCTGGACGTCTTGCCGAGGAGTGTCCTTCTTCTTTGCGAACTGTTTCAGGTGCCCGTCCCTGATCAGTATCTCTATGGCATCCTTTAGGTGGATACAGTCCTCTCTAGTATGGCCGTGACTTTTGTGGAAGCGGCAGTACTTCGACTTATCCACGTTTGGTCTGTTTGGCAGCTGTTTGGGGAAACGGACCCCGGCTTGTTTGAACTCCGAATTGGCACATTCGGACAGAATCTTTTCCCTGGAAACAGTCAGGGGAGTGTAATCGTGGAAGCGCTTGGAGGGTCCCTTGCTGTCGTGGGAGTCCCTCGGACGGTCCTCGTGTCTTCGTTCACCCCGACGAGATGTCGAGGCTTCTTCTCCTTTGGCGGCCCGGGCATTCTCCTGGCGGCGCGATGCCCGGACGTTGCAGGTCGCAATCTTCTCCTCGTACTGGATATGAGTTTGGGCTTTGAGGAGGAGGGCGTCTAAATTCCTCGGTGGGGCGAGGCCGATGGCTTTAGTAAAATCGGAGTCCGGGAGGACCCCTTGTTCGAGCAGGAACTTCTTTATTTTGTCTGTCGTCGGGACCTACACTGCTTCCTTGTTGAACCTCTCGATGTATGCTCGGAGAGGTTCGTCTTTCCTCTAGATTATGGCTCAGAGGGAGGCCTCAGTTTTGGGGTGGCGGCGAGATGCGATGAAGTTTCGCGAGAACATCCTGCCGAGCTGCTTCCACGAGGTAATGGACTCCTCGGGCAGTTGTTTATACCATGTCATTGCTCCCTTCCGAAGCGTGGTCAGGAATAATCTCCATTTGATGGCACCTCGTACACCACGGTAGTCTAAGAGGGCATCGATATTCTCGATGTGCTTGTCTGGGTCAGTGGTCCCGTCGTATGTACCAAGTGACGGGGGTTTCTCCAAGCCTTTTGGGAGACGGGTGGCCAGGATCTCCTGGGACAATGGGCCGCGAGGCTCGTCGTCGTCACTGGAACTGGTGTATAATGGTGATCGGACGGGCTACTCACATCGGCGGTTCCTTCGCGGAGAAGGTGAGCGGTACCTTCGAGGAGAAGGTGAGCAGTTCCTTCGCGGGGAAGGTGAACGTGTCCGTCTTTTGGACTTGATCAGAGACTCCTCGTTCCTTCGAGTCCTTTTGTGGTCATGAGCGTACTGGTCACGCGGGGAGATCTGGTCGCGCTTTCGGGCTATGCGAGGATCTTGCACTTGGCGCAGTCTTGGATCGATTTCTCTCTAGGGCTGCGGGCTTCTTGATCGTCGCTGATTTCTCCGCGTAAGAGGGGATCTTGGACGGCGAGACTCTTCCAGTGCCCCAATCCTCTCGTTTTACTGTAGGATCAGGGTGTTGGTTTTGTTGAGGGCCTCCAGGAGGGCTGCCACGGCCGGGTCGGCACTGGGCAGAACAGGAACGGGCTGGAGGTCGAGAGACGGTTGATCGTTGTTGCGATCAGCAGGAGTTGGGGAAGGAGAAGCGGTGGCTCCAACCCTAAGGAAAGGGGTATCTCGTAGGAGAGATGATTGGTCGTCAACGTCGGATTTGTTGACGGGGAGGATGGTGGAATGAAGAGCATCCTGGGTGCGATCTTGGGAGGCCATGATCGTGATGATGTTCGAAAGTTTGTTTTGATCTTCGGTTAAAGAAAGAAGGGGAGAACAAAGTTTCCCACAGACGGCGCCACTGATCGTGAAGGCTGGATCAGATCCTGTAGAATCAGGCCGCCAAGTGCGTTAGGGATGCTGGTCGTATGGAAAGGAGGAGGGGGTGTACTTGCAAGGCACTCCGACGCTCAAGTAAGTAAGGGTCAGAAAAAGGGGCAAGTACAAGAGTGAATTCTTAGGGTGAATATTGGATACCTGACCCTCTCAAGCGAGAGGGTTTATATAGAGCCCCCAGCGCGTGGGCAACGGTCCTATTTTCGGGGCGAAATAACTGTTTTCCCCAAAGAATAGGTAACTGCCCAAACTAGCCGTTATGTCGGGCAGGGTGCTCAAAACTAGCTGTTATGTCGGGCATGATCGCAGTTCTGGGCACCTGTCCTTTGCTGTTCGGGCAGCGAGAAAGTTGTGCGTAACGGTCATAAATGCCTGGGAGGAACGCTGCATTCCTTGCCCGGTTGGAGGGGCAGAAAGGTCACTTTTGCCCCTCTGTGGATTGGACTTAGGCAATTTGGGCAGCTTTGGAGCAGAGGCGGATTGGGCCAATTCTAGCCATTGGTCCAGTCTAGAACACTTAGTAATCTGCTACCTTTTGCACCTAACTTCACCTTGGATCTCACAATTTTAGGCTTGACTTTGCATACAATTCCAATAATTGGGGAGTTGGCTATGCAATAATTTCGGTACTTAATTCATATAAGTTGTTTTTAGTTTATTTCTATTACCTCGTCAGGATAGCTTAAAAAAACTTATAGGTTATATGAAAAAATTTGACTTGATTTTATCCTTTGTTATGCATATAGCTTATGTGTAAGTGTTTATATGATAAGCGCTTAAGTAACCTATTTATCCAAACAAGGCCTTAATTTGTAACAACAAAAACAACTAACATTTAGTGTTGCTTTTTCACAACCTTATTTCTTGTATTAAATAGCTTTGTATTGGGATTTTTTTTCTCTTTTAATTGGGGAGTTGGCCATTGAGGCATAATTCTTCCACCGTCAACTTATTTTGAAAAGGTATTTTCTCATTACCAATGTTTCTTACACGAGTTCCCACATTTTCAAGCTGGATGCAAGGACTGTTTATGGGAAAACATTATTTTTTTCCATTTTTTCAATTGTATACATGTTCTTATTAATATTTGGTTTAATATATTTATTCTGTTGTTAGATTAGTAACAACAAGCTTTCTGTTTTGATAATAGTAAAACATTTTTACTATTAACTTGGTTTATCAATTCAACTTTACGATTTAGATTTTAAAACTCTCTTACGATCACGTTGTGGTCGTGTAAAGGCTTTTGTGATATTGGTTGACATGCGTTATCCCCGACTCTTGGCAATTACAGAAGCAGAACGCCAATTCTTTTAAGCTGAATATGATGGATATGCTTCTTCTAATGCCAATGGAGATGGAGCTTGCCGCTCAAATTCTCTAACTGTGACATTCTGCGGCTCAAATGATCGTATGATGCTTCTAATGCCAATGGATATGCTACTTCTAATGCCAATGAAGATACAGTTTACCCAAGAGGATATCAACTATTTACAATCAACATTATGCTTTAATTTTTCCATACTAAGAAAACATAAATACAAAGTATTTAAGATGAATATGTGTATATTGAATAATGGTAATGATATAAGTTTTGTTGACTTACTGCCATGTAGTGGATTTATCTTCAAGCCCACTTTATAATTAATAAATATGTAGTTTCATTTGTTTTTATAATACAAAATTGCTTCTAGCACAGTTCACAAGTGTTAAAGAAAATCAACATGGCAAAAATTTGTCATAGTCTCAACTATATATCTATTAAAAATTTGTCCAAAGTGTTAAAAGAAAATCAACATACAAAATTATTGTCATGTAGTGGTTTCATCCACTAAAAATCAACATAGAAAGAAAGTGTTAAAGAATAAACAAATTAGTGAAATTTGTCTTAGTCTCAACTATATATCTATTAAAATTGAATGAAAAAAATACTCTTTAATTTACCCTTGCATTTTTAAATTATTACAGTGGCAAAAAGTAAAAAATCAATACACATTTGTATAATTATTCTAATAAATGAAGTTTATAGGATTATTATTCATTACCTAAATTAAAGATATCGTTTCATACACATACATAACTATTACTCTCAAATGTGCATTTGAATTGTTCTTGGAATTAAATTATAACACGGACACTATCAATTAGATTCAGGAAAAAAACATGCATAAATATTGTTCTCAATGTGCATTTGAATTGTTGCTCATGAAATGAAATTATATCACGGGACACTATTAGTTAGATTCAGGCAAAAAAAAACATAAATTTTTCTCTCAGTGTCCATTTGAATTGTCGTTCATATAAAGAAATTATAACACAGATCTAAACAAACAATAAAAACACTTCTTTAAGATTAATTAACTAATAACGAGCGGCAACGCGCGCGCCCGTGTGGACGCACGAGTCTTTTACTAGTAAATGACTTTAAAAGTAAATGCAATGATGTAAAAGCTTTTGAAGATAAAATGCAATGAACTCCACGTTCTTGAAAATAAAGATTGGAATTGATAAAAGTGCAGTCGAAAGTAAATGCGGAAAGATAAATGACTTTAAAATAAATGACTTGAAGATAAAAGACTTTGAAAGTAAATGCTTGAAGATTAAATGCTTGAATGTAAAGATGCAAGAAGATAAATGTCGAAAGCTTTTAAATGAAAGTAAAAACAAGGTCTAAGATAAACTTGACTGAAAATAAAGATTCAAGGAAAAGTTAAGACATGAAAGGTAAAGTTCAGGAAAACGTAAAGTGCTGAAAAATAAACATGATGAAGATAAATTGCATTAATGAAAGAAAGTGGTGTTACATTACGTACATTCTCACGAACTCGTTTCTCTACACGCGGGTACTTTGAGTTTCTTTGAGTAACTTGTACAAAAATATGAACACCCTTATTCTATAGAAATAATTCCTATTTATAGTGCTAAGAAATAACTACTAAGTGGTGGTTATGCTTCCAAACGTGTCCTCTTGGCGCCTTTCTCCATTTTAACTGCTCCCACGTTCAGCAACTGATCCTTTTGAAATTCAAACATTTGAGATTTTCCCTCCAGCCTTAAGGTGATAACTGCAACGCGCGTTTCAACATTCTCACGGTCGAAGCATCTCTCAACACTTAGCCATTTTTTAGGCTTCCAAAACCCCTATTCGACTCAGGCTTCACCACCAAAACTGGGTCGAAGCCTTCTTTATGTTAAAAATAATTTTTTAACTTAAAATAGCTTTGATTCCTTCTAGCGTCGAAAGTGAGGATTAATAAATTGCCCCCCAAGAAATGTCCTTTCGCCAGAATTGGTGAGAAGGTCATTTTTTTTATTCAACACCCACTTCGACGCTTGTTTGCATGGCTTCAACTGAATAATCAACTAATCACTCAATGGCTCAACTGTTCAGTTTCTCTAACCCACGCTTATGACATCATGCCATCATGACAAATCCTTAAATGTCTCTTCAGCCGCACTCATCATAACTCCTTTCTTGAAAATATATGTTTGCAGTCTGAACATAACTGCTACCACTCATCACACTTCCAAGAGAAAGACACGCGTCCCACTACCTTCTCAACTTCAACGGTGGATCCAAGGCTCTTGGGATTTTCAAAACATCTATAAATATCCATTTTCACCATTTGGTGAACTTTTCACACTCTCATACTCTCAAGCAACCTCCTTTTCTCTTTCAGTTTTCTTTACGCAAAACCCAGAAAAGCACCACTTCTTTTCATTTTCTCTAACAATGGCGTCCTCCCAAGTGAATCCTCAACCAAAGAAAACCCAAAGAGGCAAGGTTACTCAATTCAAACAAGCCATTCCTCCATTTGCAAACATCCCAGCCCCCCAAATAGTGGATAATCGCCGTTGCCTGTCGTAACCCACCACCAAAGAAGCACGAGCCATATATAAGTCTCAGGTGATGATTCCTTTAGTCGTTTCTGACAAACCTTATGCACTGTCTGGTCCTCTAGCTGATGTTGACATTTCTAATGAGAAACTAAGTGAGTTTCTCCCCTCTTACCGGAAAACAAGGCCATTAGGACAAAAAAGCTTTTCCAAAATTAACGTTTCTGATGAAAATTCTCCTGTAGAAATTCCACTGCCCAAGATCAATGTTAGCTATCTCTCTGATGGCACAAGGCTAGTAAGAGCTGTTAACCCTTGAAGGATTTTGACCAATGGATGGCGAAGATGGAAAAGGTCAAGTCTGAACATTGGAAAAACATAGGGATTTATGACCTTCTCATGCTGTCGAAGACCAGCGTACCATACTGCTTGAACATGCTGGCAGCGTCCTTATATTTTTGGGACAACACCCACTACACCTTCCATCTGCCATGTGGAATGGTTACCCCCACACTGTTCGACTTGGCTGCCATCACAGGGCTTCGCCCAGATGGCCTTATTTACAACCCTGAAGAATATGTTGAGGATATCATAGGCATTTCAAGTTCCAAACTCACCTACACCCACTTCATCAAACACTACTTCGACGCAGGCCATGATGAAGTATCTGAAAAAGAATACATTGTATTTCTCACTGTATGGCTGTCGAGATATGTTTTCTGTATGAAATCCTTGCAAGTAGCTAAGAAGTACTTGCCCCTTGCTAACCAGCTTCACAATAACAGAGGGGTCTGCTTAAGTGAACTCATCCTGGCGAACCTTTATGAGTCTATCAGTGAAGAGGCTTCTCGACTGAGGCACATGGAAGCTCAAGGTTCTGTACACTTGAGTGGACCTCTTTGGCTGCTTCAACTGTGGCTCAATGCAACATTTGAAACTAGCCTTACCAGAAAAGGGCTATTTGACGAAGCCTCCGCTGAGATAAGGGAGAGGAGCATCGAATGGACCCGTTTGGTCAAACTTACGCCCAATGATGATGGTGAAACCCTTCAAGGGGCCTTCACCAGCTATATCATGATGTTTGCCAAGCGTTATGAGTTTACTCCCAGCATGGCACCCTTTGCTCAAAGAAGATATGGCCCTGTGTGGTTTACAAGGCCATTTCCAAACCCTCACCAGACTCTTGACAGTGAATCTGTTGCTATTTGGGAAGCCTTTTTAATTCCCAGATTCATTGTCCAAAGGCTGAACTTGGGGAGAGGCCTATCAGCACTGATTGCTTACCAACCAAATCTTGTCTCTCAACAATTTGGGTTGGCCCAGAGCTTTCCTCAATGTTTATATGAGAGGAAAGGCCAAGTAATCCTTCATACTGCAAGCTTTGGTGAAGAAGATGTCACCAGTACACTCGTCAGCTGAAATGAGAGAGGAGGAGTTCTGTCTCCCGTGTTTTTTGAGCCTTCTTTCTTATGCACTTCATCATTCCACCACTGGTGGTCGAAGCACTACCATGAGCATTTTCTTGATGTGGCTACATTTTCGTCATTGCTTGACCAAGCTTTTATTGATGTCCAGGACAAGACGAAGAAGAGTAAGTTCACTCACCTCCAAGAAATACAGGCTTTCCAAAAATACTTTGAAATTGTCTATCGACCAAATGATCTTGGTCGAACCATTCATGAGGCTGCTATTACTTTAAAGAGAAAATTTCTACAACAGTTGGATCAACTAAAAATCCCTTCAGATGTCCCTCGTGAGAGACGTTATGAGGTAGCTTTTGAACTTTTCCCTCGAAAGTTCCCTCGACTGCCTAATGCTGATTTTGGAGTGGCACTTGCCCCTCCATTTCTAGATTGGTTTGTCTGTGGTGACCATTTAAAACTTCTTCGATAGCAGTTTCAGCTAAAAGCTCAACGAGTGGTTCCGACTAAGCATACGCTAGACAGCTTCAAAGGACACCTTCATATAGGAATTCAGGATGTTCGTGTCGAATCTAAAATATATGAAGGTTTGAAGCCCTTATTCCATGGCTTTATAACTAACCATTTAATCATTAACTTGTAACAATTTTCACTGTCTTTCAGCTGTGCCTAGGAAAGCTCCTTCAGACAGGGATGCTGCTGTACAAAGTAGCAAAGAACCAGAAGGCAAACAGGTACGTTTCACATCCCTTGCCTATATTCTTATTACATGAATCACTTCTCATATTTGCATCACCTTTTCAGACTGGTCGAAAACCTCCTACACCTTCAAAGAAAGGTAAAAAGGATGCCCCAGCTGTTGTTATATCCTCAGATGCTTCAGATGAATCTCCTGAGGAGGTTCTTACAAAGAAAAGAAGAAAACCAATCAAAGCATCAGGACCTGCTGGCCCACCTCCTTCGAAGGTGGCCAAAATACTTGAAAAGGCACCCACAACAAGTGGTGTCGAAAAACAACCTTCCATGGTAGCCACCCAAACACCTCCTGGCGACCATGAAAGTGGTAACTCAAGTCCTGCTGCTGTACAAGCTCAGGTATGTGCAGCATTTTTCATTATACTGACATCTTTTGTCCAAATTCTTTCAATCTTATTTTCTTCACTTGTGTTCTTTAGGAAAACATAATCAATAATCCTGACCCTCAACCAGCTTCAGGAAATTTCGCTACCGACATAATCAACAATCCCACCCCTCAACACGCTGCAGGAAGTTTCACCACTACACTCCTCAACAGCCAAGGTGAACTAACTTACTATCCATCATCTGATCTTGGCTCTGGTTTAAGTGAAATTAATCAACCTAATCCTCTAGCTGCAGACCCCACCAATCCTCCTGCCCAAACTACTACACAGAATGCACAGGCTGATGGCTCTAACTCTGATGATGATGATGCTTCAAGTCCACCACCTTTCGACCTGGCTAACTTCATGGATACTGATCAACTGGTTGTCGAAGAAGAAGGTGGTCCTGAGGCTCAACCTCAAAATGAAAATCCTGGAAAAGCTGCCCCTGAAGAAACACATAAACCACATCCTGAACCAGCTGATGACTAGGCCAACCTCCAACCAACTGCTGAAGAAAATGATGGAGGAGTGGCAGTCGAAACTGAAGAAGAAAAGGATGAAGGAGAAGAATCAGAAGAAGAAGAAGAGGAAGAAGACCAACCAGATCCTACCCCTCACCATACTTCTTCGCCCGTGGTCCAGCAACCTTTGGCTAACGTTCCAAATCCTGGAGACTCACTGACAGCACTCAAGTGGTCGAACCCACGTGAGTATTCCAAATTAATACTCGGGCAGAAGTATGGTTCTTCTTCTTCTGGCTCTTCGACTCCAGCATCAGATGATTTCGCCAAAACAATCCTCCAAGCCATAAAGAAAAAATTCTTCAGGGGGGACATTCACAGAGTTTTGGCCTCAGACCCCACTGCAACCACTTATCTGAAGGAGACCCTTGAAAAGCTTGAGCTCACCACCCTTAATCCATACGTTTCTGGTTTTGTGATAGAGTTAACCGCTGTGGTGAACCAAATAGCTACAGAAATAAAGCTACTTCCATCTATCAGGAATACCATAGAAGAAACATCTGGTCGTGAGAGTTCAGCCTGGTGTGGTGCAAAAGAGTCATATGAAAAGGTCGAACGTATGGAGGCTGATCAAAAGAAAAAACAAGATGAGATAGCCTCCAACCAGAAGGATATTGAAGTCTGGAAGCAACAAATCACGGAGCTACAAGCCAAAATTGAAAATGCTAAAAAACGCAACTGTGAATTGCAACATTTCGACGACACTAAGATGGCTGAAGAAACGAAGAATGCTATTGATCATATTGAGGCAGTCCAAAGATATGAAAAAGAGCTCGCAGCAGCCAAACTTGATGAATCTTTGTGCAATGCTCGCCTCAAACATCACATAGAAGCCTTTTCTCAGTTGGCGTCGAGGCTTCCCTTCTGATACTTTCGAAACCTTTGTTTGTTTAACCATCATTTGTTTCTTGGCCTTTTCAGGCCTTTATGTAATGACAGTTTTTATGCCTTTGGCACTGATTAAGTAATCATTAGTATTTCACCATTAACTGCTTTCGACTCGTATTAAATTATGATGCATTTTATTTATTGCCTCACATCTAAGTCAAATTTACAATTAAGGCATTCTATCTTTTTCTTGGAAAGCCAAACTTTTCAGCTTTAAAACTCCAAGGCATAAGCCTCTAGCTTTAAACTGACATTTATAGCATAGCCCTCAGGCCTACTTCCAAGAATAATTCACATGGTTTCACCGTTTGACCGACCAATCCAATCAATACTTCGCCTCTATAAATTCTCTTCCATCTGAACCATGTTCATTCATCAAAGTAACTATTAACAATTCAGAGAAGTCATCAGCCAAGAAGACAGCTGATAAGGCAAAAGAAACTAAAGAAACCAAGAAAACGGAGGCAACAAAGAAACCTGAAGCCCCTACTGGAGCAACTTCCAGAGCAAAAAAGAGAGAAACCAACATGAGGATCTCTAAGAAAGGGGGTTCCAACACCCAGGACTTTGATGATAATGAGCCAGACGCAGACTACATGGACTTCCTCAAATCTATTGACTGAAGAGATTATGAATAATCTTTCCTATCTTTGAAAGATGTTATGTTGATTCTCCTTTGCTTTGTATGCCATATTAGCCTGAGTTGGCCTATTTTGGCTTTCCTTTCTTAAAATAAAACTTACGTTTTAATATGAATCTCTTGCAACATAGGCTTATATTTTTTCAAATACTTGCCATTTACTTTCAAGATTCTTTTATCTTTGTCTAACTCTTCCACTTCATAAGCTCCATTAGAGAAAACTTGTATGACTTGGAATGGACCTTCCCACTTAGGACACCATTTGCCTAATGTTCTATCCTTTCGATCTATAGGCAAAATCACTTTCCAAACTAAATCCCCACATGCAAACGATTATACTTAACCTTTGCCAAGGCTCTAAGCCTTTCTTCATCCAAATCCACTAATTCATTCATCATCATTTCCCAATAATCCTCCGAGGGAATCTCATGATGTCTTTGAACTCTTATAGATTGTAAATAAATCTCAACAGGCAATACTGCATCATGACCAAAAGTAAGTTGAAATGGGGTAATATTAGTAGCCTCTTTAGGGGATGTTCGACATGCCCAAAGAACTTGGTCTAATGTCTTGTGCCAATTCCTAGGCCTCTTTCCCACATGCTTCTTAATTAGTCCAATCACTACCTTATTGGCAGCTTCGACTTGCCCATTGGCCTGAGCATAATAAGGTGTAGAAGTCAATAACTTAAAACCTATTTCTTTGGCAAACTTCTGCATCTTTCGACCAGTATACACTGATCCTTGATCCGTAGTGATTGTTTCAGGAATACCAAATCTATAAATAATGTGATTTTGAATGAATTCAATAACATCTTCTTGACCTATATTCGCCAGTGGTATTGCTTCAATCCACTTGGTGAAATAATCAATTCCCACTAAAATATATCTTTGGTTCTTTGAAGTTGCTGGTCGAATCTCTCCCACTATATCCAAAGCCCATCCTCTGAAAGGCCATGGTTTCACTATGGAATGTAATTCACTTGTAGGGATATGCTGTATGCCAGCATGAATTTGACATTCTTGGCAACCCTTAGCAAATTCTATGCAATCTTTCAGCATAGTAGGCCAATACATGCCTTGTCGAAACAACAGCCATTTCATCTTCTGGCCAACTTGGTGTGCTCCACATGCCCCACTATGTACTGTCGAAAGAGCCAAATATGCCTCTGCTTCACTAAGGCATTTCAATAAGACTCCCTCAGGGGTCTTTTTAAACAATTCATTACCCAAAAGTACATAGCTTAAAGCTTGATACCTGATTTTTCGCTCTGTCGAAGCCGTTGGATTTTGCAAATATTCAACTATAGGCATCCTCCAGTCTTCATCTGTCAAATTATCTATAGCAAAAATTTCAAAATTGTCGCCATCTATGCATCCAAGCTTAGTTGTTTCTAAGTCTGATGGGCACAATCCAACAACCACCACTTTACCTCTTGCTTCAATTACTTCTTGAAGATTTTCCTTCGATACTTTGTATCCAGAGGCAATTTGAGCCAAGTCATTAGCAACTTGATTCTCTATTCTAGGTATGTGTTGGATGGCCACTACCTCAAATTTCTTTAATAATCTATTGGCTATCACAAAGTACATAATGGGATTTTCTTTAACACATTTATATTCCTTTGTGATTTGTTTTATAACCAATTCTGAGTCTCCCATTATTTCGACTCTAGTTGCTCCCAATTCTAACAAAATTTCAAGGCCAGCAATTAATGCTTCATATTCAGCCTCATTGTTAGAGCAAGGTCCTTCGACCTTGTACTTGAATTTTGTTGGAATTTTTTCAGGAGAAATAATGTATATTCCCACTCCTGTTCCATTTTTATGACTTGATCCATCAAAGTATAACTTCTAGGATTTTAATTCAACATAATTCAAATCATTTTCATTTATGGAGTGGTCAACTATAAAGTCTACAACTATTTTCCCTTTCACAGCTTTTAAAGGTTGATATGTTAGAGAAAATTCTGTTAATGCTAATGCCCATTTGCCAATTCGACTATGCAAAATAGGCTTAGATAACATATGTTTTACAACATCAAAGTGAGAAGAAACATACACATCAACTGGCTTTATATATTGCTTCAATTTAGTACAAGAGAAATGCAAGCATAAACATAACTTTTCAATCATGCTATACCTAGTTCTGCATCATTTAAAACTCGACTAAGGTAATAAATGGCTCTTTCGACTCCATTTTCATCCTCCTGAGCTAACATGCTCCCTAGAGTTTTATCTGATGCAGCTATATACAGTCTCATACTCTTGTTTCTACAAGGTGGTGAAAGAATTGGAGGGTGGCTTAGGTACTCCTTGATTTTGTCAAAGGCTTCCTGCTGTAATTGCCCCCACTCAAAACCATCTTTGTTGAAACGCAGCAATGGCGAAAAGACTTGTGTTTTGCCACTCAGGTTGGATATAAACCTTCTTAAGAAGTTGATCTTGCCCAGCAACGACTGCAACTCCTTTTTAGTTGATGGCGCTTTCGCCTCCATTATGGCTTTGGTTTTATTCTGATTTATTTCGATCCCTTTCTTGTGGACCACAAAGCCTAGGAAATCCCCTGCCTTGCCGTGCGAATGAATTTGCAACGAAGCAGTCTTTCGACTTCCTCTTTGATCTTTGACAATATCTCTGGTGCAAACCGTCTTGGATTTTGCTTGACTGGTTTTTTTCCAGGTGTCATAGGTAACCTGTGTTCGACCAACTCCCTGCTCAAACCAGGCATCTCATCATAATCCCAGGCGAAGCAGTCCTTAAAATCTTTCAACAACTGAACCACTTCAACCTTCAACTGGTGATCAAGGTTGGCACTGATGTAGGTAGGCCTTTTGGTTGTCCCCTCACTGAGGTCAACTTCTTCTAAACGATCTTGTGCTAGCATTTTGATATTATTCGCCAACGGATCCTTCTCAAATCCCAAAGGCTCTTCTTCATAGATGGCGTCAAGCCTCTGGCTTTGCTCTCCAGTTTCAGCCTTATTTGGAGGTTTTGGGTCGAAGTCCTTACCAGGACCTTCTTGATAAAATTCAGAAATGGCTTCTCCAGCCATATAGTCATTGGAAGCTTCCAAAGCCGCTTGTAGTTTTGTTTTAGCCACATAGGCCGAAATTCTTTTTAAAGCTTCGAACTCAGTCATGATCTCTGAATTCATTTCCCCATCCTGTGGGCTCTATTGGAGGTGAGCCTAAGCATGGAAACCTTCCTCCTGGTACTTCCCTGTCCCATCTGAAACCTTCGACAGGGTGTAAATACAATGAATAAAACATTTCTTCATCAGGCGTAAACTCAAAGTCGGCTGGAGGACATGGAGCAATGTTCGCCAAATGTTTCTCAAACTGTCTATTATCCACATGATTAATAGGCACCTTAAAGTACCCTTGATCAGCTTCAATATTTTCAACTATCCCATCTGGTCTCCAAATGGTGATTCTTTGATGCATAGATGAAGGTACAGCTCCTATTCCATGAATCCACTCCCTACCCAAGAGTAGATTTTAGTTAGCTTTCGTCTCAACGACCATAAACATTGTTGGTCTGGTAATGGTTCCCACAGTAAGATCCACTTGAATCACTCCTAGAGTGGAACCAACTTTTCCTTCATAGTTCGACAGAACCATGTTGTGGAGTTTGGTATCAGTCTCAAACTTCCCAATCTTGCTCAGCAAAAATCTTGGCATTAAATTAACAGTTGCACCTCAATCCACCAAGATTTTGTTAACAGAAACATTTTCTACTTTTCCAGTAATGTAGAGAGGCTTCAGATGACCCTTCATTGCCGCTGTGGGGCGTTCAAAAAAAGTATTATGTTCTTCGACGCACCCATTATTCATGATGTAATAACACACAGGCTTGTGTGCCAACATTTCTAATTCAGTCGTTTGATCCAAGTCTTCGACCTCTGAAACTTGACCAAATTCTTTTGGCATTACTGATACCATATTCACAATAATATCTAGAGAAGCTGCTGACTCACTGTCGAAATTATCAGTCATATTCTCATCATCTTCAACTTTCTTCTCTGGCTGAACATTGAACAGCTTTCGCCTTATGGGCATCTTCTCAATTGTCCCAGCTTGATTATCAATATTGGTGCTTGACTCTCCTTGTACCTGAGTCTCCCTAATAGCCTTTCGCCTATGTTGCTCTCTTCACCATTGTGATCTAGACATGGGATTTTTACCCTTGTAATTTTGAGAAATGTATGCTGACTTGTTGGTGGTATGGTTCTCTTTTCTATACTCGAATGAAGAACCTCTTTCCACATCAAATTTCTCCCACTTCTTCTTCTGTCCTCTTCCTTCGATAGGCTTGATCCAACTACATGTTGGCACATTCGCAGCTGGTTTGAATGTACCTGGCCTAACTCCTGGTACTTGGTTTTTCAACCCTGTCGAAAGCCGTCTATGGTCAAAACTTGTGGGACCTTTATTTACCTTCTGCCCCCAGCTTCCACCAGCTTTTTTGACCCCTTCTAACTTGTGGGCAGCTTTCTCATCAAAAATGGCGCTGCATATAGGACATAGCATTACTCCAGAACCTTTCTTCTGGCAACGGTGCAGAAAATCCATAATTTTCTCCTCTTGCTTAGGATAAGCTATTTTGTTGCGCTCTTCTTGTTCATCTGCCTTACTCACTTGTTCAGCTTTTTGATCTGTAATTTCAACCATATTGACATCAATTTTATCCTTTAAGCACATCTTGGAAAAATGAGCTTCAAGACTTTCAGTGATCTTCGCCAGACAACCACCACTTGCTGCTGCTCTTGCAGCTTTTTGGGAAGCCTTCTGCCAAGCAGTCTTTTCAGCTTCGACCATTTCCTCAGCATTGACTCTTTCAACATCAAGAGATGTCTTGAAGAATTGTTCAGCAGCTATACATATCCAGTTTTCTACCAAACAACCATCCATGTCTATCATCTCTCCTACCAATAGCATGTCATCTTTCAACTCTTTAACAACTTGGACTTTGGGGGCGTTCCTGCCCATAGCCTCGTTGGTACTGATACTGCCTGAGCTAGCATCAGATTCTTCAACCAATTCGACCATGTTAATGCCCTCAGCGGCATTTATCTTCAATTCGCTTACTGTCATATCCAATATCTTGGCAGCATTATCCATCTCAACAAACTTGTCAGCAGCTTTTTTGGTCACCAACATTAAACTGGCACCATCAGCATTCAAGCCATTCGCAGCCTTATTAAAACCTTCAGTTACCACAGGATTGGTGGCGAAGTCCTCAGTGACTTCCACCATGTTGACTGACTGATCAAATCCTTCTGTGGCTTCGACCATCTGAACCTCGTGAGGCTCTGTATAGTTAGCCTCTGCAACTTGCAATGGATCAGAGCCAATTTTCATCTGAGCTTTTCCTTTGTCACCAAACTCCAGCCTCCCTTCTTGAATAGCATTTTGCACAAAATCCCTAAAAAGAAAACATTGAGAAGTTTTATGACCCAAAAAATTATGGTACTTACAAAAACCTTTTTTCTTTCTTTGTTCTAAAGGTGGCATCTTAGCACCAGTAGGCACTATCATTTGCCCATCTTTAACTAACAAATAAAAAATTTCGTCACATTTAGTGACGTCGAAAGTGTATGTTTTCTTAGGAAATTTGTCGTTAGATTCGACAGGATTTTTTCCATTTGAAGGAGCTAATAATTTGCAGGCATAAGGTGGATCTGGCTTTAACTCAGCAATGTCAACCTCATTTCTGTCGAAATAAGATGTTTCATCATACAAATTCTCCACATCTTCATTACATTCGACAAAGGCTACTTTTTTACCCCTGTTGAATTTAGCCTTTTCCTCTTTTAGCCTTTCTAGTTGTCGGACTCTATCAGCTAACTGGGCCATATCTCTAAGATATTGGGTATCTAATTTCTTCCTAATGGAATAATCAAGACCCCCAGCAGCCATTTCAACCAACTCATGTTCTGGTACTTGTGTAAAGCACCTGGCTTTAAGAAGTCGAAACCTATTCAGGTAATCATCAATTGGCTCAGTAACTTTGCGTTTGATGCTAGCCAATTCTTTCAAACTAATCTTAGTTTGCCCCATGTAGAACTGTTCATGAAACAAACGCTCTAACTAGGTCCAATTGTATATGGAATTTGGAGGCAAAGTAGTGAACCATGTGAAGGCATTCTTGGTAAGGGAACTTGGGAAGTATTTGATCCTAAGGCTTTCGTCAGCTGCAATTTCGCCTGCTTCAATCAAATATCTAGCCACATGTTCGACAGTAGATTCAGTAGTATCTCCTGAAAACTTTCTGAACTTTGGAACCTTCGTCCTAGGGGGTAATTCTGCTTGGAGAATATAATCCACTATAGGCGAAGTATAATTTGGCCTTGTGAAGCCAAGATTCACACCATTTTTGGTCATTATCCTTTCAACCATGGTTGCAAGATTATTTTCTTCTGCTTGATTTTGATGTCGAACCTGTCTAAGGAACTGATCAGCATTTTAGTTCCTGTTCACCATCACTAATGGCTCTTCCTCCATCTGGAATGGCATCTGGTTTCTTGGTGGTTCGACTCTAAAATGACCAATCATCTCTTGATCTTCCAAGTTCACCTCAGGTAGATGACGTCTTGGGATATCTTTGACAATAGTTGCTCTTCGATCCACCGCTGGTACTCCCATGAAATCAGCCATGCGTGCCAATTGTGTAGCCAATTGTTGGTTAGTTTGAGCTGTATTCTGAATTAATGGTTGAAAAACTTCTCCTATTGTCTGAGACAACATATGCACCATTTGCATGTTACTTTCATCCATCTGCTGTCTCAAATAATTTATGGATGTATTTGTAAGACTAGGCGCTTGCACGGAGTAACCAACACCTATACTCTGATTGTTTCGACCCCCTGATCCCGATCCTTGTAATGGCGAAGGCACTACATTCTCTGAAAATACAGGTGGAGCATTCTTCAGATTTTGCATCATTGATGTAGGCATACCATAAGGTTGACTCCTTGACCCTGGATGTGGAAAACCTGGAGGAGAGAAATGCCGGTACATTGAGTTTCCTCCTGGGGGTGTTGGTGAATTAGGACTTTGTGGTCCTATGTATTCTATCACAGGTTGAGTATATGATTTTGTGCATGTTGATCCTGGTTCAGACACTACTAATGAAGGTGACATCTGTCCTCCTGTCGAAGGCACTGGTGATGGTGTGCTTTGAGACCCCATACTGCTACTTGACTGAGTGTTTGAAATACTCCCTTGAGGATCAACTTGTTGGTTGGTATTAGTTGCCATTCTCTTAGTGTATCTTCTTTTTGGTATTCCTTCGTTTGTTGTGGCTAACTTCCCACTTCTCAATAACATACAATGAAAGTATTTCTTCACCAAGAAAGATAAGGTTAACAAAAAGTATAAAACTTAGCACTAGGTCCCACTGGGCGTGCCAATTTGTTTACTGTGAATTTTGGTAAACAACCTCTGGTCTATCAATTTTAAATAAAAACTGACTAACTTGCAGGATCGACCACACAAATCCTAGGACATGTGCTAAATTTTAAGAGAGAGCGAATATAACTTGAAATAAAGGAAATGTAAACTGAACTCCACGTTCAACAATGCTGAAAAAAGAAACCTAAGTGAACTCCACGTTCGACTACTTGCAGTAAAGTAAAAGCTTGGAAGTTAAAAGGCTGTAAATAAAGAATGCAGAATTTAAAGGCATCGAAAGTAAAAGACAAGAAGTAAAAAGCTTTGAAAATAAGGCTTGAAGAAAAAGACTTGAATTGATAAAAAATGCAGGAAGATAAATTACTGTCGAAGGTAAATGACAAAAAATGTAAAAGTGCTTGAACTCCACGTTCTTGAATGTAAAAGATGCAGAAAAATCAGTGACTGTCAAAGTAAATGACCAGGAAATAAATGACTTTAAAAGTAAATGCAATGATGTAAAAGCTTTTGAAGATAAAATGCAATGAACTCCACGTTCTTGAAAATAAAGACTGGAATTGATAAAAGTGCAGTCGAAAGTAAATGCGGAAAGATAAATGACTTTAAAATAAATGACTTGAAGATAAAAGACTTTGAAAGTAAATGCTTGAAGATTAAATGCTTGAATGTAAAGATGCAAGAAGATAAATGTCGAAAGCTTTTAAATGAAAGTAAAAACAAGGTCTAAGATAAACTTGACTGAAAATAAAGATTCAAGGAAAAGTTAAGACATGAAAGGTAAAGTTCAGGAAAACGTAAAGTGCTGAAACATAAACATGATGAAGATAAATTGCATTGATGAAAGAAAGTGGTGTTACATTACGTACATTCTCACGAACTCGTTTCTCTACACGTGGGTACTTTAAGTTTCTTTGAGTAACTTGTACAAAAATATGAACACCCTTATTCTATAGAAATAACTCCTATTTATAGTGCTAAGAAATAACTACTAAGTGGTGGTTATGCTTCCAAACGTGTCCTCTTGGCGCCTTTCTCCATTTCAACTGCTCCTACGTTCAGTAACTGATCCTTTTGAAATTTAAATATTTGAGATTTCCCTCCAGCCTTAATGTGATAACTGCAACGCGCGTTTCAACATTCTCACGGTCAAAGCATCTCCCAACACTTAGCCATTTTTTAGGCTTCCAAAACCCCTATTTGACTCAGGCTTCACCACCAAAACTGGGTCGAAGCCTTCTTTATGTTAAAAATAATTTTTTAACTTAAAATAGCTTTGATTCCTTCTAGCGTCGAAAGTGAGGGTTAACAGTTAGCAGCATCCATTCTAGTGTAGTTCAAAGAATCTTCTTCCCCGCTCACATAACTCCCCACTTTTGATGACATAAAAGCAAAGAACTCTCCACTCCAAGCATGACATGGAACGCCGTATATCCTCACCCATGTAATTCTTTCAGGATCCACGTCTTCTTGTCTCCACCTTCGAACCTCCACAAACCACTGATCAAGCCAAGATTTCGCAGTTGAAATTAACTCCTCAATCTCTCCTTTCTCACTCTCTTTGAGCAAACACAGATTCGCTCCTAGAGGTGTTACTTTCACACCAAAATATCCTTCTGAGTTGAAGTGCCTTTGAATATTATAGGTCATACCTGGGGAAGCCACCTTTCCCACATAGGCTGCTGAGAATCTCTCCATCTCTTCCTTCTTAACTTCAAACTTCAGGACTCCCTCCTTAATATCCCTACTCACTACTCCCGCGTAAGTAGAATCAGAAACCTTTGAATGAGCTCCTTTGTAAACCCCTTTATTCTGCCTGTATCCCTCTTGACTCCCTTTCTTCCCCCTAAACTCTTTATTCTTCCCCCTAAACTCTTCCTTCTTCTAGAATGATCTGTTTGCATGCTCTTCTTTCTCCCTCCCACCTTTATTCATCTTCTCAAACCTCGGAACGTTAACGAACATCTTTCTACCCTCTAAGAAAATATTGTCCAACTTTAAACATAACCTGCTAGTATCCTCTACCCCAAAAAACCTTACAAAACCATATCTTCTACCATTTCTATCCCGTTTCTGAGGAATAAAAACCTCATCTACCTCTCCATAGTCCGCAAAAACTTTATAAAGATCCTCAACTCTCATACTTTCCGGAAACTCCGTAATGAAAAACGAAGTGGAGTCGCCTGAGGGCTTTCCTTTGCCCCTACCCATATCATCCCACTTTCCTCTCGACTTCTTGTTATACCTTACCTTCGACCAGCCGTTCTCCATAGATCAAAACTCCAAGAAGATCCAATCAAAGCCAAGGCCCCTAACCCTAAGGTTAGGATTTTAAGCCGAAGACTTTGAAAAATCAACTTGTGCTTCTTCGATGCTAAGCTTAATTCTTCATGGACACATGGCAATGGCAAGAACTTTTATGTGAAGTAGAATCAATTCTCAACAAATGAATTATTATTTTCAAGATCTCTAACCCTCAACTTTGGGTGAACTATATACCTATATGTTTGGTTAGTTCTTTTCAAAAATATTTGCCTGAGGTTTTGGCTAAAGGAGTTACAGAATATGATGAATGAGAAAATGCTAGCATAACAACTGATATATAAATTATAAACCATATAAAAACAAAACATAGTGACACTAGTTCCTAATAAAATAGTGTCTCCATAATTACAAAATGAATTTCGAAATTTGATTACAAACAAAATAAAAGGGATGTTAATGAGTTATTCTTGGTCATATCTAAAGAATTACCTAATTGCTAGTTGTTATTTTGCTCGAAAAACATTTTCTTTGCTCCTAATTTTTCTTGCTTTCATAGATTATATTGTTTTCAATTATTTCTTTATCCAAAAAAAATAATTGGCTCTTATTTTTGCACATCTCGAACTAATATACTATCCTGCGTAATTTCCTTTGTTAACTTGTATTTACTGTACATGATATTGTTACTGCAGGCGAATATGAATGTTGATGATGTTCCCGCAAATGTTCTTGGAAATCTAATTGATGTTGATTTTGATCAAGACCCTAAAAGCAATGGGGGTGGTTAACACTGAAAAACCTCTTAAGCGTTCTCGTGCTTGGGATCATTTTGTAAAAAAAAGGTAAGAGAGCAAAGTGAATTCACTATAATAGGTCATATGCTGCCGATGGTAATACACATGGAACCTAAAATCTCAATAACCATTTTAAGAAATGTCCTAAAAATCCAAATAGAATAATTGACAAGGCACAAAAAAATATTGTAGTTGGGAAGCAAGTAGATGGTGATAATACTGTGTCTTTAAAGCTTGTTGAATTTAATCAAGAAGAGTGTAGATTAGAGCTTGCTAAGATGATTATTATTGATGAGCTTCCCTTTAAACATGTTGAAGGTGTTGGATTTAAAGGTTTTATGAGTCGTGCTCAACCTCGATTGAAAACTCCTAGTCGTGTAACGGTTGCTAGAGACTGCATGCAATTGTATAAGGAGGAAAAAGTGGTCTGAAGATCTTTATTGTGTCTCAACCATCAAATGGTTTCATTGACCACCGATACATGGACTTCAATTCAGAATATGAACTATATGTGTGTGGCGTGTCATTTTATTGATGAAGGGTGGGAATTACAAAAGAAGATTATAGGCTTTGGGTTAATTGCTAATCATAGAGGTGACACCATAGGCAAAGCCTTAAAAAAATGTTTGAAAGATTGGGGAATCACTAAAGTTTGCACAGTTACAATAGATAATGCTATCCCTAATAATGTTACTTTATCTTATTTGACTTGAAATATGAGTGCCTGGAATGGAAATACCTTGCTTAATGGTGAATATATGCATTTACGTTTTTGTGCTCATATATTGATTATGTCTGATGGATTAGATCTAATAGATTCATCCATTATTAAGGTAAGGGTTGCTTGCAAGTATGTTAAGTCATCTCCATCAAGTTTGGCATTGTTTAAAGTGTGTGCGAAAGATGCAAATATTTCTAGCTCGCAAAAGGTTGTAATTGATGTCGCAACAAGATGGAATTCCACATATTTAATGTTGGAGGTAGATTCTAAATACCAAGAATCCATCCACTACTTAGAGGATGAGGATCTTTCATATGTATCTGAACTTGAGGTTGTAAAAGGAACTCCAAGTGTGTATGATTGGAACCGTGCACACATGCTTATTAGCTTTTTGAAGATATTTTATGATGCCACCCTAACTTTTTCTTCTTCTTTGCATGTAAGTGCTAACTGTTTCTTTAGAAAGTTAGTGAAGATTCATAGTGCATTAACATCATGGATTCAAGGTAAAGATGTTGTGTTGAAAAAACATTGCATTGACTATGAAAGAGAAATTTGACAAGTATTGGAGTGATAAGAATATAAATTATCTATTGTTTGTAGCAGTTTATCTTGATCCTAGATACAAGCTTGAATATCTTGATTTATGCTTTGAATGGATCTATGGGGAGGAAAAGGGAAAATGATAATTACTAAACTTCAAAAACTCATAGGCAAATTGTTTGATCATTATAAGTATTTGAATCTTGTGAGTTTTGATTCTAGTTATGCCACTTCTAGCTCCACTAATATAATTCAAAGTAATGTTGTTACTATGGATGTTGGAGGTAATATGGCTATGGATGCTTTGCATCGGATAAGGGTTAAAAGAAGACAAAATGAAAAAAAATCAAGTGAGTTGGTTAGATAGTTATAAGATGATGTTGAAGATGATTATGATGGATTTGAACTTTTGAAATGGTGGAAAAGTAAGAGCACAAAGTACTTTATTCTTTCACTCATGGCTAGGGATATATTAGCCATTCTAATATCTATTGTGTCTTCTGAGTCTGCCTTTAGCACTGGAGGTCGTGTACTTGATCCATATCATAATTCTTTGAAAGTTGAAACAGTTGAAGCTTTGATATATACACAAAACTGGATCATTTTCAAAGAAGCTAAGGTTCTGGCTAGCATTTTCAAAGGAAATGTTGTAGCTGATGCAGAGAACTCAATATTCTCTAATCTAAAAGATTCTCTACAAGTATGGTTTAGAATCCTCCAAGGTAGTGTGTTTCACCATCTGCCCTCAAACCAACTCAACGACACTAAAAAATGTGTCCTATTTCTCCTTCTTAAGGGAATCAAGATGCATCTTCCTGCAATTCTATTCAAACTTCTGAAGGAAGCCATAAGAAACACCAGAACAGGTTCTGTCATGGAGGACAGACATATTCTGTATGGAAGAGTTATTTCTGACATCTTGGTAGAATCAGGGGTAGTTGATGATATTCTGGTTAATGAGGGAGAATCAATAAAATTACTTAAAAGCGCTGGAAAAATTCTCAGGTTTGAGAATCTCAAAAGAGAGAACTCCACTCTAGATAACACATCTTTTAGGAAATTAACATTGACACCAAGGGTTCCGGTTGAAGGATTTCCAAGATTCGCCACTTACAATTAGACAGAAGTCGGAAATTATCTGAGACAATTTAAGGATAAAGATATCAGTGTTTGGATTAACATGAAAAATATTACTGATGTACTTCAAGAACTCTCAAATTGGAGAGAAGGACGTAAGAAGCAGAAAATGGTTGATGATGAGGAACCTTCCTCAAAGAGATCAAAGACTATCAATAGAGCATTAGCATCCTTCAAGGATAATGCAATCTCAAGGATCCAGAGCTTAGTGGAGGCCTCCAGTGCCTGTGTGGACCTCATGGAAATAAGAAATATCTGGACTGAGTTCCATGAATGGATCTCAGAAGAAATTATGAAGGGCAAGAAACTAGCAATCACTCAAGTAGAATAGAAGCTGCATTCCTCAAGAACGGATGATTCTGAAAGCCTTCTCTCATCTTCTTCATCATCCTTAGACTCGCTCTAGTCTAACTCATAAGGACTAATTAAAACCCAGTTTTATTAAGTCTATGTTTACTTAAATCATTTCTCATTAGGAATCTATGTTTGAAATATCTATGTCTTAATTATTCTGAACTTTTCAAGATTAAGCTCCACCTCTGCTCTGCATCTTAAAACTATTTTGTGTTGTTGCTTTGATCTAGTAGTTCATAAATAAAAATGCTATAATTAATATCTACAGATGGTCTAAAACCTTCAATTGGTAATCAGCTGATTCCATCTAATTATCCTTCAAATGAATATGTTATGGTTAAAGCTGGTTATCACTAAATTACTTGGATTGTTCTTAACTGCTCAAATGATGGTTCTATGGTTCTATGTTCTTTATCATATCCTGTATACTTAACTGATATATGATGTTGATTGGAAAAAGGAATTATATGGTTAAATGCTCAGATGCTCTATAATTTTTTGATGATGTCAAAAAGGGGGAGAAAGAATATGATTTTGATTGATGAATATATGAATATTGATAGTGATTAAAGAAAGAAAGAAATCATAAGGAATGCAATTCAAACAATAATCAATCATATAAAATGCGTTACTACTAACATTTGTTGTTTGATGTTATCCGAGGAACTCTAAACAAGTTCACTAGGCATTCTAAAACAGGTCAAGAAAGAAGAACAAGAACTGTGTTAGTCATATGATAGAAAAAAGTTGAGAACTGTCTGAAAGTCAAAGTTTATCTTGATCTCTGTCTCACTTGGTTCAGAAGTTGTAAGCTGTCTGAGAGTATGAAATTCAGAACGCAAGAATCAAAAGGAGAAAACTCTGAAAGCAGTCAAGACAAAGTATACATCTCAAGATGCTTATTCAGAAGAATTATGCAAATCAAAAGTCAAGAACTGTATGAAGATACAGTTTGAAGATCCAAGAAGAAGTAGTTCTGATGTTTACCAGGAAACAATTAAAATGAAAACGATTTGGTATCAGACTAAATCAACTATTGATAATCAGACCAAGTAACACAAAGATTGGTATCAGTCTCGTCAATCAGAGCAAAGTTGTGGATTATTGTCAAAATACCTTCATTGGTATCAATTTCAGCACACTAAGGAAATACCCTTCAAGTGGTATGAGAAGAATTCCTTCACTTGGTATTAGATTCAACATACTATGGTATAAGACTCAGCACATCACTTGGTATCATACCAGAATCAAATCATGTGTACCAGATTCAGAATCAAGCGTTGATTGATCACAAAAATTTAAACTTCAATTGGTATCTGATCAAAAATAATCTTTGATGAACCACTGAGTTATGACAGTAACAAGGTTCTGAAATGAAGACCTGTGTTCAAAAGTCAAACTCTGAAAAAGTCATGATCTACATTGGTGATTAAAAACTTATCATCTTGAATTATGGTTCTGAATATCCCAATATCTGACTTATGGAAATTAGGGGAGACTACCCAGAAAATTCAAATGATAAATCCAATAATCTTCACAAAATCTGAAACTCAGGGGGAGTTTCTTGAAAGACAATGTCTGTCTCTGATGAATAGCGAGGCTATGTTATCAGATAAGAACTGATCTGCTTGTGCTTAAATGAACCTACTGAAAAATAGAAATGCTTGAGAAGACTCTGAAGATTACAAGCTCTGATACGACCACAAAGGAACTGAGTTCTGAAGATCTGAAGATGGAAGTTCTAATGAACTAGTCCAGATGTTGAAGACTCTTTGTTTTCTTAAAGACGAGATAGAGAAGTAGTCATTTTCTATTCTTCGTTCTGGCAACTCAAGTTGTTATTCTGTATGTATTTAGATCATATAAGATTCTAGATGATCACAGATAAAACTTTGAGGATAACACATTCAGGGGGAACTGTTGTTCCAGACTCTGAATATGTTTGTTTTGGTGATTACCTTGTATAAAATGTTCAATCAAAATACTTGGTTTTGTCATCATCAAAAAGGGGGAGATTGTGAGAGCAAGAATTGTCTCTACAAGTCAATCTATGTTTTGATGATAACAATACGTATTTGTGAAAGAACCATTTTATGTTCTAACGTGTGTTGTGTGCAGATCATATTCATAGAAGTTATCAGATCTAACAAGCACCAGCCAGATGAGCGTAATTGATAATATGCGAAGTTACTATGTGTGACACAAGTCGCAAGAAGCAAGAATGCTTCTGTATCTGATCGTGATCAGTCAGATCCAAGGATACTGATATTGCTATTGCAATGCTCTTGTGGATGCTCTCTGAAAGTGGTCGAGATTCTGAAGATTGCGAAGCTTCTGAAGAAGAGAACTGAAGTGCTGAAGACTCTTATGACTTGAAGTTCTGAAGGCGGAAGGCTTTGAAGACCAAGTGCAGAAAGACTCTGAAGACTTATGTGTTCTGAAGATTAAGGTTCTGAAGATCAAGTGCTGAAGACTCTGAAGACGGATTCCTAATGGACAAGTTCTGAAGTTTCGGAAGGCTTGAAGAAGTAAAGGATAATGTTCTTAAAGAAAAGTGCTGAAGTTCTGAAGACTGATTCCTAATGGACTTCTTTAAATGACTGAGGACTTGACGTATCAGATATCCTATTAAGAAGACTCTACTCATGCTTCATCAATTTACCATCTGAAGCCTCTGAAGTTTGGAAGTCACATGTTACCGTTGTGAGTGACTGTACACGACGCCCAAGAAAGATATATCCCGTCACTTCTCCCACAGTTAAAAGGAGATGCATCAGTACAGCTAGTTATTACGCAACGTCTCTTTTCCAACAGCCAACAATATTTTAAACGGCTATATTGCTACTGGGCTATTTAAAGGAAAGAGTATTTGCTTCTAGATGAGGGAGTCCACTAATCAATTTACTCCCACAAAAGATGAATTGATCAAGTCATTGTGTGAAGATAGCAACAACGATGAGTTCTCGTTGTAACACTTAGAATATCCAATGCTATCACCATTTACACATGGCCATTGTTGTTGAACCTCAAAGATCATCATTCAACACTACAACAATGAATTGGTATAGAAGCTGTTGATGAAGAAAACAACATTGCAAATCAGTCAAGTCATCAACCACCTTCTCGTCAGCGCTACATTGAAGATCTGAAGCAAGGAGTTGTTGCTCAAAGCTTGCTCACCCAAGAAGACGAAGAAGAAGAAGATCTACAAGATGTCAACAACTATCAAATCATTATACATCTCTGTAGTTTCTTAGAATAGGCAAAGAGTTGTTGCTCACATCTTGCTCGAACACTTGTGTGTTCTTTGTACTTAAACTTAGGAGTAATCTGCTTGTTAAGAAGCATCTTTGTAATCTCTTGTAAAACTAATTCTTGGTGAATTAGGATTCCTTGAGTGGTCAGTGTGACCGGAGACTCGAGAAGACAATGGCGAGATGTAATTGTGGGAAAAGCCTGAAATAAGGCCAGTAGCATTATATTCATTGCGATGAATCCCTGAACGTCTAGCTGTGAAATCCTAGCAGTAGATCTTGCGAGATTAGAACCTGCAGGTCAATGTTCGTTATATTCATTAAGTTGAATCCATGAACGGTTCATTGCATGTTAGTCACAGTGCGGCTGTGCAAGTGGTTAGTCACCGGCTGTTGCCCGTGCATCTGTAATCGAGATTGATTATAGTAGATTAAGACCTTGTGTTCAAGGCGAAATCACCTGAGGAGGATGGACTGCATTAGCCTTTGTGGTGAACCAGGATATATCGTGTGTCCTTTACTCTTATGCTTATTGTTCTTATTTATGTTTCTATATTAAGTATCAGAACCTTACATAAGCATAGAGCCGTCAAAATGGGCCGAAGCCCATGGGCCGGCCCGCCGAGCCCGAAAAAAGTTAGGGCTTGGGCCTTATTTTTGAAGCCCATATTATTCCGGGCCTTTTTTAGCCCGGCCCGAAAAAGCCCGAAAAAAATGGGCCGGCCCGTATGGGCTATGGGTAGCCCGCCAGCCCGACAACTTTTTTTAAAAGAATTAATTTAACTATTTGGCCCATAATATAAATTAATAAATATATATAATTGGACCTAAAAAATAAATATGGCCCAAGAAACATTTGGATACAATGTGTTAGTGCATCTTTGGTTCGGTCCACACACACTTCAGTGACTACCCGAACATTAATTTCTATTACATTACAGTATTCTAAAATGAATATATTACATTAAGATCATTAAAATGAGTATTAATTTCTATAACATTATATATTAAAATGAGTATTAATTTCTATTACAATATATATTACTTAAAAAATGAATTTTTTAATTTTGTTTTTAAAATGTGTCCGTTTAGGGTCGGGCCCGTTTTAGGGCTGGGTAGCCCGCAGCCCAGACAGGGCTGGGCCTGGGTAGTAAAAAAGGAGCCCGTATTCAAAATGGGCTTTTTGAGCCCGGCCCGGAAAAGCCCAAGGCCCGCCAGGGCCGGCCCGTTTAGGGCCGGGCTACCCGTTTTGACAGCTCTACATAAGCAGGTCAAAACCTTGCAACTCTGATAAGCTTCCGCTCTACAAGATCCGAATGATTCACATAATGTTTAGACTCTTAAGAAGTTCTCACGTTTCAAGCATTATATAACTTTGCAAGTCAGAGTCTCTCATCGAACTTTGATGATATCTCGGCGTCTTAACGACAAGAAGTGAAAAATTGTAAAAAGAGTAAATACACAACTCAAACCCCCCTTTCTTGTGTCTTTCTCGCACCTTCAGGTAATACACATGGAACCTCAAATCTCAATAAACATTTTATGAAATGTCCTAAAAATCCAAATAGGGTAATTGACAAGGCACAAAAAAAATATTGTAGTTGGGAAGCAAGTAGATGGTGATAGTATTGTGTCTTTAAAGCTTGTTGAATTTAATCAAGAAGAGTGTAGATTAGAGCTTGCTAATATGATTATTATTGATGAGCTTCCCTTTAAACATGTTGAATGTGTTGGATTTAAAGGTTTTATGAGTCGTGCTCAACCTCGATTGAAAACTCCTAGTCGTGTAACGGTTGCTAGAGATTGTATGCAATTGTATAAGGAGGAAAAAATGGTCTTAAGATCTTTATTGTGTCTCAACCATCAAATGGTGTCATTGACCACCGATACATGAACTTCAATTTAGAATATGAATTATATGTGTGTGACGTGTCATTTTATTGATGAAGGGTGGGAATTACAAAAGAAGATTATAGGCTTTGGGTTGATTGCTAATCATAGGGGTGACACCATAGGCAAAGCCTTAGAAAAATGCTTGAAAGATTGGGGAATCACTAAACTTTTCACAGTTACAGTAGATAATGTTAGCCCTAATAATGTTGCTTTATCTTATTTGACTAGAAATATGAGTGTCTGGAATGGAAATACCTTGCTTAATGGTGAATATATGCATTTACGTTTTTGTGCTCATATCTTGAATTTGATTATGTCTGATGGATTAGATCTAATAGATTCATCCATTATTAAGATAAGGGTTGCTTGCAAGTATGTTAAGTCATCTCCATCAAGTTTGACATTGTTTAAAGTGTGTGCAAAAGATGCAAATATTTCTAGCTCACAAAAGGTTGTAATTGATGTAGCAACAAGATGGAATTCCACATATTTAATGTTGGAGGTAGATTCTAAATATGAAGAAGCCTTTCACCGCTTAGAGGGTGGGGATCTTTCATATGCATCTGAACTTAAGGTTGTAAAAGGAACTCCAAGTGTGTATAATTGGAACCGTGCACACATTTTTATTAGCTTTTTGAAGATATTTTATGATGCCACCCTAACTTTTTCTTCTTCTTTGCATGTAAGTGTTAACTGTTTCTTTAGAAAGTTAGTGAAGATTCATAGTGCATTGACATCATGGATTCAAGGTAAAGATGTTGTGTTGAAAAACATGGCATTGACTATGAAAGAGAAATTTGACAAGTATTGGAGTGATAAGAATATAAATTATCTATTGTCTGTAGCAATTTACCTTGATCCTAGATACAAGCTTGAATATCTAGATTTATGCTTTGAATGGATGTATGGGGAGGAAAAGGGAAAATGATAATTATTAAACTTCAAGAACTCATAGGTAAATTGTTTGATCATTATAAGTATTTGAATCCTGTGAGTTTTGATTCTAGTTATGCCACTTCTAGCTCCACTAATATAATTCAAAGTAATGTTGTTACTATGGATGTTGGAGGTAATATGGCTATGGATGCTTTGCATCAGATAAGGGTTAAAAGAAGGCAAAATGAAAAAAAAAATCAAATGAGTTGGTTAGATACTTATAAGATGATGTTGAAGATGATTATGCTGGATTTGAACTTTTGAAATAGTGGAAAAGTAAGAGCACAAAGTACTTTATTCTTTCACTCATGGCTAGGGATATATTAGCCATTCCAATATCTATTGTGTCTTCTGAGTCTGCCTTTAGCACGGGAGGTAGTGTACTTGATCCATATCGTAATTCTTTGAAAATTGAAACAGTTGAGGCTTTG
Organism: Lathyrus tuberosus; assembly: GCA_022829125.1. Classification (NCBI taxonomy): domain Eukaryota; kingdom Viridiplantae; phylum Streptophyta; class Magnoliopsida; order Fabales; family Fabaceae; genus Lathyrus; species Lathyrus tuberosus. The sequence continues at coordinate 7,729,092 of JALAZF010000212.1, forward strand.
ATATGTACACAAAAGTGGATCAAACCTATCACAAAATTTGTTTTAGATGAAAAAAAAGAATTTAATGTGGTGGAAATTAAAACAGGTATTATTTATATCTTAACTTGTAAATTTTAATTTTTTTTTTTTTATTGTAACATTGTATCTTATATGTCCTTGGAAATGTCATATTTGAATAGTTCCGAGGATCTTGCCACTGGATCTCTTGATGATTAATTAGGTAAATATGCATATTTCATTTTCATTTACAACTTGTTAATGACATCTATTTGCAATTTTGGTTGTGCAATTTTCCTGAGATTTTGTTCATCTGTTGAACATGAGAGTTGTTACTACATTCTAGATTCAATTTAGCATGACAGATCATGGATTCATTTTTTATCATGAATAAATTCTGGATTCAATTTATCATGAATAAATTCTGGAATATTTATCATGCTTCTACTCTTCATGAATAGATTTTGGGTGACATGTTGGATTTCTGTTTTTTCTTTTCAATCACGTTGCATTGGGAGTTTGGCTACTTTACATTCTCTCAAAGTTAACGAAATAGAGATGCTTTAAAAACTAAGACATATGTATCTATATCTATTTACTCTTACAGAATTCTGTTTAAGAAAATTTGTGCTAGGATCCAATTATTTAATGCATACTGTAACTAAGCCTAAGTTTGGCGGCTACTGTAACTAACTTTGAAGCTTGGTTATTTAGTGCCTACTGTTTGAAGCTTGGTAATTTAGCTTACTTTAAGTAATTTAGTGCCTACTGTTTGAAGTTTTGTTATTTATATCATAACACTAATAATTGGACCGTGGTTGTTTATTTCAAACTTGTAGTAAATATAGTTTTAGCATTTAGGAGTTGTTTGTTTTTTACATTAAAAAGTAACAATTGTGAATACATGTTATAGAATTACCTCTGATTTAATTTTTTGCAACAGGACAATTTTTCAGAATGTGAATGCAAGGTGTGTTCCTATCAAGAAGGTCAATGAAAAAATAGTCTTGGACAAGCAAGCAAGACCTGCTAGAATATGAGAATATGCATATGTGCTTTAGTCATTACTTTTAAATCAAAACTTTGGACTTTTTTTTAGTTATATTTTGAGCTCTTGCTTGTAATTTGATTTTGATGAATTTTTGGCTTATTTCTTGCTTAGACCCTTCAACATTTATTATTTCAATGAGATATGATGAATTTGATTATTTTAATATTTTTATTTATTATTTTATGATGTTTAATAAAATTATTTGGGTAACCCTCTACCCAACCCAATCCAATCCATAATGGTTTTCCCAAACCGGCCCAATGCTGTAACGGGTGGTTATTTTACGTCATCCAAACCGAAGCATCGTATATGGTTTGGGTTTGGCCAAACCCAATCCAAATTGGCCCACGTACACCCCTAGATATTACTGTCTTGCACAACTACTTGCGCGGACCAATAATATTCTCAAGAGAAATTCGTCTGAGTGTAGTATCTTGTATCAACTACCTCAGATCTACACCTGGATAATCACCGCATTACGTCCTAAAAAGGCCAAGAGGGGTTTATAGGGTTCTAAGGTTCTCAGCTTCTCAGACTCCCAAGTTAAAACAAGTTAGGTTTAACCCTCTTGCGAATGTCCCCAGTGAATGATAACGAGGAATCGTATCATGTTTTTAGGCTTATTGCATATATATTTCGTCTGTATTTTATTATGTTTTATCACTTTTACTTTGTTTTCGCGTGTTTTGCAGTTGTCAGCCTCACTCGTTGCGGATTCGAGAGCAAATCGGAAAAAAGAGCTAAAAGGAGCAATAGAGCAGCAAAAAGTGCGAATTTTGCCAATTTATTGATATGGCGTTCGCCGTCCCCAGATGGCGTTCGCCATTGCCCAACCAATGCCACGTCAGTGAAGTCGCCATTTCTGTCGCGCTGAAGAATCGAAGACCAAGCTATTGAGTAACTTGACTCGCGAAACAAGATATCACCACCAAACTTTTATTTTTCCAAGGGAAGGGGAAAAGATCGAATAAACCCACAATAAACATGAAAAGCAAAAAGCAAGGATAAAAGCAAAGCAATAAAGAGATCAAAGGTACGATGGTTGGTTATACTAAGGGAATGTACTAGCACCCTAAGTATCTGTAGTACTCTACAGGAACCTCTTGAAATATTTGTGTTCGGTTAAAAATGTTTGTTGAAAAAAGATTGGGGAGATGAGAAGAGAAGAGTTTTTTTATTGTTTTTGATTTGGAAAGACATAAAGTATTGTGCCTACGTACCAATGAAGGATCAAAACCTCATAGTTCGGGTACAAATACAAAAGGGTTTGTTTTTTATCGTGAAGGCTGGATCAGATCCTGTAGAAGTAGGCCACCAAGTGCGTCAGGGATGCTGGTCGTATGGAGAGGAGGGGGTGTACCTGCAAGGTACTCCGACGCTCAAGTAAGAAAGGGTCAGAGAAAATGGGCAAGTACAAAGTATGAGTTCTTAGGGTGAATATTGGATACCTGACCCTCTCAAGCGAGAGGGTTTATATAGAGCCCCCAGCGCGTGGCCAACGGTCCTATTTTCAGGGCGAAATAACCGTTTTCCCGAAGAGTAGGTAACTGCCCCAACTAGCCGTTATGTCGGGCAGGGGTGCCCGAAACTAGCCGTTATGTCGGGCATAAGCGTGGTTTCGGGCACCTGCCCTTAACTGTTCGGGGAGCAGTGAAGCCGTGCGTGACAAGCAGTAACTCCGGGGAGGAGCGATGTGTTCCTTGCCAGGTTGGAGGGCAGAAAGGTAACTTTCTCCCCTTCGTGGATTGGACTTAGGCAATTTGGGCCGCTCTGGAGCAGAAGCGGATTGGGCCATGTCTAGCCATTGGTCCAGTCCAGAACAGGAGCCCCCCAAGTCGTTGCTCCCGAGCATGGAAGTGATGACTTAAGGACAGCTCGTTGCTCCGGGGAGCTAGCATGGCATCGTCGTTTAGAGATGAGGAGGATTGTCTCGATGTCCTCGTGGCCCCCGGTGTTCGTGAAATTCGTGGTCGTGACCTTGTTGCCCGGTGCCCGGGGAGACTAATGGTCAGACAGAATTGGAAACGTTGGGTCGCCACGTGTTCCTAGAGCTTCGTGTAGCAGTTACTAGGTAATGATGGCTAGTTAATAGGCATCATGGCCTACGAGCGCGTGTTCGCACGTGCCCCTTTGTATAAAAAGGGGAAATTTGTTCCATTTAGAACTTTTTGCTCTGATTTCTCTTCCTTTCCTTCAGCATTCCTGCTCGTTGCCACCGTCTGCTTACTCCGACCACCGCTCCAAGCTTCTAGCAGCCACTTTCATCTTCTTAAATCAAGTAAGTTTTCTGATCCTGTGCTTGTTCTACTCCTTTTGGTTGTCAATGGTAGATTGCATGTGGTTAGGGCTAGGTTTAGAGGACGAAATAGGTGGATTTTCGGTGATTGTTGGTGGTGGATGGTGGTTGTGCCATTTTTCCACTTCTGACATGTCGTCGGACGTGTTAGTATGTTCTAGCGAGGAGGGCGGTTCACGGCGTCGCCGTGACAGCTATGCATGTGTGACCGCCGTGTTCGTTCATCTTCTGAGCGGGTGATGAGTTTTTCGATAGAACATTCTCAGATTCCAGTGGAGCTTTGCGATTTCCGGCGAAGCTTCAACGGAAACTGGGTACAAGTGCGAGGAAGCTCCTCGCTTGGGGATGACTTATTTCGAGCGTCTCCTCGTGGGGAGGTTTTAATTTTCCTTTTGATGTTAGGGCTTAGGCCGGGGACGTTGTCCTTAACCCTTTGCGCGCCCTTTCACTTGACTTAGCGGTGGAAGGGTGGATTTGATTTGTTGTCAAATTCACTTTCTTCTCTGCTTTTCAGGTGATTGTTATGGCGACGGGGCCAGATAGAGAGGTTATCATAGATACGTCCGAGGAAGAAACAGGCTCCGAGGATAATAGTAGCTCGACGGCCATGAGTTCGACGACTTCGAGTTCCCCTAGTGATGTTGGGGAGGAAGAGGAGATGGACGACATGGACGAGGACGTCGCCGTGGACTCCGCCGAGGAGTGGGAGGTGTCCAACCCCGCTGAGCATGTGTCTTCTTTTGCGAGGTATTCGGGGGATGCTTTTACGGAGGTTGGACCGGAGGGAGAGGGGAAGGTGTATCTTCCTTCCATGGATGAGCGGGTCTGCACGAGCTTCGGGGACCGTTTCACGATGTATGAATATGCCTTTAAGGAGCTGGGCCTGAGGTTGTCGTTCACTGATTTTCAGCAGTCAGTGTTCGTGCATTTGAAATTGGCCCTCATGCAACTGCATCCTAACTCGTTGGCCTTCATCCGGGCATTCGAGCTGGTATGCGAGCATCTCTCCATAGGGGCTACTCTCCCTCTGTTTTTCACTGTCTTCCATCTTCAAAGGCAGCTATCGGGGAGGAACTATGGTTGGGTGTCTTTGAAGTAGCCCCACAAGTTGTTTAAGCCATTCTCGGAGTCGATACGGACGTTCAAAGAGCGGTATTATGTCATCAAGCCCTTGTCCGAAGCTGCCCAGGATAGTACATACGTCTGGGAGATCGAAGTTGACGAGGATGGGAATGACCTGTGCGACGAGGATGGAAAGTTTATTGGGCAGAGGATCTATAAGTTTCTAATCCATTGGGCACCCGATCATTTTGCTAAGAAGCCCAGTGACTATGTTCTCTAACCGAGTGAGCTACGCGGGCAGGACGCCGTGGCGTACGAGGTGCTGGTGAAGTGGGTTAACTCCTTTCGGCTTCCTGAGTGCTGGACGAGCAAGGGTAATCCGGTCTTCGAGGAGGACGGGAGTCAGAGGGTTGAGCGTCGATTTATCAACATTAAGGCACTGCTGGAGTGCAAGACTCCCGAGGATGCCGAGAATTTGCTTGGTAGTCTTAGTTATTTAGATTTATTTGCGTTATTTCTTTTCCTCGTATCTAACGTGCTCGTATTTTGTTTGTGCAGGTGAGATGCCTCAGGCTCATGACCGGGTTGTGAGGAATGCTCTTTCGAGGAACAAGGCTGGAGCGGCTCCTCCGAAGTCTCGGTTTGCTGGTGCTCGTGCTCCTCTTCCGGTGCAGTCTGCTGCGGGGACCTCTTCTTCTCCTACTCCTGCTTCCCGGGGGTCTCCTCTTCCTTTGACCGGTCGATCCAAGCGGCCAAAGTTTAATGACGTTGTGGACCTCACTCGGGCATCAGAGAAGGGGAAGTTCGAGCTTCCTCCTTGAATCCATGACAGGAAATTATTCGAGGGGAACTCTTTGATCGTGCCTTGGGTGGAGTCTCTTCGCTTGGAAAGCATGGACCGCCCGAGCAAGAGGGTGTTGGTGGCTCAGGACGCTTCAACTTTGGTTAGGATGCTGGAGATGGCAGCCGTTTATGCTGAAGAGGACTCTGCAACCGAGGTTGAACTCAACGCTGCTCGGGCTACCATGGCGTCCCTCAAAGAAGAAGCCAAGGTTGTCGACGATGCTCGGAAGAAGGCTGAGGAGGAGGTAGCTCGGTTGAAGAAGGAGAATTCCACGCTGGCGGCGGAGAAGAAAGCTTCTAAGGAGCTGGTCCAGCAATTGAGGGCGACCAATACCCCGGGTGACGATGAGCTGGAAGATGTGAAGGAGTTGAAGATGAGATCCGAGCTGGTTGCCAATATGCTAATGGCCGAGGATGACAGAATTGTTGTTGCGGAGGAGTCCTTTAGAAACGTCGTGGCTCAGCTGCGGGTGGTGAACCCTGAGCTTGACTTTTCTGTCGAGGGTACTCACTATCTGGCGCATGTTGAGGATGGCCGGATTGTCATGCCCGACGCTCTCCTTGAAGGGAACCCCGAGGATTATCCCGTAGAGGACCAGGGACCTCAGTCTGAGCCAGCCGAGCATATGGACGAGTAAGGAGTTTGTGCTTTTGATGTTGTAACTTGTCCGGCCTGCGTGCCGAGTGACTGTTGTAATTTATTATTTTTGGGGGGCGTGTCCCCCATTTTATGTAACTCAGTACAATCGTGGCCCTTGCGGCCATATATTATGTTAAATTATTACATGTTTGATTTTGTTATCCGCATGACTTTACTTGCTTTTATTTTTTGCTAAGTGTTGTACTCATGCTCGTTGTGAATGTGTGTCTGCCCGTGATTGGGAGTATTTGACTTGTGCGAATAATTTAGGGGGATTTCTCGATGAAGATGTGTTCGGCAGTGAGGGGAACTGGTCTAACGGCCGGGGAATATCCTGGCGGGGGTGCGGAGCTCAGGTCGCGTTTGAGGCCTGAGTTCACGGCGTGAACGTCCCATCGCCAGCTGGGGTTCTGCCTATCATGGTACTTTGACGAAGGCGGTGCTCGATCGAGGACCGCTGTCGAGCGGTTACCCGGCTCGTTACTGAGCGGGGTTCTGCTTTATTCGTATGTGACGCTTGTACCTAGGTGTGCATAGTGGTCGGTAGTAGATGTATGTCGTTGTGACGGTCAAACCGAGAATCTGGGCCTTAGCTATAGTATTGTTTTAGCTTTTCGGCGTTCCATGGTCGAGCAAGTTCTTCCCCGGTGAGATGTTCTAGGTAGTAGGCCCCATTTTTTGTTTTTGCTCGGACGCGGTAGGGTCCTTCCCAGTTGGTTGCTAGTTTGCCTTCGCGAGAGTCTTTGTGGTTTCTTCTTAGAACAAGGCTTCCCACATCAAACTCTCGTCGTATCACCTTGGCATTGTGCCTGATGGTAATTTTTTGTTTCAGTGAGGCTTCACGGAGGGCTGCCCCAGTTCGAATTTCCTCGACGAGGTCGAATTCTTCTCTCAATGACTCGTCGTTCATCTCCTCGTCTAGGGGCGACTCTGTCCGCCTAGAGGGCACGTGAACTTCGACGAGAATTACAGCCTCGGTCCCGAATGCTAGGCGGAAAGGTGTTTCCCCGGTCATTGAGTGTGGAGTTGTGCGGTATGCCCATAGTACGCTATGCAGTTCCTCGACCCATGCCTTCTTTATTTCGTCCAGCCTTCTCTTGAGGCCTCGAAGGATGACTCGGTTGGCCGCTTCAGCCTGCCCGTTTGTTTGAGGGTGCTCTACGGATGCGAAGTGTTGCTTCGTGCCCAGTTGGGCGACGAAGTCTTGGAACTTCCTGTCCGTGAATTGCGTCCCATTGTCCGTTACTATCGCTTGGGGGATACCGAAGCATGCAAGGATGTTTCGTTTGTAGAAATGCAGGATGTTGAGGGCACTTATTTTGGTTAGAGCTTCCGCTTCTATCCATTTTGTGAAATAGTCTACGCCCACTATTAAGTATTTGTTCTGACTTGATCCTACCACGAAGGGTCCTAGGATGTCTAGGCCCCACCAGGCGAATGGCCATGGGGAGGACATAGCCTTGAGCTCGATAGGCAGAGCCAGGTGCATGTCCCCGTGCCGTTGGCATTTATCGCATTTCTTCACGTGTTCTTTCGCGTCGTGTTGCATGGTCGGCCAGTAGTATCCTTCTCGGAGGGCCTTTCGAGCAAGGGACCTTCCGCCGAGATGTTGATCGTTGATTCCCTCGTGGATTTCGCGCAGGATGTGTGCGACCATTTCCTCCTTGATGCATTTGAGCAGCAGAATGGAGAATCCCCGCCTGTAGAGTTTATCTTCGACCAAGACATAAGAGCAGGCTCTTCGCCTGACTATGCTGTCCTCCTTTGGGTCGGACGGAAGTTCGTCTTTGGCAAGATAGTTGTAGACTGGGGTCATCCAGCAGTTGTTGTCGCCGATTACCTGCACGTCGAGGGTTGGGGAGGTCTTCTCGATGCTGGGTCGAGGAAGTACTTCCAGTATGACGGATTTGTTTCCGCCTTTCTTCTTTGTGCTAGCTAATTTGGATAGCACGTCTGCTCGCACGTTATGTTCGTGGGGAACGTGTTTCACTTCCACTGTTGTGAACTTCGCCATCTCCTTCTTGACTAGGGCCAAGTATTCGGTTAGGTTGTCATTTTTGGCTTGATATTCTCCCCGGACCTGGAGGGCCACGAGTTGTGAATCCGTGCAAATGACGAATTCTTCTGCGCCCAGGTCCTCGGCAAGGCGCAGCCCAGCGAGGAAGGCCTCGTACTCAGCCTGGTTGTTGGATGTTGGGAAGGAAAGGGTGAGTGATACTTCAATGATGATTCCTTCATCTCTTTCCAGTATGATGCCCGCGCCGCTCCCTACCGAGCTTGAGGCACCGTCAACGAAATTGATCCATTTGCGCGTTTCACTTGCAGGGGAGTCTGCGAATGTCATTTCTGCGACGAAGTCGGCCAGAGCTTGGGCCTTGAGGGCTTTTCTGCTTTCGTATTGGATGTCAAATTCGGACAGTTCTAACGACCATTTGAGCATTCGGCCGGCCATATCGGTCGTCCGAGCAGCTGCTTTATGGGTTGATCTGTTCGAATCACGATTGTGTGAGCCAGGAAGTAGTGTCTTAATCTTCTGGCTGCGTTGATGAGGGACAGTGCCACCTTCTCTATCTGTTGGTATCTTAACTCTGGTCCTTATAGCGCTTTGCTCGTGAAATATATAGGTTTCTTCCTGTCAGGTGTCTCGCGGATGAGAGCGGCGCTCACTGCTTCGGTTGCTACGGCCATGTACAGGTACAATGTTTTGCCATTGTCCGGTCGAGAGAGGACCGGCGGCTCTGAGAGTGCTCGTTTCACATGGAGAAGGGCCTTGTCACACTCCTCGGTCCATTCGAATGTCGTCTCCTTGCGAAGGAGTTTGAAGAATGGTAGGGCGTGCTGGGCGGACCTGGCCACGAAACGAGATAGTGACGCGAGCATCCCGTTGAGGGACTGGATGGATTTTTTGGACCTGGGCGTAGGAAACTCGGAGAATGCCCGGTATTTGTCTGGATTGGCTTCGATTCCTCGTTCCTTCAAGTAGAAACCGAGGAATTTGCCTGCCCAGACACTGAACGTGCACTTCTTCGGATTAAAACGCATTTTGTATTTTTTGGCCTGTTCGAAGACCTTCCTCAAATGGGCAGTATGATCGGTTTCCTCGTGGGATTTTACGATCATGTCGTCCATGTATACTTCGAGCATGTCGCTTATTTCTCCCCGGAATACTTTGTTTATCATTCGTTGGTACGTTGCTCCGGCGTTCTTCAGGCTGAAGGGCATTACATTGTAGTAATAGTTGCCCGATTCGGTCATGAAGGCGGTATATTTTTTGTCGGACATTGCCATCGAAATTTGATTATAGCCCGAGTAGGCATCCATGAACGATAAAAGTTTAAAACCAGCAGAATTATCAACGAGTTTATCAATATTGGGGAGGGGGTAGGCATCCTTCGGGCATGCCTTATTGAGATCGGTGTAATCAATGCACATGCACCATTTTCCACTAGATTTTTTAACTAGTACAACGTTAGATAGCCAAGTGGTGTACTTGGCCTCCGAAATAAATTTGGCCTCGAGGAGGTCCTTTACAGCTTTTTCAGCAGCCTCCATTTTCTTCGGAGACTGCTTTCTCCTACGTTGTGCTACGGCCTTGACGGCCGGGTCGATTGTCAGCTGGTGGCAGGTGACTGACGGATCCAAGCCGGGCATTTCGGCGGCGCTCCATGTGAAGAGGTCGGCATTCTCCCGGAGGCATGCTTTGAGCTGCTTCCATGCAATATCAGGTAGGTCTGCCCCAATCTTCACTCCCCGTTGGGGGTCTTCGCCGAACAGAACGATCTCGAAGTTTCCATCCGGGATAGGGCACATCGGATGGGAGCTGCTGCTGGACGATGTAGACGGGTTGGCAGAAGCTGCTCGTTCCTCCGGTTGGTCTTCTTCAGGGAAGCGACTGTCGAGGTCGATGGAGTCGACCTGGGGCAGAGGTTTGGCTTCCTCAGAGCTGCTTGGCAATGCTGGCTTGCCCGACGCTTTCGGCTTGGACGCAATGGCATTGAGCCCCTCTGTAGCTGCCTCAAAACACCGTCGTGCAGCTTCGATGTCGCCGTGGAGGGTGGCGACCATTCCCTTTGAAGTGTAATACTTCATCTTTAGGTGGACTGTTGAGGTCACCGCTACCAACTCGGCCAGAGTTGGCCTTCCGAAAATGCATTGGTAAAGCGACGGGCAGTCGATTACCAAAAATTACACCTTGATGGATCTGGCCGTCTCAGCTGATCCGAAGGTCGGGATCAGTTCGACGTATCCCCACGGCTTGGTCACTGACCCGTTGAATCCCTGTAAATCGGACCCTACATAAGGGGTAAGGTGCGATTCGTCCAGTTAAAGTGTTGAAAACAGCTGGGAGTACATGATGTCGACCGAACTGCCCTGGTCGATGAGTATTCTGTGAACGTCGAAGTTCGCCATTCGGACTCTGATGAGCAAAGGTATGCTTGAGTTCGGGGAACCCCCGAGGAGCTCCTCCCTGTAGAAGGAGATGGGGATGAAGCCCTTCTAGGCCTGATCGAGCGTGGTCACCTTGTTGGAGCTTGTGTTGATCAGGTGCTCGAACTTTCATTTCACGGAGCCCATAGTGACTTTGTTGAAACCCCCGCCAGAGATGACCATGGCGGAGGGAAATGTCTCCCACGGGCTGTGGGCCGCGAAATAAGCAGGGGCGCTGAGCCCGTCCGGGACGTAGAAGTCCTCTGGTCGCGATATAGACATAGCGACCTGTATATTGGCGTCTTCCGAGGAGGGTACCTCCTCCTCTATCTTCTTGGACTCTTGGGCGTCCTGCCGAGGAGTGTCCTTCTTCTTCGCGAACTATTTCAGGTGGCCGTCCCTGATCAGTATCTCAATGGCATCCTTCAAATGGATGCAGTCCTCTGTAGTGTGGTCGTGACTCTTGTGGAAACGGAAGTATTTTGATTTGTTCATGTTTGGTCTGTTCGGCAGTTGCTTGGGGAACCGGACCCCTGCCTGCTTGAACTCCGAATTGGCACATTCAGACAATATCTTTTCCCTAGAGACGATCAGGGGGTGTAGTCATGGAACCGCCCGGAGGGTCCCTTGTTGTCACGGGAGTCATGAGGACGGTCCTCGCGCCTCCGTTCGCCTCGATGAGAGGTCGAAGCTTCCTCTCCTCTGGATGCTCGAGCATTCTCCTGATGGCGTGATGCTCGGACGTTGCTGGCCGTAACCTTCTCTTCGTACTGAATGTGTGATTGGGCTTTAAGGAGGAGGGCGTCTAAGTTCCTCGGTGATGCAAGGCCAATGGCTTTAGAAAACTCAGAGCCTGGACGAAGCCCTTGCTCGAGCAGAAACTTCTTCATTTCATCCGTTGTAGGGACCTGTATAGCTTCCTTGTTGAACCTCTCGATATATGCGCGGAGAGGTTCGTCTTTTCCTTGGATTATGGCCCCAAGGGAGGCCTCAGTTTTGGGGTGGCGGCGAGATGTTGTGAAGTTCCGTGAGAACATATTGCCCAGTTGTCTCCACGAGGTAATGGACTCCTCGGGCAGTTGCTTGTACCATGTCATCGCTCCCTTTCGGAGTGTGGTCGGGAACAGTCGGCATTTGATGGCGCCTCGTACGCCGCGGTAGTCTAACAGCGCATCGATGTTCTCGATGTGCTCTTCGGGGTCAGTGGTTCCGTCGTACGTGCCCAGTGACAGGGGTTTCTCCAAGCCTTTTGGGAGACGGGTAGCCAAGCCTAGCCACTTTATTCCATAACTTAGAAAATTTTCTAAGTTTTTATGGTTACCCCTTTTACAAGTTATCCCACTTTTCTTGATTTTTCTTGATGAATGATTATTCAAATCACACATTAACATCATTTTAGGGTTAAAAAACCATAATTGTGAAAAATCTCAAAAAGTCAAAGTTTGACTTTTGTGCACAGTTGACTTTTTGTCAGATGAATTCCAAACTGTGCGATCCTCTATGAAATCAAGTCCTTGACCTAAATCAAAGTTGATGGATTGATTTCATAGGTGTTATAGGGTGTATTGAATCATGTCCTAGGGTTTAGGAGCATGTCCTGGTCAAAAGTCAAAGCTACAGTTGACTTTTCCCGCGAAACCCTAACGGTGGTTCTGATGAATTTGAAACTTGTTGCTCAAGCTTCTTGGATCAATCCATTGTTGCAAATGGATCAGTGTGGTTTATTAGAGACCCTCAAATCATGTCTTGAGGTCTTGGCTCATGATTTATCCCAAAAGTCAACTTAGGGGTGAATTAGGTCAAGAAACCCTAATTCCTGATTTTTGGTGAATGCATCCCCTGAGGCTAAATTGACTTGATGATTGGGTCCATGAGGTTCCATGGGGTATATTAGGTTATGCTTTGAAGCATTGGCTCATTCCCAGAGGAAAATTTCCATCTGGAGGCCCTGGTCGACCAAAACCCTAATTTGGTGACACTGGCGATCTTGAGGCTTAATCCACTCAGAAGGTTTTCAGCCTTGTGCTTAATCCTTAAAGTGGGAGTCCTCTTGATCCATTGTAGATGTTTGAGAGGTTAGACAAGTTGAAGATCATGTCATTCCTTGATTAATCCTTTGTCTAAGAACTCTGAGAGGGCCTGAAACCCTAAATTTGATTGTAGTGGATGCTCACCCATCTTTGGGGAGACTAATGAGGCAAGATGGTTCATCCATATTATGATGATGATTTGCACAATGATGGGAAATATTAGTGGTCAAAATTTGGGGTATGACACCAAGATCTCCTGGGACAACGGGCCGCGAGGCTCGTCTTCGCTGTTAGGACTGATGTATGATGGAGACCGAAAGGGGATGCTCGCGGCGGCGGTTTCTTTGCGGAGAAGGTGAGCGGTTCCTTCACGGAAAAGGTGAGCGGTTCCTTCGAGGAGAAGGTGAGCGGGCCCGACCATTAGACTTGACCGAGGGAGATTGCTCGTTCCTTCGAGTCCTCTTGTGGTTGTGAGCATGCTGGTCACGCGGGGAGTTCTGGTCGCGCTTCCGGGCTACGTGAGGATCAGGCTCTTGGCGCAGTCTTTGGTCGATGTCTCTCCGAGGTTGCGGGCTCCTTGATCGTCGCTGGTTCCTCCGCGGAGGAGGGGATCTTGGACGGCTGGACTCTTCTAACGCCCCGATCCTCTTGTTTTGCTGCAGGATCAGGGTGTTGGTTTTGTTGATCGCCTCCAGGAGGGCCGCCACGGCCGGGTCGGCGTTGGGCGGAACAGGAACGGGCTGGACGTCAAGTGAAGGCTGATCGTTGTTGTGATCAACAGGGGTAGGGGAAGGAGAAGCAGTGGCTCCGTCCCTAAGGAAACGGGTATCTCGGAGGAGAGATGAATGGTTGTCAATGTCAAATTTGTTGACGGGGAGGATGGTGGTTTGGAGAGCATCCTTGGTGCGATCTTGGGAGGCCATGATCGTGATGATCTTTGAGAATTGTTTTGATCTTCGGTTTTCGAGGAAAGAAAGATGGGGAGAACAATGGCTTCCACAGACGGCGCCACTAATCGTGAAGGCTGGATCAGATCCTGTAGAAGTAGGCCACCAAGTGCGTCAGGGATGCTGGTCGTATGGAGAGGAGGGGGGTGTACCTGCAAGGTACTCCGACGCTCAAGTAAGAAAGGGTCAGAGAAAAGGGGAAAATACAAAGTATGAGTTCTTAGGGTGAATATTGGATACCTAACCCTCTCAAGCGAGGGGGTTTAGATAGAGCCCCCAGCGCGTGGCCAACGGTCCTATTTTCGGGGCGAAATAACCGTTTTCCTGAAGAATAGGTAACTGCCCCAACTAGCCGTTATGTCAGGCAGGGGTGCCCAAAACTAGCCGTTATGTCAGGTATAAGCGTGGTTTCAGGCACCTACCCTTAACTGTTCGGGGAGCAGTGAAGCCGTGTGTGACGGGCAGTAACTCCGGGGAGGAGCGATGTGTTCCTTGCACGGTTGGAGGGCAGAAAGGTAACTTTCTCCCCTTCGTGGATTGGACTTAGGCAATTTGGGCCGCTCTGGAGCAGAAGCGGATTGGGCCATGTCTAGCCATTGGTCCAGTCTAGAATAGTTTTGATTTATTTTAATGAATAAGAGAAAAGTTGTCATCTTAAGGAGAATACTTAACTAATCCACGACAAACATGTGGAAGATGGATCTTTGCATCAAAGTGAGAGAGGGGCTCCAACTTGGATATAGAATCAACAAGTATGCCTCATACCTTCCTCAAGTGGAAAAGAATGAACATTATTCTTAGCAATGTTATGGGGTAGGAGAATTATATCTCAACAATAGATGACTCGTGTCTTATCTTTTTTTTGAGAAAAATGTTTTAAAAAGAAAGCCAAATGGCAAAAGTCTTTGAATGCGTTTTGTGCTATTTAGTATTATTAAAAGAGTTTGATATGCTTAAAATATCTTGAAGCATTTATAAAAGAAAAGAAAGTTCTGAAAATGCAATGACCTAAGTCAAGGTTTTTTAATGAAAGAGGTTCAAGTTAGAAAAAATAAACCTAAGGGGTATATATGAAGCAAATAATGGGTAAAGGATGCAACAAGACACCCAATGGATATGCACATGACAACAAGTCAACTATAATCCCTTTCCCTTGGATTTAAACACAAGCACACGTATCGTACAAGGATCACAAAACAAGTCTCAAGTATCAAACAAAGCTCATAAATAGATAGCAACTCATGCACAAGGCAAGCATCAAGGCTTTTTAGAGATGATACAACAATCAACATAACCTCACAAGAAAATAGCTAAAGTAACCTCAAGTTAAAACTATAAGCATATATAAAGATTGAATGTCCAAAAACAACTCTTCAAAGAAAATCATCTATAAACGACAAAGGTTTTCATTCAAGAAAGAACTCAAGTCATTAGAGTTTTAAATCAAATGCGCATTTATTTTTAATCAAACCCTAAAATCAACCTAACATGACAAGAAGTCTAACATCAAGGGAAGCACACAAACAATGAGACAAAGCATCAAGTAACATGATTATTATCATCAAGGTATTCAATCTTAAGACACGGCCACAAGTCAACCAACCATCAACACATAAGTCATACAAGTTCATATGTCTCAAGAATAAACTCATAAATCAAGACAAAACATTAATCAAGGCATATCATCAACATGTCATTAATCACAAGACATGGCAAGAGAATGGTCAATCATGAACTCATCAAGACACAATGGAAAGTTGTTAAACATAATCAAAGAATCATGTGTTCATAAAAGAAATAACAACAAAATAAAACTAATAAAATGTTTTTAGTTTTTTTTTAATATGAAAATATAAAATGGTAAAAATAAATAATCAAAGATATAAATAAATACATTTTTGGTTTTTTAGGACTTAAATAAATTAAGGAAAAGAAAAGAAATTAGATAAAGATAAAGAAGTGGAAAAGAAAGAAAGGAAAAGGAAGAAAGAACAGAAATGGGAAAAGTGAAAAAAAATGGGGTCCAAGAGTGTTGATCCCGGGACCCCTTGGTTACAACAAAATCTCTCAGCCAACGCGTCAAGGCCCTTTGGCCTGTCAATAAATGCAACTAAAAAGAATAAATATTAAACTAACATTTAAAAATAGAAAAATGGCGCGCAGACTGTATCATCTTCAACCTCAAGACAACCATAAGTTCAAAATCACGACTTTGTCAAATAAGCACCAAAATAGACATGTGAATATATCATTTTGTTCAGATTTTAACAAGGAATTCAACCATGGCCTTAGTTCACATTTATATTAACCCTATCTCATGAATTTGAAAAAAAACTAGAGAAACCCTAAAATTTCAAAATAAAATTAAATGGCATACATCAATAATCAATGGTTAATAGCTTAGGGGTTTTGTTCTGCATGTTAATATGCACACAATCATATCAAGAAAACTGAGAAAAAAATGATGTTTTCAAGGTGGAGAACCAAAGGGTGAGAAATGTACCTGACGGAGTGAGTCAGTTTCCCTTTTAAATGCTCTTATAGAAGTGAAATGAAGATTCCTCTAGCTTCGTCGAGTTGCAAATGCAAGGAAGTGAGGTTTGGGATACGGTGTTTTAGAAGCTACAAATGGATTCTAGTGCATACAATAGCTTTTAGGTAGTTTGTGGATGATGTTGGTGAAGGATACTTGGAAGGAAAGTGGAAGAATTGTGAAATTCAAAAAATAGCTTCGATGGAGTTTTGGAGTTTCTTGGTTCAATGTGCTTTTTGTGCTTTTGCTTTTGTTATTTTTTGTATGCTGGGATAATAAGGTTAAGCCTGCATTTGTAGAGGTTTGAATTTTGTTGAGAGCTAGGTTAGGATCAGATGCTAGGTTTGGATTTTTGAGTTTTGGATCAATTCGACAAAAATGGCAAAAGGTACTCCATATGCTAAGGCTTGGTTTGGACTTGTATGGAAACTTTAAGCTTTCATTTTAGGTTAGGTAAATTTGCTTTTGATGTCTGAATTCAACTGATATCAACTCACAACTTGAGGAACAATTTTTTTACCAAAAGCACTTTTTCACATGATGCCAAAAATGTTTATCAGAGTGGACAGGTTTTTGTCTTATTTGCAGAGGTCAATCTGGCAAAAATTTGGTATCTTTGCAAAGCTATCACATAAAGGAACAAGTTTTATGTTTATGACAAGTTGAGGAAAGGCTTGGAAAATGTCCAAAGGTGGTTCCAAAATCGTGCCACACAAACTAATTTTGACACTTAGTGAAATCTGGCTCATCTTGCCATTGATTACCAACATGAAACCTCAGCTTTGACCTCTCACTTCTCTCAATTGGCAAGAGATTTTTGGATCAAAATTTCCACCATGATGAAGTAGGAAGTATGCTCTTTAAATGAATCCCTCAAGCATCAAGAATGGTTGCTTGGATTGTTCATAATTTGACCATAAAGTCATGCCCTTGGAAAGGTTAAAAACTTAGAAAAATTTCTAAGTGTTTTGAGATTTGCAACAACTTGAAACCTCAACTTTCACCATTAATTTCTTTCACTTCAGGAAATCTTTTGGATTCAAATTTTCATCAACTTATAGTATCAAACATCATCTTTAATTGTAGCCCTCAAGTGTTTCAATTGGATGCTTGGATCAAACAATATGGCCTTGGAAAGTTTGTCACTTGAACATGAATTTTTGTACTTAGGGAAATTTCCAAAACCCTAATTTTTTACAATTTTGATCTCTTTCTTGATTTTCTTAATTTAACTTGATCACAATCATTTTTCATGACTCTTGACTTGAGAAGTCCATGGTTGACCAAAAATGTCAAAAGTCAAACTTTGACTTTGAACATCTGTTGACTTTTTATCAGTTGAATCAAAATTCTTTAATTATCAATAGATCAAACTTCTTGAGCCAATTTAATCATATGAATGGACCATAAAGATGTATTTGAAGCCTTTGAATCATGTTCCAAGCCATGAGATCATGTTTTGGTCAAAAAGTCAACATCAACTTGACTTTGACCAAAACCCTAATTTAGAGTACACAAGGAATTAGGAATTGATGAACTTGAATTGATGCAAACTACCATGAATGGGTAGATGAGATTGAGATATTAAGGATTACATTAAACCCTGATTGATTAACCACTTAAACTCCTTGAAGCAAAACCCTAACTTGTAAACAAAGCAAACAAGACATATTTTTTTGTATTTTCAAAGGGGTTAGCAAAACATAAAACACAAACACAAGAAGTAATCGATGCTATGAAAATGATACAAATGAAGGTTGGATCATAGGGGTAAAAATTAGGGTATGACACGTAGGATTTTAAACCCTTTATACCAGATTCCCTTACTTTGGTTGGGAAAGTCTTCTTCTTTCTAAATTCCATTTTCTCAGCTTTGCTTTTTTCAAAAAGTAATTAAGATTCATGTGTGAAAAATGCAAAAAGATTTTGATGAGGATGATGAATGAATTATTTTTTTAAAATCTTGTAGGTTAGGATAAGGTGATATCCAAGCATGACCTAACTTAGTTAGGCTCCTTATGATAGGCTAGATCTAAGTTTAGTCTACCAAATCCCTTCACATGTCAGATATACAGTTTGTGGTAGTATGGCAACCCTAGAATTTATGGACTATACCCTCGTTTTACCATGAGAATGAGCAAGCCTTCATGCGGAAATCCTTCGGGATAAGTCTCATCTAGGCGGGACCCTAGTAACCACCCTCACGGGTTGAATACATAAGGTCACCATGCATTGAAAAAGAGGTTCTAAAGGTTCCCAAAGTCATGGACCACATCCAAATAATCAACTATGTTAAGGGTATACCTTATCATGAAGATGACTTTGGAGGGTCTCTTCCGAGTATAGCTTCTATGCATTGGTTATACTTTAAACTTGGGTTTCACAATCACACATAAACATATCCCAGCTAATTTATGATGATATTTCAAAAAATATAATAATAGATAACATATAATAAAACATAAACACACACACACACACACCCACACATATATATATATATATATATATATATATATATATATATAACATAAAATATATATATATATATATATATATAATAAAAAATAAACAAGAAAGAAATCCAAAAACCCAAGGTTAGGATGGACTCTCTTTTTAGAGAAGTATAAGAACTCCCCGACAAAAATGACAGAGTCGCCATCATCCTTTATTCGTTCTAAGAGACAGAAAAATAATGATAAAATCTATAAACTAAGAGCGAGACGCTGAAGTTCGGGAGTCGGTTAAGCAGGAGGAAGGTGTTAGACACCCATCACTTCTATTGTATCCAATAGGATCATCCTTAAGTTCTAGGGCATGTTTGCTTGTTATTTGAACATTTAATCAATTATTTATTTAAAGAATTATGTACATAAAAAACAAAGAGACATAAAAATATTTTTTATAATTGTACTCGCTAGGGTTTACAACCTTATGCCTATGTACCCTCACCTTAGATGAGGGATCAGAGCACTGTAGTTCTTCTCAAAAATATTTGTTGGTTAATTGCTTTTATCCCTTGAAAATGATTCTCACACAACAGTGGTGAAGAAAGATTTAGTTTAAAAAAAAAAGTCTCAATACATAAGGGTAGAGGACTTACAGTTTGAGTGTGTGGTGTTGATTTTATCCTATTGATTCATTATGAAAATATCCCTTGTTAATTTATTAAAAAAATAAATGTATTATATAATATAAAATTATATAGAGAAAAAACACCAAATTTAATATCTCTCATCCCTACTCCTAAGTTTATACTCTCGGATCTTAAGTGTTTTATCCCAAAATAGTTTATCTCAATTCTATCCCTAATATCCTATTTCATCTGCAAAAGTAAATATCCCCTTTTAATTTATTCAGAAAAATAAATAAATTATATAATATATTAAAATATTATAAAAAAAAACCTAAGTTTTTATCTCTTATCCCTAGTCCTATATTTATACTCTTGGATCTTAAGAGTTCTATCCCCGAAAGTGTATTCCATTTCCATCCCATGTTTTGTCCCATGTTATCCCTAATATTTGTAAAAACATAAATCTTAAATTAATTAAGAAAAATGATTCCAAATTAAGTTTAAACCCTTTAAACCCCAACAAACTATCCCATCCCTTATCCAAGTATTTTCAATGATCTTTTTTTTTTAAATGTTAATCCCCATTTATGCAATTATCAAACTAATTAAATAAATTAAGAAAACAAACCCAAATCATTTAATCATAAAGCTAATTAAACAAATTAAACCCTAATTATTTACAAAGTAAATTAAATAAACCCAAATTACTTCATTATTAAGTTAATTAAATGATTAAATAAATAAAGCCCTAATTAAATGGAACCCTAATCATTTAATTATTAAGTTAATTAAGTAATAAATTAACCCCTATTAAATGAATTCACCCTAATTAAATAAATTATCCCTAATTAAATCAATTAGCCCTAATTATAAAAATTAACCCCTAATTATAAAAATTAACCCCAATTATATGAATTAACCCAAATTATTCCATGATTAATTAAATGAAATCACACCAAAAAACTTAATTATTTAGTCAATTACGCAGGTGGTGCATTTTATGTTTGAATAGCAATTGGGCTGGCTATAGAGGGTGTTAATAGTAACTGCAGCAAAAGCCCAAGTGTCCTAAGTTCACGCCCTATGCTAAAATCAACGGGAGAGAGTCGAAATGTTGACTCTCTCTGGATCGTGAGATCAATCTCAAAGGATCTCTTGCTGGACGTTGGATATGCATACTAAGCACTATATTCTCAACGGACAACCCTGATTCATATTCAAAGGAGAGCATACCATTGATCGCTCTACACTGCAACGGTCAAAGTAGGACAAACTCGCGACCAGGATAAGGCCACGTGTGGGAGATCTACACACGCGGAGAGAGAGTACAAAACACAACTCTCTTTAGATTTTTTTTCATTTCCCCCTTTTGTTTCCCTCTCTCTAAACGCTCCCCTCTCTTCTCTCCATTTTTTACTTCCAACCACCAGGCGCGACCTCCGGTCGCCCTAGAATTTGCCCCACTCCGATTGAAGTTCAACCCCAAACTCAAATTTTTAACTGTGTTCTTCTAGGTACAACATGAACCCTAAGAACCCTAGGGTTATTGGGAATAACCCAATAACCCTAGGTCTCCTCCCTCAACCTTAAACTTAGAACGTTCAAACCCTTTGAAGGAAAATGAACCATAACCCTATATGATGAACCCTAGGATTCATCTTTATGAACCCTTAACAACAAGAAACCTAACCCTAGCAGAAGAACTGTAAACCCAAACCTTTACCTAGAAAACCCAAAAACAACAACAATTTGTAACAACAACCAAATACTCATAAGCTAAGAATTCTTACCTTCCCTGTCGTGTCCAATTAAGTTGTTCTTTTCCCTTCTTTCTTTATTCCACTGCTTCGTTAGTGGATCTCTCTGTTAATCCCTTTCTCTTTCTTTGTTTTGGAGGTGGCTTAGGCTCAAGGAAATTAGGGTTCTAGTGATGAACCCTAATCCTCTATGTTTTTAGAGCGTTTAGTGAGGGTTCAAATTCACTGCAACAACAGTTACTAGTCTTTTTTAGTTAGGGTTTTTTCTCCCTTTCTTCTTCTGATTCTATTTTCTTTTATAGGGAGAAATTAAGTTTAGAGCCTTTAATTATATTGGATTTGTTTTAGGAAATTCTAATTTGACTTGTTTTAATTTCCTATTTGATTTGATTGTATTTTATTAGATTTTGATTTTATGTGAATTAGATTTAGGGTTTTGTAAATGTAACGCATTTTTATCCAACTTGTATCTGATTCTCCCATAATGGAAAGTTTTAATTTACAATTAATTTGATCCCTTCTGATTATTCTTGATGCGTAGGTTTAGGGTTTGAAGATGAATCAAATAGGTTTTTGTTTGGTCAACTATTTTGACCAAAAACACAATAATAATATCTGAAAAATCATAAACTATTAAAACTTAATAAATTAATCCTTGGGACTTAAATTAACATTATTCTAATAATTAACCCCTAATGATAATACCCAACCCCTTTTAATTTTTGTTTCAAATAATTCAAAAATTAAAATTAATAATAATAGCCTATAATTATATTAATAATCTATAATTAAAACATGTTCCAATAAATAATGTGACACCCCCATATAATGAAATAAAATTCTATTTAAATAAATAAAATCTTAGAAATAAATAACTCATTTTAATCTAAATATTTTAATAGAAAGACCCCCTGAATCGTTTAACCATAAATAAACCCCTAATTTGGTATACCCTTCTAAAAAATTAAAACACTACCTAATTATTTTTTCCTAAAGAATAATGTTAAACCCTTTTTGGTATAATCCCTGAAAAACCTAAAATCCAAGTCAACTCCTAAGAGGGACTAAAAAGTCAAAACGGTCCCCTTTGACTTTTTAGGTCAATGGGGCATACCAGGTGACTCGTAAAGGTACTCTGGATATGCTAGTGTCCTACATCTCAAATTAATAAAAGAGAGTAAAATGGTGGTTAAAATTTGGGGTACGACACCAGGTAATAACCAAAATAACATAAATAACATAATTTTAAATAATAAAAATAAACTACATTAAAACTGAATAATAACAGAATTTTAAACAACATTTAAATTTGAAGGGTTCATATACTTTATTAAATACTTCTATATTTTTATCTCCCTTTTATCACATCAAAATATTTAAAGCAAAGAGAAAAGGATATGAGAGGTGACAAATTAAAGCAAATATCAAATAGAAGTGCATTATCTCAAGATGGTCAAAGATACCTTATAGGTTTTAGAGTAGTCAGAGTCAAACTGAGTATTGAGATCAGAAGACCAGTTTTCATTAGTGCACAGATTTCATACTTGTACTTGAATAACTACTTAAAACTGCATATAAAAGCATATTAACATAGTTTCCTCAATAATTCATCCAGTTCACAGAAACATTTCAAGCAAAACTAGTTATGAAGAGAAAGTCTCATAACCAAATTCCTCACAAGAGTAAAAACACGATTTTGCAAGAGTTAGATTTACTGATGAAGGCTGACGTAGCAAGAGAGAAATACTTAGCAGCCAAGAAACTTTCTGTAAAACTTCATGCTGATGGGGAAAAGAGAACCAGAAACTGAAGGAAGGGGAAGGTGTTCAAACCATATTGGCTGCTTATAGAGCCCATACTTCAGGATTGCAAGAGGTTAGAAAAACTCCTAAGGATTCTTCTACTGAGAATGAAGATCCTTCTTCTGAAGACGAGGAAGCAGAACAATCATGGAAGGAATTTGTTTGTAATATTGAGAAAGATGACTGAAGCAACAAAGAAGACTAGTGATAGACTAATTTATTGTACTGTCTTATCTATTATCATGTAATTTTAAATTCCAATGAAATTTTCCGTTTTCAGTTTCCAGTTATTTAAGCCAGCAAAAGCAAGTTTTCATTCACTTTAAACTAACACATGAGAAACATAAAGCAAGAACAACTTGTATAACACAAACTGAAACAAGATAAGTTTAATAACATAAAACACATAGGAGATTCATAAACATGTCAACAAGTACATAAACGGGTTCTATATCCTAGACCTAAGATTTCTTTAATAATTACATGGTTGTCTTGAGATCAGAACTGATTTCTTCTTGCCTTGCAACAATAGTTTTGAATTGAGCATCCACTGACAGTTGGTTACTAGCCATCTGAACTTTCATCATCTCTTTACATTCAGCAACCGAAGCTACCTTAGCTTCTAGATTGAGTAGTTGCTCCTGGCTAGATGTAGAGATTTCCTTAGTGGAGAAAATTTTCAGACTATTGATACTAGAGTTAACAGACTTCCTGAAGGTTTCCCATTTTGCGTTATAAGCCTCAGAATCAATAGACGTGAACCCTTATTCCATTATTGCTTTTTCCTCATTGTATAACCCATTCCTAAAAATTTCTAACTGAGAAAGTACTTGGTTGGGTAAAGGATCATAGTTGGTCATATGCTAGAATGATTTGGGTAAATTTGCTTCATTTTCATTCACATTTTCTTGAACAAATTCAGCAGAGTTTTCTTTACCTGAAGCATGGTTTGATGGGGATAAGTGTTGAGTGGTTTCCTGATGAATTGATGGTACGATTTGATCTTGGATATTATTTTCTGGTCTTGGATCAGATTCAACACATTCAGGCTCATCATTAAGATAATTCTAAATTTGTTGATCTGTGATGGTTTTGGTGGAACTGTTTGAAGGTGACGCAACATTAAGAGGCTTAGCATGCAAAACACTTTCAGATTCACTAGGAATTGGTGAAGGTGATCCCGTTTGAGTTCTAGCATTAATATTGACTTGGCTGGTTTGGGTAATGGGTTGGTCATGTGTTGGAATGTTGATGTCTGGTGCTTTATTTGAAGAGGTCTTTGAAGGAACATAAAAATCTGTACATTCAGGAATGATTTGTTGATAGGGTTGTATGGCAAGGATAGAGTTTTGGTTAGATTTCGCAGGTGATGAAGAGGGTGACTTTCTCATATAAGAATTAAGATTGAAGTTATTAACGGGTTCAACCTCAGTACCTGATCCTGCTACCAGTGAGACAAGTTCTTCTACAGCTTTCACCTCTTTGCTACTTTTAGTTGGACTCTCATTCAACTAGTTC
Source organism: Lathyrus tuberosus (assembly GCA_022829125.1). Taxonomy (NCBI): domain Eukaryota; kingdom Viridiplantae; phylum Streptophyta; class Magnoliopsida; order Fabales; family Fabaceae; genus Lathyrus; species Lathyrus tuberosus. The sequence goes on from JALAZF010000212.1 coordinate 7,753,072, forward strand.
CTAGATTCATCATCCTTTTCTGTAGATACAACTTCTTATTCTGGAGCATTTTCTTCTACTTCCTCAAAAAATTGATCTTCACATTTTTTAGCAACAAGTGTTTCCTTCTTGCTACCTTCAACAAATTCTTGAGTTATCTTAGCAACTTTAGGATAATTTAGAATAGCCTCAAGTTTGTCTCCAAGTTGTTCTCTTAAAACCTCCATGCTCTTCTCTATAGTTGCTATTTAATCCTCAACACAGTTTCTTTTAATCAATTCTTCAAATAAAACTTTCATACTTGTCTTGATAACTACTGTAAAGAAATTGTTAACTTCTTCCGGGACTTTAGCCATTTTTGTTTCTCTTTCTTCTTCTTTCTGACTTAACTTCACCAACTTCCTTTTCTTTGATACAAAGACTTATTTATCCATTATTTGGTTAATGCCAGATCCTCATTCTCTAGTCTCAGTGGGAAAAATCTTGGTAGTCTCAATGAGTTCTTCAACTTCAAGTTGTAGGGCCTTCTTGGAGCTATATGGATCCTTTTTCTTTCCAACTTTTGAGCAGTTTTTTTCTTCTTCCTTATGAACTGCCTTTTGAACATGTCCAAGTAGTTTCTTCTTGGTACGAATAGGAGTATAAGATTCTTCATATTCTTCATCTTCATCAAAATTAATTTTTTCATTTTTTTCTTTTTCCTCTACTACCACAAGCATCGGGATACTTATCAGGAAGTTGATCACAGGTTATGGTTATACCATACTCCCTTTTTGCTTCTTCAATAAAGAGATTTATGACCTCAGGATTATCTTCCTTGGTCAACATTGGATAATCTTCTAGAAAAGCTCTTCTTTCATCTTTCTTGATTCTGATAGGAGTCGGAATCAATACAATATCCCTCTTCTTTCTTTCCTTCATGTGAGCTACTACTGTTGCAGAAAACACACTTCCATAAACATCATCCAACTCTTGTGTAGCCTCAAATTCCATCAATATGTTAATTAACTTGCATTGATAAAATAGTTCATAAAGTAGCCTAGCATAAGGAACCGTTCTTTTGAACTTCTTAGTAGATTCCTTTATGGATTCACAAATATGATGAAAGATGTAACCTGGTATATTCAATCGCTGATCAGTGGAAAAATATCAGAGAAACATCTTATGATCCTATTGTTATACCCAAAATTTTGAACACCAAGATTTCCCATCATTGTGCAAGACATCATCACAATATGGATGTACCTTCATGCCTCATCAATCTCCTCAAAGATGGTTGAGCATTCACCACAATCAAGAATTAGGGTTTTAAGCCCTCTCAGAGCACTTAGACAAAGGATCAATTAAGAAATGAAATGATCTTCAACTTGTCTAACCTCTCAAGCACCTATGAAGGATCAAGAGGTCTCCCATATCAAGAATCAAACACAAAGTTACAACATTCCAAGTGGATCAAGCCTCAAGATCGCCAGTGTCACCAAATTAGGGTTTTGGTTGACTGATGCCTCAGATGAAAATTTTCATCTGAACACGAGCCAAGCCTTCAAAGCACAATCCAAGATACTCCAAGGGACCTTATGGACCCAATCATCAAGTCAATTTAACCTCAGGGGATGCATTTACCAAAAATCAGGAATTAGGGTTTCTTGACCTAATTCACCCCTAAGTTGACTTTTGGGACAAAACCTGGGCCAAGACCTCAAGATATGATTTGAGGGTCTCAAATACACCACATTGATCCATTTACAACAATGGATTGATTCAAGGAGCTTGATTCACAAGTTTCAATTTTATCTAGACCACAACTAGGGTTTTGAGGAAAAAGTCAATTGTGCTTTTGACTTTTGGCCAGGACATGCTTCCAAACCTTGGGACATGATTCAATATACCCTATAACACCTATGGAGTCCATCCATTAGGTTTGATTTAGGTTAAGGACTTGATTTCACAAAGGATCGCACAGTTTGGATTTCATCCGATAAAAAGTCAACTGTGCACAAAATCAAGTTTGACTATTTGGAAATTTTCACAAATATGGTTCCCCTAAGTCAAAAATAATGTTAATTTATGGTATTGATCATCATCCATCAAGAAAAATCAAGAAAAGTGAGGTTTCTTACAAAAGGGGCAACCTTGAGAAACCAAAATTTTTCTAAGTTATGGAACAAAAGTGATATTGGTACCAACTTCCAAGCACCATAACTTGAGATCCAAACAACCATTTTGGGTGATCCAAAGCTGGATTTGTAGGTCTTGCTACACTCTACAAAAGCTTCAACTACCTCCAACTCCAATTCTTTATAGATTTTAAGTTATGGAGTGATCAAAATGACAAAAACATGAAAATAACACTTTTTCCAACACCTAGTGAAAATTTGCCTAAGTTATCAGCCTTGAACATCAATGTTCATGATGATTTTTCAATGGGAACCAAATAGTTTCAAAATAAATTATGATCACACATGTTTTGTATCATATGAGGGCTTTCTAAAAAGCACAAGAGCCTCCCATAACTAGTGCGATAAACCTAACTAAAAACCCGGTACTGCATTCTCGCACTAAGCATATATAAATTAGGCATCATTTTCTTCGCGATCATGTGGAAAAATGCGACATAGTTTTTGAATTCATGGACTCTAAAAATCAGCTTGCTGATATTTTTACAAAACCATTGTCCTCGGAGTCGTTCCACAAGATTCGAAGAGAATTAGGGATTCTCGATCCTTCTTGCCTTGAATAAGCATTTATCCATTTTTATTTTCGTTGCCGCATGATTTTCTATTCTACTAACGGTTATTGTGCAGCAATTTTTTTCCTCTCAATCTCGTACAGTATAATCTCTCTGATATCTTTATCTCTTTGTGTTATATCTGTTAAATTGTTCTATCTGTGTAGTTTATCATGCGTGTTTAATATCTTTGTTATATTTGTGTATAAATTCGCATCACATTTAATTTCTGTGTTAAGTGTGCATTTAATCTTATTTGCATCATATTCATGAATTCATTAATTTCATCATATTGTATTTCTTTTTTTTTCATTGAAATCTGTCTGGAATCAATTCATAAAACTGCCTAGAAAGTGCATTTATATTCTGTTTGCTAGAATTGATTCACATCTGTTCATGAATCAATTAATTCTGAATTTCTTCTATTTTCTCTCAGCCTTTCCTTTTCTTTTTTTTTCTAATTTTTTTTATTCTTTTTGTCAGTTCTTTTTCGTTTTTTTCTATGTCTTGGTTCCATCACTATCATTTTTTCCATTTCAAATTTTGTTTGTGTCAGCTTCTTACCTTCCTGTCCACACGCTACCACCACCCATTACTCAGCATTTTTTTTCCATTTAATTTCTTTCTCTCTCCCCTATAACTCTACTGCCCCATTTTTTCTTTCATTTTATTTCATTTCATATACACCATCATTACCTTCTTTCTCTCTCACCCGTCAACTCCTTTTTTTTGCCTTTTTCTATCATTTTTTTCATAAATCACCATCACTAATATCCACCCTTTCATTTTTTTTTCGTTCCCTTTCTCTCTCTCCCCACCTACTCTTTGCACACAGCTAACACAACAATTAATCTACCCTTTCATTTTTTTTCATTTCATTTTCTCTCTCCTCTAATTCTCTCACGCTACACCACCCCTCACATCACTCACAACACAACACATTTCCTTATTCCTCTCACTCTACCATTTTTCCACACGCCACCCTATTTTTTCCCAATATTTATTTTTGCGTTTTCCCAACATATCCTCATCAATATTTTCGGTTAGCCTATACACCACCTTTTCAATTTTTTTTCCATTTCTTTTCTGCAGCTTTTAATTTTTTTCGGATTCTCTCTCACCTTTCTCCATCAGCTTTTCTCTCTCTTCCCACCTACTCCCTTTTCTCAGTCCGCCCCCCCCCCCCCCACTTTCTTTCTTTTCTATTTTTTCTTTCACTCAACATTCTTTTAAACATTAATATTTTGTCATTATCCCATATACATCAATTTCTTTTCACTTTTTCTTGGTTTCTCTCTCCTTCATATTATATTCTTTTCCTTTGTTTACATTTTTGTTAGTATTTCTTAATGTAACAAATTAATGTGTCAGGTTCCATCTTATCCACACGCCACCCATACAATCCACCCTAGCCATAATTTCATATTTTTTTTCCACTATCCCCCTCCTGTTTTTTTGGTCCATTTTTTATTTTCGTTTTTTTTTTTCGTTTTTTTCTGTTTTTTCTTTTTGATTATTTTTTTCTCGTTTTTCTTTTTTTTTCTATTCTTATCTCTTCTTCTCTCTCCATCTCATTTTCATTTCTTTTTGTTTCTCTATTCATTCTTCCATTCCTATTTCATCTCATATCATACTACATTTCTTAAATCATACTATCATTATCATACTCATCCTTCATCTCATTTCCTCCATTCTCTTGGCCTCAAGTTCAAACTCCACTATGTCTCAGCAACTTGGTTCCTCTAGGGCAACTAAGAAAAGATCTGCCATTGCAAGACCATCTCGAGTTGAAGCATCTACAAGTCCTACTCTTACAGATACTACAGTTAAGCTTCACAAGGTTCAAACCTTAATTCCAGAAACTCTTCAGAAAATGTACCTTGACAAATTCTTTGATAAACACTTGTCTGGTGCAAACTAAATTACCAAAGAGGCTGCATCTAAACCCGGCCTAACTTTCTTTAAGGTTCTTGAAGATCACAACTTGGCCACATTTTTAGGTTTATCCCATAAGTTTAATGTGGATCATGTTCGTGTTTTCTATTATTGTGTTGATCCCATCGACAATGGTACTGGTCTCATTTGTAAGTTTAAAAACAAAACCATCACCTTCACGGCTAAGGATTTTAAGGATACTCTTGGTTTGGAAAACTCTGGTTATGAGTTTACTCGGGTGACTACGGAATCAGATTACCAACGTACACCTATTGTTACCCAAATATAAAAACCAGTCTATCACAACAACATGCAGTATTCCAATTTTACAGTGGGACAGTTGAAAGTTGACTATCACATTCTCCATTGGGTCATAACAAAAATCTTAGTTCGTCGCAAGGACAATTTTGGTTGTGTCGATGATTTTGATCTGTTTCTACTTTGGGTGCTTCTGAACAAAGAAAAAGTGAATTGGGTTAAGTTCATTGTCAACATGATGATGGAGTGTAAGTCAAGTGATTCAAAGCCCCTCGATTATCCCTCGTTTGTCCAATTCATACTGAACAAGGGAGGAGCGGCTTCTAAGCTTAACGATTTGTCCGGTCTGCCATCTCCGTTCAGTGACTCCACTCTCCATTAATTCAAATACCACTTCGATTCTGGAAGGAATGAATGGTATTTTCTAGAAAAATTTGCTCGGGTATATGAAACCTTTTCTCTGAACAGCGCAAGTGCTCCTTAAGACCATAATCCTGATGCCTCATCTCGTCCGACAGTTGCCTCCTCATCCGCTGCTTGTAACACCAAAACTGTTACTCGTGCCGACTTGGATCGCTGGGGCGATCGAATCTTAGAGGAACAATGACTTTATTTGCTCATCAACATGTCAAGCTTGATCTCATTCTTGCCAAACTTGTTGTGTACAACATTGGACCGTTTGAGGCATCCACTGACCCTGAGGACCTTGACATGGAGGATCCCTAGTGCATCATTCTGCATTCTCTCATTGTTGCATGATTATTTATCTTTCATTATGATTAAAACATTTTGGAATTGTATTTTGGTTGTATCCACTGTAACCTTGCTACCTTTTGATATTACGTTCTTATGTCCTATCTATTCTAATTTGCATGCAATGTGTATTGTGTAGTTACATGTTGACTTTGATGGATTCTCTCTGTGTGATTGGCTATGTGTTATTACTGGTTATTTTTTCTGTTTTTCGTCCCTCTTCCTTTTTTATTTTGTCAAAGGGGGAGAAAGGATTATCGTTTGACAACAATAATTTGTGTGGTTAAGTAATTGTTGCAGGGGGAGCATGGTCTGCTTTACTCAAATTAATCGGATTGCCAAGCATAAAAAAGGGGGAGACTGAAGTTTCTCATAATCCGGATATCGGTTACTTCGCTATTTTGATGTTTTGCTTATATTTGTCATTTAATTTGAGTTCCCTTAGTTATTAATCATCAAACACATCAGAAAATAGGAGACACAATCCACAGTAAAATCCTAGGCAACATCTATAATTCTCCAATGAAAATGGGATCATAACAGTCAATAGGATGAGGAACTTTGAGTAACTCAATCAAGTGAACGTTCCAATCAAAATCCACATGCGTGTAAGCATCAGTTACCAACTCATCAACTTCTTCATCAACATCAGGATCACTAATAGTAATACCAGACAAGGTATTCCATAATTCATTTGTAAATGAGTAAATTTTATTACCTATTGAAAATTTGAAGCAAGAACCTTCCATTTCATGTAGTCCCGAGTAAAATACCCAAACAAGATCCTCATTGTAGTCTTGAGCCAACTATAAGAAGTAATCAATCTTTTGATGCTTAACTCACTTCACAGCCTCAGGTAGATATAGGCATCAAATAGTATCCGGCTTCCACATGTATTGTTTGACAAAAAGGCGGGTCTTATGCTTTATCTCAAAATCACTAACATACTTCTTTGAAATCAAAGTGAATGGATTCTCTGAGGCTACTGTTGATGTGGTAGCTTTGCTCTTGCCTTTAGACATACTTTTAGACTTGGAAGACATGAAAATGTTGAAATGAGATGTGCACGCCAAGTGTTTGTCAAAATGATTGAATGAAGAATGTGAGAGAATGAGTGAACTATGAGTACCCACACACTCAAACACGATGGGCAAGCACAACACAATACAAAGAAATGAAGATAAACAACAACCAAGAGAGAAATTTGGATTTTTTGTTAGATATGATGAATTGGGGTTTTGGAAAGAAAAATGGGAGAAATTGATGAAAAAGGAGGGATATGGTGGAGAGTTTTGATACAAATGATGAGAGATTTATTAATAAGAGTAGATGAAATGTTGATTTAATGCTTTTCAAGTGTAATAGTGAGTTGGATAAGTTTGGGATTTTTGTGCATGCGAGAGAGAAGAGATAATGAAGAGAAGAATCTCAATTATGCACTTATGAGTCGACCTCAGCACGAATGCGTCGACCTATCCAAGTCATAGGTTAGCACATACTGAAGTGAAACAACAAGAATTTCAAAAAATTAAATCATGTGTCGAACTGTAATAACATGCACGACCTATACTGCAGCTTTTCTAAAAAAAATACCAAAATTAGTTATTATAGGCCGACCTATATGAAATTGTGTCGACATGAAGAACTCAAATTTTCAAACATTTGACTCAATTGAACTTGCAATGACACTGATAGACTTAAGTTGACTCATGAATAGTAACTTGATGAGAGACACATGCATATGATAGAATTTTATGGTTTGTTTGCTAGACTCATGCAATCATGACGATGCAAGCATGAATTGGTTCAAGATATGTATCAAAATATGACAACATTTGAATATAGTTACTATAAGCATATAAAATGCAACATAAAATAGTCATATTTGAGATTTTTGGAAGTAAACACATATCACAAACATCATACAACTAATTCATCAAATACCTTTGAGAAATAAACAAGTAAAAGAAACACTTACTTACAAAGTAAGAAAAGGATTGAAACAATATTACCTCTGTTAGAACAAGATTTGTTCATGACATATATTCTTTGGGTTTTGATGATAATAAAGTATTAAAAGAACAATGGTTATATTTGATGTGTGTTTCTTGTATGCGGGTTCTAATACTTGTAAATATATATACATAATCTAGTATACAAAGGCACGCTTGAGAGAAGCTGAATTGCTAGCTTATGGTGGTGTAGAATCTGAAGAACACTTTCTCTATGTGATGCCTGGCATAGACTCTAAAGCGGAAGGTCTCAGCATCAGAAGAAGCAACATTATTGTCTCTACACTTGGTGAATGTAAATTAACTTCTGGTGATCATTTAGAGTTAGTAATAAAGTTGAAGCTATTCGTACTGCAAAAAGCAAGATGTATTGTCAAATCAGTTTGTCAGCTAGAATCTTAGATTACAAGACTCAATAAAATTTAGCATGATTTACGGATATCTACTTTCAACGGATCGATAGTATAGGATCTCTTTGAAAACATAGTGGTTAAACATGATACACAATGGATCAAAATCTTTTGGTGTATCTATCTTCAATGTCTCTTGTACTATGGAAAAAGCAAAGACACTTTATCAAGTTATCTCTACATTGGATAGTCTTCTACAAATGCTATATAAGTAGCTGAAGGTTTAAACTGAATCTTTAACAAGGATCAACCTGATGGAGGAGTAACAAAATCAATAATTATCAACTCAAATGGTTATGAAAAATTTCTGTTGTAGGTTGTAATTGTAAAAGCCTTAAAATTTCTTACACATTGAATATCTTAGAAATCTTAAGAGCTTTAGGTCTTTGTTATAGTGATTACCATGTACCTCTGATCTTAGCATTAAGTACACCTTGTTCTCTATTCTACTGAACATATTGTTTAGCAGTTTAGATCAAAGTATCTTGCTAAGTACTTGAGCATAAAAGTCTTTAGTTGAAAAGTTTAAGCCAAGTAAGTCTCTTGCTATGTGCTTGAGAATTGAAAGTCTTGATATATATTGATTAAGCAGTGAAGTCTCGGATCGAGGGTCTAAGCAGAAAGTCTTGAATTTGAGGGGTTTGAGCAGAAGTTTTGGGTTCGTGGAACTTGAGCAGGAAGTCTCGGATCGAGGGTTTGAGCAGGAAGTCTTGAGCCTGAGGGGTTTGAGCAGAAGTCTTGGGCCAGTGTGGCTTGAGCAGGAAGTCTTGGTTCGTGGAACCTTGAGCAGAAATCTTGGGCTAGTATGGATTGAGCAGTAAGTCTTGATTCGTGGAACCTGAACAGAAGTCTTGGGCTAGTGTGGCTTGAGTAGGAAGTCTCGGTTTGTGGAACCTGAGCAGAAGTCATGGGAAAGTGTGGCTTGAGCAAGAAGTCTTGGGTCTGTAGGACTTGAGCAAGGAAGTCTTGAACCTTATGGGTATAAGCAAGAAGTCTTGGACCTAGGGTCTGAGCATTGTAGAAGTCTTATGCAGAATGCATAAGCGATTGTAATCATGATTTGGTTATAGTGAAAATATCTTGTGAAGCAAGGGGACTGGACTACTCTCAGTTGGAAGGAACCAGTATAAATCTTTGTGTCTTTTGCTATTATTTATTTGTTTCTGTTAATATTCTGTTGCTAAGTATAATCAGAATCTGAACACCAGTTTATATACTGAACTCTGGTCAGACGCAAATTAAGAAAACAAAAAACACAATCCAACCCCCCATTCTTGTGTACTTTTTCTCACTTTCAACTTCATCATACGATTGACGGAGGAAGCATTTTTATTCCACGAAGAACTATTGATTAAAAGTTAAAATAAATGCAGCACGTTCCACAAAACACAATCGAAACCAAAATGCTTTTAACCACTTTTCTTCTTTTACAAGTATTTAACAGTGTGACTAATAATGTATCCAATAGGTGATTAACTTGATGATCATCCTTGATGTTGGACTCTCAATCTTGTTCAATCATGATGATTATTTTGCTCCTCCTCGTGTGTCATCATGTTAGGTTGATCACTCCTAACTTGATGTACTTGAGTATGTCTTGTTGAAGAAAGACCCATGTCATTGAACATAATACCTTTCCGACACTTCTCGGATAAAACATTAGTAATCATTAACACACTTTTACCAATTTAAAGAGACATTAAGAGTTAACCTTTTTGGTAACACAATCCGTCTTGCTTGTCACATAGTCAACACAATAAGGACATGTCACCTTATTATGCCTTGAGCTTCCATAAATGATATCTCATACTCTCTTAATAGAGCCCGGGCATTTTTCCTGCATGATTAATAAATAGTGCTAGGTACCCAATATTCATTGGGTCCTTGGGGATTAATGAAACCATGGTTGCATTTAGGCAACCATTAAAAGTCACTTTTAGGAACAAAGAGTTTCCTAAACATGCATTTAGCAATGGTATGACCCTTTTTGCATCAATAATGATAATACACATTATGAGAAGATGGCCTTTTCTATTTGGTTTCTTTTTAACATAAATATACCTCCTATGCGGATTATGAGAAGGCATGTCATTATCGCAGCGGATAAGCAAGATTTGCCACCAAACTTTATTGTTTCCAAAGGGAAGAGGGAAAAGGCCAAACAAAACCACAAAAAGAGAGATCTGGATACAGGGGTTGGTTATGCAAGGGGAAGGTATTAACACCCCTCACATTTGTTGTACTCAACAGGAGCCACTTGCAAATTTGAGTTTATAAAAAAATTTGGGTTGTTTGTTGATTGATTTTAATGAAAATACATTTTGTCGTATTCGAGTGGAAAACTCAACTTACTACCCACAAACATGAGGAAATGAGCATTTTCATCATCTTGATATGGAGAACTTTTACTTGGACTTTCTCACAAGTACATCTCAACATTCAAGTGGAAAATGTCAATCATTTCTCAGCACTTGTAGAAGTATAGTGGTTTGCATCACTACAAGAATAGACTAATATCCAATCTTTTGAAAAAAAGGCTCTTGGTGAAAAGTGCACAAAGGCACAAAAAAATGTTTGATGAGGTTTGTCTTTTTTAGAGGTTTTGAAAATAGTTTAAGTATGCTTAAGTGTTTTAGCATTTATTAAGAAAAAGATTTTCATGATCACTTGACAAAGTCATGGTTTATTAAGAAAAATGTGTGAAGTTTGAAAACAAGAAGTTTTTGAAATAGGGAGAAATTTTGAAAATTTAAGAAGTGGGAAGGAGATGAAGAAATTATCGTAAAACATAAAGTAAATGGTCTCATTGTAAGGTAGCCCAAGAGAAAGCCTTTGTGTATGCATGTGTACTAACCACAAGATGGAGCAAGCATTTGGCATTTGTCAAAACAAGCATTCATTTCCCTTTGGATTGAGCCACAAGATGAACAAGCAACAGGCACAAATGAATATCAAAGAAAAAACAGATGGATAACCAAGGTCACCAAGCCATAAAGAGCCTCCAAGTCTTGAATTGAAGTTTAAAAGGTCTCATATGAAGCAATATTTCTCAGATGGATCACATGGTATCAGATACCATTCAGCAAAGGAAAAGCACTAAGTCTTGATGTCCAAGGTCCAAAATGAAAGTGAGAAAAATACACAAGAAGGGGGGTTGAATTGTGTTTTTTGTTTCTTTAGTTTGCATCTGATTAGAGTTCAAAATCTAAACTGGTGTTCAGATTCTAATTATACGTTGCAACGGATGTTACTAGAAGCAAATAAATAATAATATAACATACAGAGATTTATAAAGGTTCCTCCCGAATGAGATTAGTCTAGTCCCCTTATAGCACAAGAGATTTTCACTATAATCAAAACATGATTACAATTGCTTATGCACAACATAAGACTTTTCAATACTCAGACCCTCAACCCGAGACTTCCTGCTTAAACCCCTCAAGTCCAAGACTTCTACTCAGGTTTCACGAACCCAAGACTTCCTTGCTTAAGTCCCTCAGACTCAAGACTTCTTCTCAGACCCTCGGTCCAAGACTTCCCTGCTCAGATTCCACATATTCAAGTAGGGGTGGCAATTAAATCAATTAAGTAATTATCCATCCAATCCATCCATTAAAAAATCCATCTCATCCATCCATTATATGAAAAGTTGGCTAATGAATTGGATGCAATCCATCCAATTAAATACACGGATAAATCCAATCCATTCAATATATTTTAAAGATCCAGTGGATTACTTCAATTATTTATTTTAAATTTTTTGAAACAATTTTCTAAAAAATTATTTATATAAAAATAATATATATATATATATATATATATATGTTCTGGACTGGGCCAACGGCCATGCGCGACCCAATCCATGATTGCTACAGTAACGGCCCAAACGCTTGGATCCAGTCCATTAAGGGGACAAAAGTACCATTTTGCCCCTACAATCGGTCACGGACTGCTCAGTCCTGCCCGGAATTATTGCCCGTCACACACGGACTACAACTCCCCGACAGCTGACGAACAGATGCCCGCAACTACCTTCCTGCCCGGTATAACGGCTAGTTTGGGCATCCTGCCCGTCATAACGGCTAGTTTGGGCAGTTACCTATTCTTCAGGAAAACTGTTATTTCGCCCTGAAAATAGGATTGTTGGCCACGCGCTGGGGAACATTATATAAACCCTCTCATTCGAGAGGGTCAGGTATCAAATATTCATCCTAAGAATACACTTTGTACTTGCCCTTTTTCTCTGACCCTTTCTTACTTGAGTGTCGGAGTGCCTTGCAGGTACACCCCCTCCTCTCCTCATCAACATTCCGAGCACCTTGCCCATCTGACGACCAGCATACGTGGACCTGTTCGAATACTCCGGATCAGTGGCGCCGTCTGTGGGAACTCCTTGTTCTCCCCTTCTTTCTTTCCTCCTCGAAAACTAAAAGATCAAAACATACTTTCTTTGATCCGCCCACATATGGCCGTTCAGAACTCCGCAAAAGATGCTGACGTTACAGTTCTCGTTCCCGTCAACAAGATGGACGCTGACGGTTGATCTTTATTACTTTCTGATCTCCGTTTCCTTCGAGACGGGGCTACTGCGTCTCCAACTCCTCCTCCCACCGAGCAAGGAGGAAAACAGCTACCGTCGGGTGAACAACCAATTCCTGGCCCTCCCAGCGCCGACCTGGCCGTTACAGCTCTTTTGGAAGCTGTCAACCGCACAAACCTCCTTATCTTGTAGCAAGGAGAGAGAATAGGAGCTCTCGAGGAAGCATCTCTTCCAAGATCCTCTCCTCCAAAGAGTAAGCACCGAAAATCAAGAAGCCCGCCACCTAGGCATGGGGAAGACCATAGATCGAGGCATGAGCCTGAATCACAACACATTCGCAAGCGCGACCAGATCTCCCCGCGAGATCGATCATCACCAAGACACAAGAGAATGAGGCAGGATAGGCATTCTCCACCGGTAAGACCTCGTGACCGGCTACGTTCACCATCGCCTCGCAGAGACCGCCGCCGCGAGCGCAGACAACGGTCACCATTAACTCCAAGTTCAGACAGCGACGACGAACCTCGCGGCCCGTTGTCCCGTAGGATCTTGGCCACCCGTCTCCCTAAAGGACTAGAGAAGCCTCCGTCTCTAGGGACTTACGATGGAACCACTGACCTGGACGAGCACATAGAAAACATAGATGCTCTTTTGGACTACAGAGGGCTACGAGGAGCCATCAAAAGCCGCCTGTTCCCGACCACGCTCCGGAAGGGAGTAATGACATGGTACAAGCAACTGCCAGAAGAATCCATTGCATCCTGGAGGCAGCTGGGGAGGATTTTCTCCCGTCACTTTACTGCATCGCGACGCCATCCAAAGACCGAGGTGTCCCTCAGAGCTGTCGTACAGGGAAGAGATGAGCCTCTTCGGGCTTACATTGAACGGTTCAACAAGGAGGCCATCCAAGTGCCAACGACCGACGACATGAAGAAATTCTTGCTCGAGCAGGGATTACATCCTGGCTCAGACTTCGTGAAAGCCATCGGCCTCGATCCACTGAGGAACCTTAACGCCCTTCTCTTCCAAGCTCAGTCGCATATACAGTACAAAGAAAAGGTTGCTGCACACTCTGTCTGGGCATCTCGACACCATGAAGGTGCCCACTCGTCCAGAGCTGAAGAAACCTTGACATCCCGTCGAGGAGATAAAAGACGCGACGATCAGCCTCGCGATGCACGCGAACAGAAGGGACCTTCTGGGCGGTTCCATGACTATACCCCCCTCACTGCCTCGAGGGAGAAAATCTTGTCCGAGTGTACCAACTCGGAATTCAAGCAAGCGGGAGTCCGTTTCCCCAAACAGCTGCCGGCCAAACCGGGTGTAGACAAATCCAAGTATTGCCGCTTCCACAAGAGTCACAGTCATACGACGGAAGAATGCATCCACCTCAGAGATGCAATAGAGATCCTTATTCGCGACGGCCACCTGAAGCAGTTCACGAAAAAGAAAGATGTTCCCCGACAGGAAACCCAGGAGAACAAAAAGGTTGCACAAGAGACTCCGCCCTCTGATGACACCAACGTACAGGTCGTTATGTCTATAACTCGGCCAGAGGACTTCCGCATCCCTGATAGTCTGTCCGTCTCCACGTACCTCGCTGCTCATAGCCCGTGGGAGGCCTTCCCATCAGCCATGGTCATTTCTGGTGGTGGATTCAACAAAATCACGGGCGGCTTAGTCAAGAGGAGATTCGATCAATTGATCAGCAAAAGCTCCAATGAAGTCGCTACGCTGGACACCACTCACAAAGGATTCGTTCCTATTTCCTTCTACAAGGAAGAGCTCCTCGGCGGAGCACCGAACTCAAGCATTCTGCTGCTCATCCGAGCAAAGATGGCGAACTTCGACGTTCGCAGAATACTCGTGGACTAGGGCAGCTCGGTTGATATAATGTACAACCGCCTGTTCGAAATGCTACAGCTGAATAACTTTCACCTTACTCCATACGTTGGATCCGACCTGCAAGGATTCAACAGAGCGGTGACAAAGCCCCGGGGTTACGTAGAGCTCATCGTAACCTTTGGTTCGGGAGAGACAACCCGAGCAATTAAAGCACAGTTTCTGGTAATTGAATGCCCGTCACTATACCAGTGCATTTTTGGAAGGCCAACCCTGGCAGAGTTGATTACTGTACCTTCCACCGTACATCTCAAGATGAAGTACTACACTTCTAAAGGGATGGTCGCCACCCTCCACGGCGACGTCGAAGCTGCCCGTCGGTGCTTTGAAGTAGCATTAAAAGGACTAAGCACCATCTCAGCAGGACCAAGGACTTCTGGTCGTTCCCCCTGCCCAGCAGCTCCGAGCAGCCAAAACCGCTCCCCCAGGTCGAATCTATCGACTTGGACAGCCGTTTCAGCGAGGAAGATCACGCCAAGGACCCAACGACTTTGGGCAGCCAGTCCAACAACAGCGGCCATCTCCTACGTCCCATCCCAGATGGCAACTTCGAGATTGTTCCGTTCGGAGAAGACCCCCAACATGGAGTAAAGATCGGAGCAGACCTCCCCGACCTGGCCAGGAGACAACTAAAAGCATGCCTCCGGGAGAACGCAGACTTGTTCGCATAGAGCGCTGCTGAAATGCCAGGATTGGACCCATCCGTCGCTTGCCACCAGCTTATAATTGATCCGGCCGTCAAAGCCGTTGCCCAGCGCAGAAGGAAACAGTCCCCGAAAAAGATGGAAGCCGCGGAGAAAGCTGTCAAAGACCTTCTAGAAGCTAGGTTTATTTCTGAGGCCAAATACACTACATGGCTCTCAAACGTTGTACTTGTAAGAAAAAATAATGGCAAATGGAGGATGTGTGTTGACTATACCGATGTTAATAGGGCCTGTCCGAAGGATACCTACCCCCTCCCCAATATCGATAAGCTCGTAGATAACTCAGCGGGTTTCAAGCTTTTATCTTTCCTCGACGCCTACTCGGGCTACAATCAAATCCCAATGGCCGAGAGCGATAAAACTTACACGGCCTTCATGACCGAATCGGGCAACTATTACTACAACGTAATTCCCTTCGGGCTGAAGAACGTCGGCTCTACCTACCAACGAATGATGAACAGAGTCTTCCAAGGACAAATAGGCGACATGCTCGAAGTATACATGGACGATATGATCGTCAAGTCCCACGAGGAACTAGATCATGTCGCCCATCTTCGTAAAATCTTCGAGCAAGCAAGAAAGTATTGAATGCGTTTTAACCCAGAGAAGTGCACGTTTGGTGTATGGGCAGGTAAATTCCTTGGCTTTACCTAACAGAACGAGGAATCGAAGCTAACCCCGACAAGTGTCGGGCCTTCTCTGAGTTCCCAACGCCCACGTCTAAGAAGAACATCCAATCCCACAATGGGGTGCTTACTTCGTTGTCCCGCTTCGTGGCAAAATCTGCCCAACACGCCCTTCCTTTCTTCAAGCTCTTGCGGAAAGAAGTAGCGTTTGAATGGACCGAGGAATGTGAAACATCCCTTCTTCACTTGAAGCAAGCTCTGTCGAAACCGCCTATATTATCACGACCAGACACTGGGGAAGTCTTGTTCCTATACCTCGCCGTCACTACCGAGGCCGTCAGCGTCGTTCTCATTCGCGAGAATCCTGGCAGACAAAAGCCAATATACTTCACGAGCAAAGCATTGCAGGACCCAGAGTTGCAATATCAACAGATAGAGAAGGTAGCATTGGCCCTCGTCAACGCTGCCAGACGACTGAGACACTATTTCTTGGCTCACACGATCGTGGTAAGAACGGATCAGCCCATAAAGCAATTACTGGGACGACCAGACATGGCAGGTAGAATGCTCAAATGGTCATTGGAATTGTCCGAGTTCGACATCCAGTATGAAAGCAGGAAAGCTCTTAAGGCCCAAGCTCTGGCCGATTTCGTAGCAGAAATTACGTTCTCAGACTCCCCGGTCCACATAGCAAACAGATGGACCATCTATGTAGACGGAGCATCCAGCTCGACTGGCAGTGGGGCAGGGGTAATTTTGGAGAACGACGAAGGGACCATAGTCGAGGCTTCTCTCACATTGTCCTTTCCCACGTCGAACAACCAGGCCGAGTATGAAGCCTTCCTCGCCGATTTGCGCATAGCCAAAGACCTAGGGGCTGAAGAAATCATCATCTGCACGGACTCTCAGGTCGTAGCCCTCCAGATATCAGGAGAATATCAGACCAAAAACGACAGTCTCTCTGAATACCTAACCCTGGTCAAGGGAAAAATGGCGAGGTTCAGAACGGTAGAAGTGAGACATGTTCCACGCGAACATAACGTGTGAGTAGACATCTTGTCTAAACTAGCAAGCACTAAGAGAAAAGGCAGAAATAGGTCAGTCATCCAAGAGATACTTCCCCGGTCCAGCATCGATAAGGGATCCTCGACCCCACACGTACACGCGATTGGGGACAGCGATTGCTGGATGACACCCGTGTACAACTACCTCACCAGGGACGAGCTTCAGGATGACCCCAAGGAAGCCAGCACCATCAGACGAAGAGCTTGCTCGTACGTCATCCTTGAAAACAAACTTTATCGACGAGGCTTCTCCATCCCACTGCTCAAATACATAGAGGAGGAAGTTGTCCCTCACGTATTATGAGAAATCCACGAAGGCATTAACGCCCAGCACCTAGGAGGAAGGTCCCTTGCCCGCAAGGCCCTCCGAGCAGGGTATTATTGGCCAACCATGCAGCACGATGCCAAGGAGCATGTGAATAGATGCGACAAATGCCAACGGCACGGGGATATGCACCTAGCTCCACCTAACGAACTGAAAAGCATGACCTCCCTGTGGCCATTCGCCTGGTGGGGCCTAGACATCCTAGGACCCTTCGTGACGGGGTCCAGCCAAAACAAATACCTGATAGTGGGCGTAGACTATTTCACAAAGTGGATAGAAGCAGAAGCCTTAGCAAAGGTAATAACACTTAACATTTTGCGCTTCTACAAGCGGAATATCCTTGCCCGTTTGGGATTCCCCAAGCAATTGTCACGGACAATGGAACGCAGTTCACGGACAAGAAGTTCCAAGACTTTGTCGCCCATCTCAGAACAAAGCAACATTTCACTTCTGTAGAACATCCCCAGACCAACGGGCAGGCAGAAGCGGCCAATCGTGTCATTCTTCGTGGCCTCAAGCGAAGACTGGATGAAACAAAGAAAGCCTGGGTCGAGAAGCTCCACAGCGTCTTATGGGCGTACCGCACCACTCCTCAGTCTACCACTGGGGAAACACCTTTCCGCTTAGCATATGGCACAGAGGCTGTTATACCCATTGAAATTCACGTACCGTCTAGGAGGACCGAATCACCTCTAGATGAGGAAATACATGACGAAGCAATAAGAGAGGAGCTCAACCTTGTCGAGGAAATCCGAACAGGAGCAGCCCTCCGCGAAGCATCTCTTAAGCAAAAAATAGCAATCAGGCACAACGCTAAAGTTTTACGACGAGAGTTCGATGTGGGCAGCCTTGTCCTGCGAAGAAACCACAAGGACTCTCGCGAAGGCAAACTAGCAGCCAACTGGGAAGGGTCGTACAGAGTCCGTGCCAGAACGGAGAACGATGCCTACTTCCTCGAGACCCTCAATGGGGATGAAATCCCTCGACCATGGAACGCTGAAAAACTTAAGCAGTACTACAACTAAAGTCACAATAGGCTTCCTCGCGTCAAAGGACCTCCTAACGGTCATCATGCTCGTTCAGGTACAAACGATGCATACGCACAAAGTGGAATCCCGCTCAAGTAAATGAGCCGGAGCTCTGCTCGTCGGCGGTCCTCAATCGAGCATCGCCTTCGCCCAGGTACCACGATTGGCAGAACCCCATCTCGCGATGGGACGTTCACGCCGCGACTTCAGGCCTCAATCGCGACCTGAGATCCGCAACCTCGCCAGGACCTTCCCCGGCTATTCGACCAGTTCTCCACGCTGGCAAATTCACACACAACGAGCAATCTTTCAAAAGAAAGCTCTGTTAACAGACACACCCTCCGACGGGCAGTCATACATGCACCGCTAATGTAAAGCACAACAATATAAACAAAAATCATATAAGTAACAAAACCGGCCAACATAAACCGAACATAAAGTAAAAAAGGGCCACAAGGGCCAAAGATTGTACTAATTACATAAAAGTGGCCAAATCAAATAAAATTACAACAAACTACACGGCACGCAGGCCGGCAAAACATCATCATCTGCAAACATCATTCCTCGGTGTCTTCGACTCATTCATCATTGGGCAGAGAAGTCTGGATTCTAGCTTGGCCGGCAAGGAGAGACTCTGGCATCACAATTTGCCCGTCTTTAACGTACGCCAGGAAATTGATGCCTTCGGTCACCAAATCAACACCAGGATTCACCACCTGAAGCTGAGACACTGCGTTCTTGAAGGATTCCTAGCCAAGCACTACGTTGTCATCCTCAGCCACCACCAGTCGGGCAACTAACTCTGACCTTGTCTTTAGCATCTTCACGTCCTCAGGCTCCTCCTCGCCAGGAGCATTGGCCGCCTGCAGTTGCACGACCAAATCCTCAGCGGCCTTTTTCTCAGCCTCAAGTGTAACCTTCTCCCCCTTCAACCGGGCAACCTCCTCGCCCTCCTTTTCCTTCGCCTCCTTGGCAACCTTAGCTTCCTCCCTGGCCTTCCTCAAACTCTCCTCAAGAGCGGCCACCTTCCCTCGGGCAATAGTCAACTCACTCTCAGTGGTTGTGTCCCTCTCGGCATAGGTGACCGCCATCTCCAGCAGCCTGACCACCGCAGAGGTATCCTGGGCCACCAGCGCCCTCTTGCTCGGACGGTCCAGGCTTTGCAGATGCAGAGAATCAGCATGAGGAATCACCAAAGAGGTCCCTTCAAAGAACCTCTTATCCAATACACAAGGAGGCAGCAGGAATTTCTCTTTCTCTGGCGCCTTGCCCAGATCCACTGCCTTGTTCCTTGGACGCTTAGACCTGGTCGCCAGGGGCATTGGAGACCGCTGAACATTGGCCAGAGAAGCATTCCCCTGAGGAGGCTGGGAAGGACCAACCGCACGAGCAGGGGAAGGACGAACCTTAGTAATAGCAGCTGCATCAGCTTGTTTCCGCACGACCACGTTCCTCACCATCCTTTCGTGGGCTGAAGGCATAGTGGCTGCAAAAGACAAAAACAGGCGTCAGACAATAGAAAATAACGAGCAATGCAAAGCAATATGTTAAGGTTAAATACCGAGCAGATCCATGGCATCTCTGTAAGTTTTGCACCCCAGCAGTACCCTAACATTAATAAAACGAGGCTCCACCCGAAAGCCACCATCGGCCTCGAGGATCGCCTCCTTCTTCTTCGTGATGCACTCGGTCATCCGGAACGAGTTCACGTACTGCAACAACCTTTCATATGAAGCAGCATCCCCCTCGTCCAAATTCGCAGGCTCAAAAACATAGTCTTTTGGGGGCTTCATAAAATGCTCCCCGGTCCAATGGAAGGGATATTTCAACAATCTCTGCCCGATGTATTTCCCCTCCTCGTTAATCCTATCCTCGTCGTTCTCGTCCACTTCAACCTCCCAGCAGAACATGCTATCCTGGGCAGCCTCCGACACGGGCTCCACGACGAAGTACCTCGTCTTAAATGTCCGTATGGACTCAGAGAAAGGTTTGAACAGCTTGCGCAGCTGCTTCAGGGAGACCCAACTGTAACTCCTCCCAGAAGTCTGTCGTTGGAGGTGAAAGACGGTGAAGAAGAAGGGGATGGTCGCCCCTATTTGCAGGTGCTCGCACACCAACTCGAACGCTCGCAGAAAGGCTAACGAGTTGGGATGGAGCTGAGTGGGGGCCAAGCGAAGATGTAAGAAGACAGACTGCTGGAAATTCGTGAATGGAAGCCTCAAGCCCATCTCTTTGAAAACATATTCGTACATCGTAAAGCGATCCCCATAATTCGTGTAGACGCACTCGTCAGCGGTGGGGAAATGGACTCTCCAGTCCCCGTCATCTCCCACCGTCTGGAAACAATCCCCTATGTAGGTCGCGAATTCAGACGCATGCTCAGAGGGTTCCGCCACCTCTCATTCCTCTGCTTTATTCTCCGCTGCACCCTCCTCGGATACCTCCTCCTCGGGCACCTCTTCCTGATCATCGTCCAGCCGTTCATCCTCTTGCTCATAGTCCATGTCCTGCTCGGTGGACCCACTCGAGGACCGAGTGCTACTGCTCCCCGAGGAACCAGACTCCTCCTCGGACGAATCTAATACAATATCTCCACGGGGCCCTGTCGCCATCACCTAAAAAGCAGAGAAAGACAGTGAATTCGACAGCTAATCAAATCCACCCTTCCACCACTGAACGAGTGAAAGGGCGCGCTAAGGGCTGAGGACGACGTCCCCAGCCTAAGCCCTGACAACACTACGAAAAAGTCTCCCCGCGAGACAATGCCCGAAACTCTCCTATCACACGAGGAACTTCTCCAAAGCAAGATCACGAGATTTTCATTCAACTCACAACTCCATGAAATGCAACACTAGAACGGTCACGTTCACGTCACCATCGCGACGACGTCACGGACAGACTCTTCACACACAGCGTAACAACAAGCTAACGGCGGTGGAGACGGCGGAGCCATCATCCACCACCAGCGGCTACCACATATACAACCCTAAGTCTCCTAAAATCTAACCTAACTGCATGCAATGTCTAAATAAACATCAATAAGAAGCAAAACAAGGAAAAGAGACAACTTACTTATAAATAGAAGACTGAAAAAAGTTGCTCGGAGCTTCAAACGGCGAAGGATGCAAAGGGCAGATTTCGCGAGCAGGAAAATTGGTGAAGATTGAAGGAAAAAGTTCAGATTGAAAATTTTCCCTCCTATTTATACAGGAGGTCACGTGCAGCTCCACACGCACATAGGTCATGATGACTACCCGCTAGCCATCATTGCCTAAGCAGCAGCGGCATAAGTTCCAACACACACGTGGCAACCCCCGTATCGTTTCATATTCCACTAGACTATTGGTATCCATCTGTAACGGGCAACGCTTAACGACCACGACCAACAACCACAGCGGGCAATAGAAACCACGGGCATCCACAGCCAACGAGCAAAACACTCCACTTCCCCGGGACTGTACGCTATCCTTAGGTCATCACCTCCACGCTCGGAAGTAACGACTTGGGGGGCTACCGTTCTGGACTGGGCCAACGGCCATGCGCGACCCAATCCATGATTGCTACAGTAACGGCCCAAACGCTTGGATCCAGTCCATTAAGGGGACAAAAGTACCCTTTTGCCCCTACAACCGGTCACGGACTGCTCAGTCCAGCCCGGAATTATTGCCCGTCACACACGGACTACAACTCCCCGACAGCTGACGAACAGATGCCCGCAACTACCTTCCTGCCCGGTATAACGGTTAGTTTGGGCATCCTGCCCGTCATAACGGCTAGTTTAGGCAGTTACCTATTCTTCAGGAAAACGGTTATTTCGCCCTGAAAATAGGACAGTTGGCCACGCGCTGAGGAACATTATATAAACCCTCTCATTCGAGAGGGTCAGGTATCAAATATTCATCCTAAGAATACACTTTGTACTTGCCCCTTTTCTCTGATCCTTTCTTACTTGAGCGTCAGGTATCAAATATTCATCCTAAGAATACACTATGTATATATATATATATATATATATATATATATATATATATATATATATATATATATATATATATATATATATATATATATATATATATATATATATATATCTTTTTTTTTTTTTTTTTTTTTTTTTTTGGAAGATTTCTATTTATAAATACTGAAAGTTGATTATAAATAGAAGTACAAATTCTCTTTCGCTTATGGCAATATTGGTAGCTTTAGCATTTAAATCTATTTTGAGAATTTTTTATTTAATATAACATATTTTTTCAAGAAAAATACCAAAAAAAAAACTAACATTTCAGTTAATTTATCAAAATAGCTAGGTTTGGAAACCCTCTATAAGAGTAGCGTCATATGGAATGGCGCCTCAGGCAAATGAGGCATGCCCTAATTTACACTGGAGAGTCGCCATCTGGGATGGCGCCTCAGTGTAATTAGGTTTTTTTTTAATATTTATTATTAATTGGAAATTAAAAAAAAAACATTTTTTTAAATAATTTAAATTTTGTGAATTTAATATATGATTAATTATATTATTTATTAGGGTATCATGTGCCTATAAATAAGGGTTCATCCTCACTTATTATTGCACAACACTTGTCAGCAAAACCTAATTTTCTCTCTTCCCTCACCAATATCCCAAACTCTCCCCTACTCAACACCATGTCTTCATCCTCAAATCGCTGTCCGTTGTCATCATCATCAGGACCAGAGAAAAAGTTTCCAGAAATTCCACTGATGAAACGAGATGACGTAGTTGTATACTCAGCTTTCAAGCCTCCGATGAAGATGCTACTCTGGAACACCCAGACGTTGGAGCATTTGCACAGGGAACTTCGCCGCTGGCTAGCAGAAGAATTTCAGGCAGGTGAAAAGATCAGAAAGATTGAGAGGCTGGTTGAGAAGTCTGGTCCAGACGGAGTCACCCGGACTTGGAGGAAAGTGGAAAATGATGTTGGCGTCCTCATGATGATGATGTTAGAACAGGAAATTAAGTTGATGGTTGTAGTTGCCTAGATAAGCTGATTCCATGAGTTGTTTCATTTGGGTTTGTTATTGTTATTTTCTGATTTGGTATTAGGTTCCGTATATGGTTATTTGTTGATGTTTAGCTATTAAGTTATGTTATGTTATATGTCGTTGTATTGAGTTAAGTATGCCATCAATGAAATAAAATTTGTTGTTGTTATAAATAGACAAGTTTACAGTTGTAACTATGATGCTATGCTTGAGCCCGACACATTTGGACACTAGGTACGATTGTGGCTTGGCTGGCGGTACAAACCACACAACCTCACCATTTTGTCGGCTGCATCCATCTCTGTTTGAATCTGGCTGCTGATAGGGCAACCCTTTTTATTTCTTCGCATCAAGTCGTTATGCCACACAATTTCGCCTTCGTATGGAGGCCAGTAGTCCTCCTTTGCAACCACTTGAAAACTAGTACCGTAGACATTGCATAGAGTAGTGACTTGGTGAAGAACAGAGAGATAGTTGGTTGGGTCCAGCTGGACCTTGGAACAGGTTGCTATAACATGGGAGCAAGGCATACGAAATGCCTGAAACTTTCCACAATCACACCAACTCCTATCCAGTTCCACTCGATAACATCCCCTAGGCCTTCCTCCGTTGTGATCAATAGACTCTGCAACACTGAAGTGACCTGTAATATGGTCGAAGACCGTGACGACATGTGTGTTGGCCTTTACAGCCTCTTCCTTCATGAATGTCATTGAACTGTCACTAAACAGCTGCCCAGATTGTATGACCGAACACCACTTAGTACGTCCAGTATCAAAGAGTACAGCGAGCCTAAAATAAGTTTACCTCACAAGAGCGGTTATCGGCAGGTTTCGGATGCCTTTGAATACAGAGTTCATAGATTCAACGAGGTTTGTTGTCATATGGCCTCATCACTGTCCAGTGTCGTACGCCCTTATCCACTTCTCCCGTTGAATGTTATCAATCCAACGCAATGCATCTGGGTTTGTTTGTCTGATCTCGTCCCGGTAGTATCTGAAGGTAGGCTCTGTTAGTGCGTAGCCCGCGTTAGTAACCATCTGCTTAGCCCCTTGTCTTTGAACGCCCGCATGACATTTTGCCCGATGTGTCTAGTGCAATACACATGGCTTGAGGGAGGATCCTTCCAACCGTTATCAGGATTGTTGTACGCACTCTCTATTGAGGGTTGTCTGTCGGATATCAAACATAAGTTAGGATGGGGAGCAACGTATTGTCGGAGATTTTTTAGGAAGAAACTCCAACCTCCAGCAGTTTCCCCTTCAACTAGAGCGAAGGCGATAGGTAAAATGTTGTTGTTGTCATCCTGTGCCACAGCCATCAGTAGCGTTCCCTTATATTTGCCGTACAACCATGTTCCATCAATTTGAATTATAGGTTTACAGTACGTAAATCCTTTGATGCATGGTTCAAACGCCCAGAAGAGTCTGCGGAAAATGCCATTTCCACTTACACAATTCCCGTCTGGCGTATATGTCGGCAACGTCTCCAACATGACAACAGTCCCTGGAGCATAGTGTTTTAGGGCCACGAGGTATCTTGGGAGTTCTTTGTAAGAGTCCTCCCAATTTCCAAAAATCCTTTCAACTGCCTTCGTCCTAGAAATCCACGCCTTCCTGTACGAGGGAGTGTAGTTGTATCTTTGAACCATATGAGCTATTATTGTACTCACTTTCACAGAAGGGTTGTCGCTGACGACTGATAGAATTTCGTTGCAGATCAACTGAGAGCCGAGCTTGCGATGATCCTGACTTGGATTCGTGAGTATGCAAGTGTGCTCCGGACCCATTGACCCTATCTTCCAGGAATCGCTTCGCTTCCGGAAAGATGTCGTTAATCTGAAGGGGCACACCTCGTTGCGGCAGTAGATCTTGTATAGAGTCGGATTTGTTCGATCGACTCTATAATCTACAGATAAGTTCATGTAGTATTATTTTATTGCTCGGGCGCAATCTTCTTTCGTACAAAATTGTCTCCAACTTTTAATACTCCCCTCGTTTGTCTGTATGGGCCGTAAAAAATATCGTTGATGGTTCGTCCTTGCCTAAGTTGAGTGTTGTCATGTGTTGAGGTGGGCAATAAACATGACTCCCTGGCAATTGGTTTGCCTCGGCGTTGTTTATCATTTCGTCGACAATGTCCTCCGCTTCTTCTTCTTCCTCGTCAACGACGTCCAACTCAGCTTGTTCGTTGTCGGAATCGTTAAAAATCTGTGAACCTTCTAGTTGTTGAGACAATGGTTGATGTTGTAACGTAATATATAACTCAACGTCATTGAACCCAAAATGCTCATGACTGAGAAACATATTATGCACATTATCATCGTCCCGTATCTTCATCTGAAAAAATTTGCATTGGTCATGTCCCTAAAAAAAGATAGGGTTTTTGTATACAATTTGCCCAACTGGACCGCACTGCAATTTCTTTTCTAACCGGGCTTTCAAATGATAAAAATTTGTTCTTCTATCAATTAAAAACCTAGTCACTTCTGTATCCCTAAAATTGAAACCCGTCATTGGACAATCAAATATCTCACCATTGAGATGTGCAGTTATCAGGTATTGTGGTCTTTGAGCCATAATTAAATTGTGTTAGGAAGAAATGGTTTACAAACTTTAAAGTTTTGAAGAAATAGTTTACAGAATAGAAATAGTTTGCAAGTATGTGATGATAAGATGTATATTTGATGTGTATTAATAGGAGTATAGATGATACAAGTTATGTGTCTTTGTAGTCTAATTGCCTCAGAATAGTCTTGAC
Source organism: Lathyrus tuberosus (assembly GCA_022829125.1). NCBI lineage: Eukaryota > Viridiplantae > Streptophyta > Magnoliopsida > Fabales > Fabaceae > Lathyrus > Lathyrus tuberosus. Next base: position 7,779,103 of record JALAZF010000212.1, read on the forward strand.
AAGAACCATATGTGGCTCTGCATGGCTACACTAGCCTTGACAAGACCACACAACTCTGCATGGCCAGACTAGTCTTGACAAGACCACACATCTCTGCTGCCTACACTCTGCATGCCTACACTCTGCTTCCACTGTTCTTTAGCATGCCTCTTCACAAATTAAACAAAACATTAAAAAAAAAATTTTAAATTGTTTTTTTTTTCAATTTCCAAAATTAAAAAAAAAATAAGATCACCTGAGGTGTCATCCCAGATGGCGACTCCTCAGAGAATTTTGAAAAAATATTAGGGCATATGGAATATACTGAGACGACATGTGGTTTGGCATGTGGCCTTTAACTGAGGCGTCATCCCATATGGCGACACCCTTATAAAGGGTTTCCAAACCCAGCGTCTTTGGTAAATTAACTGGAAAGTTAGTTTTTTTGGTCTTTTTTTTTTTAAAAATATGTTATAGACTTAAATAGTGTTTTCGTCCCTATAAGTTAGCGAGTTTTTTGTTTTCGTCCCTGTAAATTTTTTTTTGTTGGTTTTAGTCGCTATATCTTACTTTTTGCTTGTTGTTTAGTCCCTAAAGCCAAAATCCGCGGGAAAATCCGAAGGTTTCCTGCGGATTTTTCTGAGGATTTTGGTTTTAAGGACTAAAACGAACGCGAATGTAAAATATAGAGACTAAAACCAAATAAAAAAATTACAGGGACGAAAACAAAAAACATGCTAACTTACATGGACGAAAACACTATTTAAGCTTATGTTATATTAAAAAAAAATCCCATTTTGAACTTTTAATATTTGTGTAGTTTTTTTTATACTATAAAAAAGTTTACAAAAAAGACCTAACAATGTGAATTGCAATATAAATTAAAAGTCTTGTTAATTATAATTTTTAGAAAATTATGTTAGTTTTTTTTCTAGTGATAACAGAAAAAAAAAACGACGACAACATTTTTTTTCAAGGTACAAATTATAATTTATAAGTTAAAAATTTTCTCTGTGTATTATCTATGCTGCATTTACTATCAATAAGTTCATTTGCTCGAGAGAGATTTCAAATTACTATTTTTTTTTTTTTGTCATCAAAAATTTATTTGAGAAAGAGCGATTTCCCAAATTTATTTTTTATTTTTCTGTCATTAAAAAATTGATTTAATAAAAAATATTGAGATAATTTTTAAAAAAATTGTGAAATTTTAGAAATAAAATTAATTAAATATTTAAATATATAAAAAATCTCTCAATAGATGGATTGAATGAATTATTTTTTTAATGTATGAATTGGATTGAATTTTTTCTAAAAAGTTTTAGAGGATTGTTAATGAATCAATGATTCATCCATTAACAATTCAATTTATATTCATCAAATCTATCTATTTTGTCATCCCTACTTAAAATCTTTCCATACATTTTTAAGGAGACACAGCAACTTCCTTCTAAATAAGATTCCTTTGATCATAGTATTCTTTTGCAAGAAGGTACTATATCGTTTAATATACGTTCTTATCGATATTATGTAATCCTAACAAAAAATAAAATTGTAGACCAACTAGTTAAAGATATATTGGCTCAGAGCATAATCCAATATATCAATAGTCACTTTTTATCTCCAATTGTTTTGGTCTAAAAAATGGATGGTTCTTGGAGTCTATGTGTATACTATATAAGGCTGAACCAAAGAACCATGACAGATCATTTTCATATTCCATCAACTAAAGATTTAATAGATGAATTAGATAGAGAATTTCAAGGAGTTGTTGAATTTCCATAGACATAACAGAATCAACTGCAATAGTATTCAATAAACGACAAGTTGGAATTACCAGTTGAGGGCGCGGCGCATCCATAGCCAAAAAACATAATTCAACTACATTGTGCACATTCAAATGCCACATAAGTGTTGTTCCTGGTAAGTTTGATAATGAAAAATAAACATCTTCATAACCAAAAAAAAAACACCTAAATATGTCTACAAGAAAGCTTTCCCTTCTATGTAAATCATGCTTGCTTTCATCCGAAACGGTCTGCCAGTTAGGTGTTAATAGAACTAGATGATCACATACAGAAAGAAATGAAACGCATTGATTTCTTCTTTGTGGTAATTTCTAAAGTTTCCCAAACATGGTAGCTGCATATTCAGAAATTAAGAGAATGAGTAAGAATTGTCAGATGCAAGAACTGCTGTAAGAACCGTCTTGTAGGTTTTTTAAACATGAAGCTGCAAAAGATAAACATAAGATTTTTCATTATAAATTGCTCAATAGAATAATACTACATAATGTACTTTGTAAATTAACTACGGTTTATCGGTGACAAACATTTTATGAAACTGTATTTAGCTACAGTTAAACTTTGGACCATGTGCAGTCTCCATTGCACGTCCTCAAAGACAACCTCACATTTTAGAAAAATGTCGATTTTAAAAGCATTTCACATTAAGATTTTGTGCGAGTGAGATCTTAAATTATGTTTGAATGCAAAATTAGGAAAAAGATAATATGATGCAATTTATATCAGCAAAAAAGTGTCACGGTATGCAGAAATTAAAGACTGTCCCAACAGTATAACAAGAAATTTGTGTTATCGAATGGTATAATTATCATGTCAATTCAGACACTATCTTGCAAGATAAAATCTAACAGAAATGAGAAAAAATTGAGAGAATTGAAAAACAAATTCTTCATATGTTCTCTGCCATGAAAAACTTATGATAATGATTATGATCAATATTTGGCATATAACATGAAAATATCATAGCAAAATGAGGCAATTCTAACATCATAATTAAGAAAAATCAACACATAGGTTGTACTTGCCTGGGGTAACATCTCGTTTCTGTTGCTCAATTCAGTCAATCTATGAACACGAAAGGGATGTGACGAATTGTATGCCAACGCTCTCCTTCCTTTTGGTACTTCTCCTTAAGTAATGGACAATTACGAATCTCCAAATATGAAAGGGATTTGGGCAGACACTCCTCCGGCAAGTGCTCAAGATATGTGCAGTTGGAAATAATTAAGGATTTGAGAGATTCGAGGTGGAGAAAACCCTTGTAGTTCATTATTCTTAACGTAGAACATTCGCTTAAATAAAGAGACTCAAGACTTGGTGGCAGTAGATTCTCCTCCGGGAAGGACTCCACGTTTTCAAACTCACCACAAAATTTAATCACTTTCAGAGAATGGAGTTGGAACAACGAATCACACGTCTCTCTCAAAGAAATCAGTTTTGAGCAATTATGTATTTCAAGGCCCCTCAAATTGGAAGGCAAACCTCCCGTAGGAAAAGATTCCAGCTCTGGACAATCGGACAACTTGAGAGAATGAAGATTGGTGAACAAGTTTAGTGAACAAGGAAGAGAGGAGAAGTGCCAACCTTTTAAAAAAAGTGAGAGAAGAGAACTATAATAAACCAAATCCAACTCGAACTTGAACTCTTTCAGAACGGGTTTGTTAATTAAATTTTGCACTTGGGAGAACTCAACGTACCGATTTCCTCTAAGGACAGACTTTTTCAAGCTGGACGGCAGTTCATTTAACAAAATTCGACCACATCCCTGTAGCTCTAACTCTTCAAGATTATCAGCCTTGGGAATTGACACCTCCAACTCTAGGCAATTAAAAATCGCCAATATCTGTAAAGAAGGAAGATTTTGAGGCAGAGCTTTTTTCAATTTGGGACAATCGGTTATAGAAAGATTTTTGAGCAAAGGAAATCCTTCGAGGCAAAACCATTCCTCCCATTCAAGCAGTCCTTCAAACTCCAAAACTTCAAGAGACTTGAACGAAACATTTGTTGAGTTATTGTCGTAAAACTCTTCACCAATTATCTTTATTCCAAGGCAGTAGAGAATAGAAAGCTCTTTGAGAAAGGGGAGCTGCCCAAGTGGTCGAAAATGGGAATATAACCCACAGTCCTGCAGTTTAAGGGATATTAAGTTGGATAAATGACATCCTTTTAGCCAATTTGAAACCACGATGCCTTTGTAGTACTCAATGGTGAGCCTTTTCAAGTTTCTATTTGGTTGGAGAGTCTCCAAGACTAATGCATCACTTTCAACTATTAAGCCATCCATTTCTTCTCTTTCGCCATCGAATGTCATGTGTATTTCTTCTAAATACTTGTTATTTTTCAAAACTGTTGTTGCAGCATCTGCAGGATCAATGACATTACCCAACCCTTTAATATGAATTTTTCCACGAAGATTGTTTAGTTTAGCCAACTCCTTAAGATCAGATCCGTTCTGCTCTTTCACATTAAAATAAGGCAAGGCTTGAAGATTGCTTAAATTTCCCATATGCTTTGGCATCTTCGTTATACAAGGGCTTTCAAGATGACGTAAATTGATGAGTTCTGAAAATTTTGGAGGGAGCTCAGTCAATTTATGACAGTCTCGCAACAAGAGTGTTTGCAAATTATACAACATGCAAATGGTATCAGGTAATCTTGTAATCTCAGTGTAAGAAAGGTCTAGATAACGCAAAAACTTTAAATTGCTTATCTCATCAACTAGCTCAGAGAGGACACAATATCTAAATGACAACATCCGCAACCATTTTAGTCTTGAAAACAAATCATGTTGCACATTTTTCCGTATAAGGCCTTCCAGAATCAGACTACGGAGTCCCTTATGCTCACAAATTAGCTTTATTGATTCACCATTGCAAATGAATTGATAAGAGCAACAGATGTGACGTGTCCTTTCATGGATGCCTTCCACCCTATGACCTTCTATTTGCATAGAAAATTCTCCTGACACTGATTTTGCTAAATCATTGACAAGATCGTGCATGACAAATTTGTGTTGATATCTATTAAACCTTCGTGCTCTTTCATGGATGCCTTCCACCCTAGCACCTTCAATTTGTATAGCAAGTTCTGCTTGTGTCAATTCAAGATAAGGTGATGGTTGGAAAAATGAAATTGACTCAAGATCACCAAAAATTTCATTACCCAACTCTTCTTCACTTTTGTCTGTTCTGTTACACTTGAGCAATCCTTCTGCCATCCAAAACATGATTAATTCATCTTTAACAAACCGATAACCTTTGGGGAAAATAGAACAAAATGCAAAACAACGCTTTTGAATGGAAGGGAGATGATGGTAACTCAGTCTCAACACGGGGTTAATGTTGATGTCCCCATCTGATAAACGCCACATATCAGTCTTGAGTATCTTCATCCATTCAGGTTCAGAGAATTTTTTTCGCAACAGTTGGCCCAATGTTTTTACAGCTAGAGGCAACCCTCCACACTTGTCCACTATTTTCTCGCCAATTGATTCAAGATTTGGATATTCACGCGTACTTTTGCCATGAAACGCATGTGTCACAAATAAACTCCAACAATCATTTTTGCCCAATTGTCGTAAATCAAATAATATGGTGGATCTCAGGACATTTGCTACCTCTTTGTTACGCGTTGTCACAATAATCTTACTTCCAAAAGATCCATGGTTAAAGGGAAGTAGTAATTGTTCCCAAAATTCCACATTCCTGTTCCAAATATCATCTAAAACAAGCAAGTATTTCTTGCCCTTTAGTATCTGATGCAGTCTCAGTTGGAGTAAATTGAAAATAGATTCATCATCTGCTGAAGAATTAAATGATTTGAGAATTGCTTTGGTGAGTCCAACAACATCAAAAGATTCTGAAACATAAACCCATGCTCTAAGTTCAAAATGATCTTCAATCTTACTGTCATTGTACACAAGCTTAGCAAAGGTGGTCTTACCTATTCCGCCCATACCCACTATGCTGGTTACAGGTGTCTTGTTGCCACTGCCTTTCATTGAAAGTAAAATTTTGATCATTTTACATTTATCATTGTCTCTACCATATATGTCCGACGCATCCACCAAAAATGAAGTTGGCAGTCTTTCTAAAGGTTTTGAGTCACCTCCAACTTCATTATTAGCAGAAGCTTCATTTTTCAACTCCAACACATCCTTTTGCTCCGCAAAATGTCTTAGATTCTTTAACAATTCTTTGATCCTTGATTCAAATGGATTACTAAAAACATAGCCAAAAAAATTGTTGCTGGTAGTCGGTTGAGATACTACTTTCATCTTCTTCAACGATGCATCAGAAGAAATCTCATCCAAGAGTTGGTCTGCCTCATACATAGCATGTCTAACATCACCAAGCCATTTCTTGACGTTTAGGATTTGGTATTGTTTTTTCTCGGCATCATCCAACACTTGGTTGATGGACTCGAGCGTAGACTCCAGTTCCTCCACCAACTTGTCAAGTTTGCCTCTACGGAAATAGTCTGTGAAATTGCTTGAAGCCAACCTATCAAAAATCATTTGACCGAAAGACGAAAGAAATGCTTCAGCAACACGCTCTGCCATGACTTTTCTGTAACACAAAAATAAAGGATTTAAGATTAGAGTGATGCACAATAATGAGAGGTACTGATGCTAACTTAAAGGCATTGAATAATTCACTTCAAACGGAACAAAATACTTTTTAAGATGATACACCAATTCTTTTTACTATACATATATTTTACAAAGTTGGTTGTTATATTTAATCCAACTGTTAGTTTTATAAATTATGTATAGGATAAAAAGTTATTAAACACTATTTGGTGTAATTTTATTCCTCATCTATAAACATGATTATCAATGCATAAAATTAGTTTTGATATGTTCAGATTTTGCAGTTGCTAAATAAAAACAGTCTAGTCCTTTTTATCAATTGTTTATTAATAGTTTTATTATAATATTATATTATTAGGTGTAATATTAAGTATATGGGTTTGATCTATTTGTGTTTTTATATATTATTTTTTTATTCTTTTAACTTATTAATATAAATATGCGGGTCACTACATATTCTAATACATCGATTGATTATTCATATTTCTTCTTTCATTTTATATGGTATAGAGTTTACTAGGATTCGCTGTCATTAAAAAAAAAAAATTCAACCCTCCCAGCAGCTTCAAGCATCAGAGAAAGGCAGATTTAGTATCCTAGAGGGATAGAAAAAATTGGCAGCTGAATCATAGAGAAATTTGCAGATTAGCGAAATCACTCTTTCTAAAAGTTTTTTCGTGCGCGATCTGAAACGTGCATTTTCGACAGCAGATGGTTTGTGGTTTTGGGACAGACTGAGGTATTTTTTGAGAGTTGATAAATAGAAGCATGGTGGATTCAGCGGTTGTTTGTGGCGTTTTGGTGTTGTTCTATATTGATATAGTGTATTTTTGTGAGGTTTCAAGACAAAATCGTGTGTGCTGCTATTTTGTTGGTTAAAAAATGTCGATGAAAAATAAAAATAGCAACAAAGGTCGTTCTAAGAAGCCTGTCACTGAGTTTGTTACTACTTCCACAAAATTCACTAATATCAAACTTGATGGGGATGGTGAGAATTATGTGGAGTGGAACTCAATTAGTCTCGGAAGAACAGGAAAGAATGTACATTCAAATGAAACATGTCCAAAGGAATCAAAGGCAACAACAATTTAGAATACTGAGGATAAACGTATTTTGACTTTACTTGTGAATTTTGTTGATAGGCAAGTTCAATCGGTTATTACTCACTGCAAGATTGGGAAATAATTGTGATTTTTTGAAATTTATTTTTGATAAATCTGATAATTTGATTCGCATTTATGCTCTTCTGCAAGAGATTTTCCACCCTATACAAGATAAGCATACGTTGATGATTTTTTTTTGGAGCATAAAAAAATATACCGAGGAGTTGACTTTTCTTCTAGCAAGCAAATCTGTTGAAAAGATTCTAACTCAACAAAATAAATTTATAGGCTTGAGTTGGCTTTCTGTTCTTGATTCAGAGTAGAAGGTGTTTTGATCCTAAATTTTGTTTAGTGAGCAGGTTGATAACCTTACTGATATTTTCTCTCGCTCGGGTTATGCAGTCATTCTTTGTGGAATCACGCCCTACTACGACTACAGACAATAATTTTTTTGACCGCTTAGCTTTAGATGTTCAATCTGGAGGTCGCAGTGGTTTTCATAATGGAGGTAGAGGATGTCGTGGTGGTCGTGTTTGTGTGGGTGGTGGTTGTGGTGCTTCATTCCAGTGCTTTGATTGTGAAGAATTTGGTCATTACCAAAACCATTGTATCCATGCACAAGTTAATCCTCGCTTCACTAATACAGTGTCTCGGTCTGACCCTCTCAATCCACAAAATGAAGGGCGTGCATTAGTTATGAGTGATCAAGAATTTAATAGATATACATAGTTTCAGATTTCCCAACATTCGTTTACATCTTCTTCCACATGCATATTTGTCTAAATAGATAATCTTATTGTATGTCTATCTTCTTCTTCTCGATGTTGGATTATTGATTTTGGCGCCATTGATCATATGATATGGGATTCATGTATTTTTTTTCCTCTTTTAGTCATTCCAGTAATCATTCTTCTGTTACCCTTGTTGATGGTTCCAAAGTCCATGTTAAAGAAAGTGGATGTACTACACGAGCTTCTACCTTATCTTTGTCATATGTCTTATGTAACACCCCAATTCCCATCGCGAATAAATAATACATAAATAAATCAGAGTAAATAAAAATTTATTATTCTTAGACGGAAACAAGGATGCCACATTTAAAGAAAGAAAACACAATTCATGCTCATAAATTTGATACATAACACAAAATGGAATAAACATAAAAGGGAAACTTTTTCCATAAAAAAGGAAAGTTCAATTATGGAATAAAGCGGAAAGATCCATAACTGACTTGTTTTACAAAATAAATGGTTTTATAACATCAAAATATTCATACAAAGTTAATACAAAATAGATCCAACAAATGTATACATATATAACAAAAGCGTTCCCCGACTCCCGTGTTACGTATCAGAGCAGACTGACTGACAAACGGATGGAGAACTAATCTTCACAAAAGCCTTCAAGACTACTAATCTAGAATTGCCTCATAGAGCAACAAACCACAGCAGAAGAGTGAGAAATAACAACTAAATCAAGATTGCATAATAATATGCAAACACATATAAATTCACAGGCATAGTTATTCTCACCACAAGCATCACATACCAATACATATAGCATACCACATATACATAACATATTTCTAATAATCCAACAACATAGCATATATCAATTATACCAACATAATCATATATTCACACATAAGGCATATCAAGGTTATGACAGATGGAAACACACCACCACCTCACATAGCATATGTCTATACATAAAACATATTATCCATAACCAATGCATTTATCACAAATGCATATCAAATCACTAATGCTATCACAATTTCCACACATAATCAATCCATTCATGATTTTCCACACATAATCAATCCATTCATGATTTATGCAAATGTACAGAGACCGACACAACGACTCTATGCAATGCAATGCGGTACCAATCCATTCATCATTCTCATCATTAATTCACTCAGGAATTATTAGAATCATCGCTTGTTACTTAGTGTAACTCCCCGTCGGGCAAACGATTTTCTCCCGTCGCTCACACCTCTTTGTATAAGGCACATGACGTTTATGGATCGCTCACACCTCTTTGTATAAGGCACACGACCCGATCGCTCACACCTCTTTGTATAAGGCACACGGTCGTCTATAATCATCACTCACACCTCTTTGTATAAGGCACACGATGTTATAGCGGATTCCCTCTGGAACCGTTTCGTCGCTCACACCCCACAAGGGCACACGACATCACAAGAATGCATATCATGATGCTTGGCATACAAGGACTCATGACAATCAAATGCATCTTCACAAATCAACAATATAGATTATCTCATCATCATTATTCATGCATTGAAAATCAATTCAAACAATGCATTTACTTGCCATAAGGCCACCAAATAACACACATTGAATTTCACATAAACAATGCATTTCATCATAATCCACAAGCCACAACAATTAGCATTTTAGCACATACACTCATATCAATTCACATCAAGGATTCACGCCACAAGGGCTACCCACAACAACATTCATAACAACATACATTGAAATTCAATCAAACAATGTATTTTACCACACAACAACATCATTATCACATGCATCAACATCATATAGATAGCACAAAAGCCCCACATTTATATGACGATAGCATATCGCATCGAACACCAACAAACACAACAAAACCTACAAACCACTAATCATCCTCTACCAAATATTCTTAGCTAACATATGGTATCACATAACCAATTACTAGCACATTGGATTCTCTTTCCAAGGCTTCAAGTCCCACATCAATTGGATTCCCAATTCATGAATTTTGGTGGAAACGGGGACTACCGTAATCACACATACATCACTTTTCCATATTTTATTATCAATCCATGGCATAAACATATGTTCCTATTCCACTATCATAAAGAGCATTGAGATAGTTTTCCAACGCATCCGACCGTACCTCAATCCGAGTTACGGATCAAAAGTTATGAAGGAAACAAAATGGAAAATCTGTCACGTTCGCTTTCCTATTCGCAATGCGAACTCCCAGCGAACCGTGGCAGAGAAAAAACAGCATAAAGTTCGTAATGCGAACTTCTGGGCGAACCTTCGCTTTCCCCTTCACTGGGGCTCGCAATGCGAACCTGCGAACCCAGAAATTCACAGCACCGTCAATATAGGTCATATGGGACCAAAATTCATCATTTCTGCCACCCAAACACTTCCAAATCACAATATATCAACCAAAACATGTTCCAACATAATCAACAAGTATTCTACGCAGTTTATATCGAAATTCATCCGTGAAAACATCGATTTCTATCAATTGTTCATCAATTTATCAATGAGAAAAAGTTGTGAAACAACCAAAACAATTACAACAAACAACACATATACATACACAAGCAAGATATAATCGAAACTTCTCACCCTTACCCGATTAATCGCGATTGAAACGGAGGTTTCCTCGATTTTCCTCTTTCTCCTCTTCTCTCTTTCTTTCTTCTCCTTTTCTTTCTCTTCTTTTCCTTTCCCTTTCTTTTCTCTCTTTTTCTCTCCACTTTCTATTTATTGAAAATATCTAGTTTTTCTAAAATATCTAACCTCTCAAAATGACCATTTTACCCCTCAGCTCAAATATCTCGCAAACGCTCTCAAAATGCGATAAAACATAATAACGATGAAAAATAATATATTGTCAAATAAAAGTCAAGAATAAAATAATATAATAACGAAAATAATTAAATCGACTCGATTAAATAAATAAGACAAAATGGGGCGTTACAATTCTCTCCCGCTTAGACATTTTTGTCCTCGAATATATACTTGGTGCAAACAACTCCGGATACGACTCTCGCATCCGACTAACAAACTATCATGCCAACAAAAGGCACACCACGAATAACACAAACTGACAAACCACCTTGCTAACAACGACTACAACAACGACACGACAACGACGACGACTACAACGACAAGATGCAATGGCCATACAATGCACTTAACGACCAACTCACAACTCAAAGAATACCCAAGTTACGAACACACAGGTTCACTCTTGAACCGAAACACAACGAGATTGTTACCCTCACCATAGGTAACACTCCTCTAATTCCCCACACAGGAATTAGCTACACGCACTCGAACCATCACGATGGAAACGACGCAACAACACAAACAAGAACATAAAGTTCCACGACCCAACATCGTTTCAACAACCTCTACATAACCACAATCCAACATCCTTGTCACACAACACTCTTGCAACAATGCTACGATTCACCAACCGAACATACAACCAAAACATCCATCTACATAGTAGCCCATGAATAATATTTAAACCTTTCACCTAACACTTCCATTCTGAAACGTCCAATGGTCTCATCACTCCTACATGTTTACAATGTTCAACCTATGAACTCTTACAAGTCACACACGCATATACGAAATGTGTCACATCACGCTTTCGATGCGCACTCTGATTACCCGCAACAATCAAATCTACCAATTCCATATCCAACTTCTGACATTCTCTAATATGCACCAGAAAAAGCATAGTTCATTTCTAAAAGACCTAACCTTACACTCCACTGAGTTATCTCACACACCAGACACAAGTCTCTGACTGCTCAAATAATTCTAATCCTCTGACCATCAAAAGATCTCCTTCAAATCTTGATACATTTTATTAACTCCCGGATGTATACTCAAACTACTCTGGTGTCCTTCCTCTAAAATCATCATTTTCAATTCCGAACCATTAGGAATACAAATTCTATCGTGGAATCTCAAAACACCCTAATCATCCAATTTAAAGTCACCATTCACACCTTTATCTCCAACAGTCATCAAATCAACAAATTTCACATCCAGCCTCTGTTTCTCGCTAACGGTTAACAGAAAATCATTAGTGACCTTTAACATACCAAGCCTCACGTTATCAGATGTCAATTTGCACACCAAACTCAAATCTCTAAATTCTCCCAAAAGTTCCCACTTTTTAACCATCAAAGCAGACATATGTAAAAACTTTCAACTTAACTTATCAGGCACGACATTAACTCACTAATAGGATAATTCGAGCCAAGGTCATAACTCATCACAAATTCCAACCATCCTTGCGGTCTCATACTATATTCCTTCCAACCAAACAGGTACTCAATATTCTCGTGATTACCAAACACTTCAAACCTAGAACCATAAAGATAATACCTCCAAATTTTCCAACACAATACCACCGCAACCAATTCCAAATCCTGAATAGTATAGACCCTTTTTTGAATCCTCAATTGTCGTAAAGCATAAGCTACGACTTTACCCTCTTGCATTAACACACTGACTAAACTCATCAAAGACACATCATAATACCTCATAAACGGTTTATTAGGATCACACAGAATCAAAACTGGAGCCGTAGACAACTTCCACCTCATCTCTCTGAAACTTTCCTTACAACGAGCATCCCAAACAAACAACTTACCTTTTGCAAGTCAATCGAAGTAACGAAAACGCTAACTTGGAAAAGCCTTCCATAACCTCCGGTAATAACCAACTAAAGTCCAAAAAAATTCTAATCTCCTTAACCAACTTCGGAGCCTCCAATCGTAGAACTGCATCTACTTCCGATGGATCCATAACCATACTCTCATCTGAAATAACATATCCAAGAAAACTAACCTTTTTCAACCCAAATTCTCACTTGAATAACTTAGCATAAAACTTCGTCTCTTTTCAACACTTGTAATTCAATTCTCAAACACTCTACCTGTTCTTCCTCTGAGTTTATAACAGATCCGAATATCCTCAATCAAAGCCATTACGAACTTATCCAAATAAATATGGAAGATACGATTCCTCTACTCCACAAACATTACAGACGCATTACTAACACCAAATAACATCATTATACGTTGTAATGCCCAACCAAATTCCAAAAGATATAAATTCTTAAAGCTTTTGCAAAATTCTTCACTGGGTAATTCTAACACCAACATCCAATATTCCATCCAGAAACACATCTGGAAATCACGCACAACTGGCAGCCCTTCACTGTGGCCTTCCTGTCAATGCCAGAACACTATTATCACAAATATGACAAACATCTGAGTTTCACTTCCTAAAAGTTCTTCTACTTACTTAGCAGATCCAAACCTCAAATCTTCACCTTCGTCAAATTTTGAGTTCACTCTCTACTCTCTAAGAAGCAGCCATTAATAATACCCAAGCATTCTCTCTCAATGACTTCCCAACTGGACCAACATACAAAAACCTCTAATCTGTCTCATCTTCCGATATAAGAATCTTCATCGACTCATCAAAACAATCCGTAATCATTTTCTTAATTCCAAACAATCATTGCACCCACTATCAAAGCCGAAAAGACACGTCTATTCCATCCAACATAATTCCGTCTACTATCAACAAGAGATTAAGGGTGATTAGCTCCTCAATTTAGCAATAGACAGCCGACAATCATGATGGGGCATAAACCGTCTTTACCAAACTATAATAGCATTTCTTACCTCTTGTGCACAAAACTACCTAAGGCACAAATCCTTGGTTGACATAAACCTTACCTCCGCATTTCCTCTGGAATCGGGAACAACACTGTCCAAACAACCCTTACAATCTTGTAACCACCGCTCCACAACCAAAGCAACTTGGAGAAGCACGAGCTTCTCCCCCACTTATCTCATTCTAAATTCTGCAGACAAAGGATTAAAAGAACCAGAAAGTACTAACAGTGTTTCACACATATATCACATACTAAGGAACAAACAACATCGACAGTATTCAACTGTCACACCAACTGACTCAACAACTTGGCCGGACGGACCAACCTGCTCTGATACCACTTTTGTAACACGCCAATTCCCATCGCGAATAAATAATACATAAATAAATCAGAGTAAATAAAAAATTATTATTCTTAGACGGAAACAAGGATGCCACATTTAAAGAAAGAAAACGCAATCCATACTCATAAATTTGATACATAACACAAAATGGAATAAACATAAAAGGGAAACTTTTTCCATAAAAAAGGAAAGTTCAATTATGGAATAAAGCGTAAAGATCCATAACTGACTTGTTTTACAAAATAAATGGTTTTATAACATCAAAATATTCATACAAAGTTAAAACAAAATAGATCCAACAAATGTATACATATATAACAAAAGCGTTCCCCGACTCCCGTGTTACGTATCAGAGCAGACAGACTGACAAACGGATGGAGAACTAATCTTCACAAAAGCCTCCAAGACTACTAATCTGCAATTGCCTCATGTCGCACCTCGAAAAAATTGCTTAATCGAAGACGCCACCCTTCGCGTGAAAGGCGCGGAAAACGGTTTGACAGAGTCGCCACCGAACTTTATTTATCCCAAAAGGAGGGAAAGGAAAATATCGAGAAAACCTTTAAGAAAGGGGTAAGAACATGGTCGTCGCAATCACATTCTGGGTTCGGAAGTCGGTTACGTGAGGGGAAGGTACGCGCACCCCCTCACATCCGTTGTACTCAACGGGAACCTCTTGATTCAAATCGCGATGCTCGTTAGCTAAGTTTATCTATTTTCTTCTCTAAAATAAATGTGGAAAGGTAAAGATAAAAGGGAAAGATACTAAGGGGAAATGGGGTGGTTTAAGGATAGGGTGCTCGGCAAGATCATCGCGACCTCGGGCCTACGTATGCTCATTTAGACGAGAATGAGGAATCAGAGCAATCGTAGTTCGACTATGGGGTTTGACGGAAAAAGATGTTAGTGTGGACGCAAACGGGGGAAAAAGAAAAAGTGTGGACGCAAACGGGGGAAAAAGGAAAAGTATGCTCGTCAAGATCGTCGCAATCTTGTGCCTACGTATCTTTACTCGGACGAGAGTAAAGAATCAGGGTTGTCGTAGTTCGTGGTACGCCCACGAAACAAATGGGAGAGTTGGGTTGGTTTAGATGACAATTACTTGAACTTAAGAAAGATTCCTCGGGCCCAAGTAATCGGGAGAGTGAGTCAAAGATTTGGCTCTCTTTTTTTCATCTAAGGTGGTTGAGTTTGAAAAGGTTTGATGGTTTGAAAAGTGCTTTGGATGGTTGGACGGATGATTGTTGAGTTGGACGTGTTTTAGAGGCGTCAATTGCTCACACACGAGTAAGCGAACTCGCACCCAAACAATCGAAGGAAAATCAAAGACTTGAACCCCCATTTTTCACCTTGAACGAGTTACGATAGTTGTTAGTTGTTTTTGAAGTTTGATTATGAAAATCCGCTTGACGTGGGATCAAGGGTTTATTGCATGCGCTTGGTTATTTTGAAAAGGATTTAATTTTTTAAAAGAAGAGGCGTCAATTGCTCACACATGAGTAAGAGAACTCGCACCCAAACAATCGAAGGAAGATCAAAGACTTGAACCCCCATTTTTCACCTTAAAAGAGTTTCGATAGTTGTTAGTTGTTTTTGAAGTTTGATTATGAAAATCCGCTTGACGTTGGATCAAGGGTTTATTTGTTATGAAAAGAGTTTGGTTAAAGGTTGATTTGAAAATGGCTCGACGACGAATCGAGGGTTTGGTTGAAAAAGGGTTTGTTTGAAAATGGCTCGACGACGAATCGAGAATTAGTTTGAAAATGGGTTGTCTATGCTAGTCCCTAGGGGTGCTCCTAGTAAACAAACCACAATCAAAAGAAGATTAAATGCGTACATCGGAATGGGAGAGGGGTACATGTAAATTACAAGGGATGACATGAAATAAGGTAGCCCAAGAGAAAACCGTGTGTGTGCAAAGTGTCCTAAACTAAGCCTTGAGCCAAATCTCCAAGCGAAGTATAGTAACCAACAGTCCATCAATTAGTTTTTTAGGTTTCGATATTTTTAGTGTTTTTTTATTAAAGTATGTACAAATGAAAATGGTTAGATAAATATGAATAGGAATATGATATGGACAAAATGAATAAGAATAACATGAACAAAGATAATCAAGATAAAATGGACAAGAGATAGTATTAACATAAAATTAAGTTGGTCTTGTCTTAATTACGATTTAATCGATAAATTGATAATCGACGACTTTTGACTTTCATTGACCAATAGTGAAAATAAAAGAAATATAAAGTGACAATTGAGAAATTAAATCGAAAATATGAATACAAAGAATAAAGGTCTCACCTTTATCGAGATTTAATCAAGAAATCGATAAATCAATCGATATTTAGTTTTCATGGACCCAAAATGAATAAAAAAGATAAAAATGAAATAAAATCGAAATAAATAGGAAAAAGAATAAAGGTCTCACCTTTATCGAGATTAAGTCGAGAAATCGACAAATCGTCGATGTTCGGTTTTCATTGACCCAAAATAAATGAATTAAAATAAAATAATGAAACACATTGAAATAAAAAAATAAATAGGCCTCATATATAACAAAATTCCATTGGTTTGAAATAACCAATTAAACCATGAGTATTGTTAGATCATTGGCCCAAAAAATCAAATGGAAATTGATAAAAACTAAATGCATACACAAAATGAAAATTAAACTTAAACTTCAAACTATATTATTAGAGAATCAAGAAAACATGAATAATATTAATAGAAACTAAAATAAAAACTAAGCATTAAAGGGGAGGGGGTGTAGGATTAAGGGTGTGAAAATGGAGATGTGGAATCCTTTGGGCTTATCACAGCCCATCATCCAAACACGGTTGAGAAAAAAAATAAAAAGGGTGGAGCAGGAACCAAAACGGGCTCTGAAGCCCATAAACCACATCCTTCAAACATGTTATTAAAAATTTGCTTTTTTAAGAAATGAAAAGGGAAAAATAAAAGCAAAAGAAAAAAAAGAAAAAGGTTCAGTCAACGTGTAGAAAACAAATCAGCCTCTCAAATCTTTCCAAAACACGGTAGCGACAACTCAACGTTTCCATCCCAACCTGGTTCACGCGATTTCGCCCGTCTCGATCTCTCTCGTTCTCACGATTCAGATGGCTCAGGTTTATACTCTGTTTCGTCTCAGCTCTCTTTCGGATCTGGTTCGTATGAATCCGCTCCAACTCTTCCTTCTACTTCATCTCAACTTCTTTTCTTTTCTATTCTGCTTCTGGGTTTGAGGTGTATAATGATTTTGGGTTGAAGAGGTTGCTGGGTTTTGGAAGTTTGAAGGGTTGTTTTGGTTGGAAGAAGATTGAAAAGGGATTGATGATGGGTTGTTGGTGGTTGATGGGGAAGTCTCGGCGGGATGATCCGCGTGGTTGTGGTGGTTGAACAATGATGGTTGAAGGTTTAGTGTGTATCCTTGTTTAGAATGAGAGAGCATATCTGATGTGAGGGCGCTGCTTTGTGAATGTTTTTGTCTTGGTCCTCAATGAAGGTTTGGTTTTTTCTATTTAATCTCTTTTCAATGTTCTGTTCTGGGTTCAGTTTTGGTGATTGAAGGAGATAGGTTATGAAGAAAATGGTTTGGGAATGGAAGAGTCTGAAGGTGACGATATGAACTTAGATGGTTGTTGAAAATGGCAAGAGTTGGTTGGTTTCAAAGATTGTTATTCTGATGTCTTTTTTTTGTGACAGATTTAGGAGGATTGAATGGTATTGCTACGAAGTTTGGGGGAGAAGAAGGTTTTGTTTTTGTTGATGTCAAAAAAAATATGAAGGTTCGTCTTATTTCTATGATTCCCCCCCGTCCCCGGTGCATCGCAGAGAGCGTTTTTATATTTAGAAATTTTCTCTTCATCTCTTTCTCAAAGCAATGTCCTTTTCACTGCGCGTGGCTTTGCCAGTCATGAGTAGTAGTACATTTCTGATGCAGTGTATACATTGGTATGCTTTATTCGCAGGTTTTGATAAGTCTATGAAAATGGTCTACGAAATGTCGATGTAGCGTGAAGCCCGTCTTGTTGCAGTTTGGCTTGGAGTGTTTGTTTTCAAATGCAGGCTGGTACGACTTTGGAGTCTTGTGGCAGATGTATCATTGTGTTGTTGATGTTGATGGTACGATTTTGCAGGTTCATGTGTAGTAGATCTTGGAAATATGGTTGGGGCGTGTGAGGCTACAGATTTATTTTTCTTTGGCAAATTCTTTTGTTACAATGGTTGTAAACAAAGGGCTTTATTGTTATGGGCCTTCTTCTACTTTTGTTTATTTTTTGGAATAAATTCAAATGGGCTCATGGTTTTTTTTAATAGGTCATGAATTAATTTTTGAAAATGGTGAGAAAGTGGAGAATAATAAAAAAAAAATGGATAATTGATTTATGGATATATGGAAAATAAAATGGATAAAATATGGATAATGATGAATAAATAAATAAAAAACAAAAAAATGGATATGAATGGATAACTAAAAGGAATGGAAACGAAAATTGGAAAATATGGATATTATTGGATGGATCTAATGAAAATGAGTTTTTGAATTGGATAATGGTTTAAAAGAAAAAATGGTTTAAATAAACGGGTTTGAAATGGCTGACGGAGAAGTGGATGAAGATGGAAATGGGTATTGATAATTTGGATTGGATAAATGGTAATGGTTAAGAAAAAATGGATGATGATTATGACTTGCCCTTAAGAAACCATGAATCAATCTCAACCCTGATGAACTCCACTGTGAAATCTGACTAAAATTAACTAGTCAATAAATCTTCAGTCATAGCCTGATGACTTGACCCACACGCAGATGAATTGCCTTGACGCAAACCCTAATTGAATCTTCAAACACTACTGCACACACCTGACTTGATATACACAAATAAATCCCAGACTTAGGCAACAGGAAAGTAACATATTTTTTGGATTTTTGAATAAGAGTTAGTGGATGGATAGTACAAATGAAAAGTATACACAGGTAGGACAAATTTGGGGTATGACACCTCATAGAGCAACAAACCACAGCAGAAGGGTGAGAAATAACAACTAAATCAAGATTGCATAATAATATGCAAACACATATAAATTCACAGGCATAGTTATTCTCACCACAAGCATCACATACCAATACATATAGCATACCACAGATACATAACATATTTCTAATAATCCAACAACATAGCATATATCAATTATACCAACATAATCACATATTCACACATAAGGCATACCAAGGTTATAACATATGGAAACACACCACCACCTCACATAGCATATGTTTATACATAAAACATATCATCCATAACCAACGCATTTATCACAAATGCATATCAAATCACCAATGCTATCACACTTTCCACACATAATCAATCCATTCATGATTTTCCACACATAATCAATCCATTCATGATTTATGCAAATGCACAGAGACCGACACAACGACTCTATGCAATGCAATGCGGTACCAATCCATCCATTATTTTCATCATTAATTCACTCAGGAATTATTGGAATCATCGCTTGTTACTTAGTGTAACTCCCCGTCGGGCAAACGATGTTCTCCCGTCGCTCACGCCTCTTTGTATAAGGCACACGACGTTTATGGATCGCTCACACCTCTTTGTATAAGGCACACGACCCGATCGCTCACACCTCTTTGTATAAGGCACACGATCGTCTATAATCATCGCTCACACCTCTTTGTATAAGGCACACGATGTTATAGCGGATTCCCTCTGGAACCGTTTCGTTGCTCACACCCCACAAGGGCACACGACATCACAAGAATGCATATCATGATGCTTGGCATACAAGGACTCATGACAATCAAATGCATCTTCACAAATCAACAATATGGATTATCTCATCATCATTATTCATGCATTGGAAATCAATTCAAACAATACATTTACTTGCCATAAGGCCACCAAATAACACACATTGAATTTCACATAAACAATGCATTTCATCATAATCCACAAGCCACAACAATTAGCATTTTAGCACATACACTCATATCAATTCACATCAAGGATTCACGCCACAAGGGCTACCCACAACAACATTCATAACAACATACATTGAAATTCAATCAAACAATGTATTTTACCACACAGCAACATCATTATCACATGCATCAACATCATATAGATAGCACAAAAGCCCCACATTTATATGACGATAGCATATCGCATCGAACACCAACAAACACAACAAAACCTACAAACCACTAATCAGCCTCTACCAAATATTCTTAGTTAACATATGGTATCACATAACCAATTACTAGCACATTGGATTCTCTTTCCAAGGCTTCAAGTCCCACATCAATCGGATTCCCAATTCATGAATTTTGGTGGAAACGGGGACTACCATAATCACACATACATCACTTTTCCATATTTTATTATCAATCCATGGCATAAACATATGTTCCTATTCCACTATCATAAAGAGCATTGAAATAGCTTTCCAACGCATCCGATCGTGCCTCAATCCGAGTTACGGATCAAAAGTTATGAAGGAAACAAAATGGAAAATCTGTCACGTTCGCTTTCCTATTCGCAATGCGAACTCCCAGCGAACCGTGGCAGAGAAAAAACAGCATAAAGTTCGTAATGCGAACTTCTGGGCGAACCTTCGCTTTCCCCTTCGCTGGGGTTCGCAATGCGAACCTGCGAACCCAGAAATTCACAGCAGCGTCAATATAGGTCATATGGGACCAAAATTCATCATTTCTTCCACCCAAACACTTCCAAATCACAATATATCAACCAAAACATGTTCCAACATAATCAACAAGTATTCTACGCAGTTTATATCGAAATTCATCTGTGAAAACATCGATTTCTATCAATTGTTCATCAATTTATCAATGAGAAAAAGTTGTGAAACAACCAAAACAATTACAACAAACAACACATATACATACACAAGCAAGATATAATCGAAACTTCTCACCCTTATCCGATTAATCGCGATTGAAACGGAGGTTTCCTCGGTTTTCCTCTTTCTCCTCTTCTCTCTTTCTTTCTTCTCCGTTTCTTTCTCTTCTTTTCCTTTCCCTTTCTTTTCTCTTTTTTTCTCTCCACTTTCTATTTATTGAAAATATATAGTTTTTCTAAAATATCTAACCTCTCAAAATGACCATTTTACCCCTCAGCTCAAATATCTCGCAAACGCTCTCAAAATGCGATAAAACATAATAACGATGAAAAATAATATATTGTCAAATAAAAGTCAAGAATAAAATAATATAATAACAAAAATAATTAAATCGACTCGATTAAATAAATAAGACAAAATGGGGCGTTACAATTCTCCCTCACTTAGACATTTTCGTCCTCGAAAATATACTTGGTGCAAACAACTCCGGATACGACTCTCGCATCCGACTAACAAACTATCATGCCAACAAAAGGCACACCACGAATAACACAAACTGACAAACCACCTTGCTAACAACGACTACAACAACGACACGACAATGACGACGACTACAACGACAAGATGCAATGGCCATACAATGCACTTGACGACCAACTCACAACTCAAAGAATACCCAAGTTACGAACACACAGGTTCACTCTTGAACCGAAACACAACGAGATCGTTACCCTCACCATAGGTAACACTCCTCTAATTCCCCACACAGGAATTAGCTACACGCACTCGAAACATCACGATGGAAACGACGCAACAACACAAACAAGAACATAAAGTTCCACGACCCAACATCGTTTCAACGACCTCTACATAACCACAATCCAACATCCTTGTCACACAACACTATTACAACAATGCTACGATTCACCAACCGAACATACAACCAAAACATCCATCTACATAGTAGCCCATGAATAATATTTAAACCTTTCACCTAACACTTCCATTCTGAAACGTCCAATGGTCTCATCACTCCTACATGTTTACAATGTTCAACCTATGAACTCTTACAAGTCACACACGCATATACGAAATGTGTCACATCACGCTTTCAATGCGCACTCTGATTACCCGCAACAATCAAATCTACCAATTCCATATCCAACTTCTGACATTCTCTAATATTCACCAGAAAAAGCATAGTTCATTTCTAAAAGACCTAACCTTACACTCCACTGAGTTATCTCACACACCAGACACAAGTCTCTGACTGCTCAAATAATTCTAATCCTCTGACCATCAAAAGATCTCCTTTAAATCTTGATACATTTTATTAACTCCCGGATGTATACTTAAACTACTCAGGTGTCCTTCCTCTAAAATCATCATTTTCAATTCCGAACCATTAGGAATACAAATTCTATCGTGGAATCTCAAAACACTCTGATCATCCAATTTAAAGTCACCATTCACACCTTTATATCCAACTGTCATCAAATCAACAAATTTCACATCCAGCCTCTGTTTCTCGCTAACGGTTAACAGAAAATCATTAGTGACCTTTAACATACCAAGCCTCACGCTATCAGATGTCAATTTGCACACCAAACTCAAATCTCTAAATTCTCCCAAAAGTTCCCACTCTTTAACCATCAAAGCAGACATATGTAAAAACTTTCAACTTAACTTATCAGGCACGACATTAACTCACCAATTGGATAATTCGAGCCAAGGTCATAACTCATCACAAATTCCAACCATCCTTGCGGTCTCATACTATATTCCTTGCAACCAAACAGGTACTCAATATTCGCGTGATTACCAAACACTTCGAACCTAGAACCATAAAGATAATACCTCCAAATTTTCCAACACAATACCACCGCAACCAATTCCAAATCCTGAATAGTATAGACCCTTTTTTGAATCCTTAATTGTCGTAAAGCATAAGCTACGACTTTACCCTTTTGCATTAACACACTGACTAAACTCATCAAAGACACATCACAATACCTCATAAACGGTTTATTAGGATCACACGGAATCAAAACTGGAGCTGTAGACAACTTCCACCTCAGCTCTCTGAAACTTTCCTTACAACGAACATCCCAAACAAACGACTTACCTTTTGCAAGTCAATCGAAGTAACGAAAACGCTAACTTGGAAAAGCCTTCCATAACCTCCGGTAATAACCAACTAAAGTCCAAAAAGATTCTAATCTCCTTAACCAACTTCGGAGCCTCCAATCGTAGAACTGCATCTACTTCCGATGGATCCATAACCATACTCTCATCTGAAATAACATATCCAAGAAAACTAACCTTTTTCAACCCAAATTCTCACTTGAATAACTTAGCATAAAACTTCGTCTCTTTTCAACACTTGTAATTCAATTCTCAAACACTCTACCTGTTCTTCCTCTGAGTTTATAACAGATCCAAATATCCTCAATCAAAGCCATTACGAACTTATCTAAATAAATATGGAAGATACGATTCCTCTACTCCACAAACATTACAGACGCATTACTAACACCAAATAACATCATTATACGTTGTAATGCCCAACCAAATTCCAAAAGATATAAATTCTTAAAGCTTTTGCAAAATTCTTCACTGGGTAATTCTAACACCAACATCCAATATTCCATCCAGAAACACATCTGGAAATCACGCACAACTGGCAGCCCTTCACTGTGGCTTTCCTGTCAATGCCAGAACACTATTATCACAAATATGACAAACATCTGAGTTTCACTTCCTAAAAGTTCTTCTACTTACTTAGCAGATCCAAACCTCAAATCTTCACCTTCGTCAAATTTTGAGTTCACTCTCTACTCTCTAAGAAGCAGTCATTAATAATACCCAAGCATTATCTCTAATTGACTTCCCAACTAGACCAACATACCAAAACCTCTAATCCGTCTCATCTTCCGATATAAGAATCTTCATCGACTCATCAAAACAATCCGTAATCATTTTCTTAATTCCAAACAATCATTGCACCCACTATCAAAGCCGGAAAGACACGTCTATTCCATCCAACATAATTCTATCTACTATCAACAAGAGATTAAGGGTGATCAGCTTCTCAATTTGTCAATAGACAGCCGACAATCATGATGGGGCATAAACCGTCTTTACCAAACTATAATAGCATTTCTTACCTCTTGTGCACAAAACTACCTAAGGCACAAATCCTTGGTTGACATAAACCTTACCTCCGCATTCCCTCTGGAATCGGGAACAACACTGTCCAAACAACACTTACAATCTTGCAACCACCGCTCCACAACCAAAGCAACTTGGAGAAGCACCAGCTTCTCCCCCACTTATCTCATTCTAAATTCTGCAGACAAAGGATTAGAAGAACCAGAAAGTACTGACAGTGTTTCACACATATATCACATACTAAGGAACAAACAACATCGATAGTATTCAGCTGTCACACCAACTGACTCAACAACTTGGCCGGACGGACCGACCTGCTCTGATACCACTTTTGTAACACCCCAATTCCCATCGCGAATAAATAATACATAAATAAATCAGAGTAAATAAAAATGTATTATTCTTAGACGGAAACAAGGATGCCACATTTAAAGAAAGAAAACGCAATCCATGCTCATAAATTTGATACATAACACAAAATGGAATAAACATAAAAGGGAAACTTTTTCCATAAAAAAGGAAAGTTCAATTATGGAATAAAGCGGAAATATCCATAACTGACTTGTTTTACAAAATAAATGGTTTTATAACATCAAAATATTCATACAAAGTTAATACAAAATAGATCCAACAAATGTATACATATATAACAAAAGCGTTCCCCGACTCCCGTGTTACGTATCAGAGCAGACAGACTGACAAACGGATGGAGAACTAATCTTCACAAAAGCCTCTAAGACTACTAATCTACAATTTCCTCATAGAGCAACAAACCACAACAGAAGGGTGAGAAATAACAACTAAATCAAGATTGCATAATAATATGCAAACACATATAAATTCACAGACACAGTTATTCTCACCACAAGCATCACATACCAATACATATAGCATACCACAGATACATAACATATTTCTAATAATCCAACAATATAGCATATATCAATTATACCAACATAATCACATATTCACACATAAGGCATACCAAGGTTATGACATATGGAAACACACCACCACCTCACATAGCATATGTCTATACATAAAACATATCATCCATAACCAATGCATTTATCACAAATGCATATCAAATCGCCAATGCTATCACACTTTCCACACATAATCAATCCATTCATGATTTTCCACACATAATCAATCCATTCATGATTTATGCAAATGCACAGAGACCGACACAACGACTTTATGCAATGCAATGCGGTACTAATCCATCCATCATTCTCATCATTAATTCACTCAGGAATTATTGGAATCATCGCTTGTTACTTAGTGTAACTCCCCGTCGGGCAAACGATGTTCTCCCGTCGCTCACACCTCTTTGTATAAGGCACACGACGTTTATGGATCGCTCACACCTCTTTGTATAAGGCACACGACCCGATCGCTCACACCTCTTTGTATAAGGCACACGATCATCTATAATCATCGCTCACACCTCTTTTTATAAGGCACACGATGTTATAGCGGATTCCCTCTGGAACCGTTTCGTCGCTCACACCCCACAAGGGCACACGACATCACAAGAATGCATATCATGATGCTTGGCATACAAGGACTCATGATAATCAAATGCATCTTCACAAATCAACAATATGGATTATCTCATCATCATTATTCATGCATTGGAAATCAATTCAAACAATGCATTTACTTGCCATAAGGCCACCAAATAACACACATTAAATTTCACATAAACAATGCATTTCATCATAATCCACAAGCCACAACAATTAGCATTTTAGCACATACACTCATATCAATTCACATCAAGGATTCACGCCACAAGAGCTACCCACAACAACATTCATAACAACATACATTGAAATTCAATCAAACAATGTATTTTACCACACAACAACATCATTATCACATGCATCAACATCATATCGATAGCACAAAAGCCCCACATTTATATCACGATAGCATATCGCATCGAACACCAACAAACACAACAAAACCTACAAACCACTAATCATCCTCTACCAAATATTCTTAGTTAACATATGGTATCACATAACCAATTACTAGCACATTGGATTCTTTTTCCAAGGCTTCAAGTCCCACATCAATCGGATTCCCGATTCATGAATTTTGATGGAAACGGGGACTACCGTAATCACACATACATCACTTTCCATATTTTCTTATCAATCCATGGCATAAACATATGTTCCTATTCCACTATTATAAAGAGCATTGAAATAGCTTTCCAACACATCCGACCGTCCCTCAATCCGAGTTACAGATCAAAAGTTATGAAGGAAACAAAATGGAAAATCTGTCACGTTCGCTTTCCTATTCGCAATGCGAACTCCCAGCGAACCGTGGCAGAGAAAAAACAGCATAAAGTTCGTAATGCGAACTTCTGGGCGAACCTTCGCTTTCCCCTTCGTTGGGGTTCGCAATGCGAACCTGCGAACCCAGAAATTCACAGCAGCGTCAATATAGGTCATATGGGACCAAAATTCATCATTTCTTCCACCCAAACACTTCCAAATCACAATATATCAACCAAAACATGTTCCAACATAATCAACAAGTATTCTACGCAGTTTATATCAAAATTCATCCGTGAAAACATCGATTTCTATCAATTGTTCATCAATTTATCAATGAGAAAAAGTTGTGAAACAACCAAAACAATTACAACAAACAACACATATACATACACAAGCAAGATATAATCGAAACTTCTCACCCTTACCCGATTAATCGCGATTGAAACGGAGATTTCCTCGATTTTTCTCTTTCTCCTTTTCTCTCTTTCTTTCTTCTCCTTTTCTTTCTCTTCTTTTCCTTTCCCTTTCTTTTCTCTCTTTTTCTCTCCACTTTCTATTTATTGAAAATATCTAGTTTTTCTAAAATATTTAACCTCTCAAAATGACCATTTTACCCCTCAGCTCAAATATCTCGCAAACGCTCTCAAAATGCGATAAAACATAATAACGATGAAAAATAATATATTGTCAAATAAAAGTCAAGAATAAAATAATATAATAACAAAAATAATTAAATCGACTCGATTAAATAAATAAGATAAAATGGGGCATTACATCTTATATTTACCTCACTTTCCCTGTAATCTTCTTTCAATTAGTCAAATAACTAATTTGTGAAATTGTTTTGTAACTTTTTTTTCCCAACTCTTGTTTATTTCAGGATTTGTTGATACCGACGACTATTAGTAGATGACGAGTTTCTAAAGAGTTGAATTTGCTTAAAGAAAGAGTTTCACAAGCATCAACAACAATGGTTATTTGCATGACTATTGAAAATTATCTAATTTGATCAAATAAATTATTAATTTCATTCAAATTTAAAAATAGATTAATTACTATTTTTAGTAATATTAATTAATATGCATAAAATTGACCCGTGAGGTGGAAAATATTTTTTAATATGCATAAAAAGTAAAAAGAAAATCTATTTTATTGGTAATTTAAATAAAAAGTCAATATAATTATTTTGTCTACTTGTATATTATAATTTTTTTTAAAAATATATATATGTCTTCGTTTTACAAATATAGTGAAAATAATAACAGACTTTAAAAAATTAAAAGGAGCTGGATTTATCTATGTTTAAAATTTGATATTTTTTAAAACTTTGTTGTCTCATTTGTTTGTATTCTCATGTGTTATTTTATTTTATTTTTCTATTTCTTTGTTAATTTTCCGTTTCTTTATTTACATTGTTGATAGTTCTGAAAACCTAAAATAAGTTAATAACTATAAAAATGTGTAAATTATTTATTTGTTGTACTCACCCGTGTTCTTTTATTTTATTTTTCTATTTTTTTAATGTATTTTTATGTTACATTCATTTGCATTGTTGATAGATCCGAAAAACAAAAATAGATTAGCAACTATAAAAAGGATATATAAAAGATAAAATAATAAAAGGGAAAAAAATGTAATAAAAAATTTGATTTAATTTGAGAAAAGAATAAGATGGTGAGTGGAAAGAGTAGGAAGAGGTGGAAATAAAAATTGAAAAAGTGTCAAATTGAAAAGAGACACGTGACAGCTTTTGGTTGAAATAAATTGAATTAATTGAAAGATTAGCTTTTTACTATTTTAATCTTGGCTTAAATGCACTTTTGGTCCCTCTAGTTTGAACTTTTTATATTATTAGTTCCCCTATTACGAAGTTAGATGCACTTTGCATTTTTGTGTTCCCCCTCCATTTTTGCATATGTGGCATTGATGATCAGGATTAAAAAATTATTTTTAATGACTTGTCATTGATATTTATTTTTTTAAAGAATAAGTTAATATTTTAAATCAACTAAATGATATGATGACTGGATTATTTTTTATATAATAAATTAATATTTTTAATATTTTTTTTCAAAATTAATTTATGTAACATGTGACCCTGACACGTCACACACATATTCAACCACTCTCCATCTCTCTCTCACATGTGGTTCACTTTGGATTTGGTAGATTTACCATAATATATAAACACTATTTCCATTGTTTGAGAAATGGATGTGGGACTATTTTTTGCACTATTTCAGTCACACACTCTCTTCTCAACATGGAGTAAGTTGTTGCAGTTTGTATATAGACTAATTACTATTCAAACAACCAATAAGGCATAGCAGTAAGTAATAATTGTTTTCCTATTGCATTTACATTCAATGCTATCATCACCGGGTTTTGTAGAGAAGGAAACTGCAAATAGTACACCTGCAAAGAGTGCACAACACTACACAATACAACCTTAAAAATGAAATGACAACCTTTGGATAATTCCTTGTCAATAAGTTATTGATAAGTGAATGAATCACCAATTTAGTTTATGAAACTGTAGATATCATTTTGAAATTCTGATATAGACAACTAAAACTTACATATAGACAACTAAAACTTACATATAGTTATATTAGCTATTTATGTTTGTGAATTATTAGTTTGTTTGATATATTACACTAATGCATGATGATTGCCATTATATTGATCCTGCTCATTGCCATCTTTATAGTACTCGCTGTTTTGAAGCCATGGAAGAAGTAATAAGAGAAAAGTAACTTCCACACAAAAGAAATCTCATTATTTCATATTCATATTGTTTTTTAAATGCATGAAAACTTGACACAGTATTATAGATATCATTTTGAAATCACCAATTTAGTTTATGAAGAGAACGGTCGTGGAATCAAAATTTCAAGGATCAAAATTATGATTCGTAGCCACTTTGTTTGTTGGCTGTTATAGTAATATGGGTAAGAATATTGAGGGATGCATGTGATTTATAGCAAAAATAACAGTAATTATTTTGGCTGTAGTATCACCTGTTTCACATAATAAGGTCCATTCAAAATCATGGCTTTAGTATCACCTGATTTCTTCAAGTGATTGTGTGAAACTGGAAGTTAAACTGTTGTAATCTGAAGCAAGATCCATTGATAGTGTGATTAGTTAAAGGGACATCAAGCACTGCTTTAAGAAATCTTTCTGCAGGCCCAAGTTTTGAAAGGTCACCATCATAATGTTTTAGTTTTATTTCCTCCTCCTTTGTTAGAGCGCCAATTTGTTGAGATAGAAAGGATAAAGAAACAATGACACAGAAGCAAAAGAAAGATACTAGAAAAGAATACTCACATGCTTAAGGAATAAAAGAAGGAATATATGAGGACTAAACTGTTAAAGAAGTAGCAAGTTTAATAAACACCCTTCGTTTAAGCCAGGCCATATGTAGACTGGTTTTGGCCAACAGTTATGAAACAAATCAGACCAATGATATTTAGAATGTAAAACGCGCCATTCTTTTGCTAACATAGGGTTATATCTTGATTGGAATCTCAGGTTGAGTTTCAACGATTAACAACTCTTGTTTCTCCTGTGTATGTATGTTGTGTTGCTTTGACACCAGTGGCGTAGTATTTAGTAATGAAATTAGAAGCAGGACTGGATTGGTGTTGGATTGCTTTGAGAATCAGTCCCACATCGAATATTTAAGTAATAATATAAGTGTTTATAAATCTCATATATCCATACAATATTCAATTGGTATTAAATTGGTGATGTTAGTGAATGGGCCCAGGCTCAATAATAATTATCAGTATTTTAATTAATTATTAATTTAAAATTTAACTAAGATTATTTATATATTAAATTAATTAAAAAAATTTAACTAAGATTATTTATATATTAAATTAATTAAAAATATTATTAAATAGTGAAATATCTAGTCAGCCTTGCCACCTAATAAAAAATAAATTTTTTATCCCAATTATCACTGCCACCTATGCAAAAATAGAGGGGGACCAACAAAATGCAAAGCGCACTAAATTAAAGGGACCAAAAACACAGGTTTTATAATAAAGGGATCAAAAGTGCATTTAAGCCAATGATTTAAAAGTGAAGGGCAATTTTGATAGTTTGCATATAGTTTTTATTAATAGATATATAGTTCAAGTTGATAGTTGACACTAGATGAACATATATTTTTTGTGTAGAAAAATGTTGAACTTCGAAACATTATTCATCTCTTGACCTAAACTGCAATTTCGTGATTTTTATGATGAAGGAACCAATTGTACCATGGAATATCTTGGATTTTATTGGGAGAAACTGGAGGCACGAAGATGAAAGTTCAAGAGGAGGCGAAAGTTATCTCTACTAAACCACCAAAATCTTTTGCCGAAGTGGTGAATAATGTGTGTGATATTCTAGTCAGTCAGCTGCCAAAGGGGGTCGTTAAAGGGGATCGTTTCTCCATAGTTATCCCTGAGGAGGAGTATCTGTTGGGCGTGGAAGCTTGCAAGCACAATCTTCACGGTAGGGTTATCTGGCCAAAGGGTTCCTCACCGTTGACGGTTCAAAATATCAAAGAAAAACTCTTGGGACTATGGAAATCGATAGGCAAATGGGGCATCACATCCCTTAGTAAAGGGTAATTCGAATTCTTGTTTTCTACACTTGAAGATGTTAGGCGTGTAAGGTCCGTCACATCTTAGAATCTTAGTCCAGGTTTTCTTAAGTTGTTTCCATGGACTAAGGATTTCAACCCAGCTCTGTTGAAGCAATCCGCTGCACAAGTGTGGGTCCGTATCCATGGTTTTTCGCGGGAATATTGGCGTGTTAAAATCGTTTTTATGATAGCAAGCAGTGTGGGTACAAAAAAGAGAGGATAGAAGGATGTGTTGGAGGGAGAAAATGGTAAGCAGAAAAAAGAAAAGAAACAAATTTATGTACAAGTCACTAAAGGTTTGAATCCAGCAGATAACATATTCAAAGAAAAGGATCACATAACAAATTTGGAGGCTCATCCATCAAATGCACCCACTGCAATTGTGAATGGAGTTGACAAAGGTAACTGTATTCTAATTGGTAAGGAGAAACCTTTGGATTTTGGTGGCCCTACGATTATCATGGATGTTGATGATGTAATGGATGAACCAGAAGATGTAAGAGATGACATTGAAAAAACCCTGGCTTTGGTCAGCGAGGCGGATGACACAATAGAAAACTCTGATTTCATAGACAACACACAAAGGAATTATGATGAAGAAGTCCCTAAAACTAACCCTGAACTTCAACATGATTTGATGTTCCTTAATGCATCTTGGGATAATATGGTGCACCAGGAGTTAGCAAAACAAGGCATTGATGATAGTGAGCGAAACTCTTAGGGAGTCGACTATGATGGCTTCATTAAAGTGAAAACAAAGTCCAAGAAAAAAGTACAGAAGAAAAAAACTGCAGCTAGAGGTAATTACAAGATAATGTCAATGGCTCTTATATTCGTATATCGGTTTTTTATGCTTTGACAAGTTTTATTACAAAAAGAAAGTTGTGGAATTCTCTCCAAACTATCCTTCAAACTTATAAAATTCCATGGTGCTTCATGGGTGATTTCGACACAATATTTGGCACTCATGAGTATGATGGCTCCTTTAGTCCAACCAGGGGCCTGATGGATGAGTTTGCCTACTGGCCAGATCAGATTCACTTAATTTATATGCCTACTGTTAGAGCCAAGTTAACATGAAATCAACATTGGATCAATTCGTGTGTTCAATCTTCTTGCTCCACTCTTATAAAGTCTCGGTTAGATTACTTTCCCATTCTGTTGCAATTTAATTTTAATGATTTCAAGTTTAAGTCTCAATTCATGTTTTGCAAATGTGGACCACACATCGAGATTGCATTAAGGTAGTGGAATCTTCTTAGAAGACCAACTTTGTAGAATGCTCTATGTTCGTTTTGGCCTCCAAGTTGAAAGTTTTGAAGGATAACCTTAGAGTGTGGAATAAGAACTTCTTTGGCAATGTTCACGACAAGGTGAAATTGGCTGAGCAGGAGCTTGCTAAAATTTAGGAGAGAATTGATGTTGACAGTCATCTTGACTATTTAGCTCAACAGGAGAAAGTGGCTCAAGCTAGGTTAGAGCAGGCCCTCAATATTGAGGAAGCATTTTGGAAGGACAAGGCTAGAGTGGATTGGAACTTGCATGGGGACAGGAATACCAAATATTTCCATAGGATAACAAAAATCATAAACTCCTCAAATCACATTCACACGATGAAAGCTGATGGAGTCTTCATCAACAATCATGACCAAATTTTTTATCATGTGGTATCTCATTTTGAGAATGTATTTGACAAATCTATTGTTTTGCAGGATAATTTGCTTGTGGAGGATGTTATTCCTTGTTTGGTGTCTGATCAAATTAACTTGTTGCTTACTTCTCTGCCTCGGATGAAGAAATTCGTAGTGTCATTTTTAACCTTAAGCAGGATAATGTTGCTGGCCCAGATGGATTCGGTCCCATTTTTTTATCAGACATATTGGAGCATCATTAAAGAAGATGTTATCAAGGCAACTCTTCAGGTTTTTAAGGATGGATGGTTAGCTCCCAATTACAACTCCAACACATTGGTGCTGATCCCAAAAGTTAAAGAAGATGACAACATATACCAATACAGACCAATATCTCTTGCTAATTTCAAGTTTAAGATCATACCAAAGGTCTTAGTGGATAGGCTGATTAAAGTGCTTCCTCAATTAATCTCCGAAGAGCAAAGAGGGTTCATTCATGGTCGTAGCATCAAGGACTGTATTTGTCTCACTTACGAGGTGGTCAATGTGATCCGTAAAAAGTCTCTTGGTGGTAATTTTATGCTCAAGGCTGACATAGCCAAGGCATTTAACACTCTTGAATGGAAATTTCTTTTAAAATTCCTTAAGAAGTTCGAGTTCAACGAGAAGTTTTATTCTTGGATTAATTTGGTGTTGGAATCGGCTAAGGTTTATGTTTTTATTAATGGGGATCTTAGGGGATTCTTCAGATGCAAGAGCGGGGTTAGAATGGGAGATCCACTATCTCCACTTCTTTTTTTTCCTGGGCGAGGATGTTCTTAGCAGATGCCTCTCTCTTTTGGTTGCAAATAATAGGTTAAAATGTATCAAAACTTGTAGGAATGTGATGTTCCTATATCATACTTTGTACACGGACGACATCATGCTTTTTACTAAGGGGTGTTCTTCCTCCTTGGAAGCTATTGCTGAGTTATTTGAAAGATATGTTGTGTGTTCGCGATAAGTCTGAAATACTACCAAGTCCATTTTGTTTGCAGGTTCGATAACTGTTGCTAGACATGGTTTCTTGGCTAACAAAATTGGTTTCAAGATGGGGTTTCTCCCTTTTCTTTATCTTGGGGTCCCTATCTTCAAGGGAAGACCCAAGGCTTCTTATTTTCAGCTAGTTACAGATAAAATTAGGATAAAGTTGGCTACTTGGAAGGCTAGTTTGTTTTCAATAGCTGGTAGAGTCCAATTGGTCAATTCGGTGATTCATAGCATGCTGCCCTTCTCTTTCAAAATTTACTCTTGGCCTGTTAGTTTAATTACTCAAATTAAAACTTGGTGTTGTAATTTTATTTGGAGTGGGGAGACATTCAGCAGAGGAAACTCAAAACGGTGGCATGGAAGTCTTGCTGTCAAGATCTAAAGGATGGGGGGCTAGGCATTCGTTCTCTTAGGGAAACAAATGAAGCTAACCGTTTGGTGCAATAATGGAGTATTGTGAATGAGATTGGCCCTTGGGCTACTATTGTTAAAGCTAAAGTTTTCAGGAAGGGTCAAATTCGAAAGTCTCGTGTTTTCTCCTCTATTTGGACGGTTTTAAGGAGGCTTATAATGATCTTATGGAACATTCTATGTGGGCAATTGGCAAGGGAGACAAAATCAACTTGTGGCGTGATAACTAGTGCTGGTTGATTATTGCCTCTCTCCTTCATGTTTCTGCTGATAGGATGTCTCTGCTGAAAGCAAGTTTATGCTCTATTTTGCACGATAACTCCATTATTTTGCCTAATGCTTTGATTCGTCTCTGTCTTGATCTTCCTCGTATGGTTTCTACCTGTTCTGGACTGGGCAGGGCTTCCTGCCCTTAAGGGCCAGACCCAATCCAGCATAACTGGCGAACAGGCCCAATATACACAATATAGCCGTTGGGCACAACATGACCGTTGGGCGTGTCCCCCTCACGCGCAGAATAGGTCACACGACCAGCCGCCTAACCGGATACTGCGGGAACAGTTAGAAGACCACGCGCTTTGCTCGCCACCCATTTATCTATAAAAACCCCCTCATTTGAGAGGGGCAGGTATCACGAATCATATACTTGACTACTCTTACTTGCTTTCCCCTTTTCTTTGACCAAATACTTACTTTGGCATCGGAGTACCTTGCAGGTACCTCCACCCCCTTTTCTTCTCCAATAAGCAGCTGCACTTGCCCTACACGAAGGCCACGACGATCTCCTTCTGGTCATCTCCGATCAGTGGCGCCGTCTGTGGGAAATTAGCTCCCCCGTCTTTTCGAATCAAGATCCCTCATCTTTTCATCCAAAAGACCAAAGTTTTCATCTCTCCAAAATCCCAGATCATCATGGCTTTCGTTAAGAGTGATGTCCAAGAACCTTTGACCACCGCTGCCCGTACCGACGCTACCGTCGGGAACGTCCCATCCGAGAACGTCCAGCGCAACGGTGGACCGGCTTCCCCAAAGCCCGAAGAACAAAGACCACGAGCGCAAGCCGTGGAACTTTCCTTCGAGCCCATTCCGGTTCCTCAAGGCGCTGATCCGACCACCGCGGCGCTCATCGCCTCTCTGAACAATTCCAATCGTTTCATCATCCAGCAGGGAGAAAAGATCAGCGCCCTCGAGCACGCCCTTCAAGAGCACCACGCTTCGGAAACGCTGGACCTCTCCCCGCCTCCGCGAGATCACTCAAAGCGGAGACGTGATAGCCCCTCCCCGGTCAAGAAACGATCAAGATCAAGGAGTCCAACACCCGACCGGGCTCGCCGGCATCATCGTTCTCCTAGGACAACTAGGCACTCCCCTGCTCCCAAAAGACATCGACGCTCGGACAAGCACGAGAACAGGCATATCCGCGGACACTCTCCTCGCCGCAGTCATAGCCGCGACCACAGCCTTTCTTCATCATTCTCTCACAGCTCTAGCAGTGACGACGAAGTTCAAGGCCCGTTCAAGAGGAACATCGTAGACACCCGGATTCCCCGCGGGCTAGAGAAACCTCCCACGCTGGCAACGTACGATGGCACATCAGATCCTCATGAGCACCTAGAGAACATCGAAGCTATGCTCCAGTACCATGGTGTCTCCGGAGCCATCCGGTGCAAAATATTTCCCATCACCTTGAGGAAAGGTGCGATGGCATGGTTCAAAAGACTTCCTCGAGGATCCATCTCCTCCTGGCGCGACCTCAAAGGCCAGTTCACCCGCCACTTCACAGCCTCCCGACGACATCCAAAGACAGAGGCAACTTTAGAAGCCATCATACAAGGCCGAGAAGAGCCTCTGCGGGAGTACATCGAGAGGTTTAATAAGGAGGCAGTGGAAGTCAGAACTTTCGACCATATGAAGAAATACCTCCTCGAGAAAGGACTACGCCCGAAGAGCGACTTCCGCAAAGCTGTCGGCATCGAAGCTCCTCGAACACTGACAGAGCTCCTCCACATGGCCAAAGATTACATCCGCTACGAGGAGAAGGAGGCCGCATATCGTGCCCGGGATGCTAGAGATCGGGAAGCACCCCGAGCACCTAAAAAGGAGGAGTCAGAGCCATCCCGTAAAGGCAAGGAGAAGCGACGGGAGGAGCGTCCTCGTGAAGGCAAAGGGCCAGCTGGCCGATTTAATGAATACACTGTGCTCACTACCTCACGCGAGCGTATTCTCTCCGACTGTATCAACACCGAGTTCAAACAAGGAGGTGTCCGGTTCCCTAAACCGACCTCGGCCAAAGGGAACGTCGACAAGAGCAAGTATTGTCGTTTCCATCGTAGCCACGGGCACGTAACAGAGGACTGCGTGCACCTTAAAGACGCTATAGAAATCCTCATCAAAGAGGGACATCTGAAACAGTACGTGAAGAAGGGGGAATCCTCCCGACGTGACGCGACTGATAAAAAGAAAGAAACAGAGTCAACACCCTCCAGTCCTCCCCCACAGGTCGCAATGTCCATCAGCCGACCAGAGGACTTTTTCATCCCAAGTCACATCGACCCGACTTCCCAGGCATTCATGCACAGCACCTGGGAAGTGTTTCCTACAGCCATGATTATCTCATGTGGGGGGTACCATGAGCTCACGGTCGGTTCCATCAAACGAAAGTTTGAACAGTTGATCGACAGCAGCCCCGACCAGTTGTACACGATCGGCAAAGGTAAAGGGCGTTCACAACCAATCACATTCTACCGGGAAGAACTCCCCGGGGGATCCCCGAATTCCCACATCCCTCTGCTGATTAGGGCCAAATTATCATCAACAGATGTGCGGAGAATCCTGGTCGACCAAGGCAGTTCCGTGGACATCATGTACTCCAGCCTGTTCCACGCACTAAAACTGGATAAGTCTAATCTCTCCCCGTACGTAGGGTCTGATCTCCAAGGGTTCAACGGAGCAACGGCCCGACCCTGGGGTTACGTAGAGATACCAGTCAAGTTTGGCGAAGAAGAGGCGTCGAGGACAATCAAGACGCAGTTCTTGGTCATAGATTGCCCGTCACTCTATCAGTGCATCCTCGGCCGACCAGCCCTTGCCGAACTCGTTGTCGTCCCCTCTACGGTCCACCTCAAGCTCAAGTACTACACTGAGAAGGGACACGTTGCAACTCTGCACGGCGACATCGAGGCTGCTCGCAGATGCTTCGAGGCCGCCACGAGGGGGCAGAACCAGATCGCGGCGACCGTAAAGTCGACGAAACGCACCAGGGAAGACAAAATTCCAACCGAAGATGGACAGCGAGAGAAGAAGCCCACGCTTCCCGTACACACCATCGACCTCGACAGTAGGCTCGCTGAAGGACACGAAGATCGGGGAGAGGATAATAACTCGGGAGCAACGCGCTCCCCCTCGCCTGCACCTCTGCGTCCAGTCCCAGATGGAGAGTTCGAGGTCATCACCTTCAGTAACAACCCCAGCAGGGGAGTGAAGATCGGCGCTGGCCTCCCCGAAGAGGTAAAGAGGGAGCTGAAAACATGTCTCGACGACAACGCCGACCTGTTCGCCTGGAGTGCAGCAGACATGCCCGGTTTGGATCCAGAAACTGCCTGTCACCACTTGACAATCGATCCAGCTGCCCGCGCCGTCGCCCAGCGAAGAAGGAAACAGTCCGAGGAAAAGGCACAGGCTGCCGAAAAACTTGTACAAGACCTCTTAGAGGCAAATTTTATTTCCGAGGCCAGGTATACGACCTGGCTCTCAAATATTGTACTTGTTAAAAATAATAATGGAAAGTGGCGTATGTGCATTGACTACACCGATCTCAACCGGGCTTGCCCGAAAGACGCGTATCCACTGCCGAGCATAGATAAGCTCGTAGACAATTCCGCCGGTTTCAAGCTCTTGTCCTTCATGGACGCATATTCGGGATACAACCAAATCCCAATGGCCGACGAGGACAAGAGATACACAGCATTCATGACCCCCTCGGGAAATTATTACTATAACGTAATGCCCTTTGGACTAAAAAACGTCGGGGCCACATACCAGCGCATGATGAACAAAGTCTTCCGATCAGAAATCGGAGACATGCTCGAAGTATACATGGACGATATGATCGTCAAATCCCAAGAGGAATCCGACCACACCACCCACTTGCGCAAGGTGTTCGACCAAGCGCGAAAGTGTAAAATGCGTTTTAATCCAGAAAAATGCACCTTCGGTGTACGAGCAGGGAAATTCCTCAGATTTTACCTCACCGAAAGAGGAATAGAGGCAAACCCAGACAAATGTCGGGCACTCGTAGAAATCCCCACGCCGCGGTCGAAGAAGGCGATACAATCCCTAAACGGGATGCTCGCGTCCCTTGCTCGCTTCGTAAGCAAGTCCGCCCAGCACGCCCTGCCCTTCTTTAAATTACTTAGGAAGGAGGCAAATTTCGAGTGGACGGACGAATGCGAGCAGGCCCTTACCCATTTCAAACAAGCTCTATCTGCCCCACCAGTATTGTCACGACCAGACCGCGGGGAACCATATACCTATATCTCTCTGTGGCCAACGAAGCAGTAAGTGCAGCTCTTATTCGCGAAACTACTACCGGGCAGAAACCCATCTACTTCACCAGTAAAGCCCTACAAGGACCCGAAGTTAGGTACACGCAGATAGAATGGGTAGCCCTTGCCCTCATAATCGCCGCTAGGAGACTCAGATATTACTTCCTGGCACACACTATCGTTGTCAGAACCGACCAGCCTATTAGACAGTTGTTAACCCGACCAGATATGGCGGGCAGGATGCTAAAATGGTCCCTCGAACTGGCCGAGTTCGACATTCGCTACGAGGGGAGGAAAGCCCTCAAGGCACAGGTCCTGGCCGACTTCGTGGCAGAGATGACCCCAGAACCGTCCCCCCCGGGAGGAACACAGAGGTGGATCATCTACGTGGATGGCGCATCAAGCCCCTCGGGCAGTGGAGCAGGAATAATCCTCGAAAGCGAAGAAGGGACCCTGATCGAAGTGTCCCTGGTCCTCTCATTCAATACATCCAACAATCAAGCCGAATATGAGGCCTTCCTCGCAGGATTACGACTAGCCAAAGACGTCGGCGCGAAGAAAATAAAAATCTGCACTGATTCCCAACTCGTGGCGTCTCAAGTGCGAGGAGAATTCCAGGAAAAAAACGACCAACTCGCCGAATACTTGGCCGTGGTAAAAGACAAAATGGCGGAGTTTGAAGCATGGGAAGTCCAGCACGTCCCGCGCGAACAGAATACCCGAGCTGACATCCTCTCCAAATTAGCCAGCACCAGAAAAAAAGGCGGAAACAAATCTGTCATACAAGAAACACTGGTCAGCCCGAGCATTACAAAATCCAACCTGGTAGAGGTTAACGTCATCGGAGACCCCCATTGCTGGATGACCCCGGTATACAATTACATCACCAATGGGGAACTTCCCGAAGACAGTAAGGAAGCCAGTGTAATTAAACGACGAGCCTGCTTGTACGTACTGATCGAGGACAAGTTATACCGACGAGGGTTCTCCATTCCCCTATTAAAGTGTGTCGACGAGGCCCAGGTCCCCGAAATCCTACAAGAAATCCACGAGGGCATCAACGCACAACACTTAGGGGGAAGATCCTTGGCTCGAAAAGCTTTGCGCGCAGGATATTACTGGCCGACCATGC
Organism: Lathyrus tuberosus; assembly: GCA_022829125.1. Classification (NCBI taxonomy): domain Eukaryota; kingdom Viridiplantae; phylum Streptophyta; class Magnoliopsida; order Fabales; family Fabaceae; genus Lathyrus; species Lathyrus tuberosus. The sequence goes on from JALAZF010000212.1 coordinate 7,819,128, forward strand.
AGCAAGACGCCAAAGAACACGTGCAAAAATGTGACCGTTGCAGCGTCACGGGGACATGCATTTGGCACCCCCCAACGAGTTGAAGACCCTCTCCTCGCCATGGCCCTTCGCCTGGTGGGGGATGGACATCCTAGGCCCCTTTACAATGGGATCTTATCAAAATAAATTCCTAATCGTGGCCGTCGACTACTTCACAAAATGGATCGAAGCCGAAGCGCTCGCCAAGATCACAGCCTTCAACATACTGCGTTTCTACAAAAGAAACGTCCTCGCCAGATTCGGGGTACCGCAGGCCCTCGTGACCGACAACGGAACCCAATTCACGGACAGAAAATTCCAAGACTTCGTCGCCAAGTTGGGAACGAAACAACACTTTACTTCGGTCGAGCATCCCCAGACCAACGGGCAAGCGGAGGCCGCGAACAGAGTAATCCTACGCGGATTGAAGCGAAGACTAGGGGAGGCCAAGAAGAGGTGGGTCGAGGAGCTCCACAGCGTCCTCTGGGCGTACAGGATGACACCTCACTCCACCACCGGGGAAACCCCTTTCCGACTAGCGTATGGAACAGAGGCGGCAATACCGGTGGAGATAAGGGAACCCTCGAGAAGGACAGAAGCTCCCCTCGACGAAGAAATGAACGACGAGGCTCTACGCGAGGAGCTCGATCTGGTCGAAGAAATAAGATCAGGGGCTGCCCTCCGCGAGGCCACGTTGAAACAGCAAATAACGTTGCGACACGACGCCAGGGTCATAAAACGTGACTTTCCCGTAGGCAGCCTGGTCCTGCGCAGAAACCAGAAGGATTCTCGCGAAGGGAAACTGGCAGCGAACTGGGAAGGACCTTACAGGGTCAAGTCCAAAACGGGCACGGGAGCGTATTACTTGGAAACACTGGACGAAAAACAATTTGCTCGACCATGGAATGCTGAAAAACTCAAGCAATACTATAGCTAAGTCCTTAACTACGAGGATAGACAAGTCGCCGACACAATCAACCCAAAACGGGGAGAATTGTGCGACCTTCGTATCATGCCCTGGTGAAGCATGACACGCATTACAACGCCGGCCAGCTTCTGCTCATTGAACGAGCAGATCCTGCGCACAACGGGGATACCTCAACCGAGCTCCGCCGTTGCCGCACCGTTCAGGCAGGACACCCAGCTCGCGATGGGAACAGTCCAAGCCTATGAGACTAGTACCTCAAACGAAGTCCTAGTCTCATCACGGGCAGAACCACGTCGCCCTCCTCTATAGGTTCCTCGCTTATCCGAGCACGCACATACATATAAACAAACAGAGCAGATTCACAATACAACGTCCACAAAATCCAAATATATTAACGTACCGGCCACGGCCAGATAATGTCACAAATACAAAAAAGGGGCAGCGCCCATATAAAGTGATAAATACAAATTCATAAGGGCACGCAGGCCCACAAAACATGCCAAAAACAAAGTCCTACCCTACGACTTCACTTTCCTCCTCCGCGGGGACAACTTTGCTGTCCACTACCGTGTTAAACAGACCCATCCCATCTGTCAGGAGCTGAACGTCGGAGTTGAGGGCCACCATCTGCTCTTTTGCCGCGTTGAAGCCGAACTCAGCCGCTTTTAGGTTGTCCTCACCAAGGATCCTGATCCTCCCGATCAGATCAGCCCGCGACTTCAAGGCAAGCTCATCATCGTTTTCGTCCTGAACGGCTGAAGTCAGACCTTCCAACTCAGCGATCCTCGCCTGCATCTTCTTCCTCTCCTCGTCGGCTTTGAGCGCGGCCAGCTTTAGCTGAGTCACCTCCTCCTGGAGCAGCACTTTGGCCTCCTGGTGACCTTCAAACTGCTTCAAATCATTAAACAGCCGGTTGTTTTCTACCTCCAGCTCGGCTACTCTGTTCTTAGATGTCACAAGGCTCGCCCGAGTAGCAGCTTCGTCATCTGCGAGGACAAGGGCAGCTTCAAGAACCCTAAACATGCCCGCCGCATCCTGGCACAGCTGTTTCCTCCTCGCTTTAGAATTGGCATTCAGGATAGCCACGCCTTCAGACTCAGGGACTTCAATCGAATCCCCTTCAGCGAACAAATCCCGACGAGTATAGCAGGCGGGGAGAATAAGGTGTCCGACGCCAGACCCGCCCGGACCAGTGGCTACAGAAGTCCCTGCGGCATCTCTCTTCCGTTTACGGGAACCCTCCGGGGTCAGCGGCGTTAAGGCTCTCTCCGGCTCAGGGGAAGGTCCAGCGGTAAAACTCTTTATCACCGTCTGCTTGGCTGCACCAGTTTTGGCACCTGCGGTCACTTTCCTATGGACTTTGGCCGCCTGCGACCTCATCAAACGTTCTCGCATATCAGCCATCATACCTGCGAAGACACATAACAAATCAGGACAAGAAAAACTTAAAGAGATAGAACAAAACAGTGAAGCATACCAAGCAGGGTCATAGCATCGTCATCGTTATCACACTCAAGGAGAGCTTTGACATTAATATATCTAGCTGCTCGGATAGGGCCATCCTCCCCGACCAGCTGATTCCCGTCCCGATCGACGACGTAGGCCGGAGAGAAGCTCTCCATGTAAGCGTGAAGGATCCTATACGACTCCTTATCAGCCGGGCAAAGCTGCTCATGCTTCACCAGGAACTGATCTGTTCGGCGTCTAAAATGTGTAAAGACCCATTCCAAAGGGAAAATGGAGACAACACTATCCCTTTCCCGACCATCCACCATCACCCTCTCGATGGTCGAAATGCTCCTTCTCGCCTCCTCAGTCATAGGCCTCACGACCAGAAACATATCCTTAAAGTTACGTATCGAATCAGAATACGGCCAGAACAGCCTACTCTGTTGCTTGAACGATACCCAACTCTGCTTCGACCCCGCCGTGCTCCGCTGAATCTGGAAGAGGCAGAAGAAGAGGTCTGTGGTCGCCCCGATTTGTAGATAACGACACACCAACTCAAAGGCCCTTATAAAAGCCAAAGCGTTCGGATGAAGCTGGGACGGGCACAACTCCAAGTAGGTGAACAAAGACGATTGGAAATCAGTGAAAGGAAGACGCATCTTGGCCTCCGTAAACGCAAATTCGTACATGGGAAAGCGAAGTCCCGGATACGCGGAACAGATTCTATCATGCTCCCCGGGACGAAAAGCTTTCCAGGCCCGTGGAGTATCCTCGTCGCACAATTCCAACAGGTCGAAATCCCGTATCTCCTCCTCGGAGACGGTTGATCGAAAAGACAAAGGCTCGTGTCCAAGCCATTCAAGGTCCCCTCCCGCGACCTTGATATTCGAATAGTCAGCGGACACACCGGGATCCTCGGTCACCTCCTGGGCTTCGGGCACAACCTCATCACGGGGTTCGACCATTTCCACCTGAAAAGCAGAGGAAGAGAAGTGAATTCGACGTCCATGATCAAATCCACCCTTCCACCACTGATCAAGTGAAAGGGCATTAACGAACCCGAGGACAACCATATGCTCGTCTAAAATGTCTACAATCAACTTAGATAGAAGGTCCCCGCGACCAAGACTCACAGAGGCACATGCAATGATACGTGGTCGTCCCAGAATCACTCAAATGTCCCGAACAGGCCTAGTGCCCGGCTACAAACTAAATTCTACACCTAACCAGATTCTACAAAGATCTACGCTAACAATTTCTACAAAATTCTAGAGATTCATCATGTTCTTCATGGAATTTCCTGGAATTCATGTGTTCATCAATAAACACATGAAGTTCCACCGGAAAGTATGAACTTCTACCGGAAAACTCATAAAAATACACGAACGGGAAGAGGGAACTTACAAGTTGAAGAAGAAGTTGACGGTGGCGAAGAGAAGCTTCGGCGAAGACAAATTGCAGAGCAAGCGAGATCAAAGAGTGAAAAACTTGGGAAATTATGAAAATGAAACCGTCCCCCACCTTTTTATAACCGTTAGATTGTGGGGAATCGTGAGGGTCATCATAGCCTATACGCCCCTAGGACTGACAAGGGCCATAGATACACACCACGTGTCACAAAAACTCTTCGCCTGGTTCAACGCAAAAAATTCATCAACCCTCGAACTCCCGCGAGCAAGTCTCCCCGTCATAACGAACGTATCCACGAGCATAAACCCTCATCTCCACGAGGAGGACGAAACTCCTGGTCGACATCGCGCGTTAGAAACTAACGACCACATCTGGTCGGCGCACAAATGCAACAACGCCTGGCCTACGAGCAAACCTCCTCGTCAAAGTGAACACTTCCGATCAGAGATGTTCGCCAAAAAACAGCCATCCCTCCGAAGACGTTGCAGGTCCCGATCATCGTTTTCACGCTAAAAACTGACGACCACGTCGAGGGGCGCGAATGAAGCACTCCATGCGATCTACCACCTGCCCGACAAGTACGAGTAACAGTTGCCTAAGTCATTACTCTACAACAGAGCAATGACTTAGGGGGCTCCTGTTCTGGACTGGGCAGGGCTTCCTGCCCTTAAGGGCCAGGCCCAATCCAGCATAACTGGCGAACAGGCCCAATATACACAATATAGCCGTTGGGCACAACATGACCGTTGGGCGTGTCCCCCTCACGCGCAGAATAGGTCACACGACCAGCCGCCTAACCGGATACTGCGGGAACAGTTAGAAGACCACGCGCTTTGCTCGCCACCCATTTATCTATAAAAACCCCCTCATTTGAGAGGGGCAGGTATCACGAATCATATACTTGACTACTCTTACTTGCTTTCCCCTTTTCTTTGACCAAATACTTACTTTGGCATCGGAGTACCTTGCAGGTACCTCCACCCCCTTTTCTTCTCCAACAAGCAGCTGCACTTGCCCTACACGAAGGCCACGACGATCTCCTTCTGGTCATCTCCGATCACTAACATTCATGTTAATTGTTTGAATGAGAACACACTTGTTTGGATGAGGACTGATAGTGGTGGAATTTGTGTAAAGGATGCTTACAATCATTATAAAAAGCGCGGTCCTGGTAGTGCTTGGAGCAGTTTTATTTGGCATCCAGCCATCCATCATTCTCAATCTTTTCTTTTTTGGAGATTAACAAAACATAAACTGCCAACAGACGATGTGCCTCAGAAATGTGGTATGATTGGCCCCTCGGTTTTTAATCTTTGTTTCCAAAGTGAGGAATTAATCTCCCATCTTTTTTCAGATGCTCTTACCCTTGGCAGAATTGAAACTGGCTTTGAAACATGCTTAACGTGAATTCGGGAATTGTTGATCTTGATGATTGTCTGTTAGCTATGTGTATGCCTGTTTTTGCACAGTGCACGGTGGTTTATCGTGCTTTAATTATTGTTGCGGTCAACAGCATTTGGCATGCTCGTAATCAAGTGCGATTTCAGAACAAGCTAATTCCTTAGAGAACTACACGCTCTTTCATATATTCCCTTTCGCAACTAGCTGATAATTCATTTAATGGATCCTTTTCTTTAGATATTAGTGATTTTCAAGTTCTTAAGAAGTTATCTATTTCCATCAATCATCCAAAACCTCAGAAATGTACAGAAGTAATTTGGAGTCCTCCATCTAGAGGGTGGATAAAGGTTAATGTGGATGGAGCTTCCGGTAGTCCCGATTAAGGCAACTTGTGGGGGATCTTTATGGACCATTTGGAAAATCTGGTTGGGAGTTTTGCGTGTAATTAGGCATTATGAATGTTCTTTTTGCAGAACTTATGGGAGAGATTTTGGCAATCGAGCATGCTTACGTTCATGGTTGGACAAATCTTTGGTTAGAGTCAGACTCCAAATTAGTTGTGAAGGCGTTCAGTAAATCATTTGTTGTGACTTAAAAAATTAGAAACAAATGGGACAACTGTACAAATATTTTAGGACATTTTAAATTTTTTTGCTAATCATTTATACAGGGAAGGAAGGGAAGGAAATCACTGTACTGATAAGCTGACTAACATATGATTAGATATCACTAATTTTACTTAATGGAATGATGTTCATCCGACTATTGGTCCAAATTTTATTAAAATCTCATTAGAATTGCCTAATTTTAGAATCAAATAGGTTTGAAATTTGACCTTATATGCCCCTCATTTTTGTATCTACTTCTCTTTTTATTTATTAATTTTATGGACTAATGACCTATTTATAAAAAAAAAACATATTCTTTTAGAATTATATATTCTAAAGAGACAATTTCTTTAGGAGAGCCGATGATGCAATGATTTGGAACTTCTGCCTTCGAATTATGATTTTAGTCTCAAATTTAATGTGAGGCGCATTTAACATAAATGTATCAAATCATAAGTTAATTTATGTTTTATTTCACTTTTAAAAATTGAGAAAAAAAAAACACTTTTAACCTAAAGTACTAAAAATAAAAATTAAAAATCAAGTTTGATTCTAGATCCAAATAAAAGTAGAAAATTATTCAATAAAAAAGAAAGCAAACAAAAAAAAAAACATTAACAAAAAGAAAAAGATATTACCTGTGAGTGTGTGAGTAAACAAACTTCTCACAATGAAAGAAAACCTGAAAATAAATACAAAAATTAAAATAAAATTTAGAAAATTAGAGACTACACAAAATATGAAATATCACATACTCTTTTTGTTCTCTTTTATAAATAAATTTTGGCTTATAAATTTATTGAATAAATAATATATTTAAATTATATATAACTCATACATATTAATTATTCAATTAATCAATTATAAAATAAAACAGGGAGGGAATACAAAATAAAAAACATAAGATTTTCTAATGAGAGAAAAAGACTACTTGATTGAGAGAGGGTGGAAGAAACAAACTGAGAATAAGATCTTCTAATTGGGAAATGGTTTAGAGGCAGTATAGCAGAGATGAAATGAAGTTTTCATCCTAATTGAGAAAAGGTTTAGAGGCAGTATAGCAGAGATGAAGTTTTACAATGGATGAGAAAGAAAGAGAAAAAGACACGTTTTATATATCAATTAATCAAAGGTGTCTTCCCCAATGCAATGTTCCTACCACTTATAAGGAAAGATAGTAAAATAAGTTTGGTGTAGAATTTACCATTAAGTTTTTATTAATGGTTTCTGAAAAAACAAATAAATTCTTATATTCTAGTTCAAAGAAATATACCACAGATAATTAGGCAATTATTGTAATATTAAATTTATTATTTATTTTATATTATTATTAAAAAAAAATTGTTAAAAATAATAGCAGTTTATTTTTATATAATTTTGTAAAAGTTCATATTAGATTGTCACATCAAAATTAATGTCACATCAAAATAAAAAATTGTATTGAATAAACAACAATAGTAAGAAACAAATACAAAAGAAAATATATACTTCACATCGGTCATATATTGTCTATAAGATTACATAGCAAATTAGAATGACTTCCTAACTTCATCCTCTCAGTTCCTAATTCGTCCTGTATATGCTGACTCTTATGCTTTTACATTTTCAGTATAATTTTGTCTCCAATGATCAATGACGGGAGGCAATGAACTAGCAGGTTTCAACTTTACATGAACTCAATGATTGTAGTTGACAAAATCAACAACAATGATTTTATGTCTGTTTGTATACATAGGTGAAACTATGGCAAAAGGGAAAAAGGAAATGTTAAGTCTCTGTGACAGGGAGACAAATACGACATGGTACCTACATACAATAGGATAACCCATATCAGGAATCATCATCCCTTTTTCTCGACCCTGGACACCCAAGTGTTCTACTTTTAAGGAATTCCTAACTTCAACGACCGTGTCATAGAACAAACTGGAAAACAATTTTGGGTGTTGATGAACTTGAGTATCTAACTGTGTCCGGACCAACGACCATGACTCTTCGCCCCATCCAAGTAAAATTGCGATAGTCCGAAAACCACAATTTCCATCGTCACCCACATCAACAATGTCATTAATGTATGGATGTAAGAAACCAGGAAACTGAGACAAGTAAAGATGCGTCAAAGATGCAGTGGACGATTAACTTTGACCTGACATACTTGAAGGTTGACTTCCTGTTAGTTTCGTGCATGACCTCTTTTTAGTCTGACTCCCCTGTGAGCCCTCACCATACTCTCATTATGAAGGATCATGATGCACATCATTCTCTTCACCTTATCTGTTCTTCTTAACTCCCTTATTTGGCTTGTACTTCACCATCGGTGGACACATAGAAGTTGTGGATGAATGTGTTAGTTCCTTAACCTTTTCCTTCAACACCCTCTGGCCTACAATATCCAAAGAATTGAAATTCCCACTCTACTTCTAAATCCATTGTTGTGCCACTATCATCATGACCGTTAGCATGCTCTTGAATGTGAATTTCTTCCAAAAAATATGAATTGGTTCTAAAGGAACAGGCAAACCTTGTATTTGGAAACCAACAAGTTGACACGCACAAGGTAACCCATGTGTAGTTTTAATGAAGCAACCACAAATATCATTGCTTGTACCAACAAATTTTTCCCTTTCTAGCTCCCTCCCTATGTGATGTATACACTGCCTTGAAACAAAATCGTGCAAGTTGGCATAGAATGGAGTGTTATACTGATGCTTAATGTTTACAATAATTTTTTGAAACAACACCCTATTGAACCTAGCTGCAACTTCAGCATAGTGTTCACAGCATCCCAACTTCGGCGTAATTCTCTCCGGCTTGTAGTCAACATGTTTTTTAGTCTCCAATGAGTAGACTCCACCCTAAATCACAATAATTAAACCCATAATTAGTCAACATGATAAATTATGCTTAGTAATAACATCGAACAGAAGTCTCTGTACCTATTCAATGTTGTGTTCCCTAAATGAGTGACTCTGTTAGTTTAAGCAGCCACAAACATTTCTTTATAAGGTGTCAACCATGTTTCAATCACATACTTAACAAATAATGGAATATAAGCACAAACAATCTCAAAGTGCTTCAAGTGTGCGAGATACTTAGTTTCTCTATTAGCATACATGATGTTGTTCCATAGATCCATGACATGTTCATGTTTTTCTGATTTAACATACTCCTTACATTTCATGCTAACGTTTTTTGTAATATGGAACGAACATAACATAGTGTTGAATTTAGAAACACAACATCAATTGCATTCATTAACGCAAGTTCTAGGTCCGTCACAATAATATTCAGTAGCAATTTCTCGAAAGAGAACAACTCTTTGAGCTTCTCCGGTGCCCATGTGAAGTTTTTCCCCCTTTCATGTTCCAAATAGGAAAACCCTACTGAAAACGTCAACTTTGTTGATGTAACGCCAACAATCTCAAGCACTGGTAACTGGTACCTGTATGTTCACAATTCAAATAATAAAAAATCTGATAAATCAAAGTACGTAGAAATGATATCAAGGTATGATCAAGATGCACAATACCTATTTGTCTTGTATTTACAATAAAAAATCAACACCAAGTGAAACATATTCAACAACTTCACTGAATCAGGATGTGACCAGAAGATATCAACAATAACATTTGAGTCTTCTCTATTTCTTGTCCAGCACATATATTTTTCTCTATGAATAAGAGTCAACAGCATTTGCATTTCCATTAATGTACCTCTCTTGCACGCATTGTATATAGCTCTATTTTTATACACTTGGGAAACACTGGTGAGGTTTTCTGGATCTTTGTCTTTCATGGCAAAAACTATGTACCGTGGAGCCATGTAGTACATCGTCATGTCATTCACAAACTGTCTCTCATGATCTTTTAGACGACCCAATATGTCATGTCCATCTAAATCCTCATATAGTTTATGATTGTGAAACTCACACCTAACCATCACCTTCCAACCAATACCACTTGGCGCAGATGTCAACCTAAAAGGGCATCTTACTTTTATACTATAAACGCTCTCTGGAGATTTTCTGTTTTTAGATGTATTTTTCCTTTTATAATTTTCTCCTCTCTCACAACTCATTATCCTTTCCTACCTCACTGGCCATTTGCAGTATCAGAACGAACAATCACAACTATAATACCATGTTGTTTGCCAATATGTTGTGCCCAGGCTAATACTTCAGCTAGATTCTCAAATATCTTTCATTTACATCACATAAAAAGTATATTATCAGTATCATATAAGGCCACAAAAATATTAAATTTAAACTTGTTAAATAGAAAACATACTTTTTCAGTGGTGAAAAACTGCGTACAATCACTACACGAATCTGTAGATGACCTTGCCGACTCCGGACCGCACAAAGAAAACATATTTTCTAATTACTGGTCTGTTACCTGAAATTTCAGATACAGGCAAAATTTCTGGTATATCAGAAATTTCCAAATTTTTGGTATATCGGAAATTTTAAAATTTTCGAAAGTTTTTGTTTGTTACCGAAAATTTTGACAATTTTCGGTATTATAACGAAATGTTTGTGTAAAGTATCGGAAATTTTGAAGATTTTCGGTATAAGATACCAGACATTTCCAAATTTCTTATATTTTGTACCGAATTTTTCTAAATTTCCAGAATATACACGTAAACTTTCAAATATGCGCAAAATAACGTATAAGAAATTTCAAACGCACTACCTGAAATTTTGAATTCAGAGGTAGAAAAAAGTGAAATTTTTGAAAAAATAGTAATTTTTTTAGGTAAATATTAGCAATGATATTTTGGAAATATTGAAATTTTGCAGAGAATGTGGCAAGTATAAAATGGAGGATGACAGGTTAAATTCTCGCTCAAAAACCATATTTGTTTCAAAGAGCCTAATATTATGGGCCATCAAACCTTTGTAAATATTTTCAAGAATATCTAATGAGATCTATTTGTTTAAAAATGTATTTTGATATATATATATATATCAGGGTCGTCTTAAGTTTTCAGAGACCCCGTATAGGTTTATCATGGTTTAACTATAAAAAAATAAAATGAGGTCCTGGTTTACTATAATTTAAACATGATAAATATTTTATAAGGTTCTTTTTAAGCACTCTTTAAACGTAATAAATTTATATATATATATATATATATATTAAATTTTAAAAATTATTTTCAAAACATTTAGTTAAGAGAGATATTATTAATTTTATTTTGTAAAATTTATAAAATAAAATAAATTACCGTAAAAATTAAATTAAATTAATCTTTAATATAAGAAATCTATATCTTTTGGAAATTTCAAATTTGCCCTTAATGCTGATGTATCAACCATCCAAGCATCCTGACTTCATTTCTGCAATCTTCTTACATCAAGTTATTTTTTTGTCACTCTCTCCAACACCTTCTTTCATTTTTTTCTCTTCTCACTTCTTTCTCAAACCTCTCTTCTTTGATTTTTTTTATCTTTCATCTCTCTATGTTTTTAATATTCTTCTTCACAACTTGAGACATCAACTTCTTCATCTCTTCATTCATCATCATCTTCTACAAAATCACTTGATCTGAAATGATAAACATTAGATTTGAAATCGTAACCTCTAGATATGCAAATCTCCTTAACAAACTTTATATTCTTCTAAAAAGCTTTCATTCCTAACCCTGGTATTTTTCATTTGCATATTTCTTTTGTTATTTAGGGATAACACATTTTATTAAATCATTCATTTCAAAAAGGTTACTAATACACAATTTTAAGCTTAATTCGGAGATAAGAATGCATTTGAGTAACAAATCTGAAAGCTGAGCCAGGTAAAAAGAAATCCCCCTCCAAACCCATTTATTTACATTATTATTGTCGGATCTACCGGTTCAATGAAAACTCATCTACTTATATATAAAATTTGAACCCTATTTTGCTGAGAATGATTTTTGTTTTTAGTGTTTCATTCCTATGTTTTTGTTTTAGATGATAGAAATAGTTGATTTTTTAAAATATTTATTCCTTTTTCTATTATCTCTTAGTTCCTCTTTCTTTGATGAACCAGATTAGATGTTTGGTAAATATTTTTAACAAATATTTCTCTCTATTGTTGGTGATGCATGTTCTGGTATGTTTAGATGCTACTACCCTCAATCTACTCTTTTTCAACTATGAAACTATCTAACATGTGAACCCACTCACTAACACAAATTTATTGCATTTATTTTTTTCTTTGATTCTTGCAGGATGGCTATGCCATTTGAACTCCTAAAGGATATTAATAAAAAAAATATTTCTGGATTTTAGGTTTACTTAAATGTCATAAGTTGTCCTATACTGATTTGATTTTGATAATAAAATTTATAGATGTATTATATGTCATATAATGTATATTTAATGGTAATGTATTTTAATTATGTTTTTTTATTCTACATTTTTTAGCATCTTATATCTTCTTCTTTTTTTGTACATAATGTGATACTAAAGTTGAAGGGGTGGTGTTGACAACTGTTCTGGACTGGGCCAGGGTATGCCCCTAGATCGAGCAGGCCCAACCCACATCCTGGGATGGCCCAACAAAGACCCCTAAAAGCGACCCGTGCCGAGCACAGGCCCACCTCAACAGCGTCAGGCACGCGCACAGCATAGGGCGTCGGGCAGAGGCGCTATCCCCATCTGGGCTCACTCATCCTCGACACTCAGGTGCTCTTCTCCACGTGGGGCCATTTCCCTCTGTACATAAGAGTCCTCCCCGCGAGGACACGTCTCTCCCCGACACGTAAGACTCCTCCCCGCGAGGACACGTTCTCATGTAACCACCCACTCCCGATGGAATCGGTCTGCCATAATTCCGGAGATCTAGGAACGGTTACCCCAGGGCGAAGACCACGTGCTGGTCTTCTCTACGCCACGTAAGCCCTGGCAGTTACTTGGATTGGGCCTGGCAATCCAGCCCAATGCAAGTAACCGTTGGCCCCACGCTGGGGGCTCTCTATAAATACCCTCTCACTTGAGAGGGTCAGGTTACACACTCTCTTACTCTCTGACCTTGTACTTGCTTTTACTTGTGACCCTTGCCTTACTTGAGCGTTGGAGTACCTTGCAGGTACACCCCACCCCACCCCCCCCCGGTCGCCGTCTTACAACCTCACCGGAGCTGAAGTCCACAAGACGTTGCTGGCCATCAAATACTGTCTGATCCAGGTACAATCAGTGGCGCCGTCTGTGGGAAACTCTTGCTTCCCCGTTTTTCCTCAACGATAAACCAAAGTAATCCTCTCATTCACCAGCATGGCCAACAACCCATCGGCGAGCAAAGCTCTGGACACCGTCCTCGCGCAACTCGAGAACGGGAACCACCGTGAAGACGCTGCTGCCCTCAACGTCGAAGAAGGCGACGTGAGAGACGGGCAGACCGCCTCCCCGGACTCCCAAGACACAGCTTACGACGCTACCCACCAGGACAGCCAACAAGTTCAGTCGTATATCGAGCTTGAGGAGTCGGAGGCAGCACAGATCTCCCTTGAGTCGAGACGCAAAGAAGGCCCCCGCGGCCACAAAGATGAAGACTCTCCTCTCCGGCGAGGAGGAGAAAGAAAGAAAGAAAATCGCCCCCGTGATCCTCGGGAACCGCGTGGACCAGCTGGCCGGTTCACGGAATATACCCCGCTCAAAGCTCCCTGCGCGTGAATCCTCTCCGAGTGCCAGAACTCAGAATTTCTGAAAGGAGTCGTCCATTTTCCGAAGCCGACTACTCCCAAATTAAACACTGACAAGTCAAAGTACTGCAGGTTCCACCAGAGCCACGGACATGTCACAGAAGACTGCATCCATCTCAAGGATGCAATTGAAATCCTCATCAAGGAGGGGCACTTGAAGAAATACGCCCAGAAGAATGATACTCCTCATCCCAGCTCCCAGGAAGCCCAGAACGTCGAGGATACGACACCTCCTCCTGACAAGAGCCGGCTTCAGGTCGCCCTCAGTGTCACTCGACCCGAAGATTTCTTTGTCCCCGCAATCATTGAAGGCCAAGAAGCAATTCGCAACATGCGGGCGACCTTCCCCCACGAGGACCCCGTCGCTGCCCTTAGCATCTGGGAAGGCTTCCCCAAGGCAATGGTCATCTCCGGGGGTGGTTACGAGAAGTTGCCCGTCGGGTCGATCAAGAGGAAATTTGATGAACTAGAATCAGCAACGTCGACGAAGACAACCACTCTCGAGAAGGTGCAAGGAAACTCAAACCCTATCACCTTTTATCTCGAGGAGCTCCCCAGAGGAGCGCCCAACGCCACTATCCCCCATCCACGGCCAGTCTAGCGCGAGCAGGTCGACTCGTTTTTGCCCGGTTACCAACTGTTCCTCGTTTAGGGTCCCTTTCCCGGCTGGACCCGTCCTCGACATAGCACTGACCCTAAAGTCATTGCCCTGACACCTCAGAGCAACGACTTGGGGGCTCCTGTTCTAGACTGGGTCGGGGTCTGCCCCTAGATCAAGCAGGCCCAACCCACGTCCTGGGATGACCCAACAAAGACCCCTTAGAGCGACTCGTGCCGAGCACAGGCCCACCTCAACAGCGTCGGGCAGAGGCGATATCCCTCATCCGGGCTCACTCCTCCTCGACACTCAGGTGCTCTTCTCCACGTAGGCTCATTTCCCTCTGTACATAAGAGTCCTCCCCGACACGTCTCTCCCCGGCACGCAAGACTCCTCCCCGCGAGGACACGTTCTCATGTAACCACCCACTCCCGATAGAATCGGTCTGCCCTAATTCTGGAGATCTAGGAACGATTACCCCGGGGCGAAGACCACGTGCTGGTCTTCACTACGCCACGTAAGCCCTGACAGTTACTTGGATTGGGTCTGGCAATCTAGCCCAATGCAAGTAACTGTTGGCCCCGCGCTGGGGGCTCTCTATAAATACCCTCTCACTTGAGAGGGTCAGGTTACACACTCTCTTACTCTCTAACCTTGTACTTGCTTTTACTTGTGACCCTTGCCTTACTTGAGCGTCGGAGTACCTTGCAGGTACACCCCCCCGGGCCGTCTTACAACCTCACCGGAGCTGAAGTCCACAAGACGTTGCTGGCCATCAAATACTGTCTGATCCAGGTACGATCAACAACTTTAATTGATTAGGTTGCAATTTCAAATGATATTGTTGAATCCATTCTATCATATTTTCTATAAAGTACTCCCTCCGTTCCTTTTTAAGCGTCACTTTTAGAATAATTTTTTGTTTCTTTTTAGTTGTCACTTGTAAAGTTCAAGGAAGTATTAATTGCACTTTTGTCAAAATTACCTCTATGTATTTATTGTAAAGAGAGAAAAAGTAAAATAAATGTAATAAATAAGTAGGGGTATTATAGGTAAAAGGAGAATTATGATTTAAAAAGTAACTATAATAATTAATTTTATTGATATGCATAAAAAATAAAAAAATAACACTTAAAAAGGAACGGAGGTAGTACTTGTCTACATCTTCATTCTATCACTCCCTGCACTACTTTTCGTAAAAACTATTTTTCCATACATTACATGTCAACTCAACAGTGACGTATAATAAGTCCAATTGAAAATGAACTACATGCAGATGATCATTTGCCTACATTTAGTTTCACTTTATTACAATTATATTGTCTCATTAAATTCAATTATTAAAAATATTTTTATTTGAAAATACATAAACTACAACCAAATATTTTGTAGGTATGGAAAACAATTTTCTAACTATATTTATTTATTTAATTTTGTTTCTGATTTTTGCAGATATATATTTTTGCACAATAGATCTACATTTTCTGTTCTGATTTTCCCCTTCTTTTGTTCGTATTTATTTGCTTCAGATCTATTTTCTAGATATCATCAACATATTTGGTTGATAAGACTTAAACATATCATATTTTCTAGAGTTATTTTGAGATTAAAAAATTTATTTATTTATTTATTAGTTACTCCCTCCGTCCTACAATAAGTGATCCAGTTGATTTTTCACACAGATTAAGAAAAAATGAATAATTGAAAGAGAGAGAATGATATTTTTACTAAAATATCCTTATGATGCATTGAGAATAATGAAAGTAATATTAATTAGAGGGTAAAATAAAAAAAGTTGCATTGAAAATTGAAATGGATCATATATTTTTGGACACTAATTTATTTTAAATAGATCACTCATTGTGGGACGGAGGAGTATGATTTTTGCATATTTTGCACAAAAATTAAGAAGAGAGAGATTTTACCATTCAGTTGAGTGTTTCCAATGCAACCATTATTACTACAACCTATATTTCCAATACTACTAATTATTTTTCTGAATGCCTAAGACTATACAGACTTTCCAATGCAACATTTTTGAATTTTTATTCTTATTTTATGTTTTGAAAAATATGTACATCACTCATTATATAGTATATGAATCTTCCATTTTTGTTTGCGAAATATAATATTGTTATACAGTCTAATCAATTTTTAATATTATGTTCTTTTTGTTATCATTTTTTACTTTATGTTTTTTTATATTATAAACAATAATTACTAAATTTTTTATTTATCATGTTCGGCTTTATCAATTTTCACCTTATATTTTCACAATAATCTTATTTCTACCATTTTAATCAATATTTTATTATTACACAAAAAATAAGATCTTTACTTTATAATATTTGTTTTCTATATTTGAATTTGGTTAAACCTTATAAATGGACCAACTTATTGATTTTTGTTAAAATAATTTTAAAAGATATAATACATTAACTACAATTATGAATATTGTTATTACACAATAAATCTAATTCATAATATTAAATTTTAAAGGGTTAATTGTGATTTACCCTCCTGACATATGAGCGAAATTTGATTTACCCCCTACATGCCTTTAGGCAACGGTTTTTTTGAAAAAATCGTTGTCAAAACCTGCCTATGGCAACGGTAGGGGGGTTAAACCAAAACACGCTCATATGTCAGGGGGTAAATCACAATTAACCCAATTTTAAATTAATGATAAAATCTAAATTTACGTTTGCACATATTTTTCTCCATTTTATCTTACTCCTTCCGTCCCACAATGAATGACCCATTTAGAATAAAATGGTGTCCCAAAATGTATGATCCATTTCAATTTTCAATGCAACTTTTTCTATTTTACCCTCTAATTAATATTATTTTCATCATTCCCAATACATCATAAGGGTATTTTAGTAAAAATATCATTCTCTCTCCTTCATTTATTTCTTTTTTCTTAATCTGTGTGAAAAGTCAACTGGGTCACTCATTGTGGGACGGAGAGAGTAATATTTAAAAGATACACTGTCATTACCTTTGCATTTTCAAGACTAACTGGTAAAACACTCGTGCTCCCGCACAGGTAAATTTGTTATATCGTGTAGTTATTATTTATATAAACATACTTGTAAAAATTAAATATTAAAAAAGTTGTTAAACTGAAAACTAATAATTAACAAGAAATGAATTAAGGTATTGTAAACTATTTAAACAAAAGACAATGTATAATTAACGCATTGTCAATGATCATTATAAGAAGAAATAGATATTACAAAATACAGCATGTGTTGCAACAATTTGTTATCAAGTTCCAACAATTTACATATAAAATCGGAATCATCAAAATTAACACAATGTTTTGATATGAAATGAGAAAATAATCTTATTAAATAACAACTCATAATCAACAATGTATTAATAAAAAAAAGATAGAAAAAATTACCTATTAAATATTGTAAAAAACTTATTTGTATACAATATTAGATGTAGTAGTCTTAGGTAGTTTATCGTTGTCATGAATCAAAATTTTAAGACATTGATTGTCATAATACATGTTCAGTCAATGAGTACAGACATATGTTATATAAGTTGAATCTAACATGTTTTTTTAAATATGTTGATGGTAGTTTCATATAGTATAATGAAATTGTTATATAAGTTGGTACTGTTGTGAATGTCATAACAGGTTAAAGAGGAATAGTAAGCTGCAGGGCGGTCTTGGGCCAGGGCAACCAAGCCCATAGCCCAGAGTCTCTAAAAAAATAAGGGCCTCAATATTTTTAGGCTTTTTAGAAATTATAAAATAAATTATTTATATATAAAGTTTGTTGAATAATTTTATATCAAACCAACTATGGCGCAGCAGTTCAGTTTGTTTTGTATTGATCTTTGGTCGTGTGTTCGACCCCTGGATCAAGCATATATGTTTTTTATTTTTTTTCAAAAACTTCCAAAACGTGTGTTCAACTCCTGGAGCAAGCATAAACAATTTTAAAACGTGTGTTCAATCCTGGAGCAAGCATAAGCAATTTAAAAAAAAAACTTCCAAAACAAAAGGTACATCAAATCTAAGAAAGATATATTGTTAAATTTAGTTAATTTATAATACGGACAAATTCTAAACCAATCATTTATTATTAATCTTTTATGATAAAATATAATACTTTATTATTATTTTTTATATAATTATATTAAAGTTTTAATAATATTAATATTATTTTTAATTAAATTATTATGATTAAGTATATATAAATTAAATTTGAACAAGAGTTTGTCTAGTCAACCAGAGTATTTTTAAGGTTTTTTAATTTTTTTAATTAGTTTGATATTTTTCAAGCTATTATATCAATACAATCTTGAAGCATTTATTGTATTGTATTAAAATTTTGAAAGTCTCGTAATTTTAAAATATATATATATAATATAAAATGTACATCATTACAATTACTCTAATGATTTGTATGATCTAACAAAAATAAAAAATTTAATTTTGAGACGGTCATGCTATTGAATATTGATTAGAATATGCCATTTTTTTATGTTAGTTACTCATATAAATAACTAATTTTGATGTTGTTGATATTATTTACAATTTAAATAAATAATATTCTTTTTTAGAAATATTATATTTTTTTATGAGTTCAGTTTTAATATTTGTCCTGGGCCTCTAAAATGTCACGACCGGCCCTGGTAAGATGAGTTATATGAAGTTCACATGTTATAGGAGTAATCAATATTTAAATGAGTTAATGTTGAACATGTTTATGTTAGTTTGAATTTTGATTTCTAATGTGAGTAGTAAGATGTCTTAATAATTGGTGGTTTGATTTTTTTATATTCTTTGCATGAACTAACTTAAGAACTAAGCGTTGGTACATATTTTTTATGAATGGGTCATAGAAAAATGTTGGATAGTTCTATCAATTTGTTTAGACGCATGAAGTTATGACAGAAAGAAATAATGATAAACTGACATGGCATACTTTCAATAGTCGATGTCGGCTACCGTCATGTCAAAATATGAATGTGTAGGTTGTTACTATGCGTGGAGAACATAGATACAAATGTGACAATAGTAAAATGTTCACTCCAACCTATTTTAAGTATGACCAGCCAATAATGCAACAGTGGGTTTGTTTTTGCAAGTTGGAAGTTCATGTACATGCATTAACCAATAAAGATTGTGTCAAAAGAAAATGTTGATTGACATGTAAAATCTTCAGTAAACTTAAATGGGATATATGGCAGCAATGGTTAAATTTGGCAGTTATTGTAAATTGGTTTTAGGTATGCAACTACTGTAATTTTATTCATTTGGCAGGTTGAACATGTTGGTGTACAAGGTGAATTAATGATGAAAAGAGAAGAATATATTATAAAGAGAATGACGGCTACAAAGAAGAATAAAGTCTCTTACAATGACATCTACCACTAGTCTATTTATAAGTTAAAAACTAGGGCTACAAAAGCAACAAACAAAATACTAAAATACCCTCTAACAAACTTAATGACTAAGTTTATGAATATAAATTATTATTTCTAATATCATCCCTTAATATATATTTCCTCAAAACTAACAACACCAATTCCATCCCTTAAGTGAAGAAATTGATCAGTCTTGATAGCCTTCGTCAGAACATCTGCCAACTATTTTTGGGTGCTACAGTGCTCAACTTCTAACTCTTCACTCTGAACCTGATTTCTCAGAAAATGATACTTGGTCTCAATATGCTTGCTTCTCCCATGCAACATTGGGTTTCTGGCAAGATTGATCGCAGACTTGTTATCAATCATCATCTTCAAAGGCTTGTTTACCTTGATCTTCAGATTCTGCAGCAAGTTCAGAATCCACACAGCTTGGCATGCAGTAACAACACCTGCAATATATTCAACTTCACAGGTTGACAACGCAACAACAGGTTGCTTCTTGGAGCACCAAGAAATAGGGCCTCCCAGGAACTTGAACAAGTACCCAGAAGTACTTCTTTTCTCAACTCTGTCTCCACACCAATCAGAATCTGAATAACTCAGAGGTTCTGATTCAATCTTTCTTCCATAAGGAAATAACACTCCATACTTCAGAGTTCCCTTGACATACCTCAGAATCCTGACAGCAGCTTGATAATGGGACCACTTGGGTTTACTCATGAACCTACTGACCATTCCAACTGCATAGCAGATATCAGGTCTGGTATTACACAGATATCTAAGTGAACCAACCAACTGTTTGAAGGTTGTAGCGTCCACATCCTCACCATCAGAATCTGAATCTAGTTTCTGATTTGTATCTGCAGGTGTGATAGCAGCCTTACAATTCTGCAGCTTAAATCTCTTCAGAATCTCACGTTCATACTTCAGCTGATGCAAAATGATACCTTTCTCAGAGTATCTGAACTCCATCCCTAGAAAGTATGTCATTTTCCCGAGATCAGTCATTTCAAACTCATTCATCAACACCTTCTTGAACATAGCTAGTTCTGGTTCAGAACTTCCGATCAGCAGGATGTCATCAACGTACAAACACACCAGAATCATATTGCCTTCAGAGATATGCTGAACATAAACACCGTATTCCATCTCACATTTCTGAAAACCCTACTTCTTGAAAAATGAATCAATCTTCTGATTCCAGGCTCTGGGCACTTGTTTTAATCCATACAAAGCTTTATGTAATCTGTACACCATCCTTCCTGATTCTTTTTCACAAATCCAGGAGGTTGTGACACGTAAACTTCTTCTTGTAATTGACCGTTTAGAAATGCATATTTCACATCTAAATGCATCAGAGGCCAATTCCTGTTAGCAACTATGGCAATCACGAGTCTGATTGTTTCATGTCTCGCTACAGGTGCAAACACTTCAGAATAATCCAGCCCAGGTTTCTGCAGAAATCCTCTTGCTACTAACCTCACTTTATGTTTGCCAATTAATCCATCCGGCTTTAGCTTCTGCTTGAAAACCCATCTGACGCCGATGGCTTTCTTGTCCTTTGGAAGTTCTGTCAGCTTCCAGGTCTTGTTTCTCTCTATGGCATCAAGTTCTTCTTTCATGGCCTTCAGCCAGACTTTCTGCTTAAGAGCCTCTTCTGTACTCACGGGTTCAGAATCTACTAGCCTGGCACACTGAATAATTTCTCCTTCAGAATCTACTTCAGTGTCTTGAAGTATGTCAAACTCTGCAAATCTTCTCGGAATGCTTCTGATTCTTTGTGGCCTCTGACCTTGGTCAGAATCTCGTTCGGATGTGATCCGCGTAGACTGTATGTCTAATAATCGTGAGACTGCAAGTGCACAGTCCTGTCGCGTAGTCTTAAAAAGATATCGTATCCACAGGGACTATGAATCGATCTACCGTTATCTTAAGTTACTACGTAAATCTAAGGCTAATGATTTTTAATTGGATTAGGGGAAATGAACTTAAATCTAGATGAAATATTAATAAGCGGATATCGGTATGTATTTCGTCAAACTTAAGGTATCCGAAGTTCCACTGGCTCGTTCCTAAACTATAAAAATTCCCTTTTCAGTAAATAATATTTATTTAAAAACCTTTATCTCAAACTCTCGCTTTGTTGACTTAGATTATGCAATTAAATCCTAACGTATGCTCTCGCTATCCCGCCGGGTTTAAAAACACTTTTTGGAAACAAATAACATTTAATTGGTTTTAAAACGCTCCCGCTGTCTTTAAAAACAATGTTCAGTATCTACTATCCGGTTTAAATCTCAAACTCTCGCTTTATTGATTTTTACCTTTGATCGTTTTTACTCTCATAATAAACTCTTGACAATTTATTAATTAGATACTAAAACCAGAAAAAGTTATTTTTAATAAAATAGTAATTTAGCCAGTTTATTTCGGATCCTTTTGTTTGCTTAATATACATACCGATATCTAATCGGTTTAGCCAGACATATTTTTCAAAACAAAATCACAGCAATAATAATTAAACAAAGTTGCAGGCATATTATTAGATACGAAAATAAATAAAAACATATAAAATTGAAACCTGATATTGAATTGAATAAATAAATTGAAGTAGAAACTTCTAGTACCAACTTCGATCCGAATACAAATTTATTGCAGAAACTTAAAAACGAAAGCCTAAACAAATTCTGAAGCTTAGAAACAAACTAAAGGAACAATAGATTTCTGATGTAGAAATCTATTGCAGGTTGGGTTGGGGAAGTAAAAATGAGCTCTGAGAATATTGCTGGAAAAATAACTGGTATGAAAAGAACGAGCAAAAGAGGAGAGGAGCCCTTTGATATTCAATCGCTGGGTATTTATAAAGCTCGTGTAACCTCTAGGTTGAGAAAATGGTGGAGAAACTTTCGTGATTCTCGTGACTCAGTAGCGAGAGATAAAATAGGAAGGGTTTAAGAAATATTCGTTCTCAACGGCTAGGAAATTGAATATTGGTTTTGGATTCGAGGAAAAATTGGAATGGAGCAATAACAGTAAGAGGCGATCGCCTCCCTTCTTCATTGGGCCTGAGGCGTGGGCCTCAATATTATTTTGTTTTATTTGGAGGCGGGCGCCTCCCTTGCTGAGGCGGGGGCCTCAATAACAATTTACTGCGTGTGTTATTCACGTGCATGATTTTGGGCTGGGCTTCATATTCCATTTCTTTTCTTCTTTTGCACCACATCTCTTTTGTTATTTAAGCCTCCTTCCATTTCTTTGACTTTATGAATCAATTTCTTCTCAAATTTATCTTCATTTCTTCATTATTTCTCAAGCATGAATTAATAACATAAATACCTGAAACAATAGAAATACCTGCATAATACTAAAATAAAGTAAAATAATTAAAAGAAAATGATAACAATATTTATGAGAATTAAATCAAATATGCTATATAAATTCGTGTTATCAAACTCCCCTACACTTGAACCTTTGCTTGTCCTCAAGCAAACAATATCGTAAACACATGTCTGATGCAAATACATGACACAACTCAGATCATACGTGGCCGAGGGGCATATGTTAGAAAGAAGATAGTCGACTTTAACACTAATGATATAGAGATGACACAGAATCATAAAGTCATGATCAAAAACTTCCGCCCTATACAAACCAGTCCAAATCATGCTATGATAACTCAATCTAATTCTTTAGTCCTAATTCACCCATTTTCATTCAAGCGCAATCACATTAAGCCCTTTATCCTTACACGCACATGGTAGAGTCGCCGGTTAGTGAGTATGATCCTTTTAAGCATAGAGTTCTGGCACAAATATGTGGTATACTCCTTTTATTTTCCCAATTGCAAGTTGTGGGGGATCGAACTGTAGTCCGCCCTACCAAGTTCAGTACCAGATACTTCTGAACCAACCGACAACGAGTTTCTTTCTTAACAATTTGTAGGTTCTGCAGCTGTTGGGTTAAATGATCGGATAAGGGCCACCTAGCTTAGTTAGTGCATTCCCTATTTATAACAATAGAGCACAAATTTATTTATTATTTTGGATCATTCACTTATATTCATCGACTCTCTACTTAGTTTGTGCTTCAGACGGTGCTGACTGCTAATATAAACTACTGAAGGCTCATTTAAATACTAAAACTTAAGGTCTCGGTATCATAGGTACTTAAACTGATTCGCATATTTGGGAAGCTAAGGGTGTCAACACTGTATTAATTTTGTCAAATCGTTTTCAACTTTCCAATATCGCCCAAGCGAGCTACAGCCTATATACTTTCTAAGTATGTCACGCACTGTACCAAACTAAAAATATTATTATTATTATTTTTTATGGCTCAAGAAAATGGAGGAAACTCGACAAACACGAAAATTTTCGCAAATTAGACTTAATGAAACATAAATATGCTTTTATTGAAAGGAAATCTAATCCTATAAAAACTTAAAAAGGGTAAAACGTACTCCCCTACACTTAAAACTTGCATTGTCCCAAATGCAATGAAATTAGGAGAAAATAGACTAGAAAATTAGAAGAGTAACAATGAAAAATAGACTAGAAAAGCAAGAAAAATAGAAATAAGAGAAAATATGATAAAAGTGCAATTTTATGAAATAAAACTAAAACTAAAACTAATAAGTGAGTTGCCTCCCACTAAGCGCTTTGTTTAATGTCGCTAGCTCGACACAACAAAGGTTAGTTTTTAGACTCAGTGGGAATCTCTAAGAACTTAAGACTATCAGAATAGTCTCTGTTTCCGACATTGTGGTAATGTTTTAAACGCTGTCCATTCACTATAAATGGATCACTTGATTTCCCTTTAATTTCCACTGCACCACTTCGAAGAACCTTAGTGACTTCGAATGGGCCTGACCACCTAGAGCGAAGTTTTCCAGGAAAAAGTTTGAGTCTGGAATTGAATAAGAGTACTACATCTCCCTCTTTAAAATCTTTCCTAGAGATGCGCTTATCATGCCATCTTTTTGTTCTTTCTTTGTATATCCTAGCATTCTCGTACGCATCTAGCCTAAGCTCTTCTAATTCATTTATATCGAGAATTCGTTTTTCACCGGCGGCCGTATAACTTAAATTTAAAGTTTTAATAGCCCAATAGGCCTTATGTTCTAATTCCACCGGAAGATGACATGATTTACCATAAACAAGTTTAAAAGGAGTGGTGCCTATGAGAGTTTTGTAGGCTGTTCTATATGCCCATAAAGCTTCGTGTAGTTTTGAGGACCAGTCTTTCCTAGACGTAGCAACAGTCTTTTCCAATATTTGTTTAATTTCTCTGTTAGACACTTCCACTTGTCCACTAGTTTGTGGGTGGTAAGGTGTTGCTACGCGATGTTTGACACCATACTTGAGTAACAGTTTTTCGAGTATTCTGGATATAAAATGAGATCCACCGTCACTAATAACTAGTCTTGGTACACCAAATCTTGGAAAGATCACATTCTTGAATAGTTTAGTTACCACTCGTGTGTCATTTGTTGGAGAGGCTATAGCCTTAATCCACTTTGAAACATAATCGACAGCGACGAGTATGTATTTGTTACCGAAGGAAAATGGAAATGGTCCCATAAAGTCTATTCCCCACACATCAAAAATTTCCACTTTTAAAATGCCTTTCTGAGGCATCTCATCGCGTCTAGATATACTGCCAGTGCGTTGGCACCGGTCACGGTTTAAAACCGCGTTGTGAACGTCTTTTCATAGGCTAGGCCAATAGAGGCCGGCTTGTAAAATTTTTGCGCATGTTTTCGATGTGCTTGCATGTCCACCATAAGGGGCATCATGACAATGAGAAATTATGTTTTCCACTTCACTTTCAGGGATACATCGACGGAAGATACCGTCGGCACCTCTTTTGAAAAGTAAGGGCTCATCCCAATAATATTGTTTTAGATCATGAAAAAACTTCTTCTTTTGTTGATAAGTCAAATCAGGTGGAAGCACTCCTGCAACTAGGTAATTGACGAAGTCAGCATACCATGGTAATACGGTCTTTGTTTGGACTGCTTCCACAACTTCAGTTGTCTTGGTTTCCTCATGTTTTACAAGGTATTCTAATGCAGTGCTTTCGGATTCTATCTGGGCCACTAGGTGTTCATAAGGAAAATCATCATTTATTGGCACCTCTTCAAGTTTAAGACCTTCCATCCTCGATAAATGGTCAGCTACTACATTCTCAGTACCTTTCTTATCCTTTATTTCCAAATCGAACTCTTGTAAAAGTAAGATCCACCTCAATAGTCTTGGTTTAGCGTCCTTTTTAGTTAATAGGTATCTTATAGCAGCGTGATCAGTGTAGATAATTATTTTTGCACCTACTAGATAGGAGCGAAATTTATCAAGCGCGAAGACCACGGCTAAGAGTTCCTTTTCAGTGGTAGCATAATTCATTTGTGCAGGGTCCAAGGTTCTACTTGCGTAGTATATGGCATGAAGCTTTTTGTCTCTTCTTTGTCCTAGGACTGCACCTACAGCGAAATCGCTTGCGTCGCACATTATTTCAAATGGTAATCTCCAATCAGGTGGTTGCATGATTGGTGCGGATATGAGGGCTGTTTTTAATTGCTCAAATGCCTTGAGGCATTTGTCATCGAAATTAAACTCAACATCTTTCATCAGGAGGTTGGTCAGAGGTTTAGAAATTTTAGAGAAATCTTTTATGAATCGTCGGTAGAAATCGGCGTGTCCCAAGAAACTTCTTATTTCTCTTACTGTCTTTGGGGGTTGGAGGTTCTCAATAACTTCAATTTTTGCTTTATCAACTTCAATCCCCTTTTCAGACACTACGTGTCCAAGTACAATTCCTTGTTTTACCATAAAATGGCATTTTTCCCAATTTAAAACGAGGTTTACTTGTACACATCTCTCCAACACCTTTTCTAGATTAGACAAGCAACCTTCAAAGCTTTCTCCACATACAGAGAAGTCATCCATAAAGACTTCCATGATGTCATATATGAAATCTGCAAAAATCGCCATCATGCATCTCTGAAATGTGGCCGGAGCATTACACAATCCAAACGGCATTCGTCGATAGGCAAAAGTGCCATAAGGACATATGAAGGTAGTTTTTTCTTGGTCATCAGGGTGGATAGGAATTTGAAAGAATCCTGAGTAACCATCTAAGTAGCAATAATAAGAATGCTTAGCCAATCGCTCAAGCATTTGATCGATAAAAGGTAGAGGGAAATGGTCCTTCCGAGTGGCTTTATTTAATTTCCTATAATCAATGCACATTCTGGCGCCACTCACGACTCTTTCTGCTATAGCTTCGCCAGCTTTGTTCATCGTGACAGTTATGCCTCCCTTCTTGGGTACGCAATGGACTGGACTTACCCATTGACTATCGGAGATTGGATATATAATTCCTGCATTTAGAAGTTTGGTTACTTCGTCCTTAACTACAGTGCTCAAGATCGGGTTAATCCTTCTTTGATGCTCTCTAGAAGATTTGCAGTCTTCTTCCAACATAATGCGATGCATACAAATGGAATGACTTATTCCTTTTAGATCAGCAATGTTGTATCCTAGAGCAGAGGGGTATTTTTTTAGAACTTGTAGAAGCTCTTCCGTCTCAACTTGTCCTAAGTCTGCGTTGATGATTACAGGTCGTTTAAGCTCGGTGTCTAGGAATTCATATCTAAGAGTCTTGGGTAATGGCTTAAGATCCACGACTGGCTTTTTCGGGCAAGGCATGTGATTGGGCGTAAGTGCTAAGCATTCGCTCAGACTATCGTCTTGATAAGGTTCACGCCAATTGTCATCTTCAAAGATCGGAGGGATTTGGATCTTCATTATATCTGAATATGAAGTCTGTTCCATCCCTAATTCTCTTACGCACTCTTCTATAACATCGATTGCATAGCATGTATCATCTATAGCTGGTGCTTGTAAGAATTGAGTTAGAACGAATTCGACTTTCTCCTCTCCAACTTCAAATGTTAGCCTTCCTTTCTTCACATCTATTATTGCTCCGGCGGTAGCTAAGAAAGATCTTCCTAATATAATAGGGGTTGTGGAGTCTTCTTTAATATCCATGATTATGAAATCTGTGGGAATGTAGAATTGTGCTATTCGTACTGGCACATTCTCAAGTATACCTACGAGATACTTAATAGAGCGGTCAGCTAGTTGAACAGCCATTTTGGTTGGTCTTAGTTCTCCCATGTCGAGCTTTTTGCATATGGATAAAGGCATCACACTAATGCTTGCTCCTAAGTTGCATAGAGCTTTGTCTATGACGGACTTTCCTATGACACAGGGGATGGAGAAACTTCCTGGGTCTTTCAGCTTAGGAGGCATATGGTTTTGGATTATTGCGTTACACTCAGCAGTAAGTGTAACTGTTTCGTTATCCTCAATCTTTTTCTTTT
The DNA here is from genome assembly GCA_022829125.1 of Lathyrus tuberosus. Lineage (NCBI taxonomy): Eukaryota > Viridiplantae > Streptophyta > Magnoliopsida > Fabales > Fabaceae > Lathyrus > Lathyrus tuberosus. Next base: position 7,846,997 of record JALAZF010000212.1, read on the forward strand.
TCGATAAGATTTCTTTTAAGAACTTAGCATACGAGGGCATCTGGGTGATGGCTTCTGTAAACGGAATAGTGATGTTAAGTTGTTTCAGAAGTTCAACAAATTTCTTAAATTGCCCTGCGGTTTTTGCGCTAATAAGTCTTTGAGGATAAGGGATAGGAGGTCTATACGGCGGTGGAGGCACATAAGGTTTTTCTTGTTCTATGACCTCTGGTTCGTTGTTTTCCTTTTCCTTTGGTTCATCTTCCTTCTCAGTTGATTTATCTGGTTTCTGGTACATGGCTGGGTTTTCAGTCCTAGGGTCAATAGGTCTGTCCAATTCTTTTCCACTTCTTAATATAACTACGTTTGCATGACCTTTAGGATTTGGTTGTGGTTGTCCTGGAAATGTGCCAGCTGGGGCAGCAGTAGGTGCTTGTTGTTGTGCCACTTGTGAAATTTGGGTCTCAAGCATTTTATTATGGGTGGCTAAAGCATCTACTTTGTTTCCTAATAGTTTAATCTGCTCATTCGTGTGAATGTTTTGATTCAGGAATTCTTTGTTTGTTTGAGTTTGGGTAGCTATGAAGTTTTCCATCATCAATTCAAGGTTAGATTTCCTAGGAACGTTTGGAGCGGCTACGGCTGGTTTTTGATATCCTGGCGGTACAGCAGGTGCTTGGTTAGGTGCATACAAGGCATTATTGTTCTTATAGGAAAAGTTCGGATGATTTCTCCAGCCTGGGTTATAAGTATTCGAGTATGGATTTCCTTGAGCATAATTCACCTGGTCTGTGGGCATTCCAACTAAAATTTGACATTATGGGGCAGTGTGTCCTGGAGTTCCACATATTTCGCAATTTGGAGTTACGGCAGCCACGGTGGCTGGAGGTGTTATGGTCAAGTTGTCCAACTTCTGGTTAAGCGCGTCGACTTTAGCATTGATATGATCCAGGCCACTGATTTCATACATCCCACTCTTTGGTTGTGACTTCTCTACTTGAGTTTGTTCACCACCCCATTGGCAATGGTTTTGAGCCATGTTTTCGATGAGGTTATAGGCATTGTTATAATCCTTGTCCATAAGTGCACCGCCAGCGGCAGCGTCAACTGTCAGTCTCGTGTTGTATAGAAGTCTGTGGTAGAAGGTATGAATGGTTACCCAGTTTTCTAGACCGTGGTATGGACACATCCTCATTAAGTCTTTGAATCGCTCTCATGCTTCGTAGAGTGATTCAGACTCTTTCTGCTTAAATCCATTAATTTGTGTTCTTAGCAGAGCAGTCTTGCTTGGTGGGAAGTATCGCGCTAGGAAGACTTTCTTCAACTCATTCCAAGTGGTGACAGAGTTAGCAGGCAGAGACTGGAGCCAAGCTCTGGCTCTATCCCTTAACGAGAAAGGGAAAAGACGTAGTCTTATCGCTTCTGCGCTTACGCCATTTGCCTTAACTGTGTCTGCGTATTGCAGGAACACTGACAAATGCAAGTTAGGGTCCTTGGTAGGACCACCGGAAAATTGATTTTGTTGTACAGCTGACAACAATGAAGGTTTGAGTTCGAAGTTGTTTGCCTCGATGGCAGGGGCAGCAATACTGTTGTGCGGCTCATCTTGCGAAGGAATAGCGTAGAACTTGAGAGGACGAGGTTGTTCACCCATTACTGGTTCTTCGACTGCTTCAGGAATATGAGCGCGTTGGATTCGGCGTCTTAGTCGGATAAGACGTTCAGGAGAAGAATTAGGTATCTCCAAGTCTTCGCTTTGAGAGCGAGTACTTGGCATACACAAGGAAAGGATAAAAGTAAATTAGTGCCTTAGTCTCTACAGCGTAACAAAGGAGTTACGATATCGACTGAAATAGTCCCCGGCAACGGCGCCAAAAACTTGATCCGCGTAGACTGTATGTCTAATAATCGTGAGACTGCAAGTGCACAGTCCTGTCGCGTAGTCTTAAAAAGATATCGTATCCACAGGGACTATGAATCGATCTACCGTTATCTTAAGTTACTACGTAAATCTAAGGCTAATGATTTTTAATTGGATTAGGGGAAATGAACTTAAATCTAGATGAAATATTAATAAGCGGATATCGGTATGTATTTCGTCAAACTTAAGGTATCCGAAGTTCCACTGGCTCGTTCCTAAACTATAAAAATTCCCTTTTCAATAAATAATATTTATTTAAAAACCTTTATCTCAAACTCTCGCTTTGTTGACTTAGATTATGCAATTAAATCCTAACGTATGCTCTCGCTATCCCGCCGGGTTTAAAAACACTTTTTGGAAACAAATAACATTTAATTGGTTTTAAAACGCTCCCGCTGTCTTTAAAAACAATGTTCAGTATCTACTATCCGGTTTAAATCTCAAACTCTCGCTTTATTGATTTTTACCTTTGATCGTTTTTACTCTCATAATAAACTCTTGACAATTTATTAATTAGATACTAAAACCAGAAAAAGTTATTTTTAATAAAATAGTAATTTAGCCAGTTTATTTCGGATCCTTTTGTTTGCTTAATATACATACCGATATCTAATCGGTTTAGCCAGACATATTTTTCAAAACAAAATCACAGCAATAATAATTAAACAAAGTTGCAGGCATATTATTAGATACGAAAATAAATAAAAACATATAAAATTGAAACCTGATATTGAATTGAATAAATAAATTGAAGTAGAAACTTCTAGTACCAACTTCGATCCGAATACAAATTTATTGCAGAAACTTAAAAACGAAAGCCTAAACAAATTCTGAAGCTTAGAAACAAACTAAAGGAACAATAGATTTCTGATGTAGAAATCTATTGCAGGTTGGGTTGGGGAAGTAAAAATGAGCTCTGAGAATATTGCTGGAAAAATAACTGGTATGAAAAGAACGAGCAAAAGAGGAGAGGAGCCCTTTGATATTCAATCGCTGGGTATTTATAAAGCTCGTGTAACCTCTAGGTTGAGAAAATGGTGGAGAAACTTTCGTGATTCTCGTGACTCAGTAGCGAGAGAGAAAATAGGAAGGGTTTAAGAAATATTCGTTCTCAACGGCTAGGAAATTGAATATTGGTTTTGGATTCGAGGAAAAATTGGAATGGAGCAATAACAGTAAGAGGCGATCGCCTCCCTTCTTCATTGGGCCTGAGGCGTGGGCCTCAATATTATTTTGTTTTATTTGGAGGCGGGCGCCTCCCTTGCTGAGGCGGGGGCCTCAATAACAATTTACTGCGTGTGTTATTCACGTGCATGATTTTGGGCTGGGCTTCATATTCCATTTCTTTTCTTCTTTTGCACCACATCTCTTTTGTTATTTAAGCCTCCTTCCATTTCTTTGACTTTATGAATCAATTTCTTCTCAAATTTATCTTCATTTCTTCATTATTTCTCAAGCATGCATTAATAACATAAATACCTGAAACAATAGAAATACCTGCATAATACTAAAATAAAGTAAAATAATTAAAAGAAAATGATAACAATATTTATGAGAATTAAATCAAATATGCTATATAAATTCATGTTATCAGGATGCTTGAACCCCAGAAGTTTCTCCTTCAGAAGCTTCTCCTTCAGAAGCTCTTGCTTCAAAAGGTTGACTTCCTCCAGAACCTTGACCATCTTCAGAGTCTGGCATATTCCCAGAGTCTGAATCACCACCAGAATCTGGATCATCATCAGAATCTGGATCATCAGAGTCACCTTCATCTTCTGAGTCTCCTTAAGAGTCAGAATCACCATCAGTTTCAGAAACTCTTAGTTCTGACCTTTCTTCAGAAGTTCTCACATCAGAGTCAGATTGAGACTTATTCCAATTCCAAACTTCTGATTCCTTCACAATAACGTCTCTGCTGAATTCAACTTTATTAGTTTCTGGACAATAAAGGTTGTACGCACCTGTACTGTGGTACCCCACCAGTAACATTACTTTGCTTCTATCATCCAGCTTCTGTCTTCTGGCCTCTGGAACATGTTTGTAACACACAGAACCAAAAACCTTCAGATGACTAACATTTTGCTTATCTCCAATCCACTTCTGAATAGGAACTATTTCCTTCAACTTCTTCGTTGGACATCTGTTGAGCACATATGCTGCGGTGGCAACAGCTTCTCCCCACAAGTTGTGAGGAAGCTTCTTCTCCTTCAGCATACTTCTCGTCATATCAAGCAAAGTATAATTTGTTCTTTCAGCAAGACCATTGTGTTGAGGAGTATAAGGAGCAGTAACCTCATGCTCAATTCCATTCTCCTCACAGAACTTCTGAAACTCTTTGGAGTTATACTCACCCCCACCATCGATTCTGAGAATCTTCAGAGTCTGACCACTCTGATTCTCAGCCTTCATTCTGAACTTTTTGAATTCAGCAAACACCTCGTGTTTGAACTTAATAAGGGATACCCATGTCATTCTCGTGAATTCATCAACAAATGACACGAAGTATTTATTCCCTCCGATAGATGCTACTGGAAATGGACCACACACATCAGAATGTACTACTCCCAAGGCATGTTTTGCTCTTGGAGCTACTTCTGACACAAATGGCAATCTTGGTTGCTTTCCTTCCATGCACACTTTACATGACTTCTCAGGCTTCTTAATTGTAGGAATTCCATGTACCAGCTTCTTCGAATTTAGATGCCCTACGCTTCTGAAATTTAGATGACCAAATCTTCTGTGCCATAGCTCACTTTCCTCCACAACACTTGTTGCACTGAGGCATTCAGAGTCTGCAGTTCTGACATTCACCTTGAATGTTCTATTCCTTCCCTGTTCTGACTCCATAATCAGCTTTTGATTACAGTCATACAGCTTCAGAAGATTGTCCTTCATGGTAACTGAAAAACCTTTCTTAATTAATTGTCCCACGCTCATCAGATTGCTTTTTATGCCAGGTACATACCACACTGTTAGGTGTGAAAATATGTTTATTTTCATAGTTTATTTTGACACCTTTTAAGCTCTTTTAATTTCTTTAATCGGGAAACGACTTATTATTTAAGCAAGTCTTGCATTTTTGTGAATATTTGGTGCTTTGATGTGTTTGCTACTTTTTGCAGAAATTTTGGTATTTTGATCGCTAACCGTTTCGACCGGATTTGGACTTTGTGAAAATTCTAAGTTTTGTTTCTGAGGCCTCTACACCGCCCGGCGCAGCAGAGGTGGTTGGGCACCCCATTTTCTATTTCAAAGTTCCAGAATGTTGACATTGATGCGCCTCTGGATTTCACCCGGCACAATTTTGGATCGCCCGACGCTTTTGAAGTTTCGCCCGACACTCCACAGGCGATGCCTCATCCCATGTTTTCTCCATTTTTCCAGCCAAGTTTCAGAATGTTGACATTGTTGCGCCTCCTGATTTTGCCCAGCACAATTTCTCACTGCCCAACACTCCTTTCTGGACTGAACTTCTATTTAGGCTTATGTTTGTGTCATTTGGGAAGTACACACTACTACTTTTCATCTTCTCACTTTGTAACTTAGATATTTTGGAGAGAAAACTCCATTAAAATCCATTTTCTTGCTTTCTTAGTTTTTATGCTTCAATCCTTGATTCTTGAAGATTGATGCTCCAAAAACTTTGTCCATTACTTGTTGTGCAAGCTACCATAAAGATGTGTAGCTAATTTCTCTATTATGTCAAGGTTAGATGGTAGGTAAACCTGTCATTTGTATGTATATGGATTGATTCTAGGTTATGAACTCTTGGATGATGAATGTATGATGAAAAACTTTGCTTATATTGTTTATTCTTTGTGTTGGATCATGATTGAGAAATATGTTCCTACTCTTTACCTAGGTTTTTCATCCATCAATGTCCATTAGCTAGAGATAGTAATGTGTGTTGATGTTCACCAAATATTGAACTTTAATGTTGTCATTTTGATAGTTTGTGTGAGAAATCAACAAAGGATCAAAATGGCAAAATTCACAATATGTGTTAGAGATAAACATATTGGGAGGATATGTGATTGTATTTATCATTTAACCGAGTTCGTTAACTTATCGATTATATACGTGCAAAGTGGTTTGTCGAACCCTAATCTTGACATGCTTTTATAAACCGTTAAAACAATCTCTTTACCGCTCTTAATTAAATTTGAATGCAAACGGTACGAAAACAACCTAAAACCCCTTGTTACTTTAAAGTTTGAAACGTTACGACTGTAGAATGGCGGTAATATCACGAATAATCTCTGTGGAACGATAACACAAAACCCGAACTCTATTTGTATTTCAACAAATTGGTGCCGCTGCCGGGGATTGTAGATTGATATTGCAAGCATTGCAATAGTTGTGAAATTTTAGACTTGTTACAAATTTTTCTTGTGCTTGTTGATTTGTTTTGTTTAGTGTGCAGACTTTGTTTATGCGAGGGCAACTACCGGCGGACCAACTTCTATTCGATCCTGAGATTGAAAGAACCGCGCGTATACTCAATAGCAGAACTAGACGGAGGAGGCAACTTGTAAGGCAAAGACAAGAGCAAGAAGGAAGTTCTACTACAACACTACCATTCACACCAATCATGGCGCAACCACCACCTCCACCTCCCGCATCCACACCTTGTGTGAACAGTCCACGACTCACCACTCAGTTTGCCAACAACAATCAAGGAAGGCAAGCCGAGATGAAAACTGGAACTTTGAACTTGTTGTATGGAAGTCCATTCACCGGAATGGACCATGAAGACCCTTTTGCGTTTCTCACAAAATTCTATGAGATTGCATTAGCGGCTGGTGTAGATCAAGCACAAGAGTTACCTCTCTTTAAAAGATTATTTCCGCATGCTTTGCTTGGCAAGGCAAAGGATTGGTACCTCGATCAAACTCCCGCCGTGATGACCGATTGGAATGTCTTGGAGGAAAAATTTATTGAACGGTTCTTCTCTCATAACCGTTTCATGGAGTCAAAAACCTCAATTTCGGTGTTCTCTCAAGGCACTAATGAATCCCTCAATGAAGCATGGGAACGATTCAAGTCCATGTTTCGCAAATGTAAAGGTCACGGGTTTGATGAGTTAACACAAATTCATATTTTCAAAAATGGTCTCTAACCGAATTGTAAGACTTTGTTGGATGCCACTTCGGGAGGAAGTTTGTTGTCAAAGAGTGTCGAGGAAGCAACTGATATTATTAATAGAATGGCTCTTAACGATCTTCAAAGTCAAAGCCGAAGCAACTCTCAAAAGAAGCCCGGGGTACTTGAATTGGGAACTAATGATGCAATCCTTGCAAAAAACAAGCTCATATCTCAACAAGTGGAACTTTTGACTCAACAAATAAAAGCATTGAAGGAACCTAGCAAGGGTAAACAAGTTGCTTGTTGTGAACTTTACAAAGGATAGCATGACACCGGATTTTGTCCTCCTCCGGGATTTGAAGAAGTGAACTATATGGCAAATCAAAGGGATTATTAAGGCAGACAACAACAATCTTACCAACAACAACAACAAAATTATCAAGGAAAACAAGGATTTCAACCGAGGGCGAACTATCAACATAATCAAGGTTATGGTGGCGGTTCTTCAAACCGGAAAAATCCGTATCAACCTCCACCACCTCCGGTTGCTAGCTCTAAGTTGGAAGACACTTTGACTCAATTCATGCAAATGTCTATGGCCAATCAAAAGAGTAGTGATGCGGCGATCAAGAATCTAGAAAATCAAGTGGGGCAGCTTGCCAAGCAACTTGCCGAGCAACAACCGGGTCCTTCATTCTCCGCAAATACTCAAGTGAATCCTAAGGAGCATTGCAAGGCAATCGTTACACGAAGTGGAAAGGAGTTGGTGACTAAAAATGAGAAAAAGGTTGAGGAAGAAAAAATTGATGGTATTGTGGAGGAAGATTGTGATGAAGAAGTAGTTGAAAATAAAAGTGAAAATGAAGGTGTAGTTGAAAATAAAAGTGATGAAGAGTTGAAGAAAAAAGAGAGACTTAGGAGAGTGAAGAAGGGAAAGGATGTAGTAAGCACTATTCTGATCCAACATTTACCATACCCTCATGCTCCTTCAAAGAAAGAAAATGAATGGCACTATGCGCGTTTCATGAACATTTTCAAGCAATTACAAATTAACATTCCGTTTGCCGAAGCGTTGGAACAAATGCCGAAATATGCAAAGTTTATGAAAGACATTCTCACAAAGAAGCGGATGTATTCGGAACCGGAAACTATTATGCTTGATGCGAGTTGTAGTGTCATCATCCAAAGAACTCTTCCTAAAAAAGAAGTTGACCCGGGGCGTGTGACTTTGCCGATAACCATTGGTGACGTCTATGTTGGAAAGGGCTTGATTGATTTGGGCTCAAGCATTAATCTTATCCCATTGTCCATTGTAAAGAAGCTTGGGAACATTGAGATGAAAGCTATTCGTATGACTTTACAATTGGCCGACAAATCCACAACTCATCCTCATGGGTTAGCTCAAGATGTCTTGGTAAAAGTTGACAAATTTTTCTTCCCGGTTGATTTCGTTGTTATCGATATGGAGGAAGATGAGGATGCGCCTTTAATTCTTGGGCGACCTTTCATGAAAACCGCCCGCATGATGATTGATGTGGATGACGGTTTAATGAAGGCGAGGGTTCAAAATGAAGAGGTTTGCTTTGATCTTTTCGAAGCTATAAAGCATTCAAAAGATAAACATGATAGCTTTCGGATCGATGCAATTGAAGAAGCAACTTTGGAGGTTTCTAATCATGTTCATATATTATCTCCTTTGGAAATGGCTCTTGATGAATCTTTTGAGGTGTTTTCCTTTGAAGAAGAAAGAGCTCTTGAAGAATGTTTAAAAGAGCTTGAATCTATCAAAGAGTTGCAACCGTGGGAAGTAGAATTGGAAGAGTTAAAGAAGGATGTGAAACAGGGGAAATCACCACTTGAATTAAAGATCTTACCTTCGAATGTAAAATATGCGTTTCTTGATGATGGTGGTAACAAGTCGGTTATCATTAGCAACATTTTGTCCAAAAGCGAGGAAGACTGTTTAATCCAAGTTTTGAAGAAATACCAAGATGCAATAGGTTGGGTTCTTTCCGATCTTAAGGGAATTAGTCCATCTTATTGTATGCACAAGATTTTTATGGAGGAAGATTTCAAGGCGGTTGCTCAACCACAACGCTGCTTGAACCCAACTATGAAAGAGGTGGTGAGGAAAGAAGTTGTGAAGCTTTTGGATGCGGGAATGATCTACCCGATCTCTGATAGTCCATGGGTAAGCCCCGTGCACGTTGTTCCTAAAAAGGGTGGCATTACAGTTATCCGAAACGATAAGAATGAGTTGATACCAACCAAGATTGTGACGGGGTGGAGAATGTGCATTGATTATAGAAGGTTGAATACCGCAACTAGAAAAGATCATTTTCCCTTTCCATTCATGGACCAAATGTTAGAGAGGTTATCCGGGCAGCAATTCTATTGTTTCTTGGACTGATATTCGGGGTATAACCAAATTGCGGTTGAGCCGGTGGATCATGAGAAGACGGCCTTTACTTGTCCCTTTGGCATTTTTGCGTATCGGAAGATGCCTTTTGGTTTATGTAATGCGCCGACAACTTTCCAACGGTGTGTTCAAGCTATCTTCTCCGACCTTATAGAAAAGACGATGGAAGTGTTCATGGATGACTTTTCAGTTTTTGGCGGCTAATTTTAATTTATGCTTGACAAATTTGGAAACCATTTTAGAGAGGTGTGTGAAGACAAATCTAGTGCTAAATTGGGAGAAGTGTAACTTCATGGTGACGGAGGGAATTGTGCTCGGCCACAAAGTTTCGTCCAAAGGCCTTGAGGTAGATCAAGCGAAAGTTAAAGTGATAGAGAAGTTGCCTCCTCCGACCAACGTAAAAGGGATCCGAAGTTTCCTTGGGCATGCCGGATTTTATCGGCGTTTTATCAAAGACTTTGCAAAGGTGGCTAGACCATTGAGCAACTTGCTAAACAAGGAACAGGTATTTCTTTTTAACGATGAATGCCTTCATGCTTTCGAAATTTTAAAAGAAAAGTTAGTTACCGCTCCAATAATAATCGCTCCAAATTGGACTTTGAATTTTGAACTTATGTGCGATGCGAGTGATTATGCTGTTGGAGTGGTACTTGGTCAGAGGAAGGAAAAAAGTTTCCATGCCATACACTATGCAAGTAAAGTTTTAAATGAGGCATAAGTTAATTATGCCACCACTGAAAAGGAATTACTTGCTATTGTGTATGCGCTTGAGAAATTTAGATCCTACCTCATCGGGTCAAAAGTTGTTGTTTACACCGACCATTCGGCGATCAAGTATTTGCTGACCAAACCGGATTCGAAGCAAAGGCTCATCCGATGGATCCTTTTATTACAAGAGTTTGATTTAGAAATAAAAGATAAAAAGGGTTCAGAAAATTTGGTGGCGGATCACTTGTCTCGCCTTGTCAATGTTGAGGTCACCATAGCTGAAAAGGAAATCCAAGAGGAATTTCCTGATGAAAAGCTTTTTAAAGTCCAAGTTAGGCCTTGGTTTGCAGATTTTGCTAACCATAAGGCTACTGGTTGGGTGCCCGAAGACCTAACTTGGAACCAAAAAAGGAATTTCCTTTCGGATGCTAATTACTATGTGTGGGACGACCCGTATTTGTTTAAATTAGGAAGTGACAACCTTTTGAGAAGGTGTGTCACGAGCGATGAGGCTCAAAGCATTCTTTGGCATTGCCACAACTCGCCATATGAAGGCCATTTTAATGGTACGAGGACGGCCACTAAAGTCCTTCAATCGGGCTTTTATTGGCCTTCTCTTTTTAAAGACGCACATCTCCATGCCAAAAGTTGTGACATGTGCCAAAGAACGGGTGGAATTGGACAACGTGATGAAATGCCTCTCCAAAACATACAAGAGGTAGAAATTTTTTATTGTTGGGGTATCGATTTTGTTGGTCCATTTCCACCATCTTTTGGTAATGAATACATGTTGGTAGCAGTTGACTATGTTTCGAAGTGGGTTGAGGCGATTGCCTCACCTAAGGCGGATGGCAAAACGGTGATCAAATTTGTAAAGAAATACATATTTTCCCGTTTTGGCACTCCTCGGGTGCTCATTAGTGATGGTGGGTCACACTTTTGTAATACACCTCTTGAAAATGTCTTAAAACACTATGGTGTATCGCATAAGGTGGCGACCCCTTACCACCCGCAATCGAATGGTCAAGCTGAGGTAACGAACCGTGAGGTAAAAAGAATCCTAGAAAAAACAATGTAAAGTTCGAAAAAGGATTGGTCGCAAAAATTGGACGAGGCTTTATGGGCATATCGCACTGCTTATAAAGCTCCAATAGGTCTAACTCCGTTTCAATTGGTTTATGGTAAAACTTACCATTTACCGGTTGAATTGGAGCACAAGGCTTTGTGGGCTTTGAAAATGTTAAATTTTGACAAGGACTTGGCCGGTACCAAAAGAAAAGTGCAACTTCTTGAGCTAGAAGAAATGCGTAATGCCGCATACTACTCAAGTTGGTTGTACAAAGAAAAAGTGAAAGAATACCACGACAAGAAGCTCCGGCAAAAGGACTTCAAGGCTAGACAATTGGTGTTATTGTTTAACTCTCGGTTAAGACTCTTTCCGGGAAAATTAAAATCCAAGTGGTCCGAGCCTTTTCGTGTGAAGGAAGTGAAAAACTTTGGAACGGTTGTTATCGAAGACTCGGAAAAGAAAGACTCTTGGACCATAAACGGTTAGCGTCTAAAAATTTACCTTGTAGGGAATTTCGATCGCGCTTCAAGTTCTGTTCTCCTTGATGTTCTTAATTGAGCATCTTGGACCGTCGAGCTTATCCGACGTTAAACAAGCGCTTGTTGGGAGGCACCCCAACATTGTAAGTATTCCTTTCAATTTCTTGATTTTTAGTGTTTTTAAGTGTTGCTTTACCTTTTGATGTTGTATGAATTTTTCTGCATAAATTAAGATTGAGCTTTGGTGCATTTGCTGATTTGCTGCACCAAAGCCGAAAAAAAAATTCTGGTGTAAAGCGCCCGACGCTTTAATTGTGTCGCCCGAAGGTTTTGTGTTTGATGGCCCCTCCCGGGCTAGGCGTGAGAATAAAGGGGGAATTTGATGGGTTTGTCTTTTGAATTTTCTGAGGGTTTTTGATTTAATTGTTATGTTTTATTGGTGCTTTTACCATTGTTCCCCTCTTGTTTTAAAACCTTGGAAAATGTTTTGAGGGTTTTATCTCTCATTTGCAAAACTCAAGCGCAACATTTTCTCTCCCTCTGCTCTCACGAATTCTCAATCTCAGTTTTCTTTTTCTCAACACTCAAGGTATGCATGTTATTATTTTGCTTTGAATCATGCTTTTTTCATCTTTGTGTCATTAAAAACCTTTTGGTTTGTTTGTTTTTGAAGATAATTTACTCAAAGCCTAACTCAAATTGCATGTTCTGATTGAGAAACAAATTGATTGAGACACAAATTGATTGAGACACAAATTGATTGAGACACAAATTCCATGTTCTGATTTTTCCATGATTTCGGTTTAATTTTTCTGGTGTGGGTTTTGAGTAAATGTTGAATTGGTAACATCTTGCTGCTGCTGAAGTGTTTTATTTTTTCTGGTTTTTGCGATGTCGCCCGGCCATTGAGAGGCGCTGCGTCGCCTGGCGGTTAGGGGCGATGCAATGCCTGTGCGTCGCCCGGCGGTTGTTGAGGCATTTTGCCCTGTTTCTGATTTTTGAAACTGTTCTAGTCTTTATTTTCTGACAGGGCTGATGGTTTCTTTTGTCTTTGCATGTTGTTGTTGTTGTTTTTGTTGCAGATGGCTTCTTTTGCACCTCAACGGCGAAAAGCGAAGAAGAGAAGTGTAGCATCCACATCCAATGTTCCAACAGAATTCGACAGCTCCTGATTTATCTCCGCTTACCATGAATCAAGGATCAAGTCTCTAGAGGGCAGAACTGTCCTCTCTGAAAAGAAGTTTGCTATCAACCGTGAGGGGGATTATCGGCGAATTCAAGCCATATTTGAAAAGAAGAAGTGGGAAATTTTGTTGAACCCTGCTGATCGTGTTTGCTATCAGCTGATAAGAGAATTTTATACAAACGCGATTCAGCCCGAAGACGAATTTTACAGGTTCAAAACCTTCGTAAGGGGCAGGGAAATTAGCTTTAGCCGAGATGCCATCAACAAAATCTTGGGAAAGCCGAGTTCCTTGGGTAGCTTGCAAAACGACGATTACTCGAAACTGTTAACGGAGTTGCATGATCACAAGGCTGTTGGTAGTGTGCTTCTAAAATCGGGATGCAGGGTGGATAAAAATGCTAAAGGGGAGCCGATTAAGTATATTCGGAAGTACATGACTCCGGAGGCACAAGCCGTCCTCCTTTTGCTGTGCTACAATGTAAAGCCGCGACAACACCGTTCTTTTGTCCCGCTTGATGTAGCACTCCTCATGTATTGTATTATGACGGATAAGGAGTTGGATGTTGCCAGGGTCATTGCGGGGGAAATGAAAAATTTTGTTGAAAATACCCGGAGGCCAGGAGTTCATGATGATGCTCCTATTGTTTTTCCTTGTTTGGTTCAATCTTTGATCTATCAAACTGATATCCTCATTCCAGGTGTGATTAACGAAAAACTGAAGTTTTTGGTTGATGACAATTATTTGGATCGATTTTGTAAACCAAAGGAGGAAAGGAAGAAGAAGGAAGCAGCGGAGAAGGGAAGTAGTTCAGGTGTCCAGGCGGATACGAGTGACTCATCCGTTTTCGATATGAAAGCGGCATTCAACTACACTTGGGACATGGGTGAGTCACTCAACAGGTCTAACCAATTTAATTTTGATTGTATGCAGTAGTTATATCGTTATCAGACGCACTCGGCGGAGTACCTTCCTTTTCCTACAAGGGAGGCGTACGACGCTTATGCAAATTGGCCTGGGGACAGGTGCCCATTCTTTTCGGAGGGGGCAAGCACCGGTGGTGTTATTGCGGAGGATAATGATGATCATAATGATGATCATAATGATGACGATGGTGATGATGGCATGGATGAGATGCAGGATGATCTGAATGATTTGATTAATTAGGCTTCAAAGGGAAGGAATTTAAGTTTGTCTTGTCAATTAATTATGGAGTTATTTTCAGTTTTAGTATGAACTTTTGTTTCAGTTTTAGTATGAACTTTTGTTTCAGGTTTTAGTATGTACTTTTGGATCGCTTTGGTGAGTACATTTTCGGTGTTGTTAGCACCATAATTATAATATTTTAAGTTGGTTAAATTTGGTTTAGTATAAATTCTGTTTATATAGTGTTAAATTCTGTTTTTTATGATGGTTGTCCTTGAAATGTTGGAAAATTTTGTGTGTTAACACAAGGAAGACAAAAGAATACCTTGTTGGCTTTCAACATGGATGGTGATGATATTATTCTTGATAGTGTGCACAACTAAAGTGTGGAATTTTGTGTGGTAGAATCATAGTGTGAATGTGAAGTTTTTACTTTTTGTAAAGTTTGTCAATGCAATGTTTGGTAAACTCTTGTTCGATGTGATTCAATTAGGACATAACCATATATGTGAGTGCCCTCCATTGTTCAAAAATTAATGAGGGATTTTAGTAATTGTTGCTTACTCAAACTTTTTATGTTTAATCTTACTTTTTGTTTTGAATTATGGAAACTTTGAAATGATCAAGGCAATTTTTGAGTATTATGAGTAGAACCACTTTTCCAAAAATTCACTTCAAGATTACCTTGTGAGTGTGTGAACATTTGATACCTCTCTTGAGACTAAAATGAAAAATTTGGTTTTCTTGAAGCATGAACCCTTACTTTAACCGTTTGGATGAGCATTTTGAATTGAGACATAATATTGTTGAAGTTGGGGAGATTGGTTCATTCTGATAAGAGAAAAAGGAATTGTGGGCAATGCATTCTCAAAAGATTGAAATAGAAAAATTGATTAAAAAAAAAGAAGAAAAAGATATAATAAATAAATAAAATTGTGAAATTCAAAGGAAAGAGAAATAGAATTCATTGTGAGAAAAGTTGGGAAGTTTGAGCATAAAGGATTGTTTCGAAACAGAAAATGCTCTTCACAAAATATACCCCTTTCGTGTTCAATGGCCGTGTACATATGTCCTTTATTTCTTAGCCCGACCAAGTTTCAACCTATAAAAGTCCTTTTGTGATCATTGTTTTCATTTTTGCTTGATTAATTGTGAGATGAGTGCATAAATTGTTTTGGATGTGGCACTGTTGCTTTGAGTTTGTTTTGTCCTTTGTATATATTGAGCTAGGCTCATTTGAATAAGTTAGGTGATTCGTTTCGAACTTGAGGATACTTTGTGTTGCATTGTATGATTTTATAATTAGGATGAAGTCATATTCATGTTTTGATCCTATGTATATTTTGAAAAATTTTGCGCGTGCATCTTTCGAGTTTGAACCATTTATGGTTTCGGGTAATTTGGTATTTGGAAATCTTGTTTGTGTTTGATTAACACTTACTTTTGTTTAAGGACAAACAAAGATGCAAGTTGGGGAGAGTTGTTAGGTGTAAAAATGTGTTTATTTTGACACCTTTTAAGCTCTTTTAATTGCTTTAATCGGGAAACGACTTATTATTTAAGCAAGTCTTGCATTTTTGTGAATATTTGGTGCTTTGAAGTGTTTGCTACTTTTTGCATAAATTCTGGTATTTTGATCGATAATCGTTTCGACCGGATTTGGACTTTGTGAAAATTATAAGTTTTGTTTCTGAGGCCTCTACACCGCCCAGCGCAGCAGAGGCGGTTGGGCACCCCATTTTCTATTTCAAAGTTCCAGAATGTTGACATTGCTGCGCCTCTGGATTTCGCCCAGCACAATTTTGGATCGCCCGACACTTTTGAAGTTTCGCCCGGCACTCCACAGGCGATGCCTCATCCCATGTTTTCTCCATTTTTCCAGCCAAGTTCCAGAATGTTGACATTGTTGTGCCTTCTGATTTCGCCCAGCACAATTTCTCACCGCCCAGCACTCCTTTCTGGGCTGAACTTCTATTTAGGCTTATGTTTGTGTCATTTGGGAAGTACACACTACTAGTTTTCATCTTCTCACTTTGTAACTTAGATATTTTGGAGAGAAAACTCCATTAAAACCCATTTTCTTGCTTTCTTAGTTTTTATGCTTCAATCCTTGATTCTTGAAGATTGATGCTCCAAAAACTTTGTCCATTACTTGTTGTGCAAGCTACCATGAAGATGTGTAGCTAATTTCTCTCTTATGTCAAGGTTAGATGGTAGGTAAACCTGTCATTTGTATGTATATGGATTGATTCTAGGTTATGAACTCTTGGATGATGAATGTATGATGAAAAACTTTGCTTATATTGTTTATTCTTTGTGTTGGATCATGATTGAGAAATATGTTCCTGCTCTTTACCTAGGTTTTTCATCCATCAATGTCCATTAGCTAGAGATAGTAATGTGTGTTGATGTTCACCAAATATTGAACTTTAATGTTGTCATTTTGATAGTTTGTGTGAGAAATCAACAAAGGATCAAAATGGCAAAACTCACAATATGTGTTAGAGATAAACATATTGGGAGGATATGTGATTGTATTTATCATTTAACCGAGTTCGTTAGCTTATCGATTATATACGTGCAAAGTGGTTTGTCGAACCCTAATCTTGACATGCTTTTATAAACCGTTAAAACAATCTCTTTACCGCTCTTAATTAAATTTGAATGCAAACGCTACGAAAACAACCTAAAACCCCTTGTTACTTTAAAGTTTGAAACGTTACGACGGTAATATCACGAACAATCTCTGTGGAACGATAACACAAAACTCGAACTCTATTTGTATTTCAACACACACTTTCTGAATCAATGTTGTTTTCCCATTGTTCAGAACGACTCTGACATTTCCCATACCTTCAGCGTTAAGATATTTGTCATCAGCACATCTGATCTTTGTCCTCTTTTCAGAGTCAAAATCAATCAACCATTTCTTATTTCCAATAAGATGATTTGAGCAGCCAGTGTCCATATACCACCAGTCTGTCAAATTCGTATCATTAGATTCAGAAGCCATCAGTAGCACAGATTCATCATCAGAACTTCTGACTATATTTGCTTCTTCTGACTTCCTTTCTTTGTTTGACCAATAATCTCTAGCAAAGTGACCAAACTTCTTGCAACAGTAATATTGGATCTTCTTCTTGTCATACTTCTCTTTTCCCTTCTGAGCATTCTTTTGCCTATCAGAAGTTGAGGTTTCTGACTTCTGACCACCATCAGATATTCTCCTGGCTTCTGACCAAGACTGCTTCTGATGCTTCTTATCAGAAACTGCTTTCAGAGCCTGCTTCTCTACTTCCCTTTCAGAAGTTCTCTCAGTCAGACGCAACTCTTGCGCCTCTAGACTGCTTTGCAGCTCTTCAATTCTCATGGTGCTCAGATCCTTAGAATGTTCTATTGCTACCACAATGTAATCAAACTGAGGGGTAAGTGATCTCAATACCTTCTCAATGATTACTTGTTCAGAAAGAGTTTCTCCACACGCCTTCATCTCATTAGTGATAAGAATCACTCTGGAGATGTACTCAGAAACTTTCTCATTGTTCTTCATGTTGAGATTCTCATACTGCTTACGTAGAGACTGAAGCTTCACCTTTTTCACTGATGCGTCACCACCGTAACATCTGACCAGTGTGTCCCACGCAGCCTTTGCCGTCGTTGAATCAGCGATTTTCTCAAACACATTTGCATCCACACACTGATGGATGTAAAACAATACTTTCTTATCTTTCTTCCTTGTATCCTTCTGCGCGTTATTCTGTTCCTCCGTTGCATCTGCTGCTACTGGAACATAACCTTCAGTGACAAGATCCAGAACATCTTGAGCACCGAACAGTACACGCATCTGAATCATCCAACGAGTCCAGTTTTTGCCATCAAATACTGGAAGCTTGGTGTTCATACCGCCGTTTCCGTTCATCTTCAACCTTGTACAGTCACTCAGATCTCACCAAACACAGTGTTTCTCAAACCCACAGAATCAGAAAATGTGATTCTGTTCAGATTTTTGTTCAAGATTCAACACGAATTCAAGAACCAAAAATCAATCACACAACGCCTCACGTTTCACTCGTGTTTCCCGTGTTTCCCCGTGGATCCGAACCGGAGCTCTAGATACCAATTGTTGGTGTACAAGGTGAATTAATGATGAAAAGAGAAGAATATATTATAAAGAGAATGACGGCTACAAAGAAGAATAAAGTCTCTTACAATGACATCTACCACTAGTCTATTTATAAGCAAAAAACTAGGGCTACAAAAGCAACAAACAAAATACTAAAATACCCTCTAACAAACTTAATGACTAAGTTTCTGAATATAAATTATTATTTCTAATAGAACATGTTTATGATAGTGATGAAACTTAAATTCTAAGTTGAGTAACAACTACACGAGACCTAGATTGTGTACACAAAATTTTGATTGAAACCACATATAAACAATTTAAATTGATTAAGATTTTTACTATTTGTTTTAAAAATTAACTATAACCACTTATAAACCATTTAACATTAACATTGTTGGGTATAGATTATTTTCAAAACTTATTTTATAAAGCTAAAAACAGAGGATGAGGGATCATTGTCCCATTTAAGTGTTTATTAAATTATAATTATTTATAACATTTTGAATTTAAATATTTATTAAAATAACTATAGTTTAGATTTTATTTAGCTCCAACTAAATTCAATATAACAGTAGGAAAAACCAGTATATGATAAAATTATTTACAAGTAATCTTTCTAAATCTAATCATGCATTATTAATTCAATAAATTGTTAAAATGTAATTCATAGTGTCGAAGTCGAAGTCGAAGCATTCATGTGTCGAATAGTGTCGAAGGTGTTTCGACAGATTCATTTTAGATTTGATTGGATTCTGTTTTGATTAGATTTTATATGATTTAGATTAGATTTGATATTTTGGGCTTCTAGAGTTTTGGGCCTTTGTAATTCTAAATCTATAAATAGCGAGTTACCCTTGAACATTGTAATATAATTGCATTCACAGTTTGCAGATTAGCAAGTGAATAATAGCAATAGAAGAAATCCCACAGTTCGTGGGTATAAACACTCCTCCAAATATTTCTCTTCTCTCTCTTTTCTTTCTTGCTGTTAGTTTGTTCTTCTTCTTTTTTTCTTTGTTCTTCATTGTCATTACGTATTATTTGTGGGTTGGTGATCAATCTTGAGATCAAGATTGAAGCAAAATCATCATAGGGTGTGGTGAATTTCCAACATCTGGTATCTAGAGCTCCGGTTGCGATTCAAGGAGGAAAATCGTGATGGCTATGAATCATTCAAATGGGCACTTTCCGGCGACCCTACCAATTCTCAAGAAAGATAATTATGAGAATTGATGTAAGCAGATAAAGGTGGTTTTTTGTTATCAAGATCTGTGGGATCTTGTGAAGGAAGGAGTAACACCGCTTGGGGAAAACGCGACGGATCAAGAAAAGGTTGCACTCAAAGATTTGAAGAAGAAAGATTATAAAGCGCTGTTTATAATCCATCAATGTGTTGATCCAGATAACTTTGAAAAAGTTAGCGATGCAGAATCAGCAAAGGAAGCATGGGAGATTCTTGAAAAGTAATTTGGAGGCGCAGAAAAGGTGAAAGAGGTGAGGTTACAAACTCACAAGGGAACCTATGAGTTGCTTCAGATGGAAGACAACGAAAGTATTACAGATTTCTTCACCAGAGTTACAAAACTGGTGAATCAAATCAAAGTATGTGGAGAAACGCTGACGACGAAAGCAGTAGTCTCAAAGATTTTGAGATCGTTGGTTCCTAAGTTCGACCACGTGGTAGTAGCCATAGAAGAGTCGAAAGATTTGTCAGTATTGACGAAGGAAGAGCTTCAAGGGACGCTTGAGTCTCATGAATAAATGATGGCTGAGAGAGTTGCAGGAAAGTCGAAGAGTGACATGGCTTTGCAGGCGCAGTCAGAAAAGGAAAGGAAAGGCAAAGGAAACGTGAATGGAAACAAAGATAGAGGAGGCAGTAATTCGACTCAGAAGAAACCTTGGAACCAAGGCAACCAAAGAGGTGGTGCTGCAGGTAGAGGAAGAGGTGGTGGTCGAAAGTCAGACAAAAGTCACATTCAATGTTTCAATTGTCAGAAATATGGCCATTATGTTAGTAACTGTCCAGAAAAGAAGAAAAATCAAGAAACTGATGCAAATCTGGCAAAGCATGAAGAAGAAGAGACGTTGCTGATGGTCACAACAAAAGATGAAGAAAGAATCCAAGATCAGTGGTACTTGGACTCAGGATGCTCATCACACATGACTGGGAGGAAAGATTGGTTTGTCAACATGAAGCCCTAGTCGAAGAACACAGTGAAGTTTGCGAATGACAACACTCTAGCAGCTGAAGGTGTTGGTGATGTTCTGATTATGAGGAAAGATGGCAAAAGGTCAACAATTTCCAATGTGTTGTACATACCAGGCATGAAGAGTAATTTGCTCAGTATAGGGCAGCTTGTCGAAAAGAACTATAAGGTAGTTGTCGAAGACAAGATGATGAGAGTTCTCGACGTAGGTGGTAGGTTGATCTTGACGGCTCCAATGTCTCAGAATAGGACCTTCAAGATTGAACTCAATGTGATGGAGCACAAGTGTCTAGCAACAGCAGCCAACAGTGATGAGTGGGTATGGCACTTTCGACTAGGCCATCTCAACTTCAATGACATCAGAGAACTGAAGAGAAGAAATATGGTTTCAGGATTACCAGAAATCGACATTCCAAGTGAAGTCTGTGAAGAGTGTGTTCAGTCGAAACAACACAAGAATAGCTTCAGCAAGGATGCAGGAAGGAAGTCAAAGACAATACTTGAAGTCATATACTCTGATGTATGTGGTCTAATCCAGGTGGATTCGATTGGTGGCAACATATATTTTGTCACGTTTATAGATGATTTCAGTCGAAAGTTATGGACTTACCTCATCAAGAAGAAAAATGATGTGTTTGAGGTATTTGTCAGATTCAAATCCATGGTCGAAAGACAGAGTGGTCGAAGGTTGAAAACTCTGAGAACTGATGGTGGTGGAGAATATGTGTCGAAAGAGTTTGATGCATTGTGTAGAAAAGAAGGGATTGTGCATGAGGTGGTGCCACCATACACTCCACAGCAGAATGGGATTGCAGAACGTAAGAACAGAACCATCATGAACATGGTAAGAATTATGTTGAATGGAAAGAATCTACCCAAAGAATTATGGGGAGAAGCAGTTTCGACAGCAACATATATTTTGAACAGATGTCCGACGAAGAAGCTTGAAGGAGTCACACCAGAAGAATGTTGGTCTGGTGTCAAGCCAAGCCTTAGTCACTTAAAGGTGTTTGGATCTATAGCACATAGACATGTGCCAGATCAATTGAGAAGGAAGCTTGATGACAAGTCGAATCAGATGATCTTGATAGGATATCATTCGACTGGAGGTTACAAGTTGTTCGACCCAGTGAATAAGTAGGTAGTGATCAGCAGGGACATGATCATAGATGAGCTTAAAGAATGGGATTGGAAAGAGAAAGCCAAGAAGGATTCAGTGAGAATCTCTTGTGAAGAACCAGTCACTGAAGTCGAAAGAGAAGTTCGACGGGAACCAGTTGCAGATGAAGCAGGTTCAAGCAGACCTCGACGAACAAGACATATGCCTAAAAGGTTGCAAGAATGTGTAATTACATCAGATGATGTAGTCGATGAAGAGGGTGAACTGGTACATTATGCTTTCTACGCAGACGTCGAACCAGTCAATGCAGCTGAAGCATTGAAAGATTTGAAGTGGGTGAAAGCAATGAATGAGGAGTTAAAGTCCATCGAAGTCAATAACACCTGGTCACTTGTCGAATTGCCTCAAGGCAAGAAGGCAATTGATGTGAAGTGGGTTTACAAGGTGAAGGTAAATCCTAGAGGGGAAGTAACTCGACACAAGGCGAGACTTGTGGCGAAAGGATTTCTTCAGAAGGAAGGAATCGACTTCGATGAAGTGTTCGCACATGTTGCTAGGATCGAAACAATCAGGTAAGTTGCTGGTCTAGCAAATGTGAACAATTGGCACACATGTCAGATGGACATGAAGTGTGCGTTCCTTAATGGACCCTTAGACGAAGAAGTTTATGTCGCACAACCAGCTGGGTATGTGAAACAAGGCAAAGAAGGAAAGGTGTGCAGGCTGCGTAAAGCCCTGTATGGACTTAAGCAAGCTCCAAGAGCTTGGAATAAGAAAATCGACAACTTCTTAAGGGAAAGGGAATTTGTGAAGTGTACAACTGAGCATGGAGTATATGTAAGAAGAAGCAATGGCGAATTACTTATACTATGTCTCTATGTCGATGATTTGTTGATAGCAGAAAGTTGCAAGAAGGAGATCGAAGATTTCAAACATGATCTAAGCAAGGAGTTTGAAATGTCAGACTTGGGAGATCTCTCATATTTCCTTGGCATCGAATTCTACAAGACTAGTAGAGGTTTGATGATGCACCAACGAAGATATGCAGGCGAAATACTCAAGAGATTTGAGATGCAAGATTGCAACTCAACTCCAGCTGAGACCAGACTGCAACTGTCGAAGGATCCAGACGAAGATGATGTCAACCCAACCTAATACAGAAGACTTATTGGGTCACTTAGATACCTTTGTCACACAAGGCCTGACTTAGCATACAATGTGGGTATGGTAAGTAGATTTATGCAGAAGCCAAAGGTATCACACCTAATAGCGACGAACAGGATACTGAGGTATCTGAAAGGGACTCTCGACTATGGCATTTTATTTCCTGCAGCTGACGAAGGGAAAGAATGCAAGTTAGTGGGATACACAGACTCTAGCTGGTGTAGTGATGCAGAAGATAGAAAATCCACAGCTGGATATATGTTTATGTTAGGTGGTGCACCAGTTGCTTGGAGTTCGAGAAAGGAGCCAGTAGTGGCATTGTCATCATGCGAAGCAGAATATATAGCTGCTTCTGTTTGTGCATGTCAAGCAACATGGATGGTGAACTTGGTCGAAGAGATTACAAGGAAGAATCATGGAACAATTACCATGAAGATCGACAGCATGTCAGCTATCAACTTGACGAAGAATTCAATAGCACACAGTCGAAGCAAGCACATTGAAATAAGGTTCCATTATCTTCGAGAGCAGGTAGCAGGAGGGAAGATGAATTTGGAACACTGCAGAACTGAGAATCAGATTGCAGATATCATGACGAAGGGAGTGCAGGTCGAAGTATTCAAGAAGCTAAGATCGATGATGAATGTAGATAGTTTAGACACAATGAATTAGGTGGTGTGTTAAAATGTAATTCATAGTGTCGAAGTCGAAGTCGAAGCATTCATGTGTCGAATAGTGTCGAAGGTGTTTCGACATATTCATTTTAGATTTGATTAGATTCTGTTTTGATTAGATTTTATATGATTTAGATTAGATTTGATATTTTGGGCTTCTAGAGTTTTGGGCCTTTGTAATTCTAAATCTATAAATAGGGAGTTACCCTTGAATATTGTAATATAATTGCATTCACAGTTTGCAGATTAACAAGTGAATAATAGCAATAGAAGAAATCCCACAGTTCGTGGGTAGAAACACTCCTCCAAATATTTCTCTTCTCTCTCTCTTTTCTTTCTTGCTGTTAGTTTGTTCTTCTTCTTCTTTCTTTGTTCTTCATTGTCATTACGTATTATTTGTGGGTTGGTGATCAAGATTGAAGTGAAATCATCATAGGGTGTGGTGAATTTCCAACATAAATGCCATTAAAATGGATTGGATACATATCTTGACCTTGAATGTAATAATATAGTTGAGTTATAACTGATTTGTTTTTAAACTAACTGAAATAGTTATGATTCAATCCACAAAAAGTCCCTTTAAAAAAGAGTGTGTCAGTCCCTCAATTGCAATTCTGCATCATTCTACTTGTTGTTTATAACAGGAAGATTTCTCTATGTCGGGCGTAGTTTAATGGTGCGGAAGGCTATGATCGTGACAACTTGTAGGAAGTATTAAAATTTCAATTTTAATAGTAACTAATTGTACCAGACTTTAATTGTTGACAGTTTAAATGTATTATAAAAATTTGAAATTTGAGTATAGGTTGAAGTGCCCTAGTGAGAAGAAAGTTTACCTGGTGTAGTGTTGCTTTATGACATGTACTGACAACATTGAGAAATGACAGCGGTATGGCTAGGAATGTTGATTTGAAACCATGTATGTAGTGTTGCGGAATTTTTTTCCATACTGCCACATTATTAGTAAATAAATCCCCTTTTGCCACATCTTTCAACTATATATATCATACCGCCACAGTTCAAACAAAAAAAATGGACACGTAAACATTGCCGCCTATTGAAAGGGCGGCACACTTTGAAAATGTACTCTACCGCTCATTGAAAGGGCGGCAATGGCCAAATTGTTTCTTTACTGACATTAATTCTATATTAATATTAATAATATTAATAAAATTAATTAATATATATTAATATTAATACAATTTTAATATTAAGATATATTAATTAATATTATATAATAAAATTAATTAATATTATTTATTAATATATAATTATGTTAATATAATTATTATTAATATATTAACAATTAATATTATTATGAATATATTCACAATTATTGTAATTAATATTAATTATTACTATAATTAACAATAAATAATATAAACTATTAGTAATAATAAAATTTTATTATTTTATTATTGTAGTACACTGACGGCACTGCAATGGGCGAAACCTTTTAGTATTTTATTATTTATGTACAGTGTCGGCACTGCAATGGGCGAAACATTTTAATATTTTATTATTTCTGTACAGTGTCGACACTGCAATAGGCGGAACCTTTTAATATTTTATTATTTCTGTACAGTGTCTACATTGATATAAATAGAGGTGTGGTGTGAACAATTTTTCACATCTATTTTAAATTCCTTTTATTATTTTGAAGATGTATCTTCGCCGCTGGGGGAAAGTAATTTTTTCGAGATAAAAACCGGCTATGGATATGCTTTTCTGGAACATCTGTAGTTTAAAGCAACTACAGAGGGAGTTGAAGCGTTGGTTAGAAGGAGACATACCGGAAGGGGGAAAATCAGAAGTATTGAGAGATATGATGCTCGACGTGGGTGGGTGCGAATCAAGAGTGATAAGGAAGCGAAGAAAATGATGTTTGGACAGAATGAAATCAGACTGATAGTTGTAATCAGTTAGAGAAGTTATGTTAAATGTTGTTTTTTTAAAGTATTTTTATCTATGTTGAATTATGTTTTGTTATTTAAGTATGTGTTGTGTTATTTAATGAAGCATAAAGTTGTTTGGTTTGTGATATTTGATTTTTTGCTATTGATATTTGGTACTCAATGATTAATGGTCCAGAAAATTGAGAAGTTTGATATTAATCTAAAAATAATACATGATAATAAAATAAAACACTAACGATTTCTTGTTCCCACATTGGGACACTGGGTTCGATTGTGGCCCATTTGACGACACATGGAACATTTTCTCTCAAGCTTATCAAAGTTATCCATTTCTGTTCTAATACGTGTGCTCAATGGGCGACCTTTCTTGTTCCTCCGTATTCTTGGGTTATGGAAAATTTGATCTCCTTCATAAACGGTCCAATATTCATCATAAGGAAGCACTGGAAAGCTTGTGTTGTAAACCCCAAACAAGTTTGCAACCTTGTAAACGCCGGATAAAATAGCATAAGCATCGTGACACACATTAAAACATGCAGCGATAACATGTGTGCAGGGACACAGTATGCTTGAAACTTTCTGCAGTCACACCAATCGTTTAGTAGGTTCACCTTATAATGTCCCATAGGTTTCCCCTCACCATGGTCCATTGTCTCCTTCACACTGAAAATATTATTAGTGTAGTCAAAAATTCTGACTTGATATGTGCTGGATTTTGTTGTTTCTTCTTTCATCACCTTGAGACAGTTGTTTGTAAATGTCTGGCCATAATTCATCACAACACTCCACTTTGCACCCCTTTCAACAAATAATGATCTCAGTCTATAATATGTTGCACTTACCAATGATGTAATGGGAAAATTACAGGTGCCTTTAAAGACAACATTCAATGACTCAACAAGGTTGGTAGTCATGTGACCCCAACGTCGACCCGCGTCAAATGCCCTCATCCATTTTTCGGCTGGAATATTGTCAAGCCACCTTAAAGCATCAACATTCACCATGCCAATTTCAGACTGGTAGTAATGAAATGTTGGTTGGTTTAAAGCATACCCTACATAAAAAAAAAAATTTGTTAATTTTATAATATCTACAATGGACAAAAATATAATATATGTTATTGACGAAGGTTTAATGTTATTAAATGTACTTACCCATGTTAATTACTTTTTTCCGTAGGTTCCTGTCCTTGATTTCTCTCATAAAATTTTGCACAATGTGTCGGATGTAACACCCTTTTTCTACCCCACAAACATAGCGGATAAAACAACAATTTAATCAGAGTATAGTCCCAAAAAAGGCATCACATATCGTCACAATACATCAATTAACCACCTATCCCGTAACACGGGTTTTATCATCATAGTTTATTTAACACCACGCAGCGGAAATCAAACGTCTTGACCCGATGTTACTATCAGAGCAAGACCCTCTAATTGACAGAGAAATCAAAATACTTCAAAGCTAAATCTTAATGCGCCAAGGGAGCTAAACCTGATCACCTGCACGTTACCCACGTGGAGGCAACATTCAAATAGGCAGGGTGAGTAATCACAAATCAATATATAAGATATAAGCAAAGGATAAAGCACAAGCACAAACATCATCACGTCATTCACAACGTCAAAGTACACCAATCACACCAATATAATGTAATGTCACACAATATGCAATGCAACATCATAGACTCATGCATGTGGTACCAACTCATCATAATTGATGGACACTGGGTCATCACCCTCTAAAGATCCCCACCAATAGGATCGATTCTACACAAGAACCGGAGCACGTCATAAAACACCTCAATCCACACAATGGGATTGAAGCCACCAAATGGACCGAAGTCCTAACTATGCCATGAATGCATGATGCAAATCGTCATAATAATCATCATCATAAAATCGTCTTAATTGCATCATCATTCATGAATCATCATCAAACAAACATCTTTATATAACACCAAGTTACACCCATCAAAACTCGTCAATATACCTCACAAATCGTCATATTATACTAGTCACATAAAATTCCCGATTTTACCCCATTCATCTTCATTACTAGTTTAAATCATGTTTTATAAACCCATCATAGCCTTACGTCTCAAGGAAACTGCACCGTAAGCTAAATCGGGACAGAAATCGCAAAAACGGGAAAATCCACCCTCGGCCCTGCCCATATGCGTAATGCTCATCCAGTTACGCGTATGGCTCACTTTTACGACCCTGGCCTGCGTATAATATGCGTAGGGCCTCTGCCCAGGCCTTCCATTACGCGTATTGCCACCCTGTTACGCGTATCAACATAGAGGGTTTCCCTATCAAATTCTTCTTCCGAATCTCCTTACGGGTAATGGCGAGCCCATACGTGTAAGGCACCTTTCCCCATAAACCATACGCGTACGCACGTTCTCATACGCGTGTGCCTATTTCTTCCCAGTTCCCATACGTATTGCCTTCCCCTACGCGTATTACCTAGTTCTCACACGCGTATGTTACGCGTACCAGTAGAGGGTTGTGCTGGCCCTTGGGACGGGTGCGTATGCTACGCGTACCACCCTGGGAACGCCCCCTATTACGCGTAACGCCTCCCCTGTTACGCGTATTTCCATAAAACACTCCAAAACTCAGATCTCGCATCTGAACGAAAACCTCCCCATTCCTGCACCTTCGATCCACTAGAATCAGACTCAAACCAGCTTCGATTCATCACAGATCTACGTTTTTCATCATACTTCAATGTCTACATCAATTTCTTCCTAATTATTACGTCTGAAATTAGTCAATTCCACTTTCGTTTTCAGATCTGGTTTATCCACATGTTCATCACATCATCAATTAGGGATGTGAATGGATATCCATGGGGACGAATACTATGATATCCGTATCCGCCCCGTTGAATGAATATGATATCCATATCCGCCCCATATCCATATGGATATCCGTTAAGCAGGTAATCCGCGGATTTTACGATATCCGAGGATATTTACAGATATCCATGGATACTATTTTTAAAAAAAAAAATTTTTTTGAAATTTTTTTTTTTGAAGTTCTTTTAAAACACAAAAAGTTATTATCACATAACATCCATACAATTCGCTCTTAATTTAACAATTAAATTTCATCACATTAATTTTTTTCTTATTCAAAAAAACATAATTAGATCCAAACATAATAGCCATATATTTCATTTTTAACTAAACAAATAAAAGATACGGTGATTGTGAGTTATGATAGAAAAGAGGACAACAGAGAAATAGGAAGGGAGACATTGGTTCGACAGGGGAATGACGATATTAGTTGGTTGGACTATGAAATTGTTGAAGTGATGTATTAAGTATTGAAGAGTTTAAATATGAAATGACTAATAAAATTTGAATGAAATGTGAAAGATTTTCTTCAAATAAAATTAAAAAAAAAAAAACAAAGAAGAAAGAAATATAAGAAGACTAATTTTTTTAGAAGATGAAAAGATAAGGTATAATAAACTAATGATATTTATATGACTTTTATAATTTTTTAACGGATATGGATATCCGCGCACATGGATATCATTAAATTCGGATATCATTAAATTCGTATCCATATCCATTAACAAACGGGTATTTAAATATCCATTTATTTTATCTGTGGATATCCATTAAGCTACCAGCCCCATATCCGTGACGAATTTTATCCGCGGATATCCGCGGGTACAGATTTTTTTGCCATCCCTATCATCAATATTTATTCACACGAATTCAACATCAATTACATAAACACATATCAGATTCATAACAGAAATCATACACATACAGAGTTACGAAAATTTGCCACAGATTCATCACAGATCATCACAAATTCGTCAAAAAATCAAGCACACAAATTACCTCTACCCTAAACCCATATCGAACATATAAACCCGGATTACCCCCCATACGTCGAATTTTCCAGCAAAGATTCTTCGTTTTCGGGGTTCTACGGTCGATTCATCGTTCTAGCCTCCTTTCCTCAGCCCTCTATTCACTTCTTAGGGTTGCACAGACTAATTCCTATAATTCCCTATTTTCCTTTTTGTTAAACCTATCTTTTGGGTCTTAATCACAATTTACCGTATTATCCTCAATTAACCTCCTTAATGTTACCGTCTTACCCTTAATGGTCCTCCTAATTATTTTAAATAATCATAATAATAATAATAATCTAATTATTAAAATTATCTTACTATTATTTACTAATAAAATAATCTAATAAATTTCTACATCTAAGAAACCTCAATGTTCCCTTAACCCAATGCTAACCCACAACACCACCCAAAGTCATCAACGTCACAAAATCTATCAAAATTCAGCAAAACACCGAATAATCATAATAATTCAATTAAATAAATATTATAATTATTTTGGGGTGTTACAACTCTCCTCCACTTAAAGAATTTTCGCCCTCGAAAATTACCTGAAGGGAATAGAGTCGGATACGACTCCTTCATCTGATCTTTACGCTCCCAAGTCCAACTTTTGTCAGCTGGTCCACCCCACAATACCTTCACCAAAGCTATGTCTTTACCCCACAGTTGCTTTATTTCACGACCATCAATCCGCACCGGTAATGCTTCCACTGTCAGATTATCCCTCATTTGTACATCCTCCATCTGAATCAAATGCGACGGATCCAGAATGTACTTCCTCAACTGAGGCACATGGAACACGTCGTGCAAATTTGCAAGTGACGGCGGTAAAGCAATTCGATAGGCTACCTCTCCTATCCTCTGCAAGATTTGATAAGGACCAACAAAACATGGAGTGAGCTTCCTAGACTTCAAAGCTTGACTCACACCAGCCACTGGCGTCACCCTAAAAAACACATGATCTCCCTCTTGGAATTCAAGTGTTTTCCTTCTCTTATCATGGTAACTCTTCTGGCGACTCTGCGAAGCTCGCATCTTTTCTTGGATCATCTTAATCTTCTTAGTCGTCTCTTGCACAATTTCAGGTCCGAGTACAACACTCTCGCTCGACTCATACCAACACAAAGAAGCTCTACACCTTCTCCCATACAAAGCTTCATAGGGCGCCATTCCAATACTAGCATGAAAACTATTATTGTACGTGAACTCAATCAACGGTAAATGGCTATCCCAGGTGTAGCACCTCAAAATTTGCCTTGTTGTTTTCACCTAACTGGCTTATGTTTCTTTGCATTTCTTGCATTATCATCTTTGCATATTATTGGCTCTTGGCATGGGATCAAGGTACTTGGTTTAACTCAAGGGAAGAAGAGGTTTTTCAGGGTTTCAAGCAACAGTTCATGTGTATTGTCCAAGGGGCTAAGAGGAGAGAAAATTCTTGATGCTATCATTTCTTGAGCCACAAAGGAGCCTTAGGCCTCAAGGTGTCTTAATTGGTCCATCATCTCATCACAAGATCAAGACTGGCAAGAGATTTCAAAAAAAAATCACACTCTCCTAGCCTGATTTCCTAAATTAGGGTTTTGGAGATTCTGAGATCTAACCCTCAAATGAGCAAGCTCTTTGATTCTTTATAATCTCAAAGTGGCACATGTCATCATTGGTGGACATGATACACATCATATTCAGAGGAATTTGAATTTGGAGGATGTGTTATCTCCTCCTAACCAGAGGGTACCAAAATTAGGGTTTGCTTTAAAATCAGTTTATTTCTGATTTTTTGGGCAAGACTTGATCTCATGGTATCCCTTATGTCCTCAAGTGTCTAGGGATGGAAGATTGCCCATTAATTTGTTTCAGAAGGTTTTCAATTGATCAGAAATTTCAAAATCAGGAGAATTGGGGATAAAGTCAACCGTGCAGTGAAAAAGTCAACTCCTGACTTTTTGAGGTCAACATCATGATTCTCAAGTCAAATGTGATCATTGCTGAAGATTTGATCAAGAAAACCCAAGAGGTTCATCAAAAATCAAGAAATGTGAGAAGTTGCCATATTTGGAATAGTAGGGTTTCCAAAAATAGTAAGTTTTGACCATTTTAGCACCTCTCTTTGAGTCAGGTTTTCTCAATTTTAAAGCATCAAATCAAAAATCCACCAGGCCACAACAAAAGATCTTGTTTCAAGCTTTGAATCCATATAAAGAACTTCTCCATTGGATCAAAATTGGGTGAGTTATGATCCATCAAAGTTTGACAAAACTAGGGCAAAAATCAAGTCATGGCAAGGCAATTTCAAGTCACCCGGCCATAATTTCATCAAACACGTGGCGTGCCAAATGTCAAGACAATTTTCTCCATCAATAAAGCTTCAAATGAAAAACTTTTGAACATCAAAGTTGTTCATTGCCATTTCCTCTTCAACTTTGATGTCAAACTTTTTTTTATTTGAACAAGTTATCATAGAGATATCAAGGCTCAAAGAGGAATGGTTCATGCTGAATTTTTCATGGGCCATGCTGCCATGCACGTTTTGCCATGATATGCCCACGGGGCCAGCTTGCTTTCTTGGATTTCTTTGTTGATTTTAAGTGTGTTAGAGACCTTTTCTCATCATGATTCAAATACCAAAGTTGTTCTATCATGTGTAGGCTTTCCAAAGAGTATAAGCATTCCTCATTTCATGTAGTATTACTTAACTTATGGTTGCTTAAAGTCCAAGGTTCTCATTGATGTTTTTTAATGGTATTTCTTGCAATATGATGAGATAATAAGGTCACATGAATTATAGCACTTTTGTTGTGCCATTTCCTTTGCCAAAATGGGCTAAACTTTTTCCATGTACCATACATAATACATGTGGGCACTTCACCAAAAGAGGAAATGTGAATTTTGAATTTTAAACTTGCTCAGCAAGTAGAATCATTGCCAGCTCACCTCACACGAATTTGTACCCTATTCCAAGCCAAAATCAGAACCAAATATGCCAAACCAAACCCCATCCGAACCTACACCATACCATGTGCAATTTTTCTTTTTTTTCCTCTCCAAGCCAAAGCAACCAAGTCTGACCCATTAGCTTCGTTTCCAACCCTAAACTCTTCATATATAAGCTAAAAACACTCCAAACCGGCAACACATTGGCTCATTTCCGGATCTGAACTTTGTGCTTGTTTTCCAAATTTTTCACTATTGCTCTCAATCCACTCAAGGAAGCTTTGATTTCTGGGTTTATTCTTCATCATTGGAGCTTAAAGATCAAGATTATTGGGTTTCTTTTGTACTGGAAGTTGAAGAAGACAGTGGACCATTCTCCACTTAGTAAGTTGCTTCTTCTCTATCTCTCTCATTTTAGGGTTTAAATGTATGTTAGAAGCATCCACATCTTGCATCTGAAGTCCTTTTCACAAAGGCATTGGAGCTAGGCTCAAATATTTCGTGCTATTTTTGAATGTGTGTTGGTTTACATACTTGAACCTATGACTTTAATGCCTATTATCTTTGTGTTTGAGTAGTTGTTTTGAGAAAATAATGGTACAATGATGATCCTTGTTCTTTGTACTTCAATTTTGGTTTAAATTTCGTTTGATTTCGTTGAGAATTGAGTGAGTTATGGAGATTTGAAGTTTGATGGTTGCCCTTGTTGGAAATCCGAATTCTCCATTTGTTCATGCATTTGTTGCTGCATTTTTGCATGGGTTTGGGAAGAAGAAGGACACGTGTCGTGTCCTGGTTCGCTGAGAAATGTTTTTGTCCTTTAGTGTTTAATGGAAAGGTGACCGATTGATAGTATGTTACATGATTTTTTTGATCTCTTTTCTTTTCCTTTTTTTTTTTTTTAATTTAATTTGGCTAAAAGTAATTGGCATGGTAAATGAATATTGGGCCTAGAGAATCCCTTTTCGCACCTCCCTTGTGTCCAGGCCCACAGCATGTTAACTATTTTCCTTTGTGGTGATTATTGCTAATACACTCCTTCCTTTTGTATTTGTTTTTTTTATTTCTTTTTTCATTTTCGTTTTATTTTCATTTATTAAAAATACTTTCTCTTATTAAAAAATTCCAAAAAAAATAATGAACGTACTTTAATGTTTTATTTAATTTTATATGAATTTTATTTTCATTTTTCATTTATTTTCGTAATTATTTCTGGTTTTATTTTCCAAAGTGTCTTCTATGTTTACCTTTGTGATTAATGCTTATGTTTGATGATCTTTCCATGCCTTATTGAGCTGATCTTTTTGCCATGTTTTGACACTTAATTGAGGAATGTTTTCATGTCATGTTGCTGCCTTGGTGATCACCTTTGATTGTTTTTCATGTGATTTTTGATACCCCTCGATTATTGTTCGGTTATGTACATATCTTGATTGGTGGAACACCTTTGAACATGTTCTTGAGCTAATTCTGTTCCAATATTTTTGTACATGCTAATTGGATGTTTAAGCTTGCCTTGGATTATTTTTTGGGAATTTATTGAACCACTTTGCTATTTTTGGTTGATTTTTACTTGTGGTTTGAAGTTGATTGAAGCATGCTTAGACACTTGACCTAGTTTGAGTGCATTTGTTTACTTGTGATTGATTGATGCTTGAGATGATTGTATGGTGTGATCATGTTCTGTTTGAGCTTGTTTATGGCTTTGGAATCATCTTCATTGATTCATTTTCCAATTTGTTCTTGATTTTACAAAGTGTTGTTGTTTTGGACTTGAACTTTGTGGAATGCTCAACCTAATCTTGTGATTGCTTCTTTGTGTGAATCCATTCATGTATGAAACCTTTTGTTTGATTTGTATGACATGCTAGAGGTTCTGACCCTCTTGGTTTGAGGTGTTTTATGTGACATGTTCTCACTTTTTGCTTCATATGTTTATTTGCTTGCTTGCATGAATAGTAAGTGGTTGCTTTGATTAATTTTGATGCATGCTTTGGATGTGTTGCTTGGTGATTAATCTTGTATGACTTGAGTTTGATCTTGACACAATGTTAATGTGTATGCTACTGCCTCTTGAGTTCTATACTTGATTTTCATGTTACTTGAGCATTGTTGGATGCATTTGGTTTGAATTATGTGATGCATATCATTCCTTTTGCTTTGTAACTTCTTTGGTGCATCATGTTGCATAATGTGAACCTCTTTTGCATATATGAATTGTTGATGATGATATGATGTGAGTTCTGGCCTTGTTTCATTTTCATTTTATCTCCTTCATTTAACTTTGATATGACATCCATGTGTGTTTGATGGTGCACTTAATTCAAGTTTACTTGCATCCTTTCTTGTGTGCTTTCACTTGTGTGTTAGAGATGTGTTTGTCTGATCTTTGAGACATATTAATTGACTTGAGTTGGACATGATGGTTATGATGTGCTTGCTGCCCCCTCTTGTTTCTCATCTTATCTTTCTATTTCTTCTTCATCTCTTTCACTCTCTCTCTTCCCTTGAATCTCAAGACTTGATTAAGTCTTGGATTCCTTCCCCCTTAGAGCTACCTAGTCCAACTTAATTTCTGATTAAGCTTGGAGTAGGATTAGTATTAGGTTAGGTAGTTGTCTTTTCTCCTAAACCTCACTAACCATAGGACATCCATGCATGATAACGTTAGGACTCTTAGTTTCCCTTTAGAGTTTCCTTGTGTCTTCTCTCTTCTCATCTCAAAACTTCTTGAAAACACGTAATAAAGGTTAATGTGTATTGCGCTTGAGCCTTCTATGTGGGAAGTGAGGAACGAGGGGCTTTCTCTCATTCTTCTAGGATACCTAGTGTACGTCCTGTTGGGGGCGATGCGCGAAAGTATTCGTTCCTGTGTTTAAGACTTTGGTTCAATGCAAGTTACAAACTAACTTAAAAAACACTTCTGTCTAAAAAACTCAAACAAACAATAACGTCTTTCCTTCGGGAATTCTTTTCTCACTTCACTCACTCTCAGCGTACGAACGCGCTCCTACTCGTTCTCTTGCAAGACGGTAACGCCTAAGTCTCGATTCAGCGAGCTGCAACACCTGAGCTAGAACGTAAGTCGTTCCCTAAAAAACACAATCCACCCCTAGTTAGGGGAACTACGTCGCTCTGATTCTCATGCTCCCGATGAGATACGTAGGCAGTGGGGTAGGGCCCATGCGAGCACTTCTTTTATTTTCCCTACATTTGTTCCTTTGTTTCTTTCTGTTCTCGTTCTTTTCGCCGGTCCAGTAGCAGTGGAGTTCCAGATGACGACACCCTTTGATGCAGACAGCAAGCGTGGATCCCATCGAGTACGATGGACGTGTTGGGTGTTAACACATTCCCTTCGCGTAACCGACTCCCGTACCCGCTCTCTTGGTCGCGTGACCATGTTCTTTCCCTTCTTTCAGGTTTACGCAGTGTTTCCTTTCCCTCTCTTGGGATAAATACACTTTGCTGGCGACTCTGTGTTCTTTTGCGCCACTCTCGCGTTTGTACCGTTGGATGCGAAATCTTTCGGGAGCGACACCAGGATCCTCCGTGATCCAACACACAAGCCCTCAATAAATCCTCTAAAGATTGGATAATCTTTTCTGTCTGAACGTCCGTATGCAGATGATATGCAGAACTCATCCTCAACTTAGTACCCAAAGCATCTTGCAAACTCTTCCAGAACCTCGATGTAAATCTCGAGTCTCTATCCGACACAATACTCGAAGGTATCCCATGCAACTTCACAATCTCCTTAATGTACATCTCGGCTAACTTCTGCATAGAATGATTAATCTTCATCGGCAAGAAATAAGCCGATTTAGTTAATTTATCCATGATCACCCAAATTGAATCATTTCCCTTTGTCGTTCTCGGCAACCCCGACACAAAGTCCATGGAAATGTTATCCCATTTTCATTATGGGATATTCAACGGTTGCATCATACCTAAAGGCTTATGATGCTCAATCTTTGACTTCTGGCAAGTCAAACACGCATAAACAAACTCCGCAATATCCTTCTTCATCCCTGGCCACCAAAACAACTTTTTCAAATCTTGGTACATCTTCGTAGCACCAGGATGAATACTCATTCTACTTCGATGTCCTTCTTCAAGGATGCTCTTCTTAATCTCTGAAACATCTGGGACACACACCCTATCTCTAAACATCATCACACCATTCTAGCCCATCCGGAATTCACCTCCGTTACCCTGGTTGATCAATGTCAATTAGTCAACCAACTTCAAGTCAGATTATTGTCCCACTCTGATCTCTTCCAGAATACCACTAGTTAACTTCAATATTCCAAACTTCACACTGTCAGGAGTCTCTTCACATACTAAACTCAAATCTCAGAATTGATCAATTAATTCCAACTCTTTCACCATAAACATCGACATATGCAATGACTTCCTACTCAATGCATCAGCCACCACATTTGCTTTACCAGGATGGTAATTCAAATCAAAGTCATAATCCTTCAACAATTCCAACCACCTCTTCTGCCTCATATTCAACTCTTTCTGATCAAACAGGTACTTCAAGCTCTTATGATTGCTGAACACTTCGAACTTAGAGCCAAACAGATAATGTCGCCAAATCTTCAACACAAATACCACAGCTGCCAACTCTAAGTCATGGGTTGGGTAATTCACTTCATGAACCCTCAACTGCCTAGAAGCATAAGCAACAACTTGACCATTCTGCATCAGTACTCCCCCAAGACCCATCTTCGATGCATTACAATACACTACAAAAGATTCATCCAGATTAGGCAAAATTAACACTGGAGTGTTCGTCAACCTCTTCTTCAATTCCACAAAACTCTCTTCACAAGCTACATCCCACACAAAAGCTTGACCCCCTTTCGAGTAAACTGAGCCAAAGGTAATGCCAACTTATAAAATCCTTCGATAAACTTGCGGTAATAGCCTGCCAATCCCAGAAAACTTCATATTTTGGTGGCAGACTTCGAAGTCTCCCACTGTAAAACTGCATCAATCTTAGAAGGATCAACAACAATTCCACCACTTGAAATCACATGGCCAAGAAAACTCACTTCCTTCAACCAAAACTCACACTTTGACAACTTTGCATACAACTTCTTCTCCTTCAATACTTGCAACACAGTTCTCAAATGCTCAGCATGCTCTTCTTCAGATTTAGAATATATTAGAATATCATCAATGAAAACCACAACAAACTGATCCAGATAGTCATGAAAAATCCGATTCATATACTCCATGAACACACCAGGTGCGTTGGACACTCCGAACGACATCATAGTGTATTCATAGTGACCATACCTCATCCTAAAAGCTGTCTTCGGAATGTCATCAGGCTTAACACGAATCTGATAATAGCCCGACCTCAAATCAATCTTGCTAAACACACAGGCGCCTACTAACTGATCCATCAAATCGTCGATTCTCAGAAGTGGGTATTTGTTCTTGATAGTCACTTTATCCAACTGCCGATAATTAACACACAACCGCATACTTCCGTCCTTCTTTTTCACTAACAGCACAGGAGCACCCACGGGGAAACACTCGGTCGAACAAACCTTTTCTCGAGCAATTCTTCCAGATGTTTCTTCAATTCACTTAACTCAGAAGCGGACATCCAGTAAGGAGCCATTGCCACTGGACTCGTACCTGGTATTAGGTCCACTGCAAACTCTACTTCTCGTTCTGGAGGCAAATCACTTATGTCATCTGGAAACACATCTGGGAATTCACAGACAACAGGCAATTCAACACTCACAGCTTCACGATCAACCTGCAACGATGCAAACATTGTAAACACCAGGGCTTCGTCTTCCAGAAGTTCGCCTACTTGCTTAGCAAACAAGAACATCAACTCCCCTTCATCACCAAACTCAGGAAACTCTACGGTCTTGTTATAACAATTTATATGAACACGGTTGAACTCCAACCAGTTCATTACAAAGATTACATCGATTTGGTGCATGGGTAAGCACACCAAATCCATCACAAAACTCTTTCCAAAAATCGTCAAAGGACATCTCAAACACACAAAGGTAGTAGTAACAGAACCATTAGCTGGAGTTTCTATTACCATATTACCATTCATATCAGACAATTTCAAACCCAATCTATTAGCACATTCAAGCGAGATAAACGAATGAGTAGCACCAGTATCCATAATAGCGATCAACTCAACATTATTAATAAAACACGTACCTCGAATCAGGCTGTCCTTCTCTGGCACTTCTGCACCACTCAAAGCAAACACTCTGCCATTGGTCTGAGCAGCAGTCGCGGTCTTATTCGATTTCTGACACTGGGTACTGATGTGACCCTTCTCGCCACAATTGAAACAGGTTGGATCATCATCTTTGTAATAAATAGCTCTATGACCCTTCTTACCACATCTGTAGCTCCTCAATACACTATTGGTGCAACCATCATCACGATGGCCTTGCTCGCCACACTTCTAACACTTCCCAGAAGCGGGAACTGCTCCCCCAATTGTCTTTTTCCCATCTAAAGCCTTCTGCTTCCCTTTGTCAGCGGAAGTCGTATAAGGCTTCCCCATATACTACCCTTTTTCTCACTCAGCTGCTTGTAGTGAGCAGATCGAGCTCGACTATCCTCATTGTAGATCCTACTCTTATCCACCAGCTCAGCAAACCTGTGAATCTGTTGGTACCCAATACCCTGCTTGATTTCTGGGCTCAGCCCATTCTCGAACTTGAGACACTTGAACATCTCAGCATCAACACGGTTGTAGTGAGGACAGAACTTCACCAGCGCCTCGAACTTCGCAGCATACTTCGCCACAGTCATGTCTCCTTATTTCAGCTCAAGGAATTCCACCTCTCTTTTGCCACGGGCATCCTTTGGAAAATACTTTCCCAGAAATTCCTGCTTAAACACAGCCCAGGTTATCACAATGCCAACATCTTCCAGTCTCTGACGAGTATTATCCCACCAATCCTCAACCTCTTATGACAGCATATGAGTCCCAAACTAAACTTGTTGCACGTCAGTGCACCCCATCACCCAGAAGATCTTCTCGATCGCCTTCAGCCACTTGTGTGCACTTGCTGGATCATGAGTACCCACAAAAGTTGGCGGATTGTTCCTCTGAAACTTTCCCAAAGCACGAAACTCATACGGAACTCCACCATTCTGATTGTTCTAAGCCATTGCTTGAGCAATCGACTCCAATGCATCAGCAATAACACTGCCATTTCTTCCAGCCATCCTGTATACCACCAACAAGGTTAGAAGAAACAAAACATCGACAGTGTACACACTCGTCGACTGATAGGGGACTGACATCATGTAAAACCTGGCCGAACGGACCAACCAGGCTCTGATACTACTAATGTAACACCCTTTTTCTACCCCACAAACATAGCAGATAAAACAACAATTTAATTAGAGTATTGTCCCAAAAAGTGCATCACATATCGTCACAATACATCAATTAACCACCTGTCCCGTAACACTGGTTTTATCATCATAGTTTATTTAACACCACGCAGCGGAAATCAAGTTTAAAAGGATACTTTTATAATCCAAAAACTTCTCAAAATAAAACTCATGAAAACATCATGTCGACAAAACCAATAAAACAAAAGAACGTAAATCATTCGACTCAAACGTCCTGACCCGATGTTACATATCAGAGCAAGACTCTCTAATCGACGGAGAAATCAAAATACTTCAAAGCTAAATCTTCATGCGCCAAGGGAGCTAAATCTGATCACCTGCACGTTACCCACGTGGAGGCAACATTCAAACAGGCAGGGTGAGTAATCACGAATCAATATATAAGATATAAGCAAAGGATAAAGCATAAGCACAAACATCATCACGCCATTCACAACGTCAAAGTACACCAATCACACCAATATAATGTAATGCCACACAATATGCAATGCAACATCATAGACTCATGCATGTGGTACCAACTCGTCATAATTGATGGACACTGGGCCATCACCCTCCAAAGATCCCCACCAATAGGATCGATTCTACACAAGAACCGGAGCACGTCATAAAACACCTCAATCCACACAATGGGGTTGAAGCCACCAAATGGACCGAAGTCCTAACTATGTCATGAATGCATGATGCAAATCGTCATAATAATCATCATCATAAAATCGTCTTAATTGCATCATCATTCATGAATCATCATCAAACAAACATCTTTGTATAACACCAAGTTACACCCATCAAAACTCGTCACTATACCTCACAAATCGTCATATTATACTCGTCACATAAAATTTCCGATTTTACCCCATTCATCTTCATTACTAGTTTAAATCATGTTTTATTAACCCACCATAGCCTTACGTCTCAAGGAAACTGCACAGCAAGCAAAATCAGGACAAAAATCACAAAAACGGGAAAATCTACCCTCGACCCTGCCCATACGCGTAATGCCCGTCCTGTTACGCATATGGCTCACTTTCACGCCCCTGGCCTACGTATCATACGCGTAGGGCCTCTGCCCAGGCTTTCCATTACACGTATTGCCACCCTGTTACGCGTATCAACAGAGAGGGTTTCCCTCTCAAATTCTTCTTCAGAATCTCCTTACGCGTAATGGCGAGCCCATACGTGTAAGGCACCTTTCCCCATAACCCATACGCGTACGCACCTTCTCATACGCGTGTGCCTATTTCTTCCCAGTTCCCATACGTATTGCCTTCCCCTACGCGTATTACCTAGTTCTCATACGCGTATGCTACGTGTATCGACAGAGGGCTGTGCTGGCCCTTGGGGACGGGTGCGTATGCTACGCGTACCACCATGGGAACGCCCCCTATTACGCGTAACGCCTCCCCTGTTATGCGTATTGCCAGAAAACCCTCCAAAACTCAGATCTCGCATCTGAATGAAAACCTCCTCATTCCTGCACCTTCGATCCACTAGAATAAGACTCAAACCAGCTTCAATTCATCACAGATCTACGTTTTTCATCCTACTTCAATCTCTACATCAATTTCTTCCTAATTATTACGTCTGAAATTAGTCAATTCCACTTTCATTTTCAGATATGCTTTATCCACATGTTCATCACATCATCAATATTTATTCACACAAATTCAAAATCAATTACAGCAACACATACCAGATTCATAACAGAAATCATACACATACAGAGTTACGAAAATTCGCCACAGATTCGTCACAGATCAACACAAATTCGTCAGAAAACGCAAGCACACAAATTACCTCTACCCTAAACCCATATCGAACATATAAACGCGGATTACCCCCCATACCTCAAATTTTCCAGCAAAGATTCTTCGTTTTCGGGGTTCTACGGCCGATTCCTCGTTCTAGCCTCCTTTCCTCAGCTCTCTATTCACTTCTTAGGGTTGCACAGACTAATTCCCATAATTCCTTAATTTCCTTATTGTTAAACCCATCTTTTGGGCCTTAATCACGATTTACCGTATTATCCTCAATTAACCTCCTTAATGTTATCGTCTTACCCTTAATGGTCCTCCTAATTATTTTAAATAATCATAATAATAATAATAATAATCTAATTATTAAAATTATCTTACTATTATTTACTAATAAAATAATCTAATAAATTTCTACATTTAAGAAACCTCAATGTTCCCTTAACCCAAGGCTAACTCACAACACCACCCAAAGTCATCAACGTCACAAAATCTATCAAAATTCTCCAAAACACCGAATAATCATAATAATTCAATTAAATAAATATTATAATTATTTTGGGGTGTTACATCGGATACAATAAACATGCACCGATGGGGGATTATGCCAACCATTTTTTGGATTGTTGTATGCACTTTTAATCGATGCATGTCGGTTTGAAATCAAACATAGGTCTGATTGTGGTGCAACATGCCTCCTCAAGTTCCGTAGAAAAAACCCCAACCTTCAGCTGTCTCACCTTCCACAAGAGCAAAAGCAACTGGGAAAATATTGTTGTTGCCATCCTATGCCACCACCATAAGCAGTGTGCCCTTGTACTTACCGTATAACCAGGTTCCATCAATTTGAAGTATAGGCTTGCAATATCCAAAACCTCTGATGCATGGTTGTAATGCCCATAATAGCCGGTGGAAGATGTGTTTCCCTTCAACAATTATTCCGTCATCTGTATACACGGGTAGTGTTTATATTTCTAGCACCATACCCGGAACAAATTTTTTAAGTGCTAACAGGAAATGTGGAAGTTCATTGTATGAGTTCTCCCAGTTACCATATACCTGTTCAATTGCTTTGTTCCTTGCAATCCATGTCTTTCTGTAAGACGGAGTAAAATTGTATTCAGAAACAATTTTACTGATGCAAACGCTCACCTTAATTGAAGGATCATTATATACAAATGACATTAATAGTTGAGACATTAATTGAGAGGTAAGTTTTTGATGATTTTGGTTAAACATAGTTGTTGAACAACTATGTGGGGGGTTCATAATGCCTATCTCCCACAAGTCACTTCTTTTTTTGTAGGACGCCAATAAACGAAACTTGCAGGAATCATTTTTGCCACAAATTATGTATCACTTCTTGTTGGAATCCGTCACCTTAAAATCCACGCAATGTTTCATGTGATATTAATTTATGGCAAGCACACTGCCGACTTTATTTTTAAATTGGTTACCGACTTCTAAATGATCAGATCACCTCTATTTATATAAAAAATTCCACTTTCAAGGTTGTCTATAGATGAATTGGCAACACCCTTGTAAATATTACACTATGTCGCAAATTGGATTGGCAACATCATGTGTTGTCTCCAATCCAATTGGCGACAACACATTGCCTTTGTGAAGGGTCGCCAATCCAATCGGCACTTACATACAGTCAGTACCCCAAAGTGGGGTACTTTGGGAAATAAATTAAAAAGTGGAGTATTTTGATTTTTTTTTGAAAAAATGGGTTATTTAGGTAAAAATTTCGTTCTCTACTGTCCTGCCTCCTGCTTAAATCACAACCCTTCATTTGCAATTTTTCTCTCTCATAAAATTATGGCAAAATACTCTTTTTGATCCTTTAACTTGACCTTAGGGTCCATTTTAGTCCCTCAATTTTAAAAAGTTCAAAGTTGATCCTTTAATTGTTCAAACAGCGTCACGTTAGTCCTTTCCGTTTGCTTCGTTAGTCAAAGTCAAAATAGAAGGCTACTTGGCATACACCCGACGTTGATGTTACATATATTTGCACGCGTGGCATATGGCGTGGCACATGTGTCTCACCAAAACCATAAAATATCCATGAAAAAATCCAAAATTTTTCCTTTAACCTGGATTCAAACTCAAGCCATCTTACTTGCCAAACAAAATCCCTTACCAATAAGCCATCTCACATTTGTTGTTTTAATATTACAACAAATATAATTTTAAAACACCAAATGTGAAAAACTGGAAAACCTTGAATAATTGCTTAACGAAATTGAATGTGTTTGGAAAACCTTAAAAAACTGGAAAATATGGAATTCATATTGTTGAACAAAACTGACTGTGTTTGGATGTGAAACCTAAATAGTTATTATTTCTTGGGTATACAACCTAAATAATATAATTGCATTAAGCAAAATTTCCCCAATTTGAAATGAAATTGTAAAGATTTAGAGATCAAGAATAGGGATTGCAGGCATACTCAAACTCGCGG
Source organism: Lathyrus tuberosus (assembly GCA_022829125.1). NCBI lineage: Eukaryota > Viridiplantae > Streptophyta > Magnoliopsida > Fabales > Fabaceae > Lathyrus > Lathyrus tuberosus. The sequence continues at coordinate 7,890,653 of JALAZF010000212.1, forward strand.
GGCCTACCCGCACCCGAATCCGAGTTAATGGGTGAAAATCCGAGTTGACTGAGTTTGGGTTCGGGTTCGGGTTCGGGTTTGGGTAGTGTGAAACTCGCGCCCGAAACTCGAAACCACATCCGCTTTGATTGTAGACTTTAATTTTAATTGTAATGTTAAGATGTTGAAGACCTTAATTTTAATTGTAATGTTACCAAACTTGATGAAAAATTGTAATTTAATTCCTTAATTTTTTTGTGAGACCTTATGGAATTCTTGTGTTTCAAATTTCAATGTTGCTGTTGTATTTTTGTGTTTTTTTCTACGGGTTCGGGTTTGGGTGAAAAAATCTAAACCCAACGGGTGTGGGCGTGAGTGTCATTTTGCCACGCGAATAGCCTTTAGATTTGAGTTCGGGTTCGGGTGGTGATTTCGGGTGCGGGTTTGAGTAGCGTGAAACCCGCACCCGAGCCGACCCGTTGCCATCCCTAATCAAAATACCACCAAGTGCAGAAATCTATGGTGAAATATGATATAATAAATAAGAGAATAAAAATGTTACCACGGCGGTGTCGTGAGGCGAGATCTATGGTGGTTTTGTGGTGAAAAATTTTCAGATTCCGGTGAGAGTATAAATTTTCCGTTGAAGATATGAATTTTTCGGCAAAGTTATGAATTGTAGAGCAATAATTTTCCGGCGAGCTTATATAAAAAATCAAAATCGTCTAGATTTTGTCCAAGTGAGATCTATGCTCCTGTTTCTCTATCTTGTTTTTCTTTGTTTATTTTCCATGTTTTGCTCCTGTATATAATCAACGGCAATAACAAATTAACAATGTTGCCTCAATTTTTTTCTGTATAATAATTAGATTTGGTTTCTCTTTCCATGATTAGTGCCCCACCTTACATGGGTTTCAATTTCAGTATAATAATGAGACTCTATTTCTGTATAATAACTGGAGAAGGCAAAACTCAATTTCAATTTTTTTCTGTATAATAACTGGAGAAGGCAAAACTCCAGTTATAATTGTCAACGTTTACGCACCTTGTGACGCGAGAAAAAAGAAAAAATTGTGGGAAGATTTGCTAGAATTGATCAAGGCTAGAATCGACGCTAGATGGTGTGTGCTCGGAGACTTTAACTCAGTTAGATCAGAAACTGAAAGGAAAGGGGCTAGCAATGGAAGCAGGAAGGAGGAGATGGCAGCCTTTGATGATTTTATCACAGACTCAGAACTAATCGATCTCCCGCTTCATGGCAAGAGGTACACATGGTCAAGGCTGAACAGTTCAGCAATGAGTCGGCTGGACAGAATACTCATCTCAGAAGATTGGATCAAGACATGGCCAGATTGTCGACAATGTGCTCTGAATAAAGACCTTTCAGATCATCGCCCAATCATGCAATGCAGAACAAAATTAAACTGGGGACCTACACCATTTCGTATGTTAAGATGCCGGAGAGAAATAAAAGGTTACCATCACTTTGTCAAAGACAGATGGCGCAATCTAAAGGTGGAAGGGTGGGGAATGTTTGCACTGAAAGAAAAATTGAAGCAAATAAAAATCGACTTGAAAGAATGGCACAAAAATAATACGGGGAACCTGGACGAGAAGATTAGAACGGTTAAATCCGATCTGAATAGATTGGAAGAAAAGGGAGAGAAAACTAAGCTGACAGAAGGAGAGATTCGGTTGAAGAGAGAGGCGGTGGCAACATTGCATAAATTGTCAAGATTGAAGAGTAGCATACAATACCAAAGATCAAGGGCAAGATGGTTAAAGGAGGGCGACGCAAACTCTAAGTATTTCCACGGTTATATTAACAAAAGAACAAAAAGAAACGAAATCTTACGCCTTGAAAAGGAGGGAAGACAGCTACAGGGGGTGAATGAGATCAAAGAAGCAATACAGGAACATTTTCAAGAACGCTTTGCGGCAAAGGAAGCGAGAGCCGTGCCAGTGAATTTGATCTTCAATAGCATCGAAGAAAGTGACAACGAAAATCTTATCCAAGAGTTTTCAGAAGAGGAAGTAAAATCGGCAGTGTGGGATTGTGACAGCGACAAAAGCCCGGGACCAGACGGAATAAATTTTGGATTCGTGAAAGAATTTTGGGAAGACTTAAAGGATGATTTCATGAGATACTTGCGTGAATTTCATCAAAATGGCAGGATCGTTAGAGGAGCGAACTGTTCGTTCTTGGCGTTAATTCCAAAAAAGACAAACCCAGTGAAAATCTCAGATTTCAGGCCAATATCATTAATCGGATGCATCTACAAGGTGTTGGCCAAGGTGTTAGCGAATAGATTAAAAAAAGTGATTGGCAAGGTCATCTCAGAAACGCAATCAACATTCATATCCGGAAGACAAATAGTGGACGACATTCTTATCGCTAATGAAATAATAGACGACGCTAGGAAGAGAAAAAAAGAGGTACTGTTGTTCAAGGTGGACTTTGAAAAGGCCTTCGATACTGTTAATTGGAATTTCATCGACTTCGTGATGGAAAGGATGGGGTTTTATGAGAAATGGAGAAAGTGGATTTCGGAGTGTTTAAGCACTGCTTCAGTTTCGGTGTTAGTGAACGGAAGTCCTACGAAAGAGTTTAAAATGGAACGAGGCCTTAGACAAGGCGATCCTTTATCGCCTTTTCTTTTCCTCATCGCAGCTGAAGGATTCGATGCGTTGCTGAATAAAGCGATAGGTGCAGGAAGATTTAAAGGTTATAAATTTGCTGAAGGAGATGATAGCTTCTCTCACCTTCAATACGCGGATGACACTCTAATTATTGGTGAAAGGAGTTGGTCAAACATTTGTTCCATCAAGGTGATCCTCAGGTTGTTCGAGATTATGTAGGGATTAAAGGTGAACTTCCAAAAGAGCTTATTGATCGGAGTAAACGTCTGCCAACAGTGGTTGGAGGAAGCAGCTAGACTGTTAAATTGCAAAACCAGTGTTGTCCCATTTATTTACCTGGGAATCCCAATTGGAGATAATCCGAGAAGGAAAGCTATGTGGCAGCCGGTCATCGAAGTGGTTAAAAAGAGGTTATCAAGTTGGAAAAGCAAACATCTGTCGATTGGTGGTCGAGCGATCATGATAAAATCGGTTCTGACTGCTCTTCTGGTCTATTATTTCTCCTTTTTTAAGGTGCCGGTAAGTATCATCTCGAAACTTGAATCTATATTCAAACAGTTCCTTTGGGGCGGATGCGAGGACAAGCGGAAAATCAACTGGGTTAAGTGGGACTTAGTATGTAGAAGCATTAAGGATGGGGGGTTGGGTATTAAGAATCTCGGGTCCTTTAATATGGCATTACTAGGTAAATGGAGGTGGAAAATAAATACTGTGAAAAATGGTCTGTGGTATAAGGCCTTGGTAAACAGGTACGGCAGAAATGTTGGAGCAGAGTGTAGCAACCCAAGAAACTCCTCTGTTTGGTGGCAGGACTTAGATCAGGTAGAGATAGGAAGTCTGGCCCATTCAAACAGTTATTCGGTGAGAGAAGTCTACGAGAGTCTCGAGGATAGGAGCCAACTCTTTCCAATTCAAAATTGGGAGAAGATTTGGTTAAAGGGTGTTCCGTTAAAGTCATCGTGTTTGATTTGGAGAGCATTTCAAAACAGGCTCCCGACTAAGGACAATCTAGTTAAAAGGGGAGTCTTATCTGAAAATCAATCTATATGCAGTGGCGGGTGCGGGGTAGAGGAGACAGTTCCACATATCTTCTTCGAATGTTATGTTTTTTCAGGTTTATGGAGCGAGCTTTGCAAATGGCTGGGAGTAAAGACTGCACTACATAACGACGGCTGGCATCATTTGGAACAATTTGAAAACCTTCTAGGTGGAGACAGTCGCAGAATTCAGCAGTTGAAAATTATATGGTGCGCGGGCATTTGGAACATATGGAAATGCAGGAACAACAAGATCTTTCGTAATAAAGCAATTGATTCCGAAAGAGTACTGGAAGAAACAAAGATCACAGCGTGGAACTGGCTCAGATTAAAAGCAAATACGATCGAAGATGAATTATCATTTTGGTGTATGAACCCGTCGGCATGCTTAGGCATACAAAACTGAGGCTTTCTCACTGCATAGGTTTGAGGAGTTGGCAATCTGTTGCAGAGATCTCGCTACATTTCCGCATTCGCCAGATGGAAGCGGTGGTGACACGCTGCAGGAACTAATTGTAGAAGACAGGATTGTGGAGCGCAGGAACTAACTGACGGTGCCGAAGTCAAACTCCTGTCGCGTGTCAAAATTATTCTGCTGCAATTCTCGGTCAGGGTGAAGAACTGATCTTCTGCATCATGTCATTTAGTTTGTTCATTTGAGGTTTGGTCCTGTTAAAATACAAACAGATCAAATTTGCATTGTAATAGGGAGTGGCTAGGCTGTGGTATGTTGTAATAGGGTGTAGAAATTGATGCTGGTGGTGGGGAGTCTATTTGCAATATTAGACTGCATGAGTGCAGAATGTGAATTGTTTCTGGTGTATTTGCTCAAGGCATATCTCATGCCAATTGAATGAATTTTTGCTGTTTCCAAAAAAAATAATGAGACTCTATTGCCCACATTTATCGATAATGTTTAAGGTTCTATATTTTCATTCCTTAATGACTCAAAACTTTTTAATTAAGAACACCATGGTTGTCATTTAATCCTTTGAGTCAACCCATCTAATGACAAAAATGTTGGTATCTGATGGTGGTGATTCAAGATATCTTGATGTCTATTACTAAAGAGTGTAATTGTTAATTCTCAATCTTCCAATAAAAGAAAACGTGATGCCTAATTATAGTTTTTTGATGCTTCAGCTTCATCAATATATTATGGTATGAATCTGAATATTCTGGTATGAATTTTGATATAATGCATTGTTTGAAAACATATGAATTATTAATATATATTTGATTCGTAAAATAAATAAACAAGCATGATGTAGTTTAGTGAATACATTCTTTCCTTGTAACCATGGTGACCATGGTTTGATTCTCACTTAAAGCAAAATTTTGGTGTTTTTTTTAGAATTTATATGACCTTGGTGATGAAGAAGATGACTAATTGCCAACTCAGCTGCCACGCGTTCATAAATAAACTCCGTTTGAGCAAGACGGAAAAGATTTTTTTGACACTATTTAAAAAATTAAAGGATCAATTTAGAACTTTTTAAAATTAAAGGATTAAAATAGACTTAGAAGTAAAGTTAAAGTACCAAAAATACTGTTTTCCCTAAAATTATTTATTTTCTTAAAAAAAAAATTCTTATAAACTTTCAGCCATCCATTGGATGAACATCATGAGGACCACTGCAGATATCCGCATGCGATGATTCGTTTCCTTTTTATGGATAGACTTTGTGTCTATATATTTAATCAACTATTAACTTTATTTAAAATCAAAGTTGTTATTTATTCAAATGATTTTAAATTATGTTATTTTTTATAAACGAGATTAAGTTTACTATTGATTCAAATATTTTTACAAATAAAATTAAATACAAAAATAATATTTGTTATTTGTATAGACGAGAAAAATTTATTATTGATTCAAATATTTTTATATATAAAACAAATTATATATATCAATTTATTATCTCTTTAGAAATAATAGATTCAACAATTTTATCATTTTTTCTTCATTTATTATTATTACATTTTGAAAACAAATGTGCATAGTAATTATACAAAACAAATTTTTTTTATCGCATATACAAAACAAATTTTAATCAAATAACAACTTATTATTTTGTTATATCACAAAATTTAAACAAATATAATGGGAACATGAAATTATTGATCAAAATATTGAATAATAATGAAACAATTTTATTGTTAACATAAATATTTATGAAAATAATGCCAAAATACAAATAATATTTATATAAAAAATATATATTATTGATTCAAATATTTTTATATAAACAAAAAATTATAGACACCGATTTATTATTTTTTTTAAAAATAATTAAATTTTTTTGTTGAACAATTTTATTTTATTTTTATTATATTTTGAATATACATGCGCGTAACATATAAGTACCCGTGCGAATTCATGAGTATTTTAATAGTTTTATAGATGTATGAATATCTATCTATTGACAAAATATTAATGGATAGATTAGATAACATTATCTTTTTAATGAATGAATTAAATTTATATATTTTTTAATTTTTTTAAATAAAATATTAATGAATTAATAAATTATTATGAATCATCCATTAACTAATCAATCCAATCCATTTTCATTGTAATAATTCTTTGACATTACTCAACATAGTAGTTTACTCAACTGTGTAGTAGTTTACTCAACATTTGGAAACTTATCTGTTACAAAACACATAACCAATAAGCAAGTAACCAACCCTCAATACTCAACTGGCCCCACATCCCACCAATCAAACCCTTTCTTCTTCTCACACAAATTTGCCACATTTCTCTTTCCTCTTTATCTCTCCTATGTAATTCACCATCTTCTCTCCCAAATCCGAAATCCTCGCTAAAAAATACACAATCTTACGACCAACCCATTCGCTGTCAATAACCCAAAAATATGACATCTCAGATCCTTCCCATAACCAATCATCAAACACCTAACGCTCATTCTTCTTCTCTTTATCCTCCTCCTCCTTCTTCTTCCGCTCTTACAATGTTGCTTAAATACGACGACGAAGAAAACCCATCCACGAGTCTCTTACACTCTTCCTCATTCAAAAACAACATGTCGATTAAGCCTCTTCTACCCAAGTCTTCAAGCTTCAACTCCTCAATCAATAACAACGACTCAATTGGCCCTGTTCCTTCCTTCTATCAGAAAACACGAAGGCGTGTTGCGAGTGAGGATTCACTCGCTTATGTTTCTAATGGTAGTTCTAATAGATCTTCCTTTGGACGTGATGTTAGACATGTTGCTTCCGAAACGTTTCTATTGACTCGTCTTGGATTGAAGATGCTGACGTATCTTGGGTATGAATTGAAATTCTTGATTCAGTTTATCCTGATTTGAATTTTAATTTGAATTGCGTGTTTTTTTTTATGTATTTCGCCCCTTTTGAATTTAGAATGTAATTAAGTGGTTATCATATAAGTCATTATAATAAAAGAAAATTAAACCAAACTGTTTCTATATAAACTATGAGCTGTTTCCTTTATGGAAATAAGCTAAAAGCTAAAAGTAGCTTATGAAGATGTCATAGGCTGTTTTCATAAGTTCTTAGAGGGTCTTACAAGTGCTTATGACAATAGGTTAGCTCAAATAAACAAATCCTATAGGCACTATATGTTTGAATTCAAACTAATTCAAAACTTGAGCCTCGTGTTTAAGCATTTTGAGTTGCAAGGAGATTCTACTTTCCATTTAATTATGTGGTCTCTAATGTTCAATCATGGGGGTTCATCAATGTGCTCTTTAAGGTTGAAGTAGTGTTTGGGTTAATATCATTGAAAAGAAGATGGGGGAAAATCTACTTAACTGTACATGTAAGCTGTTTTTATGAGTTATCTTGGGAAGCTTATAGTTGAAAAGATGATAGAAAATAGTCTTAGGTGGTTTGGGCATATAAAAAGAAGATCTGTTGATTCTTTTGTAAGGAAATTAGATCCGATGGAGAAGAGTCAAACAACTAGAGATAGAGGGAAGATCTAGAAAAACTATTAGCGAAACTATTATGAAAGATATCGAGATTAACGAATTGGATAGAGATATGGTCTTAAATAGAACATTATGATGGAATTTGATCCATGTAGCCGACCCCATTTAGCGGGATAAGGCTTGCTAGATTGTTAATCTTGGATAGCGGTGCGTAGCGCCGGACCCTCAAAATGCTATAGCGGCATAGTGGATAGCGGGATGACTATTATGGTGAGATTTAAAAACTAAGGTAAATACTTAATATAAATACAAAAATACTTAAAATAAGTTCCAACAACATACATAATGTCTTAAAAAACAAAAGTTGCAACATCATAAATAAATTCCAACAGCACCACAATATAAGTTCCCATCAAAATTAAATCATTAATGTGCTCAAAATGACTAAACCAAATTATACGCGTAAACAAACGTAAACAAAATGACTAAATCACATCCGTCTCATCTTCACTTCTAAGTTCCACCATATTAATATAATCTTGCTCATCACTTGATTCAATTTCAAAGTCGTTTTCTTCCACCTCTAACTCCTCAACTCCATAAGACACTAATGTAGCGAGTCTAGAGTTATGTCTAGTAACTCTTGCTGGTTCATTAGCCCAGCGGCATTACCAACAACTTCCCAAGTCAAACCCTCTTCTCCCAAAACCAAATAGATGAGGAATTAGCAAAACACGGGAGAAATAATTGTAAATGGTTGAGAAAGTTCAGAAAAAGATGAATAGGTGAAGATGAATGAGGAAGAATGGATGAGAAAGATCCACCACTTGTTGATTTTTAGGTTGAGAAGAATGTGGAAGAAGAAAATTTGCGAAGAGAGAGAAGTACAAGTTAGATCCACCACATGCTGATTTGAGTGAAGAGGGAATTGGAAATGACCTTGAGCATCACTAGGTGCTTTTATATTAGTCGAATAAAAGGGAAAATACCAATTTTCCTTGAAAAAAATTCAAACTTACAATATTGCCCTCATCTTCACAATAGCGGTCGGTAAACCGCTATAGCGCTGCTATTGCGCCGCCACGACATCACAAATAGTGGACGCTATTGTTCAAGTGCATTACATAAAAGCTAAAGCCGATTCATTAAGTTCTTCCAAATATTTAGGGTGTTTATGTGTCAAGTCCAAATAAGCTCTCTTCCTATTGCTCTCAAAAAAGGGGCACTATTGAAGACTCATATTGGGCTTACATTCTTGGATTATGCTGCTATGTTAAATATTTGGACATCACTACTTCCTTTGTGATGTTTGTTTATTTGTTTTCCACAAATATCTTGACATATGCCTGTTATGGATGCTTTCTGATCACTATTTCTCTTCAGGGTAGGCTATAGATGGATTACAAGATTTCTTGCCCTTGGTTGTTATTCTTTACTGCTTTTACCAGGCTTTATTCAAGGTTCGAATTCAGTCATCTATGGCATAACTATCCTGCATATAATCATATTTGCACAACATTAGTATCTCACATCAATAATCTGTTGGAGAATAAGTATTTTCCTTCTATCTTGTAGTTGGATATCATTATTTTTTCTCCAGTGAAATACGCAGAAGTATAGTTTATGGAGATAAACCACGTAATAGGTATGCTTTATTCATACTTTTTCTCTGCCTTCATAGTTGTAACTGTTGTAATTTTGATTAATAGCATGTTTCCTTTGCAGGCTTGACTTGTTTTTGCCTAAAAACATTGACGGGCCAAAGCCAGTTGTTGCTTTCATTACTGGTGGAGCCTGGATTATTGGGTATGCGACGCTCTTTTTTTTTTCTTCTGAATTTGTAAATTAGATGGAAATAGGTGTTTGACTAATTATTTTATTAGAGGGTATTACACTATTCATGGAGTTTTCTGTTTATATATGAGCTTCAATTCTTATTTATATCTTTTACTCAAAATAAAAGTTCACGATGGTGACATTGATGTTTAACTACATCATGATGGTGATAAGAAGGTTTTGATTAAATTGATAATATTCAACTCAAGAAAAAGAAGTTGACTATAATATATAATGTGTTTTTCAATTTATTATACCCTGTTATCAAATGCTTCTAGTTTCATTTATGAAGGGATTCATGTGTTTGTGTGTGTATAGACACATACATAAATTCACCTTCAAAACATGTAAAGTCATTTCAATCCTTACAAGTTTGGAAGTATTTGTATTTGTGCAGGTACAAAGCATGGGGTTCTCTTTTAGGTCAACAGCTTTCGGAGAGAGATATCATTGTGGCATGCATAGATTACAGGTGATTGTTTAATTTGTTCCTCCATTTTTGCAGCAGTATTATCTAATAGATGCAATCTGGTAGTATTAAAGTCAATATGGAGACAAATGTTATCCGCACTAATAGAGAATTTTTTTATTCTTCTGCTCATGGGTTATATTTTAGTCCTGATCTTCATGTTTTTAGTTTGAGCAAAAAATGGAGAACAATTAATCTTTTTATATCAAAAACTCTGTTTAGAACTATCAAATATTGTTTCATAATCAAATTTTGAACTGTCTCTTTGGGTTACAAAATTAGGCAGTCTCCACTGCGCTAGAACCCACTGATCAAAATGTTGGAATTGCTAAATCGGCATGTTCAGTACACACTCTCATCCTTCTGTCAAAAGTCAGTAATCAAATTGTAATGAAGTTACTAATTTGTGCACAGCAATTCTTTCAAGAGGACCAGATTATATATTTACTTCGATGTATTTCACACCTAACGTGACACTTGCGTAGTTAACATATCTTACCACCAACTCTGCTACACTTGTTTAACTGTAGTTGACGGAAAGACATAACTATGGGCATGTTGATAGTTGACTGACACATTCGGGGACTATTTGTAAACACTGATAATTTCAGAGACCAAAATTAAACAAGGCGCTAGTTTCAAGGGCCAAACTATCTATTTACTTGGGAAGCTAAAATCACCTATAGGATTATAATGAATCTATAAGCATCTGGTGTCATGGTTGCTTTAGAATGCCAAATAACATGATTTCGTTGCAAGAAAACTTCCCACGTCCATTACAAATTCCAATAAAAAAAGTTGTAATGCATAGGTTGTCTAGTGCAGTAATTTTTCCTTCAAAATGATACATGAATATAGATTTCATTTAGCTTACAAAGTGACAGGTTATCTGAATATTCCAAGGAATAAAACATAATATATTTGAGCTATTCAGGAATGTATGAAGGGGTATCGACTAGTGTGCGGACACAGGGTAGAGAGAAATGATTTCCCCATTACAACAGGTTGCATCAAAGGTCAACTCTAAGCCTTTACCTTTTTATTTTAATTTTGGATGTACTCACGGAACACATCCAACAGTGAGCATTGAGATGCATGCTTTTTGCTGATGATATGTATAGTCCAACTTGGAGAATCGAAGGAGGATTTAAATGAGAGGTTGGATACTTGAAGACGAGTTTTAGAAACACACGGCTTTCGCGTAAGCAGAAGTAAGACATTAGTGTATGGAATGTAAGTTCAACAAAAGGTGAAGCTTTTCTAACCTAGAGGTGAAAGTTGCAGATTATATCATCCCACAAGTCACGCTATTTAAATATCTTGGGTCTGTAATACAAAACGATGGAGAAATAAAAGGGGATGAAAACCATCGAATTCAAGCTGGATGACTGAAATGAAGGAGGGCTTCAGGGGTTTTATGTGACACATAGATACCGCTCAAGTTGAAGGGAAAATTTTACCGGACTACGGTGAGACCTGCGATGTTGTACGAGACAGAATGTTGGCAGTTAAGAATCAACGCGAGAATAAAGTAAGTGTAGTAAAGATGAGGGTGTTGCGTTGTATGTGTGGTAAGACTAAACATAATAAGATTAGAAATGACAATATTAGAGAGAGTGTTGGGGTAACACCTATAGTAGAAAAGATGGTTGAAAATAGACTTAGATGGTTTGAGCATGTAAAGAGAAGACTTGTAGATTCTATGGTAAGGAGAGTAAATTAGATGGAGAGAAATCAAACAACTAGAGGTAAAGGAAGTCTTAGAAAACTATAAGAGAAGTTATTAACAAAGACATCGAGGATTAACGAATTTGATAGAAGCATGGTACTGGATAGAACATTTTGGCTAACGTTGATCCACTTAGTGGGATAAGACTTGGTTGCTATTGTTATCATTGTTGTAGATGCAATTCTCAAATATCAGAATGAATAATATCAAGGGGTTCAATGCTTTTATCATAACAAGAAAATTGCACAATTATATTTAACTAACAATTACACTAGGAGAGAAAATTGCTCGGGAAAATAAAATAGAGACAAAATCACACTTGTAAGCAAAGTGAAATGAGACAATCCGAAATGCATATGTTGATTCCAAATCAAGATCTGAAATGGAAACTACTAAATTATTGAAAAAAGTGTGTCCCTTGCCTTTTTCTGCTTTCCATTTTAGTCTCATCTGATATATCTTTTTGTACAGAAATTTTCCACAGGCAACCATCAGTGATATGATAGATGATGCTTCCCAAGGTATCTCATTTGTATGCAACAATATTGCAGAATATGGAGGTGACCCTAACAGGTATATAACAGTTGTTTCATTGCGGGTCCTCTTTTTTCCCTTTCTCTGAAGTTAATGGATTCTCTTGATCACTGGTGATCGCTTCTTCATGTTTTTTTGCCTGCACAGAATTTACATAATGGGACAATCAGCTGGAGCTCATATTGCGGCATGTACAATCTTGGAGCAGGCAATCAAAGAGGCTGGTGAAGGAGAGACTACTTGGAGTCTTTCTCAGATTAAGGCGTATTTTGGTTTATCTGGAGGGTATGCAACCTGAGCACCTTCTGTGTTACATGAAAATTTTGATTGTGTATGCGACAGAATTTTGATTTACCGACATTAAAGGTCCTTATACCAGTAAATGAAACCAAAGACAGTATATTTTCAAGTCCATCATGCAATGATGGACTTAATCTTCAATGTATAAAAAATACATGCAATAATCACAGAATCTTCCAGTTATGGTTTTATAGTACTTAATGCTTATTGATTTTAGTATTTTACATTTGAATTTGCATAATTTATTTGTTTTTACTCCTTACCTGAAATCAGGTATAACTTGTTTAACCTAATAGACCACTTCCACAGTAGAGGCCTCTATCGATCCATCTTTTTAAGGTACACTCTTAATTAAAGTGAGGTTGTTTATAGTTAATAATACTATATGATTCTCTGTTTTTTGTTGTGTTAAACTTTCAAATGCCTGCTTTTATCTATTATTACAGCATAATGGAAGGAGAGGAATCAATACGGCGGTTTTCTCCTGAAGTAATGGTTCAAGATCCAAACATTGGAAATGCTGTTTCTCTAATACCCCCTACAGTTCTTTTCCATGGCACTGGAGATTATTCCATACCATCTGATCAAAGGTTTGAGACTCTTTTAAAAGGGTTTTAACTTATGTACTGACAATAGAAAACATCAATTTTTATAAATAGTTCGATGAATTTGTTATGACTCTTAGTTTTGCTGTTTGGTTCCACTTTGCATGACGGAGAATTGATTCTAGAGAAGTGTAATTGATTTTGACATGCTTAGATGTTTTCGAGTAGAATTGAGTCTAACATGAAGCTAGAATTTGAAACTTTTTCCTATAAAATTGATTGTCTTAAATTTACATGAATGCATCTGAACACAAAACAATGCAAAACTGTGTTATCATTGAAATATTTTAGGAAGAAGTTACCAACTTAATTGAATACAAGAAAGATTCAAGTAAGAATCACTTTTTGTATGCAAAAATTGGGGAACAAACGGTTGAACCCGTGCTTTATGAGATAGATTAATTTTAGTTCTGTTCAATTTTTGCTTTTACTTGTCTCAATTAGGCTTTAAGACTAGCTTAACCCTTCAAATTCGCAAGTCACAGTAAATATGATTTACACAATATAACTTCAAGACATGATATTCAATTTGTGTTATGAGTTGCATTTGAAGTATTATCATTTTGCTTTTTCTAAATTGAAGCATATTGTTGTGCAGCAAATCATTTGCTGAAACTCTTAAAAAATTAGGAGTCAAAGCTGAATCAATTTTATATGAAGGGAAGACTCATACAGATGTGTTTCTACAGGTAATTGAATCGACATTAATTCTATGCCTCTTTTTTATGATAATCTATGCTATATATTAAATGCAAGGAATATCAATATATTCCAAAGACGTAGGTCCTGTTTGGATAAGCTTATCAATTGTGCACTAGAATCACCCTATGTTAAAATAGATAGATGGTGTGGAATCAAATGTGCTGGGATATTTATATCAAATGTCAATGCTTTTTCAGGATCCTATGAGGGGTGGTAAAGATGATATGTTTGATGATTTAGTAGCATATATTCATGCTGGCGATCCTGAGGCTCTTTCCAAAGATGCAACGGCTCCTCCAAGAAGAAGACTTGTACCAGAATTCATGTTAAAGTTGGCTCATTCTGTCAGTCCTTTCTAGCCCACTAATAGAATTAATTGATCGTCAAATTGGTTTTATTCTTTTCAGCTTTGTACATAGCTGTAAAAAAAAGTTTAGTTAAATAGATTTTTTTAATCTATTAGTCTTTATTTAATAGGTATGTTAGAAAAAGAAATTGTATTACTAATGGAAATACAATAACTATTACAGAAGATGAACTCTTGCAATTCAAGAGCTAAGCACCTTAGAGAAGATACAATTTTCTCTCTGTCTAAACTATTATAGCTCATAACTGAATAATTCCCAACCCTTCTCTCTTGTTATCCCTATTCTTTATATGACTATCATTTTATTCTAATTCTTTTTCATCTGATTTAATTGTGAAAATGTTTGTATGAATCAAATTAAAGTCTTTTTGAAGATGATAAGTATTAGAAAGACAATTTATACGGTATGTATCCAAGTACTCGGGAAAAAGAGGAATACATATCCAACTAGTTCTTTTTCATTTAAATTAATTGTGAAAATATTTTTTGTTTAATTAAAAAATATTTTATTTTAATTTGAAAAAGCATATTTGATTTTTTTTTTATACTAAAAGACTTGTTAATTTTTATATTATTTTTGTTAATATTAAATAAAGGATCCACTAAAAAAATTAAAACAAATAAAGAAATTTACCATATAAGAAAGCAAGACGCACTGGAAAATATCATTTCACCCTTTGCTCTGATTGGTCATAAGCTACTGTTTGGGGGTTAAACATGTCAAGCAAAAATAGAACTAATTTATTAACTTTCCAACAAAATTGGTGATGTTTTTTTTCCAAACCCACAACCAAATGCTCTGATTCAGTTTGTATCCAACTTCAAATTTCCTTAACTCCCCATCAACGTTTCTGCCCATTTCAAAATGCTAACATCATGTCAAAAAACCTACTCTCTGCTTCCACGTCATATACCTTCTCTCATTTGCTTTAACGTCTCTCATATTTTTATCTTCTTTCGAAAACCCGGTACAAAATACCATTTGTGTTGCTTTAGATCTACGAAACACCTGCGATAATGTTGTTGATATTTTTTGATGTTGTAGGTTTCGATAAATTAGATCTGGTTAATCTATAAACTATTTCGTCAACAAGTTGTTGAGAAGTTACATGAGTTAGTTACACGACATCGTTTTGGATTTTGTTTTGTTTGTGTTTCCTGATATATGATTTATCTGAGAAGTTAGATCTTGTTCTGGACTGGACCAATAGTCAGACATAGCCCAATCCACTTCTGCTCCAGAACGGCCCAATTGCCTAGGTCCAATCCACTAACGGACAAAAGTTACCTTTCTGCCACTCGCACCGGGCAAGAACTACATTGCTCCTCCCCGGAAATGTTGCCCGTTACGCACGGCTTCTCCACTCCCCGAACAGATGAGGGCATGTGCCCGAAACTACGCTTATGTCCGACATAACGGCTAGTTTCGGGCACCCTGCCCGACATAACGGCTAGTTTGAGCAGTTACCTATTCTTCAGGAAAACGGTTATTTCGCCCCGAAAATAGGACCGTTGGCCACGCATTGGGGGCTCTATATAAACCCTCTCGCT
The DNA here is from genome assembly GCA_022829125.1 of Lathyrus tuberosus. NCBI lineage: Eukaryota > Viridiplantae > Streptophyta > Magnoliopsida > Fabales > Fabaceae > Lathyrus > Lathyrus tuberosus. The sequence goes on from JALAZF010000212.1 coordinate 7,906,319, forward strand.
TGAGAGGGTCAGGTATCCAATATTCACCCTACGAACTAATACTTTGTACTTTCCCCTTTTCTCTGACCCTTTCTTACTTGAGCGTCGGAGTGCCTTGCAGGTACACCCCCCTCCTCCTCTCCATTTGTCCAACATCTCAGACGTTCTTGGTGGCCCACTTCAACAGGATTTGATCCAGCCTTCACGATCAGTGGCGCCGTCTGTGGGAATCATTGTTCTCCCCATCTTTCTTTCCCCGGAAACCGAAGATCAAAGCAAATTTCAAGATCATCATCATGGCCTCTCAAGATCACGCCAAAGGTGCTCTCCAAACCGCTGTCCCCCCGTCAACAAGACTGACGTTGATGGCCCATCATCTCTTCTCCAAGATGCCCGTTTTCTGAGGGACAGGGCCACAACTTCTCCTTCCTCTACCCCTTCTGACCGCAACAACGATCAGCCTTCGCTGGACATCCAGCTCATTCCTGTTCCGCCCAACACCGACCCGGCCGTGGCGGCCCTCGTGGAGGCGATCAACAAAACCAACACCCTGATCCTGCAGCAGAACGAAAGGATCAGAGCATTAGAAGAGTCAAACCGTCCAAGATCCCCTCCTCCGAGGAGGAACCAACGACGATCAAGGAGCCCGCAGCCCCGGAGAGATATCGACCGAAGACTGCGCCAAGAGCCTGACCCTCACGCCGTCCAGAAGCGTGACCAGGTTTCCCCGCGTAACCAACACTCTCCTGGCCACAAGAGGACCCGAAGGAACGAGCGGTCACCCCCGGTCAAGTCTAAAGGCCAGGCCCGCTCACCTTCTCCCCGAAGGAACCGCTCACCTTCTCCCCGAAAAAACCGTCGCCGCGAGCGTACCCTTCGGTCCCCGTCATTCACCAGTTCCAGCAGCGACGATGAGCCTCGCGGCCCATTGTCCCAGGAAATCCTGGTTACCCGTCTCCCTAAGGGCCTGGAGAAGCCCCCGTCACTGGGCACGTACGACGGGACTATTGACCCCGATGAGCACATCTAGAACATCGATGCACTATTGGACTACCGTGGCGTACGGGGCGCCATCAAGTGTCGGCTATTTCCGACCACGCTCCGAAAAGGGGTGATGACGTGGTACAAGCAGCTGCCCGAAGAGTCCATTACCTCATGGAGGCAACTGGGTAGAATGTTCTCACGGCATTTCACAGCTTCTCGCCGTCACCCTAAGACTGAGGACTCACTTGGAGCCATAATCCAAGGAAAGGACGAACCTCTCCACGCATATATCGAGAGGTTTAACAAAGAAGCAATACAGGTCCCTACAACGGACGAGATGAAAAAGTTTCTGCTCGAGCAAGGACTCCGCCCGGGCTCCGAGTTTTCTAAAGCCGTCGACCTCGCACCTCCGAGGAACCTAGATGCCCTCCTCCTCAAAGCCCAATCGCACATTCAGTACGAAGAAAAGGTTGCGGCCAGCAACGTCCGAGCATCACGCCATCAGGAGAACGCTCTGGCCTCCAGGGGAAAGGAAGCCTCAACATCTCACCGAGGCGAAAGGAGACGCGAGGACCGTCCTCGAGACTCCCGCGACAGCAAGGGACCCTCCGGACGATTCCACGACTATACCCCCTGACCGTCTCCAGGGAAAAGATATTGTCCGAGTGTGCGAATTCAGAATTCAAGCAGGTAGGGGTCCGCTTCCCCAAACAACTGTCGGCCAAACCCAAAGCCGACAAATCAAAGTACTGCCGTTTCCACAAGAGTCACGGCCACACTACTGAAGACTGCATCCATCTGAAGGATGCTATCGAGATACTGATCAGGGACGACCACCTAAAATAGTTCGCGAAGAAGAAGGACACTCCTCGGCAGGACGCCCATGAGTCCAAGAAAATAGAGGAAGAGGTACCCTCCTCGGAAGAGGCCAACATCCAGGTCGCTATGTCCATATCGCGACCGGAGGACTTCTACGTCCCAGACAAGCTCAGCGCCCCTGCTTATTTCGCGGCCCACAGTCCGTGGGAGACGTTTCCCTCCGCCATGGTTATCTCTGGCAGAGGCTTCAACAAAGTCATAGTGGGCTCTGTGAAACAAAAATTCGAGCATCTGATCAACACAAGCTCCAATAAGGTGACCACACTCGATCAGGCCCAGAAGGGCTCTATCCCCATCTCCTTATATCGGGAAGAGCTTCTCGGGGGATCTCCAAACTCGAGCATACCTTTGCTCATCAGAGCCCGAATGGCGAACTTCGACGTTCGCAGAATCCTCGTCGACCAGGACAGCTCGGTCGACATTATGTACTCCCAGCTGTTTTCAACACTTCAGCTGGACGAATCACACCTTACCCCCTATGTTGGGTCTGATTTACAGGGATTCAACGGATCAGTGACCAAGCCATGGGGATACGTCGAACTGATCGTAACCTTTAAATCAGTTGAGACGACCAGATCCGTCAAGGTACAATTTCTGGTAATCGACTGCCCGTCGCTTTACCAGCGCATATTCAGAAGACCAACTCTGGCCGAGTTAGTAGCCGTGCCTTCAACAGTCCACCTCAAGATGAAGTATTACACTTCAAAAGGGATGGTCGTCACCCTCCACGGCGACATCGAAGCTGTACGATGGTGTTTCGAAGCAGCCACAAAGGGGCTCAACGCCATTGCATCCAAGCCAAAGGTATCAAGCAAGCCAGGCTTGCCCAGCAGCTCCGAGGTAGCCAAGCCTCTGCGTCAGGTCGACTCCATCGACCTCGACAGCCGCTTCATCGAAAAAGACCAACAGGAGGACCGAGCAGCTTCCACCAACTCGTCCAGCAGCAGCTCCCATCCAATGCGCCCAATCCCGGATGGCAACTTCGAGCTCATTTTGTTCGGCGATGACCCTCAGCGGGGAGTGAAGATTGGAGCAGACCTGCCGGACATCGCGAGGAAGCAGCTCAAAGCATGCCTCCGTGAGAACGCCGAACTCTTTGCCTGGAGCGCCGCCGAGATGCCCGGTTTGGACCCGTCCTTCGCCTGCCACCAACTGACAATTGACCCGACCGTCAAGGCCATAGCACAACGTAGGAGAAAGCAGTCTCCGGAGAAAACGGAGGCTGCAGAAAAAGCTGTAAGGGACCTCCTCGAGGCCAAATTTATCTCGGAGGCCAAGTACACCACTTGGCTGTCCAACGTTGTACTTGTAAAGAAATCTAATGGCAAATGGAGAATGTGCATTGATTACACTGATCTTAATAAGGCATGCCTGAAGGATGCCTATCCCCTCCCCAATATTGATATACTTGTTGATAATTCTGCTGGTTTTAAACTTTTATCCTTCATGGACGCCTACTCGGGCTATAATCAAATTCCAATGGCGATGGACGACAAAAAATACACGGCCTTCATGACCGAGTCAGACAATTATTACTACAACGTAATGCCCTTCGGCCTGAAGAACGCCGGAGCGACCTATCAAAGAATGATGAACAAGGTCTTCCGGGGAGAGATAGGCGACATGCTCGAAGTCTATATGGACGACATGATCGTAAAATCCCACGAGGAAACCGATCACACTGCCCATTTAAGGAAGGTCTTCGAACTGGCCAGAAAATACAAAATGCGTTTTAACCCAGAGAAGTGCACGTTCGGTGTCTGAGCAGGAAAATTCCTCGGCTTCTATTTAACGGAGCGAGGAATTTAAGCCAATCCCGATAAGTGCCGAGCATTCTCCGAGTTTCCAACGCCTAAGTCAAAGAAATCCATCCAGTCCCTCAACGGGATGCTCGCGTAACTATCTCGTTTCGTGGTCAAATCTGCCCAGCACGCCTCACCGTTCTTCAAACTCCTCTGCAAGGAGGCAACGTTCGAATGGACCGAGGAATGCGACAAGGCTCTTCTCTATCTGAAACAGGCGCTCTCAGAGCCAACGATCCTCTCTCGCCCGGACGATGGCGAAACTTTGTACTTATACCTCGCCGTTGCAACCGAAGCAGTGAGCGCCGCTCTCATCCGCGAGACACCTGACGGACAGAAGCCCATATATTTCACGAGCAAAGCACTACAAGGACCGGAGTTAAGGTACCAACAGATAGAGAAAGTGGCTTTGGCCCTCATCAACGCAGCCAAAAGATTAAGACACTACTTCCTAGCCCACACGATCATGGTTCAAACAGATTAACCCATAAATCAGCTGCTGGGACGACCAGATATGGCCGGTCGAATGCTCAAATGGTCACTTGAACTGTCCGAATTTGAAATCCAATATGAAAGCAGGAAAGCCCTCAAGGCCCAGGCTCTGGCCGACTTCGTCGCAGAAATGACGTTCGCAGACTCCCCCGCGAGCGAAGCCTGCAAATGGACCATTTTTGTGGACGGTACCTCCAGCTCGGCAGGAAGCGGTGCGGGCATCATACTGGAAAGCGACGAAGGAATCATCGTTGAAGTGTCGCTCACCCTGTCTTTCCCAACCTCTAACTACCAGGCTGAGTACGAAGCCTTCCTAGCTAGGTTACGTCTAGCCGAGGACCTGGGCGCATAAGAAGTTGTCATTTGCACAGATTCACAACTCGTGGCCCTTCAGGTCTGAGGAGAATATCAAGCCAAAAACGAAAACTTAACCGAATACTTAGCCCTGGTCAAAAAGGAAATGGCGAAGTTCACAACGGTAGAAGTGAAGCATGTTCCCCGCAAACACAATGTCCGAGCTGATGTTTTATCCAAACTAGCCAGTACAAAGAAGAAAGGCGGAAACAAGTCCGTCATACAGGAGGTACTTCCTCGACCCAGCATCGAGAGGGCCTCCCCGACCCTCGACGTACAGGTGATCGGCGACAACCACTGCTGGATGACCCCTGTCTACAACTACCTCGCCAAGGAAGAACTCCCGTCCGACCCCAAGGAGGCCAGCGTGGTTAGGTAAAGAGCCTGCTCCTACGTCCTGGTCGAAGATAAACTCTACCGGCGAGGATTTTCCATTCCACTGCTCAAATGCGTCGAGGAAGAAATGGTCGCTCACATCTTGCCTGAAATCCACGAAGGAATCAACGCCTAACATCTCGGAGGAAGGTCTCTTTCCTGAAAGGCCCTCCAGCAGGATATTACTGGCCGACCATGCAGCGCAACGCTAAAGAACACGTGAAGAAATGTGATAAATGCCAACGACACGGGGACATGCACCTGGCTCCACCTAACGATCTCAAGGCTATGTCCTCCCCGTGGCCATTTTCCTGGTGGGGCCTAGACATCCTAGAACCCTTCGTAGTAGGATCAAATTAGAACAAATACCTAATAGTGTGTGTGGACTACTTCACAAAATGGATAGAAGCGGAGGCCCTGGCCAAAATAACTGCCCTCAATATACTACGTTTCTACAAATGAAACATCCTCGCACGTTTCGGCATCCCCAAGCGATAGTAACAGACAATGGGACACAATTCACAGACAAGAAGTTCCAAGACTTCGTTGCCCAACTAGGCACGAAGCAACACTTCGCGTCCGTCGAGCACCCTCAATTAAACGGGCAGGCTGAAGCAGCTAACCGGGCCATCCTTCGAGGCCTCAAACGAAGGTTCGACGAAACAAAGAAGGCCTGGGTCGAGGAACTACACAGTGTCTTATGGCCATATCGCACAACTCCACACTCTACAACCGGGGAAACACCTTTTCGTCTAGCATACGGGACCGAGGCTGTAATCCCCATCGAAGTTCATGTACCCTCCAGGCGGACAGAGTCGCCCCTAGACGAGGAGATGAACGACGAATCATTAAGAGAAGAACTCGACCTCATCGAGGAAATACGAACTGGGGCAGCCCTCCGCGAAGCCGCATTAAAACAAAAAATTACAATCAGGCACAACGCCAAGGTGATACGACGAGAGTTCGACGTGGGAAGCCTTGTTCTAAGGAGAAACCACAAAGACTCTCGCGAGGGCAAACTAGCCGCCAACTGGGAAGGACCCTACCGTGTCCGAGTAAAAACGGAGAATTGGGCCTATTACCTAGAACATCTCAACGGGGAAGAACTTGCTCGACCATGGAACACCAAAAAGCTAAAACAATACTATAGTTAAGGGCCTAATTCTCAGTTTGACTCGTCATGACAACGAACGTCAGCTACCGACCACTATGCACGCCTAGGTACAAGTGTCGCATACCAATAAAGCAGAACCCCGCTCAGTAACGGGCCGAGTATCTGTTCGACAGCGGTCATTAATCGAGCATCGCCGTCGTCAAAGTACCATGACTGGCAGAACCCTAGCTCGTGATGGGACGTTCATGCCGCGAACTCAGGCCTCAAACGTGACCTGAGCTCCACACCCCCGCCAGGATATTCCCCGACCGTTCGACCAGTACCCCTCACTGACGAACACATCTACAACGAGCAATCCCCTGAAGCTTCACATAAGTTAAATACTCCCTATCACGGGCAGACATACATTCACAATGAGCATGAATATAACACTTAGCAGAAAATAAAAGCAAGTAAAACCATGCAAATAACAGAACCGGCCACCAGGACCTGACACATAATTTAAGTATGATAAATGGCCACTAGGACCATGATTGTACTGGATTACATAGACCGGGGGCCATGCCCCCAAAATAGGTTACAACAAATACACGACACGCAGGCCGGACAAATTACAACAACAAAAAGAAAATCCCTCACTCATCCATCTGGTCGGCAGGCTCGGGCTGAGGCTCCTGGTTATCCGCGGGTTGATCCTCAGCATTCTCTTCAAGAAGGGCGTCTGGCATAGCGATCTGGCCATCTTCAACATGCGCCAGATAATGAGTACCCTCAGTAGAAATGTCAAGTCCAGGGTTCACCACCCGCAATTGAGACACGACATTCTTGAAGGATTTATCCGCAATGACGATATTATCATCCTCGGCCGCCAAAATACGGGCAACTAGCTCGGACCTTGTCTTCAGTTCCTTCACATCCTCGGGTTCATCTTCACCCGGGACATTGACAGCCCTCAGCTGCTGGACCAGCTCCTCAGTCGCCTTCTTCTCCGCCGCCAGCATAGAATTCTCCTTCTTCATCCTGGCCACCTCCTCGTCAGCCTTCTTCCGGGCATCTCCAGCACTCTTCACCTCTTCCGTAAGAGATGCCACGGCAGCCCGAGTAGCCTTGAGCTCAGACTCAGTTGCAGAGTCCCCTTCAGTGTATATGGCCGCCATTTCCAAAACTCTGACCAGTGTAGAGGCATCTTGGGCCACCAGCGCCCTCTTGCTCGGACGGTCCATGCTCTCCAGCCGAAGAGATTCTGCCCGCGGTACGATCAGGGAGTTCCCCTCAAAGTATCTTCTATCAAGTATGCAAGGAGGAAGCTCAAAACTCCCTTTCTCTGGGGCCCGGCTGAGATCCACGGCGTCGTTGGCCCTCAGCCACTTAGTTCGTGAGGTCAAAGGCATGGGAGATCCCCGGGGAGCAGGAGTGGGAGAAGAGGCCCCCGCAGCAGACTGAGCAGGAGTGAGAGCACGCGCATTAGCAAATCGAGACTTCGGCGGAGCCGTTTCGGACTTGTTCCTCGCAAGAGCATTCTTCACCACCCTCTCATGAGCCTGAGGCATCTCACCTGCACAAACAGAATACGAGCATGTTAGATACGTGAAAAGAAAATAGTCTGGGCAAATCAAAATAAATAAGACTACCGAATAATTTATAAGCCTCAGCGGGAGTCTTGCACTCCAAAAGCGCCTTGACGTTAATGAAGCGGTACTCCACCCTCTGGCTTCCATCCTCCACGAAGATGGGGTCACCCTTCTTCGTCCAGCATTCAGCAAGCCGGAAGGAGTTGACGTATTGCACTAGCGTCTCGTAAGCAGCGGCATCCTGCCCGTCTAGGTTGTTCGGCTGGAGGACGTACTCATTGGGCTCCTTGGTGAAATGGCCAGGTCCCCAGGGGATGGGGAACTTGTATACTCTCTCCCCGATGAACTTCCCAGCCTCGTCACACAGCTCGTTTCCCTCATCGTCGACCTCGATCTCCCAGAGATAGGTTCTGTCCTGGGCAACTTCTGATACGGGCTCAATGATGTAGTACCTCTCCTTAAACGTCCGTATCGATTCAGAGAAAGGCTTGAATAGCTTGCGAGGCTGCTTCAATGAGACCCAGTCGTACTTCCTCCCCGACAGCTACCGTTGAAGGTGGAAGACTGTGAAGAACAAGGGAAGAGTAGCCCCAATCTTCAAGAAATCACAGGTAAGCTCAAACGCACGTATGAAGGCCAATGAGTTCGGGTGCAGCTGCATAGGGGCCAACTTCAAGTGCACAAACACTGATTGCTGAAAATTAGTGAACAACATTCTCAATCCCAACTCTTTGAAGGCATATTCTTACATAGTGAAGCGATCCTCGAAATCTGTGCAGACCCGATCATCCTCGGAGGGAAAGTGTACCTTCCACTCCCCCTCTGGTCCGACTTTCGTAAAACCATCCCACAAGTACATGGCGAAGGTGGACCCATGCTCTGCTGGTTCAGCCACCTCCCACTCCTCCGCGGAATTTTCAACGACATCCTCTTCCGTATCTTCCATTCCCTCTTCTTCCCCGATCTCGCTAGGGATACTTGAGGTGGTCGAACCACTGCTGTCCGAGGAACTTGCTTCTTCCTCGGACGAGTCCAGGATAATTTCTCCATCTGGCCCGGTCGCCATATCGATCACCTGAAAAGCAGAGAAAAAAGTGAATTCGAAAATAGATCAAATCTACCCTTCCACCGCTAGTCAAGTGAAAGGGCGCGCAAAGGGCTGAGCACAACATCCCCGACCTAAGCCCTAACATCAAAAGAAGAACTCAGAAACCTCCCCGCGAAGAGACGCTCGAGACAAGTCGAGGAGCTTCCCTGTGCTCATACCCAGTTTCCGCTTGAAGCTTCACCGAAAACCACAAAGCTGCACCGGAATCTGGGGGTATTCGACCGGATAATTCATCACCAACCCAGAAGGTGAAAAATCACGACGGTTACACATGCATCGTCATCGCAACGACGCCGTGAACCGCCTTCCTCACTAAAACATACTAAAAAGTCCGGCGACGCGTAAGAAGTGGAAAATGGTGCAACCACCGTCCACCACCAACAATCACCGGAAATCAGTCTATTTCATCTCCTAAACCTAAACCTAACCGCATGCAAGACTACAAACAACCGTCAAAATGGGTAAAAAAGCACAGAATAAGCAAACTTACTTGATTTAGAAGATGAAAAACGGTTCCCCAAAAGTTGATGCGGTGGCTGGAATGGCAGACGACGGTGACGGGCAGGAATTCTGAAGAAGACGAAGAGAAATCAGAGCGAAAAGTTCAAAATGGAACGAGTTTCCCCCTTTTATACAGAGGGGCACGTGCAGCGGCACGCGCTCGTAGGTCATGATGGCTATTAACTAGCTATCATTACCTAGTAACTGCTACACGAAGCTCTAGGCACACGTGGTGCCCTAACGTTTCCAATTCTGACTAACCGTTAGTCTCCCCACACGACGGGCAACACGTTCACGGTCATGAATGCCACGGACACCAGGGATCACAGGCACCATGAGACCCTCCCCCATCACCAAACGACGACTTCACGCTAGCTCCCCGGAGCAACGAGCAGTCCTTAAGTCATCACTCCCAGGCTCGGGAGCAACGACTTAGGGGGCTCCTGTTCTGGACTGGACCAATAGCCAGGCATGACCCAATCCACTTCTGCTCCAGAACGGCCCAATTGCCTAGGTCCAATCCATTAACGGGCAAAAGTTACCTTTCTGCCCCTCGCACCGGGCAAGGACTACATCGCTTCTCCCCGGAAATACTGCCCGTTACACACAGCTTCTCCACTCCCCGAACAGATGAAGGCATGTGCCCGAAACTACGCTTATGCCCGACATAACGGCTAGTTTCGGGCACCCTGCCCGACATAACGGCTAGTTTGGCCAATTACCTATTCTTCAGGAAAACGGTTATTTCGCCCCGAAAATAGGACCGTTGGCCACGTGCTGGGGGCTCTATATAAACCCTCTCGCTTGAGAGGGTCAGGTATCCAATATTCACCCTACGAACTAATACTTTGTACTTGCCCTTTTTCTCTGACCCTTTCTTACTTTAGCGTCGGAGTGCCTTGCAGGTACATCCCCTCCTCCTCTCCATTCGCCCAACATCTCAGACGTTCTTGGTGGCCCACTTCAACAGGATCTGATCCAGCCTTCACGATCAGATCTATAGTTTGATTATGTGAATATAAGTTTTTTCTCTTATTTTCCAGCAAGTATGTGGGATGACAATTGTACCCATCCCCAGTGGATACCCGCAAAAATTACCCACAACGGGTAGGGTAAAAATCTGCAAAATGGACACGGGCACGGACAATTACACACTAAAATAAGCGGGTAGGGTGTGAGTACAGGTACCTTAGTACCCATCCCGCCCTATACACGCACTATATATATTTATTTATTTTTATTTTCATTATTATGTACACATGTTAATCTAATTTTTTTATTAAATATATCACTATCAAATTTCTACGCATTTTAATATAAATGTTTGTATATTTTTTATCTCAACAATAACATTCTCAATTTTTTTAAATGTTAAAAAAAAATAAAATGACATGATAAATTATAATTGATCGATCATTTTTATTAGAAATGCGGGGTAAACGAGTCCCAGTATGGGCACTTAGGTACCCATAGGGTACGGGTACAAACATTAGTGCCCCAGGAGGGTATGGACTCGGGTATAGGGATTTTTTTAAACTGCAGGTTTGGGGACAGGTACTATGGTATCCTGCCCAAACCCTGCCCATTGCCATCCCTATATATATGAGATTTGAAGCTGAAAAATACTAGAAAGGTCTGTTAAAGGTTGTTGTCTTTGCTTTTATAGTTTATGTGAGTCTATAACTTTCACAGTGGCAGACCTACCTTGGGACCTAGGGTGTCCATGGCCACTCCAAAATTTTGATAATATTTTTTTAAATTAGGTATAATATACAAATTCTTTATCAAATATTATATGTGTATAATTTAATGCAAAATTGAAATATATTGTTTCACTTAGTCGAGTGGTAAAGTTTAGCTTTTTCAGCTATAGGTCACATGATCAACTCCCCATGCCTTACAATATGTTATACTCTTGTGTATTTAACAAATAATTTTTTTAATATTTGACAAATCCTCCTCAAACTTCTATACATTTAATCCAATCATTAAAATTATTTTAATGGATAGATATACAATTCATCCATAAAATTAATTTCACTTTTAATTTTAATACAATTAAATTAATTTCAATTTTAATTTTTATACCATTCATCCTTAAAATTAATTTCAATTTTAATTTTTATACCATTCATCCTTAAAATTAATTTCAATTTTAATTTTACACACTAAATATTTCAACCTAGTACACACAAATTGTTTGATTGTTGTGTTTTTTCCTCCCATCTTTATGCACAAATTGATTAGTTGTTATATTTCACACTAAATACTTTCAACTTATATGAAATCAATGAACAAATAACATATAAAAAAGAAAACTTATACAAAAAAAAAAGAGTTTATTCATAAAATCAAAATATTACAATATGAAAAGTAATATTGCATTGACAATTATTCGGTGATTTTTCAAAATATATCAATAAATTTTTACCATAATTTAACATATTATTTCACACAAAAACCTATAAATATATCTTTTAAAAATTTAATTTTTACTAAGAAGAACATAAAATGAGAATACGATTTCTAATATATATATATATATATGTAAAGTACCTGGAAATCCACTTATTACCCTTTTGATGAAAGGTTTTAACTTTTCTAATTCCATGGGCAAAATAAACTTTCTGACACCTTGCTGCAATCAGGTTAATTTAGCAAAACCAAAAATCACTTCTTCTCTTCATTTTCTCTGGCTTCTTCTCATTTTCTGATCTATCCACATCATGCCTGATGCAGAAGCTACAGAAATTCACCCACCAACCAAATGCAAAAACCTAAACCTCCATACCTCACTTTCTCTCCTCTCTGATATCAATCCCATCCCAAAACGACATCGCCTTCTTCCTCCATCTTCCCCTCCAACTTTCTTTTGATGTTTCATTCTTCTTCTTCGTCATCTTTGTCGCTGTGATCTTCACGCTCGGCAAGTTTACGTAAAGGAATGGTTGGGGTTTTGAATTAAACGACTCTTTTGGGTTGTTGATGGATTTGGGATTTAGGTTTTGGGAGGGAAGAGATTTCGGCCAAATTGGACGGAATAACAAATCAAACCGCTTAGTATGTGAGTTAATTTATCACTGTGATTGAAATTATTCTAATCTTTTGATTATATTACATTGTAAATTAAAATAGTGCATCTGAAAGCTTTTGATAGGTACGTCTGATGGATTCATTAAGGCATGGAATGTGGCAAAGAGAGTTGTTTGTGACCTTAACACAACTGAAGCATTTCCAAGGTATTTCCATTGTAAATTTTTTTCAGGTTTGTGTATTACTTTCAACTGCCTAACACATGTGTATGTGATTTACAGTGTATTGGACATAAAGTGCAGCCGTGTTGAACCTATTTGCAGCAACATCTGTAGGGTATGCATCAAAATTTATGTCGTGCAAATTGCATAACATATGCGAAGGACTTGCCGTGTTGTTTCTTGAATTTTGCATTTTTTGATGATTGAAAGTTGATTGAAGTATTACTTTGTTGGACAATTTTCTATCTCTCTATTCTGAAAATACCTTTAAGTGTTTATGTCTACTGAATGTTTCTTGTGTTATCATTTAGTAATGTTTTACTTTTCAATTTCTTTCCTTTTTTTTAACCATCGTCAAGGAAGTAGGCTCAAAGAGAAATAAAATTAAAATAGTTTTTGTCAATATGCTTATTGTAAAAGAATTTATGGATATATAAATGACAAAAGGTTCTCTTGAAAAGTCGGGTGCTGGAAACTTCCTTATTGTCATATTGGATCCAATATTTATATTTCTTTGTGGTTTTTGCATTAGTGATTCAATATGTGTTTTAATTCTCAATATGTGTTTGATTTTTAGGCTTGATATGATGATGCCATTGTGAGAGTAAGTTGTCTGTTGGATATTCATCCGATTTAAGGAATTTGTTAATGTATGGAGAGAATATCAAAATGTAGTTCAAGAGGCAAATGTTTCAACTATACAGGATAAAGTAATTCATACTTTCTCCATCAAAACTGGATGTAAAACTATATCTTGAGACATTTGCCACGATGAGGTCACTTCTGTTCCGGTAAAATGCTTTTGTGTTAGCTAATGTTAGTGTTTTTTACTTTCTAACAAAGTTACTACAAAGAATATATCCAAGCTTTACAAAATGTTGCTAATAATGTAATACCCCGTATTATCTAAAGGCTCAGTTGGATATCAGATGAGATCAGATGAGTATCTATGTGCTCTATCTTTGATTAATTGGAATAACAGAATTCTCTAAGTGTTTTAAGTATGGTCAGTGGGAATCAATAGAGCAACTGGAGAACTCTGAAGAGATCAATTATTTAATGAAATAGACAGATTGATATTTATTAGTTCAAGAGAGTATTTGAAGGTAACTCTAATAATTGATCAATTGGGTTGAGATGACAAAATATCAATTGGAGATATTTTACCCTGTTGGATTATATTATATATATATATATATATATATATATATATATATATATATATATATATATATATATATATAAGAAAAGAAAAAGATAGAAAAGAAGAAGGGAAAAAAAAAAGGAAGAGAAGGAAAGAAGAGAAAGAGAGAAAGTGGAGAAAGATGAAGAAGAGGAACTCATGGACCATCACCATCTTCTTCAAACTCCTCTTCGATTATTAGGTGGACTCTAGTTAGACACTCTAAGTTCTCGAAATATAAGTTTTGAACTTAGGTTAGATTTGAGAGAAAATGATTTAACGGATAAATCAATGAAATCTAACGGATGGAATTCGATATAAATTGTGTAGTGTAGTCGTAATATGCATGTGATCAATTGATGATACTTGTTTTTATGTTTGGAAATGGTTTGGTGTGGAAAGGGTGAGTTTTGGACCCTTGGGAACCATGGAAAATGCAGCAGAAAATTCTGCTTCTGATGCGTACCGCCAGGCGGCGCTTTGAGCGCCGGGCGATGCAGGTTTGCGCCGGGCGATGGCCAAGAGGCGCAGCGTGGAACACTTCTGTAACTTTTGAGTTTTGGTTATGGGATTGACGCCGCTGCTTTGCCGGGCGAAGTAGAGGCGAAGGGGCACCGCCGGGCGAAACTTTGACCGCCGGGCGCTCCTGGGAGTTTTCCAAATAAATTATTTTCTTTAAAAATTCATAACTTTTGATCCCTAACTCGGATCAAGACGTTCTTGGTACCGTTAGAAAGCCACGATGACCCTCTACCCAATAAAAAGTGGAAATATTGTGTATGAGGTCGGATTAATTAATTAGTGGCATTTGAATGATAACAATGTTATGTGGTATGTTGAAATCCATGTCTTTTGGATCGTAAATTCGATCGAGGCATAATTACAGTCGATGTAAAGCTGTGGAAATATCCTACGGAATGAAAGTGGAAAGTATTGATTTCGATACCCGATTAAATGAATCGGAGGGAACCGAAAGTGACGTTTTATGTGACGTGCTATGAAATGGTAATGTGAGACCATGATTTAACCAAGGATGCTTGGTAGAGGATAATAGTGGCTTGTATGCCTTAAAAATGTGTTTGAACTACTATGTGGATTATGTTTGACATGTTGTGCTATCATGTGTGTTTATGTGATTCTATTATGCAATTGTGATATGCTTTGCCTAATATTAATGTTAACATGATAAAAGAATATGCATGCTTAAAATGAATTAGGGAGAGTGAGGAAAATTTACCCCAAAACAAAATGGTATAATTCTAGGTTGTGACTAGGAATGTGATAGAAACTCTAGATGGCTATGCTCGGGCAATTAATGTAGAAAGGTGCATCCTTGATGAGTAATGGTCTAGAGTAGATAACTTAATGACAACGCTCGTGCAGAAGAGGCTGAGGCGTGTGTCCATTACCGAATGATATAGAAAAGAGTGAAACACTAGTATGGAACATGTGTGTAAACCTTTATGGTTTTGTGAAAAGGCAGAAGAGGCCTTAAGGCGAATGTGGCCTTGTGATTGTCGAATACAATCACGTTGTGTTTATGATCACGTAATCGTAACCGTTTTCCTTGAGGTGTAGTTTCATGAGTCTTGAGCTTCTCCTCTGAAACGTATGCACAATTACTTGGCATGTTTGATTCCTGCGTGTGAGTACGAATGGAGCCTACGGGTAAAGAGACTTGTGACGGTGTACGGGCCGTGTGAAGTGACGATTTAAGGTGATAATATGTCCCTTATTTCCGAATCCATTTCGTATGTCAAGTAACTACAAGGATCCATGACTCTGGTCGACTTCTAGAAGTAGAAGCGGACGGGAAAAGGGGATGCCTTGATGAGGTTATCGATTAGTGATATATTTTGAGTTGGTGAACTCATGACATGTTTCCATATAGTGTGAGATTGTGAATTGTGAGATTGTGAACTCAAGGTCATTTTCCCTTCCCCTTTGACTTGAGTTAGGATGGTTAGAACCTTGTAAAGCCGAGAGAATCCATAGGATAGGGAACTCACTGGGATTTGATGTATCTCACCCCACTATTGTTGATTATTTTCAGGAGGTATCTGAAGGTTTGATTTATAAGTGGAGCTATGCTTGGATGTTTCAAGAGAAGCTTAGTTGAGCTTATATCCGCTGTGTATTATTTTCTTGTACAATGAGGAATATTGTATAATGCTCTTAGTTTTTATTGTTTTGGCTAGTTTCCATATCTTGAGCCATAGATTGTATTTATGTTTTAGAATTGGTCAAGTATGTGAATTACGCCATTAGGCACTTATGATGGTGTCAGTACCAAATAAAATGCTTGTATTGTATTATTCTAGATATATATTATACAGGGCATTACAAATAAAGCTGATCGGTATTGGATGAATGTTTCGTTGGCGATGAAAAAAGATGCTGAAACTGATAAAGCTTTTGGATGTTTGCTTGAAATGTAATTTTCCTTCTCTTATGAATTTGAGTTATCCTTTCTTAGTATCACAACAACTTGATTAACTTTTTATGCTATTTTGTATCATTTGTTTAGGTATGTTTATGTTGTTGCATCTGCTCTTCACGGTGTTCATAACATATTACACAAGGACTTTATGATTCAGGTTCAATATGATTCAGGTTCAATATGATTCAGGTTCAATATGATTCAGGTTCAATAGAGTTTCTCTTTTTAGTATATTTTCTATTGTCATGTGTGTTTGGAAGGCTCTCAAATTCAGGTATATTTTCTACTGTCATGTCTGTATAATTGTGGCAGGATGGAAAAGATATAATGAGATTTATTTTTAATAGTTTTGAAACTTTTACTTATCAATATTCTATGTTCCTGCAGATAAGGTGAGGGATGATCATTAGAAATATAGTGGTTGTATTTTCATACATCTTTGTATGTTTATGGTTTTCTGTATTTTTATTTTCTAACAGAGTTACTACAAAGAATATATCCAAGCTTTACAAAATGCTGCTGATAAAGTTGATCGGTATTGGATGAATGTTTGGTTGGCGATAAAAAAAATGCTGAAATTGATAAAGCTTTTGGATGTTTGCTTGAAATGTAATTTTCTTTCTCTTAAGAATTTGAGCTATTCTTTCTTAGTCTCACAATTCACGGTGTTCATAACATATTACACAAGGACTTTATGATTCGGGTTCAATAAGGTTTCTCTTTTTAGTATATTTTCTACTGGCACGTGTGTTAGTAAGACTCTCAAATTCAGGTATATTTTCTACTGTCATGTTTGTATAATTGTCGCAGGATAGACAAGATATAATGAGATTTGTTTTTAGTAATTTTGAAACTTTATCAGTATTCTATGTTCCTGCAAATAAGGTGAGGGATGATGATTAGAAGTACAGTGGTTGTAGTATTGTATTTTCATACATCTTTGTATGTTTATGGTTTTCCTTCCATTCTCTCACCCTTGGTAAAAGTTATATGGCTTAAATGCAGTTTTGGTCCCCATAGTATCACTTTTCTAAACTTTTGATCCCTCTTTAAGAAAACCCAGGATTTGAGTCCTTTGTTTTGATTTTTTTTGGGATTATTTTGGTCCCCTCTCAAAATTAGGGTATGTGACATTTTTCTCGCTGATGTGGATTGCTGAGTAGGATTATTTATTATTTTATATTTATTTACATAATTAATTGATAATTTTAATAGAGTTTCTCTAAAACTTAATTAATAAATATTTTTTAGAAATTAGATAATTAATTTTTTTTAAAACATGGGTCACAAACCCAACTCATTTTAACACTAGCCCAATACACATGTTTACACTTGGTAGTCTTAATGAGCTATATAAACACTAACCACTTTTGTTAAAAAAATCAATGTGGGACTTTAATGGGAAACAAAACCCACACTACACCTGTAACTTTTGTTTCTTCTTTTTGAGACTACAATGGAGGATTGGATGTGGTTGGTAAAGGATGATATTGACAACGAAAAGGAGGAGGCCAACAAATCCGCGATGAGAAAAAGGGTCAAGAAAAAAAGGATGGTCCATCCTTGTTCCCATACCTCTGTTTATTCGTCTTCAGCAGACAGAAAACTGCATAATAAGGTTCCAATTAGTCCCCTTGATAAGTTATTGTATTTAGAATTTAGGGCTCACTTATATTTTATACTTTTTGTTTTCTATCTATTTCTTTTTCGAAAAAATATTTCCATGTCTTCAAGAGAAATGTCTTTCTTTTCTTGTTCATTATACCAGAAGCTTTCTGAAATATTGGGTTGCTTTTCCTATTTTTTGAGTTGAGTGATACAGATCCATTCTATTTGAAGTTTTGAGCAAGGAAACCACATGGATTATAGACACGTTTTGGCTAATTGTTCGGTGTTGAATTTTATGTTTGCAGACAATGGAAACTCGTCCTGTTGTGCCTGATCGAGAACTGCTTGCAAGGCTTGTTTTGATTAGAGAAGAAGCTCGTGATATTATGGGAGGGGGATTTTGGATGAAAGAAATAACCGTGGATTTTCTACTCTACCTCAGTCTGAGGTGCATTGATGTGACGTTTCCATATTAGATTTAGTTTCACACAATTTTATTATCTGTGTTAAAAGGGCTTGGAAATTTTCACTAGATATGTAGAGATCTAAAAGTAAACTTTGTGGTTATTCATTGTCGAAAATATGCTTTTGGCCTCGTTAAAACATAAAACTGTTGGCATTGCAGGTGAATTTCTTAACCAAATTGGTGGCTTTAAAACCTGGGAAAGTTGTTCTTGATATGATAAGAAATGTGATGCAAGGAAAAGATGAAGGTGTAGACAACTCTGATGAAGATGATTGGGTTCCAACAGGAATAGCTGGAAGGGTGATCCAAACTGTTATAATTTGATAACTTTTTCCTATGCTCGTTTCTTGATATACAATCTGATTATTACTTAGATTTGTTGGCCTCCTCCCCAACAAATACGCATGGCTTTTTCTACTGATATTTAGAGACAATGGTGTAGTGTGAGTTTTGTTTCCCATTAAAGTCCCACATTGATTTTTTTAACAAAAGTGGTTAGTGTTTATATAGCTCATTAAGACTACCAAGTGTAAACTTGTGTATTGGGCTAGTGTTAAAATGATTTGGATTTGTGACCCAAACTGTTTTAAAAAAATTTAATCCCAAAAAATATTTAATTTCTAAAAAATATAGCTCATTAATTATCTACTTTCTAAAAAAAAAATTATTAATTAAGTTTTAGAGAAATTCTATTTAAATTATCAATTAATTATGTAAATAAATATAAAATAATAAATAATCCTAGTCAGCAATTCACATCAGCGAGAAAAATGCCACATACCCTAATTTTGAAAGGGGACCAAAATAATCCCAAAAAAAATCAAAACAAGGGACTCAAAACCTGGATTTTTTTTAAAGAGGGATCAAAAGTTTAGAAAAATGATACCATGAGGACCAAAACTGCATTTAAGCCAAGTTATATTAGATTCTACCAATCCTGCTAATGCATCTTAGCAAGGGTTCCTCCTTATTCAAGGACAACTTTCGTTCAAGTTGGTCCTTCAGGTAGTTTCATAACAGAAGAGATAATGATGAAAATATTGGCTCCTCAGGTAGTTTCATAATAGAAGAGAGAATGGTGAAAATATGTGGATATTTTGATTGTGTATTTATGATGACGTGTGTATTGTACTATATATATATATATATATATATATATATATATATATATATATATATATATATATATATATATATATATATATATATATATATATATATATAATTAATGTGATGAATAAATGAAAATTTTAATTCATACATTCATGTTTTTATTCAAAAGAATTTTATGATGATTTACAATGCATGTTGCATTGAGAAGTCACACATTTTGCATTTGATAATGAGTTATAATATTAAATGAATTAGTTAATGAGTAATTAAAGTTTTAAAAAATTTACTCAAATTTAATCATATTAAAATTCAAAAAAAAAAAAATCAAATTGGTTTTACAATTTACAATTAAAAAACCGTTCTATAATAAATTTTAAAAAAAAATGAATAATTTATAAAATGTTGATTACTTTTGTGTTAAAATTTTCATTAAATAATATTAATAATTTTAAGTAGCAATTTATTATATTAATAAGGATAATTCAATGGAAGTTATTATATTATTATGAGGTAGTTATATTATTATTAATTATGCATGTTTGTATTTTCATATATAAATAGGAGTTGTTTTGCTCATAATTTTTATCTTACTTCAATGGATCTTTCACTCTCTTCAATGCATTGAGTAGTGAAAAATCATATTGAAAGTTGGAGTGAAAATTATATTTAAATAATTTTTAAAATATTATAATATATTAATTATTATTCTATGCAACCCCTAATTCATATATAATAAAAGGTAAAAATAATAACGACTGTAATTCTTAATTTTAATTTTTATTATAATAAATATTATTAATATATTTTATTTTTCAGCAATTTAAGATTTGTAATAAATTGTAATAACTTTGCATTATTTTTAATAATAACTTTTTCTTTTCTTTGAGCAATCTCTCACATGTCCGTTTATTTTTTCAAGAATATAATATTAATTAACCTCAAAGTTCTTATGATAAATACAAAAAAGAATAAACATTGATGTTAACTTTATATAGTTTAATAATCTTTATTAGGGGTGTTCGCGGTGCGACTTGGGTGGTTTAAAAATCATCCAAACCGCAAGAGAAAAAAGCATGCGGTTTGGTTTGGTTTGGTTGGCTTTTAAAAAATATCCGAGTCAAACCAAACCAAACCAATGCGGTTTGGATTGGTTCGGGTTTTTACAAGATTTTTATTGAGTGATATTTACATATATAGAAAACAACATAACTTTGTGTTTAATCATTCACACATTGCCAAATAACAACAAAGCTTATCATATTTAGACAAAACGTTTTCATTCAAGATACAAAAATCAATTTAAACAAATGTGAAAAAAAATAGTAGCATAAAACAATATAAAAAATATTATAAAAAACAGAAAATAGAGGAGAAGGGAGATTAGAGACGATGAAAAAGAAAGAATATAAGAGATGTGAGATTAGAGAAGAAAAGTGCGATAAAAATATAATTAGAAGAGAAATAGTAACATAAAAATGAGAAGATGAAAAAGAAAAAACATGTGAGATGAGAGATTAGTGTAGAAGAGGAGAGACGTACATGACAAAGAAGATGAGACGAATGCACAATACTATTAGAAGAGATTTGAGAAGATTAAAACTGAAAAGTTAAGTGTGAGTAAGAGAAAATATTTCGCAATTGTAAGGTTAAGACATAATGGGTTTGAGTTTTGGGTTAGATGTAGGATAAGTGAAGTTTGGTTACAGTTATTTTAGATTATTATTCATAGAATTATTGACAATAAATAGCTAATTATTAGAAATAATTCTGTTGGAGGCTGTTTCAAAATACTATGGAGTGTAAATATTCATTTAGAACTGAAATTTGATGGGGAGTTGTCATATATATTGTAGGTTTGTAAAAATTGTATATATAATATAATAAGAAAGATTTAAAACTGATATTTGACAGAAGGCTGTTATAAATTTTAGGTTTAGAAAAATTGAGTAATATCTAAAAAGTAATGTTATTTGAATTGGAAAAATGATTTTATTCAAATTTGTAGTTTTAAAATTAACTCATCAGCATTCAACTTAGTTTTGTTAACTCATTTGGATTCACGGGTAGATGTAAACGTATCTGATCGTGAAGGCTGGATCAGATCCTGTAGAATCGGGCCGCCAAGTGCATCAGGGATGCTGGTCGTATGGAGATGAGGGGGTGTACCTGCAAGGTACTCTGACGCTCAAGTAAGAAAGGGACAGAGAAAAGGAGCAAGTACAAAGTATGAATTCTTATGGTGAATATTGGATACCTGGCCCTCTCGAGTGAGAGGGTTTATATAGTGCCCCCAGCGCATGTCCAACGGTCCTATTTTCGGGGCGAAATAACCGTTTTCCCCAAAGAATAGGTAACTACCCAAACTAGCCGTTATGTCGGGCAGGGTGCCCAAAACTAGCCGTTATGTCGGGCATAGGCGTGGTTCCAGGCACCTGCCCATAGCTGTTCGGGGAGCAGTGAAGCCGTGTGTAACGGGCAGTAATTCCGGGGAGGAACGTTGTATTCCTTGCCCGGTTTGAGGGGCAGAAAGGTAACTTTTTCCCCTCTGTGGATTGGACTTAGGCAATTTGGGCCGCTCTGGAGCAGATGCGGATTGGGCCATGTCTAGCCAGTGGTCCAGTCCAGAACAGGAGCCCCCTAAGTCGTTGCTCCTGAGCATGGGAGTGATGACTTAAGGACTGCTCGTTGCTCCGTGGAGCCGGTACGGAGTCGTCTTTTGGAGACGAGGAGGATTGCCTCAAAGTGCTTGTGGCTCCCTGTGTCCGTGAGGTTCGTGGTCGTGACCTTGTTGCCCGGTGTTCGGGGAGATTAAGGGTCAGACAGAATTAGAAGCGTTGGGACGTCACGTGTGCCTAGAGCTCCGTGTAGCAGTTAATAGACAATGATGGCTAGTGGGTAGTGTTGCGGTGAAAATCGGATAACAAGCTATTTATTAACTTGCATCATTTTCTTTTACAACCGACTTTGATTTATCCAAAGGAAAGGTTCAAGATCGTTAGAAAAACCTAAAGGGGGGAGATCTAAGGTTCGGGGGTTGGTTATACAAAGGGAAGGTATTAGCACCCTCTGTATCTGTAGTACTCTACAGGAACCTCTTGTTAAGTTTGTGTTAAGTTATGTTTGTTTGCTAAGATATCTATGCTAAGGTAAAGACCTAAAGAGTATGTACACTAAGTTTGCTCGCCAAGACGTCGCATCTTGTGCCTACGTATCTGACTAAAGAATCAGAGCAACCGTAGTTCACCTAACTAAGGGTGAAAGAGGAACCGTTGACTATGGCCAAAGTTCCAAGGGGAAATGAATATGAGCTAATTTTAGAGTTCACGATAACTCTCTAAGTCTAAGTAAAAGGGGGAAAGTGAGTTCTCATGATGGTGAGAATCACATAGAGTTCACGATAACTCTATAAGTCTAAGTAAAGGGAAAGTGAGTTCTCATGATGATGAGAATCACATAGAGTTCACGATAACTCTATAAGTCTAAGTAAAGGGAAAGTGAGTTCTCATGATGATGAGAATCACATAGAGTTCACGATAACTCTATCCTATTACTAAACTATGAGGAAAATGGCTCTTAGGAGGCCAAAGATGAAATGTGAGTGGTTTATTGACTTAGGAGTCAAAGTAAAAGAACTTTCCTTTGGAAGGGAGGGTCAGATGAACAAGTATGAACATGATAAATATGAACAATATGAACAATAATATAATCAAGATAATATGAACAAAAATAAATCAAGATATATTGACTGAAAGTAAAGTCAGTGGTTAATGATTAATTTGTTGGATCGATGAATCGGGTCCAATGTAGTGCTAAACCGTTGTAGCACAGTCTATGAGGAAGGCCATACTATAGGAGGATGCACAATTCGATCTTCGTGCTAAAACACGATGGAGAAGTGATATTGAGAATCATTCTCCAAAGAAATCGTGTCACACGAAAAGAAAAGGTGGGGATCTCGTCTTAATCACAAACTTTCGTTAATTATTCGAAGGTAACCTATCATGATCCCAAAGTATAGAAAGAGATCTCGGTGATCACTCACTACATATTTGAAATAATGAAGGTTGATCACTTCGATAAACAACATTCGTGAATAGAAAGACTTCATCGATCAAAAATGAAAATGAAGATAAAGGTAGATGCGAAATAAAAATAAAGTTGGTCTCGTCTTAATCGAGGTTTGAATCAATAAAGTGATAACCTTGATGTTTGACTTTCATTGACCAAAAATAAAGTGGCCTCATATTTATCAAGACTTCATTGATTCGAAATAAACCCGCCAAGTCATGATTTTGGTATATCATTGGCCCATAAAATCAAGATAAAAATCGAAATAAATAAGATGGAATTCTATGGTAAAAACCCAATCACTCCACTATTAAACATGAAAAGAAATAAGGTGAAAATATTATTGTTCTTGAAACTAAAATGATATAAAAACCTAAAAATGAAATTCTTAAATTGCCAAAAAATAGAATAAAATAATAAAACAACAACAAATAAAGAAGTGGCGCTGGCAGTAGTGTGGGGATTGAAATGGAAACGGACTTTCCAAGGCCCAACTCAAACATCATCTCATAAAACAAAACTACACACGTGTGGCCAATGAACAACAACACCCCTGCTTCCGAAAAACTTCAGACAATGAATCAAAACCAAACAAGGCCAAGAACAGTAATGCGGAAACAACGTATCGCTCAGGAGAAGTTCCTTCATCACACGTCCCTCAAATGTTAAACGAAGAACAAATTGAAAAGAGCAAAAAGCAACGCATTCAACCTTCTTTCGCGTCAGTCTCAAATTCAGTTTTTTTGGTTTTTTGGTTTGTTTCAGGTTCGATTCATCTCCAACTCAATCTCTCTGTTTTCTGCTTAGGCGCTTCCAAGTCACAATCTCGCTCAGTTTTTGGTTCGTTTAATCCCCTTCCTCTTCTCACCCTCTCTCCGTTTTTTGATTTTTAAAAGGATTGTTGATTTGGGGATTTTGAAGGTTGACAGGTAAGGGATCCGTGAGGTTGTCCGTTGGCGGAGGTGAGTTGTTTTGTTGAAGAAATTATGAGGTTAAGTGAGGCGAATGTGTGGTATTGGTGTTTTGGAGGTGTCGTTGTGGCAGAACGGTTGGGAGAACGGCTGCTGTAAAAAGTTGCAGACTTTTTCACTTAGAGAGAGAGAGATTATTACGTGTTGTTATGTGAGAATTGAATTGAAGGTGTTGTAAGGTTGTTATGTTATGGTATGTTTGTTATGGAGTGTAGAAAAGGGTTATGTTGTATTAAAAGAGAATGAGAACATGTTATATGTGGTAAAGGGTGAAGGTTGATGAAGGAGAAAAGAACGAACCCCCTTACGGTTTAAGGTTGAGACCCTTTTTATATTCTTGCTGCGTCCTTTTCTTTATTTTCTTTTCTTTTAAAATTTGTCTATCATGGCTATGGCTTTGTATGAGGTTTTGGCGTGTTCCTGCAGGTCTCAGTGTGTAGTTGTTATCAAGCGGTACAGTTTGGTGTAGTAGAGAGTGTTGGCTGGTAGGTCGTATTGTCGCTGTTGGAAGCAGGAAAAAGGGGAGAAAGGCTTTGGTAACAGGCTGGCTTGTTGGGTATTGTTGTGATAGTGAGGTTGGAAAGTATAACGTGACTTGGTGTGTTTCAGCACAAAACAAATAAATAAATTAAATTAAGTTACTTAATTAAAACCAATCCTAATTACTAAATAATATAAAAAAAACTAGATTAAAATAATAAAATAGAATTAAGATTAAACTGGATTAAAAGGAAATCAAAATTAATATGGATAAATAAAAGTTAAACTAATTGGATTAAATTGAATTAAATTAAAATATAAACTTAACTTAAATAAAATATAGACTTAACTAAAATACAAACTTAAATAAAATATAAACTTAACTAAGATATAAATTTAAATAAAATATAAACTTAACTAAAATATAAATTTAAATAAAAAATATAAACTTAACTAAAATACAAATTTAAATAAAAAATATAAACCTAACTAATTATATTAAAATAATTATATTAAAATTAAAATGAAAACATTAAACTCAAACAATTCTAAATAAAATCTTAAAAAAAGACAAATTCTAAAATGGAATGATAAAATGACTAAAAAAATGCATGATTAATGATTAATGGACCAAAAGACTGCGAATGTTACAAAGAGATGACCTAAGATCATATGACAGAAAATCAAGGTATCTGAGGGTAAAATTTGGGGTACAACAATTAGTCATCATGGCCTACGAGCGCGTGTTCGCACGTCCCCTTTGTATAAAAGGGGGAAAATCATTCCATTTGGAACTTTTCAGTCTGATTTCTCGTCGCTCCCTTCAGTACTCTTGCCCGTAACCGCCTTCCGCCTACTCCGACCACCGCGCCAAGCTTCGAGCAGCTTCTTTCTTCTACTTAAATCAAGTAAGTCTTCTGATCCTTTGTCTGTTCTGCTTCTGTTTGTTGTTAGTGGTAGATTGCATGTGGTTAGGGCTAGTTTTAGAGGACGAAATGGGTGAATCTCTGGCGATTGTTTGTGGTGGACGGTGGTTGTGCCATTTTTCTACCTCTAACATGTCGCCGGAGTTAGTAGTATCTTTCAGCGAGGAGGGTGGTTCACGGTGACGTTGCGGTAGCTATGTAAGCGTGATTGCCGAGTCTGTTCATCGTTCGAGTGGGTGATGAGTTTTCCGGTAGAACATTCCCAGATTTCGGTGAAGCTTTGCGATTTCCGGTGAAGCTTCAAACGGAAACTGGGTGTGGGTGCGGGGAAACTCCTCGCCCTGGGATGATTAGTTTCGAGCGTCTCCTCGCGAGGAGGTTTCAGCTTTCCTTATGATGTTAGGGCTTAGGTCGGGGACGTTGTCCTTAGCCCTTTGTGCACCCTTTCACTTGACTTAGCAGTGGAAGGGTGGATTTGATTTGCTGTCAAATTCACTTTCTTCTCTGCTTTTCAGGTGACTATAATGGCGATGGGGCCAGATAGAGAAGTTATTATAGATACATCCGAGGAGGAGACCGGCTCCGAAGATAATAGCAGCTCGACGGCTTCGAGTCCGGCGACTTCGAGTTCTTCCAGCAATGTCGGGGAGGAAGAGGTGGACGACATGGATGAGGATGTCGACGGGTTCTCCGCGGAGGAGTGGGAGGTGGCCGAACCTGCCGAGCATGTGTCCACTTTCACAAAGTCTTTGGTGGACATTTTCACAGAGGTAGGACCAGAGGGAGAGTGGAAGGTGCACTTCCCTTCGTTAGATGATCGTGTCTGTGCGCACTTTGGGGACCGTTTTACCATGTATGAATACGTTTTCAAGGAGCTGGGCTTGAGGCTGCCGTTCACTGATTTTCAGCAGTCACTGTTCGTTCATTTAAAATTGGCCCCCATGCAATTGCATCCAAACTCGCTGGCCTTCATCCAGGCGTTCGAGTTGGTATGCGAGCATCTCGCTATAGGGGCTACTCTTCCTTTGTTCTTCACTGTCTTCCATCTTCAGCGGTAACTATCGGGGAAAAAGTACGACTGGGTTTCTTTGAAGCAGCCCCGCAAGCTGTTCAAGCCATTTTCAGAGTCAATCTGGACATTCAAGGAACGGTATTACGTCGTTGAACCCGTGTCCGAGGCTGCCCAGGACAGTACATATGTCTGGGATATCGAAGTTGACGAGGACGGGAACGAGCTGCACGACGAGGAGGGGAGGTTTATTGGGCGGAGACTCTACAAGTTCCCCCTCCACTAGGCACTCGACCATTTTTCCAAGAAGCCCAGTGACTATGTCTTCTAACCGAGCGATCTCCGTGGGCAGGACGCTGTGGCGTATGAGGTGCTGGTGAAGTGGGTCAACTCCTTCGGGCTTGCTGATCTTCGAGGAAGATGGGAGTCTGAGGGTCGAGTGCCGATTCATCAACGTTAAGGCACTACTGGAGTGTAAGACTCCCGTGGATGCCGAGAAGCCGCTTGGTAGTCATAGTTATTTAGATTTTGTTCGGGTTTTTTCTTTTCCTCGTATCTAACATGTTTGTGTTTTGCTTGTGCAGGTGAGATGCCTCAGGCCCATGACAGGGTTGTAAGGAACGCTCTCGTGAGGAATATGGCCGGGGCGGCTCCTCCGAAATCTCGGTTTGTTGGTGCTTGTGCTCCTCCTCCTGTTCAAACTGCCACGGGGACCTCTTCTTCTCCTACTCCCGCTTCCCGGGGATCTCCTCTGTCCTTGACCGGGCGAGCGAAGCGGCCAAGGGTAGCTGACGCTGTGGACCTTACTCGGGTGCCGGAGAAAGGGAAGTTCGAGCTTCCTCCCTGTATCCTTGATAGGAGGTTTTTTGAAGGCAACTCTTTGGTCGTTCCCCGGGAAGAATCTCTTCAATTGGAAGGTATAGATCGCCTGAGCAAGAGGGCGCTGGTGGCCCAAGACGCTTCTACCTTGGT
The DNA here is from genome assembly GCA_022829125.1 of Lathyrus tuberosus. NCBI lineage: Eukaryota > Viridiplantae > Streptophyta > Magnoliopsida > Fabales > Fabaceae > Lathyrus > Lathyrus tuberosus. The sequence goes on from JALAZF010000212.1 coordinate 7,933,968, forward strand.
CAGGATGCTAGAGATGGCAGTTGTTTACTCTGAAGGGGACTCTGCAACTGAGTCCAAACTCAATGCTGCCCGGGCTTCTGTGGCATCCCTCAAGGAAGAAGTCAAGAGTGTCGGCGAGGCTCAGAAGAAGGCCGAAGAGGAGGCGGTTAGGATGAAGAAGGAGAACTCCAAGCTGGCGGCGGAGAAGAAAGTTGTCGAGGAGCTGATCAGGGGGCTGAGGGAGGTCAATGCCCTGGGTGTCGACAAGCCGGACGATGTGAAAGAATTGAAGACTAGATCCGAGCTGGTTGCTTGCATGCTGCTGGCCGAAGACGATGGTATTGCCGTCGCGGAGGAGTCTTTCAAAAATGCTGTGGCTCAATTACGGGTGGTGAACCCTGAGCTCAATTTTCCTGTTGAGGGTACTCACTACCTGGCGCATGTAGAGGATGGTCGTATTGTCGTTCCCGGCGGTCTCCTTGAAGGTACCCCCGAGGATCAGCCCGCAGAGGACCAGGGACCCCAGCCAGAGCCTGCCGAGCATGCAGATGAGTGAGGAATTTGTATTTTTGATGTTGTTGTAATCTGTCCGGCCTGCGTGCCGTGGAAGTGCTTGTAATTTATTTTTGGGGGGGTATGGCCCCCGTTTCATGTAACTAAGTACAATCGTGGCCCTTGCAGCCACTTATTTTGTTAAATTATCACATGTTTAATTCTGTTGTTTGTATGAATTTACTTGCTTTTATTTTTTGCTAAGTATCGTATTCAAGCTCGTTGTAAATGTATATCTGCCCGTGATCGGGAGTATTTGACTTGCGCAAATATTTTAGGGGGATTACTCGTTGCAGATGTGTTCAACAGTGAGGGGAACTGGTCGAATGGCCGGGGAATGTCTTGGCGGGGTGTGGAGCTCAGGTAACGTTTGAGGCCTGAGTTCGCGGCGTGAACGTCCCATCGTGAGCTGGGGTTCTTCCAGTCATGGTACTTTGACGACAGCGATGCTTGATCGAGGACCGCCGTCGAGCAGTTACCCGGCTCGTTACTGAGCGGAGTTCTGCTTTATTCGTATGCGACGCTTGTACCTAGACGCGCATAATAGTCGGTAGCTGACGTTCGTCGTTGTGACGGGTCGAACCGAGGATTTAGCTGTAGTATTGTTTTAGCTTTTCAGCGTTCCATGGTCGAGCAAGTTCTTCCCCGGAGAGATGTTCTAGATAGTAGGCCCCATTTTCCGTCTTTGCTCGAACGCGATAGGGTCCTTCCCAGTTGGTTGCTAGTTTGCCTTCGCGAGAGTCTTTGTGGTTTCTTCTTAGAACAAGGCTTCCCATGTCGGACTCTCGCCGTATCACCTTGGCGTTGTGCCTGATGGTAATTTTTTATTTTAGTGAGGCTTCGCGAAGGGCTGCCCCGGTTCGGATTTCCTCGACGAGGTCTAGCTCTTCTCTCAATGATTCGTCGTTCATCTCCTCGTCTAGGGGCGACTCTGTCCGCCTAGAGGGCACGTGAACTTCGACGGGAATTATAGCCTCGGTCCCGTATGCTAAACGGAAAGGTGTTTCTCCGGTCGTTGAGTGCGGAGTTGTGCGGTATGCCCACAGTACGCTGTGCAGTTCCTCGACCCATGCCTTCTTTGTTTCGTCCAGCCTTCGCTTGAGGCCTCGAAGGATGTCTCAGTTGGCTGTTTCAGCCTGCCCGTTTGTTTGAGGGTGCTCCATGGTGCGAAGTGCTACTTCGTGCCCAGTTGGGTGATGAAGTCTTGGAACTTCCTGTCTGTGAATTGCATCCCGTTGTCCGTTACTATCACTTGGGGAATACCGAAATATGAAAAGGATGTTTCGTTTGTAGAAACGCAGGATGTTGAGGGCAGTTATTTTGGCTAGAGCTTCTGCTTCTATCCATTTTGTGAAATACTCTACGCCCACTATGAGGTATTTGTTCTGACTTGATCCTACCACGAAGGGTCCTAGGATGTCTAGGCCCCACCAGGCGAATGGCCACGGGGAGGACATAGCCTTGAGCTCGTTAGGTGGAACCAGGTGCATGTCCCCGTGCCGTTGGCATTTATCGCATTTCTTCACGTGTTCTTTTGCGTCGTTTTGCATGGTCGGCCAGTAGTAGCCTGCCCGGAGAGCCTTTCGAGCGAGGGACCTTCCGCCGAGATGTTGGGCGTTGATTCCATTGTGGACTTCGCACAGGATGTGTGCGACTATTTCCTCCTCGACACATTTGAGCAGCGGAATGGAGAATCCCCGTCTGTAGAGTTTATCTTCGACCAAAACATAAGAGCAGGCTCTTCGCCTGATTACGCTGGCCTCCTTTGGGTTGGACGGGAGTTCGTCTTTGGTGAGATAGTTGTAGACTAGGGTCATCCAGCAGTTGTTGTCGCTGATGACCTGTACGTCGAGTGTCGGGGAGGCCTTCTCGATACTGGGTCGAGGAAGTACCTCCTGTATGACGGACTTGTTTCCGCCATTCTTCTTCGTGCTAGCTAGTTTAGACAGCACGTCTGCTCGTACGTTATGTTCGCGGGGAACGTGTTTCACTTCCACTGTTGTGAACTTCGCCATTTCCTTCTTTACCAGGGCCAAGTATTCGGTCAGATTGTCGTTTTTGGCTTGGTATTCTCCCCGGACCTGGAGGGCCACGAGTTGTGAATCTGTGCAAATGACGACTTCCTCCGCGCCCAGGTCCTCGGCAAGGCGTAGCCCAACGAGGAAGGCTTCGTTTTCCGCCTGGTTATTGGAGGTTGGGAAAGACAGTGTGAGTGACACCTCGACGATAATTCCTTTGTCACTCTCCAGTATGATGCCCGCGCCGCTTCCTGCCGAGCTTGAGGCACCGTCGACGAAGATGGTCCATTTGCGTACCTCGCTCGCGGGGGAGTCTGCGAACGTCATTTCCGCGACGAAGTCGGTCAGAGCTTGGGCCTTGAGGGATTTTCTGCCTTCGTACTGGATGTCAAATTCGGACAGTTCTAGCGACCATTTGAGTATTCGGCCGGCCATATCTGGTCGTCCGAGCAGCTGCTTTATGGGCTGATCTGTTCGAATCGCGATCATGTGAGCCAGGAAGTAATGTCTTAATCTTCTGGCTGTGTTGATGAGGGCCAGCGCCACCTTCTCTATTTGTTGGCATCTTAACTCTGGTCCTTGCAGCGCTTTGCTAGTGAAATATATGGGTTTCTGCCCGTCAGGTGTCTCGCGGATGAGAGCGGCACTCACTGCTTCGGTTGCAACGGCCAGGTATAGGTACAATGTTTCGCCGTTGTCTGGGCGAGAGAGGACCGGTGGCTCTGAGAGTGCCCATTTCAGATGGAGAAGGGCCTTGTCGCACTCCTCGGTCCATTCGAATGCTGCCTCTTTGCGGAGGAGTTTGAAGAACGGTAGGGCGTGCTGGGCGAACTTGGCCACGAAACGAGATAGTGACGCGAGCATCCCGTTGAGGAACTGGATGGATTTTTTGGACTTGGGAGTAGGAAACTCGGAGAATGCCCGACATTTGTCGGGATTGGCCTCGATTCCTCGTTCCGTTAAGTAGAAGCCAAGAAATTTGCCTGCTCGGACACCGAACGTGCACTTCTCCGGATTAAAACGCATTTTGTATTTCCTGGCCTGTTCGAAGACCTTTCTCAAATGGGCAGTATGATCGGTTTCCTCGTGGGATTTTACGATCATGTCGTCCATGTAGACTTCGAGTATGTCGCCTATTTCTCCCCGAAACACTTTGTTCATCATTCGTTGGTATGTTGCTCCGACGTTCTTCAGGCTGAAGGACATTACGTTGTAGTAATAGTTGCCCAATTCGGTCATGAAGGCCGTATATTTTTTGTCGGACATTGCCATTGGGATTTGATTGTAGCCCGAGTAGGCGTCCATGAACGATAAAAGTTTAAAACCAGTAGAATTATCAACAAGTTTATCAATATTGGGGAGGGGGTAGGCATCCTTCGGGCATGCCTTATTGAGATCGGTATAATCAATGCACATGCGCCATTTTCCATTAGATATTTTAACTAATACAACGTTGGACAGCCAAGTGGTGTACTTGGCTTCCGAAATAAATTTGGCCTCGAGGAGGTCTTTTACAGCTTTTTCAGCAGCCTCCGTTTTCTTCGGAGACTGCTTCCTCCTACATTGTGCTACGGCCTTGACGGTCGGGTCGATGGTCAGCTGGTGACAAGCGACAGATGGATCCAAGCCGGGCATTTCGGCGGCGCTCCATGCGAAGAGGTCGGTATTCTCTCTGAGGGATGCTTTGAGCTGCTTCCTCGCAATGTCGGGCAGGTCTGCTCCAATCTTCACTCCTCGTTGAGGGTCTTCGCCGAACAGAACTATCTCGAAGTTACCATCCGGAATTGGGCGCATCGGATGAGAGTTGTTGCTGGATGACGCGGACGGGCTGACTGAAGCTGCTCGTTCCTCTTGTTGGTCCTCGGGGAAGCGACTGTCGAGGTCGATGGAGTCGACCTGGGGCAGAGGCTTAGCCTCCTCGGAGCTGCTTGGCAGTGCTGGCTTGCTCGACACTTTTGGCTTGGGCGCAATGGTGTTGATTCCCTTTATAGCTGCTTCGAAACACCGTCGGGCAGCTTCTATATCGCCGTGGAGGGTGGCGACCATCCCTTTCGAAGTGTAATACTTCATCTTCAGGTGGACGGTTGAGGGCACTGCTACCAACTCGGCCAGAGTTGGCCTTCCGAAAATGCATTGGTAAAGTGACGGGGAGTCGATTACCAGAAATTGAACCTTGATGGATCTGGCCGTCTCAGCTGATCTGAAGGTTAGGATCAGTTCAACGTATCCCCACGGCTTGGTCACAGACCCGTTGAATCCCTGTAAATCGGACCCTACGTAGGGGGTAAGGTGCGATTAATCCAGCTTAAGTGTTAAAAACACCTGGGAGTACATGATGTCGACCGAGCTGCCCTGGTCGACGAGTATTATGCGAACGTCGAAATTCGCCATCCGGGCTCTGACGAGCAATGGTATGCTTGAGTTCGGGGAGCCGCCGAGGAGTTCCTCCCAGTAGAAAGAGATGGGGACGGATCCCTTCTGGGCCCGATCAAGCGTGGTCACTTTGTTGGAGCTTTTGTTGATCAGGTGTTCGAACTTCCATTTTATGGAGCCCACAGTGACTTTGTTGAAACCCCCGCCAGAGATGACCATGGCGGAGGGAAATGTCTCCCACGGGTTGTGGGCCGCGAAATATACAGGGGCGCTGAGGCCGTCCGGGACGTTGAAGTCCTCGGGTTGCGATATGGACATAACGACCTGTACATTGGCATCTTCCGAGGAGGTTACCTCCTCCTCGACCTTCTTGGACTCCTGGGTGTCCTGCCGAGGAGTGTCATTCTTCTTCGTGAACTACTTCAGGTGGCCGTCCCTGGTCAGTATCTCAATGGCATCCTTCAGATGGATGCAGTCCTCCATAGTATGACCGTGACTTTTGTGGAAACGACAGTATTTTGATTTGTCCACGTTTGGTCTGTTCGGAAGTTGTTTGGGGAAGCGGACCCCAGCTTGTTTGAACTCCGAATTGGCACATTCGGACAAAATCTTTTCCCTGGAAACGGTCAGGGGAGTGTAGTCACGGAAGCGCCCGGAGGGTCCCTTGCTGTCGCGGGAGTCCCGTGGACGGTCCTCGTGCCTCCGTTCACCCCGACGAGATGTCGAGGCTTCATCTCCTTTGGAGGCCCGAGCGTTCTCCTGGCGGCGTGATGTTCGGATGTTGCAGGCCGCAATCTTCTCTTCGTACTGAATATGAGATTGGGCTTTGAGGAGGAGGGCGTCTAAGTTCCTCAGTGGCGCGAGGCCAATGGCTTTAGAGAACTCGGAGTCCAGGCGGACCCCTTGTTCGAGCAGAAACTTCTTCATTTTATCAGTCGTCGGGACCTGCACTGCTTCCTTGTTGAACTTCTCGATATATGCACGGAGAGGTTCGTCTTTCCCCTGGATTATGGCTCCAAGAGAGGCCTCAGTTTTGGGGGTGGCGGCGAGATGTTGTGAAGTTCCGCGAGAACATCCTGCCCAGCTGTCTCCATGAGGTAATGGACTCCTCGGGCAGTTGCTTATACCATGTCATCGCTCCCTTTCGGAGCGTGGTCGGGAACAATCTGCATTTGATGGCGCCCCGTACGCCGCAGTAGTCTAACAACGCATCGATGTTCTCGAAGTGCTCTCGGGGTCGGTGGTCCCGTCGTACATGCCAAGTGACGGGGGTTTCTCCAAGCCTTTTGGGAGACGGGTAGCCAAGATCTTCTGGGACAACGGGCCGCGAGGCTCGTCGTCGTCATTAGAACTGGTGTCTGATGGGGACCGAACGGGATGCTCGCGACGCCGGTTCCTTCGAGGAGAAGGTGAGCGGTTCCTTCGCGGGGAAGGTGAGCGGTCCCGTCCTTTAGACTTGATCAGGGGAGATTGCTCATTCCTCCGAGTCCTCTTGTGGTCATGAGTGTGTTGGTCATGTGGGGAGATCTGGTCGCGCTTCCGGGCTATGCGAGGATCAGGTTCTTGGCGCAGTCTTCGGTCGATTTCTCTCCGGGGCTGCGGGCTTCTTGATCGTCGCTGGTTCCTCTGCGTAGGAGGGGATCTTGGACGGTGGGACTCTTCTAGTGCCCCGATCCTCTCGTTCTGCTGTAGGATCATGGAGTTGGTTTTGTTGATCGCCTCCAGGAGGGCTGCCACGGCTGGGTCAACATTGGGCGGAACAGGAACGGGCTGGACGTCAAGCGATGATTGATCGTTGTTGCGATCAGCAGGGGTAGGGGAAGGAGAAGTAGTGGCTCTGTCCCTGAGGAAACGGGAATCTCGGAGGAGAGATGACTGGCCGTCAATGTCAGATTTGTTGACGGGGAGGGTGGTGGTTTGGAGAGCATCCTTGGTGCGATCTTGGGAGGCCATGATCATGATGATGTTTGAGAATTGTTTTGATCTTCGGTTTCTGAGGAAAGAAAGATGGGGAGAACAAAGTTCCCACAGACGGCGCCACTAATCGTGAAGGCTGGATCATATCCTGTAGAATCGGGCCGCCAAGTGCGTTAGGGATGCTGGTCGTATGGAGAGGAGGGGGGTGTACCTGCAAGGTACTCCGACGCTCAAGTAAGAAAGGGTCAGAGAAAAGGAGCAAGTACAAAGTATGAATTCTTATGGTGAATATTGGATACCTGACCCTCTCGAGTGAGAGGGTTTATATAGTGCCCCCAGCGCGTGGCCAACAGTCATATTTTCGGGGCGAAATAACCGTTTTCCCCAAAGAATAGGTAACTACCCAAACTAGCCGTTATGTCGGGCATGATGCCCAAAACTAGCTGTTATGTCGGGCATAGGCGTGGTTCCGGGCACCTGCCCATAGCTGTTCGGGGAGCAGTGAAGCCGTGCGTAACGGGCAGTAATTCCGGGGAGGAACGTTGTATTCCTTGCTCGGTTGGAGGGGCAGAAAGGTAACTTTGCCCCTCTATGGATTGGACTTAGGCAATTTGGGCCACTCTGGAGCAGAGGTGGATTGGGCCATGTCTAGCCAGTGGTCCAGTCCAGAACAATATCTATGAGAGGCTATGCTGTAGATTGTTCATTTTAATGTCCATCTTTTAAGCATTTCTCTTGCTGCAGTTAAAAGTTGGTGCATATTATTAGTTTATATTTGTAACTATGTCAATTTTAACTAATTGAAGAATGAATTCAAACTTTACAAATGATGGTTTGGTAGACATTTAGAACCGAAATTTTAAGATACCATAGAGTGTAGATATTCATTGATAACTAAAATTTGACGGGGGGCTGTCATTTATTGTAGATTTGTAAAAATTGTAAATATGATATAATAAGAAGGATTTAAAACTGATATTTGATGGGAAGCTGTTATAAATTTTAGGTTTGGAAAAATTGGCTAATATCTAAAAAGTAATGTTATTTGAATTGGAAAAATGATTTTATTCAAATCTGTTGTTTTAAAATTAACTCGTATGGATTCAACTAAGTTTTGTTAACTCATCTGGATTCACGGGTAGATGTAAATGTATCTATGAGAGGTTATGTTGTAGACTGTTCATTTTAATGTCCATCTTTTGAAGTTAGAGAATTGGTTGTACGATTTATTGTGAGTACGAATCAATTCTTTAAAGTTGGTGCATATTATTAGCATATATTTATAACTATGTAGATGTTAACCAATTGAAGAATGAATTCAAACTTTACGAATGATGGTTTGGTAGACATGCGATGTAAATCCAGACAGGACCCGTGCGATAACACGGGTCTCTTACTAGTATATATATATATATATATATATATATATATAGGGATATTTTTATTATAAGAGTAAATTATTTTTGTTAATTTGCTTTAGAATATATTGGAATAAAACAAAGAAGGAGGAGGAATGAAAAAAGAATAAGGGTGGTCTTGCTTGGCGTAATTTTTATTTTATATTGTTTTTAGGATTTTGCCCCCTCAACGTTTTCATCCTAGTTCCGCCACTGAACTTTCATGTACTACAAGTTGTTGTCTTAGATTGTGCGTGTTTGTCTGATTTAGAATCCCTACTAACTGTTTGATGAAATGCAAATCTTTTGTTTGAATGAATGTTGCACGATGAGGATGATAAATTATTTTAGTGTTGTAACTAATATAAACTTCAAGGTCTCTTACAATTTCCAGCTTTTGCATCTCGAGTTGGCAAAGGAAACAAAAACAAAGAAGGAGTTAACATAAACTTTAATGTCTCTTACAATTTCCTAATAATATATTAAGAATTTATGAACACAATTGTTTAACATTTAATGCCTTAAATTAACATTTTGATGTCTCTTTTGTTGTTTTAACAATTTTCTTTCATGTTTTGGTTCATATACAACAACAGGGTTTTGCTATTGGTAATGGATTGACCAATCCAAGAATTCAATATCAAGCATACACTCAATTAGTGGTTGATAACAAAGGAAGATCAAGCTGATATCAACAAGTTGGTCCTATCTTGTGTGGATGTCACAAAAACTTACGGTACATAATCCGTTACACATCTATTTAGGACAAAGTATTGTCATCAAACTACTATTTTCTGTAATTCGCAGTTGGCAATACTAAACTGAAATATATGGATTTTCTATGTGTTCTGGACTGGACCAATGGCCAGGCATGGTGTAACACCCCAAATTTCTAAGAATATTTATTTAATTTATTTAAATATTATATTTGTGGCTTTCTGTGAATTTAGGTGAATTTGGATGTTTTAGATATTTTGGTGGAATTTTAGTTATTTAATTAAATAATAGTATATATTATGGAATATAATGTATTATTATTTATTTTAAATAATATTAGAGGAATTAAGGGTAAGATGGACATTTAAGGAGTATTAGAGGGAGTATTATGGGAAAGCCCAGTTTTGAGGCCCAAGAGTTAAATTAACCAAAAAGGAGGAATTGAGGAGAATTAGGATTCATTTGTGGAGATCGTGAAAATAAGGAGAAAGTGCAGAGCTCTGAGGAAAAAGGGAAAAGACGAGGATTTTCGTGAAGGTTTCCAAAGATTCAGAGAGAAAGCTTCGAATCGACAATCTAAGGTATGGGGAGTAATTACCTTTCATTGTTTTCATTATAGGATTCGATTGATTGAAGTGGATTTTGGGGTTTTCGAGGGTTTATAGGTTTTGAGGTAAACTGATGACTTTGAGGGCATGTTGTGAGATCGATTATTAAGAGTCGAAATTATCAGTAGAGTAGACCTTTGGGCTGATTTCCCTGTTGTTGTAGTTTTAACCCGGTGGTGAGGGATTTATGGAGTTTATATGAAGCTTGAGAGTTTTGAAGGTTTAGGGAAATTAAGGTTTCCCCTAGTGTCCTAAATCGACCTAACAGTCGTAGGTTTTAGGCCTTTAAATTCTGTGATATATTAGAACTGTTAATGGGATGTTTTTGGGTCAATTGGGACTGTAATCGCAGGTGCTTTGGAGGTTGTGGAGCTACTGATGCGTAGCAGCGATTTGCTGTAATCGTGGGAGGGAATACTGAGATGATTCTGAGAGGAAAGGTGGGGTTTCGCTGGGAGTCTCGCTAAGCGAAGGAATCAGCGAGTGGGTTCGCTAAGCGAATAAACCAGCGAGTATGACAGATGATTGTATTTATGGTGTTGAGTGTGGTGTCTGTGGGATTCGCTGGCCGCTTCGCTAAGCGAAGGTTATAGCGAACAGGTTTGCCTAGCGAATCCTGGAGCGAACGTCTGCTATTTCGCAAAATTTCGTTTCTGTTGCTGTGTCGTTCGGGTGTTTAATGCCGTGATATTTATGATGATTTACCATGATGTTCTTGACGATATTGAGGTGCTGATTTGTGACGTTTTGATGAATATATGATGACAGGATTTATATGAGAGTTGATGAATGATGATGCACATTATGAAGTTTATTTTGATGTGATGATTTGTGATGTTGTGTATCATACATTCATATGCATACTCTGTGACGACGCTTTATTCCCATTGTGCGGATATGAAGTAATTATGACGTGCTCCGGTTCCAAATGCGGGATCGATCCTATTGACGGGGATCTTTGGAGGGTTGATGGCCTTGTGTCCATCTATTATGACGATTGGTACCACATGCATGAGTCTTGTTATGCATTGCATTTTATGTGGCATTGATGAATTTGTGATATGGTGCTTCCTGATGTTTTCCTTGATGATGACCTTGATGATGTCGTATATGAAGATAATGCCATTTTATGTATATCTTGTTTTATAATGATTATTATGAATTGTGATTACTCACCCTGCCTGTTTGAATGTTGCCTCCACGTGGGTAACGTGCATGTGATCAGGTTTAGTCGTGGATGCTTTCGAGGACATTGAAGTTTATTTGCTTTTGGTCAATTTAGAGGGTCTTGCTCTGATAGTGTAACATCGGGTTGGGGTCCTTTGAGTCGAACTATGTGGTTTCCTTATTTTTGTTGTCATTTGATGATATGTTTTGTTTTGATCATTATGATGTTTGTTGAAAACCTTTTATTTGAAAATTTTGAGTTCTGCTGCCATGTGAAGGATTTTTGATTTATTTTGAGGAAAACCCTTTGTTTACAGGGTAATTGTGTTATTTTGATTTAATGAGAAATGTTCACCCTTTGAGGGAATTTTTATGCCTTACTCTGATATTTGAGTTGTTTCTGCTGCAACATTATTGGGGGTAGAAAAGGGTGTTACATTAGTGGTATCAGAGCAGGTCGGTCGGTCCGGCCAGGTTTTTACTTGATGTCTGTCCCTGTCAGTCGACGAGTGTCTACACTGTCGATGTTTTAGTTCTTCTAACCTTGTTGGTGGTGTGCAGGATGGCTGGAAGAAATGATCGTGCGATTGCTGATGCGTTGGAATCAGTTGCTAATGTGGTGGCATAGCTGAATCCAAATGGTGGAGCTCCTGATGAGTTTCGTGCTTTGGGGAAGTTTTAAAGGAATAATCCACCGACTTTTGTGTGTACGCATGATCCAGCAAGTGCACACAAGTGGCTGAAGGTGATCGAGAAGATCTTGCGGGTGACGGGGTGTTCCGATGAGCAACAGGTTCAGTTCAGAATGCATATACTAGAAGAGGAAGCTGAGGACTGGTGGGATAACACCCGTCAGAGACTCACGGATGTTGGCACCGTGATAACTTGGGCTGTGTTTAGGCAAGATTTTCTGGGCAAGTATTTTCAGAGGATGCTCATGGCAAGAGAGAATTAGAATTCCTTGAGTTGAAGCAAGGAGCTATGACTGTGGCGGAGTATGCAGCGAAGTTTGAGAAGTTGGTGAAGTTCTGTCCGCACTACAATCGTGCTGATGCTGAAATGTCTAAATGTCTCAAGTTCGAGAATGGGCTGAGACCTGAGATTAATCAGGGTATTGGGTATCAGTAAATCCGCAGGTATGCTGAGTTGGTTGACAAGAGCGGGATCTACGATGAGGAATGCTGAGCTCGATCTGCTCACTATAAGCAGTTGAGTGAGAAGAAAGGGCAGTATAGAGGTAAGCCTTATACAACTTCAGCTGACAAAGGGAAGCAGAAGGCTTCAGATGGGAAAAAGACAAGTGGGGGAGCAGCTCCCGCTTTTGGAAAGTGTCATAAGTGTGGCGAGCAAGGTCACCGTGCTGATGTGTGCACTAATAATGTGCTGAGGTGCTATAGATGCGGTAAGAAGGGTCATCGAGCTACTGATTGCAAAGATGAGGGTCCGACCTATTTCAACTATGGTGAGAAAGGTCATATCAGTACTCAATGTCAGAAGCCGAAGAAGACTACGACTGCTGCTCAGACCAGTGGCAGAGTGTTTGCTTTGAGTGGTGCAGAGGCGCCAAAGAAGGACAACCTGATTCAAGGTACTTGTTTTATTAATAATGTCGAGTTGGTTGCTATTATTGATACTGGTGCTACTCATTCTTTTATCTCGCTTGAATGTGCTAATAAATTGGGTTTGAAGCTATCTGATATGAATGGGAATATGGTAATAGAAACTCCAGCTAATGGTTCTGTTACTACTACCCTTGTGTGTTTGAGATGTCCTGTGACGATATTTTAGAAGAGTTTTGTGATGGATTTGGTGTGCCTACCCTTGCATCAAAGTGACGTGATCTTTGGAATGAACTGGTTGGAGTTCAACCGTGTTCATATCAATTGTTATAACAAGACTGTAGAGTTTCCTGAGATTGATGATAGTGGGGAGTTGATGTTCTTGTCTGCAAAACAAGTAGAGGAACTTCAAGAAGAAGAAGCTGTGGTGTTTGCAATGTTTGCATCGTTGCAAATTGATCGTGAAGCTGCGAGTGTGGAGTTGCCTGTTGTCTGTGAATTCCCAGATGTGTTTCCAGATGACATCAGTGATTTTCCTCTAGAGCGTGAAGTAGAGTTTGCAGTGGACTTAATACCAGGTACGAGTCCAGTGTCGATGGCTCCTTATCGGATGTCAGCTTCTGAGTTAAGTGAATTGAAGAAACCACTAGAAGAATTTCTTGAGAAGAGGCTTGTTCGACCAAGTGTTTCCCCGTGGGGTGCTCCTGTGTTGTTAGTGAAAAAGAAGGATGGAAGTATGAGGTTGTGTGTTGATTATTGACAGCTGAATAAAGTGATTATCAAGAATAAATATCCACTACCGAGAATCGGCGATTTGATGGATCAGTTAGTAGGTGCCTGTGTGTTTAGCAAGATTGATTTGAGGTTGGGTTATCATCAGATTCGAGTTAAGCCTGATGATATTCCGAAGACGGCTTTCAGGACGAGGTATTGACACTATGAATACACGGTGATGCCGTTTGGTGTATCCAATGCACCTAGTGTGTTCATGGAGTATATGAATCAGATTTTCCATGAGTATTTGGATAAGTTTGTGGTGGTGTTTATCGACGATATCTTGATATATTCTAGATTTGAAGAAGAGCATGCCGAGCATGTGAGAACTGTGTTGCAAGTCTTGAAAGAGAAGAAGTTGTATGCAAAGCTGTCGAAGTGTGAGTTTTGGTTGAAGGAAGTGAGTTTCCTTGGCCCTGTGATTTCAAGTGGTGGTGTTGCTGTTGATCCTTCTAAGATTGATGTTGTGTTACAGTGGGAGACTCCGAAGTCTGCTACTGAGATACGAAGTTTCTGGGATTAGCGGGTTATTACCGGAAGTTTATTGAAGGCTTTTCTAAGTTGGCATTACCTTTGACTCAGTTGACTCGAAAGGGTTAAGCTTTTGTGTGTGATGTAGCTTGTGAAGAGAGTTTTGTGGAATTAAAGAAGAAGTTGACGACTACTCCAGTGTTGATTTTGCCCAATCCAAGTGAATCTTTTGTGGTGTACTGCGATGCGTCGAAGATGTGTCTTGGTGGAGTATTGATGCAGAATGGATAAGTTGTTGCCTATGCTTCGAGACAATTGCGAGTTCATGAGAGGAATTATCCTACACATGACTTGGAGTTAGCCGCGGTGGTGTTTGTGTTGAAGATTTGGAGACATTATCTGTTTGGCTCTAAATTCGAAGTGTTCAGCGATCATAAAAGTCTGAAGTACTTATTTAATCAGAAGGAATTGAATATGAGGCAGAGAAGGTGGTTAGAACTATTGAAGGATTTCTATTTCGATTTGAGTTATCATCCGGGCAAGGCAAATGTTGTGGCCGATGCATTGAGCAGAAAGTCATTGCATATATCGATGCTTATGGTGAAAGAGTTGGAACTAATCGAGCAATTCAGAGATTTGAGTCTGGTATGTGAAGCGACTCCTGATAGTGTGAAGTTGGGAATATTGAAGTTGACTAGTAGTATTCTGGAAGAAATCAGAGTGGGACAACAATCTGATTTAAAGTTGGTTGACCAATTGACTTTGATTAACCAAGGCAATGGAGGTGACTTCCAGATTGACGATAATGGTGTGATGATGTTCAGAGACAGGGTGTGTGTCCCAGATGTCCCAGATATTAAGAAGAGCATTCTTGAAGAAGGACATCGAAGTAGGTTGAGCATTCATCCTGGTGCTACGAAGATGTACCAAGATTTGAAAAAGTTGTTTTGGTGGCCAGGTATGAAGAAGGATGTTGTGGAGTTTGTTTATGCGTGTTTGACTTGTCGGAAGTCGAAGGTTGAGCATCAGAAGCCTTTAGGTATGATGCAGCCGTTGAGGATTCCAAAATGGAAATGGGATAGTATTTCCATGGATTTCGTGGTGGGGTTGCTGAAGACTGCTAAGGGGAATGATTCTATTTAGGTGATCGTGGATAGATTAACTAAGTCGGCTCATTTCTTGCCGATGAGGATTAGTCATTCTATGCAGAAGTTAGCCGAGATGTATATTGAGGAGATTGTGAAGTTGCATGGGATACCTTCGAGTATTGTGTCGGATAGAGATCCGAGGTTTATATCGAGGTTCTGGAAGAGTTTGCAAGACACGTTGGGTACCAAGTTGAGGATGAGTTCTGCCTATCATCCTCAGACGGACGGTTAGACAGAAAGGACTATCCAATCTTTAGAGGATTTGCTGACGGCTTGTGTGTTGGATCATGGAGGATCATGGGATAGCCATTTACCGTTGATTGAGTTCACGTACAATAATAGTTTTCATGCTAGTATTGGAATGGCGCCCTATGAAGCTTTGTATGGGAGGAGGTGTAGGACTCCGTTGTGTTGGTATGAATCGGGCGAGAGTGCTATACTCGGACCTGAAATTGTGCAAGAGACGACTGAGAAGATTAAGATGATACGAGAGAGAATGAAAGCTCCGCAGAGTCGTCAGAAGAGTTACCATGATAAGAGGAGGAAAACACTTGAATTCCAAGAGGGAGATCATGTGTTTTTTAGAGTGACGCCAGTGACTGGTGTGGGTCGAGCTTTGAAGTCTAGGAAGCTCACTCCACGTTTTGTTAGTCCATCTCAGATATCGCAGAGGATAGGAGAGGTAGCCTATCAAATTGCTTTACCGTCGTCACTTGCAAATTTGCATGATGTGTTCCATGTGTCTCAGTTGAGTAAGTACATTTCAGATCAGGCGCATGTGATTCAGATGAATGATGTACAAGTGAGAGATAATCTGACTGTGGAAGCATTGCTTGTGCGTGTTGATGGTCGAGAGATGAAGCAATTGCGGGGTACATACATAACTTTGGTGAAGGTGTTGTGGGGTGGACCAGCTGGCGAAAGTTGGACTTGGGAACGCGAAGATCAGATGAGGGAGTCGTATCCGACTCTATTTCCTTGAGGTAATTTTCGAGGGCGAAAATTCTTTAAGTGGGGGAGAGTTGTAACACCCCAAATTTCTAAGAATATTTATTTAATTTATTTAAATATTATATTCGTGGCTTTCTGTGAATTTCGGTGAATTTGGATGTTTTGGATATTTTGGTGGAATTTTAGTTATTTAATTAAATAATAGTATATATTATGGAATATAATGTATTATTATTTATTTTAAATAATATTAGAGGAATTAAGGGTAAGATGGACATTTGAGGAGTATTAGAGGGAGTATTATGGGAAAGCCCATATTTGAGGCCCAAGAGTTAAATTAACCAAAAAAGAGGAATTGAGGAGAATTAGGATTCATTTGTGGAGATCGTGAAAATAAGGAGAAAGTGCAGAGCTCTGAGGAAAAAGGGAAAAGGCGAGGATTTTTGTGAAGGTTTCCAAAGACTCAGAGAGAAAGCTTCGAATCGACAATCTAAGGTATGGGGAGTAATTGCCTTTCATTGTTTTCATTATAGGATTCGATTGATTGAAGTGAATTTTGGGGTTTTCGAGGGTTTATAGGTTATGAGGTAAACTGATGACTTTGAGGGCATGTTGTGAGATCGATTATTAAGAGTTGAAATAATCAGTAGAGTAGACCTTGGGGCTGATTTCCCCGTTGTTGTAGTTTTAACCCGGTGGTGAGGGATTTATGGAGTTTATATGAAGCTTGAGAGTTTTGAAGGTTTAGGGAAATTAAGGTTTCCCGTAGTGTCCTAAATCGACCTAATAGTCGTAGGTTTTATGCCTTTAAATTCTGTGATATATTAGAATTGTTAATGGGATGTTTTTGGGTCAATTGGGACTATAATCGCAGGTGCTTTGGAGGTTGTGGAGCTACTGATGCGTAACAACAATTTGCTGTAATCGCAGGTTCGCTAGGCGAATGTTCGCCAAGGCTCGCTAAGCGAGCCGCGCAGCGAATACGCGATAACGTGGGAGGGAATACTGAGATGATTCTGGAGAGGAAAGGTGGGGCTTCGCTGGGAGTCTTGCTAAGCGAAGGAATCAGCGAGTGGGTTCGCTAAGCGAATAAACCAACGAGTATGACAGATGATTGTATTTCTGGTGTTGAGTGTGGTGTCTGTGGGATTCGCTGGCCGCTTCGCTAAGCGAAGGTTATAGCGAACAGGTTTTCCAAGCGAATCCTGGAGCGAACATCTACTATTTTGCGAAATTTCGTTTCTGTTGCTGTGTCGTTCTGGTGTTTGATGCTATGATATTTATGATGATTTACCATGATGTTCTTGACGATATTGAGGTGCTGATTTGTGACGTTTTGATGAATATATGATGACATGATTTATATGAGAGTTGATGAATGATGATGCATATTATGAAGTTTATTTTGATGATGATGATTTGTGATGTTGTGTATCATACATTCATATGCACTCTGTGACGAAGCTTCATTCCCATTGTGCGGATATGAAGTAATTATGACGTCCTCCAGTTCCAAATGCGGGATCGATCCTATTGATGGGGATCTTTGGAGGGTTGATGGCCTATGTCCATCTATTATGACGATTGGTACCACATGCATGAGTCTTGTTATGCATTGCATTTTATGTGGCATTGATGAATTTGTGATATGGTGCTTCCTGATGTTTTCCTTGATGATGGCCTTCATGATGTCGTATATGAAGATAATGCCATTTTATGTATATCTTGTTTTATAATGATTATTATGAATTGTGATTACTCACCCTGCCTATTCGAATGTTGCCTCCACGTGGGTAACGTGCAGGTGATCAGGTTTAGTCGTGGATGCTTTCGAGGACCTTAAAGTTTATTTGCTTTTGGTCGATTTAGAGGGTCTTGCTCTGATAGTGTAACATCGAGTTGGGGTCCTTTGAGTCGAACTATGTGGTTTCTTTATTTTTGTTGTCATTTGATGATATGGTTTTGTTTTGATCATTATGATGTTTGTTGAAAACCTTTTATTTGAAAATTTTGAGTTCCGCTGCCATTTGAAGGCTTTTTGATTTATTTTGAGGAAAACCCTTTGTTTACAGGGTAATTGTGTTATTTTGATTTAATGAGAAATGTGCACCATTTGAGGGAATTTTTATGCCTTACTCTGATATTTGAGTTGTTTCTGCTGCAACATTATTGGGGGTAGAAAAGGGTGTTACACATGGCCCAATCCACTTCTGCTCCAGAACGTCCCAACTGCCTGAGTCCAATCCACAAACGGGCAAAAATTACCTTTCTGCCGCTCCTCCCTGGAAATGCTGCCCGTTACGCACGGCTTCTCCGCTCCCCGAACAGCTGAGGGCATGTGCCCGAAACTATACTTATGCCCGATATAACGGCTAGTTTCGGGCACAATGCCCGACATAACGACTAGTTTGGGCAGTTAACTATTCTTCGGGAAAATAGTTATTTCGCCCCAAAAATATGACCGTTGGCCACGCGCTGGGGGCACTATATAAACCCTCTCGCTTGAGAGGGCCAGATATCAAATATTCACCCTAAGAACTAATAATTTGTACTTGCCCCTTTTCTTTGACCCTTTCTTACTTGAGCGTCGGAGTGCCTTGCAGGTACACCCCCCTCCTCCTCTCCATACGCCCAGCATCTCAGACGTACTTGGTGGCCCACTTCAACAGGATCTGATCCAGCCTTCACGATCAGTGGCGCTGTATGTGGGAAACATTGTTCTCCCCATCTTTCTTTCCCCGGAAACCAAAGATCAAAGCAAACTTTCAAGATCATCATCATGGCCTCTCAAGATCGCGCCAAAGGTGCTCTCCAACCCACTGTCCCCCCCGTCAACAAGACTGACGTTGACGGCCCGTCATCTCTTCTCGGAGATGCCCATTTTCTGAGGACGTGGCCACAGCTTCCCCTTCCCCTACCTCTGCTGACCACAACAACGATCAGCCTTCGCTGGACATCCAGCCCATTCCTATTCTGCCTAACGCCGACCTGGCCGTGGCGGCCCTCCTGGAAGCGATCAACAAAACCAACACCCTGATCCTGCAGCAGAACAAAAGGATCGGGGCGCTAGAGGAGTCCTACCATCCAAGATCCCCCCCTCCGAGGAGGAACCAGTGACAGTTAAGGAGCCCGCAGCCTCGGCGAGATATTGACCGAAGACTGTGCCAAGAACGTGACTCTCGCGCCGTCCAGAAGCGTGACCAAGTTCCCCCGCATAACCAGCATTCTCCCAGTCATAAGAGACCCGAAGAGACGAGCAGTCGCCCCCCGCCAAGTCTAAAGGTTGGGCCCGCTCACCTTTTCCCCGAAGGAACCGTCGCCGCGAGCGTACCCTTTGGTCCCCGTCATTCACCAGTTCCAGCAGCGACGATGAGCCTCGCTGCCCGTTGTCCCAGGAAATCTTGGTAACCCGTCTCCCTAAGGGCCTGGAGAAGCCCCCGTCATTGGGCACATATGACGGGACTACTGACCCCGACGAGCACATCGAGAACATCGATGCGCTATTGGACTACCGCGGCGTCCGGGGCGCCATCAAGTGCCGGTTATTTCCGACCATGCTCCGAAAAGGGGCAATGACGTGGTACAAGCAGTTGCCCGAAGATTCCATTACCTCATGGAGACAATTGGGCAGAATGTTCTCACGACATTTCACAGCTTCTCGCCGTCACCCCAAGACCGAGGCTTCCCTTGGGGCCATAATCCAAGGAAAGGACGAACCTCTCCGCGCGTACATCGAGAGGTTCAACAAAGAAGCAGTACAGGTCGCTACAACGGACGAGATGAAAAAGTTTATGCTCGAGCAAGGACTCCGCCCGGGCTCAAAGTTTTCTAAGGCCGTCGGCCTCGCACCTCTGAGGAACCTAGATGCCCTCCTCCTCAAAGCCCAGTCGCACATCCAGTACGAAGAGAAGGTTGCGGCCAGCAACGTCCGAGCATCACGCCATTAGAAGAACGCTCGGGCCTCCAGAGGCGAGGAAGCCTCGACATTTCGTCAAAGCAAAAGGAGGCACGAGGACCGTCCTCGGGACTCCCGAGACAGCAAGGGACCCTCTGGACGATTCCACGATTACACCCCCCTCATTGTCTCAAGGGAGAAGATACTTTCCGAATGTGCGAATTCGGAATTCAAGCAAGCAAGGGTCCGCTTCCCCAAACAACTGCCAGCCAAACCCAACGCCGACAAATTGAAGTACTGTCGTTTCCACAAGAGTCACGACCACACTACCGAAGACTGCATCCATTTGAAGGATGCTATCGAGATACTGATCAGGGACGGCCACCTGAAATAGTTCACTAAGAAGAAAGACGCTCCTCGGCAAGACGCCCAGGAGTCCAAGAAGATAGAGGAAGAATTTCCTTCCTCAGAAGAAGCCAGCATCTAGGTCGCAATGGCCGTGTCGCGACCAGAAGACTTCTACGTCCCGGACAGGCTCAGCGCCCCTGCCTACTTCGTGGCCCACAGCCCGTGGGAGAAATTCCCCTCCGCCATGGTCATCTCGGGCGGGGGCTTCAATAAAGTCACGATGGGCTCCGTGAAGTGAAAATTCGAGCATCTAATCAACACAAGCTCTAACAAGGTGACCACACTCGATCAAGCCCAGAAGGGCTCCACCCCCATCTCCTTCTACCGGGAAGAGCTCCTCGGGGGGTCTACAAACTCGAGCATACCTTTGCTCGTCAGAGCTCGAATGGTAAACTTCGTCGTTCACAGAATCCTCATCGACCAGGGCAGCTCGGTCGACATTATGTACTCCCAGCTGTTTTCGACACTTCAGTTGGACGAATTGCACCTTACCCCCTACGTGGGGTCTGATTTACAGGGATTCAACAGATCAGTGACCAAGCCATAGGGATACGTCGAACTAATCGTAACCTTTGGATCAGCTGAGACGACCAGATCTGTCAAAGTACAATTTCTGGTAATCGACTGCCCGTCGCTGTACCAGTGCATATTCGGAAGACCAACTCTGGCCGAGTTAGTAGTTGCGCCTTCAATAGTTCACCTCAAGATGAAGTACTACACTTCAAAAGGGATGGTCGTCACCCTCTATGGCAACATCGAAGCTGCACGACGGTGTTTCAAAGCAGCCACAAAGGGGATCAACGCCATTGCGTCCAAACCAAAGGCATCAAGCAAGCCAGCATTGCCCAACAACTCTGAGGAAGCCAAGCCCCTGCCTCAGGTCGACTCCATTGACCTCGACAACCGCTTCCCCAAAGAAGACCAACAGGGGGACCAAGCAGATTTAGCCAGCTCGTCTACCTCATCCAGTAGCAGCTCCCATCCGATGCGCCCAATCCCGGATGGCAACTTCGAGCTCATTTTGTTCGGCGACGACCCTCAGCGGGGAGTGAAGATTAGAGCAGACCTGCCCGACGTCGCGAGGAAGCAGCTCAAAGCATGCCTCCATGAGAACGCCGACCTCTTCGCCTGGAGCGCCGCCGAGATGCCCGGCTTAGACCCGTCTGTTGCCTGCCACCAACTGACAATTGACCTGGCCGTCAAGGCCATAGCACAACATAGGAGAAAGCAGTGTCTGGAGAAAACGGAGGCTGCAGAAAAAGCTGTAAGGGACCTCCTCGAGGCCAAATTTATCTCGGAGGCCAAGTACACCACTTGGCTGTCCAATGTTGTACTTGTAAAGAAATCTAATGGCAAATGGCGAATGTGCATTGACTACACCGATCTTAACAAGGCATGCCCGAATGATGCCTATCCCCTCCCCAATATTGATAACCTTGTTGATAATTCTGCCAGTTTTAAACTTTTTTCATTCATGGATGCCTACTCAGGCTATAATCAAATACCAATGGTAATGAGCGATAAAAAATACACGGCCTTCATGACCGAATCGGGCAACTATTACTACAATGTAATGCCCTTCGGCCTAAAGAACGCCAGCGCGACCTATCAAAGAATGATGAACAAGGTCTTCTAGGGAGAGATAGGCGACATGCTCAAAGTCTATATGGATGACATGATCGTAAAATCCTACGAGGAAATCGATCACACTGCCCATTTAAGGAAGGTCTTCGAACAGGCCAGAAAATACAAAATGCGTTTCAACCCGGAGAAGTGCATGTTCGGTGTCCGGGCAGGCAAGTTCCTCGGCTTCTACTTAATGGAATGAGGAATCGAAGCCAATCCCGATAAGTGCCGAGCATTATCTGAGTTTCCAACGCCCAGGTCAAAAAAATCCATCCAATCCCTCAACGGGATGCTCGCGTCACTATCTCGTTTCGTGGCCAAATCTGCCCAGCACGCCTTGCCGTTCTTCAAACTCCCCCGCAAGGAGGCAGCGTTCGAATGGACTGAGGAATGCGACAAGGCTCTCCTCCATCTGAAACGGGTGCTCTCAGAGCCACCAGTCCTCACTCGCCCGGACAATGGCGAAACTTTGTACCTGTACCTCGCCGTAGCAACCGAAGCAGTAAGCGCCGCTCTCATCTGTGAAACACCTGACGGGCAGAAGCCTATATATTTCACGAGCAAAGCACTGCAAGGACCAGAGTTAAGGTACCAACAGATAGAGAAAGTGGCTCTAGCCCTCATCAACGCAGCCAGAAGATTAAGACACTACTTCCTAGCCCACACGATCGTGGTTCGAACAGATCAACCCATAAAGCAGCTGCTGGGACGACCAGACATGGTCGGTCAATGCTCAAATGGTCGCTTCAACTGTCCGAATTTGACATTCAATATGAAAGCAGGAAAGCCCTCAAGGCCCAGACTCTGGATGACTTCATCGCAGAAATGACGTTTGCAGACTCCCCCGCGAACGAAGCGAGTAAATGGACCATTTTCGTGGACGGGGCCTCCAGGTCGGCAGGAAGCGGTGCGGGCATCATACTGGAAAACAATGAAGGAATCATCATTGAAGTATCACTCACCCTGTCCTTCCCCACCTCTAACAACCAGGTTGAGTATGAAGCCTTCCTCGTTGGATTACGCCTAACCGAGGACCTGGGCGCAGAAGAAGTCGTCATTTGCACGAATTCACAACTCGTGGCCCTTCAGGTCCAAGGACAATATCAAGCCAAAAACGACAACCTAACCGAATACTTAGCCTTGGTCAAAAGGGAAATGGCGAAGTTCACAACGGTAGAAGTGAAACACGTTCCCCGCGAACACAATGTCCGAGCAGATGTTTTGTCCAAACTGGCCAGTACAAAGAAAAAAGGCGGAAACAGGTCCGTCATATAGGAGGTTCTACCTCGACCCAGCATCGAGAAGGCTTCCCCGACCATCGACGTACACGTGATCGGCGACAACAATTGTTGGATGACCCTCATTTACAACTACCTCGCCAAGGACGAACTCCCATCTGACCCCAAGGAGGCCAGTGTGGTTAGGCGAAGAGCCCGCTCTTATGTCCTGGTCGAAGACAAACTCTACCGACGAGGATTTTCCATTCTGCTGCTCAAATGCTTCGAGGAAGAAATGGCCGCTCACATCTTGCGTGAAATCCACGAAGGAATCAAGGCCCAACATCTCGGTGGAAGGTCCCTAGCCCGAAAGGCCCTCCGAGCAGGATATTACTGGCCGACCATGCAGCACGACGCTAGGGAACACGTGAATAAATGCGATAAATGCCAACGGCACGGGGACATGCACCTGGCTCCGCCTAACGAGCTCAAGGCTATGTCCTCCCCGTGGCCATTTGCCTGGTGGGGCCTAGACATCCTAGGACCCTTCGTGGTAGGATCAAATCAGAACAAATACCTAATAGTGGGCATAGACTACTTTACAAAATGGATAGAAGCGGAGGCGCTGGCCAAAATAACTGCCCTCAATATACTACGTTTCTACAAGCAAAACATCCTCGCACGATTCGGCATCCCCCAGGCGATTGTAACGGACAATGGGACACAATTCACGGATAAGAAGTTCCAGGACTTCGTCGCTCAACTGGGCACGAAGCAACACTCCGCATCCGTCGAGCACCCTCAAATAAACTGGCAGGCTGAAGCAGCTAACCGGGTCATCCTTCGAGGCCTCAAACGAAGGCTGGACGAAACAAAGAAGGCTTGGGTCGAGGAGCTGCACAGTGTCTTGTGGGCATACCGCACAACTCCACACTCTACAACCGGGGAAACACCTTTTCGTCTAGCGTACGGGACCGAGGCTGTAATCTCCGTCGAAGTTCACGTACCCTCCAGGCGGACAGAGTCGCCCCTAGACGAGGAGATGAACGACGAATCATTAAGAGAAGAACTCGACCTCGTCGAGGAAATCTGAACTAGGGCAGCCCTCCGCGAAGCCTCATTAAAACAAAAAATTACCATCAGGCACAACGCCAAGGTGATACGACGAGAGTTCGACGTGGGAAGCCTTGTTCTAAGGAGAAACCACAAAGACTTTCGCGAGGGCAAACTAGCCGCCAATTGGGAGGGACCCTATCGCGTCCGAGCAAAAACGGAGAATGGGGCCTATTACCTAGAACATCTCAACAGGGAAGAACTTGCTCGACCATGGAACACCGGAAAGCTAAAACATTACTATAGCTAAGGCCCTAATTCCCGGTTCGACCTGTCACGACGACGAACGTCAGCTACCGACCATTATGCTCGCCTAGGTACAAGCGTCGCATACCGATAAAGCAGAACCCCGCTCAGTAACGAGCCAAGTATCTGCTCGACAGCGGTCCTTAATCGAGCATCGCCGTCGTCAAAGTACCATGACTGGCAGAACCCTAGCTCGCGATGGGATGTTCACGCCGCGAACTCAGGCCTCAAATGCGACCTGAGCTCCGCACCCCCGCAGGGATATTACCCGACCGTTTGACCAGTACCCCCCACTGCCGAACACATCTACAACGAGCAATCCCCTGAAACTTCACATAAGTCAAATATTCCCTATCATGGTCAGACATACATTCACAGTGAGCATGAGCACAACACTTAGCAGAGAATAAAAGCAAGTAAAACCATGCAAATAATAGAACCAGCCACCAGGACCGGACACATAATTTAAATATGATAAATGGCCACTAGGACCATAATTGTACTGGATTACATAGAACGAGGGTCATGCCCCCAAAATAGGTTACAACAAATACACGACACGCAGGCCGGACAAATTACAACAACAAAAAGAATATCATTCACTTATCCATCTGGTCGGCAGGCTTGGGACGAGGCTCCTGGTTTTCTGCGGGCTGATCCTCGGCATGCTCTTCAATAAGGGAGTCAGGCATAGCGATTCGGCCGTCTTCAACACGCGCCAGATAATGAGTACCCTCGATGGAAAAGTCAAGTCCGGGGTTCACCACCCGCAGTTGAGACACGACATTCTTGAAGGATTCGTCCGCAATGACGATATTATCATCCTCGGCCGCCAACATACGGGCAACTAGCTCAGACCTTGTCTTCAGTTCCTTCACATCCTTGGGTTCATCTTCGCCCGGAGCATTGGCCGCCCTCAGCTGCTGGACCAGTTCCTCAGCCGCTTTCTTCTCCGCAGCCAGCGTAGAATTCTCCTTCTTCAGCCTGGTCACCTCCTCATCAGCCTTTTTTCGGGCATCGTCAGCACTCTTCACCTCTTCCGTGAGAGATGCCATGGTATCCCGAGCAACCTTGAGTTCAGACTCCATTACAGAGTCCCCTTCAGCATATATAGCCGCCATTTCCAGAACTCTGCAGAGGCATCTTGGGCCACCAACGCCCTCTTGCTCGGGCGGTCCATGCTTTCCAGCCGAAGAGATTCTGCCCGCGGCACGACCAAGGAGTTCCCCTCAAAGAATCTTCTATCAAGTATGCAAGGAGAAAGCTAGAACCTCCCTTTCTCTGGGGCCCGGCTAAGATCCATGACGTCGTTGGCCCTCGGCCGCTTGACCCGTAAGGTCAAAGGTAGGGGAGATCCTCTGGGAGCAGGAGTGGGAGAAGAGGTCCCCGCAGCAGACTGAGCAGGAGTGGGAGCACGCGCATTGGCAAATTGAGACTTCGGAGGAGCCGTTTCGGGCTTGTTCCTCGCAAGAGCATTCTTCACCATCCTCTCATGAGCCTGAGGTATCTCACCTGCACAAACAGAATACGAGCATGTTAGATGCGAGAAAAGAAAATAGTTCGGGCAAATTAAAATAACCGAGACTACCGAGAAGCTTCTGGGCTTCTGCCGGAGTCTTGCACTCCAAGAGTGCCTTGGTATTAATAAAGAGGTATTCCACCCTCTGGCTACCATCCGCCTCGAAGATCGGGTCACCCTTCTTCGTCCAGTATTCAGCGAGCAGGAATGAGTTAACGTACTTCACCAGCGTCTCGTACGCAACGGTGTCCTGTCCGTCTAACTCGTTCGGCTGAAGAACGTAATCACCCGCCTTCTTGGTGAAATGGTCAGGTCCCTAGTGGATGGGGAACTTGTATACTCTCTCCCCGATAAACTTCCCAGCTTCGTCGCGCAGCTCGTTCCCCTCATCGTCGACCTCAATCTCCCAGAGATAAGTGTTGTCCTAGGCAGCTTCCGATACGGGCTCAATGATGTAGTACCTCTCCTTGAACGTCCGTATCGATTCAGAGAAAGGCTTGAACAACTTACAAGGCTACTTCAACGAGACCCATCCGTACTTTCTCCCCGACAGCTGCCTTTGAAGGTGGAAGACTGTGAAAAACAAGGGAAGAGTAGCCCCAATCTTCAAGAAATCACAGGTAAGCTCAAACGCCCGTATGAAGGCCAGTGAGTTCGGGTGCAGCTGCGTGGGGGCCAACTTCAAGTGCACAAACGCTGACTGCTAAAAATCAGTGAACGACAATCTCAATCCCATCTCTTTGAAGGCATATTCGTACATAGTGAAACGATCCCCGAAATCCGTGCAGACCCGATCATCCTCGGAGGGAGAGTGCACATTCCACTCCCCCTCTGGTCCGACTTCCATAAAAACATCCTCTAGGTACGTGGCGAAGGTGGACCCGTGCTCGACTGGTTCGGCCACCTCCCACTCCTCCGCGGAATCCTTGACGACATCCTCTTCCATATCTTCAATTTCCTCTTCCTCCCCGACCTCGCTGGGGATACTTGAAGTCATCGAACTACTGCTGTCCGAGGAACTCGCCTCTTCCTTGGACGAGTCTAGGATAATTTCTCCATCTGGCCCTGTCGCCATATCATTCACCTGAAAAGCATAGGAAAAAATGAATTCGACAATAGATCAAATTCACCCTTCCACCGCTAGTCAAGTGAAAGGGCGCGCAAAGGGCTGAGGACGACGTCCCCGACGTAAGCCCTAACATCGAACAAAACGCTAAGAGTCTCCCACGAGGAGATGCCCGGAGAAAACCGCTTCTGTACGAGGAACTTCCTCGAGCCACTTCCCGGTTTCCGTTTGAAGCTCCGCTAGAAACTGCAAAGCTTCACCGGAAACTGGGAAAACTCGCTGGAAACTTCGTCGCTGCTTCTGAATCTGAACAATCACGGCGTTTCCGCAGGCATCATCATCGCAATGATGCCGGAAACCGCCCGGTTCACCAGAATATCCTAAAACCTAGCGGCCTCATCGGCGGCGGAAAATGGCACAACCACCATCCACCACCAACAATCACCGGAAACTAATCTATTTCATCTCCCACACCTAAACCTAACCGCGTGAAAGACTACAAACAACCGTCAAATGGATAAAAGTTCAAAAAATTAGTGAACTTACTTGATTAGGAAGGTGAATAGCAGCTACCCGGAAGTTGATGCGGCGGCCGGAATAGCATGCGACGGTGACGAGCAGGAATTCCGAAGAAGACGAAGAGAAACAAGAGCGAAAAAGTTCATAATGGAACGAGTTTCCCCTTTTTATACAAAAGGGCACGCGCGATGGCACGCCCTCGTAGGTCGTGATGGCTATTAATTAGCCATCATTGCCTAGCAACGACTGCACATAACTCTATGCACACGTGGCGCCCTAACGTTTCCAATTCCTTCCAACCGTTAGCCTCCCCGTACGACGGGCAGTTCTATCACGATCAGGAACATCACGGGGACCAAATGCAACAGGCACCACGAGACGAACCTCATACGTCACCAAGCGACGACCCTATGTTAAGCTCCCCGGAGCCACGAGCTGTCCTTAAGTCATCACTTCCATGCTCGGGAGCAACGACTTGGGGGGCTCCTGTTCTGGACTGGACCAATGGCCAGGCATGACCCAATTCACTTCTGCTCCAGAACGGTCCAACTGCCTGAGTCTAATTCACAAACGGGCAAAAGTTACCTTTTTGCCCCTCCAACCGGGCAAGGACTGCATCGCTCTAACCCGAAAATGCTGCCCGTTACGCACGACTTCTCCGCTCCCCGAACAGCTGAGGGCATGTGCCCGAAACTATGCTTATGCCCGACATAACGACTAGTTTCGGGCACACTGCCCGACATAACGGCTAGTTTGGGCAGTTACCTATTCTTCGGGAAAACGATTATTTCGCCCCGAAAATAGGACCGTTGGCCACGCGCTGGGGGCACTATATAAACCCTCTCGCTTGAGAGGGTCAGGTATCAAATATTCACCTTACGAACTAATACTTTGTACTTGCCCCTTTTCTCTGACCCTTTCTTACTTGAGTATCGTAGTGCCTTGCAGGTACACCCATCTCCTCCTCTCCATACGCCCAACATCTCAGACGTACTTGGTGGCCCACTTCAACAGGATCTGATCCAGCCTTCACGATCACTATGATATTATTTTTTATAGTTTATGTTTTATTTCTAGAGAGTGAAGGTGGAGATAGTTGCAATACAACCTCAGTTCAAATTGTATTCTTACCATAAAGTGGTCAGGTCAAAAACAGTTTGCTGCATCGATCCAAAATAGCTCAGTTTTTGGTTGAAGGCACACAAGCAGGATTGTTGAGTAGTTATGGGCCTTTATCTTTTCTAAAGGTTAATTTATAGTTTGCATTTTTCTTGGTATTGACATTGTTGATTTCATTTTAGGTTAGTTATATTTATGTGTTGTGTAACAGGTGAATGGTACTGGACATTTGGCTCCTATGGATCAACCAAAAGCAACACTTCAGATGTTGGTTAATTGGATGCAAGGGAACCTAAACAAGATAAGCATTTAATCTGTTTTTTATGTAATATTTGGTGGGTAAAATTTAGTTTTTCATGTTGTTTATGTTTTCTTTTTTCATAAAAATACTTATGCTGGTTTTATGTTGTTCTTAGCTTGTGCTCATGTTTTTTGATTCAGGGTATAAAGTCTGCTTCTCTTGCTAAAGTGAATGATCCCAAAGTGAAACAATTTATCGAGAAGTGTTTAGTTCCAGCATCTATGAGATTGTCTGCATCTGAATTGCTGAATGACCCATTCCTTGCATCACATCACATGGCTCCTCTGTGGAAAGGATTAAAGAAACTTCTCAAGTTTCTATGTTTTTTTTCTTAAATCTACTCTTTGCTAAATGTTATTAATATGTTTCTGTAGGTGGAGTTAAGAATATCCATTTCCCATTTTATATTGATTCTGACACCACAATTTTAATTTGTTGTCATTCAACTCACAAGTTTCATGTTTTTTAACAATTTTTGTGAGAGAATTTACTTAACCAACATTGTGATTTGTTTAAATGTTTTTATAACTAATAATTTTCAATTAACAATTTTAAAAAATTTTAAATTTTAAAAAGACAATAAAATATAAGAAAATCGTGTCTTATGACACAATACAACTTATACAAGTTATTAGAATATTTAAAGCCAATAACAATGTATAATACAAGTTTTATAAAGTATTTACTCTAATTGTATGTAATATAGTACAGTTAAATTGTTTATTCTTTAAAAATATTTTTTTAACATTTATTAGTGATCGACTAATTTATTACTATTTTCCATTCATTGTCCTTCAATATTTATTTACCATTCATTGTCATTCAATGAATATCATTTAATATCATAATAATTATTTTATGGATAACAATTTTTGTGAGAGACTTTACTTAGGAACATTCTGATTTGATTAAATACTTTTATGACTAATACTTTTCAATTAACAGTTTAAAAAAATTATAAATTAAAAATATATATATAAAAGAAAATCGTGTCTTATGACACAAAATAAATTATTAGAATATTTAAAGTCAATAATAATGTCCAGTACAAATTTTATAAAGTATTTACTCTAATTGCATGTAATATAGTACAGTTAAATAGTTTATTCTTTAATTTTTTTTAGCCTTTATTAATTATTGACTCCTTTATTACTCTTTTACTATTCCTATATTTTATAATGGTTTAATACCATTTTATTTTAATGTGGCCACATTACTTTGTGTGTATTAACAAAATAAAAAATAGTTAAAATGAGAAAAATAGAATGTTTTACCTAAGTACCCCCACTTTTAAATAAAAAATCCCAAAATAACTCACTTTTTAAATTATTTCCCAAAGTACCCTACTTTGGGGGACTGATAGAGTGTAGGTGCCAGATGAAATGAAAACCCCTTTGTAAGTTAAAGAGGTGTCGCCAATTGAATTAGAGACACCACATGGTGTTGCCAATCCAATTGGCGATAAAGTGTTAAGTTTATAATGTTGTCGCCAATTCATTTGGAGACAGGGTGAAAAGTGCATTTTTTAAAACATAAATAAGTAACATTAATATTTAATTAAAAATAATATTACATAAATTAATGTGGCGACCGGGTTGGTCATACCGATCATCGGTTCCACATCCCCTAGGCACCCTCACTCGTTGTCCTCGTTGTTGATTCTCTCCAGGTGTTTGAGAATTTGACATCTCAAGAACATCCCAGCAGAATCCCTAAGAATTTCATGCATTTCTAAGAAGTATTGTGTGTTGAAACTGAGCTCGCGACCCATGCCAGAGTAACTGGGATGTGATGAAGGGGTCATTGGTGTGCGGCTTGAACGATTGAAGGGGGACATTGGTGTGAATGCTTCGCTGGTGAAAGGTTGAAATGGTAGTGGTGTTTGAAAGCCATAAAGTTATTGTGATGTTTGTGTGTGTAGGCTATGGTGTGATGTTTGAGCGTTTTGGCTATGGAAAGATGTTTGGGCGTTATGGCTATGGTATGATGTTTGCGCATTTTGGCTATATCTTGATGTCGTGTTGGGGGCATGTGCATTTTGGGTGTCTTGATAATAGTCATTTTATTGGAGATGGTATGGGGGACGCTCTTGGTATTGTGGTTGGGTGTTTGACATGTTTGGATGGTGGGTTTGTATGTTTGTGGGTTGGTAATGTTGTTGAGTAGATGGTTGTGAGTAACAGATCCGATAATTTCCTGGTGGGTTAGACGTTGAAGCTTTTTGAGTGTAGGTGGTTTGTCGTGGGTCGTATAGATACCTCTCTTCGGAGACAAACCCAATTGAAACTGATCTGTACCAAGCCATATAAGTATTAGTTGGTATAGACGGGGTTGCCATCACCGGGTCATGTATGACATGGGTGCGGCAGTTCCTCCATTTACGACACTCAGATTTAGTAAAATCTTTCCAATCGGGATAGTTCCATTGATCACTAATTTTTTGTAGATGCCATTTATCGAGGTCAATAGAGGGATCTGTGATGTTTTGATGCATTCCAAAATTTAGTTTTACACGGTCACTGTGGTGCATCTTCACAGTGGTGAACCTGATGATCGGCACGCATGCAGTCTAAACGGCTGCATCTTCCTCTCTAACTTCATATAGGCGTTCCATGTTTAGATATGGACGCCAAATGAATTGTAGAAGAGAAAAATATTAGATCATAAAATGGGTGATATAAAAAATAAATTTATTCATTTAGTTGGCTTACATCTCCAGATGTAAGGTGATCATAGAGCTTGCGATATTGAATGATACAATGTCTAGGACATCTATTTTAAGTCATACCGCGAGCCGACCATCTAAACAACAAAAAATTCAAATAAATTAGTTAGACACAATAATTAGTAAGGTGAATTAACTAATAATAAGTTATTAACTTACTTTTGTGCATACGGGAGTGAGAAGCTGTTGTGGTTGACGGGCGCTAGGGATGGAAATCTAGACCAACCCCATGCTTGGAGCAAAACGGCGCATCCAGAAAATGTAGATGTGTTTTTTGTTGCATTTTTACATAGAGAGCTATACAAATAAGACAAACAAGCGGAACCTCAACTATATTCTCTTGTTTTATCTAGGTTTCTTAATAAGGGTAAATACATAACATGCATAGTAGAACTAGTACCTTCAGAAAATAAAAATGAACCAAGTAAAAGTATAAGATAACACTTGTTTTTTATTATTTTAATTTCTTCGGTAGAATTTTTATCTAATATTAAACTGATGTAATATGCCTAGAGACGCGAAAGTAAGATACCTTGGTCGCTTGGGTTATGATCCAACAAGTCGGCACCCAAAAGTTCCTCACAAATTGATTTATCAAAGTTTCTTTTTCCATTGACCGTCTTACCATCAATACACAACCCGAGTAACATGTACACATCCTTTAACGTCACGTTACATTCACCGGTTGGAAAAAAGAAAATGTGTGTCTGGGTGTCATCTCTCATGTAAAGCTAGTATAAACTTTGCATCGACCGAGTAAGACATGATTTTGCTTACATGTCCGAAACCGGTGAGCTCAAT
Organism: Lathyrus tuberosus; assembly: GCA_022829125.1. Classification (NCBI taxonomy): domain Eukaryota; kingdom Viridiplantae; phylum Streptophyta; class Magnoliopsida; order Fabales; family Fabaceae; genus Lathyrus; species Lathyrus tuberosus. Next base: position 7,966,154 of record JALAZF010000212.1, read on the forward strand.
ATAAGGTACAATTAATTCGTCAGGGGCAACATATTCATGGACACGAGGACGAAACCGAGAGACATCCTACAAAAAAAAAACACTTTCACCTGAGAAGAAATATGAAGACATAAACACTTACACACGAGAAGAAATATGAAGAAACTAACACTTACGTATGAGAAGAAATATGAAGACATAAGCATTTACACATTGTCAATAGAGAAAAAAAAACACCTGGTTGTTGAAACAGTATTTAGGGGGGTATTTTATCGTATCCACGGAGATTGTGTATATTGCCGCCGTTCGATAGTTAAAAGGGTTTCAAACTTTAAGCGTAACAAAGGTTTTGGTAATTTTCAATCGGATCGTTTGCATTCGAATTTTAGAAATCAATGGTAAAAAGATTGGTTTTAAAGATTTGTAAAAACATGCCAAGATTAGTAGCCGCTAATCCGTTTCGTACGTATATTCTCAAAAAAGCGTGTGAACTTGCTAACGATAAATAAACTCACATATCCTCTCAACAAGTTTCTCTCGAACACTTGTTGTGGGATTTATCATATTGATCCTTTGTTGATCTCTCACACAAACTATCAATATGATAACATTTAAGAATAATATTTATGAACATCAACATTCAAAACTATCTCTAGCCTCATGAACATTGATGGATTGAAACTTAGGTCAAGTTTTAACACATATCTCTCAATCATGAATCAAAACAAAAGATAAACCAAATACACAAAGTTTCTTCTCTATATTTATCATTAACAAAGTTCACAAACTTAAAACAAGATCAATACATACAAAATGATGGACTACCTCCACTAATCTTGACATTAGAGTTGCTTAGCTACCCATTGTCATGGTAGCTTGATCAACAAGTAATTTTGCAAAGCTTTTGGAGCATCAATCTTCAAAGATTCAAGGATTGAAGCATAAAAGCTTTGAAACTAAGAAAATGAGTAACAATGGAGTTTTTCTCTTTAAACAAGGTTCTAGGTTACAAAAGAGGGTAATGAAAAGTGATGATCTCCCAAAAATATCTACCAAATGTGCCTATATACATTTTTAGGCCAGAAAGAAGCGTCGGGTGGTGGCCAAAAGTGAGGCCACGTGACAGCTACAGTGTCACGTGGACCTCCCAAAATATCTTCCAGCGCCGGACGATAAAATCACAACGTCGGGCGATGATTCCACGGCCGGGCGGTCTTGAAGAGGCGCAACAAGGAACAATTCTGGAACTTGACAAAGTGGAGGGATGCTGCGCCTTAGCAGCGCCGGGCGATGCAGCCATCCTGCGCCTTAGCAGGGCCGGGTGGTGCAGGGGCCTAATTTGCGACACGCAGCTTTTCAAGTTTAGCTCTTCCTTGCGAATCGAACTGCGATCTTTTCACCTAAAATTCAACAAAAATACATAAGCATATCAAAATACCTAATATTCACAAAAATGCAAGAATCGCTTAATTAATAAGTCGTTTCCCGATTAATGCGATTAAAAAAGCTTAAAGGCATCAAAATAAATTATGAAAATAAACACTTCTTGACACCTAACAAACTCTCCCCAACTTGCATCTTTGTTTGCCCTCAAACAAAAGTAAATGTCAACAACCACAAGCAAGATTTACAAACACCAAATCAACCGAAAACATCAATGGTTCAAACTTGACAAATACACGCACAAAGTATTTTAATCACTCATAGGATCAAAACATGAATATGACTCCAATCCTAATCACAAAATTAAACAATGCAACACCAAGTACCCTTAAGCTCGAATTGAATCACCTAAATATTTACACGCATTATTTACACGGGACAAAACACACTCCTAAGTAATCGTGCCACATCCAAAACAATTTATGCAATCATCTTACTACTCAAGAAAACTATGGAAACAAAGATCATAAAAGGACTTTTATCGGTTGTAACTTGGTCGGGGTTAAAAACAAGGGACATATGTACACGGCCATTGAAACAAGAAAGGGTAAGAACTATGAAGAGCATTTTTTTCAAAATTTCAATCTTGTTCAATCCTTATTTCTTTCTTTCAGAATGCATTCTCTTCTATTGGTTTTCTTTTCTTTTTGTTCTTTTTTTTTTTTTTTTTGATTTCTTTGTCCTAGAATGCATTGTATCACCAAATCCTTTTTTTCTTTTAAAAAATAAATCAATCTCCCCAACTTCAACATTACCATAAGCTTAGCTTAAATGCTCTTCAAAACGGGTTAAAATTCGGGTTCACGATTCAGACAAAAATTTTCTTTTCGGCTCAAAAGAGGTTTCAAATGCGCACACACTCACAAGGTGACTTGAAGTGTTTATTGGAATGATGGTTATACTCAAAGTGCACAAACATTGCCTTGATCATTTCTACGTTTCCACAATTTCAAAACAACAAGCAAGATTAAACATAAACTATTTGAGTAAGCAACAACTACTTGAATCCCTCAAAAATTTGTGAACAATAGAGGCAACTCACGTTTGTGGTAATGTCCTAATTGATTCAAAATGAACAAGAGTTTACAAAACATTGTATTGACCAATTTTTCAAAAAGTAAAAATTTCACATTCACATTATGATTCTACAAACTCAATTCCATACCTTGATTGTGCACACAATAAAAAATTCTATCATCACCATCAATGTTTACGGTCAACAAAGTACTCTTTTCTCTTCTTGTGCTAACACCAAAATTTTCAAAATTTTAAGGACAACCATCATTTTCATTGCGCAACCACAACATAAAATAAAAACAGAATTTAACCAAACTGGAAATATTATAAACTATGGTGTAAAAACACCAAAATTGTACTCGCCGAAGCGACAAAACACTACAACAGAAATTCTCGCCAAAGCGATCCAAAAGTACTTACTATCATTAAAAAAAACTGAAAATAAACTACATGAAATAAAGAACAAAACAAAATAAAAATCCTTCATTTTGTAGCTCCCTTAATTAATCATGTCATTAAGATCGTCTTCCATCTCGTCACCATCATCTTCATCATCATCATCATCATCCACATTAACACCACCGGTGCTTGCCCCCTCCGAATAGAACGGGCGCCTGTCCCCAGGCCAATTAGCATAAGCATCGAACGACTCCCCTATTGGAAAAGGAGTGTACTCCGCCGGATGCATCTGAAAATGATAAAGTTGCTGCATATAATCAAAATTAAATTGATTAGATCTGTGTAGTGACTCACCCATATCCCAAGTGTAATTAAATGCCGCTTTCATATCGAAAACGGATGAGTCACTTTTGTCCGCCTGCCCACTTTCTTGACCTCCTGAGCTGCTATCGATTTCAGCCGCTTTCTTCTTCTTCCTCTCTTCTTTGGACTTGCAAAAACCATCCAAATAGTCATCATTAAACAGATATTTCAGCTTCTCATTAATCACTCCCGGAATGAGAATGTCAGTTTGATAAATCAAAGCTTGAACCAGGCAAGGAAAAATGATTGGAGCATCATCATGAACTCCAGGCCTCTGTGTGTTGTCAACAAAAGTCTTCATCTCATGAGCAATTATTTGGGCGATGTCAACCTCCTTGTCCTCCATGATACAGTACATGAGAAGTCCTGTATCAAGAGGGACAGAAGACCAGTGAAACCTCGGCCTCACGTTATAGCATAGCAAGAGAAGGACGGCTTGAGCCTCCGGAGTCATGTTCTTATGACTGTACTTGATAGACTCCCTTTTTTCATTCCGATCCACCTTACATCCTGGTTTGAGAATTGTTTTTGCAACCATTTTATGATCGTGGGCTACTTTGGAAAGCTTCACGAAGTCATCAGTTTGAAGACTTCCTAAATTACTTGGACTGCCCAAGATCCTGTTAATTGCGTCCCGGCTGAAGCTGATTTCTCGACCCCTTACAAAGGTCTTAAATCTATAGAATTCACCTTCAGGCTGCAGTGAATTTGCATAAAATTCTCTAATCAATTGGTAGCATACGCGATCAGCCGGGTTCATCAGAATACCCCACTTTTTCTTCTCAAAAATTGCCTGAATCCTTCGGTAGTCACCCTCATGGTTTATTACAAACCTCTTTTCTGAGAGAACAGATCCGCCTTCGAGGGATATAATTCTAGCTTCATGTTCCGCGGACAAAAAACGGCTGCCGTCAAATTCAAGTGGAACATCTGGAATATTTGATGTAGTAGCAACGTTCTTTTGCTTCTTCTTTGAAGCGTGTTGTGGAGCGAAACGGTCAGACATCTGTACAAAACTAAACAAAAACAGCCCAGCACAGACGTATCCACATTAGCACTGTCAGAATCATAAAAGAACGAAACAAACAGTGAAAACCCAAACTAGGCAAAACAAGGTTACCGCCTTAGCAGCGCCAGGCGAAGCAAGAGCGCTGCTGCGCCCCTCTACCGCCGGGCGGTACATGCGAAATCAGGAAAAAAATTGCTCAAAGAAGCACTATTTTTTTTCAAAGCACTCTTCTTCAAACCCACAACCAGTAAACAACAGAGATTGCAAAAATCAAGACATGCAAGTTTGAAGAAAAACATCAAGCAAACATTTATCTATTTCAAACCATCAACACAAACCTAACCATATTTTTACTAATGAATCATGATGAAGAAAAGAAAGACAAACATTAGAGCGAGAACATGCAATACCTTGAGTTTAGAAAGTTCTGAAATAAGAGAGCGTGAGGGAGCAAAGAATGAGAGAGCAAGAGCTAGGGTTTGCCAACGGGAAGAATGAGAGAAAAGTTTCTACACTTTCTCTCAAGTCTTTTATACAGCAGGGGCAGAATTGGAAAAACACCCTATTGGAATTTCTAAACCCTTAATTAAATCAGAAAACATTTTAAATTTCCCCTCTCTCAACTCTCTTTCTGGGCCACTCAGAGGCGTGACCTCTTTTAAATTTCACGCACTGCCGGGCGAAGAAAACTACCGACGGGCGCTCTACACCAGATAACAGATTTTTCTAATATAGTGATTCAAACCAGTTTTTAAGGCTTCTTTAAGCAACTCAACTCAAAACATGCAAAAACCTCACAATTCACTCAAAAGGCAATGCAAACAATAAAAACACTAAAAAGGCAAGAAATACTTACAATGTTGGGGTGCCTCCTAACAAGCGCTTGATTAACGTCGGCTAAGCTCGACGGTCCAAGACAATCAACGATCATCAAGAAACACGGAACCAATCTCGCGATTAAAATCGCCTCCAAGATAAATTTTCAAGCGTTGGCCGTTCACGGTCCAACTTTCTTTTTTATACAAATCCTCTATCACGACAGCTCCATAATGCTTAACCTCCTTGACAAGAAACGGTCCAGACCATTTGGACTTTAATTTTCCCGGAAACAATTTCAAACGGGAATTGAACAAAAGTACCATCTGACCAACCCGAAATTATTTTTGAGAAACTTTCTTGTCGTGATATCCCTTCACTTTTTCTTTGTATATCTTACTTGAATGGTAAGCATTATTTCGCATTTCTTCTAATTCGTGCAATTGGACTTTTCTCTTTTCACCGGCCAAACTCGGATCAAAATTCAACATTTTTAATGCCCAAATAGCCTTATGCTCCAATTTAACGGGCAAATGGTATGACTTTCCATAAACCATTTCAAACGGAGTTAGACCGATTGGTGCTTTGTAAGTGGTACGATACGCCCACAAAGCCTCATCTAACTTCTGTGACCAATCTTTCCTCGAACTTGACACGATTTTCTCCAAAATTCTTTTTAATTCTCTATTAGACACCTCGGTTTGACCATTTGTTTGAGGATGGTACGGAGTTGCAACTTTGTGCTTTACACCATAATGCTCTAAGACCTTTTCAAGCGGTGCATTGCAAAAATGCGAACCTCCGTCACTAATTAACACACGAGGGGTGCCAAAATGGGAAAATATGTTTTTCTTCAAAAAATTTATCACCGTCTTGCCATCGGCCCTTGGTGACGCAATTGCTTCCACCCACTTGGAGACATAGTCAACCGCAACTAAAATATACTCGTTTGAAAAATATGGTGGGAATGGTCCGACAAAATCAATGCCCCAATAATCGAAAACTTCGACTTCTAAAATAGTATGCAAAGGCATTTCATTTCTTTTTCCAATACCGCCACTTCTTTGGCATGTATCACAACTTTTAGCATGGAGGTTGGCATCTTTGAACAATGTAGGCCAATAAAAGCCCGATTGGAGGACTTTAGTTGCCATTCTTAAACCATTGTAATGCCCTCCATACGGCGAGTTGTGACAATGCCAAAGGATACTTTTGGCTTCATCAAGAGTGACACACCTCCTTAACAAATTGTCACCTCCTAACTTAAACAAGTATGGCTCATCCCAAACATAAAAATTAACATCCGAGAGGAATTTCCGTCTTTGATTCCAAGTTAGGCTCTCCGGTATAAAACCGGTGGCTTTGTGGTTAGCGAAATCTGCAAACCACGGCCTAACTTGTACTCGAAAAATCTTTTCATCCGAAAATTTTTCACGGACCTCATTCTCACGATGAGTTACCTCTACATTGACCAACCTAGACAAATAATCCGCTACCAAGTTTTATGATCCTTTCTTGTCACGGATTTCCCAATCAAACTCTTGTAACAAAAGGATCCATCGGATGAGCCTTTGCTTCGAATCCGGCTTGGTAAGCAGATATTTAATTGCCGAGTGGTCAGTGTAGACTACCACCTTAGAACCAATCAGATAAGACCAAAATTTCTCAAGTGCGTAAACAATAGCGAGTAATTATTTTTCAGTGGTGGCATAGTTAACTTGTGCTTCATTAAGAACTTTACTCGCATAATGAATAACATGAAAAATTTTGGCCTTTCTTTGCCCAGGCACCGTACCAACGGTATAATCGCTAGCATCACACATTAATTCAAAATTCAAAGTCTAATTTGGAGCAACGATTATGGGTGCGGTGATGAGTTTCTCTTTCAAAATTTTAAAGGCATTTAAACTTTCATCATCAAAGGAGAATGAATTATCTTTGTTGAGTAAATTACTCAATGGCCTTGCAACTTTGGAGAAGTCTTTGATAAACCGCCGATAAAAGCCAACATGGCCAAGAAAACTTCGAATGCCTTTGACATTGGTTGGAGGAGGCAACTTTTCAATCACTTCAATTTTTGCTTGATCAACCTTAAGACCTTTAGAGGAGACTTTGTGGCCAAGCACAATCCCATCCGTTACCATAAAATTGCACTTCTCCCAGTTCATTGCCAAATTTGTCTCAACACACCGTTCAAGAACGGCCTCCAAATTTCTCAAACAAAGATTAAAAGATGCTCCAAAAATGGAGAAGTCGTCCATGAATACCTCCATCGTTTTTTCAATAAGATCGGAGAAAATTGCTTGCACACAACGTTGAAACGTTGTCGGTGCATTGCACAAGTGAACGCCGTCTTCTCATGGTCTTCCGGGTCAACCGAAATTTGGTTATAACCAGAGTAACCATCCAAAAAGCAATAGAATTATTGGCCCGACAATCTTTCTAACATTTGGTCCATAAACGGAAGTGGAAAATGGTTTTTTCTTGTAGCGGTGTTTAGCCTCCTATAATCTATACACATCCTCCAACCCGTCACCATTCTTGTCGGGATCAACTCATTTTTTTCATTTCGGATTACGGTCATTCCTCCCTTCTTAGGCACAACTTGGACCGGACTTACCCAAGGACTATCGAAAATTGGGTAAATCATACCAGCATCCAAGAGCTTGACAACCTCTTTTCTCACTACTTATTTCATCGTTGGATTCAAACGGCGTTGTGGTTGGGCTATCGCCTTGAAATCTTCTTCCATTAAAATCTTATGCATGCAATAAGCCGGACTAATTCCCTTCAAATCGGAAAGAACCCAACCTAAAGCTTCTTGATTTTTCTTCAAAACTTGAATCAAACGGTCCTCCTCTTTGTCGGTCAAGATGATGCTAAAGATAACCAGTTTGTTACAACCGTCATCAAGGAACACATATTTTAAATTAGAAGGCAGCACCTTCAACTCAAGTTGATACTTCTCATCACTCACTTCTTTCTTTAACACTTCCTCTTCATATTCCCAAGGTTGTAACTCCTCCAAAGATTCAAGTTCCCTCAAACACTCTTCAAGTGCCCTTTCTTCTTCATCGGAAAATACTTCAAAGGAATCATCAAGAGCTCTTTGCAAAGGAGACACTACATGAACTTGCTTTGAAACTTCCACAACGGCTTCTTCCGTTGCATCAATACGGAAGCTATCATGTTTGTCTTTAGAATGCTTCATTGCTTCAAAGAGATTAAAACTCACTTCTTCATTTTGAACTCACACTTTCATTAGACCGTCATCAACATCAATCATCATACGGGCGGTTTTCATGAAAGGTCATCCAAGTATTAATGGAGCATCCCCATCTTCTTCCATATTAATAACAACAAAGTCTACTGAAAAGAAAAACTTATCAACTTTGACCAAGACATCTTGAGCCATCCCATACGGATGAGTTGTAGACTTGTCGGCCAATTGTAACGTCATCCGAATTGCCTTCATCTCAATTTTCCCAAGCCTTTTCACAATGGACAGTGGAATTAAATTTATGCTTGAGCCCAAATCAATTAAGCCCTTTCCAACATAGACATCATCAATTGTTACCGGCAAAGTAACACGTCCCGGATCGACTTCTTTTCTTGGTAAAGTTCTTTGAATAATAGCACTACAACTAGCATCAAGGACAATTATTTCTGGCTCCGAACATCTTCTTTTCTTTGTCAAGATATCCTTTATGAACTTAGCATATTTAGGCAATTGTTCAAGAGCTTCGGCAAACGGAATGTTGATTTGTAATTGTTTGAAAATGTCCATGAAATGAGCGTAATGTCATTCGTTGTCTTTCTTGGAGGGTACATGAGGGTAAGGTAAGTTTTGGATCGGAATTGGATTCACTATCTCCTTCCCTTTTTTCACTCTTCTTTTCTTTTCTTCAATCTTTTCTTTTTCCAGGTTATCTTTTTCAACTTCTTCCTTATCATTATTTTCAACTACAACATCATTAACTTTCTCCTCCTCCTCAATTATCACATCATCATTTTTCTCATTTTTTTCTCCTTCTCCCAACTCTCTCCCACTTCGAGTAACAATTGCTTTACAATGCTCCTTTGGGTTGTTTTGAGTATTGGCGGAGAAAGACGGCCCTGCTTGTTGTCCGGCCACTTGTTTTGCAAGTTGCCCAACTTGATTCTCTAAATTCTTGATCGATGCTTCATTTGACTTTTGATTTGCCATGGACATTTGAAGGAATTGGTTAAGAGTTTCTTCAAGCTTGGAACTCCCACCTTAAGGTTGATAAGGATTTTGTCGATTTTGTTGATATCCTTGATTCTGATAATTTGGTCTTGGTTGTTGATTTTGATACCCTTGGTGATAAGGTTGTTCATGTAATTCACTTCCTCTTCTATCGGAGGACAGGGAGGACAATATTCGGTTGGGTGATCACCTTTACAAAGCTCACATACCAATACTTGCACCTTTTTGTTAGGCAACTCACGCATCTCTTTGATTTGTTGCGGTAGCTTCGATATTTGTTGCGTGAGCAACTCCACTTGTTGTGATAACAGTTTGTTTTGGGCAAGTATGGCATCATTCATTCCCAATTCTAGCACTCTAGCTTTCTTTTGAGAAGAGCTACGATTATGGTTCCCTTGATGGTCATTTAGAGCCATTTTGTCAATGATGGCAATGGCTTCTTCGGCACTTTTGCTCATTAAGGATCCACCCGCGGTGGCATCCAACAATGTTTTATGCACTAATTGAAGACCATTTCTAAAAATGTGAACTTGAGTCAGCTCATCGAAACCATGCCCTTTACACTTTCTCAACATAGATTTGAATCTCTCCCAAGCTTCATTGAGAGATTCGTTTCCACCTTGAGTGAAAACTGATATTGCCGTTTTAGCCTCCATGAAACGATTATGTGGAAAAAATCGTTCCAAAAACTTTTCCTCTAGTACATTCCAGTCCGTCATGATTGTCGTAGATTGGTCAAGATACCATTCCTTGGCCTTCCCAATGAGGGAATGCGGGAATAGTCTCTTAAACAGTGATTCCTCTTCAGCTTCGGGTGCACCAGTTGCTCCCGCAATCTCATAGAACTTAGTCAGGTGTGTAAAAGGATCCTCATGATCCATACCAGTGAAAGGATTCTGATATAGAAGCGAGAGAATACCAGTCTTCATTTCTGAATGCCGACCATTCTGACCATTACAAGGTCTTGAAGTTGGTGGTGGTGGTGGTGGTGGTGGTTCAGTCATAGTTGGCGGTAACTGTGGTATTTGCGTCGAAGTTGAACTTTCGTCTCGCTCTCGTCTTTCTTTGGCAAGTTGCCTCCTCCGCCTTGTTCTGCTATTGATTTTACGCGCGGTTCTTTCGATTTCAGGATCAAAAAGAAGTTGGTCCGCGGGAAACTTCCCTCGCATAAAACGAAGTCTGCACACTAAACCAAACAAATCAACAAGCACAAGAAAAAGTTAACAAGTTCAAAACTCAATAACTATTGCAATGCTCGCAATATAACAACAATCCCCGGCAACAGCGCCAATTTGTTGAAACAGTATTTAGGGGGGTGTTTTACCGTATCCACAGAGATTGTGTATATTGCTGTCATTCGATAGTTAAAAGGGTTTTAAACTTTAATCGTAACAAAGGTTTTGGTAATTTTCAATCGGATCGTTTGAATTCGAATTTTAGAAATCAATGGTAAAAAGATTGGTTTTAAAGATTTGTAAAAACATGCCAAGATTAGTAGCCGGTAATCCGTTTCGTATGTATATCCTCGAAAAAGCGTGTGAACTTGCTAACAATAAATAAACTCACATATCCTCTCAACAAGTTTCTCTCGAACACTTATTGTGGGACTTATCATATTGATCCTTTGTTGATCTCTCACACAAACTATCAATATGATAACATTTAAGAACAATATTTATGAACATCAACATTCAAAACTATCTCTAGCCTCATGAATATTGATGGATTAAAACTTAGGTCAAGTTTTAACACATATCTCTCAATCATGAATCAAAACAAAAGATAAACCAAATACACAAAGTTTCTTCTCTATATTTATTATTAACAAAGTTCACAAACTTAAAACAAGATCAATACATATAAAATGATCGACTACCTCCACTAATCTTGACACTAGAGTTGCTTAGCTACCCATTGTCATGGTAACTTGATCAACAAGTAATTTTGCAAAGCTTTTGGAGCATCAATCTTCAAAGATTCAAGGATTGAAGCATAAAAGCTTTGAAACTAAGAAAATGAGTAACAATGGAGTTTTTCTCTTTAAACAAGGTTCTAGGTTATTAAAGAGGGTAATGAAAAGTGATGATCTCCCAAAAATATCTACCAAATGTGCCTATATACATTTTCATCCCAGAAAGAAGCGTCGGGTGGTGCTTTTCAGCGTCGGGTGGTGGCCAAAAGTGAGGCCACGTGACAGCTACAGTGTCACGTAGACCTCCCAAAATATCTTCCAGCGCTGGACGATAAAATCATAGCGCCGGGAGATGATTCCACGGCCGGGCGGTCTTGAAGAGGCGCAGCAAGGAACAATTCTGGAACTTGACAAAGTGGAGGGATACTGCGCCTTAGCAGCGCCGGGCGATGCAGCCATCCTGCGCCTTAGCAGGGCCGAGCGGTGCAGGGGTCTAATTTGCGACACGCAGCTTTCCAAGTTTAGCGCTTCCTTGCGAATCGAGCTGCGATCTTTTCACCTAAAATTCAACAAAAATACATAAACATATCAAAATACCTAATATTCACAAAAATGCAAGAATCGCTTAATTAATAAGTCATTTCTCGATTAAAGCGATTAAAAAAGCTTAAAGGCATCAAAATAAATTATGAAAATAAACACTTCTTGACACCTAACACTAGTGAAGTAAACACTTACATAATTCTCAATGTTGGCGATAATTCCTCTGTGCATTTCACCCATTGTCAATAGAGACATTATATTTGATGCTAGTTGTAGCAGGGAAATTTGTGAGTGTAAGCTATTAATTGACTTAACTCAAAATTGCAAGAGTCAGCACCGCACTTTTATTTTATCCAAAAGAAAAGGAAAAAGCGCGAACAAAACCTAAGCAAGTTCTGAACAAGAACAAATAAACAGAGACTAGGTAAGGGGGTTGGTTACACTAAGGGAAGGTGTTAGCACCCAAAACGTCTATAGTACTCTATAGGAACTATACATGCATAATATATTTGGCGCCGAGTTGAGTAGCCGGATAAGGGTGAGCACGGACCAGACTATAGTAGCAGGAGAGATCGTACAATGGCTTGAATTAAAAGAAAGCTATATAATGAGGCTCCCATATGAGGGTTAAGGAAGACATTCATCTTGAGGCAGCATACAACACCTGTATAGCCCTCAAATCCCCAGATATTCATCTCAACATACTCAGTAGAATAGACATCGTAACTCTCTTTGTCCAAGGAGAAGTAGAGTTAGCACTTTTGGTTGTCTAACCATTTTTGGCTAGAACATTTGGCGCCCACCATGGGACTAGGTAAAACTTTCCCAGGCCACACCCCTCACTGACGACATGACTTCTGAAGGAGACCCTTCAGACATGGCTCAACTACTAGCCATGATGGAAACTATGAGACAACAGAATGAAACACTGCAAGATAGTATACAAGAGCTGCAGCAGCAAAGTCAAGCTGATGCTGATAGTGAGGAGGAGGTTCTCAAACCTCAACCTCTCTCTCAAGAGATCTAGGACGACCACGTACCTGAAAACTTCAAAGTATCATCATTAGCTTCCTATGATGGGAAGACAGATCCTCAGGAGCATGTCACTGCCATCAACAATTAGATGGCCATAGTTGCCCCTTCGGACTCACTAAAGTGTAAAATCATGACCAGAATTTGAAGAATGTAGCCCGATGGTACATGAGCCTTCCTCGGATCTCCATCATAAGCTACCAGGACCTAACTAAGAAGTTAGTACAACACTTCTCGGCAAGCAAATGTCGGAAGGTGTCCACGATTGCATTGTTCAGTGTTCGATAGAAGCAGGCGGAACCACTACGTGAATACTTGGCTCGGTTTAATGAAGAAACCCTCAAAGTATCTCATCCGAATTAGGAGCTATTTGTAGGGGCTTTTCAGCATGGATTGCGAGCCGGACAATTTAACGAGTCATTGGCTCAGAAGCCGGCTATCAGCATGGACGAGATCACTACCCGGGCCGAATGTTACATCAAAGGGGAGGAGAGTAACCAAGAGAAAAGAGCATGGGACGACAATGAAAAGAAAAAAAAAAGCAAAGAAGAGGCGTCAAACAGGAGGAAGGAGCATCCTCGGGGAGCTGTGCGTGAACGACATGCTCCCAGACCATACAAACAGCCATAAGAACCAAACAGAGACCTCGCCCCACTAAATACAAGCAGGGGAGACATCCTTAAAGAAGTAGGCCACATGAATCTCTTACCCGAGCCTCAATGCCCCAAAGGAGCCAACACAATCATGGGAAGGCAACTCGAAGCTTGGTGTAATTACCACCGTGTACGGGGACATCACACCGAGGACTGTCAAAGGCTGAAAAAGAAATTGAAGCTCTAATTCAGAGGGGACATTTATTAGCATATGTGAAATATTCTCGACCACAAAATTACAATAGAAGTCCTCCCTGAAGTGATCAGGAGCCAGAAAGGTCAGCCCGAAAAAAGAGCTCAGATGCCAAGGTGGGTCATGAGACGAAGGTAGTCCAACACACTCTAAACACCATTTCTGGAGGATTTGCTGGTGGTGAAGGAACAAGTCCAGACAGAAGGAGATGTGCTAAAAAAGTTATGCATGTAAACAATAGGCTCTCAGAAAAACCGGAAGGAAACTTAGACGTTGTAACATTCTCCGAGCGAGACGTCCTAGGAGTCCTAGTTCACAGAAATGATCTTATGGTTATCAAAGTGCAGGTACGAGATCGGAGCATGAAGAGGGTACTAATAGACCCTGGAAGCTCAACCGACGTATTGTACTGGAAAGCATTAAAAGGAATGGGGCTGGATGCAACCAAGTTGCTACCATTCAAAGGTGGCCTGGTGGGATTCTCGCGAGAGTAGGTCTGGGTGCTCGGACATCTAGTATTACTGACTACCTTCGGTGACATTGATAACGCAAAGACTGTCCAAGTAAGGTACTTGATAATCAATGTTGCTTCACCCTATAACATCATTATAGGCCGACCATCATTCAACGCCCTCAAGGCTTCGCTCTCAACACTATATTCAACCATGAAATTGTAAGAACAAGATTTGGTTCTGCAATATTATCTCTAAGTTTTAATGATATCAAATGAGTATTTCTGTATGAAAAATTTTGTACAACTAATGTTTGTTATTTGTGAGAACTTAACAAATAGGTCATGCTTCCGTAAATTGGCGCGAACGCAGTGCTTAAAGGAAAATACTCCGCCCATACACTTGAAAAGTAGAGTTCACAAGACTCTGATACAAAAGGAAAAGAGAACGAGTTCTGAAGATCTGAAGACAGAGGTTCTGATTGAACGAGGTCCAGATGCTGAAGACTTAAGCTCTCTGATCCACGTTCTGAAGACCTAAATCAAGTCTCTACTCATGCTTCAACAAGATACTATCAGAAGCTTCTGAAGATATGGAGACAACTCACCAAGCGGACAAGGTTCTTAAAGACAAGTGCTGAAGTTCTGAAGACTGATTCCTAATGGGCTTCTTCAAATGACTGAAGAGTTGAAATATCAGATATCCTATCAAGAAGGCTCTACTCATGCTTCATCAAATTACCATCTGAAGCCCCTGAAGTTGAGAAGCCATGAAGACAAAGCTACATAGTACAGTTGTACCATAATACAATGAGAAAATATCTTGGTAACTGTGCAACGGTACAAATGAAGATATTCTGACAAAACAGGACGTGCAACACGCAAACGTTTTTATCTATCCTCACGCTTCTAGCCACCAGCCTAGTTAGCTATCATGATTACATTTCAATGGCGCTTTTCTACACAGCTGTAAAAGGAAGCAAAAGACTTGAAGAAAGATACACACGAACGCTACTACAATATTCCTTCTAACTGAAATCTTTCTTAAGTCATTCTGGTCGAAACTTGTTTACATTTTCAGCTTGTATAAGAAGCACCTGTTTGTAAACGAAATTTATTCAAACTTAGGTTTGTGTTCCTTGAGAAAGACCGTGTGGTTGTATTTCTTGAGAAGTCTAGGACGTGCAGTCTTAGAGGTTGTTCCTAGAGTAAGACCTGTGAGGTTGTACTACTTGAGAAGTCTAAAACTTGAGAGTTTTAGAGGTTATGTTAGTCACCAGAATTTTGGCTAGTGCATTGTACTGATTTGATTGAATAGTGGATTAAGTCCTCGTTGAGAGAGGCAAAATCACCTTGGCGGGTGGACTAGATTAACTTGAGTATTTCTCAAGTGAACTAGTATAAACATAACGTGTTCATCCTTGGTTCTCAAACAAAGGTCATTATTGTTAAAAGAAAAAGTTTTATAAAAAGAACCTATTTTAAAAGAAACAATTTTATTTTTAAAAACCTATTCAAACCCCCCCCCCCCTTTCTTGTGTTTTTCACACCTTCAATTGGCATCAGAGCTCCGGTTCTGAGGTGATAAAAAAGTTGAATTTTTATCAAGCACTTAACAGTGTTCAGTACCGATCCAAGTGTGAAAAAGAATGGCTGCACCAACTCCTGAGTCAAGTGTCATTATAAATGAAAGAGATTCTTATACTGCAAAACCTCCTATCTTTGATGGGGAAAAATTTGACTATTGGAAAGATAGAATTGAAAGTTACTTTTTTTCGTTTGACTTAGATCTATGGGATCTGATAGTTGATGGCTACAGTCACCCTGTAGATTCGGCAGGCAAAAAGATTGAAAGAAGTGCTTTTACAGATATACAAAGAAAAAATTACAAGAATCATCACAAAAAAAGAACTATTCTGTTAAATGCAGTTTCATATACAGAATATGAAAAAATTACAAACAGGGAAACTGCAAAGTCTATTTTTGACTCTCTTCGTATGACTCACGAAGGCAATGCTCAAGTCAAGGAGACGAAGGCTCTTGCACTAATTCAAAAATATGAGGTCTTCAAAATGGAAGAAGATGAATATGTGGAAACCATGTTCTCAAGGTTTGAAATGCTCGTTGCAGGACTTAGAGTTTTGGACAAAGGATATTCTACTACTGATCACGTCAAGAAAATCATCAGAAGTCTGCCTGTCAAATGGAGACCAATGGTGACTGCTTTGAAACTGGCAAAGGATCTGAATAGTATAAGTCTTGAGGAACTTATCAGTTCTTTAAGAAGTCATGAAATAGAACTTCAAGGAGATGAACCTCAGAAGAAAAATAAATCCATTTCCTTAAAATCCAAGTTTGAGAAGAAAAAGGCGTATCAGGCAGAGGAAGAAGTGGAAGAATCTGAAGAAGATACAGATGAAGATGATATATCTCTCATATCAAGGAAAATAAGTAAATTATGGAAATACAGGAAGAATAAGTTCATAGGACCAAGAAGAAGATCCGAATCTACATATGTTCAAAGGAGAAATTATGGAAGAGATGCTACATGCTTTGAATGCAAGGAACCTGGACATATCAAAAATGATTGTCCAAAATTTAAGAAAGAAGAGATACCTAAGAAAGCCAAAAAAGGTCTTATGGCAACTTGGGATGATTCAAAATCTGAGGATGATGTCGATGAAGAACGTGACAACATGGTATTCATGGCGGAAACCAAAGATGCTTTATCAGAAGAAGAACTATCAGACTCTGACGATGAAAGAGAGGTACTTTCTTCCTTATCTCGTTCTGAACTTGAAATAGGATTATATGAACTTATGGAAAGATATCAAACCCTTCTAAGAAAACACAAAACTCTGAAAAAGACGTTTGTGGTTTCTTCAGAAGATCTTACTAAAAGCAAACAAACCATCTCAGAATTAAATGAAAAATTATTTGTTTTGGAAAATTCAAATGCAGTTTAAAAAAATAAAGTCTCCAAGTTAGAAGAAGAAATCACTTCCAACACAACTAACTCTAATGAAGTAGTCAGATATGATAAAGCCTTTCAACATTTCCTTGCTAAAAGTATAGATAGAAGTAAAATGGCTTCAACGATCTATGGAGTCAGCAGAAATGGCAATAGAGGTCTGGGATACCTAGGACCATCACAACCATATGATGAGACCAAGAGTATCAAGATAATACCTCTGTCTAAATATTTTGTGCCCTCTGGTACTATCTTGAAATGTTCTGAACAAAAAGGTTCAAAATCTATCACTACACAAACACAGACACTAAAGAAAACTCCTATACTTAAACACTATGCACACATTCCAAACTATTATTCCAATGTAAGGAAATCCAAAGGTGTCAGAACCTCTGGAAAAACTAATGTGAAAGGACCCACAAAATGGGTACCTAAGAATAAGATAATTTATGTTGCAGACATCCTTAATGGCACCATTGAAACACCAGTCATGGTACCTGGACAGTGGATGCTCGCGACACATGACGGGAGAAAGGCATATGTTCCAAGATCTGAAACTTAAGCTTGGAGGTGTCGTCGGTTTCGGAGGAAATCAGAAAGGAAGAATTATTGGCTCCGGAACTATTGGAAATGGTAAGCTTCCTTCTATTAATAATGTTCTGTTAGTTGAAGGTCTAATGCATAATCTATTGTCAATTAGTCAACTTAGTGACAATGGTTATGACGTTATTTTTAATCAAACATCCTATAAAGCTTTAAGTCAAAAGGATGGATTTGTCCTGTTCAACGGAAAGAGGAAGAACAATACTTACAAAATTAAATTATCAGATTTAAAACATCAAAATGTAAAATGTCTTTTTTCTGTAAATGAAGAGCAATGGGTCTGGCACAGACGTCTTGGTCATGTTAGCTTGAGAAGAATTTTTCAGCTGAACAAGCTAGGTCTTGTCAGAGGCTTGCCAAATCTGAAATACTCTTCAGATGCTCTTTGCGAAGCATGTCAGAAAGCCAAGTTTTCAAAAACTTCTTTTAAAGCAAAGAATATTGTTTCCACCTCTAGACCGTTAGAACTTCTTCACATTGATCTCTTTGGACCAGTAAAAACTGCCTCAATCAATGGTAAGAAATACGGACTAGTCATCGTTGATGATTACAGTCGTT
Organism: Lathyrus tuberosus; assembly: GCA_022829125.1. Lineage (NCBI taxonomy): Eukaryota > Viridiplantae > Streptophyta > Magnoliopsida > Fabales > Fabaceae > Lathyrus > Lathyrus tuberosus. The sequence continues at coordinate 7,984,324 of JALAZF010000212.1, forward strand.
GGACATGGGTGAAATTCTTAAAACACAAGGATGAGTCACATTCTGTGTTTGCTTCCTTCTACACTCAAGTACAAAATGAGAAAAATTGCAAAATCATCAAAGTCAGAAGTGATCATGGTGGAGAATTTGAAAACAAAGACTTTGAAAACCTTTTTGATTCACGTGGGATATCCCATGATTTTTCTTGTCCTAGAACTCCACAACAAAATGGAGTTGTAGAAAGAAAGAACCGAACTTTACAAGAAATGGCTCGCACCATGATCCAAGAGACTGACATGGCTAAGCACTTTTGGGCAGAAGCAATTAAAACAACATGTTATATTCAAAATAGAATCTCTATTAGACCTATCTTGAATAAAACTCCTTATGAATTGTGGAAGAATAAGATTCCCAATATTTCCTACTTTCATCCGTTTGGATGTACTTGTTTTATATTAAACACTAAAGAGAATCTTAGCAAGTTTGATTCCAAAGCACAGAAGTATCTACTGTTGGGATACTCTGAACGATCAAAAGGCTACAGAGTTTATAACACAGAATCACGGATCGTGGAAGAATCAATTCATGTTAGATTTAATGACAAGCCTGACTCTGAAAAGTCAAAGCTAGTTGAAAAACTTGCAGATTTGGAAATTAGCTTCTCAGAACCTAAAGAGAAGGCAGATGAAGTTAAAGACCAACAAGATCCTACACCGGATACCACTGATGTAACTCCAAATACTCCACATCAAAAGAAAAGAAGAATGTCTACTTCTCATCCTGAAGAACTAATTATGGGTAGCAAGGATGCTCCAATCAGAACCAGATCAGCCTTCAGACCATCAGAAGAAACACTCTTAGGATTAGTGTCACTAATCGAACCAGTCATAGTTGAAGAAGCTCTTATGAACAAGGACTGGGTTCTGGCCATGGAAGAAGAACTTAATCAGTTCTCGAAGAATGATGTTTGGGATTTAGTTCCAAAACCTAAGAATGTTCATGTAATTGGAACCAAGTGGGTATTCAGGAACAAGCTAAATGAGAAGGGAGAAGTTGTCAGAAACAAGGCACGACTTATTGTTCAAGGATACAGTCAACAAGAAGGAATTGATTACAACGAAACCTTTGCTCCGGTCGCCAAACTTGAAGCAATACGATGATTAATTTCCTTTTCAGTAAATCATAACATCACCCTATATCAGATGGATGTTAAGAGTGCATTCTTAAATGGTTATATATCAGAATAAGTCTATGTCAAACAACCTCCTGGTTTTGAAAATTCAGAAAAAGCAAATTTTGTTTTTAAACTCAAAAAGTCACTCTATGGTTTAAACAAGCTCCCAGAGCTTGGTACGATAGATTGAGCAAATTTCTTTTGGAGAACAATTTCACCAGAGGAAAGGTTGACACAACTCTCTTCTGTAAAACATATAAGAATGATATTCTTATAGTTCAAATCTATGTTGATGATATTATTTTTGGTTCTGCTAACCCCTCTTTATGCGAAGAATTTTCAAAATTAATGCAAGCAGAATTTGAAATGAGTTTGATGGGTGAGTTAAGGTTCTTCCTGGGTATTCAAATTGATCAGAAACCAGAGGCCACTTACATTCATCAAAGTAAGTACAAAAAATAACTTCTGAAGAAGTTCAACATGATGGATTGTAATACAGCTAAAACACCAATGCATCCAACATGTATCATGAGAAAAGAAGAAACAGGAGTTAAGGTTTGTCAGAAGCTCTATCGTGGTATGATAGACTCTCTCTTATATCTAACTGCCTCTAGACCTAATATATTATTTAGTGTACATTTATGTGCTAGATTCCAATCAGAACCAAGAGAATCTCATTTAATTGCTGTTAAACGAATTCTAAGGTATCTGAAAGGAACAACTAATCTTGGCTTGATGTATGAGAAAACATCAGAGTACACTCTTTCTGGTTATTACGATGCAGACTATGCTAGAGACAGATTGGAAAGAAAGAGCACGTCTGGAAACTGTCAGTTCCTAGGGAACAACTTAATCTCATGGTCAAGCAAGAGGCAATCTACAATTGCTCTCTCTATAGAAGAAGCTGAATACATCTCCACTTCTCTATGCAGTACACAAATGATTTGGATGAAAAATAAGCTGGAGGACTATCAGATATATGAGAGTAACATCCCTATCTTCTGTGATAATACTGCTGCTATTTGTTTAAGTAAAAATCCAATTTTACATTCTAGGGCTAAACACATTGAACTAAAACACTATTTTATCAGAGACAATGTTCAGAAGGGAACCTTATGCTTAAAATTCATTGATACAGGCCATCAATGGGCTGATATTTTTACAAAACCCTTAGCTGAAGATAGATTTCAAATTATTTTAAAACATCTAAAAATGGACTACTGTCCAGCGTGAAAGTATTTCAGAACCAAATGTGTTTAGCCAGAATAAACAAGAATTTTAAAATCGTCAGAATCACTTTTGTGAGATGTGTCTCAGTTCTGATAAATTTTTCCTTCTAAGTCAGTTCTGACGTGTCATTTAATTAGAAAATAATTTTTGCATGTGATTAGATTATATCTAAATCACTATATTTATTCAAATCAAACGAACAGTAATTTTCTTGGGATTGATTTAAAACTTTATTACATTCATTTATTTATCCCCTGTATAGTGTCTATCTCTTTAAGTTTTCAAAAACATTCCTATTCCCTCTTTCGCTCAAAAAGAAACCCTAATCGCTTTTTCTCCCCCTTCTCTCTATCTCACCCTCATAACAACTCACTCTCTGTTTTCATCCTCTCCGGTCTTAACTATCATGATGACCTCGACTCAAAAGGATACTGTCAAATTTTCCAAAGAATCAGAAACTTCATCAAAAAGGTTATCATCTTCCTCATCACTAGCGCCGTCCACAATCTCCACAACTACCACGACGATCGCTCCAGCTCCCCTAACTCTTCCCACGATCGATGCAAACCATGTAACACAGAGAAATGCCTCTGTTGCCTGTATTGTGCATGCAAATGAACTAATCGTTCTGAAAGAGCTTGATGTCGACTTCCATAATCTTAGTGATAATGGGTTCAATCTAATTGATCAACTAAATACTCAAGGATGGAAAAGCTACTTTGACAGACTTAGGGGTCCCACCTTTGATGACCTAGTAAAAGAATTTTGGAGACAAGCTGAAACATATGATCTTCATGTTGTGTCTTTTGGTATGGATCAAAAGATCATTATTACTGAGAAATCTATTTCAGACCTACTAGGGATGCAGTTCTTGGAAGGAAAAAGGGTTTATGGAAAAACTGAAATATCTGACTCTGTCATCAACAAAACAATTCTAAAAAATTGTCAACCTGGGACAACAGAGTACAAAAGCAAGAATTTGCGTGACAATCTGAGGATCTGGCATAAAATTATTCTTGGATGTATCAATCCAAGACCTTCAAAGAGTGTAGCAGATTTCTTCAATGCAAACCAAAAGTACATGCTATACTACCTGCACAAGGGTGAGAAAATGTGTCTTCCATCCATTTTATTCTACTACCTGAGAGATATGGTGCGCAAGACAAGAACAACAGCCTCACCAGATAAGAAGATTGTGAACTACATTCCCTTTGGAAGACTTCTCTCTGATATCTTTGTTGAAAGTGGCCTAGTAGAGTATCTAGTCAAGGAAGCTAAATATACAGATTATCTGACTGGTAGAGTAGGAGATGTTTTCAATGCTGTGAGTCTTAAGCATATGAAAATGATTACAAGTGTTGATGTGAAACCCATGTCTATCCCTCACGACACTGTGATCAGCAACAGACTTCCAGTAACGAACTACCCAGTCTATCATAAAGAAGATAATCCAACAGCAATTGCTTCATTTGTTGCAATAATGAGAGAAGAAGGGCATGACATGCCAAAATACAGAGTTGAAGATGTCGCTCCTAAACCTAAATGTATAACCAGGAGTAAGAGGAAGCAAACTGAAGAAGATACTGAGCTTAAGAAGAAGAAAAAGGATGAAACTTAAACCCCCAAAACTTCCAGACTAGAGTCTCTTCTTCTTGAGAAAATCAATCGATCTACTATCAATTCTCCTGGGACCATGAATGTCACTAAGAGTGTTACTGTAACATCATCATCTCAAACTACCTTAATTCCTACCTCAAATCCACAAGTGAAGTTTAAACCACCATCCTTTTCAATTCCTCCTCCAACTACCATTATCCAATAAACACCCAACTCATCAATCAGTACCCCTATCTCGTCTGAAGCTGTTCCAACCTACACCTCGACAATAACCACTTCAACCATTCATCCGAATGAACAAGGTTCTATGAACCTTATCTCTGAGTCTCAAATCCTTAGCATTGAGTCTTGCTCTGAAGAAACCATCTCTGAATCTCTAGAGATTGTTACACCCGAAACTCTCATGGTTTCAGACACTCTAGAAGTATCATCTCCTGCTGATCAACCAACCAATGAACATCCTCCTACTAAGATTGTTTCATCTCAGCTAGCATCATCTAAAAATAATTCTGCCAAGCATGACCTTGCGTTGGCCATCTATGACATACTTGTTCCAACAACTTTTGAAGAGTACACAAGTCAATTTCGTGATAAAGCACTAAAGAAGTTTGCAAAATTGAGAGAGGAAATCAACAAAAGTGCCAAGCCCTTGGAGCTTGAAAGTTCCTGTCAGATCTTCCAGAAATGGTTGGATACTGAACTTGCAAGAATTGTAAGCTTCTCAGACGCAACCATCACTGCTGGAATTCAACAAGCAAAGGAAAGAGCAGAAGCTGAAGATCGGATTAGGGTACTTAAGTTCTTGGCTGCAAAGCAGAAAGAAGTTGAAGAAAAGGCTGTTGATGAAGCAAGACTTCTTGCAGAAAAGGTTGCTGAAGAAGCCAGAATAACACAAGAAGCTGAAGCCATGGAAAAGGCCAAGCAAGATGCTGCAGTTATTCCCATATTCGACCCTGTTGTAAAGCGTTTGGAAAAAGCAATTGGAGAAATCAAAGAAGAACAACAGAAGTTTAGAGAAAACTTTGAAGAAAAAAAGACTGACAATGCTGCTCTTCAGGGCATGCTTCAGAAAATATGGGACAAGATGTCCTCTGGAAGCACCTAACCTTTATGTCTATTTTGTCTTTATTACTTTAGATCTTTGTTTTTCACCCTTTCACCGCTAATCTTTTTTATCAATGACAAAAAGGGGGAGAAGTAATATGAATGTGATATTTTGATTCCATAGTCAATCTCTGAAAAACAACGTTGTTTACATGCTAACAGATCAACTGTTATTTCTATTAGAGTGTTTTTCTTTTTTAGGAATTCTGACCTAAATCAAGCTTCATTAAGAAAATCATAACTCTAGTGAAAAGAGAATTAAGACTAAGAGCTCATGACCTAGTAAAATTACTAAAATCAGGGGGAGCCCAAGCACAGAAATTCATCAAGTCTAAGACTCAGGGGGAGTACTTCATACGAAGGATAAGCTATCTTTAGAATCTGTTATTTTCCCTGCATTACATATATATCAAAATTGTGTCATCAAAATACATAGTTTTGTCATCATCAAAAAGGGGGAGATTGTGAGAACAATATTTGGTTCTGCAATATTATCTCTAAGTTTTGATGATATCAAATGAGTATTTCTGTATGAAAAATTTTGTACAACTAATGTTTGTTATTTGTGAGAACTTAACAAATAGGTCATGCTTCCGTAAATTGGCGCGAACACAGTGCTTAAAGGAAAATACTCCGCCCATACACTTGAAAAGTAAAGTTCACAAGACTCTGATACAAAAGGAAAAGAGAACGAGTTCTGAAGATCTGAAGACAAAGGTTCTGATTGAATGAAGTCCAGATACTGAAGACTTAAGCTCTCTGATCAAGGTTCTGAAGACCTAAATCAAGTCTCTACTCATGCTTCAACAAGATACTATCAGAAGCTTCTGAAGATATGGAGACAACGCACCAAGCGGACAAGGTTCTTAAAGACAAGTGCTGAAGTTCTAAAGACTGATTCCTAATGGGCTTCTTCAAATGACTGAAGAGTTGAAATATCAGATATCCTATCAAGAAGGCTCTACTCATGCTTCATCAAATTACCATCTGAAGCCCCTGAAGTTGAGAAGCCATGAAGACAAAGCTACATAGTACAGTTGTACCAAAATACAATGAGAAAATATCTTGGTAACTGTGCAACGGTACAAATGAAGATATTCTGACAAAACAGGACGTGCAACACGCAAACGTTTTTATCTATCCTCACGCTTCTAGCCACCAGCCTAGTTAGCTATCATGATTACATTTCAACGGTCTTTTCTACACGGCTATAAAATGAAGCAAAAGACTTGAAGAAAGATACACACGAACACTACTGCAATATTCCTTCTAACTGAAATCTTTCTTAAGTCATTCTGGTCGAAACTTGTTTACATTTTTAGCTTGTATAAGAAGCACCTGTCTGTAAATAAAATTTATTCAAACTTAGGTTTGTGTTCCTTGAGAAAGACTGTGTGGTTGTATTTCTTGAGAAGTCTAGGACGTGCAGTCTTAGAGGTTGTTCCTTGAGTAAGACCTGTGAGGTTGTATTACTTGAGAAGTCTAAAACTTGAGAGTTTTAGAGGTTGTGTTAGTCACCAGCATTTTGGCTAGTGCATTGTATTGATTTGATTGAATAGTGGATTAAGTCCTCGTTGAGAGAGGCAAAATCACCTTGGCGGGTGGACTAGATTAACTTGAGTATTTCTCAAGTGAACTAGTATAAACATAACGTGTTCATCCTTGGTTCTCAAACAAAGGTCATTATTGTTAAAAGAAAAAGTTTTATAAAAAGAACCTATTTTAAAAGAAACAATTTTATTTTGAAAAATCAATTCAAATCCCCCCTTTCTTGTGTTTTTCACACCTTCAATTGCCATCAGAGCTCCGGTTCTGAAGTGATAAAAAGGTTGAATTTTTATCAAGCACTTAACAGTGTTCAATACCGATCCAAGTGTGAAAAACAATGGTTACACCAACTCCTGAGTCAAGTGTCATTATAAATGAAAGAGATTCTTATACTGCAAAACCTCCTGTCTTTGATGGGGAAAAATTTGACTATTGGAAAGATAGAATTGAAAGTAACTTTTTGTCGTTTGACTTAGATCTATGGGATCTGATAGTTGATGGCTACAGTCACCCTGTAGATTCGGCAGGCAAAAAGATTGAAAGAAGTGCTTTTACAGATATACAAAGAAAAAATTACAAGAATCATCACAAAGCAAGAACTATTCTGTTAAATGCAATTTCATATACAGAATATGAAAAAAATTACAAACAGGGAAACTGCAAAGTCTATTTTTGACTCTCTTCGTATGACTCACGAAGGCAACGCTCAAGTCAAGGAGACGAAGGCTCTTGCACTAATTCAAAAATATGAGGTCTTCAAAATGGAAGAAGATGAATCTGTGCAAACCATGTTCTCAAGGTTTCAAATGCTCGTTGCAGGACTTAGAGTTCTGGACAAAGGATATTCTACTGCTGATCATGTCAAGAAAATCATCAGAAGTCTGCATGTCAAATGGAGACCAATGGTGACTGCTTTGAAACTGGCAAAGGATCTGAATAGTATAAGTCTTGAGGAACTTATCAGTTCTTTAAGAAGTTATGAAATAGAACTTCAAGGAGATGAACCTCAGAAGAAAAATAAATCCATTGCCTTAAAAGCCAAGTTTGAGAAGAAAAGGGCATATCAGGCAGAGGAAGAAGTGGAAGAATCTGAAGAAGATACAGATGAAGATGATATATCTCTCATATCAAGGAAAATAAGTAAATTATGGAAATACAGGAAGAATAAGTTCAGAGGACCAAGAAGAAGATCTGAATCTACATATGGTCAAAGGAGAAATTATGGAAGAGATGTTACATGCTTTGAATGCAAGGAACCTGGACATATAAAAAATGATTGTCCAAAATTTAAGAAAGAATAGAGACCTAGGAAAGCCAAAAAAGGTCTTATGGCAATTTGGGATGATTCAGAATCTGAGGATGATGTCGATGAAGAACGTGTCAACATGGCAGAAACCAAAGATGCTTTATCAGAAGAAGAACTATCAGACTTTGACGATGAAAGAGAGGTACTTTCTTCCTTATCCCGTTCTAAACTTGAAATATGATTATATGAACTTATGGAAAGATATCAAACCCTTCTAAGAAAACACAAAACTCTAAAAAAGACGTTTGTGGTTCCTTCAGAAGATCTTACTAAAAGTAAACAAACCATCTCAGAATTAAATGAAAAGTTATTTGTTTTGGAAAATTCAAATGATGTTTTAAAAAATAAAGTCTCCAAGTTAGAAGAAGAAGAAATCACTTCCAACACAACTAACACTAATGAAGTAGTCAGATATGATAAAGCCTTTCAACATTTCCTTGCTAAAAGCATAGATAGAAGTAAAATGGCTTCAACGATCTATGGAGTCAGCAGAAATGGCAATAGAGGTCTGGGATACTCAGGACCATCACAACCATATGATGAGACCAAGAGTATCAAGATAATACCTCAGTCTAAACATTTTGTGCCCTCTGGTACTATCTTGAAATATTCTGAACAAAAAGGTTCAAAATCTATCACTACACAAACACAAACACTAAAGAAAACTCCTAAACTTAAACACTGTGCACACATTCCACACTATTATTCCAATGTAAGGAAATCCAAAGGTGTCAAACCTCTGGAAAAACTAATGTGAAAGGACCCACAAAATGGGTACCTAAGAATAAGCTAATTTATGTTGCAGACATCCTTAATGGCATCATTGAAACACCAGTCATGGTACCTGGACAGTGGATGCTTGCGACACATGACGGGAGAAAGGCATATGTTCCAAGATCTGAAACTTAAGCTCGGAGGTGTCGTTGGTTTTGGAGGAAATCAGAAAGGAAGAATTATTGGCTCCGGAACTATTGGAAATGGTAAGCTTCCTTCTATTAATAATGTTCTGTTAGTTGAAGGTCTAATGCATAATTTATTGACAATTAGTCAACTTAGTGACAATGGTTATGAAGTTATTTTTAATCAAACATCCTGTAAAGTTGTAAGTCAAAAGGATGGATCTGTCCTGTTCAACGGAAAGAGGAAGATTAATACTTAGAAAATTAAATTATTAGATTTAAAACATCAAAATGTAAAATGTCTTCTTTCTGTAAATGAAGAGCAATGGGTCTGGCACAGACGTCTTGGTCATGTTAGCTTGAGAAGAATTTCTCAGCTGAACAAGCTAGGTCTTGTCAGAGGCTTGCCAAATCTAAAGTACTCTTCAGATGCTCTTTGCGAAGCATGTCAGAAAGGCAAGTTTTCAAAAACTTATTTTAAAGCAAAGAATTTTGTTTCCACCTCTAGACCGTTAGATTTCTTCACATTGATCTCTTTGGACCAATAAAAACTACCTCAATCAATGGTAAGAAATAAGGACTAGTCATCGTTGATGATTACAGTCGTAGGACATGTGTGAAATTCTTAAAACACAAGGATGAGTCACATTCTATGTTGCACTATTTTCCCATTAGAAGGAATAGAAATACCTAGGACAGGGAATGTACCCCATCTTGGGCTATAGTTCAATTAAACCTTATGTAATCCAATAATGAATAAAAGATCCTGGTTGCACTATTTTCCCTTGCAAGGGCAAGGGTTTTTAACGAGGCACCTGGACTTAAAAAATTGTCATGTTTTGTTTATAGGTGATCGGCTGGAAGTGGCGAGTTATAACTCGGAAAACCCTATAAAATGTGTCGACTTGCTCCGCGTACATAGGTCGCCCATAAACGAGTTGATAAACTCCTATAAAACGTGTCGACTTGCTCCGCGTACATAGGTCTCCCATAAACGGGTTGATAAACTCCTACAAAACGTGTCGACTTGCTCCACGTACATAAGTCGCTCATAAACGGGTTGATAAACTCCTATAAAACGTGTCGACTTGCTCCGCGTACATAGGTCGCCTATAAACGGGTTGATAAACTCCTATAAAACGTGTCGAATTGCTCCGTGTGCATAGGTCGCCCATAAACGGGTTGATAAACTCCTATAAAATGTGTCGACTTGCTCCGCGTGCATAGGCTGCCTATAAACGGGTTGATAAACTCCTATAAAATGTGTCGACTTCCTCCGCGTACATAATTCGCCCATAAACGGGTTGATAAACTCCTATAAAACGTGTCGACTTGCTCCGCGTACATAGGTCGCCCATAAACGGGTTGATAAACTCCTATAAAACATGTCGACTTGCTCAGCATACATAGGCCGCCCTAAACGGGTTGATAAACTCCTGCAAATGCTCCGCGTACGGGGTTTAAACAAATATGTATAAAAACTTCGTGCAACCAAGATGGATAATCTGATATAAAGACGATGAAACATCTAAGCCTAAAACAGGGGCTTGAAAAGTCATACACGACAAAATAATAAAAGAGCAAGTCTCTGTTGAAGGGGCTCCCGAGTACATGCCATAATTGACGCTTATGTCTACAAGAGTTAAGGATTCCCAAGAGTGTGAAGACTATACACACAAGATAGCTAAAGGTCTCATTAATAATTAGCCGTGCAGTAAGCTATCTGAAAGGTCAGGGAAATCAAGCAAAAGCAAATAACAGAAATAGTACCCGACAATCTATAATCGGACACCTTAAGTTAATTTAACTTACACTTTAAGTTAATCTAACTTAGTGCCCGATGGGCTGGATATATGTACGGGATTATTTTGCAAAGAAATGCAAAGAAATAAAACACGAGAATAACAAAAGCAATAAAAATAAAGCCTCAGAAGGGCCAAAACATTGTACGTTACAAGCCTGAAGGCTAAAAAGTCATGAGCATAAGGGGGGACAACACCATACTCCCTTGCCAAAATATAAAAGTGCATCCAGAAGGATGACTAACTAAAACAAAGAACAACAAGATTAATTAGCAGCCATTAGTAACATCCTTTAGGGCTGGGTTCACATTCCCGTCATCATCATTGACCGGACCCTGAGATCTCTCCGGGCTATCCTTCTCCAGCTCGCCAAGATCCACAAGACGACCATCTTGCACCACTTTGTAGTAATCCATTTCCAACAAATCCAGGCCAGGATGGAGACAGAGGACTTGATCTTTAGCTTTCTCAAATGCTTCATCACCGGGAGCAGAATATCGATCCGAGCTTTCTTCAGAGTTCTATAAGATCGTTGTTGGATGATAAAAGCTCGGCATTAGTGGCCTCGAATGCCTTCAACTGGTTAGTAAGCTCGGCTAAAGTTGAATTGTGATCAGACTCCAAAGTCTTATTCTCCTTTCTCGAGTTTGCCAAATCCTTCTCCAAACTAGAACGTTTCTTAGACTGAGACTCCTTCAACTGAGCAACTTCTTCCTTAAACTTTGACTCAAGCTTCTCAGAGTCATCAGATAACTCAAACAAACCATGGGCGAGAACAACACAAGGCATTTAATAAAAGCTAAGATTCTGAGTGATTTTCTGATGACCACTGGATTTAACTTTGTCAACATCCTCGGTAGCATTGAGGTGGTCGCGCAGATATCTGATGCCATCAAAATCATTGGACCAAAACTTGAATTCCCCAGACGTGGGATTCTCCCCTGGACCTCTCATGAGGGAGATAATCTCTATTTCAGCTTGATGAACATCCTCATTCATTTGAACCTTCAACTTCTTTGGGTCACCTTGAGAAGTCTCGTCCTGGGTAGGTAGAGTTAGAGGCTGGGGCTCGTCTTTGCTTGGGGCGGTTTTTGTGCTCGTTCCCCTGGGCCACTTTGGTGCCCGGACTTCTAATCCACCTAATTCGGACTTAGATGCAGATGCGCCCCCAGTTCCTCTCCGGGCTTCCCGAGTTGCTTGCATCAATTTCTTCTGCTCGGCTACAGACAGGCCAGTCATCTTGTCTACAAACAAATAGCATAAGGTTAGAATAAAAAAGCTGACAAAGAATAGTTGAAATAAAAATAACTATTACCCAATAAGACAAGGAGTTGGTCATCATCTAGGGGTAACAATTCTTTAATCCTCATCATACGAAATGCATCAAGAATAGCCAGGGATTGGAGCTCCAAATCATTCAATTTATCATAATTAAAATCGGTAACTGATAACAGATCTTTGGTCCAGTAATGAGGGGAACAGGGATGCCCATCCAAGGCCTACAAAACCTGAGGGCACCTCGGCCCACAACGAACTCTTAAAAAATGGTCTTTATAATTCTTGTAATTTGAGGTATAGGCCTGAAGAAAACTTCGGCCGGGCATTCCACTAATCTGAACCCAACTCCGATTATCAACTCCTTTAACCTCAAAGAAGGAAAAGAATAAACCTATGGTCGGAGCAATATCTAAAACCTCACAAACCCTCTCAAATGCCTTTATAAACCCCCAACTGTTGGGGCGGAGTTGGGAAGGTGCTATGTTGACGGTTATCAACACGTCCACCTCGAAATCGAAAAAAGGGATTCAGATATTGAAATCTTCCATAATACTAGGATAAAAGTAGAAAAAGTCTTCAGAAACATCTTTCGGCCGAAGTATACATATTCTCTCTTTTGGGCCGCACGGTTCCAAAATAACATCATGCTCGGAACTAGTGGAAGATATGATCCTCAGAGAGCGAATTGTAGCAATTTCCAAGTCGTCAGCAGTGTTATTCTTATGGTTCATAACCTCAGAATCAAAGGGAGCAGCAGTCTCGAGTAGAATTTCTACGGAACCTGAAGAGTCCGAGTCAAAATCACTTTCAGAAGTGAGAATCTCATTATAAAATTATCCATGGCTCACCTATACTCTTTTACCCCTACGGAATCCATCATCTCTTGCATATTTTCCTCCCATAATCTTTTTCTCTCATCATTACTCTTATGAATAACCCTACCCTCGTTATCGCATTCCCTAAGAATTATAATTTCTATGTTAAAAAGAAAATTGAGGAAAATCAAGAAAGAAAGGAAAAAAAACACCTGAAGTAGGGAGCGCTTGAAGATGGGATCAGATGCACTTAAAGAAAAACACAGGAGCGAAGAAAAGAGAAGACTATCTTTAATAAAAACCCAACATTCGAAAAAATGGCTAGAGACTAGCCACTCATGAGATTTTAAAATCATCATAACACTAGGGAAGATCAAGAGACATGACCGTTTGAGAATTTTTGACACGTAAGGACCTGAGAAGAAAGGTCGATCTACAACTCGGCACCTAGCAAATACATTCGGGCTTATGTCACTGCCGAGCAATACATCCTTATGAGCGGATACAGTACTCGGGGGGCTTATGCACATGCCAAATATATTTGGCGCTGAGTTGAGTAGTCGGATAAGGGTGAGCACGTACCAGACTATAGTAGCAGGAGAGATTGTACAATGGAGAGAGTTAAACAAGCCTCATGCACAACCCGGGCCGATCATGGAGCCCGATCCCCATCATGCCGAGTTATCACGAGGCCGGGTACTTCATCCTACCAACCCGACATCGATGCCGGACACATGCTCGTCAAATGCCACTCCATCTTTTGTAACGGTGGAGGCGCATCAATAAAGACATTATCAAGAGCTTCAAAGCTTGTATTCATGGAGAGAGGTTACGGTAATGATGACCACATAATGCCAGAAGGCCAAGAGGCTTATCTTAATGGCTTGAATTAAAAGAAAGCTATATAATGAGGCTCCCATATGAGGGTTAAGGAAGACATTCATCTTGAGGCAGTATACAACACTTGTATAGCCTTCAAATCCCCAGATATTCATCTCAAGATACTCAGTAGAATAGACAGCGTAACTCTCTTTGTCCAAGGAGAAGTAGAGTTAGCACTTTTGGTGGTCTAACCATTTTTGGTTAAAACAGGAACCCTTTGAAATATATACACTTTTTGGTTTGAAAAGGTTTGTTTGAAATGAGATTGAGGAGATGAGAAGAGAAGTATTTTTTAGATTTTTGTGTTTGGAGAGACTTGTCGCCTCATGTCTACGTACCCACAAAGTGCACTATAGGATCAAAACCTCGTAGTTCATGGTAAAAATAACTAAATAGGTTTGTTATGGTTGATTTTAAAGGTAAAGACAAGTCGTTTCCAAGCGAATAATTCCGCTTAAAGAGATGACTCATGTCTAAACTTGTGAAAAAGTTTTAAAAGAAAAAGTGCATAAGGAACAAAAAGAGTTTGAATGTTTTTTAAGTCTTTTTGAAAAGAGTCAAAGTATGATTAACATTGATTGACACTTATTAAGAAAATAAAGTTTGGAAAAAGCACTTGACAAAAGTCAAGGTTTATTATGAAAGAGGTTATAGTTCGAATACAAGAAGGTTTTGAAAAATATAGAAGCTTTGAAAATTAAAGAAATGGTGGAGAAGAAGTGATTATCCTAAAGCATAAAGTGAAAAGTTGGAGATAAGAAAGATTTGACCACACAAGGAGCTAACACTTGACAAGAAGTTGACATAAGCATTCCTCTTCCTTTTGGATTTAAACCACAAGCATATAACCAGATGAATCAAAGCATCAGAGGAAATCCCAAATTAAGCCATAGCAGAGCCAAAGTAAGGTCTTCTCAAGGTTTAAAAGCCAATTAGAAGAGTCATGTATCAGATGATTTTCAAGGTCAAAGTAATAACACCTGCACACAGAAAATTTCCAAACAAACAGACAAGAGCAACACAAAGGTTCAAGGTCTCAAATCTCCAAGAGCATAGGGTAAGGATCCTAGATCTAAGTCTGAAGTCCAAGGTCCAAGTCCATTCACAAGGTCACAACAGTCCGAGATTAAGAGAACCAAGTCTTTTAAGTGTTTCGATATTTATTAATGTCTTAAGAGAAGTATGGTCCAAGTGGACAAAAGAAAAAGAGAGCGGAAGCATAAACATGTGTCCAACGGACAAAGGAAAAATAGCGGAAGCATAAGCAATAATATGATATGAGATGATAATAATGGAGCATAAAAAAAGAGATAGGAAGCGAGAAGGTAACATAAACAAAATTAGTACAATACTATTGTTAGTGAGTTAGTGATTAGTTGTTAGAACAAATGATCAACGATGGTTAAATAATGAACTTAGGCCAAAGTTAATGAAGACTCATTAGAGGATTGATAAAATCAAAGACTCCTAACAAAAAGTTTCATAAGTAATAGACCCAAGACAAATAATCAACCATACTTGGACTTTCAAGCATAAGTTTGAGCCACAAAAGATCATTTTCCGATACGAGACACATGTAGCGCTATGTTAAGCAATCGTAACACAATCTATGAGGAGGATCATACTATGGGAGGTCGGTCAATAACAATATTAGTGTTAACACATGTTAGAGAAGTAATATGTAAATCACTCTCCTATAACATGCCACACAAAAAGAAAAAGGAAACGATCTAATCATAATCGAGATTTCACATCGATTTATCAAAGGAAATCTATCATGATTCCAAAGTATGGAGAATGATCCAAATGATCATTCACCCATAGATTTGAAATAATGAAGATTAAACATCTTTGAAAATCAACAATCATCGATTTAGAGATCTCATCGACCAAAAGAAAAAGAAGAAGAAGAAAAAGGTCAAGTGAAAAGAACCACTAATTTGAATCTTAAATCGATTAAATCATCATCAATATCAATCACTTCTCTTCGTGGATAAAATCGACACCCAAAATCCATTGATATTGAGGAGATCTTATCAAGATTCAAGATCTAAAACAACCAACAATTAACCAAAATAAGAATTCACAAGAAAATAAAATCAAGAACTATGATATTTTAAATGATTTTTCAAGAAATGTTTTAGAAACAAAATTCAAAATACAAAAATCCACATAAAAAAGAAAATTAAAATCTATTTTAAGAAATCATTAAAGAAAAATAAAAATAAATAGTGAAAATAAATTTTAACTAAAAGAAGATAAAAAGAAAATTAAAAAAAAAAAAAGAGAGAGGGAGGTTCATGAAGCAAATGGAAAGGTATAGGTAGTGAATCTAAGGATTAATGGGCTTACAAAGCCCAAATCACCAACAACCTAAATTTAAAAACTCAGAATGAGAAAATTTTACCCCATACCCCTACATTTATCCCCATACCCCTACTCATCAAATTTTTGGACGAAAATACCCCCATATAAATAGTCTTTATTTCAAAGTTTTCATTTTTTTTTCATTTTGTCTTTCTACAAACGGTAAAAAACGCACTGACTTTCGCTTCCGGAGAATACACTGAGGCTACTTCCGGATCTCAAAAAATCACACTTCCGGAAAACTTACGTTGGCTACATCCGGAGTACAAAAAATTACCTTCCGGAGAACTTGAGTAAGTGACATCCAGTTCTTCATTTTTCGTTGGAACACACCGGATAACTTGGCATCGTGTTATCCGATTTTTGTATTTCCTTCACCGGATAACTTGATGCTCAGTTATCCGGTTTGTTAATTTCTTCACCGGATAACTTGATGCTCAGTTATCCGGTTTGTTAATTTCTTCACCGGAAAACTAGATGCTGAGTTTTTCGGTTTTGTTTCGATTTTTAATTTTTTTTTCAGTGGCTCGGCGTTTTAGAGGACGCGACGGATTTATCTATCGACGGTACGCGGATGGATCTGTAGTTCGCGCACTTGATATTCCAGCTGAAGATCGGATAGCTGATCCTCCACCTGTACCAGCAGCAGCTCACATTCCACCGCTTCCACCATTTCCGGGAGGACCGACTGATACATCACTTTTGGTGAGGTATCAGAACCATGTGGCTCGTTATTTGTGGGATGGCCACGTAAGTAAATCTATGACCTTTATATGTTGAATAAAATGTAATTTTAATTATTTATGTATTATGACATATTCTACGATTTATTTTTCAGGAGTGAGAGCCGAAGAAGGAGCTGAAGGTTGCTGCACATGGCAGCAAACTGATTGGATGGACTTCATCACATCTCCCACGTGCGATTGAGCAATGGGTTACTAATTCTGGTTTATCCTCTCTGCAGAATACTAGTTTATCGAGGATAGATCAGAACCTGTTATCTGCATTTGTGGAGAGGTGGCATCCCGAGACATCGTCATTCCATATGCCCTTTGGCGAGATGACGATAACATTGGACGATGTTTCGTGCCTCCTTCATATACCTATTAGAGGGGAGTTATGTGATCCTGCACAAGGGATTACTGACTCAGATGCTATTACCCTGGCTGTTAGTCTAATGGGTGCTACACTGGAGGAAGCAGCTGAGGAGATTCGTGCAACCAGGGGTCCTTACTATAAGCTTGATTGGTTGAAGAAGTTATTTGTCCGTCTGCGAGCTGATAACAGATTTGATTGTGCGGCTAGGGCGTATATGTTGTTGCTACTAGGCTGCACTATTTGTACAGATAAGACCTTTAATCTTGTAGAGGCAAAGTACTTACCACTGTTTCGGGACTTGGAAACATGTGGTAGATACTCTTGGGGTGCTGCTGCTCTTGTCACACTGTATAGATATCTTGGAGATGCTTCTTTCTATAGTTGTAGACAGCTTGGTGGATATGTCTCTCTACTACAGGTACAACTGCTTAATTTTAATTTCATTTAGATTTGTATTATATTATTTACAATACTTTTAATTGATGATGTTCATGATGTGTCACAGTGTTGGATTCACGAGTATTTCCCAACTGTTGGGAAGAGAGGATTTTCGAAGATAGCTGGTGTTGGTACTCCACTTCCCAGAGTGATGAAGTGGCAATACAAGCAAGGGACGCAGAAGGTGGATGAGATTAGGGCAGTGCTTGATGGATTGACACCTACTGATGTTATTTGGCGCCCGTTCGAGGATCACAGACAGACCATACCATTTACTGATATATGTTTGTATAGGGGTGGCCTGAAGTGGTATGGTACATCTGTGCTTTATTTACCTGACAGATGTTTATGCCAGTTTGGATACAGGCAGTTCATCCCATCTCATCCACCTGATATTGATACACTTGATATACATTTCGAGTGGGTTTCTTACCATGCGAGCGTCTCGCAATTGCTACATCAGGTCGAGTTTGCAGATACTCCGTATGATACGGTGGCTGAATACATGGCTTGGTACTACACAGTTTCCCATCCTCTTTTGATACCACCTCAGGGGGAGGCCAGTGAGGTTCCAGTTCCAGAGTTTGATGATGGACCGGCAGATCCGAGATTACGACATATTTCACATGAGCTGCGTCGCTATCTCACTCGTCACGATGCCGAGGAGGATGATGATGATTTTGTTGAGATATTTCGAGCACTACATCTGGCTCAGGGTGGACCGTTACCTCAGGGTAGATAGGTTATTTATGTATTATTATTTAGACTCATGTATTACTCAGACTTATTTATATTTATGCGATAGTATTTATAATTATATTATGATTGATGATACATAAAAAATGTAAAAAATAATATGAAGTTAAACGTCAATCAAAAAAATGTAAAAAATAATATGTAGTTAAACGTCACTCAAAATAACGGAAAAAAATAATATGAAGTTAAACGTCGATCATAAATTAACATGTGTTGGGAGCACAGGCGTAAGTTGCTTCTAGTGTTGTAAACGTCAAGCGAATCCAATTATCCATGATGTTGCATCGGATGTCCCATGTGTTCTCCAATCTGTTGTGACTGGTGGCAAGGGAAATCCCTCATTCATATTTACCTGTTTAGAAAGTTTATAAGTAAGACGTAAATCGTATAGAATTAAGTAATATACAAAATTATAATATTTACCTGAACCCAATGATTTGAGTTTACAAAACCAATGCAGTAAATCGACACATTAGGCCTATGTGCAGTTGTCATAGGGAAAAAACTTAAACTAAGAGCACTTAGTGAGACAAAAATGATGTTATACCGATTTGCTATCACATAACCCATTTTTGGTAGTGTCATCCATTTATCAAATGGCTGAGAACCTAAAGATGATATCAACAAAGATTCTCTCACTTTTGAATAATTAGCTTCAAATAACTTCTCATATAGACTTTTTCTGGGACCTCTCATTTCATTATCCAAATCACGACGAACCATTGACAACCCTTCCTCACCATATCCATGCAAAGATGCAATAGCTCTAAACCCACAATTTCCATCATCCTTCACATCAACAATTTCATCAATAAATGGTCTTATATGTTCTGGAAATTGTACAATGTACCTGTGAGATGGTTTGTTCTTTGAGGTCTGGGATAACTGTGAACAAGGCTTCTTTGAAGATTTTTGGGAATTGCTGTGTTCTTGATCAACATACTCATGATACGAAGGATCACGATAGACATCATACCCAACAGGTTTCTTCCCTTTTCTCTTCACTCCTCCTTTGGTCTTTATTTTTTCAGGTGGTGGTACCATCTTTGTTGTAGTCGGGTAAGCAATTTTGCACACCCTGCTTTTTAGTGCTCTCTTTCCTGCAAGATCTAATGAATGAAACCTCTTCCACAGTGCTTCAATCGCATTTGTCATATCCACCTCTGCTCCATCCTCTGTATCTACCTCTTGTTCACCTTCCATACTCAGTTTCCTCCAATGGATATGAATAGCATCAATTGGTATTGGTTCACCGCTCAATGTGTATCTCCCTAACTCACAGGCACATGGTAACCCGTATACTGTTCTACGAAAACACATGCACATCTGGGTGTTTGTACCCACCATGTCAACCCTATGCCACTCTTCAGCAATGTGCCGCAAAGCAGCTCTAGATACTGATCCACGCAAATTCGAATAATATGGACTAGTGTGTGCATGCTCAACCTCATAAAAAATCTTCTGAAATGAAGCTCTAATATTGCCCACTTGAACCTTGATGTTGCCATTCATAGCCTCCCAGCACTTGCACATATCACCTAAACTGTTCTCCAACATTTGCTTCAGCTTCCAATGCGCAGATTCGACTCTAACAAAAATAAAAGAAGTTCAGACAAAGTACCAGTAACATTACCATAAACAAACTATGGCTATAAAATAAACACATTACCTGTTAGTAGTGATGTTGCCTAAATGCAACACTTTATTGATCCAAGCTTCAACAAATCTATGCCTATGAGGTGTCAACCATGTGTCTTTCACATAATCCAGAAAATGTCCATATTCTAAACATGCATGCTCAAGCAATTTCAACTTTTGATGGTATTCCACCTCATCACTAGCTTTTACAAGTTCATACCAAAGCTCCTCTATCGATTTTCGCATGTCATTCACAACATACTCCTTGCACTTCGCTTTCACATTCTTGTTCATGTGAAATCGGCACAGCAAATTAACTGTCGTAGGAAGTACTGTTTCAATTTCTTTCATCAAAGCAAGATCTCTATCAGTTAAAATTACTTATGGCCATAATCCTTGTTTAGTAAATAACTGTTTCAATTTATCTAGTACCCAGCACAAAGTCTCTGTTTGCTCAGATTCCATATAGGCAAATGCAACAGAAAATGTTAACTCAGTTGATGTCACACCAACTATTTCAAACAAAGGTTGCCTATACTTATTGGTTTTATAAGTACTATCCATAATCAACACAATAGGAAACAGATTCAACAACTTCACAGAGTCTGGATGGGCCCAGAAGATATCTCTCACAACTTCTGACTCATCTTTTTTCCTACTCCAATAAACATAATCAGATTCCTCTATCAATTTAAACAACTGTTGCATTTCTGTTCTAGGGCCCCTGATGTTTTTTTGAATCTTACTCTTATGTTTATATATTTAGGTGATTCGAGTCACACTCTCCGGATCTCGTTCTTTCAATGACAACAATATGTGTCTTGGAGGAACATGACGTTTTGACAAATCAGCTATATGTTGTTAGTCATCATCATTGAGTCGACTTACAAACGCATGGCCTTCAAATCTATCAGGTAAACCATGGTTGTGAACTCCACATTTTACATCAATTTTCCAATCAGAACCATCTTTTGAAGGTGTTGATCTTACTTTGAAAGGACAATTACATTTTTTGGTAGCACTTTATGTTTTGCTATCCCCTTCTTTGTATTTTCCACCTCTATCACAGCCAAATATAACCTTGTCACTTCTTCCTCTCTTGCCAGTATTGGTGTCCGAACGGGTTATAATAACAGTGACTCTATTCCTCAGTCCAACCTCCTTAATCCACCTAGTCGCCTCTTCTCTTGTAGGAAATTTTTCTTTAGTCAAGAATATTTCTGTTGTATCTACAGCTGTCTGGTCTTTGTCACATATCATCAAAGGAGTGTCCATGTCTCCTAAACAAACTTAAAGTTAAAAAAAAAATTAAAAAAAAAACATAACGAACCGGATAACTATAGACCAAGTTATCCGGTTGAATAGTAACAAAACCGGATAACTTGACAGCAAGAAATCCGGTGAAGAAAAATATACAAACCGGATATCTTGGAGACAAGTTATCCGGTTAACAAACATTGCCTCTAAAATACAAACCGGATAAATTATGGTTGTGTTATCCGGTTCACTATAAATAGTAACCGGATTTCTTGTAGCCATGTTATCCGGTTTAAAAAAAATCATTCCGGAAATCCTTACCCTATGTTCTCCGGTTCTCGTCGAATACTGACAAAAATTACTTTTGGACTCGTCTGACTACACGGTAAAAAGTAAAAAAAAAATAAATAAAACATAAAAGGACAAAATTGGAATTTTTAAAAATTTGTAGGGGTACAGGGATAAATGTAGGGGTATGGGGTAAAATTTTCTCAGAATGAAAAAGAAAAAAGAAGCTAATCCTCTTCTTCTTCTCCGTAACGGCCGATCTCTCTCTCTCTCTCTCTCTCTCTCTCTCTCTCTCACACACTCTCTCTCTCTCTCTCACAGTTTGGAATCGTCGTCGGTCACAGAAAAAAAAACCTCCGCCACGCCGGAATTCATCACCGGCAGCGACAGATCCCAACTCTACGTCATTTCTGAGAATAAATTTTAATAATCTACTACGAAATCAACCGATAACAGAATGTAAACCACTGATTCGTAACGGTATCGACTTAACAATCTACCTTCAAGTACGATCTCGAATTCTTTCTTATTCCAAGTTTCTGTTTGAATTGTGAAGACGTGATCTTGCTGAAGCGTTAATGTTATTGTTGTTCGTGCGATTGTTGCGGATGAAAAAATGCTGATGTTGTTATTGAACTGTATCAAAATTTGCAGGAATGAATTGAAGTATGAAGATGAAGTTTGGGTTTGAATTTGGGCAGAGGTTCAATGGCTTGAAAAGCTTGCCAAAATTAAGAAGAGTTGCTTCCTATTTATAACAAAATGAGGTAAGTTTTTGAATCGGATTTGTGAAAGTTTTGAAGTTTTCTGCCGTTTTATTCATCTTGCAATGCATTTTGGAATTTCTCACTTGTTGTGTTGCTTGCGTAGTCGTTTTGCAAGTCGTTTTATTTACGTCATGCTCGCGTTTTGGATTCAAGGATGTAGCGTTTTGTGATTTGCAAGTTGTAGCATTTGCGTGTGTTACGTAGTAGCTTGGACGGCTTGTGACACTTTTGGCTTGTGGCTTGTAGCTTGTGACGACTTGCCAATGAGTATGATGTGTTGGTAGCAGCCGACTTGACGTTTTGTCCGTGTGAAGCTTGATTAAGTCACAGCTAGTAGCAGGCCTTGTTTTCGCGTGATATAGCTTTGGAAGGTAGTAGCTTGTGCATACCTTTGGCTCTTGGGTGCATCACATGGCTTGGCAAGAAGACGTAGCATCATGAATTTCTTGGCTTAATTTCATGGTGGCTTCACAAAGTGGTAACAGGCCTTGAAATTCTTAGCATGGTTTGAAAGTGAAGGCTTCATGAGGGCCTTGTTTCATTATTTTTTTTTTGTTTGCAATCATTTGTATTGGGCACAAATGTAACTTTGTATTTTCTTGGCCTTTTTGTAATGGACTCTCTTTTTAGGTAATGGATTTTTGTATGACATAATGGAATTAGATTTGTAATATGGATTAGAATTTTGAATGGATATTTGGATATGAAATATGGATTATGGATTAAAAATGGTTATTGAAATATTTATGGAAGTGGATAATGAAGGGATTTAATATAGAAATTAGAAAAAAGTTGGTTAGAAAAAAATGGATAGTTGGAAAATGGGTATGAATTGATAATGGATATTAAGAAAAAAAATGGATTTTATGAATAAAGGATAGGTGAATTGGATATGGTTATGGTTATGGAAATTTAGTGAAATACTTTCACATGAGAATTTGGACAAAAATGGATAAGAAAATGGTTTAGTAAATGGATACGCACCCTTAACAATATTTTCCACACACGGCCATGAAACTTTGATCCTTAACCTCAACACCTTGAATAATGAACATGAACCCAACATCACAAGCCACTGATACACACATTGACTGAAAATTCACCAAACTTGACTTCTTCAGACAAATCTCTGAATCTCTGATAAAAATGACATAAGTTCTGAAACACTTTGAATTTGTCTGAAACAATCTCCGGGAAAATAAATCTACAGATGAATATAACTTGGACTGATGGGCACTTGATCATGATAATCTGGAGCATACTTCTCATAGAACACTGCTTGAAAGCATGATGAATTCCAATACATGACAACTTGACCTTGAAAATTCACTGCTTAAGAAATAGCCCACTGCCACAACCAATTTGCAATTGAAGCAATCTCTTGATAGTTTGACCAAGATTAGGTCAAACTTCCATCTGATATTGACCATAACTGAATAGCCAAACTTAATTCCAAGCCATACATTTTCCATCAATCTCCCTACAAAACACTTAAACGCACAGAGAAGAAGAAACAAGCAAATTGCAAA
This sequence comes from Lathyrus tuberosus, assembly GCA_022829125.1. Taxonomy (NCBI): domain Eukaryota; kingdom Viridiplantae; phylum Streptophyta; class Magnoliopsida; order Fabales; family Fabaceae; genus Lathyrus; species Lathyrus tuberosus. Next base: position 8,008,096 of record JALAZF010000212.1, read on the forward strand.
ATATTTTTGGTATTTTGGTTAGAGGTTAGTAAACAGAAGCAAACATAAAGCAAGTAAGAATAATACACAGATACCCTGAAGAAACATAGATTGTGATATTGCTTGCTATGCAAAAATGCAAATGAAACTTGGAATCTTAGGGGCAAAAATTAGGGTATGGCACTAGTGATTAACTGTTTCTGATGATGCCATACTAGAACACACTCTAGATGAGTTTATAGAGGAAGAATAATAAAGTTTCAAATGAGTGCAGAAAGGTAGCGCCAATCGAATTGGCGACCATGTAGTACACATGAGAGGTGTCGCCAGTCCAAGTGGAGACTCCTAGGCACGTGAAACTGAGCATAGGTGAGACATAGGGACATGCATGCATGGCAATCTGAGTATGACATGGCGACAGTGTAGGTTGCAGATTGTACCATGTCGCCAATTTGAATGGCGCCAATGTTCAAAAAAAGAAGGTTGTCGCCAATTGATATGGAGAGTTCATTTAATGCTCCATGCATATTTAATATGTCACATGCATTGTCATCTGCAGCAAATAAGTTCACATACGAAAAATATAGTGACAAACAATGTCATCTGCATCAAGATACATTATTAGCACCCACTACAACGGAGAGACATATGCTCTGATGTATCTGGGTTTGGTTTTCAAAAATCGATGTTGTCCGATTCACAATCAATAGAAATACAAGTTTCTTGCATTTTAAAGATAGATTGGAATCAGAATTAGGGTTTGGTCATATATCACAAATTATATATCAAAACCCGATTTTTTTGAAACCAACCACGTTAAATTTTATCCACTTAAAGTGCAAGATAATGAAGATATTGAAAATATGTTCGTTAGTCATGAACATTCTCGTTTCAACTATATTGAGTTGTATACTTTACTCTAACAAAATCTCCCATCTCAACAATCTCAGATCATCTATCAATCAGCGTACATCAAACTGATTCAAGAAGGTATGTCATTATTTGTTGTAACGAACTTTGCAAGTTTCGGCTTGCTGCTTCTTACAGGAAGAGAAGTGATTCTTGGAAGATAGCTTCTATAGAGCCACCTAACAGTTGCACTGCCACAAATATTGTTCAGGATCACCAGAAATTAAGTGCATAATTGATATGTCAAAACATTTTGCTGCTTGTTAACAAGGATCCATCAGTGAAGGTGACTATAATAATCTCTCATATCATTACGCGGTATAATTTCCCTTGTATAGGTATTTGGCAACTTGGAGGATTCATACAAAGAATTACTGCGATTTTTGGTGGCACTTAAGACATACACACCAGGGACTGTTACAATTATGCAGACAATGCTGACATGTAGGCCAGATGGAACTATTGTTGATGGAAATGCAATATTTCACTGACTCTTTTGGGCATTTCAACCATGCATCAAAGGTTTTGCATTCTGCAAACCTATTATTCAAATTGATGGAGCATGGCTATATGGAAAATACAAGGGCACCTTGCTTATGGCAGTTGCACAAAACGACAACAATAATGTCTTTCCCATTGCCTTTGCTCTGGTTGAAGGTGAGACTGCTGCTGGTTGGAGTTTCTTCCTTAAGAATATCAGAACACATGTGGCTCCATAAGCCAATCTCTGTTTGATTTCAGATAGACATGTTGCTATTGAGAGTGCTTACAGTGGCATAATCCTCCTTCTACCCATGTCTATTGCATTAGACATATCGCACAAAACTTCATGCATGCAATCAAATACAAGAACCTTCACAAAAAAGTTGTGAATGCAGGGTATGCTCTAACTCAACCATCATTTCAATACTACTGTGACGAAATTAGGTTGTCAAATGCAAATGCAAATGCAGGAAGGTGGCAAGGGCATTTGACGGTGGATGTCGTTGGGGCCACATGGCAACAAACCTTGTGGAATCCATGAACAGCGTCTTCAAAGGAATTAGAAACCTTTCAATCACCGCATTGGTGAGATCAACCTATTATAGGTTGACATCACTTTTCGCAACTAGAGGCGAAAGATGGAGTGCAATGTTAATGTCAAGTCAATTATTCAGTGAAGGCATAATGAAAGTGATGAAAGAGGAAACTATCAAATCCATCACACATGTCGTTACAGTCTTTGACTGTCATAGGCAAACTTTCAGTGTCAGGAAACAATTGACAATGAGGGGACGCCAAATTTATCCTATGCTGTCAAACTAAACAGATATTGGTGTGACTGTGGCAAGTAGCAGGCCTTCCGTGTACCTTGCTCCCATGTTATTGTGGCATGCGCACATGCTCGTCGGGATGCTTACAGCCATCTATCTGATGTTTACAAGACCATTAATGTTATGAATGTCTACAACAAAGGCTTAGCAGTGCTAGCAATGGAGTAATATTGGCCTCCATACCAAGGGGAGATAGTTTTACATAGCGATGAGATGCGAAGAAAGAAAAAAGGTCACCCAAATAGCAGCGTATAAGAACAAAAATGGATACGGATGATAAAATGATAACATTATGTAGTATATGTTGGCACCCCAAACACAATTAGAAAAATTGTCCCAATGTCGGAGCAACCTCTGCATCATAATTTAGTTTCTCCTTTCAATTGTTGTAACCTTAGATTTTGATATATTAATGGCTTTTTGTTACAACAAAGTTAACAACAAACAACACACACAACAAATATCATAACAGATAATTACAACATTTTTAACTGATTACAACAATCAAACTGATATCATTTGGTCCAAACATCACTTCCCTCACATCCTTGTCAGTCTCAACGCGAACCCACCCACACATGGCATCATGTTTCTCAAGACTTCTATTTTTTCAACTCCCTCTGTAGTTGCTTGAAACTTTGGATGTTTCAAAAGGGCATCTTCATTGGAGGCTTCTCTCTTAAATAAATCATTTTCCCATAGCGGTGACGATACATTTTATCAGTAATACAAGAATATGAGAAGAGTTGTGAAAACAAATGATCACACCACCTCTATTTATAGTAAAATTGCACTTTTCACCTTGTCTCCAAATGAATTAGCGACAACATTATAACTTAACACTCTGTCGCCAATTGGATTGGCAACACCTCTTTAACTTAAAAAGGGGTCGCCAATTCATTTGAGGCCAACACTTCATCAGTACTATAAACTAGGGTACTTTAGGAAATAATTTGAAAAGTGGATTTTTTTGAAAAAGTGAGGTATTTGGTTAAAAAAATTCAAAAAATACATCAAAATCTTAAATTAACCACATTATTAAATTTTAAATTTATGTGAATTATCAAAGAAATTAAATTAACAACAATATTTAGTTTGTTTATATCATAGAGTCATCATCATAATATTGATAATTTTTAGTACTCTATGAAATTTATTACTACTTTTGATATATTTTTATTCAAAAATTACAAAAATAAATAAATTAGGGGACAAATATTTATCATTGATAAATATTATAAATATAGTAAAAAAATGTGTATTTAAAAAAAACAATTTTAATCCGGGTAAATACAAAAAAAATGGAACACATATACTTAATTATTTTATTGTGTTGTATACTTGATAATATTTAATTGTATTTAATTATGTTATATAATTTATTTTAATTATATTGTATTAATAACTATTTTTTGAATATTTTATAAAACATAAATATTTTAAAATTTTGATAAATGTCCTTAGTAAGTTATTGATTGAAATAAAAAAAAATAGTGCATTTTTTTCGATTAGCTAAACATATTTATATTGTTATACAGAAAATTTGGAAAAAATATGATTAATTAATAATTAACATATTAGGAATAATTAACATTTAACAATTAATACTTAGTAAGAATTAAATATTAGGAAGAATTAACATTTAACATTTACTAACATTTAACATATTAGTAAGAATTAACAGTCAACATCTAATTATAAATAAAAATATATTTTTTATTTTACAAATAATAAATTTTCTTTGTTAAATAATTCTGTTTTTTTTTTAATTTTTCATTCTTATTATATTTTAGAAACAAATGAATTTAAAACACCAGTACACGTGCGAACACACAGATATCTAGCTAGAATTCGTGCGAATGCACAGGTTATTATATTTTTTTTGTATAATTAAAGAAAATAAAAGAAAATATATTTAAAATAATATATGAATCAAAACACGGGTTAAATGCATTTTTTATGTTATTAATATTTATTTATACAATTAAAACAATATTTACAAATACTATATTTTTAGTTGATATTTATAAAACTAAATGATTGCATAAATGTTTTTATAAATCATATCAAAACAAAATTAATATTTACATACGGAAAAATATACGGTTGAGCCAAAATTTGTATATATATGAGAAAACTATACTTATGCTCCAAATATAAATAAAAATATGTTTTTCTTTTGAAAATAATAAATTTCCTAGGTTAAATAATTTTGTCTTTCTATTTTTTCATTCTTATTACATTTTATAAACAAATGCACGTAACACACCAGTACCTGTGTGAACGCATGAGTATTCAGACCAGAATCCGTGCGAAAGCACGAGTTATTATATTTTTTGTATAATAAAAGAAAATAAAAATAAATATATTTAAAATAATGTATGAATCCAAACACGTGCTAAATGTATTTAGTTATGTTACTGATAATAATTTTTAAAATTAAAATAAATTTTACAAATACTATTTTATTAGTTGATATTTATAAAACTAAATAATTGCATAAATATTTTTATAAATAATGTCAAAACAAAATTAATATTTACATGCCGGAAAATATACAATTGATCCTAATATTTGTAAATATTGGAAAACTATATTTATGCTGCAAATATAAATAAAAATATGTTTTTCTTTTAAAAATAATAAACTTTCTTGGTTAAATAATTTTATTTTTCCTGTTTTTTACATTCTTATTACATTATAAAAACAAATGTGTGTAAACATCAGTCTCGTGCGAACGCACGAGTATGTGCAATAATGTATGAATTCAAATACGGGAAAAATGTATTATTTTAAAATTATTTATGTTACTAATATTTTTATTTGGAAACTATTTTTAATTTAAAATACAATATTTTTTAAGATAATATATGAAAATATGAACTATATATTATTGATGTAATCATTTCACTAATATATGTTATTAATGGAAAATGTCATTTTTAAATTAATGAGTGAATCTTAATTTTTTTTTTGTAAATGAGTACAATTGTCTTTCAATCCAAATTTTTTTATAAATAATGTCAAAACAAAAATAATATTATAATACAGGAAAATATACAATTCATCCAAATATTTTTATATATGAAAAAAATTATATTTATGATTCATATATAAATCAAAACATGTTTTTTTTAAATAATAAACTATTTTGATAAAGCAATTTTGTTTTTCTTTTGTACATCATTATTATATTTTAAAAACAAATGCACGTAACACATCAGTACCCGTGCGAACGCACGGGTATCCACTAGTTAAAATAAAGCAAAAAACAAAGGGAGGGTGGATACATTAGTGAAGGGTGGATAAGAAAAAATAAAATAGTTTTAAGGCCTAAAACTAGATAAAACAAAAGGGGTATGATGTTGGGAGTGTTGGTGTAAGCCCTAGAGGACAATACTTTTGGTACTTGTATCGAATTATTTATTATTAATAAAATACCTTTCTTTATTATGATTGTTTTTTCAGAATAATAAAGTCCCTAGAATAGCTAGTCCGTTTAATGAAATATTAAGTGTGACTTAATCATGAGATCCGATTAAACATAAGGACACAATTCTTAAAGTATCCGCAGTCGAGCTTTAATGTGAAGTAGGATAACCTTAAAGTATTAAGACTATTATGTAGATAAACTGATGATCACATCTCATGGATCATGGATAAGGAGTTATCAAGTCTTAACATAGGTATGAATATTAGGAGTAATATTTATACTGGATTGACTCGCTATGAGAGTACTACATAAAATGTTATGCAAAGTGTCATAATTTACTCTCATGGTGATGGTGATGTATACCACCTTTCGACCTGAAACCACTATGGACCCTAGATGTAGAGTCGAGTACTTTATTGCTGATCTAACATTGTCCGTAACTGGTTGATCATAAAGACAGTTGATGGGTACTCCACAAAGCATGCTGAGGGACACGAGTGACCTAGATGGAATTTTCCCATTCTGCATAACAGGATAAATGTCTAAGGGCCCAATATTGAACGAGACAAAGATGACACGGTATATGCCTTGTGTTCAATATAGTCATAAGGGCAAAAGGGTAATTGTACACACAAGTATTATCACAAAAGATTTTGTCAGATCACATGACATTTTCGTGACTTGGGTTGCAGTGATGTGTTGCTAGATACCGCTCACTGTTTATTATGTTAAATGCATGATTTAATATAATTGCCAAGGTCACGAAAACTTATGGGGTCACACACATAAGGACAAATTTATAAGAGGTAGAGTAAATAAGGATCACCGTAAGGTACGATGCACTTAAGTAAATATAGAACACCGTAAGTTACAGTGCACTTAAGTAGAATACAGAATGTGGTAAAGTACCGCACACTTAGGTGATATACGGTACACCATAAGATATTGACTATGCTTTGGAATCTGACATTAGTATGGTGAAGCAGCGATATATCGGTCGTCCTTAAGTTACATAAATATGATCGATCAATTTTTTTGTCATATAAGTCACTCTGGTGCAAAGATGGTATATTAGATATACTATTTTTACTTCATCCTTCAATCACGTAATGATTGTTATTCCTTTGAGCGATCCATATGCATTTGCTTTGGAATCCAACATTAGTATGGTGAAGCAATGACATGTCGATCAATCATATTGAATTATTGATCATGGTGTTTTAAGGGTATGAAGTTGTTGCATTAGGGTTCATGTTGGCATAAGGGTTGTGATATCAAAGAGGTATGTGATTAGGGTTGTGACGGCACAAAAGTTGTGCTTAAACGTTTATGGAAAGTATCAAGTGTTAACCGGGCAGCGAAACCCCCGGCTGCTATGTGTAGTATGATCATTTGTTAAAATTTAATTTGATTTATTTACTTAACAGGATTTTAATTAATAATATTAAAAATGTATTTATTATTGTTCTCTTGTGGTGATCAGTTATGACCTTAGTTTTCCTTTATTTTGTTTTGGGATTTTAAAATGCGACCTGCGTGTCGTGCCTCTCTTTTAATCTCTTGATGTAACTTCTTTTCTCATCTCACTCCCTCGTATGTAAAACAAGTAATCTTTGATGTAATGTAATGTTATGAAGAAATATAAGAATACAATATCAAAGGAAGATAACCTTGGAGATCTTACTTGGAGAAGCATATATCATTATTATGTTTAGCTTAGGTTTTCTCATTGGCTTGGGAGAACAATTGCGCTAGGGGCCATAACTGTTTCATTTTGTATGTACTCTTGATGCATATGAGAGACGATTTATATGATAAATAAGCCGGTGAGATCAAACTAATTTAAAATTCCCTCAAAATTGAATATTAAGTTTATGCTTGCCAAGTTTTAGAACTCATCAAGACTAGTATCGAATAATGTAGGTTTTGCCTAACGCGAGGTGCATATTCTATATTGGTAAAGTGCGATGAGATAAATGTAATATCCAATTTCTAAAACAACATGTCAAACTTAACTAAATAAATTATAATAATATTATATATGTTTAGAAGCAAGAGTTGGAAATGATCCATATGATGGATTAAAATAAGGAGTTATTCACCCAAGTGAAAATATTTGAGAGTTGTATTAGATACAATTGGAAGGAGTTCCTATCCAAATAATCGAGTTTTGTGTAATCATCCTGACGCTGACTTAAAACAAAGTGAAATATGGATCTCGATCTACCAGAAAATCTTCCAACGGGATTTTCCAAATCAAATGGTGAAGGTTATTTGGTTTGACTAAAATAGTGGGAACATATTTAATTAATGGCCTAATTGAATATGTTGGTTTTAATTAATACTTATAATTTCACATTTTTTTATGTAGATTATCATGACAACAAACACCTCTAAAAATATTTTGCGATCAATCCTTGATAAGGAAAAATTGTCTGGGACAAATTTTCTCGATTGACACCGAAACCTTAGGATTATCCTCAAACATGATTAAAAGTTGTATGTCTTAGAGACACCTGTTCCTGAAGAGGAGCCTCCTAGTTTTGCTCCTAAGGCTGAAAGAGATGCTTATAAGAAGCATGTCGATGATGCCAATGAAACTGCTTGCCTCATGCTGGCCACTATGAATTATGAATTGCAAAAGCGACATGAAAACATGGAAGCGTTCGATATGATCAAACACCTGAAGATACCCTATAAAGAGCAGGCAAGGCATGAGAGATTTGAAGTTTCAAAAGCCTTTTTTTAAGGCAAGTTAGCTGAGGGAGCCCAGTAGGTCCCCATGTACTCAAGATGATTGGGTATGTGGACCACCTTGAAAGATTGGGTTTTCCCCTAAAAAAGAAGCTTGTGACTGATTTGATCTTGCAATCGTTTCCGGAGAGCTTCAGTCAATTTTTCCTTAATTTCAACATAAATGATATGGACAAAAGTCTTCCAGAGCTGCTAAGCATGCTAAGAACTGCTGAGCAGAATTTGAAGTCAAAAGGGAAGTCTATTCTGATTGTCAGTAATGGAAAGAAACAAGACAAAAGTCCCACCAAGCAGGGTGGTAAATAGAAAGGCAAGGAAGTTGCCAAACCCAAATATACTACTCATACTTTGAAGCCTAGTGGAGGCATAACATAGGAGGTCATTTGCTTCTATTGCGGTATGACTGAACAGTGGAAAAGAAAATGCCCAAAATACCTGGAAGATAAGAAGAATGAAGTAGAGGCTTCAACTTCAAGTATTTTTGTTATAGAAATAAATTTATCTACGTCTGCCTCATAGGTCTTAGATACGGGATGTGGTTCTCACATTTGTACTAACGTGTAGGGGCTAAAAAGGAGTAGATATTTGGCAAAAGGTGAAGTTGACCTACGAGTTGGCAATGGAGCAAAGGTTGCTGCTTTAGCCGTAGGAACTTATATATTGACTTTACCTAGTGGTTTAATAATTCAGTTAGAGAACTGTTATTATGTACATGCAATTAGCAGGAATATTATTTCCATTTCTTGTTTATACAAGTTTGGTTTTTCATTCCTAATAAAGAACAATTGTTGCTCCCTTTATTTAAATGATATATTCTATACTACTGCACAAATGACCAAAGGACTATATGTACTTGATCTTGAAATGCCTATTTATAACATTAATACTAAAAGGATGAAACCTAATGAGTTAAATCCAACTTACCTTTGGTATTGTCGATTAGGCCACATAAATGAGAAACGCATTTCCAAACTCCATAAAGATTGACTCTTGGACTCTTTTGATTATGAATCATGTGAGATATGCAGATCTTGTTTAATTGGAAAGATGCCAAAGTCCCCATTCACAGGAAACAGGGAAAGGGATAATGATCATTTGGTCCTCATACATAGTGATGTATATGGACCACTGAACATACCAGCGAGAGGAGGTTTTCAATACTTCATCACATTTACTGATGATTTCAGTATATATGGTTATATGTATTTAATGAAACACAAATATGAGTCCTTTGAAAAGTTCAAGGAATTCATGAATGAAGGCTCTAAAAGATTTGACTAAATTTTGGTAAAACATGGTGTTGAACAAGATGTTCCAACATGATGAAGTCTGCTGGAAGAAGACATGTCAGACAAGATGTCCTAACTTGTAGACTCGACATCTTGGTATGTTATAACAGGTTGCTGCAGATCCGGTCCAAGATTTAAGGAGCAATCAGAACATGGATCAAGGAATAAATAAATAAATATTTCGAAGCTCATGGACAGCTGAAGATTATAAAATAAGAACCAAGACCTAGGGTAGAATAAGAATTCTTATTAAGACTTTTGTGAAGTAGAAAATAAGGATTTAAGGTTTTGAGAGTCGTGTACTTTCTTGTGTTGTAAGCCACCCTTTGTATCGTTTGATACATTGTGGTAGACAGAAGTTTACAGATTAAGAAACTTGTAGGTAATGAATTATGTATTATTCTTGGATGAAGCTTTTAATCAAATTCAAGTGTTATTATTTGTCAAGAGTCTTGACTGAATTTTGTATTGGAAGGAGTGTTTTTCAATTGAACAGTTTGATGCAGTTCCAGGAGATTGTAAATGTTAGATATCACTGATGTGATTTAGGAATTGAGATGGTGATTTCTCATATCTAGGAGTGTCTTAAGTAGAAGTTTGCATGGGTAGTGATTAGGTGAAAAGTTGTAAATAGGGGAGTTTAACTTTGAACTAATACTATTAGTGACTTTCATTCCTGGCTTGGTAGCCCCCAAATCTAGGTGTTGTTGTTCACCAAGCTGGGTCATCATATCTTTGTGTTATATATCTTTCTGTGTTGTTCAATTCAGTCTGCTCTCTTGATCAGAAGTTTATGTCTCGACTGATGTTGAAACATCTGTCACGACATTATTTTAACATGAAGCATTTTTTAATGTTTATGTTCTGTCCTTGTTCAGTTTTTAGCAGAGATCAATGTCTTGACATCTAATAGGACATTTGTGATTTGCATGCCAGAATTTCAATTGGTATCAGAGCAGGCTTCCCGGTCTGTTTCTGGATGAGTTCTAGGGAAGATACTTTCTGGTCTTTGAACAAGGAAGGAGGTTGCATGATCAGACCATTCTTTGGTGTTGTGGGATAGGTTGTTCCAGACAAACAACTACTGATAGTTGACTAATACTTTGTAAAGATTCTCCGTTGTTGCTGATAATGATGCTTTTGTTACGCATGATGCCTGATAAGATGTTGTGACATCTTACCTGGTGCATGTTAAAAATGGGTCGTTTTCTATAGTTGTTCTTGTCACATCTAGCTGGGAGTAATAGACAGGAGGGAGCATTGTGATCTAAATTCCTCTGAAGGATCTTTCTATGTTGCTTGGGAGATAGTTTCAATCAGGACAATAGGAGGAAAAAGGTTGAGTTGAGGTCTTGTGTATCCAATTCATAATCTATGAATTTGATAAACACTCTATTTCATGTTTAAAGTTGCCAAATATACTTGAGTTGTCTCTCAAGTTCACTCATAAAGGCACTTTTGAATGTGTTTGTTAAATAAAGTTAAAAGAGTAGATGGTCAAGTGGATGCTTCACGGATACTTGAAGTGTGACATGAGAATGTCATACCAGGGAAGAGAGCCAAAAGCAATTTATTTTTGCTTGAGGATCTCCTATCAAATCTCTAGGAAGGAAGTATTTAGGAGGAATTGAATAGGTGTTCTGACATTCAGCTAAGTTGAAGCTGGAGTAATTGCTGATCAATGTAAAGACATTGGATCTGTGATTCTGTTCATCCAAGGATGTTACTAGCATGATGAAGATGGTCTTATAAGGAAGTTTTGTGCCTTGAAGATTTCCTCCTAGGTTGTGCTGATTGTTTTACTTCTTGTCTTATAGCTAGAGTAAGGAGGAATGCAAATTTGAAGAATACAGAATTGGAATTTAAGATTAATTGCTCTTTGTGGCCTTAGCAAGTATTTAATTGATTATCCTGTTGCCTGGTGTTCAAAAAAGATGATGTCAAATTGTCACACCAGAAGGTGCAACTTCAAGATCTTCAGAACTTATTTCAATGATCTGTACATTGGAAAAGGAACTGATGTTCAACCAGATGTTAGAACATCTTTCCAGAAGAGTGTATGCCGAATTCTGTTGATCCAAGGATTGAACTCCTTGGACAAAGGAGTATTGTGGCATATGCTGTGGTTGCTAAACAAATGTGTGATGACCAAATTTGTTGTGAATCTCCTTCAGATTGGTCTTGAAGAGACATTTGGTATGCATTCTAGGAAGTTTCTATGGTGGAAGTGAATATTAACTCATGATCATCTTGATGAATATTCTTTGGGTCAGTTTATTTCTGATCTAAGTGCATGGGGTTGCAAACGGTATGATCCATTATTTCCTATAGGATTATGTGTTCTGATTCCTAGTGGAGGACTTTTAATGGCTTCTCAACCAGACTATATGGAGATCTGTCTTTGGTATAGATGATTTTATTGGGGAAAGGAACTCAATTTTCCAAATCAAGTCCTTTTAAAGACTGTTTGTTATATTGCTTAAGACACGATAGAGGTTGTTTACTCAAACTTGATTTCATAATCAAGTCTATGAGAACATGGAACTCTTGTTCTGTTGTGGTGGAAAGGCCATTATCTGGAAGTCTAAGGGTTGGATCCTCAAGATTGTCTCAGGCATGTGTGGTTTCATCAGTTGGCTAGTCAAGTCAGTTATACAATGTTCTGACATTGGACTGAACATCAGGATGCTCATGCTGTGGTCCTTTGAGTGCCTTGGAGCTGCATCATCTTGTATAGGCTGGTATCCTTAGGAGTGGTTATTATCCATCTATAAGGTTGTCGCCAAAGTCTATCTCAACCTCTTTGGATCAGGGGAGTTGCTGATTGCTTGGTGTTTTCATATCTTCTTGAAGTCTCATCTAAGATGTTGGATGTGAGTGTTCTAGAGTTCTGTCTGGGGTAAGGGGATGTTAATACTGGAAGTTTCAACTATGTTCCCTCATGATCAAGGACATGGTGGAAGGTATTCTGATTTGTCACTTATGGAGGAAGGCGATATTTGAGTGTGCTCAAAGAAGTTCCTGCTCAAGCCTGTTGCTCTAGGCTTATGATGACATCACATGTTGAAACATTAGCCCTTGCTAGTACTAATGTACTGTGTCTTGTGTTGGACTGTGCAAGGTGGAGTTTTGTAGGAAAGGAGACTGTAGGGCAGAGGGTAAGTAGACCTTGTTGAGGAGTCTATTTAGATTGGGATGTCTGAATTTTGTGCTTCTGGGTTAAAGCTTCTTAAGGCTCGTGAGAGTTTATTCTCTTTGTGGTATTCTATCATCAGTGATGGTTTATGATCTACTGCAGCTGTGACCTGGTGTGATTTTGATGTCATAAATGATGTTGGAACATCATCCCTTGTACTGGTTATTCTTGAAGGATGCTTGTGTTTGTCTTTCAGCTTTGGAACTGTTTCTATTCCTTGTTGAGAATGGTGTATAGCTACTGTTAAGACTGTGTGGAGTCTGGTGATAGGTTCTGCTGGAAGTATCATTATAAAAATTGTATCAGGCTAAAGTTGTATCTCTCTTCTTATGGAGAAGGGGTTTGGTGTCTTCCAAGTGTGGATGACATTCTATCTAACCAAGAAGCTAAGAGAACTTGTATGTATCTCTCTGGGATGTGAGAATTCAGGGCTTGATTGGATTTATTATCAAGAACAGGGTTGTCTATGGATGTAAAATTCAAGAGGAATTTGTACATTGTATGGATGTGTTCAGGGGGGAGTGATCAATGGTGTTATTTGGTCTCAATCCCAAATTCTTTAGTTATGATACAAGGAGTGTAATCCTGGTATTTACTCACTGATGAGCATGAAGATGTTCATAGGATTCATGCGAGGTTATGATGTCAGGCAAGGTGTATTGAGATTGTGGTGTGTTGATCTTATGGCTTAGTCAGTTCTACATGGAAGGTTGAGATGCTAAGGCTACTGAATGATATTAACTATGTTCTTAATTCTAAGGAGAGGCCTGAGAAATAAGATTGGATATTGTCTAGGAGAATTTATTTTTCTCTGCAGAATGAGATAAGGCTCATGGGAGTCTTTGTTGTTAACTGGGAGATGTTAGGAGGAATGTCATAACATCTTGGTCAGTTGCTTTTACTTCTGGTTGAAAGGAGTATTCTCGGGGCTCATTGGAAGGCATTGTGACTATTTTCAGAGTTTACAAGAGGGAATTGACAAAATATGACCAGGTGTCATGACATTGTTTAGGACTTATGGTTGTTTCCAAGTTGCTTTCTTCGGACGGTATTCCTTGGACAATGGAGAGCGTGCCTAAGAGAAGGCGTGTTAAACATGTGTCTTGGTACATGCACATTCCTTGGACGGTTTCCCTAAGGTTGAAACAGTCAAATCCTAGTTGGGCATTGCACAGTCACTTATGTTGAAGTTAACTACCTAAATTTATTTCTTCATTGATTTGTTCTTCAGTAACTTCTATGGACCGTTAATTTCTAAAGAAACTGCTTGGGTATTTAAAGGGGGTCGTTGCTTCTTGATTCTCAGGTTGTGTTTCTTTTGTTGTGTTGTGTCTTCATGGCTTTTGTCCAGGTATGGGTAAGTTCCATGTGGATCTGGAACTGTGTTGGTTACTTTTGCCAATTTTGGCTAAAAAGGGGGAGAATGGGTGTGTATTCATCTCAGTTGTGTGTTGGTCCTTACATCACATAACTTATATCCTTTTTGATGTGAAGTTCATTCTTGTAGTTGTTGTGCAAGGATGTTGGATGGGATGTTCTAACATCCTGTCTGAGTCTCAGTTTCATTTCTGAGTCTTTCTTTTGTGTCTTGTGATCTGAGTTATAAACACAATTGTGTCTTGTGTTCTGAGTTACCCGGAGTAGCAGGTTGCTCCCCTGAGTCCTCATCAGGAGGATTCAGGTTGATGTTTGGTTGCTCTGGGGAAACCTCTTTGGTTCTGGGTTTGAGGAGGAGTTGTGTGCATCTTCTTCTTCATGTACACCAGGTCAAAGGGTACACGACATTCAACAGGTGTGGAACACCGTGTAAACCAGTCTTACAACTGGATAGGAAGAATGAAAGCTTCCAAGAGTCATCACAGGGTGACTGAAATGACTTCAGGACTTTCTATTCCCTCTCTCCTTAGCATCCTTGGTTTATTGTGCAAAAGGTGTTTTAGCCAAAATTTATCAAAAGGGGGAGATTGGAGGCTCTAAAAGATTTGACTAAATTTTGGTAAAACATGGTGTTGAACAAGATGTTCCAACATGATGAAGTCTGCTGGAAGAAGACATGTCAGACAAGATGTTCTAGATTTTGGACTCGACATCTTGGTCTGTTATAACAGGTTGTTGCAGATCTGGTCCAAGATTTAAGGAGCAATTGGAACATGGATCAAGGAATAAATAAACAGATATTTCAAATACCATGTACAGCTGAAGATTATAAAAGGAAGACCAAGACCTAGGGTAGAATAAGAATTCATATTAAGACTTTTGTAAAGTAGAAAATAAGGATTTAGGGTTTTGAGAGTCGTGTACTTTCTTGTGTTGTAAGTCACCCTTTGTATCGTTTGATACATTGTGGTAGACATAAGCTTACAGATTTAGAAACCTGTAGGTAATGAATTGTGTATTGTTCTTGGATGAAGCTTTTAAGCAAATTCAAGTCTTATTGTTAGTCAAGATTCTTGACTGAATTTTGTATTGGAATGAGTGTCTTTCAATTGAACAGTTTGATGCACTTGCAGGAGATTGTAACTGTTAGATATCACTGATGTGATTTAGGAATTGAGATGATGATTTCTCATATCTAGGAGTGTCTTAGGTAGAATTTTGCACGGGTAGTGATTATGTGAAAAGTTGTAAACGGGGGAGTTTAGCTTTAAACTAATACTATTAGTGGATATTATTCCTGACTTGGTAGCTCCCAGATGTAGGTGTTGTTGTTCACCGAACTGGGTCATCATATCTTTGTGTTATTTATCTTTCTGTGTTGTTCAATTCAGTTTGCTCTGTTGATCAGAAGTTTATGTCTTGACTGATGTTGAAACATCTGTCACGACATTATTTTAGCCTGAAGCGTTTTTTAATGTTTCTGTTCTATCCTTGTTCAGTTTTTTAGCAGAGATCAATGTCTCGACATCTAATAGAACATATGTGATCTTCATGCCAGAATTTCAATGAATGAAGTACAAAACCAACTAGGTAAAAAATTTAAAACTCTTCGATCAGATCGAGGAGTTGAATATTTAAGCCTAGAGTTTGATGACCATCTAAAAGAGTGTGGGATTCTATCCCAACTCACACCTCTTGGAACACCACAATGGAATGGAGTATCTGAGAGAAGAAATCGAACCTTGTTAGACATGGTCCGATCCATGATGAGTCACGCCGATCTTCCAAACTCCTTTTGGGGACATGCATTACTAGCAGCAGCTTACACACTTAACCGTATTCCATTCAAAAAGGTTGAGAAGACACTATATGAGATATGGAGTGGTAAGAAATCACATATGTCTTACATAAAGATTTGGGGTTGTGAAGATTATGTGAAATGACAAATTTCAACTAAGCTTGAGCCCAAATCTGATAAATGATTTTTTGTGGGGTATCCTAAAGAAACAAGAAAGTATTACTTCTACAATCCTTTCAAGGGCAAAGTTTTTGTCGCTTGAACTGGAGTTTTCTTGGAAAAAGACTTTATTTACAAAGGAATTAGTGGGAGGAAAGTAAGCATTGATACACCTACCAAGAGGCCACAAGTAGTTATGGAAGAGCAACCTGCTCAAGTAAAACAAGACCAACGTAGGTCGAGCAGGATGCGTCACCAACCAAAGAGATATGGATATCTCGTAACTGATCAAGGTGATGTATTACTCATGGATCAATATGAGCCTGTAACCTACCAAGAGGACATAACTGGTCCCGAGTCTGAAGAGTGGCTAAAAGCCATGAAATCTGAAATGGATTCCATGTACACAACCCAAATTTGAACCTTGGTAGAGCCTCTTATAGGAGTTAATCCTATAGGATGCAAGTGGGTCTTCAAAAAGAAGGCTGACATAGATGGTAAGGTACATACCTATAAGGCAAGACTGGTTGCTAACGGCTATAAACAAATTCAGGGGGGTAGACTATGATGAAACCTTTTCACCAATTGCAACGCTTAAATCTGTTCGGATTTTACTTGTTATCGTTGCATATCATGATTATGAAATATGGAAGATCAATGTCAAGAATGCTTTCCTTAATGGGAATCTTCTCGAGGATGTGTACATGACACAACCTGAAGGGTTTGACATACCAAAAGAAGCCCAAAAGATATGCAAGTTACAGCGATCAATCTATAGATTGAAGCAAGCTTCCAGAAGCTGGAATCTTCACTTTGATAAAACTGCAAAACAATATGGATTCATAAAGTATGAAAATGAGCTATGTTTCTACAAGAAGGTTAGTGGGAGCATGATCGTCTTCCTAGTATTATATGTAGATGACATATTACTCATTGAAAACAATGTCCCTACCTTGCAACATGTGAAAAATTGGTTAGGGAAATGCTTTTCTATGAAAGACCTTGGTGAAGTAGCCTATATATTATGAATTAAGATCTATAGAGATAGATCACAAAAACTGCTTGGCCTAAGTCAGAGTACATACATAGACAAAGTGCTGAGACACTTTAATATGCATGATTCCAAGAAAGGATTCATACCTATGCAACATGGCATGTGTCTATAAAAAACATAATCCCCTTTAACTAAGAAAGAAAAGGGACCGCATGAATAAGATTCCATATGAATCTGCAATAATATCATTCATGTATGCCATGTTATGTACTCGACCAGATGTCTCGTATGCTTTAAGTGCAACGAGTAGGTACCAATCATCTCTATAGAGAAGATGTCTCTTCTATTTCCCACAACATAAATCAAACATTTCAAACTTTTTTCCATTTAAGTGATTTAAGTGGCACACTTGTTGATTCAAAATCCAAGCTGGAGTCCTTCTCTTATTATGGTACAAAAACACTTCTTTCATTTAAGTGATATAGTGACACACTTGTTGATTATATATCCAAGTCAAGATCCTTCTCTTAATATGCAAAGACTCATTTAAAGGAAGATGTGACATTACTCTAGATTTCTACATCCAAGTTTAAAGTTTCTTCCCTTATTATCTTCTTTCTAAAAATGTTTTTAGTGAATAGGTGAGATATCTCCCTTAAGATGACAACTTGTCTCTTCTCTAAAACCCAACAAACCCAATTCCGCCAATTAGTAGGTGGAACTACGAACGCTTTGATTTCTTAACTTCTTTTTTAGAATACGTAGGCATAAGATTGCGAGATCTTAGTGAACACAATAATAAATAAAACCATTAGGTTCCTACCCCTTTTATCATAGTCTATCTCAACATACCATACATAAACATTTCCCACTCTCATCACTCACTTAAAACAATCAACAAATTCCCATTACACAAAAAGTAACTCAAATATACACAAGAGGTTCCTATAGGATACTATAGATACTTAGGGTGCTAATACCTCCCATTTGTATAACCAATCCCGATTCCCAATCTCTCAAGTGCATTATTTTTCATTGCACTCACCCACGTTTTTATTCAGATTTTTCCCCTTCCCTCCTTTGGGATAAATTAAAAGTTCACATGTAAAGGTATGAAATTTGGAATCAATTTTGTTCTACTTGTTCCTGAAGTAAAAAAAGTTCCATCTTGTCATACCCCAAATTTTACCCTCAGATATTCTGATCGTTTGCATATTATCTTGAGTCAGTCGTCTCGCATTTTAGTTAAACATCTCATTAATCATGCATTTTTCGTTAGAATTTAATTTGTTTTATTTCTTTTTTTTACTAACCATTTTCAATTATCTTTTTTATTATTTTTAGTTTTACTATTATTATTATTTTTTATTATTATTATTAGTTTTATTGTTATTAATTTTATTATTATTAGTTTTATTATTATTATTATTATTATTATTATTATTATTAATTTTATTATTTGTTTTATTATTACCGTTCTGGACTGGACCAATGGCTAGAATTGGCCCAATCCACCTCCGCTCAAGAGCGGCCCAAATTGCCTAAGCCCAATCCACAGAGGGGCAAAAGTGACATTTCTGCCCCTCCAACCGGGCAAGGAACGCAACGTCCCTCCCCGGCTTTAATGCTCGTTACGCACGGCTTCCTCGCTGCCCGAACAGCAATGGACAGGTGCCCGGAACTGCGTCTATGCCCGACTCAACGGCTAGTTTTCGGCACCCTGCCCGACATAACGGCTAGTTTGGGCAGTTACCTATTCTTTGGGAAAAACGGTTAGTTCGCCCCGAAAATAGGACCGTTGGCCACGCGCTGGGGGCTCTATATAAACCCTCTCGCTTGAGAGGGTCAGGTATCACATTTTCACCCTAAGAATACACTTTGTACTTGCCCCTTTTCTCTGACCCTTTCTTACTTGAGCGTCGGAGTGCCTTGCAGGTACATCCCCCTCCCCTCCTCATTCACGAGCCGAACACTTTGCACGCCTGACGACCAGCTTCCATCCGAGCATCTCGCCATCTGACGACCAGCTTATGTGGACCAGTTCGAATACTTCGGATCAATGGCGCCATCGGTGGGAAATCCTTGTTCTCCCCTTCTTTCTTTCCTCCTCGGAAACTAAAAGATCAAAACATACTTTCTTGATCCGCCCACATATGGCCGCTCAGAACTCCGCAAAAGGTGCTGACGCTACGGTTCTCATTCCCGTCAACAAGATGGACGCCGACGGCAGTTCGTTCCTACTTTCTGATCCCCGTTTCCTTCGGGACGGGGCCACTGCGTCTCCAACTCCTCCTCCCACCGAGCAAGGAGGCAAACAGCTACCGTTGGGGGAACGACCAATTCCTGGCCCTCCCAGCGCTGACCTGGCCGTTGCAGCTCTCCTGGAAGCTGTCAACCGCACGAACCTCCTTATCTTGCAGCAAGGAGAAAGGATATGAGCTCTCGAGGAAGCATCTCTTCCAAGATCCTCTCCTCCCAAGAGTAAACACCAGAGATCAAGAAGCCCGCCACCTAGCCGCGGGGATGACCGTACGATGAGGCGTGAGCCTGAACCACGACGCGTTCGCAAGCGCGACCAGATCTCTCCGCGGGATCAGTCACCACCAAGACACAAGAGAACGAGGCAGGACAGGCATTCTCCACCGGTCAGACCTCGCGACCGGCCACGATCACCTCACCTCGCAGAGACCGCTGCCGCGAGCGCAGACAACGGTCACCATCAACTTCAAGTTCGGACAGCGACGACGAGCCTCGCAGCCTGTTGTTCCGCAGGATCCTGGCCACCCGTCTCCCTAAAGGACTAGAGAAGCCTCCGTCTCTAGGGACTTATGATGGAACCACGTACCCAGATGAGCACATAGAAAACATAGATGCTCTTTTGGACCACAGAGGTGTACGAGGAGCCGTCAAATGCCGCCTGTTCCCAACCACGCTCCGGAAGGGAGCAATGACCTGGTACAAACAGCTGCCTGAGGAATCCATCACATCCTGGAGGCAGCTCGGGAGGATTTTCTCCCGTCACTTTACCACGTCACGACGCCACCCAAAGACTGAGGCGTCCCTCGGAGCTGTCGTGCAGGGAAGAGATGAACCTCTTCGGGACTACATTGAGCGGTTCAACAAGGAGGCCGTCCAAGTGCCAACGACCGACGAGATGAAGAAATTCCTGCTCGAGCAGGGATTACTTCCCGGTTCAGACTTCGCGAAAGCCATCGGCCTCGATCCGCCGAGGAACCTCAACGCTCTCCTCCACCAAGCCCAGTCGCATATACAGTACGAGGAGAAGGTCGCTGCCCACTCTGTTCGGGCCTCCCGTCACCAAGAAGGTGCCCGGTCATCCAGAGCTGAAGAGCCCTTGACATCCCGTCGAGGAGATAAAAGACGCGACGATCGGCCTCGCAACGCACGCGAACAGAAGGGACCTTCTGGGCGGTTCCATGACTATACCCCCCTCACTACCTCAAGGGAGAAAATCTTGTCCGAATGTGCCAACTCAGAGTTCAAGCAGGCGGGAGTCCGTTTCCCCAAATAGCTACCGGCCAGGCCGGGTGTAGATAAATCCAGGTATTTCCGCTTCCACAAGAGCCACGGCCATACGACGGAAGAATGCATCCACCTCAGAGATGCCATAGAGATCCTCATTCGCGACGGCCACCTGAAGCAGTTCGCGAAGAAGAAAGAAGCTCCCCGGCAAGAAACCCAGGAGAGCAAGAAGGCTGCAGAAGAGACTCCGCCCTCCAAGGACACCAATGTACAGATCGCCATGTCCATAACTCGGCCAGAAGACTTCTGTATCCTTGATAGTCTGCCCGCCTCCACGTTCCTCGGCGCTCACAGCCCGTGGGAGGCCTTCCCGTCGGCCATGGTCATCTCCGGTGGTGGATTCAACAAAATCACGGTCGGTTCAGTCAAAAGGAAATTCGATCAACTGATCAGCAAAAGCTCCAACGAAGTCACCATGCTGGATACCACTCACAAAGGATCCTCTCCCATTTCCTTCTATAAGGAGGAGCTCCTCGGCGGGTCACCGAACTCAAGCATCCCGCTTCTCATCCGGGAAAGGATGGCGAACTTCGACGTTCGCAGGATACTCGTGGACCAGGGCAGTTCAGTTGATATCATGTACAACCATTTGTTCGAAACACTGCAGCTGGACGACTCTCACCTTACTCCATACGTTGGATCCGACCTGCAGGGATTCAACAGAGCAGTAACAAGGCCCCGAGGTTACGTAGAGCTCATCGTGACCTTTGGTTCAGGAAAGACAACCCGAGCAATCAAAGCACAGTTTCTGGTAATTGAATGCCTGTCACTATATCAGTGCATTTTTGGAAGGCCAACCTTGGCAGAGTTGATTGCAGTGCCTTCCACCGTACATCTCAAGATGAAGTACTACACTTCTGAAGGTATGGTCGCCACCCTCCACGGCGACATAGAAGCTGCCCGTCGATGCTTTGAAGCAACATCAAAAGGACTAAGCACCATCTCAGCAAGGCCGAGGACCTCTGGTCGTCCTCCTTTGTCCAGCAGCTCTGAGCAGCCAAAACCACTCCCCCAGGTTGAATCCATCGACTTGGACAACCGTTTCAGCGAGGAGGATCACGTCAAAGACCTGACGACTTCGGGCAGCCAGTCCAACAACAGCGGCCATATCCTACGCCCTATCCCAGATGGCAACTTCGAGATTGTTCCGTTCGGAGAAGACCCCCAACGGGGAGTGAAGATCGGAGCAGACCTCCCCGACCTGGCCAAGAGACAGCTAAAAGCATGCCTCCGGGAGAACGCAGACTTATTCGCATGGAGCGCTGCTGAAATGCCAGGATTGGACCCCTCCGTCGCTTGCCACCAGCTTACAATTGATCCGGCCGTCAAAGCCGTTGCCCAGCGCAAAAGAAAACAGTCCCCGGAGAAGATGGAAGCCGCGGAGAAAGCTGTCAAAGACCTTCTAGAAGCTAGGTTTATTTCTGAGGCCAAATACACTACATGGCTCTCAAATGTTGTACTTGTAAGAAAAAATAATGGCAAATGGAGGATGTGTGTTGATTATACCGATGTTAATAAGGCCTGTCCGAAGGACGCCTACCTCCTCCCTAATATAGATAAGCTCGTAGATAACTCCGCATGTTTTAAACTTTTATCGTTCCTCGACGCCTACTCGGGCTATAACCAAATCCCAATGGCCGCGAGCGATAAAACTTACACGACCTTCATGACCGAATCGGGCAACTATTACTACAACGTAATGCCCTTCGGACTGAAGAACGTCGGTGCTACGTACCAACAAATGATAAACAAAGTCTTCCAAGGACAAATAGGCGACATGCTCGAGGTATACATGGACGACATGATCGTGAAGTCTCATGAGGAGCTAGACCACGTCGCCCATCTTCGCAAAATTTTTGAGCAAGCGAGAAAGTATCAAATGCGTTTTAACCCAGAGAAGTGCACGTTCGGTGTACGGGCAGGAAAATTCCTTGGCTTCTACCTAATGGAATGAGGAATAGAAGCTAACCCCGACAAATGTCGGGCATTCTCTGAGTTCTCAACGCCCACGTCTAAGAAGAACATCCAGTCTCTCAACGGGGTACTCACCTTGTTGTCCCGCTTCGTCGTAAAGTCTGCCCAACACGCCCTTTCTTTCTTCAAGCTCTTGAGAAAAGAAGCAGCGTTTGAATGGACCGAAGAGTGCGAGGCGTCCCTCCTTCACTTAAAGCAAGCTCTGTCGAAACCGCCCGTGTTATCACGACCAGATACCGGGGAAGTCCTGTTCCTATATCTCGCCGTCACTACCGAGGCCGTTAGCGCCGTTCTCATTCGCGAGAATCCTGGAGGGCAAAAGCCAGTATACTTCACGAGCAAAGCGTTGCAGGACGCGGAGCTGCGATATCAGCAGATAGAGAAGGTAGCATTGGCCCTCGTCAACGCTGCCAGACGACTGAGACACTATTTCTTGGCCCACGTGATCGTAGTTAGGACGGATCAGCCCATCAAGCAATTACTGGGCCGGCCAGACATGGCCGGTCGAATGCTCAAGTGGTCGTTGGAGCTGTCCGAATTCGACGTCCGGTATGAAAGTAGAAAAGCTCTTAAAGCACAAGCCTTGGCCAACTTCGTGGCGGAAGTAACCTTCTCAGACTCCTCACCCCACATAGCAAACAGATGGACCATCTACGTGGACGAAGTATCCAACTCGAGCGGCAGTGGGGCAGGAGTAATTCTGGAGAACGACGAAGGGACCATAGTCGAGGCTTCTCTCACATTGTCCTTTCCCACGTCGAACAACCACGCCGAGTATGAGGCCTTCCTCGCCGGGTTGCGCCTAGCCGAAGACCTAGGGGCTGAAGAAATCGTCATCTGCACGGACTCCCAGCTAGTAGCCCACCAGATATCCGGGGAGTATCAGGCCAAAAACGACAGTCTCTCTGAATACCTCACCCTGGTCAAGGAAAAAATGGCGAAGTTCAGGATGGTAGCAGTAAGGCATGTTCCCCGCGAACACAACGTGCGAGCAGACGTCTTGTCCAAACTAGCGAGCACCAAGAGGAAAGGCGGAAACAGGTCAATCATCCAAGAGATACTTCCCCGGTCCAGCATCGATAAAGGGTCCTCGACCCTACACGTGCACGCGATCGGGGACAGCGACTGCTGGATGACGCCCGTATACAACTACCTCACCAGGGACGAACTTCTGGATGACCCCAAGGAAGCCAGCACCATCAGACGAAGAGCTTGCTCGTACATCATCCTCGAAAACAAACTCTACAGAAGGGGCTTCTCCATCCCACTACTTAAGTGCATAGAGGAGGAGGTTGTCCCCCACGTATTACGAGAAATCCACGAAGGCATTAACGCCCAGCACCTGGGAGGAAGGTCCCTTGCCCGCAAGGCACTCCGGGCAGGGTTGGCCAACCATGCAGCAAGACGCCAAGGAGCATGTAAAGAAATGCGACAAATGCCAACGGCACGGGGATATGCACCTAGCTCCACCTAACGAACTGAAGAGCTTGACCTCCCCGTGGCCATTTGCCTGGTGGGGCCTGGACATCCTAGGACCCTTCGTGACAGGGTCTAGCCAAAACAAATACCTGATAGTGGGCGTAGATTATTTCACAAAATGGATAGAAGCAGAAGCCTTAGCAAAGATAACGGCCCTCAACATTCTACGCTTCTACAAGCGGAATATCCTTGCCTATTTTGTGATTCCCCAAGCAATCGTCACGGACAATGGAACACAATTCACGGACAAGAAGTTCCAAGACTTTGTCGCCCATCTCGGAACAAAACAACACTTCGCGTCGGTAGAGCACCCCCAGACCAACGGGCAGGCGGAAGCGGCCAATCGCGTCATCCTTCGTGGCCTTAAACGAAGACTGGATGAAACGAAGAAAGCCTGGGTCGAGGAGCTCCACAGCGTCTTATGGGCATATCGCACTACTCCCCAGTCCACCACCGGGGAAACGCCTTTCCGCTTAGCATATGGCATGGAGGCTGTCTTACCCATCGAAATCCACGTACCGTCCAGAAGGACCGAATCACCTCTAGACGAGGAAATGAATAACGAAGCGATGAGAGAAGAGCTCGACCTCGTCGAGGAAATCCTGACAGGAGCAGCCCTCCGCGAAGCGTCTCTTAAGCAAAAAATAGCAATCAGGCACAACGCCAAAGTCTTACGACGAGAGTTCGATGTGGGCAGCCTTGTCCTGCGAAGAAACCACAAGGACTCTCGCGAAGGCAAACTAGCAGCCAACTGGGAAGGGCCATACAGAGTCCGTGCCAAAACGGGAAATGGTGCATACTTCCTCGAAAACCTTAACAGAGAGGCACTCCCTCGACCATGGAACGCTGAGAAACTTAAACAATACTACAGCTAAAGTAACCATAGGCTTCCTCGCATCAAGAGACCACCTAGCGGTCATCATGCTCGTCCAGGTACAAACGACGCATGCACACAAAGTAGAATCCCGCTCAAACAAACAAGCCAGAACCCTGCTCGTCGGCGGTCCTCGACCGAGCACCGCCTTCGCCCAAGTACCATGATTGGCAGAACCCCAGCTCGCGATGGGACGTTCACGCCGCGACCTCAGGCCTCAATCGCGACCTGAGATCCGCAACCTCGCCAGGACCTTCCCCGGCTATTCGACCAGTTCCCCGCACTGGCGAATTCACACACAGCGAGCTATCTTTCAAAAGAAAGCTCCATTAACAGACACACCCTCCGACGAGCAGTCATACATGCACAACTAAGGTAAAGTACAGCAATAATGTAAAGTACAACAAAAATTGTATAAATGAAATGAGCATTAAATAAAAAGGCCACAAGGGCCAAAAGACTGTGCGTATTACATAAAAAAGGGGGCCATGCCCCCCCCCCAAATCAAATAAGTTACAAATTAATCAACGGCACGCAGGCCGGACAAAACACAACAACATCAAAACAACCTAAATCCTCATCCTTCCACATGCTCAGTCGCCACGGGCTCGGGCTCCTGCTCCTCCACGGGCTGGTCTTCGGTCTAAACTTCGGGGGTGTCAAGAACAAGGTCTGCGAGCAAGACGATGCAATCATCCTCCACTCGTGCAAGGTAGTGGATACCATTGGTCGAAATGTCGAGCCCAGGGTTCGCCACCCGCAACTGGGCCACGACACTTTCAAAAGACTCCAATGCCACAGCAATGCCGTCCTCCTCGGCCTGCAGTATGCTAGCGACCAGCTCAGCCCTAGTTTTCAACACTTTTATCTCGTCCGGTTCATCAGCACCCGGGGCACTGGCCGCCATCAGCTCCTTGTTCAAATCCTCCGCAGCCTTCTTCTCCGCCTTCAGCTTGGTTACCTCCTCTTTCAGCTTGGCCGTCTCCTCCCCGGCCTTCCTCCTAGCCTCACGAGCACCCTTGACTTCTTCCTTTAGGGACGCCTCGGAGGCCCGGGCAGTAGTGAGTTCAGCCTCAAGCACAGAGTCCCCTTCCGCATAAACAGCCGCCATTTCCAGCATCCTCACCATGGCCGAAGCATCCTGGGCCACCAGCGCCCTCTTGCTCGCTCGATCCATGCTTCCCAGATTGAGTGATTCTGCCCGCGGAACGACCAAAGTGTTGCCCTCAAAAAATCTTCTGTCAAGGATGCACAGGGGGAGCTCAAATTTTCCCTTCTCAGGCGCCCGAGTCAGGTCCACGGCATCTAACGTCCTCGGCCGCTTCGTCCGCCCGGTCAGAGGCAATGGAGAATCCCGTGGACCAGGAGAGGGAGTAGAAGAGGTCTCCGGAGCAGTTTGAGCAAGAGGAAGAACACGAGCACCACCAACAGGACGGGTCTTGGGAGGAGCCGCTCTAGCCTTGCCCCTCGCCATGGCGTTCCTCACCACACGATCACGAGCCTGAGGCATCTCACCTGCCCAAATGAAATGAACACGTTAGAAACGGGGAAGAAAAAGAAATAACAAACAAAGTCTAAGTAACTATGACTACCGAGCAGATTCTCGGCATCCGCGGGAGTCTTGCACTCCAGCATTGCCTTCACGTTGATAAACCTGCGCTCGACCTTCTGGCTACCATCCTCCTTGAAGATGGGGTTACCCTTGCTCGTCCAACAGCTCGCGAGCTGAAAGGAGTTGACCCACTTCACCAGCATCTCATAAGACACGGCATCCTGCCCGCGTAGAGCGCTCGGCTCGAAGACATAAGCACTGGGTTTCTTTGAGAAGTGGTCGGGTGCCCAGCGGATCAGGAACTTGTACACTCTCTCCCCGATATAATTTCCTTCCTCGTTAAGCAACTCCTCTCCGTTCTCATCACACTCTACCTCCCAGGCGTACACGCTGTCCTGGGCAGCCTCAGACAACGGCTCGACGATGAAGTACCGTCCCTTGAACGTCCGGATGGACTCCGAGAACGGCTTGAACAACTTTTTGGGTTGCTTCAAAGAGACCCACCCGTACCTTTTCCCCGCCAGCTGCCGCTGTAGGTGGAAAATAGCAAAGAATAGAGGAATGGTGGTCCCCAGAGCAAGGTGCTCGTACACCAACTCAAAAGGCCGTATAAAGGTCAACGAATTGGGGTGGAGTTGGGAAGGCGCCAACTTCAGATGCACAAACACCGACCGCTGGAAGTCAGTGAAGGGCAACCTCAGCCCCAATTCCTTGAAAGCATATTCATACATCATGAAACAGTCCCCGAAGCTCGAGCAGACCCGCTCATCCGAATTAGGCAAAAGCACTCTCCATTCACCCGCTGGCCCCACCTCGGTAAAGGCGTCCGCCGCAGACCTAGCAAACGTGGAGATATGTTCGGAAGGCTCGGCCACCTCCCACTCTTCCGGGCAGAACACGTCCACATCCTCTTCCATTACATCCTCCTCCACGACCTCTAAATCCTCTCCCTCCTCAGTTTCGCTCGCTTCCCCCTCGACTTTGCTCGAGGAATTTGAAGCCGATGAGCTCGAGGACGCAGAACTCGAGGCCGTTGTACTGCTGCTCTCCTCGGAGACAGTTTCCTCCTCGGATGTAACGGGGATAACTTCCCTCTCTGGCTCCATCGCCACTATGATCACCTGAAAAAGCAGAGAAAGACAGTGAATTCGACAGGAAATCAAATCCACCCTTCCACCGCTAAGTCAAGTGAAAGGGCGCGCAGAAGGCTAAGGATAACGTCCCCGGCCTAAGCCCTAACATCAAACGAAGAAGGAAAAACCTCCCCGCGAGGAGATGCCCGAGACATACCAACTTCCCACGAGGAACCTCCCCGCGCTCGTGCCCAGATTCCGTTTAAAGCTCCACCGAAAACTGCAAAGCTCCACCGGAATCTGGAAACGTTCTACCGAGAAATTCACCAATACATCAGAGGATGATAAGACGCGGTGGTCACGACTCGCAACCACGACGTGGACCACCACGCCCATCGAACGCGCTACCTACTCCGACGAGATGCTTGATGCAGCAGAAGGGCAGAACCACCGCCCACCACCAACATTCGCCGGAAATCTACCTAGTTTGTCACCTAAAACTAACCCTAGCCGCATGCAATCTACCACTAACAATGAGAAAAAGTAAAACAAGCTGGAAATCAGAGAACTTACTTGATTTGAGGAGAAGAGAAAGACTGCTCGAAACTTGGCACGGTGGTCGGTTGCTCCGAGTACGGCGACGGGCAAGAATGCTGATGACGACGAAGAAAAATCATAAAGGAAAAAGTGCAAAATGGGACAACCTTCCCCCTTTTATACTGAGGGGCACGTGCACACACACGCCCGTAGGTAATAATGACTGCCCACTAGCCATAATTACCTATTAACTGCTACGCAGGGCTCGATGCACACGTGGCAGCCTAACGTTTCCCATTCTGTCTGATGCTTTATCTTCCCGAATACCGGGCAATAGGTTCACGACCACAAACATCACGGGCACAGAGGGCCACGGGCACCTCGAGACAATCTTCCTCGTCTCCAAACGACGACTCCACGCAACTCCCCCGGGCGACGAGCAGTCTTTAAGTCATCACCCCCATGCTCGGGAGCAACGACTTGGGGGGCTCCTGTTCTGGACTGGACCAATGGCTAGAATTGGCCCAATCCACCTCCGCTCAAGAGCGGCCCAAATTGCCTAAGCCCAATCCACAGAGGGGCAAAAGTGACATTTCTGCCCCTCCAACCGGGAAAGGAACGCAACGTCCCTCCCCGGCTTTAATGCCCGTTACGCACGGCTTCCTCGCTGCCCGAACAGCAATGGACAGGTGCCCGGAACCGCGTCTATGCCCGACTCAACGGCTAGTTTTCGGCACCCTGCCCGACATAACGACTAGTTTGGGCAGTTACCTATTCTTTGGGAAAAACTGTTAGTTCGCCCCGAAAATAGGACCGTTGGCCACGCGCTGGGGGCTCTATATAAACCCTCTCGCTTGAGAGGGTCAGGTATCACATTTTCACCCTAAGAATACACTTTGTACTTGCCCCTTTTCTCTGACCCTTTCTTACTTGAGCGTCGGAGTGCCTTGCAGGTACATCCCCCTACTCTCCTCATTCACGAGCCGAACACTTTGCACGCCTGACGACCAGCTTCCATCCGAGCATCTCGCCATCTGACGACCAGCTTACGTGGACCAGTTCGAATACTTCGGATCAGTTACTAAACTTTATTATTATTATAAGTTTTATTATTACTAAGCTTTATTGTTATTATTAGTTTTATTATTACTAAGCTTTATTATTATTATTATTATTACTTTTATTTTTGTTTGTCTTCATGTCCATAAAGGGAAAAATGGTAAGTTGGGGCCACTACATTGTAGTACAAACACTTCACATGGATTGCCAACTTGGACTTATCAATGGCCAAGAATCATTCTCACATTTCACATGGATTGCCAACTTGGACTTATCAATGGCCAAGAATCATTCTCATAAAGTCACATGGATTGCCACATCAACACTCCCACCTCATTCACACTATAAATAAGATCTCTCTTTCTCTCATTTTTTGGGCACCAACAATACCACACATACATTCTCAAAACCTTGCACATTCATTACATATTTTTTAAGTCAAATCTTTTTTTTGTTTTGTTTAGGAATCAAATTTTATCCTTTTCTTTTACTTACATAATACCCATAAACATTCACCATCTTCACCACAACAACAACTTCCATCAAAACACTTTCACTTCCTTCTACACAACAAGCTTAACCTTTGCTAGCTTTGGAGTTTGTGAGTATCATTCATCCTTTATTTTTGTTCATACCATATATAGTTAGTAGTTTAGTATATATATATATATATATATATATATATATATATATATATATATATATATATATATATATATATATTTAGTTTGTGAAGTTATGTTGTAAAAATGTAATATTTTATGTGTTCATGTTTTTATTATTGTTATATTATTATTAAGATTTATTTATTTTTGTACCTAAATCTTTCCATTTAAATTTAATGATTAAAATTTTTTTAAAAAATAAAAAATACGAAAGAAGAGGACTGTTGGAATCTAGCATTCTAGCAGAAACCTCGAACGATTGGTCTCAAGTCCCGCACTTTGGGGTAGCCATTCATTCATTCTTTCGCTCCTCAAAATACCTTTAATTAATTTGGACAAATAAGGACCGTTAAGATCTAGCATCTTGACATAACCCTTTTGAGCTTTTCTATCATCAAAAGCTCGTTGTCCTCAAAACAATTTTCATATCAATTCGGACAAATAAGGGCCGTTAAGATCTAGCATCTTGACATAACCCTTTTGAGCTTTTTTATCATCAAAAGCTTGTTGTCCTCAAAACAATCTTAATCATAACTTAGACGAATAAGAGCCGTCAAGATCTAGCATCTTGGCACAACTCTTCGAACAATTGATTATCTTCAAGGGTTCACTGTCCATCAAATATTTTTCATTTCAACTTGGATGAATAAGAGCCGTCGAGATCTAGCATCTTGGCGCAACTCTTGAATCATTGATTACTATCAATGTTCATTGTCCAACAAACAATTTTTCATACCAATCTTGAATGAAAAGGACTGTTAGAGTCTAGCACTCTGGCATAACCCTTTTGCATTCTTAAAATATATTCAAGCCATTTTTAAACCACTAGCTTTTCCAAGAGATAGCCATTAATCTCTTGTGATTTTTAACCCCTCCTTTAACAATAATCTTGTAATAAGTAGAAGATTAGAAACAAACCTTAAGCTAACATACATTCGATCCTAACTAAATGGTTCCCATTGAGTACAACGGACGTGAGGGGTGCTAATACCTTCCCCTTGCGTAACCGACTCCCGAACTCAGACATTGGTTGCGATGACCATATCTTATCCTTTCTTTTAAGGGTTTTATTCGATATTTTCCCTTTCCCTCTTTGGGAATAAATAAAGATCGGTGGCGACTCTGTTAAGTCCATCCCGCGAGCGTGCGATTGCGCTTCGCGAGGTCGTTCTCATTTTTCGAGGTACGACAGATGGAGACTCTGCTGGGGATATTTCCCATCCCTAAGTGAGTCAAGCCTAGTTTAGTTAGGTTTTCATATGTGTGTTTAGCTTTTGTTTGTTTCTCTTCCTTCTTTGATTATATGTTTTATTTCTCTTGCTTTACATATATGTATCTGTACATCATGTGTGGGTTTTGGGTATCTGATATCTTGAATAAAGCTCTACACTCGAGTTTGGAAAAGGCAGAGAGAAAACATAAGGTTAGATTTCGTAGTTAGTAATGTTAGACTACGAGGGCAAGCTCCTTGTAGCAACTAATATGAAGGCTCCTCTAGAGTAGACCTGTTTGTAGATCTCGTTATAAAACAACTTGTTTGTTGCATGACGCTGATTCATGAAGGGTCCGTGACTCTAGGTCCCCCATTTAGAACCAGTGCTATTTTGGTGGTTGCGTAATATTGGACTTCAAGGACATCTCCTTGCTCTAACCAATATGAAAACCCCGATCAGAATAGACCTTTTCGTCACTCTCGTTGTAAAATGTCTTGCCTGTTGCATAACGTTGATACGACTAAGGTTCGTGACTCTGAAACCTTATCAAAAACCTAGAAAATATCTCGTGAGTGGGTTTATGGGTAGATAATCTAGAACTATCCGTTATAGGGAGACCTACCTAATAGGATGTTCTGATTTATTCGTGTTATCTCAGATCCTAACCATACCTACCTTGCATTTTCTTTCTGCATCCTGTGTTGCATGACATGGCATATCATTTGCACCCTTTGCATGGTTCATTGCATACATCCAGTCTGTCCAGCAACTCATCTCCAGTTGTCTCTATCTTCCAGTGTTTTCTGTCAGTCGTCAAGCTGATTCCTCGACACTAACATAGGACTAGAGCTAACATCAGATGCAGAATGTCAAGAACAATCCTCTGCCAGGGCAAGTGAAGCTTCAGTCGACTTTAGCCCAGCTACTTCCCAAAGACAGGCCAACTCATCCATGTTGTTGACTAGTCACTAGGCCTTGTTTCTTATTGTTTGCATTTTCCTTTGTTTTGTACTAGTTGTTTGCTTCCAAACTATGTTGGTACTTTCATGTTAATAAAATAAGCATTTGCAACTTTTTTGATTCAATTCATTTGTGTTTGCTATTTACTTCTGAATGCTTTCTCTTTCAAGAAAAATAAAAAAATTCTCTTGTCCACTTTCTGTTGATTATGCAAAGATTGGAGGGAGGATGATGAAAACTTTATACTCATAATTGTTGTTAGTATGCTTTCAAATCAAAAATTTGCTGACGATGTAAGGCATTGTTTCAATCCCTAAACACTGGAGAAATAAGGATGATAACCCCTCGTCAACCCCTTTGAGCCTTGAAGTAGGAGTTTCTTTTCTTTACAAATAAAAACCCGCAATCTTAACCTGGGGCAGGATAGTTCTCAGTTAACTTGATTGTGCATTCAAATACAAGAGTAGCATTCAAGACGCCTTTCGACAAAGTTCACAAATGTTCCTTCGCACACAGCAAGCAAGTGTCAAAGATGTCTTTCAAGTTGAACGCCAACGATGGTTCGTCGTAATCCTTAAGCCAGGCAGTCACTGAAAAAAAAAATAAGAAAGAAAAGTTTGTATGACAACCAAAGGAGGAAATCTTTAAATCCTTTATCCTGGAAGTCCTCAATGGCAAACAAAGTTGTAAGGAAGCAGTGATCGTCATCTCAAGTCCATTGAATTTTGAACCATCATCATTACTATCATCAGTGCAATTTCCAACATATGGGAACCTGAGTGCATAGTTTGAGTTAACTGAGCATAGGACTAGAGTTCATCACGTAGATTGGGTGGGCACAAATAAACTTTGAGCCTTTATCTTTTGTTTCTTAAACCGTGAACCAGGTCACGTTATAACCCTCAAAAGACCTAACTGAAGCAAGGTTATTTTGAAAGCATACTACAGCGAGGTTGCGTAAACTGACTCCAAAAGATCTTTGCGGATCATCTGTTCTGGCATCACATCTTTTGCTTAAACTTTTCACTTTGAATGTCTTGAACCACCGTGTTCAGACCAGTGACCCATATGCTTTGCACCTCTTTCAAAATTATTTTGATTTCGAAAGTTGCATGAACTTTGCATTTACCATGTTTGTACAAATACTTTTGTTTGCAAACTAGCTTTCTTCTTAAGGAATTTTCAAACATTTGAGAAACTTGATCGGTGATCCAATCAGGGGCAAGTTCCTTCCATATCTTGTTGAGAATCAGTTCAAGATTTGTGGTTTAATTGCGACTTCTCAGATTTGGTTTATCCAGAAAACCTTTCAAGACTCAGGCTGGGGTAAGCTTTCCCAGTGTACAGTAAAACAATCATTTTCAAGGCTCAGTCTGGGGCAAGCTCTCTAAGAGTACCATGAAACGGTCATTTCCAAAATCAAGCTAGTCTGGGGCAGTTTACCTGAAGATCCCAAGCAACGCTTTATCCTTCCTACAAGGATCATCACTTGATATAGTTTACCAGAGTGGCAGAGATGTGTTCAGCAGTAGCATCCCTAGTCCCAAACAGAATGACAGTGATCTCCGTGTAGAGGAATCAGTCTTCCAATCCTGTCTTCCGAGAGAGTCGAGTCATGTCGTCGACATCTGCATTCGCATTTGATTATATATCATCTGCATAACTCATATACATATGCATATCATGAGTGCTTCATCCTTATTTGCATTTCTCCCGAGGTCGTGTCGTTATCCGCGTCTTACCTTGTGGTCAAAGTCCAACTTACTTGGCACCTACCAAACAGATATTGTCGTGTCTATCTGACGTTCTTCCAAATATGACCTTTCTTATCCGATTGTTTTTCCGGATATGTTTGTTCCTCTTTTGTATCCAATGTCGTTCTTGGATGTCATTTATTTGTCTCTTTCTGATGTTTTACCAAATCGAGTCTTTTGTTCTGATGTTTTTCCAGAACCTATCTGACGTTTTTCCAGATAGTCCTTTATAATTCTGATGCTTTTCCAGAATTTCATTTCTTTTACCATCTGATGCTTTTTCGGATGTGTCTCTCTTTTTGATGTTTTTCCAGATTGAGTCTTTTGTTCTGATGTTTTTCCAGAACTTATCTGATGTTTTCCAAGATACCCCTTTGTGATTCTGATGCTTTTCTGGAACAACATTGCTTTTACCATCTGATGCTTTTCCGGATGTGTCTCTCTTTCTGATGTTTTTTCAGATTGAGTCTTTTGTTCTGATGTTCTTTCAGAACTTATATGATGTTTTTCCAGATAATCACTTTGTTTATTCTGATGCTTTTCCAGAATGACATTGCTTTCATCATCTGATGCTCTTCCGGATGTGTCATTCTCTTTTTGATGTTCTTCCAGATTGAGTCTTTTGTTCTGATGTTTTTCCAGAACTTATCTGATGTTCTTCCAGATATTTGCTTTGTTATTCTGATTCTTTTTCGGAACAACATTGATTTTACCATCTGATGCTCTTCCGGATGTGTCTCTCTTTTTGATGTTTTTTTTCTTCAGATTGAGTCTTTTGCTCCTGATGTTTTTCCAGAGCACTTTTTGTGTCTATCTGATGCTCTTTCGGATATGATCTTGTTCATCTGATGTTCTTCCAGATATAATGTCGCTTATCTGATGCTCTTTCAGATATGTCTTCAAAACCCTTTTCCCGTACATTTAATGCTCTTCTAAATGTTTCAGATATATCTTCAGAATTCTTGTCTTCATCTAATGCTCTTCTAGATGTCTTCAATTTTTTTTTACTTTGGTTAACGACTGTTGAATATTTTCAAGTCTGTTTCCATTCTCCATCCAATGCTTTTCTGGATGTGTGCCGGAGTTTATTCGATGCTTTTCCGAATATCTCTTATTTGCTTCCCGGAGTTCATTCAATGCTCTTCTGAATGTCTCTGTTGTCAGTTCGTTTCCCAAAGTCTATTCAACGCTTTTCTGGATACCTCCGGTGTTTGCTTATCTCATGTATTTCCCAGTTTTTTCCCCACCTCATTCAATGATCTTCTGAATGTCGTGACTCTTTTCCATCCATTTCCATTCATGGATGATGACTTTTGATTCCCCAGTGGAGACCGTCTTTCCGATTCTGCTTCCATTGAGGAACTTGTGTTATCTTTTCTTTCTAAAGTGTCATCCGATCACGCTTGAATCAGTTGTCTCATCACTTTAGATATTCCCCAGTTTTGTTTCAGCTTCCCCAATGTTGTATTTTTCCCCAGTGAGTGATTGCTCATTGTGTGGACTTTGTCCTTGCCTGCTTTCGTCTTCGTTTGCGTTTTGCATTTACCATTTCACACTTTTCATCATATTAGAGTTTATAGCATGTCAGCATCTTAGTTTGTTTCTTTGGTCCATAGCATTGCATGTCAGTGCGTCTGAGGGCAAAATTTTCAGTTATCTATATTCAAATACCTTCCACCATGATTTCATGAAGACTATTATTACTCATGTCATCCGGTGAAGATATTTAAATAGGGGCAACTGTCATACCCCAAATTTTGCCCTCAGATATTCTGATCGTTTGCATATTATCTTGAGTCAGTCGTCTCGTATTTTAGTTAAACATCTCATTAATCATGCATTTTTCGTTAGAATTTAATTTGTTTTATTTCTTTTTTTGACTAACCATTTTCAATTATCTTTTTTATTATTTTTAGTTTTACTATTATTATTATTTTTTTATTATTATTAGTTTTATTGTTATTAATTTTATTATTATTAGTTTTATTATTATTATTATTATTATTATTATTATTATTATTATTAGTTTTATTATTTGTTTTATTATTACTAAACTTTATTATTATTATAAGTTTTATTATTACTAAGCTTTATTGTTATTATTAGTTTTATTATTACTAAGCTTTATTATTATTATTATTATTATTATTATTATTATTATTATTATTACTTTTATTTTTGTTTGTCTTCATGTCCATAAAGGAAAAAATGGTAAGTTGGGACCACTACATTGTAGTACAAACACTTCACATGGATTGCCAACTTGGACTTATCAATGGCCAAGAATCATTCTCACATTTCACATGGATTGCCAACTTGGACTTATCAATGGCCAAGAATCATTCTTATAAAATCACATGGATTGCCACATTAACACTCCCACCTCATTCACACTATAAATAAGATCTCTCTTTCTCTCATTTTTTGGGCACCAACAATACCACACATACATTCTCACAACCTTGCACATTCATTACATATTTTTTAAGTCAATTTTGTTTTGTTTTGTTTAGGAATCAAATTTTATCCTTTTCTTTTACTTACATAATACCCATAAACATTCACCATCTTCACCACAACAACAACTTCCATCAAAACACTTTCACTTCCTTCAACACAACAAGCTTAACCTTTGCTAGCTTTGGAGTTTGTGAGTATCATTCATCCTTTATTTTTGTTCATACCATATATAGTTAGTAGTTTAGTATATATATATATATATATATATATTTTTAGTTTGTGAAGTTATGTTGTAAAAATGTAATATTTTATGTGTTCATGTTTTTATTATTGTTATATTATTATTAAGATTTATTTATTTTTGTACCTAAATCTTTCCATTTAAATTTTATGATTAAACTTTTTTTAAAAAATAAAAGATACGAAAGAAGAGGACTGTTGGAATCTAGCATTCTAGCAGAAACCTCGAACGATTGGTCTCAAGTCTCGCACTTTGGGGTAGCCATTCATTCATTCTTTCGCTCCTCAAAATACCTTTAATTAATTCGGACAAATAAGGACCGTTAAGATCTAGCATCTTGACATAACCCTTTTGAGCTTTTTTATCATCAGAAGCTTGTTGTCCTCAAAACAATCTTAATCATAACTTAGACGAATAAGAGCCGTCAAGATCTAGCATCTTGGCACAACTCTTCGAACAATTGATTATCTTCAAGGGTTCACTGTCCATCAAATATTTTTCATTTCAACTTGGATGAATAAGAGCCGTCGAGATCTAGCATCTTGGCGCAACTCTTGAATCATTGATTACTATCAATGGTCATTGTACAACAAATAATTTTTCATACCAATCTTGAATGAAAAGGACTGTTAGAGTCTAGCACTCTGGCATAACCCTTTTGCATTCTTAAAATATATTCAAGCCACTTTTAAACCACTAGCTTTTCCAAGAGATAGCCATTAATCTCTTGTGATTTTTAACCCCTCCTTTAACAATAATCTTGTAATAAGTAGAAGATTAGAAACAAACCTTAAGCTAACATACATTCGATCCTAACTAAATGGTTCCCGTTGAGTACAACGGACGTGAGGGGTGCTAATACCTTCCCCTTGCGTAACCGACTCCCGAACTCAGACATTGGTTGCGATGACCATATCTTATCCTTTCTTTTAAGGGTTTTATTTGATATTTTCCCTTTCCCTCTTTAGGAATAAATAAAGATCGGTGGCGACTCTGTTAAGTCCATCCCGCGAGCGTGCGATTGCGCTTCGCGAGGTCGTTCTCATTTTTCGAGGTACGACACATCTGTTCCTGAATAGCTTCCTTCAAAATGGCTTCTGCTTCCCCAGTAAATGTCTTGGTCGAAGATATGATTTCGTTGAATTTCGGTTTCTTCGTTTTTAAAATAAATCAAGCCTGCAAAATGAAACAACATGAAAGACTTATGCAATTAAAAACGCGGGTTTTCTCTCAAGAAGTGTTTTGTTTAACGTCGTTTAGCTCGACGGTCCGTGAGTGCAAGCACTCATGGTGGTTCCTTCAACCTTAGGCCTACTAGTTTTAGGGACCCATGCCCACCTATCTAGTCGGCTCTCATATTTACTACTTTCTTTTTTCTTTCTTCTATAGGTGGTTCATACTTCTTAACTAGTGGATGTGGTTTTTGTTCAACCAAAGGCTTTGCTTCATCACAAATTTTCTTCCTTCTTTGGGGTGGTTCATACTTCGTAACCGGTGGGGGTGGTTTTGTTTTACCCCAAGTGTGGGGTTTTCGGTCTTGGTTTCATCATAATTTTCAACCTCATCAACTAAGTAACAGGAAACCTTTGTATAAAGATCTTTCAAGATGCTTGTCATTATGAATTCAATTATCTCATTTCCTACCTCAAGGGCTAACCTTCCCTTCGTAACATCAATAATTGTGCCAAAAGTGCACAAGAAGGGCCTACCAACAATGATAAGTACTTGAGAATCTTTTTCAATGTCCATAGTAATAAAATCGGTCGATATATAGAGATGTCCTACTTTTACAGACATGTCTTCTAATACACCGATTGAGTGCTTGACTAAATCACATATGTGCATTTTTAGTAATTAATACTACTTCTTTACGGATATAAAAAGTTTTTTTTTTAAAGATTAAATTAAATTATATATTTTTTTCAAAGATTAAAATAGCTTTCACTTTAAAAAAATTGTTGAATTTTATTTGACATTACCATGCATTCTTGGTAAACAAAACCACACATTATTGGTAAACAAAACAATGTGTGCTTGTCTTATAAGTCACACAAGCATTCATAGTAATTCTTGTCCCAAATAAACGTTTTGTAACATAATTTTGGTACACTTTCTTTTGATAGAAACCATATAAGACAGAAAAGGCCTAGAACCTAAGTGGGTGACAATATATAATTAAGTTTTCATAGAGTGTACGAGAATCCGTAGTAGCTCATATGGAAAATTCTATGCGTGAATTTCCAGGTTCGATTCCTGGCCACGGAATTTTTTTTTTTTTAATTATTTATGAAAATTAAGTTCTTTGCTCATTTATATATTTTGGTGCCCATTAACATTACACGCATAAAAGAATTTATGGGAATATTGGGAATAAAGAAGGAAAAGAGTGGTAGATTGGAAAAATTCTCAAATATTGTACCATTTGATTTTTATGTGCATTTCTATAATGGAAAATGCTTATTAGTTACTAAAACGTGAAAACAAAAAATTCAAGAATAAGTCTCAACCAGTTATTATCACCACTACCCCGTCATCTCTATTAAAAACGAAATTATATTTAAAATTAATTTAAAATTTACCTCTAAAATATTGACATGTGCGCATTTTTATTGACATGTGTACATTCTTGTATATCTTCTTCAAATTGTTTAATGAAATATAAAAATATTTTAACAAAAATAAAAAAATATGAAAGATAAAAAAAACTAAATGGTATAAAGATTATTTTAAATAAATTTTGCAATGAATCAGAAAAAAATGAATAAAATTGGATAAAAATATATAAATTAGTAATTGATTCAAAATATAAAGGGTAATGCTAACTTCTACTATAGGAGATTAAGTTAAAAAAACTCATTTATAAAAAGTTTGTAGTGAAAAAAACAATAAAAAAATTAATTATACATTTTTATTAAAATGAACGCACAATTTCTAAAACAACATTTCTTTCTATAATCCTAACTTTTGTTCCTAAAATACAAGTTAACATTACTCAAATATAAATTATAGAGTATTAATAATAATAAATAATTGAGATTTATTCTTAGATTTCTTGTTTTAATGTATTTTTTTACTCAATTTAATGTTTTCTTAAGAATACAGGTTTTCCTATATAAATTAGGGACATCTTTATAAAAATATAGGGGGTTGAATAATCTAGAGTGATTAGTAAATATATATATTATTCTTAACAAATTTGTAAAAAGAATGGTAGTATTATTGTAAATCTTTAAATTTTAAGAAATATATTTTATTTGT
Source organism: Lathyrus tuberosus (assembly GCA_022829125.1). Lineage (NCBI taxonomy): Eukaryota > Viridiplantae > Streptophyta > Magnoliopsida > Fabales > Fabaceae > Lathyrus > Lathyrus tuberosus. Next base: position 8,047,940 of record JALAZF010000212.1, read on the forward strand.
TTAAATGTAAAATTTTAATGAATTTTTTTACTAATAAATAGAAATAATATTATCAGTTCAGTAGTAAAAATTAAGATTAGAAAAAACTATACATTTAAGTACAATAAAGAATAAAGAGAAATTGAAAATTTTGTAGTAAATTGTAAAATAAATAAATATTTTTTTTCTTATTTTGAGTACAATAATTCTTATTTGGAATTGTTTGAATATACTCCCTCCAATTTTTATTATAAGTCGTTTTTTACTTTTCACATGTATTAAGAAAGACAAAATAACTTTTTTCGTCCCTTAACTTTACTTCACGGTCCAGTTTGGTCCCTTAACGTTAAAAAGTGGCAAGTTCGTCTCTTAACTTTTTGAATGGTGTCAAAGTAGTCCTTGTCGTTAGTTAGCTCAAACGTCCGTTTATTATTGGTTACGTGGCAGCTGACATGGATTTGGAAGTGACAGTGTAATTAACCTCTTGCCCTGTTTGCTTGATACAAGAGAAGCTCAATTAAAGTAAGTGTCACTGTCTTGGAATTTTATCTTGGAATTTCATGCACGAGTAATGTTAAATGACTTCCCAAATCAACAAAGTATCTCGAAGTCTCAGTGAAATCACAAAAACACAGTGCAACATGGCTTCCCAAATCTCAGTTTATGTTTCTGTTGTGAAACACTCAGCCAAGTTGAATTATCCTTTCAACTTATCCCTTAAATCAACTTTTCATTCCTTGAGAGGTATATTAGTTTAGATTTTCAATTTTATGTATTAGATTCATATTATAAACCTATTTGGTCTCATGAAAAATGTTAAACGTTGGTCTGCATGTACTTTATATATAACATTTTTGAATTTTTTCGATTCATATATAAACAAATTTCAACTATATTTTATAGATGCCAACATAATAGGGTTTTGAGGTTTTTTTAATATTTAAAACTGAAAATAAAGTGGAGATATTATTGATATGCCACTAAATTTTTAGTGTGTTTTCTGCATGCTGAGATCTAATTTGTGTTCTCATAATAACGAATAGAGTTTTTTCGTTTTGATTGTCTGATTAATGGTTGGTTTATATGATGATATATTTGTAGTTTTTCTTTTTTCTTATTCTTTTTCGTTTTCACTTATATTATATATTTTAACTTAAAATGATTTTATGGACTGAATAGTTTTAATGGAACTTCATATTATATCCCTGCACCATATTTATTACCATTATAACTATAATGGTGGAGACAAACCTGTAAACAATAGAAAAAATTTCAAGAAGAAATGAAAGTAAGAAAAACCTACTTGGGTAAGCATTTCCTGTGGTAAGCCTTGGGGCAGCGTCTACACATCGCAAATTGCAACACTGTTAATTTTGGTATTTGTTAATAATAAAAACGATTAAACAAAAGTGTTGGGTGTTAAACTACACACAGAGGATTGCACCACACTTACATCTAATCGAAGATCGTTTGGAAAAAGGAAGATCAAAACTTTCCTGCAAAATAATGATAATTTCAAATTTTGAAATTTGAAACAGAAGCAAAATGAATGGCTTACGGCAATGTCTTGGAGAAGAGTGTTGGGGTTAGGTTGTGTGGAATTAGGTGAGTTGGATTCTGTTAGAGCGAAACAGATAGAGAGAGGTTTGGGATTAAAAGTGGTGCCAACAGTGCTGCATACAGGGCCGGCCCTGTGCAAGAGCAACAAGCTCTACAACACAGGGCCCCAAATATTAAAGGGCCTCAAATTTTTAAAAGGTACAATTTTTTTAATTATTAACATTAATAAATATAAAAAATATTATAATAAATATTTAATAAAACAAAAAATGTTATGATAAAAATTGTATACATAAAAAAAATGAGATGGATTTAAAGTCAAAATAATTATAATTAAATTTATTTTTAATTAATATATAATTATATTTTTATATGTTATTTTTATTTATTTTAATTGTATTTTAAAAAAATTGGGCCTATTTTTTTAAATTAGAACGGGGCCTTAGAGTTTATTGGGCCGACCCTGGCTGCATAGACAGTCCACCTGAAAATATGTGTACCTATTTTCAACCTTTGACTAACGAAACTAGACGGAAGGATAAACGTGACTCAATAAGAGAGTCTTTTATACTCAACAAGAGAGTGTTTTATACTCAACAAGAGAGTGTTTTTTGTATCTCGTACGAAGCCCGAGATGGAGGCTAAAAGGCGCTGTTTCAGTTGAGTGACAGGTCCAGTATGTTGGTTAAGAGAAAATCAGTTCTTATAAAGAGACTAATTAAAGGTAAGGATGTGCTTTGGGATTGATCAGAGGATCAGGGTTATTTCCTGTTCTTTAAGGAAATGGGAAATCCAAAGGGTATTTGAGACTGTCCAAGTCTACGGGTGTTTCCTTACTTGAGAATGTCTCTGAGACTCAAGGAAATTAGACTGTCCAAGTCTAGAGTTTTATCTTTTGTACTATGCTTAAAGAAACAGTAGTAATACGTTCACGGTAGAAAGATCTAGACTCTTTGAAAGACTGTTCTATTAAGATGACTAATTTCTGTTCCTATACCTCTAGGAGGTCGTCAGGACAATTTGTACGAAACCCAAGAGGAGGCTGGAAACTTTTAAGAAGCCGAGGGACAATTTGTACGAAGCCCAAGAGGAGGCTATCATTCCCAGAGGAAGAAATCATTTATACGAAGCCTAAGAGGAGGCTGTGAATACTTCTAAGAAGCCGACGGGTCCTTGTACAACGCTCAAGAGGGGGCGGGGATGCTTTTAGGAAGCCTGTGGGTCCTTGTATAACGCCCAAAAGGAGGCGGGTGAACAGTTCCAAAAGGGGTTTCACAGAGAAACGATGGCCTTTTGTATATTGAACTGTTCAAAGGGGAAATTTCCTAGACCTAGTTATCTAAGATAATTGTTATAAAAGGTCTGGCGCAATATCCGGGAGAACGTCGGGTGGGAAGAGACAGAGTTTGCCTAGTTCTAGACGTAATTGCCGGGGAAACTCTAATATCTATACTATTATTACACAGTCGATATGAATTTATGAAAGAAGACTTACAGCGAAACAGCCCCACAATACAGTTATATATATGAGTTTGTGAAAGGAGACTTACAATGAAACAGCCCCACAATACAGTTATATACATATGAAAGCGGTAAATGAAAGCGGGTAAACACTTACTCGGTTGTAGAGCTTCCATGCTGTTTGGTTAGTTGTTCAACAAAGAAAGATTGAAAACAACAGTATATTCAAAATCAAAGGAGAAAGTGCTTTGAAATAAAAATGGTTGGGGCTTACAGCTCAAGGAGAGGCCCAAAAAGTTTTACCAGTGATCGCACTGTTGAATTTGTACAGAGGGACTTATACAAGTGACTGAGGCCTAAGAAAGGTTTTCTGTACCAAGGGATGGGTCTTACACTCTATTAGAGGCCCAAGTGAGTTTTAAGAAAAGAAATGGGTCTTACTACTCGAGGGTAGGCCCAATGGTTAATTTTGAAAAGGGCGACGATCGCGCCGAGGTTTTGGAAACACCGTGGGACTTATACAAGTGACCGAGGCCCAAAATTTTGGTATTTACAAAGGGATTGGGTCTTACACTCTATTAGAGGCCCAAAAAGTCTTGAAACATTTGAGTATGATTAAAAATCAAAGAAACCCTAATTTTCATTTTTTTAAAGTAATTTTTCAAAGAAAATTAATAAAAAATGACAAAAAATCAAATAAGTTTAAATAAACCACTTGTGATTTTTGGTTAAGGTTTGAAAAATGAGGTTTTAATCACAAGATTATTTAAAACTTATTTAGTTTTGATTTTCAAGATGAATATTCACTTTTAAAATGTTTAAAAACAATTAAAAATGAATTTATTCACATAAATACCAACTATATTAAATAAATAATATAAATTTGATTTTTTTGTAGAATAAAATATTTTACTATTTTTGTGATTTTTCAGAAAAAGAACTAATAAAAAATAATCAAAATTGAGGGAGTTATTAATTTTCCAAATCATTAAAAAATAATATGAAAAATGAGAAAATATGAAAAAGAGGGGTTGGTTCTTACACTCTATTAGAGGTCCAAAGTGTATTTTTGTACAAAAGATGGGGCTTACAACTCAGGGAGAGACCCAAAATATTTTCAGTTTGAAAATGGCGATCGCACCGAGATTTTTAACGTATCGAGACTTATACAATAACTGAGGCCCAAAATTGTTTTGTTAAAAAGGGTTGGGTCTTACACTCTAATAGAGGCCCAAGTGTTTAAAAAATGAAAAGAAATGGGACTTATAGCTCAAAGAGAAGCCCAGTTGATTTTCTGTTTGAAAACGGCGATCGTGCCGAGGTTTTCTTTTAACGCAGAGGGACTTATACAATAAGTGAGACCCACAATTATTTTGGTTAAAAGGGGATTGGGTCTTACACTCTAATAGAGGCCCAAAATGTTTGAAAAAGATTTGTTATGGTGAAAATCAAATAAACCCCAATTTCATTTTTTAAGGCATTTTTCCAAGAAAAATTAAGTAAAAAATGATAAAAATATCAAATAAAAATCATTAAATAATGATTAAGGTTTATGAAAAAATATTTTATCCACATAAATATTTAAAATCATTTTGGTTTTTTAAAAAATCAAGAAAAATAAATCATTTTAAAAGCATTTAAAACAATTTAAAACACTATTTTTAAATATATTAAAAATAATCTAAAAATAATACTTTTTTGTGATTTTTTTGTGGATTAAAATATTATGGGGTATGAATTGGAAAATGGTGATTTTTTGCTATGTAAAAGAATTGGTTGAGTTTTGAAAATAAAAATAAGAAAAAGAGGAAAGATGTCACAATATCATCTCCGACATTTCTTATGGGGTAAAAACTAGTACCGAAACTTTTATTTTCAACACGTTTTTTATCAAATTTCAAACACTCATAACTCTCTCAATTTTTATCGGAATCAAAATCCGGAAGTACCTATCTTGACCGATTTTTTGCAAGGAATCTGATGGTACCACACATACACACTGAAACTCGACGTACAAAACACGCAAATCGAAAAACCAGAACTGCACTTAATTTGTCGACATCGTTTCGCGCCAAACTTCCGACGCGTGTAACTCTCTCGATTTTTAACCGAATTAAGATCAGGAAGAGCCTATCTTGACCGATTTTTCTCGAGGAATCCAATGGTATCGCACATGCACGCTGAAACTCAACGTACAAAATGCAGAAATTAAAAAACCAGAACTGTGCGTTAGTTGAAAACATCGTTTCGCGCCAAACTTCCGACGCGCGTAACTCTCTTGATTTTTAACCGAATTAAGATCCGAAAGAGTCTATCTTGACCGATTTTTCACAAGGAATCCAATGGTGTTACTCATTCACACTGAAACTTAACACACAAAATGCAGAAATTAAAAAACCAGAACTGCACGTTGTTTTCGGCGCCGTTTCGCGTCAAATTTCCAACACGCGTAACTCTCTCGATTTTTATCGGAATTGAAATCCGTAAAAACCTATCTTGACCAAAAAATCCAATGGTATTACTCACGCACACAGAAACTCAACATACAAAACGCAGCAATTAAAAAACTAGAACTGCGCGTTAGTTTTCGACGTCGTTTTGCGTCAAATTTCCAACGCGCGTAACTCTCTCAATTTTCATCGAAATTGAAATCCGTAAAAACCTATCTTGACCGATTTTTCACAAGGAATCCAATGGTGTTACTCATGCACACTAAAACTTAATGTACAGAATACACCAATAAAAAAAACCAGAACTGGACATGATTTTAAAACAACCAAAATTCCACATATAAACATGTTAAAATGCAAACAGTGGGAGGATCACAACATACACATTAAGGACTACATTTTTGCTTCAATAATTGTTCAATATGATGCATGTATGTGGACAACAAAGGAAAGCATGATTCAAAGAATTCAAGTTGTGAATTTTACCTCTTTTTTGGAGATTTTGGGCAACCTACGAAGTGCTTTGTTCCAGAAATGATTTGATGCTTTGGACACCCTCAAATGACCTCTTAGAAGCTTTTAGGATGGTTGGAATCAGCTGGAAACCTTTGGAGCAAGTTTGAGCACTTTCTCGCAAAATGGTCAAAAGTGGCCAAAATGCCAACTCTCTCAAATGGTGTTCCAGATGTGTGGCACCATTTGGGACAGTTCAAGGATAATATTTGGAGTGTGTTTGAGGTTTTATCTGGTTTGGAAAGTGACTGAATCAAGACATGGCTTGAAAAATGCAAAAAAGTGTCATTTTGAGGTTTTGAGAGGTGACTTTGTGATGTTGGTGTTATAGGTCACTTGTGAGAGTTTGGATCACCTATATATGATGTTTATGAGGTGTTAGGATTATGAGCTATGATGGAAATGCTCTCTAACTCAAAAACTCAGAATTTCCTTACTAAAGAAGGCATTTTGGAGTGAAAGAGAGAATTTGAGGAAAGCATCTGTTTGATGGCTTTGGTGTACTCAAACTGAGCACAAATGAGCTCTATTTATAGTAGAGTAAGTTTGTTTTGCAATCAATAGTGAATGGTGGCTGCAGCAAAGGTTTGGCCAATGTTGGCCAATGAGAATCCAAGTCTCCTCTAGCCATTGACTAGAGGTTAGAGCACAGAGCTTTGTTTACCTACTTGTTGGAGGAATCTTGACTGAATTCAGTTAGAGGAAGCTCAGTTCATGCCACCTCTAAGCATCCATTAAATGCTCCAAACCAAAATTGGAGTTTTGTCCCTCTTTTAGGGATTTCTATGTTTTGACATGCTATTTTTGGTTCCTTGGACTTTGGAGGCTCATGGACCAGATCATCCCCCTTGGATTTGATCCTTAGATGTGTCCAAAATGATGACAAGGCTTGAAAATTCGTGTGGCACAAGAAATGTGCAAATCTACCCCTGAAAAATTCAGCTGCAGCAAGCCTTTTTTGTAAAATCCATAACTCCCTGCTCGAGTATGCTACATGGACGTTCTAGGACTTTCCGGAAAGCTTAGATGACGTACTTAAACTTTGATGTTTGGCCCTAGACCTGGTTCAACTTGGATCATGGAGAAAAACAGCCTTGAAGTTGGGACATTGTGCTGAAATTACAAGGCATATTTTGGCTAAGTGCTGAAAAATGTCAATTTTAGGTTTTTAGCCATTTTGATCCAACCATAACTCAAAATCCATGATGAATTGGGATGAAGTGTAGTTGACACTTTTGTAGAGGGCCATGAGGGCTACAAATCCATCTTTGGATGGGGAAAAATGGCTTTGTGGTTTAGGAGTTATGATCCTCAAAAGTTGGTACCCTTGCCACTTTATTTCATAACTTAGAAAATTTTCTAAGTTTTTATGGTTACCCCTTTTACAAGTTATCCCACTTTCTTTGATTTTTCTTGATGAATGATGATTCCAATCACACGTTAACATCATTTTAGGGTTAAAAAACCATTTTTATGAAAAATCTCAAAAAGTCAAAGTTTGACTTTTGGGCACAGTTGACTTTTTAGCAGATGAATTTCAAATTGTGCGATCCTTTAGGAAATCATGTCCTTGACCTAAATCAAACTTGATGGACATGTTCCATGGGTGTTATAGGGTGTATTTAATCGTGCCCCAAGGTTTGGGAGCATGCCTGGGTCAAAAGTCAAAGGTACAGTTGACTTTTCTAGCGAAACCCTAACTGTGGTTCAGATGAAATTGAAACTTGTTGCTCAAGCTTCTTGGGTCAATCCATTGTTACAAATGGATCAATGTGGTATGTTGGAGACCCTCAAATCATGTCTTGAGGTCTTGGCTCATGATTTGTCCCAAAAGTCAACTTAGGGGTGAATTAGGTCAAGAAACCCTAATTCATGATTTTTGGTAAATGCATCCCCAGAGGCTAAATTGACTTGACGATGGGGTTTATGATGTTCCATGGAGCGTATTAGGTTATGCCTTGAAGCATTGGCTCATGCCCAGAGGAAAATTTCCATCTGGAGGCCCTAGTCGACCAAACCCTAATTTGGTGACACTGGCGATCCTGAGGCTTGATCCACCTAGAAGGGAGAAAGGAGTCCTCGTGATCCATTGTGGATATTTGAGAGGCTAGACAAGTTGAAGGTCATGTCATTCCTTGATTGATCCTTTGTCTAAGAACTCTCAGAGGGTTTGAAACCCTAGTTTTGATTGTAGTGGATGCTTACCCATCTTTGGGGAGACTAATGAGGTATGATGGTTCATCCATATTGTGATGATGAGTTGCACAATGATGGGAAATCTTAGTGGTCAAAATTTGGGGTATGACAAGATGCCACAGGGGAAAAGTGTACATTGGAAAAAGGTTATAGTCATCAAATGTTTTTTCAGAAATGCATTGAACAAAACTCTGGGAAAGTATAGCAACAACTGTCAAAGACATTCAGGAGAACATTGAATGAACTTTGGAACACATCAGAGACATTCAGAAAAGCATCGAATAAACTCCGTAACAACATCACAGATATTTGGAAAAGCATCGAATTAACTCCGGAACACAACCAGAAAAGCATTGGATGGAAAATGGAAACAGACTTGAAAATAATCAATAGTTGTTAACCACAGTCAGAAATAAATTGAAGACATCTAGAGGAGCATTAGATGAAAATAAACGATTCTGAAGATACATCTGAAACATTTAGAAAAGTATTAAATGTACGGGAAATATTTTGAAGACATATCTTGGAGAACGTCAGATAAGCAACATCATATATGGGAAAACATCAGATAGACAAGGTTGTACCTGGAAGAACGTTAGATAGACACCAAGGGGTTCGGGAAAACATCAGAACAAAAGTCGTATCTAGAAGATCATCAGATAGACACACAAAGAGTTCTGGAAAAACATCAGAACAAGAAACACATCTGAAAAACGTCAGACGAACATGTCCGGTAAAACCTCTGATAGATTCTAGAAGAGCATCAGAATCAAAAGGGTATATCTGGAAAAACATCAGATAAGTTCTAGAAGAATATCAGAACAAAAGTACATATCCGGAAGAGCATCAGATACAAAGTCGTATATGGGAGAACATCAGATAAACACCAGGGAGTTCTGGAAGAACATCAGAACAAAAATACATATCCGGAAGAGCATCATAAATACAATAATATCTGTTTGGAGGTGCCAAGCGAGTTGGACTTTGACCACAAGGTAAGACGTGGATAATAGAACGAACTCTGGTAAAAATGCACATGAGGATGAGACACGCATGCTATGCATATGTATATGAATTATGCCATGATCAAATGCAAATGCAGATGTAATGTAGACGTCGACAACATGGCTCGACTCTTTTGTGGAGAAGACACGACTGGAAGACTGATTCCTCAACACGAATGCCACTGCAATTCCTCTTGGGGACTAGAGATGCTACAACACAATCTTTGCCACACTGGTAAACTGTATCAAATTGATGACCCTTGTAGGAAGGAGGGAGAGTTTCTTGGGGATGTTTCAAGTAAACTGCCCCAGATTAGCTGACTGTTGTAGATGAACTGTTCAATCCTTCAGCTCGAATAATTCTGAAATGACTATTTCACTGTGTGCTTGGAAAGCTTGCCTTAGTTTGAGTCTTGAAAAATATTTTGGATAAACCAATTCTGAGAAGGACTTGCCCTTGATTGGATCACCGACCAAGTTTCTCAATTGTTTGAAAATTCCTTGAGAGGAAAGCCAGTTCGCAAACAAAAGTGTTCATAGAAACATGGTAAATGCAAAGTTCATGCAACTTTTGAAATCAAAATCATTTTTGAAAGATGCAAAGTATATGAGTCACTGGTCAGAACATGGTGGTTCAAGACACCAAAGTGAAAAGTTTAAGCAAAAGGTTAATGCCAAAACAAATGATCTACAAAGATCTTTTGGAGTCAGTTTACGCAACCTTATTGTAGTATGCTTTCAAAATAACCTTGCTTCAGATAGGTCTTTTGAGGGTTGTATCGAGAACTGGTTCACGATTTAAGAAACAAAGGATAAAGGCTCAAAGTTTATTTGTACCCACCCAATCTTCGTGATGATCTTCGGTCCTATGCTTAGTTAACTCAGACTATGCACTCAAGTTCCCATAGGTTAGGAATTGCACTTATGATAATGATGATGGTTCAGAATTTAATAGACTCTTGAGATGGCAGTCACTGCTTCCTTACAACTTTTGGCTGTCATACAAGCTTGTTTTTATTTCTCTTCGGATAAGGTAAGGTCATGAGCTTCCCATATTTCTTAGCTTTTGCCTCTAAAGGGAATCGACTCATTCTTTGAGTAAGGATTTCTTGACAATCCTTCTTTATTTATCGCTTTGGGAACAACTTGTAAAACATTTATTCGTTTAATTTGGAAGAGTTAAAAGGTTGTGAATGCCTGGCTTAATGATTATAGTCAACCATCATTGGATTCCGATTTGAAAAACATCTTCGACACTTGCTTGCTGTGTGCGAAGTAAAACTGTGAATGTAAACCTTTGTTGAAAGGCGTCTTGCATGAAACTCTTGTATTTGAATACACAATCCAGTTAACTGAGAACTACCCTGCCCCAGGTTAAAGATTGCGGGTTTTTGGTACAGAAAGAAACTCCAACTTCTAGGCTCGAAGGGTTTAACAAGGGATTATCTTCCTTATGTCTCTGGTGTTTCGGAATTGAAACAATGCCTTACATCGTCAGCAAAGTTTTGATTTGAAATCATACCAACAACAATTATGAGTATTTTGTTTTCATCATCCTCCCTCCCATCTTTGCATAATAAAAAAGAAAGTGGAAAAGATATATATATATATATATATATATATATATATATATATTTGAAAATAAAGCATAAAGATGTAAATAATGGACAAAATGGATTGAATCAAAAGTTGCAATGCTCATTTCATTAATTACGAAAGTACAAACATAATTTGAATACAAACAGCTAGTACAAAATAAAGGAAAATGCAAATAACAAGAAACATGGCCTAGTGATTAATCATAAACAGGGGTGAGCTGGCTTGTCCGAAACACTGGCTTTTAGGAAGATAGCTGGCTGAGGTCGACTGAAGCTTCACTTGGTGTGCTTTGGTAGAGGATTGTTCTTGACATTAGGATTGATGTGATAAAAGCTAAGGATTCTGACCTTAATCAAATCACGAACTCTAGCCTTTAGTGCGTAGCAATTTTCCAGATCGTGGCCTGCGACACCATCATGGAATGCACAGTGGAGATCAGATCTGAATCCAGGTGGAAGTGGATTTGGAGGAGGAAGTAAAGCCTTAGTAGTAATCAAACCTTTCTGAACAAGACCAAGATAAAGTTCCGTATACGTCATGGGGATAAGATCAAATTGATTCCTATTATGGTACTGGTTCTGCCCTACAACCGGACGTTGGGGAGCTTCAGCTGGTCGTGGAGCAGTAACCACGGGAGTAACAACAGTAATAGTAGGGTGATCAGCATATTGAGGTTAGGGACGAGGCCTTCTTGCTTCAAACATGACAACATTAGTATGGTCCTCTCTCTTCTTCTGGAAGTTTCCATAGGATTTCTTTTCACCATTGAAAGATTCAGCAACCTTGGACACTTTAGCGTTCTTGATTCCTGCCTCGAGCCTTTGGCTAATAGTAACCAAATCAGTGAAATTGGAGGAAACACTTCCAATCATCTTTTCCCAGTAGAATGGAGACAAGGTGTCCATAAACATTCCAGTCAATTCCTTCTCGGCGATAGGGGGTTCAACTTGAGAAGCCAACTCTCTCCAACGCTGAGCATATTCCTTGAAATATTCTTTCTCATTCTGAGACATATTTTGAAGTTGTCGGCGGTCAAGAGCCATGTCGAGGTTGTACTTGTGCTGCTTCATAAAAGCATTAGCAAGATCCTGGAAGCAGTGGATACTATTTCGTTCAAGATTCATGTACCATTTGAGAGAAGCTTCACTCAAGATGTCTTGAAAATAATGGATGAGCAGCTTCTGGTTGTTGGTATAAGCATCCATCTTTCGAAAGTACATGACCAAAATAAGCCCTTGAACAAGAGTGACCCTTATATTTCACAAACTCGGGAGTCTTGAACTTGGAAGGCATAACAAAGTCAGAAACCAAGCACATGTTGTCTACGTCCACACTAAAGAAGTCATTACTTTCCACGACTTTAAGTCTCTTGTCTATGGTCTGAAACTATTCACAGACAACCTCAGGTTTAACAAAGTCTTCACGGTCTTCACCCTGAGCACTGGCAGCATTGTACTCATAGAGAGGATTCTCAAAAGGAGCCCGAGTAGTCTGGGCAACAGTATGAACCATAGGTCTAGGCTCAGCAAAAATTGGAGCTTGAAATATAGGTCTGACAGTTTGACCAATCATAGCAGTAGATGCAATAGATGGAGAATAATTATGGGGTAAACCAAACTCTGGCCAAGTTGAAGGTGACACCTGAACAGGCTGAGGATCAGCAATTGAAACCTCCTGGATAAGAGTCCTTTGGGGTTGCTCTCCTCTAGCAATCAAGACCTGGAGCATTTTAGTGTGCATTGTCATGCTTAACTTAAGATCATCGATATCCATTCGTATCTCTGTGTTGTGTGCTTCTTGCTCTGACATCTTGCGCGTGTAGTTAGCTCTAGTCCGGTATTTGTGTCGAGGAACCAGCTTGACGACTGATGGGTGACACTCTGAAGATAGAGACAGTTGGATATGAGTTGCTGGACAAAACATATGTATGCAATGAATTATGCAAATATGCAAATTATATGCAATGTGATGCAATACAGGATGCAAATCACACAGGCAACATGATCAAAGGTTCGTGATCACAACATGGAGTCTAGGTGAAGAACCAACCATGTGGTATGTACTAGTGTTTATAGTGTACCTGTACGACGGGTTCTAACAAGTTCTCAAAGTCATTAGTCCATCTTTTGGATATTTAGTGAAATACTTTCACATGAGAATTTGGACAAAAATGGAAATTTAGTGAAATACTTTCACATGAGAATTTGGACAAAAATGGATAAGAAAATGGTTTAGTAAATGGATAGGCACCCTTAACAATATTTTCCACACACGGCCATGAAACTTTGATCCTTAACCTCAACACCTTGAATAATGAACATGAACCCAACATCACAAGCCACTGATACACACATTGACTAAAAATCCACCAAACTTGACTTCTTCAGACAAATCTCTGAATCTCTGATAAAAATGACATAAGTTCTGAATCACTTTGAATTTGTCTGAAACAATCTCCGGGAAAATAAATCTATAGATGAATATAACTTGGACTGATGGGCACTTGATCATGATAATCTGGAGCATACTTCTCATATAACACTGCTTGAAAGCATGATGAATTCCAATACATGACAACTTGACCTTGAAAATTCACTGCTTAAGAAATAGCCCACTGCCACAACCAATTTGCAATTGAAGCAATCTCTTGATAGTTTGACCAAGATTAGGTCAAACTTCCATCTGATATTGACCATAACTAAATAGCCAAACTTAATTCCAAGCCATACCTTTGCCATCAATCTCCCTGCAAAACACTTAAACGTACAGAGAAGAAGAAACAAGCAAATTGCAAAATATTTTTGGTATTTTGGTTAGAGGTTAGTAAACAGAAGCAAACATAAAGCAAGTAAGAATAATACACAGATACCCTGAAGAAACATAGATTGTGATATTGCTTGCTATGCAAAAATGTAAATGAAATGTGGAATCTTAGGGGCAAAAATTAGGGTATGGCACTAGTGATTAACTGTTTCTGATGATGCCATACTAGAACACACTCTAGATGAGTTTATAGAGGAAGAATAATAAAGTTTCAAATGAGTGCAGAAAGGTAGCGCCAATCGAATTGGCGACCATGTAGTACATGTGAGAGGTGTCGCCAGTCCAAGTGGAGACTCCTAGGCACGTGAATCTGAGCATAAGTGAGACATAGGGACATGCATGCATGGCAGTCTGAGTATGACATGGCGACAGTGTAGGTTGCAGATTGTACCATGTCGCCAATTTGAATGGCGCCAATGTTCAAAAAAAGAAGGTTGTCGCCAATTGATATGGAGAGTTCATTTAATGCTCCATGCATATTTAATATGTCCCATGCATTGTCATCTGCAGCAAATAAGTTCACATACGAAAAATATAGTAACAAACAATGTCATCTGCATCGAGATACATTATTAGCACCCACTACAACGGAGAGACATATGCTCTGATTTATCTGGGTTTGGTTTTCAAAAACCGATGTTGTCCGATTCACAATCAATAAAAATACAAGTTTCTTGCATTTTAAAGATAGATTGGAATCAAAATTAGGGTTTGGTCATATATCACAAATTATAAATCAAAACCCGATTTTTTTGAAACCAACCACGTTAAATTTTATCCACTTAAAGTGCAAGATAATGAAGATATTGAAAATATGTTCGTTAGTCATGAACATTCTCGTTTCAACTATATTGAGTTGTATACTTTACTCTAACAAAATCTCCCATCTCAACAATCTCAGATCATCGATCAATCAGTGTACATCAAACTGATTCGAGAAGGTATGTCATTATTTGTTGTAACGAACTTTGCAAGTTTCGGCTTGCTGCTTCTTACAGGAAGAGAAGTGATTCTTGGAAGATAGCTTCTATAGAGCCACCTAACAGTTGCACTGCCACAAATATTGTTCAGGATCACCAGAAATTAAGCGCATAATTGATATGTCAAAACATTTTGCTGCTTGTTAACAAGGATCCATCAGTGAAGGTGAGTATAATAATCTCTCATATCATTACGCGGTATAATTTCCCTTGTATAGGTATTTGGCAACTTGGAGGATTCATACAAAGAATTACTGCGATTTTTGGTGGCACTTAAGACATACACACCGGGGACTGTTACAATTATGCAGACAATGCTGGCATGTAGGCCAGATGGAACTATTGTTGATGGAAATGCAATATTTCACTGACTCTTTTGGGCATTTCAACCATGCATCAAAGGTTTTGCATTCTGCTAACCTATTATTCAAATTGATGGAGCATGGCTATACGTAAAATACAAGGGCACCTTACTTATGGCAGTTGCACAAAACGACAACAATAATGTTTTTCCCATTGCCTTTGCTCTAGTTGAAGGTGAGACTGTTGCTGGTTGGAGTTTCTTCCTTAAGAATATCAGAACACATGTGGCTCCATAAACCAATCTCTGTTTGATTTCAGACAGACATGTTTCTATTGAGAGTGCTTACAATAACCATGATAACGAGTGGCATAATCCTCCTTCTACCCATGTCTATTGCATTAGACATATCGCACAAAACTTCATGCATGCAATCAAATACAAGAACCTTCACAAAAAAGTTGTGAATGCAGGGTATGCTCTAACTCAACCATCATTTCAATACTACCGTGACGAAATTAGGTTGTCAAATGCAAATGCAGGAAGGTGGTTGGATAACATTCCACTGGACAAGTGGACAAGGGCATTTGACGGTGGATGTCGTTGAGGCCACATGACAACAAACCTTGTGGAATCCATGAACAGCGTATTCAAAGGAATTAGAAACCTTTCAATCACCGCATTGGTGAGATCAACCTATTATAGGTTGACATCACTTTTCGCAACTAGAGGCGAAAGATGGAGTGCAATGTTAATGTCAAGTCAATTATTCAGTGAATGCATAATGAAAGTGATGAAAGAGGAAACTATCAAATCCATCACACATGTCGTTACAGTCTTTGACTGTCATAGGCAAACTTTCAGTGTCAGGAAACAATTGACAATGAGGGGAAGCCAAATTTATCCTATGCTGTCAAACTAAACAGATATTGGTGTGACCGTGGCAAGTAGCAGGCCTTCCGTGTACCTTGCTCCCATGTTATTGTGGCATGCGCACATGCTCGTCGGGATGCTTACAGCCATCTATCTGATGTTTACAAGACCATTAATGTTATGAATGTCTACAACAAAGGCTTAGCAGTGCTAGCAATGGAGTAATATTGGCCTCCATACCAAGGGGACATAGTTTTACATAGCGATGAGATGCGAAGAAAGAAAAAAGGTCACCCAAATAGTACGCGTATAAGAACAAAAATGGATACGGATGATAAAATGATAAGATTATGTAGTATATGTTGTCACCCCGAACACAATTAGAAAAATTGTCCCAATGTCGGAGCAACCTCTGCTTCATAATTTAGTTTCTCCTTTCAATTGTTGTAACCTTAGATTTTGATATATTAATGGCTTTTTGTTACAACAAAGTTAACAACAAACAACACACACAACAAATATCATAACAGATAAACGCAACATTTCTAACTGATTACAACAATCAAACTGATATCATTTGGTCCAAACATCACTTCCCTCACATCCTTGTCAGTCTCAACGCGAACCCACCCATGCATGGCATCATGTCTCTCAAGACTTCTATTTTTTTCAACTCCCTCTGTAGTTGCTTGAAACTTTGGATGTTTCAGAAGGGCATCTCCATTGGAGGCTTCTCTCTCGAATAAATCACTTTCCCATAGCGGCGACGATACATGTTATCAGTAATACAAGAATATGAGAAGAGTTGTGAAAACAAATGATCACACCACCTCTATTTATAGTAAAATTGCACTTTTCACCTTATCTCCAAATGAATTAGCGACAACATTATAACTTAACACTCTGTCGCCAATTGGATTGACAACACCATGTGGTGTCTCCAATCCAATTGGCAACACCTCTTTAACTTACAAAGGGGTCGCCAATTCATTTGAGGCCAGCACTTCATCAGTACTCTAAACTAGGGTACTTTAGGAAATAATTTGAAAAGTGGATTTTTTTGAGTTTTTTTTTTTTTGAAAAAGTGAGGTATTTGGTTAAAAAAATTCAAAAAAATACATCAAAATATTAAATTAACCACATTATTAAATTTTAAATTTATGTGAATTATCAAAGACATTAAATTAACAATAATATTTAGTTTGTTTATATCATAGAGTCATCATCATAATATTGATAATTTTTAGTACTCTATGAAATTTATTACTACTTTTGATATATTTTTATTCAAAAATTACAAAAATAAATAAATTAGGGGACAAATATTTATCATTGATAAATATTATAAATATAGTAAAAAAAACTGTATTTAAAAAAAACAATTTTAATCCGGGTAAATACAAAAAAAATGGAACACATATACTTAATTTATTTTATTGTGTTGTATAATTGATAATATTTAATTATATTTAATTATGTTATATAATTTATTTTAATTATATTTAATTATATTGTATTAATAACTATTTTTGAATATTTTATAAAAAATAAATATTTTAAAATTTTGATAAGTGTCCTTAGTAAGTTATTGATTGAAATAAAAAAAAAAATAGTGCATTTTTTTTTTCGATTAGCTAAACATATTTATATTGTTATACAGAAAATTTGGAAAAAAATATGATTAATTAACAATTAACATATTAGAAATAATTAACATTTAACAATTAATACTTAGTAAGAATTAAATATTAGGAAGAATTAACATTTAACATTTACTAACATTTAACATATTAGTAAGAATTAACAGTCAACATCTAATTATAAATAAAAATATATTTTTTATTTTACAAATAATAAATTTTCTTTGTTAAATAATTCTGTTTTTTTTTTCATTTTTCATTCTTATTATATTTTAGAAACAAATGAATTTAAAACACCAGTACTCGTGCGAACACACAGATATCTAGCTAGAATTCGTGCGAATGCACAGGTTATTATATTTTTTTTGTATAATTAAAGAAAATAAAAGAAAATATATTTAAAATAATATATGAATCAAAACACGGGTTAAATGCATTTTTTATGTTATTAATATTTATTTATACAATTAAAACAATATTTACAAATACTATATTTTTAGTTGATATTTATAAAACTAAATGATTGCATAAATGTTTTTATAAATCATATCAAAACAAAATTAATATTTACATACGGAAAAATATACGGTTGAGCCAAAATTTGTATATATATGAGAAAACTATACTTATGCTCCAAATATAAATAAAAATATGTTTTTCTTTTGAAAATAATAAATTTCCTAGGTTAAATAATTTTGTCTTTCTATTTTTTCATTCTTATTACATTTTATAAACAAATGCACGTAACACACCAGTACCTGTGTGAACGCATGAGTATTCAGACCAGAATCCGTGCGAAAGCACGAGTTATTATATTTTTTGTATAATAAAAGAAAATAAAAATAAATATATTTAAAATAATGTATGAATCCAAACACGTGCTAAATGTATTTAGTTATGTTACTAATAATAATTTTTAAAATTAAAATAAATTTTACAAATACTATTTTATTAGTTGATATTTATAAAACTAAATGATTGCATAAATATTTTTATAAATAATGTCAAAACAAAATTAATATTTACATACGGGAAAATATACAATTGATCCTAATATTTGTAAATATTGGAAAACTATATTTATGCTGCAAATATAAATAAAAATATGTTTTTCTTTTAAAAATAATAAACTTTCTTGGTTAAATAATTTTGTTTTTCCTGTTTTTTACATTCTTATTACATTATAAAAACAAATGTCTGTAAACATCAGTCTCGTGCGAACGCACGAGTATGTGCAATAATGTATGAATTCAAATATGGGAAAAATGTATTGTTTTAAAATTATTTATGTTACTAATATTTTTATTTGGAAACTATTTTTAATTTAAAATACAATATTTTTTAAGATAATATATGAAAATATGAACTATATATTATTGATGTAATCATTTCACTATTATATGTTATTAATGGAAAATGTTATTTTTAAATTACAATTGTCTTTCGATCCAAATATTTTTATAAATAATGTCAAAACAAAAATAATATTATAATACAGGAAAATATACAATTCATCCAAATATTTTTATATATGAAAAAAATTATATTTATGATTCATATATAAATCAAAACATGTTTTTTTTTTAAATAATAAACTATTTTGATAAAGCAATTTTGTTTTTCTTTTTTACATCATTATTATATTTTAAAAACAAATGCACGTAACACATCAGTACCCGTGCGAACGCACGGGTATCCACTAGTTAAAATAAAGCAAAAAACAAAGGGAGGGTGGATACATTAGTGAAGGGTGGATAAGAAAAAATAAAATAGCTTTAAGGCCTAAAACTAGATAAAACAAAAGGGGTATGATGTTGGGAGTGTTGGTGTAAGCCCTAGAGGCTAATACTTTTCGTACTTGTATCGAATTATTTATTATTAATAAAATACATTTCTTTATTATGATTGTTTTTTCAGAATAATAAAGTCCCTAGAATAGCTAGTCCGTTTAATGAAATATTAAGTGTGACTTAATCATGAGATCCCATTAAACATAAGGACACAATTCTTAAAGTATCCGCAGTCGAGCTTTAATGTGAAGTAGGATAACCTTAAAGCATTAAGACTATTATGTAGATAAACTGATGATCACATCTCATGGATCATGGATAAGGAGTTATCAAGTCTTAACATAGGTATGAATATTAGGAGTAATATTTATACTAGATTGACTCGCTATGAGAGTACTACATAAAATGTTATGCAAAGTGTCATAATTTACTCTCATGGTGATAGTGATGTATACCACCTTTCGACCTGAAACCACTATGGACCCTAGATGTAGAGTCGAGTACTTTATTGTTGCTCTAACATTGTCCGTAACTGGTTGATCATAAAGACAGTTGATGGGTACTCCACAAAGCATGCTGAGGGACACGAGTGACCTAGATGGAATTTTCCCATTCTGCATAACAGGATAAATGTCTAAGGGCCCAATATTGAACGAGACAAAGATGACACGGTATATGCCTTGTGTTCAATATAGTCATAAGGGCAAAAGGGTAATTGTACACACAAGTATTATCACAAAAGATTTTGTCTGATCACATGACATTTTCGTGACTTGGGTAGCAGTGATGTGTTGCTAGATACCGCTCACTGTTTATTATGTTAAATGCATGATTTAATATAATTGCCAAGGTCACGAAAACTTATGGGGTCACACACATAAGGACAAATTTATAAGAGGTAGAGTAAATAAGGATCACCGTAAGGTACAATGCACTTAAGTAAATATAGAACACCGTAAGTTACAGTGCACTTAAGTAGAATACAGAATGTGGTAAGTGTCATACCCCAAATTTGTCCTACCTGTATAATTTTCATTTGTATTATCCATCCACTAGCCATTATTCGAAAAAATCCAAAAAATATGTTGTCTTCAACTTTAGCCATTTCCACTTTCCAAATCCATTCAATGTCCATATTCATCTCCACTTTCTATCTCTCTCTAATTTCCATCAATTAAACCATAGCCACTTTTAATATTCATTTCAAAAAACACTTTTTATCCATTAAACCCGTTGGTTATCCATTTCCTCCACAAACCATTTCCATTTTTTTTAAAACCCATTTTTCTAAAAAAAAACCCATTTCACATATCCATTTTACAAATCCATTGTCCATCCATAATCCATTTCATTATCTATCATTAAGCCATTTCTCTTTTTATCTATTTTTTTTTAATATCCACAAATCCATAAAAAATCCATTTTTTATTCATTTATCCAATTAAATCCATTTGTCCATTCCAAACTTTATCCAATTCATTGCAATTATCCAATTATCCATTTCATGATCCAATTTATTTAAATCCATATTACTACCATTTCAAAATCACAAAAATACATTTTTATGTCCAAACTCATCACCATTTATAATTCCATAGCCCAAGCCCATTACATTTGAATTATTTTCTTCAAATCCATCACACCTTGTACAAAATTGCAAAATATAAAATAAAGGCCATTGAAAGTTACTTTTTTTTATTTACAACAAAAAGAATTCAAAGACAATGGGAGCATAGTTTGCGGCCCAACCTGTACAATTCACAAGAACCATTTACAACACACCCAAACAACCTTCGACCAACTTCTTCCACCCACCTCCACCAAACAACGCACCACTCCTTCCTCCATCAATGATTCGCCCAAGCCATCCATACAACACGGTCTGCATAAACTAAGCCACACACAATGCATTGCACACAACTTTTCCAGCCAATTCACACAACTCAATACACATCCTGCAAAACCAAAACCGTACGAGCAACATACAATACCACTACGTGAAAACCTGCCTCAAGCCACAAAAGCTACACACAAATTGTACTACAATTCCACAAAAATCATTTCACAAAACCATTTCAAAACGTGATGCACCCTCACCATAAATTCCAGCTCACATTCTCATTCTCTTCCATTTCTACCCTCATATTCTCCTATAAATGGAACCCTTCCTCACTCTCAGGAGGGAGCTCCAGCCGCCAAACCCTTCTTCTTCATTCTCCAATCCACCCTTCACCATATCTTCATCTCCTCAAAACCGACCTCCTTCAACCTTAAATCCAACCCAACTTTCTCAGAATCTTCTTCACCAAACATTCTCCCTTTTCTTCCACAACAAACCTTTTTTCAATCCACCGTATTCAAAAACACCACCAACAACAAACCGCCGTTAACTTCTTCAAACCCACAACCTTTACTCAATCCTTCAAAACCTCCTTCATCTTCAAGAACAACCTTCAATCAAAACCCATTATTTTCTTAAACTTTATAAACCATTCGCAGACCCTCCTTCAACACAACAACCGTTACTCACCACGAACCTCAAATCACTCCCTTTCAACATAAACCCACTTTATAAACTCATTCCAACCCATTCCAAACGAAAATCAGAAAACAAAAACGGAGAAGAAGAGAACCGGAAGAAACAAACCCAAATCATCAAAACTGAAACAGAATCGGAAAGACCAAAATCAAGTATAGAACCAGATACGAACCTGAAGGATTGAAACAGAACCCTACGCCTGAGACAGAGGATTTGAGACGGAAACGAACGCGAGAAATTCTTAGAAGGTTGAGCGCGATGATGACGTTTTTACTTTCCTCTTGTTCATGACTCGTTTAGCTTGTGCGTTTTATTTTTTGCGAAGATCTTCGTTTTTCCTTTCTGACCGTGTTTGGATGGTAGCAGTTTTTTTTTTCCTTTGAGCTGTTTGGTTTTTTTTTTCCTCACAAAGACCTAATGAAGGTGGCTTTTGTTGACTCCTTTTAACACACGGCGTTGAATAGTGTTGGTCCGGGCCAACTCCTTTTGAGTCCACTTCATGTCATTCTTCTGGTCCGTGTGGTTTTTTTTAGAGAATGGGTGATGGGCTTAAAGCCCAAGTGATCCCACCTCCTTCTCTATTTTAATTTCAATTATCATTTAATCTTTTAGTCTTAGTAATAAGCTTTGATTTAGATTCTCTTTTTAGTATTTTCTATTTTTGATTTTGTTTTCATAATCTTTGTATCACTTATTTTGATTTTTTGGGCCAATGATATAACACAACTCATGATTTATCTATTAAATCTCGATTTATTTGAGGCCTACCTACTCATTTATTTATTTACAATTTATCTACCATTTATTTACAATTTATTTTTGTTCATAATGTTATTTATTAGGTCAATGAAAACATATATCGATTGATTTGTCGATTTTTCGACTAAATCTCGATAAAGGTGAGACCTTTACTATTTTTCATGTCATTTTCAATTTTTATTTTTATTTTTGTCATTTTTGGTTCATTTACATTTATTTTAGGTCGATGAAAACCAAATATCGATCGATTTATCGATTTGTCGATTAAATCTCGATAAAGGTGAGACCTTTATCCTTTGTATTCATGTTCTCGATTTTATTTCATCTTTATTGTTGCTTACATTTAGTTTAGGTCGATGAAAACCAAATATCGATTGATTTATCGAAGTTTCGATTAAATCTCGATAAAGGTGAGACCTTTATCCTTTGTATTCATGTTCTCGATTTTATTTCATCTTTCTTGTTGCTTACATTTAGTTTAGGTCGATGAAAACCAAATATCGATCGATTTATCGAAGTTTCGATTAAATCTCGATAAAGGTGAGACCTTTATGCCTTTATTCATATTTCCGATTTAATTTCTAATTTTCATTTCACATATTCTTTTATTTTCATTTTGGGTCAATGAAAGTCAAAAATCCGATTATCAATTTACCGATTAAATCGCGATTAAGACGAGACCGATTTTATATCCATATTATATCTTGTCCATTTCATATTATATTATTGTTGTACATATTATCATATTGTATCATATTCATTTTCATTTCATTTACTCACCATTTAATCGAAGACAATTAATAAATATCGAAACCCTAAAAACGAACATGAACGGACTGTGGTTATGATCATTTGCTCGACGCTTGCTCAAGGATTAGTTTAGGACACTTTCGCACACACACGGCTTCCTCTTGGGCTACCTTACAATGAGACCATTTATTTCTGTCAACACTTGTAATTTACATGTATCCCTCCCCCATTCCGATGTATGCACTTAATATTGTTTTGATCGTGGTTTGTTTACTAGGAGCACCCCTAGGGACTAGCATAGGCAACCCATTTTCAAACCAAAA
The DNA here is from genome assembly GCA_022829125.1 of Lathyrus tuberosus. Taxonomy (NCBI): domain Eukaryota; kingdom Viridiplantae; phylum Streptophyta; class Magnoliopsida; order Fabales; family Fabaceae; genus Lathyrus; species Lathyrus tuberosus. The sequence continues at coordinate 8,071,480 of JALAZF010000212.1, forward strand.
CCTCGATTCTTCGTCGAGACATTTTTCAAACAACCCATTTTCACACCAAAGCCTCGATTCGTCGTCGAGCCATTTTCTAAACAAACCTTTTCAACCAAACTCTCGATTCGTCGTCAAGCCACTTTCAAAATCAACCTCAAGTCTTTTCAATCAAACTCTTTTCATAATCAATAAACCCTTTATCCAACGTCAAGCGGATTTTCGTAATCAAAGTTCAAAAACAACTAACAATTATCGTAACTCTTTTAAGGTGAAAAATGGGGGTTCAAGTCTTTGATCTTCTTTCGATTGTTTGGGTGCGAGTTCTCTTACTCGTGTGTAAGTAATTGACGCCTCTTCCTTTAACAATCCAACCCTTTTTAAATCAACCAAGCGTATACAATAAACCCTTGATCCAACATCAAGCGGATTTTCACAAATAAACCTCAAATCAATTAACAACTATCGAAACTTTTTCAAGGTGAAAAATGGGGGTTCAAGTCTTTGATCTCTCTTCGATTATTTAGGTGCGGTTTCTCTTACTTGTGTGTGAGAAATTGGCGCCTCTCTTTTTAAAAATCAACCAACTCCTTTGTTTCGTGGGCGTACCACGAACTACGACTGCTCTGATTCTTTATTCTCGTCCGAGTAAAGATACGTAGGCACAAGGTTGCGATAATCTTGGTGAGCTACCTTTTTCTTTTTCCACCTTTTCTACCTTTTTCTTTTTTTCCCCCGTTTGTGTCTACCTTTTTCTTTTTCCCCTGTTTGTGTCCACACTTTTTCTTTTTTCCCCATTTGCGTCCCCAATACCATTCTTTTTCCGTCAAACCCCGTAGTCGAACTACAATTGCTCTGATTCCTCATTCTCGTCCGAATGAGCATACGTAGGCCCGAGGTCGCGATGATCTTGCCGAGCACTCTATCCTTAAACCACCTATTTCCCCTTAGTATCTTTTCCTTTCATCTTCACCTTTACACATTTATTTTAGAGAAGAAAATGAACAAACTTAGCTAACGAGTATCGCGATTCGAATCAAGAGGTTCCCGTTGAGTACAACGGACGTGAGGGGGTGCGCGTACCTTCCCCTCACGTAACCGACTCCCGAACCCAGAATGTGGTTGCGACGACCATGTTCTTATCTGCTCCTTAAAGGTTTTCTCGATATTTTCCTTTCCCTCTTTTGGGATAAATAAAGTTCGGTGGCGACTCTGTCGAACCGTTTTTCGCACCTTTCGCGCGAGGGTCGTGTCTTCGATGAATTTTCAAGGTGCGACAGATGGCGACTCTGCTGGGGATTATTTGCTCCATGCAAGAGAGAGTCGAGCCTATCTTGATTCGAATCGCTAGCTCTTTAGCTTTGTTTATCCTCTTTAGCTTTGTTTATCTTTTTCTTCTCGTTCGCTTATGTACTTGCTTTCCTATTTCCTTATTCGTGTTACATTTTGTAACATTGTTGGGTTGTTCTGATATTGGGAACTTTGTGAGATGGCTCTACACCCGAGTCTGAGTATAACCCTAGGATTAGGATGGTGGTTGTGTAGTGTAGGCTTGCGTGGTCTCTTCCGCGTGAGTTGAAGCGAAAACCACCGCTTGGAGTAGATTCCCTTGGAGATATTATTGTTATGGTGAAACTTTGCCATGATCGTAATACTTTCGAGGTGGATCGTCGATCCCAAGGACCATTAACCCAATTTACCCATGGTGGTTGGTAGTGTTAATTCTATGTGAGTTAATGCGAATGCCCCAATCAGATGAGATTCCTCGAATGTATTACTTCCTGACAGTAATATTTTTGACCTCGATCTAGGATTCTGAGAACCCTATTTAGAACCCGTGTGTCGACGGTTGTGTAGTGGGCGCCTCCGAGGAATCTTTCTCCTGGGGAAGAAACGAAGACCTCACCTAGACGAGATTGTTTCGAGGATATTATAGTCAGATGTCTCTTCATCTTGGTTATAATGTTTTCGAAATATATCCATAACTCTAGGCACCTCCCCATTTTAGAAACCTACATGTGGTTTTCTTGATCCTAGCAGTGGTTCTTGACCCGTTTCTCCAGCCAACCTCAGAATTGTTTTAAGCTGTTTGATTCTGCGATCCTGGATCTTGCATCTTGCATCTTGCATTTCATCTCATATCATTGCATTGCATTGCATCTGTTATGCATCTTGCATTGCATTTTCAACCTCAGAACCTCACTTCAACTTCCTTCCTTCTCCAGTAAATCAAGCCGATTCCTCGACACCAGTACGCAGTTCAAGCCAAGAACAGACGAATGATCAATCATATTCAACAAGACCATGCCGCCACATGCAAAGGCAGGACCATCATTGAAGGGGTTGCCGAAGATAAACAGAATAGTCTCCACCTCTGAACAAGTCATCTCGCCAATAAAGTCAAGACAAGAAAATTAGTTCCTCGAAGAAGGCATTCGTCATGCCGTCCCATCATTTTGCATCTTTGTATTTTGTCTTTGTTTGTTCAAGTACCGTTTGCTTCAAGCATTATCATTTGTATTTGGTTTTCTTAATGTAGTGATTATGCTTGTTTTGACTCAGTTATGTCGTATTCACTCATTTTTTCCATTTACTGCAAAACACTGACACACTTATCCACTTCACTCTCTTTATCATACTGTCGCTTAGCAATGATTGGAGGGGGGATGATGAAAACGAAATACCCATAATTGCAAAATGTATGCTTTCGGATAGAATCCCGCCGAGGATGTACAGGCATTGTTTCAATCCCCCTAAACACTGGAGAGACAATGAGTTAATCCCCAGTAAACCACTTCGAGCCTAGAAGTAGCAGTTTCCTTCGGATATTTGAACCTTACACTCAACCTGGGGCAGGGTAGTGTTCAGTTAATCCAACTACACACTCAAACCACAAAGCAAAATTCCACAAGACGTGACGGTTGTTCATCAATACCCATGACTTGGCAGTCATTATCCTCCAACAAAACAAAACAAAACAAAATCAAAATCAAAAGCCTGCTAAGTCAAGCACCTCAAAGGAGACTTAGGCAAAAATCAAGGCAATCCCGATGGATTCGACAAGCAAAATCAGTCCATGCAAAAGATAGGGATTAAAAGCAAAATCAAAAGAGGCCCCCAAATCCTCACCAAAAACAAAATAAGATTCAGTGACCACCAAATCAAAATCAAAGGGTCACAGACATCCATCAAAAACAAAATAAAGGTGACTGCCATTTCAAGCATACCTTGAACCGTCAACCCTTTGAAAAAAACATGTGCAGAATTTAATTGAACGTAGGACTGGAGAACATCACGAAGAAGGGGTGGGTACAAATCATACTTTGAGCCTTACATCCTTTGTTTCTTAAACCACGAACCAGACCACGTTACAACCCTCGAAAGACCTAATTGAGGCGAGATTTATTCTGAAAGCATACTATCGCAAGGTTGCGTAACCTGACTCCCCGTATTTGCTAATCTTCAGCATTGGTGTCATTCTACTTGCTATATCTTTCACACCATCAAAATCAGCACACGTTTGGGCTAACGGTCCATTTGTCTCACTATCACGACACTCGAATAAACGACTCTTTTTCAAAACTTGCATGAGCATTGGTTACCATTCGTGAATGTGCAATTTTAACAGCAAATCAGTGCTAGACATTTAAGACAATTCTAACAAGGGGCAATCGAAGAGGAACTTGAACTTTCAGTGGTGCCGACCGAAGCAAGACTCCCTCAAAACCCTCAGGCTGGGGCAAATCTTTCGGCAGCTCAATCAGGGGCAAGCCACCTCAAAGCACATCAAAGTTCATCTTCCAAAGATCAGACTGCTTCAGAGCTGGTTAATCAGGGGCAGATCATTACCATGTTCAGACTGGGGCAAGCCTTGTTGGATAAGCATACCTTGCCAGACATTAGCAATCAACAAATTCAGAGCAAAGGCATGACATTCATGAGTTGATCACGTCGCTACGCTCATTTTAAAGTCATCCTGATCATCAAGCACAGAGTCGTGGTCTTTTCAGAAACGATTTATTATCAAGTGATTAAACTTGAGGCTTCAAGAACATCTTCGTCCGCTTCAATCATGGCGTCTTCAAAGAACTGAGTGTCGAGGAAGTCAAATCCCTCCCACTGCCCAAAATTCCAATCCTCATTGGCAACTACGAAAAGTCCACCATGCTGGCACCACCTCCAAACTTATCCAATCACCCATCTGCAGTCATATGCATCATACGCATCATATGCATCGCATTCAGCATCTTGTGCATCATATGCATACCAAAAACCAAGCATACTTCCCCAGCACTTGCATCTCCGCGCGTCAGCATTTGTATTTGCATTTCCATTCAACATGAAGCATCATCAAGCACTCATATATGCATAAGTCAAGATCCGGGATCAATTTCAAGATTTTCAAGACGATCTTCAGCCCATCCAGGGGCATTATCTTCAACAAATCTGTGAGCGTTCCTCACGAAGCTTTCAACCTTTTTGTTGAGCAAGTTAAGCAAGACAATCTCCAGCCCAGGCAGGGGCATTTTCATCAAATCCGTGGGCGTTCCTCACAAAGTTGGTTCAACCCTTTTGTGGACCAAAATCAAGACAAGAGTTCAAGCAATCCTCAGCCCAGCCAGGGGCACTTTCTTCAAGTTCATGGGCATTCCTCATGAAGTTATTCAACTTTTTGTTGGTAAAGTTGTGATCTCCAAGCAAGTCAGTGGGCGTTCCTCATTGAGTTGTGTTCCACAACCTTTTCTGATGTGGTCATCATCCCCATCCCAACCAATAAATATTCCTTCGAGTCAGTGGGCGTTCCTCATTGAATTTCTTCATGGTCAAACTATGACTGCTCTGATTCTTTATTCTCGTCTGAGGAAAGATACGTAGGCACAAGATTGCGTAGATCTTGGCGGGTTACCTGCTCTTTTTTTTGCTATTTACCTTTTCTTTTTTTGGCGGGTTACACTTTTCTTTTTTCGTTGTTTACTTTTTCCTTTTTTTCGCTGTTTACCTTATCCATTTTTCCATCGTCTCCCTTTCCTTTTCGTGGGCTCTCCTCATTGAATTCTTTACTTCAACCTTTTGTTGATGTCTCCAAATAAATCTCATCAAACTTGACCTTTTGTCAATTGCCTTACTATCATCCTTTTGGTGATAGCCTAACCCAATCAATTCTATTTAACCTTCATCCTTTTGGTGTTGGTCCTCACAAATAAGAAGTTCCTGTCATCCTTTTGGTAGTAGTAGCTTGTTTTGATCCGTCATCCTTTTGGTGTCGCCGATCCGTAAACCCTTGGTCTGTGTGTCATCCTTTTGGGGAGTGACAGCCTTTGTGTGTGTGCCCTACTATCCTTTTGGTAGTAGCAGGCTGTGTTGTGTGCCCTACTATCCTTTTGGTAGTAGCAGGCTGTGTTGTGTGCCCTATTATCCTTTTGGTAATAGCAGGCTGTGTTGTGTGCCCTATTATCTTTTGGTAATAGCAGGCTGTGTTGTGTGCCATACTATCTTTTTGGTAGTAGCAGGCTGTGTGTGTGCCCTATTATCCTTTTGGTAATAGCAGGCTGTGTTGTGTGCCCTATTATCCCTTTGGTAATAGCAGGCTTTGACCTCATTTTCCATCCTTTTGGTGGAAGGGTCTATGTGCGTGTGCGCCCTATTATCTCATCGGTAATAGCAGGCGTTGACCTCATTTTCCATCCTTTTGGTGGAAGGGTCTGTGTGCGTGTGTGCCCTATTATCTCGTCGGTAATAGCAGGCTTTGACCTCGTTTTCCATCCTTTTGGTGGAAGGGTCTGTGTGTGTGTGCCCTATTATCCTTTTGGTAATAGCAGGCTGTGTTGTATGCCCTATTATCCTTTTGGTAATAGCAGGCTGTGTTGTGTGCCCTATTACTTCGTCGGTAATAGCAGGTTGTGTGTGTGCCCTATTATCCTTTTGGTAATAGTAGGCTGTGTTGTGTGCCCTATTACTTCGTCGGTAATAGCAGGTCGTGTCGTGTGCCCTACTATCCTTTTGGTAGTAGCAGGCCGTGTCGTGTGCCCTACTATCCTTTTGGTAGTAGCAGGCTATGTGTTGTGTGCCCTATTACTTCGTCGGTAATAGCAGGCTGAGTGTGTGCCCTACTATCCTTTTGGTAGTAGCAGGCTGTGTGTTGTGTGCCCTATTACTTCGTCGGTAATAGCAGGCTGTGTGTGTGCCCTATTATCCTTTTGATAATAGCAGGCTGTGTTGTGTGCCCTATTACTTCGTCGGTAATAGTGCACTTTGACCTCATTTTCATCCTTTTGGTGGAAGGGTATGTGTGCGTGTGTGCCCTATTACTTCGTCGGTAATAGCAGGCGTTGACCTCATTTTCCATCCTTTTGGTGGAAGGGTTCGTGTGTGTGTGTTCACTATCATCCTTTTGGTGATAGGCCTGTCATCCTTTGGGTGTCAGATTTATTCAGTTATCCCAACTTCTCAATCCTTTTCTTTCTTTCAGACAAATTTGTGGTCTTCTTCATATCTAATTGTCTTATACCTCGAAAGACCGAACGTCGTAGCAGTTCATCTTATTCAGTTTAAGCCAATTAGATAGGGGCATCTGTCATACCCCAAATTTGTCCTACCTGTATAATTTTCATTTGTATTATCCATCCACTAGCCATTATTCGGAAAAATCCAAAAAATATGTTGTCTTCAACTTTAGCCATTTCCACTTTCCAAATCCATTTAATATCCATATTCATCTCCACTTTCTATCTCTCACTAATTTCCATCAATTAAACCATAGCCACTTTTAATATTCGTTTCAAAAAACACTTTTTATCCATTAAACCCGTTGGTTATCCATTTCCTCCACAAACCATTTCCATTTTTTTTAAAACCCATTTTTCTAAAAAAAAAAACCATTTCACATATCCATTTTACAAATCCATTGTCCATCCATAATCCATTTCATTATCTATCATTAAGCCATTTCTCTTTTTATCTATTTTTTTTTTAATATCCACAAATCCATAAAAAATCCATTTTTTATTCATTTATCCAATTAAATCCATTTGTCCATTCTAAACTTTATCCAATTCATTGCAATTATCCAATTATCCATTTCATGATCCAATTTATTTCAATCCATATTACTACCATTTCAAAATCACAAAAATACATTTTTATGTCCAAACCCATCACCATTTATAATTCCATAGCCCAAGCCCATTACATTTGAATTATTTCCTTCAAATCCATCACACCTTGTACAAAATTGCAAAATATAAAATAAAGGCCATTGAAAGTTAATTTTTTTTATTTACAACAAAAAGAATTCAAAGACAATGGGAGCATAGTTTGCGGCCCAACCTGTACAATTCACAAGAACCATTTACAACACACCCAAACAACCTTCGACCAATTTCTTCCACCCACCTCCACCAAACAACGCACCACTCTTTCCTCCATCAATGATTCGCCCGAGCCATCCATACAACACGGCCTGCATAAACCAAGCCACACACAATGCATTGCACACAACTTTTCCAGCCAATTCACACAACTCAATACACATCCTGCAAAACCAAAACCGTACGAGCAACATACAATACCACTACGTGAAAACCTGCCTCAAGCCACAAAAGCTACACACGAATTGTACTACAATTCCACAAAAATCATTTCACAAAACCATTTCAAAACGTGATGCACCCTCACCACAAATTCCAGCTCACATTCTCATTCTCTTCCATTTCTACCCTCATATTCTCCTATAAATGGAACCCTTCCTCACTCTCAGGAGGGAGCTCTAGCCGCCAAACCCGTCTTCTTCATTCTCCAATCCACCCTTCACCATATCTTCATCTCCTCAAAACCGACCTCCTTCAACCTTAAATCCAACCCAACTTTCTCAGAATCTTCTTCACCAAACATTCTCCCTTTTCTTCCACAACAAACCTTTTTTCAATCCACCGTATTCAAAAACACCACCAACAACAAACCGCCGTTAACTTCTTCAAACCCACAACCTTTACTCAATCCTTCAAAACCTCCTTCATCTTCAAGAACAACCTTCAATCAAAACCCATTATTTTCTTAAACTTTATAAACCATTCGCAGACCCTCCTTCAACACAATAACCGTTACTCACCACGAACCTCAAATCACTCCCTTTCAACATAAACCCACTTCATAAACTCATTCCAAACGAAAATCAGAAAACAGAAACGGAGAAGAAGAGAACCGGAAGAAACAAACCCAAATCATCAAAACTGAAACAGAATCGGAAAGACCAAAATCAAGTATAGAACCAGATACGAACCTGAAGGATTGAAACAGAACCCCACGCCTGAGACAGAGGATTTGAGACGGAAACGAACGAGAGAAATTCTTAGAAGGTTGAGCGCGATGATGACGTTTTTACTTTCCTCTTGTTCATGACTCGTTTAGCTTGTGCGTTTTATTTTTTGCGAAGATCTTCGATTTTCCTTTCTGACCGTGTTTGGATGGTAGCAGTTTTTTTTTCCTTTGAGCTGTTTGGTTTTTTTTTCCTCACAAAGACCTAATGAAGGTGGCTTTTGTTGACTCCTTTTAACACACGGCGTTGAATAGTGTTGGTCCGGGCCAACTCCTTTTGAGTCCACTTCATGTCATTCTTCTGGTCCGTGTGGTTTTTTTTAGAGAATGGGTGATGGGCTTAAAGCCCAAGTGATCCCACCTCCTTCTCTATTTTAATTTCAATTATCATTTAATCTTTTAGTCTTAGTAATAAGCTTTGATTTAGATTCTCTTTTTAGTATTTTCTATTTTTGATTTTGTTTTCATAATCTTTGTATCACTTATTTTGTTTTTTGGGCCAATGATATAACACAACTCATGATTTATCTATTAAATCTCGATTTATTTGAGACCTACCTACTCATTTATTTATTTACAATTTATCTACCATTTATTTACAATTTATTTTTGTTCATAATGTTATTTATTAGGTCAATGAAAACATATATCGATTGATTTGTCGATTTTTCGACTAAATCTCGATAAAGGTGAGACCTTTACTATTTTTCATGTCATTTTCAATTTTTATTTTTATTTTTGTCATTTTTGGTTCATTTACATTTATTTTAGGTTGATGAAAACCAAATATCGATCGATTTATCGATTTCTCGATTAAATCTCGATAAAGGTGAGACATTTATCCTTTGTATTCATGTTCTCGGTTTTATTTCATCTTTATTGTTGCTTACATTTAGTTTAGGTCGATGAAAACCAAATATCGATCGATTTATCGAAGTTTCGATTAAATCTCGATAAAGGTGAGACCTTTATCCTTTTTATTCATGTTCTCGATTTTATTTCATCTTTATTGTTGCTTACATTTAGTTTAGGTCGATGAAAACCAAATATCGATCGATATATCGAAGTTTCGATTAAATCTCGATAAAGGTGAGACCTTTATGCCTTTATTCATATTTCCGATTTAATTTCTAATTTTCATTTCACATATTCTTTTATTTTCATTTTGGGTCAATGAAAGTCAAAAATCCGATTATCAATTTACCGATTAAATCACGATTAAGACGAGACCGATATTATATCCATATTATATCTTGTCCATTTCATATTATATTATTGTTGTACATATTATCATATTGTATCATATTCATTTTCATTTCATTTACTCACCATTTAATCGAAGACAATTAATAAATATCGAAACCCTAAAAACGAACATGAACGGACTGTGGTTATGATCATTTGCTCGACGCTTGCTCAAGGATTAGTTTAGGACACTTTCGTACACACACGGCTTCCTCTTAGGCTACCTTACAATGAGACCATTTATTTCTGTCAACACTTGTAATTTACATGTATCCCTCCCCCATTCCGATGTATGCACTTAATATTGTTTTGATCGTGGTTTGTTTACTATGAGCACCCCTAGGGACTAGCATAGGCAACCCATTTTAAAACCAAAACCTCGATTCGTCGTCGAGACATCTTTCAAACAACCTATTTTCACACCAAAGCCTCGATTCGTCGTCGAGCCATTTTCTAAACAAACCTTTTCAACCAAACTCTCGATTCGTCGTGGAGCCACTTTCAAAATCAACCTCAAGTCTTTTCAATCAAACTATTTTCATAATCAATAAACCCTTGATCCAACGTCAAGCGGATTTTCGTAATCAAAGTTCAAAAATAACTAACAATTATCGTAACTCTTTTAAGGTGAAAAATGGGGGTTCAAGTCTTTGATCTTCCTTCAATTGTTTGGGTGCGAGTTCTCTTACTCGTGTGTAAGCAATTGATGCCTCTTCCTTTAACAATCCAACCCTTTCTAAATCAACCAAGCGTATACAATAAACCCTTGATCCAACATCAAGCGGATTTTCACAAATAAACCTCAAATCAATTAACAACTATCGAAACTTTTTCAAGGTGAAAAATAGGGGTTCAAGTCTTTGATCTCTCTTCGATTGTTTAGGTGCGAGTTCTCTTACTCGTGTGTGAGCAATTGGCGCCTCTCTTTTTAAAAATCAACCAACTCCTTTGTTTCGTGGGCGTACCACGAACTGCGACTGCTCTGATTCTTTATTCTCGTCCGAGTAAAGATACGTAGGCACAAGGTTGCAATAATCTTGGCGAGCTACCTTTTTCTTTTTCCACCTTTGCTACCTTTTTCTTTTTCCCCTCGTTTGTGTCTACCTTTTTCTTTTTCCCCCGTTTGTGTCCACACTTTTTCTTTTTTCCCCATTTGCGTCCCCAATACCATTCTTTTTCTGTCAAACCCCGTAGTCGAACTACGATTGCTCTGATTCCTCATTCTCGTCCGAATAAGCATACGTAGGCCCGAGGTCGCGATGATCTTGCCGAGCACTCTATCCTTAAACCACCCATTTCCCCTTAGTATCTTTTCCTTTCATCTTCACCTTTCCGCATTTATTTTAAAGAAGAAAATGAACAAACTTAGCTAACGAGTATCGCGATTCGAATCAAGAGGTTCCCGTTGAGTACAACGGACGTGAGGGGGTGCGCGTACCTTCCCCTCACGTAACCGACTCCCGAACCCAGAGTGTGGTTGCGACGACCATGTTCTTATCCGCTTCTTAAAGGTTTTCTCAATATTTTCCTTTCCCTCTTTTGGGATAAATAAAGTTCGGTGGCGACTCTGTCAAACCGTTTTCCGCGCCTTTCGCGCGAGGGTCGTGTCTTCGATGAATTTTCGAGGTGCGACAGTAAGGTACCGCACATTTAGGTGATATACGGTACACCATAAGATATTGACTATGCTTTGGAATCTGACATTAGTATGGTGAAGCAGCGATATATCGATCGTCCTTAAGTTACATAAATATGATCGATCAAATTTTTTGTCATATAAGTCACTCTGGTGCAAAGATGGTATATTAGATATACTATTTTTACTTCGTCCTTTAATCACGTAATGATTGTTATTTCTTTGAGCGATCCGTATGCATTTGCTTTGGAATCCAACATTAGTATGGTGAAGCAATGGCATGTCGATCAATCATATTGAATTATTGATCATGGTGTTTTAAGGGTATGAAGTTGTTGCATTAGGGTTCATGATGGCATAAGGGTTGTGATATCAAAGAGGTATGTGATTAGGGTTGTGACGGCACAAAAGTTGTGCTTAAACGTTTATGGAAAGTATCAAGTGTTAACCGGCCAGCAAAACCCCCGGCTGCTATGCGTAGTATGATCATTTGTTAAAATTTAATTTGATTTATTTACTTAACATGATTTAAATTAATAATATTAAAAATGTATTTATTATTGTTCTCTTGTGGTGATCAGTTATGACCTTAGTTTTCCTTTATCTTGTTTTGGGATTTTAAAATGCGACCTGCGTGTCGTGCCTCTCTTTTAATCTCTTGATGTAACTTCTTTTCTCATCTCACTCCCTCGTATGTAAAATAAATAATCTTTGATGTAATGTAATGTTATGAAGAAATATAAGAATACAATATCAAAGGAAGATAACCTTGGAGATCTTGCTTGGAGAAGCGTATATCATTATTATGTTTAGCTTAGGTTTTCTCATTGGCTTGGGAGAACAATTGCGCTAGGGGCCATAACTGTTTCATTTTGTATGTACTCTTGATGCATGTGAGAGACGATTTATATGATAAATAAGCCGGTGAGATCAAACTAATTTAAAATTCCCTCAAAATTGAATATTAAGTTTATGTTTGCCAAGTTTTAGAACTCATCAAGACTAGTATCGAATAATGTAGGTTTTGCCTAACGCGAGGTGCATATTCTATATTGGTAAAGTGCGATGAGATAAATGTAATATCCAATTTCTAAAACAACATGTTAAACTTAACTAAATAAATTATAATAAGATTATATATGTTTAGAAGCAAGAGTTGGAAATGATCCATATGATGGATTAGAATAAGGAGTTATTCACCCAACTGAAAATATTTGAGAGTTGTATTAGATACAATTGGAAGGAGTTCCTACCCAAATAATCGAGTTTTGTGTAATCAGCCTAACGCTGACTTAAAACAAAGTGAAATATGGATCTCGATCTACCAGAAAATCTTCCAACGGGATTTTCCGAATCAAATGGTGAAGGTTATTTGGTTTGAGTAAAATAGTGGGAACATATTTAATTAATGGCCTAATTGAATATGTTGGTTTTAATTAATACTTATAATTTCACATTTTTTTTATGTAGATTACCATGACAACAAACACCTCTAAAAATATTTTGCAATCAATCCTTGATAAGGAAAAATTGTCTGGGACAAATTTTCTCGATTGACACCGAAACCTTAGGATTATCCTCAAACATGATTAAAAGTTGTATGTCTTAGAGACACCTGTTCCTGAAGAGGAGCCTCCTAGTTCTGCTCCTAAGGCTGAAAGAGATGCTTATAAGAAGCATGTCGATGATGCCAATGAAACTGCTTGCCTCATGCTGGCCACTATGAATTATGAATTGCAAAAGCGACATGAAAGCATGGAAGCGTTCGATATGATCAAACACTTGAAGATACCCTATAAAGAGCAGGTAAGGCATGAGAGATTTGAAGTTTCAAAAGCCTTTTTTTAAGGCAAGTTAGCTGAGGGAGCCCAGTAGGTCCCCATGTACTCAAGATGATTGGGTATGTGGACCACCTTGAAAAATTGGGTTTTCCCCTAAAAAAGAAGCTTGTGACTGATTTGATCTTGCACTCGTTTCCGAAGAGCTTCAGTCAATTTTTCCTTAATTTCAACATAAATGATATGGACAAAAGTCTTCCAGAGCTGCTAAGCATGCTAAGAACTGCTGAGCAGAATTTGAAGTCAAAAGGGAAGTCTATTCTGATTGTCAGTAATGGAAAGAAACAAGACAAAAGGCCCACTAAGCAGGGTGGTAAATAGAAAGGCAAGGAAGTTGCCAAACCCAAATATACTACTCATGCTTTGAAGCCTAGTGGAGGCATAACATAGGAGGGCATTTGCTTCTATTGCGGTAAGACTGAACAGTGGAAGAGAAAATGCCCAAAATACCTGGAAGATAAGAAGAATGGAGTAGAGGCTTCAACTTCAAGTATTTTTGTTATAGAAATAAATTTATCTACGTCTGCCTCATGGGTCTTGGATACGGGATGTGGTTCTCACATTTGTATTAACGTGTAGGGGCTAAAAAGGAGTATATATTTGGCAAAAGGTGAAGTTGACCTACGAGTTGGCAATGGAGCAAAGGTTGATGCTTTAGCCGTAGGAACTTATATATTGACTTTACCTAGTGGTTTAATAATTCAGTTAGAGAACTGTTATTATGTACATGCAATTAGCAGGAATATTATTTTCATTTCTTGTTTATACAAGTTTGGTTTTTCATTCATAATAAAGAACAATTGTTGCTCCATTTATTTAAATGATATATTTTATACTACTGCACAAATGACCAATGGACTATATGTACTTGATCTTGAAATGCCTATTTATAACATTAATACTAAAAGGATGAAACCTAATGAGTTAAATCCAACTTACCTTTGGTATTGTCGATTAGGCCACATAAATGAGAAACGCATTTCCAAACTCCATAAAGATTGACTCTTAGACTCTTTTAATTATGAATCATATGAGATATGCAGATCTTGTTTAATTGGAAAGATGCCAAAGTCCCCATTCACAGGAAAAGGGGAAAGGGATAATGATCATTTGGTCCTCATACATAGTGATGTATGTGGACCACTGAACATACCAGCGAGAGGAGGTTTTCAATACTTCATCACATTTACTGATGATTTCATCATATATGGTTATGTGTATTTAATGAAACAAAAATCTGAGTCCTTTGAAAAGTTCAAGGAATTCAGGAATGAAGGCTCTAAAAGATTTGACTAAATTTTGGTAAAACATGGTGTTGAACAAGATGTTCCAACATGATGAAGTCTGCTGGAAGAAAACATGTCAGACAAGATGTCCTAACTTGTAGACTCGACATCTTGGTATGTTATAACAGGTTGTTGCAGATCTGGTCCAAGATTTAAGGAGCAATCAGAACATGGATCAAGGAATAAATAAACAAATATTTTGAAGCCCATGGACAGCTGAAGATTATAAAATAAGAACCAAGACCTAGGGTAGAATAAGAATTATTATTAAGACTTTTGTGAAGTAGAAAATAAGGATTTAAGGTTTTGAGAGTCGTGTACTTTCTTGTGTTGTAAGCCACCCTTTGTATCGTTTGATACATTGTGGTAGACAGAAGTTTACAGATTAAGAAACTTCTAGGTAATGAATTATGTATTGTTCTTGGATGAAGGTTTTAAGCAAATTCAAGTGTTATTATTTGTCAAGAGTCTTGACTGAATTTTGTATTGGAATGAGTGTTTTTCAATTGAACAGTTTGATGCAGTTGCAGGAGATTGTAACTGTTAGATATCACTGATGTGATTTAGGAATTGAGATGGTGATTTCTCATATCTAGGAGTGTCTTAAGTAGAAGTTTGCACGGGTAGTGATTAGGTGAAAAGTTGTAAATAGGGGAGTTTAGCTTTGAACTAATACTATTAGTGGCTTTCATTCCTGGCTTGGTAGCCCCCAGATCTAGGTGTTGTTGTTCACCAAGCTGGGTCATCATATCTTTGTGTTATATATCTTTCTGTGTTGTTCAATTCAGTCTGCTCTCTTAATCAGAAGTTTATGTCTCGACTGATGTTGAAACATCTGTCATGACATTATTTTAACATGAAGCATTTTTTAATGTTTATGTTCTGTCCTTGTTCAATTTTTAGCAGAGATCAATGTCTTGACATCTAATAGGACATTTGTGATTTGCATGCCAGAATTTCAATTGGTATCAGAGCAGGCTTCCCGGTGTGTTTCTGGATGAGTTCTAGGGAAGATACTTCCAAGTCTTTGAACAAGGAAGGAGGTTGCATGATCAGACCATTCTTTGGTGTTGTGGGATAGGTTGTTCCAGACAAACAACTACTGATAGTTGATTAATACTTTGTAAAGATTCTCCGCTGTTGCTGATAATGATGCTTTTGTTACGCATGGTGCCTGATAAGATGTTGTGACATCTTACCTGGTGCATGTTGAAAATGGGTCGTTTTCTATAGTTGTTCTTGTCACGTCTAGCTGGGAGTAATAGACAGAATGGAGCATTATGATCTAAATTCCTCTAAAGGATCTTTCTATGTTGCTTGGGAGATAGTTTCAATCAGGGCAATAGGAGGAAAAAGGTTGAGTTGAGGTCTTGTGTATCCAATTCATAATCTATGAATTTGATAAACACTCCATGTCATGTTTAAAGTTGCCAAATATACTTGAGTTGTCTCTCAAGTCCACTCATAAAGGCACTTTTGAATGTGTTTGTTAAATAAAGTTAAAAGAGTAGATGGTCAAGTGGATGCTTCACGGATACTTGAAGTGTGACATAAGAATGTCATACCATGGAAGAGAGCCAAAAGCAATTTATTTTTGCTTGAGGATCTCCTATCAGATCTCTAGGAAGGAAGTATTTAGGAGGAATTGAATAGGTGTTCTGACATTCAGCAAAGTTGAAGCTGGAGTAATTATTGATCAATGTAAAGACATTGGATCTGTGATTCTGTTCATCCAAGGATGTTACTAGTATGATGAAGATGGTCTTATAAGGAAGTTTTGTGCCTTGAAGATTTCCTCCTAGGTTGTGCTGATTGTTTTACTTCTTGTCTTATAGCTAGAGTAGGGAGGAATGCAAATCTGAAGAATACAAAATTGGAATTTAAGATCAATTGCTCTTTGTGGCCTTAGCAAGTATTTAATTGATTATCATATTGCCTGGTGTTCAAAAAAGATGATGTCAAATTATCACACCAGAAGGTGCAACTTCAAGATCTTCATAACTTATTTCAATGATCTGTACATTGGAAAAGGAACTGATGTTCAACCAGATGTTAGAACATCTTTCCAGAAGAGTGTATGCCGAATTCTGTTGATCCAAGGAGTGAACTCCTTGGACAAAGGAGTACTGTGGCATATGCTCTGGTTGCTAAACAAATGTGTGATGACCAAATTTGTTGGGAATCTCCTTCAGATTAGTCTTGAAGAGACATTTGGTATGCATTCTAGGAAGTTTCTATGGTGGAAGTGAATATTAACTCATGATCATCTTGATGAATATTCCTTGGGTCAGTTTATTTCTGATCTAAGTGCATGGGGGTGCAAAAGGTATGATCCATTATTTCCTATAGGATTATGTGTTCTGATTCCTAGTGGAGGACTTTTAATGGCTTCTCAACCAGACTATATGGAGATCTGTCTTTGGTATGGATGATTTTATTGGGGAAAGGAACTCAATTTTCCAAATCAAGTCCTTTTAAAGATTGTTTGTTATATTGCTTAAGACACGATAGAGGTTGTTTACTCAAATTTGATTTCATAATCAAGTCTATAAGAACATGGAACTCTTGTTCTGTTGTGGTGGAAAAGCCATTATCTGGAAGTCTAAGGGTTGGATCCTCAAGATTGTCTCAGGCATGTGTGGTTTCATCAGTTAGCTAGTCAAGTCAGTTATACAATGTTCTGACATTGGACTGAACATCAGGATGCTCATGCTGTGGTCCTTTGAGTGCCTTGGAGCTGCATCATCTTGTATAGGCTGGTATCCTTAGGAGTGGTTATTATCCATCTATAAGGTTATCGCCAAAGTCTATCTCAACCTCTTTGGATCAGGGGAGTTGCTGATTGCTTGGTGTTTTCATATCTTCTTGAAGTCTCATCTAAGATGTTGGATGTGAGTGTTCTAGAGTTCTGTCTGGGGTAAGGGGATGTTAGTACTGGAAGTTTCAACTATGTTCCCTCATGATCAAGGACATGGTGGAAGGTATTCTGATTTGTCACTTATAGAGGAAGGCGATATTTGAGTGTGTTCAAAGAAGTTCCTGCTTAAGCCTGTTGCTCTAGGCTTATGATGACATCACCTGTTGAAACATTAGCCCTTGCTAGTACTAATGTACTGTGTCTTGTGTTGGACTGTGCAAGGTGGAGTTTTGTAGGAAAGGAGACTGTAGGGCAGAGGGTAATTAGACCTTGTTGAGGAGTCTGTTTAGATTGGGATGTCTGAATTTTGTGCTTCTGGGTTAAAGCTTCTTAAGGCTCGTGAGAGTTTATTCTCTTTGTGGTATTCTATCATCAGTGATGGTTTAGGATCTACTGCAGTTGTGACCTGGTGTGATTTTGATGTCATAAATGATTGTAAGTTCCTAGATTGGCTGGAATTTTGGTAAAACAAAGCATGTTCAATGTTTGATGTCATGGGCTTGATGTCACAACATTGTGCTTAACACTGGGCTGTGTTAAGTTGTTTAAGTGGATGTCTGATGTCACATGTCTAATGTTGTGACATTAGATCTGCAGAACTGATAACATCAGGTTGTGATGTAATTAGGGTACGCGTATTAGCTGGAATTGTGGAGAGTGGTTGACTCATTGGATGAGAATATCTTGGGATAGATATTTTCTGTTACATGGGAGATTTGATTGCAGGTCTGTTGGAGAATTAAAAGGTTGAAGATTTAAAAAGATTTTGGGGATAAAATCTGTTTTGAAGATTCAGTTTTAATTAACAAATCTTATCAAATATTGTGACAAGTCCAAGCCCAATTCAAGGAGCTATATAAAGCGCACAAGACCAAAGGAAAAGGTACAGAAATACAGAGAGAAGATCAAGAGCAGAGGCTGAGTGTCTTGAGTATTTTGTACGAGGTGTATAACCAGAATTCTAGGGTGAATTGCTGTGTCGTTTTCTGTCCTCTCTAAAGCTGTGAAGCAAAGAGAGTTGTGTGACTTGATCGAAGCTAGGAAGCAAGATCAAGGTTTCTCAAAGAGGTTGTTCTTTGAGTGGTTTTAGGGATTGAGTAGTGTTCTCATATCTAAGTGGTTTCTTAGGTAGAAAGTCACTAGTAGGAATTAAGATTAGGAGATTGTCAACTGGGTTGTTGAGTCTGTAATTTAATTCTACAAGTAGTGAAATTCATCCCTGGCTTGGTAGCCCCCAGACGTAGGTAGTTAGACCGAACTGGGTGAACAAATCATTGTGTTGATTTATTTACTGTTATTGTTGTCCATTGTGCAGAGTGTGTTGTTGTGACATCGCACCTTAACATCACACGTCTGATACCAGAATTTCAATTGGTATCAGAGCAGGCATCCTGTCTGTCTCTGGGTGAGATCTAGGGAAGTTACTTTCTGGTGTAAAGATGGACAAAGAGGTTGGAGGATTTGTCAACAGACTCCCTATATTGGATGGTTCCAATTATGATTATTGGAAGCCTAGGATGACCACCTTCTTGAAATCCTTGGACAGCAGGGCTTGGAAGGCCATTATTAAAGAATGGAAAGCACATGTTGTGTGTGAGAAGGATGATGCTGGTAAAGATAAAGAAGGCACCTCTAAGCTGAAGCCTGAAGAAGAATGGACCAAGGAAGAAGATGAGTTTGCCCTTGGAAATTCAAAAGCCCTAAATGCTATCTTTAATGGAGTTGACAAGAACATATTCAGGTTGATCAACTCATGTGAATCTGCTAAGGATGCATGGGATATTTTGAAGGCTACACATGAAGGATCATCTAGAGTAAAGATGTCAAGACTTCAGATTCTAACATCTAAGTTTGACAGTCTGAAGATGAAGGAAGATGAGACTATCCATGACTTCCATATGAGTGTTCTTGAGCTGGCCAATGCATCCAGTGCTCTTGGAGAAAAGATGTCAGAAGAAAAGCTTGTAAGGAAGATCCTTAGGTCCCTTCCTAAGAGGTACAAGATGAAGGTGACTGCGATTGAAGAAGCTCAAGACATCAGCAAGATGAGGGTTGATGAGCTCATTGGATCTCTTCAAACTTTTGAGCTTGGTTTGAATGAGGAAGAACCAGAAAAGAAGCCCAAAAGTATAGCTTTGGTCTCCACTCCTGCAGAAGCTAAGAAAGTTATAGATGATGATTCTCAGGAAGATCTGTCTCAAGCCATTGTTATGTTGGGAAGACAGTTCAACAAGGTGTTCAAGAGGATGAACAATAACTCCAGGCCCAATGTCAAGGACATCTCTCCTGACATCAGCAAGTCAAAGGAGTAGGATGAAACTGCCCAAGATAAAGGAGTTCAGTGCTTTGAATGTGAAGGGTATGGACATGTCAAGAAAGAGTGTCCCACATTCTTGAAGAAGCAGAAGAAGAGCATGACAGTTTCCTGGTCTGACTCTGATAGTGAAAGTGAAAGTGAGTCAGCAAAGCATGTTACAGCTTTGACAGGAATTGTTGAATCTGATGATGATAGTGATGGAGAAGTCACTTATGATGAGCTAGCTTCAACCTACAAAGAGATGTGCTTAAAGAGTGTTGAAATATGTCAACAGAAGAAACAGATTGCTCAGCTAGAGAATGACAAAGCTGAATTGGAGAAAGAAGTCTTATGTGTCAAAGCTCATCTTAATCATATGACTAAATCTGTTAGAATGTTGAACAGTGGGACAGCCACTCTTGACAAGATACTACAGTCAGAAAAAGTTGCTGGAGACAAAGCTGGGATAGGTTATGTGGCTGAGGATAAGGGAACTTCAGAAGCAAGTACTTCAGGTTCAAAGAAGGAAGTGTCACAACCTTTGTCTCAACATCAGCCAAAGAAGCATGATCCTACACCTAAGAAAGCTGATGTTTCACAACCTAAGAAGATTGAGAAGAAGACTGGTCCTAATCAGAAGAGAAAGCAGCCACAAGGAGCTAGTCAGTATATGCCCCCACAATACCACAAGAGCATGTAAGCTGCTCAGTTCAAACAACACATGTCACATCAGGTGTCTCAACATCAGGGGTATGGTTACACCAATGCTGTTCCTCATATCTATGGAAGAAGAAAGCCACACCATCATGGGAGACAATCTAGGAAACAACATTCTCAGCCTCCTTATGGAAGAAGATACCAGCATAATAGAAGGCAGGCCAGTTATGGTAGGAGGAGACCATATTATGGATGACAGCCTAAGCAATCTCATCATGGCAGAAGATTCAGAGATGAAAGGGTGAGATGCTTTTATTGTGGAAGGTTTGGACATATGCAGTACTCTTGCTACAAGCTGCATGGATACCCTCAGCCTCAAAATAGATGGAGAGAGTACAGGCCCAAAGTTGTTAAACAATGGGTACCTAAGGAGAAGGTGAAGTGCTTATTGGCTCACATGGCTGACAAAGAGTTTAAAGAAGGAACATGGTATTTTGACAGTGGGTGTTCCAAACACATGTCTGGATGTAGATCCATGTTTGCTGAATTTAGCCCTTGCCCCTCTCTTGAAGTTATTTTTGGTAAGGGGAATAAAGGAGTTGTTGAAGGTATTGGAAAAGTACAAGGACCTGGACTTGACAATGTCTATCTTGTCAATGGTTTGAATGCAAATCTGATAAGCATCAGCCAATTATGTGATGATGGTTACTTAGTCAGCTATACCAAAGATAAATGTGTTGTAACTAATGAGAAGGGTGAGGCTGTAATGACTGGGGCAAGATCTAAAGACAATTGCTATCAGTGGATTCCTTAAACTGAAAGCTAGTCTGGTGATGATGAAGTCAATGATGTAACATTAGATGGTGACATCAAGTGTGAAAGTATGGTGAAAAGTCAATCTGGGTTAATGACTTATGGTGCTAGTACTCCTAAGATTGATGATGTGTTAAAAGCCAACTTGAGTAGTTAGTTATATGAGCAAGATGAAGGAGTCAACAATGCTGATGGAAGGATCAAAAGCTGTGACCTTAGGAAGTGTTGGGAGCTGAATACTTGCAAGGCCAAGAAAGATGACAACCTGACTAATGACTCCTATAGTTCAGAAGAAAAATTTCACAAGTTGACAATCCTTAGGTTGGTAGATGCAGATGCTAGAGCTGATGTTAAAACATCTCAAGTCAAGAAAGGTACTTCTAGCCTTAAAATAAAGAAGAGTGATGATGAACTAATTGCAAAAGTGGTTCATAGGGTTGCTAAACGACTGAAATCAAGGAAGAGGAAAGCTATTAAGTCACCTCCAAAGATGAGAACTGATAAGCAGAAGATCTATGTGGATGATACTACAAAATCCAGGAGTAAAGTGTTTATTTCTTCCAGAAATAGGAAGATCAGAGATAAGTATGATGAAAATGTCCAGGATATCTCTCAAATAAAGGAAGTCGTTGGTGTTAGAACTTCTGAGAAAATTCAAAAGGCCATACTAGATCACATTCCTGTGCTTTTCATAAAATGGTGGAAGTATGGTCTGGAAAAAGAATTTGGTATAGATACTCTGGATATGGTTGAGTTTGCTAGGAGATGGTTCAGAGAGGGTGTGGGAACTTATGGTATTCAGGTGTGTATGAATAAGTTGCTCTGACTGTGTTTTATTAGGAGCTTCTTGAAGGACTTCTTTGTGCTATGAGTCCTTGGAATGGTGATGAGAAGCTGATGTCCCAAAAGATGTTATATCATCATGTTTGCTGGTGGTTATATCTGGAAGATGATTAAGATTGGACATGTGGAGTTGGATGCTCTAGAATTTTTGGTCAGAAGAGGTGGAGATTAGGGTCAAGTGTTTAGTAGCTTGTTCTGGCAAAGCATGACTACTGTCTTTGAAGACTTCACCAGCTTTAACAACTATTGGTGGATGTAAGGATGGAGGAATTGTGATCTCTTGAAGAGACTGGATCTCAGTAAAGCTTATAAGTAAGCTGAGAATCTGTGGAGGTTGTGACACAGTGTTGAGTTTGGAGCATATGTAATACCCTGGTGTCAAGAGTGTCAAGAGTGTCCTTGGTAAAGGATGTCCTTGTTCTGGATCTGAAGCTTGGTGCTTACATTATACCTAAGGAGCGTCTACATAGTCATACGGGAGAATGATGAAGTAGAAAGTCTGCCTTGGATGGAGAATGTAGAGAAGACTGAAGTAGATCAGGTATTGATTGATTGGAAGTCTGAAGAGTATGATAGGGAATGACTGTATGTGAAAAAAAGAGACAGTGGTACCGAAATGAATGTGCTCAGCAAGTGTTCATATTCATCTAGAGCATTTGACAGAGGGAGTATTTGTCTATGGATTTTGCAACAAAGGTGCATTTATTGTGAAGATTGCATGCTAATCAAGCTTGTGGAGATCGGTTGCCTCTTATGAGGATATAATGTCAGATAGCATGTTATGACATTAGGCTGTTGGATGACATGTTGGTGTGGACATGAATGGTTCTAGTCATGTGAAGCTAATTGTTTGAATCATGGCCTTGAATAGTGTTATTCTAAGGTGTCATAGGACTTACATGTTAAGGTTTGTCCAATTGTGGCTAAAAAGGGGGAGAAGTAGCCAAAGAAAGAAAGCCAAAAGTGCAAATCAAAAGGGTTGTTGTCAAAGGAATTTGGTTGCTATGCTGGCCTTTGTATTAAGGGGGAGTTTAGACTGAGCTGCCAGTGAAGATATCATAGCATTTGAAGAGTGCAGCCATTGTGAGCTACTGAACAGTTGTGATGCTGGTTCATGTCTTTGAGGGGGAGCACCAATTGGCTGTTGTCAATAATGAAGATGGTGCTGCAGCAGATCAAGTGATGAAGATTGTCAAACTGCTGCTGATGAAGATTTCAAATTACTGAAGATTTTCCGTTGCTGAAGTCTCTGAGGGTTCAGAGGGTGTTTTAGCCAAAATTAGCCAAAGGGGGAGATTGTAAGTTCCTAGATTGGCTGGAATTTTGGTAAAACAAAGCATGTTCAATGTTTGATGTCATGGGCTTGATGTCACAACATTGTGCTTAACACTGGGCTGTGTTAAGTTGTTTAAGTGGATGTCTGATGTCACATGTCTAATGTTGTGACATTAGATCTGCAGAACTGATAACATCAGGTTGTGATGTAATTAGGGTACGCGTATTAGCTGGAATTGTGGAGAGTGGTTGACTCATTGGATGAGAATATCTTGGGATAGATATTTTCTGTTACATGGGAGATTTGATTGCAGGTCTGTTGGAGAATTAAAAGGTTGAAGATTTAAAAAGATTTTGGGGATAAAATCTGTTTTGAAGATTCAGTTTTAATTAACAAATCTTATCAAATATTGTGACAAGTCCAAGCCCAATTCAAGGAGCTATATAAAGCGCACAAGACCAAAGGAAAAGGTACAGAAATACAGAGAGAAGATCAAGAGCAGAGGCTGAGTGTCTTGAGTATTTTGTACGAGGTGTATAACCAGAATTCTAGGGTGAATTGCTGTGTCGTTTTTTGTCCTCTCTAAAGCTGTGAAGCAAAGAGAGTTGTGTGACTTGATCAAAGCTAGGAAGCAAGATCAAGGTTTCTCAAAGAGGTTGTTCTTTGAGTGGTTTTAGGGATTGAGTAGTGTTCTCATATCTAAGTGGTTTCTTAGGTAGAAAGTCACTAGTAGGAATTAAGATTAGGAGATTGTCAACTGGGTTGTTGAGTCTGTAATTTAATTCTACAAGTAGTGAAATTCATCCCTGGCTTGGTAGCCCCCAGACGTAGGT
The DNA here is from genome assembly GCA_022829125.1 of Lathyrus tuberosus. Classification (NCBI taxonomy): domain Eukaryota; kingdom Viridiplantae; phylum Streptophyta; class Magnoliopsida; order Fabales; family Fabaceae; genus Lathyrus; species Lathyrus tuberosus. The sequence goes on from JALAZF010000212.1 coordinate 8,095,412, forward strand.
AGTTAGACCGAACTGGGTGAACAAATCATTGTGTTGATTTATTTACTGTTATTGCTGTCCATTGTGCAGAGTGTGTTGTTGTGACATCGCACCTTAACATCACACGTCTGATACCAGAATTTCAATGATGTTAGAACATCATCCCTTGTACTGGTTATTCTTGAAGGATGCTTGTGTTTGTCTTTCAGCTTTGGAGCTGTTTCTATTCCTTGTTGAGAATGGTGTATAGCTACTGTCAAGACTGTGTGGAGTATGGTGATAGGTTCTGCTGGAAGTATCATTATAAAAATTGTATCAAGCTGAAGTTGTATCTCTCTTCTTATGGAGAAGGGGTCTGGTGTCTTCCAAGTGTGGATGACATTCTATCTAACCAAGAAGCTAAGAGAACTTGTATGTATCTCTCTGGGATGTGAGCATTCAGGGCTTGATTGGATTTATTCTCAAGAGCAGGGATGTCTATGGATGTAAAATTCAAGAGGAATTTGTACAGTGTATGGATGTGTTCAGGGGGAGAGTGATCAATGGTATTATTTGGTCTCAATCCAAAATTCTTTAGTTATGATACAAGGAGTGTAATCCTGGTATTTACTCACTGATGAGCATGAAGATGTTCATAGGATTCATGCGAGGTTATGATGTCAGGCAAGGTGTATTGAGATTGTGGTGTGTTGATCTTATGGCTTAGTCAGTTCTACATGGAAGGTTGAGCTGCTAAGGCTACTGAATGATATTAACTATGTTCTTAATTCTTAGGAGAGACCTGAGAAATAAGATTGGATATTGTCTAGGAGAATTTATTTTTCTCTGCAGAATGAGATAAGGCTCATGGGAGTCTTTGTTGTTAACTGGGAGATGTTAGGAGGAATGTCATAACATCTTGGTCAGTTACTTTTACTTCTGGTTGAAAGGAGTATTCTCGGGGGTCATTGGAAGGCATTGTGACTGTGTTTCAGAGTTTACAAGATGGAATTGACAAAATATGACCAGGTGTCATGACATTGTTTAGGACTTGTGGTTGTTTCCAAGTTGCTTTCTTCGGACGATATTCCTTGGACAATGGAGAGCGTGCCTAAGAGAAGGCGTGTTAAACATGTGTCTTGGTACATGCACATTCCTTGGACGGTTTCCCTAAGGTTGAAACAGTCAAATCCTAGTTGGGCATTGCACAGTAACTTATGTTGAAGTTACCTACCTAAATTTATTTCTTCATTGATTTGTTCTTCGGTAACTTCTATGGACCGTTAATTTCTAAAGAAACTGCTTGGGTATTTTAAGGGGGTCGTTGCTTCTTGATTCTCAGGTTGTGTTTCTTTTGTTGTGTTGTGTCTTCATGGATTTTGTCCGGGTTTGGGTAAGTTCCATGTGGATCTGGAACTGTGTTGGTTACTTTTGCCAATTTTTGGTTAAAAGGGGGGAGAATGGGTGTGTATTCATCTCAGTTGTGTGTTGGTCCTTACATCACATAACTTATATCCTTTTTGGTGTGAAGTTCATTCTTGTAGTTGTTGTGCAAGGATGTTGGATGGGATGTTCTAACATCCTGTCTGAGTCTCAGTTTCATTTCTGAGTCTTTCTTTTGTGTCTTGTGATCTGAGTTATAAACACAATTGTGTCTTGTGTTCTGAGTTACCCGGAGTAGCAGGTTGCTCCCCTGAGTCCTCATCAGGAGGATTCAGGTTGATGTTTGGTTGCTCTGGGGAAACCTCTTTGGTTCTGGGTTTGAGGAGGAGTTGTGTGCATCTTCTTCTTCATGTACACCAGGTCAAAGGGTACACGACATTCAAAAGGTGTGGAACACCGTGTAAACCAGTCTTACAACTGGATAAGAAGAATGAAAGCTTCCAAGAGTTATCACAGGGTGACTGAAATGAATTCAGGACTTTCTATTCCCTCTCTCCTTAGCATGCTTGGTTTATTGTGCAAAAGGTGTTTTAGCCAAAATTTATCAAAAGGGGGAGATTGGAGGCTCTAAAAGATTTGACTAAATTTTGGTAAAACATGGTGTTGAACAAGATGTTCCAACATGATGAAGTCTGCTGGAAGAAGACATGTCAGACAAGATGTTCTAGATTTTGGACTCGACATCTTGGTCTGTTATAACAGGTTGTTGCAGATCTGGTCCAAGATTTAAGGAGCAATTGGAACATGGATCAAGGAATAAATAAACAGATATTTCGAATACCATGGACAGCTGAAGATTATAAAAGGAAGACCAAGACCTAGGGTAGAATAAGAATTCATATTAAGATTTTTGTAAAGTAGAAAATAAGGATTTAGGGTTTTGAGAGTCGTGTACTTTCTTGTGTTGTAAGTCACCCTTTGTATCGTTTGATACATTGTGGTAGACATAAGCTTACAGATTTAGAAACCTGTAGGTAATGAATTGTGTATTGTTATTGGATGAAGCTTTTAAGCAAATTCAAGTCTTATTGTTAGTCAAGAGTCTTGACTGAATTTTGTATTGGAATGAGTGTCTTTCAATTGAACAGTTTGATGCACTTGCAGGAGATTGTAACTGTTAGATATCACTGATGTGATTTAGGAATTGAGATGATGATTTCTCATATCTAGGAGTGTCTTAGGTAGAATTTTGCACGGGTAGTGATTATGTGAAAAGTTGTAAACGGGGGAGTTTAGCTTTGAACTAATACTATTAGTTGATATCATTCCTGACTTGGTAGCTCCCAGATGTAGGTGTTGTTGTTCACCGAACTGGGTCATCATATCTTTGTGTTATTTATCTTTCTGTGTTGTTCAATTCAGTTTGCTCTGTTGATCAGAAGTTTATGTCTTGACTGATGTTGAAACATCTGTCACGACATTATTTTAGCCTGAAGCGTTTTTTAATGTTTCTGTTCTATCCTTGTTCAGTTTTTTAGCAGAGATCAATGTCTTGACATCTAATAGAACATATGTGATCTGCATGCCAAAATTTCAATGAATGAAGTACAAAACCAACTAGGTAAAAAATTTAAAACTTTTCGATCAGATCGAGGCGTTGAATATTTAAGCTTAGAGTTTGATGACCATCTAAAAGAGTGTGGGATTCTATCCCAACTCACACCTTTTGGAACACCACATTGGAATGGAGTATCTGAGAGAAGAAATCGAACCTTGTTAGACATGGTCTGATCCATGATGAGTCACGCCGATCTTCCAAACTCCTTTTGGGGACATGCATTACTGGCAGCAGCTTACACACTTAACCGTATTCCATTCAAAAAGGTTGAGAAGACACTATATGAGATATGGAGTGGTAAGAAATCACATATGTCTTACATAAAGATTTGGGGTTGTAAAGATTATGTGAAACGACAAATTTCAACTAAGCTTGAGCCCAAATCTGATAAATGCTTTTTTGTGGGGTATCCTAAAGAAACAAGAAAGTAATACTTCTACAATCCTTTCAAGGGCAAAGTTTTTTTCGCTTGAACTGGAGTTTTCTTGGAAAAAGACTTTATTTCCAAAGGAATTAGTGGGAGGAAAGTAAGCATTGATACACCTACCAAGAGGCCACAAGTAGTTGTGGAAGAGCAACTTGCTCAAGTAAAACAAGACCAACGTAGGTCGAGCAGGATGCGTCACCAACCAAAGAGATATGGATATCTCGTAACTGATCAAGGTGATGTATTACTCATGGATCAATATGAGCCTGTAACCTACCAAGAGGCCATAACTAGTCCCGAGTCTGAAGAGTGGCTAGAAGCCATGAAATCTGAAATGGATTCCATTGAACCTTGGTAGAGCCTCTTATAGGAGTTAATCCTATAGGATGCAAGTGGGTCTTCAAAAAGAAGGCTGACATGGATGGTAAGGTACATACCTATAAGGCAAGACTGGTTGCTAACGGCTATAAACAAATTCAGGGGGGGTAGACTATGATGAAACCTTTTCACCAGTTGCAGCGCTTAAATCTGTTCGGATTTTACTTGTTATCGTTGCATATCATGATTATGAAATATGGAAGATCAATGTCAAGAATGCTTTCCTTAATGGGAATCTTCTCGAGGATGTGTACATGACACAACCTGAAGGGTTTGACATACCAAAAGAAGCCCAAAATATATGCAAGTTACAGCGATCAATCTATAGATTGAAGCAAGCTTCCAGAAGCTGGAATCTTCACTTTGATAAAACTGCAAAACAATATGGATTCATAAAGTATGAAAATGAGCCATGTTTCTACAAGAAGGTTAGTGGGAGCATGATCGTCTTCCTAGTATTATATGTAGATGACATATTACTCATTGAAAACAATGTCCCTACCTTGCAACATGTGAAAAATTGGTTAGGGAAATGCTTTTCTATGAAAGACCTTGGTGAAGTAGCCTATATATTATGAATTAGGATCTATAGAGATAGATCACAAAAACTGCTTGGCCTAAGTCAGAGTACATACATAGACAAAGTGCTGAGACACTTTAATATGCATGATTCCAAGAAAGGATTCATACCTATGCAACATGGAATGTGTCTATAAAAAACACAATCCCCTTTAACTAAGAAAGAAAAGGGACCGTATGAATAAGATTCCATATGAATCTGCAATAAGATCATTCATGTATGCCATGTTATGTACTCGACCAGATGTCTCGTATGCTTTAAGTGTAACGAGTAGGTACCAATCATCTCTATAGAGGAGATGTCTCTTCTATTTCCCACAACATAAATCAAACTTTTCAAACTTTTTTCCATTTAAGTGATGTAAGTGGAACACTTGTTGATTCAAAATCCAAGCTGGAGTCCTTCTCTTATTATGGTACAAAAACACTTCTTTCATTTAAGTGATATAGTGACACACTTGTTGATTATATATCCAAGTCTAGATCCTTCTCTTAATATGCAAAGACTCATTTAAAGGAAGATGTGACATTACTCTGGATTTCTACATCCAAGTTTAAAGTTTTTTCCCTTATTATCTTCATTCTAAAAATGTTTGTGGTGTATAGGTGAGATATCTCCCTTAAGATGACAACTTGTCTCTTCTCTAAAACCCAACAAACCCAATTCCGCCAATTAGTAGGTGGAACTACGAACGCTCTGATTTCTTAACTTCCTTTTGAGAATACGTAGGCATAAGATTGCGAGATCTTAGTGAACACAATAATAAATAAAAGCATTAGGTTCCTACCCCTTTTATCATAGTCTATCTCAACATACCATACATAAACATTTCCCACTCTCATCACTCACTTAAAACAATTAACAAATTCCCATTACACAGAAAGTAACTCAAAACAACAGTAACACAAATATACACAAGAGGTTCCTATAGGATACTATAGATACTTAGGGTGCTAATACCTCCCATTTGTATAACCAATCCCGATTCCCGATCTCTCAAGTGCATTATTTTGCATTGCACTCACTCACGGGTTTATTCAGATTTTTCCCCTTCCCTCCTTTGGGATTGTTAGTTTCTTGGATTGGATGGAATTTTGGTAAAACAAAGGTTGTTCAATGTTTGATGTCATATGGGTGATGTCACAACATTGAGTCTTAATACTGGGTTGTGTTAAGTGTTTAAGTTGCTTAAGTTGGATGTCTGATGTCACAAGCAATGTTGTGACATTAGATTTGCATAATTAATAACATCAGGTTTAGTGATGTTGTTAGGGTTTGCGTTTTAGCTGGAATTGTGGAGAGCAGTTAGTCTCATTGGTTGCGGATATCTTGGGATAGATATTCTTCGCTGAATAGGAGATCTGGTGAAGATTTGTAGGAGATTTAAAAGGTTGAAGATTTGAAAAGATTTTAGGAGAAAATCTGTTTTGAAGATTCAGTTTTAAATAACAAATCAAGTCAGATATTGCAGGAGTCCAAGCCCAATTCAGGTGGCTATATAAAGCGCATAAGACCAAAGGAAAAAGTACAGATTGAAGAAAAAGAGCATAGGCTGAGTGTCTTGGATATTTGTACGAATTGTGAGTGAACCATTCTAGGGTGAAGTGGTGATATGTCCTCTCTAAAGCTGTGAAGCAAAGAGAGTTGTGTTACTTGATCAAAGCTGTGAAGCAGGATCAAGGTTTCTCAAAGACGTTGTTCTTTGAAAGGTTTTAGGGATTGAGTAGTGTTCTCATATCTAAGTGGTTTCTTAGGTAGAAAGTCACTAGTAGGAATTAAGATTAGGAGATTGTCAACTGGGTTGTTGAGTCTGTAATTTAATTCTACAAGTAGTGAATTTCATCCCTGGCTTGGTAGCCCCCAGACGTAGGTAGTTAGACCGAACTGGGTGAACAATTTGGTGTGTTCTTCTACTATTTATTTTGTCCATTGTGCAGAGTGTGTTGTTGTAACATCGTGTGTGACATCGGAAGAAGATGAGCTTGCCCTTGGTAACTCTAAAGCCCTAAATGCTATCTTCAATGGAGTTGATAAGAACATCTTCAGATTGATCAACTCATGTGAAGTTGCTAAGGAAGCATGGGATATTTTGAAGGCTACACATGAAGGAACATCTAGATTTAAGATGTCAAGACTTCAGATTCTAACATCAAAGTTTGAAAGTCTGAAGATGAAGGATGATGAGACTATCCATGACTTCCACATGAGTGTTCTTGAGCTGGCCAATGCGTCTAGTGCTCTTGGAGAGAAAATGACAGAAGAAAAGCTTGTAAGGAAGATCCTTAGGTCCCTTCCTAAGAGATACAAGATGAAGGTGACTGCCATTGAAGAAGCACAAGACATCATCCAGATGAGGGTTGATGAGCTCATTGGATCTCTTCAAACATTTGAGCTTGGGTTGAATGAGAAAGAACCTGAAAAGAAACCAAAAAGTATAGTCTTGGCTTCAAATGCACAAGAAGAGAAAGGGAAGAGTACTGAATCCCAGGAGGATTTATCTCAGGCCATAGCTATGTTGGGAAGGCAATTCAACAAAGTGTTCAAGAGGATGAACAATTACTCCAGGCCTAATGACATCAGTAAGTCTAAAGAGAAGGATGAAGAGAAGACTGCTCAAGACAAGGGTGTTCAGTGCTTTGAATGTGAAGGTTATGGACATGTCAAGAAAGAATGTCCCACATTCTTGAAGAAGCAGAAGAAGGGCATGACAGTCTCCTGGTCTGACTCTGATAGTGAAAGTGAAAGTGAGTCAGCAAAGCATGTTAGAGCTTTGACAGGAACTATTGGTTCTGATGATGAGTCAAGTGATGGAGAAATAACTTTTGAGGAGTTAGAATCCACTTATAAAGAGCTTTGTCTGAAGAGTTCTGAGATTTGTCAAGAAAACAAGAGCCAAAAGAGACAGATCGCTTAGCTTTAAACTGCTAAAGCTGATCTGGAAAGTGAAGTCTTATGTGTCAAAGCTCATCTTGATCATATGACCAAATTTGTTAGGATGTTGAACAGTGGTACAGCTGCTCTTGATCAGATTCTTCAGTCAGAGAAAGCTGCTGGAGATAAATCAGGTATATGATATGTCGTTGAGGAAAAGGGTTCTACAGAAGCAAGCACTTCAGAAACAAAGAAGGAGGTGTCCCAACCAATGTCTCAACATCAAACAAAGAGACAGGATCCTACACCTGAGAAGGGTGCTTATTCACAGCCTCAGAATGTTGAGAAGAAGAATGGCCCTCATCAGAGGAAGATGCAGCCCCAAGGAGCTAGTCAGTATATGCCTCCCCAATATCACAAGAGCATGCAAGCCGTCAGGTTCAAACAGAACATGTCTCATCAGATGTCTCAACATCAGGGAAACTGGTATGGATATGAATATGGAAACAACAATGTTGTGCCTCATTACTATGGAAGAAGGAAGCCTCATCACCATAGGAGACAACCTAGGAGACAACATCCTCGGTACAGGAGAAGGCAACCGTACCATAGAAGACAGGCCAACTATGGTAGAAGGAGACATCATTACGGGTGGCAGTACCAACAGTATCATCATCCAAGTGGCAGAAGAAATAACCACTTCAGAGATGATAGAGTCAGATGCTTCTATTGTGGAAGGTTTGGACATATGCAGTACTCTTGTTTTAAACTGCAATCTGCTCCTCAAAGCAAACTGAAGGAGGCCAGGCCCAAAGTTGTTAAACAATGGGTTCCTAAGGAGAAAGTGAAGTGTCTTTTAGCCCACACTTCAGATAGACAGTTTGACAAGGATACTTGGTACTTTGACAGTGGATGTTCAAAGCATATGACTGGATCAAAAGCTAAATTGGAAGATACTATTGCTTGCTCTTCAAAAGATGTAATCTTTGGAAATGGAGATACAAGAGAGGCTACAGGAGTTGGGAGAGTAAAGTGTGGTGGTGGACCTGAACTTGACAATGTTCTGTTTGTCAATGGTTTAAATGCAAATTTGATCAGCATAAGCCAATTGTGTGATGAAGGTTACAAAGTTAACTACACCAAAGATGAGTGTGTGGTATCTGATGAGCATAATCAGGTTGTGATGAAGGGTATAAGATCCAAAGATAATTGCTATCAATGGATACCAAAAGAGGTCAGCTTATATGGTAATGTTATGATTGATGTTGTAACATCAGATGATAACATCAAGCATGAAAAAATACTGAAAGGGTAATGAGAATTAATGAATTTTGATATAAATCCTTTTAAAAATTTAAAAGGAAAGTTCGTATGGAGGGAGAAAGTCATTGATACTCAAAATCAAGTTCCTTACCTTAGACCATCATTTCCTAGTGTTGCAACATCACGCTTCTTCAAAGCCCTGTTCTCACAACTGTTCATCTTCTTCGCCTTCAAGAATCAACCCTCACTAAATCTTACCTATCTCAAAGGATTCACGGCTTCTCCATCCAAGAAATCTGCGTTTCAAAGTTCTACAAACGGAATAGCTAGGGTTTCCACTAACGAAGGTTCAGCTTCCGATCCTATGAACATTGAGCCCATCTCAACAATTCTTCCTGAATTAGGTACTTCGAGACCCACTAAACTAACTCCTAAGAGACCTGCTACTGTCTTTAAGAATCCTGAAACAAAAAAAGTTGTTACTAGTGTGTTATTTGGCGACAAAACTGTGCCAAAATCATCTACTTCTCAGTATATTAAAGAGAAGTTTGATGTAGACAAAATGATGGGTAATCTTGCCACAAAATTTCTGGACAAAGGCATTCCTGTTAAAGGAATTTCAATTCCTCTGAATCAGATGCCAGCTGAGAAAGATAACATGCAAGGAGGTAAGTCAAGTCTTCAACAACTTGCTATAACAGCTATTGAAGATGCTGATCAGAGTGAAGACATGCATGAAGAGACAAATGTTGAGGAGAATGTTAGGACATCTGCAGAACCCACTTCTGTTGGTAATGATAATGCTGATGTGATCAATGTAGATGATCTATCAGATGATGAGGTGATAGCAAGAGTTGTCCCAAGTATTGCAAAGAGATTAAAATCTAGGAAGGGAAAGAAGGTTGAACCCTCTCCTAAGAAGTCATCTGATGAAAAGAGGAAGAACATTGTTGTTGGGCCAGCAAAAGCCTGGAGTAAAGTGGAAGTAAATCCTAGAAAGAGGAAGGTTGTAGAGCATTCAGAGTCTGACTATGATGTCGAAGATGATGTTCAGGACTTCACGCCTGTCAGGAAAACTATTCTAAAGAGAATATCTGATAAGGTTCTTGAAGTTCCAATTGATAATATTTCTTTCCATTATGCCAGTAGTGCATCTATGTGGAAGTTTGTTTGTCAGAGAAGACTGGCCCTGGAAAGGGAACTAGGTAAAGAAGCTTTGGAAATGGAGGAAATCATGGAATCAATTAATACTGCTGGACTGGAGAAGACTGTGACAAAACTGCCTAAATGTTACGAAGGGCTTGTCAAAGAGTTTATTGTAAACATCCCTGTCAACATTACTGATAAGAGAAGCACAGACTTCATGAAAGTCTTTGTTAGAGGGAAGTGTATTAATTTTTCTTCTAGTATCATCAACAAATATCTAGGTAGAGATGATGGAGAGTGTAGTGATCTTGAGTCTACTGATAATGATATCTGCAAGGAGATTACTGCTGGACAAGTGAAGGTTTGGACATTGAAAGGGAAGCTGAAGACTAGCAAACTCAACATCAAGTATGCCGTGCTTCACAGGATTGGTACAGCTAACTGGGTGCCAACTAACCATAAAACAACAATTGCTGTTGGTCTTGGAAAGTTTATCTATGCTGTTGGAAAGAAGATGAAATTTGACTTTGGAAGCTACATTTTTAACCAGGTGGTAAAACATGCTGAAACCAATGCTGTCAAGTTACCTATAGCATTCCCCTCTTTGGTTTGTGGAATCATTTTAGATCAGCAACCTGAGACTTTAACAAGCTCAGATATAGCTTGCCAGAGGAAGACAGCCTTGTCCCTACACCCTAAGCTGTTTACTGGACATCATGTTCCAGATATTATTGTGACATCAGAGGCTGGTGGTAACAGGAAGAGTACAAAGGCTGAACTGCTTGAAGAATTAAAGACCATATGCAAAGACCTTGATACAGTCATCAGTACCAGTCTGGTTAGAAAAGAGAGACTTGAAAAGCTGATCCAGCAGTTAGAGCAAGACAATGGAGATGATGTTCCTGGCTCAGAAGAAGATGATGTTCCTGTTAGTGCTGATAAGAATGATGAGTGTGATAATGCCAGTGGTGATAGCTCAGAGGAGGATGAAGAGGATACTGGAGTTGGATCTAGTTCAAATGAAGACTAGCTTATTTGCATTTGCTTCTAGTAGTTTAGTTTTATATTTCTGCAATGTTGTCTTTGTTTCAGCACTAAATGTGCTTGCTTTGTAACATGAATATTGTGTTGTATATGCACCCTTTATGTTTGTTGTTCTATGATTTGTTATGTCTGGTTGCTAACTGTAAGGCTAACAATGAGAGCTAGGGTAGTACTAACTGTAGTTAGTAGGGCTTGTTAGTTCTTGGATTGGCTGGAATTTTGGTAAAACAAAGTATATTCAATGTTGATGTCAAGGTGCTGATGTTGCAACATTGAGTCTTAACACTGGGCTGTGTTAAGTATTTAAATTGCTGAAGTTGGATGTCTGATGTCACATGGCGATGTTGTGATATTAGATCTGCAGAATTAATAACATCAGGGTGTGATGGTGTTAGGGTTTGCGTGTTAGTTGGAATTGTGGAGAGCAAGCTGTCTCATTGGATGCGAATATCTTGGGATAGATATTTTCTGCTACATAGGAGATCTGGTGCAGATTTGTAGGAGATTTAAAAGGTTGAAGATTTGAAAAGATTTTAGGAGAAAATCTGTTTTAAATATTCAGTTTTAAATAACAAATCAGGTCAGATATTGTAGCAAGTCCAAGCCCAATTCAGGTTGCTATTTAAAGCGCACAAGATCAAAGGAAAAGGTACAGAAAAATAGAGAAAAGATCAAGAGCATAGGCTGAGTGTCTTGAGTATTTTGTACGAGTTTTGTATGCAGAATTCTAGGTTGAATTGCTGAGTCGTTTTCTGTCCTCTCTTAGAAGCTGTGAATCAATAGAGAGTTATTACTTGATCAAAGCTGTGAAGTAAGATTAAGGTTGCTCAAAGAGGTTGTTCCTTGAGTATTGTTTTAGGGATTGAGTAGTGTTCTCATATCTAAGTGGTTTCTTAGGTAGAAAGTCACTAGTAGGAATTAAGTTTAGGAGATTGTCAACTGGGTTGTTGAGTCTGTAAATTAATTCTACAAGTAGTGAATTTCATCCCTGGCTTGGTAGCCCCCAGACGTAGGTAGTTAGACCGAACTGGGTGAACAATTTGGTGTGTTATCCTGCTGTTTAATTTGTCCATTGTGCAGAGTGTGTTGTTGTGACATCGCACCTTAACATCACACGTCTAATACCAGAATTTCAATTGGTATCAGAGCAGGCATCTTGTCTGTCTCTGGGTGAGATCTAGGGAAGTTACTTTCTGGTGTAAAGATGGACAAAGAAGTTGGAGGATTCGTCAACAGACCCCCTATTTTGGTTGGATCCAATTATGACCATTGGAAGCCAAGGATGACTACTTTCTTAAAATCCTTGGACAGCAGGGCATGGAAGGCCATTATTAAAGAGTGGAAAGCACCTGTTGTGTGTGAAAAAGATGATGTTGGCAAAGATAAAGAAGGTACCTCTAAGCCAAAGCCTGAAGAAGAGTGGACCAAGGAGGAAGATGAGCTCGCCCTTGGAAATTCCAAAGCTCTAAATGCAATTTTCAATGGAGTGGATAAGAATATTTCCAGGTTAATCAATACCTGTGAAGTTGCTAAGGAAGCGTGGGAGATTTTGAAGGCCACTCATGAAGGTACATCTAGAGTTAAAATGTCAAGACTTCAGATTTTAACATCAAAATTTGAAAGCCTTAAGATGAAGGAAGATGAGACTATTCATGACTTCCACATTAATGTTCTGGAGCTGGCTAATGCATCAAGTGCTCTTGGTGAGAAAATGTCAGATGAAAAGCTTGTAAGGAAGATCCTTAGGTCCTTTCCTAAGAAGTATAAGATAAAGGTAACTGCCATTAAAGAATCACAAGACATCAGCAAGATGAGAGTTGATGAACTCATTGGATCACTTCAAACTTTTGAGCTTGGGTTGAATGAGGAAGAACCAGAAAAGAAGCCAAAGAGTATAGCCTTGGTGTCAAATGATCAAGAAGAAAAAGGAAAGAGTTCTGAATCCCAGGCGGATCTATCTCAGGCCATAGTTATGTTGGGAAGACAGTTCAACAAAGTGTTCAAGAGAATGAATAATAACTCCAGGCCTAATGTCAAGAACATATCTTCTGACACCAGTAAGTCAAAAAAGAAGGATGAAGAGAAAACTGCCCAAGATAAAGGAGTTCAGTGCTTTGAGTGTGAAGGGTATGGACATGTCAAGAAAAAGTGTCCCACCTTCTTGAAAAAGCAGAAGAAGGGCACGACAGTTTCCTGGTCTGACTCTGAGAGTGAAAGTGAAGGTGAGTCAGCAAAGTATGTTAGAGCTTTAACAGGAACTGTTGTTTCTGATGATGATTCTAGTGATGGAGAAATAACTTATGAGGAGTTAACATCCACTTATCAAGAGCTGTGTTTAAAAAGTGCTGAGATTTGTCAAGAAAACAAGTGCCACAAGCAACAGATTGCTCAGCTTGAGAATGAAAAAGCTGATCTAGAAAATGAAGTTGTACTGGTCAAAGCTCACCTTGATCATATGACCAAGTCTGTTAGGATGCTGACCTGTGGTACAGACACACTTGATAAGATCCTTCAGACAGAAAAGGTTGCCGGTGATAAGTCAGGTATATGATTTGTGGCTGAGAAAAAGGTTTCTGCTGAAGCAAGCACTTCAGGAGCAAAGGAGGAGGTGTCTCAACCAATGTCTAAAACAAAGAGACAGGATCCTACCCCTAAGAAGGTTGTTCAGCCTCAGAATGTTGAGAAAAAGAATGGTCCCCATCAGAGGAAGATGCAGCCTCAAGGAGCTAGTCAGTATATGCCTCCCCAATATCACCAGAGCATGCAAGCTGCCAGGTTCAAGCAGAACATGTCTCATCAGAGGTCTCAACATCAGGAAAACTGGTATGGATATGGGTACAACAATGTTGTGCCTCATTACTATGGAAGAAGGAAGCCTCATCACCATAGGAGACAGCCTAGAAGACAGCATCCTCAGTACAGAAGAAGATATTCCAACTATGGAAGAAGGAGACAACAGTATGGGTGGCAGCCACAACATTATCAAAGTGGAAGAAGATTGAACCACTTTAGAAACGACAGAGTCAGATGCTTCTATTGTAGTAGGATTGGACATATGCAGTACTCTTGTTTCAAGCTCCATGGTTATCCAAATTCAGTTCCTCAAACCAGACAGAAGGAGGTCAGATCCAAAGTTGCTAAACAATGGGTTCCTAAAGCTCAGGTCACGTGTCTATTGGCTCATATCTCAGATGGACATGTTGCCATGGATGCATGGTACTTTGATAGTGGACGTTCAAGGCATATGACTGGACTCAAAACTTTGTTAGTTGAAGTCAGTCATTGTCCCTCTCTTGAGGTCATTTTTGGCAATGGTGAAAAAGGTGTAGTTGCAGGAGTTGGAAAAGTAAAGTGTGGACCTGAACTTGACAAGGTCCTGTTTGTCAATGGTTTAAATGCAAATTTGATCAGCATAAGCCAATTGTGTGATGAAGGGTACAAAGTTAACTACACTAAAGATGAGTGTGTGGTTTCTGATGAGCATAATCAGGTTGTTGTGAAGGGTATAAGATCCAAAGATAATTGCTATCAATGGATACCAAAAGAGGTCAGCGTATATGGTAATGTTATGATTGATGTTGTAACATCAGATGGTAACATCAAGCATGAAAGAATAGTGAAAGGGAAATCAGAATTAATGAATTCTGACATAAATTCTTTTAAAAGTTTAAAAGAAAAGCGTGTATGGAGGGAGAAAGTCATTGATACTCAAAATCAAGCTCCTTGCCTCAGACCTCCATTTCCTGGTGTTACAACATCACGCTTCTTCAAAGCCCTGTTCTCGCAACGGATCATCCTCTTAGCATTCAAGAATCAACCCTCGCTAAAAGAATTCATGGCGTCTCCATCCAAGAAATCTGTGTTTCAGACTGCCACAAAAGGAAGAGCTAGGGTTTCCACTGACGAAGGTTTAGCATCCGATCCTATGTACATTGAGCCCCTCTCAACCATTCTTCCTGAATCAGGTACTTCGAGACCCACTAAACTAACTTCTAAGAGACCTGCTACTTTCTTTAAGAATCCTGAAACAAAGAAAGTTGTTACTAGTGTGTTATTTGGGGACAAAACTGTGCCAAAATCATCAACTTCTCAGTCTATTGAAGAGAAGTTTGATGTTGATAAAAGGATGGGTACTCTTGCCTCAAAAATTCTGGACAAAGGCATCCCAGTTAAAGGAATTTCAATTCCTCTGAATCAGATGCCAGTTGAGAAAGATAGCGTGCAAGGAGGTAAGTTAAGTCTTCAACAAATTGCAATAACAGCGATTGAAGATGTTGATCAGAGTGAAGACATGCATGAAGAGACAAATGTTGAGAAGAATGTTAGGACATCTGCTGAACCCCCTTCTGTTGGTGAAGATAATGCTGATGTGATCAATGTAGATGATCTATCAGATGATGAAGTCATAGCAAGAGTTGTTCCAAGTATTGCAAAGAGGTTAAAATCTAGGAAGGAAAAGAAGGTTGAACCCTCTCCTAAGAGGTCATCTGATGATAAGAAGAAGAACATTGATGTTGGACCTACAAAAGCCTGGAGTAAAGTGGAACTAAATCCTAGAAAAAGGAAGGCTGTGGAGCACTCAGAGTCTGACTATGATGTTGAAGATGATGTTCAGGACATCTCGCCTATCAGGAAAACCATTTTAAAAAGAATCTCTGATAGGGTCCCTAAAGTGCCAGTGGACAATATATCCTTCCATTATGCTAGTAGTGCATCTATGTGGAAGTTTGTTTGTCAGAGAAGATTAGCCTTGGAAAGGGAACTTGGAAAAGAAGCTTTGGGAATGGAAGAAATTATGGAGCTGATAAATGCTGCTGGTCTGGCTAAGATTGTGACTGCTCTTCCAAAATGTTATGATGGGATTGTCAAAGAGTTTATTGTTAACATACCTATCAACATTACTGACAAGAGAAGCACCGACTTCATGAAAGTCTTTGTTAGAGGGAAGTGCATCAATTTTTCTCCTAGCATCATCAACAAATATCTAGGTAGACATGATGGAGAATGCAGTGATATTGAGTCTACTGATAACGATATCTGCAAGGAGATTACTGCTGGACAAGTGAAGGTTTGGCCATTGAAAGGGAAGCTGAAGACTAGCAAGCTCAGCATCAAGTATGCCGTTCTTCACAGGATTGGTGCAGCTAACTGGGTGCCAACCAACCATAAAACAACAATTGTTATTGGACTTGGAAAGTTTATCTATGATGTTGGAAAGAAAATGAAATTTGACTTTGGAAGCTACATCTTTAACCAAGTGGTAAAACATGCTGAAACCAATGCTATCAAATTACCTATAGCATTCCCCTCCTTGGTGTGTGGAATCATTTTAGATCAGCAACCTGAGACTTTAACAAGCTCAGATATAGCTTGCCAGAGGATGACAACCTTGTCCTTACACCCTAAACTGTTTTCTGGACATCATGTTCCCGACATTGTTCTAACATCAACTGCTGAAGCCAAGAAGAAGACTACAAAGGCTGAACTGATTAAAGAATTGAAGACCATGTGCAAAGACCTTGATACAGTCATCAGTACCAGTCTGGTTAGAAAAGAGAGACTTGAAAAGCTGATCCAGCAGTTAGAACTGGATAGTGGTGATGATGTTCCCGTTGGTGTTGATAAGAGTGATGAGTGTAGTGCCGATAGCTCAGAGGAGGAGGAAGAGGACACTGAAGTTGGATCTAGTTCATATGAAGACTAGCTTATTTGCTTTTGCTTCTAGTAGTTTAGTTTTTTTGTTTTTGCATTTGCTATGCCGGTTATGTAATATGAATATTGTGCTGTTATATGCACTGGTTATGTTTTTCTTTCTATGATTTGTTTTGCCTGGTTGCTAACTGTGAGGCTAACAATGAGAGCTAGGTGTACTAACTGTAGTTAATAGGGCTTCTGATTGAACCTTGTCTAATTGTGGCTAAAAAGGGGGAGAAGTAGCCAAGGAAAGAAAGCCAAAGGTAAATGATTGTCTAAAGCTGTCAAAGGAGTTGTTGTACTGTCAAAGGAATATGTTAGTTATAGTACAGTAATGCAGAAATTAAGGGGGAGTAAATGAGAAATTACTCAATTGCTTGATTAACTGTTGTTGTTGGTTCATGATTAAGGGGGAGCAACATTGTTGGAGTGCTCATTGCTGCAGCTGTTTGAATGGTTGAAGAGTGTAGCTGTTGAACTTGGTGATACAGCAGATGCAGTAGAGTTTTTGTGAAGCAAAGTCCATAATGAAGTTTTTATGATACTGCTGCTGCTGGATGCTGAAGTGAATTGAAGATCCTAGAATTGAAGATGTAGCAATGGTTGAAGATTGAAGTTGTTTTGCTGATGCTGGAGTTTCAAAATTATTGATTGAAGTTTTCCACTGCTAAAGTCTCTGAAGGTGCAGAGTTTGTTTTAGCCAAAATTAGCCAAAGGGGGAAATTGTTAGTTATTGGATTGGCTGGAATTTTGGTAAAACAAAGTATATTCAATGTTGATGTCAAGGTGCTGATGTTGCAACATTGAGTCTTAACACTGGGCTGTGTTAAGTATTTAAATTGCTGAAGTTGAATGTTTGATGTCACATGGCGATGTTGTGACATTAGATCTGCAGAATTAATAACATTAGGGTGTGATGGTGTTAGGGTTTGCGTGTTAGCTGGAATTGTGGAGAGCAAGCTGTCTCATTGGATGCGAATATCTTGGGATAGATATTTTCTGCTGTATAGGAGATCTGGTGCAGATTTGTAGGAGATTTAAAAGGTTGAAGATTTGAAAAGATTTTAGGAGAAAATCTGTTTTAAATATTCAGTTTTAAATAACAAATCAGGTCAGATATTGTAGCAAGTCCAAGCCCAATTCAGGTTGCTATTTAAAGCGCACAAGATCAAAGGAAAAGGTACAGAAAAACAGAGAAAAGATCAAGAGCATAGGCTGAGTGTCTTGAGTATTTTGTACGAGTTTTGTATGCAGAATTCTAGGTTGAATTGCTGAGTCGTTTTCTGTCCTCTCTTAGAAGCTGTGAAGCAATAGAGAGTTATTACTTGATCGAAGCTGTGAAGTAAGATTAAGGTTGCTCAAAGAGGTTGTTCCTTGAGTATTGTTTTAGGGATTGAGTAGTGTTCTCATATCTAAGTGGTTTCTTAGGTAGAAAGTCACTAGTAGGAATTAAGTTTAGGAGGTTCTCAACTGGGTTGTTGAGTCTGTAAATTAATTCTACAAGTAGTGAATTTCATCCCTGGCTTGGTAGCCCCCAGACGTAGGTAGTTAGACCGAACTGGGTGAACAATTTGGTGTGTTATTCTGCTGTTTAATTTGTCCATTGTGCAGAGTGTGTTATTGTGACATCGCACCTTAACATCACACGTCTGATACCAGAATTTCAGGGCTTCTGGTTGAAGGTTGTCAAATTATGGCTAAAAAGGGGGAGAAGTAGCCAAGGAGTTGGAGTGTCATTGTTTTCTGTCAAAGGAGTGTCATGGTTGTTTGCTGCTAAGGAATGAAGTCAAGGAATATGCTGCTGAGGATGGTTATCGTACAGAAGTGCATTGGTAAAGATTGTAGCTGTTGAAGATGGTGCTGCAGCAGAGTTTTGGGTGAAGTGTAGTCTGTATTGAAGATACTGCTGCTTGAAGTTTCAAAAATATTGAAGTTTTTTTCCGCTGCTGAAGTCTCTGAAGGTGCAGAGATTGTTTTAGCCAAAATTAGCCAAAGGGGGAGATTGTTAGTTTCTTGGATTGGCTGGAATTTTGGTAAAACAAAGATTGTTCAATGTTTGATGTCATATGGGTGATGTCACAACATTGAGTCTTAACACTGGGCTGTGTTAAGTGTTTAAGTTGCTTAAGTTGGATGTCTGATGTCACAAGCGATGTTGTGACATTAGATCTGCAGAATTAATAACATCAGGTTTAGTGATGTTGTTAGAGTTTGCGTTTTAGCTGGAATTGTGGAGAGCAATTAGTCTCATTGGTTGCGGATATCTTGGGATAGATATTCTTCGCTACATAGGAGATCTGGTGCAGATTTGTAGGAGATTTAAAAGGTTGAAGATTTGAAAAAAATTTAGGAGAAAATCTGTTTTGAAGATTCAGTTTTAAATAACAAATCAAGTCAGATATTGCAGGAGTCCAAGCCCAATTCAGGTGGCTATATAAAGCGCATAAGACCAATGGAAAAAGTACAGATTGAAGAAAAAGAGCATAGGCTGAGTGTCTTGGATATTTGTACGAATTGTGAGTGAACCATTCTAGGGTGAAGTGGTGATCTGTCCTCTCTAAAGCTGTGAAGCAAAGAGAGTTGTGTTACTTGATCAAAGCTGTGAAGCAGGATCAAGGTTTCTCAAAGAGGTTGTTCTTTGAAAGGTTTTAGGGATTGAGTAGTGTTCTCATATCTAAGTGGTTTCTTAGGTAGAAAGTCACTAGTAGGAATTAAGATTAGGAGATTGTCAACTGGGTTGTTGAATCTGTAATTTAATTCTACAAGTAGTGAATTTCATCCCTGGCTTGGTATCCCCCAGACGTAGGTAGTTAGACCGAACTGGGTGAACAATTTGGTGTGTTCTTCTGCTGTTTATTTTGTCCATTGTGCAGAGTGTGTTGTTGTAACATCGTGTGTGACATCGCACATATCTGGTACCAGAATTTCAGGGATAAATTAAAAGTTCACATGTAAAGGGTGACCTTCGAAAAAAGTGTCGGCTACAGCACCACAACATGGTTGTTTAACAATATTCTCTCAGTAACTGCATCATTACCTTTTAATACATGATCGATATCTGAGTTTCCTTTGCTTTCGAAACCGACACAAATATGTTTAAGCCTTTGGATTCTAAAATAACTCTAGCTCTAATTTTCACGTTATTCGTATTAGGATAATTCAGTTGGGGTTTGCCATGAGATATGTTTCACAACTCTTGTCCCTAGTGGACTACTCACTAATGGTGATATTTGCCACAATTAAACAAGGTTGAGACATAAAAAACATATAATATCAAAGCAATATCAATGGGAAAAATAAACTTGAACGAAGTTAATTCTTTTAATTATAATAAATAGCTCCAATGGAGCTTGAATGCTCTCACATGGATGTGGAAAATGCTGAAGATAACACACAAAATTCGTGTAAATGCCACTTAAGGTCATTAAGTGAAGTCAATACAAGATGATTACTAACAATGATTCAAGGCTTTTTTATTGCCACTAATCTCATTCAAGTTCCCTAAATTCGTGTAAATGCCACTTAAGGTCATTAAGTACCAAAAATGGAACATCTTGGAGGCACAAACAGTCACAAAACATCCAAAACTTTAAGAGTTTGTAATTGCCACTGGGCTGAACCAGAGAAATGTTAGGAAACATTGTCTGCTCGTGTTATTCTCTGAACATATAGGGGGAGGTTTGAGAATAACATGACACGTGTCAGGGAACACGCTAGCCTTTGATGTCCTCAAATATGATGTATGGGCGAGGCATTTCAAGCCAACACGGCTCGTATCAGCTGACACGACCCGACCGTGCTGGCCTCGGGCTTTATGTATGGGAGGGCTTTATTTTTGCATGATTCTTGATATTTTTGCTTCAGTTCAATCCGGCATTCCCTTATTACATGGAAGCAGTAAGAACACACCAAAAGCGCATGAAGGAGAAATAAAACTAAGAAAGAAATAATAATAAACACTGCTAAAGACACACAATAAGCGGTATAATACCACTTATCAAACTCCCTAAACTAGAATCATTGTTTGTCCTTAATCAATGCAGCTTGCATAGGTAAATTCAGGCCAAGTGGTTTAGTTTTGCAAAAACTTATGAAAGTAAAATCACGGGTACTCATACATAAAATTTTGTTCAAATCGGCTAGGACCTAGTTTCCCCTATACTTACTTGGCACTAGAAGTTTTACAAGAGCACAAACTATAGTAAAAATACAAACCAAAGTCTCTTGTTTTACATGCCTCTCTAACTATGCTTTGGAATTAAGTCTCTCTTTTCAAGTTTCTTCTCCTTTTGTCCGGGACAATCAAATTAAGGCATTTAGAATACTTATAATCATCACATACATACAAGATCGATCGAGGACTTTATTTGAATATTTACAACACCTAAGAAAACTTGTTGCCTTTTTTATTTGCAGATGAAAGCACACACAAATGTGTATTTATTTATTATTGCCCTTTTTTGGTCTCGACGTTGGGGTTTAACCACCGTTGGGTTGAGTAACCAGATGAGAGTTACTCAACTTAATAGGTCCGGTTGCCTTTTACTCCCATTTTCATCTTTTTGGTGTTATTTCTCTTCAATTGATGAAATGTGATATGTAAATCAATGGTATGCCATACTGTCTAGGATAAACTACTTAGAAAATACTTCTCAAATTTGGAGGCTATGGTATAAAATACACGTTAAACTCGTATCCTACTCGAAAAACTTAGGGTGTTTAGATAATAATAACTTTAACAAGCTTTCCTGGGGTCCCTAAGCTCAACTTCTCATTCCTCCAATTCTATATACTTTCCCAGTTTTCTCATAATCAAAAGCTTTTTTCATATATTTAAAAAAAAACGATTAAAAAAATTTGGGAGAATTTTTCAAAGTAGTGTATATACAACTAGAAACACAAAGATACATACAAAATGTTATAAAGGTAAAAGAGGGAAACCCTCCCCACAAACATAAACCAGACATTGTCCCCAATGTTTCAGAGTATGAGAAGGGATGGTAAAAAGAAAAATTACCATCTCTTCGGATAGATAGAGTATTTTATAGAATTCTTTTTTTCTATTCCTTTTCACGAAATTTTCGTGAAAAGGGAAAGAAAAAAAGAAAAACGTCCATTGTCTAATGGATAGGACAGAGGTCTTCTAAACCTTTGGTATAGGTTCTAATCCTATTGGACGCAAATTTATTACATATTGAATTTATTGCAATTGCATAGATATTACTTGAATTCGTATATTTCGAAAACTATATTGTGAATTTCTTCTCTTTATTATTATTTTTGAAATATGGAAAGAGACTAATTATCTAAATTAGAAAGGTATGAAATTTGGAATCAATTTTTTTCTACTTGTTCCTGAAGTAAAAAAAGTTCCATCTGTTCCTGAATAGCTTCCTTCAAAATGGCTTCTGCTTCCCCAGTAAATGTCTTGGTCGAAGATATGATTTCGTTAAATTTCGGTTTCTTCGTTTTTAAAATAAATCAAGCCTGCAAAATGAAACAACATGAAAGACTTATGCAATTAAAAACGCGGGTTTTCTCTCAAGAAGTGTTTTGTTTAACGTCGTTTAGCTCGACGGTCCGTGAGTGCAAGCACTCATGGTGGTTCCTTCAACCTTAGGCCTAATAGTTTTAGGGACTCATGCCCACCTATCTAGTCGGCTCTCATATTTACTACTTCCTTTTTTCTTTCTCCTATGGGTGGTTCATACTTCTTAACTAGTGGATGTGGTTTTTGTTCAACCAAAGGCTTTGCTTCATCACAAATTTTCTTCCTTCTTTGGGGTGGTTCATACTTCGTAACCGGTGGGGGTGGTTTTGTTTTACCCCAAGTGTGGGGTTTTCGGTCTTGGTTTCATCATAATTTTCAACCTCATCAACTAAGTAACAGGAAACCTTTGTATAAAGATCTTTCAAGATGCTTGTCATTATGAATTCAATTATCTCATTTCCTACCTCAAGGGCTAACCTTCCCTTCTTAACATCAATAATTGTGCCAAAAGTGCACAAGAAGGGCCTACCAACAATGATAAGTACTTGAGAATCTTTTTCAATGTCCATAGTAATAAAATCGGTCGATATATAGAGATGTCCTACTTTTACAAACATGTCTTCTAATACACCGATTGAGTGCTTGACTAAATCACATATGTGAATTTTTAGTAATTAATACTACTTCTTTACGGATATAAAAAGTTTTTTTTAAAAGATTAAATTAAATTTTATATTTTTTTCAAAGATTAAAATAGCTTTCACTTTAAAAAAATTGTTGAATTTTATTTGACATTACCATGCATTCTTGGTAAACAAAACCACACATTATTGGTAAACAAAACAGTGTGTGCTTGTCTTATAAGTCACACAAGCATTCATAGTAATTCTTGTCCCAAATAAACGTTTTGTAACATAATTTTGGTACACTTTCTTTTGATACAAACCATATAAGACAGAAAAGGCCTAGAACCTAAGTGGGTGACAATATATAATTAAGTTTTCATAGAGCGTCAAGAATCCGTAGTAACTCATATGGAAAATTTTACGCTTGAATTACCAGGTTCGATTCCTGGCTACGGAAATTTGCTTTTTTTTTTTTTTTATTTATGAAAATTAAGTTCTTTGCTCATTTATATATTTTGGTGCCCATTAACATTACACGCATAAAAGAATTTATGGGAATATTGGGAATAAAGAAAGAAAAGAGTGGTAGATTGGAAAAATTCTCAAATATTGTACCATTTGATTTTTATGTGCATTTCTAAAATGGAAAATGCTTATTAGTTACTAAAACGTGAAAACAAAAAATTCAAGAATAAATCTCAACTATTTATTAACACCACTACCCCATCATCTCTATTAAAAACGAAATTAAATTTAAAATTAATTTAAAATTCACCTCTAAAATATTGACATGTGTTCATTTTTATAAACATGTGTACATTTTTGCATGTCTTCTTCAAATTGTTTAATAAAATATAAAAATATTTTAACAAAAATAAAAAAATATGAAAGATAAAAAAAACTAAATGGTATAAAGATTATTTTAAATAAATTTTGCAATGAATAAAAAAAAATGAATAAAATTGGATAAAAAAATATAAATTAGTAATTGATTCAAAATATAAAGGGTAATGCTAACTTCTACTATAGGAGATCAAATTAAAAAAAAAAAATTCATTTATAAAAGTTTGTAGTGAAAAAAACAATAAAAAAATTAATTATATATTTTTATTAAAATGAACGCACAATTTCTAAAACAACATTTCTTTCTATAATTCTAACTTATGTTCCTAAAATACAAGTTAACATTACTCAAATATAAATTATAGAGTATTAATAATAATAAATGATTGAGATTTATTATTAGATTTTGATCGTACCTGGATCAGACAGTGATGATGGCCAACGGCGTCTGGAACGGCAGCTCCGGTGATGGTGAGAGACGGTGGGGGGGGGGGGGGGGGGGGGGGGTGTACCTGCAAGGTACTCCGACGCTTAAGTGAGAGAGTGTACAGAATATCAGCAAATACAAGAAAGTGTGAATGGTAGGAAGAAACTGTCTAACCTGACCCTCTCAAATGAGAGGGTATTTATAGAGAGCCCCCAGCGCGGGGCCAACGGTTACCTGCAATGGGCTGGATCAACTAGGCTCACTCCAAGTAACTGCTAGGGCTTACGTGTAGTAGTGAAGACCAGCACGTGGTCTTCGCCCTAGAGTAACTGCTCCTAGATTTCCGGAAGTATGGCAGACCGAATCTTTCGGAAGTGGGAGGTTACTTGGAACGTGTCCACGCGGGATGGACCGTTGGGTGCTCCTCGCGGGGGAGGAGCCTTCTGTGTCGAGGAGATATGAAGCTCGTAGAATGGGCATGGCCTCGCGGGGAGGCGATACTGCCCGTCGAGGAGGGACGAGTAGCCTGCTCGCGGGGGAGAGGCTAGCTTGTCGAGGAGTCACATCTCAGCGGGGTGGGACGTCCTCGACTCCTAGTGTCCAAGGTGCCCGACACTACCTGAGTGCCCGGCGAGACTTGTGGCTAGCACGTGGCAGTCGCGTGTCCGCAGAGGGACCTTGCCTTATTGGGCCTCCCCAGGCAGTATGGGTTGGGCCTGCTCGACTGCTGGGCAGCCTCGGCCCAGTCCAGAACAGGAGCCCCCGAAGTCGTTGCTCTGAGGTGTCAGAGCAATGACTTAAGGGTTATTGGCATGTCGGGGATGCGCCCAGAGAAGGACCGAGGAGGCCATTCTCGTGGTCGACGTCCACGCGGTCGCACATAAGTCGGGCATCGTTCAGCCGCGTTTGGCCGTCACACCGGGGAGATGAGGGGTCTCAGATTCAAAGCGTTGGGGAAAACTGGAACGGCACGCATGGGAATACGCGCAGTTCCATGCGTGCCACGTGTCGCCTGCCATCATTACCTAGGGAGGCTAGGGCGGCTGGCTAGGGTAGCGCACTCGAGTGCCCTATGCCCCTCGAGTTCCGCGAGAATCACCTATAAAAGTCGCTCCCCTCGTTCATTTTTCACTTTTCCGCTTCTCTCTCAAGAATCTCTCTCCTTCTCTCTCTACCCTCTCTAGACGCCGTTCGCCGCCGCCAACCGTCGGACACTCCGTGCCGAAAACCTAGTCTCTCCTACAATAGTCGTTCGCCGCCGTAAAGCCGCCGGAAACTCCGTGCCGGAACCCTAAACCGCTACTCACCAGGTACTTGCTTCGAAATTGATCTTTTTCTTACATTTCTCTTTGATTTCATCTAGTATATGGCATTTCCTTGATGAACTGATGATGTTCTCACGAGAAATGAGAGGATTCCTGGCGAATACGGCGGGAATCTTCTGTTGTTGAGAGAGAGGGTGCTAAGAACTTCACCCGCTCTCGTTGAATATTTCGGGGACTAGGGATGAACATGTCGGGGAACCGTTGAATGTCTCGGGGTCCTCAATAGTTACTCTTTTCCTTAGCGTCGCGAGGACACGGGGCAGAATCTTCCGGGGAGGCGATGAGTTCCCCGGCGAACGTGTCGATCCTTAGCCGGTTATGTCGGGGAACCGAGAGAGCCTTGCCCCTTCCTCGCCCGTTCGCTTGAACAGCGGTAGAGGGGTGAATTTGATACGACCCATCGAATTCACCGTTTCCTTCTGCTTTTCAGGTAAATGGACGATTTGTCTGCGAAGGTGGCCGTAGGATCATTCGAAGAAGACGACGACCAACCCGAATCCCCCATGGCCCACATGGCTTTCGTGCAGGAGCGCCCGCTCGAAGAGTGGGTCTGTAAAGAAGCCCTGGAGATGCCGTCTATCTTCGTCTACAAAGACGTGGACGACGCGTTCTGCACCGTTGAGCACAGGCTCATCGGGTCCGACAAATCTTGGAAAGTTTTTCGTCCAGAGGAGCATCATCGGATATGCTCGCCTTACCGGGGGATGCGGATCCCGTTATATGAATTTATGTTCGACAAGGCGGGGTGGAGGTTGCCTTTCACGGACTTACAAGAGGGAATCTTCTCCTGGTTGCAGCTGGCCCCCTCGCAAATTCATCCGAACTCCTTGCCTTTTATCCGGGCCTTCGAGCTTGTCTGTAAGTATTTAGAGATCGTCCCGACGGCGTCCCTCTTTTTCCGAATATTCCATCTACAGAGGTCGTCATCAGGTGGGCGACATGGATGGGTGTCCTTCAAGTAGAGCAAAGCTCTGTTTCATACATACTTAGATTCCATCCGAGACTTCAAGTTCCGTTATTATTTCGTGAAGTTGGTCACCGTCGGGGCCTTATACTCGTTGTACCGGAAAGTCACCCGCGAGGTCGACGGTGTCTCCGAGGAGGTTCTAGAGCCGAGGTTCCCCCTATACTGGACGGAGGAACACTTCAAAAAGGGGGTCGACAAATATAAGGTGAAGCATAATCAGCTGGATGTCTATGAACGGGAAGCTTACGATAAGATCGTCGCGTTCGTCGTGAGCTTCAACGAGGCTCAGCACGAAAGGCTGGACGGCTAGCCTATACTGGAAGCAGACAGCCAGGTGAAGAAACAACGCCGTCTGATCAATACCCGTGTTCTGCTCGAGACCTTCTCCGACGAAGAGGCCATCGAGTTGTTAGGTGGTGAAGACATGCACGATCTAAGCTTTCCTCGCATTTGTATTCCTTTCATTCCTTGCCTTACTAACATTTTGCTTTCTTTTTGCAGGAAAAATGGCCGGAGCCGAGGAAAGATTCAAGAAAATGAAGGCGAAGAGGGCTAGGGAAGAGCAGCTTCGGGTGGAGGCGTCTCGCTCGAAAGGTCAAGATGTCGCTCCTTCCGGGGCCATGCCTGAGGGTGGTTCCTCGGCCGCCATGCCCGAAGGTTCCAGTCAGTCTCAACCTGCTGCCACTGTGTCTGAGGTTTCAGAGAGGCGGACACCTCCTGCTGGGAGCCAGTCTCCGGGTACTCAAGGGACGCCAAAGCGGCAACGGGTTTCGAGCGTTGAGATCGTCGACCTAGGCCACGAAGACAGTCCCCCACCTCCTTCAAGGTTTGAACTTCCTCCATGCCATCAAAAGCCTCGCTTCTTCTCCGAAGTCATCTATCCCTGTGTCCCTCCCTCTGAAGTCCAAGCTATGCTGGGAGCTGCCGCAAAGGCGAGGAGGAAGACGATCTTCGAGGATTTGTCCGCGGTCATGCGGCTTTGCTCGACCGCCATTGTCCTGAACGACGAGACTCGCCCTGCTGCTGAGTTTTCTCGACTGCAAGAGAAGCTCGAGAAATTGGATGCGGAGATGCTCGAACTACGCAATAAGTTGAAGGAGTGCAGGGACCTGAACAAAGAACAAAGCGAGCAGTAGCAGCGGGCTGAGAAAAAGCTGAAGGAGGTCGAGGAAAGGAGAGAGGCCACGTTGCCCGCATCGCTGAATTGGAGGCAGAGGAGAAGCGACTCAAGGAGAGGGTCGCCGAGTTGGAGGCTGCTGTGCGGCCAGCTGAAGGCGAAACCGAAGAAGACAGGCTCCTAACCACTCGAGCGGCGTTGGTGGGCCAACTCAGGAAACTCGAGCAGGATATTCGTCTGGCCGAGGATGACGCCCTTGAGACTGCGGGCATAGGGTTCTGAAACGCAGTGGCGCAACTCCAGATCCTGAACCCCGGCCTGGTGACCGATGGGGCGGACGTTGACTTCGAGGTGGTCGACGGCCGGATAGTGTCGCCCGGGCAAGGAGAGGACGCCAACGAGGGAGGTGGGACGGACGCCACCGAGACTGCCGCAGAGTAAGGACATAGTTTGCTTAGCCTGCGTGCCATTTTGTTTTTGCCCGACTTGTGGACTTATTTGATGTACTTTTCGCACAATGGTTATTTTGCCCGCTTTGTGGGGTTATATGTGTAACATTCGTACAATGGGCTTTGCCCGATTTTCATACTTCGTTGTGCCTCTTTATTAATTTTGTTTGTGTGTGATATTTTATGCATTACTTATTTTTGTCTAAGTAGTTGATACCACTGTCGCCTTGGGCTTTTGCTCGACTTTGATGATGCTCGATTGCGAAGAGAGCTTATCCGAGCGGTCAGGGGTTGTACTCCGACCTTCGACGAGGCTAAGAAAGCGGTCGATGTCTTAGCTTCGCGGCGTGAACTTCCCATCGCGAGCTGGGTGTTCTGCCTATTTGGTACGTCGACGAAGGAGCTCGGTTGAGGTCTCCTCGCCGGGCCAAAAAGTCTCACGCACACACTTCGTAGTTTTTGGCCGTCGTGTATTATATAGAGGTGTCGCGCATGTACCGTTTCACGCCCCCGTGTTCGCGACGTTGTAATATCCCGGGCAGTGTCTAACTGTAGTATTGCTTGAGCTTCTCAGCATTCCATGGTCGAGCAAGTCGTTCCCCGTGTAGGTTCTCGAGGTAATAGGCACCCGTCCCCGTCTTAGCAGTGACACGGTACGGGCCCTCCCAGTTTGCGGCCAGCTTTCCTTCGCGTGAATCTTTTTGATTTCTTCGCAGGACAAGACTGCCTACTTGGAAGTCTCGTTTGATAACTTTGTCATTATAACGCAAAGTTATTTTCTGTTTCAAAGAGGCTTCTCGGAGGGAAGCGCCGGTCCTTATCTCTTCGATAAGGTCGAGTTCCTCTCGCAGGGCTTCGTCGTTCATTCCATCATCGAGGGGAGCTTCTGTTCTCCTCGAGGGTTCCCTGATCTCGACGGGGATAACCGCTTCGGTTCCATACGTTAGGCGAAACGGGGTCTCCCCGGTCGTGGAGTGTGGGGTCGTTCGATACGCCCAGAGGACGCTGTGCAACTCCTCGACCCACCGTTGTTTGGCCTTGCCGAGTCGTCGGTTGAGTCCCCAGAGTATCACTCTGTTCGCTGCTTCGGCTTGCCCGTTAGTTTGAGGGTGTTCGACCGACGTGAAGTGCTGCTTTGTGCCTAATCTGGTGACGAAGTCTTGGAAGTTCCTGTCGATGAACTGTGTCCCGTTGTCCGTGACGATGGCTTGGGGCACCCCGAATCGAGCGAGGATGTTTCTTTTATAGAAACGGAGTATGTTGAAAGCGGTGATTTTGGCCAGTGCCTCGGCCTCAATCCACTTCGTGAAGTAATCCACCCCGACTATGAGGTACTTGTTTTGGTATGACCCCATGACGAAAGGTCCGAGGATATCCATTCCCCACCACGCAAATGGCCACGGGGGCGACAATGACTTAAGCTCGTTTGGAGGAGCGAGGTGCATGTCTCCGTGTCTTTGGCAGCGGTCACATTTCTTAACGTGCTCCTTTGCATCATGTTGCATAGTGGGCCAATAATACCCTGCTCGGAGTGCCTTTCGGGCTAAGGACCTTCCGCCGAGGTGTTGGGCGTTGATTCCTTCGTGAATTTCTTGGAGGATCCCCGAAACTTTGCCTTCTTCCATACACCGGAGTAAGGGAATGGAGAATCCTCGACGGTATAGTTTACCTTCGACGACGGTATACGCACATGCCCGCCTCTTGACTATCCCTGCTTCTTTAGGATCGTCAGGCAGTTTGCCCGTCGTCAAGTATTCGTGAACTGGGGTCATCCAACAGTTGGCGTCTCCGATTGCGTTGACTTCCGTGGTCGGTGTGGTTTTGGTTATGCTCAGTTGGGTCAGTATCTCCTGGATAACTGATTTGTTCCCTCCTTTTTTCTTAGTGCTCGCAAGCTTGGAGAGCACGTCCGCTCGAGTGTTGTGCTCGCGCGGGATGTGAGCCACTTCCGCGGAGACGAATTTCTTTAACTTTTCTTGCACCAAGGTTAGGTACTCGATGAGACTATCGTTTTTGGCCTGGAATTTTCCACGAACCTGCGATGCCACAAGCTGGGAGTCTGTAAAGATTTTGACTTCTTTTGCGCCAAGGTCTTCCGCAAGTCGAAGTCCCGCGAGGAAGGCCTCGTATTCGGCTTGATTGTTCGATGTCTTGAAAGACAGTTCGAGGGAGACCTCTATCAGGATGCCCATCTCGTTTTCCAGGATAATGCCCGCTCCGCTTCCCTTCGCACTGGAGGCTCCGTTGACATAAATCGTCCATTTCTGGGATCCATTGGCCGAGGACTCAGGGACAGTCATTTTCGCTACGAAGTCGGCCAGTACCTGGGCTTTCAGGGCTTTTCTTCCTTCGTATCGAAGGTCGAACTCGGATAGCTCGAGAGACCACCGGAGCATTCTCCCCGCCATGTCTGGCCGACTTAGGAGCTGTCTGATCGGCTGCTCCGTCCTTACCACGATCGTGTGGGCTAGGAAGTAGTGACGCAATCTTCTGGCAGCAGATACGAGGGCTAAGGCGACCTTTTCAATCTGTTGGTACCTGAGCTCGGGACCCTGGAGGGCTCTGCTCGTGAAATAAATCGGCTTCTGTCCGTCGGGGGTCTCCCGTATGAGGACAGCACTCACCGCTTCGGCGGTGACGGCCAGGTACAAGAAAAGTGTTTCCTCGGTATCTGGTCGGGACAAGACCGGGGGTTGTGATAAGACTCGTTTTAGATGAAGGAGGGCTTGCTCGCACTCCTCACTCCATTCGAAAGTTGCCTTCTGTCGGAGAAGCTTGAAAAAGGGGAGTGCATACTGAGCAGATTTGGCGACGAAACGGGAGAGAGCGGTCAGCATTCCATTAAGCGATTGGATCGACTTTTTCAAGTTCGGGGTGGAGATTTCGGAGAATGCCCTACATTTGTCGGGGTTTGCCTCGATCCCTCTCTCCGTGAGGTAGAAGCCGAGGAACTTCCCCGCGCGAACGCCGAAGGTGCACTTGTCGGGGTTGAACCTCATGCGACATTTCCTTACCGTATCGAAAACTTTTTTGAGATGAGCAGCATGGTCGACTTCCTATGCAGACTTGATGATCATGTCGTCCATGTAGACCTCGAGTACGTCACCGATATCTGCCCGGAAGACCTTGTTCATCATCCGTTGGTAGGTGACGCCAGCATTTTTCAAGCCGAATGGCATTACGTTATAGTAGTAGTTGCCCGACTCGGTCATGAAAGCGGTGTGTCGCTTGTCGGCCTCGTCCATGGGGATTTGGTTGTACCCCGAATAGGCATCCATGAAGGATAGTAATTTAAATCCTGCAGAATTATCGACTAGTTGGTCGATGTTAGGTAAGGGATAAGAGTCTTTCGGGCACGCCCGGTTAAGATCCGTGTAGTCAACGCACATCCTCCACTTTCCATTATTTTTCTTAACGAGTACAACATTTGAGAGCCAAGTTGTGTACTTGGCCTCGGAAATAAAATTTTCCTCTAGGAGGTCTTTTACAAGTTTTTCAGCAGCCTCCATTTTTTCCGGAGACTGCCTACGCCTACGTTGAGCTACGACCCTAGCGGCCGGATCTATGGTCAGCTGATGACAAGCTACTTCGGGGTCCAGTCCGGGCATCTCTACAGTACTCCAGGCAAACAAATCTGTATTTTCCCGGAGGCATGCCTTCAGTTGCCTCTTCGCCAGGTCGGGGAGTCCAGAGCCAATCTTCACGCTCCGATCTGGGTTGTCTCCGAGGGGAACCAGCTCAAAATCTCCATCTGGGATGGGGCGCGTTGGGTAGAGAGGCTGCCCGTTGGCTTCATCTGGGAGGTTCCCGCCTGCAGCTTCTTCCTGTTCACCGGGGAACCTGCTGTCAAGGTCGACCGCGCTGACCGGCGGGAGTGGAACCTGCACGACGTCTGGAGCTGTCTCAGCCTGAGTCTTGGGTTTGACGCCGCCGACGACGCTCAGACCCTTAATTGCTGCGTCGAAACATCTTCTGGCCGCCTTGATGTCTCCGGGAAGAGTGACCACACGTCCACGCTTCGTGTAATACTTCATCTTTAGGTGGACCGTTGATGGCACGACCGTTAGTTCCGCCAGCGTGGTCCTCCCCATGATGCAGTTGTAGAGGGACGGGCAGTCTACCACAAGAAACGCGTCTTCACCTGTCGGGCAGTTTCCTCAATCCCGAAGGTGACCATCAACTCAACGAAGTCCCATGGTCGGGTGGTCGCGCCGTTGAAGCCTTGCAGGTCCGATCCTACGTATGGGGATAAGTGTTGCTTGGTCAGCTGGAGGGTCTCGAAGAGGTGGACGTACATGATGTCCACCGAGCTCCCCTGGTCGACCAAAATTCTATGGACATCAAAGTTGGCCATCTGTGCCCGGATCAGGAGGGGAATGTTGGCGTTCGGTTCCCCACCGGGAAGTTCCTAGAGGTAGAAGGTAATCGGACATGATCTTCCCTTGAACCCGTCGAGTGTAGGGGCGTGGGGAGCTGTTGTTTTCAGTTCGTCGAATTTCCTCTTTATTGACCCTACGGTCAACCGGTCTGGGGCTCCGCCAGATATGACCAGGGCTTGGGGGAAGGACTCCCAGGTACTGCGAGCACTTATCGAGTCTTCTGCTGGGAAGTTCAGCCACATGTTTCGGATAGCTTCAGGGCTGTCGAGTTCACCCGAGAAACCGAAGTCTTCAGGTCGCGTGATGCTCAACGCGACTTGCAGCGATCCGTTGTTGGGGGAGGGAGTTAACTCCTCGACATTCTGGGCCTCTTGGCCGCTGGGGCGGGGGGCCTCTTGCTGCTTGGCGTACTTCTTTAGGTACCCTTCTTTGATCAGTGTTTCGATTGCGTCCTTAAGGTGGACGTAATCTTCAGTAACGTGCCCGTGACTACGATGAAACCGGCAATACTTGGACTTGTCAGCATTTGGTTTGGAAGCCGTCGGTTTCGGGAAGCGGATTCCCCCCTTGACGAACTCCGAATTGGCACAGTCGCTAAAAATGCGCGAGCGGGACACGTTCAGCGGTGTGTAATCTTTGAAAAGGCCAGACGGTCCCCGTGATTCGCGGGGCTCTTTGGTTCAGGCTTCTTTCTTTCTTTCTCCGCCTCGCCTGGGTGGAGGGGAGTCTCCTCTTCTCCTGTCTCCACCTCGCCTGGGTGGAGGGGAGTCTTCTTCCTTGTTGCCGCGGGGGCCTTCTCTGCGCCTCGAGTCGAGGGCAATTTGTGCAGCCTCAGCTTCCTCGAACTCAATATGCGACTAAGCCCTCTCGAGGAGGCCTTCAAAGCTGCGGGGACGGTGCAGCCCGACGGATTCTGTGAACTTGGATCCTATCCTCAAACCCTTGATGATGAGGTACATTTTGATGTGGTCGGTCACATGGATCTCGACTGCCTCTTTGTTGAACCTCTATATGTAGCTCCGGAGAGGTTCATCCTTCCCCTGAAAGATGGCTTCTAGGGAGGCTATCGTCTTCGGATGTCGACGAGATGCCGTAAAGTGTTTTCGAAAGCGTTCCCTCAGGACCCTCCACGACGTAATTGACTCAGAAGCTAGGTTTTTATACCAAGCCATTGCCCCTTTCCGAAGAGTCGTAGGGAATAGTCGACATTTGATGGCGCCGGAGACGTTCCTGAAATCGAGGAGAGCTTCGAAACTCTCGACATGGTCATCAGGATCGGACGTCCCGTCATAGGTTCCTAAGGATGGGGGTCTCTCCAGGCCCTTAGGGATAGGGGCGTCCATGATGTGTCTGGCCAGAGGGGTCCGATAGTCGTCGTCCTCGCTGGCCCCCGGCGACACAGAGGGGGAGTGTCGTCCATGAACATGGTGACGTCTCGGGGAGTGGTCTCTTGGGCGTTCTCTCAGATCCTCGGTTTCCATCTTGTTCCTCTTATTCTTCGAGGATCGAACTGGTCCCTTCGGTGGCGGGGAGCGGTGGCGTTTCTGAGGCTGTTCCGGCTGGGTACGCTCTAAGCGTGGCCTGCGACCTCTGGGAACCGGGGAAGGACTGCGCGATGCCTCTGGGGACTGCGAACGTCTTGGAAATGGAGGTGGTCGGTGCCTTCGCGGGGAAGACCGACCACGACTTTTCTCCAGCGCCTCGATCCGGACATTCTGGTTGAAGATCATCTGGTTGGTCTGATTGACCAACGTGAACAGGGCGGCAGTGCTCGGATCCGTATTTGGTGGCGGGTCCACGGGCTGAAAGACGGGCTGGAGGACTGTTTCCTGTCCGTCTTGGTGAGCTGTCTCGTACTCCACTTCGTCGGAAGACGGGGAGGCGGTGAGTCCGTCTCTGACGTCGTTTTTCACGACGGGTCGGACAGAGCTGCTGTCGACGTGGTTGCCAGTGCTGAGCTGCGCAATAACGTTGTCTAGAGCTTGATTCGCCGACGGGTTGGCCATGATAGTTGTTGAACGGAGAAAGCTTTGGTTTATCAAACAGAAAAACGAGGAAGCTTATGTTGTTCCCACAGACGGCGCCACTGATCGTACCTAGATCAGACAGTGATGATGGCCAACGGCGTCTGGAACGACAGCTCCGGTGATGGTGAGAGACGGTGGGGGGTGTACCTGCAAGGTACTCCGACGCTCAAGTGAGAGAGTGTACAGAATATCAACAAATACAAGAAAGTGTGAATGGTAGGAAGAAAGTGTCTAACCTGACCCTCTCAAATGAGAGGGTATTTATAGAGAGCCCCCAGCGCGGGGCCAACGGTTACCTGCAATGGGCTGGATCAACTAGGCCCACTCCAAGTAACTGCTAGGGCTTACATGTAGTAGTGAAGACCAGTACGTGGTCTTCGCCCTAGAGTAACTGCTCCTATATTTTCGAAAGTAGGGCAGACCGAATCTTTCGGAAGTGGGAGGTTACTTGGAACGTGTCCACGCGGGATGGACCGTTGGGTGCTCCTCGCGGGGGAGGAGCCTTCTGTGTCGAGGAGATATGAAGCTCGTAGAATGGGCATGGCCTCGCGGGGAGGCGATACTGCCCGTCGAGGAGGGACGAGTAGCCTGTTCGCGGGGGAGAGGCTAGCTTGTCGAGGAGTCACATCTCAGCGGGGTGGGACGTCCTCGACTCCTAGTGTCCAAGGTGCCCGACACTACCTGAGTGCCCGGCGAGACTTGTGGCTAGCACGTGGCAGTCGCGTGTCCGCAGAAGGACCTTGCTTTATTGGGCCTCCCCATGCAGTATGGGTTGGGCCTGCTCGACTGCTGGGCAGCCTCGGCCCAGTCCAGAACAGATTTCTTGTTTTAATGTATTTTTTTACTCAATTTAATGTTTTCTTAAGAATACAGGTTTTCCTATATAAATTAGAGTATATCTTTATAAAAATATAGGGGGTTGAATAATATAGAGTGATTAGTAAATATATATTATTCTTAACAAATTTGTAAAAAGAATGGTAGTATTATTGTAAATCTTTAAATTTTAAGAAATATATTTTATTTGTTTAAATGTAAAATTTTAATGATTTTTTTTACTAATAAATAGAAATAATATTATCAGTAGTAAAAATTAAAATTAGAAAAAACTATACATTTAAGTACAATAAAGAATAAAGAGAAATTGAAAATTTTGTAGTAAATTGTAAAATAAATAAATATTTTTTTTCTTATTTTGAGTACAATAATTCTTATTTGGAATTGTTTGAATATACTCCCTCCAATTTTTATTATAAGTCGTTTTTTACTTTTCATATGTATTAAAAAAATGTAATAATTGTAGTATGGAAAAGAGATTTATGAATGGTTTTACAAAATTGTCTTTTATAAATGGTATTGGAAAGAAAAATTTACATGATTGGAAGTGGAGAATAATAAACATTTAAGGGTATAATAGAAAAAATAACATTAATGATTCATTAGTATTATAAAATGACTTATATTGTGGTACATATTTTTTCCCAAAGCGATTTATAATAAAAAATGGAGGTAGTATCATTTTTGCTTGAAATGTTGAATAATTAGTAGTAAAGTTATAAAAAATGATAAAATAAAATTAAGAATTAAATACAATTAAGACAATTATTTTAGAATAGATGGTACAACTTTAAAATACATATTCTATTAGGGATGACAATTGAACCCGTCCAAAATTATATGTTAAAACGCATATAGGTCGTAACTGTTAGTTGTAATTCATAGTTTTGTAGGAAGATAATATTCGACTGTGTCGAAGTAGCTAGTCGAAGTAGTACGAGTCAAGTGTATTCGACTTTGTCGAATACAACACTTAGTTGTTGTGTTGAAGCCAAATTATAACTTGTATGATTGAGCTTGGGCTGTAAGTTTTGGGTCTGGGCTTTTAGTTGCCTATATAAAGGGCATAATATGATGTAAATAGGTATTACAACAACTTCACTCAATAAAGATTCCTATTTCACAAATTCAGTTTATAGTTTTTCTCTTTTCTCTCCTCTTCTTCGTCTTTCATCTTTCTTGAAAACCCTTTTGTTCCAACAAACTTGTATAAAGGAGCCCGAGTTACGATTCAGGGAGAATCTCTAATGACAAACAAAATAGCAGCATCAACACAATTTCCAGTGAATCTACATGTTTTCAAAGGTGAGAACTACAAATGGTGGGTTGCGCATATGAAGGTTATCTTCTGATTTCAAGATATGTATGAAATCGTGAATGATGGAGTACCTCCATTGGAAGCGAATGCAGATGATGTTCAGAAAGCTGCAGACAAGGTTCAAAGGAAGAAAGATGAAAAAGCTCTGTTCTTGATCCATCAATGTATGGATCCTAACATGTTTGACCCGCCGCAAGCGTACGACATGTGTCAGAGTAGTAAAAATTTATCGAACCACAAGGACCAATGGTTAATTACCGGTTTCTATTTTATCGATGTAAAGCTAGAGCAATCGAATAGTTGGAAATAAACAAACGTAAGCGAAAAAGCACTTAAGTTAAAATAACTTTTTTAAAAAGCACTTTTGGAAAACAGCTTAAATGAGAAAAACTTAGAAATTAATCAAAACATACAGGATTTAGGGTCATAATTGTCGCGTTGAGAATCGGATATCAAGCTATTGATTAACTTGAATCGCAAATCTTAATTCACTATCGAGCTTTGATTTATCCAAAGGAAAGGGTAAAGATCAAAAACCCTAAGTGCGCTATGTAGGAACACAACTAAGAGATCTAAGCTATAGAGTACACCGACTCTAAACTTAAGGCTAAGTTAACGGGTAAAAAGAGTAAGTGTCCATGGCAGGAACTTGCAAGGAATGCAGCGACTCCGATCCTAAGGCTAGGATGAAAGGGAGAGAAATGTCCATAGCGAGTCACTTACGTAGAGCACGGCGACTCCAATCCTAAGGCTAGGATGAAAGGGAATGACCTAAAGTTAGGCTAAGCTTATGACATGGTAGTCAACAGAGGGATCTTTTCCTTTGAAATTTTGATTGAGAACATATCTGGATGCAAACAGAAAAAGGAATCTAACAGTAGGTTATCTAAGTTAGCCTCATAAAGGTATCTACCAAAAAGGATATCTATCCTTAGGGATCCCATAAATTAAAATCAAGTTATTATGTTAAAACCCTTACAAGACAATTAACAAATAAATGATCACAAATTTAAAGTTGATTGGAAAATTAATTAATCAGCTAGAGACCAAAAATTCCAATTAATCGACTAATAAGAATTTAACTACTACATTAAAAAAAATAAAAAAATAAAAAATAAAACTAAATTATAAAGTGATAGAAAAAGTAATAAATTCATGAATTTTAAATTTAAAATTATTTTTCATTAGATAAAATAAATAAAATAAAAATAATAAAAAGGAAATTGAAAGAAAATTTGGGCTATTTGATAAGCCCATAGGGGGGTTTGAAACAGAAACGGTGGTGCCTAAAAACACGTGGGCTATTGCTAAGCCCAATAACCCATTGGTAAAAAAAGAAAAAAAAAAGGAAGACAAAGAAAACAAATCAGATTGTCTTTCGTCATTCTCCCTTCCCTAATCGCTCAGCACCCTCTCATTCTCTCTCACGGTACCCTGTTTCTCTCTCGCAACTTCTCGTTCAGCTCGCCCTCACACTCGACGCATCTCAACGTCTCCGTCTCAGTCCCAATTCTCTCTCAAATTCATAAATCGAATCCAAATATATCAAAACCTAAAACCTAAAAACTGAAATTGAAAGTGATTGAGGGGGAACCGAAGCTTCTAAGGTTATGGCTTCCACTCCCTGACCTCGAACCTACATGGAGATGGTTGAAGAACACAAATCAAACTAAGAATTCAAGATCTCACCGTAGGGAGATGGCGTTGGATTCTGGAACTTGTTGAAGGTGACGAACGATCACGAAGATATTACTCAGGTACCAAATCTTTACTCCAAGTCCATTTCTCTCTTAGCCTTTTTCGCTCTATTTCTTCTTCACTGCTTTTGAGTTCGTTGTTGTTTTCAATTGAGTGCGAACCTTTTGTGATTTTCTGTGTCAATCTCTCTCTGTCTCTGTGTGTTGTATGTTTGTGAATTGATGTGTTTGCTTCTGCTTTCTGTTGTTTTGAATTGTTGTAGCTTTTCGAATCGTTTTTGCCTCAATTCTGTTCCGTGTGTACCGTCGTGAATGATGTGATATCTTTTCGTGCGAATCTGTGAATTTCCCCCCAAAATCGTGTTATTGATGTCCTTTTATAGGCACATGACCATTGAATTTGTGATACCGATTTAAATGCACTACTGATCTTTGTATGACGATCTTTCCATTTTTGCCGCAACGTGTTTGCCAACTGTTTTGGAAATGAAATGATTTTGTCTAGACCATGTTTTGTGCTTCACACGATTTGGTTTCCCTTTTGAATGTATTGTGTTTGATTACGTTTGGAACAGTTATTGAAACCTGATTTTCTAACATTGAATTTATGATCTGGTATTCATTTTTCTGCTGGATGAACATTGATTGTAGTTTTAAAACCTGTCAGATCATGTTTCAACTCTATGTTAGGAAATGCAGGACTGTCCAGCTTCTTACCAAGTCCTGACGCCATTCTCGAGTGAGCTGCGAAATGCAAGTGCATTTGTGATGATAGCAGTTGCTGGTACGGTCCACACCATGAAGCAGTAAAGTGCACAACAATCAGATTTTTCTTTTTTTATTCACTGTAATGAGCAAAAGCTTTGTAATGTAACTTATAATTAGCAGCAAAACCAGGCTGAATCTAAGTTATGGCTGTTGCTTTTAATGGCAAGCAAAACCAATGTAAACCATTGCCAATTAATTCATATCACGATTTGACCTTGCAAACACACTGTAGACTTCTATTTTGCCTTTACTAACAACAAATTCAGTTGCCATCTCAAGCCAAAGTGTTAAGATTTTGAAATTTTGAATTAGCTTGAATGATCCTGTATTTCTCACCAATATTTGCACTCTAAATGAACTTGCAACATTTCATGAATATGTATGATGTACTATAATTTGGGTACTAACAATTAAAAAAAAATCCAAATGAATCCTTTTTCCAAATGAGCTCAGCTTTTTAATTAATTCAAACCATTTGAATCAAAGATATTAAGAAATGAACATTGATTCCATAGGAAAACCATAAACCAAGTCATATGCCACTTTGTCATTTTGAAAATATTGAATTTGAAACACACTTGAATGAACCACTTGAGACATAAACCAAATTCTAGGGAAAAATAAATGCCTAAGAACTTAATGACATTTGAACATTCTTGAATCCATAAATTCATTATCCTTCCATGCCGTGCTCATCTCATAGATCAAACACACTTCTTAATCATGAAAAATCTATGGAAATGAGGATACAATCTTATGATATGACTTGCCACAAAACCCTGACCGTGCTCAATGGAAAGAAAACCCTGATCTTTGAATCATAATGGTTATGCCCTGAAATGCTTGACTATGAGAATGAGTATCATTTACACTTGAAACCAATATTCCTGCACAAACTTGTTAGTAATAAAGCATGCAGATATGCAAGATGATGCGCAAAGAGGTGAGATCTTATGGTAAAAAATTAGGGTATGACTGATGCCTCTATTTAAGTTTCTTCTATCCGGAGATATGGAGATTGAAATCTCCGTCTCGACGAGATAGGAGAGACTTAAATACAAACATGCCCAATTTTTGGCCCTAAGATGCCAAAAAATGCTTATGATATGATATGATATGAATGCAAGACAAAGATCCTGTGGGGAGAATATGCCACAGGGGAAAAGTGTACATTGGAAAAAGGTTATAGTCATCAAAGGTTTTGTCAGAAATGCATTGAACAAAACTCTGGGAAAGTATAGCAACAACTGTCAAAGACATTCAGGTGAGCATTGAATGAACTTTGGAGCACATCATTGACATTCGGAAAAACATCGAATAAACTCCGTAACAACATCATAGATATTTGGAAAAGCATCGAATTAACTCCGGAACACAACCAGAAACGCATTAGATGGAAAATGGAAACAGACTTGAAAACAATCAATAGTTGTTAACCACAGTCAGAAATAAATGGAAGACATCTAGAGGAGCATTAGATGAAAACAAACGATTTTGAAGATACATTCGAAACATTTAGAAAAACATTAAATGTTCGGGAAATATTTTGAAGACATATGTGGGAGAACGTCAGATAAGCAACATCATATCTGGGAAAACATCAGATAAACATGGTCATACCTGGAAGAACGTTAGATAGACACCAAGGGGTTCGGGAAAACATCAGAACAAAAGTCGTATCTGGAAGATCATCAGATAGACACACAAAGAGTTCTGGAAAAACGTCAGAACAAGAAACATATCTGGAAAAACGTCAGACGGACATGTCCGGCAAAACCTCGAATAGATTCTGGAAGAGCATCAGAATCAAAAGGGTATATTTGGAAAAACATCAGATAAGTTCTGGAAGAATATCAGAACAAAAGTACATATCCGGAAGAGCATCAGATACAAAGTCGTATCTGGGAGAACATCAGATAGACACAAGGGAGTTCTGGAAGAACATAAGAACAAAAATACATATCAAGAAGAGCATCAGATAAGTACAACAATATCTGTTTGGAGGTGCCAAGTGAGTTGGACTTTGACCACAAGATAAGACGTGGATAATAGAACGACCTCTGGTAAAAATGCATATAAGGATGAGACACTCATGCTATGCATATGTATATGAATTTTGCCATGATTAAATGCAAATGCAGATGTGATGCAGACGTTGACGACATGGCTCGACTCTTTTGTGGAGAAGACAAGACTAGAAGACTGATTCCTCAACACGAATGCCACTGTCATTCCGCTTGGGGACTAGAGATGCTACAACACAATCTCTGCCACACTGGTAAACTGTATCAAATTGATGACCCTTGTAGGAAGGAGGGAGAGTTGCTTGGGGATGTTTCAAGTAAACTGCCCCAGATTAGCTGACTGTTGTAGATGAACTATTCAACGCTTCAGCTTGAATGATTCTGAAATGACTGTTTCATTGTGTGCTTGGAAAGCTTGCCTTAGTCCGAGTCTTGAAAAATCTTTTGGATAAACCAATTCTGAGAAGGACTTGCCCTTGATTGGATCACCGACCAAGTTTCTCAATTGTTTGAAAATTCCTTGAGAGGAAAGCCAATTCGCAAACAAAAGTGTTCATACAAACATGGTAAATGCAAAGTTCATGCAACTTTTGAAATCAAAATCATTTTTGAAAGATTCAAAGTATATGGGTCACTAGTCAGAACACGGTGGTTCAAGACACCAATGTGAAAAGTTTAAGCAAAAGGTGTAAGCCTTAGTCTGAGTTAACTAAGTGAAAATGTGTATCTTGTTCTATGAATTGCCCCCCAAAATCGTGTTACTGATGTCCTTTTATAGGCACATGACCATTGAATTTGTGATACCGATTTAAATGCACTGTCGATCTTTGTATGATGATCTTTCCATTTTCGCCGCAACGTGTTTGCCGACTGTTTTAAATGAAATGATTTTGTCTGGACCATGTTTTATGCTTCACACGATTTGGTTTCCCTTTTGAATGTATTGTGTTTGTTTACGTTTGGAATAGTTATTGAAACCTGATTTTCTAACCGTGAATTTACGATCTGGTATTCATTTTTCTGCTAGATGAACATTGATTGTAGTTTTAAAAGCTCTCTGATCATGTTTCAACTCTATGTTAGGAAATGCAGGATTGTCCAGCTTCTTACCAAGTTCCGCGGTCTTGACACCATTCTCGAGTGAGCTGCGAAATGCAAGTGCATTTGTGATGGCAGCAGTTGCTGGTACGGTCCACATCATGAAGCAGTAAAGTCCACAACAATCAGATTTTTCTTTTTTTATTCACATTAATGAGCAAAACCCTTGTAATGTAACTTATAATTAGCATTACAATTAGCAAAACCAGGCTAAATCCAAGTTATGGCAGTTGCTTTTAATGGCAAGAAAAACCAATGTAAACCATGCCAATCAATTCATATCACGATTTGACCTTGCAAACACACTGTAGACTTCTATTTTGTCTTTACTAACAACAAATTCAGTTGCCATCTCAAGCCAAAGTGTTAAGATTTTGTAATTTTGAATTAGCTTGAACGATCCTGTATTTCTCACCAATATTTGCACTCTAAATGAACTTGCAACATTTCATGAATATGTATAATGTACTATAATTTGAGTACTAGCACTTCAAAAAAAATCCAAATGAATCCTTTTTCCAAATAAGCTCAGCTTTTTAATTAATTCAAACCATTTGAATCCAAGATATTAAGAAACAAACATTGATGCCATAGGAAAACCATAAACCAAGTCATGCCACTTTGTCATTTTGAAAATATTGAATTTGAAACACACTTGAATGAACCACTTGAGACATAAACCAAATTCTAGGGCAAAATAAATGCCTAAGAACTTAATGACATTTGAACATTCTTGAATCCATGAATTCATTATCCTTCCATGTCGTGCTCATCTCATAGAACACATACATTTCTTAATCTTGAAGAATATATGGAAATGAGGATACAATCTTGTGATATGGCTTGCCACAAAACCCTGATCGTGCTCAACGGAAAGAAAACCCTGATCTTTGAATCAGAATGGTTATGCCCTGAAATGCTTGATTGTGAGAATGAGTATCATTTACACTTGAAACCAATATTCCTGCACAAGCTTGTTAGTAGTAAAGCATGCAGATATGCAAGATGATGCGCAAAGAGGTGGGATCTTATGGTAAAAAATTAGGGTATGCCAATAATCTCTTACTCTAACATCGCTATATGGTCAAATTAGTCGTACTACAAGGATTCTCGCGCGAATTATAGAAAAATATATTTTATAGGCAACACCTGCTTTCGCTAGCGTGTTACCTTAGTTTTGATAAATAATTCGTCAGCTTTCGCTTATTCGAA
The DNA here is from genome assembly GCA_022829125.1 of Lathyrus tuberosus. NCBI lineage: Eukaryota > Viridiplantae > Streptophyta > Magnoliopsida > Fabales > Fabaceae > Lathyrus > Lathyrus tuberosus. The sequence continues at coordinate 8,138,379 of JALAZF010000212.1, forward strand.
GTTATTTATTGAAAACTTGTTATTACTGTCCGGTCTATTACGATGAAATAATTCTCAACTTCATCCGAGTACTTTCGCATCATCGGATTTAGTTGTTCAAAAATCTGTTATCGAATATTGATACAAGTCCTTTCGGATCATTATCAATACCTAAAAACTCGTTTACTTTCATAACAAAAGTTAATTAGAAAACTCAGATTTTTAAAATAAAGCGTTACGAATCCATGCAATATATAAGAACAACTATACAGATAGTCATGAGTTCGGTCTCATGACCCTTAATCCCTAAAGAACCACCCACTCATGGTGAGGATTAACACAGATATCGAATTCTGATAAATAAACATGAAGGTAATAACAATTATAAAGAAATTAGATAAATTTAAAACCTGAATAATAATACTTGTGATTAAAAAGCAATTCTTTGATCCAATCGCTCAGAGGGAGACTTTTATACAGAGAGGAAAATATTGCAGAGAAACAAAATAGTACGATAAAACTGGATAATAACTCTCACTAACTATGAGTTTTTAAAACCATCCAAACAAACATGGAATAAACATGAAATCAATGCCTTCTTAATTCAGTATCCTTCAAATCTGCAATGTGTCTCTCTACCATCAAAATCAATAATCCCTCGAACCGAAAAAGGAAACAAAGAGAAAGGAAATGTGTCTGCCTGTTACGGGCACCCGTTACAGGCCATTAGATTTTGGCTTGGGCGCTCTCTTTTTGGGGCAAAAGACATCAACTTCTGTTACAGGCCGTAATAGCTGTTACCGACACCTGTAACAGGTCTTTGGTTTTTGTACTGGAAAATCTGAATTTTGCCTTTTTCTTCTATTTTTAGCCGATTCGATCCCTTTTCCTTTCAATACGACCGTTAAGGCCTGAAAATGACAGAAACACAATACCAAGGCATAAAACATGGAAAAGTGAAGAAAATGAAAAAAAACAAAACGAAATAACAAAGAAAAACTACTGTTAAAAGCGACACAAAAAACACTTATCAAACTCCCCCAAACTTAGACCGTTGCTTGTCCTCAAGCAACAAAGCTTGCATAACAAATTTTTGGATCAAGCGATGAACTTCAAGTGAAAAACTTGTGAAAATAAAATGTGTCGATACTCATACGTGAGCTTTTGTTCCAATCGGCTAGTACTAGTTCTCTCGGTAATCATCTGTTAACGAAAGCATTACAAGATCACACACCGCGGTAAAACCCTTGGACCTAAATATCCCTTTCGAACGCCTTTCCAACTATGCTTTGGGCTTAAGTCTCTTCTTTGATTTTCTTCCCCTTTCGGTCATTCGGATAATCAGATTAAGGCATTTTACTATTGTTTTTCCCTCACATGCACAAGATTAATCAAGAAACTTTTTCTAGGCACTTTTTTTCTTCTTTCTTTTACACACATTGGCGTTTATGAGTCCACTTTGGGACGACAATTGAGACTAAACCGCCGTTAGGCTAAGTAACCGGGTGAAGGTTACCCAACTTAGAAGGACTAGTTGTCTTTATCGCCATTATTTAATTATTTTTGGTGCCCAAAATATTTGTTTTCTCAACCAATCATATATACATGCAAGTCTTTCTAATCATGCAGGACTATCAAAATAAACTACTTGGGGAGTACTTCTCAAATTTGAGTACTATGGCACAAATCTACATGTTGGACTCGCGTCTTTACTCTGGGAGATCTAGGGTGTTCGAGTCATATATAAGTTTTTAAACTTTCCCAATATCCCTAATCCTAGCCTTTCTTCCCTCAAACTCTATATACTTTCTCAACTTCCTTAAAATCAAAGCATTCAAATGAAAATAAATTTACAGTCCTAATTGGGGATAGAATTCGATAGTGATTTTATTTTATTAAAGGGAAAATAGAAGCAAATAACGAAAAATATAAATAACAAAAGAAAAACTAAAGTAGGTAAAGACCCCCCAAACTTGAACCAAACATTGTCCTCAATGTTTTAGCGCAAGAAAGGTGGGGTGGACCTACAGGTTTCCTCACTGAGGAGGGGGGAAACACAACACCAGCTGCTGCATCATCATTTGGACCTCGTCCAAGACTACTCCTTGTCGGTTTTGCTCTGTTCTCATATCCCGAAGTTCATTCTGAACCCAATCCCACTTATCCTGATTTTCAGTGGATGTTTCGGTTTCATTATGTTAGTCAATGATATTATTTCCTTTAATGTGATGTTTAGAATCAGCCTAATAATAATTGTATATGTTATAATTCCTATTTAAGCTGTATAAATTAGGAATTAGATGTTATTAGTTATTAATAGATGTAATGATGATTGTATTATATATACAAGTGAATATAATGAAAGGAGGGCAGAAAGCTAGAATTTATTTGACATGGTATCACGAGTCTTTTGTTGGTAACAATCTTGGTATTTCGTGTTCTTGGTTCCTGGTCTGTTTCAGCCCTTGTTTGGGTTCATGTTTTTTTTTCTTGTCTTGTCCGCTTTTCGTTCGCCCTTATTTTGCCATATCGGTCTTTTGTTTTCCTCTCGTTCTTGCTATTACCAGGTTCTCTGTTTCTTTGTGGTTTGTTGTGCTATTCATCATGTTGACAGACAAAGAAAAGGAGATTTTATGTGTTTGTTTTACCGGCAAAAATTATGCAGCATGGGAGTTCCAACTCAAGATGTTTGTGAAATGTAAAGGCTTGTGGGGCCATATAGATGGCACCTCTTCTGCACCCAGTGTCGATGCTGTTCTGGAAGCATGGCAAACAAAGGACGCTCAGATCATAACTTGGATTTTAGCTTCGATTGACCCTCAAATAATTAACAATCTGCATTCCTTTTCTACTGCTAAGGAAATGTGGGACTATCTGAAACGCGTTTATAATCAAGACAATGCCCCTAAAAGGTTTCAGTTGGAGCTCGACATTGCAAATTACCGTCAAGGAAATCTTTCGATTCAAGACTATTATTCTGGATTTCTTAATCTTTGGGTTGAACATTCGGCTATTTTACATGCCGATGTTTCTGCTGACTCACTCGCTGTTGTTCAAAAAATTTATGAGGTTAGCAAGCGAGATCAATTTCTTATGAAACTTCAACCTGAATTTGAAGCAGTGCGTGCATCTTTGCTAAATCGAAGTCCACTTCCTACGTTAGACGTGTGTCTTGGCAAACTTCTTCGCGAGGAGCAGCGTCTATTGACTCAAGGGGCCATGTCACATAACAACTCCACTGCTGATGCTGTTTCTGTTGCCTATTCTGCCCAGATTAAAGGGAAAGGTCGTCATATGGGACAAGTACAATGTTTTTCCTGCAAACAGTTTGGTTATATCGCGCGTAATTGCAATAAGAAATTTTGTAACTATTGCAAACAACAAGGCCACATCATCAAAGAGTGCCCGACTAGACCCGAGAAGAAATCGGTGCAAGCATTTCATGTTGCTACTCCTTCCGTGGCTCAATCTTCTGCTCCTCCAGCCTCAGCGCCTACTATTTTGACTGCACAAGATGTCCAACAAATGGTATTGGCTGCTCTTTCTGCCTTAGGCATTCAAGGTAAGCCTAATGTTGTGGCTCATTCTGCAAATGTTGTTGCTCAACCTTGGTTTATTGATTCTGGCGCTTCTAATCATATGACTGGTTCCTTGCAAAATTTGCATAATGTTCACACTAACAATGGCACCCAAAACATTAAAATTGCCGATGGAAATACTCTATCTATTTCCGCTGTTGGAGACATTAATTCCTCATTCCGAGATGTGTTTGTTTTTCCTGGACTTGTTTCGAATTTAATTTCGGTTGGGAAATTGGTTGATGATAATTGTAATGTTAATTTTTCTCATGATGGTTGTTCTGTGCAGGATCAGGTTTCGGGGAAAGTGATCACGAGGGGGCCTAAAGTGGGCAGATTATTTCCTATCCAATTTTCCATACCTAAAATTTTATCTTTTGATAAGTTTGAGGATTGACATAGAAAGTTAGAACATCCAAATTTTATTGTTTTGTTTCATTTATTGAAAAATAAACTATTGAATAATAAAAGTTCAATTTCTAATTCCTCTTTTGATTGTTCCGTGTGCAAACTTGCCAAAAGTAAAACTCTTCCATTTCCATCTAATGTGCATCATGTTGATAGATGTTTTGATCTTATTCATAGTGACGTTTGGGGCATATCACCGATATTATCTCATTCGAAATATAAATACTTTGTCACATTTATTGATGACTGCAGTAGATTTACATGGATATATTTTCTTCGCTCTAAATCTGAGGTTTTTAGCATGTTTAAGAAATTTTTGGCATATATTGAGAATCAATTTCATATAGGCATCAAATGTCTACGTACAGATTCTGGTGGGGAGTATGTTTCTCGAGAATTTCAAGAGTTTTTGCAAGTAAAAGGTAGTATTTCCCAGCGTTCTTGTCCTTATACACCTCAACAAAATGGAGTTGTTGAGTGGAAGAATCGACACTTACTTGATGTCACCCGCACACTCCTTCTTCAAGGTTCTGTTCCATCTCAGTTTTGGGTTGAAGCCTTGTCAACGGCGGTGTACTTGATCAACCGCCTTCCTTCTCAGGTTCTTGACTTTGATTCCCACTTCTTTCGTCTAAATAACATAGAACCTAATTATCATGATCTTCACACTTTTGGCTGTGTGTGTTTTGTTCACTTACCACCTTTGGAACGTCACAAATTGGGTGGCCAATCTGTAAGGTGTGCCTTTATGGGTTATGCTCCTACTCAGAAAGGTTTCCTTTGTTATAACGCAGCTTCACAGCGCTTCCGCATCTCTAGGAATGTGGTTTTCTTTTAATATCAATATTTTTTTCCTTCTATTTCCTCGGACTCTCCTAGTTTTGTTTCACTCCCTAATTTTTTGGAGGTAACTCGACCTATAGAACGTTTTAAGCCATGGCATGTCTTTGTTAGACGAAAGCTTCTTTCGGCTCCTCTCAACACTGAACCATCACCTGATCCTCCACCAATGGAACCACGAAGATCCAGCCGTATATCTCGTCCACCGAAAAGGTATGAAGATGAATCTATGTCTCTTACTGCCACTTTATCTGGTATATCTGTTCCTACATGTTATTCACAGGCAGCTAAAGACTCACGGTGGGTTAAGGCAATGCAAGAAGAGTTGCAAGCACTTCAAGAGAATTATACTTGGGATATTGTTCCTTGTCCACCTACTACTAAACCCATTGGTTGTAAATGGGTGTATTCTGTGAAACTCAATTCAGATGGCTCCGTTGATCGTTTCAAAGCTCGACTTGTTGCCTTAGGCAACAAACAAGAATACAGAGTGGATTACGACGAGACCTTTGCACTTGTAGCTAAAATGACTATAGTTAGAACTATCCTTTCCATTGCAGCTTCTAAAAGATGGTCCCTTCATCAAATTGATGTGAAGAATGCCTTCCTTCATGGTAACTTAGCCGAAGATATCTATATGACTCCTCCTCCAGGCTTGTTTTCCTCTTCTGCTGGTGTATGCAAACTAAATCGTTCCTTATACGGCTTACGACGAACTCCTCGGGCATGGTTTGAGAAATTTTAATCAACTTTTATTGGATTCTCTTTTACCTAGAGTCATTATGATACTTCTTTATTTATTCATCACTCGGATGCTGGCATTGTTCTTCTTCTTATTTATGTTGACGACATGATAATTACAGGTTCTGATCAAGCATCTATTCATAAACTTAAAGAGCAACTCCAAGATGCCTTTCATATGAAAGATCTAGGTTATCTTCATTACTTCTTGGGCTTGGAGGTTCACTCTAACTCCAAGGATATTTTTGTCAATCAACACAAATATACTGAAGATTTAATAGTTATGGCTGACCTTCACTCTGCTGCCCCGGTGGATACTCCTATTGAAGTAAATGTTAAATACCATCGTGATGAAGGTGATATCTTGCCTGATCCTTTGAAGTATCGCCAATTGGTGGGTAGTCTTAACTACTTGACTATTACACGTCCAAATATTTCTTTTGCTGTACAACAAGTTAGTCAATTCATGCGCACTCCTCGCCACCTTCACTTGGCTGTTGTTCGTCGTATCATCCGTTACTTGAAAGACACCGCTAATCGAGGCTTATTTTTTCCTTCAATTCGTCTCTTACTTTATTGGCCTATAGTGATGCGGATTGGGCGGGTTGTTCAGACACTAGGAGGTCTGTTTCTGGTTGGTGCATGTTTCTTGGTTCTGCTTTGATTTCATGGAAGAGTAAAAAGCAAGCTCAAGTCTCCAAGTCATCCACTGAGTCGGAATATCGAGCCATGTCTACAGCTTACTCTGAGATTATTTGGCTTCGTGGTTTGTTGGCTGAACTTGGCAATCCTCAGGGAACTCCGACACCTCTCTATGCTGACAACATTAGTGCCATTCAGCTTTCTGCTAATCCAGTTTTTCATGAGCGCAGTAAGCATATTGAGGTAGACTACCACTCCATTCCCGAGGCTCTCGATGACCATGCTATATCTCTTCCTCATGTCAGCTCACAACTTCAACTTGCAGATATATTTATGAAAGTTGTTCCTCGTCCCCGCCACCAATTTCTACTGTGCAAATTGATGCTTCTTGATCAGCCGCATCAATTTGAGGGGGGATGTTAGTCAATGATATTATTTCCTTTAATGTGATGTTTAGAATCAGCCTAATAATAATTGTATATGTTATAATTCCTATTTAAGCTGTATAAATTAGGAATTAGGTGTTATTAGTTATTAATAGTTGTAATGATGATTGTATTATATATACAAGTGAATATAATGAAAGGAGGGCAGGAAGCCAGAATTTATTTGACACATTATAGGTAGAATGGGAGGGTGGTGCAATGTCATCATCCATAGCAGTACCTGCATTAACGTTAGTAAAATCGGGGTCGTCCTCCTCCCCAAATGAAACATCCGGAGAATCAACGCCTACCGTGTACAACCAATTACTAACAATATCGACCCTAACTTTTCTAGGATTGGGCAAGTTAAGAATGGCGATATTATTCAACATCACCGAGTAAGTGTTTTCTTCCCAATGGATCATGCCTTGGTGGATGAGGGATTCCAAGTCGACTTTGGATTTACCTTCGATGATACAGTCAACACTACGGTCAAACTCAATTATGATTAATAGGATGACTAAACCTTAATTTGAAAAGGTATTGTGTTTTATTATTTCTCCGAATTTGGCTTAACATCTGTTTTTATTTTTTCTACATTACAGTTTATCCAAGTGCAGACCTAGAATCATGCATTTTATGTATTTGTAAATTTTGAGACGTAAACCATACGATTATGCACACTGCCTTGTGTTTGTTGATTCAATATCTATAAAACCAACCCTTTAATGACTTGAATATTATCTACACAAGTACTTCAAAATATGCCATGTATAAAACAATAACATTAGAAACAAGTGGTATGTTATCCATGACTGAAAAAGTTTTTTTTTTGAAGTAAGGAATTATATTATGAGAGTATTATGGGTATTCTAACCCTCTTTAGAAGATAAAAAAGAGAATCCAAACCAACTAAAACTAACTTAAACAAGTCACCGAATCTTGACAAAACTTGTAGAAGTTACAGTTGGAATAAGAATTTTCTACGATAAAGAACTATTTCCACGCCGTCAGTTTGATGTTCCAATAAAAGTCCGATACGACGCAAAACGCTCCGTAAAAAAGGATTGCATTTCTAGTTTTCCATAAATTCCAAATAATTGTCATCCACAAAATGCCCGATTTCCTTTTCTCCAAAGATCTTGACTCAAAAGCTTTGATCCAAAGTTGATAGTGCTTCCATATGATAAGTTCTCTGAAATTCTTCATTCCTAACCAACCAAAAACTAATGTCCAAATTTCCTCAGCCACATGAAACCTGAAGAAAAGATGTTCCAAATTTTCTTCGGAATGAAAACATAACGCACACGTCAAATCGTACGGAGAGTGAATAATTTCCTTTTCCTCTAATTGGTCCTTCATATCAATCCTGTTGTGAAAACATTTCCATATCAAGATTTTTACTTTGAATTGAGTAATAACTTTCCAAACATTGATGAACGCTTCATTTCGATCATTAGTTATCGGCTGATCCAGTCTTAAGTTCTCCAAAATTTTGTTCCTAGAATAGACCGAGTATCCCACTTTTGGATCGGGAATCCACAAGACGACATCTGCCCCTGTTTGCGCCGGAGTTGAACGGCCCTGATGCTGCAGAAAATGAATCAAACTACCTGTTATACTAGTATAATCAGCTTCTACCACCCCTAAGTCTCCCCATTTCCAATTTCCTCCATCCCAAGACCCCATCTCTCTAATGATGCTATTCTGTTTTCTGTTAGTCAGAAACCAGTCAGGAAAAACATCTTTCAAAGGTTTGTTTTTATCCCACACATCATTCCAAAATGAAATGGATGAACCATCCCCTAAGGAGAAACGAATATTGCTATTGAAAACCATAGAGTTACCATCCTTGAGAATATCAATTGCCACCAAATCTTTCCACCAAGAGGAGCATAATTTGAGCTTCGCTGAATTGATCCCAGACAAAACAACATCTCGTACATTCCCGTATCGAGCTTGAAGGACTTCAAGCCACTGACTTTTCTCGCAAGATACGATTCTCCATTTCCATTTTAACAGCAGTGCTCTATTGATCTATTTGACCTTCTTAACACCCAAACCTCCTAACTGAAACGATTTACATACTTTGCTCCAAGCAATCAAATTAATTTTCTTGAACTGCCCCACACCTCCCCATAAGAATCTTTTTTGTATGCTTTCGACTTCTTTCCAAATAGCGATCGGAGCTCCATAGAAAGACATCATGAAAATTGATAGGCTTCCTAAGACAGATTTTAACAAAGTTACCCTCCCGCCAATTGATAAATATTTTCCCTGCCAAGAATTAAGCTATAGGAATAATATAAGCAAGTATGAGTAGTATGGATAATAGTCTCACATTGGATAAGAATGTGGTGACTTGAGCATTTATAAGTTGGAGAACCCACTCACCTATCACCTTAAGGTTTTAGGTGGACAAATAGTGTGTCTCTCACAAAAGTGCATAATCTTACACTATGTATCAATAATATGAGGGGGAGCATTACTGCATGCTTCATTTACTTGGGGCATAAGGAAGTATTAAGTTTACTATATTTGTTACTTAGATATTGGATTGTAATTCCATTGACATCAAATGATTTGAGTTTACATATATAATAACTGAAGTTTATGTACTTTTAGCTAATTTGGAATATGCGAAATCTTTATTATTCCGAAATCTTTATTTTTCCAACCTAACCAAAAATAACCAACACAAGTTTATAATGTTCCAAAGATGCAGCATTCGTGTTCGTGTACTATTTTTACACCTACTATGAACTAAGAATTTAATTGCGAAGATGAAGAGGATTTAGACTACGATCTTTTTACAAGTTAATTTTTTATATGTTACTTTAAATATGAATTCGTTGACACCATGTTGTAAAAAACATGTCATAAAGGCCTGTACAATTTCGCTAGGATAATTTGGTATCTTATAATCATAACACTATGACTGGTCAAAGATTCACCTAAAAAAATGAGAGAGACACCACATATTCACCAAAAATTTTAAGGTGATAGGTGTACGAGTCCTCTTACTTATAAGACGCTTAAACTTCACTTTTGTAAGCAATGTGGAACTTAAAACTTACATTTGTTTCTTCACACAACTCACACTTATTTCTCAACAATCTCACCCTCAAGTGTGAGTCCATCAACTATGCTCCCCCTCAAGCAGAAGCTCTTTCATCCACATGCTTGTACCGCCATTGAGAAACACCCTTATCTCGTCATGGACACTTCAATGAAACACGCCGACTGACCAACATGTCAGGAAGACTTTCGACATAAGAAGCCGGTCCCTTACTCGAACTGGGCTCTGATATCAGTTGTTAGAAAAAAACATACACGTTGAAGAAGTCTCACATTGCTTAGTTTTGTGAATGAAGAGATAATTCAAGGCTATATATAATATACAAGTTATTTGAAGTCCCACATTGCTTAGTTTTGTGAAAGAAATGAAAGTCCAATGCTATATATATGATTCAAGTTTTTCATTCCAAGATGCGTCTGTCAAAAGCACTTTAAGCTTATATTTGACTTTCTTTGTTCTCTTATGCTATTGTATTAAAGTGTTGTGAGATGTAGTTAAATATTTGTTTTGGAGGGTGTGGGTGTACATGAGGGCCTGGGTTAGTTAATGATATATTATGTGTTATAACAATTTTTACATAGTGTTATTATCTGGTTGTCTATTGACAACCACCGTGATTATTTTCTTCGATTTTGAAGCTTCCACGTTATGTTCTTATATTGTAATTGTGTTCCTCTTTTTTCTTTATACTTGTTTTTTCCTAACAACTTACAAATAATGAAAAAAAATATTTTAGAACAATTCACACAAATGTAATGAAATATTATTTTTATGTAGTGTTTTTTTTTATAATCATATTTTTATGTAGAGTTTTACAATCCTCCAATAAAATGTTGATATTGTAAATCCTTGATGTGGTATAAAAAGAAATGAGCAAATATTATCATTCGGAAAATACTAAATATTTTATGTGTTGTGGAGATGAAAAAGTAAAACTCCCTTTGTTAAAACCACCCCTGTTATATCACATATTCTATTTGATCAAGATTCTGTATCTAACAAAAAAATTCCAACAACAAATCAGATATTACAACATGATGTTGAACTTTACTTCACTTGGTGCTAAACTGGAAACCGGTTTGACAATGATAGTAGACCATGAAAAATACAAATTTAATATCAATCTTGTCATTGAAGTGGTAGTTTGGTTAACTATTCAAATTTTCAAAAGTTCATATCTATAACACTGATAACGAAGTCTAAAATTAGATGCAAGATCTAAGGTAAGTAATATTGGGTTTAACTTTCACAAATACAATACAATTTTTATTTTTTTTTTGTGAGGGAGGACATTGATAACATGATTTTTATGTTTAAGCCATCTATTAACCTATTGTCTTTGTTGAATATTTATTATTTAAAACAAGAATATTATGGGCCCGTTTGTTTTACTTTTTTTAAAAAATGATTTTTATAGGGTAATATAATTTTGTGGAAAAAAATTTACAAAGAAATTTTTCATAAAAGCTTCACATGAAAATTTGGTTTGAATAGTTATTTTTAAAATGTGATTTTAGATATATCAACATTTTATCAAAAAAAAATTTAGATATCAAAATTTCAAAAAATCACTTAATTTTGAAGCTATTTCAAATAGCTTTTCATAAAAATCATTTTTGAGATACAATTTTTTTCAAAAATTGTGATTTCGACTATGTTTTGATCTTCAATAATGTATATTTATATTGTATGATGTCAAAATTAGTTTTATAATTTAGAAAAAACAAATATAGAAAAACTTGTAATATTTTGAAAAATAATTTTACAAAATCTATTTTTTAAAATACAAAGAAAAAATTTATTTTTTTTAAAGCTAAAACAAACGGGCCCTATATCTTATGTATTATCTGCTTAACTTCTAAACCCTCAATTTTTAACTAAGACTTTTTTCTCATTATGATTAGGAACTCAAAAAACATTGATCCATTAATTGTGTAAAAGTTGTTTAAAATGTTGTATGAACATAACACTCATCCAAAAAATTTCAAATGTAAAAACAACAAATGAATGACAGTAATGTCCAAAACATAAAATTGAAGCTAATAATCTGATAGAACAAATGATGGGAGAATATACAGTCAATCAAATGTATCATAGGTTGCTGAATTAATTGTTGGTAATTTTCACACAGCTGAGAAAATGGATATTATAATAAAAACTAAAGGAGGCTAATTTCATAAAACAGACGAGTTCCATGCAAATTACTTGATTATAAATATCCTTTGAATTTTTTCTCATTGTGAATATTGTTACAGACCAAATGTAGTTCATAGGGACTTGAAATTTTTTTATGACAAAAAGAAAAATAGACTTTGAATAAGATAATGGCTTTCGTTTCAAATTACAACCATATTAGAAGAGGAAAAAACATTTTTTTTTTATCATCTTGAAGATTATTTCAACCATTTTTAACTGGCGGTTACAAAATGTGAGTGTCACAAATATTGAAATGACTTTGTAACAACCAAACAAATATAACAGTGTTGAAGTACAAAAGTCTAATCAAAGAAGGTGATCAAAGTTAAACAACAGATTCAATCACATGGAAAATATTGGTGTTGTCATTATTCTATGTTGATGGTTGTAGGTTTATGGATCAATTATACTATGATGTGATGTCTATTTATACTAAAGTGGGATTTCAAGATTTGTTCATCACCTTTGCTTGCAAACCCAATTGGTCAGAGATACAATGAGTACTTGGAGCTCTTATTTAAATCCACAAGATAGATTAGATGTTATATATATATATATATCTAGAATCTTTAAAATAATGTTTAATAAACTATTATTAGAATTAACTAAGAAGGGTGTTTTAGATAAAGTGCTTGAATGTAAGTTATAATGTGTAGCTTTATTTGGCATTAAATATAGTTGAAATGTCAATATATAAAAACAAGAAGACTATTAAGTTCTAAATTTTAGGATTTTTTTTTTCATTTTTCATAAAACCATGGTCTTTACTTATTGTCTTTTAGGAAATATCATAGTCTTTACTAATTGCATTTTCTCCTTTGAAGATATGTACGCTATTGAGTTTCAAAAGAGAGGATTGCTACATGTACATATCCTGATTTTTTTTTCTGCATCCATATAATACCACTACAAAAAAAACTGCAAATTGTCAGGTGAAAAACACTTCGCAAATGCAAATATTACCCTGCAACGTAACTATTGCGGGGTGTACCAGACACCCCGCAAAAACATTAGTCGCAACATGTTGCAAGGGGAAAAGTACGCCGCAAGTTAGCCAAGTGTATTTCACTTCGCAACGTTGTCAGGTGAAATTCACCTCGCAACCACTTTCCTAGAGTTCAGAGCATATATGAGATAACACGCATGTCAGAGCAGAGTAGAGCAGGTTTCCAGAGCAAACAGCCAGAAAGTTGTAAGGCGAATTTCACTTGGAGAATTTTGAATGTACAGAATGTTGCTGAGTGAATTTCACCCGGCAAAAATTTTGAATTTGCCAAATGAAATGCACCACGCAAACTATAAATAATATAATAAAAAAATGATATATTTATATTATTCTAAATAGTAATTTTAATATTTATAGTAATATAAATATAATAAATAATTTAAATTCAGAAATTAATTAAAAATATTAAATTCATAAATAATTAAAAATATTTAAATTCATACTTAATTTAAAAAATTCATAATTAAATAATTTCATAATTGATTCAAAATATTTAAATTCATAATGATTCATTGATCCAAATAGTCCTCCTTGTCACTCTCGTTTTCTTCATCATTCTCGCTTAACGCTTCTTGGTTACCAACCGCTCCAACTCCGCCACCACCATAATGTTGTTGAAACATTTATTGCAATTGTTGCATTTGTTTTTGTGTACGCATTATTTGCTCATGTGAAATTTTCAATGCTTCTTCAAACTCAATTTGTTTTTTTTTTTTCTCATTTCTTCCAATTCAGCATTTTTTACAGCTTCACGTGTTGCAGTTTCACTTTGAGCTAATTGTCTATTTGTTTCAGCCATTTAAGGGGTTAATGTCGGAGGACGTGAGGACCCTTCCCCGTCTGCAATGCTCCTAAATAAAGAAAACCTATCCCCTTTTTTGTACTTTCTAGCTAAAGGTCCAGTAGCATAAATTTTTCCATTTTTATTCTTTCCCTTACTTGCTTTCATCCAAAGATATTGATCAACAGCTGGATCAATAGGATGTTGCCCCCATGGACCATCTAACTGAGGATGTTGAGCTAAAAATTCTTCCTTCAGTCTTTGGTACTCCGCTTACAAATACGTAAAAAATAAAATTAAATAATAGAGTTTAGGCAATTAATTTAAATACAAAAATTAAATATAACATTTAAATATTAGTACCATCTTACTTGAGTATTTCTAGCACGTTCATCACTATACTCTCCATCTCTTACCCGATAAGTCTTCTCATGAAGCTCTTGCAATAATGGGGTTCTTCCTTTAGCATTAGTCTAATTAATACACATAGAACTTCAATTAAAAATATATCACAATTAATAATATAATTTTAAAAAAGTAGTGAGATGAAAATATAATTACCATCTGTTCAGCATGATCGGCAATGCTAATGCTTCCAGCTCTATGAATAACGGCTCCATTTTCTGATGCTCTACGTTGCTTTGTTTTTTTAGATTTTTTCTTAAACTCATCTGTTTTCCAATAAACAAGCGTTTCTTTAAATACATTTTCTCCCATCCATGGAGGCTTGATCCCTCTTTCTTCCCAACCAAGCCTGACATGCCTAAGCATGTCAGAAAGTCAGGTTGTTGCTCTCTTCTTAAAATTACGCTCAACCATTTCTTCATATAACTCTTGAATAACTTCTTTTGTACTAACTGCAACAGGCATACCTGGCAAGAAACTAAACAAAAATAATTTGAATAAGTATTAATTAAATTTTAAAAATGGAAACATGTGCATATGCTTAAAATATAAGAAATAAACTTACGAGTTTCCAATAGGCCTAATAACCTATCTTCCCTCAAACTTTCGTTGTTGAACTTCCATCGCAGCCACATCCACGTCCTCAATGTCCTCCTCCTGGTCGGGCAATACATGGTCATCCTGCTCCTGATGGACAGATGTGGGTACATGTGAGGTGCGTGAGCCCCTAGGGTGATGGGATGTCAAGGATCCATGTGGAGAATGTGAGGTGTGTGAGCCCCTAGGGTGATGGGATGACGAGGATCCACGTGGGGGATGTGGGATGCGGGATCCCTCGGACTCGGGCTTATGGGATAATGAGGGTCCAGGTGGGGGATATGGGATGCTAGATCCCCTAAACTGCATGTATGGTGGGGGTATGTCTGATGGTGATACATATGTAGGCTGGAATGGTGTGGGTATAAAAAATCCTAGTGGGCCATCCTGTGAAGTGAGTAGTAAAGTGTAATATCTATGAGATGGAGAAGTGCTCATAGACTGAGGCATAATCTGCTGATCTCCCTGACTAAACGGGGGCGTAGTCTGCTGAGCCCCCTGACTAGACTGAGGCAAAGGACAATAACTGGAAGATGGAGGCACCTCAACTACACGTATCCTCGTGTGATGGCCTTTCTTACCCTTACCTCTATCCTCAGGACGAGTGGCTTTTTACCTAATTAAAAGAAAATAATTTGTTTATAAAACAATTAATAAACAATATGTTGACAACACAATAGACCCATCATTCAAATACACAATATGTATTATTTAGTTTGAACATATTAAAGGCAAGACAACAATATAGACAACAATATTTAAAAAAAGCGATCTATTCAAATTGTGTATCCTTAAAATCTTCATTATCTTTATTTGATTCAAAATTATCTTCGAATTTCGACTCTTCATCATCTCCATCCACATTATTTGCTGATATAAGTACATTCTCCAATCCACAACCTTTTTAAATCATCAATTAAAGGTTGTAAACACACACCAATTCCTGCTTTTGGACTCGACGGCCCTGGAATGAGGCAAGTCAAAAACATGTAAGGCTTTGTCATGCACATCTCAGGGGGGAGGTTGTAAGGGGTAACAATAACCGGCCAACAAGAATATCCAGTTCCCGACGATTGGATATATGGAGTAAAACCATCAGAGAACAATCTGAGTCTGACATTTATAGGTTCTGCAGAAAAATCAGGATGTATCCGATCAAAGTTCTTCCATGTCTCGCCATCAGATGGATGTTGCATAGGGTATAGACTTGTTTTGTTTGTATGATTCCATATCATTTGACTTGCATTGTACATTGAAGAAAACATTCTCTGCAACCTTGGTATTATCGACAGATAAAACATTAATTTCACTACTAGGCATTTTTTATTACGATCAATGGCTTTAGTGCAAACTATATACCCTGGACTATTTAAAATTATAGTATAACGTACTATTTATAAAATAAAAATACTATTATAAAATTACGTTACAATACTATTTTCAAAATATATTAATACTATAATATAATATATATATATATATATATATATATATATATATATATATATATATATATATATATATTACTACAATATATATTTATGTATTATTAACTATGTTACTACGATATGTTATTTAAAAAAATATCAATTTATAAAACCTGTTTTAAATAATACAGTATAATTCTGTTTTAAAATAATAATAATGATATTCTGTTTTTAAAAAATTAATATTTAGTTTTTTAATAATAATATTATTCCGTTTTTATAAAATATATAATATTTCAATTTTAAACTTACATGGTATTTTTCTGTTTTTAATTATTCTGTTTTTTAATAATAATAATATGCTATTTTTACAAATATTAATAATATTATGTTTTTTACAATAATATATAATAAAAATAATAATATTCTGTTTTTTAAAATAAAAATATTATTCTGTTTTTATAAAATATATAATATTTTGATTTTAAAAATAATAATATGCTAGTTTTACAAATATTAATAATATTCTGTTTTTATAAATTATAATAATATTCTGTTTTTTTTTTAAATAATAATATTCCGTTTTTATTTATTTTAATATCCTGTTTTAAAAATATATTATTCTGCTTTTAGAAATATGATACTAATAATAATATTCTGTTTTTAAAACATAATATTTTCTGTTTTTAAAAAATAATATTATTTAATTTTAGATATATAATATTCAGTTTTAATAATATATTATATATATCTATAATATTATAATATTATATATATTATAATATCAATTGTATATTATAAAACTGTTTTACAAAAATAATAAACTAAAATCTATAATATTATTTATTTATTTATTTATTTATTTATGAAAAAATGAAGAAAAAAATTGGTATTATCAAATTTAAAAACATATTATTAGCAAACTAAAAAATATGTTATTTACATATATCATAAAACATAGGTAAAAAGGCAGCAGGGGTCCTTTAAGTTATTTAATGTTACCACTTAGGTCCTTTATGTTTTTTTTGTAATGTTTAGGTCCTTTAAGTTTAAAATCGTTTGCAACGTTAGACTTTTTTGGAAATTCCGTTTAAAAAATGCACAGGTGGCAAAAGTTGATCTGAGGTGGCTTATTAGGTTTGATGACTGGGCAAATGTGTTGGCGTTTTAAAGTATTGATTGATTTCAGACCAAAATCCCCAAATCAACATGCTTGAACCCTAAAACTGATAATACACTGCAACAATGGCCTCTCAAGGTGGTAGTTCAACAAATCGTAGGTATATGAAGACCAATACTTGCGTTTCTCATGTACCTCAAACTGGAATGGAGAAAAAGTGTTTGTGTGGATCGTCAGCCGTGCTACAAACTGTTAAGAAAAAAGGAAGAATTTTTGGGAAGCAGTTTTGGGGATGTAGATTATTTGAGGTACGTACGAAGCTCAAACTATTTAGCAAATTATGGTTTTGGTTTATGGTATTAATTTTCGTTTTGGTTTATGTAGAGTGAAGCTTATAATGTGGGTTGCAATTTCTTTGAATGGTATGAACACAATGTCAGTGATGAAGTTAATGCAGAGTTACATGCCCCACTTATTTCAAAATGTCCCAAATGTGAAGAAAAGGATGTTGAAATTAAGTTGCTCAGAAAGAACATTGATAATGAAGAGGGATACACTAAGGAGGTTGTGAAGATCATGGTGAAGATGTTGAAGATGTCAGGATATGTCATTGTGTTGTTAGGTCTTATTTTGTTAGTGTTATGTGTTATTCTGTTTTGGTTGATGTAATTTGTAACAAAGAATGTAATTTGTAACAAAGAAAGGGATGTTGAGTGATTGCTATGTATGTTTTGTTGACAGTACTTAATGAAACTTCTTTGTGTTGCATTCTGTCAAATTGTTGCCTCTGTGTGTTTTGTTTTTAATTAAGTTCAGTTATTGTTAACAGGGAAGGGCTATGCCACATTTTAAAAACAGATAGGACTAAGTTGTAACATTTTAAAAACATATGGGACTATATTGTTACATTTTAAAAACATGAAGGATGTGATTGTTACAAATTAAAATCTTGAAGGACCAATTTGTTACATGTTAAAACAAAACTAAACAAATTGCAAACGCAAATGTGCACATTAACATATCCCTGCATTGAGAATTACATAATCCAGAACTATTACAAAACAAAATTGTCATGACTTCCCAAAATAAGTCAAAACATAATTGTCATTACATTCCAAAACAATTTCAAAACAGAAGTGTCATCACATAATCCAAAATGTAAAACAGTCCTAAATCCAAAACAGAAATGCTATTTGTTGGTGGTCTTCCTCCTTATAGCCAATTTTGGCCTCAAAGTTGTTGGTGGCTTAAATGCTGCTGTGCCAGATTGCCTTCTCACTGCTAGTAGCTGTGACACTGTCATAGATTGTCTTGTTTGGATTCTTGAACTTGATGCTGACAGCCTTGTTTGAATTCTTGGAGTTGGCTGTGACATAACTGATGTTGCTGGAGTAGTTTGTGATTGTTTTTTCTGAACCCTTGGAGTTGGTTGTGACTGGACAGTTGGAACTGGTTGACTTATTTGTGTCTGTACAGTTAGAACTGGATCTGTTATTTGGGATTGGTTAGTGTTGGCAGTCTGAGCCTCTCTTGGTCTTGCTGGACATGAGGCCTTGTTATGCCCAGAAAGACTGCATATGGAACACTTATTTGGCAGCCCCTTCCTTGAGACATTCACTGCATCCTTTATCTTTTCATCAGCATCTTTATTTCTTCTTCTTTTAGGCCTCCCTGGTGCTCTTCTAGAAGGTGGTGGCAGTATGTCAGGGTAAGGTGTTTTTTCCCACAAATTATCTCCATTTGTTGGATATATTATAGGTTGGTAGCAAGCTTTGTAAGTGGCTTTCCTATAGCAGTCTAGAATGAAGTTAGCTGGTTCTAAAGATCTATGTTGCATGCAAGAGATAGCATGGTAGCAAGGAATGCCTGTGAGCATCCAACTTCTACAAGAGCACTCCAATGTCCTAAGATCCACTGTGCGTTTTTCTCCAACCATACTTGTATGTCTCACTTCATAAATCATGTCACCTGATAACCTATAAATCAAATTTTAAGTGTTAGTTTTAAAAACATCACATATTTAAAATAGATTCCTCAAAAAGATTGAATTACCTTGGTATAAAAAACCTAGATATTTCCTTTCTTCTCTCAAGCATCTTCCTGATTCTTGGTAGGACAGATTCCTCATAGTCATCAATTTTGGCTCTATTTTTGGCCCACCTATCCATGAGATATCCTTTGATGTCCTCTAACATTGACACAATTGGCTTATCTCTTGCTCCAATGATAACAATGTTAAAAGTTTCAGACATGTTGTTGACCAATACATCACATCTTGCATTGTACTTGAACCTGGACTTGCTCCAATATCTAGGAGGTATTTTAATTAAGTGTTTTTATGCCTCCTCATTAACCTTCCTCATTTCCCTCATTTCATGTTCCCATGCTTGAGGATATGTTGCCTTGGCTGCCTTCCACATTAACTCTTTCAACTGTTTACCTGGAAATCTCTTTCTGAAGTTGCTATAGAGGTGTCTGACACAAAATCTCTGATCAACTCCTGGTCATAGCTCATCTATTGCAGGCAACAATCCCTAATGACATGCAACAATGCAGTATTGTTCTGGACTGGGCCGAGGCTGTCCAACAGTCGAGTAGGCCCAACCCATACAGCCTGGGGAGGCCCAATAAGGCCCTTCTGCAAGACACGTGACTGCCACGGGCAAGCCACAGTTTCTCCAGGCACTTTGGCAGTGTCGGGCACTTGGGACAATAGGAAAGAAGGACATCACACCCTACTGAGATGTACCTCCCTGACAAATTAGCTTCTCCCCGCGAGGATGCTACACATCACTCCTCGACGGACATGATTCCTCCCCGCGAGGCCATGTCCATTCTACGGGCTTGATATATCCTCGACACAGAAGGCTCCTCCCCGCGAGGCCATGTCCATTCTACGGGATTCATATCTCCTCGACACAGAAGGCTCCTCCCCGTAAAGAGTACCCAACGGTCCATACCACGTGGACACGTTCCAAGTAACCTCCCATGTCCGAAGGATTCGGTCTTCCCTACTTCCGAAAATCTAGGAGCAGTTACTCTAGGGCGAAGACCACGTGCTGGTCTTCACTACTACACGTAAGCCCTGGCAGTTACTTGGAGTGGGCCTAGTTGATCCAGCCCACTGCAGGTAACCGTTGGCCCCGCGCTGGGGGCTCTCTATAAATACCCTCTCACTTGAGAGGGTCAGGTTAGACACATTCTTCTTGCCACTCTACACTTTCTGTATTTGTTGTTACTCTGTACACTCTCTCACTTGAGCGTCGGAGTACCTTGTAGGTACACCCCCCCCCCCCGGCCGTCTCTCACCATCACCAGAGCTGCCGTTCCAGACGCCGTTGGCCACTATCAACTGTCTGATCCAGGTACGATCAATGGCGCCGACTGTGGGGACTTGTAAGCTTCCCCGTTTTTCTGCTCGATAAACCAAAGATTTCTCCATTCAATAACCATCATGGCCAACCCGTCGGCGAATCAAGCTCTAGACAATGTTATCACGCAGCTCAGTACTGGCAACCGCGTCGACAACAACGCTGCCCAACCTGTCGTGGAGAACGCATCAGAGACGGACTCACTGCTTCACCATTTTCCGAGGAAGTGGAGTACGAGACAGCTCACCAAGATGGACATGAAACAGTCCTCCAGCCCGCTTTCCAGCCCGTGGACCCGCCGCCGAATGCGGACCCGAGCACTTCTGCCCTGTTTGCTTTGGTCAATCAGACCAACCAGATGATCTTCAACCAGAACATCTGGATCGAGGCGCTGGAGAAAGGTCATGGTCGGACTTCCCCGCGAAGGCACCGACCACCGCCATTTCCAAGACATTCGCAGTCCCCAGAGGCATCTCGCAGCCCCTCCCCATTTCACAGGGGTCGCAGGCCACGCTTAGAGCGTACTCAGCCGGAACATCCTCAGAAACGCCACCGCTCCCCGCCACCGAAGGGACCAGTTCGCTCCTTGAAAAATAAAAGGAGCAGGCCGGACGCCGAGGAGCCCAGAGGCCGCCCAAAGGACCACTCCCTGAGGCGTCACTAAGTTCATGGACAACACTTCCCCTCTGTGTCTCCGGGAGCCAGCGAGGGTGACGATTACCGGACCCCTCTGGCCAGGCACATCATGGACGCCCTTATTCCTAAGGGCCTGGAGAGGTCCCCATCCTTGGGGACATATGACGGGACATCTGATCCTGATGACCATGTTGAGAGTTTTGAAGCTCTGCTCGATTTCAGGAATGTCTTCGGCGCTATCAAATGTCGATTATTCCCTACGACTCTTCGGAAAGGGGCCATGGCTTGGTACAAAAACCTAGCATCTGAATCAATCACGCCGTGGAGGGTCCTGAGGGAGCGCTTCAGAAAACATTTTACGGCTTCTCGTCGACATCCGAAGACGATAGCCTCCCTGGAAGCCATCTTTCAGGGGAAGGATGAACCTCTCCGGAGCTACATCGAGAGGTTCAACAAACAAGAGGTCGAAATCAACGTGACCGATCACATCAAAATGTATCTCATCATCAAGGGTTTGCGACTAGGATCCAAGTTCGCAGAATCCGTCGGACTACACCGTCCCCGCAGCTTTGAAGGCCTCCTCAAGAGGGCTCAGTCGCATATTGAGTTCGAGAAAGCTGAAGCCGCACAAATTACCCTCGATTCGAGGCGCAGAGAAGGTCCCCGCGACAACAAGGAAGAAGACTCCCGTCCACCCAGGCGAGGTGGAGACAGGAGAAGAGAAGACTCCCCTCCACCTAGGCGAGGTGGGGAAAGAAAAAAAGAAGCCCGGACCAAAGAGCCCCGCGAATCACGGGGACCGTCTGGCCTTTTCAAAGACTACACACCGCTAAACGCGTCCCGCGCGCGCATTTTTAGCGGCTGTGCCAATTCGGGGTTCGTCAAAGGGGGAATCCGCTTCCCGAAACCGACGGCTCCCAAACCAAATGCTGACAAGTCCAAGTACTGCCGGTTCCATCGCAGCCACGGGCACGTTACTGAAGATTGCGTCTACCTTAAGGACGTAATTGAAACGCTAATTAAAGAGGGATACCTGAAGAAGTACGCCAAGCAGCAAGAGGCCCCCCGCCCCAGCGGCCAGGAGGCCCAGAATGTCGAGGAGTCAACTCCTTCTCCCAACAACGGACCGCTGCAAGTCGCGTTGAGCATCACGCGACCTGAAGACTTTGGATTTTTGGGATAACTCGACAACCCTGAAGATGTCCGAAACATGTGGAAGAGCTTCCCAGCAGAAGACCCGATAAGTGCCCGCAGTACCTGGGAGTCTTTCCCCCAAGCCCTGGTCATATCTGGAAGAGCCCTCGACCATTTGACCATAGGGTCAATAAAGAGGAAATTCGACAAACTGAAAGCAACAACTCCCCGAGCCCCTACCCTCGAGAGGGTTAGTGGAAGATCAACTCTAATTACCTTCTACCTCGAGGAACTTCCCGGTGGGGCACCTAACGCCAACATCCCCCTCCTGATCCGGGCACAGATGGCCAATTTTGATGTCCACTGAATTTTGGTTGACCAGGGGAGCTCGGTGGATATCATGTACGCCCACCTCTTCGAGACCCTCCAGCTGACTAAGAGACACTTGTCCCCGTACGTAGGATCAGACCTACAAGGCTTCAATGGCGCGACCACCAGACCATGGGGCTTCGTGGAGTTGATGGTCACCTTCGGGATTGAGGAAACTGCCCAACAGGTGAAGACGCATTTCTTGGTGGTGGACTGCCCGTCCCTCTACAACTGCATCATGGGGAGGACCACGTTGGCGGAACTGACGGCCGTACCATCAACGGTCCACCTAAAGATGACGTACTACACGAAGCGTGGACGTGTGGTCACTCTCCATGGGGACATCAAGGTGGCCAGAAGATGTTTCGACACAGCAATCAAGGGTCTGAGTGTCGTCGGCGGCGTCAAGCCCAAGACTCTGGCTGGGGCATCTCCAGACGTCATGCAGGTTCCACTCCCGCCGATCAGCGCGGTCGACCTTGACAGCAGGTTTCCCGGGGAGCAGGAAGAAGCTGCAGCCGAGGACCTCCCAGGTGAAATTAATGGGCAGCCTCTCCACCCAACGCGCCCCGTCCCAGACGGAGATTTCGAGCTGGTTCCTCTCGGCGTCAGCCCAGATCGAAGCGTGAAGATTGGCTATAGACTCCCCGACCTGGCGAAGAAGCAACTGAAGGCATGCCTCCGAGAAAATGCAGATTTGTTCGCCTGAAGTGCTGCAGAGATGCCTGAACTGGACCCTGAAGTAGCTTGTCATCAGCTGACTATAGACCCGGCCGCTAGGGCTGTAGCTCAACGTAGGCGTAGGCAGTCTCCAGAAAAAATGGAGGCTGCTGAAAAAGCTGTAAAAGACCTCCTAGAGGCAAACTTTATTTCTGAGGCCAAGTACACGACTTGGCTCTCAAATGTTGTACTCGTTAAGAAAAATAATGGAAAATGGAGGATGTGTGTTGACTACACGGATCTTAACCGGGCATGCCCGAAAGACTCTTATCCCTTACCTAACATCGACCAGCTGCTCGATAACTCTGCAGGATTCAAATTAATATCCTTCATGGATGCCTACTCGGGGTACAACCAAATCCCCATGGACGAGGCCGACAAGCAGTATACCGCTTTCATGACCGAGTCGGGCAATTACTACTATAACGTAATGCCCTTCGGCTTGAAAAATGCTGGCGCCACCTACCAACAGATGATGAACAAGGTCTTCTGGGCAGATATTGGCGACGTGCTCGAGGTCTATATGGACGACATGATCGTCAAATCTGCAGAAGAAGTCGACCATGTTGTTCACCTCAAGAAAGTGTTCGACACGGCGAGGAAATGTCGCATGAGGTTCAACCCCGACAAATGCACCTTCGGTGTTCGCGCAGGGAAGTTCCTCGGCTTCTACCTCACGGAGAGGGGAATCAAGGCGAACCCCGACAAATGTAAGGCATTCTCCGAAATCCCTACCTCGAACTCGAAGAAGTCGATCCAGTCACTTAACGAAATGCTGACTGCTCTCTCCCATTTTGTCGCCAAATCTGCTCAGTATGCACTCCCTTTTTTCAAGCTTCTCCGACAGAAGGCGACTTTTGAATGGAGTGAAGAATGCGAATAAGCCCTCCTCCATCTAAAACAAGTCTTGTCACAACCCCCGGTCTTGTCCCGACCAGATAACGGGGAAACACTTTTCTTGTACCTGGCCGTCACCGGCGAAGCGGTGAGTGCTGTCCTCATACGGGAGACCCCCGACGGACAGAAACCGATTTATTTCACGAGCAAAGCTCTTCAGGGTCCCGAGCTCAGATGCCAACAGATTGAAAAGGTCGGCTTGGCCCTCGTATCTGCAGCCAGAAGATTACATCATTACTTTCTGGCCCACACAATCGTGGTAAGGATGGAGCAGCCTATCATACAGCTCCTCAGCCGGCCAGATATGGCGGGGAGAATGCTCTGGTGGTCTCTCGAGCTATCCGAGTTCGACCTTCGATACGAAGGAAGAAAAGCCTTGAAAGCTCAGGTACTGACCGACTTCGTAGCGAAAATGACCGTCCCTGAATCCTCGACCAATGGCTCCCAGAAATGGACGATTTACGTCGACGGAGCCTCCAGTGCAAAAGGTAGCAGAGCGGGCATTATCCTCGAAAACAAGCAGGGCATCCTAATAGGGGTCTCCCTCGAACTGTCCTTCAAGACATCGAATAACCAAGCCGAATACGAGGCCTTCCTCGTGGGACTTCGACTTGCGGAAGACCTTGGCGCAAAAGAAGTCAAAATATTTACAGACTCCCAGCTCGTGGCATCACAAGTTCGGGGAGAATTTCAGGCCAAAAACGATAGTCTCATCGAGTACCTAACCTTAGTGCAAGAAAAGTTGAAGAAATTTGTCTCCGCGGAGGTGGCTCACATCCCGCGCGAGCACAACACTCGAGCAGACGTGCTTTCCAAGCTTGCGAGCACTAAGAAGAAAGGAGGGAACAAATCAGTTATCCAGGAGATAGTCTCCTAGCCGAGCATAAACAACCCCACGCCGACCACAGAGGTCAACACCATCGGGGACGCAAACTGTTGGATGACCCCAGTTTAAGAATACTTGATGACGGGAAAACTGCCCGACGATCCTAAATAAGTGGGGATAGTCAAGAGGCGGGCATGTGCGTACACCGTCGTCGAAGGTAAGCTATACCGTCGAGGATTCTCGATTCCCTTACTCCGGTGTGTCGAAGAAAGCAAAGTTTCGGGGATCCTCCAAGAAATCCACGAAGGGATCAACGCCCAACACCTCGGCGGAAGGTCCCTAGCCCGAAAAGCACTCCGAGCGGGGTATTATTGGCCCACTATGCAACATGATGGAAAGGAACACGTCAAGAAATGTGACCGCTGTCAAAGACACGGGGACATGCACCTCGCTCCTCTAAACAAGCTTAACTCATTGTCATCCCCGTGGCCGTTTGCGTGGTGGGGAATGGATATCCTCGGACCTTTCGTCATAGGGTCGTACCAAAACAAGTACCTCATCATCAGGGTAGATTACTTCACGAAGTGGATTGAGGCAGAGACGCTGGCCAAAATCACTGCCTTCAACATACTCCATTTCTACAAGAGAAATATCCTCTCCCGATTCGGTGTGCCCCAAGCCATTGTCACCGACAAAGGGACACAGTTCACCGACAGGGACTTCCAAGACTTCGTCGCCAAACTGGGCACAAAACAGCACTTCACGTCGGTCGAACACCCTCAAACCAACAGGCAGGCCGAAGCAGCAAACAGAGTGATACTCTGGGGATTGAAGCGATGACTCGGCGAGGCCAAACAATGGTGGGTCGAGGAGTTACACAGCATCCTCTGGGCGTATCGAACAACCCCACACTCCACGACCGGGGAGACCCCGTTTTGCCTAACGTACAGAATCGAGGCAGTTATCCCCGTGGAGATCAGGGAACCCTCGAGGAGGAAAAAAGCTCCCCTCGACAAAGAAACAAACAACGAAGCCCTGCGAGAGGAGCTCGACCTCGTCGAAGAGATAAGGACTGACACTTCCCTCCAAGAAGCCTCTTTAAAACAAAAAATAACTTTACGTTATAATGACAAAGTTATCAAACGAGACTTCCAAGTAGGCAGCCTTGTCCTACGGAGAAATCAGAAAGATTCACGCGAAGGAAAGCTGGCCGCAAACTGGGAGGGCCCATACCGCGTCGTTGCAAAGACGGGGACGGGTGCCTATTACCTCGAAAGCCTCCACGGTGAACAACTTGCTCGACCATGGAATGCTGAGAAGCTCAAAATATATTATAGTTAGGCACTGCCCGGGACAGTACGACGTCCGACCACGGGGGCGTGCAACGGTACATGCGCGACACCTCTATATAACACACGACGGCCAAAAACCACGAAGTGTGTGCGTGAGACTTTTTGGCCCGACGAGGAGGCCTCAACCGAGCTCTGTCGTTCACGTACCAAATAGGCAGAACACCCAGCTCGCGATGGGAAGTTCACGCCATGAAGCTAAGACCTCGACCGACTTCTTAGCCTCGTTGAAGGTCGGAGTACAACCCCTGACCACTCGACTAGCTCTCTTCACAGTCGAGGATCATCAGAGTCGAGTAAACTCCCAAGGCGCCAGCGATCTCAACTACTTAGGCAAAAATAAGTAATGTATAAAGTATCACACACAAGCAAAATAAATAAAGAGACAAAGGGAAGTATTAGAATCGGGCAAAACCCATTGTACGAATATTACATCAATAAGCCCCTGGCCCACAAGCCGGGCAAAAACAACAAAATGGCACGCAGGCCAAGTAAACTATACTCCTAAGTAGCAGCAGTCTCAGCAGCGTCTGGCCCACCTCCTTCGTTGGTATTTCCTTCTTGCCCAGGCAGCACTATCCGGCCATCGACCACCTCGCGGTTAGCATCAGCCCCGTCGGTCACAAGGTCGGGATTTAGGATCCGAAGCTGCGCCACTGCATTTCGGAACCCTATGTCCGCGGCCTCAAGAGTATCATCCTCGGCTAGCCGGAGATCCTGCTCGACTCTCCTGAGTTTGGCCACCAGAGCTGCCCGAGAGGTTAGGAGCTTATCCTCTTCAGTTTCACCTTCAGCTGGCCGAACAACATCCTCCAGCTCTGCGACCCTCTCCTTAAGCCGCTTCTCCTCTGCCTCCAACTCGGTGATCCGGGCAAGATGACCTTTCTCCGCTTCCTCAGCTTCCTTTAGCTTTGTCTCCGCCCGCTGCTGCTGCTCGCTCTGTTCTTTATTCAGGTCCCTGCATTCCTTCAACTCTTTGCGCAGGTCTAGCAGTTCAGCCTCCAAGGTCTCGAGCCTTTCTTGCAGTCGAGAAAGTTCAGCAGCGGGGTGGGTTTCATCGTTCAGGACAATAGCAGTCGAACAGAGCCGCATAACGGAAGACATGTCCTTAAAAATCGTTCTCCTCCTCGCTTCTGTAGCGGTCCCCAGCACAACTTGGATTTCAGAGGGAGGGACGCGAGGATAGATGACTTCAGAGAAGAAGCGGGGCTTGAGATGGCATGGTGGGAGTTCGTAGCTTGGAGGAGGTGGGGGACTTTCTTCGTGAGCCAGGTCGACAAACTCCGCACTCGAAACCCGTAGCCGCTTTGGCGTCCCTTGATTACTCGGGGACTGGCTCCCAGCAGAAGGTGTGCGCCGGCCTGAAGTCCCCGACGCAGTCAAAGGAAGCTGGGATTGGCTGGAACCTTCGGGCATCGCAGCAGAGGAAATACCTTCGGGCATGGCCCCAGAAGGAGCAACACCTTGACCCTTTGAATGAGATGGCTCTCCCCGAGCCTGTTCTTCCCGAGCCCTCTTCGCCTTCAACTTCTTGAGCCTCTCCTCAGCTCCGGCCATTTTCCCTGCAAAAAGAAAGAAAACATTAGTAAGGCAAGACATACAGACGCGAGGAAGGCTTAGGTCGAGGATGTTTTCACCACCTAACAGCTCATCTGCTTCTTCATCGGAGAAGGTCTCGAGCAAAACACGGGTATTGATCAAGCGATGTTGCTTCATCACCTGCCCGTCTGCTCCCGTTATAGGCCCGTCATCCGGTGTTTCGTGCTGAGCTTCATTGAAGCTTTCACCAAACGCGACGATCTTATCATAAGCTGCCCGGTCGTCGACGTCCAACTTATTGTGTTTCACCTTGTATTTATCCACCCCTTTTTTGAAGTGTTCTTCCGTCCAGTACAGGGGGATCTTCGGCTCCAGAACCTCCTCGGAGCGACCGTCTACTTCACGGGTAACTCTCCGGTACAGCGAGTTGATAGCCCCAAGGGTGACCGGCTTCACAAAATAGTAACGGTACTTGAAATCCCAGATGGAATCCAAATACGTGTGGAACAGAGCTTTGCTTTGCTTAAAGGATACCCAGCCATGTCGTCCACCGGCCGACGACCTTTGAAGATGGAATATTCGAAAGAAGAGGGACATTGTCGGTCCTATTTCAGGTGTTTACAAACAAGCTCAAAAGCCCGGATAAAGGCCAGCGAGTTCGGGTGAATCTGCGAGGGTGCCAGCTTCAACCAGGCGAAGACCCCCTCTTGGAAATCTGTGAAGGGCAGCCTCCACCCCGCTTCGTCGAACATGAACTCGTATAACGGGATACGCATTCCTCGGTAAGGCGAGCATATTCGGTGATGCTCTTCAGGGCAGAAAACCTTCCATGATTTATCAGACCCAATTAGACGATGCTCGACGGTACAGAACGCATCTTCCATGTCTCTGTAGACAAATATGGACGACATCTCTAGGGCTTCATCGCAGACCCACTCTTCGAGCGGGCGCTCTTGGGCAAAAGCCATGTGAGCCATAGGAGATTCCGGGTGGTCATCTTCTTCAAAGGATCCTACGGCCACCTTCGCAGCCAAACCATCCATTTACCTGAAAAGCAGAAGGAAACGGTGAATTCGATAGGTCATATCAAATTCACCCCTCCACCGTTGTTCAAGCGAACGGGCGAGGAAGGGTCAAGGCTTTCTCGTTTCCCTGACATAGCCTGTCGAGGAACAACATGGTCACCGGGGAACTTATCGCCTCCCCAGAAAATTCTGCCCCTTTTTCCCATAACGCTAACGAAAAGAGCAACCATTGGGGACCCCGGGACATTCATCGCGTCCCCGAGACATTCATCCCTTGTCCCCGAGATATTCAATAAAAGCGAGAGAAGTTCTTAACACTTCCTCTCTCAACAACAAAAGATTCTCGCCGTATTCGCCATGAACCCTTTCATTTCTCATGGGAACTTCATCAGTTCACCAAGGAAGTGATATACGCTAGTTAAAATCAAGAGGAAATGCAAGAAAAATGTCAGTTTTTGAACAAATACCTTATAGGCGACGATCTAGGTTTCCGATGCAGAGTTCTGGCAGTTGACGGTGGCGAACGGCTGCTGTAGAAGATAGAGGGAGAATGAGAGAGATTATTGAGAGAGAAACGAAAAAAGTGGGAAAATGAACAAGGGGAGGAGTTTTTATAGTGGTTTTCACGGAACTCGAGGGACATAGGGCACTTGAGTGCGCTACCCTAGCTAGCCGCCCTAGCCCCCTAGGTAATGATGACAGACGACACGTGGCACACATGCAGCCGTTCATCCTCCCACGCGTGTCCTTTCAATTTTCCCCAACGTTTCGAATCTGAAACCCATCATCTCCCCGGCGTTACGGCCAGACACAACTGTCTGATGCCTGACTTGTGTGCGACCGTAGGAACTTCGAGCACGAGAATGGCCTCCTCGGTTCCTCTCTTGGCGTATCCCCGACATGCCAATAACCCTTAAGTCATTACTTTGACATCTCAGAGCAACGACTTGGGGGGATCCTATTCTGGACTGGGCCGAGGCTATTCAACAGTCGAGCAGGCCCAACCCATACAGACTAGGGAGGCCTAATAAGGCCCTTCTGCAATACATGTGACTGCCACGGGCAAGCCACAGTTTCGCCGGGCACTTTGGCAGTGTCGGGCACTTGGGACAATAGGAAAGGAGGACATCACACCCTGCTGAGATATACCTCCCCGACAGATTAGCTTCTCCCCGCGAGAATGCTACACATCACTCCTCGACAGACACGATACCTCCCCGCGAGGCCATGTCTATTCTACGGGCTTGATATATCCTCGACACAGAAGGCTCCTCCCCGCGAGGCCATGTCCATTCTACGTGATTCATATCTCCTCGACACAGAAGGCTCCTCCCCGCGAGGAGTACCCAATGGTCTATACCACGTGGACACATTCCAAGTAATCTCCCACGTCCGAAGGATTCGGTCTGCCCTACTTCCAGAAATCTAGGAGCAGTTACTCTAGGGCGAAGACCACGTGCTGGTCTTCACTACTACACGTAAGCCCTGGCAGTTACTTGGAGTGGGCCTAGTTGATCCAGCCCACTGCAGGTAACCGTTGGCCCCGCGCTGGGGGCTCTCCATAAATACCCTCTCACTTGAGAGGGTCAGGTTAGACACATTCTTCTTGCCACTCTACACTTTCTGTATTTGTTGTTACTCTGTACACTCTCTCACTTGAGCGTCGGAGTACCTTGCAGGTACACCCCCCCCCCCCCGGGCCGTCTCTCACCATCACCGGAGCTGCCGTTCCAGACGCCTTTGGCCACTATCAACTATCTGATCCAGGTACGATCAAATACCAACTTGTTAAAATTTTAAATCTTCAAGGACCACTTTGGTACACTTTAAAAACATGAAGTACCAACTTGATACAAACACTTAACAACTTAAGAGCAAAGCTATAAAGGAGTTGCTTGATACAAATTTAAATCTTCAAGGATCAATTTGATACAAATTTAAATCATATAGGACTTAATTAAAACAAATATAAAAAGGGAAGAACTAACCTTCTGCTGATCTGAAACAAATGTGATGTGCTTGCAAACTTCTTGCCCTCCCAAGTCACGAACTAATAGATCAAAGAACCATGCCCATGAATCCTTTGTCTCTGCTTCAACTACAGCAATGGCAATGGGCAACATCTGATCATTTGGATCTCTTCCCACTGCTGCAAGAAGCTGGCCTCCATAAATACCTTTTAAGAAACAACCATCTACTCCAATTATGGGCCTGCAAACTCCAAAAGCCTTCTTGCATGCATCAAGGCACATGTACAATCTATGAAAACTTGGTAATAGTGGTCTCTCAACAGAAACTTCAGATTCAGCTTATGGTAGTTCAGTTGCTTGGACATTTAACTTGATGCTGCTGTTTGGATTAGACCTCAATAATTCATGTGCATAGTCATACAACCTGAGAAATTGCTCCCTAAAAGACCCTTCAACAACACCCAGAGCTGTCTTCCTTGCCCTATATGCTTTCATCCTACTCATACTAGTGTTCCATTTTTCATGGACCTTCTCACATATGGATGTCAGTTTCACTTTGGGATTTATTCTAACAGTTGTTTGTAATTTCTTCCCTAGCCACTTAGAACTAAATATTCTGACATTGTGCTCTCTGTTACACGTGTGTTTGTCATTAAGAGTTCTCAATTGCCATGTATCTGCATTAGGCAATTTGGAACACAATGCCACCCATGGACACCCTTCCTTGCAACCAACTCTGACCCTAGTTTTATCATTTTAAAGATACCTTAAATCCCTCCCATTGTGTACAGCATAACTAGAAATGGCTTCCTTGAACTCCTCTTTTGTTGAAAACAAGCTACCCAAAACCCACTTATAGTCATTAAATCTCCCTCCACTCTCTCTTCCTCCACATGGTCCCCACCATCACTCACATGTGTTCCCTCCACATTCTCTTCCTCCACAAGGTCCCCACCATCATTAACAAATTCTACCTCATTTTGGGCCTCACAATTATTTTGGGATATGGGTAAAGCTACTATTTCATCGGGTTCTTCAACTGGGTGGACTATAAAGATATCAACCTTTCCAATTGTCTTTGACCAATTCAAAGCTTCTATTGCCCCAAAATCATCTTCTAACGCCTTCAGGGTTCCAGCAAAGTCATACCACATCTCTTGCACTCCTCGATACTTCATCTCTTTAACAACCCCCAATATTTCAAAGTAACTCCACCTGTCACCATCATATTTCCAGTTTGAGACTTCACCCCCAATATATTTGTCACCTTCGAAATACCCTCAATGATGAAAGTCAACAAAAAATTCATCCATAACCATGTTTTTCCTGTTTAAATCACCTAAACCATAAGTAACCTATTTTCTATCTACTTACACACATAACTATTTTAAAAACCGAAACAACAATGGCGAAGAAGCGTACGAACCTGATACAATGCGTTCTACAGAGAAGGTTATAAATTTCACCGACAACAGATTGGATGGAAAAGAGTATACGAGAATGTTGTAGATCAGAGTTAGGGTTGGAGAAGGTAAGACGACATTTAGTTTTGGAGAAGAGAATACGAGAATTAGATAACTGTGAAGAATTAGGGTTGGAGTTGAAACGACACAACTGTGAAAATACTAACCAGCCATGTCATCTCACTTAACTGACAACTCAGCACCGTCTAAGCCACACATACTTTTTTTAATGGAATTTCCAAAAAAGGTTAACCAGGCAAACTTTTTTAAAGTTAAAGGACTTAAACGTTACAAAAAAAACGTAAAGGACCTAAGTGGTAACATAAAATAACTTAAAGGACTAAAAGTGCCTTTTTGCCTAAAACATATACTCTATCATTTCAACAAGTTACACAATACAATGATACAAATTTCATTAAAACATTTCTAAAATATTATACACAAGTCTAACTATCACTATTTTTATCATACAAACTTTAAAAAAAAATACATAATTTAAATCAGCTCATACAACCTAGTGTAAAATAACAAACAATTTATTTCATATGTGTACCTTAATAAATGGATTTGATGAAAAACTTGAAAGTAAATCTGAATCCATCAATAAATTTGAGTCTTGATGTCTCTTGAAGTCTTGATTTATGTTAAAATTTAGAGATTTGAGAGATTTTGAGGGGTTGGTAAAGAAAGAGAGAAAAAGTTAAAATGAGAGAAAGAAGAAGATGATTCTGAAATATGGTGAAAGATCTGAAGCAGTGGTATTTATAACAAGCTTGCGGGGTGAAAATCACCCCGCACCTTTTTAATCTGTTGAACCTTGTGAGTTAAATATCCTCTAGCAACGCATGTGTCAGTCAAACGTCCATCTGCCACTCTGTGCAATAGTAAATGTTATATTAATTTTCCTAACACATGTGACCGTTGAACCTTGCGAAGTGGATGCCACCC
The DNA here is from genome assembly GCA_022829125.1 of Lathyrus tuberosus. Taxonomy (NCBI): domain Eukaryota; kingdom Viridiplantae; phylum Streptophyta; class Magnoliopsida; order Fabales; family Fabaceae; genus Lathyrus; species Lathyrus tuberosus. The sequence goes on from JALAZF010000212.1 coordinate 8,171,850, forward strand.
CGCAACCATTATATCCGTTGGGACTTGCGAAGTAAAATTCACCTCGCAAATTATGTGTCAGAAAAGTGCCCAAACTGTCACCTGCCACCCTGACGCATCACTAATTGCAACATTCAATTCCCCCCCCCCCCCCCAATGTTTTTAAACACAGTTGTGGGGTATTTTTCACTTCGCAACTTTCTTTTCAAAAAATTTAAATTTCCCTCCATCTGTTGCAAGATGGAAAAACCTATATATATTTTTTTAAAGTACGCTGCAAGGTAAAACAAAGTTGGTACAAACTTGAAATCAATATGACAATCATTGTTTACTTTTATTCCATCCTAAAATTACAAATCTAAAAACTAACAACCACTAAAATATTCATGTGCATAACATCCCTACCAAGCAATAAACTGCAGCAACTTACAATAAAATTCAACTAAATAGTAGCAACTGCCAAAACCAATCTAATAGGACCGAAAATAACCCACAACACAATACATGAGAAAAAAATTGTCCATAATAAAATCAACTACTACTCTTTCTCTCTTCAATCTTCATTAGTGTATAAACTTGTAGATTTTGTTTGGACGGGAACTAAAATCATTTATATCCTATAGAAAATAAAAATAAAACAAAATACAAACTCAATTGAATTGATGTTTCAAAAGTCAAATCTGCTTCTATCTCCACTGATTCTGGAAGAATTGGCTGGAGGGGATTACGAATGAACTTCCGGAGTTGAGACATGTGACAAACATCATGCATCTCGGATAGAGAAGGTGGCAAGGCTAATCTGTAAGCAACTTCACCAATCCTTTCTAAAATCTGATATGGTCCCACATATCTCAGACTTAACTTCCGTGATTTAAACGGTCTTTTCAACCTCAATCTTAGAGTAACCTTCAAAAATACATGATTGCTTTCTTCAAATTCTAAAGGCCTCCTTCGATTATCCGCATAACTCTTTTGACGGTCTTGTGCCTTATTTACCTTGTCACATATCATTCTTATCTTTTCCATAGTTTCTTTCACAATTTCCGGTCCTAGAATCCGTTCTTCACCAACTTCTGTCCAACACAAAGGTGTTCTAATTTTCTCCTATACAAAGCTTCATAAGGAGCCATTACGATACTTGCGTGGTAACTATTTTTGTATGCAAATTCTATAAATGGCAAGATTTCTTTCCAATTTCCCCCACTTTCAAGCACACAAGCTCTCAACATATCTTTCAATGTTTGTATCATCCTTTCCGTCTGACCATCTGTCTGAGGATGATTCGACGTACTTAAGCACAACCTAGATATCATGGCTTGTTGGAAAGCTCTCCAAAATCTTGAAGTAAACTTTGGATCTCTATCGGACACAATACTATAGGTGAAACCATGTAGTCTCACAATTTCCTCAACAAACAACCGTGGAAGATGGCTTTCTTTATAAGTAGTCCTCACTGCTAGGAAGTGTACGGACTTTGTCAACTGATCCAAAATCACCCATATAGAATCATAACCACATTGCATACAAGGTAACCCAACTGCAAAATCCATCGAAATGCTATCCCATTTCCATACCGAAATTTCCAACGGTTGTAACAAACCACCCGGTCTCTGGTGTTCAATCTTTATCTGTTGGCACACCAAACATTCTGACACATACTCCGCAATATCCCTTTTTATCCCGGACCACCAATAGTTCTTCTTCAAGTCTTGATACATCTTTGAGGAACTAGGATGTATGGTAAAAGCGCCTTTATAAGCTTCTTCCAAAATCTTCCTTTATAACTCTACATCATCCAGAACATAAATCCTTTGATTAAAAAGAACAACTTCATCTGTGGCAAGAGTGAAACCCGATTGATCCAACATTCCTTGCAACTTCGTATCTGTCATCTGCTCTTGTTGAATTTCTTCCCTTAGAGTGAAATTAACATTCAAATTTCCCATTATCACACCATTCTGAGTCCAAACAAATTGAAGATTTAAATCTCTAAACTTTTCCAACAACGCGTACTCAAACATCATCAACTCGGTTTTATGTACTTCTTTCCGACTTAACGCATCCTCCATTTTATTCGCTTTACCTGGATGATACTTCAATTTAAAGTCAAAATCCTTTAAATACTCCATCGATCTCCTTTGGTGCATGTTCAACTTCTTTTGATCAAACAAATACTTTAAACTCTTGTGATCACTAAACATCTCAAAGCGCACCCCATACAAGTAATGACGTCATACCTCCAGTGTAAAAACATCAGCCGTTAACTCCAAATCATGAGCTAGATAATTCTCTTCATGAACCTTCAACTGACGAGAGAAAAAAGCTACGACTTGACCACCCTGCATTAAAAATCCCCCCAATCCCTTCTTAGATGCATCACAAAATACTTCATATGGCTTACTAGGATCGGGAATGATCAGAACAGGAGTAGTCGTCAATCTCTCCTTCAAACTCGTAAACCTTTGCTCACAACTTGAATCCTAAATGTAAGGAATCTCCTTCCGGGTAAGCCTAGTCATTAGTAAGGCCAACTGAGAAAAGCCTTTGATGAATCTGCTAAAGTAACCTGCCAACCCTAAGAAACTTATGACTTCGGAAGCATTCTTCGGTCTCTCCCAATTAATCACTCCTTCCACCTTTGAGGGATCTACCACCACACCTCCTTGAGATACATGACCAGGAAACTTTACTTTTGTCATCCAAAACTCACACTTGCTTAACTTCGCAAAGAGGTTATTCTTTAGCAACACCGATATAACAATTCTTAGATGTTCTCTGTGCTCTTGTGGAGTACGAGAATAAATAAGAATGTCATCAATAAAGATCACCACAAATTAGTCCAAGTAAGGTTGAAATATCTGATTCATGTAATCCATAAAAACAGTTGGAGCATTAGTCACACCAAAAAAGCATCACAAGAAATTCATAATGGCCATATTGGGTCCTAAATGTGGTATTTCGTACATCAAAATTTTTCACATGGATTTGATTATAACCCGACCGTAAATTAATATTCGAGAACACGCAAGCTCCTTTCAATTGATCTAACAGGTCGTCTATCCTGGGTAGAGGGTACTTGTTCTTAATGGTGACTTTATTCAACTAGCGGTAATCAATACACAAACGTATACCACCATCCTTCTTCTTTACTAGCAGTATTGGAGCTCCCCATGATGAGACACTAGGTCGAACGAAATGCTTAGCCAATAACACTTCCAATTGTTCCTTCAATTGTATTAACTCGAGGGGTGCCATCCGATACAGAGAAACATATATTGGGGCCGTTCTCGGTAGAGAAGTGACATCCTCGGGGAAAACTTCTGGAAACTCACTAGCTATAGGAATTTGTGAAACCTTCAGGTCGTCACTTGTCTCTTAGGTGAGAACTAAGAGAACAGACTTATCATTCTTAAATAAGAAATTACCCATAGCAACCATACCTTCCAAAATATTATCTAACACATCCTTTGGAGTTGCTTCACTAGACGAAATGATGATTAAATTCTCCTCACAACCTATAAACATTGAATTAGCAGAAAGTCAATCCATCCCCAAGACTACATCACATTTCTTAAGAGGAAAACAAATAAGGTCAATTTTGAAAACTCTACCATCCACTGATAACGAACAATTCTCACAAATCAACGATGTCTCGACAACATCATCCATGGTGGTAGTAACCACCATGGGAGGAGACAAAGGAATCGCTTGCAAGCCAAGTCGCTTCATGCATTGTATCGACACAAAAGAGTGTGTTGCTCCACAATCAAATAATACAAAACAAGGATGTTCATTCACGAAACACATACCAAAAATCAAGGCGTTGTTACATTTAGCCTTCTTCGTATCCAAAGTATAAACCCGACCGGTATTCTTCCCTTGCATCTGATTCCTATTCTGAGGACAATCCCTAGCTATATGACCTTATTTCTGACATTGATAACATCTAACACCTCTGAGATTACACCTTCCAAATTGAGTCTTACCACATTGACGACATAAGGGATGAGTGTTAGGTCTAGCATTCTGCACTTGTTTCCCTTTGAAAGGTTGAGGTCTAGGCCTAAACTGGTGACTTGGTCTTCCTTGGTCCTTCTGAGTAATCCTATCTATATCCCTCTCTTCCTGAACTTTCTTCAAGATGTTCTCGGCCACATAACATTATTTTAACAATTCTACATAAGTGTTAAACTCCCTTTGATATACACTATAAGAAATCTCAGACCTTAATCCAAATAGAAACTAGTCAATTTTCCACCTCTCATTCGGTGCATACATAGCCTGCCTAGAATAAGCAGCCATGTCCTCAAACTTTTCAGCATAAGTAGCCACCATCGTGTTACCATATCTAAGCTGTTAAAATTTAAACTCTTTTTGGGTCCTCAAGGAACTAGGAAAATACTTGCCCAGAAAGGTAGTCTTAAAATGTTCCCACACCCTAGGAATTTCTTGGTTAGTCATCAGAGTTGAAGCACTTTCCCACCATCTCATAGCAGGAGCTCTCATCATGTGGGAAGTAAACACCACCTTATTCTCCTCACAGTAAGGCACTATCGGAAAGATTATTTCCATACCAGACACCCATTCATGAGCCTTCACAGGATCTAGCCCGCCATGGAATTCAGGAGGATTCATGCGGAAGAAATTTTGAAAACTCCCACTTGCAGCTTCTGGCGGATTCACTGGAGGGTGAAGACCTCCATTCAACTACTGCATCATCTACTGCATGAATTGGTTCTAATGTTGTTGCATCTGTTTAACAAACTGAGGCCACTGAGCACTTTCCCTACTACCTAGAAGATTCGAATCGAAAGTCTGAGTTTTGGGTCTACCACGGCTTCTGCGTTCGTCAACCATGATCCAAAACGTCATACAAATAAAATCAAGTTGATCAAGCTTAATACTATTGGTATAATATCCAAGACAATGATGACAACACACACATGAAGCAGAAAGAAATACTTATAATATTTCATGGCTAGGTCGAGAATATGACCAGCTCTGATACCAACTGTAACGCCCATATATAATATATGTCTAGAATTTTCATATTATACATAGGTGCAAATTTTGGTACTGAAATATACAAGTTCTTAGTGACACATTGTACATGTTACATGCCTAAACAAAACAACTAAAAGTGGCACAATATATACAATGTTAGTTCTTGTATTGGCTGGAATTTTGGTAAAACAATCTTGAACAATGTTGATGTCATATGTCTGATGTCATAACATTGGTTCCTAACATTAGTTGTTGCAGGGTTGCAGTTTTGTGGTCTAATGTTAAACATGATGTCTTAACATCAGTTGACAGAACATCAGAAACCCATCTGTTGTGTTTTTGTATTGCAGGATGTTGGGTGAGATGCCCTGACATGGTTAATCAGACATCAGTACAGATATGGAGTATTATTGTCATGACAGTATGTCATAACATCTTGGTTCTGGCACAGCAGTTGCTGCTGTTATATGACAGATGTTGTAGGAGATGTCATGACATCTTAGTCTGGTATAGCAGGTGTTACTATTTTGCTGTCATGTGATGTTATATGTCTGATGTCTTGACATCAGTTATCAGAACATCAGAACATCAGGCTGTGATGTTTTAGGGCTGCGCTTGAAAGTTTGTTTTGAGAAGATCTGTTAGAGAGATTGTGTGCGAATATCTTGGAGAAGATATTTTCAGTTGCAATCAGATTTGAAGCAGATCCTGTTGGTGTTTTAAGGGCTGAAAGATATGAAAAGATTTAAAGATAAAATCTGTTTTAGATTCAAATCATATCTGGTTTAATTTTATATCAAATCTGATATTTTCAAGGAGTTGATTTAGTCTGAAGCAATCTTTTTCAGTTGTGTTGAAGATTAGTTTGTTGCTATTTTCATGCAAAAAGATATGGAGAATAATTAGATTTAATTATGAAGATTTTATTGAAGATTTAGTTGAACATCTATTTAGTAGCAGAATCTTTTGCAGATTTGTAGCAGCTGTTATGCTGTGATTTGAAGCCCAAATCCAGTTGGGAAATAGGTTATAAATAGAAGCATTGTAACCTAGTTTTAGGAAGCCATCCATCATGTAGATTATAAGGGTTGTGTTGGTTGATGAACCACCCGGTTTGTGGGATGGTCATCGTGTTTATCTCAAATCCTGTAGGTAAGAGATATATTGTTCTTAGAGGAAGCTGTTAAGCAACTCTAAGTATTGTTCTTAGTCATGTGTGTCATGTCTAGGTATTGTCATGGAAGTGTGTCTTCTACTTTTCTGTGATTGAAGAGCTTTTGGAAATCAAGTTGTTGATGCAGTGACTGAGATGTTGACTGCTAGACATCATTGCGATGATTGGGAGTGAGATGAAGTCTCTTATCTAGGGAGGACTTAGATAGAAGGGTCATTGGATAGTGATTAAATTAGGTAGATTGTCAACTGGTTTGTTGAGTCTATAATTTGATACTGCTAATAGTGGACTTCCTTCTTGGCTTGGTATGCCCCCAGATGTAGGTTGCTTGACTGAACTGGGTGAACAATTTAGTGTGTTTATTTACTGTTGTTTATTGCCTTGTTCATAGCAGATAGTGTTGTTGTGACATCACACTTAACATCACATATCTGGTACCAGAATTTCAATTGGTATCAGAGCAGGCATCCTGTCTGTTTCTGGATGAGATCTAGGGAAGATACTTTCTGGTTCATGAGCAAGGAAGATAGTTTTGCTGAGTTATGGGCCTGGTCAGTTCATATAGTTGTTTGTATGATCCCTTGAAGTGAAGGATGGACTATTCATGATAGAGTATGTATTGGACCTGTCTGTTGTTATCAGGAGAACTGTTGTTGTGAGTTTGATTTGTTGGCACTTGGTTTATGGTGATGGTGTGCAAGGATTATTGAGTAGTGACTGAAGGTTATTGAGGAGTTGTTGTGTGTTCCGCTGCATGGTATCTGATGTAACCCTGGTTGGTTCTTGTATCTCTGGTGGTGAGATTCTAGGAAGGTATTCTCTTGGAAATACATTAGGGTTTGGTCTTCTTGTAGTTTATGCAAGACAGCTTCAACTGTTTGGTTAGAGATGCCAAAGATACTTGAGGATTATCTCATATCTTTGTTTTGGGAAATAAGTGATCATAAGGTGAATGGATCTTATTAAAGACTGTTTGACATGGAAGTTTCAGAAGAAGAATATATTTTAAATCAGTCATTGAAGACCAATCTGTCCAGAACAGTGATTCCTTCTTTATCAATTTTCTTGATGGTGAAAGAAGAGGGTGGAGCCAAAGCAAAAGAGTATCACTGTCAAATATTTCATGCGGGAGTAAAGATCTTGATAAGTTATCTCTTAAGCTTAGTTGTGGTGACCTAATTAGGAGGATCTTCCTGGTTATGATAAGATACATGTTTCTGATTTTCAAAATCATGAACTGGAGGAAGTTTCATCAAGAAAGAAGCAGAGCTTAATATGTCAATTCTAATGTCTCGACATCGCGCTACACATTAGCAGTTTATGGTAAATGCTAAGTCAAAGACCTATTAGATTGTAGCTGTTTTGAAGGATCACTGAAGCTGTGAAGTTGAACAATTTTTGAGATGTTGTTCATAATGTCATAGCATTTCAGCAGGAGCTGGTTGAAGAAAAGGTAGTTATCTTTATAGCAGAAGAGAAGGAAATGATCCTTGTTTAAACTAAAATGTCTGAGGACAATTTTATAGGGAAAATGCATCCAAGAGTTTGTGTGCAGTAGCAGGGTAAATCAGCCTGTGGTCAATTGGTGTTTGCATGAGCTCTTTCAGTTTTGTGCCTTGAAGGATTCAAAGTAGCAGATTGTCTATGGTATGTTTATGCAGAAGGATGGCAGTTATCACCCTTAAGTTAGACAAGAGGTATGAACCTTGTGCTTATAAGAAGAAGCTTCTGGAAGAGTGTGTTATGCAAGTTACTGCAGTTTTGTTGGTCTAATCTTGGAAGTTGATCAGATGTTGATATGTTCTCGTGTGTTCCCTACAAGAGATATGTGTGGATTAATATGATTGTAGTCTCCAAATCCATAGGAGATGTTTAATGTGATTTAGACTAATGTCAGAACTGATGTTGAAACATCATTTCAGTTCTTTGCTCAGGGTGGAGTAAAATACCAAGACACTGACCTAACCTGGAAGGCTTTTGTGGTATGAATGGTTGTCATGATGGTTTGAAGAAGAATCAGCAGATGCCGGTTGTGTGAGAAGGTTACCTTGACAGGAGTTGAGTATTTGTCTGCTTTTGATAAGGTTGTGCATTTAACTAATGACAAAATACATTGACGAGAGACTATGTATATGTCTGATGTAAAAGTGCAGGACTGTTGAACTGTTGAGAATATACTTTACTCTATGTGGCTGTTTATTTCTCTTCGTGGTGTGTTGGTGTGTGAGAACTCTGTGAAACAATCATGATGGTTAAAAGAATCTTGAGATTATAACAATAAGATTGTGTGTTCTATAGTGTATTTAGAAGTGGCATTATTTGGTATAGTTATGGGGTAGTCTTGGACTACTTATTTTTTGAAGATTCAGATGTGGTAGGTTTGAAGTCTTTGGAGTTTCTAAGCAGGATGGAGGTTGTCTACTCAAAGTTAATTGTTGAATCAAGTCTATGAGAGCATGGAAATCTATTTCTGTAAAGGGAGGAGGTTCTCCTGAGTGGCAGAAGGTAGAGCTGAATTCAACAGTTGGATGACATAATGTTCTGACATCTACCTTAACATCAGGAGTCTCAGCTGGTGATGTGGCACATCAGCTAATGATAGGGTAATCTACAGGAATGAACAATAGGATGCTTTAAAAATATCCTTCTCATGGAAGTTTGCGGGAGCTGCAGGAAGGAGAAGATGTTACATGACCATGGCTTAAGGAGTCTAAGTGTGTTTGCTTTTGAGAAAGTGGAACATGTGACTTGAAGATCAAGTTTCCTTGGTGGATCAAGATATCTTTGTGAGAGTTCTGACAAATGTGAAAAAGGTCAAAATGTGGCATTTGGTTGTTTTCATATGAGGATTCATGAATGAGGTGATCAAACTGTGGCATTTGGTTGATCTCAGAAGTGGATTCGAAGAATCAAGATAATCAGAGTGTGGCAGCTGGTTATTATTGAGGATTGTCTTGGAACAAGTTACTCTTGGGCAGAAGGGTGATGAGTTGAAGACTCAAGGAGACTATTCTTCTTGAAGGTGGATGAGAGGTTAATTCTCTAGTTCTTTGGATTACTATGCAATAGTAAGTCCAGTTGGTGGAGCATATCAAGAATCATGGTGATGATATCTTGGTGTGTGGCAAATGTTCTAACTTGTGTTGGGACATTATCTGGTTGAATATCCTTGGTAAAGGATGATTTTGTTCTGGTTCTGAAGCTTGGTGCATACATTATGCCTAAGGAGCGTCTACATAGTCATACGGGAGAATGATGAAGTAGAAGGTCTGCCTTGGATGGAGAATGTAGAAAATACTGAAGTAGATCAGGTATTGATTGATTGGAAGTCAGAAGATGAAGAGTATGATAGGGAATGACTGCCTGTGGAGAAAGGGACAATGGTACCAAAATGCATGTGCTCAGCAAGTGTGCTCAAATGTTCATCTTCATCTAGAGCATTAGTTAACCATGACTGGAGGAGTACTTGTCTATGGATTTTGCTGCAAAGGTACATACATTGTGAAGATTGCATGTTGATCAAGATTGTGAAGATTGGTTGAATCTTATGAGGATATAATGTCAGATAACATGTTATGACATTAGGCTGTTGGATGACATGTTGGTGTGGACATGTATGGTTCTAGCCATATGAAGCTAATTGATTATGCACATGCTTCTGAGGAGGAGTCTGAAGGACAACTCTGTTTGTGTCTGGGAGAATTTATTTTTCTCTGCAGTTTTTAGAAGAGCTTTGTGAGGGTCCTTGTTGATGGGAGTTGTCACACTTGTCTTGGTGTGTGTTATTAATCCAAAGTAAGAGGACTTTACTTAAAGTGTAGTGGAAGGTAGTGTGTGTGTGCTTCAGAACTTGTGGATGAGTGTGTAAAGCATTCCTGACTGGATGGATGAAGACTGAGTCTGGATTTTGAGTATGTTGGTTGGCAGATTCAGAGTTTGTCCAATTGTGGCTAAAAAGGGGGAGAGTTAGCCTATGTGGTGCCTAGGTGTTAGCTGTGGTTCAAGGCTTGAGGAGGAGTATGTTTTTTTGGACAGCTGGGGTGCTGGTTTTTGTTTTGAGGGGGAGCTTAGCTGTGTGTAGTTTTTGGTTATGTATGCTGATGCGGAAGTTTTTTTCGCTGCTGAAGTTTCTGATATAGGCAGAGTTTGTTTTAGCCAAAATTAGCCAAAGGGGGAGATTGTTAGTTCTTGTATTGGCTGGAATTTTGGTAAAACAATCTTGAACAATGTTGATGTCATATGTCTGATGTCATAACATTGGTTCCTAACATTAGTTGTTGCAGGGTTGCAGTTTTGTGGTCTGATGTTAAACATGATGTCTTAACATCAGTTGACAGAACATTAGAAACCCATCTGTTGTATTTTTGTATTGCAGGATGTTGGGTGAGATGTCCTGACATGGTTAATCAGACATCAGTACAGATATGGAGTATTACTGTCATGACAGTATGTCATAACATCTTGGTTCTGGCACAGCAGTTGCTGCTGTTATGTGACAGATGTTGTAGGAGATGTCATGACATCTTAGTCTGGTATAGCAGGTGTTGCTGTTTTGCTGTCATGTGATGTTATATGTCTGATGTCTTGACATCAGTTATCAGAACATCAGGCTGTGATGTTTTAGGGATGCGCATGAAAGTTTGTTTTGAGAAGATCTGTTAGAGAGATTGTGTGTGAATATCTTGGAGAAGATATTTTCAGTTGCAATCAGATTTGAAGCAGATCCTGTTGGTGTTTTAAGGGCTGAAAGATATGAAAAGATTTAAAGATAAAATCTGTTTTAGATTCAAATCATATCTGGTTTAATTTCATATCAAATCTGATATTTTCAAGGAGTTGATTTAGTCTGAAGCAATCTTTTTCAGTTGTGTTGAAGATTATTTTGTTGCTATTTTCATGCAAAAAGATATGGAGAATAATTAGATTTAATTATGAAGATTTGATTGAAGATTTAGTTGAACATCTATTTAGTAGCAGAATCTTTTGCAGATTTGTAGCAGCTATTATGCTGTGATTTGAAGCCCAAATCCAGTTGGGAAATAGGTTATAAATAGAAGCATTGTAACCTAGTTTTAGGAAGCCAGCCATCATGTAGATTATAAGGGCTGTGTTGGTTGATGAACCACCCGGTTTGTGGGATGGTCATCGTGTTTATCTCAAAGCCTGTAGGTAAGAGATATATTGTTCTTAGAGGAAGCTGTTAAGCAACTCTAAGTATTGTTCTTAGTCATGTGTGTCATGTCTAGGTATTGTCATGGAAGTGTGTCTTATACTTTTCTGTGATTGAAGAGTTTTTGGAAATCAAGTTGTTGATGCAGTGACTGAGATGTTGACTGCTAGACATTATTGCGATGATTGGGAGTGAGATAGAGTCTCTTATCTAGGGAGGACTTAGATAGAAGGGTCATTGGGTAGTGATTAAATTAGGTAGATTGTCAACTGGTTTGTTGAGTCTGTAATTTGATACTGCTAATAGTGGACTTCCTTCCTGGCTTGGTATGCCCCCAAATATAGGTTGTTAGACCGAACTGGGTGAATAATTCAGTGTGTTTATTTACTGTTGTTTATTGCCTTGTTCATAGCAGATAGTGTTGTTGTGACATCACACTTAACATCACATATCTGGTACCAGAATTTCATACAAGATGTCCAAAATAAAACTAAGAACTAGATTATTAAAGAATGATCTCAATTCAAATGTCTTCACAACGGAAAGCCATCCAAAAAGTGAGATAAGTAAGGACATCAAACCACCTTATCCTTACCCTTCACCGAATCGAAACTACCTGAAAGATAATCAACAACATGGGGTGAGATAATAATCTCAGTGGGTTCCCTATCTTATGAGTTCTCTCGGCTCTACAAGGTTCTAACCATCTAGTATTTCAAGTCCCAAAGGGGAAAAAGATAGGAGACTTGAATTCACACTACTTGCACTATATGGAAACATGTCGTTTGAGTTCAACAACTTAAACTATCACTAATCAAAAACCATACCAAAGCATATTTCCCTGGCCAACCCTACGTCTAGAGTTATCGATACGGGTCACAGATCCTTGTATCTACTTTGACATACAAAATGGATTCAGATTCAAGGTACTTTCCACATGAATCGTCGCTTCCCATGAGACCTCTGCCCATCTCAAGCATTTTACCCGTAGGCTCCATTCGTACACACAAGACTCAAACTTGTCAAAGAAATAGTGCGTACATCCCAAAGGATCTCTACATAAGCATTACCTCTTGGGACGACACATCTCAAGGGTTGTTTCTGACTATGTGATTAATTACACAAAGTGTGATTGTATTCGACAATCACAAGGCGAACACATTCACCTTAATTACAATCAACACAAAAATACCATACATGTTCCATATATTGCCTCACCTCTCCACTAGACAACTACTTGTCAAAGATACACACCTAGGCATCAAATGCACAAGCATTGTCATCTAAGTCATCCATATTGTCCTAATCATCTTACTACTTCATTTCATTAGTTTTCCATTAAGGTTTCCTCACCATTCTTGCTTATTTTTAATCATGTTATCACACATTCACAATCAATTAATCATGGATAGAAAGCATGTATTCGAAACATAATAATCCATATAAAGTGATTTAGGGTATAACTAATCAAGTATGCAAAGCAACCAAACAAGGATCAAGAGAATTTATCAAAGTCCTATGAGCATCGTCTAGCGACCAAAAGGCAGGCTAGCTCGCTTTTAGTTTGCACTACGAACTCAAGGCGAGGGACAGGCAGTAGCAAAATGCCACCATGGTTGTTGTACGACCGCAAGGTAATGTCTCGCTTTTCGTTCGCTAGACCTCGCACAGCAACCATAGCAGAACTCGGTCGCTTTTAGTTCGCTGTGCGAGCACGTCAATTTCTGCATACTGACTTCCAAAATCAAACAGTAACAAGGGGATTTCAAACCCCATTCCATACACAAGTTCAACCACAACTCAAAACCAACATATAGCAACAATTTCAATATGAACAACATGAATACAACGAGAAACATAACATTTTAATGGTAATGGAAGCAATACACATCAAAAACCCAATATTCATCAATCTATCTAACAATCCTAACCTAAAGCATCTATCTAGAACCCACCTCAAGATGAAGATGAAGAAGTTGAAATGATGAAGATGAGATGATGTTGATGATTGATGATGAAGAATTTCTCCTTTCTTCTTCTTCTAGGTTTCCTTTCCTTCTTTCCCTTTTTCTCCTTTATCTCTCTATTCTCTTATTATCTTTCCCACTATGTTGGAATGGCAAGGGAAAGAAAAGAAATGTTACTTTAGGAGCATCACATGTGATGAGAAAGTTGGTAAGACAAATGGTATGGGGAGTATTAATTGGTAAAATGTCCAATATTAATGTTATCAAAATGTCTCATCTGTACTAATTAATAAAAGTTTAGAGTCGAATAATATTAATTAAATCAATCAGAGCAACTAGTTACTCTAATTATTCCAACGGATAATTCTCAAAGCATATAAGAACTCATCTGATCTCAACTAATATTATTTCGAGCGCTTAGGAAAAAAACGGGGTATTACATAAGTTTCTGTTAGTGAAAACTAATGAAAATGATCAATTTTATGGAAATTTTTTTTGCAAAGACCATTATTTTAAAAAAAATTAAAAAATAACTAGAATTAAATATTAACTTATTTATAAGGACTTCTGACATATTTAACCTATAATAAAAGACTACATTTACACATGTTTATTTACAATTTTCCATTTGTTAGTACTAATTAGTGTGTGTTTCGTGACTCGGTGTGTCACAGCCACCGTGCGTGTATCGTGATTTTCTGAAGCTAAGAATCCTAGCTTCCAGTAAATGTGAGGCATTAGAGCATTTACATTCAAATAATTTATTTGAGTTATTTAAACTAGTAACAAACCCGTGCGTTCGCACGGGTTAAAATTGTTTTATATAAAATGTAAAATTTTAAATAAACATAAGAGAAAATTATTATTTAATATACATAACTTAAAATCATGCATTATTAATAAAATAGTTTATATAAAAGGAAATGTATTTATAATGATGTTTAAAAAAAAGAATAATATTAATAGTATAATAATATTAGAAGAAGATAATAATTAATTAATAAATAAATGTAATTTTGTAAATATTTACAAATATGACTAATATAATATAAATATTTACGAATACGTTGTTGATTAAAATAAAAATAAAAAAATGTATTGTGGTGTTAGTGTCCCGTGAAAATAATAAATTTCAGTGTTAAAAGTTAAATGAAAGTTGATCATATAAATTTAATTATATTAAATAACAATATAACAAAATGACCCATGAAAAGGAGAAAAATAAAATAAAAGATAAATTTTTACATTTGATAATAAGAAAAATGACTCATGTATTATATTGATAGTGACCCGTGGAATGAAAAATTTTATTATCATATTTATATTAGAATGTCATTTATATATATGAGAAAATTATTATTTAATATACATAACTTAAAATCATGAATTGTTAATAGAATAGTTTATATAAAAGGAAATGTATTTATAATGATGTTTAAAAAAAAGAATAATATTAATAATATAATAATATTAGAAGAAGATATTAATTGATAAATAAATAAATGTAATTTTGTAAATATTTACAAATATGACTAATATAATATAAATATTTACGATTACGTTGTTGATTAAAATATTTACGAATATCATTTCCTGTAACTTCCTCTCTCAGCATAGACTTCCCAAAGTTCATATATTCCTCTAACTCCTTCTCTGTACTCTCAAGTTGTTGTTGCAAGGAATTTAGGCTACCATATTTCAATTCAGCCGCACGATTTAGATCATACTCCCGCTCAGCTTGTTGGATCTCAAGATTCACCTGTCTATCTGATGCATAATAAATACAAAACACATTAGCATTTGGTGTTGATCATTAATAAAAATAAAACATCTTCTAAATTAAATTTCAACACTAATTATCAACTCAACCTATAAACTTGCACCTCTTCTTTGATCACATGATGACAAACATCTTCTTTGATTGATTGAATCCGAGTCATTACAGATTTTTCATGCTCCCACTATTCAGTCATCTTTATCTGTATCATTCATGAGAGAGAGTCTCTCCATCTCTAGCTTCAGGATAAACCGATTAATTTCATCAAGCACAGTAGGTTTTGAAGCGATTTCTATTTTCAGTTTGGCGGCTGCCTCATCAACCAAATCAATAGATGTAGTTTGGAAGAAGTTAGCAGTTAGCAGTCTGTGCTCTATGAACATCATTGATTGCATCCCAGATAAATATTTTTTAGCAATAATCTTAGAAGTTGACTTAAAGAGATATAATTAGTGTGTGTTTGGTGACTCGGTGTGTCACAGCCACCGTGCGTGTATCGTGATTTTCTGAAGCTAAGAATCCTAGCACTACAACAAAAGTAAGTTATAACATCGCACCTTAGACAGCGCTTTAATACAAAAGCGCTGCTATAAGTTAAAAACAAGGAAACTAGTCATTTAAAAAAATAAAAGCGCAAAAAAATATAAGACCTTAGACAGCGCTTTGGTCAAAAGCGCTTTATAAGGTCTTATAAATTTTTAAAAAAAAAATAATGGAAAATATTAGACAGCGCTTTAGTTAAAAGCGCTTTCTAAGGTCTTATAAATTTAAAAAAAATATAAGACCATAGACAGCGCTTCGGTAAAAAGCGCTTTCTAAAGTTTTATTAATTTTAAAAAAAAAATTAAAGGAAAATATTAGACAGCGCTTTCCTTAAAAGCGCTTTCTAAGGTCTTAAAAATTTAAAAAAAAAAAAATCAAAAGCGTTGTCTAAGGCCAACCTTAGAAAGCGCTTTTAAAAGTGTTATCTAAGGTCCACCTTAGAAAGCGCTTTTATGAAAAGCGCTGTCTAAGGTCTAATTAAATTAAAATATATGAATAGTCAGTATTCATTTTCATATTTCCGCTTTTTCTTCTCCCCTTGCGAACTGCGCTCAAAACCCTTGCGAACTGAGCTCAAAACCCTTGCGAACTCAAACCTTCACCGTCAACCGTCCTCCACCGTGCCGTCGTTCGTTGTTGCCGTCGTTTCATTGTCGTCCGTCCGTTGCCGTCGTTGTATTGCCGTCCGTTGCGAACTCATTGCCGTCGTTCGTTTCTGCTCTTTGTAACTGATACATTTCGTTCTTGCATTGCCGTTGTTACCGTCGTTAAAGGTACGTCGTTGTTGTGAAGAATAGGGTTTTGTTGCTTTACATTGTTGTTGTAGGGTTTTGTTGCTTTACAATGTTGTAGTGAATGAGTATGTTTGATGAGTTTTGTTAATGAAGTTATGTTGGACTGTTTTATTAATGAAGTTTTGTAGTGAATGAGTATGTTTGAAGTTTTGTTAATGAAGTTTTGTAGTGAATGAGTATGTTTGATGAGTTTGTTAATGAGTTTTGTTAATGAAGTTTTGTTAATGAAGTTTTGTAGTGAATGTGTATGTTTGATGAGTTTGTTAATGAGTTCTATTTTAAAACATATTTTATATTAAGACTTATAAATAGTTTAGTTTAGTTTTATTTTTTCCACCTCTTAAATCTTCTAAAAAACTCTTAAAATTGATGGAAATGTCCACTGAATTTTAGAATTCAAAGCTTGTTTTTGAAGCCTTAAAATTCTAGAATTTGAGATGGTTGAGTTAATAAACAAATATAATGAACATAAACATTTCACTAAAACATAAGAAATTCAACCAGTTACATATCAAACACTATCAAACTTGTTCATTTCTTGATTAATATGGTTGAATTAATGTTATTTTGTTGACCTTAATAAGTAGGAAAACCATGGATAAAAAATGGATGGATGCCGATCGATTGTCCAAAGAGTACGAGAATGGGGTATTGGATTTCGTTAAGTTTGCTGTTCAACACGCTGACGCTGAAGAGCTCAATCGAATAAAATGTCCTTGCTTGGGTTGTTGTTATGTGGGTAGGGTTGACGCAGATGGATTGAAATCGCATTTACTGATGAATGGAATTGATCGAAGTTATAAGTGTTGGATACATCATGGTGAGAAAATTAACGAGAATGTTGAACCGACGGGGAAAAGTAATACGACCTATGCTTCAGATGACAAAGACACGGAAACATACGATTGTGATCGAGTCGAAGAGATTGCAGAAGCAATTGTAGAAGATCTTCATGATTGTCCCGAAATGTTTGAGAGGTTGGTAAGCGATGCAGAGAAAACGCTCTATCAAGGTTGCACTAAATTCACAAGATTGCCTGCGGTATTGAAGTTGTACAACTTAAAGGTGGGCAATGGATGGTCAGATAAAAGTTTCACAGAGTTGTTGGCCCTTTTGAGAGAAATGCTACCGGAGGATAATGTTCTTCCCAATCGAACCTATGAGGCCAAAAAAATGTTGTGCTCTATTGGCATGAGCTATGATAAGATACATGCTTGTCCAAACGACTGCGTTTTGTTTCGAAACGAATATGCATCGTTAACTGAGTGCCCTAAATGTGGTTTGTCTCGATATAAGAAAAAATTGTCTCCAGCCAAGGTCTTATGGTATTTTCCTATAATACCGAGATTTAGGCGCATGTTTCGTAGTGAAACCGATGCAAGACACCTGACTTGGCATGCAGATGAAAGAACTATTGATGGAAAGTTGCGACATCCGGCTGATTCACCACAGTGGTCGAAAATTGATAATGATTATCCTGAATTTGGAGAAGAAGCAAGAAACCTTCGCTTGGCATTATCTACTGATGGAATGAACCCGCATGGTCTTCAAAGTATCTCACATACCACATGGCCTGTGATTCTTATGATTTATAACCTACCTCCGTCGCTATGCATGAAGCGTAAGTACATGATGTTATCTATGTTAATCTCTGGGCCTAAGCAACCAGGGAATGACATAGACGTATACTTGACACCTTTGATCGAAGATTTAAAGATATTGTGGGAGAACAGTGTGGAGGTTTATGATGGATATAGGAAAGAAAGTTTCAATTTGAGGGCGATGTTGTTTGGCACAATTAATGATTTTCCAGCTTACGGGAATCTATCAGGGTACAGCATAAAAGGTGAAAAAGCGTGTCCTATTTGTGAAGATAAAACAGTTTCGAAGCGATTGGAGTTTGGTCATAAGAATGTCTTTCTCGGTCATCGTAGATTCTTAAATGCCAAACATCACTACCGTGGGTGGAGACAAGAATTCAATGGAGACACCGAACAAGGTAGAGCTCCACCTATGTTGTCAGGTGACCAAGTTTTTAAAAAGGTGAAAGATATGTGTACTGAGTTTGGCAAACCTTTTGCACATAAGGTTGTCAAAGGTGGGTGGAAAAAGAGGTCGGTATTTTTTGAATTGCCATATTGGAAGTCTTTGTATGTGAGACATTTTCTCGATGTTATGCATATTGAGAAAAATGTATTTGAAAGTGTTATTGGTACGTTACTCAATATAAAAGGAAAGACTAAGGATGGCCTTAAAGCAAGAAAAGACTTGGTAGCGATGGGGATTAGAACTGAATTAGCACCCGTGAAGAAAGGAAGACGAACATATCTACCACCTGCTGCTTTTACTCTGTCTAGAAAGGAGAAGAAAATATTGTGTAAGTTTCTGAGTGGAGTTAAAGTTCCAGAAGGATACTCTTCAGATGTCAGAAGACTTGTGTCTATGAAAGACCTCACGTTGAAGAGTTTAAAGACACACGACTGTCATGTTATAATGGAACACTTTCTACCAATAGGTATACGTTCTATTTTGCCAGTGAAAGTAAGAAGCGCCATAACTAATTTGTGTTTTTTCTTTAGGTCAATTTGTAGTAAGGTAATCGATCCCGATATCTTACCAACACTACAAAAAGAGATAGTTATTACCTTGTGTGAGCTTGAAATGTATTTTCCTCCCTCTTTTTTTGACATAATGGTACATCTAGTTGTTCATCTTGTGAAAGAGACACAGTTGTGTGGACCAGCTTATATGAGATGGATGTACCCTGCTGAACGTTATATGAAAATATTAAAAGGGTACGTGAAAAGCCGAAGTCGACCAGAGGGGTGTATTATTGAATGATACATTGTTGAAGAAGCGGTTGAGTTTTGTACTGAATATTTGTCCAATGTTCAGTCGATTGGACTCCCCAAAGCTCATATTTTTGAAAAAAATGATGGTAAAAAATTAATTGGAAATAAAATTGTGACAGTATCAAGGGATGAACGGGATCAAGTGCATTTGTATGTTCTGCACAATGATAATGAGGTTGAGCCATATGTTGAGATGCACAAGGATGTACTCCGAAGGTTAAATCAGAACAGAAATGAAAATTGGATAGTACGAGAGCACAATCAAAGTTTCATACAATGGTTAAAGAATCATATTTATTCGAAGCGCTCTTCAGATCCTGCTTCAGTAACAGAAAGGTTGAGATGTTTGGCATATGGTCCAAGTTTGCATGTGTATTCTCATAGCGCATGCGCAATTAATGGATACACATTTTATACCAAAGAACAAGACGATAAAAGTACTATGCAAAATAGTGGTGTCACCGTCCTAGCTGAAGCAATGCACATATCAAGTATGAAGGACTTAAACCCCAAATATGCAAATCTGTCATATTTTGGAGTTATTGAGCACATTTGGGTGCTTGATTACGAGAAGTTTCAGATTCCAATCTTTGGTTGCAAGTGGGTAAATAGTAGTGGCATACGAATGGATAAGTCTGGATTTTTGCAAGTGGATCTTAATAGGGTGGGGTACAAAGATGAGCCTTTTATTCTAGCATCTCAAGCTAGACAAGTGTTTTATGTCACTGACTCGACGAGTACGAAATGGTCTATAGTGATTCTATCTAACAAAGTGGTTGATGATAGCGGTGTAGATCAATGTGATATTGATGTTGAGAATGAGTCATGCATTAGACGGAATGAGTTGAATAGAAATGATCAAGATGAGGATCTTATAGCGGATGAGTCATATATCAGAAATGACCATAACGAGGGAATTTGGATCCATTCATCCGTCCGCATTGCTAAGAAACAAGTAATTCATATTCCAACCAAGAAAAGAAAGAGATGTTAGTGAAAGAGGTAAAATTTGTTATATACTTGATTTCTTTATTATATTTATATTCAACTTATGAGTTATTTTAATATTAACACATATCTCTCATGTCTAATGAAATAGTTAAAACTAAATCAAACTATGTTATATTATTATGTAGTACTTTGAAGAATGCAAGTGTGCTCATTACTCAATTTCTCAATTGGATGAAATTAAAGAGGATTGGTGTCAATACATTATGGAGCTCGGAATTTTACAAGGTATAATATTGTACTCTTACTTTAATTGATGAGAATTTAAATATGTGTAACTTTGTTTATGTATTCTTTTAATTGAATTACAATCTTTGTGTTTTCAGGACCTATAATGTAGATTTGAAGCAATGCTTTGGTTGGATGCAAAAGTACTAGTATAAGTAATATGTGCATTTGTAGAAAAAATGTAATGATTTGTAATTATAAATAGGTGTATATATAATTTTGGTTTGTAATTTTAAATATATATATTGGTTTGAATTGCCAATTGTTTTGGATATATAATTTTGGTGTAAATTGGTACATTTAAATAGGATAAATTGGATTGATTTGAATCTCCAAATTGTGGTATTTTTCTGAAAAAAAATTGCTAGTTGAAAAACAGGTCAAATTCTGGTTGAAAAAACCTGGTAAAAATTGTGGTTTAAAAAAATTTATATAAAATTTTTCGTATACCTTAGACAGCGCTTTTGGTGAAAGCGCTGTCTAAGGTGGGGATTAGAAAGCGCTTTTGACAAAAGCGCTGTCTAAGGTATACCTAAAAAAGTTCAAAAAGGTTGACCTTAGCCAGCGCTTTTGGAGAAAGCGCTGTCTAAGGTATACCAAAAAAATGTCAAAAAAGGTAGGGCTTAGACAGCGCTTTTGCTGAAAGCGCTGTCTAAGGTATACCAAAAAAATGTCAAAAAAGGTAAGGCTTAGAAAGCGCTTTTCCCAAAAGTGCTGTCTAAGGTATACCTTATAATGTCAAAAAGCGCTGTCTAAAGGTACCATAGACAGCGCTTTTCATTAAATATACCCCCCTTTAGACAGCGCTTTTGGTATTACCCAAAGCGCTGTCTAAACCTATAGCAGCGCAGGTTTAGACAGCGCTTAAAAGCGCTGTCTAAGGGCAAAAAAAGCGTTGTCTAAGGTCTTATCTGTTGTAGTGTAGCTTCCAGTAAATGCGAGGCATTAGAGCATCTACATTCAAAGAATCTATTTGAGTTATTTAAATGAACCCTATTACATATTTTATATTATTTTACACTTCCAAATTATTTAAACAACTCTATCATATTTTTTAAATATCCATATAATCTATCCAAAACTTTAAAATGAGTCACATTAAACACTACAACTTACCTCAAATTTAATTAAATATATATATTTATACCCAAATTAAAGTTTATGAACGTTGCTGAGCAGAAAAACAGTTACAAACTAAAGCACGGCATAATGGCTTTGGAGTATGTGTGTGAAAGGTGACATGGCACCAATGTTTATGCTCTTCCTGTGATTTTTAATAATTCCAAATGTAGGCTAGCGTTAAAAAAATTGCTACTATCATTTTCAGAAGAAAAAAAATAATAGTTATTTAATAAATGTTTTTCTAACTTATAAACTCTATTTGTCAGGATTCCTATTTTAATTTCTTCATGAATAAATTTATATACAAATATATTATTGTAAAAAAATTAAGGAATCGCGGAATTTTTTTTAATATAACAATAGATATGGAAGTTACAGAAAATAATATAATAATAACAATAATAATAATAATACATCAAATCATTCAATACTCTTAACTCTCAATATGCATGAGTTTAATTATACGGTATAAAATGATTTTAACACGTATGAACATACATATATTTAAGTAGTTATTTTATAATAATATCAAACAATACATCAAATCACACAAAAATACTCTTAGAAATACAAAATGCTACAGCCTGACACATGTCACTCTCCAAGTAGAAAATGGCATATTACAGATTTTATTTAGTTCTTTAATGCGTTAAATATTGCATATCACATGTATTATTCTTCTATTTTGATTTTAAGGAAGTGTGTACTCTGCAAAGAAAAAAGAACAAGGTTAATTAGTCACATTACATAAATATGAAAAGTGCGGACAAAAAATCAAAGACATGCATATTGGATGCAACACTTACTTCCACATTTCTTTCCAGCGGGTCTGTTCCTAATGTTGCATCTCTTAGGAATAGTAATAGCAATGGCAAGATTAATCTTGGCTTGTTTAGCAAGAGGTGACAAAAGAACTGAACAAAGACATTTTGGAGAAGTTGAAAGCAAAGCACCAACTTTACTGCAACAAGCTGCTGAAACTTTTGCCCTCACATTACGTGAAGCATTTAAGCATGGACTTAGACTAGCAGCTGCTGATCCAATTGGTGTCTTTCCACATTCTCCAGCACCCTCACTTTCCATAATTAACACACTTGATGCCAACAGAAACATCACCACTGTTGCAAGGAAAGTTCTAACATTGAAATCCATCACCATTTTTTGTTGTTGAAAATACTATGATTCTGAATCACTTACTAGTAGTATGATTGATTTGGTTTGTTTATGGCATATTGAATTAGAAGGAGGAAGTAGCATAGTTATATAGTAGTAGTAAAGTTAAAAAGGGGCATGACATTAGTATTAGTGGGGTGGTTGTGGTGCTAGGATATTCAACCTTTAATCATAATGTTTCATGGTAGAAGCTTCACTATGAACATCCCTTGAATTGAATAACATTAGCATTTGATCGACATAGAAAAAGAAAGATTAAAATTCTTCCAATAACATAGAAAAAAAGTAGGTGAGCTAAAAATGTAGTGTGAACATGGCAAAAGTTGGGCAGACAAAATTGTTCCACTAAGCAAGCATGCTTGAGCTATAAGATCACCACGTGTGGTTTTGGTTACCAGCTACTGCTAAAACTAGTGCGTTCGCACCGGTGTACGTCGGTGACGCGCATTTGTTCTCAAAATATATTTGTTTTTATAATATATATTTTTTTTCAGAATGTATTTGTTTTTAAAATTTATTTATTTATATTTAAAATAAAAAAAACAAAATATAATAAAAATTAGTAAATTTCTTATTTACTAAAAATTAATATGATATCCGTGCGTTCACACGGTACCCGTCGGTGACGCACATTTGTTTTCATTTAAAATTTTTGGAAAAAATAAAATTAATAAATATCAGTAAATATAAAAAAATATATAATTTATATTTAAAAAAATAGAATCAATAGTCACAGACATCGGTTGGTATATTTTATAAAAATATTTACGCAATGATTTAGCTTTATAAATATCAAATAATAACATAGTATTTGTAAATATTATTTTAATTTTATAAATAAATATTATTAATATAAATAAATATATTTATCCATATCAGTACCCATGTGATTGCCCGAGTATTGATGTGTTATGCAGATTTGTTTTTATTTTTTTAAAATTAGAACTAATAAAAATTAATAAATACAAAAAATATAATTTATATTTAAAAATAATAATACCCGCATACATCGTTTGATTTTTTTTTATAAAAATATTTATGTAATGATTTAGTTTTATAAATTTCAAATAATGTCATAGTATTTGTAAATATTTATTTAATTTAATAAATAAATATATATTTTGTGGGATACTCATATCAGTACCCGTGTGTTCGTCTGAGTACTGATTAACCTACAATACTACCGTTCTAATTTATAAAAAAACTGTTTTTTTTCACTCAAAGTTTAAGACAAAATAATAAATTTAATTTTAGTTATTTATTACTTAATAAAAAGAAAAATTATTTATAACTCTTTTGTTATAAACTTTTGAAACTCTATAATTAGTGTCATATTAAAAAAAAATTGAAACTCAATATCTCCTATTAATTATAAATGATTATACATCCATTCAATTTCTAACTCTATAAACATTACATATTAAAAATTATAAAACCTTAACGTTTTACTAATTAATATAAATATTTTGATGAATAAAAAACTTGTTCTCAAAAATAAATAGTATTTGGATCATCCATACATTTTTTCATATATAAAAATAAAGTTCAATCTAAAGTATTTAAATTTTCTCTTTGTATAAAAATATGTGTCTCGTATGCTTTACTATATTATCAATGACTTCGTTTTTTTCGTTTCAGTATATTATTAAAATATGTATTTAATATTGATATTTTATTTCATAATTAGAATTTTTTGTGCGCCCGTATATAAAATATTTTAATCAACCATATATTTTTTTCCCGTATATTAATATTATTTTTTATTTGAAATTAGTTATACAAATATTTGAATCGATATTAAATACATATTTTGGATTTAGATTAATCTATTTTAAAAAATAATGAAACACATAAAAAATCAAATATACAACTTTAAAATTATTTTGATTTTCTTAAAATATAAATTAAATATACACTTATCAACAATCACATATTTTTTTATTATACTATGTGTTATATACTAAGTTTGAATTTAATGATCTAGTGGGATATCCGCGCGACGTACGTATTGGTGGAGTACACATATTTGTGTTTAAAATGTAATAAAAATAAAATGAAAATGACAAAATTATTTAACCCACAAAATTTATTATTTTTTAAAAATATACATGGAATAAGAGGCTAACAACTATTTTTCCCCGTGTATAAATATTATTTAAAAAATATATATAAATGTAGAATTTATAATTGTTTTCGTATATAAAAAAAATGGATTAGCATCATATTAACAATTATTTATTGTAATATAATAAAATTGTGCATTTAATTGAAAAAAAAAATTTATAATGATTATGAATTAATTAATATGTTTAAAAACAAATAAATATTTATCAAATTATTTCAAATTTATTAGTGTTAATAGCAAAATAAACATTTATCATTAATAATTATTTGAATATTAGTGTAGAATTAATTAGTATTAATAGCATAATAAATATTTTTCAAAGATATATTTATACTACCATTTTAGTATAGAGTGATATAACACTTTTAACCTCCAAAAATAGTTGGTATAATATTAAATTCTCATCTTCCACGATAAATTAATAATATTTTTTTGGGTTAATAAGATAGTGTTGTAAGAGAATATATATATATATATATTAGTCATAATAACATTTAATAGAAAATAAGAAATATATTATATATATAAAAAATAGAATTCCTTAAAAAAAATAATCATTATTTACCAAATAAATTACTCAATTAATGATAAGGATATAGTAAATTACTGTTATTTAATTTATTTAATGTGATATTAAAACAATAATTTTTATAACTTTAAACAATAAATTACTATTATAATATATATTTTTCTTATTTACATCAATGGAAAATATTTCTTAAATTATTATTTTAATGGTATAAACGTCAATTAATGAAGAAAATTTGGTCCATAAATCAATTAATAATTAAATATAATATATATTTTTCTTATTTACATTAAATTTGGTCCATTATTATGAACACGTATCGTCCCGGGCAAGAAATTATTGCATATATGATATATTAACTCTGCTTTAAATTTGATCCATGGAGACATTAAATGCTATGTTAGCAGTCACCCCTGCTTTAGATGGCAATCATACAGTAAAAATAGTCTGTGATAATATTAACTCTAAGACATAAAAAAAAAGTTATTTCTGCTAAGTTGCTCTTGGGAGTACAATTCATGCATCATGAATTCATGATGTAAATTTAATTCTACTTTTCTAAATTTCCACTGAGAATGAAAAGATACTCAAAATAAATGCTTCCCAAAAATCTCCAAACAGCGGTCTATGGATTGCCTTAAGAGAGTACTTTGTTCCAGCATCAACACTGACATATAACTGCAAACAGAAAATATATCAAAATTCAAAAACTTTCATTGTTAAGTTGCAATTATTTTAAATTCTCACTTTAAAATTAGTAAAGATATAAAGGTAAAAGGTTAAGTAATATACTGAATAAAAGATTGTTCCCGTAGATATATATTTCCCTTATTTACACGAAACTACTGACATTTCAATTAAAATAAAACAATATCCTCTTAAATCATTTTTTATTTAATTAATCAGTATTTGTAAAACTTAACTGATGATTAAATAACTGAATAAAAGAGTAATTTAATGACTTAGGGTGTATTTGTTTGATGGATTTAAATTTTATTCCCGTGAATGTGTGAGGTTGGAAATCATATTCCCACGTTTGTTTCAAGTTTTATCAAATTATACCCGGATATTTTTTATTCCTGGGAATATGATTTACTCATGAATTTGATATTTTTTATTCCCATATAAAAGTGTGGGAATCTTACATTCACATGGGAATAAATGGTAACCACTCATAACCTCCCACTCTAAATTAATTTAACTCTATTATATAGGCAATGGTAATTGTAAAAAAATAAATTTATTTTAATATATTTTGCCTTCGCACGGGTACCCATCGATTACGCGCATTTGGTTATAAGTTAAAATTTGAAAAAAAAAATAGAATTTATAAAAATCAATAAATTTAAGAAATATAATTTATATTTAAAAAATAGATTAAATACCCGCGAACAACGATTGGTGATGTATATTTATTTTTTTGAAATAAAAATAAAAAAGAAGATAAAATTAATATAAAGAAAAAGTTTTTTACTTTAAAAAAAAAGAACATGATTTTACAGTAGCTTCAAACATAACAGTATAAGTAACATTAACATATAAGATACTTGAGTGACAATTATTATTGGTACATAGAAGCATCAATAGAATATGCATATAGAAGCATGTCTCTAATATCAAATACATCAAAAGGCTGTTAAATGCTCCTACGCTAATGCGGTGTTAAATGCCCCGAGTATTGAAGTTAGACAAGGAGGTGATCCTAAGGCTGTGACACTTGAGGTGGATGAAGGTGTTGTGGACAGGTTTAATCAATTAAGGGTGGGCGAAGTTTTGGAGGAAGGTAATGCTTTTAACATGCAGAGGATTTTCAATGAAGAAGGTCACTTTAATATCAAAGTTACTCCTTTGGGTGCTTCGCTTTGCCTGTTGGAAGATTCATTGAGAGGCGACATTGAAGAATTTTTGAAGGAGAATAAAGAGTGGCTGGAGGTATGGTTCAAGGATATTAGAATGTGGTCTCCAGATTTGATTGACAAAGATAGAATTGTTTGGGTGAATTGCTTTGGTCTACCTGGATGTGCGTGGAGTGATTCCAACTTCAGGACGATTACTAACAATCTGGGCTCATTTATCAAATGTGACGAGAACACAAGGAGCAAGTCCCGTTTAGATGTTGCCAGACTCCTAATCAAAACTAACAAGGACGTCATTTTGAACTTTAAGGAACATGTGAAAGTTCTCAATTCCTACTTTGTTATCTATATTTCTGAAGACTTGTCTATTGATCGGA
Organism: Lathyrus tuberosus; assembly: GCA_022829125.1. NCBI lineage: Eukaryota > Viridiplantae > Streptophyta > Magnoliopsida > Fabales > Fabaceae > Lathyrus > Lathyrus tuberosus. Next base: position 8,199,528 of record JALAZF010000212.1, read on the forward strand.
AAGTTTACCAGCTGGAGGACGAAGATGATGAGGTGATCGATTCTGAGGAGTTTGAATCTTCCCTCCCTTCAGATGTTGAGGGCGCGTGGGAAACAGACGATGGGGAAGAAAGTGAGGAATTGAACGTCTCAAAAACGAAGCCTTCTCAGGATTCTCCTTCTCTCTCCCCCCATGGGTCAGAAGGAGATTGCAATTTTTCTGATAATGTTTCCTTAGTTGGTGAAAGTCCTGTCTTAGGTCCTATTGGGGGTAGACTCAGTGATCTAGAGGTTAACCAAATTTCTGAACCTAGTATGGAGCAAGATTGTGTCAATCGAGGGGCCTCAGCAGGTCTTATCGATATTGGTGTTAAAAGGGTTAGTCAGGAAGGTTGTGTAGCTGATGATCATCTGGTGGTATTTGAACCAAACTCGTTAGCCAATAAAGGTGGTGTTTTGGATAGGGACTTCGAGGGAGAGTTAGTAGTTGATTTGGGCCCCGCAATCCCTATTTCTGGTCCTCTTGGTGGGCTTATTGGGCCTTCAAATAAGAATAAGAAGAAAAAGAAAAAGTTATTACATGAGGTTTACGACTGCGTTAAGATTCCCTACTCCCCTTCTTACTTTTCTTCTCTCCTTCACTCATCCTTGAAGGTTCCAGAGCAGGATCCAAGTAGTAGTCAGATGTTGGTGGCGAACAAGCGTAATCCTAGAAGAGTTTCTCCTTCTGCTTCTAATACGTCCCTTCTTTGTTGTGAGTCTATCACTGACAGGGATGTGGTTCGTGGGAATCTGAGATGCTGGAAAATGTTAGATGAAGTTCCCCCCAAAGTTCAAAGGTCCATTAAAAGCTTGGGTATTACTGGTGAATTTGAAGATAGCAAATTGGATAGTGTTTTGAGGAAGCTCGACTCAGAAGATAAATTAGCAAGGCTAGGCAAGAAGATTGTAGCTACTGTTGGTCAATGAATATTATCTCTTACAATGTTCGTGGGAGCTGTAATTCCTTGAAAAGAAGGAGAATCTCTCAGCCTATTCTCAGAGGAAATGCTGACCTTTGTCTTATTCAAGAAACTAAAGTCACTAGTCTTAACTCTAATCTGGTTCATAGCTTATGGAGGAATCAAGAGATTGAGTGGTCTGGTGTGAATTCTTCTAGTAGATCTGGAGGATTAGTCACAATGTGGAACTCAGGTATTTTATCAGCTAGTTCTAGCTTTAGAGGAGATGGCTTCCTGGGAATTCATTTTTCTTGGAATAATCATAGGCTGACGGTTCTTAATATTTATTCGCCGTGTGGCCTCAATGACAAGAGGAGGCTGTGGAGGGACATTATTGAAGTCAAGAGGAGATTCCCTGGTAATGGTTGGATTGTTGGTGGGGATTTTAACTCTGTTAAAAACCGTCATGAGAGGAAAGGTATTAGTAATTCCAATAGTGTTGAAATGAGAGAACTTTGTCAATTTATTCAGGAGATGAAGCTGATTGACCTCCCGGTTGTTGGAAACACCTTTACTTGGTTTAATTCTAATAATAGGAGTAGAAGCAGGCTCGACAGAATTCTTGTGGATGACCATGCTATCTCTTTGTTATCTTTGAAGAATTAAGAAGTTGGAGATAGAGATATCTCGAATCATCGTCCGATGTGGTTGAAATCTAATTTGGTGAACTGAGGTCCCAAGCCTTTTAGGACCTTTAACTGTTGGTTTTCTCATAAGGAGTTCTTGCCTTTTGTGAAACATGTTTGGAATTCTTACCATTTTTCAGGATCTTGTTCTTCTATTCTGATAAAGAAGTTTAGTGCTCTTAAAGCTGACTTTAAACGCTGGAATGTTGAAGTGTTTGGTTGGCTGGATCTAGCTATTGAAGATAATGTTCAGAATTTAAATACTTTGGAGTTGAACTCTTTTCGCAGTCAAGATGCAGAAGCTGTTGGGAACTGTTTGAATATCCAAGAGGAGCTTTGGGCAAAGTTAAGACTTAAACAGAACATGTTAGCGCAGAAGTCTCGTGTGAAATGGATTCAAGATGGTGACTTAAACACCAAATTCTTCCATAACTCTCTCAGAGTGAGGAACCGTTTGAACCAGATTTCAACTATTAGAGTGAAAGATCGCTTGGTTGTCAAACCTGAGGAGATAAAGGATGAAGCTGTTAAGTATTTCAAAGACAGGTACAATCACCAGAGCCTGCTTAATGTTAGTAGCAATTTAGAGCATATTTCCTGTTTGGTTGAAGAAGATCGTAAGTTCCTAGATTCTGAGTTTGAAAAGTCAGAAGTGAAAGAAGCAGTGTTCGGTTGTGATGGTAATAAGTGCCCCGGGGTCGATGGTTTTAATTTCAACTTCCTTAAGTGTTGCTGGGATGTGATTGGTGAAGACTTCTCTAACTGTATCTTGGATTTCTTTAGAACTGGTATTCTACCTAAAGTTTTTGATTCTTCATTCATCACCCTAGTTCCAAAACTTGAAAACCCTCAACACTTTGAGGATTTCAGACCTATAAGTTTGGTTAGTTGCGTGCTCAAGGTTATTTCGAAGATGCTTGCTAGAAGGTTGGGTAAGATCATTCACAAGCTCATTAGCAGTTCCCAAACTGCTTTCGTTCTGGGTCGTCAGATTTACGATGGAATTCTGTTGGCTAATGAAGTTGCTGATTTTGCCAAAAAATTCAAGAACGAGTGTCTGTTCTTCAAAGTTGATTTCGCTAAGGCCTACGACTGTGTGAAATGGTCGTACCTTGAAGACATGTTGGTGAAGATGGGTTTCGGACCAAACTGGCTGAAGTGGATACGAGGGTCTATTTTTAATAGTTACTTGTCTATTCTTATTAATGGGAGTCCGTCGAAGGATTTCAAAGCGAGTAGGGGATTGAAACAAGGCGATCCTTTGGCTCCTTTCTTGTTCTCTATTGTAGCAGAGGGTTTAGCAAGCTTAACCAAATCTGCCATTTCCAATGGCTTGCTTTCTGTGTTCAAGATTAGAGATTCTCCTTCAGTTGGAATTCTTCAGTTCGCAGACGACACCCTCCTTATAGGGGATGGCTCTGCATCTAATATTTGGGCTTTCAAAGCAATCCTTCGCGCCTTCGAATTGTTGTCTGGCCTCAAAATTAACTTCCACAAAAGCTGCTTATTTGGAATTGGTACAGCTCCTGAATTCCTTCTATCTGCTGAGGCATTCTTAAATTGCAAAACGGGAAGATTGCCTCTAAAATTTCTGGGCATTTCCGTTGGCGGTAACCACCGGCGTCTCTCCTTTTGGAAACCGGTTATAACCTGCATTAGAAATAGACTGTCTTGCTGGAAGGAGAGAACTCTTTCAATTGGCGGAAGAGTTTCTCTTATCAACTCAGTGTTGGTCAATCTCCCCATCCATAACTTGGCTTTCTTCAAAGCTCCTGTGAAGGTTGTTAATGAAATCATCGGAATTCAGCGTCGGTTCTTATGGGCTGGTGTTTCTAATAATAAGTTCATTTCTTGGATTTCCTGGAGTACCATTTGTAAACCGAAGGAGTATGGAGGGCTAGGCATTAAGCATATTGGTCGGGTTAATAGAGCTCTTCTTGCGAAGTGGCTTTGGAGATTCTTGACTGGTGGTAATGAAATCTGGAGAAATACTCTTGAACATAGGTATGGTAATTTAAGTTTGAAAGTACGGAATTTTGAGGGAGAGGGTCGGTCAAATTCTGATTCAACCTGGATGAAGGATATTTTGTCTATCTCGGAAGTTGGTCAGTTTGAAAACTTCAACAAGGTCTTTGTCTGTTCAATGGGGGAAGGGGATAATGTGGCTTTTTGGCAGTCTGTCTGGGCTGGAAATGTTGCTATGAAGCTGAAGTTTCCTCTCTTGTTCGATCGTATCAGTAGTCCTTTTGTGACTGTGAAGCAGATGGGAGGTTGGAACGGAAGTATATGGAAGTGGAGGTTCCAAAACTTGGGGGTCAGTGAGCATACACCTGAAACCGAAGAGGAATTGAGAATCCTTACCAGTATGTTGGCTGACTTATCGCCACTTAGAAATGTGCTCGATAAATGGATTTGGTCTCTTGACGTATCTAATGAGTTTTCGGTTAAATCTTTCTATCTCCTCTTGAACTCGTACAATCTTCTTAACCTTGTTACTGAATTTGCAAAACCTCTGGAGTTTCTTTGGAACTCGGCGATGCCGGTGAAAATTCATATATTCGGGTGGAGATTAATCCTCGACAGACTTCCTACTAGATACAATCTGGAGAAAAGAGGAGTTTTATCTTCTGAGCATGACAAGGCTTGTGTGTTCTGTTTCCGTTCTTTCGAGTTCAATTCCCACCTCTTCTTTTCCTGTTGTTTCTCCTCTTTGGTTTGGATTAAAATCTGTAACTGGGTTGGCATTACTCATATTATGGTTGTTTCGTGTCGGTCCCATTTCGAGGATTGGAATGCTAAACTTAAAGGTCGTAGTAAATCGGACAAGGTTAACGCCATTTGGTTTATTACTTGTTGGTTCCTTTGGAGATAGAGAAACAACATTATGTTCAATGATGCCTTGTATAGTGTTGACGACATTGTTAGCGATGTCAAAATTGTATCGTGGAATTGGTTGATCTTAGGGCAAGATGATAGTAGAAAGTGTAGGCTTTATGAATGGCATAAGTTTCCATTCGACTATTTGTAATTAGTCTCCTTGTGGTTAGAGGAGTGTGTTTTGGTTTGAGATTCCATTAATCTCCTATTAATGAATTGCTTATAAAAAAAAAATACATCAAAAAAGATTGCTTGATAATGATATGAATCAACCAAAAATTAGAAACACAAATAAAAAATTATAATGTCTATACTATTATTGTTAAAGTTATTTCCACCAAAATATTTTAAGGGTATTAGATTAGTTAGTAGATTATAAAAACTACAAGTACATTTAAAAAGTATAGATATTCATTATCATTTCATTCCATTCATTGCCAGGTTTACAGACGGATAGATATGGTTCTATGGTTCTCTAAATAATCTTCTATAAAGATTTATTGAAGGTGATATCATGATTATAAAATAATAATAATAATAATAATAATAATTTTTTAATTTCATATATCAATGATGTATGTGATACCAATGATGAAAGATTCATTCATTAATTTTATTGGGAATGAAAACTTTCAATTAAGTCTTTTTTACAAACACACGTTAACTAACTTTTGATATATTCTAAAATTATTTCTTTGATTAAAAAATTATAGTTTTAACTAACATTTTAAAAATTCAATATAAAATTATAATTTTTTTAATATTTATGGTTTTATACCAATTATTTTAAAATCCGATATAAAAGCATGACTTTAAAAAAATTAAATTAAAAAATCAAAATCTTGATTTGTTGAAAGGTCCAAATTTTAACATTTAATTTGAGATGGTTGTTTTTAATTTTTTTTCAATGTCAGATATTTACACTATTCAATATCTTGTCCATTCAATGTATTTTCCATTGTATAACTATTCAATGTCTAATATTTACACTATTCAATATCTTGTCCATTCAATGTATTTTCCAATGTATAACTATTCAATATTTTGTCTAATGATGTTTTTACTATTTAATGTATTTATCCCCTTTTATTATTTATCATCTATATCTTTTTCTCTAAATAATAGAATAATTGTAATATGATGATAAAAGACATTAAATTAAAATAAATAATAGAATATTTTTCTAAAATAAACATAACCATAGATTTCATAGGATTCTCTCTCTAACTATTTTTCCTCTCAATCTGAATATATATATATATATATATATATATATATATATATATATATATATATATATATATATATTGTTAGTTCTTGTAGTTGGCTGGAATTTTGGTAAAACAATGGTGTTGTTAATGATGTCATATGTCTGATGTCTTAACATGAGTTCTTAACATTGAGTTGATGTTAAGTTCAGGAGGGTTGCAGTTTTGTATGCTGATGTTAAACCTGATGTCTTGACATCAGTTGACAGAACATCAGAACGTCAGTCTGATGTGTTTTCTAGGGCTGCATTTGTTTAAGTGTGTCTTGAGAAGATCTGGTGGAGAGATTGCAGACGAATATCATGGGACAAATATATTCAGTTGCAATCAGATTTGGAGCAGATCTTGTTTTTAAGGCTAAAAGATATGAAGATTTAATTGAAGATTTAATTAAAGATTTAATTGAAGATTTAATTGAAGATTTGATTGAAGATTTAATTGAAGATCTATTTAGTAGCAGAATCTTCTGCAGATTTGTAGCAGTTAATATGCTGAGATTTAAAGCCCAAATCCAGTTGGGAAAAAGGTTATAAATAGAAGCATTGTAACCTAGTTGAAGGGAAGCCAGCCATCATGTAGATTATAAGGGCTGTGTTGGTCGATGAACCACCCGATTTGTGGGATGGTCATCATGTTTATCTCTAATCCTGTAGGTAAGAGATGTATTGTTCTTAGAGGAAGCTGTTAAGCAACTCTAAGCATTGTTCTTAGTCATGAGGGTCATGTCTAGGCATTGTTATAGGAGTGTGTCTTCTATTTTTATGTGTTTGGAGAGTTGTTGGAAATCAAGCTGTTGATGCAGTGACTGAGATGTTGACTGTTAGACATCATTACGATGATTAGAAGTGAGATGGAGTCTCTTACCTAGGGAGAACTTAGGTAGAAGGGTCATTGGGTAGGGATTAAGTGAGTAGATTGTCAACTGGTATTGTTGAGTCTGTTATTTAATACTGCTAATAGTGGACTTCCTTCCTGGCTTGGTATGCCCCCAGATGTATGTTGTTAGACCGAACTGGGTGAACAAATTTTGTGCGCACTTTACTTTTCATCAACTTCTTTAAATGCCTAATTGCCTTGCTGTTTATGTCAGACCAGATGTCTCGACATCATGTAGGACATCTGGGATCTGTTATACCAGAATTTCAATTGGTATCAGAGCAGGCATCCTGTCTATTTCTGGATGAGATCTAGGGAAGATTCTTTCTGGTTCATGAGCAAGGAAGATAGTTTTGCTGAGTTATGGACTTGGTCAGTTCATATAGTTGTTTGTATGATCCCTTGAAGTGAAGGATGGATTATTCATGATAGGGTATGTATTGGACCTGTCTGTTGTTATCAGGAGAACTGCTGTTGTGAGTTTGATTTGTTGGGACTTGGTTTATGGTGATGGTGTGCAAGGATTATTGAGTAGTGCCTGAAGGTTGTTGAGGAGTTGTTGTGTGCTCTGCTGTATGATATCTGATGTAACCCTGGTTGGTTCTTGTATCTCAGGTGGTGAGATTCTAGGAAGGTATTCTCTTGGAAAGACATTAGGGTTTGGTCTCCTCAGCAGGATATTCTATGATGTTGTAGTTTATGCAAAACAGCTTCAACCGTTTGGTTAGAGATGCTAAAGATACTTGAGGATTATCTCATATATTTGTTTTGGGAAAGAAGTGATCAAAAGGTGAATGGATCTTATTAAAGATTGTATGACATGGAAGTTTTAGTTTTTTAAAGACAAATCTGTCCAGAACATTGATTCCTTCTTTATCAATTTTCTTGATGATGAAAGAAGAGGGTGGAGCCAAAGCAAAAGAGTATCACTGTCAAATCTTTCATGCGTGAGTGAAGATCTTGATAAGTTATCTCTTAAGCTTAGTTGTGGTGACCTAATTTGGAGGATCTTCCTGGTTATGATGTCAAATGTAGTTCTGGTATATCTGAAGATGAATTCTCTTGTGAAGATACATGTTTTTGATTTTCAAAATCATGAACTGGAGGAAGTTTCACCAAGAAAGAAGCTGAGCTTAATATGTCAATTCTAATGTCTTGACATCGCGCTACACATCAACAGTTTATGGTAAATGCTAAGTCAAAGACCTATTAGATTGTAGCTGTTTTGAAGGACCACTGAAGCTATGAAGTTGAACAAATTTTGAGATGCTGTTCATAATGTCATAGCATTTCAGTTGGAGTTGGTTGAAGAAAAGGTAGTTTTCTTGATAGCAGAAGAGAAGGAAATGATCTTTGTTTAAACTAAAATGTCTGAGGACAATTTTTTAGGGAAAATGCATCTAAGAGTTTGTGTGCAGTAGCAGTGTAAATCAGCCTGTGGTCAATTGGTGTTTACATGAGCTCTTTCAGTTTTATGGCTTGAAGGATTGGAAGTAGAAGATTGTCTATGGTATGTTTATGCAGAAGGATGGCAGTTATCACTCTTATGTTAGACAAGAGGTCTGAACCTTGTGCTTATAAGAAGAAGCTTCTGGAAGAGTGTGTTATGCAAGTTACTGCAGTTTTGTTGGTCTGATCTTGGAAGTTGATATGTTCTCGTGTGTTCCCTACAAGAGATATGTGTGGATTAATATGGTTGTGGTCTCCAAAGCCATAGTAGATATTTAATGTGATTTACTATGGTTGCTGATGTCAGAACTGATGTTGAAACATCATTTCAGTTCTTTGCTCAGGGTGGAGTGGAAGGTCAAGACACTGACCTAACCTGGAATGCTTTTGTGGTATGAATGGTTGTCATAATGGTCTGTCATGAAGAAGATTCAGAAGATGTTGGAATCTGAAGAAGGGTTAAACCACAGGGATCAATTGCTATTTGTGAAATTCACAAGTATTTAATTGATTATCCTTGAAAGATAAGATTAAGGATGTTCTGTCTATTGTTGTAACATCTTTTCATCAGAGGTTTGGAAAATCATGGGAGGGGTTCTACATTCACTCACAAGTCGCCTAGGTGTTGACCTGGGATTATTGCTTAGCATCTGTTCCTAGAAAGCATTGTGAATGACTTGTCCAGATGGTGGTGCTGTTGAAGATGAAGATGGAAGACTATGAAGACATCATAATCTTGATGGTTATAGCTTGGATCAGTTTATTTCTGATCTAAGTGGTTTGGAGCATGGTGTTTGCTCTGGTTGTGAAGGTCGAGGATAAGTGGCAGTTATCTCTGGCTTTCTACTGACGGCTCTACTAAGGGAAGTGACTTTCTTTAGTTTTGCTATGGGGTAGTTTTGGACTACTTATTTTTTGAAGATTCAGATGTGGTAGGTTTGAAGTTTTTGGAGTTTTTAAGCAGGATGGAGGTTGTCTACTCAAACTTGATTGTTGAATCAAGTCTATGAGAGCATGGAAATCTGTTTATGCAAAGGGAGGAGGTTCTTCTGAGTGGCAGAAGGTAGAGCTGAATTCAACAGTTGGATGACATAATGTTCTGACATCTAGCTTAACATCAGGAGTCTCAGCTGGTGATGTGGCACATCAGCTAATGATAGGGTGATCTACAGGAATGAACAATAGGATGCTTCAAAAAGATCGTTTTCATGGCAGTTTGCGGGAGCTGCAGGAAGGAGAAGATGTTACATGACCATGGCTTAGGGAGTCTAAGTGTGTTTGCTTTTGAGCAAGTGGATCATGTGACTTGAAGATCAAGTTTCCTTGGTGGATCAAGATATCTTTGTGAGAGTTCTGACAAACGTGAAGGTGATCAAACTGTGGCATTTGGTTGATCTCAGAAGTGGATTCGAAGAATCAAGATAATTAGAGTGTGGCGCTGGTTATTATTGAGGATTGTCTTGGAATAAGTTACTCTTGGGCAGAAGGGTGATGAGTTGAAGACTCAAGGAGATTATTCTTCTTGAAGGTGGATGAGAGTTTAATTCTCTAGTTCTTTGGATTACTATGCAATAGTAAGTCCAGTTGGTGGAGCATATCAAGAATCATGGTGTTAATGTTTTGGTGTGTGGAAGATGTGATATGACATTATCTGGGATGATTACCTACATTGTATCTAAAGAGAATCTACCTAATCATACGGGAAAATGATGAAGTAGAAGGTCTGCTTTGGAAGGAGAATGTAGAGAAGACTGAAGTAGATCAGGTATTGATTGCTTGAAAGTCTGAATATGGATATTCATCAAGTGATCCAAATGTCATAGTTAGATGATTGGATGTAATGGCAGAGGAATTGTGTCAGATAAGGTAATTTTATCAAAAAGTTTTTTTGGCTGTTCTTTCTTCTGTTGCAAGTATCTCTTGAAGAGATTGGATCTCAGTAAAGCTTTTAAGTAAGCTGAGAATTCATGGAATTTGTGAGCAGTGTCAAACCAGTCAGGATACTTGGATGTGTTCTCTAGGAGTGAGAGTAAAGTGTGTGAATATTTGGTGCTCAAATGTTAATCTCCATCTAGAGCATTGGTTAACCATGACAGGGGGAGTACTTGTCTATGGATTTTGCTGCAAAGGTACATATATTGTGAAGATTGCATGCTGATCAAGATTGTGAAGATTGGTTGAATCTTATGAGGATATAATGTCAGATAACATGTTATGACATTAGGCTGTTGGATGACATGTTGGTGTGGACATGAATGGTTCTAGCCATGTGAAGCTAATTGTTTGAATCATATGCGCACATGCTTCTGAGGATAAGTCTGAAGGACAACTTTGGTTGTGTATGGGAGAATTTATTTTTCTCTGCAGATTTTGGAAGAACTTTGTGAGGGTATTTGTTGATCGGAGATGTCACACTTGTCTTGGTGTGTGTAAGAGGAGTTTATTTAGAGTTTAGTGGAAGGCATTGTGTGTGTGCTTTAGAACTTATGGATGATTGTGTGAAGCATTCCTGACTGGATGAATGAAGACTATGTCTGGGTTTTCCAAATGTTATGATATACTGGTCAAGGAGCACCATTTGTGAAATATAATGGAAGAACTTATGTCAGTACTAGTGTGGTACTTGGATTGTTTGAGGATTAAGTATTATGTGAATGCGTTCAGCAGGTGTGTTGAATAGAGGGTGCGCTCTTGAAGACATGAAGATGAGTCTTATGCTTTCCATTCATTTAAGGTGTTCTTCTTGCAAAGGAGCACTGGTTATCTTAGATAGGGGAAGTTGATCTTTTGTTGAAGAAGTTGTTTATCAAGATTGTAATGTCAGACAAGATGTCGTGACATTGTGTTACTGGTGAAGTTCATGGTGTACTTGACAGTTTAGACCTGGTTTCATGGTGTCAGACAAGATGAGTCTGGATTTTGTTCTGAGTATGTTAGTTGTCAGATTCAGAGGGTGTCCAATTATGGCTAAAAAGGGGGAGAGTTAGCCCATGTGTTGCCTAGTTTTGTTGTTATAGGCTGAGGGGGAGTAATCATGTTTGAACAGCTGGTATGATGGTTTGTTTTGTGCTGAGTTACTAGTTGTTGCAACTGGTTGGTATTGCGGCAGGTTGTGTTGTGAATGTTAGTAAGTGTTTTTCTGCTGCAAGCTGAAAGTGTTTTAGCCAAAATTAGCCAAAGGGGGAGATTGTTAGTTCTTGTAGTTGGCTGGAATTTTGGTAAAACAATGGTGTTGTTAATGATGTCATATGTCTGATGTCTTAACATGAGTTCTTAACATTGAGTTGATGTTAAGTTCAGGAGGGTTGCAGTTTTGTATGCTGATGTTAAACCTGATGTCTTGACATCAGTTGACAGAACATCAGAACGTCAGTCTGATGTGTTTTCTAGGGCTGCATTTGTTTAAGTGTGTCTTGAGAAGATCTGGTGGAGAGATTGCAGACGAATATCATGGGACAAATATATTCAGTTGCAATCAGATTTGGAGCAGATCTTGTTTTTAAGGCTAAAAGATATGAAGATTTAATTGAAGATTTAATTAAAGATTTAATTGAAGATTTAATTGAAGATTTAATTGAAGATCTATTTAGTAGCAGAATCTTCTGCAGATTTGTAGCAGTTAATATGCTGAGATTTAAAGCCCAAATCCAGTTGGGAAAAAGGTTATAAATAGAAGCATTGTAACCTAGTTGAAGGGAAGCCAGCCATCATGTAGATTATAAGGGCTGTGTTGGTCGATGAACCACCCGGTTTGTGGGATGGTCATCATGTTTATCTCTAAACCTGTAGGTAAGAGATGTATTGTTCTTAGAGGAAGTTGTTAAGCAACTCTAAGCATTGTTCTTAGTCATGAGGGTCATGTCTAGGTATTGTTATAGGAGTGTGTCTTCTATTTTTATGTGTTTGGAGAGTTGTTGGAAATCAAGTTGTTGATGCAGTGACTGAGATGTTGACTGCTAGACATCATTGCGATGATTGGAAGTGAGATGGAGTCTCTTACCTAGGGAGAACTTAGGTAGAAGGGTCATTGGATAGGGATTAAGTGAGTAGATTGTCAACTGGTATTGTTGAGTCTGTTATTTAATACTGCTAATAGTGGACTTCCTTCCTGGCTTGGTATGCCCCCAGATGTAGGTTATTAGACCGAACTGGGTGAACAAATTTTGTGCGCACTTTACTTTTCAGCAACTTCTTTAAATGCCTAATTGCCTTGCTGTTTATTTCAGACCAGATGTCTCGACATCATGTAGGGCATCTGGGATCTGTTATACCAGAATTTCATATATATATATAACAAATTACATAACAGAAAAGAGAAAATTTAATTATAAATAAATAAAATAAGCCATTACTAAATTATGAATATTATTTAAATTTTTTCATCTTCTTATTAATAGATCTACCACCTGAAAAAATAAATGAAATGAAAAAGATGTCAAAAAAATTAATAAAATTTGCTTCTCTTCCACATATTCTTATTGTAATATACAACAATAATACTTAATAATAATTATTATTATTATTATAAAAATAGTAATAATAATAATCATCATAATAGGATAATATAATAATAATATATAAGGATAATAGTTTCATAAAAAAAATTGTGAACCTATAACAACAATAAGACCAAATATAACAGATTGAAAAAAAAACATACTAACATCTGGAAAAAATATGAATCGGTAATATAGTCCAGATTTGCAAAATATTTGAAAAAGAAATACTAACCCGTATGAGTATTCAGATCTTGAGGTTTTTGTTCCATCTCATTATAGTTCAGATCTGCAAAATTAGCACACAAAAAATTAATGAAATGTAAAAAAAAAGGTCAAAAAAATAATAATAAATATAATGGTTGAATCTTCAAAATAAGAACACAAAACAAAAAGATACATAACCTAAAAAATCATAAAAGTGAATGGAAAGAAAAAAACAAAGAGAATGAAAAGGAGAAAAAAAATGAAAAGAAAAACATGTTATGCCCATTTCCTTTTTCTTATCTCCAGATCTATCTACAAAATAGAAAGAAAAAAAAAACAAAGTGCGTGAGAAAGATTGTTCAAGAAAGGATATCCCTACCTTTGTACTGATGTACCATTTGCTATCAAATCAGAATCGATGAGTCCGTAAAGTAACCCATGGGAAAATAGCTTAAACCAGAAAACAGAAAATAGCTTATCTACAACTTAAAAGCATAATCACTTATTGTTTTATGGAAATAGAATGCAACATTTGCATCAAACTCATAAACTTAAAAACAACAAAAAATTGCAGCAGCAGATTTTACAAAAAGAGAGGGTAACAACTTCTGATGGAGATTGTGTGCAAAAAATAAGAGATCATGTACAACAATCATACATACCTTAGAGAACTCAACTCTCCAAAATGCAAGTGCATCATCCAAGTTCAAATCAACACATTGAACGTAAGAAAAGAGATAGACATGCTGTTAAATTATACAGATAATGTAAAAAATTATTAATATTATAATTTTAAATAAATTGAATACACAATTTAATTTAATTATTTTTATAAAATAATATTAAGAAATTTCATTATAATTAAACAAAAAATAAGAATCACATTTGTTTCATACAAATAATACAAGTATAAACACTAAGAAAACATTAAGCAAAATCAATTAGTTGTAGTAGAAATTACCCCTGCTTTGGTTCAAGTCCAAACCAGAACCACCAATCCTATCAAAATAAAAATAAAATTTCATAATCTATTTATCAAGTATGAACTACTATCATTTATCATGGCCAAGTTGTTTATCATTTAGGTTTATAAATTAGTTGTAAAAATAACTATAAAATAATAAGAGCAAATTAAACTTCATTTGTCATAACCTGCATAAAAATTTTAAACTGTTCATCATCATCCCCATCAATTCATAACAACTTGTAACAACAGTAACAATACAAATCATCTTCTTGCTTCTGTGATAAAGTTTAATCAGAAACCACAAACCATAAACAACATGTTCACAATCAACATATCCATAAAAATCACGAATTTAATTAAAAACAGAAACGGAGAGGAAACGAAATCGCGATTAAACCAAAGTTGAGTCGAAACCGTGTCGACCAATAACGATTCGTCACTGCAGCAAAAATTAAGCAACTTATAGTAATAATTTGGGGTAAAAATTGAATCTTTATGATAAAAAGAAGTATAAGAAGAGTACCCAAGAGCAAAAATTCTTATAAAAACAGCAGAATTAACACCAGTATGATTGATCAAACTTCTTCAATCAAAGATCTCCCAATGGAAAAGATTAGCATTTCAAGCCTGTTACACAGAAAATTAGCAAAAAAGAAAGTTAAAATCTACTAAAAATTAAAACTTTTTTTAAAAAATCAAACAGAATTGAAATTTTCTCATAACCCATTATGAGTTATGCTGAAAATTATAGCTGCAACAAAAATTAAGCAACTTATAGTAATAATATGGGGTAAAAATTGAATATTTATGATAAAAAAGTATAAAGCCTCCCTGAATTCAACATGTTGCAGCATCTACTGCAATTGCTAATGTATAAACCTCACCCAACAGAGTCAATAATGACTGCAACTCTGATAGATACTGACTGCAAAAAATCACAACAAAAAAAACAACAACCCTTTTCAATTCTGAATCAAAAGCACATAAATTTACTAAAACCAAATAAAAAATATGTGAAAACATATAGGCCATGTATGTCCTAAGAATAAGGTCAAAATACTCCAAAACCAGAAACACATCATCCTCATTGTCAATCAGTTATACATCATTTTTAGTGTTAATAATTTTTAGCAATTTGTAAGTAACAACAAACAATATAAAAATTAAATATAAAAAACCGAAAAAGATATATGAGAGTAAAAATAAAGTTAGCAAGGAAAGAAGATATTTCTTTTCACCAGATCTGCTTTTCTCAAAAACTATTTTTCTCCACATCTGCTTTTCTCCATATCTGTAGAACATAAGACACATAACAAAGCATCATGTCAGATCTATATCACAAAAAAAAATACCATCAACGATAAACATTACAATGAAGAACATAAAACACACAACAAAGCACCATCAACAATAAACCAGAAAATCATAAACGGCGGTGCACACAAAAAAATCAAAAATCAATAAACAGTAAAATGGAACACTCTAAATTTAAAAAAAAAAACTCTAAATTTCTTAAAAATGGAACACTAAAATTAAACATCGTGTTAAAGAACCCCTAAATCTCATGAATATAAATTGTAGATCACAAATTTTTGTGCCAGAGATAATACAATTAAATCAGAAAAATTTCATGAACTGAAATGTGAAACAAAACCATTAGAATAAACAAACATTAAAACACCGACGTATCCGTCGAAACCCGATTCAATACTTTCAGGGTTATCTTGAAATGTGAAACAAAATCTAAAACCTAAAACAAAGCTACAGCAGTTGTATAAGCCAAAGCAAGGTAACAAAGTTATACTTACAGTATGCTTTCTTTGGACGAATGTAAGTCCACACAAGTATTTCCATTTGATCCAAAATGTGACCCAATTAAAACTAAATCAAACAGATTAGAAAATATTATTATTAATAATACAATTAAATCACAAAATTTTCATGAACTGAAATGTGAAACAAAACCATTAAAATAAACAAACATTAAAACACCGACTTATCCGTCGAAACCCGGTTCAATACTTTTAGGGTTATCTTGAAATGTGAAACAAAATCTAAAACCTAAAACAAAGTTATAGCAATTGTATAAGCCAAAGCAAGCTAAACCTAAAACAAAGTTATAAGTATTTCCATTTGATCCAAAAACAAAATTCACACCAGGCAAAAAAATGTAAAAAATAATAAATAGTTATTGGTATAATAGCAGAATCTGAGCCACCACTGGTCATACCGTTTCTCATATTCGTCTTTCTGAAATCCGTCTTTAACCAAACCCAAGTTCTTCTTTCAAACCCTTGTTCTTCTTCCTTAAATCCATTAAATCCTACAAGAACAACAAAATCGGTCAGAACCGTAACAATCAATAGTAGATATGTATATTTTTGTGTAGATTCGTGGGAGTACGAAAACGATTTGTGAGCTAATGTAGCGATGAAATCACAACGATGAAAACAACAGGGAAACAACAGTAGTTCTAGGTTTTTTTTTAGAAGAATAGAGAGAGATAAAGAGAGGAAGGTAAAGAGAAAGGAAGGAAATCAAGCCTGTGAGCTGAAAACACACAGCCACGTGGAGGATGGTAAAATCAGGTTTGTGAGGTGTGAGATGAAAACAGACAGGCACGTGGAGGATGGGAAGAAACATAACGTGGAGGCTTGTATGATTAGCAGGGTATATAGGTCTTTTTGCTAGGCATTAATTTTCTTATATGTAAGATATAAGTGTTTATTTTAGCTTTTTCTATTTTTAGCTCCTATTGTATAGGGTGTCCTTTATAGCTTCACCACTACTTAGGGTTGGCAATGAGTCGACTCGAATTGAATTTGTTTCAATTCGATTCGATTCGATTGGTTCTATTCAAAACTCGACTCGAGTTTAGCATGACCATTTTTTAAAACTCAAACTCGATTCGTTTTAAGTTTCACGAAATTATAATTTGTTTTTATATATTTAACATTTTATAGGGGGCTGAGATTTGAAATAAGTCTTTAAAACATACTCTTGGAGTTAATTTATATAATTGAGTTGACTTGTAAACTTAACGAGTCGAACTATACATAGTTTAAATTTAACTCATTTAGCTAACAAACTTAATTTTGTTTCTCATATTCAACTCATTTAGTTCATCAACCAAGTTTAATGATCGAGTTGTTGAATCGAGTTTAATTCAAACTATATTTGACTTGGTTCAATTTATTATCAGCCCTACCACTGCATATAATGTGGTGCAAACATTTATTGTAATCAGTTTTTTGGTTTAATAAAAATTAATATTTTTTATGTTTAATGACCAAAATTAATATCTATTAATTAACATGGTATCACAAGCTGACCAGTGTACCAATGCATGTTTCGTCTGCCTTGATCAATGCTCCCACATGTAATCCTCCTCTTTTATCACTGAGATTACACCATTTAATTTCCAAGCATTGTCTTCTTGCCACAAATTTTTTCACGTGTGTCACCTCTCAATTGGACCGCTCCATATTTCTCTCTATCCCCATCAATCTTCATATTAGCAAAACTATTGATATTATCCTCATTTTCTTTCAATATTTCTCTCATCTTTTCTTTCTCTCTCGGCTATCCCTAAATCTTCAAGATTTCCGCACAAAATTTCCAAAAATTCATCATTTTCCTTACATCCATCTATTATCTTTATATTCAAACCTATAATCACCTTTTTCTTTCCTTCCAAAATTCAAACCTTTATACATATTCTTCACCCAACACCTAAAAATCCATTCACTCTACAAATTCAAATCCACCTTCCCAAAAATCTCAGAACAACCTTTCACCACCAAAAATGCTTCCAGTTTAAACTCATCCACTCTCAATTACAAATTGATATGTTGGATCCTTTTTTCATACACTCAAGTGATAACCCATGACATGTTATTGTAACCCCTGCTCTCAACAATAATAATTATCATTCTTGGTCCAGATCGGTCAAGGTAGCATTAAAATCCAAAAATAAATTAGGATTCATTGATGGAACCCTAATTCGTCCACCCAACACTGATTATACTTCCATAGCATGGGATTGTTGCAACACCATGATGATGGCTAAGATCAGGAATTCTATTGACAAAGAGATCTCCAAAAGCATTCTCTGGATGGATACTGCTAGGGAAATATGGGATGAGTTAAGGGATCACTATTACCATGAAGACTTGTTCAGAATCTTAGAATTACAAGATGGAATTTATTCTCTCAGACAAGGAGATAACAACATTACATAGTACTTCACTGCCCTCAAGAAATTGTGGCAAGAACTTGAAATTTTTCACCCCTTACCCAATTGTACCTGTTCTCAGAAATGTTTTTGTTTTCTTCTACCTACAATCAAATAGTTCCACGATAACAACTATGTCATACGCTTCCTTAAAGGGCTCAATGAACATTATACTTGATCTCGAGTATTCGATCAGATCCACACACGCTGGTCGTCAGATGGTAAGGTGCTCGGTAGATGATGGTCGTTGGACGTGCTGGGTGTTCGGACTGTTGAGGAGAAAAGGGGGTGTACCTGCAAGGCACTCCGACGCTCAAGTAAGAAAGGGTCAGAGAAAAATGGGCAAGTACAAAGTGTATTCTTAGGGTGAAAAGGTGATACTTGACCCTCTCAAGCGAGAGGGTTTATATAGAGCTCCAAGCGCGTGGCCAACGGTCCTATTTTCGGGGCGAAATAACCGTTTTCCCAAAAGAATAGGTAATCGCCCAAACTAGTCGTTGTGTCGGGCAGGGTATCCAAAACTAACCGTTATGTCGGGCATAAGCGTAGTTCGGGGAGCATTGAAGCTGTGTGTGGCGGGCAGCTTATCCGGGGAGGAACGTTGTGTTCCTTGCCCGGTAGGAAGGGCAGAAAGGTAACTTTTGCCCCTCTGTGGATTGGACTTAGGCAATTTGGGCCGCTCTGTGGCAGAGGCGGATTGGGCCAATTTTAGTCATTGGTCCAGTCCAGAACAGGAGCCCCCCAAGTCGTTGCTCTCGAGTATGGGAGTGATGACTTAAGGACTGCTCGTGTATCCGGGGAACAAGTATGAAGTCGTCGTTTGGGGGACGAGGATGATTGTCTTGAGGTGTTCGTGATATTCGTGGTCGAAGCACTATTGCCCGTGATATTCGTGGTCGAAGCGCTGTTGCCCGTGATATTCGTGGTCGAAACACTATTGCCCGAGATTCGGGGAGATAGTGCGTCAGACAGAATGGGAAACGTTGGGTCGCCACGTGTGCATCGAGCCCTGTGTAGCAGTTAACTAGGTAATTATGGCTAGTGGGCAGTCATTATTGCCTAC
Source organism: Lathyrus tuberosus (assembly GCA_022829125.1). NCBI lineage: Eukaryota > Viridiplantae > Streptophyta > Magnoliopsida > Fabales > Fabaceae > Lathyrus > Lathyrus tuberosus. The sequence goes on from JALAZF010000212.1 coordinate 8,218,570, forward strand.
GGGCGCGTGTGTGCACGTGCCCCTTGGTATAAAAGGAGGGAAACTGTCCCATTTTGCACTTTTTCCTTTCTGATTCTTCTTCGTCGTCAGTGCGTTTGCCCGTCACCTTCTTCAAGCAGCCGACCACCGTGACACGTTTCGAGCAGCCATTTTCTTCCACTTTCTTCTAGTAAAATCAAGTAAGTTTTCAGATTTCCTGCTTGTTTCGCTTCCTCTAGTTGTTAGTGGTAGATTGCATGCGGCTAGGGTTAGTTTTAGGTGACAAACTAGGTAGATTTCCGGCGAGTGTTGGTGGTGGGCGGTGGTTTTGCCCTTTTGCTGTACCAAATGTCTCGCCGGAGTAGGTAGCACGCTTGGTGGTCGTGGTGGCCCACGTAGCGGTTGCGAGTCGTGACCACCGCGTCTTATCATCCGTTGATGGATTTGGTGAGTTTCCTGGTAGGACTTTTCCAGATTCCGGTGGAGTTGTGCAGTTTCCGGCGAAGTTTCGACGGAATCTGGGTACAGGCGCGGGGAGGTTGCTCGTAGGAAGTGGACGTGTCTCGGGCATCTTCTCGCGGGGATATTTTGTCCTTCTTTGTTTGATGTTAGGGCTTAGGCCGGGGACGTAGTCCCTAGCCTCTCGCGCGCCCTTTCACTTGACTTAGCGGTGGAAGGGTGGATTTGATTTCCTGTCGAATTCACTGTCTTTCTCTGCTTTTTCAGGTGACCATAGTGGCGATGGAGCCCGAGAGGGAAGTTATATTAGTTACGTCCGAGGAGGAGACTGTTTCCGAGGAGAGCAGCAGCGCCACGGCCTCGAGCTCTGCGTCCTCGAGCGAAGTCGAGGGGGAAGCGGATGAAGCTGAGGAGGGAGAAGATTTGAACGTCGCGGAGGGGGACGTGATGGAGGAGGACACTGAAGGGTTTTACCCGGAGGAATGGGAAGTGGTGGAGCCTTCTGAGCATATGTCCTCATTTGCTAGGTCCGTGGCGGACGTCTTTACCGAGGTAGGGCCACCTGGGGAATGGAGAGTGCTTCTACCTAATTCGGAAGAGCGGGTCTGCTCGAGCTTCGGGGACTGCTTTGCAATGTACGAATACGCATTCAAGGAACTGGGGCTGAGGTTGCCCTTCACCGACTTCCAGCGGTCGGTGTTCGATCACCTCAAGTTGGCGCCTTCCCAACTCCACCCCAATTCGCTGGCCTTTATACGGGCTTTTGAGTTGGTGTGCGAGCACCTTGCTTTGGGGACCACCATCCCTTTGTTCTTTGCTGTTTTCCACCTTCAGCGGTAGCTGATGGGGAAGAGGTATGGATGGGTCTCTTTGAAGTAGCCCAGAAAACTGTTCAAGCCATTCTCGGAGTCCATCCGACACTTCAAGGCGCGATACTTCATCGTCGAACTGTTGTCCGAGGCTGCCCAGGACAGCGTGTACGTCTGGGAGGTGGAGTGTGATGAGAATGGTGAGGAGTTGCTTAACGAGGAGGGAAAATATATCGGGGAGAGATTGTACAAGTTCCCGATCCGCTGGACACCCGACCACTTCTCGAAGAAGCCCAATGCCTATGTCTTTTAGCCGAGTACTTTACGCGGGCAGGATGCCGCGTCTTATGAGACCCTGGTGAACTGGGTTAACTCCTTTCAGCTCGCGACCTGTTGGACGAGCAAGGGTAATCCTATCTTCGAGGAGGATGGGAGTCAGAGGGTTGAGAGGAGGTTTATCAACGTGAAGGCACTGCTGGAGTGCAAGACTCCTGCGGACGTCACGAAGGTGCTCGGTAGTCATAGTTGTTTATATTTTGTTTCCGTTATTTTCTTTCTCGACGACTGACATGTTCGTTTCATTTATGCAGGTGAGATGCCTCAAGTCTGTGACCGTGTGGTGAGGAATGCCATGGCGAGGGGCAAGGCTGGAGCGACTCCCTCCAAGACCCGGACTGCTGCTGGTGCTCGCGCGCCTCCCCCTGTTCAAACTGCTCCGGGGACCTCCTCCTCTCCTACTCCTGGCCAACGGGATTCTCCGCTGCCACTGGTTGGGCGAACGAAGCGGCCCTGGGCGGCAGACATGGTGGACCTGAGAGGGGCACCCGAGAAGGGGAAGTTCGAACTTCCTCCGTGTATTAATGACAAGAGGTTTTTCGAGGGTAACACCTTGGTCGTTCCTCGGGCCGAATCTCTTTGCTTGGGGAACATGGATCGCGCGAGCAAGAGGGCGATGATGGCCCAGGACGCCTCTGCCCTCGTGAGGATGCTGGAGATGGCAGTCGTGTATGCTGAAGGGGACCATGCGCTCGAGGATGAGCTTACTGCTGCTCGGGCTTCCGAGACAACTTTGAAGGAGGAGGTCCGGCGTGTTCGCGAGGCGAAGAAGAAGGCCGAGGAGGAGGCGGCAGCGCTGAGGGAGGAGGTCACCAAGCTGAGGTCGGAGAAGAAGGCTGCTGAGGAGCTGAACGCGGAGTTGATGGCGGCCAGTGCCCCGGGTGCTGATGATCCGGACGAGATAAGAGCGTTGAAGACTCGGGAAGAGCTGGTCGCTGGCATCCTGCAGGCCGAGGATGATGGTATTGCAGTGGTCGCGGAGTCTTTTGACAGCGCCGTGGCCCAATTGCGGGCGGTGAACCCCGGGCTCGAGATTTCGACCGAGGGTACCCACTATCTTGCTCGAGTGGAGGGCGGCCGCATTGTTCTGCCTGAGGGTCTTGTTCTCGATACTCCCGAGGAACAGACTGAGGACCAGCCCATGGAGAATCAGAGGCCTGAAGTTGCGTCAACCGAGCGTGCGGAGGACTGAAGAGTTTGGTTGTTTTATTGCATCCGGCCTGCGTGCCGTTGACCTATTGTAATTTTATTCATTTTGCTTTGGGGGTGTGGCCCCCTTTCTTATGTAACATGCACAATTTTTGGCCCTTGTGGCCTTTTAATTTTATGCCCGGTTAACTTATACAATTTTCGTTTATATTGTTGTACTTTGTTTTAGTTGTGCATGTATGACTGCCCGTCGGAGGGTGTGTTTGTTAACTACTTTGTTTTGGAGGATTGTTTGTTGAGTGTGAATTCACCAGTGAGGGGAACTGGTCGAATAGTCGGGGAAGGTCCTGGCGAGGTTGCGGATCTCAGGTCGCGGTTGAGGCCTGAGGTCGCGGCGTGAACGTCCCATCGCGAGCTGGGGTTCTGCCAATCATGGTACATGGGCGAAGGCGATGCTCGATTGAGGACCGCCGACGAGCAGAGCTCCGACTCATTTACTTGAGCGGGATTCTACTTTGTACGTATGCATCGTTTGTACCTGAACGAGCATGATGGTCGTTAGGTGGCCTTTCGACGCGAGGAAGCTTATTGTGACTTTAGCTGTAGTATTGCTTAAGTTTTTCAGCGTTCCATGGTCGAGGGAGTGCTTCCCCGTTGAGGTTCTCGAGGAAGTAGGTGTCGTTCGCCGTTCTGGCGCGGACTCGGTATGGTCCTTCCCAGTTGGCTGCTAGTTTACCCTCGCGGGAGTCCTTGTGGTTTCTTCGCAGGACAAGGCTGCCCACGTCGAACTCCCGTCTCAAGACTTTGGCGTTATGCCTGATTGCTATTTTCTGCTTAAGGGATGCCTCGCGGAGGGCTGCTCCTGTTCGGATTTCCTCGACGAGGTCGAGCTCCTCTCTTATTGCCTCGTTATTCATTTCATCGTCCAGAGGAGACTCGGTTCTCCTGGATGGTACGTGAATTTCAATGGGTATGACTGCTTCCGTGCCATATGCCAAACGGAAAGGTGTTTCCCCGGTGGTGGACTAGAGAGTGGTGTGGTATGCCCACAGGACGCTGTGGAGCTCCTCGACCCAAGCTTTCTTTGTTTCGTCCAATCTCCGCTTGAGGCCGCGCAGAATGACACGATTGGCCGCCTCTGCCTGCCCTTTGGTCTGGGGATGCTCTACGGAGGCGAAATGTTGCCTTGTCCCGAGGTGGGTGACAAAGTCTTGGAACTTTTTGTCCGTGAATTGCGTTCCATTGTCCGTGACGATTGCTTGGGGAATCCCAAACCGGGCGAGGATGTTCCGCTTGTAAAAACGCAGAATGTTAAGTGTTGTTATCTTGGCTAAGGCTTCTGCTTCTATCCACTTCGTGAAGTAATCTACGCCCACTATCAGGTATTTGTTTTGGCTGGACCCCGTCACGAAGGGTCCCAGGATGTCTAGGCCCCACCAGGAGAATGGCCACGGGGAGGTCATGCTTTTCAGCTCGTTGGGCGGAGCTAGGTGCATATCCCCGTGCCGTTGGCATTTGTCGCATTTCTTCACATGGTCTTTGGCGTCTTGTTGCATGGTCGGCCAGTAGTACCCTTCTCGGAGGGCCTTACGGGCAAGGGACCTTCCTCCGAGGTGCTGGGCGTTAATGCCCTCATGGATCTCTCGCAATACGTGGGGGACAATCTCCTCCTCTATGCACTTTAGTAGCGGAATGGAGAAACCCCTTCGGTAAAGTTTGTTTTCGAGGATGACGTACGAGCAAGCTCTTCGTCTGATGGTGCTGGCTTCTTTGGGGTCATCCGGAAGTTCTTCCCTGGTGAGGTAGTTGTACACGGGCGTCATCCAGCAGTCGGTGTCCCCGATTGCGTACACGTGTAGGGTCGAGGGCCCCTTGTCGATGCTGGATCGGGGAAGTATCTCTTGGATGACTGACCTGTTTCCGCCTTTCCTCTTGGTGCTCGCTAGCTTGGATAGGACGTCTGCTCGCACGTTGTGTTCGCGGGGAACATGTCTTACTGCTACCGTCCTGAACTTTGATATCTTTTCCCTAACTAGGGAGAGGTATTCAGACAGACTGTCATTTTTGGCCTGATACTCCCCGGAGACCTGGTGAGCTACGAGCTGAGAGTCCGTGCAGATGACGATTTCTTCTGCCCCTAGGTCTTCGGCTAGGCGTAACCCAGCGAGGAAGGCTTCATACTCGTCCTGGTTGTTCGACGTGGGAAAGGATAACGTGAGAGACGCTTCGACTATGGTCCCCTCGTTGTTCTCCAGAATAACTCCTGCCCCGCTGCCGCTCGAGCTGGATGCTCCGTCTACGTAGATGGTCCATCTGTTTGCTACGTGGGGCGAGGAGTCTGAGAAGGTTACTTCTGCCACGAAATTGGCCAGGGCCTGTGCTTTGAGAGCCTTTCTGATTTCATACCGGACGTCAAATTCGGATAGCTCCAATGACCACTTGAGCATTCGACCGGCCATGTCTGGCCGTCCCAGCAACTGCTTGATGGGCTGATCCATCCTCACCACGATCGTGTGGGCCAAGAAATAATGCCTCAATCATCTGGCAACGTTAACGAGGGCCAGTGCTACCTTCTCTATCTGCTGATATCGCAACTCCGCGTCTTGCAACGCTTTGCTCGTGAAGTATACGGGCTTTTGCCCGGAGTGATTCTCGCGGATGAGAACAGCGCTCACGGCCTCGGCGGTGACGGCGAGGTATAGGAACAAAACTTCCCCGGTATCTGGCCGCGATAACACGGGAGGTTTCGACATAGCTCTTTTTAAGTGAAGGAGGGACGCCTCGCATTCTTTGGTCCATTCAAACGCGGCTTCTTTTCTCAAGAGCTTGAAGAAAGGAAGGGCGCGTTGGGCGGATTTCGCGACGAAGCGGGACAACGAGGTGAGTACCCCGTTGAGGGACTGGATGTTCTTCTTAGACGTGGGCGTTGGGAACTCAGAGAATGCCCGGCATTTGTCGGGGTTAGCCTCTATTCCTCGTTCCGTTAGGTAGAAACCAAGGAATTTACCTGCCCGTACGCCGAACGTGCATTTCTCTGGGTTAAAACGCATTTGATATTTTCTTGCTTGCTCGAAGATTGTTCGAAGATGGGCGACATGGTCTAGCTCCTCGTGGGACTTGACGATCATGTCGTCCATGTATACCTCGAGCATGTCGCCTATTTGTCCTTGGAAGACTTTGTTCATCATTCGTTGGTATGTAGCGCCGGCGTTCTTCAGACCGAAGGGCATCACTTTGTAGTAATAATTGTCCGATTCGGTCATGAAGGCCGTGTATGTTTTATCGCTCGCGGCCATCGGGATTTGATTGTAGCCCGAGTAGGCGTCGAGGAACGATAGCAGCCTAAAACCTGCTGAGTTATCCACGAGTTTATCTATATTGGGGAGGGGGTAGGCGTCCTTCGGACAGGCCTTGTTAACATCAGTATAATCAACGCACATTCTCCATTTGCCATTATTTTTTCTTACATGTACAACATTTGAGAGCCACGTAGTGTATTTGGCCTCGAAAATAAACCTAGCTTCTAGAAGGTCTTTAACAGCTTTCTCCGCGGCTTCCATCTTCTCCGGGGACTGTTTCCTTCTGCGCTGGGCAACGACTTTGATGGTCGGATCGATTGTAAGCTGGTGGCAAGCGACGGAGGGGTCCAATCCTGGCATTTCAGCAGCGTTCCATGCGAACAAGTCTGCGTTCTCCCTGAGGCACGCTTTTAGTTGTCTTTTAGCCAGGTCGGGGAGGTCTGCTCCGATTTTTACTCCCCGTTGGGAGTCTTCTCCAAACGGGACGATCTCGAAGTTGCCATTTGGTATGGGGCGCAGGAGATGGTCGTTGTTGTGGGACTGGCTACCCGAAGTCGTCGGGGCTTTGGCGTGATCCCCTTCGTTGAAACGGCTGTCCAAGTGGATGGATTCGACCTGGGGGAGTGGTTTTGACCGCTCGGAGCTGCTGGGCAGAGGAGGGCGACCAGATGTCCTTGGCTTCGCTGAGATTGTGCTCAATCCTTTTGATGCTGCTTCAAAGCATCGACGGGCAGCTTCGATGTCGCCGTGGAGGGTGGCGACCATCCCGTCAGAAGTGTAGTACTTCATCTTGAGATGTACGGTGGAAGGCACTGCAACCAACTCTGCCAGGGTTGGCCTTCCAAAAATGCACTGATATAGTGACGAGCAGTCGATTACCAGAAACTGTGCTTTGATTGCTCGGGTTGTCTTTCCTGAACCGAAAGTCACGATGAGCTCTACGTAACCTCGGGGCCTTGTTACTGCTCCGTTGAATCCCTGCAGGTCGGATCCAACGTATGGAGTAAGGTGAGAGTCGTCCAACTGCAGTGTCTCGAACAGGTGGTTGTACATTATATCGACTGAACTGCCCTGGTCCACGAGTATCCTGCGGACGTCGAAGTTCGCCATCCTTGCCCGGATGAGAAGCGGAATGCTTGAGTTCGGTGACCCACCGAGGAGCTGCTCTTTGTAGAAGGAAATGGGAGAGGATCCTTTGCGGGTGGTATCCAGCGTGGTGACTTCGTCGGCGCTCTTGCTGATCAGTTAATCGAACTTCCTTTTGACCGAACCAACCGTGATTGAGTTGAATCCGCCACCGGAGATGACCATGGCCGACGGGAAGGTTTCCCACGGGCTGTGAGCGCCGAGGAACGTGGAAGCGGGCAGACTGTCAGGGATGCAGAAGTCTTCTGGTCGAGTCACAGACATAGCGACCTGTACGTTGGTGTCATCGGAGGGCGGAGTCTCTTCAGCCGCCTTCTTGCTCTCCTGGGTTTCTTGCCGGGGAGCTTCTTTTTTCTTCGCGAACTGCTTCAGATGGCCGTCGCGAATGAGGATCTCTATGGCATCTCTGAGGTGGATGCATTCTTCCGTCGTATGGCCGTGGCTCTTGTGGAAGCGGCAATACTTGGATTTGTCCACACCTGGCCTGGCCGGCAGCTGTTTGGGGAAATGGACCCCCGCTTGTTTGAACTCTGAGTTGGCACATTCAGACAAGATTTTCTCCCTCGAGGTAGTGAGGGGGGTATAGTCGTGGAACCGTCCAGAAGGTCCATTATGTTCGCGTGCATCGCGAGGCCGATCGTCGCGTCTTTTATCTCCTCGACGGGATGTCGAGGGCTCTTCAGCTCTGGATGTCTGGGCACCTTCTTGGTGACGGGAGGCCCGGACAGAGTGGGCAGCGACCTTCTCCTCGTACTGTATATGCGACTGGGCTTAGTGGAGGAGGGCGTTGTGGTTCCTTGGTGGATCTAGGCCGATGGCTTTCGCGAAATCTGAGCCAGGACGTAATCCCTGCTCGAGCAGGAATTTCTTCATATCGTCGGTCGTTGGCACTTGGACGGCTTCCTTGTTGAACCGCTCAATGTAGTCCCGAAGGGGTTCATCTCTCCCCTGTACAACAGCTCCAAGGGACGCCTCAGTCTTAGGATGGCGTCGTGATGCGGTAAAGTGTCGGGAGAAGATCCTCCCGAGCTGCCTCCAGGAGGTGATGGATTCCTCGGGCAGTTGTTTGTACCAGGTCATTGCTCCCTTCCGGAGCGTGGTCGGGAACAGGCGGCACTTGATGGCTCCTCGTACACCTCGGTAGTCTAGAAGAGCATCTATGTTTTCTATGTGCTCGTCTGGGTCCGTGGTTCCATCATAAGTCCCTAGAGACGGAGGCTTCTCTAGTCCTTTGGGGAGACGGGTTTCCAGGATCCTGCGGGACAACGGGCCGCGAGGCTCGTCGTCGCTGTCCGAACTTAAAGTTGACGGTGACCGTTGTCTGCGCTCGCGGCGGCGGTCTCTGCGAGGCGAGGGTGATCGTGGCCGGTTGAGGTGTCTGATCGGGGAAGAATGCCCGTCCTGCCTCGTTCTCTTGTGTCTTGGTGGCGACTGGTCCCGCGGGGAGATCTGGTCGCGTTTGCGAACGCGTAGTGGTTTGGGCCTCGTCATACGGTCTTCCCGGCGCCTAGGCGGCAGGCTTCTTGATTTCTGGTGTTTCCTCTTGGGAGGAGAAGATCTTGGAAGAGCTGCTTCTTCGAGGGCTCCTATCCTTTCACCTTGCTGCAAGATAAGGAGGTTCGTGCGGTTGACAGCATCTAGGAGGGCTGCGACGGCTAGATCAGTGCTGGGGGGGCCAGGAATTGGTTGCTGCCCCAACGGTGACTGTTTTTCTCCTTGCTCGGTGGGAGGAGGAGTTGGAGAAGCAGTGGCCCCGTCTCGAAGGAAACGGGGATCAGAAAGTAACAGCGAACTGCCATTAACATCCACCTTGTTGACGGGGACAAGAACTGTAGCGTCAGCACTTTTTGCGGGGTTCTGAGCGGCCATGTGTAGGTGGATTAATGAAGGTATGTTTTGATCTTTAGTTTCCGAGTAAGAAAGAAAGAAGGGGAGAACAAGGAGTTCCCACAGACGGCGCCACTGATCTCGAGTATTCGATCAGATCCACACACGCTGGTCGTCAGATGGTAAGGTGCTCGGTAGATGATGGTCGCTGGACGTGCTGGGTGTTCGGACTGTTGAGGAGAAAAGGGGGTGTACCTGCAAGGCACTCCGACGCTCAAGTAAGAAAGGGTCAGAGAAAAAGGGGCAAGTACAAAGTGTATTCTTAGGGTGAAAAGGTGATACATGACCCTCTCAAGCGAGAGGGTTTATATAGAGCTCCAAGCGCGTGGCCAACGGTCCTATTTTCGGGGCGAAATAACCGTTTTCCCTAAAGAATAGGTAACCGCCCAAACTAGTCGTTGTGCCGGGCAGGGTATCCAGAACTAGCCGTTATGTCGGGCATAAGCGTAGTTCGGGGAGCATTGAAGCTGTGTGTGGCGGGAAGCTTATCCGGGGAGGAACGTTGTGTTCCTTGCCCGGTAGGAGGGGCAGAAAGGTAACTTTTGCCCCTCTGTGGATTGGACTTAGGCAATTTGGGTCGTTCTGTGGCAGAGGCGGATTGGGCCAATTTTAGCCATTGGTCCAATCCAGAACAATACTCATGTTCGATCTCAGATTATATTGATACAGCCATTACCTCACATCAACAAAGTTTTTTCATTATTGATTCAACATGAAAGACAACATAACAATCCCATTACTAAGGACAAACACATTGCATCCATGAACAAATTTGTCAACAAAAATCGTCCCCAAGATCAAAGTGTTGCCGAGCGAAAAAATACTTGGGCATAACGAACGCGCAAAATATAACATACTCGCCACCAAAGTTTATTTATTCCAAAAGGAAAGGGGAATTATTGATAAAACCCTTAAAAAAACAAAACGTGATTGTCGAAACCAAATTCAAGTTCGAGAGTCGATTATGCATGGGAAATGTATTAGCACCCTACACATATGTTGTACTCAATGGGAACCATTTAGTTAGTTTTGTGAATAAGATTGTTAGTTTTCGTTTATTTGTTTTCTTCTAGTTATTAAAAGTTTGAAAGGAAAAAGTAAAGGACTAAAAAATAAGTTTTTTATTAAGGTGTTTAACAAGATTGTGAGTCTTGCTCCTACATATCCTCAGGTGCGATGAGGAATTCAAAGCTACATAGTTCTTAGCAAGAAAAATATATTTTTGGATTTTTTATTATAGTACTTGACGAGACGTTGAATTTCGCTCCTACGTATCCTCAGGTGCGATGAAGAATTTAAAGCTACGTTATTCTAGGTAGCAAATGAGAGTTTGTTGGTTGATTTTAGTGAATGATATTTATGTCACATTCTAGCGGTTAAATGTTGGTTGTATGCTTGTGCGTGGGAGGATTAAGCTTTTGTTTGTATTGAGGTAGAATGGATAAAATATCATCCATTTTTGAAAAAAGGTTTACGGTCACGCTAAGGCGGAAAATATAGTTTGATTGGTTGGATTCTTTTTAGGTGGAAGACTAGTATTCGAATGGTCAAGTTATATGGCTTGCATCCAAATAATCGAGAAAAAAAGAGGCATACCCCCCAGTTAATCCTTTTTCATCTGGTGTTATTATAAAATTTGTGAGATGAATTCAGTCACGATTCTCTAACGCAAGACAAGTATCCAAATGGTCAAGCTATACGACTTGTATTTTAATACTTGGGAACCAAATACAGTTAATTATTATATTTTAAAGGGAAGACGGGTATTCGAATGGTTGAGATATACGACTAGTATCCAAATACTCGGGGAATAAAGAGGCATATGCACAATTAAACCTTTTTCATCTGGTTATTATGAAATGAGAATTTTGAAGTTTTTGATTGTGGAAGAGGTTTGGTATGAATAAGGTCAAGATTCCTCAAAGACGACAAGCACTCGAATGGTCAAGGTATACGACTTGTATCCAAATACTCGGGTAAAAAAGAGGCATACACTCATTTAGTCCTTTTTCATCCGTGAAGGATACAAGTTAAATTTGGACGGGTTATTAAGTTTTGAGTAGATGACGAATATTTGAATGGTGAAGCTATACTGCTTGTATCCAAAAATTCGACGAAAAGAGAGGCATGCGCAAAACTAGTCCTTTTTCAATCGATTTTAATTGAAAAAATATTTGAAGTATTTAATTAAGTTAAGAAAATGACTTGATGTTGATCAAGTGTTTTAATTGATTTTTTTGTTTGTTTGAAATTGATTTAATGATGAAATGGCACTACTACGAAAAACTCATTTAACAACGGTTGAAAATGACATATAATGACGGGGGCGAAGGCGTTGTTATGTAGAGTGTTGTTGTATATGAGGTACGTACAATGACGGTCCTGGGACCATTGTTGTATTGCAGTATGCGCGCACCATTTTACGACGGTTAGTTTAGTGAACCGTTGTGATATAACTAAACTGCGATCTGGTTCGATTCTCAGCAACAACATTTTTTATTTATATTAGCGTTTGACATACAACTACGGATAGGTTTATAACCGCTGCCAAAAACAACCTATTTTAAATATAAAATTTATCTGCTTATCAAATTATTCCTATAATTTATCCTGTCAAAACAGCTTCTGTTTACATGCAAACACAATATGTGCATCAAACACAATTCTTCCTATATTTTATCCTTATAAATGAATCAGAGAATTTACATCAAAAGAAATTTACATCAAAAGCTAAATGAATCAGAGAATTAAACTGCTAACATTGTTTAAATCAAAAGCCAATATTATTGATTTCATTATGTGCATCAAAAGCCAAAACTATTATTCACATTATGTGCATCAAAAGCAAAAAATATGTGCATAAAAAAATGTTGCTGATATATCAAACAGCAGGAGCAGAACCCTTAAGTGCATTGTGGATATACGCCCAACGTTTACGAAGATCCACAAAGTCCTCAACGGGGAATGGGGTTTCGTCGTTAAACATCTACATAAGAGCAAAAAATTGAAGATCATGCATGATAATAATTTAATAGTCAACTTATATATTAATATATGTAAACATTTTATGGCATATATTACCGTATCTCATGAATCAACAGTGCCGGCAAGGACAATGTTTAACATGTGTTTCATGATAAAATACCCACACTCGTAACTCCCGCGTTGTTTCCTCGTCTACAAATTACATGAATATAAAAACATGAATACAACCACACATGCATAAATGTAAATGAAATAAACAGGTAATCGGGCCACTTACTTTAGGAGCAAGGTATGTGGGCTTTTTTCTAACATTATTCAATATATTAACTTGCTCCACAATACTGCACATTGAAAATTGAATTAAACATATTACATGATAAACTAATTACAATTAATGCCAAAGAAAATGATATTAAACAAATACACTTACGTTAATACAAGATCTTTCATTGGTTTGTGGAGTGGATCGTGCAAGGAACACAGTAATGTCACCGTATTTGTCCTAAATGATATTACGATCAATTGCCAATGACCACTGAATGAACACGAGAATATATATATATATATATATATATATATATATATATATATATATATATATATATATATATATATATATATATATATATATATATTACTTATTACTAAAACAAAACTAAATATAGAATATAGAAATAATTAATTACAACAATACTAACCCACATAGGAATGGTGCAAGGTAACATTCTTTTCCTCCGTCATTTAGCCGGTTTTTCAAGTACTTTTCTCTGATATTTTTATCATTATACGCCCAAGCAATAAAACTTGGGTCCAAGATTCCATAGGTACTTGATTTATTCAATTCTATACAAACACGGTGAATGTACCTAAATGGTCAAAGAAAATGAATAAATTAAGGGAGAAAATACAAAAAATTATAATATTCTATAATGACATGTATATTCGACTATATACTTACGTGCACCAAACTTGCAAAATAGCTATGTCAAGCCACTTATATCCTGCGAGTAAATCCCTCACATCTTCAGGAGTGTAATACACTAAATCCAATTTAGGGCAATGTTCTAGCGGGAGAGCTTGCGCAAGGTCTGTTGTTGAAATGGACAAGTATAAACTTGTTATTTCATTTGGACTAGGGTCCAATATCCCATTGCGGTTATCTACAGGGGAGGGAGGGGCTGTAAAATTACTCCCTTTTATAGAAGCGTGATTTACGACACTTCTACCTGGAGTTTGATCATCACCAACGCAACGATGATCTTCATTAGTTCGTTGTTCGAGGCTTTCACTTAATCTCTACATCATAACATTCAATTAGAACATAAAACAAAAATAAGTACAATATATTCAATTAGAACATACAATATATATCATACAAAAATAAGCGCGATTTACGACACATACCGAATACAACTCTTGTAACTTTTCCACTTCTTTCTCCCTTTTTCCCTCTCTTCTTCAAACAGCCTCTTTTGCTCCGCTAATTGCTTTTCAACATTCTCAATCTTTTGTCGTTGAGCAAGAAATTCAGTGGTTTCAGTGCTTCTTCTTTGAGATCCAAAGTATGACCTCAAGCCGACACCATCTCCAACACCACGGACACGACCTCCATGCTCAGCTGTTCCGATAGCTTCGACTAATATGTCATGTCGTGCTTCCGGAACAAATGTACCTTCACAGGCCGCCACAACCAAATTATCCTACACAACATGAGCGACTTACATAAGCAAACGCATTTAAATAACAACTCATGAGCAACTTACATGAGCAAACGCATTTAAACAAAACATATATTTACAATTTTCTCATCAACTACTCTTGAAGCCTCAGAGGTGTACTCTCCATTAGGTCTTAATCGAGCCCTCTTCCATTTCTCATGTCTTGAAGGTGGAGATGGAATGTCACCATCTCCTCCTTCTTGTAGTTTTTCCTGCAGGATCCTCTTTTCAAGTTTCCTGTAACCCCCACGAGACAATCTATGGGGGTACATGTTTTTCGCCTTGCTCTGAATTCCTACTTCACTTTTAGCTTCTTATTAACATAGTGAAAAATGTGTATAATTAGTATCTATAACTCATTAGCATAACATTATAGGTTACATAAGATTAGTACTAACCTTGAATTCCTCAGAATGGCATTTTTCGCAAACTTGTGTCACACCTTCTTCGATAAAAAACTATACCGAACCCATGGAGGTTGAAGACCGCTCTTAGGCTTCGTAGTGTAGTCAGCCGTGAGCCGTGACTTAAATCCCCTCCAACGAACACCAGCATAAGTTATCCACTTCCTTTTCAATTTGGAGTCATCGGTAAACTCAAAATTCAACTACATTAAATCAATATATAAGTATGAATTAGAAACTATAGGTAGTGATATCAAATATATGAAAATTATAGTATGAAATACCTTAACGTCTGTCCATATGTTGTCTTTGACATTAACATCCACTTCTCTCCAATCATCAATCAGTATACTGACTTTGCTACGTGCAAGGAACGCAGCATAACTCCTAAAAGTAGCGTCATGTGGACAATCCACTAATCTGTAGTGTGAATCAAACTCGATTGGAATTTTTACACCAGATGAGTTGCGGACTGATGTGAATTGGGGCATCATTGTGACACCTCTTTGTGATCTTTTTGTTTGACTTTCAGTTGTTTGAGTTTCATTGGCTAACCTTTCATTTGTTTGAGTTTCTTCGCTGGTTTCTAATGAAGAACTCGACAAGGACGACATCTAAGTTCAAAAACAACAACAACAACATGAACAACAATGGCAAAAGAGTTTACTGTAAATGCATGGGGAAAATATTTTACGTACCCTAAACGTGACGACGAAGTAAACGATGTTGGTGGTGGTGTTGTTGTTGTCTTCCTTCCTTACGACAACGACGGTGTTGTTGTTATCTTCCTTCTCGACGGTGACGATGATGACGACGGTGTTGGTATGTGCGTAACTTCTATTTTCTTCATGATCGTGACGATGATGACGAAAATGACAACAAATGGATACTGATGATGCAAGCATTGGTTGAAATCATGTATTGTTTCACAGTATTGAACGTTAGGGTTTAGGGTTGAAATCCTGTAATGTTTCGTCTGGTTTCTATTTTCAATGGAAAAAAGGATACTGAAGAGACAATGAAACTAGCTATCTTGGAGAATATTGAAAATCTACTGCGACGGTCAATAATTTAAACCGTTATGATATATCATTTTCATAATAAAATTTCATATCAAAGCGCCAGAGTTATTTTTAGAATTAAAAATTAAAAAACATACAAAATATATCACAACGGTGTATATAAACAACCATAGTCATAACTTTTAATTTTTTTAATTAAAAGTAAATAAAAAAGAAAATGCGCGCTTTAACATAAAAGGAATAATATATATGATGGTGCTGAGGTTGGACACATGAAAGCTTGATGGCATCACCACGGTTGATTTATCAACCGTTGTTATATACAGATAATCACCACGGTTGGTTTATCAACCGTTGTTATATACAGATAATTTTTATTCAATAAACAAATAAAATACAACTGCGCCTTAGTTTAGATATGTCACAACGGTGTAGGGATGAAGCGTTGTGAGCATGGCGTCGTTGTTTATGCGTTTTGTAGTAGTGTGGTTTTATAACTGATAAAGAAATGTCTTTTGTATAGAAAATTAACTTGATGTTGATCAAGTTCTTGATTTTGTTTTGAAAAAAAAAAATTAGTGGGCAAAGAACTTGATGTTGATCAAGTGTGAAGATGATTTTAATTTTTTTTACTTAAAGATGAGTTTGATTTGTTAAAAAGTTTATTTTACTTATGCAATAATTAATTAATGCAATTAAAAACAAAACAAATAATCAAGAATAAAAGAAAGGTAAAATGGGGTGTGAACATGCAAAGGGTGGAGCAAGAGCAAAAGAGGAAATATGTTTGACCCAAAGACCAAAACAAAAAAAAATTCTAAAAAAAACAATGAGGAGGTACAAAAAAAACAAAACAGAGGGTGGCGCCCCTAAAAGAGCGCCTATGCCTAAAGTCATAGGCCCAATACGTTTCCCTCACACTAACAGGGTGTGTGACAGGGTGTGTGAGGAGTAACTACGGCGTGATAGTGAGCAAAAGAGGCAAGGCCCAAACGCTTAGGGCCCAAAATCCAAAGTCATCCATTGAATCGATCTTAAACGTACGATGGGCTTACCAATCTGAGTCAAACATTGACCAAAGGGTGAAGATGGAGGGCACACGTGATACGATGGAGACTCATGTACAGGAGTCCCTAGGTCAACAATCGGTGTCAACCAAACGAGGGGCCTCAGAGGCGCCAGATGGTTGCTATCAAGAGGCAAGCTGAGAAGATATTTAAGTGAGGTTCTTCATTGATCCCCTCATTTTTCTCTTTTCTTTCTCTCTCATCGCCCAACTATTTATTTCTCTCTTTCTCTCTCTCTCTCTCTCTCTCTCTCTCTCTCTATCTATATATATATATATATATATATATATATATATATATATATATATATATATCACAGTCCACCATCCACTATCGTCTTAACAACCCACAAACACCACATCTTCATCATGTTCATCATAAACATGATTAAGATCACAACTAACATGAACAACCACCATACAACCCAGAATGTCATTATTGTAACAGTCGCATCTCGAAAAATATGATCCTTCGCGAAGCATATCACAGGCTCGCGAAAAAATGATATCGAACAGAGTCGCTACCGAACTTTATTTATTCCAAAGAAGAAAAGAACGAAATTATTAGAGAGCAAAATTGTTCTTTATACTTTGTTATCATCAAAACTTAAGGATGGTAGATGTAGAACCAAACATATTCCAACAACATCTTCGATCTGGAGATTATCATTATGTATACTCTATTGTCCATCCTCAATAAAAAAGACATTGGATCCTATCGCGTTTGCTTCACCATTATTTGGATGTGAAAAAAAACTCGTGTTTTGATCTCCAAACCTCGCCCAAATTTCCCACAATTTTTTATACCATAAGATTTCTTCTTGCTTGCGTATATCATTGTATTATTTTAGAAGGGATTACCTAATCATGTTGAGACGAGTTGAGTATACTATTTCCAACTTGTGTTGCACGTGTTTTAACCGCTTCTCAAGACAATTCTTTCTTTCATGAATGCCACAAACACTTATTTGTTGAATGAGTGGCATCTAATCGAGCATGTTCAAAACTTCATGCTACAATATGGTTACCTTTATCCCATTGATCAATGGACTATTTCTAAAAAATATTAATGTGTTAGCCAAGCAGCTTGAAACCTAAACAGTCGGATATGTTTAGCGATGAAAAAATTGATACCTCTTAGGAGGATAGAATTAGAACCGTAAAAATGGGTTAGTCCATATGGTTGTCCCATAAATAAAACATTGAGCATGAGCCTTAAAATCAAAGCTTGGATTTGGTAAGTTTTTTAGCACGACCCTAAACTTGCTACCCATTAGGACTAACTCGTATGGGTCGGGGATAGTGCGTTTGACCCACATAGTTATAAATTCTAAAAATTATACTAATATTTATATTGTTTCCCTAAAAAATAACAGATTAAACTATCTCACTTCTCTAGTTTTGTCTCTTTTATTATTTTCAATATTTCTATGTTAAATATTATGCATTAATATAATCAATTAATATTTAATTATTTTATGTTTCACTCCACAATTTTCTCGTATTCTACTAGTTTATATTATGTTTGATATTTGTGTATTATTTTAAACAATTTTATAAGTGATTATATTTAAAATATGTTATAGTATACTTAAAAATAATATAATAATTAAAAATATATTATATTACACTAAAAAATTTTATCCTACCATATAATATTCAAAGTGTATTTGTATAAAGTTAAATAGTCTGTTTTAGCAGATGATTCGAATAATGACGCAACAAATTTTCAAGATAGACCTGTAGCAAAAAGGGGGTTCATGGAAATAGAAAAAGGAGTGGTATGAGTTTTTAAAAATAATTTGAAAAGAGAATTTCTTAATACACCACCTAAGTTTCTTAGACACCGCGCGAAATTTCACTTATGCCCCCTGATTTCGGATGTGCAAATCAGGACGCACCATAGCGTTAAAAAAATATTTGTCCCGGATGTGCATATGCGGAAGGTCTCCGTATATGCAGATCCGGAAGAATTGTTGATATATTTGAACCTGCATGATCACTCCCCCTCAACCTTTCTTCTTCCACACTCATCCTCACCAACCTAAAAAACCCTACTTCATCAATATCATTTCTCACTCAAAAACTCCAACTTTTTGGTGCAACAAATCAAATGGAGCAAGAGAAGATTGAATTTCAGGTAAATATTCAACTTCATCCACTACATTGCTCAAATTATCAATTTACTTTTTGGAAAAACAAGTTATGCGGCTTCCGGATGTGTAAATCTGGTACGTATTTAGCATGAACTTGTCCGGATGTGCACATCCAGAAAAATGTCTGGAACTTATTAATTTTAATTTTCAGCAATTTTTAATAGGTTTTAGTTATATATATATTTATTGTTCTATTATTGTTTATAAATAGATATGGTGCACCTCGATAACATCTCAAAAGAATTAGTTTCGCCGATTTCTCCGAAAGTTGAAGGGATTATCGTAAAGTCGGTTGATGTCAGCGGTGACTTTAATAACAAGCAAGAGTTTGATGATCGTGATAGCATGCTCGCATATATTCGCAGGACAGCTATTGGCCTTGGTTTCGGTGTGAATATCGAAAGATCGGATAATGGTTCGGAAAGAAGAAAGGCTTTTGTAATTTTGGGGTGCGAAAGAAGCGGGAAATATCAGGTTCCTCTACGGAAGTTAAAAAAGACGACACCGGTAGTAGAAAATGTGAGTGTCCTTTTAAGATTGGTGGTTACATTTTAGCTTCCAAAAAATGGAGATTTAGTGTTCGTTGTGGTATACATAATCACAAATTGTGCTCAAAGTTTCAAGGTCATCCTAGTGTATGTCGGCTCAAGTCGGAAGAGAAGACATGTATTGCCGACATGACCTTGAATCTTGTCCAACCGAAAAATATACTTGCCACGTTGAAACAGAAGGAGCCCGACAATGTAGCAAATATAAAGCAAGTGTATAACATTCGGTATCAGACGAACAAAGAAATTAGGGGAGATAGAAGTGAGATGCAACAACTGTTGAAATTTTTGGATGATAACAATTACGTGTCTCGGTACAGATATCGCGGTGATGGAGTTACGGTCCGAGATATTTTTTGGACTCATCCGGATTCCGTAAAGTTGTTCAACATGTTCTCGACAGTGCTCATTCTCGATTGTACCTACAAGACAAATAAGTATCGACTTCTATTATTTGAGATGGTTGGTGTTACGTCTACAGATAAGACATATGCCGTTGGTTTTGCATTTTTGGAGTGCGAAAAAGAGGACAATTTTACATGGGCATTGGAGACGTGTCGGTCACTTTTGAAGAAACATGTTCAAATGCCTAAAGCGATTATTACGGACCGCGATACCGCTTTGATGAATGTGGTTGTAAAGGTCTTTCCTTCTTCTAATGCATTACTTTGTCGATTTCACATAACAAAGAATGTGAGAAGTCGGGTTAAGCCTGCGGTGGGTGTGAAACAAGTGGAGTCGGAAGATGGAAAATTGGTTAAGGCCGGTGTCATTGTAGAAAAAATAATGGATGCATGGAATCATATTATAAATTCTTCCACAAAATAATTATATGCCGATTCGGTCATGAAATTCCGAAAAGTGTGCGAAAAGTATCCCGCGTTGTTGAAATACATTGAAAGCACTATTCTTGATCAAGTGAAGGAGAAGATAGTATGTGCGTGGACGGATAATGTCTGGCACCTTGGAAATACAACAACCAATAGAGTTGAGTCGGCACATGCTACTTTGAAGAATTGGTTCGGTAATAGCAAGGGCGATTCATGTCGAGATTGGGACTCCGTGGATCTCATGATTAAAAACCAACATAACGAGATACAAACCACATTTGGTCGGAGTATTACGGTTTTGGAACATCGTTTTAAAGGTAACTTTCTTTACTCTCAATTGATCGGCAACATGTCTCGGGCGGGATTGGGCTATATTTTTCACGAGGCCAACCGAGCCGAAACGGTAGGTTCCGATAGCGCAAAGTATGGTTGCACTATTGTGAAAACCTACGGTCTTCCATGCGCTTGTGCTATTGCTACAAAGTAGAAACTAGGTGAGCCAATACAAATTGACGAAGTTTGCCCTCATTGGATGAGACTTAGTTTTGATGATGATGATTGCAAGGAAGGAGATAAACCGGATATCACTATTTCGCCCGAATTAGAAGCGATTCAAGCGAGATTTTCGAAGGCCGATGACAACATGAAGCTACACATCAAAGAAGAATTGAGGAAGATTGCCTTTCCCGAAACAACCGCAATGATACCGCTGTCTCAACCGGTTAAGACAAAAGGTGCTCCAAAGAAGTTAAAGCCTACACCGAATGACAACTTGACAACTCGGTCTCCTTCATATTGTGAGCACGTTGACAAACTCTTTTCGGACTCACCGACTCCTAAATCTCTACAAAGTGCCATGAAATGAGCTCACATTACCAAACCGGCTCTGACACCGATTCCACGAGTTCCGACTCCGAATGCACCGCTTCCGACACCGATTCCACCTATAATTTCCTTTATCGCGAGATGCCGGTTTTTATGCACAAGCATATCGACGGTATCATCGATGTTGTAGGGGATGGTAATTGCGGTTACCGAGCCGTTTCGGCTCTACTCGGTATAGGAGAGGAAGGTCATGAACTTGTCCGTCATCAACTTATCCTAGAGTTGGAGATGCATAAAGAAGCATACTTGCATTTGTATGAAAATAAAGAAAAATACGACAAGGTTTACGAGTCACTTGTTCCGTGGTTGAGTGGTCCGGCCCCGGTATCGAAATGGATGAGCTTCCCCGAGATGGGTCATCTTATCGCATGTGCGTACGATATGGTGTGTATTGACTTGACGCGATATGGTTTTTCAAAAACCTTTTTTCCACTCCGCACCGCACCACCGTCCAATCCAAATGATCGCATGATGTGTATCGGATGGCTTGCGAAATCAAGACATTTTGTACAAGTTATCTTGAAACACGGATGCCCTATACCACCTAAATCACTGCAATGGGCGACGCATGCAACCGCAATTGCCGAGTCGTGGCCGGATAGTTTTGTTGAAAGGACGGTTGAATTCGATAGATTGAATGAAATTGAAAAGGCATCAAATGCGGAAAAATCCAAAGGTCAAGCTGCGATAGATTTAGACGGAGACTTTTGTTTTAACTCTTTTGTATAATCGTACGACAAAATGTACATTTTTGAAGTGAAATATATTGAATTTTTATTCGTATGCCTTTTTAATGCACTTATGAATTTTATTCCAATGAAAGCATTGCATTGGTTGCATAACATAGTCAATTCTGATTGAAAATGTATCAGTAAAATATTCTGATTTGCAGATACGGGAAAGTTCCGGATATACAAATCCGGAACCAATATTTGTAGGGTTTTTCCGTATCTGTATATCCGGAAAGAAGTTAGGCAGAAATTATTTTACCCTAAGTTTTCTATAAATTAGGGGTTTCATTTTATTTCTTTCACACAAACTCAAAATGTCTCAATTGTATGAAATCAAGTTCCGTTGGTATGTCGCAAGTGTCTCCTACACTGACGGCAAAACACGTGGTCGCACGTTTAAGCTAATGAGGGACACCTCCATCGGCGAGATCATTGACGACATCGAACATCTCCTACCTTACCGAGACAAACGGAAGGTTGCGAAGCTTGAGTATCGTTCACCTTCGGTTGACAACGAAGGGAACGTCGCTTACAGCATTGTTGAGCTCAAGAATCAAGAGGATGTTAGAGCGATGTGGCAAACTTATTTCGGTTACGAAGAACGATTCCCGCTCGAGTTCGAGGCGACTGTCAAAATCCGAAGAACGGTCGATGACATCTTAGAGATGTGCAAGCGTCCACCGGGCTATTGATCTTGTAATATTTAAATTTATGTCGATGTAATGCCGAATTTTCGAATGTAATCCCGATTTTATGTTATGAATGTGAGAAACATTGTTAGATTTTTGGTATTCTGCATCTGGTTTTATTCCGTATTTGCAAATGCGAACTTTTATCGGATATGCACATCCGGTAAAAACTGAAAAATTTAAAAATAAATGTGCGTCCAGATTTGCACATCTAAAATAGAGGAGTATTTTTCTAAGCACACAAGGTGGCTAAGAAATTTAAGTGGTGCGTTAAGATATTTCCTTTGAAAAATAAACAAAAGCTATGCAGTTTTAATGCACTAGTACTAGTTTGAATAAATTATTTGAAATAATATGTTAGACAAAAACGCCTAGGACCCAAACTTGTTAATCATATATATATTTTAAGTTGCAAAATAAGAACATCATTCCGTAGTAGCTCACAAGGAAAATTTAATAGCAAATTTCCGGGTTTGATTCCCGGCTACGGAAAATTTGATTATGTACTTGAAAATTAAGGTCTTTTGCAAATTTTTATAATGTTTAATTAATTTTAAAACAATGTTCATATACTTAAATATGTATTCCTTGATTTGTCTCCCGGTTTATTATATCTTTTTTTACTCTACATTGACATTAAATATGGTATAATTTAGTTTTTATGTGTATTTTAAAAATGTATGTAAATTGTAAAGCAAAAAAATAAAAACAAATAGAAGCATACAAAAATTCAAAAAGAATTATATTTTATTTTAATTGTAAGTAATCTTAAAAACCTGTAAACAATATCAAGACTTAGTTATAGTTTTGTTTTATATTTTATTTTATCTAATTCACAAAATTAATTCTACTATTTTAAATTTAAACAATTTTGATCTCTTCACACATTTTCGTATTAAAAATTGATATTGTGTCTAATTTTGAATAATGTATCCCTGTTGAAACATGATAAATCATCGTATAAATTTTTTTTGTTTAATTTTATAGATAAAAATAAAGATGAAAACTCTAATTTAATTGAGGATCAGTACCCTTATCCAATTAAATAATGATATTTAATGCCGCAACATTTTTTTTATAAAATTTAAAAATTTTAACCAATATTGATAGCCAATTAAAAATCATGAGTACCTAAAAATTTGTCAAAACTAAATATTAAAAATAGAAACCTTGTCATTTTTCTGTACAAAAATGACAGGAAAAACAAAATTATTTGAATTTGAAATAGAAGAATAAGATAAAATAAAAAGACTAAAATTATCGTTTTTCAATGCAAAAATGAGAGGAGAAACAAAATTATTTGAATTTAAAATAAAAGAATAAGATAAAATAAAAAGATCAAAATTGCACTTAAAATCAATATCAATGATATAACCTATCTCTATATAATTAAATAATAAGAATCATGTTCTTATGATTGTTATTTATTTCAACTAAATAAAAAATATAGATTATAAAATGTTGCATTTTAGTGAAAATTGAACTTTATGACAGGGCGCTCCTCTAGACATTGGAGCAAAGGTAGGCACACTATCACGAGTAATTTTGTCTTATCATTTATTCTGAAATTAGCGGGAGTGACGCGCATTTGTTTATATTTAATTTTTTTTTTAAGAAAATAGAATTAATAAAAATTAATAAATATAAAAATATATAATTTATATTAAAAAATAGAATAAATAGCCGTGGGCATCGGTTAGTGATGCGTATTTGTTTTAAAAAAAGTAAAAATAAAATAGAAGACAAAATTATTTTACCAATTTGTTTTTTAGAAAAAGAACATATTTTATTTATATTTGAAGCATAAATATAGTTTTTCATATATACAAATATTTGGATCAACCGTACATTTTCGGTGTGTAAATATTAATTTTGTTTTGATATTTTTTATAAAAATATTTATACAATAATTTATTTTTTTATACTTAAATCAATAGTTTAAGTTTTTCTGTTTCATATTAATGAATACCGTGCGGTCGCACGGGTACCAATGTGTTACATGTATTTGTTTTCAAAAATAATTTTAAAAAAGGAATTATAATGTATAGGAAAAAAAATATTAATTAGTATATTTATAAAAAATTAAATGAATAGAAAATAAAAAATATATTAAAAATGGAAAAAAAAATTTGTTGATTGAATAATTTGTTTTGCCATTATTTATACACACAAATAAAATTGTTTAAAAAAATTACAAAAACTTGATGTAAAAAATGTTATAAGGAGAAGATGAAACATATGTAGAATATCAATTTTTTCCCGTGTATAAATATTATTCAAAAAAAATATAAATGTAAAATTTTTAATTGTTTTCGTATATAAAAAATTTTGGATCAGCATAATATGTTCCCTGTGAGTTCACATGGGTATTGGTTTGTCAATGTCAAAATATTTTCCAATATCTTCATAAATAATAAACTTGTTCTCGTAAAAAAATACTATTAACATTCACTTATTAATTTTAAAATATTTTAAATTAATTTATAAAAGACATTTATTTTTTCCCGTATTTAGATATTTAAATTTATTTATAAGAAAATTAATTTTCTCATTTTTGAATAAGTAGTACACTTTTTTCTCGTAGATATATATATTTCTCTTATTTACATCAATAACATATAATTGTCAAATTTTTCTCGTATTTTAATTGATGAATAAGTATTTAATATATTGTAAATATGTTCAATTGATTGAAAAATATCACATTTTTCCCGTATTTGAAAAATAGCACACTTTTTTTGTAGTAAAATTAAACTAAAAATAAAATAGAATTAATAAAAATCAGTAAATATAAAAAAAAAAATTATATTTTAAAAAAATAGAATAAATACCCGCAGACATCAGTTGGTATTTTTTTATAAAAATATTTATGCAATGATTAAGTTTTATAAATATCAAATAATATTATAGTATTTATAAATATTATTTTAATTGTATAAATAAATATTATTAACATAAATAAATAAATTTTATGTAAGTTGATTACAAATATCTATTTCGTGCGATACCCATATTAGTACCCGTGTATCCAGCCGAGTACGGGTGTTACAGACATTTGTTTTATATCATGAGAAAATAGAATTTACTAAAATTTTAAATAAATATAATTTTCATGTTTGAATCAATAATTATATATTAGTTTTATTTTTGTGATCATAAAATAATTAAAAATATTTCATATTATCATACAATTTTTATACTATTTAGTTCATACATTACTTATGTATTTATTCTAAATGACAATATTATACTTTATAATGTTACCAATTTTTATTCTAGAAATTTGAAATGCATTTCACTCATCTTATTTTATGTCTCATTCTATTAGCATTTTGTACATTGTTTTAAAAATATCTATTTTTATTTTCTATAGTAGCACAAAATAGTAATAATTATTGTGATAATGATCGTATACTACAAACGATGCAAAATAATACTAACAATATATCATAAGTTTAAAATTTAATATCAGTTATTATTTATCTATTTTTGTCAAATTCATATTTATTTATCTTTGATACATAATAAAATATATTGAATCCAAAATTATACAAATGACATTTCAAATTCAAAAATACAAAATATTTAATGTTTCACTAAATGAACCTTTCATTTTAATTTTCTTTTACAAATAATTCAATTATTTTATAATCGATATAATACATTACGATACAAATAATTCAATTATTTTATAATCGATATAATACATTACGCTAAAAAAATAAGAATGAATATAAAACAATTATTGTTACATTAAACTCTAAAATTATAAATATTAAAAAAAAAATTTCAGAAAAAATAATTAAAAAAATAATATAACAAAAAAGTATGTTGAATAAAGATATAAAAATAAATTGATGTGATACTTTTAATATTAATATGTTAAACTAATAAAAAATATTGATATTACAATATAGTAGACCTATATTTATAGTGGCCTATATCTATAATGACTTTTTATTTATGCACATGATCCTTGAAATTCAAAAATAAAAGATATTTAATATTTTATTAAATGAATCATTCATTTGAAACGTTTTAATCATTTATTTCAAACTCATATATATTTAATACATATATTTAATAAAAAATATATATATTCTAATTTAATTATATTTAATACATATATTTTTTTTTCAAACTCATTTATTTATCTCTAATGTATAATAAAATGCATTAAATCCAAATTTATACATATGATCCTTGGCAGGACCATAGAAATCTATAAAATTAAATATAAATCCTAAAAAAATAACCATCGCTAATACTAATTTATTTACTTTTGATTTTATAAATATTGCAGAAAAAATTAATAATAAAATCAAGAGACAATCAACACAAAAATAAGATATTTGTTTAGATTTAAACAATTTTGTCAAGATAATTTTCTCTTTTTTTCTTCACAACAACACATTAATAAGCATTCAAATTACAAAACAAAAAAAATTAAGAAATCACAAAAACTGTTAGTAAATAAATAAAAATAATATAAATTTTGAAATTCAATATATTGTTGAACAACTAATTAAATTGTTCTATTTTATAAAATATATTTAAATATAAATTTTAAATTATAAATTATTTTAATTAAATTGATTAATTTAAACTTATTTTTTATCACTGTCTAATTCCCAAATATTTGCCTTTGTATGTATAAAAAGGCTCCAAAAATGTCCTGCTATAAAATAATCAATGCCTATAGTTAAAGTTTATAAAGAGTGATATATGACTGTATGTCACGTAAATGGATAAAGTTGTATACAACTATTATTAATTTATTTATTTTAAAAAGAATTTATTTTCTTTCATATCTATCTTTCTACATGTTTGTTTCCTTTGCCTAGTAAGAAGATGAAATATATAAATTTTTTTTTTATAAAAAGCTATTTAAATCAACCTTTAAACAAATTCTCTTTTAATGTTAATAATTCTCTATGTAATTAATATGAATCAATATAAAAACACATATTTATTAGTATTATATTGAAGATAAACATTCAATACATTAATTTCTATAATAAAATGAGAGTAAAGTATTTTGATTAATAATAAATAATAATTAATAAAATAGTTAAGTAAATTGAAATATATAAATCTATAATATAATTAATTTGTAAAATTACAAATAACTTATTCCATTTCTTTCTTTATAATTATTTGTTGTTTTTGTTTTTAAACAAACTTATATAATATATTTAATTAAGAGTATTATTGATAAATTATAATTAAAATTATATTAAATTTTTATAATGACAAAATTAAAAAAAATACACTTATAAATTTAGCTAGTATTTAATTAAGAGTATTATTGATAAATTATATTGAAAATAAAAGCATTATGAAAACATATAAAATCAAATAAATAAAAAAGTAAAAATTATATTTTGCCATTATGAAAATGTAGTTAATCAAGCAATAAAATAGCACAAAATATCCTATAAAATTAAAACTGAATCTTGTTATCCTATAAATAATCATTTTAAATGCACATTTGAATTATAGCACTACAAAATATCCTCATATTCAAACAATATATAAGTCTGCTACTAATAGCAAGAAATCAATCATGAACTATAAGTAACATTTAGATCCACTTAGATCTTGAAATATGAAAGAAATACAACATTAGACATATCATTAGGAAAAAAAAAACTATAAAAATAAACAAAGACAAAAAATCATAATTTCAATTGATTGTAAACTTTAGACTCTCTAGCTTAAGACCTTTGTGACTTTACTGTTTGGTTCTGCATCACTTTAATTATTCTCACGCCCCAAGAAAATTGTTTTGTGATATTAAATACTATATTTTAGAGCTCTACTCTAGAAAAATGTATTATAATATTAAACTCGTGTGAATGTACAAACACAATAATGGTAAGTTTTGGATACTCTTCAAGATCTATTTTTATGAACACAAAATAATAATCAACCAAACAAACAAACTCAATTAAAAGAATATAATCAATACAAAAATAGGACAAAATTAAAACCTCTAATATACCTTTTATTTAAGACAGAAAACATAAAAAACCAAAACCAATAATTTGTAACATACAAATAAAAAAATTATAGTTATAAAAATTTGTAACGTAAGAAAAAAAAACATCTCAAAATGGTTTGAGATACAGAAAAATTAAAAGAAATCTAGAATTTACAAAATCATAGTTATCAAAAAATTAAAGCACAAACAAATTCAAAATTCAAAATTTAAGAAAAAATAGCATTTTCACAAAAAAATAATAATAATCAGAAAAAAGCATTTTCAAATGATAAATTTGTAACCTATAAATAAAAAAGTTTGGTCAATATGTAACATAAGAGAAAAAAAACATCTCAAAAGGTGTAAAATTTGAGAAAAATTAAAAATGGAAGGCTACAAAACAAAAAGAAAGGAAAAAAGATATTAAGAAGAAGAATAAGAGAAGAAAGATAAACTTTTGATGTAGTAAACAAAGAACCAAGTTAGAAAAACAGAAGAAAAAAATGTTAAAATATGCTTTTTTTTACAAAGTTGATGCAAGAAAGGCATGAAGGGTTGCTGTTTAAAATGATTGACCTAAGAAATAGGTTAAAGTTTCCATTTTTAACTGGTCGAAGGAACAAAAACTGAAGAAAGAAGAACGAAAAACGGTGAAGAACAACGAAGAAAGAAGGACGAAATTCAGTGGTTTCGATTTTAGATCTAGGGGTTTCAATTTCAAAAGAATAACATGAAAAACTGCAAATAATAAGCGTTTCCTTAAAAATGATTGATTTACTATAAAAAATGAAACAATGGTGACATGCAACGAACCAAAGGCTGGTAAAGGCAGATAGAGTTTAGCCGAACCCAGAAAGATGAGATTTTTCGTACATGAACAAAATCTTGGAAAGTTAGTAAAAACATGAAGCCGATCAAACATGCAAAAGAAGGAATGGTTGAAAAACGAACCTTTTTACCTTGTTTAAGAATAAAAAACTCATAAATGAACACCTGCAAAAAAATCATAGAAACCAAGTTAGTGATGTTAAATAAGCAAGATGATGAAGAATAAACATGATGAAAAATGGAACTTTTATCCGATGACAAAAAAAAGATGATGAAGAAGTTGATGAAGGTGAAAATGGAAAGGCAGAGAGAGAATGAAATACAAATAAATTATTAGAAGAGAAAAGTAAAGAGAGAGAGAAAGAGTGAACCATTTTGCAGATGATATCACAATTTTTGTTGATATAAAGAGTGAAGCATTCAAATAATAAAGAATCGGTAATTGCAAGCATAAAGTAGAAGGTAAGTCTCTAAAACAACATTGGAAAAGTAAAAATAGCGCATAGACTTATAGGGCATAGGGCATGCAAAGAGACTTTTATCCAACCAAAGTAATATTTTCTTCCAAACCCATTTCAGCCCACAGACAACGTGACTTGCAAAGCAATAGGTGTTGTTGTTCAATAAGCCTATCCACGTGGCAGGCTAAGGAGCCAAAGGGGCAGTTTAGTCTTTTATAGAACATCTTATGTTTTTATATGATAGATTGAAATAATTCAAAAGTCAGACACACTAATTATATGTGTAATAAAGAATAATGATGGTCAAAATAAATAATATTAAACAAAAATTAATTTGAAAAATAGTGTATGAAAAACCTTAAGAAAGAAATGAAAAAAATAAAAGACAAGTACATACATAATTTGGAAAAAATTAATCGTTGACTTTTTTTTCTTTAAATGCTTCTGTGATGGTTATTGGTTTTTTAGTCTTGCGATTATTCTGTCGCATTCAAAGCATAATAATTAAGACCAACATAGTTTAATGTTGAGGTGGTTCAACTTTCCTTCTTACTTTATTATAAGTCAAATGACATCGTGAGCATGATGACATCACATCACGGTTGCAATAAGAACTAACGCGGTGCGATGCTGACACGCATTTTTCAACTTTAAAAGGTTAACTTGAATACTTTTTTTGGGTTTTAAATTTGAGATAGAAAGCGATAACCATGAGTTTTGGAGCACGAATTTAAAGAGCATTGGAGTCATTGGAGAGCATTTTCCCATTAATTTCAATGTATATAACTTATCAACTTATGGTAATTGTTCTTGTCACTATGTGTTGTGAAACGATATCGTCAATAATAGAACAAAATTATGAGATAAATATTGAGTTTCTTGAACAAACACTAGAAACCCTATTAGGTTTCACAAAGGAAAAGAGAAGAAGAATAGAGAATTGGTTAAATATGTTTTACTATTCACTTTCTCAATAAGGGTTCAAAGATTACAAGTAAATACCAACAATTAACCTCTCCCAACAACCTGAGAGAACTAGTCTATTTATATACTACTAAGCAAACTTAGATTACAAGCTAACTTAATAATTGGGCTTACAAGTAAGACCCAATTCGACATGCTAACAATCCTAGCATTTCGACTACTGCATGCTCGAGCATACTTCAAATACAGCATACAAGATCAGTATGTGAACAGACTTTAACTTCATACTAAACCTTTTGTCGAACCATGAAGCTACCCTTGTCGACACTAGAGTTCGATCCAAAATACCACAAATCTCCAACTTGGAACAAACTATACACAAAATAAGTAAACAAACTAGCTTTCATCATGCATCTTTATCAACTGCATACAGTGGAAAAACTTGCAACTCGGCAATGTCTTGATGATCATATCAGTAGCATTATCATCAGTCGAAACCTTCAGCACTTAGACTTCTCCACGCTCGATTATCTCTCTGACGAAGTGCGGCCTCACATCGATGTGCTTGGTTGGCTCATGATAGGTTGAATTCTGAAGGGAAATTACGATCCAAAACAGAGCGAAAAATATAAAAAATTCCCTTTAGTGATCCTTACGAATGGTCATGATCAGTGATAGAACGGTTACCTCTTGTGGTGATGGAACCTTTGATTCTTAATCGAATGAGTGATCACGAGCGATATGTGATGAACAATGCCTCTACTCAGTCCACACGAACATATTCCTTCAGTCTTAGTGCTAGCTGCTACGATTGAAGGCTTTGAGTGAGAGAGAAAAAATAGTGAAATACGGCCAGGGTTTCACCAACTGAATTTCATGAAGTTTAGAAAGCTTCTACACAAGGGTTGTATTTATAGAACCACTTGTGTGGGCTGCAAGCTAAAAAGCTCAACTTAAGTGCACCATATAATAATAATAATAATAATAATAATAATATTATTATTATTATTATTATTATTATTATAACCATTATTATAATAAACATATTTTATTATTATTATATTTAATAACTATTATTTTAATAATAATAATACTAACTCTTATTATTATATTATACAATGTTCCATATTTCACTTAAGTACATTGTACCTTACAGTGTTCCATAATTCTCTCAAGTACAACGTACCTTACACTGTCCCTTATTTATTCTATCTCTCATCAATCTGTCCTTATGTGTGTGACACTGTAGGTTCTCGTG
The DNA here is from genome assembly GCA_022829125.1 of Lathyrus tuberosus. NCBI lineage: Eukaryota > Viridiplantae > Streptophyta > Magnoliopsida > Fabales > Fabaceae > Lathyrus > Lathyrus tuberosus. Next base: position 8,250,122 of record JALAZF010000212.1, read on the forward strand.
ACGTTGACAATTATATTAAATCATATATTTAATATAATAAACAGTGAGCGGTATCTAACGACACATCACTGCTACCCAAGTCACGAAAATGTCATGTGATCTGACAAAACTTTTTTGTGCTAGTACATGTGTGTACAATTACCCTTTTGCCCCTATGTCTATATTGAACACACGACATATACCGTGTCATCCTTGTCCAATTCAATATTGGGCCCTTAGACATTTATCCTATTATGCAGGATGGGCAAATTCTATCTAGGTCACTCATGTCCCTCAGCATGCTTTATGGAGTACCCATCAACTGTCTTTATGCTCATCCAGTTACGGTCAATGTTAGATAAGTAATAAAGTACTCGACTATACATCTAGAGTTCATAGTGGTTTCAGGCAAGGTTGTCAGAATCGAGTTTTTACCTTGACTCGTTTTGACTAGGTAAAATCGAAACGTAAAATCGAAACGTAAAATCGAAACGTAAAATCATAGAGTTTACCTCATGTTTAAATAATACTAAATATAATTTTAAATAATAAAAATGATCAAATTTAAATAATAAATTTTAACTAAAAGAGTAAGACACTAAAGCAAATTTGTCAAAAATATACACAATAAATCAAATCAACTTCTATTAAGTTAGTATATTAAAATAATAAAAATAGCAAAATACTATAACAATCACTTAGATTATAAATCATATTAGCATTCAAAGATACAAAATAGTAAAACTAGAAACAGTGTAACAAACATAGTAACAAACCAAGGTTACATACAATCACATAATAACATAGTAACATAACATTTCTCTATTTTTTATTTGTGAAGAAGGCTCACTTTTTAGATACCTACCAATCAAAGAATAAAACTCACATAATATTTTTGTTGAAGTTTTGGTCCGGCGTCGTACAAGTGAAGTGACGTTAGGGTTTAAAAGTTTTTAATTTTCATTGCTCTGGTAAATGAAAAGTCTAATGTCTAATGAAAAAAGAAGTTATTTAAAGTGAATAAAATAATAAAGCGAGAGAAGTTTTATCGGGCTGGATTTTTTTAAAATTTCAAGAAAAAAAAGGTAAAATCAAGTCAAAGAGTAAAATTCAAAGATTTTACACGATATTACAGATTTCAGAGAGATTTAAATCGTGTAAAATTGTTTCAGTATACGATTTTACTTAAAAACGATTTTACCTGCGATTTAGCACCAAATGCCGACCAAGAAACGTAAAATCTAAGAGTTTAGGTTTTAAATCGAGATTTTAACAACCTTGGTTTCAGGTCGAAGGGTGGTATACACCACAATCTAGTATGAATATTACTCCTAATATGCATACCTATGTTAAGACTTGATAACTCCTTATCCATGATCCATGAGATGTGATCATGAATCTATCTACATAATAGTCTTAATGCTTTAAGGTTATCCCACTTCACAGTAAAGCTCGACTACAAATACTTTAAGATTAATGTCCTTATGTTTAATGGGATCTCATGATTAAGTCACACTTAATATTTCATTAAACGAACTAGCTATTCTAGGGACTTTACTATTCTTGAAAACAACCATAATAAAGAAATGTCTTTTATTAATAATGAGTAATTCGATACAAGTACCAAAAGTATTGGCCTATAGGGCTTACACCAACAATCTCCCACTAGCACTAGAGCCAATCAAGCATACCCCTAATACTCATAGATCTAGTATGACCATTGTGCTTCTGCTGCGCAAGAGGCTTTGTTAGTGGGTCAGCAACATTGTCAAGTGTAGGTACTTTGCATATCTTCACATCTCCCTGATCTATTATCTCTCAAATAAGGTGATAACATCTAAGTATGTGTTTGGATCGTTGGTGAGATCTAGTCTCCTTAGCTTGTGTTATAGCACCATTGTTATCACAATAGAGATTAATGAGATTCACAATGCTAGGGACTATGCCGATTTCACTAATGAACTTCTTGATCCAAACAACTTCCTTTGCTGTATTTGAGGTAGCAATGTACTCGGCCTCGGTTGTAGAATCAATAACTGTTTCTTACTTTGAACTTTTCCAGCTCACAGCGCCACCATTTAAGCAGAATACATGTCTAGATTGCAATCTAAAGTCATCCTTATCTGTTTGGAAGCTATCATCGTTGTACCCAATTACAGCAAGCTCTTCTTGACCTCCATATATCAAAAATGAGTCCTTAGTCCTTCTCAAGTACTTAAGGATATTCTTAACAGTTACCCAATAAGCATCACTGAGATCAGATTGGTACCTACTCGTTGCACTTAAAGCATACGAGACATCTGGTCGAGTATATAACATGGCATACATGATAGATCCTATTGCAGATGCATATGGAATCTTATTCATGTGATCCCTTTCTTCCTTAGTTAAAGGGGATTGTGTTTTTGATAGACACAAGCCATGTTGCATATGTATGAATCCTTTCTTAGAATCATGCATATTAAAGGTCTCAACACTTTGTCTACATATGTACTCTGACTTAGGCCAAGCAGTTTTTGTGATCTATATCTATAGATCCTAATTCCTAATATATATAGGCTGCTTCACCAAGGTCTTTCATAGAAAAGCATTTCCCTAACCAAGTTTTCACTTGTTGCAAGGTAGGGACATCGTTTCCAATGAGTAATATGTTGTCTACATATAATACCAGGAATACGATCATGCTTCCACTAACCTACTTGTAGACACAAGGCTCATCTTCATTCTTTATGAATTCATATTGTTTTATAGTTTCATCAAAACGAAGATTCCAGCTTCTTGAAGCTTGCTTCAATCCATAGATTGATCGATGTAACTTGCATATCTTTTGGGCTTCTACTGGTATGTCAAATCCTCCAGGTTGTGTCATGTACACATCCTCAAGAAGATTCCCATTAAGGAAAGCAGTCTTGACATCCATCAACCATATTTCACAATCATGATATGCAGCGATAGCAAGTAAAATCCGAACAGATTTAAGCATTGGAACTGGTGAAAAGGTTTCATCATAGTCTACCCGTGAATTTATTTATAGCTTTTAGCAACCAGTCTTGCCTTATAGGTATGTACCTTACCATCCATGTCAGTCTTCTTTTTGAAGACCCACTTGCATCCTATAGGATTAACTCCTACATAAGGCTCTACCAAGGTCCAAACCTGGTTTATGTACATGGAATCCATTTCAGATTTCTTGGCTTCTAGCCACTTCTCAGAATCGGGCCAATCATGGACTTTTGGTAGGTTACAGGCTCATCTTGATCCATGAGTAATACATCATCTTGATCAGTTATGAGATATTCATATCTATGTGGTTGGTGACGTATCCTGCTCAACCTACATTGGTCTTGTTCTACTTGAGCAGGTTGTTCTTCCACAACTACTTGTGATTCCTGCTCTAATTCCTCCATAAGTGTATCAATGCTTTGTGATTCTTGAATTTATTCAATCTCTACTTTCCTTTCACTAATTCCTTTGGAAATAAAGTATTTTTCCAAGAAAACTCCAGTTCGAGCGACAAATACTTTGCCCTCAGAATGATTGTAAAAGTAATACCCTATTATTTCTTTAGGATACCCCACAAATAAGCATTTGTCAGATTTGGGCTCAAGCTTAGTTGAAATTTTTCGTTTCACAGAAACTTCACAACCCCAAATCCTCATGTAAGACATATGTGGTTTCTTACCACTTCGTATCTCATATGGTGTCTTCTCAACCATTTTGGATGCAACACGGTTAAGTGTGTAAGCTGCTGTCAGAAGTGCATGTCCCCAAAAGGAGTTTGGAAGATCAGCGTGACTCATCATGGAACGGACCATGTCTAACATGGTTCAATTTCTTCTCTCAGATACACCATTCCATTGTGGTGTTCCAGGAGGAGTGAGTTGGGATAGAATCCCTGACTTTTTTAGATGCTCATTAAAATATAGGCTTAAATATTCACCGCCTTGATCTGATTGAAAAGTTTTAATATTCTTACCTAGTTGGTTTTGAACTTTATTCTTGAACTCCTTGAACTTTTCAAAGGATTCGGATTTGTGTTTCATTAAATACACATAACCATATCTATTGAAATCATCAGTAAATGTGATGAAGTATTGAAAACCTCCTCTGGCTGATATGTTCAGTGGTCCACATACATCAGTATGTATGAGGGCTAAAAGATCATTACCCATTTCACCTTTTTTTGTGAATGGGGACTTTGTCATCTTTCCAATTAAACAAGATATGCATGTACCATATGATTCATAATCAAAAGAGTCCAAGAGTCCATCTTTATGGAGATTGGAGATATGCCTCTCATTTAAATGGCCTAAGCGACAATGCCAAAGGTAACTTGGATTTAACTCATTAGGTTTCATCCTTTTAGTATTAATGTTATAAATTGGCATTTCAAGATCAAGGATATACAATCCGTTGTTCATTTGTACAGTAGCATATAATATATCATTCAAATAAATGGAGCAATAATTGTCCTTTATTATGAATGAAAAACCAAACTTGTCTAAACAAGAAACGGAAATAATATTCCTGCTAATTGCAGGTACATAATAATAGTTCTCTAACTGAATTATTAAACCACTAGGTAAAGTCAATACATAATTTTCTACAGCTAAAGCAGCAACCTTTGCTCCATTGCCAACTCGTAGGTCAACTTCACCTTTTGCCAAATCTCTACTCCTTTTTAGCCCCTGCACATTAGTACAAATGTGAGAACCACATCCAGTATCCAATACCCATGAGCCAGAAGTAGATAAATTTATTTCTATAACAAAAATACCTGAAGTCGAAGTCTCCACTCCATTCTTCTTATCTTCCAGGTACTTTGGGTAGTTTCTCTTCCAGTATCCAATCTTACCGCAATAGAAGCAAGTGCCCTCCTTTGTTATGCCTCCTTTGGGTTTCAAAGCATGAGTAGTAGGTTTAGGACTGGAAACTTCCTTGCCCTTCCCTTTACCACCTTGCTTGGTGGGCCTTTTGTTCTGCTTCTTTCCATTACTGACCATCAGAATGGCCCTCCATTTTGACTTCAGATTCTGCTCAGCAGTTCTTAACATGCTTAGCAGCTCTGGAAGTGTTTTGTCCATATCATTCATGTTGAAATTCAGGACAAATTTACTGAAGCTCTCTGGAAATGATTATAGGATCAAATTTGACGCAATCTCCCTTTTTAGGGGAAAACCCAATCTTTCAAGGTTCTCCACATACGCAATCATCTTGAGTACATGGGGACCTACTAGGGCTCCCTTAGCTAGGTTGCCTTGAAAAAGGGCTTTTGAAACTTCAAATCTCTCATGCCTTTCCTGCTCCTGATAGAGCATCTTCAGGTGTTCGATCATATCAAACGCTGCCATGTTTTCATGTTGCTTTTCCAATTCAGAATTCATTGTAGCCAGCATAAGGCAAGCATTTTCATTGGCATCATCAACATGCTTCTTTTAAGCATCTCTTTCAGTCTTAGAAGCAGAACTAGGAGGATCCTCTTCAGGAACAAGTGTCTCTAAGACATACATCTTTTTATCATGTTTGAGGACAATCCTCAGGTTTCGGTGCCAATCTAGAAATTTTGTCCCAAACAATTTTTTCTTATCAAGGATTGATCACAAAATGTTGTTAGAGGTGTTTGTTGTCATGGTAATCTACAAAATAAAGTGAAATTATAAGTATCAATTAAAACCAACATATTCAATTAGGCCTTTAATTAAATATGCTCCCACTATTTTACTCAAACCAAATGATCCTCACCATTTGATTCGGAAAATCCCGTTGAAAGATTTTCTAGTGGATCGAGATCCATATTTCACTTTATTTTAAGTCAGCGTTAGGATGATTACACAAAACTCAGTTATTTAGGTAGGAACTCCTTCCAATTGTATCTAATACAATTCTCGAATATTTGCAGTTGGGTGAATAATTCCTTATTCTAATCCATCATATGGATCATTCCCAACTCTTGCTTCTAAACGTATATAATCTTATTATAATTTGTTTAGTTAAGTTTGACCCATTGTTTTAGAAATTAGATATTACATTTATCCCATCGCACCTTACCAATATAGAACATGCACCTCGCGTTAGGCGAAACCTACATTATTTGATACTAGTCTTGATGAGTTCTAAAACTTGGAAAGCATAAACTTAATATTCAATTTTGATGGATTTTTTTAATTTGTTTGATCTCACCTACTTATTTATCATATAAATCGTCTCTCACATGCATCAACATACATACAAAATGAAACAATTATGGCCCCTAACGCAATTGTTCTCCCAAGCCAATGAGAAAAATTAAGCTAAATCTAATAACGATCCACACTTCTCCAAGCAATATCTCCAAGGTTGTCCTCCTTTGATCTTGTATTCTTCTTTTTCTTCATAACATTACATTACATCAAAGAATACTCATTTTACATACGAGGGAGTGAGATGAGAAAAGAAGTTACATCAAGAGATTAAAAGAGAGGCACGACATGCAAGTCGTATTTTAAAATCCCAAAACAAAATAAAGGAAAACTAAGGCCATAACTAATCACCACAAGAGAACAATAATAAACACATTTTTATAATTATTAATTTAAATCCTGTTAATTAAAAAATCAAATTAAATATCGGTGTCGTTTTTCGCATTAACACTTGATACTTTCCATAAACATTAAAGCACAACGGCTGTGCCATCGCAACCCTAATCGCATACCTCTTTGACATCACAACCCTTGTGCCGTCATAAACCCTAATGCAACAATTTCATACCATCAAAACACCATGATCGAAAATTTAGTATGATTAATCGACATGCCATTGCTTCACCATACTAATGTCCGATTCCGAAGCAAATGAACATGGATCGCTCAAAGGAATAACAATCATCACGTGATTGAAAGGACGAAATAGAAACAGTATATGTAATATACCATATTTGCATCAAAGTTACTTATATCACATATAAAAATTTGATCGATCATATTTGTGTAGCTTAAGGACAATCGATATATCGCTGCTTCACCATACTAATGTCAGATTCCGAAGCATAGTCAATATCGATAATCCAAATCGTACACGGGCTGATTCCAAAATTCAACTACTCGATTATAATTAATTCATTCCGTGTTTTAATCAAATTAAAACACAAAGAAAGAAAATAAACATTTATCAGATGCACAGTTTCGTAAGTGGCTCTGATACCACTGAAGGGAAATTGCAATCTAAAACGCAGCGGAAAATAAAAAAAAATCCCTTTATTGATCCTTACAAATGGTCATGATCAGTGATAGAACGGTTACCTCTTATGGTGATGGAACCTTTGATTCTGAATCGAATGAGTGATCACGAGCGATGTATGATGAACAACACCTCTACTCAGTCCACATGAACAAATTTCTTCAGTCTTAGTGCTAGCTGCAACGAATGAAGTCTTTGAGTGAGAGAGAAAAAAGAGAGAAATACGGTCTGGGATTCACCAACTGAATTTCATCAAGTTCAGAAAGCTTCTACACTAAGGTTGTATATATAGAACCACTTGTGTGGGCTGCAAACTAAAAAGCCCAACTTAAGTGCACCATATAATAATAATAATAATAATAATAATAATAATAATAATAATAATAATAATAATAATATAATAACCATTATTATGATAAACATATTTTATTATTATTATATTTAATAAATATTATAATAATAATAATAATAATAATAATAATAATAATAATATTAACTCTTATTATTATATTATACGATGTTCCATTTTTCACTTAAGTGCACTGTACCTTACGGTGTTCCATAATTCTCTCAAGTATACCGTACCTTACAATGTTCCTTATTTATTATATCTCTCACCAATCTATCCTTATGTGTGTGACCCTGTAGGTTCTCGTGACGTTGACAATTATATTAAATCATATATTTAATATAATAAACAGTGAGCGGTATCTAGCAACACATCACTACTACCCAAGTCACAAAAATATCATGTGTTCTGACAAAACCTTTTTGTGATAGTACTTGTGTGTACAATTACCCTTTTGCCCCTATGTCTATATTGAACACAAGGCATATACCGTGTCATCCTTGTCCAGTTTAATATTGGGCCCTTAGACATTTACCCTGTTATGCAGGATGTGCAAATTCCATCTAGGTCACTCATGTTCCTCAACATGCTTTGTGGAGTACTCATCAACTGTCTTTATGGTCATCCACTTACGGACAATTAGATTAGTAATAAAGTACTCGACTCTACATCTAAGGTCCATAGTGATTTCAGGTCGAAGGGTGGTATACACCACTATCACCCTGAGAGTAACTTATGACACTTTCCATAACACTGTATGTAGTACTCTCATAGAGGGTCAATCTAGTATAAATATTACTCCTAATATTCATACCTATGTAAAGACTTGATAACTCCTTATCCATGATCCATGAGATGTGATTATCAGTCTATCTACATAATAGTCTTAATTCTTTAAGGTTGTCCCACTTCACAGTAAATCTCGACTACAAATACTTTAAGAATAATGTCCTTATGTTTAATGAGATCTCATGATAAAAACACACTTAATATTTCATTAAACGAACTAGCTATTCTAGGGACTTTATTATTCGGGAAAACAACCATAATAAAGAAATGTCTTTTATTAATGATAAGTAATTCGATACAAGTACCAAAAGTAATGGCCTCTAGGGGTTACACTAAAAAATTATTCGACAGGTGTATTGCTCTTTGACTATCACATTTAACAATGATAACTCGACCTTGAAGTTTTAGCTCCTTAGCAAAACCTTCAAGCCACAATGCTTTTTTCACAACTTTAGTGAGGACAATATATTCTACTTCAGTAGTTGATAAGGTAACAACTTTCTGAAGTGTTTCTTTCCAACTGATTGGTCTGTCGAACATAGTGAACACATATCCAGAAATATATTTTCTGGAATCCATACAACCTGCATAATCATAGTCGATAAATCCTTTGATTTCAACTTTGCTATTATCAACACAGACTCCACCATAAATCAGGACTCTTCTCAGAGACCTATTGATGTACCTAAGAATCCACTTTAATGCTTACCAGTGCGTCTTCCCAAGATTGGCCATATACCTGCTTACAAGGGTCACTCCATACGCTATGTATTACCTTGTACATACCGTAGCATACATCAAATAACCTATTATACTAGAATATGAGATGTTATTCATATAGGCTCTTTCGACTTCAGTACTAGGACTTAGAGTCGTACTCAGCTTGTATTGAGAATTAGTCAGTGTTAGAACATGCTTTTAATTCGACATACCAAACTTGTATAGAATCTTCTTCAGGTATGTATCTTGAGATAAGCATAATCTCGACTGCTTTTTATCTCTCCGGATGTCAATCCCAAGAATTCTGGAGGCAGCTCCCAAATCCTTCATGTCGAAATCCTTATCGAGTTTAGTCTTTACCTTCATAACATCTTCGAAACTGTTGCTTGAAATGAGGATGTCATCTACATAAAGCAACAAAATCATAAGTTAATTTCTAGGTCAAAATTTGAAGTAAACTTCGTGGTCGAACTGGCTCCTAGTGAAACCAATGTGTGTCATGAACTTGTCGAATCTCCTATTTCATTGTCGAGGAGATTGTTTCAGACCATACAAAGACCTATCCAGCTTGCACACATAATCTTCCATTCCCTTTTGTACATACCCTTCAGGTTGCCTCATCAGGACCGTTTCATCTAGATCACCATACAGGAAGGCTGTCTTCACATCCATTTGATTAAGTTCTAGGTCGAACTTCGCCTCCATGGCTAACAACATTCTAATGGATCTATGCTTTACAACAGGTGAGAACACATCATTGAAGTCGAAACCTTCTTTCTAAGTGAACCCCCTAGCAACCAACATTGCCTTAAAGCGCTTTGACATCACTCATTTGATTCCTTCCTTAACCTTAAAATCTACTTACAACTGACTAACCTGGCTCCTGCATGTCTCTCAATCAGCTCTCAAGTGTTATTATCATGAAGAGATTTTATCTCATCATCCATGTCTTTTAGCCATTCAGTTTTGTCTCGACTCCTCATAACTTCCTTATAATCTCTAGGTTCTTCATCAAGGACCTCATTTGCAGAAATTAAGGCATAATTTATGAGATCTGCATAACCAAGTCTCTGAGGTAACTTGATGACTCTTCTCGACCTGTCTCTTGCCAGTAGGTAGTCATTATCAGTCTCCTCATCTTTGAAAGCAGCTTCTGCTTCTTCTTCGACTTCATCTGGGTCATGCAATTCAGCATCACTATGCTCCACCTCAACAGGAATCTCTCCCTGTTCCAGCTCTTCTTTAGAAATCTTCGAACTTTGACCAATGTCATTCGTTTTATTAAAAGCCATCTCAGCTTCATTAAAAACTACACCTCGACTTGTGATACATCTTCTGTGACCTGGATCTAGGCACCACAGCCTATAAGCTTTGACTCCTTCAGGGTATCCAAGAAACATACATTTCAGAGCTCTAGGTTCGACCTTGTCTTGCCTAATGTGAGCATAGGCTAAAAAGCCAAATACTCTAAGTCTTTCGAGACTAGGTGGATGTCCCAACCAGACTTCTTCAGGTGTCTTCATTCCCAAGGCAGTCGAGGGACACCTATTTATCAGGTAAGTTGCAATTAGGGGTGGCAAAACGGGTCGTGGCCTGCCGGGCCGGCCCGCGCACCCGCTAAAAAATGGAGGGTTGGGTTGGGATTTTGGGCCCGCTGCCCACCAAAGCTCGCCCCGCCAAAACCCGCCACCCGCCAAAGCCCGCCCCGCCAAAACCCGTCACCCGCCAAAGCCCGCCGCACCTTTTCATTTAGCTTGTCCCACCTTAAATCCGTCATTTTTTAGTTAATTCTAGTAATTCCAATTCTTGATGTTTTTATTTTGTACATTTATTTGAGAATATATACAATATTTTTTGAAGTAAAATTTGTTAAAAAGTTGCTTTGTAAAAATTGTTCTTAAAAATAAGTGAAAAATCTATTTAAAATGTAAAAACAAGCCTATTAATCTATTAAAAAATGAAAAAATAAATAAATAAAAAAGTTGGCGGGGCGAGCTAGATTTTTAAGCCCAATTCCATTAGGCGGGCTTGCCCGCCCCGCTTTTTTTTAGCGGGCTTAAAGCGGGGCGGGGCGGGCGGCCCGTTTTGCCACCCCTAGCTGCAGTTAAACAACTTTCGCCCAAAACACCTTAAATCCTGCACTTACCAACATGCACCTCACCCTTTCTAGAATGGTTCGATTAAACCTTTCAGCCAAACCATTTTGTTGGGGAGTCCCTGCAGTAGTTATGTGCCTTGCAATACCAGACGCAACACAATAGTTGTCGAATGCCTCATTGCAAAATTCAAGACCATTGTCGGTCCTCAACCTCTTGACCTTCCTGCCAGTTAGGTTTTTGACCAGAGTCTTCCAACTTTTGAAATTTTCAAAAGTTTCATCCTTAGTCTTCTGGATGAATACCCATAACTTTCTAGAGTAATCATCAACTATGGATAGAAAATACTTTTCTTCTGAGTGTGAAGGATTCCTTGCAGGCCCCCAAAGATCGGCATGAATGCAATTAAGGGATCCATGTGTTCTTTGTTTACCTTTGTTAAACTTCATTCTACAGGATTTACCAAATACACAAGTTTCACAAAACTCCAATTTTTCGACCTTGTCAGCACCCAACAAATTTTGTTTCAACAATTTAACCAGACCTTTTTCATTGACATGGACAAGTCTCTTATGCCATAGCTCAGTCTTCGATACATATTTCGTGGATGCAACATCTGCTTAACCACTCACAACCTCAGCCTCAAGGGTATACAAGCCTTTTTTTCTTCACGCCTCTCAAGACTTTCTTCGACCCCTTCATTACCCTTATGATTTTTTGCTCTCCTTTGAAAACATATCTTTTCTTGTCGAATTCACCAAGAGAAATCAAATTCCTCTTAAGATCAGGTACATACCTAACATCAGCCAATAACCTTATTGACTTATCATGGAGCTTGAATCTCACATATCCAATACCTGCAATTTTGCAAGCTTTGTTGTTTTCCAACAACACTGATCCACCATCTTGATCATACAATTCCTCAAACACATCTTTGTTTGAAGTCATGTCCCAAGTACACCCATAATACATAATCCACTCCTTGCTAGAGTCGCTTCTTGAAACCACCAGGACATCAGATGATTCATAACCATCTTGCACAATGGCAGCATTACCATTATCCTTTTCACCATGATTGTTCGGTCGATCAGGACATACTTTTCTTGTATGAACCTCCTTCTTACAATGATAACACTTAATAGTAGGAGCATTACCACCATAAGAATTCTGTAGAACTTTACCATTCTTCTTCTCAAACCTACCATCTTTCTTCAAGAATTTTCCCTTAACGGACAAACCTTCACCAACAGAAGATGGCTTATGCTCCTTTCATTCATTCAAATCCTTAGAGTTCAAGGCAGATTGAACATCTTCAAAGGCCAATGAATCTTTTCCATACAAGAGAGTTTCTTTGAAGTGAGCATGAGACTTAGGTAAAGAGCACAACAACAACAACACTTGATCTTCATCATCAATATTGACCTAGATATTTTCAAGATCAAGAATTAACTTGTTGAACATATCCAACTACTCAGCCAAGGCCTTGTCTTCACTCATCTTGAATGAATACAAATCTTGCTTCAGGTAGAGACGATTAACCAACGATTTTGTCATGTATAAACCTTCAAGTTCCATCCATACACTCGCTACAGTTTTCTCCTTTGGAACCTGCCGGAGAACCTTATCACCAAGGCTCAATACAATGGCACTGTGGGATTTTTCGACCATCGTTGTCTTCTCCTTCTCCGTTAGGGCAACATCCATCTTCTCCAATCCTTTCAACGCTTCCAACAAACCCTGTTGAACAAGAAGGGCTTGCATCTTCAAGCGCCACAAACCGAAATCATTCACACCGGTGAATTTCTCAATCTCATACTTTGTTTACGTCATCTTCTTCTCTACGCTTACCACACCAGTTTGTTGTGAAACGATGTTGTTAATAATTGAACAAAGTTATGAGATAAAGATTGAGTTTCTTGAACAAACACAATAAACCCTATTAGGTTTCATAAAGGAAAAGAGAAGAATAATAGAAAATTGGTTAAATCTATTTTACTATTCGCTTTCTCAATAAAGGTTCAAAGATTACAAGTGAATACCAACAATTAACCTCTCCCTACAACCTGAGAGAACTAGTCTATTTGTGGACTACTAAGCTAACTTAACAATTGGGCTTACAAGCAAGGCCCAATTCGACATGCTAACAATCCTAGCATTTCGACTACTGCATTCTTGAGCATACTTCGATTACAGCATACAAGATCAGTATGTGAACAGACTTCGACTTCATACTAAACCTTCTGTACCACACTATAAGTAGCTAACTTAATTTAGATTATGTATTTTGAGATGAACTTAGTCATACTATGTTGGATCATATGATTGTTGAGATTAATTGATTGCTTTTATGCTATTATTTTTATTTGATTGTTTTGTTCTTAATGCTTTTTGTGTGTTGACGAACGTGCAAATTGATATCGGACGAGTAGGGATTATTGACCGTAAGTCTACAGATCTGATTAAGGCCAATTATTCAACTTAGTAGTTGATTAGGAATATGTAATTATAAGTTGTGACTTTTGAATTAACGGACTTAGAGTGTCTAATTTAAATCTGAATTGGCCTAAGGAATTAGGGAATTATTGTGTAAATTAGTGAGTTGTACACCAAGGAATTTAGTAGAGTGTTATTGTTAATTTGTCGTGATATTTTAGCATAATTGTAATTATTTTAATACACAGTTGATAAAAAGGTATAATTAGAGGATTCAATATCAAAGATCTAATCGCCTTTCATTATCGAACTTTGCTCCATTAATTTTTCTCGTTCTTATTTTTGTACCAGATTGTTATTGAACCCCTGATTATTTAGTTTAATTCCGCACTATTATTTACTTGTTTTAATTTGCTATCCTTGTGGACACGAATTATTTTGTTACTTCGAAGAGACTAGTACACTTACTACTTTAGTCCATCACATCCCACTGGGGCGGAAGAAAAATAGAAGGCAAAGTGAGCCTCGGGAGTAACAGATTTCACCAGAATGAAACTTTCATGGAAGTTACCCAGTCATTGGTGAAAAATCAAACCAAGGGACTTAAGGGCGAAGGAAGATCAATCCCTGATCCCGAGCATCGTCCCGAGAGGTGCGGGCCGCGTAAAAGAGATGAAAAAAGAGCCCTAAAGAAGGTTCCCAAGACTTATGCTCATCATAGAGTTGGAACACGTTCATGAAAGCCCAAGCTACAAGATGAAGTTGTGAGGGGTAAACTCTTAAATAATTAAAATAAAAAAAGGGCAAGCGTATCCCAAACCTTGTGAAGAGACATTTGTGTAAAGGAACCGAGCAACCCTCAAAATAGATGGATATCCTCTCCCCCGGGCCCATTGGGAGAATAAACTAATCCAAGGGACTATCAACCACAATATTGGCATTGACTATAGCCTCAACAGTGTTCAATATCGAAGGAGTCCCAACCACTTTGACTGCCATATTTATTGGCGTTGTTCGACTATACTAACCGAAGTCCCCTTCAGGCCAATTCGACAACTTTAAAATGATCGTCGAGATTGATCCAAGAGATAGCATGGGAGAATCCCAGGTGCTCCAAATGATTTGTGATTTCACCATTGTTAGGCTCACGACCATTCCTCCTTTGATAAAACTGGATGAAGTTATCGACACGTTCCCTTCTTTGCTAGGAAACTTATATTTATGCCTCGTTCAAAATAAAAGGAGGCATTGTGTTCGCGCGAACAACCGCTTGCCTCCTATCATAGGTTTACTTGCGGGATCGGCTACAGAATCCCAGAATAAATGGTCGAAGTGTAAGTCTTGTTAATAGGATGGTTTTTGATTTGGAGGAAATTGGAAACAACTTGAAAAATAAATGTACGCGAACTAATAAATAAGCAAACAAGTGAATAAAAGGCAAGATATCTTGAAATTTGGTAATGTAAATTACTTTAAACATAAATGTGGACGCTATCATACATTTTGTGGGAGTAAACTTGTTTTTCTTAACTCTTGGTACTTAGAGTGTATCCCTTCTACAATGTTACAAATGTGACCTCTAAAAATGGAAATGGACATTGCTTTAAATAGGAACGAAAAATAACTGTTTTTCCTCTCAATGTTGACCCTGGTTGTGACACGTGTCACCCCACCATCTCTGCAACTTCCCCACATTCTTAGTATTTCAAATTTCCCCGCTCAAAGACTTTTTAACTTGGTTTCGTTGGCCATCAGTCGAAAAACCCTTCAACGATATGGCCTCTAGGACGACCTTCAACGGCTCCTCTAGGAATGTCGACCTGTGCATTGTCTTCCTCACTATTTTCCTTCTGACGTCGACCTACACGTTGGCATTCTCATCATTTTTGTATTTTCCATGCTTAGTCAAAATCTTCCAGCTAACAAATTGCCTCCCCCCCCCCCCCAAGAAAAGGTCAGTTTCGACTGAGCACCATGTCGACCGAGAAACTTGGCGTTTTGTTTTTTCCTTGCAAGATTTCGACTATACCTGTGTTTCGACCCACCAAAGAAGGTAACTCCTGAACTCTTCAATTTTATTTCATTAGTTGTCTTTAGCTAATCATTTGTGCTTATCTCCCAGGGTCGAATACGGGAACCAGTTGCTGCATCGACCTCCACAAGGCTTGCAAAGAAATCGAAAATTCTGAAACCACAGGTATAACATGTTTCGATGTTCCTTAATACTTGTTTCTGCTGTGTCTCTGACTTCGTTGTTTGCTAGGCTTTTGAGAAAATACCATCTCCTGAGAGAGGTGTATCGGATGAAAGTACCTAATCCCAGATCTTTCCCTCTGAAGCCCCAGTATCCCCTCTAGCTACTCCATTAGTGAAGAAGAAGAAAGCCCTAGTTAAGAAAACGCCTTCCAAAACGGTTGCTTCAACCATGAACCCTGTTGTCCCTAGAAATCTTGCTGAAGTCTTCAACCCTGTCGATGCTGAAGCACCTCCTCCAAAACACCCTGCTGAGGTATTCATCATTCTTGCTCTATTGACGCATATGTTACTTGGGTTCCTTTTTTTTTTAACTGAACCTCCTCTTGTAGGAAACTTTGGTTGACTCAACCATTGCTGTGAATGCTAACAATACCACGGCTGCCGCTGGAAACCCCCCTGAGACGGCCACACTCTTCAGTCCCCAAAAAGTTGATGAATCCTAGGGAGCGTCAACAGAAGATGATCTAGTGACAAAGACGCCTCCCATTCAAAACACCACCACTGAAGCTAGCAAGGACGGTGTGACCACCAGTGGTATTGAGGACCCCTCAACTATTGCTGCTGCTGAGGATAACATGAATCCTAAAGCTTTTACTAAAGGAGGTTCCAACACGCCTACGCCCAATGTCAACCAAGCTCTTACTCCAGTGGAGATTCTGGCGACGAAGCAGACAAATCCAGCAGCAAATTTGAAGGCATTGCACAAGCTTCGCCAAGAGTTTATGGACGTTCAACCTGCTAGTTCGACAGCCATACCAATCCCAGAAATAAATGCTTCTTTCACCCTCAAGCTCCAACAATTGAAGACATACCTATTTGAGGACGAATTTCTGGCGGCCGTCGCAGAGGAAGCTGTCGTAGCTTGTGACGTTTTCAAGATATTGGACGAAATTTCTCAGTTTCAAGTTCCTGCTCCCATGGCTAAATACTTAATTGAATTTGTGGCCTTCTTTACGCAACTGGCTAAAGACCTCTCTGTTTGCAAGCAAGATGATGCTCAGATCAGGATGAAGATCAACGAGATGAAACATGAGTGGTACCTCAGTTCACTTTGTGAGAAGAAACTTAGGGACTTCGAGGCCAAAAAGCAAGAGCGTTCTGATAAGCGTCACGCTTTTGACCAGCAGATATCTGACTATCAGGCTCAGATAGCTAAACTTACAAGAAAAATTACTGAGGTCGAGAAGCAAAAGGCCTCTTTGGATTCTGCTGAACCCTTGCCTGCTCAAGAGGCGATCGATCAAGAAGTCGCCCAAGGGATCGCTCATGTCGAAACGGCTCTCAAACTAAAGGATACAATTGGCCAAATGCAGAAAAAGAAAGCCCTTCTCGACAGCAAGGTTGTTTATGAGAATACCCTTTTTGAAGACTTTAAATCCAGATTCACTGCTTCATCTTAATTTGCATGTTGAACTTTTGTAACTTTATTTGGATATTTTGTAATCCATCTTGCCCCTCCGCCCATTTTGGCAAACTGTTAATGAAAAGTTACTTTTTTATTAGAATCTCTTGTAGCATAGGTTTATATTTTTTCAAATATTTCCTGTTTACTCTTAAGACTCGTTAGTCCATACCCATTTCTTGAATTTTGTATGCATTGTTGCTGAACACTTGGGTTACTTGGAATGGTCCTTCCCAATTTGGTGACCATTTCCCTAGCGTTCGATCCCGTCGATCCATAGGCAACACTGCTTTCCACACATAATCATTGACTTCAAAGGTATTTTCTCTAACCTTCTTATGATATGCTTTGGCAACTCGTGCCTTTTGTCGTAGCAACACATTTAACGCTGCCATCTTTTCCTCGTCTAAATCCACGATTTTGTCTAGCATCATATTCCAGTATTGCTCTGATAAAATCTTATTTTAAAGTTGCATCCTAATCGATTGTAGATAAATCTTCGATGGTAATACGGCGTCATGGCCGAAAGTCAGAAGAAATGGAGTCGAATTGGTTGACTCCTTAGGGGATGTTCGACAAGCCCATAAAATCTGATTTAGTGTCTTGTGCCAATTTTTTTACTTCCTAGCCACGTGTTTCTTGATGAGTCCAATCACTACTTTATTGGCTGCTTCGACTTGGCCGTTTGCTTGAGCATAATATGGTGTCGAAGTAACTAACTTAAAACCCGTTTCTGCTACAAACTCTTGCATTTTCTAGCCAACGAATACAGAACCTTGATCTGTATGATAGTTTCAGGGATCCCGAATCTATACAAAATATGATTCTGGATGAATTCGATCACAGCCTCCTAATATACTTTTACTAGAGGCACAACCTCTATCCATTTTGTGAAGTAGTCTATACCCACAAGGATGAATTTCTGTTGTTTCGACGAGGCTGGTCGAATTTCCCCTATGACATACAATGCTCATCCACGAAAGGGCCGTGGATTGACGATGGCATGTAATTCGCTGGTTTTCACTTGCTGGATGTTTGCATGCTTTTGACAGTCTTGGCATCCTTTTGCAAAGTCTATGAAATCCTTGAGCATGCTTGGCCAATAGACTCCTTGTTGAAATAATAACCATTTCATCTTATGGCCAGCTTGGTGAGCTCCACATGCCCTACTATGGACTTCAGAAATTGCTAGGTATGCGTCTGTGTCTCCCAGACACTTGAGCAACACTTCTTCTGGAGTCTCTTTAGCAACTCATTCCCCATTAGAACATAACTTAGAGCCCTATATTTCGTCTTTCTATCAGTACTTCCCACCGGATTCTCCAAATACTCGATGATTGGTTTTCTCCAATCTGATGGTAATAGATGGCCGATATTGAGAACTTCATAATTTCCCCAACTTTCGATTAGGCTTTCTGTCGGGGTGTTTGCCCCACCAACTTTTGGGACTGATAAGTTTGATGACGGTAGTGTGTTCGACACCATCTTCTCCCTAACCTCAATGAAGTCTTTCAACTTCTCTTTCGACACTTTGTACCCAGAGGCACTTTGTGCCAAATCGTTTGCCTCTTGATTTTCCATTCTGGGCAAATGCGTAATGTTGACAACCTCGAAACATTCCAACAATCGCTTTGCCATTGCGAAGTACATCAAAAGATGTTCTTTGACACATTTATACTCTCTCGTGATCTGTTTAATCACTAGCTCAGAATCGCCATTTATTTCAACTTTCTTGGCCCCCAAATCCTTGAGTATTTTGAGGCCAGTAATTAAGGCTTCATATTCTGCTTCATTATTGGAACATTTTTCGTCGACCTTACACTTGAATTTGGTCGGAATGCCCTGTGGGCATACTATCAAAATTCCAATACGTGTCCCCTTGTTATGGCTCGACCCATCGAAGTATAACTTCTAAGGGTCAACATCGACCATACATATCGACAGTTCGACTATTGCGTGATCGACAATAAAGTCTGCCACTATTTGACCTTTCATAGCCCTTAGAGGGACGTATGTCAAGGAAAACTCAGTTAATGCGAGTGCCTATTTCCCAATTCAACTATGCATAATGGGTTTAGACAACATATGCTTAATGACATCAAAATGCGACGAAACATAAACATCAACTGGTTTGATATATTGCTTTAGTTTCATTCATAAGAAGTACAAGCATAGGCACAACTTTTCAATCATAGTGTACCTAGTTTCAACATCTATTAACATACGACTAAGGTAATAAATGGGTCTTTTGACGCCACCACGATCCTCTTGTGCTAATATGCTTCCTATGGTCGTATCTGACGCGGCAATGTACAACTTCATGCTTTTATTCATACTAGGTGGCAATAAAATGAGAGGCCTCGTGAGGTACTTTTTAATAGCATCGAAAGCCTCCTGCTGCTCCCACTCCCAGTGAAAATCACTCTCTTTCTTGACCTTGAGCAATGGCGAGAACACCTTTGTCTTGCCACTTAGATTTGATATAAACCTTCTCAAGAAGTTTATCTTCCCCAACAAAGATTGGAGCTGTTTCTTTGTCGAAGGAGGCTTGAGATCCAAAATTGCTTTTGTCTTATTTTGGTTTATCTTGATGCTTGTCTTGTGGACCACAAATACCAGGAAGCCCCCTGCGTGAACACCAAAATCACATTTTAGCGGATTCATATTTAATCCATATTTTCTAATTCTTTCGAATAAACGTCGAAGGTGGTCTAAGTGACCATTCTTCGATGAGGATTTTATCACAATGTTATGAATGTACACCTGCATAAATTTCTAAATAAAATCATGGAATATAGAGTTCATGGCTCTTTGATAGGTTGCCCCAACGTTCTTCAACCCAAATGGCATCACAACCCATTCGTATGTTCCCAAAGCCCCAGGGCATCGAAATGCAGTTTTGGGAACGTCATCCTCGGCTATGAGAATTTGGTTATAGCCAGAATAACAGTCGAGCATACTCAAATATTCGAAACCTGCAACTGAGTCAACCAGCATCTCTGCCACAGGCATCAAATACTCATCTTTTGGGGTAGCGTTGTTCAAGTCCCTAAAGTCCATGCAGACTCGAAGGGTTCCATTTTTCTTAATAACAGGCACTATGTTCGCTATCCATTCAACGTACCTTGCAGTTCTAATGAACCGGCTTTTGAGCAGTCTCTCAATTTCCTTCTTAATCTTCAAAGTAATTTCTGGAGCAAATCATCGAGGCTGCTGCTTTACTGGCCTTTTTCCTGGCTGAATTGGCAGTCGATGCTCCACTACACTCCGACTCAAACCAGGCATTTCGCCATAATCCCAGGCAAAGCAATCTTTGTATTCTTTCAATACCTCGATCAGCTTGGCCTTCATGTTTGACCCAATTTTAGTACTCACATAGGTAGGTCTTTTTGTAATCCCATCTCCTAAGTCAACCTCTTCGAGTGGGTCTTGCGCTTGCATTCTCTGCAGCTCACTGGATGGGTCTTTCTTAAACCCCAAAAGTTCATTGTCATAGATGCAATCAAACCTTCGGCTTTCTAAAGCTGCTGTTTGGCCTTGTTAGCCATTTACTTGTACATTGTGGTTGGCTTCACTATCTATCTTTTGTTGTTTTTCGGCTTCTAGTGCCGACTTTCTTTTATTTTCAGCAAAATAGGCCGAAATTCAAGTCATGCTTTCTGACTCAGTAGTCATTTTCACCGACTACTGGCCACCCCGTGGGTGGATTGTCTTCTGTAGGCTCCATCGTTTCGTCAGCAACATCCCAAATGAACCGATAATCCGGATCCAAATTCAAGACGTGACCCGTACCAACAGAGGTATAAGACCCCGATCCATCGTCACAAGGTGCCACATTAGCCAGGTGCTGATCAAAGGATTTCTTTGTACCCTTCGTTTCATCAATCTTGTAATAACTCTGATCAGCTTCAATATTCTCGACAATGCCATCTTTCTTCCAGATACTTAATCTCTGATGTAAAGTCGAAGGCACTTCCCCTATCCTGTGGATCCACTCCCGACCTAACAACAAGTTGAAATTGGCCTTTGAATTTATGACCATGAAGAGAGTGGACCTAGTGGTTGTACCCACAACGAGGTCGACTTGGACAACCCCAAAAATGTTGCTAGTTTTCCCCTCGTAATTTGATAGAACCATATTACGTTGTCGGAGGTCAGCATCAGTCTTCCCAATTTTCTTAAATAAAGTATGAGGCATTAAATTGACAGTTGCCCCTCCATCCACGAACACCTCGTTGACCGCTACTCCGTCGACCTTCGCCTTTATGAACAATGGTTTTAGATGGTACATTATTCTAGGACTAGGTCTCTCAAACACGGCCCTCTACTCCTCTACTACACCAATGTTCATAACATAGTAACATAGTGGCTAGTCTTCCGCAGTTTCATTCGATACAAAATCTTCGTCCGTTTCTGAGACTTCCGACACCATATCATACTCTGCTGGCAGTACTGACATGATACCACAGTTTACGACAAAATCTTCATTGTATGTGTCATCATTGGTATCATCATACATGTCTTCGTCGAAGTCGTCATCCGGTGACGGGGTATGCTCTTCGTCTGACTGGGGAGAATACTTTGGTTCTTCCTCATCTGACTAGGGAGTGTACTCTAGTTCTTTCTTGGTTTTGACCACAGATATGCATTTGGAGCTTTGGGTTGAGACCACCCCCTTTTCTCCTAAAGCTTCCACAGTCATTGCCATTGTTTGATTTGTCATGACTTTTTCCTTCTCTACCCACCTTCCTTTTGGGTATTGCCTTTTCTGTCCAAAGGTCCCGACAGGTTTCAACTGTGAAGTCGAAGCCTCTTTTCCAGCTTTCTTATTTCGCTGATAACGCCTCCATTGAGTCATTGTTATAGGATTCTTCCCTTTGTCAGAGACTTTTATCTCCTTTTCTAGATCCAACACCTTTCATTCCGGCCTCTTGCTCCCCTTCTGACTCACGGGTTCCACCTACTTCTCATGTGGAGTGTCTGACAGTGGCATAAAGGTCTTGGGTCATGCCTACTGGAATAACTTCCTGTACTCCTCATTTCGACGAGGGGCACCATTCCAGTCGAACACAAACCTTGGGACAGGTGGCTTACCATCTCGCGACGTCTCTTTCCTGTCTGCTTCGTATTTCTCAGCAACTTTTTCATTAAAGACAGTGTAGCATCTTGGGCATAACACAACCTTCGACCCACTCACCCTGCATTTCTCTTGGAAATTCGCCAGGATTTCGCCAGCTTGAGGGTAAACTACCTCGAGTTCTTCCTTAGTCTTTTTGTCGAAACCGTCAGTAGTCTCGACCATCATGCATTCAAAGGATTCAGTTGTCAATTATATGTTGAGACCTTCAGTAGCCCCAACCATCATGCAGTCATATAGCTCAGAGTACAAGGCTTTTTCGACCTTCAGCGGGTTCATGTCAACTTGCATCTTTGGCCTTTCGCCAAATTAAATTCGGCCCTCCTTCAAAACTTTCTGCACCAGATCCCTGAAAAGAACACATTGAGTTGTTTTATGACCAAGGAAATTATGAAATTTACAAAATCCCTTTATCTTCTTTTGTTCTAATGGGGATATTTCAAACCAGGAGGAACAATAATCTGATCATTTTTAACTAATAAATCAAATATTTCGTCACACTTAGATACATCAAAAGTATAAGTTTTAGCAACGTATTTGTCTATTTTTTCAGTTTCGACGGGATTTTTCCCGTTTGATGGCTTTAAAAATTTACATGTATATGGAGGCCCTGGCTTAAGTTCAGCCACATTAACCTTGCTTTCGTCAACGAGCTCTTCGTCGCCAGAGGAATACTCGTCAGCGGCTACATACGAAACTTTCTTTTTCTTACGGTATTTGTTAGTCTGAGTTTTTTCAGCTTTCAATCGTTCGACCTGTCGGACCCTATCGGCTAGCTACGCCATATCACTGAGATATTGCGTGTCTAGATTTTTCCTGATGGAATAGTCTAAGCCGCCAGCCTCCATCTCGACTAGCTCATGTTCAGGGACATGAGTGAAACAACGTTCTTTTAAAAGTCTAAACCTGTTGAGATATTGGTCCACCGACTCTGTGGCCTTCCGTTTGACACTAGCTAACTCTTTCAGACTAATTTTCGATTGTCCCATGTAAAACTGTTCATGAAACAACCTCTCTAATTGTGCCCAGGTATGGACAGACTGTGGGGGCAATGTGGTAAACCACGTAAATGTATTCTTTATGAGGGAACTTGGAAAGTACTTCATCTTCAAGTCCTCATTATTTGCTATGTCACCAGCTTAAGTTTGATATCTGGCAACGTGTTCGACGGTGGACTCTTCGGTCTCTCCGGCGAACTTGGTGAACTTTGGAACTTTCTATCCCCTAGGAAATTCTGTCTGCAAGACAAAATCTGGTAGTGGGGACGTATACGTTGGCCGTCGAAGGCATGAATTCGCCCCTTATCGAACTATGATCCGTTCAACCATCGCTTCTAAGTTTGGTTCGCCAGCCATGACATCGTGTTGAACTTGCCTGACCACGTAGTATAGATCTTGGTTCCTATGAACTAACACGACGGGAGGCCTTTGGGCCACCCTAGGGGTTTGTTCAACCTCATGGGGTTGGTCAATTGTTTCGTCGAAGACCTCATCCTGATGAACTGGTGTCTCCGGTCGAGGCGGAGGAGTCTGTCGACCCGGTGTCCTATGAGCGCCTAGGAAATCACCTATGTGTGTCATATGAGTTGGAAATTATTGGTAACTCTGGGTCAAATCTTGTATTAACGGTCTCAATATGGTGCCCATTTGCTGAGTCAACATGTGAACTATTTCGTGATTACTCTCATCCATCTACTGTCTCATGACCGCGACAAAACTTGAGGTGAAAGTTGGTATTGATTGGGACAAAAGATTGAACCCTGGGGGTCGATTAACTTGATTTGCCAAAGGCCCTAATCCTTGGTATGGTGAGAAAACTAGAGACGAACTCTCCCCAAACACCAGACCACTAGAATGTAGACTCGACATGAACTCTGTTGGCATCCCAAAAGCTCGAGGTATGGGCATTGTGAAACTAGGCACATGCTGCCCTGTAGTCCCTATCATCGTCGGCCTAGGTTCAGACCGACGTGGTGTTGCGGCTGGCCCACTATGAACGGTCAAAACCGTAGACACAGTTCTAGAGCCAACATCAGTTGTTTGCGTTACAACCGTACTTTCAGCCGAAGACGGTTCTTCGTTCGAACGTGGTGTCACCATCTTACCACTACGTAAATGCATACACTCAACTCAAATGGGTCCCACTGGGCGTGCCAATTTGTTCGCACGCGAACAACCGCCGGCCTCCTATCGCAGGTTTACTTGCGAGATCGGCCACAGAATCCCAGAACAAATGGTCGAAGTATAAGTCTTGTTGATATGATGGTTTTTGATTTGGAGGAAATTGGAAACAACTTGAAAAATAAATGTACGTGAACTGATAAATAAGCAAACAAGTGAATAAAAGGCAAGATATCTTGAAATTTGGTAATGTAAATTGCTTTAAACAGAAATGTGGACGCTATCATACATTTTGTGGGAGTAAACTCGTTTCTCTTAATGCTTGATACTTAGAGTGTAACCCTTCTACAATGTTACAAATGCGACCTCTAAAAATGGAAATGGACATTGCTTTAAATAGGAAAGGAAAATAACTGTTTTCTCTCTCAATGTTGGCCCTGGTTGTGACACGTGTCCCCCCACCATCTTTGTAACTTCCCCACGTTCTCAGTATTTCAAATTTTCCCGCTCAAAGACTTTTCAGCTTGGTTTCGCTGGCCATCAGTCGAAAAACCCTTCGACGATATGGCCTCTGGGACGACCGTCGACGCCTCCTCTAGGGATGTTGACCTGCACCTTGGCTTCCTCACCATTTTTCTTCTGACGTTGACCTACACGTTGGCCTTCTCATCATTTCTTTATTTTCACTGCTTAGTCGAAATCTTCCAGCTAACACATTGGTTTCTCAACAATATCCTCACCCCCACCGATTTTCATAAAAAGAGAGTTCCTGAAGAGTCGCCTAACAAAGTGTCATACCCCAAATTTTGACCACTAAGATTCCCCTTCATTGTGTAAATCATCATCACAATATGGGTGTATCATTATGCCTCATTAGTCTCCCCAAAGATGGGTGAGCATCCACTACAATCAAAATTAGGGTTTCAAGCCCTCTCTGAGTTCTTAGACAAAGGATCAATCAAGAAATGACATGATCTTCAACTTGTCTAGCTTCTCAAACATCCCCAATGGATCAAGAGGACTCCTACATCAAGGATCATGCACAAGGCTACAACATTCCAAGTGGATTAAGCCTCAAGATTGCCAGTGTCACCAAATTAGGGTTTTGGTCGACCAGGGCCTCCAGATGGAAATCTTCCTCTGGGTATGAGCCAATGCTTCAAATCATAACCTAAGATTCTCCAAGGGACATCCTGAACCCAATCATCAAGTCAATTTAACCTCAGGAGATGCATTCATAAAAAATCAGGAATTAGGGTTTCTTGACCTAATTCACCCCTAAGTTGACTTTTGGGACAAAACATGAGCCAAGACCTAAAGAGAGGATTTGAGGGTCTCAAATACACCACATTGATCCATTTTGCAACAATGGATTGATCCAAGAAGCTTGAGCAACAAGTTTCAATTTCATCAGAACCACAAATAGGGTTTCGCGGAAAAAGTCAATTGTGCCTTTGACTTTTGACCCAGGCATGCTCCCAAACTTTGGGACATGATTCAATACACCCTATAACACCCATGAAACATGTACATTAAGTTTAATTTAGGTCAAGGACTTGATTTCACAAAGGATCACACAATTTGGAATTCATCTGACAAAAAGTCAATTGTGCACAAAAATTAACTTTGACTTTTTGAGATTTTTCACAATTATGGTTCTTTGACCCTAAAATGATGTTAATGTGTGATTGGGATCATCATTCATCAAGGAAAATCAAGAAAAGTGGGATAACTTGTAAAAGGGGTAACCATAAAAACATAAATTTTTCTAAGTTATGGAACAAAGTGGCTAGGGTACCAACTTTGGAGGATCATATCTCCTAAACCACAAGGCCATTTTCCCCATTCAAAGATGGATTTGTAGCTCTCATGGCCCTCTACAAAAGCTTCAACTACACCTCACTCCAATTCATCATGGATTTTGAGTTATGATTGGGTCAAAATGGCTGAAAACATGAAATGTCATTTTTTCCAACACTTAGTGAAATTTTCACTAAGTCAGAATCTGCCTTCACTTTTTTCCAAATGTAGGGGCATTTTTCACTTGGATCCAAAAGGTATCAAAACAAACTATGATCACACATATGTTGTATCATATGCGAGCTTTCCAAAATGGCCAAGAACTTTACCAAACTCAATTTGAGCAAGAAATTATGGCAGTGGCAATATGCCTTGCTGCAACTGTCATAACAAGGCAGATTTGGAAGTTTTGCTCGATTTGCTCAAAATTTGCAAAGGGAAAGCAAGTTTATCCATCTGAACACCTCAAGGGGAGACCAAGGAGGGACAAACACTGATCCATAAGCCTTCCAAGTCTTTGGAACCAAAAGTAGCATGTCAAACCTAGAAATGCCTAAAGAAGGGACAAGACTCCAATTTTGTTTTGGAGCATTCAATGGATGCACTAAGGTGGCATGGACTGAGCCATTTCCAACTGAATTCAATCAAGACATATCCAAGACCAAGGGAACCAGCAGCCTGTGCCCTAACCTCTAGTCAATGGCTAGAGGAGACTTGAGATTCCAAAATACAACCATTGGCCAAACCTCTGCAGCAGTTGCCATTCACTATTGCAGCCAAAACAAACTTTCTCTACTATAAATAGAGCTCATTTGTGCTCAGTTTGAGTACACCAAAGCACTACAACACTTGCTTTCCTCAAAATCTCTTTCTCTTGGCAAAAATGTCTTCTTTAGCAAGGTAACTCTGAGTTTTTGAGTTAGAGAGCAATTCCACCATAGCTCATGATCCAAACACATCCAATATGTCATATCTAAGCTGTCCAAACCTTCACAAGTGACCTGTAACACCAAAATCACAAAGTCACCTCTCAAAACCTCAAAATTGGACTTTTGTGCATTTTTCAAGCCATGTCTTGATTCAGTCACTTTCCAAACCAGATAAGACCTTAAACACACTCCAAATATCATCCTTAAACTGTCCCAAATGGTTCCACACATCTGGAACACCATTTAAGAGAGTTGCTATTTTGGCCACTTTTGCCCCTTTTACAAGAAAGAGCTCAAACTTGTTCCTGAGGTTTCCAGCTGATTCTAACCATCCTAAAAGCTTCTAAGAGATCATTTGAGGGTGTCCAAAGCATCAAACCATTTCTGGAACAAAGCCTTTGGCAGATTGCACAAAAGCTCCAAAAAGGGGTAAGCATCACAACTTGAATTCTTTGAATCAAGCTTTCCTTTGATGTCCACTGATCATGTATCTCTTATACATATTATATGTGTTGTGTTTGCGCCAATTTATCATATAATGCATACCTGTACCAAGAGATAGCACAAAAAATGCAAATCATGGCCTATTTCAAAACCATTATCGGGTTTTTCAATAGGAGCTTGATCTGAAAAAAAACACCACCACCATTGGATTCCTTGTGAAATTCTAGGCAGGATAGACCTAAATTTTGTCCCAATCCATGGAGAAATGAGAAAGTTATGGCCTTCACGTTTCTAACCAAAATCTTGCCTTGCCTTGCCTTGGGCCAGGCCAAAAACAAGGCAAACCTTGTATATTTGTGGTTGTGCTTCAATCAACGGATGTATCACAACCCCAGTGGTAAGGCGCGTGCCCTGTACACAAGAGGTCTGGGGTTCGAATCCCCCTCGCCCTAGATCCTTTTTTTTACCACTTTTTTCATATTTTTCATATTTTACTATTTTTCATATTATTTTTAATGATTTGAAAAATTAATAACTCCTTCAATTTTAATTATTTTTTATTGGTTCTTTTTGAAAAAAATCACAAAAATGTTGAAATATTTTATTCCACAAAAAAATCAAGTTTATATTATTTATTTAATATAGTTGGTATTTTAGTGAATAAATTCATTTTAATTATTTTTTAAACATTTTAAAATTGAATTCTCATGTTGAAAATCAAAACTAAATGAATTTTAATTCATCTTGTGATTAAAACATCATTTTTCAAATTTCAACCAAAAATCACAAGTTGTTTATTCAAACTTATTTGGTATTTTATCATTTTTTATTGATTTTCCTTGAGAATTTACTTTTAAAATGATAAAATTAGGGTTTCCTTGATTTTCACCCAAACAAAACTTTTTAAATAACCTTTGGGCCTCTAATAGAGTGTAAGACCCAATCCTTTTTGAAACCAAAATAATTTGGGCCTCAGTTATTGTATAAGACCCACTGCGATTTCAAAAATCCCGGGGCAATCGCCATTTCAAAACGAGAACCATCTGGGCCTACCCTCGTGTTGTAAGTCTCATTTCTTTTATTTAAAAAAAAACTTTTTGGGCCTCTAATATAGTGTAAGACTCATCCCTTGTAAATCAAAACCTTTTTGGGCCTCAATGCATTGTATAAGACCCAATACCTTAAAGAAATCTCGGCGCGATCGTCATTTTTCAAACAAAATCCTCCGGGCCTCTCCTTGAGTTATAAGCCCCATCTTTCCTTTTAAAATCACCTTTGGGTCTCTTGAGAGAGTGTAAGATCCATCCCTTTGTACAGAAAATTTTTTTGGGCCTCAGTCACTTGTATAAGTCCCTGTACAATTTCAAAACAATAGTGCAATCACTGATAAAACCTTGGGCCTCTCCTTGAGCTGTAAGCCCCAACAATCTTTTCAAAGTACTTTCTCCTTTGATTTAGAATATAATATTGTTATCAAAGCTTTCTTTGTTGAACAAACTAACAAAACAGCATGGAAGCTCTACAACCGAGTAAGTGTTTACCCGCTTTCTTTATCCGCTTTCATATATATATAACTGTATTGTGGGGCTGCTCACTGTAAGTCTTCTTTCACATCCTTTTATATACTTGTCAAATATCAACTGTGTAATACTAGTATAGTTATTTAGAGTTTTCCCCGACAACTACATCTAGCACTAGGTAAAGCCATGTTGGTCACTCTTAAATACAAATAAAACTAGATCCCCCATAGGATTACCAGATACAGTCTTCCCTCCTCTTGGGGTTAAACAATATGGAGACGTGAAATGCAGCATTTTCGGTGAACCCTTTCTCAGACTGTCACCCTTAAAAATTATCAAAGAAACTCTAACTCCCCAGAGATGATCTTTTCTCCGTGAATGGCATCTCTTGAGTTTCTTCCAAATTCTTGGACTTTCCTAGCTTGATCTATTCTCAGTGAATGGCATGTCTTGAACTTCTCGGGGTTTGGGGACCCACGGGCTTCTTAAAAGCATTCCCGCCTCTTCTTGGGCGTTGTACAAGGACCCTTCGGCTTCTTAAAAGCTCTCATGCCTTCTCTTGGGCTTAGTACAAGGACCCAGAGACCTCTACAGGTATAGGAACAGAACCTAGTCATCAATTTGCTAGAGCTATCTTTCTGCGTCAAGTGTCAGACCAGTTAACAGGTTGACCTTCATCCCTTAACATACCAGCCTTCTCTTGGGCATCATACAAAGATCATTCACTATCTGAGAATCGATTTCTCATAACACCAGTAGACTTGGACAGTCTCAATACCCTTTGGATTTCCCATTTCCTCAAAGAACATGAAATAACCCTGATCCTCTGATCAATAGCAAAGCACAACCTTACCTTTAATCTTTCCCAGCATGGGTCAATTACTGTAAACTCACAGAAATTCTCACCAGAGAAAAGAACTCAACTGTCACAATATAGTAAAAATTCCAACTCAGTCCATTTTACTGTCATCAACCCATCAGAGCCTCATGGTATCTGACATCCTTCATAAGAACTGATTTTCTCTTTTATCCAACACACTGGACCTGTCACTAAACTGAAACAGTCACCAGCATAGATAGCCTTCTCTTGAGCTTTGTACAATGATTCTCTCCAGCGGAGCTAACCTTTTCACACTCTCTTGTTGAGTATAAAAGACTCTCTTGTTGAGTCAAACACCTTTAGCCTCCATCTCGGGCTTCTTACGAGATAGAAAATCACTCTCTTGTTGAGTATAAAAGACTCTCTTGTTGAGTCAAACACTTTTAGCCTCCATCTCGGGCTTCGTACGAGATAGAAAATCACTCTCTTGTTGAGTATAAAAGACTCTCTTGTTGAGTCAAACACTTTAGCCTCCATCTCGGGCTTCGTACGAGATAGAAAATCACTCTCTTGTTGAGTATAAAAGACTCTCTTGTTGAGTCAAACACTTTAGCCTCCATCTTGGGCTTCGTACGAGATAGAAAACACTCTCTTGTTGAGTACAAAAGACTCTCTTGTTGAGTCAAACACTTTAGCCTCCATCTCGGGCTTCGTACGAGATAGAAAACACTCTCTTGTTGAGTATAAAAGACTCTCTTGTTGAGTCAAACACTTTTAGCCTCCGTCTTGGGCTTCATACAAGGCACAACAAAAAACTCTCTTGTTGAGTATAAAAGACTCTCTTGTTGAGTCAATCACTTATCAAACAGACTCTCTTGTTGAGTCACTTCCCTTTCAGCCTCAATCTCGGGCTACATACAAGACATATAAAAACATCCTCTTGTTGGGTCAATAGCCTCCTCTTAGGCTTTGTATAAAGAAAATCCCGGTTGAGTCAATCAACCTTTTAGCATCAAAGTTGTGCCTTGTTCACAGCATACAAACATCAACAACTCCTCTTTAGAGATGACAAATTCTCTCTCATCCAACCCTTCAGCTTCACATCTTGGGCTTTGAACAAGATACAAACCACCTTTAGCTTCATGTCTTGGGCTTTGAACAAGACACCAAAACACCTTTTTCCTCCCATAGAATAGGAGTAACTACGATCGCTCTGATTTCTCTGTTTCATCAAACGGGAATACGTAGGCATAAGATTGAAAAAATCTTAGCGAGCATACTAATCAAAAACTCAAAACCCAGTATCTCCACCAAATCAACCCAAAAGCATCAAATCTAAACACATTACCAAAAAGCTCGCAAATGATCCAGACATTCTGATCTTAACAAAATAACCAAAGATTGGGCCCCACATCCACATAGCATCTGTAACCTAACAGACCACTGTTCAAACTCAGTATGCAAGCAGAGTTAATTTGAGACATTTATTTTCCTTCCTTAATCAGCTTAACAGGATAAAAAATGAATCGAACTGTAGTACCCAAGCGATAGTGACTCAGGACCATAAAAATCGCACTACACAAAGCCCTCTCAGAAAATGAGACATCAGATACTCCTTCTATTTCAGAATCCTCAACCAGAGAAGTGATATCCGATTCAAAATCCCTACTAGTAGTGGGAAAGAAATGTGATTAAGGTTTCATTCTCCTTCTCAAGAGGAAGAAACAATACCATCTGAATCACTCTCTATGTTAATAGGGTTATCCCTCATCGTAATGAAGATACAGTAAATGCTTGAATGAAAAGTTAGAATGAAGAGAAAGTACCTTGAAATGTAAGGTTGAGGGTAGTAAAGCAAAAAAAGGAGGCCACAAAAGTCAAAGTTTTGAAGCTTTGAATGTGTGACGACAGTTACTCTTGGAAAGACGCTAGCAGAGACGAGGGAAAGACCCAAAGGAAACAAGGTGAACTCAACCCAAAAGATAGTGAAAAGTTTCTCCACATTTTCTCTATCCTTATATAGACTAAGACAATTGGGCGGATGAGATTGAAAGTAAGAGGCAAGCACGGATCAACAGTCAAATTTCATCTTGAGAACATAACCAAACTCAAGTAAACTCAAGTGCCCACCAAGCAGCATTGATGACTTCTCGGAAAGTGTACTGATAATGTTGTAGTAATAAAAAGATCGAACCACAAGGACTGTGTTCAAAGAAGGCAAGAATTGTGCAATGTAACAGGAAACTGTAAATAAGGGGGGGTTTGCAAGTTTAAGCGCGAAAAGTAATTAAACGAGTAAACAATGTCACGAAAGCGTTCAAGTTGTGTTGTAGAATCCCTTATTCCTCTATTATTGATGTTTGATGCCATGTATGAATATGAATGATCTAGTCACTATAACCCCACGGCGAATTAACAAAACCGTTATAGTCGATCCCTCACAAAATAACTCACTAACCACTACTCGGAGCTTTTTATCCCTAGTCCGCCAGCGTAAGCAGGGTTAGGCGATGTATAGAACTTTAATTCTATATGCCACTACTCGGGGTCTCCTATCCCTATTCGACCACCGTAAGTAGAACAGTTGGCCTAGGTCCAACACAAGGGCTAAGAGTCAGTAATTCCTATGTGTCCAATATCAGATTAACAGAGTATCTAAAATAAAAAACATTAAGATTAAGAAACAACTTAATACAATTATAAATCAATAGATTCATACCACAGTCAAATCAACATAGAATCCAACAATATAGAAATAGGTTCATCATAACACAACCTAATCTAGGAGAATTTAGATACTCATAGTGCAATTTAAAATACCACAATTAATAGATGAAAATAACATAAGAAGTCCCTTGAAGAAATGGCCTACAATGGCTTCAAATGCTTTCAAAATCACCACTTGTGCTCTTAAACTCGTGCTCCAGTCTCCAAAATTAATAACCCTTGTCAAACTGCTGAAAATCCCCTTAAAAAGCACTAAGAACGAGTAAGAACACATCAGAAAAAGCCCAGAAAAATGCTCATCGCACGCATTATATAGACATCGCGCGTGATGCAACTCTTTCATCTCTATTGCGCACGCGATGGCGTGCGTGATTATTCCAGTAGCTACTTAAAAATCCACCATTTTGCACCGAAATTTCCACTAAGTCACATTCTCCCATACTTGGCTATTTTTCACTCATTCTTCGGTCTTTCTTCTCCCTTTGGCTATTCTTTTGCTTGTTTTTCACTGATTTTTTGCCTAATTAGATGCAATGACGGACTGTCATCAAATGTCACACCACTCTCTACCTTTTCATGTCACACATCAAGAGAAAAACAATAGAACATTTCAATGATAGAAGTGCATTTAATGCTCATGTTCCCCATAGGCTTTGGCAAAACCAATGCAATACATGTCAGCCAGCGCATAGACAATCATTCCTGAGGGTCAATCGCGATTGCTAAAAGTTTATCCCGGCATCTAGAATATCCGACGAGTCTTGGGGGCAACTACTTCATGTCGGGCAAATGCCCAATATGATAAGGCCCACTTATTCTACCCGCTCCATTGAGCTCAAGGTATAAATGCCTTCACAAAAAGTTTTCAGGTACACAATCTCTAATCTCCACTCTCATGAAGATTATCTTGAACCCTAAACTGACTTGGACGTTGGAGTGCTAATCATGTCGGTACCCCCTTTGATCCATCGTACGGGAGATTAAAAAAGTCATTTCAAAATCAACATCTTTGATTCAAAAGGCACCACAATTGCAATTTCCAATCTAAGACTTTGCAACACAAACTCCCTTAAAAAACTTCGCTCCGTCATAATTTCCGCAATTCTCTTATTTTTTATTCCGCACGGAACAAGTTTAATAGAAGGAAACAAAAAATGATATTTTGAGTAATCCAACGTTAAATTCTGGAGTTTTTGACCCACATGCCACAAGCCTGAAAAAAAATACATAGAATGCCACACATTGAAAATAAATGTCCAGAATGCCGTTTTTTTGTCCTTTAGTGGCATTTTTTAAATATTTTTCAGCCACCCCAGTCCCAGATGGCGGACGTGTCAGACCCTTAGTTTGGGTTCGCCATCTGGGATGGCGCCCCTATTTTTTTTTTTTTTTTACGTTTTAATTTTTTGAAAAAAAAAAAATTGTGTTTTTAATAGTTTAATTATTTAAATATTAAATAATAATATTATATTCAATATTTTTTTAATAGTTTAGTAAGCAATTTCTTTAATGTTTTATTAATTAATGAAATTATTTTTAATAAAAATATATTTTTTCCAATTTTTTCTGTAAATATTTAATCAAGTATTTAATTTAAGACATTTAATTAAATTTTATTTAATAAAATTGAATATTAAATATTTTTAAATGACAAATTAGGAAAAAAAACAATATCTTATATAGAATTATAAATTACAATAGGATTATGCCACAAGAAAAAAAACTAGTTTTTCTCTTCATCGGAATCTTCTTTGAGAAAATGTCTGCCGGTTCCACATCTTGCAAGAATACGAATTCTGTAACCACTACCTACATTTTCCGTTGGGTTAGGTGGAAGAACGGTAGAAGTTGTGGGCAGATTAGTAGAGGTAGGAAGAACGGGTGTTTGGTTTGGGAAAATTTGAAATGGCTCGAAATTCTCAAAAAATTCATTTGGAGGAATGTCGTTAAATGCTTGTGAGATTTGGGTGGGGTTTGGGGCTATAGTTTCAATGGTTGCGACATAATAGTCGGACACATCGAGAAATGAAGATGGTTGGTTTGTCTTTGAGAAATCGAAGTTTGGATGTGGAATTGGTGTGTGGTGTCGTGGTGGTCGGTGAAGTTGTTGTTGTTGGGTTTGATAGGTGTAGTTTGGTTGCTGTTGCGGAGTTTGGTAGGTGTAATGGGTTGGGGTAGGTTGAGTTTGTGTTGGGCAGTTTTGTGGTTGGTATGATGTATGTTGGGTTTGAGATTGGTACGGATGAGTATGTTGATATTGTTGTTCGAATTGGCTGGATGTGGATGTGTGCTGGTATTGGAAATTCGACCGTGGTTTATTTGGCACCTGCGGTGTGGGATAACATTGACGGGGGTCAATTAAGAATTGTTCCATTGACGCGTATTGAAATGGGAGAGTATGAAACCAATTCAAATATTCTTGAGTTGGCTTCATTTCTCCTTGAAACGGTACCCTAGTCAAGCATAACCGTTGTCTGTTTGCCCAAAGTCTACGTTCAGCTTTATTTAAATCGGTGTAGGCGTACTGCCTTGACTCTTGCATGGTCATCTTATGTTGCTCTTGGAGACATTTTAGACGGTTGGATATTTCTTAATGATACCCAAACTGCAATTTAACCCTATCAGACTGATGCATCTCAACAATCCATAAACATAAGATAAGGGTGGTAGCATTCCAAATCAGATGATCGTCATTTTGTAATGGTGGTAATTAAAGATATGACCTCCATATGAACTGTAAATCAATGAATAATAAGTATTAGTTCGAGCAAAATATATATTGGAATATATAAAAAGAAATAATGGTGATAAAATTACGTTGTCTGGTAACATGCGATCTATGTTGAAACGGTAACCGGTGAGGTAATAGCGAGGGTTGCGAGAGCAATTTTTCTTCTTCTTGGAATCTGTAACCCATCTAATAAATAAAAGAAAAAAAATTAGCATATTTAAAATTTTTTAATAATAGAGATAGAAGAATAAATAGAAACTTACAATGATGCGTACGAGTATCTTGGTGTGTTAGAACTTAGTGGTGCCAAAAATGGCATCTTTGAAAATCCCCACGCTTGTAAAAGAATAACACACCCCCCATTCCATCAACAGTAACATCACCTGTTTTGCACATTTCTCTATATAGATATGCCAATGTAGCTGATCCCCAACTATAAGTACCATATTTTTCCAAGTCATTAATAAATGGAATCCACATAGGATGAACATGTTTGACACCTTTGTCGGGAAACAACACGAGCACACTGCATAATAATATATAATGCCTTACATATAAAGTAAGTTCCTCGTGTGTTGAATTTTCAAAAATAAATTTTTTATTAAATATAATATTATTAATTAATAAAATATTAAAGAAATAAATGATTATTAAACTATTAAATTTCTTTTATTGAATATAATATTACTATTTAATATTTAAATAATTAAATTATAAAAAAAACAATTAAAATATTTTTTTTTTATTTTTAAAAAATTAAAACGTAAAAATAAAAATAGAAACCCCATTCCAGATGGCAGACCCATACTAAGGATCTGACACGTCCGTCATCTGAGACTGAAGTGGCTAAAAAATATTTAAAAAATGCCACTTAAAGACAAAAGAAAATGATGAGTATTTAATTTTAATGTGTGCATTCTAGGTATTTTTTTTTCAGTTTTGTGGCATGTGGGTCAAAACCTCTAAATTCTGAGAGGAAAAATCTAAGGTTACAGCCGAAACCAGCATGATTTGGGCTCTGGTCGTGTCGCGCATCCACCCTCAATTAGAGGTGTGCAAAAATATGGTTAACCAAACCATATTACTAAACTGAATTGCATTGCACCATAAAAAATCTGAACCATTTAAATGGTTAATGAACTTAACCATTTAACCATTTAAGTAAAACAATTCTAATTCTGTTTAAAACCGGTTCATAACCAGTTTTAATTTATAAATTGTTTTAATTATATAAAATAAGTTTTTCATAAAAAACAAAAACTATGGAGAGTGAAAAAAACTTGGAAATTTTCAAAAAAAATTTTTTCCCAAATTAAAATTAAATTTTTTTTAATTCTAATTTTTTTTTCTGAAAAAAAATTAAAAATAATTTTTGGTAAAAAAATTTCGCAAAACTTAATTTTTTTTTTTGAAAATATTTTTTTTCAAAAAAATTTATTCTAAAAAAATAAGTTTTAAAATAATTTTTTCCCAAAATTTAAATTTTGTTTCCGGAAAATTTTAATTTCTTTTCTTAAAAATTTAAAACAAAATTTTTTTTATTCCGAAAGTTTTTTCTTTAAAAAATTAAAAAAAAATTTATTCAGGCAATTTATTTTTTGAAAAACAAAAAAAAAAATTTATTCGAAAATAATTTTTTTTTATTCTGGAATTTATTTTTTTTGAAAAAAAAATTAAATCTTTTTTTTATTCTGAATTTTATTTTTTGAAAAATAAATTTAAAATTTGTGTTTTTTTTTCTGGAATTTATTTTTTTGAAAAAAAAAAAAAATTTTCCAAAAAATTAAAAAAATAAAAAAAAAATTATCCAGAATTTTTTTTTCAAAAATAAAATTAATGTAGCAATAGGAAAAAAATTTACAATTATGAATATTAAAATTATACAATCTTTTATAAAGAAAAGAAAAGGTTACTAGGAACAAATTATAAATGACCAAGTAAAAAGACACTTGCTAATGTCTTTGAAAGTTGGACACACTTAAAATCTTAATAGTTCTTACATTCAGAAACTAAAAAATTATTTTCATTTTTTTTACATATATAAACAATATTATAAAGGTGTTTATAGATTATTTGGATAGAAGTACTATCATTTCAAAACTGTCACTTTTAGCTAATAGCAAGTAGACAAGATTGAATTAATACATATTAGCTCCTTCCCAACCACCCTGTAAAGGTTCCGAATTTATTTTCTTAATTTTTTTTAGAAAAATAAAAAATTATTTTTTTTTTAATAAATTTTTTAAAAAAATTTATTACACTCAAACCCTCTTCCATCTTCATCTTCCTCCTCAATCACCGCAAACCTTCCATGGCCATAGCCTCGTCAACACTTACCAATAGTAACTTCATCACTCGCTCAAAATCTCCAATGCCACCCAACATCAGACTCAAACCCTCTTCATCTTCCTCCCCATTCAAAAACATCACCTTTCCCAAAAACAACAAAAAACCACCCAACCCACCACCACCCATTGACCACTCCCACCTCTCACAACTCCTCTCCAAACCCAATTCCGATTGGGTCATCTTACTCAACCACCAACTCCATTCCAAAAAATTACACCTCACACCCCTATCACTCTCAACCATCTTCCAAAATATTCAAAACCCATTACACTCCATCAAATTCTACACATGGGTTTCCTCCATCAACCCTTCATTGGCAAACACCTCTTCCATTCACCGCATTTTAGGTAACACCTTACACAGAAACGGCCCTGTCATTCTTTCTGCTGAGTTTCTTAACGATGTTCACAAATCAGGTTTTAGGGTCACTGAAGATTTGTTATGTGTTTTGATGGGTAGTTGGGGGAAACTTGGTTTAGCTAGATATTGTGTTGATGTTTTTGGTCAAATTTCGTTTTTGGGTATTGCTCCAACTACTAGGTTGTATAATTCTCTTATTGATGCGTTGGTTAAATCAAATTCTATTGATTTGGCTTATCATAAGTTCCAACAGATGGTTGGTGATCATTGTTTTCCTGATAGGATTACTTACAATATTCTTATTCACGGTGTTTGTAAGATCGGTGTTGTTGATGAGGCGCTTCGTTTGATTCGACAAATGAAGGATAAGGGACTTTTTCCGAATGTTTTTACTTACACTATATTGATTGATGGGTTTTGTAATGCTAAGAGGGTTGATGAAGCTTTTGGGGTTTTGGATAAGATGAAGGAGAGTAATGTTTGTTTAAATGAAGCTACTGTTAGGACATTGGTTCACGGGGTTTTCCGTTGCGTTGATCCGAGTAAGGCGTTTGTGTTGTTGTCTGAGTTTTTAGATAGGGAGGAGCGCGGTAGTTTCGGTAAGTTAGCTTGTGATACGGTATTGTATTGCCTTGCGAATAACTCTATGGCAAAAGAAATGGCTGTGTTTATTAGAAAAGCATTTGCTAGAGGTTATGTTCCCGACAGTTCTGTTTTCAATGTTATAATGGCTTGTTTGGTTAAGGGAGTTGAATCGAGAGAAGCGTGCGAGATATTTGAATTTTTCAGGAAGCAAGGTGTCAAGCCGGGTATTGGTACTTATCTTATACTTGTTGAAGCTTTGTACAAGGATGAACGGAGAGAGGAAGGGGATCGAATATCCGATCAAATGATTAACGATGGGTTGATTTCGAATGTCGTTTCATATAACATGTTGATTAATTGCTTCTGCAAAGCAAACATGATAGACAAAGCATCCGAGGTTTTCAGCGAGATGAAGCTTAGAGGCTTCACTCCTAACCTTGTTACTTTCAATATCCTTATTAATTGCCATTGCAAAGATGGATCAATAGTTAAGGCACGAGAGTTGCTAGAGATGGTTTTAGAAAACGGACTTACACCCGATATCTTCACTTTTAGTTCTATTATTGACGGACTCTGTCGAAGAAAGAGGACCGAGGAAGCTTTTGAATGTTTTAATGAGATGATTGAATGGGGCACCAATCCAAATGCTGTTATTTACAATATCTTGATTCGGTCTTTATGTAGCGTTGGCGATGTTGCAAGATCAACGAAACTTTTAAGAAGAATGCAAGAGGACGGAATAAGCCCTGATACATATTCCTATAACTCTTTGATTCAAATTTTCTGTAGGACAAATAGGGTTGAGAAAGCTAAAAAGCTTTTCGTTTCAATGTCGAAATCTGGCTTGAATCCTGACAGTTACACGTATAGTGCTTTTATAGAGGCACTGTCTGTGTCTGGGAGATTAGAAGAAGCCAAGAAAATGTTTTACTCGATGGAGCAAAATGGTTGCTCTCCTGATTCATATGTATGTAACTTGATTGTTAAGGCATTGGTTCGGCAAGATTGTGTTGAAGAGGCTCAAAAGATCGTAGAAAGATGCAGACAGAAAGGAATATCTTTGAATTGTATTCCTGATTCATAGACTGGTTTTTGGATGATGCTACATTTTTGACAGTTTTGCAGAGAAGATATTGATAGAGGATACATGATACAGGTACGTTAGATTATAAAGCTCTGTTGACATGGAGGATTTGTGATATGGTAGGATGCATAAGTTAGTTTTGCACTTGTATGTACTTAATAACTCATTGGGTTCTAATTGAATTTTGGAGATCTTTGTTAGAAACTTTAAATGTTAGTAAGAGTTTATATTATGTATACCAATATTTATTTTTTAACTTGATTAAAGTCATGACAACTGACAAAGATAATATTTTTTCTTATTATTGATAGAGCAGCATGAGCTCTTAAATAGAATACAATGTATTTAGAAAAGGAAAATCCTAATAAATACTCATCATTGCCCTCAGTCAATTCTATAATTAAGGGCCAATAATTTCTATAAATACATACACAGCTAATCAAATCCTTTAATCCTATTTAAATATAAAATATACAGCTAATTAATACATGTACAGTTGGTTCTGACACTCCCCCTCAAGTTGGAGAGTGGATGTTACCCATTCCCAACTTGCCGATAATAGATTGAAATGTAGAACCACTTAATCCTTTTGTAAGAACATCTGCCAGCTGATTTCCAGTTGATACAAATGGTATACATATTGTCCCACTATCCAATTTTTCCTTGATGAAATGTCTGTCTACTTCGACATGCTTCGTTCTATCATGTTGCACTGGATTATGTGCAATGTTTATTGCTGACTTGTTGTCACAATATAGTTTCATGGGTCCATTCCATTCAATCTTTAGGTCATGTAGAATTATTTTCAGCCATAGGAGTTCACAAATACCTAAAGCCATAGCCCGAAATTCTGCTTCTGCACTTGACCTCGCAACAACGTTTTGTTTTTTGCTCCTCCAACTCACCAAGTTTCCTCCAAGAAAAGTACAATATCCGGATGTGGATCTTCTGTCATCTACTGATCCAGCATAATCAGCATCTGTATAGGCTTCCAAAGTAATTCCTTGACCCTTTGTAAATAGAATTCCTTTTCCAGGAGTGCCCTTCAAGTATTGCAAAATTCGGTAAACAGCTCTAAGATGATTTTCTTTGGGATTATGCATGAATTGACTCACCACTCCCACTGCATAAGCTATGTCTGGCCTAGTGTGAGATAAATAGATTAACTTCCCAACCAACTTTTGATAGGATTCTCTGTCCACAGTTGCATCTTCAACAAATTCACTAAGTCTATGATTTTGTTCAATTGGAGTTTCTACTGGTTTGCATCCCAATTTACCAGTTTCAGATAATAAATCCAGCACATACTTCTGTTGAGAGATGAAAATACCATGAC
Organism: Lathyrus tuberosus; assembly: GCA_022829125.1. Taxonomy (NCBI): domain Eukaryota; kingdom Viridiplantae; phylum Streptophyta; class Magnoliopsida; order Fabales; family Fabaceae; genus Lathyrus; species Lathyrus tuberosus. The sequence goes on from JALAZF010000212.1 coordinate 8,291,303, forward strand.
GAGAGTGTGCCACTTCAAGGCCCAAAAAATATTTTAATCTTCCCAACTCTTTTACTTCAAACTCTTTTAGCAAACACACTTTTAGGCTATCCATTTCTGCTTGATGATTTCCTGTTACAATTATATCATCCACATAAACAATTAGTGCAGTAACTCCCCCTAAGGCTGAATGCTTAGTAAACAAAGTGTGATCTCCCTGACTTTGTTTATATCCCATATCTTTCATCACAGTGGTAAACCTACCAAACCAGGCCCTAGGGGACTGTTTCAGTCCATAAAGGGCCTTCCTTAACTTACAAACTTTGCCTTTCTCAAAGTTAAACCCAGGTGGGACCTCCATGTAAATATCCTCTTCAAGGTTGCCATGTAGGAAAGCATTCTTGACATCGAATTGCTGCAAATTCCATCCATAGTTAGCTGCTAGAGATAACAAAATTCTGACAGTGCTCATTTTTGCGACGGGAGAGAAAGTCTCGTGATAGTCAATCCCATATGTTTGTGTGTACCCCTTAGCCACTAGTCTTGCTTTATACCTTTCTAGTGTTCCATCGGACTTGTATTTAAGGGTGAATACCCATTTACAGCCAACAAGTTTTTTGTCATTAGGAAGCTCTACTAATTTCCAAGTTCCATTTTTCTCTAGTGCATCCATTTCGACTTTCATAGCTTCTCTCCACTCTTTGCTATCTAGTGCTTCGGTAACAGTTTTTGGGATAGTGGTAGTGTTTAAATGAGCAAGAAAACTTCTATGATTGTTGGACAAATTATCATAGGATATAAAGTGAGACAATGGATACCTTGGCCTTTTTGTACATGCTCTAACATCCTTCCTTATTGCAATTGGAAGATCTCTAGCATCCATGGATATATTCTGCTCCTCTAAATCAGTCCCATCAACTTCAGTTTCAGGGGGCACAATTTGCTCCTCTAAAACAGTCTCATCAATTACAGTTTCAGGAATTGGGTCAGATTCTGGGACTTGTACAGGTTGGATATTAGGTGCTGCCCTTCTTGTGTAAACTTGTAGTGGACGAGTAGCATTACGAGTAGCATTAGGAGTCTTGGGCATAAAAGAAAGGTCTTTGAACAAATCATCCTTATCTTCGATGTATTCCTTCTCCCCCTGAAGATAAGGTTTGGAAAAAAAAGATTCGGTTTCGACAAAAGTGACATCAATAGACACAAAATTCTTTTTTGTTGTAGGTTGATAACACTTGTAACCTTTTTGGGTAGGGGAGTAACCAAGAAATATGCATTTAATAGCTCGAGGATCAAGTTTTCCTCGATGTGGAGAATGAACATGGACAAATGACACACACCCAAAGATCCTAGGAACTAGGTTGTTTGAAGTTTTGAAATTTGGGTAGAATTTAGAGAGGAGCTGAATGGGGCTGTTATTCTTAAGAATTTGAGAGGGTAAGCGGTTAATCAAGTAGGCTGCAGTAAGAGCAGCCTCCCCCCAATATTGTTTTGGAACATTTGTGTGAAATAAAGATGCTCGGGTAACATTGAGAATATGCCCAATTTTTCTTTCAGCCACCCCATTTTGTTGTGGGGTGTGGACACATGATGATTCATGAATAATACCATGTTCAGTGAAAAAAGAAGACAATGTTTGATTAAAATAATCTTTGGCATTATCAGAACGAAAACGTTTGATGGTAGTCTCAAATTGGGTTTTTATCATTTGAAAAAACAATTTAAATATTTGAGTGACTTCACTTTTTTGTTTTAAGAGATACATCCATGATACTCTAGTACAATCATCAATAAAAATGACAAACCAACGGGCCCCAGATATATTTGGGATATTGGATGGCCCCCAAACATCACTATGGATTAAGGAAAAAGGAGTAGACATTCTTTTATTATTATTAGGAAAGCTAACACGTTTGTGTTTAGCAAGTTCACAATCATCACAATGAAAATTTTCTAAGTTTATACCTTGAAACAATGTGGGAAACATATTTTTTAGAGTGCTAAATGAAGGATGACCCAACCGGAAGTGACGCAACCAAATTTCTTTATTGAGGGAAGGAACAGATTCTGACAACAAAGACAGTGGAAGTTGACTCTTAATGCTACTTGTCTCACGCGCTTCCATAAGAAGGTAGAGCCCATTGTCCTCTCTAGCAAGTCCAATCATCTTCCCCGTTTCCTGATCCTGAAATTTGCACAGTGTAGGAGTGAATGTTACTAAGCATTGTAAATCTGTTGTAAGTTTGTGAATAGATAATAGTTTGGCAGATAATTTGGGCACATGCAAGACATCTCTCAACATTAAATTTTGACTTAGTGGAATATCTCCTTTTCCTGCAACAGTAATAAAAGTGCCATCTGCAGTGACAATCTTTTTATTACTTGGACACGGTGTGTAAGAGATAAACTCAGTAGAGGAATGGGTCATGTGATTCGTAGCCCCAGAATCAACAATCCATGTCCCTTTTTCTGTAGATTGTATAACACTAAAAGCATAGGGATGAGAACTACCTGATAATGCCATGGTAGAACTACCTGTGTTTGTGGGTTTGACTAAAGAGTCTAGTAGTTCCCTTAGTTTTGTAATTTCTTCTGGATTGAAGTTAGCAGTAGGTTTGGAATGACTTTCCTCGACAACACTTGATTGGACCAAGTGGGCATGTGCTGGTCCTCCTCGTTGAATGCCTTTGGTGTTCGAATTTCGATTCTGATTTGGCGGTTTTCCATGAAGTTTCCAGCATCTGTCTTCGGTGTGCCTTGGCTTCTTGCAGAAGGTACACCATAGAGAATCCTTGTTATCCCCCCGTTCAATCTCCATTTTGGGAGCTCCTCCAGTTTGACCGTTCTTCCATTGGTCAATGTTCTTCTCTCGACTTTGTGCTACTAAGGCTGAACTTTCAGTTGATTGAGGCTCCATCATCACTCCTCTTCGCGATTCTTCTGTTCGAAAGGCAGCCATGGTTTCATTTAGTGAGGGTAACTCTTTTCCGAGTACTTGAATCCTTATTGGATCAAACTCGTTGTTCAGACCTGTTAAGAACTTATAGATTCTATCCTTCTCCTTATAATTTTTTAGTAAGGTAGCATCTGCTGTGCATTTTGCTTCAAAATGTTCATAGTGATCCAACTCCAACCATAGATTTTGTAGAGTTTGGGCATACTCACTAATGGACCGATCTCCTTGCTTGGTAGTCGCGATCTTCATCTTAATTTCGTAAATTTGTGCAGCATCACCAACCTTGGAATAGTTTTCTTTACAGCTGTTCCACACCTCTTTAGCAGTCTTCATGAATATGCACGCATCACTAATCTCAGGCACCATGGAATTCCATAGCCATGACATTACAACAGCATCTTCTTCATCCCATGCAGCAAACTTCTTGTCTGTAGCTTCTGGAGTATCCTTTCCAGTAAGATGATTCAATTTGCCCTTCCCTTTTAAAAAGGTTTGGACAAAATGAGACCATTTGAGGTAGTTTTTACCATTGAGACGAAGGCTAGGTTGAACATTTTGCAGCTCAACGGAGCCAGTGTTTGGGGCAGGGGTATTAACTGGTTCAGACATTCTGAGTTTTGTTGGGGAAAACGGCAATATAGACCGTAAAATAAAAACGGCAATGCAGGCCGCACAGCGGAAACAATGGCAATGCAGGCCACAATTTTAAACAGGCTCCTATGGATTTTGGAGCTCTGATGCCATGACAAAGATAATATTTTTTCTTATTATTGATAGAGCAGCATGAGCTCTTAAATAGAATACAATGTATTTAGAAAAGGAAAATCCTAATAAATACTCATCATTGCCCTCAGTCAATTCTATAATTAAGGGCCAATAATTTCTATAAATACATACACAGCTAATCAAATCCTTTAATCCTATTTAAATATAAAATATACAGCTAATTAATACATGTACAGTTGGTTCTGACAACAACAATCAATTTAATATCTGTATGTTACCGCCACAGTATCCTGCTATCCCCCACTTTTGCAGTCGGCCGCACCGTGCCGCTATTTGGAAATGACTACTTGGTTATTAAAGGGAGGTATTAGCTACATCTAAGAGTCTATGCCAATATTTTATTATGAGTGTAGGGAGATTGTAGTGAGTGATATGATATAAAGGTGTTGGCTATAAGAGAAATTCTAATTTCCCAAAGAGCGTTTCGAAGAAATCGTGCAGCCAAGTTCTATGTCATATCTAGGAGTGATCTGATAAACTTTTACCAAAAGCTTATGGCAGCACATGGAAAAGGATCTGAGACGAGGTGTTCGTACCTTCGCGATGATGACGTTAATGGCGACTCGTTAGGTACTCCGTTTCTCTCTTCTCTTATTGGAAATTTGTCTTGGCACATCTTTCAAATTTTGTCATTAAATCATGTTTTTAATTCATTTTTTTGTGATGTTGAGGTGCAGATTTGGATTTGCATCATTTTCCCTCCTAAGGTCTTCCGGTTGTTGGAAAAACCACTGCACGAGTTCCACGGTCATGGAGGTGAAGTTTTGGATCTCTCTTGGTCAAAACAGAATGTGAGTGAATGTCACGATTTCAGTTATTTAGCGAGCTAATAATGCATTATGTTATTTTTGAAACCATTTTGAAATTGATTCGGTTCTCTCCTTTTTACGCAGTATCTGCTGTCATCTTCAGTTGATAAAACTGTCCGTCTATGGCAAGTTGGACACGACTGCTGCTTGAAAGTTTTCTCACACAGTAATTACGGTATGCCTTGGCACCTTTTACTGTTTCTATCATGTATCAAGTTTGCAGCGTCAACTTCTAGTTTTGGTATCACTTGGATTTTCCTCACAAATTGTATCTTCTTATGATAATGTTTTACAGTGACATGCATACAATTCAATCCTGTGGATGATAATTATTTCATTAGCGGATCAATAGATGGAAAAGTGCGCATATGGGGAATTCCATGATGTTTATTTCTCAGGTCTTTTTGGATAAACAGGTTAATTGAGCGTTACATGTTGATTCATCGATTGCAGCCACATGTTGATTTTGGACTAAAACTGCTTGGAGCTGATGCAATGTCTATCCCGGGTCTTTACTGGATTGTTCAGGTAGTATATACTATAGCACTTCCATTAATACCATGCTTGTAACACTACAAAAAAAACTGTGATATAGTGATCGATTTAGCAACTGATTTAAAGATTGAAATAGTCAAATCAGTCTCTAACATCAGCAGTTAGTGGCCGATTTATTTGGCAAAATCATTTAACAACTGATTTAAAGACCGGTTTGGAAAACCAATCAGTCGTTAAAGACACTGATACATCTCGGTCGCTAAATTGTTTGCTGAATATCAAAAAAAATTTAGTGTAAAATTTTAGCATTTATATCTTCTCTTGCCTCTTCATTTCAGGAAATTATAAAAGATCAAGTTGCAAAAATGTATTTGTGGCCTGAAGCATTAGAGGTGCAAAATTAGATTGATTATTTAACTTTATTGTATAATTTGTCAGGGCAATGAAAAAGCCAGTTGGAATCCTTCATGTGAAGGTTGTGAAAGCATTGAAGCTTAGAAAGAAACATATAATGGGAGCATCAGATCCTTATGTGAAACTTAAACTTGAAGATGATAAACTTGGTTCAAAGAAAACAACTGTGCAATACAAGAACTTGAATCCAGAATGGAATGAAGAATTTAAAGTGGTGATTAAAGATCCAGAATCTCAAGCCTTAATGCTTACTGTTTTTGACTGGGAAAAGGTAAGTAGTATATGAAGATGCTAATCAAGCAACTAATATTTCACTGCATAATAGTTTCTTGTAACATATTTTCAAGCATGTTACTTCAATTTCTTATGGTTAATTAGGTTGGGAAGCATGAGAAGATGGGTATGAATAGAATTCCCTTGAAAGATCTTACACCAAATGAACCAAGTGAACTTACTTTAAAATTACTCAAGACAATTGAACCTAATGATCCTGAAAATGAGAAGTCACGAGGAGAGCTCGTTGTGGAGGTTACGTACAATCCTTTTAAAGAAGATGAGTTATCTATGAATGCAGAAGACACAAATGCAATAGAAAAGGCTCCTGAAGGAACACCTGCTACTGGTGGTTTGCTTGTGATTACCATTCATGAAGCTGAAGATCTTGAAGGAAAACACCATACAAATCCGTTTGCGCGACTCTTATTTAAAGGAGAGGAAAGAAAAACCAAGGTATTATATTATAAGATGTTCAAGTATACAGAATATTCATCAACAATCAAACTCTTGTACTATATTATACACTGAATCGTGATGTTTACCTTTTGCAGCCGGAAGTAAGGAAGCTCCTGCAGCAAAGTCCAACAGCAACAGTCACAGAAGAACCAGAGAAATCATTTGATATGCTTGTTTAGATTCTAATTTGTAGCTGATGATTGTAAAATCAGTTTTGAAAAGAGCTTCAAATGTTTGAACATTCTATTTTTTAGTGTATAGTTTTTTTTTTTCATTTTTTGTGTAGCTAGTGATTGATGATTGTAAAATCCTCATTTCTTAAGATTTTGCTGTAAATAGAAACAGGAAAATATTAATTATAATGATTATGGATTTCATAGCTTCTTTAGCAAGTTTGGTTGAGTGTATGGGATTCAAACTAAGAAGTTTCTGTTTAGAAATCTATTCGTTATTGAAAGCTTAATTTGAGAAGCTTTGTAGCTTAATTTTGTAAGGTGAGTGTTCAGTATGAATGGAAAAAGAATCTGGAGGTTTTATGAATTAGCTAGATCTTAGCTATGAATTAGCTACAAAAATGCTGTGTTTAAACTAGCTAGAGATTAGCTTGGAATTAGCTAGAAAGTAGCTGCAAATTAGCTACAATTTCTAGATTCAAATATGATATAAATATAAAAAAAAATTAAAATTGAAACTATTGTCACGTGACATACATATCAGCAATTTTTGCCACGTTGGCATTGCCACATGTAAGCCACGTCATCAAAAAATTTCCACATGGCGTGCCACATCATCCTCCGTTAGTGGAAACTAACGGGAGGGACTACAGTTACAAACGGAAAACTTTAGGAGGACCAAACCTTGAAAAAAATTTTTATAGGGACCAAACTTGAATGTTGGGTTATTTTCAAGGACCTAATACTTATTTAACCCTAAAATATATATATATATATATATATATATATATATATATATATATATATATATATATATATATATATATATATATATATATATATATATATATATATATATATATATATATATAATATATATTATATATATATATATATATATATATATTATATATTATATATATATATAATATATAATATATATATAAATATTATATATATATATATATATATATATATATATATATATATATATATATATATATATTATATATATATATTATATTATATATATATTATATATATATATATATTATATATATATATATATATAATATATAATATATAATATATATAATATATATATAATATATATAATATATATATATATATATATAATATATATTATATATATATATATATATAATATATATATAATATAATATATATATAATATATATATATATATATATATAAAATAGAATTTTTACAAGATTTTTATGCCCTAGCTAGTACTTAAGGAAATTATTTTTCTAAAGAATTAGGTGAAAGATTATTTACTAAATTACCAGGACCTTTAGGTCAAGAAATTCATGAAAACTGGAAAAAACTGGAAGTTAATAATGAATTTGATAACATTGGAATAAGAATACAATACATTATTTCTGAATTAAAAAAGAAGTGTACTTATATCCAAATTCAAAAAGAATTAAAACAGAAGAATGTAGGTTTTTGTAAACAAATTTATACTCCTCAACAATATGGAAAACATCCTCAAGATAAAATCCAAAGGAGACAGCCTAAGTTCAGGAAAAATTACACTAAGAAAAATTATTTAAGAAAATCTAACGATAGAAAACCTTATTTAAACAAGGAAAAACATGTTAGAAAGTACAATCCTAACAAAACTTATAAAAATACAATTACTTGTTTTGCATGTAGCAAACCAGAACATTTATCCTCAGTTTGCCCAAATAAACAAAACCTGTTTACAAGAGAATCAAACCTAATTTCTACAATTAAAGAGGATATACTAGAAATAACCTCAGACATTTCAGACAACTCTGAAATTTGGAGTATTTGCTCTCAAGAAGGAATAGAGAATGAAGAAATTGAAACTCCCCTGGAAGAAGAAAATAATAATAATTATATTCTTTTGGAAAAACTGAAAAAATTTACTTTTAATTAAATGGAACCAAAAAACGTTGTACCAGATTGTAACCATAATTGGAATTACAAGGCTGTAAGTGATAATATTAAATGCTTCAAGTGTATTTGGTTTTCCTCCTTTGATAAAAAATGGAAATGCCAAATTTGTTTAAAACAAATCTGCTCAAATTGTATTAAAAAACATTTCAATATAGAAAAAGAAGCCCGACAAACATTACTCTCCTTCATCTTATCCAAAACCCCAAAAGCTTCATCAACCCTCTTAGCATTACAAAATCCATCAATCAATATAGTGTAAGTAAAAACATTCGGAAAAAGTCCCTTATCCTTCATTTGTCGAATCAAACGAAGCGCCTCATCAACAACACCGATCTTACAAACACCGTGAATAAGAATATTGTAAGTAATCCTATTAGGAAAACAATGATCACCAACCATCTGTTGGAACTTATGATAAGCCAAATCAAACCAACGCATCAATAAGAGAATTATACAACCTAGTAGTTGGAGCAATACCCAAAAACGAAATTTGACCAAAAACATCAACACAATATCTAGCTAAACCAAGTTTCCCCCAACTACCCATCAAAACACATAACAAATCTTCAGTGACCCTAAAACCTGATTTGTGAACATCGTTAAGAAACTCAGCAGAAAGAATGACAGGGCCGTTTCTGTGTAAGGTGTTACCTAAAATGCGGTGAATGAAAGAGGTGTTTGCCAATGAAGGGTTGATGGAGGAAACCCATGTGTAGAATTTGATGGAGTGTAATGGGTTTTGAATATTTTGGAAGATGGTTGAGAGTGATAGGGGTGTGAGGTGTAATTTTTTGGAATGGAGTTGGTGGTTGAGTAAGATGACCCAATCGGAATTGGGTTTGGAGAGGAGTTGTGAGAGGTGGGAGTGGTCAATGGGTGGTGGTGGGTTGGGTGGTTTTTTGTTGTTTTTGGGAAATGTGATGTTTTTGAATGGGGAGGAAGATGAAGAGGGTTTGAGTGTGATGTTGGGTGGCATTGGAGATTTTGAGCGAGGGATGAAGTTACGATTGGTAAGTGTTGACGAGGCTATGGCCATGGAAGGTTTGCGATGATTGAGGGTGGATGCGCGACACGACCAGAGCCCAAATCATGCTGGTTTCGGCTGTAACCTTAGATTTTTCCTCTCAGAATTTAGAGGTTTTCATTATTATGTATATCCCTTCCTATAATCTTGTCTATTTGTTTTATATTGCCAAATCAATGAAATAGAAAGAGCACCCAATATATCCCCCCACTCAGTGGTATCAGAGCAATACAAGATTCAAAAAGACATACAAGATATTAAAAAGCAAGCTAGTAGTTCTAGTTCTAGTAATTATGATAGGTTACAAGGAGTAGATTTACCAATTATAACCACAGAAGGAAAAGACATATACGACTTTACCTCTGAAGGTATATTACAACTAGAGATTTGTTTAATACATTATACAACTCAAATAGAAACAAGTATTATGAAAAACATTGAAAAAGAAACTGATGTATCCCGAAAGGAAATGGGAACAGATCTATACAATGTTACAAAAAGTTTAATATGGATAAAATAAAGATACTCCGAAAAGAGATCGAAGATCTAGAGCAAGATAAAACTAAGCAGGACTTTCTAAAATTAATTAATCATGAAAAGCTAGAATTTTTGAACGATCAGTTAGAAATAATAAAGAAACGACTAGAGATTACTAATATTTTACTAGAAAATGAATTGGACAAGAAATTTATTCAAGATATAATAGGAAGACCGCCTAAACCCGATAAAGAAAAACAGAAATCTATTATTGATAAGTTATTAGAAAACAAAGATCAGGTGTCACCCACAATTTTAGGATTATACGGAAGTGAGATTAAAGAATTAAATCCTGAAATAGAAATAGATAGTAGCTCAAGTAATGAAGAGGGTTCTAGAGAAGCAAATATGAAAGTAAATGTTGATCAGTATCTAGAAATGGAGAATGACAGCGATTATGAAAATGAATTAATAGATAAGTTAAAAACTTTAGAGTAGGCAAAGATGATAAAAACATTCGTGTAGACATTAAACCAAATACTAAAGATCCAAGTACACCAGTAGTAGTAAATCCAGGACAAGCCTCAAGTTCAGCGAGTAATACGTCCGATAATCAGTGGAGAGTAAATGAGGAAGAACAAGAAGCCCCAACAAGGAAATATATTGATAGAAGACAATACTATAATATAAGAAAACCAAATAATTATATCCCTATGAAATATGTACCATATGACAAAGACCCTCAAGCGTTAAACCCAACTGGAATTTACCTAGATCTAGATTGCGTTGAAGATAGAGAAAAAATGCTTATTATGTGGATAAAAGAAAATGGAGCAGTAATAAATAAAGAAGGAATGACTAAAGAACAAGGTATAGAATTCTTAAGAAGAACCATGCGAGGAAGTGTAGACCGATACATTGAAAGTCTAGGAGCTAATTACGAGATGTTAAAGAATGAATCAGCAACTTTAGTATTATTTCTCAGTAATCTTGAAAAACTAATTAGAGGAGAATTTTTAGGATACTATCAAGATACCACTCAGCTATGGCAAATAGATAGGGAAAGAGCAATAAGAGGTATGATGAATATAAGCATTTGTAATATGTGCTATTTTGACCAATATACTTGTGAATACACCGACTAGTTTTATAAAGCTAGATTTAAAGATTAGTCACCAGAATATGAATTCTATAGTAAAATGTATTATGAAAAGTTACCAGAACCATTCAGGACTAGATTAATAAATGACTATACAGAGCAAATGAAGCAACAAAATGTAGAAAAGACTACCCTAGGAGCAAAAACGTGGTTTGCCAATAAAAAGATAACTGATTATTGCATAGAAGCTAGAAACCAAAACAAAATCTATAAATATCAGAAACGACAACTATGTTGTACAAAGAATAATGAAGTAGGACAATACGGATGTTATAATAAACCCTATAAGAAAAGAAAGAAATGGAAGTTTAAGAAAACTAATTATAAATATAATAGTAAAAATCGATATTTTAGAAAGAGAAGGTTTGATAGAATTAGGAAAAGTTATAATAGCTATAACAAGGATGGAAATAGCGTAAATAAACCCAATACCTACTCAAGAAAACCGAAGACATGCACTTGTTTTATTTGCAAACAAGAAGGGCATTATGCCAATCAATGTCCAAAAAGGAACCAGCAGAATATAAAAATTTTAGATGAAATCTACCACTACGGTTTTGAACCTATAGAATCCGATATTGAATCAGACGATAGTCTATATAGTGTTAGTATTAACTCCGAAGATAAAAGTGATGATGAATAAAACAGAAGAAGACATTAGTGAAGAGACAATAGAATTCTCTGATATATGAGAATATGAGAAATTAGAAGAAATAAAACAGTTAGATTTAGATATAGTACCAACAAGAACCTTAATAGAAAAATATGGAAAGTATATAGGACAGACAGTTCGAGTACAAAAAATCCATGAATCAAGTGTAGAAATAGGAGTGGCAAAAAAGAAAGGAAGAATTCCATTACTAACCAAGGAAATTATAAACTTAACATTAAAAACTATGGATGAGAATAAAAAGAAGAAAATGAAAGTACTTTATTTAATTAAAGTCCAAGTTATGATAAAAGGATATTTTCAGGAAAAATTAGATTCACCAATAGCAATGTATCTAATTGATGAAAAGGATTAAGCATAACATACAAGATGCTCTATTTGGAGCGGTAATGGGAAATCTATATTTTGGAAAAAATAATATTCGAATATGAGCCTAATTTTAGTATTTCGATCAATGATAGAAATTTAGATAAAGCCCTAGTCTTATATCATAAATTGGAAAATTTTGAGATGCCTCAAGGAAGTCATTGTTATTCAATAACTTACAGGACAATCTTTGGTATTAGTCCAAGTCGTCATACAATGAAATTTAAATCAGAAAAAATGAAGTTTAAGGAGATCTTTGATGGATTAATAGAATGGATACCCCAAGAAGGGTTAAACCTGATCAGTTAACCTATATAGAGGAAATAAGAACCGAGGAATTACCTAATGATATAGATAGATCCGGAGAAATAATAGGAGATAAAAACCTGACAATAATTCGAAAAACAAAATCTGAAAGAAGAAGTTATAGACCAAGAAATTTAGAGGTTGGTAGAAAAAGCTTTAGATCTAACCGAGAAAAAAGGAAGAGGTAGTACTCAGTATTTTATTAATGTAGGAATCAAACTAGGACGAAACCCTATTAAATGTTTAATAGATATAGGAGCCGGAACTAGTCATATAACAATTGATTTAATACAAGGTATTGGAGTACCTATAAAATAATTAGAAAATAAATATTATTATCTAGATTACAATAATAACAAACACCATATAACCCATAAGGCCGAAATTATTATATTAGTAAAAGAATTTGAAATCCCTATAAATATAGAAGTAGAAGATAGCGTGAGTACATAATTTCTACTAGGAATGGATTTTTTAGGTAGTTTTGAATATTATACGATAAAAGATACATATATAGAATTATGTTATAATGGAAAGACAATCGAAATTAGTAGAGTGTAAAAAGATCACTAAGAGACAAAATTATATTATAATCCAAGTAATATACGAAAGGAAAATATATCATGCTTTAATTGATTCAGGATCAGGTTTTAGTCTTACAAGTCATCGAATTGGTAATATAAAACAAATAGACAAGATATAGGAAGGGATATACATAATAATGAAACAATATTTAATCAAGGATATGAAAATTTTTGGATTATTATTGGAAATTTAAAAGTAAGATTTGATAAAATATATTACTATCATAAGATAGTGTATGATTTCTTATTAGGACAAGATTTTATAAATAAAAATGTACCATTTATATTAGATACAATGAAAGTATACTTTACAAGCCCATGTGGAACTCAATTCTCAGAAAAACTATTAGAACAACCCTATCGACATACTTATATGCGCAACCAGCGTGGTGAAATACTACCGATTTATTTAAATCAAAATCAAGAAAAATTTTATATTAAACAAAAAATTTTGGACTTATTAGAACAATGTTATTCGGATGACCCACAAGCTTTCTCTAGGAGAAAACAATATTACGCTACTATTGAATTATTAACGGAAAAGCCTATATGTGAAAAACCTATGTTATATACTAAAGAAGATGAAAAGGACTATGAAAATATTATACAAAAGCATTTAAAATATAATTTAATTCGAAATACGAAGAGTAGTTATAATTCTGCAAGTTTTTTACAAGAGCATCCGCATCTTAGTTTTAAACAGTGATGGGTTGAACAGTAACCACATCCTGGGCATTTATTACTTCTAAATTGTTCTTTTCTGGTTATTATTCTTTCTAAGGCTTCTATAAGATCTTTTGTTCGTTCTTGGATAAAATCAAAGTCTAGATGTAAATAAGTTATCATATTTATAATTTCATCATAACTATCAAAGGTTCTATAATAATTAGTATAATTTTCTATCTCGTAGTCTTCATTTATTTCATTATATAAATTATCAATCTCCTCTTGATTTAATAAATTCGCTTGGTCCATCATATCTTCAAATTCAGTTTGGGTTAGTGAACTCATTTTAAAAATATTTCTTACTCTCTGATTCAGTTATTAATATTTCGTATACAGAGGTTTCTTACCTATGATAACGATAAACAGTAAATTGAGAAGGTTAATGGGCCTTACCACGCTTCTTGAGCGATTAATTGAGCTTGCCGTCCTTCAACACCTCAACAACGCCTACCCGGCTTCAATGGTGGATAAGTGGACCTCGGGCTCCGATCGTTCTTAAAGCATAGAAAAATGCTCAGCCTTCTGAGTTATTTACTGAATCCTTATCTTAGCTATGTAAACATGAAGAAATATTAAGACTAAACTCAGATTTCAGAAACTTAAAATTTTATTAGAACATGATGGTTCTGTACATATGAGGGGGTTTTATTCTGAGAGCTCGTGATTACAAATGATACCTCGACGAGCTTTTATAGGCACACAAAAGTAAACTTAACTATGGTTACAACATTATTTAACTATAGTTACATTATTGCTTGGTTCTAGTATGATCTATATCACATCCTTATCTCTTCTTTTACTTTTTCTTGGTCGGCCAAAGTTCTTGTCGGCTCTATCTCTTTACTATTCTTTATCAATTTTCTTTGCAATAATGACATCTGTGGTCCCCGCTACTTTTTACTATCCGACAAAATTATTGATGTGTCTCCAACTGTCCTTGGAAACTATTGCGTTCAATCTTCTGGATGAATATCTGCAAAGTCCTTAGAATTCCAGGTTGTTGATCTTTATCCTTTTTACAAATGACGATCGCTCTATCAATCATAGAATAGCTCCAAAATTTGCCTTGATCATAGGTCTGCCTCATCATCATAAGGACTACGTGGAAACCTAAAGCTCTTCTTCTAGTAATCCATGCTTTATCAACCGTTGGTTTTCTTCCTTGTTGACCACATGCTGAGACTGTATTGATTCGTCATTCATGGTTTCAATCTTGACAAAATAAACTGCATCGCCTTCTTCATCAGGACTGGCTGTGTATATTTTTACAAATATGGTTTTCTGAGGTTTTACTCCCTTGATATACCCTTGAATGCCATTTATGATCGATTCCGGGAAGGATTTCAACTTGGATAAATCGTTACTTGGATCAATGTAAATATAATCAATAAATCCAAATCTTAAGAGATCATTAAGAAGATTAACATCTTCCCAATCATCTAAGATTATCAGGATCCTTGGATATATTCCCTTGTATTCAATGATATGACTTTCAATTTCCCTTGGATTTCCTTTATACATAAAATCAACCATATTTTGATAAATCGCAATGAATTTATCAACTGGTTCCTTGGCGGGGAAATTAATCAACTTGTCTTTAAACGTAGAATTTATAAATCTTAATTTTTTAGGAGGATCTTTTTCTCTTCCCAAAAAATTAGATGAACTTGGTCTTTCTCTTGGTGAATCTGGATACGATCTAATTTCAAGAGTTTGGAAAATCTTTTGTTTAATAGATTCCATATATTTAGAAAAACCTTCAAGCTTACTGTCAATTATAGCCATATGACTATCAATTTCAGCAGCCATATCGAAAAATTGCTTTTCGATTTCTTAAAGCTTAGATTTAATAACCTTGGATTTATCCTCTTGGAGTTGATAATAGTCATCCATTGGGTCTTGACAAATGATCTGCAAAACAATTATCAGTTCCTTTTATATAAATAATTATAAACGTAAACGGACTTATCCTCACCTGCCATCGAATTCTTCTTCTATTAACAATGTTGTCTTTAATCTTGTTTTCGAGGAAAGCCTTAACTTGTGTATTATCTGTCTTAATAATGAATTCCTTTTTTGCTAACCATATTTTAAAAGATTCAATGGCTCTAATTACTGCTAAAACTTCTTTTTCGTTTATATCATAGTTTAATTCAGCGTTTCTAAACGTTCCTGATGTATATCTAAGGATTAAATTATCCTCTTGTCGTCGTAATACTGCACCCCAAAACTTATCCGAGGCATCTGTCTCAATATATAAATTATATTCTTCTCTTGGCAGATGAAGTTTTTCTAAATGTTTTACCTTTTCTTTTATAGTTCTTACCCAATTAGTATCTTCTTCATTCCATTCAAATTTTGTATCTTTTCGGATCTTGACTTGCAATCTACTCTTTAATTTAGCACAATCTTTAATAAATTGTGAAGCATAATTAATATGTCCTAAAAAGGATTGAACTTGTTTAATATTATCTAGTTTATCCGGAAATTCTAAAATCTTTTCAAATATATGAGGTTGTAATTCTATGATACCTTTATCAATTATTAGTCCTAGATAACTAATTTTTTCCTTAGCTAATTCGGCTTTCTTTTTGCTTAATACTAAGCCATTCTCGTATGCTCTTGTAACAAATATAAATAAGTGTTTATTATGGTCACTAATATTTTGGCTAAATATCAATATAGATAATTATAAAAGAATAACAATCTCTATAGATTTTATCCAATCTTTCTTGGAATATTCCTGGACTTGTCTTTAATCCCATGGGTAATACATTCCATTCGTATCTCCCTTGGGGTGTACTAAAAGCTGTACAATTTTTACTATCTTCTTTTAATAATATCTGATAGAATCCTGATTTTAGATCGAATTTTGAAAATATTTTTCCATCCTTAATCTTTTCATAAATCATGTCTTTTCTTGGTAATGGATAGGGGTAATCTTTTACAATCTTATTTAAGGGTTTATAATTTATTACCATTCTTGGTTCTCCTCTTTTTATTTCATTATGATTTCTTACTAAAAAACTTGCAGAATTATAACTACTCTTCGTATTTCGAATTAAATTATATTTTAAATGCTTTTGTATAATATTTTCATAGTCCTTTTCATCTTCTTTAGTATATAACATAGGTTTTTCACATATAGGCTTTTCCGTTAATAATTCAATAGTAGCGTAATATTGTTTTCTCCTAGAGAAAGCTTGTGGGCCATCCGAATAACATTGTTCTAATAAATCCAAAAATTTTTGTTTAATATAAAAAATTTCTTGATTTTGATTTAAATAAATCGGTAGTATTTCACCACGCTGGTTGCGCGTATAAGTATGTTGATAGGTGTTGTTCTAATAGTTTTTCTGAGAATTGAGTTCCACATGGGCTTGTAAAGTATACTTTCATTGTATCTAATATAAATGGTACATTTCTATTTATAAAATCTTGTCCTAATAAGAAATCATACACTATCTTAGGATAGTAATATATTTTAGCAAATCTTACTTTTAAATTTCCAATAATAATCCAAAAAATTTCATATCCTTGATTAAATATTGTTTCATTATTATGTATATCCCTTCCTATAATTTTGTCTATTTGTTTTATATTACCAAATCGATGACTTGTAAGACTAAAACCTGATCCTGAATCAATTAAAGCATGATATATTTTCCTTTCGTATATTACTTGGATTATAATAGAATTTTGTCTCGAATTTTGTCTCTTAGTGATCTTTTTACACTCTACTAATTTCGATTGTCTTTCCATTATAACATAATTCTATATATGTATCTTGTAACGCCCCAGTTTTGTTAGATTTATTTAATAGAGTAGATTTAATTGGTTTTGGTTTTATATTATTTTATTATTGACTTTTATTTGGCAATATATTATTTTTCATTGTTGTTGATGTTTTATCGCATTTAGAGAGCGTTGCGAGATATTTGAGTTGAGGGGTATTTTGGTCATTTGGGTAGTTAGATATTATAAATAGAAATAGAGAGAGAGAAATAGAAAGAAAAGAGAAAGAAGAGAAAGAAAAGGAAAAGAAGAGAAAAGAGAGGAAGGAAAAAGGGAGAAGAGGAAAAAGAGGAAAATCGGGAAAAGCTCCGTTTCGAGTGCGAATAATCGGGTAAGGGTGAGAAGTTTCAATTATATCTTGCTTGTGTATGTATATGTGTTGTTTGTTGTGATTGTTTTGGTTGTTTTCTCGACTTTTTCTTATCGATTAAAATTAGGAGCGATTGATAGAAATCGATGTTTTCACGGATGAATTGATGAAATACATGCCTAAATGTGTTCTAACATGTATTTTTGGGTCATTGGGTGTAATACTATCATGTGGGTGGAAGATTTGGATCATTTTCGGGTCCCAAACCCATTTTGGAGAAATTCTGGTTCGTCCAGATTCGCCAGGCGAGTTGGTGGCGAATCCGTTTCGCCAGGTATTCGCCAGGCGAATTTGCCTGGGACAGCAAAAACAGTATTTTCGTATTTTGGCCATAACTTTTGAACCATAAGTCCGTTTTGGTCCCCGTTCGAAGCGCTAGAAAGCTTATGAAATATTCTTTCTAATAAAATTAGGTTGGAGGGCAGTAGATGATTTATTTAGGTATTGGCTTTGGAAAAGTGTTGGGTTGTCGGGTTTTTATCGCGTATAATGTGTGCGATTGATGTGTTATCATGTTATATGCTTTTGATATGTAACGTATAGCTTGTGTGCGGTTATATGACGTGAGTATATGTGATGAGATGTTGTGATAAGGTGTTGTGATGCGATGTTGTGATAATGTTGTTGTTGTGCGGTAAATACATTGTTTTTGTGAAATTCAATGTATGTTGTGTGGTGACCTTTATGGTTTGAAATGCATTGTTTGAATTGTTTTGCAATGCATGAATGTGATGATGTTGAAGCATGTGACAAGTTGTTGTAATTGTTGTGGTTGTTGAATTGTGGCCTAAGGGCAAGAATATGCAATGTGTAGTATTTAATTATATATGCTTGATTATGATTGCATTGGTTATATGTGGAAAATCATGATTTAGTTGATTATGTGCGAGTGTGTCGTCGGGTCCATTGGGGTAGAACGATTATATGTCGTTCCTGGTGTGGTACTCACTAGGGTAGAATGACTATGTTGTCGTTCCTAGTGATGTACAATTGAGTTGTCGTGTCCACTGGGGTAGAATGGCTATGTTGTCGTTCCTAGTGGGATACTCATTGGGGTAGAATGACTATGTTGTCATTCCTAATGAGGTGTGCACTGGGATAGAATGACGTTGATGTCGTTCCTGGTGTGGTACTCACTAGGGTAGAATGACTATGTTGTCGTTCCTAGTGATGTACAATTGAGTTGTCGTGTCCACTGGGGTAGAATGGCTATGTTGTCGTTCCTAGTGGGATACTCATTGGGGTAGAATGACTATGTTGTCATTCCTAATGAGGTGTGCACTGGGGTAGAATGACGTTGATGTCGTTCCTGGTGTGGTACTCACTAGGGTAGAATGACTATGTTGTCGTTCCTAGTGATGTACAATTGAGTTGTCGTGTCCACTGGGGTAGAATGACTATGTTGTCGTTCCTAGTGGGATATTCATTGGGGTAGAATGACGATGTTGTCATTCCTAATGAGAGGTGCACTAGGGTAGAATGACTATGTTGTCGTTCCTAGTGAGGTATGTATTGAGGTAGAATGACTATGCTGTCATTCCCAGTTATGTGATGCGTGGTATTGTCGGGTCTTGATTGGATTGGTGAATTATGCATGATGTATATGTTGATGTGGAATGAGTAGAATTGTGCAGGTGTGCATGGATGGATAAACATATGATATGTGATGTGGTGGTGTGTTTTCATAGGTCATAACTGTGGTGTGCATTATGTGCGAAATGTGATTATATTGGTATAATTGTTATATGCCATGTGGTTGGATTATTAGGAATATGTTATGTATTGGTGGCATGCTATATGTATTAGTATGTGATGTATGTGGTGAGAAATATTATATATGTGAATTTATTTGTGTTGTGGCATATTATTATGCAATCTTGTTATAGTTGTTATTTCTCACCCTTCTGCTGTTTTATAATGCTCTATGAGGCATTGCAGATTAGAGTTGTTGGAGGTCTTTTTGTGAAGATTAGTCCTTCGTTCTGTTATCGGTCTTGGTGTCTGCTCTGATACGTAGCACGGGAGTCGGGGAAACGATTATGTTATTTATGTATATAATTGTTGAATATATTTGGTATTACCTTTATATGAAAAAGTTTCCCAATTGAGGGTAATCTATTTTATGCTATGTATCAAATTTATGAGCAGGGATGATGTTTTGTTTATTTAAATGTGACATCCTTGTTTCTGTCGGAAAAATAAATTTTTAGTTACTCTGATTTTATTTATGTATTATTTATTCGCGATGGGAATTGGGGTGTTACAATAGTGGTATCAGAGCAGGTCGGTCCGTCCGGCCAAGTTGTTGAGTCAGTTGGTGTGACAGTTGAATACTGTCGATGTTGTTGGTTGTCCCTTAGTATGTGATATGTGTGTGGAGCACTGTCGGTACTTTCTGGTTTCCTAATCTTTTGCCTTCGGGTGTTAGAATGAGATAAGTGGGGGAGGAGCTGGTACTTCTCCAAGTTGCTTCAGGTGGAGCGTTGGCTCAGTGTGTTGTGAATTGCAAGATTGTAAGTGCTCTTTGGACAGTGTGGTTTCTGGTTCTGGAGGGAATGCGGAGGTAAGGTTTATGTCAACTAAGGATTTGTGCCTTAGGTAGTTTTGTGCACAGGATGCAAGAAATGCTATTATAGTTTGGTAAAGACGGTTTATGCCCCATCATGATTGTCAACTGTCTATTGGCAAATTGAGGAACTGATCACCCTTAATCTCTTGTTGATAGTAGACGGAAATTATGTTGGATGGGATAGATGTGTCTTTCCGGCCTTGATAGTGCGTGTGATTAATTGTTTGGAATTTGAAAATGTGTTGGTTTGGAAAAGTTGGATTTTGAGGTGTGGAAACCATGGAAATGCAGCAGAAATTCTGGTTCTGGTGTGATTCGCCAGGCGAATTGGGGATTCGCCAGGCGGATTAGGTTTCGCCAATAGTTCGCCAGGCGAGGTGCTGGCGAAGGGGGATTCGCCAGGCGAAATCGTAAGTCGCCAGGCGAAAACGGAAAGACAGAAATGTGTTAGCTACTGGAAGTTTGGGTTTTCAGAAAAATTTGGTTTCGCCGCTTGTTCGCCAGGCGAAGAGGTATTCGCCAGGCGAAATCTTGACTCGCCAGGCGAATCTGGCTGTTTTCCAATAATTGACTTTCCTTCAAAAATTCATATCTTTTGACTCGGGTGTCCGATTTAAGCGTTCTTTATATCGATATGAAGCTATGAAAGTGTTCTATGCTGAGGAAAGTGAAATTATTGTTTGAGACGGATTGGAGGTTTTGGTTTGTTGGTCCAGTGGGAAGTCATTGAGAGAGACCGATTGGGTATCGTTAATGGTGGTTCTCAGAGAATAGAGTGTGAACTCAAATTTGGCGAAGGTGAAGATTTGAGGTTTGGATCTGCTAAGTAAGTAGAAAAACTCGTAGGCAATGAAACCAAGGTGTTTGTTATATTTGTGATAATAGTGTTCTGGAAATTGGCAGGAAGTCACAGTGATGGACCGTCAGTTGTGCATGGTTTTCGGATGTGTTTTTGAATGGAACATTAAGGCATTGTCTTAGAGAGCTCCAGCTTTGTTAGTAACAAAAAGGGAATGATGATTGAATGGAATAACAAGTATGATGCGTATGATGGTATCGGTATTGAGACTATGGAAAGCAAAACTTAGAGTTCTGGGGAGGTTTGGAGTTTTTGGAATTTTAGAGCATTAATGGAAATTTTGAGAAAACCTTAAGTGTGGATGTAGTATTTGGGAGTTCCTTTGGGATGGTTGTTGCTACATGTTGGAATTTATGGAATTTGGACTGTCAAGTGAAGAAATTGTGTATGGATTACGGACAGTTTTATAAGGTAACGATTGAGGATAAGTGTCCACTTTCATGAAAAGATAACTGGAATGATTTGGTTGAGTTTGAGTAGAATCACAATTGTTTGGAATGTTTGATAAGAATGGTGAATTGTATGAGTTGAGGCTTCGATCGATTTTATGTGACTGGTTATGTTTATTATCATCGGAATAGGCTGTTAACTACTCGGTTAAGCTTGTGGGTGAGTAGCCAGTTACCCAGTGCAAGGTTTTGAAAAAGCTTTAAGAATTATATCTTTTGGAATTTGGTTGGACATTACAACGTGCAGTGATGTTGTTCGGTGATAGTAATGCGTCCGTAATGTTTGTGGAGTATATGAATCGTATCTTCCATATTTATTTGGATAAGTTCGTAATGGTTTTGATTGAGGATATTCGGATCTGTTGTAAACTCAGAGGAAGAACAGGTAGAGTGTTTGAGAATTGGATTACAAGTGTTGAAAAGAGACGAAGTTCTATGCTAAGTTCGTACTTCTGTTATCTCAGTTGACTTGCAAAGGGTGAGTCGTTTGTTTTGGACGTTCGTTGTGAGTAAGTTTTGGTGAACGGATGTAGAAGTTGTCTATGGCTCCAGTTTTGATATTGTGCGATCCTGATAAATCGGTTATGAGGTATTGAGACATGTCTCTGATAAGTTTAGTCTGTGTGTTAATGCAAGAGGGTAAAGTCGTGGCTTATGCTTTATGACAATTGAGGATTTATAAAAGGATCTATACTCTTTTGGGTTTGGATTTGGTCGCGATTGTATTGTGTTGGAATATTTGGAGGTATTATCTTTATGGTTCTAGGCTCGAAGTGTTTGGTGATCACAAGGATATGGAGTACTAGTTTGGTCTGAAGGAATAGAGGGTGAGACAGCGAGGATGGTTAAAATCCATGACGAGTTATGAATTTAGCTCAGATTATCCTATTGGTAAAGTTAATGTCGTGCGTGATGAGTTAAGTTGGAAGTTTTTATACATGGTAGTTTTGATGGTTGCAAGTAATCAGAGTGCACAGCGGAAGCGTGAGGTGGCACATTTTGTATTTACGTGTGGGACTTGTAAGAGTTCATAGGTTGAACATTGAGAACATGTAGGAATGGTGAGACTATTGGACGTTTCAGAATGGAAGTGTTAGGTGGAAGGTTTGAATATTATTCATGGGCTACTATGTAAATGGATGTTTTAATTGTATGTTCGATTGGGAATCGTAGCATTGTTGTAGTATGGTTGTGTGACAAGGATGTTGGTGTTCTGGTTTTGTTGATGTTGTTGAGACCTTGTGGTGTCGCGGAACTTTATGTTCTTGTTTGTGTTGATTGCCTCATTTCCATGGTGATGGTTCGAGTGTGTGTAGCTAATTCATGTGTGGGGAATTAGGGGAGTGTTACCTATGGTAGGGTAACGATCTTGTTGTATTTCGGTTCTAGAGTGAACCTGTGTGTTGATATCTTGGCTTTTCTTTGAGTCGTGAGTTTGTTGTCAAGTGCATTGTATGGGCTTTGCATCTTGTTGTTGTAGTTGTCGTCGTGGTCGTGTCGTTGTGGTAGTTAGCAAGGTGGTTTGCCAGTTGTGTTATTAGTGGTGTGCCTTTTGTTGGCATGTTGGTTTTTAGTCGGATGCGAGAGTCGTATCCGGAGTTGTTCGTATCGGTTAGATTTTCGAGGACGAAAATGTATAAGTGGGGGAGAATTGTAACGCCCCAGTTTTGTTAGATTTATTTAATAGAGTAGATTTAATTGGTTTTGGTTTTATATTATTTTATTATTGACTTTTATTTGGCAATATATTATTTTTCATTGTTGTTGATGTTTTATCGCATTTAGAGAGCGTTGCGAGATATTTGAGTTGAGGGGTATTTTGGTCATTTGGGTAGTTAGATATTATAAATAGAAATAGAGAGAGAGAAATAGAAAGAAAAGAGAAAGAAGAGAAAGAAAAGGAAAAGAAGAGAAAAGAGAGGAAGGAAAAAGGGAGAAGAGGAAAAAGAGGAAAATCGGGAAAAGCTCCGTTTCGAGCGCGAATAATCGGGTAAGGGTGAGAAGTTTCAATTATATCTTGCTTGTGTATGTATATGTGTTGTTTGTTGTGATTGTTTTGGTTGTTTTCTCGACTTTTTCTTCTCGATTAAAATTAGGAGCGATTGATAGAAATCGATGTTTTCACGGATGAATTGATGAAATACATGCCTAAATGTGTTCTAACATGTATTTTTGGGTCATTGGGTGTAATACTATCATGTGGGTGGAAGATTTGGATCATTTTCGGGTCCCAAACCCATTTTGGAGAAATTCTGGTTCGTCCAGATTCGCCAGGCGAGTTGGTGGCGAATCCGTTTCGCCAGGTATTCGCCAGGCGAATTTGCCTGGGACAGCAAAAACAGTATTTTCGTATTTTGGCCATAACTTTTGAACCATAAGTCCGTTTTGGTCCCCGTTCGAAGCGTTAGAAAGCTTATGAAATATTCTTTCTAATAAAATTGGGTTGGAGGGCAGTAGATGATTTATTTAGGTATTGGTTTTGTAAAAGTGTTGGGTTGTCGGGTTTTTATCGCGTATAATGTGTACGATTGATGTGTTATCATGTTATATGCTTTTGATATGTAACGTATAGCTTGTGTGCGGTTATATGACATGAGTATATGTGATGAGATGTTGTGATAAGGTGTTGTGATGCGATGTTGTGATAATGTTGTTGTTGTGCGGTAAATACATTGTTTTTGTGAAATTCAATGTATGTTGTGTGGTGACCTTTATGGTTTGAAATGCATTGTTTGAATTGTTTTGCAATGCATGAATGTGATGATGTTGAAGCATGTGACAAGTTGTTGTAATTGTTGTGGTTGTTGAATTGTGGCCTAAGGGCAAGAATATGCAATGTGTAGTATTTAATTATATATGCTTGATTATGATTGCATTGGTTATATGTGGAAAACCATGATTTAGTTGATTATGTGCGAGTGTGTCGTCGGGTCCATTGGGGTAGAACGATTATATGTCGTTCCTGGTGTGGTACTCACTAGGGTATAATGACTATGTTGTCGTTCCTAGTGATGTACAATTGAGTTGTCGTGTCCACTGGGGTAGAATGGCTATGTTGTCGTTCCTAGTGGGATACTCATTGGGGTAGAATGATTATGTTGTCATTCCTAATGAGGTGTGCACTGGGGTAGAATAACGTTGATGTCGTTCCTGGTGTGGTACTCACTAGGGTAGAATGACTATGTTGTCGTTCCTAGTGATGTACAATTGAGTTGTCGTGTCCACTGGGCTAGAATGACTATGTTGTCGTTCCTAGTGGGATACTCATTGGGGTAGAATGACTATGTTGTCATTCCTAATGAGGTGTGCACTGGGGTAGAATGACGTTGATGTCGTTCATGGTGTGGTACTCACTAGGGTAGAATGACTATGTTGTCGTTCCTAGTGATGTACAATTGAGTTGTCGTGTCCACTGGGATAGAATGACTATGTTGTCGTTCCTAGTGGGATATTCATTGGGGTAGAATGACGATGTTGTCATTCCTAATGAGAGGTGCACTAGGGTAGAATGACTATGTTGTCATTCCTAGTGAGGTATGTATTGAGGTAGAATGACTATGCTGTCATTCCCAGTTATGTGATGCGTGGTATTGTCGGGTCTTGATTGGATTGGTGAATTATGCATGATGTATATGTTGATGTGGAATGAGTAGAATTGTGCAGGTGTGCATGGATGGATAAACATATGATATGTGATGTGGTGGTGTGTTTTCATAGGTCATAACTGTGGTGTGCATTATGTGCGAAATGTGATTATATTGGTATAATTGTTATATGCCATGTGGTTGGATTGTTAGGAATATGTTATGTATTGGTGGCATGCTATATGTGTTAGTATGTGATGTATGTGGTGAGAAATATTATATATGTGAATTTATTTGTGTTGTGGCATATTATTATGCAATCTTGTTATAGTTGTTATTTCTCACCCTTCTGCTGTTTTATAATGCTCTATGAGGCATTGCAGATTAGAGTTGCTGGAGGTCTTTTTGTGAAGATTAGTCCTCCGTTCTGTTATCGGTCTTGGTGTCTGCTCTGATACGTAGCACGGGAGTCGGGGAAACGATTATGTTATTTATGTATATAATTGTTGAATATATTTGGTATTACCTTTATATGGAAAAGTTTCCCAATTGAGGGTAATCTATTTTATGCTATGTATCAAATTTATGAGCAGGGATGATGTTTTGTTTATTTAAATGTGACATCCTTGTTTCTGTCGGAAAAATAAATTTTTAGTTACTCTGATTTTATTTATGTATTATTTATTCGCGATGGGAATTGGGGTGTTACATATCTTTTATCGTATAATCTTCAAAACTACCTAAAAAGTCCATTCCTAGTAGAAATTATGTACTCACGCTATCTTCTACTTCTATATTTATAGGGATTTCAAATTCTTTTACTAATATAATAATTTCGGCCTTATGGGTTATATGGTGTTTGTTATTATAGTAATCTAGATAATAATATTTATTTTCTAATTCTTTTATAGGTACTCCAATACCTTGTATTAAATCAATTGTTATATGACTAGTTCCGACTCCTGTATCTATTAAACATTTAATAGGGTTTCGTCCTAGTTTGATTCCTACATTAATAAAATACTAAGTACTATCTCTTCCTTTTTTCTCGGTTAGATTAAGCTTTTTCTACCAACCTCTAAATTTCTTGGTCTATAACTTATTCTTTCAGATTTTGTTTTTCGAATTATTGCCAGGTTTTTATCTCCTATTATTTCTCCGGATCTATCTATATCATTAGGTAATTCCTCGGTTCTTATTTCCTCTATATAGGTTAACTGATCAGGTTTAACCCTTCTTGGGGGTATCCATTCTATTAATCCATCAAAGATCTCCTTAAACTTCATTTTTTCTGATTTAAATTTCATTGTATGATGACTTGGACTAATGCCAAAGATTGTCCTGTAAGTTATTGAATAACAATGACTTCCTTGAGGCATCTCAAAATTTTCCAATTTATGATATAAGACTAGGGCTTTATCTAAATTTCTATCATTGATCGAAATACTAAAATTAGGCTCATATTCGAATATTATTTTTCCAAAATATAGATTTCCCATTACCGCTCCAAATAGCGCATCTTGTATGTTATGCTTAATCTTTTCATCAATTAGATACATTGCTATTGGTGAATCTATTTTTTCCTGAAAATATCCTTTTATCATAACTTGGACTTTAATTAAATCAACTACTTTCATTTTCTTCTTTTTATTCTCATCCATAGTTTTTAATGTTGAGTTTATAATTTCCTTGGTTAGTAATGGAATTCTTCCTTTCTTTTTTGCCACTCCTATTTCTACACTTGATTCATGGATTTTTTGTACTCGAACTGTCTGTCCTATATACTTTCCATATTTTTCTATTAAGGTTCTTGTTGGTACTATATCTAAATCTAACTGTTTTATTTCTTCTAATTTCTCATATTCTCGTATATCAGAGAATTCTATTGTCTCTTCACTAATGTCTTCTTCTGTTTTATTCATCATCACTTTTATCTTCGGAGTTAATACTAACACTATATAGACTATCGTCCGATTCAATATCGGATTCTATAGGTTCAAAACCGTAGTCGTAGATTTCATCTAAAATTTTTATATTCTGCTTGTTCCTTTTTGGACATTGATTGGCATAATGCCCTTCTTGTTTGCAAATAAAACAAGTGCATGTCTTAGGTTTTCTTGAGTAGGTATTGGGTTTATTTATGCTATTTCCATCCTTGTTATAGCTATTATAACTTTTCCTAATTCTATCAAACCTTCTCTTTCTAAAATATCGATTTTTACTATTATCTTTATAATTAGTTTTCTTAAACTTCCATTTCTTTCTTTTCTTATAGGGTTTATTATAACATCCGTATTGTCCTACTTCATTATTCTTTGTACAACATAGTTGTCGTTTCTGATATTTATAGATTTTGTTTTGGTTTCTAGCTTCTATGCAATAATCGGTTATCTTTTTTTTGGCAAACCACGTTTTTGCTCCTAGGGTAGTCTTTTCTACATTTTGTTGCTTCATTTGCTCTGTATAGTCATTTATTAATCTAGTCCTGAATGGTTCTGGTAACTTTTCATAATACATTTTACTATAGAATTCATATTCTGGTGACGAATTTTTAAATCTAGCTTTATAAAACCAGTCGGTGTATTCACAAGTATATTGGTCAAAATAGCACATATTACAAATGCTTATATTCATCATACCTCTTATTGCTTTTTCCCTATCTATTTGCCATAGCTGAGTGGTATCTTGATAGTATCCTAAAAATTCTCCTCTAATTAGTTTTTCAAGATTACTGAGAAATATTACTAAAGTTGCTTATTCATTCTTTAACATCTCGTAATTAGCTCCTAGACTTTCAATGTATCGGTCTACACTTCCTCGCATGGTTCTTCTTAAGAATTCTATACCTTGTTCTTTAGTCATTCCTTCTTTATTTATTACTGCTCCATTTTCTTTTATCCATATAGTAAGCATTTTTTCTCTATCTTCAACGCAATCTAGATCTAGGTAAATTTTAGTTGGGTTTAACGCTTGAGGTTCTTTGTCATATGGTACATATTTCATAGGGATATAATTATTTGGTTTTCTTATATTATAGTATTGTCTTCTATCAATATATTTCCTTGTTGGGGCTTCTTGTTCTTCCTCATTTACTCTCCACTGATTATCGGACGTATTACTCGCTGAACTTGAGGCTTGTCCTGGATTTACTACTACTGGTGTACTTGGATCTTTAGTATTTGGTTTAATGTCTACACGAATGTTTTTATCATCTTTGCCTATCTCTAAAGTTTTTAACTTATCTATTAATTCATTTATATAATCGCTGTCATTCTCCATTTCTAGATATTGATCAACATTTACTTTCATATTTGCTTCTCTAGAACCCTCTTCATTACTTGAGCTACTATCTATTTCTATTTCAGGATTTAATTCTTTAATCTCACTTCCGTATAATCCTAAAATTGTGGGTGACATCTGATCTTTGTTTTCTAATAACTTAACAATAATAGATTTCTGTTTTTCTTTATCGGGTTTAGGCGGTCTTCCTATTATATCTTCAATAAATTTCTTGTCCAATTCATTTTCTAGTAAAATATTAGTAATCTCTAGTCGTTTCTTTATTATTTCTAATTGATCGTTCAAAAATTCTAGCTTTTCATGATTAATTAATTTTAGAAAGTCCTGCTTAGTTTTATCTTGCTCTAGATCTTCGATCTCTTTTCGGAGTATCTTTATTTTATCCATATTAAACTTTTTGTAACATTATATAGACCTGTTCCCATTTCCTTTCGGGATTCATCAGTTTCTTTTTCAATGTTTTTCATAATACTTGTTTCTATTTGAGTTTTATAATGTATTAAACAAATCTCTAGTTGTAATATACCTTCAGAGGTAAAGTCGTATATGTCTTTTCCTTCTGTAGCAATTGTGAAATCCACCCAATACACATGATGTGTCCGGAAGGATCTTTAGGTGGACCATTTCGAAGTGGGAAAAATGTCTCTGAGAAACCATATCTTGTTAGATTGATACACACTCTGTTATATGCAATTGCTATAAGATGACTCATATCAGGGAAGAGAATCCATCTTGCCTCTGGTACGAGATTGCTAACACAAGGAATAAAAGTATCGTGAATTGTATCAAAATGTTCTTTTTTCTCGTATAACAAAGTGTAGAAATCCCTATGTGACGTCAACACTTTCAAAAGTTGTTGACAAACAAGAAAGTGATTCTCCTCTCCTCTATCGAGCATTCCGGATATGTCCCGATAACCGCAATTACCATCACCCTTAACATTTACAATATGCTCAATGTGTTTGTGCATAAAAAGCGGCATTTCTTCGACAAAAATGATTTTCGATTTCGGCGGTGAAGGATGTGGTTTGCTAATGCGAGCGCCCTTGTAGACACTTTTTTGAGATTTCGGTGTTGGAGAATTCAGGAAATGTGAATCAACATGTTTGTAGTACGAAGGAGACCACTTCGTTGTATTGTCATCTTGTGTTGTTTTGACCTTTTTAGGGGCACCCTTGGTTTTAACCGGATTCGAAGAAGGTTTCAAATATGTGGTTTCCGGATAAACAATCTTCCTCAGCTGCTCTTTAATATGCAATTTCATGGTGTCATCGACTTTAGAAAATCTAGCTTGGATTATTTTCTACTTGGTAGTGATAGTTATACTTGCTTGACCATCCTTCATAACATTATCTTCATCAAACTGGAGCCTTTTCCAGTGATTGTACATTTCATCCATACGTATCAGGGCATCAAGCTTCATCTTTTTTGAAATGAGACAAGCATATGGAAGACTGTAAGTCTTCCTGAGTGTACATCCACACTTCAAACTATTTGAACCTGTCTGTTTTGCTCGCTTTGCTTCGTGAAAAATGAAATTCAATTCTGCCCGAGATACGTTTCCAACCAACTTTGAATACATAGTGTTTTCTTTGAATATGTATTGTAACACGGTAATGCTCCGACCAAAAGTTGTTTGTATTTCATTATGTTGGTTTTGGAGCATTTGGTTCACAGCGTCTCACTCTCTACAAAAATGACCCTTACTATCACCAACCATTTCTTCTGTGCCGAATATGCATATTCGACTCTATTAGTAGTTATATTGCCGAGGTGTCTAACCTGATTGGTCCAGGCAAAAACAATTTTCTCTTTCACTTGGTACAAAATAGTACTCTCAATATATTTTAATATATATATGGATATCACACACATGCACGCACGCACATAAACGCGCACACACAGTCACACACACACACACACACACACACACACACACAAGTCTTATATGGATGAATTTAATATACCATTCCATGCATCCATTATCTTTTCCAACACCACACTAGGTTTGTCCAATTTTTCGTCTTCACCCTTGATTTGTTTGGTGCCTACTGCCGGTTTGAGCCGACTTCTCACCTTTTTGTTATGTGATATCGAGAAAGTAATGTGTGGGATGTTGGAAACACCTTTGTAACTGAATTCATCAACGTGGTGTCTCGGTCGGTGGCAATTACATTCAACATGTTTTCTTGGCCCTTCAACAAAGTCTTACACATTTTCAATGCCTGTGTAACATTGACCTCTTTTTTTATTCCAAAAATGCAAATCCCACTAAAAAAGTCTTCTCCGTAGAAGTAACACAAACAATTTTCAGAAGGGAAAACCTATACTTGTTGGTCTTATACTTTGCATCAATTATGAGGACAGTGAGAAATATGTTGAACAACTTGATACTTTTGAGATGAGTCTAGAATATGTCACGAACAATGACTTTATCTTCACAAACTTTGTACCTAGAAAAATAGTGGTTATCATCCAAAAGCTTAAAAAATTGTTGCATTTCGGTTCTTGGACCTCTTATCGCTATGTTGTTTCGATAACACACATTGTATACCTGCTTGATATTTGAAACACTTTCAAGTTTTTTACATTTCAAATTTACAAGTATGTTTTTCGGCGCCAACCTAATTAAAGACATATCCGAAACGATTTTCTTCTCATCTGGTTTAAGGCGACATCTAATGGAATGATCCACTAGCTCGGTTTGCAAGGCATGATTATGTAAATCTAAAATCACATTAAATTTCCATGTATCATCCACCTTACGTCATCCGTCCAATTTAAACGGACACTCACATTTTCTCGATCCGGTGTCATCACGTTTCAACTTTCGAATTGGTGGAACATACATGTCACTTCTCTCGCATCTCATGGTTACAAATGTTTGCCTTCTATTAGAACCATTGTCGGACCTTCTGATTACAATGCCAAACCCCAATTTACTGGCCTCCATGTGAACCCATTCAAGCATATGTTCACAAACAGTAAATAGTTATTCATTTCTAATTTGTTGACCAAAATCTAACTCAACATCAACCATCTAACACCTGATTTAACATCATCCTTCACCTCATCCAGTTTGACATCATCATCTACTTCATCCGATTTTACATCATTACTTACAACAGCTTTGGGAAACATATATGGGTGCACCATATCTAATACAAATCAAAACAGAAAAACGATTAAAATTGTTTTTAGTAACAGGCAACTTTGGAGATGCATCTCCAAAATAAATAGCAGGTGAATTCAGATATGCATCTTCGGACGTATCGTTCATTTTTCAGCTCAAGAACAAGATTAATGCAAGCAATGAGGTATGAAATGAATGAACTTTACCTTAAATTGTAGCTTCTTTTACTCCCTTTGATGTGGTAAAACACAAGAATGCTTATTTGGAGTCGAAAAGTTTAATGAAAATGAATTTTTAAGGGTTTTGGGTTATGGAGGACGTATGGTGTATGAAAGACATAATCATGCAAGGTGGTCAGATATTCAATTTCCCGCTAGATATTTTTGGAGATGCATATCCGAAAATGTCACCTAATGGTTAAATGATAAACCATCTTAATGAAAGCGTTTTTTTAAATGGATTCAAGAGTCTTTTCGGAGATGCATGCGCGAATTCACACCAGAAATCTTGGCAGATGCATCTCCGAACTAAAGTTTGGCAAAAATGGGATTAGGTGCGTTCAGAGAGTTTATTTTAGATTTTATGTGTTGCTCTGATAGTGTAACACTAGGATGCGTTACCTTTCTGTTTTGTGTTCTGAGAGTTAGAACAACCTGTTTTTATTTAAATGAAGTTGTTTTGAATTATGAGACAATTAAGTTGAAACATGTTTTTGAATTCCGCCGCTTCATTCTAAAATGTTGAGAATGATGGTTTTATGAGAGAGATGTGACACCCTTTGCTGAATAAAAAATATTTATTTTACATGATTTTATTTAAATAAGAGTTTTGGGGTTTAGGGTGTTACATAATTGGTATCAGAGCAGGTCAGTTCATTTGAACTAGATTTTCTGAACTTTTTTATACCCTAGTGTGCAACATGTGTGTGAAACACTGTCAATGCTTATTTTTTTTCTAACCACTACTCAGCAGGAGTGAGTTTGAAACAAGTGGGGGAGGATCCGTTGAGGTTAGCATGATGTAAGGGTTAGAAAATCAATTGAGGGAGTATTAACCAGAGATGTTTTAATAAGAAAATTTTGAGGGATAAAATTCTTTTAAGTGGGGAAAAGAAGGGGGGGGGGGGGGGGGGATTTGGAGTTGTAACATTCCAACTTTAGTTATTTATTTTTAATTGAATTTATATTATTTTATTTTATTTATTTGAGTGAATATATGATCTTTATTTGAATTATTGGTAATTTAATTATTATTTGTGGGAATTTATTACGTGTAGTGAAAATATTAAAAATTAACTAATTAATTTGAATATTAGAGGTATTAGAGATATTTTTAGAGTTGGAAGATAATTAAATTTTTTATTAAAATTGGGGAGTAATGGGTGAATTGAATAAGAGCTAAGGGTGTGGTGCGATTTAATAAAATAATATAAAACAATAAGAATGAGGGTGTGAGGATGATTGAGTGGTGAGAGGAGAATTGAGATAATTAGGGTGAATAAATAGATAGAGTGAGGTAGAGTTTTGTATTGTATGTGCAAAACTTGGGAAAATTGACAAAAAGAAACAGAATTATGAGAAACCTTGGAGAGCAAGGAAAAATTCCAAAGAGACTATAAATTCCCATCGATCTGCAAATTTGAGGTATGAGGGAGAATTATTCATATATGGCTGGTTAAACAGAGGGATGGTGAGGGGCCCTTACCCTCATGTCTTCTCCCTTTTTACTGTAATTTGTAATTGATGTTTGGGTTAATACCCCTTTTGCCCCCTGCCATATGAGCGAAATCCCAAAAACAACCCTGTAAAAAAAAAACACAGATTTTATCCCTGTAATTTGTAGATTCTGTCGTTTTGGCCCCTGAGTAGAATCGGTCAACAAAATTGATGATGTGACACTGTGGAAATGTCACGTGGACTTTTTTTAGTGTTATATTCAATTGTTTTATCTTGTAAACACAAAAATTTGATGGAGGTAGGATTTGAACCCACCCCCTTTATTTCAAAGCCTAAGCGCCTACCACTAAGCTAGAGGTTTTATCTTATAATTTAATTGCTTTTAAACATACATATTATACATTTGCATAATTGTTTGCATTTTGATCAATTATTATTAGAATATATTGTAACTATATTATATATACTATAACTATTATTAGAATATAGTTAAATAACATATTGTAAACATTATACTATATTATACTGTAGCTAAATTCTAAATATTTACTAAATATTAATATAGTATATTATTATTTAAGAAATGTATTAGTTAAATTTAAATATTTACTAAATATTACTGTAGCTATATTATTATTTACTAAATATTTACTGTAGCTAAATTTAATTAATTATTTTACTGTAGCTAAATTCTAAATATTTACTAAATATTAATATAGTATATTATTATTTAAGAAATTTATTAGTTAAATTTAAATATTTACTAAATATTACTGTAGTTATATTATTATTTATTAAATATTTACTGTAGCTAAATTTAATTGATTATTTTACTGTAACTATTTTACTTATTATTTACTAATATTTAATTGATTAATTATTATTTACTAATATTTAACTATTTTACTAATATTACTGATTATTTAATTGATTATTATTTATTTACTAATATTTTACTATTTTATTTATTATTTACCGTTTTAACAATTTACTGTAACTATTTATTTATTTACTGTAGCTAAATTTAATTGATTATTTTACTATAGCTAAATTTAATTAATTATTTTACTGTAGCTAATTATTTATTTATTATTTACCGTTTTAACAATTTACTGTAACTATTTATTTATTTTCAGTTTTAATTGACTGTAACAATTTACCGTTTTAATTGAAAGTAAATATTAATTAATTTTTTTGTAACATTTTAACATTATTTTCAGTAAATATTATTTTTCAGTATTTAATAAAATACATACTATTACTAAATAGTTTAAATAAAATTCAGTTTTTAATGTTAAATAAGTAAATATTAATTAATATTTTTATTTTCAGTTTATTAGTAATTACTAATATTAAAACTACTATTATATTTATTTATTTCGTTTAGTTTTTTATTAAGAGTTTTTTAAAATAACAGTTTTTTTATTTTAAATAACAGTTTTTTAAAATAACAGTTTTTTTAAAATAACAGTTTTTTAAAATAACAGTTTTTTTTTTATTTTAAACTAAATTTAGTTTAGTTAAGTTTATATTAAATTTAGTTTAGTTTAGTTTGTATAATATATAATTTACACAAACTAATAACAACTGATGTATTGTTGTCTAGTGGAAAGTGATGTTTCTTGCACCCAATGAGTCATGGGTTCAATCCTTGTAGTGGGTTAAATTTTGAACTTTTGATATTTTGAACTAATAACATGCAATCAATAAAATATTAATAAAACTGTCACGCGTGTAATTAAATAAACAAAAAAATAAAAAAAAGCCAACAAAGCAGCGCCACATCATCAATTTTGTTGACCAAATCTACTCAGGGGGCAAAACGAGGGAATCTACAAATGGCAGGGATGGAATCTGTGTTTTTTTTTTACAGGGTTGTTTTTGGGATTTCGCCTATATGGCAGGGGGCAAAAGGGGTATTAACCCTTGATGTTTTGTTCATGGGCAAAGAAGGTTTGAGCAAAACCCCTTTGAGGCGATTGATTGATAATGTTTTTACTCCTGAATATGATATATATTCTCATTTATATGTTTTGATGTCTTGTTTAACCTTGTCGATAACCTTGAAGATAACCTTGCTAATGCCTTGTTGATATTATTACCATGTTTGTGTATGGCGGTTGCCAATGAGTTGTAGATCTATTCAATAAGGTAAGAGTTAAAATATTTAATTTTCAATGACTATGTTTATCGGTATGTTTTTGGGACGGTGAGAACTAAAATAGGCGAGTTTTGAAATATGTTCAATAGGGAGAAAAACACAGAAAATCGCAGGTAGACATAGAAAGATATTTATCAACTTGTTTCATGCGTAACTTGAATTTTGTAAATCTGTTTGAGGTGTCGTCAGTTGCGTTAGAAAGCTAATGCAATAATATTTCTTTTGAAGTGGGGAAATTTGGTTTAGGGGTGCTACAATAATAGTAGTTCTCTGTTTTGTATATCAGAGGAGTAGTCAAATTCAGTCTTGCGTTGGTCATCGTGTTTCATGCGTAACTTGAGTTTCATAAATCCGTTTGAGGTGTGGTCAATTGCGTTAGAAAGAGGAATTAACGATATTTAAAATTGGAAAGTTTCATAATTTTAACATAAGTCTATAATTTTTGGTTATATTTTGAAGTCAGGCATTTTGTTTTAGAGTCGTTTTGACAAGTTTAGAGTTGGAGATATTTATTATTTAGAGTTATGGCGAGAACATTGCCAAATAGCATAAATGTTATGACTTTGGAGTTTGAGGCGAGGGTTAAGGTAACCTTGCCAAAGACATAAGGTAGTATTAGAGTCAACAGTAAATAATGATGTATTGTAATGAGTTATCTGAAGGATTATGGGTCGACCTTGTTGAGTGTATGGGTTGTAGGATATTATTTCGTCCCTGTTGAACGTAAGAGTTGTAGAATATTATTGTTACCTTGTTGGTGGGCTTACACAAGTAATAATATGAGTTGTAGAATATTACTGTTACCTTGTTGGTGAGTATATTAGTTGAGTAATAATATATTTAAATTTTTGACGAGTTTAATGTCATATTTTTGTCTGTTTAGAGTCCTTTGACAAGTTTAGAGTTAGAGTTGAGGGTATATGATACACTAAAATTGAGTATGGAGCCTTTTGATATTATAGAGCTGATTTTGAGTAATATTTTTTATTTGTTTAAGGTTGCCAAGCCAAAAGGAGTTGAATTTTGAGTTGTTGAGTAGCTTAGAGTAAGGTTATTGAGTTGTTAGGGTTAAACTTGAGTAATCTGACATGTTCAGAGTTGTGTCGATGAGTAGTGAGTTAAGGCTAGAGTATGCTTGTAAAACTCTGATAAGTTATGAGTTAACTTTATAAGGCTGTGGAATGGTGTGTTTACATTGCCGATGAATAATTGTGAATATTTATATAATTATATTAATTTGAGTTGTAATTATATAACATGTTAAGTATAACATGTTGAGTTGAGTAGTTTCAGAGAGGAACTACAATGTTGGCTTTACATTGGCAAAGTTGTGGGTTCAGAGAGGAATTGTCGTTGAGTATATGTTTTGAATGATAGTCGTTGAGTATGTGTATATATAATTATATGTTGCCCTATGATTACATATATACTTTCGAGTTATAATCATATGTATATGTTGAAAAGTGTTGTTAGATAAAAACTATTGTGGCGGCCTTATTGGGCGATGATTTATGGTTCGAAGAGGAACCTATGGTGATTATTGCACATATATGTTGTTGTTGCATATCTTGAATCATGTGTGTTAGTGATAGATGTACGAACCTTGCTCCAATGTTGTGTCACTGGTTTATAAAAGGGACCAGTGACGAGTTGTTGGTTCATAAGGGGGACTAGTGACGAGTCGTTGATTCAGAAGAGGGGATCAGTGATGAGTCCTGATTCAAAAGGAGGATCAATGAAATTTATGGTTTGAAGGGGAAGCATCGTGAATGGGCAAAATCAGTAATATAACTCTGATGTCTATGATTGGTACCACATGCATTAGATTTGAGGTATTGATTGCATTGCACACATATTTGCATTGTGAGGTGATTATTGTTATTGTGAATAATTCATGTGTTGGTGAATGTTGTGTATGCTACTATCTTAACTATTTATTACACTGTTAATATTATGAACGTATTTCTCACACCTTTTGTTTGTTGGTGTGATTTGTTGGGCCAGTGGTACAGATACTCAAGTAGAGAAGCCTTAGTTGTTGTTGAGTTGGAGGACGGCGTAGTGACCTTCTTAGTGGTTTATCGATTTGAGTTTATTTTAGATTCTGCGTGTTGCTCTAATAGTGTAACACTATGATAAGTTAGCTTTCTGTTTTGTGTTCCGAGAGTTTGAACTATTTGTTTTTATTTAAATGAAATTGTTTTGAACTATGAAACAATTAAGTTGAAACATGTTTTTGAACTCCGCTGAATTTATTCTCAAATTTTGAGAATGATGGTTTTATGAGAGATATGTGACACCTTTTGCTGAATAAAAAGTATTTCGTTTACATGATTTTATTTAAATAAAAGTTTTAGGGTTTAAGGTCTTACACAACCAGCTCAAACAAGTTAAGGAATTACAACAGTAGAGTAAATAATTGTAAAGCATCGGCATTGTTCACACACATGTCGTGCATAAGGGCACAAACTAGTTCACAACCTAGGTCAAATGTACTTACCTGCTCTGATACCAACTATGTAACACCCTAATTTCCCCGACACTTTACTTGAAAAATACACGAAAAATTAATAATAAATATTTCTCTTAAGGGCGTCACATTACTCAGTATACAAGCATCAACTCTCGTCATTTAAAATGTAGCAGCATAAATCTACTTATCAATATTTGACATGCTTTCGAAAATTCATAAAATGAAACAACTTCAATTATTCATAATGTTGTAAACTCAAATAACTCTAAAAAATAAACTTCAATAACACAACCCAATTCCTAGTGTTACAATATTTATAGCGATACTTGAAATCTAAAACAACAACGGAAAAATGTAAAGGCGAAGAAGGCCACTAATGCCTCCTCCAAGGCGACCAGCCACTAAGGCTTTTAAGTCTTTACCTGTGTATCTGCATCACAAGGATTCAAGACCACACATAAAAATAATAGGGTGAAAATACGTCCATATAAGTTAATGGCACATAAACATTGAAGATAGTAAAATCGAACATGAATATTCACTCATAATATTCATCCACAATAACATCATACACAAGCAAATATCACTCACGAATCATAGACATTCACATATACAAGAATGAATGAAAGTGTACTTGTCACCTCTACTTCAATATGCATGTGGTACCAAAATTTTAGAAGTCAGAGATATGTTACTGAACTTTCCACTCGTCACTGGAACGAAGTCCAACTCGTCACTGGACTAAAGTTCTACTCATCACTAGACCGAAGTCCGACCTATCTCCACTCTACATGATGTATGCATGCAAAAAAAAAACACACAATATACATCTCTACCTACATCATAAAACTTAACAAAAAAAACACACAATATACTCGTCACTGGTTCCTCTTGAACATAAAACCCAACATAATAATTACGAATGTAAGGCCACAACAAATGGTTCCATTGAACTAAATCAATCTCAACATAACTAAACATAATCATCATAATCATATAGTTTATTAACAATACTCATCATTATAACATTCATATAACCACTCAGGGTATCATAACACTATAGCTCAACACATAGCAACCATTAATTCATGATTACATAATTATTCAATAATCAACACATAAGACTTATCGCAAGTAAAATTACTCATCATATTTTCCCCATACCAAATCCAGAGGCCTGCTACGTCCCCCGTAGCACCCCTCAGGAAAACTCCCTTTAGCACGCCTCTGGTAAAAAAATCAAAGGGATGCTACGGCCGCGTGTAGTAGCTGCTATGGCTCGTAGCAATGCCCAGAAACCACAAATTTTTTTTTGCGATTTTGTGCAATCTCTCTTATTTTCCAACCTTGCATCAGACCCCAAACCTTAATTTTTGACATCTAACAGCCCCAAAACATATCATACATCAAGGTACATGAAACATATAAAATTCATCCCTTTCTAACATAAAAAACAACATTATCTCATCAATTGACCATGTTGTTCATCAACACATACATCAATAATATTAACATCATCATCATCAATTTTCTCATGGCAATTTACCATGCAATTTCACATTAAGGGAACACATAACATGCTTTCACATCATCAAAACTGACAACATATCAATCAATTATGGAGGTTTTGCACAAACCTCGCATAATTTATAAAATCCTCATCAATGGAGTACAAGAGAGAAAAGGGGAGATATAAGGTGTAAGGATCCCCCTCTATCCTACAATACTAACCACATTTATCATTAAAAGTCCCCCTCCTTACCTCGATTATTCGATAAAGTTTTAACCTTGACAATGACCACTCTCCCTCTTGCTCTTGCTAGGGCTTGGTTCTCTCTTGTTCTCCTTTTCCTTAAATTATTTTCATAATGAGCTTTATATTCCTCTCTTCTATTTTATAAAATAATAATTATTTTATTTTATTATAAATAATTCAACTCAAACTTAACTCAAAACTTTAAATTAATACCCCAAAGTCAACTCCTCTTATTTTTTTATTATTCTAACTAATTAAATAATTAAATAAATAATAGTCATTCTTCTCACCCTCATAAAATAATCAAATGAACTAAATAATTCATAAACACACCAAACTCAAATAAAATAATATAATTAAAATAATTGGGGCGTTACAGGAAACATTGAAGATCCTTTTCGCTTTAGCTTGCCAGGGTGGATTAGATTGTTCTTTGACTAACATGGGGTTTTCTTCCAACTAGGGAGTGTTTCCACCAGATTGAGATAAGAGGATACACAACAAATATGATGGGTGTGTCATCCCCTTCTATGAGTGTTTATTCTCTCTCATAGGTTTTTGTCGTATATTTAATGACTTTACAGTTAGTGTTATCAACCACTTGATGATTGCTCCTTTGCAATTCCAATTAGTTAAGTTGGAAGTTTGTCAAGGTTTTTCAAAACCCCCTCTTTTTATATCCTTCTTTTCTTTAAGGTTTAATATATTTTTTAGTCTCATGTGTTAATCTCGGGTTCATTTTGTTCTCTTAACTTAAAAAAAATTCAATTGATCCCTAAAATTTTCAAAACGTATCATATTAGTTATTTTCGTCTAATTAGCGGTGAAAAAAAATTGATCTCTTATTAAAAAGAAGGGTTAAATAGTGTTTACCCCCTGTCATATAGGCGTGTTTTGGTTTACCCCCCCATAAGAATTTTTTTTTATTCCCCCCTCAACTTTCCCAGATTCCATTTAGAAAGACCCTGATGCACTCATGGGTTCAAGATTCTGTGACGTGGTTGTTGACCTTGCTGACTGGGCACTTTGTTGACTGCCACGTGTGATTCATAATTAGGTTAAAGTAGTTCTTCTTCTTCTTCATACGTGATAGCACCATCTTCTTCTTCTTCGTTCCTGAAAGTTGCTCTTCGTCTTCTTCTTCTTTGTTCATCTGGAAAAACCCTAAACCTAAATGGATAGAAGTCAAAGTGTTGATAGCAGCAATTCTTGTGAAAATCCAACCGGTCCTTTGTGTGGCTGTCGTCGTCCGATGAAGATGTTGGTGGCGAAGACCATACAAAACCGCAATAGGAGGTTTTGGAAGTGTCGAAACACTGGGGTGAGTGGAAATCTTCGAAACACTGTTTGTTATCGTTTTTGGATAATGCTTCATTAATGTTGTTGGTTTTTGCAGATGGGTGGTAGCTGTGAGCTTTTTATTTTGGATGATGAAATAGACAACTCCATGAATGGCTTGTCAAATAATGGTAGTTGTTGCAAAAACTGTGATGTGGTACATTTGAAGTTGGATATGACTGCAAATAAGCTTCAAAAAGCCAAGTTGAAGATAACTGTTTTGAAGAGGAAAAATTTCCAATTGAAATTGGCCATTTGGGTGTCTTTGATTGTGTTTGTAGTAGTTTACAAGGCCATGTATTTGTAGTTGCCCTGTATTGGTCTGATTTTATGCTATTGTACTGTCATTAGTATGTGCTATAGGATTTTAGTTGTTTGAATCAGTGTATGAAGATTTTTATATAATGAATTGGTTGCAGCCATGTACTAAGAAGTTTATGTAATGAATTCTTGAGTTAAATTAGTAAAGCTTCATTTTTAAAGTCATTCAGCACAATGTGTACAAATTGTTTTCTCAAAACATTGGATTTCATGTCATTCAAAATATGCCATAACAAAATGGCATTGTCAATACAAAAAGGCATTAGCCATAACAAAATAATGTTGTCATTACATAAAGGCCATAACAAAGTGGCACTGTCATAACTTAAAGGTTCCAAGATAACTAATAACTAAGTCCTAGATTGCAACCATCAAAATAGCCTTGAAACTATTTCCTCATTTTCTTCTTGGCTCTATAAGAACCACCTTCTTCTTGTGTTAAAACCCCTCCCTCTTGTTCTGGTACACAGATAGGTTGGTTAGAATTTGAACCAGATCCTATGATTGGTTTCTGAAACCACTTCAGCTTGATTCTTTCACTTGACCTCTTCTTGATTGACATGAAATCCTTCCCCTTCTTCTTAACTTTACCCTTGGCAGCAGGTGCATTTCCTTGAATCACCTCACTTTGACTTGCAGCAGGTGGTTGTGTCTGAGTTGCATCAGGTATGCTTGAAATAAGCTCATCAAAAATGTCACCAAAATAGTCACCTGGTTGATCTGCAGCACCTGCAACTGCTTCATTTTCTGGTACAGTGGGAGCATCACCTGGCTCAGGGGCAACATTTGGTTCAGGGACAACATCACTTTGCTCTGTTGCAGCATTAGATGCCTTGACCTTTTTCTGCAAAATAAGACATATACCATATCAGACAACATGACATACACATATACCAAGACATGTACCATATCAGACAACATGACATACCTTTCTTTTCAGCCCTTTTGGGTCTTGTGTTGGGCTCTTACATGTTTGAACATTGTGACCAAACTTGTCACACCTGTAGGACACACCAAGCAACCTCCTTCTAGCACCATCTTCACCACTCTCTCTAATCCTCAACTTTTTAGGCCTACCTGGTCCTTTCTTGTATTTAGGTGGTAACAGTTCCTCATCCTGAACTTCTGGCCACATTTCCTGGCCATTAATTGGACTGACAGCAAAACCATAACACATTGCATACTTCTCCCTTGAATAACACTCATTCACAAATTCCTCTGGATTTTGTTGCCTAAACCCAAGAGCTGCTATAGCATGCCTACATGGAATCCCAACCAACTCCCAGAAATTACAAGTACAAGATTTTCTAGCAATGTCTACTATGAACTCCTGAGTGTTGAAAGAATGGGTAACTTGAAATTTCTCATCCATTGCCCAAGTGGGTAGCCAATGGCCACTCAATACAACCTCATTATCAAGTCTCTTCCTAGGAATAGGCATAACTTTATGGGGCCACTTGTCTAGTTTTAGGGTAGATGTGGAGCACCTATTCATTAGATACTTTCTTATCCACTCACACATAGACAATATAGGCTTGTCCCTAGCAGCTAAGATTGTGGCATTAAAGGATTCAGCTATATTGTTCATAAGAACATCACATTTAGGGTAGAAAGAGAAAGCATGCTTACACCAACTTTTTGGACGAATTCCCATTAACCAAGCCCATGCTTTAGGATCAACTTGTTTCAGTTCAGTCATCTTTTGCAACCACCCTTGGTAGTAAGTTGATTTTGCAGCCCCCATCATCAGATCTCTAATTAAACTGCCACCACAATTTTTTTTTTTTGAAATTTGAATAAAGATGTCTTAGACATAGCCTATGTTCAATTTTTTCAAACATTTCCTCAAAAACAGCTACCAAACCCTGCATCATGAATGAAAGTCAGTAAACTAAAACATGTTACTAGGATTAAGAAAACAAAACTGACAGATAAACTTACTTTCTGTTCATCAGAGATAAAAACATATCTCTTGTCTTGTCCAATATCAGCCATTAACAACTCAAGAAACCATCTCCAGCTGTCCTTTGTTTCTGTCTCAACAACTCCAAAGGCCAAGGGAAAGTATTGATCATTAGGATCTCTTCCTACAACAATCAATAACTGACCTCCATACTTTGTTTTTAGATGACAACCATCCACTCCCACAAAAGGTCTACAACCATTAATGAACCCCTTTTTACAACCATCAAAGCAGAAATAGAAAGCACCAAACCTTGGTTGAATGGAAGCACTTGGTCTCTCCACTGTGATACTTAGAGTGTTGCCAGGGTTCACTCTATGTAACTCAGCCGCATATCTTCTCAAATTTGCATACTGTTTGTCAGCATCTCCATCTAAGATCTTCTTTTCTATGAGTTTAGCCTTCCATGCCCTCCCCACAGTGATTCCCACATAATAGTTTTGTCGCATATCCTGAACAATGTCACAGATCCTAACATTTTCTGATGTTTGCATCTTCTTCAATACAGCCTTAGCCACCCACCTAGAGTTAGCAGATTTGTTATCCAAAACCCTAGCACATGTATGTTTGTCCACTATGGTTTTAATAGCAAAAGTGTGCTTTTGGCCCACTTAAGAGCAAAGTACTAAAAAACCACACTTGGCCCTACACTCAACCCTAACTATATATGACTCATTTTTAATGAAAGTTATTTCCCTCCCATTTAATATAGACCACTCACGTATTGCTTCTCTAAAATCATCTAGGGTATTAAATTCCATACCCCACTCAAATTTAAAATTCTTATTCAAATGCTTTTTCCTAAACTTTTCAAACCTTGGCCCTTTCTCATCATCACTTATATCAGGATCAGAGCTATCAAGCTCATCACTCACATACTCATCATCCTCCTCCCATTTCTTCTTATTGGATCCACTAATAAATCCACCAATTGAGGGTGCTGCATTAATAGGTACAGTGACATCAATACCTTCAAAGCCATCAAGATTTGCAGTTGCTCGTTCATCCTCACTATCATCTAGTCTTTCCACTGCCTCTTCATCACAAACCTCCAGTTCGACAATCTCATTGACACGCCTAGGAGACCTTACTGAGTCTCTTATATCAACTACATCATGCTCAACAAACATTTCCCCTTCTACTTGGGTTGCACAAGCATATGCTGCAAAATCGTAGCAGTCATCATCATTCTTAAGCTGGAAAAAGTTTTCATCAATTTCAATAATCTTTGTCCAAGTTCTATAACTCCCTAAAACATAACCCCGCCCGGTCACCAACCTATGAACACAATCCATTCTCCATTTATCAATTTCTAACCCAGACACTAATGTGGATACACCCCCCTATAAATGG
The DNA here is from genome assembly GCA_022829125.1 of Lathyrus tuberosus. Lineage (NCBI taxonomy): Eukaryota > Viridiplantae > Streptophyta > Magnoliopsida > Fabales > Fabaceae > Lathyrus > Lathyrus tuberosus. The sequence goes on from JALAZF010000212.1 coordinate 8,336,006, forward strand.
TAACCCCGTCACTTAACTTTACAAATTCACCTCCATGGTGAAATACGGCTTTGAAAACTTGCATCTTCTAAAAATCAAAACAAACAAACTTAATAACCTAACAAAACCCTAAGATATCAGAAATGACATTGGAAGGTTTGAAAAAATACGAACCTTGTCAGCTTGAGCATGAGAAACACCATCGTCTTCCTTGTGCTTCTCAGGTTCCACACATTGGTTGACGATGGTGGCTTCAGTCGGTTTACGCCTTTTCTTTGATTGCTTCCCTTGTTTCGATTGCTTACGGCTCTTCTTCTTCATCGTGAAGCTGGAACTCTTCGTCTTTCTTCCTATTTCTGGGTCTGAATAAACCCTAAATATTCAAGGGGGTAGAAGCAGAAATGATTTTTTACAAATGTTTTCATATTAATATAACTTAACTTATCACATGTGGCAGTCAACAAAGTGCCCAGTCAACAAGTTCAACAGTCACGTCACGGAATCTTGAACCCATGGGTGCATCAAGGTCTTTCAAAATGGAATCTGGGAAAGTTGAGGCGTGAATAAAAAAAAAAATCTTAAGGAGGGGTAAACCAAAACACGCCTATATGGCAGGGGTAAACACTATTTAACCCTAAAAAGAATTATCTCTTATACTTTTTTGGGTTAATAGCTATTTTGCCCCCTGTCATATAGACGCTTTTTGAAAAACCCCTCTATAAAAAAAAACTTGCAAAAAATACCCTAACATTTTGTTTTTCATTTATTTTTGGTTTATTTTTAAAAACATGTTAAATGTTCAAAAAGTGTTGTAGATAGGAGTAGAACTCATGACCTCTCATCACAAAGCATCACTCATTACCACTAGGCCATATTGTGTTTTGAGACATTGTTTGCAACTATAATATACATAATACATAATTAATTTAATATATTAGTTTAGTATATTAATATGGTACAGTAATTAACATTTTAATTAGATTAAATAAATATTAAGCTACAGTAAATTAAATTAAATAGTTAAATAAATATTTTAATATACGCTACAGTAAATTAATATTAATATTAACGTAAATTAATATTTTAATATAAGCTATAATAAATTAAATTAAATAAGTAAATGAATATTTTAATATAAGCTACAGTAAATTAAATTAAATAGGTAAATGAATATTTTAATATAAGCTACAGTACATTTAATTAAATAGGTAAATAAATATTTTAATATAATTACAGTATATTTACGTTATTACTATTAAAAATTAAATTAAACTAAATTATAAATTATAAATATAAATTAATAAACTGGAATTATTAATAAACTAATGTTAAAATAATTTTGAAATAAATTAGTATATAATTAAAAACGAAATTGCTACACAAAAAACCGAAACTAGTACACAAATTAATAAACTAATATTAAAAACGAAATTAAAATATACAAAAAAACGAAAGGTAAAAATACACTAATTTGCAAAATTAATCATTGTAGCATTTTAATAATTGCTACAGTATAATTAAAAATAAATAAAAAATAATTAAAATTTTCTAGAGTATAATTACTAAAGTGATTTAATATAATTGCTAAAAATTGCAAAATTAATGAACGAAATGATTTAATATAATTACTAAAAATTGCAGCATTTTAATAAACGAAATGATTTAATATAATTACTAAAAATTGCAAAATTAATGATTTAATATAATTACTAATAAATAATTAAAAAATGCTAGAGTATAATTGCTAGAGTATAATTACTAAATTAATATACTAAAACATTTTAAAACAATTTTAAACTAACATACTTTTTAACATTTTAAAAATAAATAATAATTATTTTTTAACATTTTAACTATATTATTAATAGTTACAGTATATTAAGAAAAAAAATTAAATAGTTTAATAAAAATAATTTAATAGATTTTAGTTTAATAAAAAATTTTAACTAGTTAATTATGTATTATGTATATTATAGTTGCAAATAATATCACAAAACACAATATGACCTAGTGGTAATGAGTCATGCTGTGTGATGAGAGGTCATGAGTTCTACTCCTATTTACAAAATGCTATCATATCAACTTTTTTGGTGACCGGATGTGATGAAAGTCAAAATTGAGAGAATCTTCAAATGTTAGAGTATTTTTTGCAAATTTTTTTTTATAGGGGATTTTTCAAAAAACGTCTATATGACAGGGGGCAAAATAGCTATTAACCCTATTTTTTTTTTCAAAACACACGGTACGTGTCTGTTTTGTTTGGTGTTAAAATTGCAATATACATGTTTCAATGGCTGGGTAACGGGAGAATCTTGAAATTGAAAAACTTAGCTTTTGCTAACGTTGTCTTTTTTTGTCGTGATTTTACTGAAGCAACGCTCACCCAAACACATACTTAATTAGATAGAAGTGATTAAATACATAAAAATAATAATATTTTAATGGCCTTCACTAACATAAAATAAAATGAAAATATATTTTATAACCGATAACTAGCAAAATATTCTTGCGTCCGTATGGATAAATTTATTTTATATATATATATATATATATATATATATATATATATATATATATATATTTATATATTTAAAATGAGTTTTTTTAATTATAAAATAAATAATAATAATATAAACTCAATTGTGTAAATAATCATACAAAAAGAAAAAAAAAACTCGTGAAATGGAGAAAGGAAAAAATAAAATTTTTGACATTTGAAAATAAAAAATTTGTGTCTCAAATAAAGACAATTGTTAATTAAAATAAAATAGGTATTTTATTGATAGTGGCCCGTGAAAAAAAGATAAATTTTGACATTTAAAAATAAGAATTTTGTGTCTCAAATATCACAATTGCTAATTAAAATTAAATAGGTATTTTGTTGATAGTGACCGGTGAAAAAAAGAGAAATTTTGACATATGAAAATAAGAATTTTGTACCTCAAATAAAGATAATTATTAATTAAAATAATATAGATATTTTGCTGATGGTGACCTGTAAGAAAAAATTTTTGACATTTAAAATAAGAATTTTGTGTCTCAAATAAATATGATTGTTATTTAAAATAAAAAAGTATTTTGTTGATAGTGACCTGTGAAAATAAGAGAAATTTTAACATTTGAAAATGAGAATTTTATATTTTAAATAATAAAAATTATCAATTAAAATAGAATATATATTTTTTGATAGTGATCTATTAGATGGAAAGTTAATTGTGTTATGTGTATATGACTATTAAGTATTATCTAATTTTATAAAATAAAATTTTAATTTTATTAAAATTTAAAAATAGATTAATTAATATTTTTATTAATAATAAATAAATAAAATTAAATAAATTAATCTTAAAAACAAAATTAAATGTCAACTTTGTATAGATTCATACACCAATAAATATTTAATACATTAATCATATAGGCAAAATGTCCATTTTGGTCCCTTAAGTTTATCTCGGGTTCCATTTTGATCCAAACTGGTCATTTATCTTTAAAAAGTTCTAAACTGGTCTTTTAATTGTTCAAAAAATTTCACGTTAGTCCTTTCCGTCTAATTTTTACTAACGACGTTAATTTTTCCATACTGACATCCGATGTGTCATATGTTCATACGATGTGGCATTTGACATGACATTTGCTTTTCACCAAGGTCATCAACATTCTAAAAAGAAATTCCAAAATTTTACATCAACTAGGATTTGAACCTAGGTCATCTTAATTGTATGATGAATGGCTAACCACGGAGCCACTTCGCTATTAATTATTGTTAATGCATTCAGGTTTATTATTAACTCATCGTATCCTAATAATCCTTAAAAAAACAGCAAACTCAATTCAATGTCACCTACAAAATTCCCAACCTAGATAGTATAAGTTCAGGAACCTAATATTTACTTATATATTAGTTTACATATAATTCCCAACCTAGTATTAGTTTTCCGTATTTACTTATATATTAGTTTACATATCAATATTAAAAATTTATCAAATATTTCTTTTATATAAATCAATGAAAAATATTTGTCTTATACCATTTTATGCATTTTTAATAAATATTTGTTCCCTATCTATAATATAAGAAAATTTGTTGTTCTGGAAATCACAACATTGCCCTTACTTGGTTTTTTGCCACATCATGATTTTAGGGGTATTTTGTGTCCAACATTTACTTTTTGTAACCAGTGATGTCATATTGTTCAAATGCAACTTGAAGTTTGTAGAATAAAGTATAATGTAATGGGATGATGATGTCACAACATAAAATTAATTGGAAACTAACTATGTCCAAAATTTAATTTGTTGAGTTCTTCTCTCTCTTTGCGTGTGCTTCCAAAATTTCATTTCGTGAATCTTTTTCTCTCTCTTCGACCATCTCCAAGAGGTGGCGTCTTCTTCGTCGTCTCTTTTCTTTCTTCTTCGTCTTCTTCAGAAGGTCATGTTTTTCTTCATCTTCTTTGATAACAATGCAGTGAGGATTTTTTATATTGTTGAATCGAACATTGGGAGAAGAGATGTTTCATGGCAAGGCGATATTGTAACTGTCGAACAACATTAATTGTATTTCGTCCAGATGCAAGACGCAGCCATTGTGAACCTCTTCTGTCGAATGTTCGAGAAAATGTGAATCTGAGCCTTATTTTGTTGATTCGTCTGGGAAAATTTGTTTGATATTTAGGGTTTTTTGTTTGTACATTTTGAAACCCTAAATCTGTAATTGATTTGAACGAAATCTGAACGAAGAACCCTAGATCTGTACTTATTTTGGCTTGAAAGTGATAGTGTTAAATGTTTGAAGGTGAAACCCTATATTGACACGAAATCTGAACGAAGAACCCTAGATCTGTAAGTATTGTGTTTTGTAGTCTTATTAATTTGGCTTGAAATCTGAACTAATTAAGTATTTTCTAATTAATTTGTTTGAAAGTGATGCTAATTAGTTGCTTTGTTGCAGGTGGTATAGGGTAAAATGTTGATGGTTGATTAAGTGCGACATCTTCTGGAAAATGTGCAACAAGATTCTCCAAAAGATGAACTCATTCAAGGTTACATTTAGTATTTCAATGTTATTAGTCTAATATTGTGTTTGTAACATAGTCATTAATCTTAAAGGATTGTATATGTCACGTATTTCACTTAAAATCTCAATTCAATGTGAATAGATTTTTTCTAATATTAATTGCTTAACTTGCTTACAGCATTCAGATGTTTGTTAGAAGGAAAATGGAGTGATTTCCATTGTTGGTTGTTCATAGTTTGTATAGTTCTATTGAATTTAATATATTGTGACAATTATTATTTGATTACCATGGAGTGATTTCCATTGTTGGTTGTTCATAGTTTGTATAGTTCTATTGAATTTAATATATTGTTCATAGTTTGTAGAGTTCTATTGAATTTAATATATTGTGACATTTCTCATGCTATAATCTCATGCTGCTTCAATAATGTCTGTCATCAGAGTTTTGTTTTCTTTTGTAGAACTATGTTCTTTTCACGGAAAGGGATTTTTTTTAACAGTTGTGCACAGAAGATATTACACCACATGATCATAAGAATTTCACAGAGCTTTGCAAAGTCAGTTGCCTATCTCATGTTTTCGCTTGATTATGTGTTTGTGTTTAATATCCAAAAGTAACACCTAAAATTGAGACCCAGTGGGTCACTTCTTCTTTATTTTGGTATGGCTCCATCATTTATTTTCACACTTTTGCCTCCAGTCATTCTCTCCCTTATTTTTTACTGGCTTCGCATTATATGATTAGTTGTCATGTTGTTTGGTTTTCTGTTACCTATTCATGACTTTAGTATGTGAATGTTCTAATTACCCGTTGTTGAGCCACATTTAGAGGTAAGCATATTCATGTTTTATTGTGATGCTGCTTTATTAATGTCTGCTGACCACTGTTTGTGTTGTGTTTTGTTCAAACTAAAGTGTTTTCAGGCGAACAGGTTGTTTTACACGGTTCAAAATAGTTGTGTCACTTTAGTACCTTTTCATTCTCACTGGCAATAATGATAACAACTCAGCTCTTACGGCTGCCATTTTCTTCTATGGTAGTAGTTTGACTATTTTTTGCCAACAAATGTGATTCTGAGCCAGTCTCGCTCATCCAGCTTATGCTTTCTGAGCCACTACGACTAATCCTTCAAGTTTTTCACGATGCAGTTTTAGCGGTAACTATCTTCATGTTATTATGTCATGCTGCTTCAATTATGTCTGTGATCTGTGTTTTTGTTGTGTTTTGTATAACTATATTGATTTCACTGGCAATGATGATAACAACTCAGCTCTTACAGCTGCCATATTCTTCGATGGTAGTAGTTTGACTATCTTTTGCCAACAAATGTCTTTTCTGAGCCAGTCGCACCCATCTAACAGACTCTTTCTGAGCCTCTTTGACTAATCCTCCAAACATTTCCCGACGCTAATTTAGAGGTAACTATGTTCATGTCATAAGTCATGCTGGTTCAATAATGTCTGTCATCAGTGTTTTTATTGTTTTGTAGAACTATGTCGTTTTCACGCTATGGGATTTTTGTAGACAATTGTGCGCAAAAGATATTACACCACATGATAAGAAGAACTTCACAACGCTTTGCAAACTCAGGTGCCTATCTACTCCTTTTTCTTAATTATGTGTTTGTGTGTTTAATATCCTAAATTAACACCTAAAATTGACACCCGGTGGGTCACTTCTTCTTTATTTTGGTATGCCTCCATCATTTATTTTCACACTTTTGACTCCAGTAATTCTCTCCCTTCTTTTTTACTCCCTTCATATTATATGATTAGTTGTCATGTTGTTTGGTATTCTGTTACCTATTCATGACTTTACTTACTATGTGAATGTTTTAATTACTGTGGTTTTAATATGTTTTAATTACCAATGTTAATCATTAATTTGACCTTTAGTTTTCAATTACAGTTTATTGAAACGTTATTGATAGGCTTGACCATGAATACTCAATAAACAACATTGGCTTTTGAATTAACCAAACAATTATGATATCCCACTAAAAAGTTGTAGATTTCCAATGTAAATAGAATATCAAGAATCAAATAACCCATTATAAAATCCTACTTTCTCTTCATAGTATCACACAACCATCACCTGAGGATAGGGAAACAACAAAATGAATTCAAATTATGTTGTCCCGGTTGAACCTGAGTCAGATGTTCAACAACCACAACATGTCCAATAGGTTCCCCAGGTAATCCCTGTGGTTGATGAGGTCCAACAAATACACCATGTTGAACAAGAAGTACTCTTCCAGGCCGAGGAAGTTGCGGAAGCCCAAGAAGCTGTTGCATTGCGAAGAAGACAAGCCAGGAGACGATTAAGAAGGGTAAGAAGAAGGGCATTGCAAAGAAGACAAGCCAGCATGCGGTTATTCGATTCAGAAGATGAAGATGAAGCACCTTTTAGCTGGAGTAACTTCATGCGGGCACGGGGTTTTAGATTTGATCTTTAATATTTTAGATTTTCATCTAGGGCTCTTATAAAATCTATGATAAAGTAGTTTATTATTTTCAGAATCGACTTCAAGTAATGTGTTTTTTGGAACCATTTTGCTACATTGTATGAATTTTTATATTTTGATTGAATGTCGTATATTGGCTATCTGTTTTATTGCGTTTTCTGCTACATATGATGTATTTCTGTTAGTATATTGCCCAAGTATGTTTGTTATGCAGAATCTGGAAATGAACCACCAAGAAGCTGAGAATGATAAAACAGGTACATATCTCAATCGTAAACAGTATTCAGTGACTATCAGATTAATAATAATATTTTTTTCTTTTTAATTTTTTCAGTGGTTTGAAGTTCTTCATCGACTTTTACGCAAACAATGGACAATTGTTGGACTATTTAGCAACTGTACGGTCGTTTGAAGAGTGATTTCCATTGTTGGTTGTTCATAGTTTGTATAGTTCTATTGAATTTAATATATTGTTCATAGTTTGTAGAGTTCTATTGAATTTAATATATTGTGACATTTCTCCTTATATGAAACCAAGTTGTGAAACTTTCGTCATCGGAAATCCCAGACCATACCAATAGAGTCGACCGGAGTATCGCAACACATTATCGTCTGTTGTGGAAATTAGTATTGGGCTACATGCAGGTATGTTACAACTACTCTTGAAACAATACAACTTTCAGATTAGAAATGACTATTGTATTATAACTACACTTGATTGATGATATATAATATATTTCAGAAAGTTGATAGATTGGATTAAGTGACTACACAGACATAACTTGCCGCCTTTGATTATAACTGTCTTTCTAAGGTAATGTGATATATCATATTGTATTGTATTTGATGTTCTAAGGCACATCTAACATGATATTAATATGGATATGTGATTCATGCATAGGAGTTTTGCATTAGGGATGTCGCCTACAATATCTACAAAGCTATTGATCATTTGAGACAATGTCATCTATATCTAATGATGGTGTTATAGGTCTTGGAAGCACTTAACCCCTATTTATAATGATTGGTTAGATTTCTTGGTATCATTTTTTGGTTTTGCACTGATGAAAAACTTGAAGTTTTGTAGTTAGGTACATGTTCTGGAAATCACAAATTTGGCCTAATTGGGAGAAAAGTAGTTTCATGGTTGTGATGACAATGGGGGAAGAGTTGTTTCATGGCAAGGCGATAACAATGCAGTGATGATTTTATATATATTTGATTCGAACATTGGTAGAAGAGTTGTTTCATGGCAAGGCGATAATGTATCTATCGAACAACATATGTTGTATTTCGTCCACATGCACGACGCAGCCATTGGGAACCTCTTCTCTCGCATGTCCGAAAATATGTGAATCTGAGCCATATTTTGATCATTCAGCTAGGAAAATTTATTTTATATTAATGGTTTTTTGTTTGTAAATTTTGAAGCGCTAAAAAGGTTATTTTTGTGGTACGAACTTGAGATTAACATAATGGCCATTTCAATGATATTACACTAATATTAACACCTTACAGAATGCAATTAAAATCTCAATCAAATGTGAATAGATTTTTTTCATTTAGAATTGTTAATGTTTGAAGGTGATGAAGTGGAAGGCAATGTGGAAATTATGATATGGAAGACAAGGTGGAACCTTTGCAAATCAATGATACTGAAGAAGGTTTGTCAAATATACTGCCTCTGTATTGCTACTATTCACATTAATAATATTGTTCATTATTTTTTTCTCCTGACATGGAATTTGTTAATCACCTTTCAGGGAGAGGGGAGAATGCACCCACCAATATGGTAAGACAATGGTATACGACAGAAAATAAGTACTCAAGGTGAGTTATTAATTAACAGCCTTAGTTTTCTTGGACAAGGTTTTTATGGAGCTTTTATATTAATTAACAAGATTATTTTTCTTGGACAAACTTTCTATGGAGTTTTTCAGGTCTACCAAAGTGTGTTAAGTTTGGATAATCAATTGCAAATTTGTTGTTATAGACTTAGGATATAGTTACATGTATAATGAGGAAGCTGGCTGGTCTTACAGATTTAATTTACTTTTGTTTGTAGATATCAAACAAAAGGAAATTTCAAAGATATGACAGTTGTACATCAAAAGAGTAATAAATCAGAACTGGAGTGGCGTCAGGTACCTGTTCTAACTATTCTTGCTCTCTCATCTCATTAATTTTATAATAATTTATTTATGTTCTAATACCTACCCCTATTAGCTACAGTTCATGACAGTAAAGAGTTGTCTAATCATGAACAATAATGATGCAGGCTAGGTAGGTTATACAACCAAGGAAAGACTGGTCTAATCTGAAGGGTTTTTAAAAATAGAGTGTCATAAGATAATAAAGAATAATAAAGGTAATATCATGCAATATAATTGTCATTTCAATAAATATCAAGTAATATAATAGTCAAATCAATAAATATGAATTAAGACCTCAATTAATTAAATATTAATTAATATCAAATAATTTTTATTATATTAAATAATATTATAAAAATCTATAAATATAGTCATTAGTTAGACTTACTTTTAGTATTCTATCGATTTTGTTTTTCATAATGAAGTTAACAGTAATATTGGGTCGAGTTAGACAAAGGCCCAACTTTATGTAGTATAAATTGGATATCATTCATAGTAAAGAAAACCATAACAAGGTATGGTTAGGGGCATTTGTTGGAACTGTACATTAAACCAACACTCCATGGAAACAGCGAAACCCATTTCATCTTCAAGCCGGTAAGCTCTTGATTTTCTTGTCAAGTTATACAAAAACATGTTTTTGTTTTATACCTCATCAATGTTTCAAAGTATGACATTTGTTTTTTATTTCAGATCTTCCTCAGATATCTCAGCAACAGAGGAACAAACTGAACAGTATGTTGACAAAGTTGTTGAAGTGCGTCAAGAGGTAGAAGCAATACCGAGAAATGAAAAAAATGGAAAAGCACATGCAACTGTTCTTGATAGATGGAAAGTACGCAAGGCTGCTAAAAGGGGTGTGAACAAAGACATTATTGTGAAAAAAGCATCCTTTGGTGAAAGTTCTAAAGTTAATGAGTTTGCTGAAAACAAGTTTAACAGGTATGATTGAAATTTTTTGCTTTAGGGTTAGGTTTTGTAAATGCATGCAGTATTTCATGATACATTTTCGTTTTGTTCATGTTGCATCTATCAATGACATTTTCGTTAGGGTTATGTTTATCAATTACATTTTCGTTTTGCGTTTGGGTTATTTACTTTGTTATTATTAGTTCTGCATGTTGAATGTTATGTTTTGTAATTTGTTTCTGAATGTTTTGAAGGGAAGGAAACATAGTTGACGAAGAAAATGAGGAATCGAAAAGCGAACAACACAACGGTGAGAAAGACCAGTCTGATGATGACGACTCAAACGAGGAAGACTTGGAGAAAGAATCTGAAGATGAAAAAGAGGTGGTATTTTACTGGGAAAAGGAAATTTCTTTTAGTTATAAGGCTCAGAAAAATGTTCTTGTAAGACCACCTAACTCAACCTATTTTCTAAATCTTATGTATGTTACAAAATTGATATTGAGTGGTTTTAAATTTAAATTTTACAGCATTTTTCAAGGGAGGTCACAATGATTTGTCTATTTTGGGATAAAAAAGAAATATTAATAGTTGATGAAGATACTGCTAATACTTACTCAGGAAACATTCACTGTGCAAAGCGAAATGGAAAAAACTTGAAAAAGGAAAAATTTATAGGGACCGGGTGGTATGAGTACGCTAAAAATAAGAAATTACGAAGAGGTGATAAGCTTGGATTTTCGATACATACTGCCTGTCTAGAAACCATGTATGTATGTCTGTTAAACCGTTGATGGTCTTGAAAGAACTAATGTGTAGCAGTTGATGAATAGGTGGTGCAGTTTTTGTTTTGTTTTTGTATTTGTAGTTGAACCTGGTTTGAATTTGCAGTAATGTTTTGGTTTGATTTTATGAAATAGGTGGGGTGTTGTTATGTGTATGTTGGTTATTTGATTAATGTTTTGTTTCGGTACATTTTAGTCAACAAAAAATTACAAAGACTAAACATTTTATGCTGCATATAATCTCAACATGTTACAAAATAAATTATATTTCTATACATGCAGAATAAATATTACTATACTTTAAAATCAAATATTATTCTAAGTATTTAATTATAAATATTCTATACATGCAGAATAAATTATTAAATTCTAATTTTTTAAAATTAAATATTATGTAAGTGTTTAATTATAAATATTCTATAAAAATTGAATAAATTGAATAAAAAAGAGTGTAAAATTTGTAATATTTTTTTAACCTAAGGTTTTATAACGACAATTTCTTCTTTTTAAATTTATAAAATTATAAAAGTTAATATTTTTAACAATCGACTATTTTACTTAATTGACGTCTAAAAAATAAAAATTTATCAATAGACAAATAAAATTTATATGAAAAAAACAAGAAGTTGAACATTTGATATAATATTTTGAAATTTTAAAAAATTAATGCATCGGGAAAATTATAATTTGACAATTTTTAATATTCTTTTCTTTTAACTTATGTTTGAATAATTCGATAATTAACCTTTTAAAATATTTAATAGATTTGAAAAAAGAACATACAATTATTTGTAGACATAACAAAAAAAATACTATTGTTATAAACGGATATTATTTAACTACTGATACAAATAGGGAAAAATAGACATTTATGAATTTTTTTATGAACAGACATAACTTTAATTTTGATTCAATTTTTTGTACATAAGAAAAAAATATTATTGTTATAAAATGGCACGACTTTAATTTTTATTCAAATGTTTTTCTATACGAAAAAATACTATTGTTATAAACGGGCACAACTTTAATTTTGATTCAAATTTTTTTATATATAAAAAAAATACTATTCATTTAAACGGACACAACTTCAATTTATATTCAACATAAAAAAATATTGTTGTTTTCAAAAGGCATAACTTTTATTTTCATTGACAATTTTTATTTAACATCAAAAACTACTCTTATAAACGGGGACAACTATCATTTTGATTCAAATACTTTTATATACGCAAAAATACTATTGTTATAAACAGGAATAACTTTAATTTTGATTCAAATTTTTTTATATACAAAATAAATGCTACATGTTATAATCCGCCACAACATTTTCATATACTTACCAATACAAATTTGTAATTTGAATCATATTTGTTTTTATATTTTTACCATTTTTCTTTTCAATTTGATTAACAAATACGCGTCCATCACATAAAATTCTCGAACAGACAGACCCGTGCGAAGGCACGGGTTAGTTACTAGTTTTTCTATAGTCGTCAATGACAAACATTTTTCCTCTTTTTTATGTATCAATACAAAATATATGTTTCTGTAAATAAAGAAAAATACAAAACTGTTCCGTGTTTTATGTATAAACATTTGTCTTTTCTTGATTTTGTAAATCAATGATATATATATATATATATATATATATATATTATTGTTATGCATTTGAAAAAGCTAGTTGAATAGTTTAGAAGCTTCTGTAATGAAAATAATGAGTTTTAGAGTAAATTTCACTCAATATTGCTTGTTAAGTCTGTTGTTTACCTACAAATTCCTATGCTGTTTTGCTTTGAGGAAAATGTTGGCACCTTTTGAGTGCATTTAGTAAATTTCTTAAATCACATGTTTACGTTATCCTTTTTGGAAGTGATCTGATGCAGGATTCTTTGTAGTGGGTGCATGTTTGGTTTGCATGCTTAAAGTACTCGACTCTTTGTAGTGGGTGCAAGTTTGGTTTGCATGCTTAAGCCTATAGCATTCAATTATTCCAACTGAAAACATTGCTATCACGACTACCACAAATGGATCAAGAATTCGATGGTAAAAAAAAATGAAGACAACCACACTGATAATATAAAAGAAATTTGAATGCATTATTAATAATTATCAGCGAAGTGGCTCAGCGGTAAGCTATTTACCATGCAACCAAGGTGACCTGATGGAAAACCTAACGCCGTTAGTAAAAATTGGACGAAAAGGACTAACGTGAAACTTTTAGAATAATTAAAGGACCAGTTTGAAATTTTTTAAAGATAAGAGACCAAAATAGACCTCGAGATAATCTTAAGGGACCAAAATGGATATTTTGCCTATGATTATAATTAAATATTTTAATATATTAAAAATAATTAAAAGAAAATAAAATAATTAGATAGAAAAGAAAATAATAAAATAGAAACAAAAAGAAGAATGAGATGATGAGTGAAAAAATAAGAAGTGGGGAAAAAAAAGTAAAAGTTAAAAAAATGTTAAATAGGAATTTAACACTTTAATTTTTAGTTGACGTAAGGTGAATTAATTGAGAGATTATAATTTTACTATTTACAAGTATAAAAGAATTTAAAGTAAAAAATATAATTGATAGTCTGTATATATTAGGGATGACAATTTGACCTATTTTCAGTGGGTATCTAGAAAATTACTCATAACGGATAGGGTAAAAGTCTGCAAAAATGGGTACGTGTACGGACTCGAATAATTACCCACTTAAATAAGTGGGGATGGGCACCTTAGTACCCAACCCGTCTCATACCCGCACAATATATATTTATATATTTTAATTTATATTATTATATAAAAATAAATATTTATAAAATTAAAATAAAAACATCAATTTTAAATTACTACATATTTAATATACGTGATCATTTATTTCATAATTCAACAATAAAATTTTTTAAATTTTTTTTAATATTTTTAAAAAACTTAAAATATTATGATATTTTATACTTATATATTTAGTTTTATTAGAAATGTGGGTAACGGATACGGGTACAGGCACGTATATACCCATAGGATACAGGAACAGGTGCCAATTTTGATATCCAAGCGGACATGGGCTCAGGTATAGGGATTTTTTTCAACTGCGGGTATGGGGTCGGGTACTATAATACCCTACCCATACCCTCTCCATTGCCATCTCTAGTATACATGTTATTTTAATAGATAGATAATTAACTGATTGTTGCATGTAATAGTAGAAGGGTTTAATGGTGATATACTGATAGTGTAAAAACGTTTTACACTGTCAGCCAATGAAAATATATTATTTGATCATATCATACAAATAAATGATTTAACGGAATGCATCATCATCATTAATAAATAGTATAAAATTAATTTACACTGTCAATGCATCATTTTTTTTTACGGTAAAATGGACATGGTCACATTATTATGAGGTCTGACAAAACACATCTTTTGTATGTATTACTTATTTGTGTGCAACATACAAAATATTAATTATTTTGAATTCATCAAAATTACAATACTTTGCTAAATATGTGGGTCCCATGTCCAAAAGAAATCGCCTGATAGAGAAACAAATGGCAAGAGTGTGCCACTTCATGTGAAAAAGATTGAGACACACTTCGTCTATGTGTCAAATTGTCGTAGCATGAAAACTATGTAAGCACTTTGTTTATATGTGGTCCCCGTTAATTTGAACCATATTACACAATATCAGTGTTTTAAAAATTGGATTGGACCGGCCAGTCGGACTGGTTGGATCGGGAACCGGCCAGATAATCGATCGAGTTCGCTTGTTCGATCGGTCATGTCTTCGAATCGGTGCAAACCAGAAAAATCGACGGTTTTCGCAAACCGGTGGTTCAACTGCTTATTTTTTTAATTTTTAAAAAAAAATTTTTTTTTTTACTTTTTTTTTTTCTTTTTTTAAATTTTTTTTACTCAAATACATAGGAACTTTTCTCCAAGAATAATAGTGATCACTCATTTAATTCAAGTGATACACAAATTAAGTTTCGTAATATCCACAAAATTATTTTTACTATTTTGTATTTATATTGATTGAAAAACCATCATACAAATATTTACATAGAAATTTAAAAACACATATTAAGAAACTAAATATAATATAATTTTAGACTTAACTGATTTCCATTATATATATATATATACTTGGAAAATTTATTATTTAGAATAATATTAATATTTGTATTGTTTTAATTATTAACATTAAAACTGATTTTCTATTAACATTAAAACTATAAATTTAAATTAGACTCTATTTAAAATTTACAATTAGACTCTTTTAAAATTTGAATTTAAATTATGAATCTGTAAATTTATGATATGATATTTTCAAAAAATTTAAGTGATAGTTATATTTTTTAGATACTGAATCATCCGGTTTTACCGGTTTTATACCTATTATAATGACAGGTTTATTCAACCGAGTTATCCGGTTTAATCCGGTTTGGTCATGCGGTTCGACCAATGACCCAGTGATTCGACTGATAAACCAGTGATTCAATACCCTCACCGGTTTGATGACCGGTCTAGTTTTTAAAACCCTGCACAAGATACATACAGCCTAGTTTTTAAATTTTTAGGATTTAAACAGAAAAATAAATAAAAGATTGCAATAAGAAGTAACAAAAATATTGCAAAATGTGGACACAGTCAAATAACTTTCCGTTTAAATAGGAAAAAACATGAAAGTTATCATCACTTTGAGTGAAAAAGATAAATTTTAGTTAAATTATCGGGAATAATATGTAATAGTAGGTTTGTTTTATGGAGTGAAAATTATTGTTATGAATAATTTTTTTTAATTAAGATTAAAAATTTTAATTTCAAATATTTCTTTATAAAATACTTTTAGTTAATATTTAAATGTAAATGTTGTTTTGAGCCAGACCCTGCAACAATATGTCATGTTATGCAGACACAAGAGATTGGAATCCATAATCTACCGAACAGTTTTCTATATTACACGTCTAAAAATCAACAAGTTGTTATAACTGTCTCATTATATAAAGGGGAAATGTGTCATTTATCAAGTAGACAAGTCAAATTCAAACTTCATTCACTCTTCTTATTCACATATTGACTTGAGTGTTGAAATGTTAACCTTGCAGATCAACCATCTTTTTCTTTGCATCGAAAGCTCAAATTTGTTGTTGCATCCCGTAATCTTCAATCTCTAATCAATCATGGTTCCTCAATGGAATGGTGACACCGTCTATGGGAATCCACATATGATTTTTGTGTTCTCCACGATTGAATATTTATCGTTCGATTCACCAATTCGAAGCTTGCACAACGTGAATCCAAAAAGTAACACGGTGCAGGAAGCCACCTCCAGGAGAAGTCGAACAACTCTCCTTAAGCCAGTCGCGTCATGACGATATGCGACTATGAGATCTCAAAATTACCAAAAGAGCAACATACATTAAACTCCTCCTCACATTCTTGAAGGAGACCTGGGTAGTCATGTTCTAAGGAACAAGTAGAGAAACTGTCAGTAAAGAACTCGCAGAAACATCCTCTTTGTGCTCGTATCTTTGACAGCTAGATGCCAAAATCATTGGGAATACCTCAGAAGCTAAAGGAGTATGACATAAAAGGAGATCCCGATAAGCATATACAACATGTTGATGACCGTTTAAATTACTACCACACCGATGAGGCAACAAAGTGAAAACTATTTGCACTAGCACTAACAAGATCTTCTAGACTCTGGTTCAAAGATCTACCGGACGAAAGCATTAATTCATGGACCAATATGTGCGAGAGTTTCATTGCTTAAGCTAGGAGGATTTGACGAGAGCCTCAAATGCTAGATCTTTGAGAACGGTCTTAAGCATGATAGCTCCTTCAAGGAGAAATCGTGCGTATGAAGGTTCATAACCTAAAAAGAACTGCTGAATAAGGCGCATCCCTTCATTAACCTTGAAGAAAAACTTAATGCCTGAGATGATAACCAGGCAGCCGAAAGTGGAGGTTCTAGTTGTCCATATGGAAAATATTCCAATAGGAGAAGAGGGGATCTGACCCCGAAACTCGTGGCCGATATGACAAGTAAACTCCTCTGAACACTTCCAGAGATAAGATATACCAAAAGTGTGCCATCACAGAATTTCGAAAGGCTAAGACCAAAAACCCTTCATTGTCAGAGAATCTTCCAAGACCAACAAGACAAAATATTATTGCTTTCACAAGAGCCACAACCACAACACCAATGACTACATCCAAATGAAGGATGACATCGAGGGTTTAATAAAAAAAGGCCACTTGTCTGAATATACCAAAGGTGAAAAGAAGGTCCGAGAAGAATCACCAAAGAATAAGTCGTCATCCAAGGTTGTTGGTGTCGTGACTAAGGATGAAGGGACTAGTAATGAAGATAAAGGGCTAGTAAGGGGAAACCCCCCACATATGGCGACCATCATTGGAGGTGCGCCCAGGAAAACATCCCATCGAAGGGGATGATAAAGAGGAAAATTGAGGAGATGATAGATGTTCATAAGAAAGACAGAAGTACCTCAACCAATACCCCAAATAGACCAATGCTCAGGTTCCAAGATAGAGAGAAAGTCAGGGGAACCTCAGATGATATCTTTCCTCTAGTCATAACTTCCATGTTTGGCCACTTTGACGTATCTTGGATACTTGTTAATGGCGAAAGCTCCTGTGACATAAAGGAAACAAACAAGTAAATAAGAAGAAGAAGAGAAACACACCATTATATAGATCTTGAGGAAAGGATGACAACAATAATGAGGAGTTGGAAGCAGTAAAGATCAAGTAACCAAGTGATAAGAAAGAATGTGATTTCATAGAGACTACCTAGAAAATAAGAGGTGTGAGAATCAGTGTTTTAAAACAGAGGAGAGAGAAAAGACAGAGTGTCTTTCAATGCTTAAATACCTTGTATACCTTTTGGCGCAAAAGACAAAGTTTCTTTCAATGCTTAAAGACCATTATATCAATCTAGAGCGTATAACAGTTGTATTTGTCCATTTTTTTACGAAAAATTGAAACGAGACACAAGTCACAACATTTCCATCTTCTTTCTGTCATTATGTCATGCAACCATCATCCAAGATCCACCAGACCACATCATTAACCCCCGTCATTGACCTCTATGATGCATAAGTACGAATATGATATCCAATGCAGATACCAATACCGGTATGAGATATGATATTTTTCTCTTATAATTTTTTTAGAGATCTTTTGTAATACTTTCTCTTATAGTTTTTTAGATTTTCATCTACATCTAGTTGTTTGAATCCTCTATATTTAATCTACTCTTATAACAGAATCTACATGTTTTCTCTCTACATGCCAAAACCACTTAAGTCTATTTTTCACGATTTTTTCTACTATAGGTTATACCATAACTCTCTATAATATTGTCATTTAAAATTTTATATCGTCTAGTCTTATCACACATCCAACACAACATCATCATCTTTGTTAGAAGTATGCCTTTTGATGAACTTACTTACATATACTTTGCCTTACATTTTTTAGCCGAAAGCTATGCGTTTTCAAGTCCTGTCTTCATCCTCTCATTTAAATTCTCCTTCGACTCTTCAAGGAGGACTATAAAAGGTATACATCTATCTGCTAGCTCTTAGATGTGCTTCATGAGTACATCCAATCCTATTGTAAAATCATTCGTCTTTAGCCTATGTGCGCACACTAGTCAATATCTTTTCATATATATATTTTAGATACTTAAATGCAATTACATTGAAGTTTTTCCTCAATAGTCTTTCATTGGATTACTGTGATAGAATCAAACACAAGTTGTTAGTGTTCAAGCAACAATGTCAATAACAGTGAAATCATTCAAAGTACAAAAGAAAATTGTCATAAACGAGCTTAAAAGATGAAGAAACAAAGGGATCTGAATTGTCTACGTTTTGGCGCAAAAGACAGAGTATCTTTCAACGCTTAGAGCTTAGAACAGTGGTATTTGTCCTTTTTTTTACTAAAAATTGAAACCAGACACACAAGTCACAACATTTCCATCTTCTTTCTGTCATGCAGCTATCATCCAAGGTCCACCAGACCACTTCATCAACCCCGTCATTGACATGCACTATAATGCATAGGTACGGTATTCGGTGCAGTATCTTTTCCAGCATGAGATATGATATTTTTTATAAAAAACTAAAGTACAGATACATTAATAAAAAATAAGAAACTATTTTAAATTTTTTTTTAATTTTAAATATCCAAAATTTATAATAAAATGATTAAATAACATTTAAGAATAACTATTTAAATCAATTTTTATTAAAAAGTTTCTTATAAATATTTTTTAAACAAAAATATGTAACACTAAAAAATCATTTTGAAAATAACTTAAATCAAATTGATCAAATATTTTAAAGAAATTTTTTGAAATTTTACTAACTGTTTGATGTATTCACCAGAGTTAACTATCATACTGAATAAAAAAGTGAAGTATTCTACACCGAAAGAACTGTTACTCCTTTTGTGGCAGTCAGAAACAGAGGCAGGGATCGGAGTTGACACGGTGGTATGAGTCGGTGGACGAACAACCGTATGTGTGGCACAATGTGGAGCCGGAGATTAATTCACCTCAGCCGATCCCTAAACGAGTATCCAATATGAAGTTACTAGTTCTATCTCGAGTGAGACCAGTGCTGTCCATGACTGATGGCAGTTCATGGTAGAGAGTCAAAATTCCGCCATACCAAACACTGGTGCCGTTATAACAGATTATTATGGAAAAATCCATAATATCAGCTGATATTTACCATTGCGGCGAACCCAAAAACCACCATGTATACCTGCCATAGCGCTGCAATTGCTGATATTTGATAACACTGCTTGGGACATAAGAAATGGCACTCTCACCGTAATTCCAAACAGACGCTGAGTATATTAAAACAACTGACCTGTATCAGAAGTAGACTATCGCAAATTCAATAGTCTCTGTGAGCTCTGGATTATCATACATCTACTCAGTTGTTTATAAACCATTGAAAATGATGCATTATATCCTTAATCACCAACCACTAGTATCATCCCTGTACAAGCTTTGAACTTACATTATATACAAAGGCAAAAGTTAAAAACATCTGAGCTACATGCTTACAAAGATGGTGCTAAGACTTGTAAATAGCTTAGCCCAAGAACAGGATCAACAAAGTACTTAATTTCAAGAATAAGCATGAATGACTGAACTCCAATTCCTGATCTTCATCACCGCGCTGAAAATTGCATGTACTCTAGCCAACAGGAGTTAGACAAAAGGAGGATGATATAATAGTTTATTAAGTGATTTTGGATACATGACATAACAGTTCATTTAGCAAGCACTTCCGCATTTTCCGAACTTGGCAAGGTTGAAGCCTTCTGAAAATCATGGCAAGCCTGTATATGAAAACCAAAACAAAATAGTTAAGTATTTATTACTAAGGCAAAAGTTCATTTCAAACTCTGTCCTTTAGACATAAACAATAGCTATTGACTAAAATATCAAGAACCGAATTATTAACAAAACGAGAAAAAGGAAACAATCTGTATAACAAAGAATACATTATATCACACAGGGTCGTCTTAAGTTTTTAGAGGTCACGAGTTGATTAGCTATGGCTCAACCACGACAATACAATTTACTCAATAACAAATTTTTGAAATATTATAGGCTCGGCACTATATAGCCCATCTTGCATATTCTCAAAGGCGGCTCTGATACCACCCTTCAGTTATGCAAAAACAGAGCACCTCATAAATCTATGTCCTTGACTCATTCAACAACAACAACCAACCCTTATTTCACTAAATGGGGTCAGTTCCAAACCTTATTTCACAAAATAGGGTCAGTTACATAGATCAACTTCTGCCATAATATTCTATTTTTGACCCATAAAAGTATATAATTTATAATTTATAAAATAAAAGATCTATAATCCAAATGATGATTTACAAATTGTGTTTCCCTCATTTACAATCGGATTCATAACACATAAAATGATCAAACTAAATGAATCAAAAGAATCATTGAGTAAAGAAACAAACTGCAAAGAGTGAATTTTCTCACAATCGTTATGTGAGAAAATTTGTGGCATGTAAAAATTCATGTTAGTGAAATAGCAACAGTTAAAGAGAGATGAGGGATGCATGTAAATGTTTGATCTGCAGAGACCAAGCACAAACCAGAGTTATCAATTCTAGATAACTAAGCGTAGCAGCCGATTCCAAAAATGGATAGCAGATAGCGGAATGACCGCTACTTGACTATATTCTGGCCTAATTATATGAATAAAAACTATAAAACATATATTTAATGAAAAAACAAAACAAATAACACAATATCATAAAAGATTCATAAAATCAAATATCAAAACACAACACTAAGGCTTACTCAAAAACTCTTTATAAAATTCAACAAGTCTTAATCAAATTCAACAAGTTTTAATCAAATTCAAAACATCACTCTTATATTAAAATTCAAACAAACATTGAAAACATCACATCTTATACTAAAATTAAAACAATCATAGAAGAAGATGTCATTGTCTACAAATAAAAGAAGAAGAAAACAAAGATGTATTAAATTATTATTATTTAAAAAAAAAACAGAGGACGGTATGAAGAGTAAAGAAAGAAGAAGAAAAAAACAGAGGAAAATGAGAAGAGTAAAGAAAGAAGAAAAGAAAAGTAAGACAAACTTTCGAAAACCAATATAAGAAAAGAGGAATTGGCCGAGTGAGAAGAAGAGAGTTTTATGAGTTAAGGGTGGAACCGGAAGCAATGAGACCTGAAGTGAACCCGTGAGGAAGTGAAAGACGAATCCTCTATTTTCTAAGTTAGGGCAAACGGGGTGAAACTCCAGAAAAACTGCTCCATTGTATTTTTTAAAGGATAAATATGGCTTTCGCATTCAAAAGAGATAGCAGGTTGAACCCCGCTCCGGGCCGAGAAGAGCTCAGCTCTTGCGACCCGCTCCAAGCCAAAAAGCGGCCGCGATCTCAAACCGAGACGTGAACTGCTACGCCGTAGCGGCTGGCCACCGCTCTCCCAGGATAGCGCCGATGGCACCACTATTCCCCAGGATTGATAACTATGGCACAAACTACATAAAAGGCTCGTATACGAGACTTCTCAATGTTGCCAAATAACGGCAATAGCATTGCGGTATTTGAACAAAACACTGTTGTTCCGTGATACTCTAATTAGTACAAAGTGTTGTTATATAGCGGTGGTATAGCATTGTAGCATAGCAAAATTTGAACAAACTATTATTTTTTGCGATTCCCGATTGACAACAACAGTGACAAGAAAGCAACCATGATTCTAATCTGTATAGAAAATTAGACATGAGTGAAACATCAACCTAACTATAACAATTTTTACATAATCCAAAGTACACTTGGTTGTTTGAAGTATCATAATACTTTTATACCTGTAACTCATGATAATCATCATCATCATAATAAGAAGACACAGAAAAGAAAATGGAGAAAATAAAAAAGTTTATTGATAGAATTAGTATTTACTTCAGCTTTCCATGGGTAAAACTCGGCTTCAGCAACCTTCGAAAACGATTTAGTTACATACATATAGAGAGTTTTCCCGTCCACTCATCAGCAACGCCATAATCAATGCTTAGCTCTCTCATTGGAGGGATGTTCTCCATTGCATATAGCATAACATGAGGAAACATCAAATTGTTGTGATCATACAGAACAAACTGAACAAATACATTTGGACTTGAACTATGGCTCATATAGCAAGCAACATTTCTCATTGTTGACACATCCAGAGAAAAATCTAGAGGAGGAATTGATGGATAGGAGGGACGCGCATATTCACTGTATATCTGAGATAAATCCCCCCATTCCGCCCATCTATCTGAAAACCGATTAGGATATATCAACGAATCACCATTCATTGTTAAAATTTGTGCTTGCTCCCTAGTCAAAACAACCCCCGTATACTCGCAGATAAAGGCTCCCGCCTGAATAAGGTCCAGAGACCTAACCCCCCAACCGGTCTGAGTAGACCTAAACACTTCCAACCTATATTTGAGCCCCTTTTGTGCAACACGGTTTCGACAATTGGGAGGACATGAGCAAAAAGGGCCACATTCAAAAATCAACGGCTTCCCTTTCACAAGCAAACCCTGTAGATTATAAGGATGCTCTCCTCCATTCTTCACAGAGCAAAAACAACCATCAGTACAAGCATCGACGCACTCACATCCAGTAGCTTTCCCAATTTGATGAAACACAAACGGCGGGAAACTAGTATTCGGAAGATACTGATAATAAAGAGGTTCCTGACTGTCATCTATGTCATTAAAAAGCCTAATAGGAACCTTCTCCCTCTTGTCTGAAATATCAACGGATAGACAATACATAGGCTTAAAGTCCAACCCACTTTTCCTAATTTCCCGAGCATCTTTGAGAACGGCACTACCCATCTTAGCCTGCCCCTCAATTCTCAAAAGCTTATACTTATAAACTCCAAAACCAGACTTTCCTACGTCAAACCAACACTCCACAATCCTATACACTCCATCATAAACATAAATCTTCCCAGAACCGGACGCACTCCCTTCATATTTCATCCCGCGAATAACCCTAACCTCAATCCCATAATGCATACTCCTTTCCAAAGCAAGGTTTCCACCCACCAATTTCTGATCACAAATTTGCCTCGATGAGTTCTTCTCCTGCCCTCCATGTCCAGTGTAGATTATAACATCACCATCATCCAACTCCATGTCATCCTCATATCCACCCGAAACAATCACACTAGTAGCAATCGGTTCACCATTGGAACACCTGCTTTTAGGTAGATAATCAATTCCAGCTTGTATCTGCATATGCAAACCAACTACACACAATTCCATCCTAAAAAGAAACACATCACCAACATAAACCCCAGGTATAGGTCCAACTATCCTCTTATCTCGATACAGCCACAACTGACTCTTCCTCATTAACGCAGCCGCCCTCATATCACCACGAATGCGGATACGCCTCTTTTTTCCACTTGGCGTTTCCGTTTCCCCCTCCACTCCTGCAGCCGCAGCACCCTTCTCCTCACCTATCCTCATCTCCTCCTCCATAACCGCAACTTCTTCAGCCAATCTCCTCTCCTCAGCCAACCTTTTTTCCTCAGCCACTCTCCTCTCTTCCTCCATAACAGCAACTTCCGCAGCAAATCTCTTCTCCTCTTCAATACTCGCCAACACGCGAAGTGAATCATACACCATCCTAGTCCTCCTCATCACCTCCCGACAATTTATATGTTCCTTCATACTCAGATCTGAAACCCTCACAAGCTCCATCACCTGGCTCGCCCTCTTCCTAGCCACCGCAACTGCCGCAGTGGCCTCTTGTTCTTGTTTCTCCGGAACAACAACAATAGCTAGATCATTGTTATAGATATTGTTATTGTTATCGTTATCATACGACTGAGAATCCGTAGATTCCACACCTATATTAGGGCTCAGATTTAGGTCTGGGTTACAAATATTGTTACCAGTCTCCTCAACAACAGAAGGACCAACATTGGCGGAATCGTTGATGGCAAAGAAAGGACCCAGAGATGTACCGAAAGTAGCATTGAAAAGCTGCGAAACCCGATAGAATTCGTTATAGAGATCAGATTGATCGTCTTCTTCAAAGCCAGGAGAGAAATGGGGCTGTTGGGAATCTTGGGCAGCCATGAAATCATCAAAAGGTTCGGGTTTTGGGACGAGTAAGGTTTGAAATGATTTTCCGGTGGATTTCTCGGTGGACATGGTGGTGGTTGGGGCTGGATTAAGGTTGAAATTTTCGGGAGAAATGTTGGGGATTTGGTGAGACATGGTAAGATTGGGAGCGAGAGAAGGAACATGAACAGGAACAGGAACAGGAACATTAACGTTAACAGGAGGAGGAATATGAGATGAAGGAGAAGGTGTTTCAAGGGATAATAAATGATCCATTGAAACTGTGATGAGAAGTGATGAAAGTGGAGTTGTTGTTTTTTTTGTTTCAATGGAGGTTAGAGAAAGAGTGGCACTGGAAATGAGGTCATGGAAACACGATTGTAAAGAACAATTTAAGGTGTTTATGAAAGCACACTTACTCTTTCTTGTACATTAAATAGACATTGAATAAAGAAAAAGAAAGAGAAGAGCTTAATACATAGTATATATTAAAATATTAATATTTAAAGACTTTTTATCACTTATTTATGGTAACAAAATTTATATTGTCAATTAACTAAAATTTACCATCCAAATATTATTATAAATATTTAATTTAATTATAATTTTTTATATAATTTATTATTATAAATATTTAATTTAATCGTCATATTTTTTATTATAAAAAGTTTCAAAAATATATATTTAATTAAATTTTAAAGATTTTTATATGTTATTAATAAATTTTAACTTATTACGTTATTTTTGTTAATTTATAATATCTATATTAAAATAAGAAAAAAGAATATCTACCATATAAAATATTTTTATATTGTCGATCTATGAAAAACATATATCTCATTATATATATATTTTTTTAATTTTAAAATACTAATATAATTTAGCAATATGTCTATGCAATATTTATTTGCACATTACCTTAAATGATTTTTATTAATTTATTATATATGTAATATATTTGATTATTTGATGTCATTTCATATATTTAGTACATCCTTGATAATGACACAATTATGATATATATATATATATATATATATATATATATATATATATATATATATATATATATATATATATATATATATATATATATAGACTTAAAATATTCTTTAATACAAATAAATTAAAAAAAAATGAAAAAATGTAAATTACTTAAATAGTTTTAGATAACTTAAAAAAAATTGGTTCACTCTACTAAATAAATTATTCTGTTTGAAATATCACAAGTAATTTTGTTTTATATATAATAAGTTAAATTCAAATATCTATTCAACTAACAATATTGATGTGCCTTTTTTATTTTTCACCACTTAATGTTTACAAAAAAAATTTAGTAACGTTAAATTAAATAGGTAATAAATTAAATATGTAGTTATAACTATTATATACTTTGTATAGGTTTTTTTAATGTCGATTTCACATTGTATTAATTTTATAATTTTATAAATAAAAAATTACATATAGTATTTTAAGATTGTAATGTAGTATTAATATTTAATAATAATAAAAAAAGTGATTATGTCATTCAAATTTTTCTTGTTATTTCTTATGTTTCTTAAGTCTTTATTGTTAAAGTTCTATTTATATTGATCTTAAAGTAATTGATTAATTGTGCTTTGACTAAAGATTCTTAATATATATCAAGTGTAACTTGTGTAAGTTAGATAGTGTGGTTTGATTAATTGTGTGTTAAAATATTTTTTATTATTGATGTATATAAATTAAATTTTTATTTTAAATACGTTGAACAATAATAAAATGTTAGTGTCTTAATTTCTTTTGATAAAAATATAGGTGATATATTTTATGATACACCTAAAGGTTATAAAATTGTTGTTATGGTTGGTATTATTAACGCGCATTTGCCACATTGTTATATACAATAATTTTATATTTATTCACCAGAGAAATATTTTAATTTTGGATGTAGATGTTACAATTACTAAATTGTTTTGATGTGGTAACAATATTGTTTGTGCACGTGATTGAAAAATGCATCACAATTGTGGTGTGACGTAGTTGTATACCAAAATTAAAAATTATATTGCATCATATTGTATTTGTGGTTCTCATGCCAAAGTATTAAGTAATTGAAAATAAATCCATAGACACGCATTTTTATGTATTTGCGAAATTGTCTTTATTTCATAAAATACGGGGAATTGGTCTAAAAAGTGAGGTCCTATAGAGTCTAAACCTTTATTATTATTATTATTATTATTATTATAGAAAAGGGATGGTGCATTGACAGTGTAAATTATTTTTACACTGTCAATCAATGACAATCTTATATCCCGCCAAGTCATCATGTAAATTTTAAATTATTTAAATGATTTGACATTTTAAAATATTTTGATTGGATGTATGTGTAATACTTTTTACACTGACAGTGTACTATCATTAAACCCTTATTATTATTATTATTATTATTATTATTATTATTATTATTATTAAAATTAGAATTAGGAGTAAAACTATCATGATTACTAAAATTATAATTAGAATTATGGCTGCTTTTTAGAAGAATTTATCCCTTGTATTGGGAGTGAACGAATAAAAGTAATTTATTCACTGTACTAATAAATTCACTCTGTTTTATATTAATTGTCATTTTCATAAATAAGTTTTGTTTTAAAATAATTATCATTTTTATTTTTTAAAATAAAATATGAAAACTTGAAATATAGATTATTGATATAAACAATTTTAGTAAAACAATTTTGTTTTTATTTTAAAAATATGTCTTTCTTGTAAAAAATAATAAATTATTATAATAAAACAATTTTATTTTTATTGTTTACATTTTTATTACATTTTAAAAACAAAAATGTGTTGATATGATACATGCATATGATGCTGATATTAAGCTATTGATTTAAATATTAAATAATAACGCGAACAATTTTACTATTGATTTAAATATTTTTATAAATAATTCAAAAACAAAAATATTTA
Source organism: Lathyrus tuberosus (assembly GCA_022829125.1). Taxonomy (NCBI): domain Eukaryota; kingdom Viridiplantae; phylum Streptophyta; class Magnoliopsida; order Fabales; family Fabaceae; genus Lathyrus; species Lathyrus tuberosus. The sequence continues at coordinate 8,363,947 of JALAZF010000212.1, forward strand.
TATATAGGAATTCAACATTAATTACTCTCATTAAATACATTGCATATTATAATTTAAAACAATATTTAAAATAAGGATATATTAGTAAACTACCATTAATAAATAATTGTTTTAATGTCTCTAAAAAATAAAATTTATTTATGTTATTTAATTATGTATGAAAATGAAATATATTAGTAAATTACTATTAATAAAATTTATTAATAATAAAATTTCTTGGTTAAATAATTTAAATAATGTATGAATTCGAACACAGGCAAAAATTTATTTATTTATGTTACTAATATTTATTTACACAATTAAAATAATATTTTCAAATACAATGTTATTAGTTGATATTTGTAAAACTAAATGATTGCATATATTTGAAATTATTTTTAATTTAAGATATAATTTTTTTAAACATAATATATGAAAAATTGAAATATATATTATTGATGTAAAACAATTTTGGTAAAACAATTTTGTTTTTATTTTAAAAATGTGTCTTTCTTTTAAAAATAATAAACTATTTTGGTAAAATAATTTTGTTTTTCTTATTTACATTTTTATTACATTCTAAAAACAAAAACGTGTGTACCACACCAGTACCCAGGCGAACACACGGGTACTGATATGGATATCCCACGAAATAGATATTTGTAATAATACTTACATAAAATATATTTATTTATGTTACTAATATTTATTTATACAATTAAAATAATATTTACAAATACTATGTTATTATTTGATATTTATAAAATCAAATCATTGCATAAATATTTTTATAAAAAATACCAACCGATATCCACGGGTATTGACTCTATCTTTTCTTAAATATAAATTATATTTTTTTATATTTACTAATTTTTATTAATCATATTTTTTTTCAAAATTTAAATGTAAACAAATACGCGTCACCGACCAGTACTCGTGTGAAGACACGAGAATCACACTAGTTTATATTGATCTTAAAGTATTTGATTAATTGCACTTTGAACAAAGATTCTTAACATATATCATAGTGTAACTTGTGTAAGTTAGGTAGTGTGGTTTGATTAAGTGTGTGTTAAAATATTTTGTAATATTGATGTATATAAGTTAAATCTTTATTTTAAATTCGTTGAACAATAATAAAATGTTAGTGTCTTAATTTCTTTTAATAAAAATATAGGTGATATATTTTATAATACACCTTATGGTTATAAAATTGTTGTTGTGGTTGTTGTTATTAACGCGCATTTGCCTCATTGTTATATGCAATAATTTTATGTATATTCACCAGAGAAATATTTTAATTTTGGATGCAGATCTTACAATTACTAAATTGTTTTGATGTGATTCCTATATTGTTTATTGAAGAATGCATCACAATTGTGGTGTGACGTAGATGTATATCAAAATTAAAAATTATATTGCATCATATTGTATTTGTGGTTCCCATGCCAAAAGTATTAAGTAATTGAGAAGTAAACCCATAGACACCCATTTTTATGTATTGGTGAAATTGTCTTTATTTCATAAAACACGCTGAAATGGTCTAAAAAGTGAGGTGCAAGTGACTCGCCATGTTGTCAAACACACAATTAAAGGAATCTGTGGACCTATGCTTAACTTCTTTCAGCTTGACCAGGCTAAAAATTAGAAATATCTCACTACTTTACGTGAAAAAGATGAAAGCACATAATTTTATGTAGTTAAATCATCATTCACCACATAATTTTGTGTTCTCTTTTAATGTGAGTTGTATGCCTGAAGTCTTTTACGTATTTGAGAAATAAATTAAGATTAATATATCACCTTACTTGAAAAGATAGAAACACATTCTTATAGTTACTCTTTCTTATATATTAAATAGGCATTAAAAATAAAGAAATAATAGCTTTTTAGTCCGGATGATAGTTTTAAATGTTCATTTTTGTCATTTAAATTTAAAAATATTAAATTAATCTCACATTGATATCAAATGTTTTTTTTACGGAAGAAACCTATAACATTTTATTAATAATAATATTATCGATACATGTTGGGATATCATTGAAGATATGGAAACTAGCAAAACTTTAAAATATTTTGATTGGATGTATGTGTAATACTTTTTACACTGACAGTGTACTACCATTAAACCCTTATTAGTATTATTATTATTATTATTATTATTATTATTATTATTAAAATCAGAATTAGGAGTAAAACTATCATGATTACTAAAATTATAATTAGAATTATGACTGCTTTTAAGAAGAATTTATCCCTTGTATTGGGAGTGAACGGATAAAAGTAATTTATTCACTGTACTAATAAATTCACTCCGTTTTATATTAATTGTCATTTTCATAAATAAGTTTTGTTTTAAAATAATTATCATTTTTATTTTTTAAAATAATATATGAAAACTTGAAATATAGATTATTGATATAAACAATTTTAGTAAAACAATTTTGTTTTTATTTTAAAAATATGTCTTTCTTGTAAAAAATAATAAACTATTTTAGTAAAACAATTTTATTTTTATTGTTTACATTTTAAAAACAAAAATGTGTTGATATGATACATGCATATGATACTGATATTAAGTTATTGATTTAAATATTAAATAATAACGCGAACAATTTTACTATTGATTTAAATATTTTTATAAATAATTCAAAAACAAAAATATTTATATATAGGAATTCAACATTAATTACTCTCATTAAATACATTGCATATTATAATTTAAAACAATATTTAAAATAAGGATATATTAGTAAACTACCATTAATAAATAATTGTTTTAATGTCTCTAAAAAATAAAATTTATTTATGTTATTTAATTATGTATGAAAATGAAATATATTAGTAAATTACTATTAATAAAATTTATTAATAATAAAATTTCTTGGTTAAATAATTTAAATAATGTATGAATTCGAACACAGGCAAAAATTTATTTATTTATGTTACTAATATTTATTTACACAATTAAAATAATATTTTCAAATACAATGTTATTAGTTGATATTTGTAAAACTAAATGATTGCATATATTTGAAATTATTTTTAATTTAAGATATAATTTTTTTAAACATAATATATGAAAAATTGAAATATATATTATTGATGTAAAACAATTTTGGTAAAACAATTTTGTTTTAATTTTAAAAATGTGTCTTTCTTTTAAAAATAATAAACTATTTTGGTAAAATAATTTTGTTTTTCTTATTTACATTTTTATTACATTCTAAAAACAAAAACGTGTGTACCACACCAGTACCCAGGCGAACACACGGGTACTGATATGGATATCCCACGAAATAGATATTTGTAATAATACTTACATAAAATATATTTATTTATGTTACTAATATTTATTTATACAATTAAAATAATATTTACAAATACTATGTTATTATTTGATATTTATAAAATCAAATCATTGCATAAATATTTTTATAAAAAATACCAACCGATATCCACGGGTATTGACTCTATCTTTTCTTAAATATAAATTATATTTTTTTATATTTACTAATTTTTATTAATCATATTTTTTTTCAAAATTTAAATGTAAACAAATACGCGTCACCGACCAGTACTCGTGTGAAGACACGAGAATCACACTAGTTTATATTGATCTTAAAGTATTTGATTAATTGCACTTTGAACAAAGATTCTTAACATATATCATAGTGTAACTTGTGTAAGTTAGGTAGTGTGGTTTGATTAAGTGTGTGTTAAAATATTTTGTAATATTGATGTATATAAGTTAAATCTTTATTTTAAATTCGTTGAACAATAATAAAATGTTAGTGTCTTAATTTCTTTTAATAAAAATATAGGTGATATATTTTATAATACACCTTATGGTTATAAAATTGTTGTTGTGGTTGTTGTTATTAACGCGCATTTGCCTCATTGTTATATGCAATAATTTTATGTATATTCACCAGAGAAATATTTTAATTTTGGATGCAGATCTTACAATTACTAAATTGTTTTGATGTGATTCCTATATTGTTTATTGAAGAATGCATCACAATTGTGGTGTGACGTAGATGTATATCAAAATTAAAAATTATATTGCATCATATTGTATTTGTGGTTCCCATGCCAAAAGTATTAAGTAATTGAGAAGTAAACCCATAGACACCCATTTTTATGTATTGGTGAAATTGTCTTTATTTCATAAAACACGCTGAAATGGTCTAAAAAGTGAGGTGCAAGTGACTCGCCATGTTGTCAAACACACAATTAAAGGAATCTGTGGACCTATGCTTAACTTCTTTCAGCTTGACCAGGCTAAAAATTAGAAATATCTCACTACTTTACGTGAAAAAGATGAAAGCACATAATTTTATGTAGTTAAATCATCATTCACCACATAATTTTGTGTTCTCTTTTAATGTGAGTTGTATGCCTGAAGTCTTTTACGTATTTGAGAAATAAATTAAGATTAATATATCACCTTACTTGAAAAGATAGAAACACATTCTTATAGTTACTCTTTCTTATATATTAAATAGGCATTAAAAATAAAGAAATAATAGCTTTTTAGTCCGGATGATAGTTTTAAATGTTCATTTTTGTCATTTAAATTTAAAAATATTAAATTAATCTCACATTGATATCAAATGTTTTTTTTACGGAAGAAACCTATAACATTTTATTAATAATAATATTATCGATACATGTTGGGATATCATTGAAGATATGGAAACTAGCAAAACTTTAAAATATTTTGATTGGATGTATGTGTAATACTTTTTACACTGACAGTGTACTACCATTAAACCCTTATTAGTATTATTATTATTATTATTATTATTATTATTATTAAAATCAGAATTAGGAGTAAAACTATCATGATTACTAAAATTATAATTAGAATTATGACTGCTTTTAAGAAGAATTTATCCCTTGTATTGGGAGTGAACGGATAAAAGTAATTTATTCACTGTACTAATAAATTCACTCCGTTTTATATTAATTGTCATTTTCATAAATAAGTTTTGTTTTAAAATAATTATCATTTTTATTTTTTAAAATAATATATGAAAACTTGAAATATAGATTATTGATATAAACAATTTTAGTAAAACAATTTTGTTTTTATTTTAAAAATATGTCTTTCTTGTAAAAAATAATAAACTATTTTAGTAAAACAATTTTATTTTTATTGTTTACATTTTAAAAACAAAAATGTGTTGATATGATACATGCATATGATACTGATATTAAGTTATTGATTTAAATATTAAATAATAACGCGAACAATTTTACTATTGATTTAAATATTTTTATAAATAATTCAAAAACAAAAATATTTATATATAGGAATTCAACATTAATTACTCTCATTAAATACATTGCATATTATAATTTAAAACAATATTTAAAATAAGGATATATTAGTAAACTACCATTAATAAATAATTGTTTTAATGTCTCTAAAAAATAAAATTTATTTATGTTATTTAATTATGTATGAAAATGAAATATATTAGTAAATTACTATTAATAAAATTTCTTGGTTAAATAATTTAAATAATGTATGAATTCGAACACAGGCAAAATTTATTTATTTATGTTACTAATATTTATTTACACAATTAAAATAATATTTTCAAATACTATGTTATTAGTTGATATTTGTAAAACTAAATGATTGCATATATTTGAAATTATTTTTAATTTAAGATATAATTTTTTTAAACATAATATATGAAAAATTGAAATATATATTATTGATGTAAAACAATTTTGTTTTTATTTTAAAAATGTGTCTTTCTTTTAAAAATAATAAACTATTTTGGTAAAATAATTTTGTTTTTCTTATTTACATTTTTATTACATTCTAAAAACAAAAACGTGTGTACCACACCAGTACCCAAGCGAACACGCGGGTACTGATATGGATATCCCACGAAATAGATATTTGTAATAATACTTACATAAAATATATTTATTTATGTTACTAATATTTATTTATACAATTAAAATAATATTTACAAATACTATGTTATTATTTGATATTTATAAAACCAAATCATTGCATAAATATTTTTATAAAAAATACCAACCGATATCTGGGGGTATTGATTCTATCTTTTCTTAAATATAAATTATATTTTTTTATATTTACTAATTTTTATTAATCATATTTTTTTTCAAAATTTAAATGTAAACAAATACGCTTCACCGACCAGTACTCGTGTGAAGGCACGAGAATCACACTAGTTTATATTAATCTTAAAGTATTTGATTAATTGCGCTTTGAACAAAGATTCTTAACATATATCATAGTGTAACTTGTGTAAGTTAGGTAGTGTGGTTTGATTAAGTGCGTGTTAAAATATTTTGTATTATTGTTGTATATAAGTTAAATCTTTATTTTAAATTCGTTGAACAATAATAAAATGTTAGTGTCTTAATTTCTTTTAATAAAAATATAGGTGATATATTTTATAATACACCTTATGGTTATAAAATTGTTGTTGTGGTTGTTGTTATTAACGTGCATTTGCCTCATTGTTATATGCAATAATTTTATGTATATTCACCAGAGAAATATTTTAATTTTGGATGCAGATGTTACAATTACTAAATTGTTTTGATGTGATTCCTATATTGTTTATTGAAGAATGCATCACAATTGTGGTGTGACGTAGATGTATATCAAAATTAAAAATTATATTGCATCATATTGTATTTGTGGTTCCCATGCCAAAAGTATTAAGTAATTGAGAAGTAAACCCACAGACACCCATTTTTATGTATTGGTGAAATTGTCTTTATTTCATAAAACACGCTGAAATGGTCTAAAAAGTGAGGTGCAAGTGACTCGCCATGTTGTCAAACACACAATTAAAGGAATCTGTGGACCTATGCTTAACTTTTTTCCGCTTGACCAGGCTAAAAATTAGAAATATCTCACTACTTTACGTGAAAAAGATGAAAGCACATAATTTTATGTAGTTAAATCATCATTCACCACATAATTTTGTGTTCTCTTTTAATGTGAGTTGTATGCCTGAAGTCTTTTACGTATTTGAGAAATAAATTAAGATTAATATATCACCTTACTTGAAAAGATAGAAACACATTCTTATAGTTACTCTTTCTTATATATTAAATAGGCATTAAAAATAAAGAAATAATAGCTTTTTAGTCCGGATGATAGTTTTAAATGTTCATTTTTGTCATTTAAATTTAAAAATATTAAATTGATCTCACATTGATATCAAATGTTTTTTTTACGGAAGAAACCTATAACATTTTATTAATAATAATATTATCGATACATGTTGGGATATCATTGAAGATATGGAAACTAGCAAAACTTTAAAATATTTTGATTGGATGTATGTGTAATACTTTTTACACTGACAGTGTACTACCATTAAACCCTTATTAGTATTATTATTATTATTATTATTATTATTATTATTATTATTAAAATCAGAATTAGGAGTAAAACTATCATGATTACTAAAATTATAATTAGAATTATGACTGCTTTTTAGAAGAATTTATCCCTTGTATTGGGAGTGAACGGATAAAAGTAATTTATTCACTGTACTAATAAATTCACTCCGTTTTATATTAATTGTCATTTTCATAAATAAGTTTTGTTTTAAAATAATTATCATTTTTATTTTTTAAAATAATATATGAAAACTTGAAATATAGATTATTGATATAAACAATTTTAGTAAAACAATTTTGTTTTTATTTTAAAAATATGTCTTTCTTGTAAAAAATAATAAACTATTTTAGTAAAACAATTTTATTTTTATTGTTTACATTTTAAAAACAAAAATGTGTTGATATGATACATGCATATGATACTGATATTAAGCTATTGATTTAAATATTAAATAATAACGCGAACAATTTTACTATTGATTTAAATATTTTTATAAATAATTCAAAAACAAAAATATTTATATATAGGAATTCAACATTAATTACTCTCATTAAATACATTGCATATTATAATTTAAAACAATATTTAAAATAAGGATATATTAGTAAACTACCATTAATAAATAATTGTTTTAATGTCTCTAAAAAATAAAATTTATTTATGTTATTTAATTATGTATGAAAATGAAATATATTAGTAAATTACTATTAATAAAATTTCTTGGTTAAATAATTTAAATAATGTATGAATTCGAACACAGGCAAAATTTATTTATTTATGTTACTAATATTTATTTACACAATTAAAATAATATTTTCAAATATTATGTTATTAGTTGATATTTGTAAAACTAAATGATTGCATATATTTGAAATTATTTTTAATTTAAGATATAATTTTTTTAAACATAATATATGAAAAATTGAAATATATATTATTGATGTAAAACAATTTTGTTTTTATTTTAAAAATGTGTCTTTCTTTTAAAAATAATAAACTATTTTGGTAAAATAATTTTGTTTTTCTTATTTACATTTTTATTACATTCTAAAAACAAAAACGTGTGTACCACACCAGTACCCAGGCGAACACGCGGGTACTGATATGGATATCCAACGAAATAGATATTTGTAATAATACTTACATAAAATATATTTATTTATGTTACTAATATTTATTTATACAATTAAAATAATATTTACAAATACTATGTTATTATTTGATATTTATAAAACCAAATCATTGCATAAATATTTTTATAAAAAATACCAACTGATATCTGGGGGTATTGATTCTATCTTTTCTTAAATATAAATTATATTTTTTTATATTTACTAATTTTTATTAATCATATTTTTTTTCAAAATTTAAATGTAAACAAATACGCTTCACCGACCAGTACTCGTGTGAAGGCACGAGAATCACACTAGTTTATATTAATCTTAAAGTATTTGATTAATTGCGCTTTGAACAAAGATTCTTAACATATATCATAGTGTAACTTGTGTAAGTTAGGTAGTGTGGTTTGATTAAGTGCGTGTTAAAATATTTTGTATTATTGTTGTATATAAGTTAAATCTTTATTTTAAATTCGTTGAACAATAATAAAATGTTAGTGTCTTAATTTCTTTTAATAAAAATATAGGTGATATATTTTATAATACACCTTATGGTTATAAAATTGTTGTTGTGGTTGTTGTTATTAACGTGCATTTGCCTCATTGTTATATGCAATAATTTTATGTATATTCACCAGAGAAATATTTTAATTTTGGATGCAGATGTTACAATTACTAAATTGTTTTGATGTGATTCCTATATTGTTTATTGAAGAATGCATCACAATTGTGGTGTGACGTAGATGTATATCAAAATTAAAAATTATATTGCATCATATTGTATTTGTGGTTCCCATGCCAAAAGTATTAAGTAATTGAGAAGTAAACCCACAGACACCCATTTTTATGTATTGGTGAAATTGTCTTTATTTCATAAAACACGCTGAAATGGTCTAAAAAGTGAGGTGCAAGTGACTCGCCATGTTGTCAAACACACAATTAAAGGAATCTGTGGACCTATGCTTAACTTTTTTCCGCTTGACCAGGCTAAAAATTAGAAATATCTCACTACTTTACGTGAAAAAGATGAAAGCACATAATTTTATGTAGTTAAATCATCATTCACCACATAATTTTGTGTTCTCTTTTAATGTGAGTTGTATGCCTGAAGTCTTTTACGTATTTGAGAAATAAATTAAGATTAATATATCATCTTACTTGAAAAGATAGAAACACATTCTTATGGTTACTCTTTCTTATATATTAAATAGGCATTAAAAATAAAGAAATAATAGCTTTTTAGTCTGGATGATAGTTTTAAATGTTCATTTTTGTCATTTAAATTTAAAAATATTATATTGATCTCACATTGATATCAAATGTTTTTTTTACAGGAGAAACCTATAACATTTTATTAATAATAATATTATCGATACATGTTGGGATATCATTGAAGATATGGAAACTAACAAAGTATGGAGTCGCCCGCGCCAACACGTGAGCAACCTCTTTGGCTTGTCTCCTAACGAACTTAACATGAGAGTTCCTATAAAGAGAGGCTAACAAACCCTTACACTCCTTAGTGATAGCACCAAACTCTGAATCATTAGGAATATGAAGATTCACACTATCCACTACACTTTTAGCATCCATCTCGAAATCCACATTAACCAAACCTAGCTCATGAACCCATTTGATTTAGTTTAAGAGCCCTAAAGCTTCACCCACGTGTACTTCAGTGGTAGGTGATATCCACATAGTCCGACCAACAACAAATTCCCCTTTATCATCTCGAATGCAAGAACCTATACCCACTTTATTATTTAAGAAGGAAGCATCAATATTGCATTTTAACCGCCCAGGGGGAGGTTTGTTCCACTTAGATTCAAATTCCTCTGGATGTTGAGAGTTGAGACTCAATCTGATCTATTGGGAATCTCTCCACCCTTCCAATAAGTGAGAAGTACAATGACAAATGGAGTCCGGTGAGTCAACACTATGATTCCAAACAAAGTTATTCCTGCATTTCCAGATACTCTACCACATAGTTGAGAACCTCGCTTGTTGATCTTGACTAGCACTCTGCAAGAAAGAAAAGATAATAGAAGCAAAGTCACTATCGAGCGACAAAACCTGCTGGAGCCTAGTCCAAAAGCCCACTTTTTCCCAACACTTAATACTCTTAAAACATTGGAAGAACATATGGTAATAGGTCTCGTCATCGACTCCGCACACACCATAACTAGCTGGACAGTCCAAGCCTTTATCCTTTAATCTCATCCTAGTAGGCACACAATTCCTGCAAAGGCATGATAGAAAGTTCTTTATTCGTGGCGGGATCTTAAGATTCTAAATCAAGTTCCATCTATTATCAACCCTGAGATGGGAAGTGTCAATAGCTTCTTTAATACAAAAACGATAAGCGCTTCGCACTGAAAATATATCATTCCTCTCTAGATTCCAGATTAACTTATCCTCATGAACCGACTCGAATAACGGAGTGTTAGGCACCTTAGTCGCATCTTCTTCCCCTAAAAGAGGATGTATCAATGTCGGATTCCACTTCTTACTACCATTACTCAATAAATTTGATACTTTGAGATTAGCCACCTCCAGGTAATGTGGCCACAGATTATTCAAAACTGAGCTATCATGAAGCCATTTCTGCCCCCAAACTGAAATATTTTCTCCTATTCCGATACTCTATCTATACCCTCCCCGCACCATAAACTTCGAACTCCATATACTACGCCAGACATAACTAGGATTGTGCCCAATGTTAGAATCCAAGAACTCACACTTAGGGAAATACCTTGCCTTATAAAGTCGAGTAACCAGGCTACGAGGCTTGGTCATGAGGTTACAGGCTTGTTTACTCAGCATAGCATAATTAAAAGCACTCAAATTCTTAAACCCCATCCCTCCTTTGATTTAGGTATAGACAACCTGTCCCAAGAGAGCCAATGAATACCTTTGACTCGATCTCTCTTATGACCCCACCAAAAGGAATTCATAATCTTCTCAATTTCCTCGCTTAAGGATGAAGGCAACAAGAAAATACTCATGATATAAGAGGGAATAGCTTGTAACACTGATTTAATGAGGGTTTCCCTACCTGCTTGAGAAATACTTCTGCTACTCCAAGAATTATTCTTCTTCCAAATTCTGTCCTTAACAAATTTGAAAGTAGCCTTCCTATTTCTTCCTATCATAGATGGCATACCAAGATACTTGCCTGTTCCCAGAACCTATTGAACTCCTAGAGTATCAACCAAAGCATTTTTAATATTTGGGTTGACATTTCTACTACAAAAAACTCCAGACTTCTGAAAATTAATGGTCTGCCCCGAAGCTTCTTCATACATACTTAAGATATTCTTCATCACATTTGCTTCATGCACATCCGCTCTAAAAAACAAGAAACAGTCATCGGCAAACAAAAGATGAGATATGACAGGGGCATTCTTACATATTTTTATCCCATGGATGTCCCCCCTAGACTCTGCTTTCTTTATAAGAGCTGATAACCCTTATGAATAGAGAATGAAAAGATATGGTGATAACGGATCCCCTTGCCTCAACCCTCGTCCAGGTGTAATTGGTCCCACCATATTACCATTCATACTCATAGAATAGTCGATCATCTCTACACATAACATAATCCACCCTACCCACTTCTGGCTAAAACCCGTTGAAATTATGGCATATGCAGACAGCAGATGTCCTAACATATATCAAGACATTGTACTACATAATCATTTAAACACAGAGGCGCAACAACAGACTGATACTTTGAATATCAGAACTGCAGGATCACAGATGTCACGACATCTGATCCAACATGTTTATCATGAACCCTAACAGAAAACGTAAACCTGCAATATGATAAAGAACACATCAATTGTTAATCCAGTTCGGTGCAATTCACCTACATCTGGGGGATACCAATCCAAGAAGAAGACTTCACTATCTGTAGACCTGTTACAAAGCTAAACTCCCCCGTTTACAACTTTATCCTAACATCTACCCAATGAACATCTTTACCAAAGCCAAACTCTAACGTTTACAACTTTGATATGAGATACCCCACTCACTTCCCTTAATCACCAATTGTGATTTCTACATCATCCTTGTCAATACAGAAATCTGTCAAGCTTTCTTGACAACCGAGCTAACTCGGATTTGCTTAGAAGCTTCATCCAAGAACAATACACAATCCAATACCTCAAGGCTTATGGATCTGTGTGACGCCTATATCTGCCACAATGCATCAATTGATACAAAGGGAGACTTACAACCTAGAGAGACAACGACTCTCAAAACCCTAAACCCTTGTTTCTTACACAAGAAAACTAGGTTACAAAAGGCATATGTAATCCTAGGTCTAAGTATTCTATTTATAGAGTCTTCTGCTTCCTTGGGCTGTTTTTTGATTCCTTGATCCACGTCTTGATTGCTCCTTAAATCTTGCAACTGATTTAGAAACATCCTGCAATATCAGATGAAGATGTCGAGACATCTATTAGGACATCATCTCTGACCAGTCTTCTTTCTTCAGACTTCTTCATGTTTAAACATATCTTTTAACCTTTTGTTTTTCCCAAAAAATTGCTCAAATCAGCGGAGCTTTCAATCTCCCCCTTTTGGAAAAATTTTGGTTAAAACTCCTTAGATAGAAAAATAAAGTCTGGCATTTGGTAGATATGATCGAAACACTTCTGAGACTATTTCTTATCCATGAAATTCATCAGAACACTTCTGAGACTGTTTCTTATCCCTAAAATTCCCAGCTGAATATTGGTGTACATGAGGAAGAGTACATAGCACACTCCCCCTCAAACTTGTACTTGCCACGGAGGGATAAATCTTCCTCTGAAGAGGCATAAGAGAACCCGTAAGAAGGTTCAGTTGTATCATGCGTAACACTGAGTCCATAGAACATGTAACTCAGATCACAAGACACAACCTGCTTCCTAACTCAGATCACAAGGCACAAAGGGAAATACTCTGGTAGAATGTTAGAACATCCTCTCCAACATCCTTGCAAAACAAGCACCAGATATGTATGTTGAAAGACCCACCCACACAGCCATTCTCCCCCTTTTTAGCCAAAAATTGACAAAAGAAGCCAATGCAGTTCCATATCAATATGTTACTTATCCGAACACAAATGAAAGACATGATGAATTAATCCACAATCTGGAATTCCTCAAATAGATGCACTCTTTAAATACCTACACGTTTTCTCTAGATATCCACGGTCCAAAGAAATTATCGCTGGACAATTCTAAGGAGAAATAAATTTAGGTAGGCAGATTAAACATTAATAACTGTGCACCGCCCAACTAGGATAAGACTGTTCAAACTTTTAAGAGTAACCATCCAAAAAGGCACACTTGTAACAAAACACATGTTACACATGCCTTCTCTTAGGAAGCACTCCCCACCGTTCAAAATAGCCAGTTCGGATCCACCCTCAGGTCTTAAATAATATCCTGACATTTTGTCAGTCTTGTTCAGTCCATCTGAATCACAATCATCATCTTGTTGATGAGTCCCAAGCATAATCCTTTTAACCAGAAGAAATATAGAACATGCCAAGAAGTTAAGACATTTCTTCAAACATTTCCCAGTTAGCACCCAAGATACTTCTGTATTGATCAAAAACTTCACAGTCTGCAGAGAAAAATAAATTCCCCCAGACTCAACCAATGATTCTTAAGCATCCATTAAGAACCATGTTACTTGCACTGCCAAGTCTCCCCCAACTTGCAACAATACAAATGTCAAGACATCCTTCTTGACATCTCATCCTCCCAGGATGATCACAGCTTGCTTGACGCACAATACAAACTGGAACTTCAACTGCACCCTTTCAGTAATACATCTTAGATCAAGGAGTAACTCCCTCTATCTAAGATAACCAGTGCTCCTCCATAGAACACTATGTTGATAAATAGAAAACATAAGACGCATCTTCATGTCTTCAAGAGCGTACCCTCAGTTCAAACTACCTTCTGAACACAATCATCAACCCTCTTATTGCTTCTTCTGACAAGAACCAATAATCACTCACACATGAACACCATCATGCTACCCGTGAGGAAATATCAGGATCACCATCCTACCATAACAAACTCTTGGATTGAGATCAAAGTTCTATTGACACCACACGAATTCCTTCTGAATTCTCATGTATAGACCTCCTTGTTCCCTGAGACACAACCCAATTGAATTAGAATGCTTCACATTCCTCAAAGAGACGCACAGGGCCCATTAGTTTGTTATAACAATGTCAGATATCGTATACATGCTCCAGAACTTCACGGCTGCCAAACTGATCCACTACTAGCATGACTTGTAGATAGGGGCAGTATCCCCTTCACAATATTTTCCACTGACCTTAGCAAGGCGAGCAACTGAGATAGACACCCCATAATCCAAGACAGTCATTCCTTCATCATTCTCCCATATGATAACCTGGAATACTTCTGATTTTTCTGGTGAATATCCACTTCTGAACGCATCAAAAACCATACCTTCATGCAATTAACCTGTGATTCACTTCAGTCTTCTCCACACCATCCTCCCCAAGGCAGTTCTTTTGCTCCATCATTCTCCTGTATGACAAGATAGATACTATTTAGACATGGTGTAGTTAACAACTTCCTAGACCAAAACTTGAAATCCTCCTCCAAGGATAACCAACCCAAAAATGTTCTAACATCAGTTATGACATCCTTCACACATCATAGACACTACACACCATGGTTCTTAATATGCTCCACCACTGGACTTACTATCAGCATAACAATCCAAACTGATGATCTTCACACAACACTGTGCCACCAGCTTGAACAAAGAGAACTTCAGATACCTGGAGAGAAATAAACTCTCATCCACCAAAAGAAGGTATACTTCCAGAACCTGAGAACTTCTGCCACGAGCTCCAAGAAAGAACCAGAACCTCCTTACGTTTTCAACTAACTACCCTTCTGCACAAGAGCAATCAATTTTAAGCATCCTGCTTGAATGCACACTATGAAACCAACCAAATGCCACCTTTTGATTGATCCCACTCTTCTTCAGAACTCCCACAAGATACGCTGATCCACCAATGAAATCAGATCTTCAAGTCACATGAACTATTTGCACCATAGTGTCATACCCCAAATTTTGACCACCAAGATTTCCCATCATTGTGCAAGTCATCATCACCATATGGTTGAACCATCATACTTCACCAGTCTCCCCAAAGATAGGTGAGCATTCACTACAATAAAGGATTAGGGTTTTGAGCCCTCTCAGGGCACTTAGACAGAGGATCAATCAAGAAATGACATGGTCTTCAACTTGTCTAACCTCTCAAAATATCCATAAAGGATCAAGAGGACTCCCACATCAAGAATCAAGCACAAGGTTGCTGCATTCCAAGTGGATCAAGCCTCAAGATCGCCAGTGTCACCAAATTAGGGTTTTGGTCGTCTGAGGCCTCCAGATGGAAATTTTCCTTTGGGCATGAGCCAATGCTTCAAAGCATAACCCAAGATACTCCAAGGGACCTCATGGACCCAATCATCAAGTCAATTTGACCTCAGGGGATGCATTTACCCAAAAATTAGGAATTAGGGTTTCTTGACCTAATTCACCCCTAAGTTGACTTTTGGGACAAAACATGAGCCAAGACCTTAAGACATGATTTGAGGGTCTCCAATACACTACATTGATCCATTTTTAACAATGGATTGATCCAAGAAGCCTAATCCACAAGTTTCAACCTCATCTGGACCACAATTAGGGTTTCGAGGGAAAAGTCAACTGTACCTTTGAATTTTGACCAAGACATGCTCCCAAACCTTGGGACATGATTCAATACACCCTATAACACCTATCGAACATATCCATTAGGTTTGATTTAGGTCAAGGACTTGATTTCACAAAGGATCGCACAGTTTGGATTTCATCCGATAAAAAGTCAACTGTACAAAAGTCAAAGTTTGACTTTTTGATTTTTTTGGTCAGCCAAGGTTCCCTAACCCTAAAAATATGTTAATATGTGATTTGAATCATCATTCATCAAGAAAAATCAAAGAAAGTGAGTTAACTTGTAAAAGGGGTAACCATAAAAAACTTAGAATTTTTCCAAGTTATGAAACAAAGTGGCTAGGGTACCAACTTCCAAGGATCATAACTTGAGATCCAAGCAACCATTTTGGATGGTCCAAAGATGGATTTGTAGCTCTCATTACACACTTCAAAAGTGTCAACTACATCATATTCCAATTCTTCATGGATTTTAAGTTATGGAGTGATCAAAATGACTAAAAACGTGAAAATGACATTTTTCCAACACTTAGTGAAATTTTCATTAAGTCAAAATCTGCCTTAATTTTTCCATAATGTAGGGAATTTTTCACCTTGATCCAAGTCAAACCAGGTCTAGGGGTGGACATCAAAGTTAAAGTATGCCATAAGGGTTTTCTAACAAGTACCAGATCATCTCCAAATTCCATTTGAGCAAGGAGATACAACCCTTGGAGCATGGCATCCTGAACTGATTTTTCAAGGCAGAATTGTGCACATTTTCTTGATTTGTCTAAATCTGATAAATCCAAGCCTTGTCATCATTTTGGACACATCTGAGGATCAAATCCAAGGGGGATAATCTGATCTCCAAGCCTCCAAAGTCCAAGAATCTACAAGTAGCATGCCAAACCTAAAAGGCTACAAAGATGCCAAATATCCAATTTTGTTTCCAAGCATTCAATACATACACCAAGGTGGCATGAACTGAGCCTATTCCAACTGAATTCAGTCAAAGTTTATCTCTGAACCAAAGCTACAAAGCCTGTGCTCTAATCTCAAGTCAATGGCTAGAGGAGACTTGAGATTCCTTTTGCATAACATTGGCCAAAGGCCTGCTGCAGCCTTCATTCACTATTGATGCCAAAACAAACTTGCTCTACTATAAATAGAGCTCATTTATGATCAGTTTGAGTACACCAAAGCAGCCAAACTGGTGTTTTCCTCAAAATCCCTCTCTTTAGGCCAAAATGCCTTCTTTTGCAAGGTATCTCTGAGTTTTTGAGTTAGAGAGCAATCCCATCATAGCTCATGATCAAAACACATCCAATATATTGTATCTAAGCTGTCCAAACTCTCATATGTGACTTGTAGCACCAAAATCACAAAGTCTCCTCTCAAAACCTCAAAATTGGACTTTTTTTTTTGCATTTTTCAAGCCATGTATTGATTCAGTCACTTTCAAAACCAGATAAAACCTTAAACACACTTCAAATATCATCCTTGAACTGTCCCAAATGGTTCCCCACATCTGGAACAACATTTGAGAGAGTTGCCCTATTGGTCATTTTTGCCCCTTTTGCAAGAAAGAGCTCAAACTTGTTCCTGAGGAGTCCAGCTGCTGGTGATAATTCTAAAAGCTTCTAAGGGATCAATTAAGAGTGTCTAAAGCATCAAATTACTTCTGGCACAAGAAACTTGGCAGATAGCACAAAAAGCTCCTAAAGAGGTAAACATCACAACTTGAACTCCTTGAAATATGCATTGCCTTGAAGTCCACTGATCATAAACATCTCATACATGTTGTATATGTTGTGTTTGAACCAATTCATTATGTAATTCATGTCTGTACCATGAGATAACACAAAAATGCAAATGGAGGCCTATTTCAAAACCACTATCGGGTTTTAAAATGGGGATCTCATCTGAAAAAACCAAGGGCACCATTGGATTCCTTGTGAAATTCTAGGCAGGATATACCTAAATTTTGTCCCAATCCATAGAGAAATGAGAAAGTTACAACCTTTACGTTTTTGGACCAAAACCTTGCCTTGCCTTGCCTTGGCCAGGCCTAAAACAAGGCATGCCTTATGTATTCATGGGGTGGTTTTGATACACGAATGTATCACCACCCCAGTCGTAGAAGGTGCTCACTACAACCTAAAGGTCTGGGGTTCGAATCCCCCTTGCCCCAGACCCTCATTTTACCATTTTTTCCACTTTTTTTAATATTTGTCATATTATTTTAAATGATTTGGAAAATTAATTTCTCTCTCAATTTTAATCATTTTTTATTGGTTCTTTTTCTGAAAAGTCACAAAAATATTAAAATATTTTATTCTACAAAAAAAATCAGATTTATATTATTATTTTAATATAGTTGGTATTTTTGTAAATAAATTCATTTTTATTGTTTTTTAAACGTTTTAAAAGTGAATTTTTATCTTGAAAAATCAAAACCAAATGAGTTTTAATTCATCTTGTGATTAAAACATCATTTTTTCAACTTCAACCAAAAATCAAAAGTTGTTTATTGAAACTTATTTGGTGTCTCATCATTTTAACAAATTTTCTTTGAATAAATACTTTAAAAAATGATGAAATTAGGGTTTCTTCGATTTTCACCCTAACAAATATTTTTCAAACACTCACGGGCCTCTATTAGAGTGTAAGACCCAACTCCTTTTCAACCTAAACAATTTTGGGCCTCATACATTGTATAAGTCCCAACACCTTTTCAAAAAAACCTCGGCGCGATCGCCAGTTCCAAATCAAATAACCTGGGCCTCCCCTCGTGTTGTAAGTCCCATCTTTATTTTTCAAAATAATCCTTAGGCTTCTCCTTTAGTTGTAAGACCCAAACCTTTTATAAATAAACCTTTGTGGGCCTCAGTCATTGTATAAGTCCCTCAGTGATTTCCAAAAACAACTATGCGATCACTATTAAACCTTGGGCCTCTCCTTGAGTATAAGCCCCAATAATCTTTTCAAAACAACTTCCCCTTTCCATTTAGGTTCAAATATATATATATATATATATATATATATATATATATATATATATATGTTGTTATCAAAACTTTCTTTAATTTCTTTGAACAACTAACAATACAGCATGGAAGCTTGCTCACCTATAAGTTTTAAACAGCTTTCATTTACACGCTTTCATATATCTATATAATTGTATTGTGGGAAGCTGCTCACGGTAAGTTTTCTTTCATATCCTTTTAAATACTTGTCATATATCAACTGTATATATACTAGTATAGTTATTTAGAGTTTTTCCCGGCAACTAGGTCTAGAATTAGGTAAAGCCATGTTGGTCACTCTTAAATACAGTCAAAACTAGATCCACATAGGATTTCCAGATACAGTCTTGCCTTCTCTTGGGCTTAAACAATATGGAACAAAGAGAAAGGCAGTATTCTTCGTGAACCTTTTCTCAGACTGTCACCCCTAGAAATTATCAAAGAAACTCTACTCCCCAGAGTTGATCTATTCTCGGTGAATAGCATCTCTTGAGTTTCTTCAAATCTCAGAACTTTCACTAAATGATCTATTCTCGGTGAATTACATTTCTTGAACTTTTCTTGGTTTGAGACCCACGGGCTTCCTAAAAGCATCCACGCCTCCTCTTGGGCTTTGTACAAGGACCCTCCGGCTTCTTAGAAGTTCTCATGCCTTCTCTCGGGCTTAATACAAGGACCTTGAAGACCTCTTAAAGGTATAAGACATAACTTAGTCATCCTTTGCTAGAGCAGTCTTTCCAGTGTCAAACCTCTGACCAATTTTAGGGTTGATTCTCATTCCTTAAAACACCCGCCTCCTCCTAGAGGCATCATACAAAAGATAAAACTCTTCCATACCAGTAGACTTGGACAATCTAATCCCCTTGAGTCTCAAAGACATTCTCAAGTTCCCTATAAACATAGGAAGAAACCCCGATCATTCTGGATCGATCTCCAGTAGAGTTAAACCCATGGGTTCTAAAACCCAGTCTCTCTTCTAAAATCCCAAAACCAGGGTCAGTTTATCATCAACATAATACTATCCCAAATCAGAACCTCAAGGCATCTGATACCCCAACTCTTCTGTAACCCTCAGCAAGAGTTAATTTCCCCATTAGGACATGCCTCGGGATCTCAAGAATCCCCATCATAAGATAGCCTCCTCTTAGGCCTTGTATAATGATCCTTTCCTCAGCATTTCAGCCTCCTCTTGGGCTTTGTACAATGATTCTCCCCAGCGGAGCTAACCTTTTCAGACTCTCTTGTTGAGCCAATCCCCTCTTAGACTCTCTTATTGAGTCGATTACCTTTTTAGACTCTCTTGTTGAGTCAATCACCTCTCAGACTCTCTTGTTGAGTCAATCACTTTTCAGACTCTCTTGTTGAGTCAATCCTTTTAGCCTCAATCTCGGGCTTTGTACGAGACAGATAAAAACACTCTCTTGTTGAGTTGATCCTTTTAACCTCAATCTTGGGCTTTGTACAAGATAAATAAAAATACTCTCTAGTCGAGTCAATCTTTGTCCAGCCTCGTCTTAGGCTTGGGATAAATATTCCCCCTAGCGGAATTTAGCCTCCTCTTAGGCTTAGTATAATGAATTCCCCAGCTTGTTCAGCCACAATCCTGGGCTTTGTACGGGACAGATAAAAGCACTCTCTTATTGAGTCCAACCATTTTAGCCTCAATCTTGGGCTTTGTACAAGACATAAATCTTCATCTCTTAAGCTTGGGACAATTATTTTCCCCTGCAGAGCCATTTCCTCCCAGCCTTCTTTTAGGCTTTGAGGAATGATTTCCCAAGCAGAGTCAAAATCATTTCAGCCTCAATCTTGGGCTTTGTACAAGACACATAAAAATATCCTCACCAGAGTCAGTTAAATCTCCCCTTTCAGCCTCAATTTTGGGCTTTGTACAAGACACATACAAACCTCCCCGACGGAGTCAAAACCTTTCTTAGCCTCCTCTTAGGCTTTGTATAATGATATCCCCAAAGAGTCAGTCTCTTTTTTGCCTCAGTCTTGGGCTTTGTACAAGACAAATATAAACACTCTCTAGTTGAGTCGGTCTTACCCAGCCTCCTCTTAGGCTTTGGGTAAGGATTTCCCCAATGGAGTCCATCAACCTCTTAGCTTCAACCTTGGGCTTTGATCAAGGCACACAAAAATCAACAATACCTCTTTAGAGATGACAAGTTCTCTCTCAATCAAACCTTTTAACTTCAATCTTGGGCTTTGAACAAGACACAAATAAACCTTTTAGCTTCAATCTTGGGCTTTGAACAAGACACCAAAATGTCTTTTCCTCCCTTAGAATAGGAGGAACTACAATTGCTCGGATTTCCCTGTTTCGTTTAAACGGGAATACGTAGGCATAAGATTGCGAAATCTTAGCGAGCATACTAATCAAAAACTCTAGGTCCAGTACCTTCATACTAATCAAAAACTCTAGGTCCAGTACCTTTAAACTAATTAAAAACTCTAGGTCCAGTACCTTACCAAAAACATCGGGCAAGCCCGAACATCAAATCACTCACTCACTCATACTTCCCAAGAAACTTTCCCAACCCATTATCAGATAAACACCATCAAGTATAAAGCGAAACCTAAAGCTAATATCCTGTGGATAACCATATATAGGATGGTTAACTAACAACTCCCCATTGTATAACCTGACCCCGGACCCCAATCTCTTTTAAGCGTTTGTTCCGTTAACCATCCGCGTGCAAGGTTAGTTTTAGATAGCTTCCCTTTCCCTTCCAGCTTCATGGGATAAATAAGAAATCAGAAAGTAGCACCCCCTCCTACCATTGCAGTGAGGAAAACCCAACGATAAGGTGGTCGCATCACCGACAAAAATCGCTCGCTACAGGAAAATGGAGACTCTGCTGGGGAGTCATTGTTTGTATAAGACTAGGATTATAGCTCCTAAGAGGTCTAGGATGTTAGTTTTAGGAATAAATATATATATCGCTTTTCCTAATTGATATCCGTGTTTATTTTTCTGCTAACAGGACTGCGGGTGATGCCGCATCTGGAAAGTTTGTGTGACACCTAAGATAAGTGATGGCATTAGACGTGTAATCTTACAGGGAGTGACTCCCAAATAAGAGACCCCGGTAGACCATCGAATCAGTGGAGATACCCTTTGCGGATTCAATGTCTGTACGACTTTGGTTGTTGAAAGCAGATTGTTCGATTGTGGTGTCCATGAAACTGAGGATCTAGTAGGCTGAGACCTTGTTACTATTTTGAAGTGCGGAAGCTATCAAAAATAGTTGTCACATGATACTGCCCTTATTTGAGATTACTCTAAGACACTGCAGCTCGCTCGGGTGAACCAGCATGCTGTCGTTATTCCAAGAGGGGTCAATGATTTTGAGGACATGTACAAAAAATCACCAGTACAACCTTTGGGGATGGGTAGAGCCATGACTTCATGACACCGAACCTTTGACCCCATATTTTTCCTATGTTTTTGTGTACTGCATTCATGCATTCATTTCATCTAAAAAACTCTTAAACAAAGAAAAGTTTTCTCTTCTAGTCTCTCTTTTTCAAATTAAACTAAGACAATGATTGCAAATGTCAGAAAGAAAGAGATCGCGTTATGGATTTCGGTAGAAGGAGGACTCACAAGTACACCTTCAAGGCTCCAAAACTAGAGGATTTAAGAGGGTTGGCAAGGATGATTACCAACCCTGATGCTTTCGGAGCTAAGTACGGAGGACTGTTGTCTCTGTTAAGGGTCCATGTAATTGAAGGAATCCTGGCTACGCTAATTCAGTTCTACGATCCGGTTTATCATTGTTTCACATTCCCGGATTACCAACTGGCACCAACACTGGAGGAGTACTCTCACCTGACTAATTTACCCATCACTGACCAAGCTCCCTTTTCAGAACTGGAAGAAATTCCAAAAGATCAAACCATTGTAAGAGCAATCTATTTGGACGAGTCAGAAGTCAGGACTCACATGACCACTAAGGGTGGAATCCAAGGTTTACCGACCAAGTTTTTGGTAAAAAAGGCTCTGTACTTTGCTAGTATAGGGAACGAGACTGCTTTTGAGAGCGTTTTTGTTCTGCTCACCTACGGGTTATTTTTGTTTCCCAACATTGATGGCTTCGTTGATATCAATGCCATTAAGATTTTTCTAATTGGAAACCCTGTGCCGACCTTGCTCGCAGATGCTTATCATTCTGTACACTTAAGGAATTTGTACAGCAGAGGAATGATCACATGCTGTGTACCCTTGCTATACAAATGGTTCACTTCCTATTTACCAAAGTCTGCTGCTTTCTGGGATCATAAGAGTACTTTACGTTGGTCACAGAGAATTATGGCCCTTACCAACTATGACATATATTGGTACAATCAAATCTATGGCGGGATCATAATCATTGACCGTTGTGGAAACTTCCCTAATGTACCCCTCATAGGAACTAAAGGAGGAATCAACTATCATCCAGTTTTAGTTCGTCGTCAATTTGGATACCCGATGAGGCATGTCCCACGTAATGCTCATCTGGAAGGTCTTTTCTTCAAGGAAGGAGAAAATGGCAGGGCACTAAAGACAGAAATAGTGCATGCCTGGAAACATGTTCATAGGAAAGGAAGAGAGTCTCTAGGAAAACCAGACTGTGTCTCTGTGGAACCTTATCTCCACTGGGTACAAACTAGAGCTCTCAAGCTGAGGATGCCATACCCTCGTCAAGAAGTTCTTCCGTTAAAGGAATTTGTCCTTTATTTTATGTCTGATACGGAAAAGCTTCAGGTTACTCTCAACAGAGTTCAACAAGAGAAAAAGTCTTGGAAAAACAAGTGTCGTATTCTCAATGTGGAGTGTAACAAAATACAACAATTGTTAAAAGAAAAAGATGCTCTGATCGAGATTTTAGAGCAATATGCTGTAGAGAATCAAGAAGACCAAAGGAATTTGCTCGCTCCTTTCACTTGGCAAAGGAATGACAACCCGACAACGGCTCAAGAGCCCCGGTTAAAGAAAAGAAAAGTACCGAAACCAGCATCTAAGCCCTCCTCGGAGAAGACTCAGGATCCATAAGCTTAGACATTTTCTTTTACAGCACTTTATAAATTACTGTATTTCTATTTTCGCAATATTTGAATTCAATAAAATGGGGTTTCCCCACTGTATGATATTTGCAATCCAATTGTTGATGTTTCCTTTGATTAAAAAAAATTATTAATATATAATCATTGTATATCATTCATCATTCTCACATAACGCATTATTTTACCCTACGAATCTCACGTTTGTGTCTCGATTCTAGAGTCAAACTGTCTCATTCGTACAATACTCGGGCCAATCGACAAAAGAAAATGGATAATCTCGAGGAAGAGAACAGAGAGTTGAGAGAAGAACTCGACGCTCTGAAAGAAGATCTGAGGAAACTTCACAATGACATGCAAGCTCTGGCATCAGCTCAGACACAAAGGACTGTGATCTCAGAGATCACATCTACACCCATAGTGGAAAAGTATGATCCTCTGTACAACATGCCTAAGGATCGTCTCAGGGGCATGCCACCCAACTATATCCCGGAAGGATATATTCCCCCGATCATGGAAGATCCAGAAACTGCAGCATGAGCCACTAGGCCTGAAGGTTACAAACTTCGGGAAAGCGAAGATGCAAGGAGCATGACAACAACTCCTGAAGGTTACAAACTTCGGGAAAGGGAAGCACCAAGAGTCACTGTCGTAATGACTATACCACCACCCGTGGTACACACTGTCCCGGAAGGACAGATTCCATAGATACCTTCTGGTGGAAATGAAAGTATGAATGACAGAATGAAGGAATTCCAGGAGCAATTCCTAGAGATGCAGAAGGAACTGCATGCCATTCGCGGTCAGGATCTATTCGAAAAGGACGCCGCAGACCTTTGTTTGGTCCCCAATGTGAAAGTTCTGCACAAATTCAAGGTGCCCGAATTTGAAAAATACAAGGGTAACTCTTGCCCTCAGAGTCATTTGGTGATGTACGCTCGGAGGATGTCAACTCAGACGGAGAATCAATAGCTACTGATCCACTATTTCCAAGATAGTTTAACCTGTGTCGCACTCAAATGGTACATGGGTTTAAACCGCACTAAGATCGTCACTTTCAGAGATCTTGGCACTGCCTTTGTTCAATAATATAAGTATAATCTGGACATGGCACCGAACAGAGATCAACTCAGAGCCATGTCGCAGAAGGATAAGGAAACCTTTAAGGAATATGCTCAGAGATGGCGTGAAATTGCGCCCAGATTTGTCCACCTCTTGAGGAAAAAGAGACGACAAAGATATTTTTGAAAACCTTGAGCTCATTCTACTACGACTGGATGGTCGCCAGTGCGCCCAACGACTTTACTAAAATGGTGAGCATGGGAGTACGTCTTGAAGAAGCAGTCCGAGAAGGATGTCTGGTCAAAGATGCTGGACCATCAAGCAATACCAAAAGATACGGTAGTGCTTTCCCTAAGAAAAAAGAGCAAGATATTGGCAATATCTCTCTCAGAGGGCAAAGGCGACGTTACCAATCAGTAGCAACTGTAACTCCTGCTATTAACCCTGCGCCTGTTCCAACGTATCGACCTCAGGTTGCTCAGAGCCAACCGAATCAACAACCATATCAACAAAGGACACAACAACCTCTTCAGCAGGCTCGTCCTCAGTACAACAACAACCGTACAACGCAACCACCAGGGTTTGACCCTATACCAATGTTGTACCCAGAATTGTTTCCATTACTACTGGTCAAGGGGCATGTCCAAACCAGGGCTCCTCTTGCAATACCGTAGAATCTGCCTTTTTGGTTCAAAGTGGACCAAACTTACCCTTATCATCAAGGAGGACCAGGGAATAACATAGAAAACTGTCTCAGCTTCAAATCCGATGTACAGAAGCTTGTCAGGAGCAGGGTATTATCCTTCAAGGATACAAATCCAAATGTTCAGACAAACCCGTTACCTTAGCACGAGAAAGTTGCAGTCAATTTGATAGAGGAAGAGTTTAACCATTGCTATCAAATTTACAATGTACTCTTATTGGGAACCAACCTGGTCAAGATGCAATGTAGACAAAGCGGGTACGGTCATGTACCATCTCATAATTATCATCAGTGTGATATCTGCTCTAAAGACAATCAAGGATGTTCTGTGGTGCAATCAACTCTACAGGAACAGATGGATCTCGGATGGATCCAAGATCACCGAATTCGTGAAGTCAACATGACTTATATAAATTCCAACATCATTCAGAACCATGACATTCGTGCGATGAATGTCAACTTGGTGGCAATGCACTTCAGGCAAAGCCAACATCATAATCTGCCTCGGCACGATTATGATTCCTGTCTGATTTTCTCGGTAAACAATCAGGGGTGCTCTTTTGTACAAGAGGCCCTCCAGCGTCAGATGGATCTTGGATGGATTCAATATTACCACGATAAAAGTCATTATCAAGTGAATATGATTCAAATCATTGATATTCGCTTGATGAATACTAGCTTGGTGAAATTACATGCTAAGCAAGTTTAGCTCGGTTTTCTGACTACGCACGAGTATCAGAACTGTAGAGTATGTCAGGAGAGTGGCCAAGGATGTGCTCTCATTCAAAGGACACTTCAACACTTGTTAAACCACTGGTGGCTTCCGATCTATCTGGATGAAGACACACAACAAGTCAGTATGACTGACGAGAACCCTACTAGGCATCAAACTCGGGATGTCTGACCAATGGAGATAGATCTAGTAAGGTTACACTGCATACAAAGCAGACATGGCCGGGTGCCACCACATAACTATGAGCGTTGTAGAGTCTGCTCAGAGATTAATCAAGGATGCTACCTCGTGCGAGCAGCCCTTCAAAGTCAGTTCGACCATAAGGAGAATCAACCTGGTCAAGTTCTGACTCAATGTTAAACTCTCATCCTGACCGAGGCAAAGATGTTGTTTTAATCCCTAAACGAGAAGTGGCCAAAGATGTATGCGCCATAATCCCTTTACTCCATGAATCAAGAGTTCCTCTTGATAGTGAAAGGATTCTCAACCTTGAACCAATTGAGGCCGGCTATGATGGTCAGAAAAATTGAAAGGCCCATGTAGTTATCTATCTGCCGGGACCAGTACCGTACAAATCCGATAAGGCTACCCCTTACAAATACGGTGCAACAATAATTGAGAATGGAAAGGAAACTCCATTACCCTCCGTCGTGAATATTACAGACATCAGTCGAGTAACACGGAGTGATCGAATCTTCAACCGAGCAGTTGGAGAACCCAGTAAAGAAAAGGAACCTCAAACAGAAGTTCCTAATCAACCAGGCGGTCAATCCATTGATCCCGACCTTTCAAAAAATGATGATGAGATGCTAAAGCTCATCCAAAAGAGTGAATACAACATTGTTGATCAACTGTTGCAAACTCCTTCAAAAATCTCTGTGTTATCTCTTTTACTCAGTTCCGAAGCTCACAGGGAGGCTCTACATAACGTCTTAGAGCAAGCCTTGTGGAACAGGATGTGACAATAAGACAAGTCGACAACATCATCTCCAACATCACTTCCTGCAACAACTTGGGATTTAGTGATGAGGAACTGCCGGAAGAGGGCCAAAATCATAATATGGCACTCAACATTATAGTCAACTGCCAGGATGATGCTTTAGCCAGCGTACTGGTAGACACCGGATAAGCTCTAAATATTATGCTGAAGTCCACTTTAATGCGGCTATCATTTCAAGGATCTCCAATGAGAGGCAGTGAGGTCATCGTCAAAGCATTTGACAGATCCCGGAAAACAGTTATCGGCGAAGTCAACCTTTCCATAACTATCGGTCCTCACACTTTCCAAGTCACTTTCCAGGTCATGGACATCTGGGCAGCATACAGCTGTTTGTTAGGAAGACCTTGGATACACGAGGCTGGGGCAGTCACTTCGACGCTTCACCAGAAGCTGAAGTTCGTCAAGAATGACTAACTAGTCACAGTCTATGGAGAACAAGCCTTGATCGTGAGTAACTTATCATTGTCGACTTGTGTAGAACCAGAGGAGGTTGTTGGAACCCAGTTCCAAGCACTTTCGGTGAGCAATGACAATCAATCAGAAAAAGGAACATCGATTTCCTCATACAAGGATGCTCTTGAAGTGATCAAAAGTAACAACGCAAAAGGATGGGGACAGCTTGTCATCCCTACGAATAACAAAACAAAGAAGGGTCTTGGTTTTTCCTCAACCTGTACCCAGACAGCTACTAACGATGAAAGTCTTCATCCCATTTAGAACTTCTTCCACAGTGGAGGC
This sequence comes from Lathyrus tuberosus, assembly GCA_022829125.1. Taxonomy (NCBI): domain Eukaryota; kingdom Viridiplantae; phylum Streptophyta; class Magnoliopsida; order Fabales; family Fabaceae; genus Lathyrus; species Lathyrus tuberosus. Next base: position 8,392,512 of record JALAZF010000212.1, read on the forward strand.
TTCCTTCACCCAGTGTCTCAAGAAGTACATACCATTAATGACGGTGATTCCTCCGATACAGATGAAGAATGGAAGTCCTATCTTAACGAGGACGGTTATATGTCTCGGGAAGAGGTGCCTACGCCATTTTTCTTTCCCGCACAGAGTCCGAGATATATACCAAGATCAGACGTCAAAATGATATACAGAGATTGTGATCCAGAAAGATGTCGTGCTCCACCAAACTCATTAGAGGAGGACACTCTGATGAAGGACAACTTTAACCATGACTATTATGGCCCAATGGATGGCCTGCCTATCTGGCAGCCGTACCCAGGAGACTTGGGACAAAAAAGTCAGCCCAACGATGCATATCAGCTGAGCATCATTGAAAAGAATACCTGCGTCCCCACCGAATCATGGGATCATTACTCAAGGCATTCAAAAAATATCCAGCACGACGATGAATTTGCAAAGATTGCAGGACTAGAGTTCCTTAACTATGCTTTTCCCGAGGTCAACGTCATCGAAAGAGATGACTCCTCTAGTTCCAAAGAAGTGTGGGACACCTTAGGATAACCGAGTGGTAAATACGACTACTTGGTCAAGTACACCGCTCCTGAAAGCTCTCGTATCAGGCTCGAAGACATCCAGCCAACTGGATGGGGAGATTTACCTGAGAGTACAAATATTGTGCCTGATACAACAGAAGAGTTCACCTACGACAACTCTGCTTGGGAAACAGATTCCAACGATCCTGCTCCACCAGAAATCAGCATTATTTCTGAAGACAAGTCAAGAAAGAAGGTACCAGACTTTTTGATTCACCGAGGAGTTCGCCGCCAATGTGTTACTGTCAATGTTTCGAAAGTTGTTCATAAGTTTAAGTAATTGCCGTCGTTACTTTAACCTTTCACCCTGCCCAAGTGAAACAGATGTTTTGATAGGGATCACTTTCTGTAAATGTACCTCTTCACTTTGCCCAAAGCGACAAAGTTTTGTTTTATAGGGCTGTAGTTTCAAGAATCGACAAGATCATAAATAAAATAACGTCGTTCTGTAATTTCCGCATTTATTGCTATTTTCTCTTTTCGCTTTTTTTCAGAAAATGGTAATCCTAAAAAAATAACTCAAATAATAAAAACAAGCAGTTATCAGAAAATACACTGCACACACTCTTGCATTTTCTCTATCTCTTCTAAAATCAATCATCACGTCATGCAAATTGCTTGTTTTAAACCCCATTGAAACATACGATCCAATGCCTTCTCTTAACTTTGAATTCCCGGTATTTGAGGCTGAAGAAGAAAATGACGAAGAAATTCCAGAAGAGATCTCCCGATTACTCAGACAAGAGGAAAGGTCCATTGAACCTCACAAAGAGCCGTTGGAAACGGTCAACTTAGGTTCAGGAGAAGAGAGAAAAGAAGTCAGGATTGGGGCACTGGTCAGTCCAACTATCAAATAAGGTTTGATAAAACTTCTCAAAGAATTTCTCGATGTGTTTGCTTGGTCCTATCAGGACATGCCAGGGTTGGATAACAGCATCGTGGAACATCATCTACCATTAAGATCAGAATATCCCCCAGTAAAACAAAGGTTGAGACGGACTTATCTAGACATGGCCATCAAAATCAAAGAGGAAGTACAGAAACAGATTAACGCGGGTTTCCTCGCTACATCAAAAAATCCTCAATGGTTAGCCAACATAGTACCAGTTCCAAAAAAGGACGGAAAGGTCAGAATGTACGTAGACTACAGGGATCTGAACAAAGCCAGTCCAAAGGATGACTTTCCCTTACGACACATTGACATCCTGGTAGACAGTACAACAAAGTTCAAAGTATTCTCCTTCATGGACGGATTCTCGGGCTATAATCAGATAAAAATGGCGCCGAAAGACATGGAGAAAACTTCGTTCATCACCCCATGGGGTACCTTTTGTTACAAGGTAATGCCATTCGGTTTGAAAAACACTGGGGCAACCTATCAAAGGGCCATGAAAACTCTGTTTCATGACATGATACACAAAGAAATCGAGGTATATGTTGATGATATGATTGCCAAATCTAAGACAGAAGAGGAGCATGTGACCCACCTATTAAAGATATTCGAGCGGTTGAGAAAGTACAAACTTCGCTTGAATCCCAATAAGTGCACATTCGGTGTCTGTTCAGGAAAACTACTAGGGTTTATCGTCATCCAGAAAGGAATTGAGGTTGATCCTGACAAGGTCAAGGCCATTCAAGAAATGCCTTCTCCAAAAACTGAAAAACAAGTCAGGGGATTCCTGGGACGTTTGAATTATATTTCCAGATTCATATTCCTCATGACCGCGGCATGCGCGCCAATCTTCAAATTACTCAAAAAGAATCAGGACTGCGTTTGGACAGAAGACTGCCGAATCGCCTTCGACAGTATCAAGGAATACCTGTTGAACCCACCAATTCTATCACCTCCTGTAGAGGGAAGACCGCTGATCATCTATTTAACTGTCTTGGAAGACTCAATGGGCTGTGTACTTGGTCAACAGAATGAAACAAAAAGAAAAGAATTTGCCATCTACTATATGAGCAAGAAGTTCATCGACTGTGAGACTCGATACACTATGCTTGAGAAAACCTGCTGTGCTCTGGCTTGGGCAGCCAAACGTCTTCGCCAGTATATGATTCATCACACTACTTGGTTAATCTCTGAAATGGATCCAATTAAGTACGTCTTTGAAAAGCCAGCTCTCATAGGGAGGATTGCTCGTTGGTAGATGTTGTTATCAGAATACGACATCGAGTAGCATGCTCGAAAAGCCGTCAAAGGGAGTATTTTAGCCGATCATTTGGCTCATCAACCGATTGACGATCAGGAATCAGTTGGATTTGACTTCCCAGATGAAGATGTCATGTGCTTGAAAATGAAAGATTGCGATGAACCGCTACCCAGTGAAGGGCCAGAACCAGGTTCCCAATGGGGACTTATCTTTGACGGAGCTGTCAACCATTATGGAAACGGAATTGGGGCAATCATCATAACACCTCAGGGTACCCATATTCCTTTTACCGCCCGATTAACATTCAAGTGTACCAACAACGAGGCCGAATACGAAGCTTGTATCATGAGTCTCGAAGAAGCGATCGACTTAAGGATCAAGAACTTAGATGTGTATGGCAACTCAGCCCTGATTATCAATCAGATCAAAGGAGATTGGAAGACATACCAATCAGGACTGATTCCTTACAAAGACTATGTGAGAAGGTTGTTACCATTCTTCAACAGAATCGAGTTTCATCACATCCCTCGTGAAGAGAATCACATGGCTGATGCACTAGCCACTCTCTCTTCTATGATTAGTGTAGGTCAATGGAACGACGTACCTAAGATTGACATAATGCGCCTAGAATGACCCACTTACATCTTCGCAATTGAAGCAATCATAGACGATAAACCTTGGTATCATGATATCAAATGCTTTCTTCAGAAACAAGAGTACCCTCCTGGGGCATCCAGAAAAGACAGAAAGACCCTCAGAAGACTAGCAGGCAGTTTCTTCCTGAGCGGTGATACACTCTATAAGAAGAATTTCGACATGGTCTTGCTCTGATGTGTAGACAAACCAGAAGCAGACATGCTGATAAAAGAAATTCACGAAGGATCCTTTGGCACTCATGCCAACGGACACACATGGCGAGAAAAATTCTGTGAGTAGGGTACTATTGGTTGACAATGGGATTCGATTTCTACAAGTACATGAGGAAGTGTCATAAGTGTCAAGTATACTCAGACAAAATCCATGTACCGCCAACACATCTCAAAGTTCTTTCTTCCCCATGGCCTTTTTTTCCATATGGGGAATCGACATGATTGGCATGATTGAACCCAAAGCTTCAAACGGACATCGGTTTATCCTAGTAGCCATTGACTACTTCACCAAGTGGGTCGAAGCGGCGTCATACGCCAATGTAACCCGACAGGTGGTAGTCCGCTTCATAAAAAATAATCTCATCTGTCGTTATGGTGTTCCAAGCCAGATCATTACTGATAATGGATCTAACTTGAACAATAAGATGATGAAAGAGTTGTGCGCAGAGTTCAAGATCGACCTAAGATGAACGAAGCGGTAGAAGCGGCTAACAAGAACATAAAAAAGATCATTCAAAAGATGGTTGTAACCTACAAAGACTGGCACGGGTTGCTACCCTTTGCACTTCACGGTTATCGCCGTTTGTCCGTACTTCCATAGGGGCAACCCCTTTCTTTCTAGTATATGGCATGAAAACAGTTCTCCCCATAGAAGTAGAGATCCCGTCAATCTGAGTATTGATGGAAGCTAAGCTAACAGAGGCTGAATGGTGTCAAAGTCGACATGACAAACTAAATCTGATCGAAGAAAAGCGAATAACGGCTCTGTGCTATAGTCAGTTGTATCAACAGAGAATGAAGAAAGCGTTTGACAAAAAGGTCTGACCCCGTGTCTTCAGAAAAGGAGACCTCGTACTCAAAAAGATACAATCATTTCTCACTGATTCTTGGGGCAAGTGGACTCCGAATTATGACGGCCCCTATGTGGTCAAGAAATATTTCTCAGGAGGCGCCTTGAGACTCGCAACCATGGATGGAGAAGAATTTGCCTACCCCAAGAATGTTGATGTAGTTAAGAAATACTTCACCTAAATTAATAAAAAACGTCTCGGTGGATTGAAAACCTGAAAGGGCGGTCTAGGAAAAAATTAGAGACATAATCAAAAATCATCCCGATGGATTGGAAATCTTAAAGTACAATCCAGGCAAAAGTTAGGGATAATGGCAAGTAACTATGTTCAATAAAAAGGCAAATCCCCCAGTAGCGGTCATGCCATCCATCAGAAAAACTCCAGTCAAGGTCATCTTCGACAGAAGCTCAGGATGTCCAGAATTCAAAGTTGGTAGAAGGATAACGGTCGTTATGTTTCAATGTAGCCCTTTTCCCTTAAATTATCATTTTCTAACTTTGTAAATACTCTATGGAATCACGCGCTTGGCTGATTTCCATCCTATCAATAAAATTTGAGCCTTAGTGCCTTTGTTTGCAATTCTTATTTGTTTTAGCTTTACAGAACGACATTTTAACATGATTAACGATTCTTGAAATAAAACAAAAATGAATTTACTTGTCAAATTTTTCTGTTTTTAAAATAAAGATGGCAATTCTTTTGACTGTTGAACATCGAAAGAACATCGATCGCTACTCCAAAAGCGGTTAAGCTTCAAAGTGCAGAATCAAAGTACTCCTTCTAAACCAGTCCGCCTGAACGAAGGATCAACTGTATCAGATGTGATTTTCCCATCTGATATCCCCGACAGAGTTCTTATCTCTTATGCCCGACCAACATTTTCCCCACAGGGAACTACTTTTTCCTAAGCAAGGCAGGATTGCTATCTTGAACCAATGATACTTTTCGTCCCCAGCAGTGGCCGAGTATCCAGTCGTGTTCATCTATTCGTCTGTATGTTGCGTCAGTTTTGTCAGCATAAACATACATACATCATGCGTAATTGATTTGCATTCATATTCATAGTGCATCACTATCACTCTGGTCGGTCTTATCCCCTAGTGATAAAGGTCCTCTCAATCGAGTTGTCAGTTCTTTCCTCGTCAGGAAATGTTGCGCCTAAACAATCTCTCTTCTCCAGTTTATTTCTGGATTGGAGTTGGCCCTTGACCACTTTGATAACTTGAACCTCTGAAAAAACCAGAAAACATTCGACAAATGTCACTCTTCGCCATTGAAGATGATATCCTCCCTTTCCCGGATTAAGGGAAATCCCCAGAGAAAGCCTCACAATTAAAGACTCTCACCAACACATTGATTTCTCTCCCCCAGAGGGTCAATGTTAATGAAGTCATCGGCACCTCAAAACGGGATTACATCACATGGCATTTCTTCGAAAAGATCTCGAGGGAAAGTATGATGTAATATCCCCAAACAGAAAACAGTCTCTCAAGAGACTCGTTTTCCCTAGTAGAGTCAACAAATGACATCTCCAATAAAGAAGTTTGCACACCTATACAGTTCAGACGAATGGGTTTTCCCAGCAAGTCTGACATCAAAACTTTTTCCCATCAAATGGCATCTCCCCAGGAAAATTCGGCGAGAAGTTTGAGGAAAACCGCTACAGATAGCGTCCCTTGTTAAGAAAGTTTATTCACAAAAGAAACTTAGACCAGTTCCTTGGTAGGAAACCAGGATCGAGGGGAAGTTTATTTCAGAAACTTAGACCAGTTCCTTGGTAGAAAACCAGGATCGAGGGGAAATTTATTTCAGAAACTTAGACCAAGTTCCTTTGGTAGGAAACCAGGATCGAGGGGAAGTTTATTTCAGAAACTTAGACCAGTTCCTTAGTAGGAAACTAGGATCGAGGGGAAGTTTATTTCAGAAACTTAGACCAGTTTCTTGGTAGGAAACCAGGATCGAGGGGAAGTTTATTTCAGAAACTTAGACCAGTTCCTTGGTAGGAAACCAGGATCGAGGGGAAGTTTATTTCAGAAACTAAGACCAGTTCCATGGCTGAAGACTAGGATCGAAAGGAAGTTTCACCTTTTCTAAGAATCATTGCTTAGAAGATGGGTGAGCAAGCTGCCATTCATAACCACCATCGAAATTTCGGGTATTCCGATATTTAATCCTCTTGCACCCTGAATGTCCGAATACCTTCGCCATTCACACCTTCGGGTCTAAGAAGATTAAATAGGGGCATATGTCATACCCCAAATTTTGACCACCAAGATTTCCCATCATTGTGAAAGTCATCATCACAATATGGGTGAACCATCATACCTCATCAGTCTCTCCAAAGATGAGTGAGCATTCACTACAATCAAGGATTAGGGTTTTGAGCCCTCTCAGGGCACTTAGACAGAGGATCAATCAAGAAATGACATGATCTTCAACTTGTCTAACCTCTAAAAACATCCATAAAGGATCAATAGGACTCCCACATCAAGAATCAAACACAAGGTTGCTGCATTCCAAGTGGATCAAGCCTCAAGATCGCCTGTGTCACAAAATTAGGGTTTTGGTCGACTGAGGCCTCCAGATGGAAATTTTTCTCTGGGCATGAGCCAATGCTTCAAAACATAACCCAAGATACTCCAAGGGACCTTATGGACCCAATCATCAAGTCAATTTAACCTCAGGGGATGCATTTACCCAAAAATCAGGAATTAGGGTTTCTTGACCTAATTCACCCCTAAGTTGACTTTTGGGACAAAACATGAGCCAAGACCTCAAGACATGATTTGAGGGTCTCTAGTACACTACATTGATCCATTTTCAACAATGGATTGATGCAAGAAGCCTAATCCACAAGTTTCAATCTCATCTGGACCACAATTAGGGTTTCGAGGGAAAAGTCAACTGTACCTTTGACTTTTGACCAAGACATGCTCCTAAACCTTGGGACATGATTCAATACACCCTATAACACCTATGGAACATATCCATTAGGTTTGATTTAGGTCAAGGACTTGATTTCACAAAGGATCGTACGGTTTGGATTTCATCCTATAAAAAGTCAACTGTACAAAAGTCAAAGTTTGACATTTTGATTTTTTTGGTCAGCCAAGGTTCCCTAATCCTAAAGCAATGTTAATATGTGATTTGAATCATCATTCATCAATAAAAATCAAAGAAAGCGAGTTAACTTGTAAAAGGGGTAACCATAAAAAACTTAGAATTTTTCCAAGTTATGGAACAAAGTGGCTAGGGTACCAACTTCCAAGGATCATAACTTGAGATCCAAGCAACCATTTTGGATGGTCCAAAGATGGATTTGTAGCTCTCATTACACACTTCAAAAGTGTCAAATACATCTCATTCCAATTCTTCATGGATTTTAAGTTATGGAGTGATCAAAATGACTAAAAACATGAAAATGACATTTTTCCAACACTTAGTGAAATTTTCACTAAGTCAAAATCTACCTTACTTTTTCCATAATGTAGGGACATTTTTCACCTTGATCCAAGTCAAATCAGGTCTATGGGTGGACATCAAAGTTAAAGTATGCCATAAGGGCTTTCCAACAAGTACCAGATCATCTCCAAATTTCATTTGAGCAAGGAGATACAACCCTTGGAACATGGCATCCTGAATTGATTTTTCAAGGCAGAATTATGCACATTTGCTCGATTTGTCCAAATCTGATAAATCCAAGCCTTGTCATCATTTTGAACACATCTGAGGATCAAATCCAAGGGAGATTATCTGATCTCCAAGCCTCCAAAGTCCAAGAATCTACAAGTAGCATGCCAAACCTAAAAGGCTACAAAGATGCCAAATATCCAATTTTGTTTCCAAGCATTCAATGCATACATAAAGGTGGCATGAACTGAGCTTATTCCAACTGAATTTAGTCCAAGTTTATCTCTGAACCAAAGCTACAAAGCCTGTGCTCTAATCTCAAGTCAATGGCTAGAGGAGACTTGAGATTCCTTTTGAATAACATTGGCCAAAGGCCTGCTGTAGCCTTCATTCACTATTGATGCCAAAACAAACTTGATCTACTATAAATAGAGCTCATTTGTGATCAGTTTGAGTACACCAAAGTAACCAAACTGATGCTTTCCTCAAAATCCATCTCTTTAGGCCAAAATGCCTTCTTTTGCAAGGTATCTCTGAGTTTTTGAGTTAGAGAGCAATTTCATCACAACTCATGATTCAAACACATCCAATATGTTGTATCTAAGCTGTCCAAACTCTCATATGTGGCATGTAACACCAAAATCACAATGTCCCCTCTCAAAACCTCAAAATTGGACTTTTTTGCGTTTTTCAAGCCATGTCTTGATTCAGTCACTTTCAAAACTAGATAAAACCTCAAACACACTTCAAATATCATCCTTGAACTGTCCAAAATGGTTCCCCACATCTGGAACACCATTTGAGAGAGTTGCCCTATTGGTCACTTTTGCCCCTTTTGCAAGAAAGAGCTCAAACTTGTTCCTGAGGAGTCCAGCTAGTGGTGATCAATCTAAAAGCTTCTAAGGGATCAATTGAGAGTGTCTAAAGCATCAAATTACTTCTGGCACAAGAAACTTGGCAGATAGAACAAAAAGCTCCTAAAGAGGTAAGCATCACAACTTGAACTCCTTGAAATATGCATTGTCTTGAAGTCCACTGATTATAAACATCTCATACATGTTGTATATGTTGTGTTTGAACCAATTCATCATGTAATTCATGCCTGTACCATGAGATAGCACAGAAAATGCAAATGGAGGCCTATTTCAAAACCACTATCGGGTTTTAAAATGGGGACCTAATCTGCAAAACCAAGGGCACCATTGGATTCCTTGTGAAATTCTAGGCAGGATAGACCTAAATTTTGTCCCAATCCATGGAGAAATGAGAAAGTTACAACCTTTACATTTTTGGACCAAAACCTTGCCTTGCCTTGCCTTGGCTTGGCTAGGCCTAAAACAAGGCATGCCTTATGTATTCATGGGGTGGTTTTGATACACGGATGTATCACCACCCCATTGGTAGAAGTCGCTCACTGCAACCTAGAGGTCTGGGGTTCGAATCCCCCTGTCCCCTGACCCTCTTTTTACCATTTTTTCCACTTTTTTTTTAAATATTTGTGATATTATTTTAAATGATTTGGAAAATTAATTTCTCTCTCAATTTTAATCATTTTTTATTGGTTCTTTTTCTGAAAAATCACAAAAATATTAAAATATTTTATTCTACAAAAAAATTAGATTTATATTATTATTTTAATATAATTGGTATTTTTGTAAATAAATTCATTTTTATTGTTTTTTAAACATTTTAAAAGTGAATTTTTATCCTGGTCCGAATTGCTCCTGGACTGTGAAGGCTATATTCAAATATAGAGATTTGATGATGAATTCGGAAGAGTGGAAGAAATTCCAAGAAAAAAGGGAAGTACAATACAAGAAAAATGTATCATTTGCTTAGAGGCAATAAGCCTAATGTGGATTGGAGGAGAGTTTTTAGAGGGAACCTGGCTAGACCTCGTGCAAACTTCACCTTGTGGATGACTTGTAACCAAAGAATGCTCACAAAAGACCGCTTGAGGAAGATTGGCATTAACACTGATGACTCTTGTATGTTCTGCAACGAAACTGAAACTGGGCAGCACTTGTTCTTTGAGTGCAGCAATACCAAACAGATTTGGAAAAATGTGTTGAATTTGATGGGTTTTGACCACAGTCCGGAGTCTTGGGATGCTGAAATCACTTGGATTGTACAGAACACTAAAGGAAAAGGTTGTAAGAGGAATTTATTGAAGATGGCCCTGGCAGAGACGGTATACAACATTTGGATGATTAGGAACAAAATCATTTTCCAAGGAGGGTCTAAAGATGAGCTTCAAAGTCAAAGTATTATAGATGTAGTCCTTAAAATAGTTGAAAACAATAGAAAGTTAATGATGTACTGTAATAGACTTTAGGTGTATTTGGAGCTTTGGGATGTTTTGTCATTTTGGGCCTGGATCGGTTGATCGGCGTGTATTGTATGGGCCTTTTTGGTAATAAAATTTATTCTTTATTCCAAAAAAAAAGTGAATTTTTATCTTGAAAAATAAAAACCAAATGAGTTTTAATTCATCTTGTGATTAAAACATCATTTTTTCAACTTCAACAAAAAATCACAAGTTGTTTATTCAAACTTATTTGTTGTCTCATCATTTCAATAAATTTTCTTTGAATAAATACTTTAACAAATGATGAAATTAGGATTTCTTCGATTTTCACCCTAACAAATCTTTTTCAAAATCTCATGGGCCTCTATCAGAGTGTAAGACCCAACCCCTTTTCAACCTAAACAATTTTGGGCCTTAGACATTGTATAAGTCCCAACACCTTTTCAAAAAAATCTCGGCGTGATCGCCAGTTCAAAATCAAATAACCTGGGCCTCCCCTCGTGTTGTAAGTCCCATCTTTATTTTTAAAAACAATCCTTGGGCTTCTCCTAGAGTTGTAAGACCCAACCCTTTTGTAAATAAACCTCTGTGGGCCTCAGTCATTGTATAAGTCCCTCTGTGATTTCCAAAAACAACGGTGCGATCACTGTTAAACCTTGGGCCTCTCCTTGAGTATAAGCCCCAATAATCTTTTCAAAACAACTCCCCCTTTCCATTTAGGTTCAAATATATATATGTTGTTATCAAAACTTTCTTTAATTTCTTTGAACAACTAACAATACAGCATGAAAGCTTGCTCACCTGTAAGTTTTAAACAACTTTCATTTAAACGCTTTCATATATATATATATATAACTGTATTGTGGGAAGCTGCGCACTGTAAGTTTTCTTTCATATCCTTTTAAATACTTGTCATATATCAACTGTATATATACTAGTATATTTATTTAGAGTTTTCCCTGACAACTAGGTCTAGAACTAGGTAAAGCCATGTTGGTCACTCTTAAATACAGTCAAAACTAGATCCCCATAGGATTTCCAGATACAGTTTTGCCTTTTCTTGGGCCTAAACAATATGGAACAAAGAGAAAGGTAGTATTCTTCGTGAACCTTTTCTCAGGCTGTCACCCCTAGAAATTGTCAAAGAAACTCTACTCCCCAGAGTTGATCTATTCTCGGTGAATAGCATCTCTTGAGTTTCTTCAAACCTCAGAACTTTCACTAAATAATCTATTCTCGGTGAATAGCACTTCTTGAACTTTTCTTGGTTTGAGACCCACAGGCTTCCTAAAAGTATCCCCGCCTCCTCTTGGGCTTTGTACAAGGACCCTCCGGCTTCTTAGAAGTTCTCATGCCTTCTCTTGGGCTTAATACAAGGACCCTGAAGACCTCTTAAAGGTATAAAACAGAACTTAGTCATCCTTTGCTAGAGCAGTCTTTCCAGTGTCAAACCTCTGACCAATTTTAGGGTTGATCCTCATCCCTTAAAACACCCGCCTCCTCCTGGAGGCATCATACAAAAGATAAAACTCTTCCACACCAATAGACTTGGACAGTCTAATCCCCTTAAGTCTCAAAGATATTCTCAAGTTCCCTATAAACATAGGAAGAAACCCCGATCATTCTGGATTGATCTCCAGTAGAGTTAAACCCATGGATTCTAAAACCCAGTCTCTCTTCTAAAAACCCCAAACCAGGGTCAGTTTATCATCAACATAACACTATCCCAAATCAGAACCTCAAGGCATCTTATACCCCAACTCTTCTGTAAACCTCAGCAAGAGTTGATTTCCCCATTAAGACATGCCTCGGGATCTCAAGAATCCCCAGCATAAGATAGCCTCCTCTTAGGCCTTGTATAATGATCATTTCCTCAGCATTTCAACCTCCTCTTGGGCTTTGTACAATGATTCTCCCCAGCGAAGCTAACCTTTTCAGACTCTCTTGTTGAGTCAATCACCTCTTAGACTCTCTTGTTGAGTCGATTACCTTTTTAGACTCTCTTGTTGAGTCAATCACCTCTCAGACTGTCTTGTTGAGTCAATCACTTTTAAGACTCTCTTGTTGAGTCAACCCTTTTAGCCTTAATCTCGGGCGTTGTATGAGACATATAAAAACACTCTCTTATTGAGTTGATCCTTTTAGCCTCAATCTTGGGCTTTGTACAAGATAAATAAAAATACTCTCTTGTCGAGTCAATCTTTGTCTAGCCTCGTCTTAGGCTTGGTATAAAGATTCCCCTAACGGAAGTTAGCCTCCTCTTAGGCTTAGTATAATGAATTCTCCAGCTTATTCAGCCACAATCCTGGGCTTTGTACGGGACAGATAAAATCACTCTCTTGTTGATTCCAACCATTTTAGCCTCAATCTTGGGCTTTGTACAAGACATAAATCTTCATCTCTTAAGCTTGGGACAATTATCTTCCCCTGCAGAGCCATTTCCTCCCAGCCTTCTTTTAGGCTTTGAGGAATGATTTCCCAAGCAGAGTCAAACTCATTTCAGCCTCAATCTTGGGCTTTGTACAAGACACATAAAAATATCCTCACCATAGTCAGTTAAATATCCCCTTTCAGCCTCAATCTTGGGCTTTGTACAAGACACATAAAAACCTCCCCGACGGAGTCAAAACCTTTCTTAGCCTCCTCTTAGGCTTTGTATAATGATACCCCCAAAGAGTCAGTCTCTTTTTTGCCTCAGTCTTGGCTTTATACAAGACAGATATAAACACTCTCTTGTTGAGTCGGTCTTACCCATCCTCCTCTTAGGCTTTGGGTAAGGATTTCCCCAATGGAGTCCATCAACCTCTTAGCTTCAACCTTGGGCTTTGATCAAGGCACACAAAAATCAACAATACCTCTTTAGAGATGACAAGTTCTCTCTCAGTCAAACTTTTTACTTCAATCTTGGGCTTTGAACAAGACACAAATAAACCTTTTAGCTTCAATCTTGGGCTTTGAACAAGACACCAAAACATCTTTTCCTCCCTTAGAATAGGAGGAACTATGATTGCTCTGATTTCACTGTTTCGTTTAAACGGGAATACGTAGGCATAAGATTGCAAAATCTTAGCGAGCACACTAATAAAAAACTCTAGGTCCAGTACCTTCATACTAATAAAAAACTCTAGGTCCAGTACCTTCATACTAATAAAAAACTCTAGGTCCAGTACCTTACCAAAAACATCGGGCGAGCCCGAACATCAAATCACTCACTCACTCATACTTCCCAAGAAACTTTCCCAACCCATTATCGCATAAACACCATCAAGTATAAAGCAAAACCTAAAGCTAATATCCTGTGGATAACCACATATAGGATGGGTAACTGAAAACTCCCCATTGTATAACCTGACCCTGGACCACCCAATCTCTTTTAAGCATTTGTTCAGTTAAACATCTGTGTGCAAGGTTAGTTTTAGATAGCTTCCCTTTCCCTTCCAGCTTCATGGGATAAATAAGAAATCAGAAATTAACACCCCTTCCTACCATTGCGGTGAGGAAAACCCAGCGATAAGGTGGTCGTGTCACCGACAAAAATTGCTCTCTACACATAGCAAGACATCTTGGATCCACCAAGCCTCTAGACATGTAACATCTTCCCATCCACAGCTCCCGCAAACTGCATGAGATAGACCTTTTTGAAGCATCCTTAACTTCTATTCTCCTATAGATCACCTTATCTTAAGCTGATGTGCCACAGCACCAGCTGAGACTTCTGATGTTAAGCTAGATGTCAGAATATTCTGATACGACATCCAACTGTTGAATTCATCTCCTCTTTCTGCCACTTAGAAGAACCTCATCCCTTTGCAGAACAAGAGTTCCATGCTCTCATAGACTTGATTCAACAACCAAGTTTGAGTAGACAACCTCCACCCTGCTTTAAAACTCCAAAGACTTCACACCTGCCACGTCTGAATCTTAAGAAGATAAGTAGTCCTAGACTACACCATAGCCATACCAAAGAATGCCACTTTCCTTAGTAGAGCAGTCTGTAGAAAGTCAGAGATAACTGTCACTTAACTTTGACTTCTAAGAAGAGCAAGATCCCATGCTCAAATGTACCTAGATCAGAAATAACTTGATCCAAGCTGTGCCATCACCAGCACTCCATTCTTCCTAGATCAGAGATAAACTAATCCAAGAAGTAACCATTAAGATTATGATGTCTTCATCTTCATCTTCAACAGTACCAAAGTCCAGACCAGTTTCTTGTCAGGAAACTCTCTAGAGAACACATGCTTCTGTCACACCCGACTGAAGCAACTTCTTAGGTCACCACCTAAGATCAAAACAGATGCTAAAGTGTATGTAGTACCCCTCCCATGATTCTGCACAAACTCTGATGATGAGATGTTTCAACATCTTGTTGAACATCAACAATCTTGACTTTTAAGGATAATCTATTGAATACTTATGAATTCCACAAATAGCAATTGATCTTAAATCCTTGTCCAATAACCCTTCTTCACTGTTGTAGCTAAGCTCCACCAGATCACTTCATGAACACTTATCAAGTATTTAATCTTTTGCAAGTATCTTCTTTGACAAATAGTGTTGAGATACCAAGGCTCCCACCCTTGACTCAATTAACTAAGATTCTCTCTGAACGAACCTTATTTACCTCAACCATTCTGAAAGCTCCAATCAGATTAGATCCACCCTTAGGGTTAAGAAAGATGAATTATTCCTTGCTGTTTTGGATGGTGAAAATAAATCACCTCTACTTTCTTCAGATTGTGTTTCATAGAAACACCTTCTAGTCAGAAGAATAACTAGAAGACTCCAGATGCCCGACTGAGACGCCTTTATGAGTGGACGTGAGAGTAATTCTCAAGTATCTTTGACAACCTATCCGATCAATAATTTATCAAACTCCTAGAGAAAGAACTTGATAAACTTAAACTCAACTCCACTTCTCTTCAACTGACTTCACACTGTCCCATGGAACCAAGCTTCTAAGTACCCAGTCACCATAACAGACATCTTCCAACAACTCCCCTCATTCCATCGCTCCCGACTTTGGAATAAAAGAATGCATACATCTTCACATATAGAGGCCGACAATTGAGATCTTCCACCAACTGTCTTCAGTAACAATTCCAGAATCCCATAATTCTAGAGCTCTTCCATCAAAAACACATCCAGCCGAACCACCAAGGAACAAATCCTGCTTGCCCTAATAAGATGTCAGAACATTTTTTAAGACACCCCAACAAGAGAACTAGCCATTTCTCCTGTTGTTGTTATAGAACCTCCTCAGCAACAAGAACAACCTCTGGGTTGTTACCTTCGATCCAGAACATCCATCTCATCCATTAATACCCTTGAGTATGTCTGAGTTGATTGATATGATCTACAAAACTCCTCCTTATTTAAACGCCAGAAAGTATCTCCCAAAGATCTCATCCAGAACTAGACAGGATGCTTGCTCTGATACCAATTGAAATTCGGGCATATGCAGACAGCAGATGTCCTAACACATGTCAAGACATTGTGCTACATAATCATTTAAACACAGAGGCGCAACAGCAGACTGATACCTTGAATATCAGAACTGCAGGATCACAGATGTCACGACATCTGATCCAACATGTTTATCATGAACCCTAACAGAAAACATAAATCTGCGGTATGATAAAGAACACAACAATTATTAACCCAGTTCGGTGCAATTCACCTACATCTAGAGGATACTAATCCAGGAAGAAGACTTCACTATCTGTAGACCTGTTACAAAGCTAAACTCCCCCGTTTACAACTTTATCCTAACATCTACCCAATGAACATCTTTACCAAAGCTAAACTCTAATGTTTACAACTCTAATATGAGATACCCCAATCATTTCCCTTAATCACCAACTGTGATTTCTACATCATCCCTGTCAATACAGAAATCTGTCAAGCTTTCTTAACAACCAAGCTAAATCGGATTTGCTTAGAAGCTTCATCCAAGAACAATACACAATCCAATACCTCAAGGCTTATGGATCTGTGGGATGCCTATATCTTCCACATTGCATCAACTGATACAAAGAGAGACTTACAACCTAGAGAGCCAACGACTCTTAAAACCCTAAACCCTTGTTTCTTACGCAAGAGAACTAGGTTACAAAAGGCATATGAAATCCTAGGTCTAAGTCTTCTATATATAGAGTCTTCTGCTTCCTTGGGTTGTTTGCTGATTCCTTTATCCACGTCTTAATTGCTCCTTAAATCTTGCAACAGATTTAGAAACATCCTGCAATATCAGATGAAGATGTTGAGACATCTGTTAGGATATCATCTCTGACCAGTCTTCTTTCTTCATACTTCTTCATGTTTAAACATATCTTTTGACCTTTTATTTTTCCCAAAAATTTGCTCAAATCAGCGGAGCTTTCACCCATAGTGATGAGTATATCTCTCAGATAATCCCAGTCAATTCTGTCATAAGCTTTACTTATATCCAGCTTGAGAGTTATACCCCCCTGCTTCCCTTTTGTTTTGGTCTTCTTATAATGAACAACTTCAATGGTTGCCATGGTATTATCCAAGATAGATCTATCAGGAACAAAAGCAGATTGATTATCCGAAATACACTTGTTCAGAACTCTCTTCAAACGATTTGCTAGAACTTTAGCTATAATCTTATATAGCACATTACACAAAGCAATCAGTCTCCAATCTTTCATGGAAGTTTGAACTTCACCTTTAGGAATAAGAGTGATGTTCGTCATATTTAAACTAGGTGGAAAATGCCACTTTCTAACCAGGAACAACTAGCTTTAAAATTTTCATTTCCACAACTATCCTAAAATTGATGATAGAAACCTGGATTGAAACCATCTGGGTTTGGGCTCTTGTCAGCTTTCATAGAAAATATAGCTTCTTTGAATTCCTCCAAAATAAATGGAGATGTCAACATAATATTATCCTCATCTGAAATAGGAGATCCAATAACCTGAAGCACCTAATCCCGAGAGCTAGTCTTCTTTTGAAATAGGTCTGTGAAATAATCCTGAGTTATTTTACACATTCCATCAGCTGAAGAGGTAACTTCTCCGTTATCATTCACAAGAGATGTAATAATGTTGATTTTCTTCCTCACAAAAGCAACAATATGAAATAATATAGTGTTAAGATCTCCATCTTTATACCAGTGCACTTTTGCTCTTTGTTTCCAGAACATATCGTCTTTGACCAATAGAGAATTCATGCGCCTTTTGAGAGCGGTAAAATAATTAATATTTCCTTCCCCCACTTGATGCCAAATTCTATCAATCTTTATACTTATTGTCTCGATTTCTTTTCTAGTCTTGTGGCAATTGGTCTTGCTCCACTTTAGCATTTTTCCCCACAGATTTCCAATTTACCAATAATATCATCCATATCATAATTTTTCCATTGATCAAGAACAAACTCCTGAAATCCCGACTCAGTTAACCAGGCATTCTCGAATCTGAACCTCTTTGGAAACTTTTGATGCATCATTCTAGCTTCATAACAAAGCAGTATAAGGTAATGGTCCGAAGAAGAAGCCGTTAGACACTTCACCTTAGCTTCTGGAAATAACAAAACACCAATCATTATTAGCCAAAGCTCTATCTAATTTCTCTTCAACTACTCTGTCAGTACCAATACTTTTAAACCACGTAAAAGGGTACCCCCTCCATAGGGACGTCCACGAGACCCGCATCTTGGATTGCTTGTATGAATCCCCTGACTAACCAATTCGGCCTTTTGACCCTACCTTTCTTTTCATTAGCTGACAAAATATCATTAAAATCCCCCAAAATGCACCATGGTAAGCTAGACATTTGAGAAAGGTTTCGAATAAGGTTCCACGACTGCCTCCTTCTATTGCTTTCAAGAAACTCGTAGAAACCTGACAATCTCCAGTTACCTTGTCTGTTATTTTGAGCAAGAACATCGATGTGATTGTTTGAATAATTTTCTATAGCACATTGCATAATATTTTGCCACAATATTGCCACCCCTCCTCCTCTACCTTCTCTATCTACTGAAAATGAACATTCAAAACCCAACAGATATCTCAATTCTTCAATTTTATTTCCATGAATTATTATTTCAAACAGAAATATAACATCCGGTTTATGGCTTCGGATGAGGTACATTAAGATAGGAACTGCACTCAGGTTACCTAGGCCCTGGCAGTTCCAACTAATAACAATCATTTTTCTCGGCAGGCCTGTTTAACAGAGCCCGCCATTACAGAATTGACAATAGAAAGAGTACTAGGTTGCCTGGTCTTATCATCTCCATTAGCATCCTTTTTTCCTTCAACTTCGTCCACCACCATAGAAGCACCTTCAGTATAATTCTCCAAGTTCTGCACCAGCTTTGCCACTTTGTTATCTTCCAATCTAATCCTCTTCTTCATGATTTTTCTAGTGCTAGAAGATTCTTTGTCAAGGTCTGACTCACTCTCCATCAGCTTTGTATTTTTTTGAGAGACTTTACGTCTAGCTTTTTTCATAGATATTTTGCTCACTGATAATTTAATGCTATTCCCTCCTGAAATCTTCAATCTTGTATCGACAGTGAGGTTTTTAATTTCCCCACATGAAATGTCTTCATTACTAATATCAGAATAAATTCCTTCTGGTACTTCCTTGTGCGTCTCAGCATTAATAGCCCTCGTAAAGTCACTACCCCTTTTAATGCTTTGTCACGGTTTGAATTCATCATCATTGCCTTTGAAATCATCCTTACTGCGTGCGTGGAACTTAAATTCATCGTTACTGCTTTTCTGAAAGTGAATGGTCTTGTATAGCATTGTTAATGCATTGTCGCCTGAAATTTGTAATGTCATTTTCCTATCATTATTGTGAGAGTAATTACCTTTATCCTTGTTTAAAACCCTGTCCGTACCACCATTTAACACGCCATGAATTTTTTTGTCTCTATATGTATCCGTGATAAAAGCACTTGTCCCACCAAATAATTTGTTTGTCTATTTTTTATTACCAGCAATTGCATAATTCACCTTAGCTTGCGTAGCATTAAAAACACTTGTCCCTTCATTCAGACAGCCCATAATGACCTTTATTCCACCTGTCGCATTGCTGTCTTTGCTTGTCTCGGCCATTGATTTCCCAGATATCATGTTAACAAAATCTTTTGCATGGTGCACACGTGGCTGACTCCTGGATATTGAGATAATGTTCGCATGTGACTCGGCTTGATTATTTCCGCCATCAGCTAACACATCTGGTCTTTTTCTTCCCACACTAACCATAACTTCTTGTGCTAGGAGATCAGCTAACTCTGTAACCACATGTGACCTGCTACCCAGTAATTCATTGATCGCGGGATTCACTATCTTTTTATTTCTTGGAATGTTTCCATTTTCTGCATTGCCACTAGTAGTAGCGGCTGGATCAAAAGGTATCCAACTATTAAGCACTCCTTCATTAGTCTGTTTCTCATTTAATTTGTAGAAAACCATCCGTTTTGAATTTGGCTTCCTATCAATTAAGACTCTTCCATGCATCACGTGCCGCCATCAATGTCTTTCACTCCTTCAACATTCATGCTTTTTGAATTATTGTTTTGGCTATCAATTACTTTGACCCCATTAAATCCATCTGTCTGGCCATTAATTTTCTGGTCGCCGGAAGCCTGTCCCCCACCGTTTCTCAGCCATCTGTTTGCACTGTCGTTTCCTCCTAGTGTACCGTTCTCAGTACGCACGAAATTTCCACACCTCCGCACTTCATCTTCTTGACTGTTTCCAAACTTTTTATGGCAAAAAATTTCAGAGTGACCGTTGATTCCACACAAGAAGCCAATAATTTCGAGTTTCTCGTACTTGAAAATAACCTGGACCTGGTTCCCTTCAAGTCTATCAAACGCCCAGTTCGTTTTGAAAGGGTCTTGAACCTTGATAGCTATTCGCAGCCGCATATATTTCCTCCAAGTTCCATAGCCATTGTGTTCATCATATGAAATGAACCGTCCGATGTGATTTCCAATGAGTATACCAATTTCTTCATTCATGAAACCAAATGGGAGTTGATGAACCTGAGCCCATATCTCGACCTCGTTCATGAGAATGGTGATAGGATCCTCTCCAAATTTCAGCCTCCTTAAGATCAACATGAAGTTGTCGAAGAGCCACAATCCCCCTTGGTAAACTCTCTCCAGATCTCATTCATGTTAAAATTGGAACAAGAACTTATTTTCTTCTATTTTAGAAATGGTGACTCCTTGACCTGGTTGCCATAGTTGCGCCAATCTATCTCTCAGAGCATTGAATCTTATGGGTTTGTTAGTTAACAATGAGCCCACAAGACACAAATCTAAAAGATCTTCTGGAGCCAGTATAGTAGGTTCGGCGTTGAACTGACCATTTACATCATGCTCAGAGTTACTGAATCTCTCTATAGTACTCAGGATACCAAGGAAACCAAGATAGATGAACCAATAATATTTTATGTATAGCCACATAAGATACTGATATGAACGTTGTTTCCACTGGGTATTTAAATTATTCTTGGTCACATCTTCTACCTTCTTAGTGCTATAAAGATTGTTCACGAGCTTGATTTTTGTATCCCTTCTTTTGTTCCTAATGAATCTTCTCTTTATGACCAAGATAACATGGTTTGGCAGAATTGCATAATCTCCTCTGATTACGATCCTGATTTCTTTAGGCCTCCTGCTTGATCTCCTACTAACACCTTTTAATGTCCTTAGCATAAAGAATCCCATAAATAATAAATAGATCCTGGAATCTCTTTGCTCCTTTTTTAAACAATCTCTCAACATGATGACTACAAACATATGGATTGTACACATTGAAAACATTCAGATTGAATCCCAACAGTGAGGATCCGACCGAATTAAAACTTACTACTCACTGTATCCAAACAGATCAAGCTTGATACGTAGCAGAAAATAAAAAAATCTTCATCGTTACGTTAAAACTTGAGCACCTCTTTTACAAATTTTTTGTACTCATATACAAGAAAATCACCCCATTTTTAGATTTTTTTTCATCCATCCATTAGTTATCACCACATAAACAACATAAGTTAATTCCTCATGTGTTGTTGTTTTTTTCTTAACTTTTTAGTGTGTATTTTTCTATTAAAAAGATTTTTATCAAATGTTAACTTTAAAATTTATTTTAATATATTAATTTTAAAAAAATGTCACATTCATCTCTTAACTTTTTAAAATGTATTATATTAATCTCTTTATCTAATTAACGACTAAAAACACTCAAAAACTAATCATTAAATTCACCGTTAATCAAACAAATAAGACTAACATAAAATATTTTGAAAAGTTAAAACACAAATATAATATATTTTAAGTTAAAGACCAAAATGATATTCGAATTTAACTACAAGACCAAAAATACTTTAAATTATATTATATATATATATATATATATATATATATATATATATATATATATATATATATATATATATATATATATATATATATTCTTTATTGTACTTGCTAAAACCTACATAATGCATGGCACTTCTATGTTCGTAGGGGTCGCCAGAGGCTTTAGTGATTATTAGTTGTTTATGGATTGCCCATGGTAGTGAGACTCTCTATTTGGTGGTGTTTTTGGCTATGGAGAAAACAAGCTTACATGAGATGAGAAGTTATATATTCTTAAGTATTTCGTGTACGTTATGAGTTGTCCTTCTTTATGCTAGGGATGGGGTATTTATAGAGGCTCGTGAGCCTGGAGTTTAGTGTTTTTCGAGAATGATAATCACCCACTTAGTCATAGTAGTGGACCATTGAATCCCTACTTACTAGGAAGACTTAGTTGAATTTGTTGATTCTAAATTCTCTATGATCGAGACGCTTCTTTTCCCATGTTTCCCACAATGGGACGAGTAGAGGGCGTTAAAGGTGAAGTTGTACTCAATTGAAAGTGGTAGAAGGGCGTTGCAACTTACTGTTGGCCATGATTTCCTCACCTTTAGCGAGTCTTTACAAATATATCACTACATAGTCTCTCAAGAACAAGGGCTTGATAAAGGGCGAAGTGCTTTAATTACTTCTCGTACCCTTATGAGATAATATATGTTGAGCCTGTCTGATGATATTGTGAGTCTCTCAGGCGAGGTATTGAGTCTCTCAGACGAGACTTTGGTCCAAACCCTCAGGCAAAACTTTTAAGTTAAGTCTCTTCGGGCAGACTTCAGTCAAGTCCTTTGGGCGAGAACTTAGGTTGGTTCTTGTCTGAACATACCTTAAGTCCATCAGACGAGGCATTTAGTTGAGCATGTTTGATGGGACTCTATATCCTTCTAACGAGATTAAACGTTGATCCTGTTTGATGAGACTATGAGTCCCTTAAGAGAGACATTGAGTCTGTCTGATTAGACTTTGAGTCTCTCAGGCTAGGCATTGAGCCTCTTGGCGAGACTTTAGGTTGGTTCCTATTTGAGGAGACTTTAAGTCCCTCAGACGAGGCATTTATATGAGCTTGTTTAATGGGACTCTATGTCCTTCAAGAGAGATTATATGTTGATCCCTTTTGATGAGACTTTGAGTCCCTCAGGCGAGGTGTTGAGCCTGTCTAATGAGACTCAAGTCTCTCAGGCGAGGCATTGAGTCTCTCATGCAAGAATTTGGTCTAAACCCTTAGGCAAGACTTTTAAGTTAAGTCCATTGGTTAAGACTTTGGTTGACTCCCTCAGGTAAGACTTTAGGTTAGTTCCTGTTTGAGGAGACTCTAAGTCTCTCAGGCAAGTTTTCGCCTGGATTTCTAGAGAACAATCTCTAGCCTCTTATTAAAGTTTACTTGCAGGATCGGCTACAAAAATCCTAGACTATGTGTTAAGTATATAATGAGTGCTTTAGTGCTTGGGTTTGGAATGGCAGATAAAGAGATTGTGTTCGTACAACTGAGATAACTCGATGAGAAACTAAGACAAACTTATAAAGGGAAATGAACAAAAAATAAATACTTATGAAATAAATTGCTTAAGTGTAAATTAGACACATGCATACATTTGTGTAGAAATGACTCGTTTCTCTTAGACGCTGATACTTTAAGTGTATTCTCTTCAATGTTACAAAATGCGACCCTTGAAACTGAACTTGGACTCTACTTAAATAGGCCTAAAAAATAACAGTTACTTCGTTGTCGACCATCCATGGCCTGCCACGCGTCCACCCATGCTTGCCCACTTCCTGCGTAACTCCCCCCGTTCTCGTTAGTTGCAAACTTGCTCCTGGGTTTTCAGCTACGCCCACTAAATTTCCCACTACAGTGGAACGGAACAGTAATGAAGCCGCCGTCAACTGCCACTTGTCGATCACGACTGTTTGATCCTTAGTGCCTATAAATATGTCTTCCACCATTTTCATCTCTCTTCTTCTTCTTTGTTCGCGTTCTTCTGGAACTTCACCATTTCCTTTGCTCTCATTTTTCTGCACCCTCAGAGACTCTTCATCTCCTTTGCTCCCTTCCTTACTTCTTCACATTGCTATGACTTTCGCCACTCATGCTACTGGTAACAACCCCCTAGCTTTTATCCTTACTGAAGAAGAGGGTTTATAAACTATCCCTTAACCACCATTAATTGATCACTCCGCATTGGAGAATTGGCAGCACCAGATGTTGATCCCTTTCGTGGTGGCTGACAAACTTTTGGCCTTCCATGGGCCATATCCGGATGCAAAAACACACCCCAAAAAAGTGCAAGAATATTTTCCTTATTTTACTCCCGCCATTCCACCCGCCTTTGACAAGAACGGTTCCGTCGTCTTGAAGTTCATGGATCTAAATGCTAGAGTCTTATGGTCGATGCCTACTCCGGCAACTGGCTTGGCTCAACAGGGTCCAAAATAAACGTCAAGAGCAATGGCGGTCAGATGGCATCTTCGACGCCATTCAAATATCAAGACAAGCCCACAGAGTCAATCCCTGCATGCTCCTTACTTTGATCTACTTCTGGGAAGGTTCGACTAACACCTTCGAACTCCCTTGTGGCATGCTGACACCTACTCTTTTTGATGTGGTAGCCATTACGAGCCTTTTTCCTTTGGGAAAAACTTTCGACCCAACTCTTTCAACTGAGAACACTTTTTCTTTCAACTGTGGAAATCTTAAGTACTGCATCAAAGACCACCATGTCAAGGACTCGAAGGAAGTTTCCGACAAGGAACACATTGTCTTCTTAACCCTTTGGCTCTCTTACTACGTGTTTTATCCTGGCTCTTTACAAATAGCTAAGAGCTATATCAGTTTGGCGATTCAGATACATGAAGCTCGACAGGTTTCCTTAGGGAAACTTCTGTTGGCGTCGTTTTACCATTCCTTGGGTATTGCTTCTCTGAAGTTAAAGCTTCTTCACACCACCCCTAAGGCGTTGAACCTGTCGGTCCTATATGGCTGCTACAACATTGGATTAATGCCATTTTGAACATCTACTGGGTGCTCCTGTGACGGAGCGCATTATGTATTTGACATAGAATCGACCTATTGAAGGCGTGAGGCTTGCCTTAATTACTCATCAATAAATCCCCAATAAGTTCATTTTTATGAAGTACATTAATCTGTTTGTTGAAACCACTACTTTTATTTTGACCATGGCTCCTTTTGTGAATCGATACTTTGGTCCGACTTGGTTTAAGAATCCTTTTCTTGGTGTTGCCCCAAAGTCTGCAGCGCAATCGAATGCTGTGTGGAGGGAATTTCTGACTCCCTCAATGCTATCTTTCAGAATTGAGGATGGGTCGAAGGGGTATGGTTTCATGAACTGCCAACCCAATTTGGTGGCTCGTCAATTTGGCTTGAGCTAAATGCTGCTAAAGCCCTTAGTGTCCCACTCGACTGACATCGTGTGGGCTGGTCGACAGCTGAACGCCGACGACCACATAGCCTGCCTTAAATTCCACAAGACGACTCAACACCTTGAACTTCCTATGTTCAAGTTTCACCCTTCTTTCTTCACCACCAAGGAGTTTGACACATGGTGGTCTGTATACCAGCGCCAGTACTTCTCTAGCTCCAGTTTTCTCCAAAATATACTTAGCGCATTTTCTGCCTTAGAAGGCAAGCTCCCAGCTGCAAAGTCAACCAAAGATGCTCCCGCCGAGACAATCCAAATTGCTAACATTGATGGGGCTCATTCAAATAAGGTAAACCCTGTTCCATTGAATCCCTTTTGGTTCTAAGACTACAAAAACGGTCCTTTTTTGTATTTGTCCTCCAAGGTTGAAAGCGTGCTCCGACCTCTGCCCCAGCTCCAAACAAACCACCAAAGAAGACGAAGGCCTTTTCGATTTCGAGACCATAGGTATAAGGTGTTTTGATATCTTATGATTTTTTTACTTAGCCGGGCCCGAACCTCTGACGTTTCTTTTTGCTTAGGTCTCCGATGAGGCACCATCTGTTGAGGACGGTGTTTTTGAGAGCAGTACTAACTCTCAAATATTTCCCTCTGTCAAGGCTTTGACGCCTGCTGCGGCCACTCAAGCTAAGAGGAAACCCCTTACTCCTACCAAGAAGACGGCTTCGAAGACCGTCTCTTATAATTTTTTTTATATATAATAAGTTAACTAACAATATTGATGTTCCTTTTTTATTTTTCACCACTTAATGTTTACTAAAAAAATTTAGTAACGTTAAATTAAATAAGTAATAAATTAAATATGTAGTTATAATTATCATATACTTTGTATAGATTTTTTAATGTCGATTTCATATTGTATTAGTTTTGTAATTTTATAAACAAAATTATATATAGTATTTTAAGATTGTAATGTAATATTAATATTTATTAATAACATAAATGGGATTATGTCATTCAAATTTTTCTAGTTCTCTCTTATGTTCCTTAAGTCTTTATTGTTAAAATTCTATTTATATTGATGTTAAAGTGTTTGATTAATTGCGCTTTGATCAAAGATTCTTAACATATATCATAGTGTAATTTGTAAGTTAGATAGTGTAGTTTGATTAAGTGCGTGTTAAAATATTTTTTAATATTGATATATGCAAATTAAATATTTATTTTAAATACGTTGAACAATAATAAAATATTAGTGTCTTAATTTCTTTTAATAAGAATATAGGTGATATATTTTATGATACATCTTATGGTTATAAAATTGTTATTGTGGTTGTTGTTATTAAGTGCATTTGGCTCATTGTTATTTGCAATAATTTTTATGTTTATTCACCAAAGAAATATTTTAATTTTGGATGCAGACGTTACAATTACTAAATTGTTTTGATGTGATTACAATGTTGTTTGTAACAGGTGATTGAAGAATGAAGCACAATTGTGGTGTGATGTTGTTGTAGACCAAAATTAAAAATTATATTGCATCATATTATATTTATGGTTCTTTTGCCAAAAGTATTGAGTAATTGAGAAGTAAATCCATAGACACGCATTTTTACGTATTTGCGAAATTGTTCTTATTTCATAAAACACGCTGAAATGGTCTAAAAAGTGAGTTGCAAGTGACTCGCCATGTTGTCAAACACACAATAAATAGAATCTGTGGGGCCTATGTCTAACTTCTTTCCGCTTGATCAGGCTGAAAATTATAAATATCTTACTACTTTAGGTGAAAAAGATGAAAGCACAAAATTTTATGTAGTTAAATTGTCATTCACCACATAACTTTGTGTTCTTTTTTAATGTGAGTTGTATGCCTAAAGTTTTTTGTGTATTTGAGAAGTAAATTAAGATTAATATATCACCTTGTTTAAAAAGATAGAAACACATTCTTATGGTTACTCTTTCTTATATATTAAATAGGCATTGAAAATAAAGAAATAATAGCTTTTTAGCCAGGATGATAGTTTTAAATGTTCATTTTTGTCCTTTAAATTAAAAAATATTATATTGATCTCATATTGATATCAAATGTTAACTTTAAAGTTTTTTTTATCTATTAATTTAAAAAAATATGTCACATTCATCTCTTAACTTTTTAAAATGTATTATATTAATCTCTTTATCTAATTAATGACTAAAATCACTCAAAAATTAATTGTTAAATTCATCGTTAATCAGACAAATAAGACTAACATAAAATATTTTGAAGAGTTAAAACACAAATATAGTATATTTTAAGTTAAAAACCAAGATGATATTTGAATTTAACTACAAGACCAAACACACACACACACACATAACATATATATATATATATATATATATATATATATATATATATATATATATATATATATATATATATATTACTTGCCAAAAAGTACATAATGAATGGCACTTCTATGTTCGTAGGGGTGACCAGAGGCCTTAGTAATTATCAGTGGTCTATGGATTGCTCGTGGTGGCGAGACTCTTTATTTGGTGGTGTTTTGGCTATGGAGAAAGCAAATTTATGTGAGGTGAGAAGTTATGTATTCTTAAATATTTCGTGTACATTATGAGTTGTCTTTCTTCATACTAGGGATGAGGTATTTATAGAGGCCCATGGGCCTAGAGTTTAGCGTTTCTCGATAATGATAACCATCCACTTAGTAATAGTAGTGGACCACTGAATCCCTACTTTCTAGGAAGACTCGGTTGAGTTTGTTGGCTCTAAATTCTCTATGATCAAGACCTTTCTTTTTCCATGTTTCCCACGATAGGGCGAGTGGAGGGCGTTAAAGGTGAAGTTATCCTCAATTGGGAGCGGTAGAAGGGTGTCGCCCCTAGAAGGCCGTCGCCACTTACTGCTGGCCATGATTTCCTCACCTTTAGCGAGTCTTTGCAAATATATCACTACATAGTCTCTCAAGAACAAGGGCTTGATAAAGGGTGAAGTACTATAATTGCTTCCCAGACCCTTAGGAGAGAATATACGTTGAGCCTATCTGATGAGATTATAAGTCTCTCAGACGAGGCATTAAGTCTCTCAAACGAGACTTTGGTCCAAACCCTCAAGCAAGACTTTTAAGTTATGTCTCTTGGGCCAGACTTCAGTCAAGTCCTTTGGGCGAGATTTTAGGTTAGTTCCTGTCTAAAGAGACTTTAAGTCCATCAGACGAGGCATTTAGATGATCCTATTTGATGGGACTCTATGTCCTTCAAGCGAGATTAAACATTGAGCCTGTTTGATGAGACTTTGAGTCCCTCAAGAGAAGCATTGAGCCTATCTGATGAGACTTCGAGTCCCTCCGGCTAGGTGTTGAGTCTCTCGGGCGAGACTTTAGCTTGGTTCCTATCTGAGGAAACTTTTAAGTCCCTCAGGTGAGGAATTTAGACGAGCTTGCTTAATGGAACTATATATCCTTCAGGTGAGATTATACGTTGAGCCTGTCTGATGAGACTCTGAGTCCCTCAGGCGAGGCATTGAGCCTACAACCCTTTGGTGTCATCCAACTTCTTTTTTATTCTTTTAAGGATTACCCTGTTCACCGATTATGCTTATTCATTGGATTTGGGATAGATGACAAAGACGAAATTCATTTAAACATCTAAATTGCGTTAGAAGTCAGTGACAATGGTGCTGGCGAATTGTGTTCCATTGTTGGAGACAATGACACTTGTCTTCTTGAACCTACACATGATCTTTTGCTAGTAGAAACAACAATCTCTTTCTGCTATAATCTTGACGACGACCTCTTCCTCTATGCACTTTATGAAGTAGTTGACCCCCATGATTAGGAACTTTAATTGCCCTGAGGTCAGAAGGAATGGGCCCAGAATGTCCACTCCACACTGGTAAACAAGTCAGGGTGATATCATAGAGTGCAAAAGATCAGTTGGGGCATGATGTAGGTCAGTGTGCCTCTGACATTGGTAATGTTTAAGGTGGGTCAACTACCCTAAGTAATTTTTGGGTGAGAGCCATATCGCCAACGTAGCTACCACATGCTTCTTAATGAACTTTGGCGAGGAATAAGGTTGTTTCATGCTCTCTATGTATCAGAGCATTATGGATGTTCTTCCCAAATTATAAAGTTTTTGCGCCAAGAGAGTATATTTGGCGGCTTGCATCTGGACCTTTTTCGTCTCCCATTCATCTTAAGGGATTTCATCCTCCTATACATAGTACAATATGGGCGACATCCAACTTGACTCGGGGGTGACTTCTAGGGTGAAAATCTCATCCGCTTCAATACTGAGGGAAATGAGAGTATATTGTATTAATATCAGATTGTACCCTTCCATCTTTTAGCTGGCGAGTTTTGACATAAGGTCTTCTCTAAAGTTATACTCCCTAAGCACATGTTTTACTTCAAAATATTTAAAATGTGTTGATAAATGTTGTACCTTATGGAGATATTTTATGAGTTGTGGTTTTTTTGCCTGGTACTCCCCAACAAATTGATTGGTGACCAATTGGGAATCACTTTTTGTCTTCAACCTAGAGGCACCCATTTTGAGGGCGAGAACTATACCGATGATGAGAGCTTTGTATTCAGCCTTATTATTGCTAGCTAATTTCAGTGCTTGTTCAATAAGCATATCTCCTGGCCCTTCTAATACTATCCTGGTGCCACCTCATTAACATTTGGGACTTTATGCTTCCTCTCGGGACATATTGGATGTCATACTTCGAGAGATCCACCTCCCAAGACACTATTCTTCCCGCCAGGTTTGGCTTCTTAAGGACCTGTCGAACAGGGTAGTTGGTTTTTATGAGCACTTTATGACCTTGAAAATAGGGTCGAAGCTTCCTTGTCGTGGTGGCGACGACCAAAGATAGCTTATACATCTTATGATAACATGCCTCGGTGCCTTTGAACACTTTGCTTATGAAATACATAGGTCGTTATGCATTATTTCTCTCTTGGATGATGATGACAATTTGTCATTACGTAAAATTCGTGAGTAATTTCAACGGAATAAGATAAATAATGAACAAAAGCCAAGGAAAAATATGGAAGAATGCAACAAAGTTGTAATAGTATGAAGAAAGTGGACTTAGAGAAATTATGAAGAAAAAGGAAGAAAAATGGCACATTTGGTTCTAGCTTTTAGGCGCACCCAATGCTCTCGTTGTGGGCGTGATAAAGCAGCACCGCGGGCGCAATGAGGTCCAACGCGGGCGCGATACTGTGCAACTATGACATGTAGTAATTGCTATAAATAGGACATTATGGACACTTTTTGAGGGGTTCCGAATTTGATAGAGAAAGTGGTGGCTTGGAGCCCAAAAGCAGGGATTTTAAGAGTTTTGGGAGTCATTGATGACATTCACCTTCTTGGAATTTCATGTACTTTTCATATAAACTCATTGTAATTGTTACATGCACTATGAGTAGTTAGATTCCTTGGATTGGGTCTTTTTAGACAAACCTGCTTGTACTCTGTTGGATCATATGTCTGTTTGAGATTAATTGAATTCTTTTATGTTATTCTTATTATTTAATTGTCCTTGGTTTTAATGCTTTTTATGTGTTGATGAATACATGACTCGATATCAGATGAGTATGGATTATTGATCGTAAGTCTACCGATATGCTCTAGGGTAATTATTCAACTTAGTAATTAACTAGGAATAGGTAATTATAAGTTTTGGATTTTGAATTAACGAACAAAAAACACTTAGTTTAACTCAGAATTGGCCTAAGTAATTATGGAATTATTGTGCAAATTAGTGAGTTGTACACCAAGGAATTGGGTGCAGTGGCCTTGTTAATTTGTTATAAGACTTTAACATATTATAGATTCATTTAATACACAGTTCATCAACAGGATGTTGAATAGATCACCAATAAAATTTTCTTCAATTAAAAATTCTGGTTTGAAAAATATTTTCTATGGCAAGCGGAAGCTATTCTAGATTGACACTCTTCTCACTGAACCGTTATTGAAAGAATCGGATATGCGTATAAATTGTAACAAAAGTATACTAAAGATGAGAAATAAAACAAATGTGCTTACAATAGGTTTGAACTAAATCACATAATGATAAATGATTTCCAATGAAAATAGAAAACTAATATTCACTAAGACAATTTAGCAAACACTTAGTGTGCAACAAATTTATCAAAAACTTGGTGTGCAATAAACATAAAGCTTAATTCCCTTTGTGTTGAAAGTATGCAAATTCAATTGCAATTGTTTAACAAAAACAATTTAAGATACTTCAACACAACCATAATTTTTAGCTAATTAAATTGCTCACTAAGTGTGTTATCAAATTAAATATATATATATATATATATATATATATAGAGAGAGAGAGAGAGAGAGAGAGAGAGAGAGAGAGAGAAAGAGAGAGAGAGAGAGAGAAAGAGAGAGAGAGAGAGTGAGTGAGTGAGAGACTGATTATTAATATTTGTTTAGGCAGTTCTCCAATTGTACTCACTATGGATACGTCTGCCCCCAATTCCAAATAGAATTGAGATATATAATTAACATTTGCAATAGTTGTATACAAGAGAAAAAGTAGAAATTCAAACTCCCAAACCCTATGTTTGATGTTGATTCTAACTTCTTCTCTCCCCTTTGATCTTAAGCTAGATCAAGTCACGCAAGACTTTTAATTGATCCTTCGGTTACCGTTGCTTCTTTGACAGAAACTCCATTCTTCAAAACTTTCACTTGGTTGAATCCAAATTGCAAAATCTTGTCCCAAGTCTTTCAATTGATCCTTCTGTTACCGCTACTTCTTTGACATAAACCCCTCAAATCAATCATTGATCTTATAGGAAAAACCCTAATGCTTTTATCAATGAAACCACTAAAGAATACTCAACCCAATTTGATTACAACCCCGTACCAACCTTGCTCACAAATGCTTATCATTCTGTACACTTAAGGAATTTGTACAGCGGAGGAATGATCACATACTGTGTACCCTTGCTTTACAAGTGCCTCACTTCCCATTTACCTAAGTCTGCTGCATTTTGGGATCATAAGAGTACTCTGCGTTGGTCACAAAGAATCATGCATCTTACCAACTCAGACATAGATTGGTACAATCGAATCTATGACAGGATAAGGATCATCGACCATTGTGGAAACTTCTCTAATGTACCCCTCATAGGAACTAAAGGAGGAATCAACTATCATCCAATTTTAGTTCGCCGTCAACTTAGATACCCGATGAGGCATATCCCGTGTAATGTTCATCTGGAAGGTCTTTTCTTCAAGGAAGGAAAAAATGACAGGGCACTAAAGACGGAAATAGTGCATGCATGGAAACATGTTCACAGGAAAGGAAGAGAGTCTCTAGAAAAACCAGATTGTGTCTCTATGGAACCTTATCTCCACTGGGTACAAACTAGAGCTCTCAAGCTGAAGATGCCTTACCCTCATCAAGAAGTTCTTCCACTAAAGGAATATGTCCTCTATTTTATGTATGATATGGAAAAACTCCAGATCGCTCTCAACAAAGTTCAACGGGAAAAGAAATCTTGGAAGAACAAGTACCGAATTCTCAATGTGAAGTGTACCAAAATTCAGCAACTGTTAAAAGAAAAAGATGCTCTGATTAGAATATTAGAGCAACATGTTGTAGAAAATCAAGAAGACCGAAGAAATTTGCTCGCTCCTTTCACTTTGCAAAGGACCGACAACCCTGCAACGGCTCAAGAGCCCCGGTTAAAGAAAAGGAAAATACCAGAACCAGCACCTGAGCTCTCCTCAGAGAGGACTCAGGATCCATAAGCTTAGACTTTTTCTTTTACAGTACTTTGTAAAATACTGTATTTCCATTTCCACAATCTTTCAAATTCAATAAAATGGGGTCTCCCCACTGTATGATATTTGCAATCTATTTGTTAAAGTTTCTTTTTGATTAAAACAAAAAATATAAATATATCATTGCATATCATTCATCATTCTCACATAACGCATTCTTCTTACCTTCGAATCTCACGTATCTGTCATGATTCTAGAGTTAAACTATCTTATTCGTACAATACTCGGACCAATCGACAAAAGAAAATGGATGATCTCGAGGAAGAGAATAGAGAGATGAGAGAAGAAATCGACGCTCTGAAAGAAGATCTGAGGAAACTTCACAGTGACATGCAATCTCTAGAAGCAGCTCAGAGACAACAATAAACGACTGTGATCTTAGAGATCACATCTACACCCATAGTGGAGACGTATGATCCTCGGTAAAACATGCCTAAAGATCGTCCCTGGGGCATGCCTATAAACTTTATCCCTGAAGGATATATCCCGCCGATCACGGAAGACCCGGAACTTGCAGCAGGAACCGCTGGGCCTGAAGGTTACAAACTTTGGGAAAGCGAGGATGCAAGAGTCATGACAGCAACTCCTGAAGGTTACAAACTTCGGGATAGGGAAGCACCAAAGGTCACCGCCGTAATGACTATACCACAACTAGTGGTACACACTATCCCGAAAGGACAGATTCCACAAGTAATCTCTGGTGGAAATGAAAGTATGTACGACAGGATGAATGAGTTCCAAGAACAATTTCTGGAGATGCAGAAGAAACTGCATGCCATTCGCGGTCAGGATTTATTCGGAAAGGATGCCTCAGACCTTTGTTTGGTCACTAGTGTGAAAATCCCGCACAAATTCAAGGTGCCCGACTTTGAAAAATACAAGGTCAACTCTTGCCCTCAAAGTCATTTGGTAATGTACGCTCGAAAGATGTCAACTCAGACAGAGAATCAACAGTTACTGATCTACTACTTTCAAGATAGTTTAACCGGCACCGCACTTAATTGGTACATGGGGTTGAACCGCACTAAGATCGCCACTTTCAGAGATCTTGGGGCAGCCTTCGTCCAACAATATAAATATAACCTGGACATGGCACCAGACAGAGATCAACTCAGAGCAATGTCGCAGAAGCACAAAGAAACCTTTAAGGAATATGCTCAGAGATGGCGTGAAATTGCCACCCAGATCTGTCCGCCTCTTGAGGAAAAAGAGATGACAAAAATCTTTTTGAAAACCTTTAGCTCATTCTATTACGACCGAATGGTCGCCAGTGCACCCAGTGACTTCACTGAGATGGTGAACATGGGAGTACGCCTTGAAGAAGCAGTCCGAGAAGGACGTCTGGTCAAAGATGCAGGACCATCAAGCAGTACCAAAAGATACGGTAGTGCTTTCCCTAAGAAAAAAGAGCAAGATATTGGTAATATCTCTCTCGGAAAGCAAAGGCGAAGGTATCAACCAGTAGCAGCAGTAACTCCTGTTATCAACCCTGCGCCTGTTCCAACGTATCAACCTCAGGTTGCTCAGAGCCAACCAAATCAAAAATAGTATCAGCAAAGGACACAACAACCTCTTCAGTAGGCTCATCCTCAGTACAACAATAACAACCATACAACGCGGCCACCAGGGTTTGACCCTATACCGATGTTGTACGCATAACTGTTTCCACTACTACTGGTCAAGGGGCACGCCCAAACCAGGTCTCCTCTTAGAGTACCGGAAAATCTGCCTTTTTGGTTCAAAGCAGATCAAACTTGCCCTTACCATCAAGGAGGACCAGGGCACAACATTGAAAACTGTCTCAGCTTCAAATCCAATGTGCAGAAGCTTGTCCGGAATGGGGTCCTATCTTTCAAAGATACTAATCCAAATGTTCAGATGAACCCTTTGCCTCAACACGAGAAGGCAGCAGTAAATTTGATAGAGGAAGAATCTAACGACATTTATCAAATTCACGATGTACTCCTATTAGGAACCAATCTGGTCAAGATACATTATAGACAGAGCGGATACGGTCATGTACCGTCTCACAATTATCACCAGTGTGATATCTGATCCAAGAATAATCAAGGATGTTCCGTAGTGCAAGCAGCTCTACAAGAACAGATGGATCTCAGATGGATCTAAGATCACCGAATCCAGGAAGTCAATATGGCTCACGCAAATCCCAACATTGTCCAGAACCGCAACATTCTGGCAATGAATGTCAACTTGGTGGCAATGCACTCAAGGCAAAGTCAATACCATGACCTACCACGGCACGATTACAATTCCTGTCCAATCTGCTCAATAAACAATCAGGGATGCTCTTTTATACAATAGGCCCTCCAACGTCAGATGGATCTCAGATGGATTCAGGACTACTGTGATAGAAGTCATTATCAAGTTAATATGATTCAAATCTTTGATATTCGCTTGATGAATACCAGTCTGGTAGAATTACACGTTAAGCAGGTCAGGCTCAGTTTTTTGGCTTCACATGATTATCAGAACTGTAAAGTATGTCGTAAGGACGACCAAGGATGTGCACTTGTCCAAAGAACACTTCAACACTTGTTGAACCACTGGTGGCTTCCGATCTACTTAGATGAAGACACACAACAAGTCAGTATGACTGACGGGAACCCCACTAGGCATCAAAGTCAGGATGTTCGATCAATGGAAACAGACCTAGTGAGGTTACACTGCATACAAAGCAGACGTGGCTGGGTGCCACCACACAACTACGAGCACTGCAGAGTTTGCTTAGAGAACAACCAAGGATGCTACCTTGTGCAAGCAACTTTTCAAAATCAGTTGGACTGAAAGGAGATCCGACCATGTTCAAGCTCTGGTTCGATCAACTTAATGTAAAACTATCTTCTGATCAACGTTGTCTTAATCCATAAACAGGAAGTGGCCAAAGATGTATGTGCCATAATCCCTCTACTCCATGAATAGAGACTCCCTCTTGACAGTAGAAAGATTCTCAACCTCGAACCAATTGAGGCTGCCTACGATGGTCAGAAAAATCAAAAGGCTCCTGTGGTTATCTATTTGCCAGGACCAATACTGTACAAATCCGATAAGGCTATCCCTTACAAATATGGTGCAACAACAATCGAGAATGGAAAGGAAACTCTATTACCCTCCGTCGTAAACATTGCCGACATCAGTCGAGTAACACGGAGCGACCGAATCTTCAACAGAGGAGTTGAAGAACCCACCAAGGAGAAGGAACCTCAAACAGAAGTTCCCAATCAACCAGTCGGGCAATCCAGTAATCCCGACCTTTCAAAGAACAACGATGAGATGCTGAAGCTCATCCGAAAGAGCGAGTACAACATTGTAGACCAACTGTTGCAAACTCCTTCAAGAATCTCTGTCCTATCTCTTTTCCTCAGTTCTGAAGCTCATAGGGAAGCTCTACAGAAAGTCTTAGAGCAAGCCTTTGTGGAACAAGATGTGACGATAAGACAGTTCGACAACATCATCTCCAACATCACTTCCTGCAATAATTTAGGACTCAGTGATGAAGAACTACCAGAAGAAGGCAAAAACCATAACATCGCACTTAACATTACAGTCAACTGCCAGGACGATGCTTTCGCCAGCGTACTGGTAGATACCAGATCAACTCTAAATGTTATGCCAAAATTAACTCTGATGCGACTCTCATTTCAAGGATCTCCGATGAGAGGCAGTGAGGTCATCGTCAAAGCCTTTGACGGATCCAGAAAAATAATTATCGGCGAAGTTGACCTTCCCATAACTATCAGTCCTCACACTTTCCAAGTCACTTTCCAGGTCATGGACATCCGGGTAGCATACATTTGTTTGCTAGAAAGACTTTGGATACATAAGGCTAGGGCAGTCACTTCGACACTTCATCAGAAGCTGAAGTTCGTCAAGAATGACAAGCTAGTCACGGTCTGTGGAGAACAGGCCTTAATCGTGAATAACTTATCATCATCATCCTGTGTAGAACCAGAGGAGGTCATTGGGACTCAGTTCCAAGCACTCTCGATGAGCAATGAGAATTAATCAGAAAGAGGGACGTCGATTTCCTCATACAAAGGTGCTCTCAAAGTGATCGAGAGTAACAAAGTAAAAGGATAGGGACAACTTGCCATTCCTACTGATAATAAGACGAAGAAAGGTCTTGGTTTTTCCTCAACCTGTACCCAGACTTCTACTAATGATGAAAGTTTTCATCCCATTCAGGACTTCTTCCACAGTGGAGGCTTCCTTCACCCAGCGTCTCAAGAAGTATATACCATCAATGAGGGTGACTCCTCCGATACAGATGAAGAGTGGAAGTCCTATCTCAACGAGGACAGTTATATGTCTCAGTAAGAAACGCATACGCCATTTTGCTTTCCCACGCAAAGTCCGAGGTATATACCAAGATCAGACGTCAAGATGATGTACGAAGATTGTGATCCGGAAGGATGCCGTGCTCCACCAAACTCATTAGAGGAGGAAACTCTGATGAAAGACAACTTTGACTATGACTATTATGACTCAATGGATGACTTGCCTATCTGGTAGCCGTACCCAAAAGACTTGGGCCAAAAGAGTTAGCCAAACGATACATATCAGCTGAACATCATTGAAAAGAATACTTGCGTCCCCACCAAATCATGGGATTATTACTCAGGGCATTCCGAAGATACCCAGCACAACAATGAATCTGCAAAGGTTGTAGGACAAGAGTTCATAAACTATGCTTTTCCCGAGGTCATCGTCATCGAGAGGGATGACTCCTTCAGTTCCACTGAAGTATGGGACACCTTAGGACAACCGAGTGGCAAGTACGACTTCTTGGTCAAGTACATCGCTCCTGAAAGCTCTCGTATCAGGCTCGAAGACATCCAGCCAACTGAATGGGGAGATCCGCCTGAGAGTGAAAACACTGTGCAAGATACAACAGAAGAGTTCGTCTACGACAACTCCGCATGGGAGGAAAACTCCAACGATCATACTCCACCTGAAATCAGCATCATTTCTGAGGACAAGCCAAGAAAGAAGGTGCCAAAATTTGTGATTCACCGAGGAGTTCGCCGCCAATGGGTTGCTATCGATGTCCCAAAAGTCGTTCATAAGTCTAAGTAATTGCCATCTTTGTTTTGACCTTTCACCCTGCCCAGGTGAAACAGATGTTTTGATAGGGCTCACTTTCTCTAAATGTTTCTCTTCGCTTCGCCCAAAGTGACAAAGTTTTTTTTATAGGGATGTAGTTTCAGGAATCGACCAAATCAAAAATCAATAAACATCGTTCTGTAATTTTCGCATTTATTGCTGTTTTCACTTTTTGCTTTTTCAGAAAATGGTAATCCTAAAAATAACTCAAAATAAAAACAAGCATTTTTCAGAAAATACACTGCACACACTCTTGCATTTCTCTCTATCTCTTCTAAAAAACAAATCATCACGTCATGCAGATTGCTTGTTTTAAACCCCATTGAAACATACTATCCAATGCCTTCTCCCAACTTTGAATTCTCGGTATTTGAAGCTGAAGAAGAAGAAGACAAAGAAATTCCAAAAGAGATCTCCTGATTACTCAGACAAGAGGAAAAGTCCATTGAACCTCACAAAGAGCCGTTGGAAATAGTAAACTTGGGTTCAGAAGAAGAGAGAAAAGAAGTCAAGATTGGAGCACTGCTCAGTCTAACTGTCAAAGAAGACTTGATAGAACTTCTCAAAGAATTTCCCGATATATACGCTTGGTCTTATCAGGACATGCCAGGGTTGGATACCAGCATCGTAGAACATCACTTACCACTAAAATCAGAATGTCCGCCAGAAAAACAAAGACTGAGACGGACTCATCCAGACATGGCCATCAAAATCAAAGAGGAAGTACAGAAACAGATTGATGCAGGTTTCCTCGCCACATCAGAATATCCTCAATGGTTAGCCAACATAGTGCCAGTTCCAAAAAAGGACGGAAATGTCAGAATGTGCGTAGACTACAGGGATCTGAACAAATCCAGTCCAAAGGATGACATTCCCCTACCACACATAGACATGCTGGTAGACAGTACAACAAAGTTTAAAGTCTTCTCCTTCATGGATGGATTCTCGGGCTATAATCAAATCAAAATGGCGCCGAAAGACATGGAGAAGACTTCCTTCATCACCCCATGGGGTACCTTTTGTTACAAGGTAATGCTATTCGGTTTGAAGAACGTCGGGGCAACCTATCAAAGGGCCATGACTACTCTGTTTCATGACATGATACACAAAGAAATAGAAGTGTATGTCGATGATATGATTGCCAAATCTAAAATAGAAGAGGAACATGTGACCCACCTGTCAAAACTATTCAAGCGTCTGAGAAAGCACAAACTCCGCTTGAATCCCAACAAATGCACATTCGGTGTTCGTTCAGGAAAAAGTGCTAGGGTTCATCGTTAGCCAGAAAGGAATTGAGGTTGATCCTGACAAAGTCAAGGCCATTCAAGAAATGCCTTCTCCAAAGACAAAAAAACAAGTCAGAGGATTCCTG
This sequence comes from Lathyrus tuberosus, assembly GCA_022829125.1. Taxonomy (NCBI): domain Eukaryota; kingdom Viridiplantae; phylum Streptophyta; class Magnoliopsida; order Fabales; family Fabaceae; genus Lathyrus; species Lathyrus tuberosus. Next base: position 8,432,016 of record JALAZF010000212.1, read on the forward strand.
GGACGTTTGAATTATATTTCCAAATTCATATTCCTCATGATCGCGACATGCGCGTCAATCTTCAAACTACTCAAAAAGGATCATGAATGTGTATGGACAGAAGATTGCCAAAAAGCTTTCGACAGTATCAAAGAATATCTATTGAATCCCCTAATTCTTTCACCTCTAGTAGAGGGAAAACCGCTGATCATCTATTTAACAGTCTTGGAAGACTCCATGGGCTATGTACTTGGCCAACAAGACGAAACAAAAAGAAAAGAGTCTGCCATTTACTACTTGAGCAAGAAATTCACAGACTGTGAAACTCGGTACACTATGCTTGAGAAAACCTGCTGTGCTCTGGCTTGGGCAGCCAAACGTCTTCGCCAGTACATGATTTGTCACACTACTTGGTTAATTTCAGAAATAGATCCAATCAAGTATGTCTTTGAAAAACCTGCTCTCACGGGAAGGATCGCCCGTTGGCAGATGTTGTTATCAGAATACGATATCGAGTACCATGCTCAGAAAGCCGTCAAAGGAAGTATTTTAGCCGATCATTTAGCTCATCAACCGATTGACGATCAAGAATCAGACGGACTTGACTTCCCAGACAAAGATGTCATGTATTTAAAAATGAAATATTGCGATGAACCGCTACCCAGTGAAGGGCCAGAACCAGGTTCCCAATGGAGATTAATCTTTGACGGAGCTGTCAATCATTATGGAAACGAAATTGGGGCAATCATCATAACACCTCAGAGTACCCACATTCCTTTCACTGCCAGACTGACTTTCAAATGTACAAACAACGAGGCCAAATACGAAGCTTGTATCATGGGTCTCGAAGAAGCGATTGACTTGAGAATTAAGAACTTGGATGTGTATGGAGACTCATCCCTGGTTATTGTAGTGAGAGATTTTGGACGCGGTTCTTAAGCGCTGGTCGCTCTCTGCGGTTGAGCTTTAACTACAGGTCGATTCATTTTTTATCCTATTGAAGCTGATGAAGGAAGGGAAATAGATGTCTCCAATTAACCCTGCTTTCCATACTGAGTTTAAACAATGGTCTGTTAGGTTACGGATGCTATCAATATGGGGGGCCTTTCTTGTGTTATTTTGACAGAATGGTTTCTGGCGGGGAACAAGGATTAGGATGTTAGGACTGATGCTTTTGATGTGAGAGTATGGGATTTGGGTTTTTTGTTTAATGTGCTCGCTAAGATCTTTTCTTTCGATCTTATGCCTACGTATTCCCGTTTACCGAAACAGGGAAATCAGAGCGTTCGTAGTTCCTCCTATTCTATGGGAGGAAATGGTTGTTTTTGGTGTCTTGTTCAAAGCCCAAGACGTGAAGCGAAAAGTAGTTTATATCTTGTTCAAAGCCCAAGATATGAAGCTAAAAAGTCTATTTGTATCTTGTTCAAAGCCCAAGATGTGAAGCTAAAGGGTTTGACTTTAGAGAGAATTTGTCATCTCTAAAGAGGGGGTTGTATGTCACAACTGTTGGGTGACTGGTTATAAAGGAGAATTACTTTAACCGGGATACACGGATCCTAGCAATGCCATAATTTCCTTTAAAGGGGATTTTAACCTGAAGGAGAAGACTTTAACTCAGTGTAGAGCAATGCTATCTTTCCTTAGGAATTTCTCATACTAAAAAAGGGACAGTGGCATGGATGTAGATGATCCAGAGGCTTGCCGTTACAGCGATTAAATGAAAGGGGAAGAAGTGGTTGATGTTTGTGTACTGTGAACGAGGCACAACTTTGATGCTAAAAGGTTGATTGGATTAACCAGTGGTTTTCTTATATAAAGCCTAAGAGGAGGCTAATATGTGTCTCGTATAAAGCCCGAGAGAGAGGCTAAAAGGTTTTTGACTCGACGATAGAGTCTTTTGGTATCTCGTATAAAGCCCAAGATGGAGGCTATTTGACTCAACAAGAGAGTTTTTTTTGTATCTCGTATGAAGCCCGAGATGGAGGCGAAAATTTGTTTGGCTCAATGAGAACCTTTTTGTATCTCGTATAAAGCCCGAGATGGAGGCTAAAAGGTTTTGACCCGACGAGGGAATCTTTTGGGTATCTCGTATAAAGCCCGAGATGGAGGCTATTTGACTCAACAAGAGAGTTTTTTGTATCTCGTACGAAGCCCGTGATGGAGGCAAAAATTTGTTTGGCTCAATGAAAACCTTTTTGTATCTCGTACAAAGCCCGAGATGGAGGCGAAAAGGGTGATTGACTCAACGAGGGAGTCCCTTATGTGTCTCGTATAAAGCCCGAGAGAGAGGCTAAAAGTTGTTTGACTCCACTGGGGAGAATCATTTGTACAAAGCCCAAGAGGAGGCTAACTTTCCCGAGGAAAGGATCATTATACAAAGCCTAAGAGGAGGCTACGGTGACTATTCAGTTAAGTGACAGGTCCAATATACTGATTTTTGAAAGAGAAAATCAGTTCTTATATGAGCAACACTGTACTCAAGGATTTGATTCAAGGATCTGGGATATTCCTGTTCTTTAAGGAAGTGGGAAATCCAAAGGGTATTGAGACTGTCCGAGTCTGCAGGTTTTCTTCCTATTCTTGAAGGGGTCACTTGAGAATGTCTTTGAGACTCAAGAAAGTTAGACTGTCCAAGTCTAGAGTTTCATCTTTTGTACTATGCTTTAAGAAACAATAGTAGACTCTTTGAAAGGACTGTTCTATGCAGATGACTAAGTTCTGTTCCTATACCTCTAGGAGGTCGTCGGGACAATTTGTATGAAGCCCAAGAGGAGGCTGGAAACTTTTAAGTAGGCATGGCAAAAAAACCCAGACCCGCCGGGGCCCGCCCGGACCCGCCCCGAAATTAGCGGGGAAAACCCGATTTAACTTGGTGCGGGTGCGGGTGCGGGTAAAACCCGATTTTTTATTGCGGGTGCGGGTGCGGGGGCGGGGGATGCTACTACCCGCCCCGCACCCGCCCCCGCCCCCGCCCCGGTCTAGCTTAATTTACTTTTATATCTTATTTTAATTATTTTATTATATATTTATTAAAATTATTTTAATTTTTAAAAATAGTTTTACTAGAAAAACATGTTTATTAATTATTTTACTCTTTAAAAACATGTTTATTATTAAAATAATTAATTATTTAATTAAATTATTAATTTTTATTATTATGTAAAATATTTATTAAAAAAAAAATAATTTTGCGGGTGGGGGCGGGGGCGGGGGCGGGGAACCCGTTCCCCATTGGGGGCGGGTCTGGGTGGTAGTTTTTTACCCCCGACTGGGTGCGGGTGCGGGGGCGGGTCTGTCTCTGGGTGGCGGGTGCGGGTGCGGGGCTGCTCAAACCCGCCCCCGACCCGCCCCGTTGCCATGTCTACTTTTAAGAAGCCGACGGGTCCTTGTACTAAGCCCAAGAGGAGGCTATCATTCCCGGAGGAAGAGATCATTATTCGAAGCCTAAAAGGAGGCGGTGAATACTTATAAGAAGTCGTAGGGTCCTTGTACTAAGCCCAAGAGGAGGCGGGGTTGCTTTTAGGAAGCCTGTGGGTCCTTGTACGATGTCCAAGAGGAGACCGATTGCTTTTAAGAAGCCGATGGGTCCCCAAACCCCGAGAAATTCAAGGCAATGCCATTCACCGAGAATAGATCAAAGTCAGGAAAGTTCGAGAATTTGGAAGAAACTCAAGAGATGCCATTCACGGAGAAAAGATCATCTCTGGGGAATAGAGTTTCTTGACAAGTGCTTTTAAGAAGCCGGTGGGTCCCCAAACCCCGAGAAATTCAAGGCAATGCTATTCACCGAGAATAGATCAAAGTCAGGAAAGTTCGAGAATTTGGAAGAAACTCAAGAGATGCCATTCACGGAGAAAAGATCATCTCTGGGGAATAGAGTTTCTTTGACAACTTCTACGAGTGACAGTCTATGAAAGGGTTCACAGGAAATGCTGCCTTTCATGTCTCCATATTATTTAACCCCTAGAGGAGGGAAGACTGTGTCTGGTAATCCTATGGGGATCTAGTTTAGACTATTTCTAAGAGTGATCAACGGGCTTAATGCTAGACGTAGTTGCCGGGGAAACTCTAAATATCTATACTATTATTACACAGTTGATATGAGTTTATGAAAGAAGACTTACAGTGAAACAACCCCACAATACAGTTATATGTATATTAAAGCGATAAATGAAAGCAATAATCACTTACACGGTTGTAGAGCTTCCATGCTGTTTGGTTAGTTGTTCAACAAAGAAAGATTAACAACAACAGTATATTCAAAATCAAAGGAGAAAGTGGTTTGAAAAAGAAAGATTTGGGGCTTACAGCTCAAGGAGAGGCCCAGGGTTTTATCAGTGAGCGTACTGTTTGAATTTGTACAGAGGGACTTATACAAGTGACTGTGGCCCAAAATGTTTTCTGTACAAAGGGATGGGTCTTACACTCTCTCAAGAGGCCCAAGTGAGTTTTAAGAAAAGAAATGGGTCTTACTACTCGAGGGTAGGCCCAGTTCGTTTTTCCGTTTGAAATGGTGATCGCGCCGAGACTTTCTTTTAACGCAGAGGGACTTATATAATAAGTGAGGCCCAAAATGTTTTTGGTTAAAAGGGGGTTGGGTCTTACACTCTATTAGAGGCCCAAGAGTTTTGAATGGGTCTTATAGCTCAAGGAGAGGCCCAAGGGTTATTTTGAAAAGGCGACGATCGCGCCGTTTGTTTTTTACGGTATCGGGACTTATACAATACATTGAGGCCCAAAATGATTTGGTCAAAAAAGGATTGGGTCTTACACTCTATTAGAGGCCCAAAGTGTTTTGAAAATGATTTATGAGGGTTGAATTAATCCAGAAACCCTAATTTGTTTCCAAAAATGTATTTAATTGAATAAAAATTCAATTAAAATGATCAAAATTGTTTAACATATGAAAAACAAATTGTGATCTTGGATTAATGCTTCAAAAATTAAGTATTGACCTACAAAATAATTAGAAAGCATTAAAAGTTGCAAAATCAATGTAGAAAAAATATTTTAAATGTTAAAAACAATTAAAACATTAATTCTTTGCAAAAATATCAATTATATGAAATAAATAATATTTTTGGGATTTTTTGATAAAATAAAATATTTTAACATTTTTGTGAATTATCAAAAAAAGAATTAACTCAAAATCATTAAAACTCAGAGAGAAATTAATTTTTGAATCAATTAAATAAAATCACAAAATTCAAATATTCAAATTTCTAAAAATGGCGCCAAGAACAAAGGCAAGAACACGCGCGTGTTCTGAGTTTCCCAGATTTGCATTTTCTATCCAATCTCACTGAATACTTGATTATATCATGCAATCCACATATCATTATGCTCGTCTCAACCTCACGATCATGTCTATGTCCATTAATTTCATTTAAATTAAACATATAACAAGAAATCATGAAAAATCCTCAAGAACCCTAATTTCTGCATGAAGGCTAGGATTTTTGATACACGATTCAAACAATGCAATTAATTGAGGGGAAACATTCCATGCATGATTATGAACATATGGCCAAATTATTGTGCAGCAAAAATTGCATGGATCATAGAGTTAGAAAAGCTCATGCTTACCACTTGCAGCTGGTGATCGTGTTTTGTGTTGGAGGTGTTACATCTAGGTTCCAATGATGTGGATAGCTTCCCTAGGTGCCAAGTGATGTGTCTGAGTGCTTGGAATGGATTGAAATGGTTTGGAGTTGAAGATGGCACCTCAACTGCAAATCTGTCAAGAACTTGAGCAATTGGCTGGTGATTTTGTGAAATCTGTGTTCCAGATGTTATGTGAGTGTTTGGATCACTTCTATATGATGTATGTGAGGTGTGTGAGTGATTAGTTTGATTGGAAAAGCTCTCAAACTCAAAACCTGATAGCTACCTTGCTAAGAAAGGCATTTTTGCCAAGAGAAAGAGATTTTGAGGAAAGCATCTGTTAGATGGCTTTGGTGTACTCAAACTGATCATAATTGAGCTCTATTTTTAGTAGAGCAAGTTTGTTTTGCAAGGAATAGTGAATGGCAACTGCTAAGTAGGTTTGGCCAATGTTGGCAAATGAAAATCCAAGTCTCCTCTAGCCATTGACTAGAGGTTAGGGCACAGAGCTTTGGTCCCCTTGGTCTTGGATAAGCCTTGACTGATTTCAGATGAGAATGGCTCAGTCCATGCCACCTTGATGCTTCCATTGAATGCTTCAATCCAAATTTGGACTCTTGTCCCTATTTTGGCCATTCTAGGTTCAACATGCTATTTCTTGCTCCATGGACTTTGGAGGCTTGGCTCAGTGATTGTCCCCTTTAGATTCAATCCTCAGATGTGTCCAAGTGGATAGGAGCATTTGAATTTGGCTGATTTTGGAAAATCGAGCAAAGTTGCAAATTCTGCCTTGCCTTTGACAGATTTCAGCAAGGCAACTTGCCAATGTCATATCTCATAGCCCAAATGGAATTTGGCAATGTTCTTGGCCATTTTGGAAAGCCCTTACATGATACAACAAATGTTTGAACATGTTTGGTTTTGATATCTTTTAAATCCAAGTGAAAAATCCCCCTACATTTGGCAAAAAGTGAAGGCAGATTCTGACTTAGTGAAAATTTCACTAAGTGTTGGAAAAAGTGACATTTTCATTTTTCAGCCATTTTGATCACTCCATAACTCAAAATCCCTAATGAATTGGACTTAGGTCTAATTGAAGTTTTTGTAGAGGGTAATGAGGGCTACAAATCCATCTTTGGATGAGAAAAAATGGCCTTGTGGTTTAGGAGTTATGATCCTCCAAAGTTGGTACCCTAGCCACTTTATTTTTAACTTAGAAAATTTTCTAAGTTTTTATGGTTACCCCTTTTACAAGTTATCCAACTTTTCTTGATTTTTCTTGATGAATGATGATTCAAATCATACATTAACATCATTTTAGGGTTAAAAATCTATTTTGGTGAAAAATCTCAAAAAGTCAAAGTTGACTTTTGTGCACAGTTGACTTTTTATCAGATGAATTCCAAACTGTGCAATTCCTCAGGAAATCATGTCCTTGACCTAAATAAAACTTGATGGACATGTTTCATGGATGTAATATTGTGTATTGAGGCATATACTAGGGTTTGGGAGCATGTCCCGGTCAAAAGTCAAAGTTACAGTTGACTTTTTCCTTAAAACCCTAATTGTGGTGCAGATGAAATTGAGACTTGTTGCTCAAACTTCTTGGATTAATCCATTGTCCCAAATGGATCAATATGGTATATTAGAGACCCTCAAACCCTCTCTTGAGGTCTTGGCTCATGATTTGTCCCAAAAGTCAACTTAGGGGTGAATTAGGTCAAGAAACCCTAATTTCTGATTTTTGATGTATGCATCCCCTGAGGCAAAATTGACTTGATGATTGGGTCCATGAGGTTCCATGGAGTATATTAGGTTGTGTTTTGGATCTTTGGCTCGTTCCCAGATGAAAATTTCCATCTGGAGGCCTTGGTCGACCAAAACCCTAATTTGGTGACACTGGCGATCTTGAAGCTTGATCCACCTAGAAGGGAGCAACCTTGTGCTTAATCCTTGAAGTGGGAGTCCTCTTGATCCATTATGAATGTTTGAGAGGTTAGACAAGTTGAAGATCACGTCATTCCTTGATGGACCCTTTGTCTAAGCACTTAGAGAGGGCTTGAAACCCTAATTTTGATTGTAGTGGATGCTCACCCATCTTTGGGGAGACTGATGAAGTATGATGGTTCCTCCATATTGGGATGATGATTCTCACAATGATGGGAAATCTTAGTGGTAAAAATTTGGGGTATGACAGATGTCCCTATTTAATCTTCTTGGACCCGAAGGTGTGAATGACGAAGGTATTCGGGCATTCGGGGTGCAAGAGGATTAAATATCGGAATACCCAAAATTTTGATGGTGGTTATGAATGGTAGCGCACGCATTCATCTTCTTTTGCTAAGCAATGATGCTTAGAAAAGGGTAAACTTCCCCTCGATCTTGGTCTTCATCCAAGGAGCTGGTCTCAGTTTTCTTTTGAAATAAACTTCCCCTCGATCCTGGTTTCCTACCAAGGAACTGGTCTCAGTTTCTGTTGTAAACTTCCCCTCGATCCTGGTTTCCTACCAAGGAACTGGTCTTAGTTTCTGAAATAAACTTCCCCTCGATCCTGGTTTCCTACCAAGGAACTGGTCTTAGTTTTTGAAATAAACTTCCCCTCGATCCTGGTTTCCTACCAAGGAACTGGTATCAGTTTCTGTGATAAACTTCCCCTCGATCCTGGTTTCCTACCAAGGAACTGGTCTTAGTTTCTTTCGTCAATAAACTTTACTGACAAGGGATGCTATTCGTAGCGGATTTCCTTCAAACTTCTCGCCGAATTTTCCTGGGGAGATGCCATTTGACGGAAAAATACCTGATGTTAGACTTGCTGGGGAACTCAGTTGTCTGAGTTGTAGAGGTGTACAAACTTCTCTGTTGGAGATGCCATTTGTTGACTCTATCTGGGGAAAGCGAGTCTCTTGAGAGACTGCCTTCGTTTGGAATTACATCATACTTTTCTCGGGATCTTCCCGGAGAAACGCCATATGATGGGGTCCAATTTTGAGGTGCCGATGACCTTTTCATCGGTGGGTTTTTCGGAGAATGGTAGCTGTACTGCCAAATCTCTGTTTAGGAGGCTTTCTCTGGGGGATTTTTCTTTAATCCGGGAAAGCAAGGATATCATCTTCAATGGCGAAGAGTGACATTTGTAGAAAGCTTATCTGGCTTTTCAGAGGTTCAAGTTATCAAAGGCCAACTTCCTCCCAGAAATAAACTGGAGGCGAGGTTGTTCAAACGCAGCGTTTCCTGACGAGGCAAGAACTGGCAACTCGATTGAGAGAACTTCTATCACTAGGGGACAAGACCGACTAGAGTGATAGTGATGCGATACGAAATGTGAATGCAAATCAATAATGCATGATGTGTGTATGTTTATGCTGACAAAACTGACGCGACATACAAACTGACAGGTGAACACGACTGGATAATCGGCCATCGCGGGGCGAAGAAGTACCGTTGGTTCAGAATAGCAATTCTACCTTGCTTAGGAGAGATAGTCCCTGTTGGGAGCTATGTTGATCGGGCTTAGGAGATGAGAACTCGACCGAGGCGTGTCAGACGAAACAAGGTCCCTGACACAGTTTATCCCTTCATTCAGGCGTACTGGGCCTAGAAGGAGTACTTTGATTCTGCACTTTGAAGTTCGGTTACTTCTGGAGAAGCGGTTGAGGTTCTTTTGATGTTCAACAGTTAAAAGAAATTGCCGACTTTATTTTAAAATCAGAAAAAGTTTTAACAAGTAAATTCATTTTTGTTTTATTTCAAGAATCGTTAATCATGTTAACAACGTCGTTCTGTAAAGCTAAAACAAATAAGAATTACAAACAAAAGCACAAGGGCTCAAATTTTATTGATAAGATGGAGATCAGCCGAAAGCGTGATTCCATTGAGTATTTACAAAGTTCGAAAATGGTAATTTACAGGGAAAAGGGCTACGTTGAAACATAACAACCACTATCCTTCTACCAACTTTAAATTCGGGGCATCCTGAGCTTTTGTCGAAGATGACCTTGACTGGAGTTTTCTGACAGATGATGTAACTGCTGCTGCTGAGGGACTTGCCTCTGTTGAACATAGTTACTTGCCATTATCCCTAATTTTTGCCTGGATTGTACTATGATGTTTCCAATCCACCAGGATGACTTTTTTATTTATTTTGTCTCTAACTTTTGCCTGGACCGCCCTTTCGGGTTTTCAATCCACCGAGACGTTTTTTCTTTTTTAGTTTAGGCGAAGTATTTCTTGACTACATCAACATTTGTGGAGTAGGCAAATTCCTCTCCGTCCATGGTTGCAAGTCTCAAGGCGCCGCCTGAGAAAGCTTTCGTGACCACATATGGTCCATCATAATTCAGAGTCCATTTGCCCCGAGAGTCCGTGAGAAACGATTGTATCTTCTTGAGCACGAGGTCTCCTTTTCTGAAGACGCGAGGTCGAACCTTTTTGTCGAACGCCCTCTTCATTCTCTGTTGATACAGCTGACCATGACATAGTGTCGTGATTCTCTTTTCTTCGATCAGATTCAGTTCGTCGTGTCGGCTTTGACACCATTCAGCTTCGGTGAGCTTAGCTTCCATCAGTACTCGGATTGATGGGATCTCTACTTCTATGGGGAGCACTGCTTCCATGCCATATACTAGAGAGAAAGGGGTTGCCCCTGTTGAAGTGCAGACAGATGTGCGATAACCGTGAAGAGCAAAGGGTAGCATCTCGTGCCAATCTTTATAGGTTACAACCATCTTTTGAACAATCCTCTTGATGTTCTTGTTAGCTGCTTCTACCGCTCCGTTCATCTTGGGTCGGTAGGGAGATGAGTTATGATGTTCAATCTTGAACTCTGTGCATAACTCTTTCATCATCTCATTGTTCAAGTTAGATCCATTATCAGTAATGATCTCGCTTGGAACACCATAACGGCAGATGATATTGTTTTTGATAAATCGGACCACCACTTGTCGGGTTACATTAGCGTACGATGCTGCTTCGACCCACTTGGTGAAGTAGTCAATGGCTACTAGGATGAACCGATGTCCGTTTGAAGCCTTAGGTTCGATCAAGCCAATCATGTCGATTCCCCATATGGAAAAAGGCCATGGGGAAGAGAGAACTTTGAGATGTGATGGCGGTACATGAATTTTGTTGGAGTATATCTGACACTTGTGACACCTCCTCATGTACTTGTAGCAGTCAGATTCCATGGTCAACCAGTAGTACCCTGCTCTCAAGATTTTTCTCGCCATTGTATGTCCGTTGGCATGAGTGCCAAAGGATCCTTCATGAATTTCTTTCATAAGCATATCTGCTTCTGGTCTGTCTACGCATCGAAGTAAGACCAAGTCAAAATTCTTCTTATAGAGAGTGTCACCGCTCAGGAAGAAGTTTCCAGCCAATCTTCTGAGGGTTTTCCTGTCTTTTCGGAGTGCCCCAGGTGGGTACTCTTGTTTCTGAAGGAAGCATTTGATATCATGATACCAAGGTTTGTTGTCTATGACTGCTTCAATCGTGAAGACGTAGGCAGGCCTTTCAAGGCGCATTATGTCGATCTTAGGTATGTCATTCCATTAACCTACACTAATCATAGAAGAGATATTGGCTAATTCATCAGCCATGTGATTCTCATCACGAGGGATGTGATGAAACTCAACTCTGTTGAAGAAAGGTAGCAACCTTCTCGCGTAGTCTTTGTAAGGAATCAATCCTGATTGGTATGTGTTCCAATCTCCTTTTATCTGATTGATAACCAAGGCTGAGTCGCCGTATATGTCCAAGTTTTTGATCCTTAAATCAATCGCTTCTTCGAGACCCATGATACAAGCTTCGTATTCGGCCTCGTTATTCGTACATTTGAACGTAAGTCTGGCAGTGAAAGGAATGTGGGTACCCTGAGGGGTAACAATGATTGCCCCAATTCTATTTCCATAATGATTAACTGCTCCGTCAAAGATTAGTCCCCATTGGGAACCTGGTTCTGGCCCTTCACTGGGTAACGGTTCATCGCAATCTTTCATTTTTAGATACATGACATCTTCGTCTGGGAAGTCAAACCCGATTGATTCTTGATCGTCAATCGGTTGGTGAGCCAAATGATCTGCTAAAATACTCCCCTTAACGGCTTTTTGAGCGTGGTACTCTATGTCATATCCTGATAACAGCATCTGCCAACGGGAAATCCTTCCCGTAAGAGCAGGTTTTTCAAAGACATACTTGATTGGATCCATTTCAGAGACCAACCAAGTAGTATGGCGAATCATGTACTGGCGAAGACGTTTGGCTGCCCAAGCCAAAGCACAACAAGTTTTCTTGAGCATCGTGTACCGAGTTTCACAGTCGGTGAATTTCTTGCTCAGATAGTAGATGGCAGAATCTTTCTGTTTAGTTTCGTCTTGTTGGCCAAGTACATATCCCATTGAGTCCTCTAGGACTGTGAGGTAAATGATCAGTGGTCTTCCTTCCACTGGAGGTGATAGAATCGGAGGATTCAATAGATATTCCTTGATACTGTCGAAGGCGGTTTGGAAGTCTTCTGACCAAACGCAATCCTGGTTCTTTTTGAGTAATTTGAAAATCGACGCGCATGTGGCGGTCATAAGGAATATGAATCTGGAAATGTAGTTCAAACGTCCCAGGAATCCTCTGACTTGTTTTTCAGTTTTTGGAGAAGGCATTTCTTGAATGGCCTTGACCTTGTCAGGATCAACCTCAATTCCTTTCTGGCTGACGATGAACCCTAGTAGTTTCCCTAAATAGACACCGAAGGTGCACTTGTTGGGATTCAAGCGGAGCTTGAATTTTCTTAGACGTTCGAACAATTTTGACAGATGTTCAACGTGCTCACTCTCTGTTTTTGATTTTGCAATCATATCATCGACATATACCTCGATTTCCTTGTGTATCATGTCATGAAACAGAGTAGTCATGGCCCTTTGATAGGTTGCCCCGACGTTCTTCAAACCGAACGGCATTACCTTGTAACAAAAGGTACCCCATGGGGTAATGAACGAAGTTTTCTCCATGTCTTTTGGCGCCATTTTGATCTGATTATAGCCCGAGAATCCATCCATGAAGGAGAAAACTTTGAACTTTGCTGTACTATCAACCAGCATGTCAATGTGTGGTAAAGGAAAGTCATCCTTTGGACTAGCCTTGTTTAGATCCCTGTAGTCAACACACATTCTGACCTTTCCATCCTTTTTCAGAACGGGTACGATGTTGGCTAACCATTGAGGATATTCAGACGTAGCGAGGAAACCCGCGTCAATCTGTTTCTGTACTTCCTCCTTGATTTTGATGGCCATGTCCGGGTGAGTGCGTCTTAACCCTTGCTTTACTGGCAGACATTCCGATCTCAACGGTAAGTGATGTTCCACGATGCTGGTATCCAACCCTGGCATATCCTGATAGGACCAAGCGAATACATCGGGAAGTTCTTTGAGAAGCCTTATCAAACCCTCTCTGGCAGTTGGACTGAGCAGTGCCCCAATCCTGATTTCTTTTGTCTCTTGCTCTGAACCCAAGTTTACCGTTTCCAACGGTTCTTTGTGAGGTTCAATGGACCTTTCCTCTTGTCAGAGTAGTCGGGAGATCTCTTCTAGAATTTCGTTGTCATTTTCTTCTTCAGCCTCGAATACCGGGAACTCAAAGTTGGGAGAAGGCATCGGATCGTATGTTTCAACGGGGTTTAAAACAAGCAATCTGCATGACGTGATGATTCGTGTTTAGAAGAGATAGAGAAAATGCAAGTGTGTGCAGTGTTTTTATTTTACTGCTTGTTTTTATTTGAATTGTTTTTTTAGGATTACCATTTTCTGAAAAAGCAAAAAGAGAAAATAGAAATTAATGCGGAAATTACAGAACGACGTTATTTTATTAATGAACAAGTCGAATCTTGAAACTACAACCCTATAAAACAAAACTCTGTCGCTTTGGGCGAAGCGAAGAGGGAAAATTTACAGAAAGCGAGCCCTATCAAAACATCCGTTTCACCTGGGCAGGGTGAAAGGTTTAAAGATGGCAATTACTTTGACTGATGAACGATCTTCGGAACATCAACAGCGACCCACTGGCGGCGAACTCCTCGGTGAATCACAAAGTCTGGCACCTTCCTTGATTTGTCTTCAGAAATAACGCTGATTTCTGGTGGAGCAGGATCATTGGAATCTGTCTCCCAGGCAGAGTTGTCGTAGGAGAATTCCTCTGTTGTATTATGCAGAGTAGTTGTGCTCTCACCTGTATCTCCCTATCCAGTTGGCTGGATATCTTCGAGCCTGATACGAGAGCTTTCGGGAGCGGTGTACTTGACCATATAGTCGTATTTTCCACTCGGTTGTCCCAAGGTGTCCCACACTTCTTTGGAACTGGAGGAGTCATCCTTCTCGATGACGTTGACCTCGGGAAAAGCATAGTTGATGAACTCTAGTCCTGCAAACGCTGCAAATTCATCGTCATGTTGAGTAGTTTCTGAATGACCTGAGTGTTGATCCCATGACATGGTGGGGACACAGGTATTCTGTTTAATGACGGTCAGCTGATTTTCATTGTTCGGCTGAATCTCTTGCCCCAAATCTCCTGGATAAGGCTGCCACATTGGCAGGCCATCCATTGGGCCATAGTAATTGTGGTCAAAGTGGTATTTCATCGGAGTTTCTTCCTCTAATGAATTCGGCGGAGCACGGCATCCTTCCGGATCACAATCCCCATATATCATTTTGACATCTGACCGTGGTATAAATCTCGGACTCTGTGCGGGATAGCAAAATGGCATAGGCACCTCTTCCTGAGACATATAACCATCCTCGTTAAAGTAGGACTTCCACTCTTCATCTGTGTCAGAGGGATCTTCCTCATTGATATCATGTACTGCTTGAGACACTGGGTGAAGGAAACCTCCACTGTGGAAGAAGTTTTGAAGGGGATGAAGACTTTCATCGTTGGCAGCTGTCTGGGTACAGGTTGCAGAAAAACCAAGACCCTTCTTTGTTTTATTATCAGTGGGAATGACAAGCTGTCCCCATCCTGTCGTATCGGTACTCTCGACCGCTTTGATAGCATCGTTGTATGAGGAAATCGAGGTTCCTCCTTTGAAATGATTGTCCTTGCTCACCGACAGTGCTTGGAACTGAGTTCCAATAACTTCCTCGGGTTCTATTCCAGTAGATGATGACAAGTTACTTACAAGCAAGGGTTGTTCCCCACAAACCGTGACAAGTTGATCGTTCTTGATGAACTTTAGCTTTTGGTGGAGGGTCGAAGTGACCGCTCCAGCCTGGTGTATCCAAGGTCTTCCTAATAAACAACTGTACATTGCCCGGATGTCCATGACCTGGAAAGTGACTTGAAAAGTATAAGGACCGATAGTTATGGGAAGATCCACTTCGGCGATAACTGCTTTTCTGGATCCGTCGAATGCTTTGACGACGACCTCGCTGATTCTCATCGGAGGGCCCTTGAATGATAATTGCATCAAAGTGGACTTCGGCATAACATTCAGGGCTGACCCTGTGTCTACCAGTACGCTGGCTAAAGCATCGTCCTGGCAGTTAACTGTGATATTGAGCGCCATGTTATGACGACGACCCTCTTCAGGTAGTTCCTCATCACTAAATCCCAAATTGTTGCAGGAAGTGATGTTAGAGACAATACTATCGAACTGTCTGATTGTTACATCCTGTTCCACAAAGGCTTGCTCCAAGACTTTCTGTAGAGCCTCCCTGTGGGCTTCTGAACTGAGTAATAGTGATAATACTGAGATCTTTGAAGGAGTTTGTAACAGTTGATCGACAATGTTGTATTCACTCCATTGGATGAGCTTCAGCATCTCATCATTATTTTTCGAAAGGTCGGGATTACTGGATTGACCGACTGATGGATCAGGAGCTTCCGTCTGAAGTTTCTTTTCCTTGTTAACTTCCCCAACCCCTCGGTTGAAGATTCTACCACTCCGTGTTACTCGACTGATGTCTGCAATGTTCACAACGGAGGGTAATGGAATTTCCTTTCCATTCTCGACTATTGTTGCACCGTATTTGTAAGGGATAACCTTAGTTGATTCATACGGCAGTGGTCCCAGTAGATAGATGACTATGGGAGCCCTCTAATTTTTCTGACCATCATAATTGATCTTGATCCGTTCCCGGTTGGGAACTTTAGATTCGTCAAGTAGAGGGATGATGGCAAAAACATCCCTGGTATGGTGATGACCAGAGATAGTGACAACATCCTCAACTTGCTCGGCAAGGTAGTTCGGCATCCAGTTGATGGGTCCAGAACCCGGATATGGATGAATCTCTCCCCGGTCCACCTGACCCTGAAGAGCTGCTCTCACAAGGTAAGACCCTTGGTTACTTTCCGAACAGATGCCGCAACGTTCATAATTGTGTGGTGGCACCTGGCCACGCCCACTTTGAATACAATGTAACCTCACTAGGTTAGCTTTCACAGATCGGACATCCTGACTTTGACGACGAGTAGGATTCCTGTTACTGATACTAATTTGCTGAGTATCTTCATCCATGTAGATTGGCATCCACCAGTGATTTAACAAGTGCTGAAGTGCTTCCTGGACAAGGGTACAACCTCGATCATTTTCGCAACCCGCTTTACAGCTTTGATAATCATGTGATATTAAGAATCCGAGTCGGACCTGCTCAGCATGTAACTCTACCAGGTTGGTATTCATCACGCGAATATCGAAGATCTGAACCATGTTGATTTGATAGGGATTCCTATCATGGTAGTCTTGGATCCATCCAAGATCCATATGACGCTGGAAGGCCTCTTGTATGAAAGAGCATCCCTGTTTGTTTACCGAGCAAATCAGACAGGAACTGTAATCGTGCCGCGGCAGATTATGATACTGGCTTTGCCTTGAGTGCATTGCCACCAAGTTGACATTCATTGCACGGATATCGTGGTTCTGAATGACGTTAGAATTCATGTAAACGATGTTAACTCCACAAACTCGGTGCTCCTGGATCCATCCGAGATCTATCTGTTCCTGTAGGGCTGCTTGCACCACAGAACATCCTTGATTGTTTTTAGAGCAGACATCACACTGATGATAGTTATGAGGTGGCACATGGCCATATCCACTCTGTCTACAATGCATCTTGACCAGATTGGTCTTTAACAAGAGTACATCGTGAATTTGATAGACATTGTTAGTCTCTTCTTCTATCAAATTGACTGCAGCCTTCTCATGTTGAGGCAGCGGGTTCGTGAGAACATTATGATTCGTATCCTTGAAGGATAAGACCCCGCTCCTAACAAGTTTTTGCACGTCGGACTTGAAATTGAGACAAGTCTCGATGTTATGCCCTGGTCCTCCTTGGTGATAAGGGCAAGTTTGATCCACCTTAAACCAAAAAGGCGGATTTTCCGGTACTGTAAGAGGAGACTTAGTCTGAATGTGCCCCTTGGCCAGTAGTAATAGAAACAACTCTGCGTACGTCACGGGTATAGGATCAAATCCTGGTGACCGTGTTGTACGGTTATTGTTATATGGAGGACGAGCCTGCTGAAGAGGCTGTTGTGTCCTTTGCTGGTCAGGTTGGCTCTGCGCAACCTGAGGTTGATACGTAAGAATAGGCGCAGGGCTGATAGCAGGAGTCACAGCTGCTACCGGCTGATAACGTCGCCTTTGCTTTCTGAGAGAGATATTCCCAATATCTTGCTCTTTTTTCTTAGGGAGAGCACTACCGTATTTTTTAGTACCGCTCGTCGATCCAGTGTCTTTTACCAAACGTCCTTCTCGGACGGCTTCCTCAAGACGTACGCCCATGCCGACCATTTCGGTGAAGTCACTGGGCGCACTAGCAACCATTCGGTCATAGTAAAATGAGCTTAAGGTCTTTAAGAAGATCTTTGTCATCTCTTTTTCCTCAAGAGGTTGACAAATTTGAGCGGCAATTTCACGCCACCTTTGAGCATACTCCTTAAAGGTTTCCTTTTCCTTTTGCGACATTGATCTGAGTTGATCTCTGTCGGCTACCATGTCCAAATTGTATTTGTATTGTTGGACGAAGGCGGTGCCAAGATCTCTGAATGTGCTGATCGTGGCACGGTTTAAACCCATGTACCATTTGAGTGCGGCACCGGTTAAACTATCTTGGAAGTAGTGAATCAGTAGGTCCTGATTCTCCGTCTGAGCTGACATTCGCCGAGCGTACATCACCAGATGGCTTTCAGGGCAAGGGTTACCCTTGTATTTTTCAAAGTCGGGCACTTGGAACTTGTGCGGGACTTTCACATTGGGGACCAAGCAAAGTTCTGCGGCGTCCTTTCCAAATAGATCCTGACCGCGAATGGCTTGCAGCTCCTTCTGCATTTCCAGAAAACTGCTCCTGGAATTCCTCCATTCTGTCAAACATAGTTTCCTTCTTACTAGAAGGTGTCTGTGGAATTTGTCCTTCCGGGACAGTGTGCACCACAGGGGGTGGTACCGTGACTACGGCAGTGAGTCTTGGCATTTCCCGAAGTTTGTAACCTTCAGGAGTCTTCAGTATGCCCCTGGCATCTTCACTTTCCCGAAGTTTGTAACCTTCAGGCCCAGCGGCTTCTGTTGTGATTCCCTGATCTTCAGTGATCGGCGGAACATATCCTTCTGGGATATAGTTAACAGGCATGCCCCAAGGACGATCTTTCGGTATCTGATACCTAGGATCATACCTCTCCACTACGGGCGTTGAGGTGATCTCTGAGATCACAGTTCTTTGTAGCTGAGCTTCTGCCATGGCTTGCATGTCGTTACGAAGCTTTCTCATATCCTCTCTTAGAGCGTCGATCTCTTCTTTCAACTCTCTATTTTCTTCCTCAAGATCATTCATCCTTTTCTGACGATTGGCCCGAGTATTATACGAATGAGACAGTTTGACTCTAGAACCGAGACACAAACGTGAGATTCGTAGGTAAGAAGAATACGCGATGTGAGAATGATGAATGCAATGATTATATTAATTGTTTAAGGTTTAATCAAAATAAATTTCGACAATTAGATTGCAAATATCAAATAGTGGGGAAACCCCTTTTTATTAAATTCAAAGGATTACAGAAACGGAAATACAGTAGATTACAAAGTGCAGAAACAGAAACCTAAACTAAAGGGTCCCGAGTTCTCTCTGAAGAGAAATCGGGTGCTGATTCTGGTATCTTCCTTTTCTTTGACAGGGGCTCTTGGACCGTTGTCGGGTGGTCATTCCTTTGCCAGGTGAAAGAAGTGAGCAAATTCCTTTGGTCATCTTGATTCTCTACAGCATGTTGCTCCAAAATTTCAATCAGAGCATCTTTCTCTTTCAGTAATTGCTGTATTTTGATGCACTCTATGTCGAGGGTGCGGTACTTGTTCTTCCAAGCCCTTCTTTCCCGTTGAACTTTGTTGAGAGTAACATGAAGCTTTTCAGTCTCCGTCATGAAGTACATGACTGATTCCCTCGGCGGAAGAATTCCGTAACGAGGATAAGGCATCTTTAGCTTGAGAGCTCTAGTTTGTACCCAATGGAGGTAAGGCTCCACCGAGACACAGTCCGGTTTTCCTAGAGACTCTCGTCCTTTCTTAATAACGTGTTTCCAAGCGTGCACTATTTCCATCTTTAGTGCTCTGTCGTTTTCTCCTTCTTTGAAGAAAAGACCTTCCAGATGAACACCCCATGGGACGTGTCTCATTTGGTATCCAAATTGACGACGAACCAATACCGGATGGTAGTTGATTCCTCCCTTAGTTCCTATAAGGGGTACGTTGGGGAAGTTTCCACAACGGTCAATGATCCTAATTCCATCATAAATCCTATTACACCAATCTATATCAGAGTTGGTAAGAGACATGATCTTCTGCGACCAACGTAAGGCACTCTTGCAATCCCAAAAAGCAGCAGACTTGGGCAAGTGAGATATAAACCATTTGTAAAGCAGAGGCACACAACATGTGATCTCCCCTCCGCTGTACAAATTCCCCAAGTGTACAGAATGATACGCATCTGCGAGCAAAGTCGGCACAGGGTTTCCAATGAGAAAAACCTTAATGGAGTTGATATCGACGAAGTTATTGATGTTGGGAAACAAAAATAACCCGTAGGTGAGCAAGACAAAGATGCTTTCAAAAGCAGTCACGTTCCCGATACTGGCGAAGTACAGGGCTTTCTTTGTCAAGAACTGGGCTGGCAAACCTTGGATGCCACCCTTAGCGGTCATGTGAGTCCTGACCTCAGACTCGTCCAAATGAATTGCTCTTGCAATGGCCTGATTCTTTGGAATTTCTTCCAGTCCAGAAAATGGAGCTCGATCTGTAATGTGTAGATCAATCAGGTGAGAATACTCCTCCAGTGTTGGTGCTAACTGGTAATCCGGGAATGTGAAACAGTGATAAACTGGATCATAAAACTGAATGAGCGCATCCATGATTCCCTCAATCACATGGACTCTTAACAGTGGTAGCAAACCTCCGTGCTTGGCTCTAAAAGCCTCAGGGTTAGTGATCATCTTCGCTAACGTTCTCAAATCCTCTAGCTTTGGAACCTTGAAGGTATAACTATGAGTTTTCCTTCTACCGAAATGCATTAGTGTAATCCCTTTCTCTGATATTTGCAATCACAGTCTTAGTTTAATTCGAAAAAACAGAGAGACTAGAAGAGAAGTTTTTTGAATGTTTTAATGTTTTATTAAATGAATGCATGAATGCAGCACAAAAAAACATAGAAAAAACATGGGGTCAAAGGGTCATTGTCATGAAGTCAAGGCTCTACCCATCCCCAAAGGTTTATACTAGGGTGATTTTTGTACCTGTACTCATTATCATCAGCTCCTCCCAGGAAAGCAAAACAACAAGCGGATCGCCAACGAGTTGTAGAGCAATCTTAGAGTAAGTGCCATTCACCGAGAATAGATCACCAGCCTCAAATGAGGGTAGTATCGCGTAACAACTATTTCCGATAGTTTCCGCACTACGAAAGGGTTTGGCTCCTCATCTTCTCAGACTTAACAATCGGCCCATTGTCTAGGTGAGAGAATGAGCTGCATTGGTCAGCCTCCACTGAGGTGGATGGTCGACCCCGTCGCCATCACTTATCTTAAGTGTATACTCAATCTTTCCACATACGGCATCACCCGCATTCCCATTAGCAGAAAAATAAACACGTATAGCAATTAGGAAAAGCGGTATATATATTTGTCCTAAACATCCTAGACCTTTAAAGCTATGAATCCTAAGTTCCTGACAGAAAATGGGTTCCCCGGCGGAAGCCCCAATCTGTGGTTTTCACACAAGTGAAGAAAAGGAAGACCGTGCCAAGATCTAACTTTGAAAGGCCCCACGGTGGGCGCCATTTTTCTGTAGCGAGCGATTTTGGACGCGGTTCTTAAGCGCTGGTCGCTCTCTGCGGTTGAGCTTTAACTACAGGTCGATTCATTTTTTATCCTATTGAAGCTGATGAAGGAAGGGAAATAGATGTCTCCAATTAACCCTGCTTTGCATACTGAGTTTAAACAGCGGTCTGTTAGGTTACGGATGCTATCAATGTGGGGGGGCCTTTCTTGTGTTATTTTGACAGAATGGTTTCTGGCGGGGAACAAGGATTAGGATGTTAGGACTGATGTTTTTGATGTGAGAGTATGGGATTTGGGTTTTTTGTTTAGTGTGCTTGCTAAGATCTTTTCTTTCGATCTTATGCCTACGCATTCCCGTTTACCGAAACAGGGAAATCAGAGCGTTCGTAGTTCCTCCCATAATGGTTGTTTTTGGTGTCTTGTTCAAAGCCCAAGACGTGAAGCGAAAAGTAGTTTGTATCTTGTTCAAAGCCCAAGATATGAAGCTAAAAAGTCTATTTGTATCTTGTTCAAAGCCCAAGATGTGAAGCTAAAGGGTTTGACTTTAGAGAGAATTTGTCATCTCTAAAGAGGGGGTTGTATGTCACAACTGTTAGGTGACTGGTTATAAAGGAGAATTACTTTAACCGGGATACGCGGATCCTAGCAATGCCATAATTTCCTTTAAAGGGGATTTTAACCTGAAGGAGAAGACTTTAACTCAGTGTAGAGCAATGCTATCTTTCCTTAGGAATTTCTCATACTAAAAAAGGGACAGTGGCATGGATGTAGATGATCCAGAGGCTTGCCGCTTACAACGATTAGATGAAAGGGGAAGGAGTGGTTGATGTTTGTGTACTGTGAACGAGGCATAGCTTTGATGCTAAAAGGTTGATTGGATCAACCAGTGGTTTTCTTATACAAAGCCTAAGAAGAGGCTAATATGTGTCTCGTATAAAGCTCGAGAGAGAGGCTAAAAGGTTTTTGACTCGATGATAGAGTCTTTTGGTATCTCGTATAAAGCCCGAGATGGAGGCTATTTGACTCAACAAGAGAGTTTTTTTTGTATCTCGTACGAAGCCCGAGATGGAGGCAAAAATTTGTTTGGCTCAATGAGAACCTTTTTGTATCTCGTATAAAGCCTGAGATGGAGGCTAAAAGGTTTTGACCCGACGAGAGAATCTTTTGGGTATCTCGTATAAAGCCCGAGATGGAGGCTATTTGACTCAACAAGAGAGTTTTTTGTATCTCGTATGAAGCCCGAGATGGAGGCGAAAATTTGTTTGGCTCAATGAGAACCTTTTTGTATCTCGTATAAAGCCCGAGATGGAGGCGAAAAGGGTGATTGACTCAACGAGGGAGTCCCTTATGTGTCTCGTATAAAGCCCGAGAGAGAGGCTAAACGTTGTTTGACTCCACTGGGGAGAATCATTTGTACAAAGCCCAAGAGGAGGCTAACTTTCCCGAGGAAAGGATCATTATACAAATCCTAAGAGGAGGCTACAATGACTGTTCAGTTAAGTGACAGATCCAGTATACTGATTTTTGAAAGAGAAAACCAGTTCTTATATGAGCAACACTGTACTCAAGGATTTGATTCAAGGATCCGGGATATTCCTGTTCTTTAAGGAAGTGGGAAATCCAAAGGGTATTGAGACTGTCCGAGTCTGCAGATTTTCTTTCTATTCTTGAAGGGGTCACTTGAGAATGTTTTTGAGACTCAAGAAAGTTAGATTGTCCAAGTCTAGAGTTTCAACTTTTGTACTATGCTTTAAGAAACAGTAGTAGACTCTTTGAAAGGACTGTTCTATGCAGATGACTAAGTTTTGTTCCTATACCTCTAGGAGGTCGTCGGGACAATTTGTATGAAGCCCAAGAGGAGGCTGGAAACTTTTAAGAAGCCGACGGGTCCTTGTACTAAGCCCAAGAGGAGGCTATCATTCCCGGAGGAAGAGATCATTATACGAAGCCTAAAAGGAGGCGGTGAATACTTCTAAGAAGTCGTAGGGTCCTTGTACTAAGCCCAAGAGGAGGCGGGGTTGCTTTTAGGAAGCCTGTGGGTCCTTGTACGATGTCCAAGAGGAGGCCGATTGCTTTTAAGAAGCCGATGGGTCCCCAAACCCCGAGAAATTCAAGGCAATGCCATTCACCGAGAATAGATCAAAGTCAGGAAAGTTCGAGAATTTGGAAGAAACTCAAGAGATGCCATTCACGGAGAAAAGATCATCTCTGGGGAATAGAGTTTCTTGACAAGTGCTTTTAAGAAGCCGATGGGTCCCCAAACCCCGAGAAATTCAAGGCAATGCTATTCACCGAGAATAGATCAAAGTCAGGAAAGTTCGAGAATTTGGAAGAAACTCAAGAGATGCCATTCACGGAGAAAAGATCATCTCTGGGGAATAGAGTTTCTTTGACAACTTCTACGAGTGACAGTCTATGAAAGGGTTCACAGGAAATGCTGCCTTTCATGTCTCCATATTGTTTAACCCCAAGAGGAGGGAAGACTGTGTCTGGTAATCCTATGGGGATCTAGTTTAGACTATTTCTAAGAGTGATCAACGGGCTTAATGCTAGACGTAGTTGCCGGGGAAACTCTAAATATCTAAACTATTATTACACAGTTGATATGAGTTTATGAAAGAAGACTTACAGTGAAACAGCCCCACAATACAGTTATATGTATATTAAAGCGGTAAATGAAAGCAATAATCACTTACTCGGTTGTAGAGCTTCCATGCTGTTTGGTTAGTTATTCAACAAAGAAAGATTAAAAACAATAGTATATTCAAAATCAAAGGAGAAAGTGGTTTGAAAAAGAAAGATTTGGGGCTTACAGCTCAAGGAGAGGCCCAGGGTTTTATCAGTGAGCGTACTGTTTGAATTTGTACAGAGGGACTTATACAAGTGACTGTGGCCCAAAATGTTTTCTGTACAAAGGGATGGGTCTTACACTCTCTCAAGAGGCCCAAGTGAGTTTTAAGAAAAGAAATGGGTCTTACTACTCGAGGGTAGGCCCAGTTCGTTTTTCCGTTTGAAATGGCGATCGCGCCGAGACTTTCTTTTAACGCAGAGGGACTTATATAATAAGTGAGGCCCAAAATGTTTTTGGTTAAAAGGGGGTTGGGTCTTACACTCTATTAGAGGCCCAAGAGTTTTGAATGGGTCTTATAGCTCAAGGAGAGGCCCAAGGGTTATTTTGAAAAGGCGACGATTGCGCCGTTTGTTTTTTATGGTATCGGGACTTATACAATACATTGAGGCCCAAAATGATTTGGTCAAAAAAGGATTGGGTCTTACACTCTATTAGAGGCCCAAAGTGTTTTGAAAATGATTTATGAGGGTTGAATTAATCCAAAAACTCTAATTTGTTTCCAAAAATGTATTTAATTGAATAAAAATTCAATTAAAATGATCAAAATTGTTTAACATATGAAAAACAAATTGTGATCTTGGATTAATGCTTTAAAAATTAAGTATTGACCTACAAAATAATTAGAAAGCATTAAAAGTTGCAAAATCAATGTAGAAAAAATATTTTAAATGTTAAAAACAATTAAAACATTAATTCTTTGCAAAAATATCAATTATATGAAATAAATAATATTTTTGGGATTTTTTGATAAAATAAAATATTTTAACAATTTTGTGAATTATCAAAAAAAGAATCAACTCAAAATCATTAAAACTCAGAGAGAAATTAATTTTTGAATCAATTAAATAAAATCACAAAATTCAAATATTCAAATTTCTAAAAATGGCGCCATGAACAAAGGCAAGAACACGCGCGTGTTCTGAGTTTCCCAGATTTGCATTTTCTATCCAATCTCACTGAATACTTGATTATATCATGCAATCCACATATCATTATGCTCGTCTTAACCTCACGATCATGTCTATGTCCATTAATTTCATTTAAATTAAACATATAACAAGAAATCATGAAAAATCCTCAAGAACCCTAATTTCTGCATGAAGGCTAGGATTTTTGATACACGATTCAAACAATGCAATTAATTGAGGGGAAACATTCCATGCATGATTATGAACATATGGCCAAATTATTGTGCAGCAAAAATTGCATGGATCATAGAGTTAGAAGAGCTCATGCTTACCACTTGCAGCTGGTGATCGTGTTTTGTGTTGGAGGTGTTACAGCTAGGTTCCAATGACGTGGATAACTTCCCTAGGTGCCAAGTGATGTGTCTGAGTGCTTGGAATGGATTGAAATAGTTTGGAGTTGAAGATGGCACCTCAACTGCAAATCTGTCAAGAACTTGAGCAATTGGCCAGTGATTTTGTGAAATCTGTGTTCCAGATGTTATGTGAGTGTTTGGATCACTTCTATATGATGTATGTGAGGTGTGTGAGTGATTGGTTTGATTGGAAAAGCTCTCAAACTCAAAACCCGATAGCTACCTTGCTAAGAAAGGCATTTTTGCCAAGAGAAATAGATTTTGAGGAAAGCATCTGTTAGATGGCTTTGGTGTACTCAAACTGATCACAATTGAGATCAATTTATAGTAGAGCAAGTTTTTTTTGCAAGGAATAGTGAATGGCAACTGGTAAGTAGGTTTGGCCAATGTTGGCAAATGAAAATCCAAGTCTCCTCTAGTCAATATGGCTAGAGGTTAGGGCACAGAGCTTTGGTCCTCTTGGTCTTGGATAAGCCTTGACTGATTTCAGATGAGAATGGCTCAGTCCATGCCACCTTGATGCTTCCATTGAATGCTTCAATCCAAATTTGGAGTCTTGTCCCTATTTTGGCCATTCTAGGTTCAACATGCTATTTCTTGTTCCATGGACTTTGGAGGCTTGGCTCAGTGATTGTCCCCTTTAGATTCAATCCTCAGATGTGTCCAAGTGGATAAGAGCATTTGAATTTGGATGATTTTGGCAAATCGAGCAAAGTTGCAAATTCTGCCTTGCCATTGACAGATTTCAGCAAGGCAACTTGCCAATGTCATATGTCATAGCCCAAATGGAATTTGGCAATGTACTTGGCCATTTTGGAAAGCCCTTACATGATACAACAACTGTTTGAACATGTTTGGTTTTGATCTCTTTTGAATCCAAGTGAAAAATCCCCCTACATTTGGCAAAAAGTGAAGGCAGATTCTGACTTAGTGAAAATTTCACTAAGTGTTGGAAAAAGTGACATTTTCATTTTTCAGCCATTTTGATCACTCCATAACTCAAAATCCCTAATGAATTGGACTTAGGTATAGTTGAAGTTTTTGTAGAGGGTTATGAGGGCTACAAATCCATCTTTGGATGAGAAAAAATGGCCTTGTGGTTTAGGAGTTATGATCCTCCAAAGTTGGTACCCTAGCCACTTTATTTTTAACTTAGAAAATTTTCTAAGTTTTTATGGTTACCCCTTTTACAAGTTATCCAACTTTTCTTGATTTTTCTTGATGAATGATGATTCAAATCATACATTAACATCATTTTAGGGTTAAAAATCCATTTTGGTGAAAAATCTCAAAAAGTCAAAGTTGACTTTTGTGCACAGTTGACTTTTTATCAGATGAATTCCAAACTGTGCAATTCCTCAGGAAATCATGTCCTTGACCTAAATAAAACTTGATGGACATGTTTCATGGATGTCATAGGGTGTATTGAGGAATTTCCTTGGGTTTGGGAGCATGTCCCGGTCAAAAGTCAAAGTTACAGTTGACTTTTTCCTTAAAACCCTAATTGTGGTGCAGATGAAATTGAGACTTGTTGCTCAAACTTCTTGGATTAATCCATTGTCCCAAATGGATCAATATGGTATATTATAGACCCTCAAACCCTCTCTTGAGGTCTTGGCTCATGATTTGTCCCAAAAGTCAACTTAGGGGTGAATTAGGTCAAGAAACCCTAATTTCTGATTTTTGATGTATGCATCCCCTGAGGCAAAATTGACTTGATGATTGGGTCCATGAGGTTCCATGGAGTATATTAGGTTGTGTTTTGGATCTTTGGCTTGTGCCCAGATGAAAATTTCCATCTGGAGGCCC
This sequence comes from Lathyrus tuberosus, assembly GCA_022829125.1. NCBI lineage: Eukaryota > Viridiplantae > Streptophyta > Magnoliopsida > Fabales > Fabaceae > Lathyrus > Lathyrus tuberosus. Next base: position 8,458,877 of record JALAZF010000212.1, read on the forward strand.
TGGTCGACCAAAACCCTAATTTGGTGACACTGGCGATCTTGAAGCTTGATCCACCTAGAAGGGAGCAACCTTGTGCTTAATCCTTGAAGTGGGAGTCCTCTTGATCCATTGTGAATGGTTGAGAGGTTAGACAAGTTGAAGATCATGTCATTCCTTGATGGACCCTTTGTCTAAGCACTTAGAGAGGGCTTGAAACCCTAATTTTGATTGTAGTGGATGCTCACCCATCTTTGGGGAGACTGATAAGTATGATGGTTCCTCCATATTGGGATGATGATTCTCACAATGATGGGAAATCTTAGTGGTCAAAATTTGGGGTATGACAGTTATCAATCAGATCAAAGGAGATTGGAACACATACCAATCAGGACTAATTCCTTACAAAGACTACGCGAGAAGGCTATTACCATTCTTCAACACAACCAAGTTTCATCACATCCCTCGTGAAGAGAATCACATGGCTGATGCATTAGCCACGCTCTCTTCCTTGATTAGTGTAGGTCAATGGAACGACATACCTATGATTGACATAATACGCCTGGAACGACCCGCTTACATCTTCAAGATTAAAGCAGTCATAGACAACAAACCTTGGTATCACAATATCAAATGCTTCCTTCATAAATAAGAGTACCCACCTGGGGCATCCAGAAAAGACAGAAAGACCCTCAGAAGATTTCCAGGCAGCTTCTTTCTGAGCGGTGATACACTTTATAAGAGGAACTTTTACATGGTCTTGCTCTGATGCGTAGACAGACCAGAGGCAAGCATGTTGATGAAAGAGATGCACGAAGGATCCTTTGGCACTCATGCCAATGGACACACGATGGCAAGAAAAATTCTAAGAGCATGATACTACTGGTTGACCATGGAATCCGATTGCTACAAGTATATGAGGAGATGTCACAAGTGTCAGATATACGCTGAAAAAATCCATGTACCACCAACACATCTCAAAGTTCTCTCTTCCCCGTGGCCTTTTTCCATATGGGGAATTAACATGATTGACATGATCGAACCCAAAGCTTCAAATGGACATCGGTTCATCCTGGTAGCCATTGACTACTTCACTAAGTGTGTCGAAGCAGTGTCATACACCAATGTAACCAGACAAGTCATGGTCCGCTTTATCAAAAACAATATCATCTGCCGTTTTGGTGTTCCAAGCCAGATCATTACTGATAATGAATCTAACTTGAACAACAAGATGATGAAAGAGTTGTGCGCTGAGTTCAAGATCGAACACCATAACTCATCTCCCTACCGACCTAAGATGAACGGGGCGGTAGAAGCGGCTAACAAGAATATCAAGAAGATTGTTCAAAAGATGGTTGTAACCTACAAAGATTGGCATGAAATGCTACCCTTTGCTCTTCACGGTTATCACACGTCTGTCCGCACTTCAAAAGGGGCAACCCCTTTCTCTCTAGTATATGGCATGGAGGCAGTGCTCCCTATAGAGGTAGAGATTCCATCAATCTGAGTATTGATGGAAGCCAAGCTAACAGAAGCTGAATGGTGTCAAAGTCGACACGACGAACTGAACCTAATCGAAGAAAAGTGAATAACGGCACTATGACATGGTTAGTTGTATCAGTAAAGAATGAAGAATGCATTCGACAAAAAGGTTTGACCACGTGTCTTCAGGAAAGGAGACTATGTGCTCAAAAAGATACAATCATTCCTCACTGATTCCCAGGGCAAATGGACTCCGAATTATGATGGCCCCTACGTGGTTAAGAAAGCCTTCTCAGGCGGCGCCTTGAGACTCGCAACCATGGATGGAGAAGAATTTTCCTACCCCACAAATGTTGATGTAGTCAATAAATACTTCGCCTAAATAAAAAAAAATGTCTCGGTGGATTGAAAACCCGAAAGGGCGGTCCAGGCAAAAATTAGAGACATAAGCAAAAAAAATCATCCCGATGGATTGGAAATCTCAAAGTACAATCCAGGCAAAAGTTAGGGATTAATGGCAAGTAACTACGTCCGACGAAGTTAAGTCCCCAGCAGTAATGCCATCCATCAGAAAATTCCAGTCAAGGCCATCTTCGACAGACGCTCAGGATGTCCAAAATTCAAAGTTGGTAGAAGGATAACGGTCGTTATGTTTCAATGTAGCCCTTTTTCCTTAAATTACCATTTTCTAAACTTTGTAAATACTCTATGGGATCACGCGCTTGGCTGATTTCCATCCTATCAATAAAATTTGAGCCCTAGTGCTTTTGTTTGCAATTCTAATTTGTTTTAGCTTTACAGATTGACATTTTTTAACATGATCAATGATACTTGAAATAAAAAAAAATTGAATTTACTTGTCAAAAATTTTCTGCTTTTAAAATAAAGATGGCAATTCTTTTGACTGTTGAACATCGAAAGAACATCGACCGCTTCTCCGAAGGTGGTTAAACCTCAAAGTGCAGAATCAAAGTACTCATTCTAAACCAGTACGCCTGAGTGAAGGATCAACTGTGTCAGATGCCATGTTTCATCTGACATCCCCGACAGAGTACGTATATCTTAAGACCGATTGAACAACTCTTTCTCCCCACAGGGATCGTCTCTCCTAAGCAAGGCATGATTGCTATCTTGGAACAATGATATTTTTCATTCCCCGCAGTGGGTGAGTATCCAGTCGCGTTCATCTATTAGTCTATCTGTCGCGTCTGTTTTGTCAGCATATACATACATACACCATGCATTATTGATTCATACTCATATTCATATTGCATCACTATCACTCTGGTCAGTCTTATCCCCAAGTGATAAAGTCCTCGCAATCGAGTTGTCAGTTCTTTCCTCATCAGGAAATGTGTGCGTCTGAACAATCTCTCTCCCCAGTTTATTTCTGGATTGGAGATGGTCCTCGACCACTTTGATAACTTGAACCTCTAAAAGGCAAGAAGACATTCGACAAACATCACTCTTCACCATTGAAGATGATATCTTCGCTTTCCCGGATTAAGGAAAATCCTTAGAGAAAGCCTCGCAATTAAAGACTCTCAGCAACACATTAGTTTTTCCATTCAGAAAGTCAACGCTAATAAAGTCATCAGCACCTCAAAATTGGATAACGTCATATGGTATTTCTCCGAGAATATCACGAAGAAAAGTATGATGTAATATCCCCAATTAGAAAGCAATCTTTCAAGAGAATCGTTTTTCCCCAGTAGAGTCGACAAATGGCATCCCCAACAGAGAAGTTTGTACACCTCTACAACTCTGTCAAATGCGTCTCCCCGGTAAACTCGGCGAGAAGTTTGATGAAAACCGCTACAAATAGCGTCCCTTGTCAAGGAAAGCACTTGACAAAAAAAAAAGAAACTGAGACCAGTTCATTGGCTGAAGACCAAGATCGAGGGGAAGTTTATTAACAAAAGAAACTGAGACCAGTTCCTTGGCTGAAGACCAGGATCGAGGGAAAGTTTATTAACAAAAGAAACTGACACCAGTTCCTTGGCTGAAGACCAGGATCGAGGGGAAGTTTATTGACAAAAGAAACTGAGACCAGTTCCTTGTCTGAAGACTAGGATCGAGGGGAAGTTTATTGAAAAAAGAAATTGAGACCAGTTCCTTGGCTAAAGACCAGGATCGAGGGGAAGTTTCACCCTTTTCTAAGCATTATTGCTTAGCAAAAGAAGATGAATGAGCAAACTGCCGTTCATAACCACCATCAAAATTTTGGGTATTCCGATATTTAATCCTCTTGCACCCCGAATGCCCGAATACCTTCCCCATTCACACCTTCGGGTCCAAGAAGATTAAATAGGGGCATCTGTCATACCCCAAATTTTGACCACCAAGATTTCCCATCATTGTGTAAATCATCATCACAATATGGATGTACTTTTATGTCTCATCAATCTCCTCAAAGATGGTTGAGCATTCACCACAATCAAGAATTAGGGTTTCAAGCCCTCTTAGAGCACTTAGACAAAGGATCAATCAAGAAATGACATGATCTTCAACTTGTCTAACCTCTCAAACACCTATAAAGGATAAAGAGGACTCCAACATCAAGAATCAAGCACAAAGTTGCAACATTCTAAGTGGATCAAGCCTCGAGATCGCTAGTGTCACCAAATTAGGGTTTTGGTCGACCAAGGCCTCCAGATGAAAATTTTTCATCTGGGCATGAGCCAATGCTTCAAAACACAACCTAAGATGCTCCAAGGGACCCAATCATCAAGTCAATTTATCCTCAGGGGATGCATGTGCCAAAAAATCAGGAATTAGGGTTTCTTGACCTAATTCACCCCTAAGTTAACTTTTGGGACAAAGCATGAGCCAAGACCTCAAGACATGATTTGAGGGCCTCCAATACACCACATTGATCCATTTGCAATAATGGATTGACCCAAGAGGCTTGATTCACAAGTTTCAATTTCACCAGGACCACAATTAGGGTTTCGAGGGAAAAAGTCAATTGTATCTTTGACTTTTGACCAAGACATGCTCCCAAACCTTAGGGCATGATTCAATACACCCTATAACACCTATGGAATCCATCCATTAGGTTTGATTTAGATCAAGGACTTGATTTCACAAAGGATCACACATTTTGGATTTCATCCGATAAAAAGTCAACTGTGCAAATAATCAAGTTTGACTTTTTGGAATTTTTCACAAAAATGCCCCCCCTAAGTCAAAAACAATGTTAATGTATGATATTGATCATCATCGATCAAGAAAAATCAAGAAAAGTGAGGTTTCTTGCAAAAGGGGCAACCATGAGAAACCAAATTTTTTCTAAGTTATGGAATAAAAGTGGTTTTGGTACCAACTTCCAAGGACCATAACTTGAGATCCAAGCAACCATTTTGGGTGATCCAAAGCTGGATTTGTAGGTCTTGCTACACTCTACAAAAGCTTAAACTACCTCCAACTTCAATTCTTTATGGATTTTAAGTTATGGAGTGATCAAAATGACAAAAACATGAAAATGACACAGATTTGTAGGTCTTGCAAGGTATCTCTGAGTTTTTGAGTTAGAGAGCAATTCCACCACATCTCATGATCCAAACACCTCTAATATGTTGTATCTAAGCTGTTCAAACACTCACTTGTGACCTAAAACACCAAAATCACAAAGTCAACCTCCAAAATCTCAAAAATTGATTTTTCTGCATTTTCCAAGCCATGCCGTGATTCAGTCACTTCCAAAACCAAACAAAACCTCAAACACACTCCAAATATCATCCTCAAACTGTCCCAAATGGTTCCCCTCATCTGGAACAACATTTGAGAGAGTTGCCATATTGATCACTTTTGCCCCTTTTGCAAGAAAGTGCCAAAACTTGTTCCTGAGGATTCCAGCTGGTTCTAATCATTCTAAAAGCTTCTAAGGGATCAATTGAGAGTGTCCAAAGCATCAAATTACTTCTAGCACAAGGAACTTGGCAGATAGCACAAAAAGCTCCAAGAGGTGAGTGCATGACAACTTGAACTCTTTAAATTATGCATTGCTTTGAAGTCCACTGATCGTAAACATCTCATACATGTTATATATGTTGTGTTTGAACCAATTGGCCATGCTATTAGTGTGTGTATGATGTGTTAGCATAGAAAATGCAAATTGTGGCCTATTTCAAAACCACTATCGGGATTTAAAATAGGGACCTCACCTGAAAAAATCAAGGGCACCATTGGATTCCTTGTGAAATTCTAGGCCAGATGCACCTAAATTTTGTCTATATCCATGGAGAAATGAGAAAGTTATAGGCTTCACGTAAATTGCTAAAACTTGCCTTGCCTTGCCTTGGCCATGCCTGAAAACTTGGCACCCCTTATGTATTTATGGGGTGGTTTTGATACACGGATGTATCACCACCCCAGTGGTAGCGTGCACGTGTGTTTGGCTTGATGGTCGTGGGTTCAAACCCCACCCAGACCATTTTGCCATTTTTCTATGTTTTTGCTATTTTCCATATTTTCATGTTTTTGTTAATTAATTGAAAAATTAATTTCTCTCTCAATTTTAATCATTTTTGGTTGATTTTTTTTTTAAAATTCACAAAAATATTAAAATATTTTATTCCATGAAAATTTCACAAAAATATTATTTATTTCATATATTTGGTATTTTTGTAAAGAATTATATTTTTATTTGTTTTTAAACATTAAAAATATTTCTTTCTCTTGGTTTTGCAAAATTAAAATGATTTTTAAATCATCCTATGAATGAAACATGATTTTACAAATATATATCCAAGATCACAACCTTTTTTCACATGTTTGATTATTTTAATTGAATTTTTATTCAATTAGAATACATTTTAAAACCAAAAATTAGGGTTTTGATCACTATCACCCTAACAAATCTTTTCAAACATCTCTGAGCCTCTAATAAAGTGTAAGACCCAACCCCTTTTGTACATAAATAATTTTGGGCCTCAGTCATTGTATAAGTCCCACTGTGTTTTCAAAATCTCGGCGCGATCGTCGCTTTTCAAAACATTTTCATCTGGGCCTACCCTTGTGTTGTAAGTCCCATTTCTTTTCTTTTTCAAACCTTTGGGTCTCTCCTTAAGTTGTAAGACCCATCCCTTTGTAGAGAAAACCTCTTTGGGCCTCGGTCATTGTATAAGCCCCAAGTACAGTTTATAAAACAACGGTACGATTACTGTTTTTCATCTGGGCCTCTCCTTGAGTATAAGCCCCAATCTTTTCAAAAACAACTGCCCTTTTGGTTTAGGCTCAAATTCATAGTTGTTACCAAAACTTTCTTTAATTTCTTGAACAACTAACCATACAGCTGTTACAATGGAAGCTTGCTCGCCTGTAAGTTTTAAACAGTTTTCTTTACATGCTTTCATATATATATATATATATATATATGTCTGCATTGCTGGAAGCCTGCTCACCTGTAAGCCATTCTTTCATTCTTTTAAATACTTGTCATATATCAACTGTATATATACTAGTATATCTGCTTATAGTTTTCCCCGACAACTAGGTCTAGAACTAGGTAAAGCCAGTTGGTCACTCTTTCAATACAGTCAAACTTGATCCCCATAGGATTACCAGATACAGTCTTGCCTTCGCTTGGGCTTAAACAATATGGAACAAAGAGAAAGGCATTATTCTAGGTGAAACTTTTCTCAGACTGTCACTATTAGAAATTGTCAAAGAAGTTCATTTCCCCAGAGAGGATTAATTCCCGGTGAAACCTCTCTTGAACTTCTTCAAACCCTTGAACTGTTCACTAAAGAAAAGATTATTCTCGGTGAAACTTTTCTTGAACTCTTATTAAGTTTGGACCCACAGTCTTCCTAAAATCATCCCCGCCTCCTCTTGGGCTTTGTACAAGGACCCCTCGTCTTCTTAGAAGTTCTCATGCCTTCTCTTTGGCTTAATACAAGGACCCTGAAGACCTCTTAAAGGAATAGGACAGAACTTAGTCATCCTTTGCTAGAGCAGTCTTTCCAGAGTCAAAACCTCAGACAAATTTTAGGGTTGATTCTCATCCCTTATAACATCAGCCTTCTCTTGGGCATCATACAAAGAAAAACTCTTCCATACCAATAGACTTGGACAGTCTAATCCCCTCTTGGATCTCAAAGACATTCTCAAATTCCTTACCAACACAGGAAAAAACCTGGTCATTTCAACCAATCTCCAGTAGAGTTGGAACCTCTATAGGTTTTCAAAACGATCTTTAAACTCTCACCTTAAGTTTCCCCAGCCAGGGTCAGCTTATCATCTATATAACACTATCCCAAATCAGAACCTCAGGGCATTTGATATCTCAACTCTTTTATAAACCCTCAGCAAGAGTTGATTCCCCATTTGGACCTGTATCTGGATCTCAATAATCCTCAGTAGAAGCTAGCCTCCTCTTAGGCTTTGTATAAAGATCATTCCTTTCCTCAGCATAGTCAGCCTCCTCTTGGGCTTTGTACAATGATTTTCCCCAATTGAGCTAACCTTTTCAGACTCTCTTGTTGAGTCCATCACCTTTCCACACTCTCTTGTTGAGTCAATGGTATAAAACAAAAGCACTCTTTTGTTGAGTCAACCTCTTTTCAGCCTCAATCTTGGCCTTTGTACAAGACAGATAAAAACACTCTCTTGTTGAGTCAACCTTTTTTAGCCTCAATCTTGGGCTTTGTACAAGACACCATATAAATTTCCCTAAGCAGAGTCAATCCTCTTTTCAGCCTCAATCTTGGGCTTTGTACAAGACAAATAATACTCTCTAGCAAAGTCAAACTCCTTTCAGCCTCAATCTTGGGCTTTGTACAAGACACCTAAAATATCCTCAGCCGAGTCAGCAAAGTCTCATTTTAGCCTCAATCTTAGGCTTTGTACAAGACAGATAAAGATTTCTTTCCCACTGAGTCATTCTTTTTTTCAGACTCAATCTTACAAACCCGCCTCAGCGGAGTAAAATACCATTTTAGCCTCAATCTTGGGCTTTGTACAAGACAGACAAAATATTTTCCCGGAAAAGTTAAACTTTTAGCCTCCTCTTAGGCTTTGTATATGATATCCCCAAAAGAGTCAGTCTCTTTTAGCCTCAATCTTGGGCGTTGTACAAGACAGATAAACACTCTCTTGTTGAGTCAATCTCTTTCCATCCTCCTCTTAGGCTTTGTATAAGGACTTCCCCAGTAGAGTCAATCAATCTCTTAGCTTCAACCTTGGGCTTTGATCAAGGCACACAAAAATCAATATCCTCTTAGAGGAAATCAAAATCTCTCTGTAGGAAAACATTTCACTATGTTATCACACATAAAAACAAATAAATCAAACAAATCCTAATCCCAGATAACTGCTATAAGAGGCACACTTGTTGACTCAAATATCCAAGTTGTCGTCCATCTCTTATCCTGGCAAACTTCCTCTTTCATCTAATTGCTGTAAGCGGCAAGCCTCTAGATTATTTACATCCACGCCACTATCCCTCTCTTAGCATGAAAGACTCCTAAGGAAAAATGACATTGCTCAAACACTGAGTTAAAGTTTTCTCCTTCAGGACAAATCTCTCATAAAGGAAATTATGGCATTGTTGGATTCTCATATCCCAGTTAAAGTAACCCTCCTTTATAAACGGTCACCCAACAGTTGTGATAAACAGACGGGATGTCACCCTTTAGAGATAACAAATTCTCTCTCAGTCAAACCTTTTAGCTTCAATCTTGGGCTTTGAACAAGACACAAATATACCTTTTAGCTTCAATTTTGGGCTTTGAACAAGACACCAAAACATCTTTTCCTCCCATAGAATAGGAGGAACTATGATTGCTCTGATTTCCCTGTTTCTTTAAATGGGAATACGTAGGCATAAGATTGCGAAATCTTAGCGAGCATACCAATCAAAAACTCTAGGTCCAGTACCTTCACACCGATCAAAACTGAGGTCCAGTACCTCACCAAAATCATCAAAAACTCTCTCTCGCTCATATCTCCCAAAGAAGAAACTTTCCCAACCCATCAACAGATAAACACCATCAAGTACAGAGCAGAACCTAAAACTAATAACCTGTGGATAACCACATATAGGATGGATAATTGACAACTCCCCATTGTATAACCTGACCCCGGACCCCATAATCTCTTTAAGCGTTTGTTCAGTTAGACATTCGCGTGCAAGGTTAGTTTTATATAGCTTCCATTTCCCTTCCAGCTTCACGGGATAAATAAGAAATCAGAAAGTAGCACTCTTCCTCCTACCATTGCGGTGAGGAGGAACCCATTTTGCGATAAGGTGGTCGCGTCATCGACAAAAATCGCACGCTACAGTTATGTACCACCTCACAATTATCACCAGTGTGATATCTACTCAAAGAATAATCAAGGATGTTCTGTAGTGCGATCAGCTCTACAAGAACAGATGGATTTGGGTTGGATCCAGGACCACCGAATCCGAGAAGTCAACATGGCCCATGCACATCCCAACATTATTCAGAACCACGACATCCGTGCAATGAACGTCAACTTAGTGGCGATGCATTCAAGGCAAAGTCAACATCATAATCTGCTACGGCACAATTACAATACCTGTCTGATCGGCTCAATAAGCAATCAAGGATGCTCTTTTGTACAAGAGGCCCTTCAGTGTCAGATGGATCTCGGATGGATCCAGGACTATCAGGAGATAAATAACCATCAAGTCAATATGGTTCAGATCTTTGACATACGCTTGGTGAATACCAGTCTGGTAGAACTACATGTTAAGCAATTTAGGCTCGGCTTTCTAGCTTCACACGATTATCAAAACTGTGAAGAGTGTCGTGAGGACGACCAAGGATGTGCACTCATCCAAAGAACACTTCAACACTTATTAGACCACTGGTGGCTTCCAATCTACTTGGATGAAGCTACACAACAGATCAACATGACCGACGAGAATCTTGATATGCATCAAAGTCAGGATGTCCGCTCGATGGAAACAGATCTAGTAAAGTTACACTGCATACAAAGCAGACGTGGCCAGGTGCCGCCACATAATTATGAGCGCTGTAAAGTTTGCTCGGAGAACAACCAAGGATGTTATCTTGTACGGTCAGCTCTTCAAAATCAGTTAGACCAGAAAGAGATTCGACCATGTTCAAGTTCTGGTTCAATCAACGTGATACCAGAATATCTCCCTGATCAAAGCAAAGATGTTGTCATTATCTCCGATCATGGGAGAACAAAAAATGCTTGTGCCATAATCCCTCTGCTCAATGAGTCAAATCCTTAACATCGAACCAATTAAGGTTACCTATAACGGTCAGAGAAATCAGAAACTCCTGTGGTTATCTATCTGCTGGGACCAATACCGTACAAATCCGATAAGGCTATCCCTTACAAGTACGGTGCAACAACAATAAAAAATGGAAAGGAAACTCCATTACCCTCCATCTTAAACATTGCCGACATCATTCGAGTAACACAGAGCGGTCGGATCTTCTACAGAGGAGTTGGAGAACACGCCAAAGAAAAGGAACCTCAAACAGAAGTTCCAAATCAACCAATCGGGCAATCCAGTAATCCAGAACTGGTAAAAAACAGTGATGAGATGCTGAAGCTCATCTAGAAAAGCGAGTACAACATTGTAGACCAACTGTTGCAAACTCCATCCAGAATCTCTGTGATATCTCTCTTGCTCAGTTCCGAAGCTCACTAGGAAGCTTTGCAGAAAGTCTTGGAGTAAGCTTTTGTAGAACAAGATGTGACGATAAAACAGTTTGACAATATTATTTCTAACATCACTTCCTGCATCAACTTAGGATTCAGTGATGAAGAACTGCCGGAAGAAGGCAAGAATCACAACATGGCGCTTAACATTATAGTTAACTGCCAGGACGATGCTCTAGCCAGTGTACTGGTAGACACAAGATTAGCTCTGAATGTTATACCAAATCAACTCTGATGCGACTATCATTTCTAGGAGCTCCGATGAGAGGCAGCGAGATCATCGTCAAAGCATTTGACGGATCCAGAAAAATAGTTATCGGTGAAGTTGACCTTCCCATAACTATCGGTCCTCACACTTTCCAAGTCATTTTCCAGGTCATGGACATCTGGGCAGCATACAACTGTTTATTAGGAAGACCTTGGATACACGAAGCTGGGGCAGTCACTTCAACACTTCACCAGAAACTGAAGTTCGTCAAGAATGATAAGCTAGTCACAGTATGTGGAGAGCAGGCCTTAATCGTGAGCAACTTATCATCATTCTCCTGTGTAGAACCCGAGGAGGTTGTTGGAACCCAGTTTCAAGCACTGTCAGTGAGCAATGAGAATCAACTAGAAAGAGGGACGTCGATTTCCTTATACAAAGATGCTTTCAAAGTGATCGAGAGTAATAACTTACAGGGATGGGGATAACTTGTAATTCCTACGGATAACAAGACTAAGAAAGGTCTTGGTTTTTCTTCAACCTGTACCCAGACTGCCAAGAAAGATGAAAGTTTTCATTCCATTCAAGACTTTTTCCACTGTGGAGGCTTCCTCCACCCAGTGTTTCAAGAAGTACACACCATCAATGAGAGTGACTCCTCTGATACGGATGAGGAATGGAAATCTTATCTCAATGACAACAGTTATATGTCTCATGAAGATCAGACATCAAGATGATCTACGGAGATTGTGATCCTGAGGGATGTCGTGCTCCACCTAACTTGTTAGAAGATGATCCGATGAAAGACAACTTCGATCATGACTATTATGATCCCCTGGATGACTTCCCTATCTGGCAGCCGTACCCATAAGACTTGGGGCTAAAGAGTCATCCAAACGGTGCTTATCAGCTGAGCAATTTTGAAAAGAATACCTGCGTCCCCACTTGGTCATGGGATCATTATTCAGGACATTCCGAAGATATCCAGCACAACGATGAACGTGCTAAGATTGTAGGATAAGAGTTCATCAACTATGCTTTTCTTGAGGTCAATGTCATCGAGAAGGATGACAACTCTGTTCCCACAGAATTATGGGACACTTTAGGACAGCTGAGTGGCAAGTACGACTTCTTGGTCAAGTACACCGCTCTTGAAAGCTCTCGCATCAGATATGAGGACATCCAGCCAACTGGATGGGGAGATCCTCTTGAAAGTGAACACACTAGGAAAGATATAACAGAAGAGTTCGTTTACGATAACTCTGCATGGGAGGAAGACTCCAATGGTCTTGCTCTGCCAGAAATCAGTGTCATTTCTGAGGACAAACCAAGAAAGAAGGTACCAGACTTTGTGATTCACTGAGGAGTTCGTCGCCAATGGGTTGTTGTCGATGTCCCGAAAGTTGTCCATAAGTCTAAGTAATTGTCGTCTTTGTTTTGACCTTTCACCCTGCCCAGGTGAAACAGATGTTTTTATAGGGCTCACTTTCTGTAAATGTCCCTCTTCGCTTCACCCAAAACGACAGAGTTTTGTTTTATAGGGTTGTGGTTTCAAGAATCGACAAATCATAAATAAATAATGGCGTTCTGTCATTCCCGCATTTATTGCTGTTTTCACTTTTCGCTTTTTAGAAAATGGTAATCCTAAAACAACTAAAAAATAATAACAAGCATTTTTCAGAAAAATACACTGCACACACTCTTGCATTCTCTCTATCTCTTCTAAAAAATGAATCATCACGTCATGCAGATTTCTTGTTTTAAACCCCATTGAAACATACAATCCAATGCCTTCTCCCAACTTTGAATTTTCGATATTTGAAGCTGAAGAAGAAGAGGACGAAGAAATTTTAGAAGAGATCTCCCGATTAATCAGGCAAGAGGAAAGGTCCATTGAACCTCACAAAAAACCGTTGGAAATGGTCAACTTGGGTTCAGAAGAAGAGAGGAAAGAAGTCAAGATCGAAGCACTGCTCAGTCCGACTGTCAAAAAAGGCTTGATAGAACTTCTCAAAGAGTTTCCAGATGTGTTTTCTTGGTTCTATCAGGACATGCCAGGGTTGAATACCAGCATCGTGGAGCATCATTTACTATTAAGATCAGAATGTCCACCGGTGAAACAAAGGCTGGGACGAACTCACCCGGATATGGCTATCAAAATCTGGAGGAAGTGCAGAAACAGATTGACGCAGGTTTCCTTGCCACCTCAGAATATTCTCAATGGCTAGCCAACATAGTGCCAGATCCGAAAAAGGAAGAAAAAGTCAGAATGTGTGTAGATTACAGGGATCTGAACAAAGCCAGTCCAAAGGATGACTTTCCCTTGCCACACATAGACATGCTAGTAGACAGTACAACAAAGTTTAAAGTCTTTTCCTTCATGGATGGATTCTCGGGCTATAATCAAATCAAAATGGCGCCGAAATACATGGAGAAAACTTCATTCATCACCCCATGGGGCACCTTTTGTTACAAGGTAATGCAATTCGGCTTGAAGAAAATCGTGGCAACCTATCAAAGGGCCATGACTACTCTGTTTCACGACATGATGCACAAAGAAATCGAAGTGTATGTCGATGACATGATTGCCAAATCTAAAACAGAAGAGGAGCATGCGACCCACTTGTCAAAGTTATTTGAGCGTCTAAGAAAGTACAAACTCCGCTTGAATCCCAACAAATGCACATTCGGTGTCCGCTCAGGAAAACTTTTAGGGTTTGTCGTCAACCAGAAAAGAATTGAGGTTGATCTTGACAAGGTCAAGGCCATTCAAGAAATGCCTTTGCCTAAGACTGAAAAATAAGTTCAAAGATTTTTGGGACATCTGAATTACATCTCAATGTTCATATCCCTCATGATCGCAACATGGGCACCGATCTTCAACCTACTCAGAAAGAACCAAAGTTGTGTATGAACGGAAGATTTCCAAATAGCCTTCGACAGTATCAAAGAATATATGTTGAATCCACCAATCCTGTCACCTCCAGTGGAAGGAAGATGACTGATTATCTACTTAACAGTCTTGGAAGACTCCATGGGTTGTGTACTTGGCCAACAAGACGAAACCAAGAGAAAAGAGTCTGCCATCTACTATTTGAGCAAGAGATTCACCGACTATGAAATTCGGTACACTATGCTCAAGAAAACTTGCTGCGCACTGGCTTGGGTAGCCAAACGTCTTCGCCAGTACATGATTTGTCACACTACTTGGTTAATCTCCGAAATGGAATCGATCAAGTACGTCTTTGAAAAACCTGCTCTTACGGGAATGATCGCCCGTTGGCAGATGTTGTTATCACAATACGACATCGAGTATCATACTCAGAAAGCCGTCAAAGGAAGTATTTTAGCTGATCATTTGGCTCATCAACCGATTGAAGATCAAGAATCAGTCGGGTTTGACTTCCCAGACGAAGATGTCATGTATTTGAAAATGAAAGATTGCGATGAACCATTACCCAGTGAAGGGCCAGAACCAGGTTCCCAATGGGGACTAATCTTTGACGGAGCTGCCAACAATTATGGAAACGGAATTGGGGAAATCATCATAACCCCTCAAGGTACCCATATTCCTTTCACCGCCCGACTGACATTCAAATGCACAAACAACGAGGCTGAATATGAAGCTTGTATCATGGGTCTCGAAGAAGCGATTGAATTGAGAATTAAGAACTTGGATGTGTATGGAGACTCAACCCTGGTTATCAATCAAGTCAAAGGAG
The DNA here is from genome assembly GCA_022829125.1 of Lathyrus tuberosus. Classification (NCBI taxonomy): domain Eukaryota; kingdom Viridiplantae; phylum Streptophyta; class Magnoliopsida; order Fabales; family Fabaceae; genus Lathyrus; species Lathyrus tuberosus. The sequence goes on from JALAZF010000212.1 coordinate 8,473,928, forward strand.
ATTGGAACACATACCAATCAGGACTGATTCTCTACAAAGATTACGCGAGAAGGTTGTTACCATTTTTCAACAGAATCGAGTTTCATCATATCCCTCGTGAAGAGAATCACATGGCTGATGCACTAGCCACTCTCTCTTCCATGATTAGTGTAGGTCAATGGAATGACGTACCTAAGATTGACATAATGCGCCTTGAAAGGCCCGCTTACATCTTCACGATTGAAGCAGTCATAGACGACAAACCTTGGTATCACGATGTCAAATGCTTCCTTCAAAAACAAGAATACCCACCTAGGGCATCAAGAAAAGACAGGAAGACCATCAGAAGTACATGAGGAGATGTCACAAGTGTCAGATATACGCTGACAAAATCCATGTACCGCCAACGTCTCTCAAAGTTCTTTCTTCTCCATGGCCTTTTTCTATATGGGGAATCGACATAATTGGTATGATCGAACCCAAAGCTTCAAAAGGACATCGGTTCATCCTGGTAGTCCTTGACTCATTCACCAAATGGGTCGAAGCAGCATCATACACGAATGTAACTCGACAAGTGGTGGTCCGATTTATAAAAAACAATCTCATCTGTCGTTATGGTGTTCCAAGCGAAATCATTACTGACAATGGATCCAACTTGAATAATAAGATGATGAAAGAGTTGTGTGCCGAGTTCAAGATCGAACACCATAGCTCATCTCCCTACCGACCTAAGATGAATGGTGCGGTAGAAGCGGCTAACAAGAACATCAAGAAGATTGTTCAAAAGATGGTTGTAACCTACAAAGACTGGCACGAGATGCTACCATTTGCTCTTCACGGTTATTGCACATCTGTCCGTACTTCGACAGGGGCAACCCCTTTCTCTCTAGTATATGGCATGGAGGCAGTGCTTCCCATAGAAGTAGAGATCCCATCAATTTGGGTATTGATGGAAGCTAAGCTAACAGAGGTTGAATAGTGTCAAAGTTGACACGATGAACTAAACCTGATCGAAGAAAAGCAAATAACGGTCTTATGCCATGGTCAGTTGTATCAATAGATAATGAAGAGAGCGTTTGACAAAAAGGTCCGACCTCGCGTCTTCAGGAAAGGAGACCTTGTGCTAAAAAAGATACAATCATTCCTCACTGATTCCCGGGCCAAATGGACTCTGAATTATGACGGCCCCTATGTGGTCAAGAAAGCCTTCTCAGGCGGCGCCTTGAGACTCGCAACCATGGATGAAGAGGAATTTTCCTACCCCACGAATGTTGACGTAGTCAAGAAATACTCCGCCTAAATAAAAAAAATGCCTCGGTGGATTGAAAACCCGAAAGGGCGGTCCAGGCAAAAATTAGAGACACAAGCAAAAATCATCCCGATAGATTGGAAATCTCAAAAGACAATCCAGGCAAAAGTTAGGGATTCATGGCAAGTAACTACGTCCCCCAGCGGTAACACTGTTTGTCAAAAAACTTCAAGTCAAGGTCATCTTCGACAGAAGCTCAGGATCTCCAGAATTCAAAGTTGGTAGAAGGATAACGGTCGTTATATTTCAATGTAGCCCTTTTCCCTTAAAATTACCATTTTCTAAACTTTGTAAATACTCTATGGGATCACGCGCTTGGCTGATTTCCATCCTATTAACAAAATTTGAGCCCTAGTGCTTTTGTTTGCTATTCTCATTTGTTTTAGCTTTACAGAATGACATTTTAACATGATCAACGATTCTTGAAATAAAACAAAAATGAATTTACTTGTCAAAATATTGTCTACTTTTAAAATAAATATGGAATTTCTTTTTCTACTGAACCCAAAAAGAACATTGATCGCTTCTCCGAAGTGATTGAACCTCAAAGTGCAGAATCAAAGTAATCCTTCTAAACCAGTACACCTGAATGAAGGATCAACTGTTTTAGATGTATTCCATCTGACATTTCTGGCAGAGTTCGTATCTCTTAAGACCGATTGACAATTCTTTCTCCCCCACAGGGACTATTCCTCCTAAGCAGGACAAGATTGCTATTTTGAACCAATGATACTTGTCATCCCCCGCAGTGGCCGAGTATCCAGTCGTGTTCATCTATTAGTCTGTATGTGGCGTCAGTTTTGTCAGCATAAACATACATACATCATGCATTATTGATTCATATCCATATTCATATTGCATTACTATCACTCTAGTCACACTCATTTCCCAAGTGATAAAAGTTATCTTATCAATCGAGTTGTCAGTTCTTTCCTCGTCAGGAAATGTTTTATCTGAGCAATTTCTCCCCAGTTTATTTCTGGATTGGAGACGGTCCTTGACCACTTTGATAACTTAAACTTCCGAAAGGCAAGAAGAAATTCGACAAACGTCACTCTTCACCATTGAAGATGATATCTTCGCTTTCTCGAATTAAGGAAAATCCCCAGAGAAAGCCTCTCAACCGAAGACTCTCAGTAACACATTGATTTTTCTCCCAAGAAAGTCAATGTTAATGAAGTCATCAGCACCTAAAAATTGGAATACATCACATGGCATTTCTCCGAGAAGATCGCGAAGAAAAATATGATGTAATATGCCAAGTGAAAAGCGGTCTCTCAAGAGACTCGTTTTTGTAAGAACAAGATTTGGTTCTGCAATATGACTTCTAAGTTTTGATGATATCAAACGAGTATGTTTGTATGAACAATTTCGTAAGACTAATGTTTGTTACTTTTGAGAATCTAACAAACAGGTTATGCTTCTGTTAATTGGTGTGAACATAATGCTGAAAGAATACTTTGCCCACGTGTTTCACTTGATAAAGAAAACAAGTTCTGAAAATATGAAGATTGAGGTTCTGATGAACGAAGTCCTAATGTTGAATATTTTCACTCTCTGATAAAGGTTCTGAAGACCCAACCAATAGTCTCTACTCATGCTTCAACTAAATACTATCTGAAGCCTCTGAAGATATGAAGACAATTTTCTAAGTGAACAAAGTTCTAAAGACCAAGTGCTGAAGACTCTGAAGACGCTACTCTGAGGACTCCAATACTTGAAGATCTGAAGAATCAAGCTACGTTTTCCCTTCTTACTCATGCTCGTAGTAGCCTCTGAAGTTAAGAAGATTAGAAGACTAAACAACAAAGTTCAAACGAAGATATCTTGGTAACTTTGCAAAAGTTCAAATGAAGATTTCTTGGTAACAGTGCCAACGAAGATATACTAACAAGACAGGACACAAAAGGTTTTATCTGTCCTCACGTTTCTACCAAACCACCGTCAATAGTCATGATTACCTTGCAACGGCTACTTTTAATCAGCTATAAAAGGACTTGAAGACTCAAAGAATGATAACAACTACTCCGCTTAACAACACGCTCTATATTGCTATTATCATTCAAAAAGGGTCATTTTCTGTGCTATAAAAAAGTTTACATATTCAGCTTGTGCTAGAAGCAATATCTTGCAAACAAACCTTTTTCAAACTATTGTTTGAAGATCCTTGAGAAAAACCTGGTGAGGTTAAATTTCTTGAGAAGTCTAGGACTAGTGAGAGTCTTAGAGGTTGTTCCTTAAGAGAGACCAGTGTGGTTTGATCTCTTGAGAAGTCTAGAACTGGAGAGTTTTAGAGGTGGTTGTTAGTCACCAGCATTTTGGCTAGTGCATTGTATTAATTTATTGATTAGTGGATTAAGACCTCGATTGAGAGAGGTGAAATCACCTTGGCGGGTGGACTAGATTAACTTGAGGAATTCTCAAATGAACTAGTATAAACATACCGTGTTATCTCTTTCAAGTTTCATTAAGATTACCATCCATAAGTTAAAGAGTTATTAAAAGGGAGTTAGAATCAAAGAAAAATTTTATTTTGAAAAACCAATTCAAGCCCCCCCTTTCTTGTGTTTTTCACACCTTCAATTGGCATCAGAGCTCCGGTTCTGAGGTGATAAAAAGGTTGAGTTTTTATTAAGCACTTAACAGTGTTCAGTACTGACCTAAGTGTGAAAAACAATGGCTGCACCTGAACTAAATGTTACCGCAAATGAAAGAGATTCTTATAGTGCAAAACCTCCTATCTTTAATGGGGAAAAATTTGACTATTGGAAAGACATAATTGAAAGTTACTTTCTGGCCTTTGACTTAGATCCTTGGGATCTGGTAGTTAATGGCTACAGTCACCTTGTAGATTCTGAAGGCAAAAAGATTGCCAGAAGTGCATTAACAGATGCTCAAAAGAAGACTTACAAGAATCATCACAGAGCAAGAACGATTATGTTAAATGCAATTTCATATACGGAATATGAAAAAATCACAAACAAAGAAACTGCAAAGTTTATCTTTGATTCCCTCAGAATGACTCATGAAGGCAACACTCAAGTCAAAGAGACAAAGGCTCTTGCACTAATCCAGAAATATGAAGTCTTCAGAATGGAAGACGATGAATATGTGGAAACTATGTTTTCAAAATTCCAGATGCTTGTTGTAGGACTCAAAGTTCTGGACAGAGGTTACTCTACTGCTGATCATGTTAAGAAGATTATCAAAAGTCTGCCTGTCAAATGGAGACCAATGGTAACAGCCTTGAAACTAGCAAAGGATTTAAACAACATAAGTCTTGAGGAACTAATTAGTTCTTTAAGGAGTCATGAAATAGAACTTCAAAAAGATGAACCTCAGGAGAAAGGTAAATCTATTGCTCTAAAGGCTAAGTCTGAGAAGAAAAAGGCATATCAAGCAGAGGAAGAAGTGGAAGAATCTGAAGAGGATTCAGACAAAGATAATATATCTCTCATATCAAGGAAGATAAGTCAACTATGGAAATACAAAAAAAAAATAAGTTCAAAGTACCAAGAAGAAGGTCTGAGCCTACACATGGTCAAAAGAAAACTTATGGAAGAGAAGTTACATGTTTTAAATGCAAGGAGCCTGGACATATCAAGAATGATTGTCCAAAGTTCAAGAAAGATGGAAGACCTAAGAAAACTAAAAAGGGTCTTATGGCAACATGGGATGATACAGAGTTAGAAGAAGACTCTGATGGAGAGCATGCCAACGTAGTATTCATGGCAAATACCAACACAAACGATGTCTTATTAGAAGGAGAACTATCAGACTCCGACGATGAAAGAGAGGTACTTTCTTCCTTATCTCGCTCTGAACTTGAAATAGGATTATCTGAACTTATGGAAAGATATCAACTCCTTCTAAGAAAACACAAAACTCTGAAAAAGACTTTTGTGGTTCCTTCAGAGGATATTACTAAAAGCAAGCAAACTATTTCAGAACTAAATGAAAAATTATTTTTCTTAGAAAACTCAAATGCTTCTTTAAAAAGTAAAGTCCTTAAGTTAGAAGAAGAAATCACTTCCAACATAACCAACACTAATGAAGTGGTCAGATATGATAGAGCTTTTCAACACTTTCTTGATAAAAGCATAGATAGAAGCAAAATGGCTTCAATGATCTATGGAGTTAGCAGAAATGGAAGTAGAGGTCTAGGATATTCAGGACCATCACAACCATATGATGAAACCAAGAATATCAAACTAATACCTCTATCTAAACATTTTGTGCGTGCTGACACTAAACTAAAATGTCAAGAACCAGAAGATTCTAAATCTATTATATCACAAACACATACACGAAAGAAAGCTTCCAGACTCAAATACTATGCATAAATACCGCACTATTATCCTGCTGCACGAAAATCCAAAGGTATCACAACCTCTGGAGAGACTAATGTGAAAGGACCCACAAATGGGTACCTAAGAATAAGATAGTATATGTTTCAAATATCCTTAATGGCACCACTGAAACACCAGTCATGGTACCTGGATAGTGGATGCTCATGACACATGACGGGAGAAAGGCATATGTTCCAAGATCTGAAACTTAAGCTTGAAGGTGTCGTCGGTTTCGGAGGAAATCAGAAGGGAAAAATCATTGGCTCCAGAGCTGTTGGAAATGGTAAACTTCCTTCTATAAATAACGTTCTTTTAGTTGAAGGTCTAATACATAATTTATCGTCAATTAGCCAACTTAGTGACAATGGTTATGATGTTATTTTCAATCAAACGCCTTGTAAGGCTGTTAGTCAGAAGGATGGATCTGTTCTATTCAATGGTAAGAGGAAGAACAATACTTACAAAATTAAATTATCAGATTTAAAACATCAAAATGTAAAGTGTCTTCTGTCTGTCAATGAAGAGCAATGGGTCTGGCACAGACGTCTGGGTCATGTTAGCTTGAGAAAAATCTCACAGCTGAACAAGCTTGAACTTGTCAGAGGTTTTCCAAATCTGAAGTACTCTTCAGATACTCTTTTTGAAGCATGTCAGAAAGGCAGGTTTTCAAAAACTTATTTTAAAGCAAAGAATATTGTTTCTACCTCTAGACCATTGGAACTTCTTCACATTGATCTTTTTGGACCAGTGAAAACTGCTTCTATCAATGGTAAGAAATATGGACTAGTCATCATTGACGATTATAGTCGTTGGACATGGGTAAAATTCTTAAGGCACAAGGATGAGTCACATTCTGTGTTTGCTTCCTTCTGCACCCAAGTGCAAAACGAAAAGAATTGCAAAATTGTCAAGGTCAGAAGTGATCTTGGTAGAGAATTTGAAAACAAAGATTTTGAAAAACGTTTTGATTTACATGGGATATCTCATGATTTTTCTTGTCCTAGAACTCCACAACAAAATGGAGTTGTAGAAAGAAAGAATAGAACCTTACAAGAAATGGCTCGCACCATGATCCAAGAAACTGACATGGCTAAGCACTTTTGGGCAGAGGCAGTTAGCACAACGTGTTATATTCAAAATAGAATCTCTATAAGACCTATCTTAAATAAAACTCCCTATGAATTGTGGAAGAATAAAATTCCCAACATTTCTTATTTTCACCCTTTTGGATGTATTTGCTTTATGTTAACACTAAAGAAAATATTGGCAAGTTTGATTCCAAAGCACTAAAGTGTCTGCTGTTAGGATACTCTGAACACTCAAGAGGCTACAGAGTTTATAACACAGAATCACGGTTTATGGAAGAATCAATTCATGTCAGATTCGATGATAAGCTTGACTCTGAAAAGTCAAAGCTAGTTGAAAAGTTTGCAGAATTACAAATCAGATTTTCAGAACCTAAAGAAAAAGTAGAAGAAGTTAAAAGTCTAGAAGTCCCTACTCACAATATCATTGATGTATCATCTAATACTTCACAACAAAAGAAAAGGAGAGTCTCAACTTCACACCCTGAAGAACTAATTATGGGTAGCAAGGACGCTCCGATCAGAACCAGATCAGCTTTCAAACCATCAGAAGAAGCACTTTTAGGATTGGTGCCGTTAATTGAACCAACGACAGTTGATGAAGCTCTTATGGATAAGGATTGGGTTCTGGCAATGGAAGAAGAACTTAATCAATTCTCAAAGAACGATGTATGTAATCTAGTTCCAAAACCTAAAGACGTTCATGTAATTGGAACCAAGTGGGTATTCAGAAACAAGCTAAACGAAAAGGGAGAAGTTGTCAGGAACAAGGCACGACTTGTTGCTCAAGGTTACAGTCAACAAGAAGGGATTGATTACAATGAAACCTTTGCTCTAGTCGCCAGACTTGAAGCAATACGATTACTGATTTCCTTTTCAGTAAACCATAACACCATTTTATATCAGATGGATGTTAAGAGTGCATTCTTAAATGGTTACATATCAAAAGAAGTTTATGTCAAACAACCTCCTGGTTTTGAAAACTCAGAAAAATTAGATTTTGTTTTTAAACTCAAAAAATCTCTCTATGGTCTGAAGCAAGCTCCTAGAGCTTGGTACGATAGACTGAGTAAATTTCTTTTAGACAACAATTTCACCAGTGGAAAGGTTGACACAACTCTTTTCTATAAATCATACAAGAATGATATTCTTATAGTTCAAATTTATGTTGATCATATTATTTTCGGTTCTGCTAATCCCTCTCTATGCAGGGAGTTCTCAAAGCTAATGCAAGCAGAATTTGAAATGAGTCTGATGGGTGAGTTGAAGTTCTTCCTGGGAATTCAAATTGATCAGAAATCAGAAGCTACTTACATTCATCAAAGTAAGTACACCAGAGAACTTCTGAAGAAATTCAACATGATGGATTGTAAAATAGCTAATACTCCAATGCATCCAACATACATAATGGGGAAAGAAGAAGAAAGTGGTAAGGTTTGTCAGAAGATGTATCGTGGTATGATAGGTTCTCTTTTGTATCTAACTGCTTCTAGACATGATATCTTATTTAGCGTACATCTTTGTGCTAGATTCAAATCAGATCCCAGAGAACCTCATTTAACTGCTGTTAAACAAATTCTAAGGTATCTGAAAGGAACAACTAACCTTGGCTTGATGTATGAGAAAACATCAGAGTACACTCTTTCTGGTTACTGCGATGCAGACTATGCTGGAGACAGATTGGAAAGAAAGAGCACATCTGGAAACTATCAGTTCCTAGGGAACAACCTAATCTCATGGTCAAGTAAGAGACAATCAACAATTGCTCTCTCAACAACATAAGCAGAATACATATACGCTTCCTTATGTAGTACGCAGATGCTGTGGATGAAAAATCAGCTAGAAGATTATCAGATACACGAGAGTAACATTCCAATCTTTTGTGATAATACTGCTGCTATTTGTTTAAGTAAAAACCCAATCTTACATTCTAGGGCTAAACACATAGAAATAAAACACCATTTTATCAGAGACTATGTTCAGAAGGGAATTTTATGCTTAAAATTTATTGATACAGACCATCAATGGGCTGATATCTTTACAAAACCCTTGGATGAATATAGATTTCAAATTATTTTAAAGCATCTGAAAATGGACTATTGTTCAGAGTAAGAGTGCGTCAGAATCGAACATGTTTAGTCAGAGAAAGTAACTATTTAAATCATCAGAACTACTTTGGTAAGAAGTGTCTCAGTTCTGATGAATACTTTTGGGTTGTTCAAATTTTAAAGTCATTATAACGTGTCATCTAATTAGAAAATGATTTTTACATTATATCTAAATCATTACATTTATCCAAATCAAATGAACAGTAATTTTCTTGAAATTGACTTAAAACATTATTACATTCATTTATTAATCCCCTGTACGCTGTCTATCCCTTTAGGTTTTCAAAAATATTTTAAATACCCATTCAAAATGTCTTATTCCCACTCTCACTCGAATAGAAACCCTAAAACCCTAAATCATATCTCTCTCTCTCCCTCTCCTTCAAACACTCAATCACCTTCCTCATCCTCTCCGATCTCAATCATCATCATGATGAACACCATTCAACAAGAAACTGTTTGCTTCTCCAAAGAATTTGAAGCGTCGCTGAATCCTTCTCAAGAGTTACCATCTTCATCTGTCGCACCTTCTACAACCTCTGCACCACCGCAACTATTGCTTCGACTTCATCATCTCTTCTGACGATCGATGCAAACCATGTAACACAAAGAAATTCCTCAGTTACTTGTGTTGTGCATGCATATGATCTAATCATTCTAAAAGAACTAGATGTCGATTTCGACAATCTTCGTGACAATGGGTTTAACCTAGTTGATCAACAAAACACTCAAGGATGGAAAAGTTACTTTGATAGACTTAGAGGTCCTACCTATGAAGCTCTAGTAATAGAATTCTGGAGGCAAGCTGAAACAGACGATCTTCATGTTGTCTCTTTTGTTATGGATCAAAAGATTATTATCATTGAGAAGTCAATTTCAGATCTACTAGGAATGAAGTTTTTGGAAGGAAAAAGGGTTTATGGAAATACCAAGAAATCTGACTCTGTCATCAACAAAGCAATCTTCAAAAATTATCTATCTGGGACAACAGAGTATTAAAGCAAGGATTTACGTGATAATCTGAGAATCTGGCATAAGATTATTCTTGGGTGTATCAATCCAAGACCTTCAAAGAGTGCTGCTGACTTCTTCAATGCAAATCAAAAGTACATGCTGTACTATTTGCACAAGAATGAGAAAATGTGTCTACCATCAATTCTGTTCTACTATCTAAGGGATATGGTATGAAAGACAAGAACAACAACCTCGCCAGAAAGAAAGATTGTAAACTACATTCCCTTCGAAAGACTTCTCTCTGATATCTTTGTAGAAAGTGGCTTAGTGGAGTATCTAGTCAAAGAAGCCAAATATACAGAATACCTGACTGCAAGCATAGGAGAGGCTTTCAATGCTGTTAACCTTAAGCATATGAAAATGGTCATGAACGTTGAAGTGAAACCCATGTCTATCTCTCACGACATTGTGATAAAAAACAGACTTCCAGTAACAGACTATCCCATCTATCACAAAGGAGATCATATAAATACAATTGCTGGATTCGTTGCCATAATGAGAGAATAAGGACATGACATGACCAAATTCAGAATTGAAGATGTCGCTCCAAAACCTAAATATATTACCAGGAGCAAGAGGAGACAAACTGAAGAAGATTCTGAGCCTAAGAAAAGGAAGAAGGATAACAAAGCTAAGACCTCCACTCTACAGTCTCTTCTTCTTAGGAATAACAGTAAGTCTGTTATCAATACTTCTGTTTTATTGAATGGCACTAAAACTGCTACTACACCATCATCATCTCAAGCTACCTATATTCCCACCTCAAATTCACAAGTCAGTTTCAAGCCACCATACTTTTCAATTCCACCATCACCAATCTCTATTCCTGTAAATCCACAAATTTCCTTTCCATTAATTAGTACACCTATCCAATCCGAAGCAATTCCTACATACACTGCATCAACAACCACCTCAATCATCCAACCAGCTATATCTGTCTCACCGATGTCCTACGCTTTTCATCAGAAAATCATTGCTGAATCCTCAATCCAACACTCTGATCTTCCATCTCCAAATTCTGAACCTCTCCTGATTTCAGTTACCCCAGAGGTATCTTCTCCTACTGATCAACAAACGACTGAACATGTTCTTACTGAGATTATTTCTCAGCCAGCACCGTCTAAAACCAACTCTGTTGAACCTGACCTTGCTTTAGTCATCTATAATGTACCCCTTCCAACAACCCTTGAAGAATGCATTATTCAATTTCGTAACAAGGCGTTAAAGAAGATTGCAAAGTTAAGAGCAGAAATGAACACAAGTATCAAGCCTCTAGAGCTTGAAAACTCTTGTTAAAACTTCCAGAAATGGTTGAATTCTGAACTTGCAAGAATTGCAAGCTTCTCAGACGCCACTATAGCTGCTGAAGTTCAGCTGGCAAAAGAAAAAGTAGAAGCTGAAGAGCGGATTAGGGAATTCAAGTTTTTGGCCGCAAAACAGAAAGAAGCTGAAGAAAAAGCTGCTGAAGAAGCAAGACTTCTAGAAGAAAAGGCTGCTGAAGAAGCCAGATTGGCCCAACAAGCTGAAGCCACGGAAAAGGCCAAGCAAAATGTTGTAGTTGTTTCCTCATCTGACCCTGCTGTGAAGCGTTATGAGAACGCAATTGAAGAAATCAGAGGAGAACAACAGAAATTCAGAGAAAATTTTGAAGAACAAAAGACTGTCAATGCAAATGTCCAGAGCATGCTTCAGAAGATTTTGGACAAGATGTCCTCTAGAAGCACCTAAGCTCATCCGTGTTTCTTTTGTTTTTAAAGATTCTAGTTCTTTGTTTTACACCCTTGGACAACAATTATTTTTGATCATGACAAAAAGGGGGAGAAGTAATGAATGTGATATTATTTTGATTCTCATAGTCAATCTCTAAAAAACAATGTTGTTTACATGCTAACAACTGTTATTTCTATTAGATTGTTTTTCTTTTCAGGAATTTTGATCTGATTCAAACGTCATGAAGTTAATCAGAACTCTGTTGAAGACTATGATGATTTCAGTATCTGACCTATTAAAATCAGGGGAATTCCATCCACAAGAAATTCACCAAATCTAAGACTCAGGGGGAGTACCTCATACGAAGGATAAGCATTCCTTAAAACCTTTTATTACTCTTGCATTATGTACAAAATTGTGTCATCAAAATACTTAGTTTTGTCATCATTAAAAAGGGGGAGATTGTAAGAACAAGATTTGGTTCTGCAATATGACTTCTAAATTTTGATGATATCAAACGAGTATGTTTGTATGAACAATTTTGTAAGACTAATGTTTGTTACTTTTGAGAATCTAACAAACAGGTTATGCTTCTGTTAATTGGTGTGAACATAATGTTGAAAGAATACTTTGCCTACGCGTTTCACTTGATAAAGAAAACAAGTTCTGAAAATATGAAGACTGAGGTTCTGATGAACGAAGTCCTAATGCTGAAGATTTTCACTCTCTGATAAAGGTTCTGAAGACCCAACCCATAGTCTCTACTTATGCTTCAACTAAATACTATCTGAAGCCTATGAAGATATGAAGACAATTTTCTAAGTGAACAAAGTTCTGAAGACTAAGTGCTGAAGACTCCGAAGACGCTGCTCTGAGGAATCCAAGACTTGAAGATCTTAAGAATCAAGCTACGTTTTCCCTTCGTACTCATGCTCGTAGTAGCCTCTAAAGTTAATAAGATTAGAAGACTAAGCAACAAATTTCAAACGAAGATATCTTGGTAACTATGCAAAAGTTCAAATGAAGATTTCTTCGTAACAGCGCCAATGAAGATATACTGACAAGACAAGACACAAAAGGTTTTATCTATCCTCACGTTTCTACCAAACTACCGTCAATAGTCATGATTACCTTGCAACGACTACTTTTACTCAGCTATAAAAGGACTTAAAGACTCAAAGAATGATAACAACTGCTCCGCTTAACAACACGCTCTATATTGCTATTATCATTCAAAAAGGGTAATTTTCTGTGCTCTAAAATAGTTTACATATTTAGCTTGTGCTAGAAGCAATACCTTGTAAATAAACCTTTTTCAAACTGTTGTTTGAAGATCCTTGAGAAAAACCTGGTGAGGTTAAATTTCTTGAGAAGTCTAGGACTAGTGAGAGTCTTAGAGGTTGTTCCTTAAGAGAGACCAATGTGGTTTGATCTCTTGAGAAGTCTAGAACTTGAGAGTTTTAGAGGTGGTTGTTACTCACCAGCATTTTGGCTAGTGCATTGTATTAATTTATTGATTAGTGGATTAAGACCTCGATTGAGAGAGGCGAAATCACCTTGGCGGGTGGACTAAATTAACTTGAGGAATTCTCAAGTGAACTAGTATAAACATACCGTGTTATCTCTTTCAAGTTTCATTAAGATTATCATCCATAAGTTAAAGAGTTATTAAAAGGGAGTTAGAATCAAAGAAAAATTTTATTTTGAAAAACCAATTCAAACCCCCCCCCCCTTTCTTGTGTTTTTCACACCTTTAGTTTTCCCCTAGTAGAGTCAACAAATGGCATCTCCAACAGCGAAGTTTGCACACCTCTACAACTCAGACAAATGGGTGTCCCCAACAAGTCTGACCATAAATTTTTTCCATCAAATGGTGTCTCGCTAGTAAAACTCGGCGAGAAGTTTGATGAAGACCACTACACATAGCATTCCTTGTCAGGAAAGAAACCCGACAATAAGAAACGGAGACCAGTTCCTTTGCTGAAGAGCATGATCGAGGGGAAGTTTATTTCAAAAGAAAACTAAGACCAGTTCCATGGCTGAAGACCAGGATCAAGGGGAAGTTTATTTCAGAAACTGAGACCAGTTTCGTGGCTGAAGACCATGATTGAGGGGAAGTTTATTTCAGAAACTGAGACCAGTTCTGTGGCTGAAGACCAGGATCGAGGGGAAGTTTATTTCAGAAACTAAGACCAGTTCCTTGGCTGAAGACCAGGAACGAGGGAAAGTTTTATTTTTTTTAAGCATCATTGCTTAGCAAAAGAAGATGGATGAGCAAACCCCTGCTATTCATAACCGCAGTCAAAATTTCGGGTATTCTGATATTTAATCCTCTTGCACCCTGAATGTCCGAATATCTTCGCCATTCACACCTTCGGGTCCAAGAAGATTAAATAGGGGCATCTGTCATACCCCAAATTTTGACCACCAGGATTTCCCATCATTGTGCAAATCATCACCACAATATGGATGTACTTCCATGCCTCATCAATTTCCTCAAGGATTGTTGAGCTTTCACTACTACCAAGAATTAGGGTTTTGAGCCCTCCCAGAGCACTTAGACAAAGGATCAATCAAGAAATGACATGATCTTCAACTTTTATAACCTCTCAAACACCTATAAAGGATCAAGAGAATTCTCACATCAAGAATCAAGCACAAGGTTGCAACATTCCAAGTGGATCAAGCCTCAAGATCGCCAGTGTCACCAAATTAGGGTTTTGGTCGACCAAGGCCTCCAAATGAATTTTTCTTCTAGGAATGAGCCAATACTTCAAAACATTATCCAAAATGCTCCAAGGGACCTCATGGATCCAATCATTAAGTCAATTTGGCCTTATGGGATGCATTCATAAAAAATTAGGAATTAGGGTTTCTTGACCTAATTCACCCCTAAGTTGACTTTTGGAGCAAAGCATGAGCCAAGACCTCAAGACATGATTTGAGGGCCTCAAATACACTACATTGATCCATTTACAATAATGGATTGATCCAAGAAGCATGATTCACAAGTTTCAATTTCATCTGGACCACAATTAGGGTTTTGAAGAAAAAGTCAACTGTACCTTTGACTTTTGACCAAGACATGCTCCCAAACCTTGGGACATGATTCAAGACACCCTACAACACCTATGGAATCCATCCATTATGTTTGAATTGGTTCAAGAACTTGATTGTACAAAGAATCACACAGTTTGGATTTCATCTGACAAAAAGTCAACTGTGCACAAAATCAAGTTTGACTTTTTGGAATTTTTCACAAATATGGTTCCCCTAAGTCAAAAACAATGTCAATGTATGATTTTGATCATCATCCATCAAGAAAAATAAAGAAAAGTGAGGTTTCTTGCAAAAGGGGCAACTTTGAGAAACCAAATTTTTTCTAAGTTATGGAACAAAAGTGGTTTTTACCCAACTTTGCAAGGTCATAACTCCTAAACCACAAGACCTTTTTCTCCCATTCAAAGCTCAAATGAAAGTCCATCTGATATACTTCAAATATGTCAACTACAAGAGATTCCAAATCCTCATGGATTTTGAGTTATGGATTGATCAAAATCACTAAAACATGAAAATTCCACTTTTTCCAATACTTAGTGAAATTTTCAGTAAGTCAGAATCTGTCTTACTTTTTCCAAAATGTAGAGGCATTTTTCACTTTGATCCAAGTTGAACCAAGACCAACTTTGAACATCAAAGTTGAAGTATGCCATGAGGGCTTTCCAACAAGTATCGGATCATCTCCAAATTCAATTTGAGTAGGGAGTTCTAACCCTTGGAACATGGCATCAAGGACTGATTTTGTTCAAGGCAGATTATAGGCCATTTGCTCAATTTGGCCAAATCAGATAATTACAAGCCTTTTCATCCATTTGGACACCTCAAGGGATAACATCAAAAGAAAAGTATCTGATCCACAAACCTCTCAAGTCCAAGGATATACATGTAGCCATAAATGCCCTAAAAAGGCTAAAAAGCTCAAAGACTTCAATTTTGTTTCAAAGAATTCAATGGATACATCAATGTGGCATGTACTAAAGTAAACCTAACTGAATGAGTCAAGATTCAGCATTGAATCAAAGGACCATAGGTCTGTGCCCTAACCTCAAGTCAATGGCTAGAGGAGACTAAAGATGCCTTTTGATCCATATTGTCCAAAGGACTGTCCAAACTACCATTCACTATTCCTTGCAAAACAAACTTGCTCTACTATAAATAGAGCTCATTTGTGATCAGTTTGAGTACACCAAAGCACTACAACACTTGTTTTCCTCAAAATCTCTCTCATTAGGCCAAAATGCCTTCTTTTGCAAGTCACCATTGAGTTTTTGAGTTAGAGAGCAATTCCACCACAAATCATGATCCAAACACATCCAATGTATCATATATAAGCTGTTCAAACACTCACCCTTGATTTGAAACACCAAAATCAGAAAGTCAACCTCCAAAACCTTAAATTTTGACTTTTCTGCATTTTTCAAGCCATGCCTTGATTCACTCACTTCCAAAACCAAACAAAGCCTCAAACACACTCCAAATATCATCCTCAAACTGTTCCAATTGGTTTCCCTCATCTGGAATACTATTTGAGAAAGTTACCATCTTGGTCACTTTTGCCACTTTTGCAAGAAATAGCCAATACTTGTTCCTGAGGATTCCAGCTGGTTTTGATCATCCTAAAAGCTTCTAAGGGATCAATCAAGAGTGTCTAAAGCATTGGATTACTTCTGGCACAAGGATCTTGATAGATAACATAAGGAGCTTCAAGAGGTAAGTGCATCACAACTTGAACTCTCTAAATCATGTATTGCTTTGATGTCCATTGATTATGGGCATCTCATACATGTCATATATGTTGTGTTTGAACCAATTTTCCATGCTATTGGTGCCTGTATAATGAGATAGCATAGAACATGCAAATCTAGGCCTATTTTGAAATCACTATCGGATTTTAAAATAGGGACATCTTTAGAAAAATCTAGAAGCACCATTGGATTCCTCGTGAAATTCTAGGGAGGATGCACCTAAATTTTGTTCAAATCCATGGAGAATTGAGGAAGTTAGAGCCTTCATGCAAATCCATAAAAACTTGGTTTTTTGCCTTGGCCAGGCCTAAAAACCAAGTCACCCTTATGTATTAATGGGGTGGTTTTGATACACGAATGTATCACCACCCCAGTGGTAGCGCGCATGTGTGTTTGGTTGGGAGGTCGTGGGTTCAAGACCCACCCAGATCATTTTACCATTTTGCCATATTTTGCTATTTTTCACATTTTTATGGTTTTTATTAATTAATTCCAAAATTAATTTCTCTCTTAATTTTAATTATTTTTTATTGGTTCTTTTTCTGAAAAATCACAAAAAAATATTAAAATATTTTATTATACAAAAATTTCACAAAAATATTATTTATTTCATATATTTGGTATTTTTGTAAAGAATTATATTTTTATTTGTTTTAAGGCATTTAAAAATATTTCTTTCTCTTGATTTTGCAAATTCAAAGGATTTTCAAATTATTCTATGAATGAAACTTGATTTTTCAAACATTAATCCAAGATCACAACTTGTTTTTTCACACATGTTTGATAAGTCACCCTTTCAAACAAAATCATCTGGGCCTACCCTTGTGTTGTAAGTCCCATTTCTTTTCTTTTCAAACATTCTTTGGGCCTTTAATAGAGTGTAAGACCCATCTCTTTGTACATAAAATCTTTTTAGGCCTCAGTCACTGTATAAGTCTCGATACAGTTTTCAGAACAACGGTGCGATCACTGTTATATCTGGGCCTCTCCTTGAGTATAAGCCCAAATCTTCTTTTCAAAACAACTTTCCCCTTTGATTTAGATTCAAATTCATAGTTGTTATAAAAACTTTCTTTAATTTCTTGAACAACTAACCATACAGCAGTTATAATGGAAGCTTGCTCACCTGTAAGTTTTATCAGCTTTCTTTTACATACTTGTATATATATATATTTGTTTGTAATGCTGGAAGCTTGCTCACCTGTAAGTCCTCCTACTCTCTTTTACATACAATATATATTTCATCTGTATATATATGCTTGTATATCTTGCTTAGAGTTCTCCCCGGCAATTAGGTCTAGGATTAGATAAAGCAAGTGATCACTCTTTCAACACAGTCAAAACTAGTTTCCCATAGGAATTTTTGGATACATTCTTGCCTCCTCTTGGGCATACAATATGGAACAAAGAAAGGCATTATTCTCGGTGAAACTTTTCTCAAGACTGTCACTATTAGAAAATTGTCAAAGAAATTCATTTTCCCCGGAGAGGATTAATTCCTGGTGAAACCTCTCTTTAATTTCTTCAAACCCTAGAACTGTTCACTAAAGAAAGGATTATTCCCGATGAAACTTTTCTTGAACTTTTCTTAAGTTTGGACCCACAGGCTTCCTAAAAGTATCCCCAGCCTCCTCTTGGGCTTTGTACAAGTACCCTTAGGCTTCTTAGAAGTTCTCATGCTTTCTCTTAGGCTTAGTACAAGGACGCAAACAGAACTTAGTCATCCTTTGTTAGAGCAGTCTTTCCAAAGAGTCAAAACATCAAATCAGTGTAGGGTTGGTTCTCATCCCTTAAAAACACCAGCCTCCTCTTGGATATCATACAAAGATAAACCTGTTCATATCAGTAGACTTGGACTGTCTCATCTCCTCTTGGATTTCAAAGAAACCCTCAAGTTTCCCAAAAGTACAGGATAAACCCTGATCATCTCATCAATCACCAGCAAAGTTAAAATCTCATAGGTTTTAAAACTCAATCTTTAAGCTCTCACTTAGAATTTCCCCAGCTAGGGCCAAATCATTATCAATAAACCTTTATTAGAACCTCAAGGCATCTGATATCTCAACTCTTCTGTAATCCTCAGTAAGAGTTGATTCCCCATTTTGGACCTGTCTCGGGATCTCAATAATCCTTAGCAGAAGTTAGCCTCCTCTTAGGCTTTGTATAATGATCTTTCCTCACTCTCTTGTTGAGTCAATCATTTCTAGCCTCCTCTTAGGCTTTGTATAATGATCTTTCCTCACTCTCTTGTTGAGTCAGTTTCTTTTTAGCCTCAATCTTGGGCTTTGTACAAGACAGATAAAAACACTCTCTTGTTGAGTCAGTTTCTTTTCAGCCTCAATCTTGGGCTTTGTACAAGACACCCACATAAACACTCTCTAGCTGAGTCAGTCAAATATCTTTCAGCCTCAATCTTGGGCTTTATACAAGACACATATAAAACTCCCTAAGCAGAGTCAATCCTCTTTTCAGCCTCAATATTGGGCTTTGTACAAGACAAATCATACTCTCCAGTATAGTCAATCTTCTTCTAGCCTCAATCTTGGGATTTGTACAAGGCACATACAAATATTCCCAGTGGAGTCAAAAAACCCGTTTTTAGCCTCAATCTTGGGCTTTGTACAAGACAGACAAAATATTTCCCCAGAAAAATCAACTTTTAGCCTCCTCTTAGGCTTTGTATAATGATATCCCCTAAAGAGTCAGTCTCTCTTTCAGCCTCAATCTTGGGCTTTATACAAGACAGATAATATACTCCCCAGTGGAGTCAATCAACCTTTTAGTTTCAACCTTGGGCTTTGATCAAGGCACACATAAAACTAAAATCCCCTCAGAGGAAATAAAAAACCTCTCTATAGGAAGACATTTCTCTGTACATCACACATCAAAACAGAAAATCAAAACAAACCTTAATCCCAAATAACTGCTGTAAGTGGCACACTTGTTGATTCAAATATCCAAGTCGTAGTCCATCTCTTATCCTGGTTAACCCCTTTATTTCATCTAATTGTTGTAAGTGGCAAGCCTCTGGGTTATTTATATCTAAGTCAATGTCCCTCTCTTAGCATGAAAAATTCCTAAGGAAAAATGGCATCACTCAACACTGAGTTAAAGTTTTCTCCTTCAGGACAAATCCCCTATAAAAGAAATTATGGCATTGCTGGATTCTCATATCCCAGTTAAAGTAATTTTCCTTTATAATCAGTCACCCAACAGTTGTGATAAACATATGAGATATCTCCTTTAGAGATGACAAATTCTCTCTCAGTCAAACCTTTTAGATTCAATCTTGGGCTTTGAACAAGACACAAATCACTTTAGCTTCAATCTCGGGCTTTGAACAAGACACCAAAACATTGTTTTCCTCCCATAGAATAGGAGGAACTATGATTGCTCTGATTTCTCTGTTTATCTTTAACGGGAATACGTAGGAATAAGATTGCGAAATCTTAGCGAGCACAGCAATCAAAAACCTTAGGTCCAGTACCTTCACACACATAACAAAAACTTTAGGTCCAGTACCTTACCAAAAACATCGGAAAAACCCGACACCAACAAAAACTCTCTCTCAAACACTCCCAAAGGAGAAACTTTCCCAACCCACGACAGACAAACACCAGTAAGTAGAAAGCAATATAGAAATTGCTAATAACCTGTGGATAACCACATATAGGATGGGTAATTGACAACTCCCCATTGTATAACCTGACCCCGAACTCCCTAATCTCTTAGCATTTGTTCAGTAAAACATTTGTGTGCAAGGTTTGTTTTAGATAGCTTCCCTTTCCTTTCCAGCTTCATAGGATAAATAAGAAATCAGAAAGTAGCACCCAACTCCTACCATTGCGGTGAGGAAAAACCAAATAGGATTAAGGTGGTCGCGTCACCGAAAAAAATTTCATGCTACACAACCACATCTCATTCCTAATCCTCATGGATTTTGAGTTATGGATTGATCAAAATCACAAAAAGTGAAAAGGGCCACTTTTTCCAACACTTAGTGAAACTTTCAAGAAGTCAGAATCTATTACTTTTTCCAAACTTTGAGGCCATTTTTCACCTTGATCCATGCTGAACCAAGACCAATCTTGAACATCAAAGTTAAAATATGTCATGAGAGCTTTCCAAAATATGCAAGAACTCATCCTAATTCAACTTGAGCTAAGAGTTACATCCATTGAAAGTTGGTCATCCAAAACTGATTCTTACAAGACAGATATGTGCATTTTGCTCGAGTTAGTTAAATTGGACAATTGCAAGCCTTGTCATCCATTTAGACACCTCAGGGGATAACATCAAAGGGAAAAGATCTGATCCATAAGCCTCCCAAGTCCAAGGATCTACATGTAGCTATGTGTCAGCTAAAAAGGGTAGAAATCTCAAAGACTCCAATTTTGTTTCAATGCATTCAATGGATTCCCAAGGTGGCAAGCATCAAGACATTGCTAACTGAATTGAGTCAAGCCTTATCTCTGAACCAAAGCTACAATAACCTGCTGCACTAAGCCAAGTCAATGGCTATAGAAGACTTGGATTCCTTTATGTAATAATGCAACCATTGGCCACATACCTGTACCAGTTGCCATTCACTATTGCTTGGAAAACAAACTTGCTCTACTATAAATAAAGCTCATTTGTGATCAGTTTGAGTACACCAAAGCACCTAAACTGATGTTTTCCTCAAAATCTCTCTTTCACTCCAAAAATGCCTTCATTTGCAAGTCACTATCGAATTTTTCATTAGAGAGCCATTCCCTCACCACCAATTGTTCTAGCAAATTCCATGTATCATATATAAGTTGTTCAAACAGTCATCCTTGATCTGAAACACTAAAATCAGAAAGTCAACCTCCAAAACCTCAAATTTTGACTTTTCTGAATTTTACAAGCCATGTCTTGATTCAGTCACTTTCAAAACCAAACAAAGCTACAAACACACTCCAATAATCATCCTCAAACTGTCCCAACAGGTTTCCCTCAACTGTAACATCATTTGAGTGAGATACCATTTTGGTCACTTTTGCCACTTTTGCAAGAAGAAGCCAATTCTTATTCCTGAGGATTCCAGCTGGTTTTGATCATTCTAAAAGCTTCTAAGGGATTAATCAAAGGTGTCTAAAGCATTGGATCACTTCTCGCACAAGCATCATGAAAGATATCACAAGGAGCTTCAAGAGGTAAGTACATGACAACTTGAACTCTTTAAAATATGCATTGCTTTGATGTCTATTGATCATAGACATCTCATACATATCATATTTGTTGTGTTTGAACCAATTCACCATGCTATTATTGCTTGTATGATGTGATAGCATAGAACATGCAAATATTGGCCTCTTTTTGAAACCACTATCGGGTTTTAAAATGTGGGAATCTTTTGAAAATTCTAAAAGCACCATTGGATTCCTCATGAAATTCTAGGCATGATCCATCTAAATTTTGTCCAATTCCATGGAGAATTGAGGAAGTTATGGCCTTCATGCAAATTCACCAAAACTTGGTTTTTGCCTTGGCCAGGTCTAGAATTTAGGCCACCCTTATATGCACATGGGGTGGTTTTGATACACAGATGTATCACCACCCCAGTGGTAGCGCGCATGTGTGTTTGGATGAGAGGTCGTGGGTTCAAGACCCACCCAGACCATTTTGCCATTTCTCTCATATTTTGCTATTTTTCATATTTTTTATGGTTTTTATTAATTAATTCCAAAATTAATTTCTCTCTCAATTTTAATTATTTTTTATTGGTTCTTTTTTTGAAAAATCACAAAAATGTTGAAATATTTTATTCCGCAAAAAAAATTGAATTTATATTATTAATTTAATATAGTTATAATTTTTGTAATTAATTTCATTTTATTTGTTTTCAAACATTTTAAAATGAAATTCTCACCTTGATTTTTCAACTTCAAATGAATTTCAAGCTTTCATGTGATTAAACATGATTTTTCAAAACATTTTTCAAAGTTTACAACTTGTTTTTAAATATATTTGATATTTGATATTTAATTTCCTTTGAAAATTATATCTTTTAAATTCAAAATTAGGGTTTCCTCTAAATTTTGATTTTTCAAACTTCACATAAACACTTTTGGGCCTCTAATAGAGTGTAAGACCCATCCCTTGTTGTACAAACCTTTGTTGGGCCTCACTCATTGTATAAGTCCCGACGTGATTTTCAAAACGACGGTGCGATCACTGTCTTTCACTGGGCCTCTCCCTGAGTTATAAGTCCCATTCTCTCTTCTTTTTAATAAATTTGGGCCTCTAATAGAGCGTAAGACCCAAAACCTTTGTAATTAAACCTTTGTTGGGCCTCAGTCATTGTATAAGTCCCAGTACAGTTTTCAAAATAACGGTGTGATCGTTGTTTTTCATCTGGGCCTCTCCTTGAGTTGTAAGCCCCGTCTCTTGCATAAAAATAAACTCTTGGGCCTCTAATATAGTGTAAAACCCACCTCTTTTGTAAATACAATAAATTCGGGCCTCAGTCATTGTATAAGTCCCTTTGTGCTTTTCAAAACTACGACGCGATCGTCGCCCTTTTTAAAAAATAATTCATTCGGGCCTCTCCTTAAGTATAAGCCCCAAACTTCCTTTCAAAACAACTTCCTTTTTTATTTAGTTTCAAATTCATAGTTGTTATCAAAACTTTCTTTAATTTCTTGAATAACTAACCATACAGTTGTTACACTGGAAGCTTGCTCACCTGTAAGTTCTACCAACTTTCTTTTACATACTTGTTTATATATTTCATCTGTATATATATACCTGTATATCTGCTTAGAGTTTTCCCCGACAATTAGGTCTAGGATTAGATCAAACCAGTGGTCACTCTTTCAACACAATCAAAACTAGTTCCCCATAGGAAGTTCCAGATACAGTCTTTCCTCCTCTTGGGCTTATACAATATGGAACAGAGAAAGGCATTATTCCTGGTGAAACTTTTCTCAAGACTATCACTATTAAAAAAATTGTCAAGAAGTTCATTTCCCCAGAGAGGATTAATTCCCAGTGAAACCACTTTTGAATTTCTTCAAACCCTAGAACTGTTCACTAAAGAAAGGATTATTCCCGGTGAAACCTTTCTTGAACTTTTCTTAGGTTTGGACCCACAGGCTTCCTAAAAGCATCCCCAGGCTCCTCTTGGGCTTTGTACAAGGACCCTCAGGCTTCTTAGAATTTCTCATGCCTCCTCTTGGGCTTAGTACAAGGACCCAACATACCTTCTACAGGTATACGACAAAACTTAGTCATCCTTTGATAGTTAAATCCTCCCGAGAGTCAGAATCTCAAAACATCATATTAGTTTAGGGTTAATTCTCATCCCTTAAAACATCAGCTTCCTCTTGGGCATCATACAAAGATAAACCTTTTCATACCAGCAGACTTGGACAGTCTCACCTCCTTTTGGATCTCAAGAAACCCTCAAGTTTCCTAAAAACATAGGGAAAACCCTGATCATTTTATCAATATCCAACAGAATTAAAACCTCTCTAGGTTTCAAAAATCAATCTTTAAACCCTCATTTTCTAAATCCCCAGCTAGGGTCAAATTACTATCAATAAACCCTTAGTCAGAACCTCAAGGCATCTGATATTCTAACTCTTCTCCATTCCTCAGCAAGAGTTGATTCCCCAATTTGAACCTACCTCTGGATCTCAATAATCCTCAGCAGAAGTTAGCCTCCTCTTAAGCTTAATATAAGAAATTCCCCAACCAGCCTCCTCTTAGTCTTTATATAATGATCATCCCTCAGCACCGTTTAGCCTCAATCTTGGGCTTTGTACAAGACACCTATAAATATTCTCCAGTTGAGTCAATCAACTCTTTTAGCCTCAATCTTGGGCTTTGTACAAGAAAGATAAGACCTCTCCCCAGTGGAGTCAATTCTTTTAGCTTCAATCTCGGGCTTTGTACAAGACAGATAAAAACCTTTCACCAGTAGAGTCAATCCCTTTTAGCCTCAATCTTGGGCTTTGTACAAGACAGACAAAATATTCCCCGGAAGAATCAATTCCTTCCAGCCTCCTCTTAGGCTTTGTATAATGATCTCCCCAAAAGAGTCAGTCTCTTTCCAGCCTCAATCTTGGGCTTTGTACAAGACATATATAAAACTCCCTAAACAGAGCCAACCTTTTAGCTTAAACCTTGGGCTTTGATCAACGCACACATAAAATCAACATCCCCTCAAAGGAAATCAAAAATCTCTCGGTAGGAAGACTTTTCTCTGTACATCACACATCAAAACAGACAATCAAACAGACCTTAATCCCAGATAACTACTGTAAGTGGTACATTTGTTGATTCAAAAATCCAAGTTGTAGTCCATCTCTTATCCTGGTAAATCCCCTCTTTCATCTAACAACTGTAAGTGGCAAGCCTCTGGATTATTTGCATCCAAGCCCATGTCCATCTCTTAGCATGAAAGATTCCTAAGGAAAAATGGCATTGCTCTACAATGAGTTAAAGTTTTCTCCTTCAGGACAAATCCCTTATAAAGGAAATTATGGCATTGCTGGATTCCATACATTCCAGTTAAAGTAATTCTTCATTATAATCAGTTACCCAACAACTGTGATAAACATATAAGTTATCTCCCTTTAGAGATGACAAATTCTCTCTCATTCAAACCTTTTAGCTTCAATCTTGGGCTTTGAACAAGACACAAAAAACCTTTAGCTTCAACCTTGGGATTTGAACAAGACACCAAACATTTTTTCCTCCCATAGAATAGGAGGAACTATGATTGCTCTGATTTCCCTGTTTTCTTTAACGGGAATACGTAGGCATAAGATTGTGAAATCTTAGTGAGCACACAAATCAAAAACCTTAGGTCCAATACCTTACCAAAAACATCGAAAAAACACGAAAACAACAAAAATACTCTCTCAACAATTCCCAAAGGAGAAACTTTCCCAAACCCATGACAGATAAACACTGATAAGTAGATAACAGAAGCAAATGCTAAACGATCTATGGATAACCATATATAGGATGGGTAATTGACAACTCCCCATTGTATAACCTGACCCCGGACCCCCTAATCTCTTAGTATTTGTTAAAGAAGACATTTGCGTGCAAGGTTAGTTTTAGATAGCTTCCCTTTCCTTTCCAGCTTCATAGGATAAATAAGAAATCAGAAAGTAGCACCCAATTCCAACCAATGCGGTAAGGTGGTCACGTCACCGACAAAAATCACACGCTACAGAGTGCTTTGGGTATTTCCAACCGATCTGAGTGATTTTATGTTATTTAGATAAGTTTTGGCAAGAAAGAAAGGGACTTTTGGATAGGAGAAGAATTTCAGAATCAAGATTGGAGAGATCAAGGTTTTCGGAAGGCGAAAGGTTTTCATGAGCGGAAGAAATTGAAGATCAAAAGTCATCCAAATTCTTGTAATGTTTAATCTGTATTTTGTAATTTTTTATATGAATACTATGAGTAGTTAAACCCCCCAATGCTAGGGGGTGTCCCTGAATTGCGATGTAATAACTTTTATGTTCCTTTTTTTATGATACGAGTGTTTTTTATCTTAATCTCTTTTATCTTGCAAAATGGTTACTGCTTTTTACATCGGACAAATGTAATCTGATTTAGAGTTAAGGTTTAGGTCGGACAAACCAACTTAACGTTGTTTGCATGATAATAATAGCGTAGATATTGCCTAGGAATGGGGATACCCGGTAGTAACCGTAACATTCTTGAGAAAATATAATATTTGTGATTCTTTTTAGACTGCTAAGGAATTAGGGTAGAGACTGAATCTCAAAGGTTTTTCTGCTAAGGAATTAGGGAAAAATAATCTTAAGAATAGGTAAGAGTTGGTTGAAAGCAAAATATTTTAGAATAAGGATTGAGGTTATCACAGAGTAATTCACACACCTTGCCCTAGCATGTTTCATAATATTGTTTAAAAGTCAAATTTTATTCTTCTGCTCTATTTTCTCATTACCGTTATTATTTTCTAAACAAACCCAACCCCTGAAGTAATTTTTGTTTAATTGAATCACTATCAAACTTATATTTCCTACGTAGTCCTCGAGAACGATTTTGGGAATAATACCCCCTTTTATTACTACATCGGTAAAAATAGTACACTTGCTATTTTTACGATCACAATGCAAAGCAAAAGAGAATCTAAGGTTTGGGGTTGGTTATACCTAGGGAAGGTGCTAGCATCCTAAGTATCCGTAGTACTCTACATGAACCTCTTGTTTTATTTGTGTTATTTGTTATTTTGTCTGCTAAAGGGTGAAAAGGTAAAGGGAGACCTAAGGTATTATTTCTAAATATGCTCGCCAAGACATCGCATCTCGTGCCTACGTATCCTGACGGGAATGGAATCAGAGCATTCGTAGTTCCCCTCAATAAGGGTAAACAAGGTAAAGAGAAAAGGTTGCTCGCCAAGGATTGACCTTGTGCCTACGTATTCTCAAAAGGAACTTTGAGAAATCAGAGCATCCGTAGTTCGGACGACTACGGGTTGCCAGGTTCTAAGAACCAAGAACAACAAAGACATGTAAAGAATAAACGAGCGACATGCACAATGACAATAAGTCAACATACAATCCCTTCCCTTGGATTAGGTCAACAAGGAATAGAAAGTAGCAGAAACATGGAAAAACATCATGTAATCAACAAGCAAGAATATAGAGACACAATACATGGAAAAACATCATGCATGGTCAGACAGACAAAATAGCACAGAATACGTATGGAAAAACATCATGCTAATCAACAGCAAGTAAAATCAATAACAGACACGGCAAAGCATCGTATAAAGCAACAAACAATCACGACAAAACATCGTGGTAAAATAACAGACATTCGCGGCAAAGCATCGCGAAATAAAACACAGAGAATACACAACAAAGCATCGGGAAACAAATTGAAAGTACGCGAAAAAGCATCGCATAGTAAATAAGCAGAGATACAGACAAGTCATGACAATCGAATCGGGTGACAAGAAATTATTAATTAATTTAAATATAAATACTTAATAAGATTAATTAATAATTTAATTAATCCAATTACATAAATATATTTAAAACAATTAATAATTACCACACTAATATTTTTTTACATTTTTATTTAACAAATAAATAATAAAAAAATCTTTTTGTTTGTTTTTTCTTTTAAAATGTTATACAGACTAAATAAAGGATTAATAAAACATATGATATTATTTGGATAAAAAGAAAACCAAAATATAATAGACTTATTAAACCAAAAATAGCTACATATATATAATATACAAAAGCAATAAAAAGCAAATTAACGTAAACAAAACAAAATTCTCTAACAGGTATATTAGGAAAACTATAATATAATAATAGAGAAAAAAATAGTTAATACAAGCAAAAAAGAAACTTACTAATCAACATAACCTATGACCCTCATGCATGAACATGTTTAACAGTACCCACCAATATAACATTATTCATGCGATACAACAATAGTCCAATCGCAGCATTCAAAACAAAGTACACATTCACAAAAAAATGAATAGAAACATAAACAAATAAAAAGTGAAATCGAATAAAGACATAAGCAAGAACTGAGTTGACTTTTACGCCATTGCCTCTTGCCTTGCTTGTTTCTTGTGTCCTCTTGTGATCTTCCAAACTACAACTCGAACTTTCTTCTCCTTTCCTGAATACGCAAATCCTTCCTCTCGGTTTCGCGTCTCGTCTCGGACTTTTGCGGATCACGTTCTCTTTCTTTGACTCGCGACGCATCCTCCTTCTTCCTTTCCACGGTGACGGCTGCACGGTGTAGTTGTGATGGTTGATGAATGTTATGGTGGATTTTGAAAGGATAGAGGATTTTATGGTGTTGTTGGTTGTAGCTTGTTAATGAAAATAGAGAGTTGTGAGAGTAATTGTTTATGAGGGTGGGTTAGTGTTGTAATATGGAAGGAGGGAGTATGAGATTGGTGAGGAAATAATTCTCTTCTTATAGCCATTTGCAAAATCAAACTTTTGGTTTTGAATTGATGTGTAATGAATTTTCCTCAATCATGTTTGTATGTTTTTGGAAAGAAATCACAATCCTTGTCTTCTTGTTTCAATGACAATATGAAAGCTTGATGAGGAGTTTCCAATTCCATTTGATTATGTCTGAGACATGTTTGGATTACTTTCCTCTTTAATTTCAACATGTTTGATTTGATGATGATGCTTTTCGTTTTTACTCCGACATGTTTAATTGTGTTTTGGGAAATATTGATGGTTATTATTTAAAAATACTAATTAATTAAAATAAACTTAAATTAAAATATCTAATTAAATATAAATAAATTAAATAATTATTTAACTAAAAAATAAAAATAAAATGATTAAAAAAATGACTAAAAAGTCGGCAAAAAAATGCTCGAAAAATAAATTAATGCACCAAAATAATCAACGCAAAATAAACGACTCGGAAAAATACAGCATTTTGTTAGATTTTGAAATAAATTTTACCCGCTAAAAAGGCTTAAACTGATCAAAAAACGTCTGAAAGGTGGTCGAAAAATTTAAATGAGCACGCCAGGTTAAACTACGCGAAACATAGATTAATATCACTGACGTTTGCAGGCTCGACTCCCAAAATTTTCGTCCACTGATTTTTCGCATATTGACTTTTAATTTGACCGATTCGGATGTAACTCTAACAAGTTTATTCCAGGTGATAAATTGGGTATTATGCATGATAAAATGCGTGATATGCTATGGAGACGATGCGAAACGAAAAACAGAATCTTATGGTAAAAAATTAGGGTATGCCACCTTGGAATCTGATCCTATAGTGCGGGGATTCTCTAGGGTTATGTGACCCCTTACTTGCATTTGTTTTCCTAACAAACCTACAAAAGGCTATTGGAATATCTTAATGCTGCAAGGATGGAGCTGGAGTTTCTGGAAGGTCATATAACGAACTTGCTATTTGTTAGGAGTGAAATACGGAGAAATGTTGGATGCACTTGCAGTTGAAATCTCTCATGGTCATTAGAATAATAATCCTCATGTGTTGAGAATATTCTCTAAGGAGTGGGCTCCCTACCTGGTGGTCAGTCAAGGTCGATGGGTTCGGCTCAAAACAGTTACCTATAAGCCCTTGCCGATATGCATGAAGGCAGGGGCTTGATGCTTCAGTTTTTAGATCCGACCACTCCTTGGTCCCCTTCGGACAGACGAAGAGGAATTTCTTTAGTTTCTTAGGGAATCATGCATTTAATGTACCATACTTCAAATGTCGTTTCGAAGGTATCATCATTACAACTCTTGAGGAATAGAAATACTTGAGTGTTGTGTACAATTGATTAGATGTGTTTAATGAGATCCCTTTGCATGTTAGAATATAGTTTTCTTTCAAAGGGTTAATGCCATTTTCTGAAGCCTAGCAGTTATCTTCTCCTTTAGCATCTCATTTTCTTGAAATCGTAAAATTAGTCTAACATGGGCAAGAAATCACAGAAAGTATTCATAATTTACTGAAGGATGCGCTTGTAGTTGAATTCTTACGTGATAATTAGGATGATAATCCTTATATGGTGAGAATATTCTGCAAGGAGTGAGCCCCCTTCTTGGTGGTCGGTCGGGATTGACACAAACACACACACACACACACACACACACACACACACACACACACATATATATATATATATATAGTTATGAGTACCACGTTGAACAATATACGGCTTGAACATGCCTTTATATTTGGGGTTGAGTTAGGCCTAACTATTCGAACTGCAGTAAAGCGGAAAGAAGCAAAAATTTAGTTTTGGAAGGATTCCCTCCGGGATTTATATCGTCTCCACATGGAGAGAATTGTCGTTCAATGGTCTCTACATTTCTAAGCTTATGGTGAAAATTGGTTAAGAGAGTCAAGGTACAATAGATAAAAGTGGAAAATATAAAGTAAAGACTTTAAAATATAAACGGAGACTTGTTGGGATTGGATCTCATCAATTAATAACACATGCATTCTTCTAACCAGTTAAACAAAAATCAATTATTCGTCTTATATCCTCACGTATCACCCACAATAAAGGTTATATCTAACGCAATGTCGAGAGAAGAACCGTATTGTCTCATTGGTGATGTCTCATGCAACTCAACAACACAGAGCATTAAGAAGTGATACTCAAGAAAATGTTAAGCCTAAATCTATGTCTATAGTCTAGAACCTAACAGATAATTATCCTAGATCCAGATATAAAAAGTATATTTCTATGACGATTCAAATCAAAGATAAACAGGTAAACAAAGATGACATCCATATCAAATTCATGATTGATTCATATAAAACGCCATGATCAGAATACGTACATACACTTAACCCTTTTTACATGCATTCAATTAATTTGCCAAACGTATGTGAACATAGTTCTTCATCTCCATTAAAATGAATTCTCACATTATCGTTCGCGTCAAAAACGTTATCGTGGTCTTTACCGTATTGATCCTACTCATGCTAAGCATGCTACTAATCAACGCAATAAAATAAAAATGATACTAGTGAATATCAACTTTTCAAGACTTTGTCAAAAGTTTTCTCATTGATAGATGAAAATCTAAGATCTAAGATTTTAAAAGGTTTTGTCAAGACCCACAAATAAGGAATCAAAGACAACATCAATATTGAATCCGAACTAGTTCACAATACATAAATTAGATGAAATACATAAGGTATCAAAAGATTACATCCAAACCCAACAAGAGATTGAAGATCTTACCTTCTCCCCCTTAGGGTTTGTGTTTCTCTCTCTAAAATATACTTGGAATGAAGAGAGATAAAGTTCAGATCTCCAAAATATCTATTTTACAAGTTATAAGAGTTATCTTTTAAAAAACAAGAAAAAGTACTTATATTGTAAAACAAAAATTTGTCTTGTTCGCTTAGTGAAGACCCCTTTTTGGCACTTGAAGTGCCTCAGGAACAATTATATCGCCCTTGGAAAATATCTGAGTTCGCAGTGCGAACTCATTCTACGCACAGCTAACTTCTCGCTCCAGCTTCGTACAACGAACTTATGGCCATTTTCCCACTGCCATCCAAGGTTTCCTCTTCGCTTGGTCCTCGCTGTGAGTTCGCACATCGAACTTTCGCCTTGACCTCACTGCTGGTTCACACAGCGAACTTGCTGAAACTTCTTCTTTTCTTTGGCTTCCTTGTCCAATCCTTTGTGTCTTAATCAATGATTTTTTATGCCTATATCCTGCACAATAACACACACATGAAATAATCCAAAGGTATTTGCAATAATATTGAAGAATCACATAAGAACAAGAAATAAATCCATCAAAACATGAGAAATGAGTTGAAAAATGCAAAGAAAGATGGTTCAAAATAAGTCATAATTTGCACTTAACAAACTCTTCCCCAACTAGATTTTTGCTTGTCCTCAAGCAAAGTATGCCCTCATGAAAACAAGAGAGATTTTCTAAAACAAGAGGATTTGTCAAGCATAAGATTCAACCAAAAAAGGATTAACGGTCCAAATTCAAACAAGAGAGATTTGCTTAAATAATAGGATTTACTCAAACATGAGAATGCGCACAAGCAATGTTCACCACTTAATATAATCTAACAATGATAAAGAATTTAGTTCTTAAACAAATATCATGCAATGTTTCAATTAACAACTAAATTCTCATACTTGAATCACTCTAATACTCATCTTCGAATAAGAATGAAGAAATTAACGTGTTTGCAACCGCGGGGCAATTTCACTCACCTGACAAACAATGCAAATACAATCCAATTCATACATTCATCTAATCAATCAACAACTAATTCATGGAAGCAAGAAGATCACTAAGGTCTTTAAAGGTTATAGCTTGGTTAGGTTCACAACAAAGGGACATTTCTAAGGCCATGAATTCAAAGTTGCCAATGCAAAAAAAAAAAATTCACTATAAAAGGTTATGTACACACTAAAACTTCATCCAACACTTTCTTTTCTCAATTGTTCCCCCTTCCAAACTTCCTTTATGCACATTATTCATTTTCTATTTTTTTTTTCTCATTCAAACAAGCATGTTTTTTCTTTTTCTTTTTCATATTCATATTCACAATTTACTTTTCAATGCTTGTTTGAAATTTTTCAAAAATTTTGAGTAACATACCACTTTTCTTTTCACTCTCCCCAACTTGAATTCAACCAAACCTCAAGTGAATGTTCCTTGTTTTTTATGGCAAGGAAGTCAATTTAAACAATTGTTCAAAGGTTCAAGAAATTTTTTTAGAATCCCACAAAATTCAATGATGAACTAACTTTTAATTTATATACAAACACCAAGTTCGTCACTAAATTAGGATCTAAACTATTAAGCTCAAAGGGGTTAGCAAA
The DNA here is from genome assembly GCA_022829125.1 of Lathyrus tuberosus. Lineage (NCBI taxonomy): Eukaryota > Viridiplantae > Streptophyta > Magnoliopsida > Fabales > Fabaceae > Lathyrus > Lathyrus tuberosus. Next base: position 8,506,629 of record JALAZF010000212.1, read on the forward strand.
TTCTCACTACTCACGTGTAAGTTACTTTTATGGGATATGGTTGTGCTCAATATCAAAAAATGCCTTGATCATTTCTAATGCTTCCACAAAATCAAAATAATCACAAGATTAAGCATGAATCGAATGTATTAAACAAATTTTACCAGTCATCTCTAAGCATATAGTAAACAATGGAGATTTCTCACAAATTGTGGCTATTAGACCTAAGTGAAACAAACATTCAAACAAAGTTTCAAAATGAAACAAAAATACACATTTGCACAAAGTACAGAGTTCTTAAATCATTCTAACATTCTATAAAGTGGTACAATTTACCTTGCTTGCATTCACATGTTCAACATCCTACCATCACCATCCAAACTTAGGAGAATCTTCATTGGATACTTTTATACAAATAGCAACCAATCTAGAAGAAGTTCTCATCATTCATCCCTAATCAACACTTGAAAAAACATGAAAGAAAACAAGTATATATACAATATAAACAACTGTACAAAGCTAAAAATATATAAAAACTATTGCAATGCGATTAAATATTTAAAACCCAATCCTCGGCAACGGCGCCATTTTGTTCGAACTGCAGTAAAGCGGCAAGAAGCAAAAATTTAGTTTTGTAAGGATTCCCTATAAGATTTATATCATCTCCACAGGGATCGATGCGAGGGAAAGAATTTTCGTTCAACGGTCTCTACAATTATAAGCTTGTGTTGAAAATTGGTTAAAAAGTCAAGGTACAATAGATAAAAGTGGAAAATATAAAGACGGAAAATATAAAGTAAAGACTTTAAAATATAAACGGAGCCTTGTTGGGATTGGATCTCATCAATTGATAACAGATGCATTCTTCTAACCAGTTAAAGACAAATCAATGATTCATCTTATATCCTCACGTATTACCCACAACAGAGGTTACGTCTAACGCAAAGTCGAGAGAACAACCCTATTGTCTCATTGGTGATGGCTCAGGCAAGTTAACAACACAGAGCATTAAGAACTGATAATCAAGCAAATGTTAAGCCTAAAACTATGTTTAGAGTCTAGAACCTAACAGATAATCATCCTAGATCTAGATCTGAAGAGTATATTTCTATAACGGTTCAAATCAAAGATAAACAAGTAAACAAAGATGACATATATATCAAATTCATGATTAATTCATATAAAACTCCATGATCAGAATACGTACATACGCTTAACCCTTTTTACATGCATTCAACTAGTTTGCCAAACGTATGTGAACGTAGTTCTTCATCTCCATTATCACGCATCCTCAAATTATCGTTCGCATCAAAAATGTTATCATAGTCTTTACCGTATTGATCCTACTCATGCTACTCTTGCTACTAATCAACACAATAAAATAAAAGTGATACTAGTGAATATAAACTTTACAAGATTATGTCAAAAGTTTGCTCATTGATAGATGAATATCTAAGATCTAAGATTTGAAAAGGTTTTGTTAAGACCCATAAATAAGAAATCAAAGACAACATCAATATTGAATCAGAACTAGTTCACAATACATAGATTAGATGAAATACATAAGGTATCAAAAGATTACATCCAAACCCAACAAGATATTCAAGATCTTACCTTCTCCTCCTTAGGGTTTGTGTTTCTCTCTCTAAAATATACTTGTAATGAAGAGAGGTAAAGTTTTGATCTCCAAAACATCTATTTTACAAGTTATAAGAGTTATCTTTCAAAAAGCAAGAAAAAGAACTTATATAGTAAAACAAAAATCTGTCTTGTTCGCCTAGTGAACACACTCTTCACACAACGAGGACCCCTTTTTGGCACTTGAAGTACCTCAGGAACTGTTAAACCGCCCTTGGAAAATATATGAGTTCACAGTGCGAACTCATTCTACGCACAATGAACTTCTCGATTCAGCTTCGCTCAACGAACTTATGACCCTTTTCCTACTGCCATCCAAGGTTTCCTCTTCGCTTGCTCCACGCTGTGAGTTTACACAACGAACTTTCGCCTTGACCTCGTTGTTGGTTCGCACAGCGAACTTGATGAAACTTCTTCTTTTCTTTGGCTTCCTTGTCCAATCCTTTGTGTCTTAATCATTGATGTTTTATGCCTATATCCTGCACAATAATACACACATCAAAGAATCCAAAGGTATTTGTAATAATATTGAAGAATCACACAAGAACAAGAAATAAATCCATCAAAACATGTGAAATGAGTTGAAAAATGCAAAGAAGATGGTTCAAAATAAGTCATAATTTGCACATAACACTAACCACATTTCTTAACATTGTATTTAGAGCCTATTGAGTGGCAACATTTCACCGAGCTTTGAAGATGTGAGAAAACACAAGAAAGGGGGGTTTGAATTGGGTTTTCAACATAAAAGCTTTTTATGAAACTCAAACAAAGATCACAAAGAAACTATAAATAGAGAAATATACACGATATATCCTGGTTCATTTGGAAACTATCAAGTTAATCCAGTCCACCCACCAAGGTGATTTCGCCTTATACACAAGGACTTATACCACTTTAACCAAACTAATTACAACTGCACTAGCAACTGCTGGTGACTAACAATCAAAGACTAATCGTCTCTTCTTAAGGATTCTGACCTAACTGGTCCCTTAAGGAATACAAACAACTGTTTGAACAAATTTAATGTTTACAATGAAATGCTTCTACACAAGCTGATATAAACACTATGAATAGCTCAACTAACTTAGAGAAACTCTATACAGTATGAACAATGTTTCTTCTTTGTATTATAGTGCTTTACTGTTCACGCATGTGTCTCTCTTCTCTATCTCAGTATTCTATAAATCTTCAAATGATCAAGTCCTTATATAGCCAGAAAAAGATCCGTTGGAGGGCAGATCAGGAATATCATGAAGATTGCTGGCGACTTGAAATAATGTCATTATGCAGGGATGAAAATCGTACACAAAAGTTTTCCTTTGTACCACCAAATCAGGGTAGTGGAATGGTAGTGGAAAAGAACATGTTTGATATGTACTATGTACTATTTTCCCTTGCAAACATTTCATCTTCTTCTGTTCATTAGAGGCTTCTGAATAGAGATGGTTGAAGCATGAAAAGAAGAGTTAATCACTGGGTCTTCAGAGTCTTGAGTCATCAGAACTTGTTTACCAGAACCTTGTCTTTAGAGTCTTTAGCACTCGGTCTTCAGAACCCTTGGTTATCAGAAACTTAAGTCTTCAGAGTCTTCAGAATGTTGTTCAGCAGAACCTTGTCTTCAGAGTATTCAGCACTTAGTCTTCAGAAGATAATCATCAGAGTTATATTCAGAGGCAGAATCCAAGAGATCTTTGCAGTAACAACATATTATCTTCTTAGAATCTTTCTAAATTTGAGCATATCAGAAGCAAACTTGCTTCTTTGGCACAGAAGTGACTTTTGGTCAATTAAGAGTGACGTTCCACATGATCTCTATCAGAGCTAGAGCTTTCTTTATCAGAGTCAGATCTTGTTTGTCAATTCTTCAGAAAACAAACGTTAGAGTACCAAAATTGTTCTCACATAAAAACTACTTTGTTATTATCAAAACTCAGAGATATATTGCAGAACAAAATCTTGTTCTAACAATCTCCATCTTTTTGATAATGACAAAACAATGTATTTTGATAAAACAATTTTGTACAAAGATAAATAATAGGAAATGACAAAGATGAGTTTAGACTTAACTTCCCTTTATCAAACTCCCCCTGAATCTAAGACTTAAAAAAAATCTTATCAGATTAGGGATACCAGAGCCTGATTACAAGGATCTAGTCAGATCCAGAATATCAGAGCTTGATTATAGTGGTAATGGAGTCTGATAACAAAGCCTGATTGGTTATATCAGAGCCTAATTAAATCAGAGCCAGCTTGCCCATATAAATATTGTTCCTGAAAAGCATTTTAAGAGGAAAATTTTGCAGTTAACGTGTCAAAATGTTAGAGCTATGATTCAGAGACAAGATATTTATCAAAATAACTTTCCATTAATATACTCCCCCTTTTTGTCATAATCAAAAAGGGTAAACCAGAAAGATAATCCATAGTAGAAAATAGGAAAAATAAAGAAAAACTACGGGGCAACCTAGAAAAGTGCATAAGGTTGAGAAGGAGGAGGGAGCCTCTGAAGGAGCTGAGCAAGTGCATTCTGAATGATGGAGGTGACTTCATCTTGCTTGTCCATCCTTGTTCTGAACAACTCTTGCTCCTTCTGAATGCTAGCCAGAGTTTTCAACACTGGATCAGAGTTAAAGTTTTCAGTAGGTTATCCTTATAAATAGAAATAAATTCATCTAGGTTAAGAGGAAGGTCAGAGGGTTGATTCTCAGGGAATGGTTGATTTTCTTCAACAGAATCACCTAAATTAGTGGCATCATTATTTGAAGAAGGTTCAGGATTATCTGGTATGGATTCTGGTATTATTTGTGGAGCTGTTAATGGAGTGTTTGATGGAGAGTTGGCTATTTGAAGATGTTCAGTGGAAAATTTTTCAGAAAAAGATTGAGTGGTTAATGGTAGGGAGATGGTTGGAAATGGTTGTTCAGTAATGATGGGGTTTGATTGAATGGATATGGTGGAAGATGGTTAAGTTGAGAGGATTTGAAGTATTTGTGGTGGAAGTTGTATGGATGGTGTAGAGGATGAAATTATTTTAGTTGGTGGTTCAGAAATGGGTATGGGAGAGGTGGTGACGACAGTTGAAAATAATGGTGGTGGAGTAGATAAAATTGGTGGTTGTGTTGAAGGAGGTGGAGATGGTGTAGGAAGAGATGAAGATATATTATTGTTATAATAACAGTTGCAGTTACAGAATGAGATACTAATTCAGAAGACTTACTCTGTTTGCCAGCAGGAGAAGCAGATGTAGATGCCATCTTCATCTTCTTAGCTGAAGGTCCTTTATCATCATCACTTTTCTTTTTCTTGCCTTTCCTCCTTTTCTGGAAGATCTTAGGAAGAGCATCCGGCAGATTACCCATGTCAATCCATACATCCAGTGCTTCATCTTTGCATCCAGCAAGGTAGTTTGAAAGCTCATATGGATTATAAGTTCTTGAGAAGGATGGAAATCCAGAAATTGGAAACCTAACAAAGTTAAGTACATGCTGTGTTGGTAGAGCGGTTTGATGAGTGATCTTTTTAAGAAGCTTCATATTCTTCAAATTCTTAGCCCAAAAAGTGTTTCCAGAATCATTTTCCAGTTCTTTAGTGAGCCTAGCAACTAGCTGATCATCAACTAAACCAGACTCAATAAGAATATCAGAGATAAGTCTGTCGTAAGGGATATGATATCCCTTTTTGGAGGAGCGAGTCCTTGAGTTTATTATTGACTCTCTTAGAAAACTGAACAGGATAAATGGGAGATGTAACTTCTTTCCTTTCAACAGGAAGTATAGAACATACTTCTGAGACAAATTGATGTAATCAGACGATGAGTAGGATGACGATGGTAAATACTTCCCAACATGATTTTGAACCAAACTCTTAAAGTATCTTTTAAGAACGATGACGAAGGATCCTTCTTAGAATCCAGAACAGTTCCTTTTTTTTAAGATAGAAGCAGTGACTTTGGCTTCCCTTTGCTTATCTGCTTGAACATTGAAGATTTTTAGCCCTTTTCCATCATGAGAGATTAAATCACAGATAGTCTTTTCTGTAATGATGATTCGTCTTTCAAACATAGCGAAAACGATGACATTCCTACTAGTAGTTGCATGAATCCAGAAATCTTTAACCAAGATAGGAAAGGTGGATCCTTACAATCTTTTAAAGTAACTGTTCCATCCTTGGAAATCAAGTGTTTGAGTAAGATCACATCCATTATCCTTCAGATTTTTGAAGTTCACCATGGTTTCACAAAGAACTCAAAGCTCAGCTAGCGGCGTGTCGAGAGTGATAGGACATTTCTCTGGAATAGTGAACTGATATCCAAGTAGTTGAGATTTAGAGAGAGTTTGAGATGATTCATCCATTGATGAAGATGATGGAGTTACGGAGTACAAAAGCGCTTTAGGGTTTCTAAGAAAAAGTGTGGGAAGTGAAAGTAGTGTAGTGTGTGAGAGTGAAAGAGTGAGTATATATAACAAAAATATTGATGATTATGAAAAGGTATGAGTAATAGGAAATAATTACTTGAAACCTAGTCTCACGAAATCATAACGCTCGAGGTGTCTCTTCAATAGAAAGGTATGATTTGTTTTTGGACAGGTGTCACAAATAATCATAGCAGTTTGTTTTCTAGAGAACTTGTTTGATGTTCCCAAAGTCAAGAATACCAAGAGGTATCTGACTGGATGAGTTTCTGATTAGGACATCTTCTAACATGTAAAAGTATCGTTAATCAGAAAGACATAAATAATGAAGCAATCTGCTTAACATCAGAATCTTATTTCAGATGTTTTGGTGACTTGACACATCAAAATATCATCTACTCATTCTGGACACAGTTTTATAAATAGATTTTCTAGAATGAATATGAATCTATCCTCAGCAAGGGGTTTTGTGAAAATATCAGCCCAATGGTGATTTGTATTCACAAATTTTAACTGAAAAGTACCCTTCTAAACATAGTCACGTAAAAAGTGATGTTTTATTTCAATATGTTTTGCCCTAGAATGCAAAATAGGATTCTTAGATAAACAGATAGCAGAAGTATTATCATAGAAGATAGGAATGTTACTCTCGTGTATCTGATAATCTTCTAGTTGATTCTTCATCCAGAGTATCTGAGTACTGCACAGTGATGCTGAGATATATTCTGCTTCTACAGTTGAGAGTGTAATTGTTGATTGTCTTTTGCTTGCCCAAGAGACGAGGTTGTTTTCCAAAAACTGACAGTTTCCAGAAGTACTTTTCCTTTCCAATCTGTCTCCAGCATAATCTGTATCACAATAACCAGAAAGCTTGTACTCTGATGTTTTCTTATACATCAAGCCAAGGTTAGTTGTTCCTTTTAGATACCTTAGGATCCTCTTAACAACTGTTAAGTGAGTTTCCCTTGGATCTGATTGGAAACGAGCACAAAGACATACACTGAACAAAATATATGTGTTAGTTCTGTTATTGACAGCAATTTTGGTAAAACAATGTGTTTGTTCAAGTGTCATGTCTGATGTCTTAACATGTGCTTCTATCTTTCTGCATGTGCTGCAGTTGGTTTCTGTTTGTGATGTCAAGGAAGATGTTCTAACATCTAATGACAGAACATTATACATTCTGTTCAGAATGTGTTGTTTTATGTGTTGCGCTATTTTAACAATCTTCAGTGTGATTTGTGTTCTGATTATTGCAAAAATCATGGAGTATTTATTTATGTGAAGCAATCTTTTTCTACTTTTTTGAAGAATCAGTTTGTTGCTAATTTAGGGGAAAGAGATTTGGAGAATAAATCTGCTTTATTGTTAATTCAAATCTGAGATTTTATTCTGCCCAAGCCCATGAAGATTGTTCTATTTAAAGGCGTATCAACCCTACTTGCAAGACAGAGATGTGTGATTCTAAGAGCTGCGTTACTTGTGTTAGGGTTTAAGTCTCTTGGTGTTTTATTATTTGTGAGCCATTCACTCATCTCCTTGATTTTTGAATTGGACTGTTTATTTGAGTTGTAATTTGTCCACTCTAAGCTTTTAAGCACGAGTGTATTGTTCTTGGTCGAAGCTTTTAAGCAAGATCAAGGTGTGTCTTTGAAGAGTGTTCTTCTCTACTTTGTAATCTTTTAATTGTTATCACTGCTATGATTGAGGGGGAGTGAGAAGTGTCTCATATCTGAGAGCGTCTTAGATAGAAGTGTCATTGGGTAGTGATTAAGTGAGTAGATTGTCAACTGGTGTGTTAGCTGTAGAGTCTATGAATTAATACTACTAATAGTGAATTTCCTCCCTGGCTTGGTAGCCCCCAGACGTAGGTAGTTAGACCGAACTGGGTGAACAATTCTCTGTGTTTATTTATTGTTCTTCTGTGTTGTTCTCTTACTGTCTTGTTCATACAACAGGTATTGATGTTATGACATCTCACTTAACATCACATATCTGATACCATAATTTTAATTGGTATCAGAGCAGGCATCCTGCTCTGTATCTGGGTGAGATCTAGGGTTGTTACTTTCTGGTGCTATGGATAAGGAGAGTGGTGGATTTGTGAATAGACCCCCTATTCTAGATGGATCAAATTATGACTATTGGAAACCTCGCATGGTTGCCTTTTTGAAGTCTTTAGACAGCAGGGCTTGGAAGGCTGTTTTGAAAGAATGGAAACATCCTATCATTATGGGAGAAGATGGTGTGTCAAAGCTGAAACCTGAAGAGGAGTGGACCAAGGAAGAAGATGAACTTGTTCTTGGGAATTCTAAGGCCTTGAATGCCTTATTTAATGGTATTGACAAAAATATTTTCAGGTTGGTCAACACATGTGAAGTAGCTAAGGAGGCTTGGGATATCCTGAAAACAACTCATGAAGGAACCTCCAAGGTCAAGATGTCAAGACTTCAGCTACTAACAACAAAGTTTGAAAGTTTGAGGATGAAAGATGAAGAGACCATTCATGACTTTCACATGAATATACTTAAACTGTCAAATGTTTCCTAGTGCCCTAGGAGAGAGAATGTCTGATGAGAAGCTGGTGAGAAAAATTCTCAGATCTCTCCCCAAGAGATTTGAAATGAAGGTGACTGCTATAGAGGAAGCTCAAGACATCAGCCAGATGAGGGTAGATGAATTTATTGGTTCCTTTCGGACATTTGAATTAGGGTTGAATGACAGATATGAAAAGAAGTCCAAAAGCATAGCTTTGGTGTCTAGTACAGAAGATGAGGAGAAAGAGTGTGATGTTGAAACCCAGGAGGAGTTATCCAATGCAATCGTGATGCTGGGAAGGCAGTTTAATAAGGTGTTGAAAAGAATTGACAGGAGCTATAAACCTTATGTCAAGAACATCACATCTGACATCAATAGGTCAGGTGATCAGATGAAGAAAACCAAAGCAGAGGAGAAGCCTAATAATGACAAAGGAATCCAATGCCGTAGCTGTAAAGGGTATGGTCACATCAGAGCTGAATGTCCTACATACCTTAATCAGAAAAAGGATTTGTCTGCCACTTGGTCTGATTAGGACACTGAAAGTGAAGATGAATCTGCCAAGCATGTCAGAGCAATGAATGAAATATGTCAGTCTGATGATGATTCAAGTGATGGAGAGATTACCTATGAGGAACTAGCTGCATCATATAGAGAGCTATGTATCAGAAGTGAAAAAGTGTGTCAAGAAGGGGAGAATCAAAAGGAACTCATAATCCAACTAAAGGCTGACAAGGTTGAACTGGAGAATGAAGTCACTCTGCTGAACTCCAAACTTGATCAAATGTCCAAATCTGTTAGGATGCTGAACAGTGGAACTGACACTTTGGATGAAATCCTTCTAGCTGGAAAGATGGCAGGAGATATGACAGGGCTGGGATGTTATGATAAGAAGAAACCCATTACAGATGCTAGTTCATATGGACTTAAACATAACATGTCCCATCAGATGTCCCAACATCATGGGAAAGTTCATGTTTCTGGACCTAATCATTTTGTGCCTCAACATCATGGGAGAAGACAGCCTCATCATCATGGCAGAAGATAGCCTCAACATCATGGGAGAAGACATCCTCAAGAGAGAAGACATCCCAACCATTTCAGAGGAGGATTTCAAAGATGGAGATGTCATTATTGTGGAAGGTTTGGTCACATAAAACCTTTTTGCTTCAGACTGCATGGATTTCCTGAGCCTGATCCTCAACCTAGATCAAATCAAAGCATTCCTACAAATGGAAAACAATGGGCTCCCAAGGTTGCTGCAAACAGCTTGATAGTTCACATGTCTCTAGAAGATTCTACCATAGGAGATTTGTATTTTGATAGTGAATGTTCTAGACATATGACCGGTGTCAAGAATTTTTTGGTGGATATCAAATCTTACTCCACAAGTTATGTGACCTTTGGTGATGGAGCCAAGGGAGAAATCAAAGGTGTTGGAAAGATGAACTGTTCAGAAGTGCCTAACCTTGATAATGTGCTGCTGGTTAAAGGATTAACTACCAATTTAATCAACGTCAGTCAATTGTGTGATGAAGGTTTCAAGGTCAGCTATACAAAATCTAAATGTTTAGTGACTAATGAAAATAGTGAAGTTGTGATGAAGGGAGTCAGATCTAAAGACAACTGCTACGTGTGGATTCCTCAAGGTTCCAGTTGCTCCTCCAAAGATGATGATCTGAAAAGGATAAAGCAAAGACTGACTAAGTATAATGTCAAGTATGATGTCATGACATTTTACTGTGACAACCCAAGGAGCACTAAGCACATTAATATTCATCATCTGTTCAGAAGAAGACTTGGAGAAAACAAGGCCATTGAGTTTGAACATGTCACTACAGAAAAGATGTGTGCTGACATTCTCTCTAAGGATATGGATGCGAGTCAATGTGAAACCTTAAGAGAAGAATTGGGCATGTGTAGATATGAAGGTTAACAGCAGTTAATGGCGTATGGTCTACATTCATTAAAATTCAGAAATTTAAAAAGTCATTTAATTTGTTGTGAAAATTTCATTTATTGTCGTTTAAGTGTCCAACAAAAGCAGCCCCCTTACCATAGGCAATCTTTTCATATCTCTGCTCCCACACGCTACCTCCATTTTGATTCATACTGTTGGTTCATCTTCTCTCTCAAGAAAAGAAGTCTTTCCACTCCTTTGTCAATCAGTTGCAAGAAGGTTACAATGTCTCAACAACAGCCATCACCATCCAAGAAATCAGCTACCAAGAATCCTACGCATTCAAAATCTAGGGTTTCTTCTGATGATGTTCTTACTGATGCGGTTCTTGATGTTGCACCTCTTTCTATGATTTCCCCTCCTAAAGATAAGAAGACTAGACCCAATAAGCTGCATGCAAGAAGCTCCAAACGCACTCCTGCAAGTAACTCTTCTGATTCCTCTGAGAATAAAAAATATGATGATATCACTGTTCGTAGCATAGTTACTGGTCTATTGTATGGAGACAACGAGATTCCTGGAATCACTATGCCTCTGTCTCAAGAGGATCAAGGAAAGGAAAAAGTCTTCTCTGTTGATAGAAGTATGGATAGGATTATCTCTAGGGTTCTGGATGAAGGGTTTGTCGTTGCTGGGATCTCTAAACCCCTTGCTCAAATTTCTGCCTCTCATACTTCTGAGGATAATCAAGAAGGTAATCCTCAAAATGGGTCATCTGACAATGATAAGGATGGTTCAGAAGATAAACTTCAAAAGCTGGCTACCTCAGTTCTGGAGGATGCAGGAAATGATGTTGAACCTGATGTTGGGACATCTACTGCTGAGAGAAGTTCTCCTAACAAGTCTGATGCTTCAGGTCTTAAAGGAAAGCAGACTGTTAATGATGAAGATATTGTGAATCTGGTTGATGTTCCATCTGATAATGATCTGATTGAAAGTGTACACCCTGGCATTGCTAAAAGTTTGAAATCTAGAAAAGGGAAAGCTATAGATTCACCTTCAAAGGTGAGAACAAAGAAGACTCCTGTTGTTAGACCTACAAAGTCTTGGAGCAAAGTGTCTATCTCTTCCAAAAAGAGGAAGATCAGGATTGAGTCTGACTCAGACTATGATGTTGAGGATGATGTCCAGGACATCACTCATGTGAAAAAGCCTGTTGTGAGTAGAACTGCTGATAAAGTTCCTGATGCTCCACTAGATAATGTTTCTTTTCATTCTGTTGTTAGTGTGCAAAAATGGAAGTATGTTTATCAAAGAAGGGTTGCCATGGAAAGAGAACTAGGTAGAGATGCTCTTGAGATGAAAGAGGTTATGGAATTGATCAATTATGTTGGGTTAATGAAGACTGTGTCTAGCTTTTCAAAATGTTATGATATGCTTGTCAAGGAGTTCATTGTGAACATCTCTGGAGATATTACTGATAGCAGAAGTGTGGATTTTAGCAAGGTTTATGTAAGGGTAGGTGTATTGAGTTTTCTCCTACTGTTATTAACAGATATTGGGAAGGAGTGATCAAGCTGAGAGTGAGTTGGAGGTCACTGACAATCAGATTTGCAAGGAGATTACTGCAAATCAAGTGAATGCATGGCTTTTGAAGGGAAAATTGACTGCTGGACTTCTGAGTGTTAAGTATGCTATACTGCACAGGATTGGAGCTGCCAATTGGGTTCCTACCAACCATAAGACTACAATCTCTGTTGGGTTGGGAAAGTTCATCTTTGCAGTTGGAACCAAGAAGGACTTTGATTATGGTTCTTATATTTTTGATCAAATAGTCAAACATGCTGGAACAATGGCTGTGAAGTTGCCAATTGCTTTTCCATCCTTAATCTGTGGAATTATTTTGAATCAACATCCTGGGATCTTGGCTGCTACAGATATTGCTTGCAAAAGGGAGTCTGTATTGCTTCTTCACTCCAAACTCTTTGCAGGATAACATGTTCCTGATATTGTTTCAACATCTGCAACTGTTGGCAACAAGAATACCACCAAAGATGAGTTAATCAGTGAGTTGAAGGCTACTTGCAAGGAGCTGGAAACAGTGATCAGCATAAATACTGCTAGGAAGTTGAAATTAGAGGCCTTGATCAAAAGTTTGGAAGAGGTTGAAGATGAGGGGGAAGAGGAAGCTGGTGCCTCCAGTGAGGAAACTGATGATCATGAATGACTTGGTTCTGGAACTCTGTTGTGTTCTGTTGATGGTGCTGCTGGTGTTCTTTGATGGTTCTTTTGGTTTTTCTTTCTATTATTAGTTTTTGTTTTGCACCTTGGGTGCTTGTTATGTAATCTGAACATCTTGGATATTATTGCTCTTATAGGTTTATCTTGTTTGGATGTTCCATGACTTGTCTTGACATAAGTTGCATATTGTGACTAATAAGGGAGAGCTAATTTGACTGTCTGGTAGCTAGTATGACTAACTGTGAGTAGTGAGGGGGAGTTCTTGGTACTGACTTGACTTCTTTCATAACTCTTTGGCCAATTATGGCTAAAAAGGGGGAGAGTAGTTTGGCTTTGTGTCATACCCCAAATTTTGACCACTAAGATTTCCCATCATTGTGAAAATCATCATCACAATATGGAGGAACTATCTTACTTCATCAGTCTCCCCAAAGATGGGTGAGCATTCACTACAATCAAAATTAGGGTTTCAAGCCCTCTCAGAGCCTTAGACAAATGATCAATCAAGGAATGACATGATCTTCAACTTGTCTAACCTCTCAAGTAACTACAAAGGATCAAAAGGACTCCCACTTCAAGGATTAAGCACAAGGTTGCTCCCTTCTAGGTGGATCAAGCCTCAAGATCGACAGTGTCACCAAATTAAGGTTTTGGTCGACCAGGGCCTCCAGATGGAAATTTTTCATCTGGGCACAAGCCAATGATCCAAAACCTAACATAATATACTCCATGGAACCTCATGGACCCATCCATCAAGTCAACTTGACCTCAGGGGATGCATACATCAAAAATCAGGAATTAGGGTTTCTTGACCTAATTCACCCCTAAGTTGACTTTTGGGACAAATCATGAACCAAGACCTCAAGATAGGGTTTGAGGGTCTTTAATGAACCATATTGATCCATTTGGAACAATGGATTAATCCAAGAAGCTTGAGCAACAAGTCTCAATTTCATCTGCACCACAATTAGGGTTTTAAGGGAAAAGTCAACTGTAACTTTGACTTTTGATCAGGACATGCTCCCAAACCCTAGGACATACCTCAATATACCCTATGACACCCATGGAACATGTCCATCAAGTTTGATTTAGGTCAAGGACATGATTTCCTGAAGAATTACATAGTTTGGAATTCATCTGATAAAAGGTCAACTGTGCACAAAAGTCAACTTCGACTTTTTGAGATTTTTCACCAAAATGGTTTTTTAACCCTAAAATGATGTTAATGTATGATTTGAATCATCATTCATCAAGAAAAATCAAGAAAAGTTGGATAACTTGTAAAAGGGGTAACCATAAAAACTTAGAAAATTTTCTAAGTTAAAAATAAAGTGATAAGGGCACCAACTTTGAAGGATCATAACTCCTAAACCACAAAGCCATTTTTTCTCATCCAAAGATGGATTTGTAGCCCTCATTACCCTCTACAAAAACTTCAACTAGACCTAAGTCCAAATCATTAAGGATTTTGAGTTATGGAGTGATCAAAATCAAGAAATCACACTTTGTTCCAACACTTAGTGAAAATTTCACTAAGTCAGATTTTGCTTCACTTTTTGCCAAATGTAGAGGGATTTTTCACTTGGAATCAGAAGAGATCAAAACCAAACTTGTTCAAATAGTTGTTGTATCATGTAAGGGCTTTCCAAAATGGCCAAGAACATTGCCAAATTCAACTTACACCATGAGATATGACATTGTCAAGTTGCCTTGCTGAAATCTGTCAAAGGCAAGGCAGAATTTGCAACTTTGCTCGATTTGCCAAAATCAGCCAAATTCAAATGCTCCTATCCACTTGGACACCTCAGAGGATTGAATCTAAGGGGGACAATCACTGACCCAAGCCTCCAAAGTCCATGGAACAAGAAATAGCATGTTGAACCTAGAATGGCCAAAATAGGGACAAGACTCCAAATTTAGATTGAAGCATTCAATGGAAGCATCAAGGTGGCATGGACTGAGCCATTCTCATCTGAAATCAGTCAAGACTTATCCAAGACCAAGGGAACCAAAGCTCTGTGCCCTAACCTCTAGTCAATGGCTAGAGGAGACTTGGATTTTCATTTGCCAACATTGGCCAAACCTACTTACCAGCTGCCATTCACTATTCCTTGCAAAACAAACTTGCTCTACTATAAATAGAGCTCAATTGTGATCAGTTTGAGTACACCAAAGCCATCAAATAGATGCTTTCCTCAAAATCTCTTATTTCACTCCAATTTTGCCTTCTAAGGCAAGTCACTATCGGGTTTTGAGTTTGAGAGCTTTTCCAATCAAACCAATCACACACACACCTCACATACATCACATATGAGCTGATCAAACACTTAGATCACTTCTGAAACACCAATTTCACAAAATCACCAGCTGGTTGCTCAAATTTCCAATCAAGTTGCAGCTGAGGTACCACAAAGTGATCCAGCCAATTTCAATCAAGTCCAACCATTCAAACACACTCCATAGGGTGTAGGGAAGCTGTTCAGATCATCACCACTCATCTGTAACACCTCCAAATCAAAAATCACCTTGCACTTGTTGTCACGACCTAGAGGTAAGCATATACTTGGCCATCTCTCAATCTATGCATATTTCCTCGCACAATAATTTGGCCATATGTTCATAATCATGCATGGAATGTTTTCCCTCAATTAATTGCATTGTTTGATCGTGTATCAAAAATCCTAGCCTTCATGCAGAAATTAGGGTTCTTGAGGATTTTTCATGATTTCTTGTTATATGTTTAATTTAAATGAAATTAATGGACATAGACATGATCGTGAGGTTGAGACGAGCATAATGATATGTGGATTGCATGATATAATCAAATATTTAGGGAGATTGGATAGAAAATGCAAATCTGAGAAACCCAGAACACGCGCGTGTTCTTTAGCTTGTTCTTGGCGCCTTTTTTCAAATTCAAATATTTGAATTTTGTGATTTTATTTAATTGATTCAAAAATTAATTTCTCTCTGAATTTTAATGATTTTGAGTTGATTCTTTTTTTAATAATTCACAAAAATGTTAAAATATTTTATTTTATCAAAAAATCCCAAAAATATTATTTATTTCATATAATTGATATTTTTGCAAAGAATTAATATTTTAATTGTTTTTGACATATTAAATATTTTTTCTACATTGATTTTGCAACTTTTAATGCTTTCTAATTATTTTGTAGGTCAATACTTAATTTTTGAGGCATTAATCCAAAATCACAATTTGTTTTTCACATGTTAAACAATTTTGATCATTTTAATTGAATTTTTATTCAATTAAATACATTTTTGAAAACAAATTAGGGTTTTTGGATTAATTCAACCCTCATAAATCATTTTCAAAACACTTTGGGCCTCTAATAGAGTGTAAGACCAAATCCTTTCTTGACCAAAACTTTTTGGGCCTCAGTGTATTGTATAAGTCCCGATACCGTAAAAAATAAACGGCGCGATCGTCGCCCTTTTCAAAAAACCTTCCGGGCCTCTCCTTGAGCTATAAGACCCATTCAAAAACATTTTGGGCCTCTAATAGAGTGTAAGACCCAATCCCCTTTTAACCAAAATCATTTGGGCCTCACTTATTATATAAGTCCCTCTGCGTTAAAAGAAAATCTCGGCGCGATCGCCATTTCAAACGAAAAAATCATCTGGGCCTACCCTCGTGTTATAAGCCCCACTCTTTTCCTAAAACTCACTTGGGCCTCCTGAGAGAGTGTAAGACCCATCCCTTTGTACAGAAAACCTTTTGGGCCTCAGTCACTTGTATAAGTTCCTCTGTACAAATTCAAACAGTGCGCTCACTGTAAAACCCTGGGCCTCTCCTTGAGCTGTAAGCCCCAAATCTTTCTTTTTCAAAGCACTTTCTCCTGTGATTTTGAATATACTGTTGTTTTCAATCTTTCTTTGTTGAACAACTAACCAAACAGCATGGAAGCTCTACAACCGAGTAAGTGGTTATTGCTTTCATTTACCGCTTTCATATACACATAACTGTATTGTGGGGCTGTTTCACTGTAAGTCTTCTTTCATAAACTCATATCAACTGTGTAATAATAGCATAGATATTTCGAGTTTCCCCGGCAACTACGTCTAGAACTAGGTGACGCCGTTTCGTTTATTCGTAGAAATAGACAACTAGATCCCCAATAGGATCACCAGATACAGTCTTCTCTTCGGCTGTCCTCATTAGGAATTGTCAAGAAACTCTACTCCCAGAGATGAATGTATTCTCCGTGAATGGCATCTTTGAGTTTCTTCCAAATTCTCGAACTTTCCTGACTTTGATCTATTCTCGGTGAATAGCATTGCCTTGAATTTCTCGGGGTTTGGGGACCCACAGGCTTCTTAAAAGCATCGGCCTCCTCTTGGGCATCGTACAAGGACCCACAGGCTTCCTAAAAGCAACCCCGCCTCCTCTTGGGCTTAGTACAAGGACCCTACGGCTTCGTAGAAGTATTCACAGCCTCCTCTTAGGCTTCGTATAATGATCTCTTCCTCCGGGAATGATAGCCTCCTCTTGGGCTTCGTACAAGGACCCGTCGGCTTCTAAGAAGTTTCCAGCCTCCTCTTGGGCTTCGTACAAATTGTCCCGACGACCTCCTAAAGGTATAGGAACAGAACTTAATCATCTCTATAGAACAGTCCATTCATAGAGTCTACTACTGTTTCTCAAAACATAGTACAAAGATGGAACTCTAGACACGGACAGTCTAATCTCCTTGAGTCTCAAAGACATTCTCAAGTGACCCATTCGTTAAATAGGAAGGAAACCCGCAGACTCGGACAGTCTCAATACCCTTTGGATTTCCCGCTTCCTTAAAGAACGGGAATAACCCGGATCCTTGAATCAAATCCATGAGTACAGTGTTGCTCATATAAGAACTGATTTTCTCTTTCAAAATCAGTATACTGGACCTGTCACTTAACTGAACAGTCATCATAGCCTCTCTCTTGGGCTTTGTACAATGATTCTCCCTAGCGGAGTCAAACAATATTTAGCCTCTCTCTCGGGCTTTGTATGAGACACATAAAGAGACTCCCTCGTTGAGTCAATTACCCTTTTAGCCTCCATCTCGGGCTTCATACGAGATACCAAAAAACTCCCTTGTTGAGTCAATTCGCCTCCATCTCGGGCTTTATACGAGATACAAAAAGGTTCTTATTTAGCCAGATAAACAACAGCCTCCACCTTGGGCTTCATACGAGATACCAAAAAACTCCCTTGTTGAGTCAATTCGCCTCCATCTCGGGCTTCGTACGAGATACCAAAAGACTCCCTCGTTGAGTCAAAAACCTTGTAGCCTCTCTCTCGGGCTTTGTACGAGACACATAAATAGCCTCCTCTTAGGCTTTGTATAAGAAAACCACTAGTTGATCCAATCAACCTTTTAGCATCAAAGTTGTGCCTCGTTCACAGCATACAAACATCAACAACTCCTTCCCTTTCATCTAATCGCTGTAAGCGGCAAGCCTCTGGATCATCTACATCCATGCCACTGTCCCTCTTTTAGCATGAGAAATTCCTAAGGAAAGATAGCATTGCTCAACACTGAGTTAAAGTCTTCTCCTTTAGGTTAAAAATCCCCTATAAAGGAAATTATGGCATTACTAGGATCCGCGTATCCCGGTTAAAGTAATTCTCCTTTATAAAACAGTTGTGACATACAACCCCCTCTTTAGAGATGACAAATTCTCTCTAAAGTTGAGACCTTTCAGCTTCACATCTTGGGCTTAAACAAGATACAAACTACCTTTCGCTTCACGTCTTGGGCTTTGAACAAGACACCAAAAACAATCATTTCCTCCCATAGAATAGGAGGAACTACGAACGCTCTGATTTCCCTGTTTCGGTAAATGGGAATACGTAGGCATAAGATCGAAAGAAAAGATCTTAGCGAGCACACTAAACAAAAACCCAAAATCCCATATCTCCATCAATCAAAAGCAGTAATTCAAAAACATCAGTCCTAACATCCTAATCCTTGTTCCCCGCCAGAAACCTTTTGTCTAGATAAAAACCAGTATTGGCGAAAATACAAATAACCAGTACAAAGGCCCCCCCCACATTGATAGCATCCGTAACCTAACAGACCGCTGTTTAAACTCAGTATGCAAAGCAGGGTTAATTGGAGACATCTATTTCCCTTCCTTCATCAGCTTCAATAGGATAAAAAATGAATCGACCTGTAGTAAGCCCAAACCGCAGAGAGCGACCAGCGCTTAAGAACCGCGTCCAAAATCGCTCGCTACAGAAAAAATGGCGCCCACCGTGGGGCCGATTCGTCTCTGTTTTCTTCCTTTTCTTCACTTGTGTGAATACCACAGATTGGGGCTTCGGCCAGGGAACCCATTTTCTGTCAGGAACTTAGGATTCATAGCTTCATAGGTCTAGGATGTTTAGGACAAATATATATACTGCTTTTCCTAATTGCTATACATGTTTATTTTTCTGCTAATGGGAATGCGGGTGATGCCGTATGTGGAAAAAATGAGTATACACCTAAGATAAGTGATGGTGACGGGGTCGACCATCAACCTCAGTGGAGGCTGATCAACACAACCCATTCTCTCACCTAGACAATAGGCCGGTTGTTAAGTCTGAGAAGCTGGGGAGCCAAACCCTTTCGTAGTGCGGAAACTATCGGAAATAGTTATTACGCGATACTACCCTCATTTGAGGCTGGTGATCTATTCTCGGTGAATGGCACTTACTCTAAGATTGCTCTACAACTCGCTGGCGATCCGCTTGTTGTTTTGCTTTCCTGGGAGGAGCTAATGATAATGAGTACAGGTACAAAAATCACCCTAGTATAAACCTTTGGGGATGGGTAGAGCCTTGACTTCATGACAACGACCCTTTGACCCCATGTTTTTTCTATGTTTTTGTGTGCTGCATTCATGCATTCATTTAATAAAAACATTAAAACATTCAAAAAACTTCTCTTCTAGTCTCTCTGTTTTTCAAATTAAACTAAGACTGTGATTGCAAATAGCAGAGAAAAGGATTGCACTAATGGATTTCGGTAGAAGGAGAACTCACCAGTATACCTTCAAGGTTCCAAAGCTAGAGGATTTGAGAAGGTTAGCGAGGATGATCACTAACCCTGAGGCTTTCAGAGCCAAGCACGGAGGTTTGCTACCACTATTAAGAGTCCATGTGATTGAGGGAATCATGGATGCGCTCATTCAGTTCTATGATCCGGTTTATCACTGTTTCACATTCCCGGATTACCAGCTTGCACCAACGCTGGAGGAGTATTCTCACCTGATCGATCTACACATTACGGATCGAGCTCCATTTTCTGGACTGGAAGAAACTCTAAAGAATCAGACCATTGCAAGAGCAATTCATTTGGACGAGTCTGAAGTTAGGACTCACCTAACCACTAAGGGTGGCATCCAAGGTTTGCCAGCCCAGTTCTTGACGAAGAAGACCCTATATTTTGCCAGTATAGGAAACGTGACTGCTTTTGAAAGCATCTTTGTCTTGCTCACCTACGGGTTATTTTTGTTTCCCAACATCAATAACTTCGTCGATATTAACGCTATTAAGGTTTTTCTCATTGGAAATCCTGTGTCGACTCTGCTCGCAGATGCGTATCATTCTATACACTTGGGAAATTTATACAGCGGAGGGGAGATCACATGTTGTGTACCTCTGCTTTACAAATGGTTTATCTCTCACTTGCCCAAGTCTGCTGCTTTTTAGGATTGCAAGAGCGCCTTACGTTGGTCTCAGAAGATCATGTCTCTTACCAACTCTGATATAGATTGGTGTAATAGGATTTATGAGGGAATCAGGATCATTGACCGTTGTGGAAACTTCCCCAATGTACCCCTTATAGGAACTAAAGGAGGAATCAACTACCATCCGGTATTGGTTCGCCGTCAATTTGGATACCCGATGAGACACATCCCACTGGGTGTTCATCTGGAAGGTCTTTTCTTCAAAGAAGGAGAAAATGACAGAGCACTAAAGATGGAAATAGTGCACGCTTGGAAGCATGTTCATAAGAAAGGACGAAAGTCTCTAGGAAAACCGGACTGTGTCTCGGTGGAGCCTTATCTCCATTGGGTACAAACTAGAGCTCTCAAGCTAAAAATGCCTTATCCTCATTACGGAATTCTTCCGCCGAGGGAATCTGTCATGTATTTCATGACGGAAACTGAAAAGCTTCAGGTTACTCTCAACAAAATTCAAAAGGAGAGAAGGTCTTGGAAGAACAAGTACCGCACCCTCGATGTAGAGTGCATCAAAATACAGCAATTACTGAAAGAGAAAGATGCTCTGATTGAAATTTTGGAGCAACATGCTGTAGATAATCAAGATGACCAAAGGAATTTGCTCGCTCCTCTCACTTGGCAAAGGAATGACAACCCGAAAATGGCCCAAGAGCCCCGGTCAAAGAAAAGGAAGATACTAGAATCAGCACCTGATTTCTCTTCAGAGAGGAATCAGGACCCATTAGTTTAGGTTTCTGTTTCTGCACTTTGTAATCTACTGTATTTCCATTTCTGTAATCCTTTGAATTTCAATAAAAAAGGGTTTCCCCACTGTTTGATATTTGCAATCTAATTGTCGAAGTTTATTTTGATTAAACCTTAAATAATTAATATAATCATTGCATTCATCATTCTCACATCGCTATTCTTCTTACCTACAAATCTCACGTTTGTGTCTCGATTCTAGAGTCAAACTGTCTCATTCGTATAATACTCGGGCCAATCGTCAGAAAAGGATGGATGATCTTGAGGAAGAAAACAGAGAGTTGAAAGAAGAGATCAACGCTCTGAGAGAGGATATGAGAAAGCTTCGTAACGACATGCAAGCCATGGCAGAAGCTCAGCTACAACGAATTGTGATCTCAGAGATCACCTCAATGCCCATAGTGGAGAGGTATGATCCTAGGTATCAAATACCGAAAGATCGTCCTTGGGGCATGCCTGTTAACTATATCCCGGAAGGATATGTTCCACCGATCACTGAAGATTAGGGAATCACAACAGAAGCCGCTGGGCCTGAAGGTTACAAACTTCGGGAAAGCGAAGATGCCAGGGGCATACTGAAGACTCCTGAAGGTTACAAACTTCGGGAAACGCCAAGAGTCGCTACCGAAGTTACGGTACCACCCCCTGTGGTGCACACTGTCCCGGAAGGACAGATTCCACCAACACCTTCTGGTAAGAAGGAAACTATGTTTGACAGAATGGATGAATTCCAGGAGCAGTTCTTGGAAATGCAGAAGGAACTACAAGCCATTCGCGATCAAGATTTATTTGGAAAGGACGCCGCAGATCTCTGCTTGGTCCCAAATGTGAAAGTCCCGCACAAGTTCCAAGTGCCCGACTTTGAAAAATATAAGGGTAACTCTTGCCCTCAAAGCCATCTGGTGATGTACGCTCGGCGGATGTCAGCCCAGACGGAGAATCAGGACCTACTGATTCACTACTTTTAGGATAGTTTAACCGGTGCCGCACTCAAATGGTACATGGGTTTAAACCGTACTACGATCAGTACATTTAGAGATCTTGGTACTGCTTTCGTCCAATAATACAAATACAATTTGGACATGGCACCCGACAGAGATCAACTCATATCGATGTCGCAAAAGGACAAGGAAACCTTTAAGGAGTACGCTCAAAGGTGGCGTGAAATTGCCGCTCAAATTTGTCCACCTCTTGAGGAAAAAGAGATGACAAAGATCTTCTTAAAGACCTTAAGCTCATTTTACTATGACCGAATGGTTGCCAGTGCGCCCAGTGATTTCACCGAAATGGTCGGCATGGGTATACATCTTGAGGAAGCCGTCCGAGAAGGACGTTTGGTAAAAGACACTGGATCGATGAGCGGCACTAAAAAATATGGTAGTGCTCTCCCTAAGAAAAAAGAGCAAGATATTGGGAATATCTCTCTCGGAAAGCAAAGACGACGCTATCAACCAGTAGCAGCTGTGACTCCTGCTATCAACCCTGCGTCTATTCCTACGTATCAACCTCAGGTTGCGCAGAGCCAACCTGACCAGCAAAAGACACAACAGCCTCTTCAGCAGGCTCGTCCTCCATATAACAACAACCGTACAACACGGCCACCAGGATTTGATCATATACCCGTGACGTATGCAGAACTGTTTCCGTTACTACTGGCTAAGGGGCACATTCAGACTAAATCTCCTCTTACAGTATCGGAAAATCTGCCTTTTTGGTTTAAGGTGGATCAAACTTGCCCTTATCATCAAGGAGGTTCAGGGCATAACATAGAGACTTGTCTCAATTTCAAGTCCGAGGTACAAAAGCTTGTTAGGAGCGTGGTCTTATCCTTCAAAGATACGAATCCCAATGTTCTCACGAACCCGCTGCCTCAACACGAGAATGCTGCAGTCAATTTGATAGAAGGAGAGACTAACAATGTCTATCAAATTTACGATGTACTCTTGTTGAAAATCAATCTGGTTAAGATGCATTGTAGACAGAGTGGATATGGCCATGTGCCACCTCATAACTATCACCAGTGTGATATCTGCTCTAAAGACAATCAAGGATGTTCGGTAGTGCAAGCAGCTCTACAGGAACAAATGGATCTCGGATGGATCCAGGAGCACCGAGTTCGTGGAGTTAACATGGTCTACACGAATTCTAACGTCAGTCAAAACCACGACATCCGTACAATGAATGTCAACGTGGTGGCGATGCACTCAAGGCAAAGCCAACATCATAATCTGCCATGACACGATTATGATTCCTGTCTGATTTGCTCGGTAAACAAACAAGGATGCTCTTTTGTACAAGAGGCCCTCCAGCGTCAGATGGATCTTGGATGGATCCAAGACTACCATGATAGGAACTCCTATCAAATCAACATGGTTCAGATCTTCGATATTCGTGTAATGAATACCAACCTGGTAGAGTTACATGCTGAGCAGGTCCGACTCGGATTCTTAATATCACATGACTATCAAAGCTGTAAAGCGGGTTGCGAAAACGATCGAGGTTGTACCCTTGTCCAGGAGGCACTTCAGCACTTGTTAAATCATTGGTGGATGCCAATCTACATGGATGAAGATACTCAGCAGATTAGTATCAGTAATAGAAACCCCACTCGGCGTCAGAGTCAGGATGTCCGATCAGTGGAAGCTAACCTAGTGAGGTTACATTTTATTCAAAGTGGGCGTGGCCAGGTGCCACCACACAACTATGACAGTTGTAGCATCTGTTCGGAAAGTAACCAAGGGTGTTACCTTGTGAGAGCAACTCTTCAGGGTCAAGTCGATCGTGGAGAAATTCGTCCATATCCGGGTTCTGGACCCACCAACTGGTCGTCGAACTACCTTGCCGAGCAAGTTGAGGATGTTGTCACAATCTCTGGTCATCACAGGACCAGGGATGTTTTTGCCATCATCCCTCTACTTGACGAATCTAAAGTTCCCAACCGGGAACGAATCGAGATTACTTATGATGGTCAGAAAAATCAGAAGGCTCCTGTAGTCATCTATCTGCCGGGACCGCTACCGTATGAATCAGCTAAGGCGATCCCTTAAAAATACGGTGCAACAATAATTGAAAATGGAAAGGAAATTCCATTACCCTCCGTCGTGAATATTGCCGACATCAGTCGTGTAACACGGAGCGGTAGAATCTTCAACCGAGGAGTTGGAGAACCTAACAAGGAAAAGGAACTTCAGACAGAAGCTCCCGATCTATCAGTCGGTCAATCCAGTAATCCCGACCTTTCGAAAAACAATGATGAGATGCTTAAGCTCATCCAAAGGAGTGAATATAACATTGTCGATCAACTGTTACAGACTCCTTCAAAGATCTCGGTATTGTCATTATTACTCAGTTCAGAAGCCCACAGGGAGGCTCTACAGAAAGTCTTGGAGCAAGCCTTTGTGGAACAGGATGTAACAATCAGACAGTTCAATAGCATTGTCTCTAACATCACTTCCTGCAATAATTTGGGATTTAGTGATGAGGAATTACCTGAAGAGGGTCGCCGTCATAACATGGCGCTCAATATCACAGTTAACTGCCAGGACGATGCTTTAGCCAGCGTACTGGTAGACACAGGGTCAGCCCTGAATGTTATGCCGAAGTCCACTTTGATGCAATTATCATTCAAGGGCCCTCCGATGAGAATCAGCGAGGTTGTCGTCAAAGCATTCGACGGATCCAGAAAAACGGTTATCGGCGAAGTTGATCTTCCCATAACTATCGATCCTCACACTTTCCAAGTCACTTTCCAGGTCATGGATATCCGGGTAACATACAGTTGTTTATTAGGAAGACCTTGGATACATCAGGCTGGAGCGGTCACTTCGACCCTCCACCAAAAGCTAAAGTTCGTCAAGAACGATCAACTTGTCACGGTTTGTGGGGAACAGGCCTTGCTTGTAAGCAACTTGTCATCATCTACTGGTATAAAACCTGAGGAGGTTATTGGAACTCAGTTCCAAGCATTGTCGGTGAGCAAGGACAATCAATCCCAAGGAGGAACCTCGATTTCCCCATACAAAGATGCTATCAAAGCGGTCGAGAGTACCGACACAACTGGATGGGGACAGCTTGTCATTCCTATTGACAATAAAACAAAGAAGGGTCTTGGTTTTTCTATAACCTGTACCCGGAGAGCTGCCAACGATGAAAGTCTTCATCCCCTTCAAAACTTATTTCACAGTGGAGGTTTTCTTCACCCAGTGTCTCAGGCAGTACATGCTATCAATGAGGAAGATCCCTCTGACACAGATGAAGAATTGAAGTCCTATATTAACGAGGATGGTTATATGTCTCAGGAGGAGGTGCCTATGCCTTTTTGCTTTCCTACAGAAAGTCCGAGATTTATACCAAGATCAGATGTCGAAATGATCTACAGGGATTGTGATCCGGAAGGATGCCGCGCTCCGCCAAATTCATTAGAGGAAGACACTCCGATGAAAGATAACTTTGACTACAATTACTATGGCCCAATGGATGGTCTGCCAATGTGGCAACCTTACCCAGGAAACTTGGGGCAAGAAAGTCAGCCAAGTAATGAAAATCAGCTGACCGTCATTGAACAGAATACCTGTGTCCCCACCATGTCATGGGATCAACACTCAGGTCATTCAGAAACTACTCAACATGAAGATGAATTCGCAACGTTTGCAGGACTTGAGTTCATCAACTATGCGTTTCCCGAGGTCAACGTCATCGAGAGAGATGACTCCGCCAGTTCCAGAGAAGTTTGGGACACCTTGGGACAACCAAGTGGAAAATACGACTATATGGTCAAGTACACCGCTCCCGAAAGCTCTCGTATCAGGCTCGAAGACATCCAGCCAACTGGATGGGGAGATATAGCTGAGAGCACAAATTCTATGCAAAATGAAACAGAGGAATTCTCCTACGATAACTCTGCTTGGGATACAGATTCCAATGATCCCGCTCCACCAGAAATCAGCGTCATTTCTGAAGACAAATCAAGGAAGGTGCCAGACTTTGTGATTCACCGAGGAGTTCGCCGCCAATGGGTTGCCGTCGAGGTTCCGAAGATCGTTCATCAGTCAAAGTAATTTCCATCTTTAGCCTTTCACCCTGCCCAGGTGAAACGGATATTTTGATAGGGCTCGCTTTCTGTAAATTTCCCTCTTCGCTTTGCCCGAAGTGATAGAGTTTTGTTTTATAGGGCTGTAGTTTCAAGGATCGACTTGTTCATTAATAAAATAACGTTGTTCTGTAATTTCCGCATTAATTGTTGTTTTCTCTTTTTGCTTTTTCAAAGAAAATGGTAATCCTAAAAAACAATTCAATCATAAAAACAAGCAGTAATAGAATAAAAACACTGCACACACTTGCATTTTCTCTACCTCTTCTAAACACGAATCATCACGTCATGCAGATTGCTTGTTTTAAACCCCGTTGAAACATACGATACGATGCCTTCTCCCAACTTTGAGTTCCCTGTATTCGAGGCTAAAGAAGAAAATAACAACGAAATTCCAGAAGAGATCTCCCGACTACTCAGACAAGAGGAAAGGTCCATTGAACCTCACAAAGAACCATTGGAAACGGTAAACTTGGGTTCAGAGCAAGAGAGAAAAGAAATCAGGATTAGGGCACTGCTCAGTCCAACTGCCAGAGAGAGTTTGATCAAGCTTCTCAGAGAATTTCCTGAGGTATTCGCTTGGTCCTATCAGGATATGCCAGGGTTGGATACCAGCATCGTGGAACATCACTTACTGTTAAGATCGAAATGTCCGCCAGTAAAGCAAAGGTTGAGACGCACTCACCCGAACATGGCCATCAAAATCAAAGAGGAGGTACAGAAACAGATTAACGCGGGTTTCCTCGCTACAGCTGAATATCCTCAATGGTTAGCCAACATCGTACCCGTTCCCAAAAAGGACGGAAAGGTCAGAATGTGTGTTGATTACAGAGATCTGAACAAGGCACGTCCAAAGCACGACTTTCCTTTACCACACATTGACATGTTGGTTGACAGCACAGCAAAGTTCAAAGTATTCTCCTTCATGGATGGATTCTCGGGCTATAACCAGATCAAAATGGCGCCGAAAGACATGGAGAAAACTTCGTTCATTACCCCATGGGGTACCTTTTGTTACAAGGTAATGTCGTTCGGTTTGAAGAACGTCGGGGCGACCTATCAAAGGGCCATGACTACTCTGTTTCATGACATGATACACAAGGAAATCGAGGTATATATCGATGATATGATTGCAAAATCAAAAATAGAGAGGGAGAACGTTGAACATCTATCAAAATTGTTCGAACGTCTAAGAAAATTCAAGCTCCGCTTGAATCCCAACAAGTGCACCTTCGGTGTCCGTTCAGGGAAACTACTAGGGTTCATCGTCAGCCAGAAAGGAATTGAAGTTGATCCTGACAAGGTCAAGGCCATTCAAGAAATGCCTTCTCCAAAAACTGAAAAACAAGTCAGAGGATTCCTGGGACGTTTGAACTACATCTCCAGATTCATATTCCTCATGACCGCCACATGTGCGCCGATTTTCAAGTTACTCAAAAAGAACCAGGATTGCGTTTGGTCAGAAGATTTCCAAACTGCCTTCGACAGTATTAAGGAATACCTGTTGAAACCTCCAATTCTATCACCTCCAGTGGAAGGAAGACCACTGATCATTTACCTCACAGTCCTAGAGGACTCGATGGGATGTGTACTTGGCCAACAAGATGAAACCAAATGGAAAGAGTCTGCCATCTACTATCTGAGCAAGAAATTCACCGACTGCGAGACTCGGTACACGATGCTTGAGAGAACTTGCTGCGCTTTGGCTTGGGCAGCCAAACGTCTTCGCCAGTACATGATTCGTCATACTACTTGGTTGATCTCAGAAATGGATCCAATCAAGTACATCTTCGAAAAACCTGCTCTTACGGGAAGAATTGCCCGTTGGCAGATGTTGTTATCAGAATATGACATAGAGTACCATGCTCAAAAAGCCGTTAAGGGAAGTATTTTAGCCGATTATTTGGCTCATCAACCGATTGACGATCAAGAATCAATCGGGTTTGACTTCCCAGACGAAGATGTCATGTATCTAAAAATGAAAGATGGTGATGAACCGTTACCCAGTGAAGGGCCAGAACCAGGTTCCCAATGGGGACTTATATTTGACGGAGCAGTTAATCATTATGGAAACGGAATTGGGGCAATCATTGTTACCCCTCAGGGTACCCACATTCCTTTCACTGCCAGACTTACATTCAAATGTACGAATAACGAGGCCGAATACGAAGCTTGTATTATGGGTCTCGAAGAAGCGATTGATTTAAGGATCAAAAACTTGGATGTGTACGGCGACTCAGCCTTGGTCATCAATCAGATAAGAGGAGATTGGAACACATACCAATCATGATTGATTCCTTACAAAGACTATGCAAGAAGGTTGTTACCTTTCTTCAACAGAGTTGAGTTTCATCACATCCCTCGTGATGAGAATCACATGGCTGACGCTTTAGCCACTATCTCTTCCATGATTAGTGTAGGTCAATGGAATGACATACCTAAGATAGACATAATGCGCCTTGAACGGCCCGCTTACGTCTTCACGATTGAAGCAGTCATAGATGACAGACCTTGGTATCACGATATCAAATGTTTCCTTCAGAAACAAGAGTACCCATTTGGGGCACTCAGAAAAGACAGGAAAACCCTCAAAAGATTGGCTGGAAACTTCTTCCTGAGCGGTGACACTCTCTATAAGAGAAATTTTGACATGGTCTTGCTCCGATGCGTCGACAGACCAGAAGCAGACATGCTTATGAAAGAAATTCACGAAGGATCCTTTGGCACTCATGCCAATGGACACACAATGGCGAGAAAAATTCTCAGAGCTGGGTACTATTGGTTGACCATGGAATCCGACTGCTACAAGTACATGAGGAGGTGTCACAAGTGTCAGATATACTCCAACAAAATTCATGTACCGCCATCACATCTCAAAGTTCTCTCTTCCCCGTGGTATTTTTCCATATGGGGAATCGACATGATTGGCATGATTGAGCCCAAGGCTTCAAACGGACATCGGTTCATTCTAGTAGCCATTGACTACTCCACCAAGTGGGTCGAAGCAGCATCGTACGCTAATGTAACCCGACAAGTGGTGATCCGATTTATCAAAAACAATATCATCTGCCGTTATGGTGTTCCGAGCCAGATCATTACTGATAATGGATCTAACTTGAACAATAAGATGATGAAAGAGTTATGTACAGAGTTCAAGATCGAACACCATAACTCATCTCCCTACCGACCCAAGATGAACGGGGCGGTAGAAGCGGCTAACAAGAACATCAAGAAGATCGTTCAAAAGATGGTTGTAACCTACAAAGACTGGCACGAGATGCTACCCTTTGCTCTTCACGGTTATCGCACATCTGTTCTCACTTCAACAGGGGCAACCCCTTTCTCTCTAGTGTATGGCATGGAAGCAGTGCTCCCCATAGAAGTAGAGATCCCATCGATCTGGGTATTGATGGAAGCTAAGCTCACCGAAGTTGAATGGTGTCAAAGTCGACACGACGAACTAAATCTGATCGAAGAAAAGCGAATCACGGCATTATGCCATGGTCAATTGTATCAACAGAGAATGAAGAAGGCGTTCGACAAAAAGGTCCGACCTCGTGTCTTTAGAAAAGGAGACCTCGTGCTCAAGAAGATACAATCATTTCTCACTGATTCGCGAGGCAAGTGGACTCCGAATCATGATGGCCCCTATGTGGTCACAAAAGCTTTCTCAGGCGGCGCCTTGAGAGTTGCAACCATGGACGGAGAGGAATTCGCCTACCCCACGAATGTTGATGTAGTCAACAAATACTTCGCCTAAATTAAAAAAAAAAAAAAAAAAAAAAAAACGTCTCGGTGGATTGAAAACCCGAAAGGGCGGTCCAGGCAAAAGTTAGAGACATGAAAAAAATCATCCCGGTGGATTGGAAACATCATAGTACAATCCAGGAAAAAATTAGGGATAATGGCAAGTAACTATGTTCAACAGAGGCAAATCCCTCAGCAGCAGCAGTTACATCATCTGTCAGAAAACTCCAGTCAAGGTCATCTTCGACAAAAGCTCAGGATGCCCCGAATTTAAAGTTGGTAGAAGGATAGTGGTCGTTATGTTTCAACGTAGCCCTTTTCCCTGTAAATTACCATTTTTAAACTTTGTAGATACTCAATGGAATCACGCGTTTGGCTGATCTCCATCTTATCAATAAAATTTGAGCCTTGTGCTTTTGTTTGTAATTCTTGCTTGTTTTAGCTTTACAGAACGACGTTGTTAACATGATTAACGATTTTTGAAATAAAACAAAAATGAATTTACTTGTTAAAACTTTTTCTGCTTTTAAAATAAAGATGGCAATTTCTTTTGACTGTTAAGCATCGAAAGAACATCAATCGCTTCTCCCGAAGTAGGCAAACTTCAAAGTACAGAATCAAAGTGCTCCTTCTAACCCAATACGCCTGAATGAAGGGATCAACTGTGTCAGAGACCTTGTTTCGTCTGACACGCCTCGGCCGAGTTCTCATCTCCTAAGCCCGATCAACGATATTCCCCGCAGGGATTATCTCTCCTAAGCAAGGTGGAATTGCTATCTTGAACCAGCGATATTTCTACACGCCCCGCTGTGGCCGAGTATCCAGTCGTGTTCATCCTTTAGTCTGTATGTTGCGTCAGTTTCGTCAGCATATACATACATACATCATGCATTATCGATTTGCATTTACATTTCATATTGCATCGCTATCACTCTAGCCGGTCTTGTCCCTTAGGGATAGAAGTTCTCTCAATCGAGTTGTCAGTTCTTTCCTCGTCAGGAAACGTTGTGTCTAAACAATCTCGCCACCAGTGTATCTTTAGATCAGAGTCAGCACTCGACCACTTTGATAACTTGAACCTCTAAAGAGCCAGAGAACCTTCAACAGATGTCACTCTTCGCCATTGAAGATGATATCCTGCTTTCCCGGATTAAAGAAAATCCCCAGAGAAAGCCTCTTAAGCAAAGGTTCGGCAGTACATCAGTATTTCTCCGAAAATCTGCTGATGAAAAGGTCATCGGCACCTCAAAATTGGACCCCATCATATGGCATTTCTCCGGGAAGATCCCGAGAAAAGTATGATGTAAGATCCCAAGCGATAGCAGTCTCTCAAAGAGACCTGATTTCCCCCAGTAGAAACAAATGGCGTCTCTAACAGAGAAGTTTATGCAACTCTACAACTCAGACGACTGGGTTCCCCAGCGAGTCTGACATCAAAACTATTTCCGTCAAATGGCATCTCCCCAGGAAAATTCGGCGAGAAGTTTGAAGGAAAGCCGCTACAAATAGCGTCCCTTGTCGATAAAGTTTATTGACAAAAGAAACTAAGACCAGTTCCTTGGTAGGAAACCAGGATCGAGGGGAAGTTTAAATCAGAAACTGAGACCAGTTCCTTGGTAGGAAACCAGGATCGAGGGGAAGTTTGTTTCCGCAACTAAGACCAGTTCTTTGGCTGAAGACCAGGATCGAGGGGAAGTTTACCTTTTCTAAGCATCATTGCTTAGCAAAAGAAGATGAATTCGCAAGCTACCATTCATAACCACCATCAAAATTTTGGGTATTCCGATATTTAATCCTCTTGCACCCCAAATGCCCGAATACCTTCGTCATTCACACCTTCGGGTCCAAGAAGATTAAATAGGGGCATCTGTCATACCCAAAATTTTTACCACTAAGATTTCCCATCATTGTGAAAATCATCATCACAATATGGAGGAACTATCTTACTTCATCAGTCTCCCCAAAGATGGGTGAGCATTCACTACAATCAAAATTAGGGTTTCAAGCCCTCTCAGAGCCTTAGACAAATGATCAATCAAGTAATGACATAATCATCAACTTTTCTAACCTCTCAAGTAACTACAAAGGATCAAAATGACTCCCACTTCAAGGATTAAGCACAAGGTTGCTCCCTTCTAGGTGGATCAAGCCTCAAGATCGACAGTGTCACCAAATTAGGGTTTTGGTCGACCAGGGCCTCCAGATGGAAATATTTCATCTGGGCACAAGCCAATGATCCAAAACCTAACCTAATATACTCCATGTAACCTCATGGACCATCCATCAAGTCAACTTGGCCTCAGGGGATGCATACATCAAAAATCAGGAATTAGGGTTTCTTGACCTAATTCACCCCTAAGTTGACTTTTGGGACAAATCATGAACCAAGACCTCAAGAGAGGGTTTGAGGGTCTTTAATGAACCATATTGATCCATTTGGAACAATGGATTAATCCAAGAAGCTTGAGCAACAAGTCTCAATTTCATCTGCACCACAATTAGGGTTTTAAGGGAAAAGTCAACTGTAACTTTGACTTTTGACCAGGACATGCTCCCAAACCCTAGTACATACCTCAATATACCCTATGACACCCATGGAACATGTCCATCAAGTTTGATTTAGGTCAAGGACATGATTTCCTGAAGAATTGCATAGTTTGGAATTCATCTGATAAAAGGTCAACTGTGCACAAAAGTCAACTTTGACTTTTTGAGATTTTTCACCAAAATGGTTTTTTAACCCTAAAATGATGTTAATGTATGATTTGAATCATCATTCATCAAGAAAAATCAAGAAAAGTTGGATAACTTGTAAAAGGGGTAACCATAAAAACTTAGAAAATTTTCTAAGTTAAAAATAAAGTGACAAGGGCACCAACTTTGAAGGATCATAACTCCTAAACCACAAAGCCATTTTTTCTCATCCAAAGATGGATTTGTAGCCCTCATTACCCTCTACAAAAACTTCAACTAGACCTAAGTCCAATTCATTAAGGATTTTGAGTTATGGAGTGATCAAAATCAAGAAATCACACTTTGTTCCAACACTTAGTGAAAATTTAACTAAGTCAGATTTTGCTTCACTTTTTGCCAAATGTAGAGGGATTTTTCACTTGGAATCAGAAGAGATCAAAACCAAACTTGTTCAAACAGTTGTTGTATCATGTAAGGGCTTTCCAAAATGGCCAAGAACATTGCCAAATTCAACTTACACCATGAGATATGACATTGTCAAGTTGCCTTGCTGAAATCTGTCAAAGGCAAGGCAGAATTTGCAACTTTGCTCGATTTGCCAAAATCAGCCAAATTCAAATGCTCCTATCCACTTGGACACCTCAGAGGATTGAATTTAAGGGGGACAATCACTGACCCAAGCCTCCAAAGTCCATGGAACAAGAAATAGCATGTTGAACCTAGAATGGCCAAAATAGGGACAAGACTCCAAATTTGGATTGAAGCATTCAATGGAAGCATCAAGGTGGCATGGACTGAGCCATTCTCATCTGAAATCAGTCAAGACTTATCCAAGACCAAGGGAACCAAAGCTCTGTGCCCTAACCTCTAGTCAATGGCTAGAGGAGACTTGGATTTTCATTTGCCAACATTGGCCAAACCTACTTACCAGCTGCCATTCACTATTCCTTGCAAAACAAACTTGCTCTACTATAAATAGAGCTCAATTGTGATCAGTTTGAGTACACCAAAGCCATCAAACAGATGCTTTCCTCAAAATCTCTTCTTTCACTCCAATTTTGCCTTCTAAGGCAAGTCACTATCGGGTTTTGAGTTTGAGAGCTTTTCCAATCAAACCAATCACACACACACCTCACATACATCACATATGAGCTGATCAAACACTTAGATCACTTCTGAAACACCAATTTCACAAAATCACCAGCTGGTTGCTCAAAGTTTCAATCAAGTTGCAGCTGAGGTACCACAAAGTGATCCAGCCAATTTCAATCAAGTCCAACCATTCAAACACACTCCATAGGGTGTAGGGAAGCTGTTCAGATCATCACCACTCATCTGTAACACCTCCAAATCAAAAATCACCTTGCACTTGCTGTCACGGCCTAGAGGTAAGCATATACTTGGTCATCTCTCAATCTATGCATATTTCCTCGCACAATAATTTGGCCATATGTTCATAATCATGCATGGAATGTTTTCCCTCAATTAATTGCATTGTTTGAATCGTGTATCAAAAATCCTAGCCTTCATGCAGAAGTTAGGGTTCTTGAGGATTTTTCATGATTTCTTGTTATATGTTTAATTTAAATGAAATTAATGGACATAGACATGATCGTGAGGTTGAGACGAGCATAATGATATGTGGATTGCATGATATAATCAAGTATTTAGGGAGATTGGATAGAAAATGCAAATCTGAGAAACCCAGAACACGCGCGTGTTCTTCAGCTTGTTCTTGGCGCCTTTTTTCAAATTCAAATATTTGAATTTTGTGATTTTATTTAATTGATTCAAAAATTAATTTCTCTCTGAATTTTAATGATTTTAAGTTGATTCTTTTTTTAATAATTCACAAAAATGTTAAAATATTTTATTTTATAAAAAAATCCCAAAAATATTATTTATTTCATATAATTGATATTTTTGCAAAGAACTAATATTTTAATTGTTTTTGACATATTAAATATTTTTTCTACATTGATTTTGCAACTTTTAATGCTTTCTAATTATTTTGTAGGTCAATACTTAATTTTTGAAGCATTAATCCAAAATCACAATTTGTTTTTCACATGTTAAACAATTTTGATCATTTTAATTGAATTTTTATTCAATTAAATACATTTTTGAAAACAAATTAGGGTTTTTGGATTAATTCAACCCTCATAAATCATTTTCAAAACACTTTGGGCCTCTAATAGAGTGTAAGACCCAATCCTTTCTTGACCAAAACTTTTTGGGCCTCAGTGTATTGTATAAGTCCCGATACCGTCAAAAATAAACGGCGCGATCGTCGCCCTTTTCAAAAAACCTTTCGGGCCTCTCCTTGAGCTATAAGATCCATTCAAAAACATTTTGGGCCTCTAATAGAGTGTAAGACCCAATCCCGTTTTAACCAAAATCATTTGGGCCTCACTTATTGTATAAGTCCCTCTGCGTTAAAAGAAAATCTCGGCGCGATCGCCATTTCAAACGAAAAAATCATCTGGGCCTACCCTCGTGTAATAAGCCCCAATCTTTTCCTAAAACTCACTTGGGCCTCTTGAGAGAGTGTAAGACCCATCCCTTTGTACAGAAAACCTTTTGGGCCTCGGTCACTTGTATAAGTCCCTCTGTACAAATTCAAACAGTGCGCTCACTGATAAAACCCTGGGCCTCTCCTTGAGTTGTAAGCCCCAAATCTTTCTTTTTCAAAGCACTTTCTCCTTTGATTTTGAATATACTGTTGTTTTCAATCTTTCTTTGTTGAACAACTAACCAAACAGCATGGAAGCTCTACAACCGAGTAAGTGGTTATTGCTTTCATTTACCGCTTTCATATACACATAACTGTATTGTGGGGCTGTTTCACTGTAAGTCTTCTTTCATAAACTCATATCAACTGTGTAATAATAGTATAGATATTTCAAGTTTCCCCGGCAACTACGTCTAGAACTAGGTGACGTCGTTTCGTTTATTCGTAGAAATAGACAACTAGATCCCCAATAGGATCACCAGATACAGTCTTCTCTTCGGCTGTCCTCATTAGGAATTGTCAAGAAACTCTACTCCCAGAGATGAATGTATTCTCCGTGAATGGCATCTTTGAGTTTCTTCCAAATTCTCAAACTTTCCTGACTTTGATCTATTCTCGGTGAATAGCATTGCCTTGAATTTATCGGGGTTTGGGGACCCACGGGCTTCTTAAAAGCATCGACCTCCTCTTGGGCATCGTACAAGGACCCACAGGCTTCCTAAAAGCAACCCCGCCTCCTCTTGGGCTTAGTACAAGGACCCTACGGCTTCTTAGAAGTATTCACAACCTCCTCTTAGTCTTCGTATAATGATCTCTTCCTCCGGGAATGATAGCCTCCTCTTGGGCTTCGTACAAGGACCCGTCGGCTTCTAAGAAGTTTCCAGCCTCCTCTTGGGCTTCGTACAAATTGTCCCGACGACCTCCTAAAGGTATAGGAACAGAACTTAATCATCTCTATAGAACAGTCCTTTCATAGAGTCTACTACTGTTTCTCAAAACATAGTAAAAAGATGGAACTCTAGACACAGACAGTCTAATCTCCTTGAGTCTCAAAGACATTCTCAAGTGACCCCTTCGTTAAATAGGAAGGAAACCCGCAGACTCGGACAGTCTCAATGCCCTTTGGATTTCCCGCTTCCTTAAAGAACGGGAATAACCCGGATCCTTGAATCAAATCCATGAGTACAGTGTTGCTCATATAAGAACTGATTTTCTCTTTCAAAATCAGTATACTGGACCTGTCACTTAACTGAACAGTCATCATAGCCTCTCTCTTGGGCTTTGTACAATGATTCTCCCCAGCGGAGTCAAACAATATTTAGCCTCTCTCTCGGGCTTTGTACGAGACACATAAAGAGACTCCCTCGTTGAGTCAATTACCCTTTTAGCCTCCATCTCGGGCTTCATACGAGATACCAAAAAGCTCCCTTGTTGAGTCAATTCGCCTCCATCTCGGGCTTTATACGAGATACAAAAAGGTTCTTATTTAGCCAGATAAACAACAGCCTCCACCTCGGGCTTCATACGAGATACCAAAAAACTCCCTTGTTGAGTCAATTCGCCTCCATCTCGGGCTTCGTACGAGATACCAAAAGACTCCCTCGTTGAGTCAAAAACCTTGTAGCCTCTCTCTCGGGCTTTGTACGAGACACATAAATAGCCTCCTCTTAGGCTTTGTATAAGAAAACCACTAGTTGATCCAATCAACCTTTTAGCATCAAAGTTGTGCCTCGTTCACAGCATACAAACATCAACAACTCCTTCCCTTTCATCTAATCGCTGTAAGCGGCAAGCCTCTGGATCATCTACATCCATGCCACTGTCCCTCTTTTAGCATGAGAAATTCCTAAGGAAAGATAGCATTGCTCAACACTGAGTTAAAGTCTTCTCCTTTAGGTTAAAAATCCCCTATAAAGGAAATTATGGCATTACTAGGATCCGCGTATCCCGGTTAAAGTAATTCTCCTTTATAAAACAGTTGTGACATACAACCCCCTCTTTAGAGATGACAAATTCTCTCTAAAGTTGAGACCTTTCAGCTTCACATCTTGGGCTTAAACAAGATACAAACTACCTTTCGCTTCACGTCTTGGGCTTTGAACAAGACACCAAAAACAATCATTTCCTCCCATAGAATAGGAGGAACTACGAACGCTCTGATTTCCCTGTTTCGGTAAATGGGAATACGTAGGCATAAGATCGAAAGAAAAGATCTTAGCGAGCACACTAAACAAAAACCCAAAATCCCATATCTCCATCAATCAAAAGCAGTAATTCAAAAACATCAGTCCTAACATCCTAATCCTTGTTCCCCGCCAGAAACCTTCTGTCTAGATAAAAACCAGTATTGGCGAAAATACAAATAACCAGTACAAAGGCCCCCCCACATTGATAGCATCCGTAACCTAACAGACCGCTGTTTAAACTCAGTATGCAAAGCAGGGTTAATTGGAGACATCTATTTCCCTTCCTTCATCAGCTTCAATAGGATAAAAAAATGAGTCGACCTGTAGTAAGCCCAAACCGCAGAGAGCGACCAGCGCTTAAGAACCGCGTCCAAAATCGCTCGCTACACTTTGTTGTTGCTGTAGGAAGTGGATGTTCTCTGTGATGTTCTGATGTTGGTTTTTGGTTGAAGTAGTTGGATTTTTAGTTGTTGTTGGTTTCTTGGCTTGAGGGGTTTTTGGTTGAAGTAGTTGGATTTCTGGTTGTTGCTGGTTTCTTGGCTTGAGGGGGAGTTTGAGTTTTGATTGGTGTGCAGCTACTGAATGTTAGGGTTATGTGTTATGGTATGTGTGTGTCTGCTGCAGGTATCTCTGATGTGTGTTGATATTGTTTTAGCCAAAATTAGCCAAAGGGGGAGTTTGTTAGTTCTGTTATTGGCAGCAATTTTGGTAAAACAATGTGTTTGTTCAAGATGTCATGTCTGATGTCTTAACATGTGCTTCTATCTTTCTGCATGTGCTGCAGTTGGTTTCTGTTTGTGATGTCAAGGCAGATGTTCTAACATCTAATGACAGAACATTATACATTCTATTCAGAATGTGTTGTTTTGTGTGTTGCGCTATTTTAGCAATCTTCAGTGTGATTTATGTTCTGATTATTGCGAAAATCATGGAGTATTTTATTTATGTGAAGCAATCTTTTTCTACTATTTTGAAGAATCAGTTTGTTGCTAATTTAGGGGAAAGAGATTTGGAGAATAAATCTGCTTTATTGTTAATTTAAATCTGAGATTTTATTCTGCCCAAGCCCATGAAGATTATTCTATTTAAAGGCGTATCAACCCTACTTGCAAGACAGAGATGTGTGATTCTAAGAGCTGCGTTACTTGTGTTAGGGTTTAAGTCTCTTGGTGTTTTATTATTTGTGAGCCATTCACTCATCTCCTTGATGTTTGAATTGGACTGTTTATTTGAGTTGTAATTTGTCCACTCTAAGCTTTTAAGCACGAGTGTATTGTTCTTGGTCGAAGCTTTTAAGCAAGATCAAGGTGTGTCTTTGAAGAGTGTTCTTCTCTACTTTGTAATCTTTTAATTGTTATCACTGCTGTGATTGAGGGGGAGTGAAAAGTGCCACATTGGATAGTGATTAAGTGAGTAGATTGTCAACTGGTGTGTTAGCTGTAGAGTCTATGAATTAATACTACTAATAGTGAATTTCCTCCCTGGCTTGGTAGCCCCCAGACGTAGGTAGTTAGACCGAACTGGGTGAATAATTCTCTGTGTTTATTTATTGTTCTTTTGTGCTGTTCTCTTACTGTCTTGTTCATACAACAGATATTGATGTTGTGACATCTCACTTAACATCACATATCTGATACCAGAATTTCAATCTGGACGAGAAGCAGTCAAATACAGAAGAGAGACTATCATACCACGATAGAGCTTCTGACAAACCTTTTTACTTACTTCCTCTTTTTCTACAATGCATGTTAGATGCATATGAGTCTTTGCAGGTTTACTTTCTAACATATTGAACTTCTTCAGAAGTTCTCTTGCATACTTGCTCTGATTAATGTGCGTTCCTTCTGGACGTTGATCAATCTGAATTCTCAGAAAGAATATGAGTTCTCCCATCAGACTTATTTCAAATTCAGCGTGCATTAACTTAGAAAATTCCTTGCACAAGGAAGTATTAGCAGAACCAAATATAATATCATCAACGTAGATTTGAACAACCAAAATGTCATTTTTAAAGGTTTTACAGAAGAGTGTTGTATCCACTTTTCCTCTGGTAAAGTCATTTTCCAAAAGAAAGTTACTTAGCTTTTCATACCAAGCTCTGGGAGCCTGTTTCAGACCATATAACGATTTCTTAAGTTTGAAAACGAAATCTGGGTTTTCAGAACTTTCAAAACCAGGAGTTTGGTGCTCATACACTTCTTCAGAAATATACCCGTTTAAAAATGCATGCTTTACATCCATCTGATATAAAGTAATGTCATGATTTATAGCAAAGGAAATTAAAAGACAAATAGATTCTAACCGGGCAACTGGTGCAAAGGTTTCTGTATAGTTTATCCCTTCTTGCTGACTATAACCTTGTGCTACCAGTCGTGCTTTATTTCTTACGACCTCACCTTTCTCATCTAACTTGTTTCTGAATACCCACTTTGTTCCAATGACGTGGACACTTTTGGGTTTCTGAATAAGATCCCAGACTTCATTTCTGGTGAATTGATTCAGCTCTTCTTGCATGGCCAGAATCCACTCATTTTCCCTAAGAGCTTCATCAACTGAAGTTGGCTCTATCAGAGACACCAAACCCAGAAGAGTTTCTTTAGAAGGTTTGAATGATGAACGAGTTCTGACTGGATCAACTTTGTCTCCTAGAATCAATTCTTCAGAATGAGAAGTCTTTAGTCTATTCTTCTTCTGATGAGATAGACTATTCGCTGCTTCTGGTAAGGTTGTATCTGATTATGGAGAATTTGCATCCTTGTCTCCTTCTTTTGATTTTTCTTCCTTGGATTCTGATAAAGTGATCTTCAAATCTGCAAACTTTTCAACTAGCTTTGACTTTTCAAGGTCAAGCTTATCATCGAATCTGACATGAATTGATTCCTCAACAATTCGTGTTTCTGTGTTATAGATTCTGTAGCCTTTAGAGCGTTCAGAGTATCCTAACAGTAAACACTTTTGAGCTTCGGAGTCAAACTTGCCAAGATTCTTTTTAGTGTTCAACATAAAACAAATACAGTCAAAAGGATGAAAATACGAGATGTTGGGTTTTCTATTCTTCCATAATTCATAGGGAGTCTTACCCAAAATAGGTCTGATAGAAATCTTGTTCTGAATATAACATGTTGTATTTACTGCCTCTGCCCAGAAGTGCTTAGCCATGTCAGTTTCTTGGATCATAGTACGAGCCATTTCTTGCAAAGTCCTATTCTTCCTTTCCACTACTCCATTCTGTGTTGGAGTTCTGGGACAGGAGAAATCATGGGAAATGCCATGAGAATCAAAAATATTCTCAAAGTATATGTTCTCAAATTCTCCGCCATTATCACTTTTGACTCTGATAATTTTACAATCCTTCTCTGTTTGCACTTGTGAGCAAAAGGTAGAGAACACAGAATGTGACTCATCCTTGTGTTTCAAGAATTTTACCCATGTCCAACGACTATAGTCATCAACGATAACTAATCCATACTTCTTTCCACTGATTGAAGCAGTTTTCATTGGTCCAAACAAATCAATGTGTAGAAGTTCTAGCGGTCTGGAGGTGGGCACAACATTTTTTGCTTTGAAGGAAGTTTTAGAAAACTTTCCTTTCCGACATGCTTCACAAAGAGCATCTGAAGAATACTTCAGATTAGGTAAGCCTCTGACAAGTTCAAGCTTATTTAGCTGAGAAATCCTCCTCATGCTAATATGGCCTAAACGTCTATGTCATACCCATTGCTCCTCTTTAACAGACACTAAGCATTTGACATTCTATTCACAGAGATTAGAAAGTCTAATCTTGTAAATGTTGTTTTTCCTCTTTCCGATAAAAAGGATTGAGCCATCTTTCTGACTGACAGCCTTACAGGACTTTTGATTAAAGGTGATATCATAACCATTGTCACTAAGTTGACTAATTAACAACAAGTTATGCATCAAACCATCGACCAGAAGAACATCTTTAATAGAAAGAAGGTTACCATTACCAACAGTCTAGAGCCAATGATTTTTCCTGTTTGGTTTCCTCCGAAACAAACGAAGCCTCCAGGCTTAAGTTCCATAGTTTGGAACATATGCCTTCTTCTCGTCATATGTCGCAAGCAACCACTGTCCAGGTACCATGATTGATGTTTCAACTGAGCTGCTAAGGATATCTGCAACGTAGATTATCTTGTCCTTAGGTAACCACTTTCTGGGTCCTCTTTTGTTAATTTTCCCAGAAGGTTTGACAACTTTGGGCTTATGTGCAACATGATAATCAAGTCGAATTTGTGCATGATATTTATCTTTATAAATATATTTATGTGTCGGTGGGGGTTTCTGTGCAAGCTCAGAACAAACAAGCTCAGTGCCAGAAGGCACAAAATGGTCATAGAGAGGTTTTGGTTTTACAAGCTAACTTTCGTCAATTTCAAATGTTTCTATACAACCCAAACCTTTCTTACCATGTCTGCTAACTCCATAGATCATGGAAGCTATTCTGCTTCTATCTATGCTTTTAGCCAGAAAGTGCTGGAATGTTCTATCATACTTGTTGACACAACTTGTGTCAGAGACATTGGAGATTAATTCTTCTTCTAATTTAGAAATTTTTCTTTTTAAGGCTCAATTACTATTTTTTAAAGAAAAAATATTTTCATTTAGAGAATAATTATTTTGTTCAAGCTTATCTCTTGCTTCAGAAGCAACTACGTGAGGTTTTTTAAGATCCTTGTATTTACTTTGAAGAATTTGATATTTTTCCAGCATTTGTGAAAGACACGACTCTAATTTACAACGAGAGAGTTTAGACAATACCTCTGAGTCAGAGTCAGAGTCTGATTCTAGTTCTAATGGAATTTTGTCTTCTGGTTCTCCAGAGACTTCACTGTCAATTATTGTTGCCACTAACACGGTGTTTGCTTGTTCTTCATTAGAGTCTTCTTCTTCAAAATCAGAGTCATCCCAAGATGCCATGAGTCCCTTCTTCTCTTTGGAGAAGTTCTTCTTAGGCTTCTTGTCTTTCTTAAGCTTTGGACACTCGTTCTTGTAATGACCTGGCTCATTACACTCATAGTAGATAACTTCTTTTCCAGAGCTCTACTTCTTTTGTCCAGATGATGACTCAGCACGACCTTTCTTTCTTCTTGATCCTCTGAAGTTTCCTTGTCTATGTTTCCATAGTTTGTTGATCCTTCTGGAAATAAGTGACAACTCATCTTCTAATTCTTCGTCAGAATCTTCTGAATCTTCCTCAGCTTGATAAGCCTTTGCCTTTTCAGGTTTAGACTTAAGAACAATAGATTTACTCTTCTTCTGAGGTTCATCTTATTCCAGATCTATCTCATGACTTCTTAAAGAACTAACAAGTTCCTCAAGACTTATATTGTTCAGATCCTTGGATAGCTTTAGAGCTGTTATCATAGGTCTCCATTTCTTGGGAAGACTTCTGATGATCTTTTTAACATGATCAACAGTTGAGTATCCTTTGTCCAGAACATTAAGTCCCGCGACTAGCATTTGAAACCTTGAAAACATAGTCTCAACTATTTCATCATCCTCCATTTTGAATGCCTCATATTTTTGGATTAGGGCAAGCGCCTTTGTCTCCTTAACTTGAGCATTTCCTTTATGAGTCATTCTCAGAGAATCAAAAATGGATTTGGCAGTATCTCTATTTGTTATCTTCTCATACTCGGTATAAGAGATATCATTTAGCGATATAGTTCTTGCCTTGTGATGATTCTTGTAATCTTTCTTTTGTTGGTTGGTCATAGCACTTCTAGACACTTTTACTCCTATAGCATCAACTGGGTGAGTGTAGCCATCGACTACAAGATCCCAAAGATCTACATCATAACCAAAAAGAAACTTTCAATTCTATCTTTCCAGTAGTCAAACTTTTCACCATCAAAGACTGGTGGTTTGGCACTGTAATGATCTTTCTCTTCTTGAATAGGATTAGTATTAGTTGTAGCCATGATATCTCACACAAATACTGGAATGGTACTGAACACGGTGAAGTGTTGATAAAACTTTTATCACAATCAAAACCGGAGCTCTGATGCCAATTGAAGGTGTGAGAAAACACAATAAATGGGGGTTTGAATTGGGTTTTCAAAATAAAAGCTTTTTGTGAAACTCAAACAAAGATCACAAAGAAACTATCAATAGAGAAAGACACAGGATATATCCTGGTTCACTTGAAAACTATCAAGTTAATCCAGTCCACCCACCTAGGTGATTTCTCCTTATACACAAGGACTTAATCCACTATAACCAAAATGATTACAACTGCACAAGAAACTGTTGGTGACTAACAATCAAAGATTAATCGTCTCTTCTTAAGAATTCTTACCTAACTGGTCTCTTAAGGAATACAAACAACTGTTTGAACAAATTTAATGTTTACAATGAAATGCTTCTACACAAGCTGATATAAACACTATGAATAACTCAACTAACTTAGAGAAAATCTATACAGTATGAACAATGTTAATTCTTTGTATTGTAGTGCTTTACTGTTCACGCATGTGTCTCTCTTCTCTATCTAAGTATTCCATCATTCTTCAAATGATCAAGTCCTTATATAGCCAGAAAAAGATCCGTTGGAGGGAAGATCAGGAATATCATGAAGATTGTTGGTGACTTGAAATAATGTCGTTATGCAGGGATGAAAATCGTACACAAAAGTTGTCCATTGTACCACCAAATCAGGGTAGTGGAATGGTAGTCGAAAAGAACGTGTTTGATATGTACTATGTACTATTTTTCATCGTAAACGTTTCATCTTCTTCTGTTCATCAGAGGCTTCTGAATAGAGATGGTTGAAGCATGAAATGAAGAGTTAATCACTGGGTCTTCAGACTCTTGAGTCATCTGAGTCTTCAAAACTTATTCACCAGAACCTTGTCTTTAGAGTCTTTAGCACTCTGTCTTTAGAACCCTTGGTTATCAGAACCTTGTCTTCAGAGTCTTTAGCACTCGGTCTTCAGAACCCTTCGTTATCAGAAACTTAAGTCGTCAGAGTCTTCAGAACGTTGTTCAGTTGAACCTTGTCTTCAGAGTCTTTAGAACTTAGTCTTCAGAAGATAATCATCTGAGTTATATTCAGAGGTAGAATCCAAGAGATCATTGCAGCAGCAACATATTGCCTTCTTAGAATCTTTCTGAATTTGAGCAGATCATAAGCAAACTTGCTTCTTTGACACAAAAGTGACTTTTGGTCAATTAAGAGTGACGTTCCACATGATCTCTATCAGAGCCAGAGCTTTCTTTATCAGAGTCAGATCCTGTTTGTCAATTCTTCATAAAACAAACATTAGAATACCAAAATTGTTCTCACACAAATACTACTTTGTTATTATCAAAACTCAGGGATATCTTGCAGAACCAAATCTTGTTCTAACAATCTCCGTCTTTTTTATAATGACAAAACAATGTATTTTGATAAAGTAGTTTTGTACGAAGATAAATAATAGGAAATGACAAAGAAGAGTTAGATCCAGAATATTAGAGCTTGATTATAGTGGTAATGGAGTCTGATAACAGAGCCAGATTGGTTATATCAGAGCCTGATTAAA
Source organism: Lathyrus tuberosus (assembly GCA_022829125.1). Lineage (NCBI taxonomy): Eukaryota > Viridiplantae > Streptophyta > Magnoliopsida > Fabales > Fabaceae > Lathyrus > Lathyrus tuberosus. Next base: position 8,551,596 of record JALAZF010000212.1, read on the forward strand.
TTAGAGTCAGATTACCAATATAAATATTGTTCTTGAAAAGCATTCTAAGAGGAAAATTGTGCAGTTAACGTGTTAGAATTTTAGAGCTATAATTCAGAGACAAGATATTTATCAAAATAACTTTCCATTAATATACTCCCCCTTTTTGTCACAATCAAAAAGGGTAAAACAGAAAGATAATCCATAGAAGAAAATAGGAAAAACAAAGAAAAACTACGTGGTAGCCTAGAAAAGTGCCTAAAGCTGAGAAGGAGGAAGGGGCCTCTGAAGGATATGAGCAAGTGCATTCTGAATGATGGAGCCTCACACACTTTCACCTAAACCGCGCATGAGAGCGCGTCTAGCGGCTGATCTAGGGGACTTTTCCATCGCCTTACTCGTCTTCTTACCCTTGTTCAAGATCTGGCCTTAGATTTTATTTTTCACTCACGAAAAATGGTGATCTAGTTTAAATAGATCCTTTTTCACTCAGTTCAATTAATATTTTCTCTCTTTAGATGCTCATGGCTACTCCTCATAACTTTATGCCAAACTTCAATGATTTCCTCAAGTGGTATCAGAACTATCAGAACTCAGATGCTACTGCTTTGGCTGCACACACTAGTAGTTCATATATTTGCCTATCTTAATCATATTTTATTGGATCTTGGGTCCTTGATTCTGGTGCGTCTGATCATGATACCGGTAATAAAAGTCTTCTATGTTCCCTCTCTACCACTGGTTTCTTACCTACTATAACTTTTGTAAATGGTTCTCAAACTCGATCCAAAGGAATTGGTACTATTCAAGTTACATCTTCTCCCTCTATTACTTCTATTCTCTACGTACCTAATTGTCCATTTATTTTACTCTCAGTTAGTCATTTAACGTGTTCTTTCAATTGTATTATCACATTTAACAATAATGTTACCCTGAAGTACCAGAATTTAGTTCGAATAATTGGCGTCAAATGTGAGTCTCAATGCTTTTATTACTTCTCAATGTCATTTAAGACATGCTCATCCAAATATTCTTCACTCACTTGCCATGCTCAGTTGGATCATCCTGGTCTACCTGAACTACGGAAGTTGGTGCCAAGTTTATTGAAGGTATCTAATTTACATTATGAGTCATGTCAGATAGAGAAACACACTCGTAGTCAATTTCCCAATCGAGTCAATAATCGAGTTTTGTCCCTTTTTGCTTTAGTTCACTCTGATGTTTGGTGTCCCTAGTGTATTGTATCTACTCTTGAGTCTAGGTATTTTCTTACCTTTATTGTTGATTTTTCACGTTGCTGTTGAAAAGTATTTTAGGCGGGTTGTTTTATCGTATCCGCAGGGATTGTCCTGATATCTATATGCTTGTCGTTCAACAGTTTAAAGTTCTAAGAAAAGGGTTTTCAAAGAGTTTTTTTTTGTTTTGTAACATATGTTTTGGTAGCAAAAAGTAAACTAAAGAAAGATGTTTGTTTTAAGAAAAGCATGTCAAGATTAGATATCATTAACCCTTTTCATACATATTTGATTAATCAACCATGTGAACTTAGTTTAGAATACAATCGTGTATCCTCTCAAATCCGTTTATTTCTAAAGCGTCTTCGTGGGTATTGTTGTTTCAATCGCTAGATGATCTCTTGAACCAACAAGATTATGTCAAAAGTTTTCTCATTGATAGATGAATATCTAAGATCTAAGATTTGAAAAGGTTTTGTCAAGACCCACAAATAAGAAATCGAAGATAACATCAATATTGAATAAGAACTAGTTCACAATACATAGATTAGATGAAATACATAAGGTATCAAAAGATTACATCCAAACCCAACAAGAGATTCAAGATCTTACCTTCTCCCCCATAGGGTTTGTGTTTCTCTCTCTAAAATATACTTGGAATGAAGAGAGATAAAGTTTTGATCTCCAAAATATCTATTTTACAAGTTATAAGAGTTATCTTTTAAAAAGCAAGAAAAAGTACTAATATAGTAAAAAAATATTGTCTTGTTTGCCTAGTGAACACCCTATTCGCACAGCGAAGACCCCTTTTTGGCACTTGAAGTGCGTCGGGAATATTTAAACTGCCCTTGGAAAACATCTGAGTTCGCAGTGCAAACTCATTCTACGCACAGCGAACTTCTCGATCCAGCTTCGGACAACGAACTTATGGCCTTTTTCCTACTGTCATCCAAGGTTTCCTCTTCGCTTAGTCCTCGTTGTGAGTTTGCACAACAAAATTTTGCCTTGACCTCGCTGTTGGTTCGCACAACGAACATGCTGAAACTTCTTCTTTTCTTTGGCTTCCATGTCCAATCCTTTGTGTCTTAATCATTGATGTTTTATGCCTATATCCTGCACAATAATACACACATCAAAGAATCCAAAGGTATTTGGAATAATATTGAATAATCACACAAGAACAAGAAATAAATCCATCAAAACATGAGAAATGAGTTGAAAAATGCAAAGAAAGATGGTTCAAAATAAGTCATAATTTGCACTTAACACTAACCACATTTCTTAACATTGTATTTAGAGCCTATTGAGTGGCAACATTTCACCGAGCTTTACCCGGTTAACCCACTGACTTCCGGTGATAATTTTTTCTGGTAAACCTTATCCAAACTCAGGTTTGCCTTCCTTTCACAGTCGTGACACTTTCCGACATTGATTTTTGTACCATATTACTTTTTTCGGTGACCTTCCGGCAAAATAACACTATTGGTAAAAGCGTATCCCCCAACCTGGTTGTTCCCCAAATTTTCACCATCAGAAGCCTGCACACGTGCCCACACGCACCGACTCCATCTCTGTGTTGGGGCCTCACACACTCTCACCTAAACCGCGCATGAGAACGTGTCTGGTGGCTGATCTAGGGTACTTTTCCACCGCCCTACTCGTCTTCTTGCCCTTGTTCAAGATCTGGCCTCAAATTTTATTTTTTACTTAAGAAAAATGGTGATCTAGTTTAAATAGAGCCTTTTTCACTCAGATCGGGTAATATTTTCTCTCTTTAGATGCTCATGGCTACTCCTCATAACTTTATGCCAAACTATGATGATTTTCTTAAGTGGTATCAGAACTATCAGAACTCAGATGTTACAGCTTTGGCTGTACAAACTAGTAGTTCATATATTTAGCTATCTCAATCATCTTCTCATGGACCTTGGGTCCTTGATTCTGGTGCGTCTGATCATGATATTGGTGATAAAAGTCTTCTATCTTCCCTCTCTACCACTGGTTTCTTACCTACTATAACTTTTGTAAATGGTTCTCAAACTTGATCCGAAGGAATTGGTACTGTTTAAGTTTCATCTTCTCCCTCTATTACTTTTATTCTCTACGTACCTAATTGTCCATTTATTTTACTCTCAGTTAGTCATTTAACGTGTTCTCTCAATTTTATTATCACATTCACTAACATTAATGTTACCATGCAGTACCAGAGTTTGGTTCAGATGATTGGCGTCAAATGTGAGTCTCAGTGCTTTTATTACTTCTGAATTTCATTTAAGACATGTTCATCCAAAGATTCTTCACTCACTATCCATGCTCAGTTGGGTCATCCTAGTCTTCCAGAACTACCGAAGTTGGTGCCAAGTTTATCAAAGGTATCTAATTTATATTATGAGTCATGTCAGTTAGAGAAACACACTCGTAGTCAATTTCCCCATCGAGTCAATAATCAAGTTTTGTCCGCTTTTGCTTTAGTTCACTCTGATGTTTGGTGCCCCTAGTGTATTGTCTCTACTCTTGAGTCTAGGTATTTTCTTATCTTTATTGATGATTTTCACGTTGCTGTTGAAAAGTATTTTAGGTGGGTTATTTTATCGTATCCGCAGGGATTGTCCTGATGTCTAGATGCTTGTCGTTCAACAGTTTAAAGTTCTAATAAAAGGGTTTTCAAAGAGTTTTTTTTTGTTTTGTAACATATGCTTTGGTAGCAAAGAGTAAACTAAAGAAAGATGTTTGTTTTAAGAAAAGCATGTCAAGATTAGATTTCAGTAACCCCTTTCATACATATCCGATTAATCAAGCATGTGAACTTAGTTTAGATCAATACAACCGCGTATCCTCTCAAATCCGTTTATCTCTAAAGCGTCTCAGTGGGTATTATTGTTTCAATCGCTAGATGATCTATCGAACCAACAATCGAAACAATAAACACAAAGAACAATAAAAGAAAATATTAACTCCCAAATCTATGTCTAGAGTTTGTTTGTTAATAGATGAAGAACTTAGATCAAGACTTGGAAAATCTATGTCTAGAGTGATTCAAACCATACATATATAAAAGCAAATATCTTCATCATATATTGATCATCAACCTTGTTCACATACAAAAGATCAGAAGAAATACATACTAGTAAGGTTAACTACCTCTAATCTTGACACAAGAGTGTTTAGCTAGCCATCACCATGGTAGCTTGATCAACAAGTAAAAAGGAAAGCTTTGATAGCATCAAAGTCGAAAGATCGAAGATTGATGCTCCAAAGTTTTGATTCTCACTTCTCTTGGAATTTCTAAGCTTTTTGCCCTAAAATTCCCTTTACAATCTAAAAAGTTGCTGAAAATGAAAAGAATCTCAAAATAACTACTCAAGTGGCTATTTATACAAAGTCCACAATGTGCCTATAAGTGGCACCGCACTCCGCTCCATCAGGGGCGCGCTTAGCGCGATCAGTACAAAGGCGGCAAATTCCCAGAAAGCACGCTAAGCGCGATCAAGGGTCCTTAGCTACTGGCTCTTCATCAAAACTGCGTTGAACCTGCGCTAAAAAGCTTGCTAAGCTCGAGTTGCCGACATAAAGTTGCGAAATGATCTTCTAGACCCTCTTCCATCCACCACAATCCTATGCCTACGTATTCCCTCGTGTAATGGGAAAGTCAGAGTCATCGTAGTTCGGAGGACTACATGTGAATTGGTGGAAGGTTGCTCGCCAAGATCATCGCAATCTTGTGCCTACGTATCCTCATTGACAAATTAAGAATCAGAGCGTTTGTAGTTCATGGGACCACGGGTTGTTGGTCTCAATCACACAGGGCGGGAGAAGGTTTGTTGTTTTTGGTGGGCAAGATTAACGGTCTAGTTCTAGCAGTTAAGCTTTGCTTGTATCGCGGTAGAACGGATGTAAGGTGCCCTTTTTGGTATGTTTTAGAGTGATTCCATAAGGCGGAGGAGTGGTGAAAGTTATTGGTTTTATCGAGTTTAATTATAGGTACTTAGAGGGGGAAGAGTATCTGACCATAGGCTAAGTACGGCCTACAATCAGATACTAGAGGTTGAGGGGACAATAGTATCCCAACCACTTAAGTTCACCCTAAAAGGACATGATTGAACTCTGGGTTTGGTCTAAATGTTTTTTAGGGATGGAGGAGTATGAAGATGATATGGAAAAGACGGCGGATTAAATCGAGGTAGGTTGACGGTGATGCGTAAGGCGATCGACTTACAAGGGTAGAATACATACAAGGTTTGCAAGGTTTAGATGGAATGGAATGGAGTTGGTAGAGAAGATGGAAGGAAACCCTAAGGTGATAGAAGAATGAGCAATCCGTTTAATTAGTTTGAAAAGTGACTCGACGTTGGATCGAGTTTTTATTTGTCTTTTTATTTTGAAATTGTTTTCTAAACGTTTTCGATTTTATCTTTTCTAACCTATTAACATGCAAAGCACTAAGCGTATATGAGAAAGTAAAGGTCCTAGACTATTACATTGTAATCGGGGAGAGGGATGTATGAGAAGTCAACCAAGGGGGAAGAAAACCCTAATCTAAAGCAGAGTACAATGATAATGTACAATTAATAAATGTCCAAAATGTTCAATGTAGATATAGCTCATGTGAATACCTCACAAAACATATCAGAACGATTAGTATGTAGTAATAATGAAAGCATGTTATGCATGGGAACAAGTATTTGTATATACTTAAATCAGGAAGTTGAAACAAGCAATTAAGTGATATTCAAGCAAGATCATCAATCATAACCATGATATCAAGAAGAACCCACAAAACCTAATTAATCAGGTGACATGCTCATTAAACCAGGATTCACAATCTTAGTCACAAAATTCAACATCCAACAATTTATTCAGCACATGAACATGGTAACATTCAACTAATTTGCCTAATCAAGATCTACGTGATTTTCCTTAATGAAAATTCGCAAACAAAACGAATAATATTCAAATTCAATCAACATTAATCATAATTTCAATCAACAAAGCACCATGTTTAATCAACAATATTGATCAAGAAAAAAAATCTAATTCACTTAAAATGGCTATCACAAAATAATTATTGTTAATATTCACTTAGGATAATTAATTAATTAATTGAGTAAATTAAATCTGAATAGGGCCAGAAAAGTGAAACTGGGGTGCAGAAAGTGAAATTCCACCTTGGGCTTAGATTAAGCCCACTAATTTCACCACTCCCAGACCAGGGGTACGTTGTGGAGACCCGGGTGTGGAAAGAAAGGAGGGCTTGGGCCCGTGCCCAAGAACCCCAAAGGAAATGGTAAGGGTTCAGCAAGGAACTAATCGTTCTCCACATTCAGAAGGAAAAATATCTTCGTTTCATTTCACTCTCTGCCTCAAGTAACGGTAACATGCGATTTAAAACCTAACCCTCCACCGCGCCGAAAATCGCCTCCGGCGGCGGCGGACCTCCTATTTAAAAATCAAACCATTCAGAACGTTCGTCTTCTTCGCCTCTCCACTAACCCTAAGTTAATTGAACCTAACTCCAAGCCACGGCGACATAATTTAGGTTTGAAGTAAACCCTAAGTACGACAGCGAACGAAAACGAAAGAGTCCTTACGCGCGAAGTATTCTAAGCTCCGATAGTATGCATTAAATGAAAGAAAACCAATCAAGAAGAAGCGCGAAGGTAGAACAAGATACCTTGACGACGACATGAATGAAAAGCTCTGGCAAATATGATGAAGGTGGCAAGGAGACCCCAGATAAGTCTCTTTCCCTTTTCTTTGCTTTAGCTTTGTCTTCTTCTTCTTCTTCTGTAGTCCGTAAGTTGAGAGTGTATTGAATTCTTCGTCGAGTGTGCGAACAGAAAAAAGGGGTGAGGAGAGTAGCGATGCGTCATTGTTTTTGTTGCGAGTGAACTGAGAGGAGGTCAGGCTTTGGTTTGCAGTAAGCTTCAATGTGAAGCTTGCTCAACCATGGAGGATTGTGAGCATATAGTGAAGCTAGGTTGAAGGTGAGGTGAGATGAGAGATTGAGGGAGATAGAGAAGGTGATGGAAATGATGAGGTAATGATGAAATGTACTTGGTGAAAATTGACGAGAGATTGGTGATCCTCTGCAATGATTGGAAATGATTGGTATTTATAGAGTGAGATGGAATGGATCGAAAGTGGAAGTTTGTTATGAGTAACTGACTGAGTCAACTACCCTGACTCAGTTGGTTAGAGTAGACTCAGTGAGTGAGATTCGATTATGAAGGTTAGCATGAGACGTTAGTTATTTAGGTGGTTATGAAACTGTTAGATTGGTTTGTGATTAAATTGCAACCGTTTTGAAAGTTGGTTATGATGTTTTTTCTGTTAGCTTTGTTGCAGGGCTGCTAATTCTCTTTGAAGAGCTAGTGAAGACTTAGAAACCCATGACAATTGGAGGAAAATCATTGTCGTCGATCAGTTTTCGAATCCTGCTATAATATCGTTTATTATCAGTTATGCCTGAACTTCATGTGCTCCCAACGTCTCACGTGTTACATTCGCTGCCCGTAAGTTAATATCAGTAGCCACGATAATTTATGTCATTGTCATATCATGTTTACTTGGCCTTGTCAAGTATGTTGACGACTTTCCGAACCTTCTCTGCAAGTGTTGAGACCTGGATACTTCAAAGCAGCATCCTCTTTATCATAACCAAATGCCTGTGTTGAGGCAATGCTTGTTGACCGTTGGTTAAGACTTGAAACTTTTAGGGTTGGTTAACCCTTGGTTGATGTATGTTAGAACTGTTACAATGCTAATGTTTTGGTTAATAAAAGCCATTAACGCTAATTGGCTGTTAGCTTGAAAAATCTATTATTTCAAAATGGTTAGGTTAAACAAAGAAAAGAGGAGATGTTAGTTTAGGTTAGTCCTCACTGTGATTTTGACTGTTATATTAATTAGGGAAAAGAAATTAGTGCACTATTTAATTAATGAGTGTTAAAAAAATTGTCATGAAGTGAGGTAGAAATTGGTCTATGAAGTGGATTCAATTTGAAATTAGCTTCCTCAAAATTTTTCTATTGAGTAGTGGATGTAGGTTTGTTATGTGATGCGAGTTATTTAAAAATCTGTTATGGTTTGTTTTGTGTTAGCATTAGGGCTGGAAATGAGTCGAGTCGAGTCGAACTTGCCTTAGCTCAGTTTGACTCGTTAAGAATTAGCCGAGTTCGAGTTCATCACGAACTTTTTTTTCAGCTCAAACTCGACTCGTTAAGAATTGCCCGAGTTTGAGTTCGAGTTCATCACGAACTTTTTTTTTCAGGTCAAACTCAACTTGTTAGAAGTTCACGAATATCTCGGTTCAACTCGTTAGGTTTATCTTGTTAGGTTCAACTCACTTATTTCACAGACTTAAAAGTAATTTTTTAAAGTCTATATATATATATATATATATATATATATATATATATATATATATATATATATATATATATATATATATATATATATAGGGAACATATCATATAAGAATGTCATTTTTATATGAGAACACGAGAATAAATTTGAACCATTAGATTTTAAAATAAATGGTGGAGATTATTTGTCATTTTTTTTCTCTTTCATGCATCATTTATTTTAATAATGGAGGAGAGAGAAAAACAAAAACCACAAATAATCTTCACCATTTATTTTAAAATCTAATGATTTAGATTCATTCTCATGTTCTTACATAAAAATGACATTCTCATAGGATATGAACCCTATATATATATATATATATATATATATATATATATATATATATATATATATATATATATATATATATTTGACATTTTAAATTAATATTTTTTAAATAAAAAATATAGAAATAAAATAAAAGTTATAGGATTGGAATTTATACGATGTTAATTTTATTTGTATAATTATTCGTAGATATATTTTACTCACTTGAGAATATAAATTATCAATTAATACCGTTAGATTAAAAGAAAATATGAGACTAAGATTTAGAACAAATCTTTAAACCTACTCTTAAAGACAATATAATCTATCTCATATATAATCGAATTGACTCATGAACCTAAAGAGTCGAACTATGTATAGTTCAAGTTCAGATCATTTAGTTAACGAACTTAGTTTTTAGCTCATATTCAGCTCATTTGGTTCATGAACCTAGTTCAACGATTTAATTTTTGAATCGAATTTTGAACTATTTTCGAGTTGGTTTGGTTCATTGCCAGCCCTAGTTAGCATTACTTGATTACTACCTTATTCTACTGGTATGTTCATGAATGTATCTAGTGTAGTGATCGCACGGTTTCAAAACTGAGCTTAAATGATGGCTACTGTTAGTAAAGAAATTAATTGTCAATTGTGAACAAAGGGAACCTTGATTGAAATTGTGTTGTGGATTTTGCACATGCCATGTATTTATGATGCGAAAAATAAAGTAATATGTGCTCCTTGTTAACCATTAGTGTTCTTTGGAATTGAATCATGATTGAACTTGAGCTTTTGTGTTAGTTTGACAATGAATTGTCTATGAACTTGATGTTGGAAACTGGTTTGGCATGTTTTGTAGACTGAGATGCTACTGCCTTCTTTGAATGAATTAGTACTGCTATAGTAAAATGAAGTTAGTGATTTGGATGCTGAAAGCACAATATGTAGACTGTTATTGATGCTTTGATCTTGAAATAGACTGTTATTGTGTACACATTCTAACCTTGGTTAACTTGTGGTGTAATGTTTGAATTGGATGGTCAGGATTTATGTATTGTTAGGGAAAATGCAATGCTTTTTATGTGATGGTTTGTGAACTCGTTTAGCTAACTGTGCCACTGATGTTTGCAGGCCCGTGACAAGGTAGTGAACGCGTGTGGCGGCCTATGGAAATGCAATGATGCACTGCAACATGCGGCGTAATGCTATAGAGTTAAGATATGACTTTATGTAAACCAAGATCCACGTAAAATAACCAAGTTTTATGATCAATTGAATCAAATGTCTTGCTTACTTTACCATTTCAAATCATGTCTTCATGCTTGTATGGATGTTACAATGAATGTCACAGCCTTTGTGCTTTAAATTGAATACCCCATAACTCTAGCACATGCGAATGGAGAAAGTATCAACTAAATGAATCATGACTAGTGATGACATGGCCTAAAACACATATAACAAATCAATTAAATCTCGTTGAAATGGGACGAAAATTGTTTGATATGCTGCAAGTTAAGCTTAGAAAAATCACAATTGAGTTCGTTGACCTTGGTTGATCGGTTGACAAAAAGTCAACTTAAATAGAAATGAGGTAATTCAATGTATCATGCATGTGATGACTCTTAAAATGAAATTCAATGGGTGAATGGATCGAAATGACAAACAAAAATATAAATGGATGACCAACCATTAATCTAGCTCATGCAATAGCCATTCAAGAGATAGTCAAGCGCATACACACCAATTTAATGAGCCAAATGAATGAGGAACGAATCTCACCTTAACCAAAAGGTTTAGAGGTACCAAAAACCCTAAATATGAATGATCAAGATTAATAATGCAAAAGATACAAGAGACTAGGGTTTTGTGCTCGGTTGAGCACACCTTAAGAAGATGTTGGGGAACCCTGGTTTTCCTCAGGCGCCCTCCATGTAGCATTCCTCCTTGCTTTGAATCATGTTCATGCAAATGTAATGATTAAGTGGTGAAAGTATGTGTATGTAGTAGGGCCATAGGACATATGAAGATTGTATGGAAGGTAGGGTAAATTTTGGGGTATGACAGCTGGCGACTTCACTGGGGAGAACAAGGTTTCTTTTATGATGGAGATGCTATGATATGTAATGCATGTTATGCTTTTGCCAGTCCTGAGATGGGAGATATATCCGTAGGATTCTCAGAATGGAAACAAGTATAATTATAAATGCCGACTATTCAACTGCAATAAAAAATTCCTTCTGCTAAATGCAAAGAGGACTCCTGAACAAAAGGTTTAGGAGGAGTTAATTTGGTTAAAACATTCCTTCTAAGAAAGGCAGCAAGGACTTCTGAACAAAAGGTTAAGCGAAGTGGATTTGGTGGAAATGTTCCTTCTGCAAAAGGCAGTGAGGACTCCTGAACAAAAGGTTAGGAAAGAAATTTGGTTGTGTAATGATATTCCTCCTACAAAAGGTAGAAAGGACTCCTGAACAAAAGGTTAGGAGAAACTGTGATCGGGTAATAGTATTCCTCCTACAAAAGTTAGAAAGGACTCCTGAACAAAAGGTTAGAAGAGACTTTGATTATGCAATAATATTCCTCCTACAAAAGATAGAAAGGACTCCTGATCAAAAGGATAGGAGAAACAACAGTTTGGTTATGATATTCCTTCTACAAAAGGTAGAGAGGACTCCTGATCAAAAGGATATGAGAATAAATGATTTCCTCTTTCGAAAAGCAACGAGAACTCCTGAACAAAAGGTTAAGAGAGAAATTTGATTAGTTGATAGATTTCTTCTGCAAAAGGCAGAGAAGGTACTTACAAAAGGTAAGCTAAACCCATTGGGAAAGGCAACGGGGACTTGCAAAAGGCAAAGGCGGAGTGGAAACCAGTCTTCGTGCTAAAGGCAAAGATAACTTGAAAAAGGCAAGTGTAAAGGGAAATAACCATCCTCATGCAAAAGGCAGAGGGAACTTGCAAGAGGTACTAGAACATCATTTGATCTCACAGGCACAACGGCGGAGATGACATTCTCTGGATATGGCGATCATTCAGTACTTAGCCACACAGGCGTCAACCGTCCAAATTGATCGACAAGAGAATAAATTATTCATCCAATCCCATATTTATACCCAATGCAAGATTCTTTCGCGTACAAAAGGCAGCGAGAGTGCTTACAAAAGGAAAGCGAAGAGATACGATTTCGTGCAAAAGGCAGTGAAAACACTTACAAAAGGTAAGTTGACTCCTATGTGAAAGGCAGGGAGGAGATACTTCTTGAAAAAGACACGGTAAGACTTAAAAAAGGTAAGTTGAAAAGACCTTGTGCAAAAGGTTCGAAAGGAGTTACAAATGGTAAGCGGTAGGATAAATACCATGAAGGAATCCTGACGGAACGTCCATAAGAATTTCGCGTCTTCGAGAACAACTAGCTAAGCGTGCATGTAATGATGCAGAATGTATGCAAAGACATGCAAAATGCCAAGTATGGTTGGGCTTTGGTTTCAGAGGGAATAAGCTTCGGCTTTTTGGTAGTTGTCGATACAAATTGGACTTTTGAGTTGGTGAAAGGGTTTGACTTCCCGACACTCTTATTCGTTGAGAATGTTGCAGTAAATCAATGGAATATTTATAGAACTAGAAAATTATCCTGGTTTAATGAGCACGTCGGTGATGGTGATGGATTGGGGTGTCCTTGTCCTGATCAGGTTTGTGGGTCACAGTAATTTGCCAGTACCATAAGCTAAGTGTGTCATTTGGAACCTGTGGTCAACCTTTAGACAACTTGAAGGAAAAGTAATCTCATGTTTCCTTTCACTACTTTTATTGTTATCTCTAACATTTTCAATGCATCGTTTATTATAAACAAAATTCGCGCTTTGCAAACAAACAGAAAAAGAAAAATGTGGAGCACTTTTGAGAAAGATTTTTTTATTAATGATGAAGTATCCCGCGAAGGGGTGTTTTTACATGGGGAATCAATTCCTAAAAGAGGTAATTGCCAAAAAATAATAAAAATACAATGGCAATGAAGAGGCTCAGATTTCCATTGAGTTCTTATTCTGCTATGGTCCTTATGTCCTCGAAGGTCCTTTGTACTCTACTTCTGAGGAATGTGACTGGATCGATCCTTCCCCTTTGGGGATTTCAAGCTTTGCAGGGAGATTCACAGATTTGGCAGACATCAGCTTTTTGCCTTTTAAATCCCTAATTTTTTCCTAGACCGCCCTTTTGAGTTTTTAGTCTATCGGGATGCCCTTTTTTGCCTAAGTTGCCCCTGAGGGTTTTCAACTTAGCGGGTTATTCATTTATTTTGATTTTTCCCTAATTTTTTCCTGGGATTTTTATTTTTTATAGCCCACCGGGATGCCCTTTTTTGCCTGGACCTATTCTTTTTGTGGTCCAGCGGGTCTATTTTAGGCGTAGTATTTTTTACTGAGTCTGCGTTCACGGGAGATGAAAGATCTTCGCCATCCATAGTTTAGAGTATTAAAGCTCCTCCAGAGAAGATCTTCCTCACAATGTATGGACCTTCATAGTTTGGGGTCCATTTGCCCCGTGGATCTGTATGGATTGGTAGAATCTTCCTCAGTACCAAATATCCTGCTTCAATGTGTCGAGGACGAACTTTCTTGTCGAATCCCCTTTTCAACCGCTTTTGGTATCGCTGGCCATGGCAGATGGATGTCATACGCTTCTCCTCGATGAGGTTAAGTTGATCAAGTCTCGCTTGGACCCATTCTGCTTCGTCGGGCTTGACATCGGTGAGTATCCTCAAAGAGGGAATCTCTACTTCGATCGGCAATACTGCTTCCATGTCGTACACTAGAGAAAATAGGGTTGCCCCTGTCGGGTGCGTACGGAAGTACGATAACCGTGTAAAGCAAACGGCAATATTTCATGCCAATCTTTATACGTCTTCACCATTTTTTGAACAATCTTCTTGATTCTCTTATTTTCTGCCTCGACAGTGCCGTTCATCTTCGGACGGTATGGCGTCGAATTTTGATGTTCAATTTTGAAATTCTCGCATAATTCTTTCATCATCTTATTATTGAGGTTGAAACCATTATCAATAATGATTTTGTTCGGAACCCCATAGAGGTAGATGATTTCCTTTCTGATGAAACGGGTAATGACCTGTTTAGTAACGTTTACATAAGAAGCAACTTCCACCCATTTAGTGAAATAATTGATAGATACCAAGATGAAACGGTGTCCGTTGGAGGCAGTCGTTTCAATTCGTCCAATCACGTCTATATCCCACATAGCGAAAGGCCAAGGCGAAGTTAGGACATTCAGCGGAAGCGGTGAAGCATGGATCTTATCAAGGTAAATCTGGCATTTGTGGCATGTCTGCACATGAGCCAATCTGTCTCCATGGTCATCCAGTAATAGCCTGCTCTCAAGATCTTTTTAACCATCGTGTGTCCACTAGAATGCGTTCCAAAGGAACCTTCGTGAATCTCATTTATAGTTCGGTCTGCTTCGTATCTATCCACTCATCTGAGCAGAACCGAGTCATAATTCAGCTTGTAAAGCACATCTCCACTTAAGAAGAATTTGGCCGAAAGCTTTCGCAAATACTTCTTATCAGTGATGGATATGCCTTTTGGATACTCTTGCTTTTCTAGATACCGCTTGATATTGTAGAACCAAGGATGATCATCAGTTTCGGGTTCTGCTGCCTCAGCTGCCACACAGTAAGCTGGTTCATCAAGATACTCAATGCGAATGGCAGGCACTTCATTCTTTCACTTGACTTTAAACATGGATGCTAGTATGGCTAGGGCATCTACCATCTGATTATTTTCTATGGAGATGTGGTGGAAAGTGATTTCATCAAAGTATGGGATCAACTTCAAGACGTGATCTCGGTATGGGATCAGTTTGTTATCACGAGCTACCCAATCGCCTTTGACCTGACTGATAAACAAAGCTGAGTCTCCATAGACCTCCAGAAACTTGATTTTGTGATCAATAGCAACCTCAATCCCGAAGATGCAAGTTTCATACTCAACTATGTTATTGGTACATTCAAAGCATAGCCTTGCAGTGAAGGAATATGAAATCCAGTAGGAGATGTAATTATTGCCCCAATTCCATTACCTTGAGCGTTGGAGGCACCGTCGAACACGAGCGTCCATCGCGATCCTAGTTCAGGTCCTTCATCTGGGCCTATTGTTGTATAATCTTGGGCAAACATGATATACTCATCAAGTAAGTCGAAACGCATCGGTTGATAATCTTCCACAGGTTGGTGGGCCAGATAATCAGACAATATACTTCCTTTGATGGCTTTCTACGTGACATACTGGATGTCATATTCTGTTAATACCATTTGCCACCGGGAAAATCTTCCAGTGAGGGCGGGCTTTTCAAAGATATACTTAACAGGATCCATCTTGGAGATCAACAGAGTGGTATGAGTCAACATATATTGCCTTAGGCATTTGGCGGCCCAAGCGAGTGCGCAACACGTCTTTTCTAGCATTGAATACCTCATTTCACAGTCATTAAATCTTTTGCTGAGGTAGTATATCGCATGTTCTTTTCTGCCCGTTTCATCCTGTTATCCTAGCACACACCGCATGGATCCTTCCAGGACTGTCAAGTACATGATGAGAGGTCTATCCGGCACAGAAGGTATCAAGATCAGTGGTTCTTGCATATATTCTTTTATTTTCTTAAAAGCTCTCTGGCAATTGTCGTTCCACACAACCGCTTAATTTTTGCAAAGTAGTTTGAATATGGGTTCACAGGTGGCCGTTAGGTGAGATATGAATCTAGCAATGTAGTTCAACCTTCCTAAGAAGCCATAAACCTCCTTTTCTGTTCTCGGTGCTGGAATATTTTGGATGGCCTTGATTTTGTCAGGATCGACTTCAATCCCTCGTTGGCTCACGATAAAACCTAGCAACTTGCCAGATCTTACCCCAAAGGTACATTTGTTAGGATTTAGCATCAGCCTAAACTTCCTCAATCTAGCAAACAATTTTTCTAGATGGACGAGATGCTCTGTCTCGGTCTTGGATTTTGTAATCATATTGATGACATATACTTCGATATCTTTATGAATCATATCATGAAAGAGAGTCACCATTGCCCGCTGATATGTTGCTCCAGCATTCTTTAAACCGAACGACATAACCTTATAGCAGAAGGTTCCCCAAGGGGTTATGAATGTAGTCTTTTCCATGTCTTCCAGGGCCATCTTGATCTGGTTGTATCTGGAGAAACCATCCATGAAAGAGAACACAGAGAACTGAGCTGTATTGTCTACCAACACATCAATGTGTGGTAGAGGGAAATCATCCTTTGGGATAGCTTTATTCAAGTCTCTGTAATTGACACACATTTGTACCTTTCCATCTTCTTAGGCACAGGCACAATGTTTGCGACCCATTGGGGGTAGTTTGATACTGCGAGGAAGCCTACATCCAGTTGCTTCTGCACTTCTTCTTTGATTTTGATGGCCATATCAGGTCGGGTTTTTCTCAGTTTCTGCTTCACTGGAGGACATCCTTATTTAAGAGGTAACCTATACACCACAATGTCCGTATCCAGCCCAGGCATGTCTTGGTAGGACCAAGCAAACACGTCTTTGTATTCTCGTAGAAACTCGACAAGCCTTTCTTTCACATCATCTGCCAAGGCACCGCCTATTTTGACCTCTTTTTTATCATCGTATGTTCCAAGGTTGACAACTTCGATTGCCTCCTGATGAGGTTGAATGATCGTTGACTCTTGTTTTAATAGTCTGGCTAACTCCTCGGGGAGCTCACAATCTTCCTCACAATCCTCGACGGTGTGGTAGATTGGATTATCAAAGTCATATGGGATCATGGCAGTACTGTCATCAATGGAATCCGAGGCGGATCTGCATGATTGATGGATTATGCTTTATTTTAGAATGAAGAAAGAAAAAAATGTAAGAAAGAAAACATTGCCATTTTTAATTTTGCAAAATAAAAAAAAAAGAAAGACATGGAACACAATTGAATGCAAAAGCTCATTTTATTTATTATAAACGTTGATTTGAAAAATATGGGGGCCCTACAAGCTAATCCGTATGCCTTGGGCAGAGCATATGACTTGAAAAGCGAAACATAGAAGATTACATTTCAATCAAGGTGACTTCTGGCATATCCACAGATGTCCAATTATTGATTATTTGACCCGGAGCCTTCGGGTAAACAAAACACACTTCGGCTGAAGTACTTCCTTCTTCTTCCACACAGGTGATGAGAACATCCTCCAGAAGCCCACCATTTGTAAAAGTGACAGGTAACGTGAGAGCGTGACTCTTGTCTTTATTTGAGCTTGTTTTCTTTTGTGCAGCCCGATTGTTCGAGTACCCCAAACCAGCTCTATTCTTGTTCACATGAAATTTTAGCACTCTGCCCCAGCCTGAAGGATAACCAGTCTCTATCACTGTTCTTGCATCTTTGAGGGAAGCCATAGGGAGTTCAATCTTTTCAGATTCCTTCACGTCAGGAAGCATCATAACCTCATCCATTTCAAAAGCCTGAAAGGGGGTTTCATGGATTCCCCTCCCACTTCAACGTAACGGAAGGATGCTAGATGGCTGAGTAAGATATCTTCTTCTCCTTCCACAACAAATAGCTTGTTGTTAATCGCGAACTTTAATTTCTGGTGGAGGGTGGAGGTCACTGCTCCTGCGGAGTAGATCCAAGGTCGTCCTAGGAGACAACTGTATGTCGGTAAATGTCCATTACATAGAATGCAATGAAGAAGGTATGAGCCCCGATTTTGATTGGCAAGTCAATTTCCCCCAACACAGACCTTCGTGCATCATCAAAGGCTTTCACCACCACAGAGCTTGGTTTCATTACTAGCCCTTCAATAGTCAGTTTAGTCAGAGAGTTCTTTGCCAACACGTTCAGAGATGAACCTGTGTCGACCAAAAATCTAGATAGTACCACGTCCACACATTCAACCGAAATATACAGGGCTTTATTATGATTATTTCCTTCGGGAGGCAACTCACTATCATTGAAGCTCAAATTATGCCCAGATGATATGTTGGCTACAGCTCCTTTGAACTGAACGACAGAGATTTCCTGAGGCACATGGGCCGCCTTTAAAATTTTCACAAGTGCATCTCTGTGGGCCTGAGAGCACATCAATAAAGCCAGCATCAAGATCTTAGATGGAGTTTGGTTGAGCTGGTCAACCACTTTGTAATCGCTCTTGCGTATAAGGCGCAAGAATTCTTCTGCTTCATCAACAGAGTTACCTTTCTAGAGAGAATCTACTTTCTGATTATCACCAGCCATTTGCTTACCCTTGGATGTACCTTCATCATTGTTTTTAGGGTGAGGTGGTGCAAATACCCTTCCACTGCGAGTTACTCCACTGGCTCCAGCAATATTTTCAATAACGCTCTCGACTTTAGCTGGCTCTTCCTCTACCTTTTGACCATGGATGTAGACTGTTGAGTCGTAGTTCCATGGAACAGCTTTGGTGCTCTCAAAAGAGAATGGGGCCGGTGCGGTGATCACAAGAGGGGCAACGGTAGGATTAGATACTGGGATCGTAACTTGACCATATGGGATTTGCACAGGCTTCCGGACTTGTTGACAAGGAATCTCCACATGATGTTGGCGCTGACCATAAGGAGTTGTCGCTGGGTACCGTGCTGGATTGTAAGGAATTTACACTGGTTCACGAACTTGATCATACGGAATTTCCACAGGTCCTTATTTTTTACCACGAGGAAATGTGGAAGGGCACTGGGCTGGATCATAAGGGATCTGTACCGGTATACGAACCTGATTATACGAGATTTCTAGCATAGCCACTTCTTCAACAGTAGGTACTTGTTCCACCAGCAGAATACCTTGGTCGATCAACTTCTAAATTCCATTCTTCAGTCTCTCACACTGCTGAGGGTCAATCAAGAAAAATTCACAATCAGCCCCGCATCCGGGGGATACCTCATTCATTATTAATTGCTCTTTCACAATTTCCAAAGACATCTTCACTTGACTCACTTTATCCACTAGCTTCTTACCCACAGATTATTCGATCATATTAACAGCATGACCGTTGTTGTGAGGTGGCATATGGTTATTAATCACATTCGAAGCATTCGGTGTAAAGGTGATGGCTTTAGAATGAATCAACTCCTGTACCTTGTACTTAAGAGCCTTGGAATTTTCAATATTGTGCCCGGGAACACCAGAATGGAACTCGCAATGGGCGTTTGGATAGTAGCCGGGAAGGAGAACAACAGGGGGAGCCTTCATCTCTCGTAGTTGTGCCAATTGACTCTGAAGCAAAAATGGAAGCACCTTGGCATAAGTAGACGGAAGAGGATCAATTTTTTTCTCAGACCTCCTCTGTCTCTGTTGGCCTTGGTAGTAGTTCTATTGTTGCGGAGTGTATTGTTGCTGAAGAGGAGTGGTCTGCTGAGCGACTGGTTGGCTTACTGAGATGACACATGGCTGTTGATACTGATTGGATACCACTGCAGCCACTTGCTAATAGGCTCTTCCCTTTCCCTTAGATACTGATGCAGCGTTTGCTTCACCTTCTCTTTTCTTGCCAAACCCTGAATACAGCTTTTTATTCCCAACGGAAGTTCCAGCAGCATTTTGTATTTTCCCCAACTTCACCAAATTTTCGATTCTTTCACCAGCCATGACTATATCAGAGAATCCAAATGAAGTACACCCAGCCAGGCGTTCCAAGAATGGCCCTTGCAGGGTCCCCATGAACATATCAGTTATTTCCCTTTTGAGAAGCGGTGGTTGGACTCTGGCTACCAGCTCGCGCCATCTTTGTGTATACTCTTTAAACGTCTCATCATCTTTTTGGGAGAGGCTCTACAACTGCGAACGGTTCGGAGCCATATCAGAATTGTACTGGTAATGCTTAAGGAAAGCCTCAGCCAGCTCTCTCCATGTACGAATGTGAGTTCTTTCAAGCTGAATGTACCATTCTAGGGAAGCCCCACTGAGGCTATCTTAGAAAAAATGCATTAGCAGCTTCTCATCACTGGAATACGCTGCCATCTTTCGGCAGTAAGACCTGATGTAGGTCTTAGGACAAGTGACTCCCTTATATTTCTCAAAGCCTGGGACTTTGAATTTGTGGGGAATCTTGAGACCGAGGAATAAGCACATGTCCGCAACCTCTAGTCTAAAATCCTTATACCCTTGCATAGCCCGCATCTGTTCCTCTAGAGCAAGTACTTTCTCTGCCACCTCGCCAATAGGAGGGCCAAAAGCATCACACACAGATTCCTCTCTAGGAATTTAGTAAGCATCATTATGGACATCCACTTCAGGGATAAAGTTTTGATTCAACTGCCCGATAGCAGGGATCGGGATTGCCCCGCCGCCACGAAGGGGAATGGGACCATTAGGAATCATACCAAAACCATCTTGATTAACAATAGGAATCGGATCACCGGGAATGGCACCAGTAGGAATTGCACCAGCAGGAATTGCTCCAGCAGGAATTGCACCAGTAGGAACTGCGCCTGCAGGACCTGCGCCAGTAGGAATTGGGATGGCTGCATTCCTTTCGGCTGCTTGCCTCAATTATTCTTAGCCCCGGGCCATGTTTTGTATGACCTCCATCATCAGAGCGAACTGAGTCTTCATGTTGCTCATTTCTTCCCTTAGAGCAGCTTGGTTATGTTCTATCTGATCCATGATTAGCTTTCTGGTTACTTCGAGTGTTGTACGAATGCCGAGAAGTCAGCTTGACGGGATGATCTGGATAAGGAGGAGGTCAAGCGGTAAGTTTTTTGATTTTGGGTTTATGCAATGCGGAGATGATGCAAATGATGCATGAATGTTTTACGCTCATGGCCTTATTTTCGAGGAGTTTTGCATAATTTATAATGATTAGTGAACATTCAAATGGAAAGTAAGATAATAGACAGAACAACCAATCTTTTATTCATTCAAAGGAAGTACATAGTTTGATTACACTTTGATTGATACAGCTGAAAGAAAAAAGCAATAAACGACACGTAAAAGCATAAAAGTGCTCAAATGGCTTTCTTGAGAACACGCTTCTTAAGCTCTTCCAACTCAACCTTGAACCTCTTGGTCAAGTCTTCACAGAAGTAAACAAAGTGTTGCACTGCATCGGGGACTTTGGTCTCCTCCATGTCCTCTATTGCACTCTCTAATCTCCATGGCAAATCCTTGATCAGATTGTTGCAAAACTTCACTAACCCATCATATTTGGCCCAATAGGTAGCAGCAGTCGGTTGCCATGTGTTGATAGACTGAGCATATGTGTCCAAGAGTGTGTTCTGGAAATTTATCTCACCAATCAACCCTGATCTGTTCCTACCCAGAGCTTCACATCTCTCCTTCCATTGTTGTGCAGTATTGTTGGCCGCTTCTAACTCTTGGCACTTTGCGTTCCAATCTTGCGGTGTGAAGCGGGAGACTCGTCCAACCTCGATTCTGTAGTGACGCTCATCTTCTGCTACTTCTCGGGGATTCTTTGAGTAAGGACTTGAGCTTTTTGATCTCGCTTTCAGTTTCTTCTTCAACTCTTCTTTCTTTTGCACAGCCAGGTCATGTCATTGGTAGGCTTCCCCACGCTTTTTCTCAGTTTGCCCTAGCTTTCGGCGGAGCGTAGCTCGACTTGTATCCGATGACGCTAGGCCTTATTGATACAATACACGGAGGTCTCCTTCAGTTTTGGCCCTCTTGGAGGTCTCGGCCAAAAGATCTTCATTGTCTTCATAATTCCTTTTGAGCTTTGAATTCTCTCCGTTTGCATTGCTGAGCTGCAATCAGAGCTCTTCATTCTCCTTAGTCAGTTGAGAAATAATGGCCCTTAACTTGTCAGCCTCCTCCATAGAAATAAGTGTAGGTCCACTATAGGGGAGCTTGACTTCCTTCACTCTATCCAGGACCCACTGGAAGTATGGTTCTTTAGCTCGACAATCCCTTTTGCCTAGCTCCTTCGACTTTCGGTAAATATGAGTCCAAGCCTTCTTGATCTTCTTCAACAAGTCAGGACTCTCAGTTCCGAGACCATGTACGATGAACTCTTTAATTTCGTCTTTCTTAGGTATCTTGTCCATGAGGTAGCCTACTAGTCTCTAGGCCAATATGGGGTTGTAATTGATGAAACCTCGTGGACCTATGAGAGGGACATTGTTGAATTCCCCATAGCTGGTGATGATTTTCTCTATATCCCATGTAGGTAGGTACCAGGTGATGGCGTCGGCATTGAGGGAAGACAACTTTTGGGACCACTTCAAATCCCTCAAGAATTCTACCCACTAACCCTTCTGCGGTAGGTGGGATGTCAACCAGGAATACAGCAAAGGAGCACAACAGAGGATCACACCCTTCTTTTTTTTGTGTTTTGTGTGGAGGCAATAGTAGGTGCCAGCCAAGAGGGTCGGAACAGGATTTCCCGATAGGAACACATTGATGACAAATAAGCTTATGTAGTCGTCGTCATTGGGAAATAGGACGAGTCTATAAACGAGAAGAGCCAATACTTCACTGAAGGATTCCCACTTCTTATCCTTGTCTTGAGCCTAAGCCTTATCTTTCAAATACTTTCTTGAAAATCCTCTCGGCCCTAGATGGGGTGCAATGTCTCCAACAGGAAGATGAAGTGCATGTGCTACCAACTCAGGAGTAACCTCTTCCCCTAACTTTGTGAACAATGCATGATCTTTGATGAACCAACCTAGCAGCCTCTCGTACTCTTCAATGGTAGGAGCAAGTTGGAAGTCTTGGAACGTGAAGCAACGAAGTGGAGGATCATAATACTGGGCGAGAGCGACCAATGCCCTCACGCCCGTCTCAGCAGTCAAAAGCTTCAAGATCTGGCCATAACGTCTCGTGAAATTTCCTCTCTTGTTAGGAGGTATCTTCCCAACCAGAGCTACCAAACTATCTGTATTAGGTATCTTGAATTTGAGAGGAAGTGTCTTCTTCTTATCCATGACTGTTCACTGTACAAAACAAATCTTTTAAGATTCCCCAAGAATAAAGGTCTGAATGCAAATGACATGTTATGTTATGCTCAAGCATGCATGTAGATCATAAGTCTGGCACATCTTTGAATAATCAGCATTGAATCCTTGGGTTGGATGAAGTTTAAGGGTTTTCTGCAAAACAAATCCCTCTTCCCCTCACGGGTGAGTTCTATGACTTTCATGAAGGTTCTTAGATTCATGGATCCGTCTTAAGAATACCCTCATCAATGCAAAAATAACTTGCAAAGCCAATGATACTTCCAAGGGGATCTCCTCTAAGTGAGGTTGCCCTCAACTTCGGAAAGCCAAGGTGTTCTAAAGGTCCCTAGAGTCATGGACTTCTTTTGGAAGAAATGTCGTCAATGCGAAATGACTCACGTGCCAACCAAACTTCAAAAGAGGTCTACTCTATGCGGGATCTTCGTACCTTCCCCCCAAGATAACTACACCTTGACGGGTTAGTACAAGTCTCCCTAACTATCTTAGGTTAACTCTCCAAGCCTGTGCATTAGGCTTATCATACATCATGATCATATTCCCATCCCCACAAGAGCAATATAATAAATATGGTTAGCATAATGATAAATAAAGAAAGTAAGGCAATAGAAATAAACACCCAAACATGCGAAGGAGACAACCTAGACTAGGCTCAACTTGCTTAGGGAACCAGATGTCCCCAGTGAAGTCGCCAGCTGTCATACCCCAAAATTTACCCTACCTTCCATACAATCTTCATATGTCCCATGGCCCTACTACATACGCATACATTCACCACTTAATCATTACATTTGCATCAGCATGATTCAAAGCAAGGAGGAATGCTACATGGAGGGCGCCTGAGGAAACCAGGGTTCCCCAACATCTTCTTAAGGTGTGCTCAACCGAGCACAAAACCCTAGTCACTTATTTCTTTTGCTTTATTAATCTTGATTATTCATATTTAGGGTTTTTGGTCCCTCTAAACCTTTTAGTTAAGGTGAGATTCATTCCTCATTCATTTGGCTCATTAAATTGGTGTGTATGCGCTTGACTATCTCTTGAATGGCTATTGCATGAGCTCGCTTGACTATCTCTTGAATGGCTATTGCATGAGCTAGATTAATGGTTGGTCATCCATTTATATTTTTATTTGTCATTTTGATCCATTCACCCATTGAATTTCATTTTAAGAGTCACCACATGCATGATACATTGAATTACCTCATTTCTATTTAAGTTGACTTTTTGTCAACCGATCAACCAAGGTCAACAAACTCAATTGTGATTTTTCTAAGCTTAACGTGCAATATATCAAATGATTTCCGTCCCATTTCAACAAGAGTCAATTGATTTGTTATATGTGTTTTAGGCCATGTCATCACTAGTCATGATCCATTTAGTTGATACTTTCTCCATTCGCATGTGCTAGAGTTATGGGGTATTCGATTTAAAGCACGAAGGCTGTGACATTCATTGTAACATCCATACAAGCATGGTTATTTTATGTGGATCATGGTTTACATAAAGTCATATCTTAATTCTATAGCATTACGCCGCATGTTGCAGTGCATCATTGCATTTCCATAGGCCGCCACGCGTGTTCACTCCCTTGTCACGACCAGTTAACCAAGGGCCTGCAAACATCAGTGGCACAGTTAGCTAAACGAGTTCATAAACCATCACATAAAAAGCATTTCATTTTCCCTAACAGTACATAAATCCTGACGATCCAATTCAAACATTACACCACAAGTTAACCAAGGTTAGAATGTGTACACAATAACAGTCTATTTCAAGATCAAAGCACCAATTAGCGCAAGCAGTGACAAGTGATTCGCAACCTACATGTTGTTCTTTCAGCATCCAAATCACTAAATTCATTTCACTATAGCAGTATTGATTCATTCAAAGCAGGCAGTAGCATCTCAGTCTACAAAACATGCCAAACCAGTTTCCAACCTCAAGTTCATAGCATAATTCAGTGTCAAACTAACACAAAAGCTCAAGTTTAATCATGATTTAATTCCAAAGAACACTAATGGTTAACAAGGAGCACATATTACTTTATTTTTTGCATCAGAATTACATGGCATGCGCAAAATCCACAACACAATTTCAAGCAAGGTTCCCTTTTTTCACAATTGACAATTAATTTTTTTACTAACAGTATCCATCATTTAAGCTCAGTTTTGAAATTGTGCGCTCACTACACTAGATACATTCATGAACATACCAATAGAATAACGTAGTAATCAAGTGATACTAACACAAAACAAACCATAACAGATTTTTAAATAACTCGCATCGCCTAACAAACCTACATCCACTACTCAATAGCAGAATTTTGAGGAAGCTAATTTCAAATTGAATCCACTTCATAGACCAATTTCTACCTCACTTCATGACAGTTTTTTAACACTCGTTAATTAAATAGTGCACTAATTTCTTTTCCCTAATTAATATAACAGTCAAAATCACAGCGCGGACTAACCTAAACTAACATCTCCTCTTTTCTTTGTTTAACCTAACCATTTTGAAATAATAGATTTTTCAAGCTAACAGGTGATTAGTTCACACTAATTGTCAAGGTCATTCCACTAACCTTTAGTCAATTAGGGTTAATGACTTTTATTAACCAAAACATTAGCGTCGAAACAGTTCTAACAGACATCAACCAAGGGTTAAACAAACCCTAACAGTTTCAAGTCTTAACCAATGGTCAGCAAGCATTGCCTCAATGCAGGCATCTGGTTATGATAAAGAGGATGCTGCTTTGAAGTATCCAAGTCTCAACACTTGCAGAGAAGGTTCGGAAATTTGTCAACATACCTGACAAGGCCAAGTAAACATGATACGACAATGGCATAAATTATCGTGGCTACTGATCTTAACTTACGGGCAGCGAAAGTAACACGCGAGACGTTGGGAGCACACGAAGTTCAGGCATAACTAATAATAAACGGTATTGCAGCAGGACTCGAAAACTGATCAACGACATTGATTTGCCTCCAATTGTCATAGGTTTCTAAGTCTTCACTAGCTCTTCAAAGAGAACTAGCATCCCTGCAACAAAGCTAACAGAAAAAACATCATAACCAACTTTCAAAATGGTTGCAATTTAATCACAAACCAATCTAACAGTTTCATAACCACCTAAATAACTAACTTCTCACGCTAACCTCTATAACCGAATCTCACTCACTGAGTCTACTCTAACCCACTGAGTCAGGGCAGTTGACTCAGTCAGTTACTCATAACAAACTTCCACTTTCGATCCATTCTATCTCACTCTATAAATACCAATCATTGCCAATCATTGCAGAGGATCACCAATCTCTTATCAGTTTTCACCAACTACATTTCATCATTACCTCATGATTTCCATCACCTTCTCTATCTCCCTCAATCTCTCATCTCACCTCACCCTCAACCTAGCTTCACTATACGCTCACAATCCTCCATGGTTGAGCAAGCTTCATATTGAAGCTTGTTGCAAACCAGAGCTAGACCTCCTCTCAGTTCACTCGCAACAACAATAACGACGCATTGCTACTCTCCTCGCCCCTTTCTTTCTTTTGCACACTCGGTGAAGAATTCAATACATGCTCAACTTACGGACTACAGAAGAAGAAGAAGAAGAAGAAGAAGAAGAAGAAGAAGAAGACGAAGACAAAGCAAAGAAAATGGAAAGAGACTTATCTGAGGACTTTTTGCCGCCTTCATCGAATTCGCCGGAGCTTTTCATTCACGCCGTCGTCAAGGTATCTTGTTCTACCTTCACGCTTCTTCTTGATTGGTTTTCTTTCATTTAATGCGTACTCTTGGAGCTTAGAACACTTTGCGCATAAGGACTCCACCGATTCTGTTCGCTGTCGTACTTAGGGTTTACTTCAAACCCAAATTATGTCGTCGTGGCTTAGAGTTAGGTTCAATTAACTTAGGGTTAGTGGAGAGGTGAAGAAGAAGAACTTTTGAATGGTTTGATTTGTAAATAGGAGGTCCGCCGCCGCAGGAGGCGATTTCCGGCGCGGTGGAGGGTTAGGTTTTCAATCGTGTGTTACTGTTACTTGAGGGAGAGAGTGAAATAAAACGAAGATATTTTTCCTTCTGAATGTAGAGAAGGATTGGTTCCTTGCTAAACCCTTGCCATTTCCTTTGGGCTTCTTGGGCACGGCCCCAAGCCCTGCTTTATTTCCACACCCGGGTCTCCACAACGCACCCCTAGTCTGGGAGTGGTGAAATTAGTGGGCTTAATCTAAGCCCAAGGTGGAATTTCACTTTCTGCACCCCAGTTTCACTTTTCTGGCCCTATCCAGATTTAATTTACTCAATTAATTAATTAATTATCCTAAGTGCATATTAACAACAATTATTTTGTGATAACCATTTTAAGTGAATTAGATTTTTTTTCTTGATCAATATTGTTGATTAAACATGGTGCTTTGTTGATTGAAATTATGATTAATGTTGATTGAATTTGACTATTATTCGTTTTGTTTGCGAATTTTCATTAAGGAAAATCACGTAGATCTTGATTAGGTAAATTAGTTGAATGTTACCATGTTCATGTGCTGAATAAATTATTGGATGTTGAATTTTGTGACTAAGATTGTGAATCCTGATTTAATGAGCATGTCACCTGATTAATTAGGTTTTGTGGGCTCTTCTTGATATCATGGTTATGAATGATGATCTTGCTTGAATATCACTTGATTGCTTGTTTCAACTTCCTGATTTAATTATATATGAATAATTGTTCCTATGCATAGCATCCTTTCATTATTACTACATACTAACCATTCTGATCTGTTTTGTGAGGTATTCACATGAGCTATATCTACATTGGACATTTTGGACATTCATTAATTATACATTATCATTGTACCCTGCTTTAGATTAGGGTTTTCTCCCCCCTTGGTGGGCTTCTCATACATCCCTCTCCCCGATTACAATGTAATAGTCTAGGACCTTTACTTTCTCATATATGCTTAGTGCTTTGCATGTTAATAGGTTAGAAAAGATAAAATCGAAAATATTTAGAAAACAATTTCAAAATAAAAACTCGATCCAAAGTCGAGTCACTTTTCAAACTAATTAAATGAATTGCTCATTCTTCTATCACCTTAGGGTTTCCTTCCATCTTCTCTACCAACTCCATTCCATTCCATCTAAACCTTGCAAACCTTGTATGTATTCTACCCTTGTAAGTCGGTCGCCTTGCGCATCACTGTCAACCTACCTTGATTTAATCTGCCATCTTTTCTATATCATCTCCATACTCCTCCATCCCTAAAAAATATTTAGACCAAACCCAGAGTTCAATCATGTCCTTTTAGGGTGAACATAGGTGGTTGGGATACTATTGTCCCCTCAACCTCGAGTATCTGATTGTAGGTCGTACTTAGCCTGTGGTCGGATACTCTTCCCCCTCTAAGTACCTATAATTAAACTCGATAAAACCAATAACTTTCACCACTCCTTCGCCTTAGGGCATCACTCTAAAACACACCAAAAAGGGTACCTTACCTCCATTTTACCGCGATACAAGCAAAGCTTAACTGCTAGAACGTGACCGTTAATTTCTCCTACCAAAAACAACAAACCTTCTCTCGCCCTGTGCGATCGAGACCAACAACCCGTGGTCCGACGAACTACGGACGCTCTGGTTCTTCATTTGTCAATGAGGATATGTAGGCACAAAATTGCGATGATCTTGGCGAGCAACCTTCCACCAATTCACCTGTAGTCCTCTGAACTACGATGACTCTGACTTTTCCATTACACGAGGGAATATGTAGGCATAGGATTGCAAGATCCTATCGAGTCCCATTTTAATTAAACCCCTCCATTTCTCTTTAGCAAGTAAACTTTAGATAACGACACCCATTCACGCATAGGCTACCTAGATGGTTCCCATCGAGTACGATGGATGTGAGGGGGTGCTAATACCTTCCCCTTGCATAACCGACTTCCGAACCCACATCTTGGTTGCGAGACCATCTTTTTTCCCTAGGTTTTCTCGATGTTTTCCTTTCCCCCTGTTGGGATAAATAACGTTCGATGGCGACTTTTCTGCATTTTTCGTGTAGCGACACTTGGTGATTCTGGTGTTTCATAAGTTTGATGAGTATTTAGATCACTTCTATATGATGTATATGAAGTGTTTGGATCACTGGTTTGGACAGAGGTTGCTTGGAACTGAAGTTCTAAGTCTTGGCTCTCTTAGAAGCTTTGAAATGTGGAAAGGAGAAGATTTGGAGAAAACATGCTTCTTGCAATGTTTTGGTGTATTTTTAATGTTAGAAAT
Organism: Lathyrus tuberosus; assembly: GCA_022829125.1. Lineage (NCBI taxonomy): Eukaryota > Viridiplantae > Streptophyta > Magnoliopsida > Fabales > Fabaceae > Lathyrus > Lathyrus tuberosus. Next base: position 8,580,743 of record JALAZF010000212.1, read on the forward strand.
AAAATATATTTATAGGAGAAATATGTCTGATATTTTGAGTTTGAAAAGATTTGGATGTAGGCTATTATCCAACAAATGATGTCATGTACCTATAACTTGAAAGCCAAGGCACACATGGGCTATTCTTCACATGGCTCAAGTTCTGATCTTTTGAGCTTTGTTCTTCAAGGTTTCATCTTATCCCTTGATGTTCTGATCAGGTTCTAACAGATTGGATGATTTTTGCTCAAATTGACTATAGCACTTTAATGCTAGAGGACAACACCCCACTTCCTACCTTTTGAATGATTTCTTTCACATGCCAAGTGATGAAACTTTGAAAATTCAGTTGTGTTTTGCAGAGCACATGCTTGTATGATCATTTTGGAGTTGATCTTGTGAAGATTTTAGGTTTTCAATACTTATCCAAATCGTGTGGCACAAACATGTTGCAAATCTGTCTTGGAATTTCAGCTTGATCAAGCCTTATTGTAACATCCATAACTCCTTGCTCAAGTAAAGGATTTTGATGTTCTTGATCATTTTGGAAAGCTGGTATAATGTACTTCAAGTTTGATGTTTAAAGTTTGTATTGAATCATTGTTGATCATAATGAAAAATAGCCCTAAAGTTGGCTTAAACACAAAACAGATTATGCCTAAAATTTCACTGAGTGTTTTAGGTTCAAAATCAAGGAACCTCCAACTTCATGGCCTTATATCTTAAAATCTATGCATTTTTTGGGAATCCACCCTCAAAGACGAAGTTGTAGTATGTAACAAGCTCTTCAATTTGATCTTTGGATTAAAGAAAATGTTTACTTGGTTTGGAAGTTATCCCCTTGCAAAGTAGGATAAAAATCATTGGATTTTGTAACTTAGAAAAATTCAACTTCTCCAATGTTGCCCTTTTTACAAGTAACCTCCCATTTCTTGACTTTTCTTGATCAACCATGACCTAAATCACATATTAACATCATTTTTTACTTGAAGAGACTATGTTTTGACCAAAACCTCCAAAATTCAAACTTGATTTTGACCACGGTTGACTTTTGTATCAGATGAACTTTGAACTTTGTGATCCTTTATGAAATCAAACCCTTGGGCTTTTTGAACATCATGTATGGACTCCAAAGGTGTTTTTGAGTGTCTTGAGTCATGTCCCAAGGGTTGAGATCATGTCTTGGTCCAAAGTCAAAGGTACAGCTGACTTTTCATTAAAACCCCTAGTTTGGGGACTAGATGAATTTAACTTCTTGCATTGCTTATGAATCAAGTTCTTTGGGTTAATCCAATCATATGAAAGGATTCATATGAGGCATTTTAGTTCCTTGAAATATATTTGGAGGTTTGGGATCATGCCCTGCTTCAAAAGTCAACTCAGGGACTGAATTAGGTTAAAACCCTAATTATGGTGCACTGAGGGTCTTGAGGCTTGATGAGCTTGTCATGATGCAATTTTGCACTAGATTTTTGATGGATAAAAACTCTTGATCTTTATGGATGGCAAAGGGACTTGTGGTGTTTAATATGGTTCCCATTCCTTGACAATTGATCTACTTGAGCTTTAGGGGGGTCACCTAACCTGTGAAGCAAGTAAGCACACATATCTTGTACTTGTGATGGGTTACTGATGTATAAAGACATGTATAAATGTAATGATAAATGTTATTCAAATGATGCAAATGTGGTGGCATCTTAGGGGGTAAATACTTAGGGTATGACACTGTCCTAATGAATATCCACGTAAGCATTGAACTCCTCAGACGAAGGGAAAGGATGATCCACATGCGGCTCACGAATTTGTAAATGCAACATATGCATAGATGAGTGTAAGAAATTAAATGCTCTCTGATGAGCCATGTACATGTCCCATGTGTACATACATATCACACGCTCATCAGACTTTTAACCAGCTGGAGAAACTCCATCTTGTTGCTATGGTGGTGAGACTGGCTACTCTGGTGGTGGTGGTGGTGGTGGCGGATGTTGCACATCAACTCTCGGAATGCAATGGCTTTGAATCCAAGTATCAGTCATGACAATCTTAATGGTCTTGTGGACCACGTCAGGAATCAGGACACCTTCTTGAGTGCATAGGCCCATGATCAATCCAGGAAAGACTAAGATAGCAAGTACCTTGGCACCCAACCGATGACCGCTCGCACCAGTAGCTCGGATCTCGTATGAGATGATCCTCACCACATCTACTTATTTCTCATCTAAGATATAATACAGCATGCAAGCAATTTCAAGGGGGGTAGAGGAGGTGTGACTCCTAGCCTTATGTTGTGAAGGACTAGGGTCATCAAAATTTGTGCGATAATGTTCATATCACCTCTCTTAAGGTGCTTCGGCCTCCCTGCCGCATTCAACTCAAATCCTCTACCCGGATGCACTAAGGCATCACTCACATTTGCAAAGTTCCAATTTTTCCTCGCCACCCTCTCATAGTAAAAACATTGTTCACCTTCATCCAGCACCAACGGGTTGCCCAAAAATGCATTAATGGCATCCCGCGAAAATGACACATGCTTACCCCGCACATATGTCTTGAAAGAATACATCCGACCCTCCACTAGAATGGCATTCACGTAGAATTCATAAATTATCTCATAGTTCAGCTGTGTGGGTGGAGTAAGCAAGGTCTCCCATCCATGGTTATCAATTATGCTCAGGCAGCCTCTGAAGTCACCTTGAGGGTTAATCCTAAAAATCTACTCCTGCCAAATACTCCGCCGAGTGAGCTCAAGGTAATGAACTTCCTGTTCATCCCCCAGGAACTTATGTGCGTCAAACGCTGTTGACTCTTGGCTTTGTTGAGACGATTGACCAACACTGAAGCGAGCACGCTTGGAAGCGAATTTTGGAGCCATCTGCAAAATTAATAACCCAAACAGCACCAAACACATTAAAAAAACCGCTCATAAATTCAGAATAATTCATGTGTAGTTGCAGGTTATCACACAACAAGCAATCAGGCGAGGGATGATAGTAAGCTGAGAAATCTAATCCCAGGGGGCGGCCAGAGCGCGCTAAGTGCGGTTAGGCATGCAGGCAAAAATGCCTCTACAGCCAACCTGCCCCCACATAACAAAAAATCTAATACAAACACAACTAAACATTGAATCTACAACAAAAACCCAAAAACAACCAGCAAAAACCAAAACTCGAAAAACAGGGTGCAGAGGAGCATGCTTAGCCGGCTCATAGCGCGCTAAGCGCGCTTGCGAAAACAGGAAAAAAATTGCCTCTAAAACCACTCTTAATCCCTCAAATCAACATATAAACATCAAACCAACTGCATGCATTCACAACAAAATAATGAATCAACGATTTAATCAGCATGCAAACCACAAAATTAACAAACCCTAATGTTTTAGCTTAAGGGTTCACAGAATCACTTCTACACAACAACCCCTAACATGTAAATTTCTACTTAATCAAACCAGACCCTAACAGCATGCTATCTAAATCAACAAAATAAAGAGCATTGACAAACTTGAAAGTAGGGAAGGAGATGAAAAAGAGAAAGAGAGCTTGACTTGAAAGAGGGAGCTTGTGAGAAGAAGTTTGGAAGCTCAAGAGTGAGTATGAGGTGAGGAAATGAGTGGGAAATGAGCTTTTAATATTTCAAAATGAAGCTTACTCATTTCCAAAACCTCGCCCAAATCCCTTTTCCCACTCAGTGAGACAAAGCCACTCAAGTGTGGTCTCAGATGCGTTCTCCCAACTTTTTGTCGCCCGATTAAATTCAAACTAATCAAAAAATAGTAAATACTTACAATGCTGGGGTGCCTCCCAACAAGTGCTTTGTTTAACGTCGTTTGAGCTTGACGGTCCAATGCGAACTCACGAATCGCGAAAAGGCACAGTGGCTACATTTCGCTCAAAGTCGCCACCAAGATAAACTTTCAACATGTGACCATTAACATTCCACCTCTCATTTGACAGGGTGTCTTCAATAACAATTACTCCATAGTGTTTGATCTCCTTAATCCGGAATAGACCGAACCATTTGGATTTCAACTTACCAGGAAACAATTTAAATCTCGAATTAAACAGTTAGACCATTTGCCCTTCCTTCAAGTCTTTGTTCACAATCTTCTTGTCATGGTAACTTTTCACTTTATCCTTGTACAGTTTGTTGAAGTCATACGCTTGAAGGCGCAATTCAACCATTTTATGCAGCTATACTTTTCTCTTTTCACCGCTTAGAGTTGGATCAAAATTTAAAAATTTTAAGGCCCAAAAAGCCTTATGTTCTAACTCTACCGGTAAGTGACAGTTTTTACCATAGACCATTTTGAAAGGTGTGATACCAATCGAAGCTTTGAAAGCAGTCCAATAAGCTTACAATGCATCATCGAGCTTATTTGACCGACCTTTTCTAGAAGATGACACAGTTTTTTTGAGAATCCTCTTGATCTCATGATTTGATACCTCTGCTTGACCATTTGCTTGTGGATGGTATGGTGTTGCAATTTTGTGCTTTACACCATACTATTCCAACGCTTTTTCAAGCTGAGAGTTGCAAAAGTGGGATCCTCTAATACTCATCAACACTCTCGGAGTACCAAATCGAGAAAAAATATTTTTCTTTAAAAAATTTATCATAGTTTTTCCATCCTCTTTCGCACATGCTATCGCTTCTACCCACTTGGACACATAGTCCACTGTGTAGCGAGCGATTTCTGTCGGTGACGCGACCACCTTATCGCTGAGCTTTCCTCACCGCAATGTTAGGAGGGGGTACTACTTTCTAATTTCTTATTTATCCCATGAAGCTGGAAGGGAAAGGGAAGATATCTAAAACTAACCTTGCACACGGATGTTTAACTGAACAAACGCTTAAAAGAGATTGGGGGTCCGAGGTCAGGTTATACAATAGGGAGTTGTCAATTACCCATCCTATATGTGGTTATCCATAGGATATTTGCTTTAGGTTTCACTTTATACTTGATGGTGTTTATCCGTTAATGGGTTGGGAAAGTTTCTTGGGAAGTATGAGTGAGTGAGTGAGTTTTTGTTGAAGTTCGGGTTTTCCTGATGTTTTTGGTGAGGTACTGGACCTGAGTTTTGATTGTTGTATGAAGGTACTGGGCCTAGGGTTTTTGATTAGTATGCTCGCTAAGATTTCGCAATCTTATGTCTACGTATTCCCATTTAAACGAAACAGGGAAATCAAAGCAATCGTAGTTCCTCCTATTCTAAGGGAGGAAAAAGATATTTGGTGTCTTGTTCAAAGCCCAAGATTGAAGCTAAAATGTTTATTTGTGTCTTGTTCAAAGCCCAAGATTGAAGCTAAAAGGTTTAATTGAGAGAGAACTTGTCATCTCTAAAGAGGTATTGTTGATTTTTGTGTGCCTTGATTAAAGCCCAAGGTTGAAGCTAAGAGGTTGATGGACTCCACTAGGGAAATCCTTACCCAAAGCCTAAGAGGAGGCTGGGTAAGACCAACTCAACAAGAGAGTATGTATATTGGTGTCTTGTACAAGGCCCAAGATTGAGGCAAAAAAGAGACTGACTATTTTGGGGATATCGTTATACAAAGCCTAAGAGGAGGCTGAAGGTTTGACTTTTCGTACAAAGCCCAAGATTGAGGCTGAAATGGGAAATTTAACTGATTCAGGTGAGGATATTTTTTTAAGTGTCTTGTACAAAGCCCAAGATTGAGGCTGAAATGAGTTTGACTCTGCTTGGGAAATTATTCCTCAAAGCTTAAAAGAAGGCTGGGAGGAAGTGACCTCGCTGGGGAAGATATTTGTCCCAAGCTTAAGAGATGAAGATTTATGTCTTGTACAAAGCCCAAGATTGAGGCTAAAAGGATTTGACTCAGCAAGAGAGTGCTTTTATCTGTCCTGTACAAAGCCCAGAATTGTGGTTGAACAAGCTGGAGAAATTATTCTACACAACTTGAGAGGAGGCTAGCTTGAGCTAGGGGAAATCTTTACATCAAACCTACGAGAAGGCTGAAAAAAGATTGACTCAACAAGAGAGTATTTTTGTCTGTCTCGTACAAAGCCCGAGATTGAGGCTAAAAAGGTTGACTCAACAAGAGAGTGCTGAAAGGTGATTGACTCAACAAGAGAGTCTGAAAAGGTGATTGACTCAACAAGAGAGTCTAAAAAGGTGATTGACTCAATAAGAGAGTCTGAAAAGGGTTAGCTCCACTGGGGAGAATCATTGTACAAAGCCCAAGAGGAGGCTGACTTTGCCGAGGGAAGGTCATTATACAAAGCCTAAAAGGAGGCTATCTTTCTGCTGGGGATTATTGAGGCCCCTAGGCAGGTCCAAGTAGGGAATCAACTCTTGTTGAGGGTTCTAGAAGAGTTGAGATATCAGATGCCTTGAGGTTCTGATACTGGGGATATACTGTCTCTGGTTTGGGGATTTTTAGGAGAGAGGCCGAGTTTTAGACTTTTCTGGAGATTGATCCAGAGTGACCGGGGTTTCTCCTATGTTTCTAGGGAACTTGAGAATGTCTTTGAGACTCAAGGGGATTAGACTGTCCAAGTCTACTGGTGTGGAAGAGTTTTATCTTTTGTATGATGCCCAAGAGGAGGAGGGTGTATTAAGGGATGAGAATCAACCCTAAATTGATCAGAGGTTTGACACTGGAAAGACTGCTCTAGCAAAGGATGACTAAGTTATGTCTTATACCTTTAAGAGGTCTTCAGGGTCCTTATATTAAGCCCAAGAGAAGGCATGAGAACTTCTAAGAAGCCGGAGGGTCCTTGTACAAAGCCCAAGAGGAGGCGGGGATGCTTTTAGGAAGCCTGTGGGTCCTAAACCAAGAAAAGTTCAAGAAACGCTATTCACCGAGAATAGATCATTTAGTGAAAATTCTGAGGTTTGAAGAAACTCAAGAGATGCTATTCACCGAGAATAGATAAACTCTGGGGAGTAGAGTTTCTTTGACAATTTCTAGGGGTGACAGCCTGAGAAAAGGTTCACGAAGAATACTGCCTTTCTCTTTGTTCCATATTGTTTAAGCCCAAGAGAAGGCAAGACTGTATCTGAAAATCCTATGGGGATCTAGTTTTGACTGTATTTAAGAGTGGCCAACATGGCTTTACCTAGTTCTAGACCTAGTTGCCGGGGAAACCTCTAAATAACTATACTAGTATATATACAGTGTATATATGACAAGTATTTAAAAGGATATGAAAGAAGACTTACAGTGCGCAGCTTCCCACAATACAGTTATATATATATATATATATATGAAAGCGACTAAATGAAAGCTGATAAAACTTACAGGTGAGCAACCTTCCATGTTGTATTGTTAGTTGTTCAAAGAAATTAAAGAAAGTTTTGAAAATAACATATATATATATATATATATATATATATATATATATATATATATATATTTGAACCTAAATCAAAAGGGAAGTTGTTTTGAAAAGATTGTTGGGGCTTATACTCAAGGAGAGACCCAAGGTTTAACAGTGATCGCACCATTGTTTTGAAAATCGCAGAGGGACTTATACAATGACTGAGACCCACATAGGTTTATTTACAAAAGGACTGAGTCTTAGAACTCAAGGAGAGGCCCAAGGATGTTTTGAAAAATAAAGATGGGGCTTACAACACGAGGGGAGGCCCACAAATTTCTGTTTTAAAAAATGGCGATCGTGCCAAGATTTTTTATCGTGTCGGGACTTATACAATATCTGAGACCCAAAATTGTTTATGTATAAAAAGGGTTGGGTCTTACACTCTATTAGAGGCCCATGAGTGTTTGAAAAAGATTTGTTAGGGTGAAAATCAAAGAAACCCTAATTTCATTTTCTTTTAAAAGTAATCCTTTTAATAAAATGAATAAAAATGACAAAAATACCAAATAAGTCTAAATAAACTACTTGTGATTTTTTATTAAGGTTTGAAAAATGAGGTTTTAATCACAAGATGATTTAGGACTCATTTGATTTTGATTTTCAAGATGAATATTCATTTTTGAAAGGGTTAAAAACAATAAAAATGAATTTATTTACAAAAATATCAACTATATTAAATAACTAATATAAATTTGATTTTTTTTTTGTGGAATAAAATATTTTAACATTTTTGTGATTTTTTTTTGCAAAAAGAACCAATAAAAAATAATTAAAATTGAGAGAGAAATTAATTTTTCAAATCATTTAAAAATAATATGAAAAATAGAAAAAAAGGAACAAGTGATAAAAAAAAGGGTCTGGGGCGAGGGGGATTCGAACCCCATATCTCTCGCTCGCTCAATACACACAAACCAGCTGATCAACCACTGGGGCGCAATGCCAATTCATTTATAATATGGCAAGGGAAAAATATATAGCAAACTTGGTTGAATTTCTGAAAAATGGCGCCATAGCCATCTTCATCCTCAAGTTCAGATACATGGAGCCTCCTACCTCACTCAATTCTCAACCATTTCTCATGATCCAAATATGAAAATCGTGCGTTTTCAGATGAGGAACACAATGGCAATACTCAATTTTATTGAATTTAATTGAATCAGAACATATCATGTTAAAACCTGATGAACCCTAAAATTGGCATGAACTCAATTAAATTCTGTACACGAACTGTAAACAACAATTGATTGAGGGTAAATGATCTACAAACATCCAGAAACACAATGGTAATCACAAAACATATTTATGATGCATGATTCAATGAGTTGGACAGTTTGAGGCTTACCTCTGCAGGTGAGAATTGAATTTGATGATGGAGGTGTTACAGTTGAGTTCTAATGCTTTGGACAGCTTCCTTGTACCCTAAGGAAAGTGTTTGAATGCTTGGATTGATTGGAAAACCTCTGGATTGATCAACCTGATTCCTTCTGCAGCAAGTCATGAGTTTTGTGCAATTGAGTGGCCATTTGGTGATTCTGATGTTACAGATGGGATATAATGGTTTAGATCACTCTTATATGTTGTGTGTGAGGTGTGTGAATCATTGGTTTGAGTTGCATTGGCCTCCAACTCAAAACCCGATATTGCTTGCTCAAAAACAATAAAGTTTGGAGTTTAAGAAGGAAATGAGAGAAAGCAATGTTGTAAGCTGCTTTGGTGTCATTTGAATGATCAGTTAGGACCTCTATTTATAGTGGATCAACTCTTGCCTTGGAGGAATAGTGAGTGGCTGCAAGATCAGATCAAATTCAATGGCTTTGGCTTGGTGGCATTTCTTCTCATGCAAGGCAAACTAGCCTCTCCCAAGAGCAGGGCTATGTCTTGACCAAATCCACATTCTTCAGATGTTTTATTTGTTTTTTAAGTGAGCATCTTGACTGAGTACAGTGGCTTTGTTGAAAGTTCACTATTTCACATAAATGCCTTTGAATTCAAGGCATATATGCCAAAAACTCATCAATTCTCAAGGATAAGCTCTTGGCATTTCAGTCCAAGTTTGTTGGTTGGATCAGATGCATTGTGATCAGATTGAATGCATGTGGCATAGTGATCATTGATTTTTGGCTCAAAATCATGTATGGCAAGAAATCTCACAAACTGATTTTTCATGACAACCTTTCCATGGTGTCTTGCAGCAGCCATAACTCTTGGCTCAAGCTGAGTTGTTTCATGCCAATAAGTTCCTTGGATTGTAGGCAATATGGACAACAACTTTGATGTTTACATCTTAAATTGATTCAGCCTAAAACTATATGAAACAGCCCTCCAAGTTTTGGTGTTTCACTTGAAATCTGCCTTGGGCAGAATTTTTTCTAAGTGTTGGAAAAATGCACTTTCATGTTTTTTAGTGATTTTGATCCAATCATAACTTGAAATCCATGAGGAATTGGAAGGAGAATTGACACTTTTGTAGAGTGTAATGAGGGCTTCCCTCTGAGCTTTTAATGGGAGCAAAAGGCCCTAGGGTTTGAGAGATATGGCCTTGCAAAGTTCGTATCCTAGCCACTTTGTTCCATAACTTAGAAAAATTCTAAGTTTTTTATGGTTACCCCTTTAACAAGTTAACTCACTTTCTTTGATTCTTCTTAATGAATGATGATTCAAATCACATATTAACATTGTTTTAGGGTCAAAGAACCATAATTGTGAAAAATTCCAAAAAGTCAAACTTGATTTTGTGCACAGTTGACTTTTTATCGGATGAAATCCGAAGTGTGCGATCCTTTGTGAAATCAAGTCCTTGACCTAAATCAAACCTAATGGATATGTTCCATAGGTGTTGTGGGGTGTATTGAATCATGTCCCAAGGTTTGGAAGCATGTCCTGGTCAAAAGTCAAAGATACAGTTGACTTTTTCTTCAAAACCCTAATTGTGGTTCAGATGAAATTGAAAGTTGTGAATCAAGCTTCTTGGATCAATCCATTGTTGCAAATGGATCCATGTAGTGTATTGGAGCCCCTCAAATCATGTCTTGAGGTTTTGGCTCATGTTTTGTCCCAAAATTCAACTTAGGGGTGAATTAGGTCAAGAAACCCTAATTCCTGATTTTTTGGGTAAATGCATCCTCTGAGGTTAAATTGACTTGATGATTGGGTCCATGAGGTCCCTTGGAGTACATTAGGTTATGCTTTGAAGCATTGGCTCATGCCCAGAGGAAGAATTTCCATCTGGAGGCCTCAGTCGACCAAAACCCTAATTTTGTGACACTGGTGATCTTGAGGCTTAATCCACTTTGAATGTTGCAACCTTGTGCTTGATTCTTGATGTGGGAGTCCTCTTGATCCCTTATGGGTTAGACAAGTTGAAGATCATGTCATTTATTGATTGATCCTTTGTCTAAGTGCTCTGAGAGGGCTTGAAACCCTAATTCTTGACTGTGGTGAATACTCAACCACCTTTGAGGAGATTGAAATGGCATGTAAGTACATCCATGTTGTGATGATGATTTGCACAATGATGGGAAATCTTAGTGGTCAAAATTTGGGGTATGACACACTGTGACCAAAATGTATTCACAGGAAAACAATGATGAAAATGGGCCAACAAATTCTATGCCCCAACAATCAAATACCTCAATCTCTAGCATGTTTTGCAATGACATTTCATTCAGTTTTGAAATTCCACCACTCCTTTGGCACTTGTCACAACTTTGTGTATGCGAATGCGCATCTTTAAACAAAGAAGGCCAATAAAAGTCCGATTGAAGGACTTTTGTTGCCGTTCTCAACCAATTAAAATTCCCTCTGTAAGGAGAGTTGTGACAATGCCAAAGGATGCTATTAGCCTCTTCTTTCGAAACACACCTTCTCAAAATGGTATCGACACCAAGTTTAAACAAATATGGTTCATCCCACACAAAGTACTTGGCATTCGATTTCAGGTTATGACTTAGACCTTCCGGTATTAATTTAGAATTCATAGATACAGACCACCAGTGGGTTGATATCTTCACAAAACCCTTAGCTGAAGATCGGTTTTTGTTCATTCTGAAAAATTTTAAAATGGAACTCTGTCCATAATGAACTCTCATTTATAAAGTGTTTGACTCTATCTAAAATTATGATTCTGAACTTGTGCAAATAAATTTTTTCCTTCTGACTCAACAATATTTTCACATAGTTAGAAAGTGTTTTGGTCAAAATTATCTCAAGTCAGAAAACCCCTTGGTATTCTTGACTCTGAGAGCATCGAAACCGTGCATTTTCAAACGAGTGGCTATGATTTACCTTATACACTTGTCTATTTCGAATTAAACACTACCCGTTGAAGTGACGCCTCGAGCGATGGGATGTTTTGAGATTGGGTTTAAAAATCATAATTACTATTTATTACTCTCCCTATTATTCATTTTTCAAAATGTTATAATAATTTCTTTTTCTATATATCTTCACTACTCTCACTCTCACACACTACGTTCTCTTTCTTCCACATTTCATCTTTGTTAAAACAAAACCCCTCTTCTTTGAAACCTTTGTCTTCAATGGATCCAAAACAACAAGTTGTCTACGATTATTCGTAACAAATGCAACAATCTGAATCTTCTCAACAAAAATCTACCAGCACCATGCAACCTGAATCGATGACCTTAAAGCAATCTTTGGCTGTGTTTTAATCGGTTGTTGTCCAACACATTCTTGATCGACCTGTGCAAATCAATTTGGCCACACCATTTGACGAACTGGAAGTTCTCTGTGAAATTTTACTGGACTTCAATAACTTAAAGAAAAATGGGTTGGATTTAATCAAAGATCTTCAAAAACAAGGCTGGGGAAATTACTTTGATCGTCTCTACGGTCCCGTCTTTCCAAAGTTGTTAAAGGAATTCTGGCAATTTGCTGATGTTGATGACAAATTTATTGTCTCATTTTATTTGGAAAAGAAGGTTATCATCATCGAGAAGTCAATTGCAACTATGCTTGGAATGGAGCATGCAAAGGGAAAACGAGTCTATAACATGAACCCTAGATCAAAGATGCTGAGTCAAGAAATCAATCCTGCTATCTTCTTTGAGGTTTTTGAAAGCAAATCTAAGAATCAAGAACTTCACAAGAAACTTAAAGTTTGGCTCAAGATTTTTCTAGGATGCATTCATCATAGACCTGCATCCAGTTCTTCTGATTATGTGAACACTGATCAAAAGTTTATGTTGTACTATCTAATGAAAAGAGAACATATGCATCTACCTTTCATTCTCTTCAAATATCTCACGGATGCAGTTAACGACACCAGACAAAATCCGAAAGCTAAAACCTACATTCCTCTGGGTAGACTCATCTCAGATATTCTCACCGAAAGTGGTCTTGTAGAACATTTATTGAGTCTGAATCTGCTAGATGATCTTGAAGTGGATGTCAGAAAACCTTTGAATGGAAAGAACCTTAAAAGTATGGGCATTATTGAGTCTAAATCTGCTAGATGATCTTGAAGTGGATGTCAGAAAACCTCTGAATGGAAAGAACCTTAAAAGTATGGGCATTATTGAGAAGATTCTAGTTAAACCTACTATTTTTATAGATTGGAAAAGCTTAAAGGATAGAAGAACAGTCGTTGATAGATTTCCTCTGTTCACCAAATATGATTCACCAGAAGCACTAGATGAATATTTCAAAATGCTTATGGCTGCAGTCCATGACTTATCTAGTTTCTTGTATGATGATCTTCATGATGCTCCTCCTGATCTGATGAATAGACCACGTGAACCATCTCTGAAGAAGTCTGAGAAAAAGAAAAAGAAGATCAAGGAAATTTATCTGGGAGATTCTATAAATCTTCAAAAGTCTTCTGCAACTGGATCATCTCCTACCCCCTCTAGTAATTCTACTGGTTCTCATTCTTCTTTTCTGGGTTTTGATGCTAGAACTATTGCTTCATCGATTCCTCCACCTCCTCCACTTAATTCTACCACAGTCACAACTACATTCATCCCAACTTCACCATCCACTATGTCAGCCCCCACTGAAAAATCCAAATGATCTCCTACCATCTCCAAACCCTCTTCTCAAACCACAAATCCTGAACCTATTTCCCAAACAACTACAACATATGAAGCCCTTGCCATCACTACAAGTAATCCAGAAATTATTCCAACAACAAATCCTGAAATAGTCTCCCCTTCAGAAACCACCCCATCAAACACTACTCAGCCACTTTTTGAAACTACCACTTCCGAACCAATCCCCACCTCGGAACCCATGCCCATATCCACAACAAACGTTACTTCGGCAAAATCTTTCACCGTTGAACCTTCTGATCCATAGTCACCCTATCAAAATAATGATCAAACCATGGAAAATGTTCCTTCAGAATCCCATAACACCTCTACTAAGAAATCATTTTCTGATGAAGAATCCAACTCTAATCATAACACCTCTGACTCTCAACTTCCTAACCTAGCCCTTGATGAAGTTCTATCTAGTTTCAAGGCTATTAGGAAAAGTAGAATTCAGAAGCTTTATGAGGAGTCTGAATCTAGAAATAATCCTTCATATGTGGACACTTACTAGAACATTTTTAATGAATGGATAATTTGTGAGTTTGACAACCTCACAAATCTCTGTGATCAAGAAAAAGGATAAATTTGTTAAGGAAGCGGAAATCAGATTGGAAGCTCAGAAAGTTGTAGAAAGAGAGGCTGCTGAAATAACTGCAAGAGAAGAAGTTGAGAGACAGAAAGCTGAAGTGGCTACTGTAGAGTAAGCCGCCGCCAACAAGGCAGCTACAGATAAAGAATCAGTAGAAAGCTCTGACCCTGCATTGTTCCCTCTTATGATGAAAACTCTGAAAGAGATGCATAATGAACAAATATTGGTCTGAACCAGACTTGAGAAACAAGATGAAGTTAACAACAACATTCATGACTTACTTGATAAACTGCTTCAGAGGATCCCTCCCCCTTCTCAACCTTAGGCACTTAGGCTCTATCTCTCTTAAAGCCTTCTTTTTGTTCTAGGTTATTCAATGTTTTTCTCTTGTATCTATTTGCAACTATCTGAATTTAACATGGCTTTTCGATTATGACAAAAAGGGGGAGTAGAATTAGTATTTTATTTTTATATCATATCTGAATCTCTAGATATCATTGCTTACATTTTAACATATATGAAAAGTATATGAATATCTTCTTTCAGGAAATTAGATCAAGCTCTAATGATTCACTGCAAAAGTTTCAAATAACTCAAGCTCTAATAAGTTAAAAAGGTTCCGATATCTCTTAAGATTGTCATTAATAAACTAGGTTCTGACTCAGGGGGAGCTGGTATATCTCAGGGGGAGTTTTCTAACTTAACTCTGATATATTTCTGAAACTTTAACATCTTTTGCATATATACTCGTACATATTGTTCCATCAAATACATGACTTTTTCATCATCAAAAAGGGGGAGATTGTTAGAACAAGATTTTGGTTCTGCATATAATCTCTAATTTTGATGATAACAATGCATATATTTTTATGTAACAATTCTTTACTCTAATGAATTTCTTAAAGTATGCAGTCTTTAGTGAAATTTGATTCTGGATAACTCTCAAGAATTTTAAATGAGAATCTCTGGCATGCCTCAAAGAATCCACTTCGTTCTTCTCTGAAGAAACATCAGTAATTTGAATGAATGTTGGATGCCTCTAAAGATAAAGAAAGTAATATGCTTCTAAGAAGAAGTTTCGCTTCCAGCTCTGATAAACTGTTCTGAAGACTCTGAATACAAGGTTCTGTTGAACGTATTCTAAGGATTCTGAAGACAGCATTTCTAAATATATTAAAGACACTGAAGACTCAGATATCACTCCTTCTTCTATTATCTGGTATTACAAGATAAAGCTGATCAGAAGATATGGACAAGATAGAAATGTGTGTGTTCGCACGGGATTTCCAGTGAACAACTGTTAGCCTCTTATTGAAGTTTACGTGCAAGATCGGCTATAAGATTCCTAGACTATGTGTTAAATGTATGTTGACGTTTTAGTTTCTTAGGTTTGAAAAGGAGGTAGATGAACAGTAGTGTTAAATCAAATAACAAGGAAAGTACATCAAAAAGGTAAAAACAAACAAAGGAAAAGAAAAACTTGTAAAGTAAATTGATTAATCAAGAAAACAGGTGGACGCATGCATAAATTCTGTATAGTTTGACTCGTTTCTCTCACACTGGTACTTTGAGTGTATTCTCCTAATGAAACAAAATGCGACCCCTAAAACTGAAAACAACACTTCCTTAAATAGGAAAAAAAGTGACGGTTATTCTTCTTCTCACAGTCTCTACGCTGCCACATGTCCCCCACGTTCGTCCACTACCTTGGTAACTCCCCATGCTTTTATTTGCTCCCAAACTCGTTTGTTCGCCTGAAGCCTTTGGGATTCCTTCGACTCTGACTGAGGTGTTTCTCTGTCGGATTTGCTTCAACGCCCTCTCTGACGGGCCAGCTGTCGAGGGTGCTCCGGCATGGTTTTTGCACAATTCTCTGTCAACCATACTTCAGTATCCTTGGTCGAAATTTGCCAGCTAACAAATTACCCCCCTAAAAGGCCAGCGTCGACTGAGACTTCCCTTCAACTGAGAAACTGGCGTTTTACATTCCGCCAAATTTCACCTTATGTCACGTCTATAGACATCACGTATCATGATGACAACCTTTTCTGGCGCTGCGAATTCCCAAAAACCTTTTCATCATTGCTATGATTTTGGCTATTTCCTAGGCTATGGACTTTCCAACTTCCCCCACTAACTTTCCTGCTACAATGAAGTGGAGAAGTCACGACGCCGCTGTCGATTTCCACATATCACCATGACTGTTTGACTTTCGCGTGTATAAATACCAGCTTTACCACTCCTTTTTTCTTCTACATTTTGCATTTGCTGAAAAACTCTACCTTTATGCAATTTTCACCTTTCTTTCTGCGCTCTCCCAACTCTTCATCCTTTTCACCTCTCAGCTTCTAATATTCCAATGGCTTACGTTACCCCAATCACTGGAAACAACCCCATTGCCTTCACTCTCACTGACGAAAAAGGTTTGACAATCGTCCCTCAACCACCATCTATTGATAAAGCGACGGTGGAAAACTGGCAGCATCAAATGATGATACCCTTTGTGGTGGCTGACAACCTTCTGGCTTTACAAGGGCCATATCCCAGTGCCAAAACGCACCCAAAACAAGTTCAAGAGTTCTTCCCTTGTTTTACTCCTGCTATTCCACCTTCTTTTAAGAAAGATGGAATTATCGACCTAAAATTCATGGATCCCAACGCTCGAGTTTTCCGGTCGATGCCAACTCCTGGAAACAAAGAATACTTGGCCTCGCTCGACAAAGTTCAAAACAAACACAAGACCCAATGGGAGAAGGCTGGCATATTCAATGCCATCCAAATCTTGAGACAAGCCCATAAGGTTAATCCGTTCCAGCTCATCGCGTCGATCTATTTTTGGGAGGGCTCGACTAACACCTTCCACCTTCCGTGTGGCATGATGACGCCTACTTTCTTCGACGTGGCGGCCATTACTGGGTTATCTCTCCTTGGTAAGACTTTCGACCCTACCCTCTCCACTAAGACTTCTTTCTCTTTCAATCGCCCTGCCTTCAAAAACTACATCGAGGATCACCGTGTCAAGGACTCGGAGGAAGTCTCCGACGAAGAGCACATCGCTTTTTTGACCCTCTGCTTTCTTACTACGTCTTTTGCCCTGGGTCTCTGCAAATAGCCAAGAGCTACATTAACTTGGCAATTCAAATTCATGAAGGTCAACAAGTTTCTTTGGCGAAACTCTTATTGGCCTATCTATACCATTCTTTGGGGCTTGC
Organism: Lathyrus tuberosus; assembly: GCA_022829125.1. NCBI lineage: Eukaryota > Viridiplantae > Streptophyta > Magnoliopsida > Fabales > Fabaceae > Lathyrus > Lathyrus tuberosus. The sequence goes on from JALAZF010000212.1 coordinate 8,597,915, forward strand.
TCCATTAAAGCTCAAGTTGTTGTACTCCACCCCCAAGGCATTGAGTTTGTCGGGCCCTTTTTGGTTCCTGCAACACTGGATGAATGCCACCTTTGAGTACCAACTTGGTGCTCCTGTGACGGACCGCATCATGTATTTGTCGCAGGATCGACCCATCGAAGGTCTGAGGTTGGCCCTGACTACCCATCAAGAAACTCCTGGTAAATTCATCCTCCTGAAGTACATCAAGCTTTTCATCAACACTACCACCTTCACAACTGAACTAGCTCCCTTCGCGGATCGATGCCTTGGTCCAACGTGGTTTAGGGATCCTTTCCCCGGCGTCTCCCCCAAGTCTGCAGCTCTGTCAAATGTTGTGTGGAGGGCATTTTTGACTCCCACCATGTTATCTTTTAGGATTGAGTCTGGATCTAAAGGCTATGGTTTCATGAACTACCAGCCCAATTTGGTGGCTAGACAAATTGGCTTAAGCCAAATGATGCCGAAGTCCTTGGTGTCCTGCTCGATAGACATCGTGTGGGCTGGTCGAACTCTGAATGCCGAAGGCCACGTGGCATGTCTTAAATTCCACAAGGCTCAACACCTTGATCTCCCAACTTTCAAGTTCCAGAATTATTTCTTCACTACTAAATATTTCGACAAGTGGTGGTTGAGCTACCAGGGTCAATATTTCGATAGTTCTATCTTCCTAAAGAAATTTCACGAAGCCTTCATTGTTCTGGGCAACAAAGTTTCACCTGCACCACCAGCCAAAGAGGCTCCCACCGAAACAATCCAAATCTCTGACATTGAGTCTACTCCCCAGAAGAAGGTAACACTTTTCCTCCTTAACTCTTTGTGTGAGAATCCATTTATACTAACCACGTTGTATCTTTGCCCTTCAGGGTCAGAAGCTTGCTTCAAACACCGTAGCTGCTTCCCCTCAACCCTCAAAGAAAATGAAAGTTGTCTTTTCTTCAAAACCACAGGTATGCCCGGCATTTTGAAGTTGCATAGATTATCCTTTCGACGGGCCCTAACATTCTTTACTTTCGGGTTGTGGATGAGGTACCGCCGGAGGACGAAGCTTTAGAGAGTAGTACCCATTCTCAAATCTTTCCTTCGGTCACGACTTCGATGCCTGTCGCTCTAACGAAGAAAAAACCGATCATTCGTGTCAATACGATGGCCTCGAAGGCCGTTTTGTCGAGTGACCAAACTGCTGGTCTTTTTGTCTCAACTCCTCCACATAAGGGCTTAACTCCGACTCCGACTCCCCAACCAACAATACCTGAGGTACCGACCATTTTTGTCATCTAGCTTTGTACCACTTTCCTGATATTGACTCGAGGATTCTTTTTTCCAGGGACCCCCTGCTGACGAATTAACGAAAACCCCTACCCGTCCGAGCCCTCAAAAATAAGATGATTTTCAAGGTCTATTGACTGAAGATGTCCAAGGTCTCGACGCCCATGCTAATGCGGATCCGGAGCCTTTGAAGGTTGTTGCTGCCGATCTAGAAACCCAGGCTGAAACGGCTCATGAGACTTCAACATCCGCTGTTAGCAATATACCTAGGGAAGACGATCTCAACTCCGACCAAGTTCTACAAAATGATGGCTCCAGCAGCCCTCTTAGTCTTGGGGAGATTATGTCCATGAGGGAAAAGAATCCAACTGAAACTTTGAGAAGGCTCCAAAAGATTCGGCAAGTGTCTACTGATCCTGGGCCTTCTGCCTCCGTTCCTGTACCTCTGCCAGAAGTGAATGTCGTTATCGACCTTAAGCTTCGACAACTTAAGTCCTACCTGTTTGAGAAGGAGTTCTTGGTCGTGGTTGAAGAATAATATGAACTGGGGACTCATGTGCTCAAAATTATTGATGAGCTTTCACATCCCATTCCCGATTCTCTATCCCAGTACTTGATCGAGTTTGAAGCTTTCTTTAGTCAGCTCAATAGGGATCTGACCCTTCGACATCATGCTGATCTCCAGATCAAGACCAAGCAGGATGAGATGAGGATGGAGTGGGATCGAAGTGAGCTTTGTATGCAAAAATTGAACAACTTTGAGACCAAGCGTCAAGAGCGTCTTGATAAACATCAATCCTTCGAACAACAAATATCGACCTATCAGGACCAGATAAATGAACTCAATAAGAAGATCGCCACAGTCCAACAACAAAAGGTCAGGTTAGATACGTTTGAACCTCTTCCGACACAAGACGTCATCGACCAAGAAGTTCGCCAAGGCATTATCCACAGCGAGACGACCCTCAAGATCAAGGACAGGATTGCGCAATTGGTCGAGAAGAAGGCTTGTCTGGACTCCTGGATCGCTTATGAAACAACCCTCTTAGAGGATTTTAAGTCTAGATTTCCAGCCTAAGTGATAGTTTTTTGGAATGATGTAACTTTGAATTTTTTTTTTGTTTGCCGTTTTGTAAGCCGCTTTCGGCCTTTATTAATGAAAAGTTTCATTTTCCTTTAATCTGAATCTCTTGGAGCATGGGTTTATATTTCTTCAAATAATTTCCGTTTACTCTTAAGATTCGTCGATCAACGCCTAACTCTTGAATTTCATAGGCATCATTTGTGAATGTCTGAATCACCTGAAATGGTCCCTCCCAACTTGGTGGCTATTTTCCTAATGTTTGGTCTCTTCGATCCATAGGTAGAATCACTTTCCAAACGTAATCATTTACCGCATAGTTTTTCCCTCTGAACTTTTTATTGTATGCTTTGGCCACTCGCGCCTTTTATCGCATTAGCACGTCTAAAGCACTTAATCTTTCCTCGTCTAAGTTGACCGTCTCGTCGAACATCATACTCCAATATTGATCTGATGGGATTTCGCTTTGCCATTGCACCCTTATTGACTGCAAGGAGATTTCTACCGGCAATACAACATCATGGCCAAATGCAAGACGAAAAGTCGTCGAACCTTTCGCCTCCTTAGGTGACATTTGACAAGCCCATATAACTTGATCCAACGTCTTGTGCCAATTCTTAGGTTTCTTGGTGATGTGTTTCTTGATCAGCCCGATGATCACTTTGTTTGCGGCCTCGACTTGTCCATTGGCCTGAGCATCATAGTAAGGTGTGGAAGTGACCAATTTGAACCTTGTTTCAACTACGAAATCTTGTACTTTTTTACCTACAAAAACTGACCCTTGATCAGTCGTGATAGTTTCGAGGATTCTGAATCTATAAATGATATGTTTTTTAACGAACTCTATCATGGCTTCCTGGTCGACTTTGACCAGTGGTATGGTCTCTATCCATTTTGTGAAGTAATCAATCCCTACTAGGATAAACTTTTGCTGCTTTGACGATGCCGATCGAATTTCTCCTATAACGTCCAACGCCCATCCTCGAAACGACCATGGTTTGACTATCGTGTGTAACTCACTGGCCGGGGCATGTTGAATATTGGCATGCTTCTGAAACTCTTGGCATCCCTTAACAAATTTGATGCAATCCTTTAACATGCTTGGCAAATATATACCATGTCGGAACAATAGCCATTTCATTTTCTGGCCCGCCTGATGAGCTCCATAAGTCCCACTATGAACTTCTAATATGGCTAGATATACTTCTGTCTCACCCAAACATTTGAACAACACACCCTCAGGAGTCTTCTTTAACAACTCGTTGCCCATAAGGACATAACTTAGAGCCCTATATTTGACTTTTCTATCGGTGGCTCCAACCAGGTTTTCTAAGTACTCTACAATTTGCCTCCGCCAATCTGCCATTGTCATGTTTTTTACGGTGAACACTTCTACATTGTCCAGGATTTTGCCCACAGCTTCAGTCCCACTACCCGTTGAAGTCACTATGTTAGGTTTTGGTACGATGTTTGACACCACTTTTCCCCTGACTTCGAAGAAATCTCTTAGCTTGTCACTCGACACTTTGTAACCAGGGGCAATCTGGGCCAACTTATTGGCCTCTTGATTTTCTATCCTAGGCATGTGTTCAATACTGAAGACCTCGAACTGATTCAATAACTGGTTCGCCACTGTGAAATACAACAGCAGATGTTCTTTGATGCATTTGTATTTGTGTGTGATCTTCTTGATCACTAGCTCCGAGTCACCCTTGATTTCAACTCTCTCCGCCCCCAAATTTTTCAAGATCTTGAGGCCAGTGATTAGGGATTCATATTTTGCTTCATTGTTGGAGCACTTCCAGTCCACCTGACATTTGAACTTAGTCGGAAATCCCTTCGGGGAGTTATTAGGACCCCGACACCAGTTTTGTTCTTATGGCTCGACCCATCAAAGTACAATCTCCAAGGGTCGGTGCCGACCATGTTTACTACTGGCTCGACTATTGCATGGTCTACAATAAAGTCTGCCACAATTTATCCTTTCATGGCCCTTAGAGGCACGTAGGTCAGAGAGAATTCAGTTAACGCAAGTTCCCACTTCCCAATTCGAATATGTAAAATAGGTTTAGACAACATATGTGTAATAACATTGAAATGACACAAAACATAAACATCAACTGGTTTTTATATTGCTTTAGTTTCATACATGAGAAGTACAAGCATAAACACAATTTCTCAATCATAGTGTACCTAGTTTCAACATCTATTAAGATCCGACTGAGGTAGTAAATGGGTCTTTCGACTCCACTATCATCCTCTTGAGCTAACATACTTCCTATGGTCAAATCAGATGCAGCAATATATAACTTCATATTTTTATTTCTACTAGGAGGTAATAAAATAGGAGGCCTTGTGAGGTACTCCTTGATGGCGTCGAAAGCCATTTGCTGCTCTTTCCCCTAGTGAAAGTCACTCTTTTTTTTTATTTTTAGTAGTGACGAGAAAACCGTCATCCTGCCGCTTAAGTTTGATATGAACCTTCTTAAGAAGTTGATTTTTCCCAACAAAGATTGCAGTCGTCTCTTCGTCGAAGGAAGCTTGAGAGCCAATATTGCCTTCGTCTTGTTCTGATTCATCTCGATGCATTTTTTGTGTACCACGAACCCTAGGAAGTCTCCTGCATGTACACAGAAAGCACATTTTAGTGGATTCATTTTCAATCCATATTTTCTCATTCTTTCGAAGGAGTGTCGAAGATGGTCTAAATGACCATTTTCAGATGAAGATTTTACCACGATATCATCAATATACACCTATATAAAAATTTCTATAAAGTCATGAAATATAGCGTTCATAGCCCGTTGATACGTTGCTCCAGAGTTTTTTAAACCGAATGGCATGACAACCCATTCGTAGGTTCCCAAGGCCCTCGGGCATCAAAACACCGTTTTGGGTACGTCGCCCTCTGCTATAAAGATCTGGTTATAGCCAGAATATCTGTCGAGAAGACTGAGGTATTCAAAGCCTGTAGTTGACTCGACTAGCATCTCCGCCACTGGCATCAAATACTCATCTTTTGGCGTCGCATTGTTCAGATCCCTAAAGTCTATACAGACTTGAAGCGTACCATTTTTATTAATAACGGGAACGATGTTAGCCAACCATTCGACATACCTTGCAGTTTTGATGAACCGACTTTTGAGTAACCTTTCGATTTCTCACTTAATCTTCACTGTGACTTCTGGAGCAAACCTTCGAGGATGTTGCTTTACTGGCCTTTTTCCTGGCTGAATTGGCAATCGGTGTTCTACCACGCTTCGACTCAGACCAAACATCTCGCCATAATCCCAGGCGAAGCAATCTTTATATTCTTTAAACAATTCGACTAACTCCACCTTCATGTTTGGCTCGACTTTGGCGCTTATATACGCCGACCTCTTCGTAACCCCATCTCCAAGGTCTATTTCCTCGAGAGGGTCTTGTGTTTGCATCTTTTGTACTTCATTCAACGGGTCTTTCTCAATCCCCCAAAGGCTCATTGTCGTAAATACAGTCGAGCCTCTGACTTTCTGAAGCTGTTGTCTGACCTTGCAGGCCATTGTCAAACTCTTCGTGTTTGGCCCCGATAGCCAAATTTTGCAGTTCTTTAGCTTCTAATGCCACGATTCTCTTTTTTTCAGCCAAATAGGCCAAAATTCAAGCCAAGCCTTCTGACTCACTGATCATCTTCACCGAACTCATGCTACACCATAGGTGGATTCACCCCTTCAGGTGTCATCGCCTCTTCAGTGTCCCAGATAAATCCATAATCTGGATCTAAACTTAGGAACCAGTTTGGGTTTTCGGCAGAGGCATAAATTTATTACTTATCGTCACATGGGGCGACATTAGCTAAATGTTGGTCGAAAGACTTCTTTGGGCCCTTCGCTTCATCAATCTTGTAGTAACTTTGGTCGACTTCAATGTTTTCGACGATGTCATCCTTCCTCTAAATAATTAATCTCTTATGCAAAGTAGACGACACTGCCTCAATTCCATGAATCCACTCGCGCCCCAATAACAAATTGAAATTTGCCTTGGAGTTTATCACCATGAACAACGTCGACCGGGTGGTCGTACTTATTGCTAATTCAACCTGAATCACTCATAGGATATTGCTGGTCTTCCCTTCATAGTTGGAGAGGACCATATTGTGTTGCTGAAGGTTAGCATCACATTTCCCTATCTTCTTGAATAATTTGTGAGGCATCAAATTGACAGTTGCCCCACCGTCGAAGAATACCTTGTTTACTGGCATCCCATCGACTTTTGCTCTTATGAACAAAGGCTTAAGATGGTACATCATCCCTGGGCTAGGCTTCTCATATGTGGATTTTTGTTCCTCTACCACTCTGTTGTTCATCACATAATAACATAATGGTTTGTCTTTGCCATTTTCGTCTGGCTGAAAATCTTCATCGGCTTCGGAAACCTCCGACACTCTATCATACTCTGCAGGTAACACTGACACGATCCCACAGTTAATGATGAAATCTTCACCATAGGTGTCATCGACCATCTCATCGTCTGGCGAAGGGATGTATTCAGGTTCCTCATCTGATTACGGAGTGTACTCTGGCTCTTCCTCCGACTGGGGAGTATATTTTGGTTCTTCGTCAGATTAGGGAGTGTAGTTTGGTTCTTCCTCCTCAACCGATAGAGCGTACTAAATTTTCTGGGTCGAGATAACCTGTTTTTCTCCTGAAGGCTCAACTGTCATGGTGAACGTCTGGCTTGCCATGATTCTTTCTCTCTCGACTGTCCTTCCTCTTAGGCCATCTCTCCCCTGCCCAGAGGCCTCAACGGGTTTAGGTTGCAACGTCGAAGCCACCTTCCTAACTTTCTTATTCCTCTGGTACCCGCCTCAACTAGGTCCTGGTCATGGGGTTTTTCCCTTTGTAGTTGGGAGAAACCACATATCCTCTGGGTTGAGTCCTTTGTTCTGGCCTCTTAGCTTCTGCCCCCAAGTCGAGCACTCTCCATTTTGGCCTCTTGCTCCCTTTCTGATTCACTTGTTCCACCCATTTCTCTTTGGAGTGTTGGACGGGGGAACAAAGGTCTTGGGGCGTGTCTGCGGGAACTGCCTCTGAAACTCTTCATTTCGCTGCGGTGCCCCCTTGTTGTCGAACACAAACCTTAGTGTTAGGTCTTTGATTGGCTACATTTTGGCTAAAACAAGTTTACAACAAGATGTTGAGTAAGATGTTGAAGCATCTTCACCAACTGTCATGACAGGTGATGCTGTTATGTGTTTCAGACAGATGTCAAAGACAGATGTCAAAGACAGATGTCATGACATCTTAGTCTGGTACAGCAGGTGTTGTTGTTTTGCTGTCATGTGATTTTTAATCAAGATTTCGAAGGAGATGTCACGACATCTTTGTCTGGTACAGCAGGTGCTGCTGTTGTATATCTCTTGACAAATTTGTTTTGTTTTGATGAGAATATTTTGGATATGTCTCATCATTATACGCAGGTCAAGGAGATTTATTAGGAACAAAGTGCATATTTAATTGGATTTCATAAAAAGGATCTTGGAGACTTTTTAGGAAACTATTTGGAGATTTGTTCCTATTTTTGTGGAGAAGATTCTGCAAAAGATTTACAACGTGAAGATTAGACCTAATTGAATAGTCCAAGCCTATTCCGGAAGAGTCTATAAATAAGAACTTGCTAGACCTAAAATAGAAAGCACACGCAACAACAAGTCGTCGGTGCAACATAAGAGTTTAGGGTTTTGAGAGTCTCTTGTGTAGTTTGTAAGTCACCCATGTATCTTTTGATACTATGTGGTCGACATAGGTTGTTGTAAATTGTTCTCACTCGAAGCTTTGAAGCAAGAGTTGAGTATTGTTCTTGGTTGAAGCTTTTAAGCAAAACCAAGTATTGTTGTTAGTCAAGAGTCTTGGCTGAAGGAATTGAACAGATTGATGCAGTTGCTGGAGATTGCAACTGGTAGATATCACAGGTTATGATTAAGGGAAGTGAGTGGGGTATCTCGTATCAAAGAGGTTGTTCTTTGATAAAGTCTTCATTGGGTAGAGATTAGGATATAAAGTTGTAAACGAGGGAGTTTAGCTTTGTAATAATTCTATAGATAGTGGAGTCTTCTTCCTGGATTGGTATCCCTCAGATGTAGGTAAATTGCACCAAACTGGGTTAACAATTGCTGTGTCTTTTATCATTCTGCAGATTTACTTTTATGTTAGTGTTCATGATAAACATGTTGGATCAGATGTCTTAACATCTGTGATTCTGCAGTTCTAATATTCAAGTCTCTTGCCAGTATTAGAATATTCAAAGTGTCCTGGCAAGAGACTTGTCCATAATGGAGTGCTGGTGATGGCACAACTTGGATCAGTTTAGTTCTGATCTAGGTGCTTGGGAGCATGTGATCTTGCTCATTTTGAAGGTCAAGGTTAAGTGGCAGTTATCTCTGACTTTCTACAGACTGCTCTACTAAGGAAAGTGACATTCTTTGGTATGGATATGGGGTAGTCTAAGACTACTTTATCTTCTGAAGATTCAGACGTGGCAGGTGTGAAGTCTTTGGAGTTTCGAAGCAGTTATTCATCAAGGCTTGAGCTTGAAGGGAATATCTGTGATAAGCAGGATGGAGGTTGTCTACTCAAACTTGGTGGTTGAATCAAGTCTATGAGAGCATGGAACTCTTGTTCTGGTAAAGGGAGGAGGTTCTTCTAAGTGGTAGAAGGAGGAGCTGAATTCAGCAGTTGGATGTCGTATCAGAATGTTCTGACATCTATCTTAACATCAGAATCTCAGCTGGTGATGTGGCACATCAGCTTAAGATAAGGTGATGTACAGGAGAATGGAAGTTATGGATGCTTCAAAAAGGTCTATCTCATGCAGTTTGTGGGAGTTGTGGTTTGAGAAGATGTTACATGTCTAGAGGCTTGGTGGATCCAAGATGTCTTGCTATGGAGCAAGTAGTTCATGTAACTTGAAGATTAGATTTCATTGGTGGATCAGTGTATCTTATGGGAGTTCTGAAGAAGAGTGAGATCAATCAAAAGGTGGCATTTGGTTGGTTTCATAGTGTGCATTCAAGCAGGGTGCTTGGAACTAATTTCTCTTGTTAGTGCTAGAATAGCAGCAAGCAAAAATATATAAGTAACCCAATTTTATCGTTCTCCACAGGGATCAGTGCGAGGGAAAGAATGCCATTCAACGGTTTCAATATTTCTAAACTTATGGTTCAAAAGTTCTGGTTTAAAGACGAACCAAAACCAAATGCAAAAAATGTAAAGACGGAAAATATAAAGTAAAGACTGAATTATAAACGGAGCCTTGTTGGAATTGGGTCTCATCAATTGATAACATATGCATTCTTCTAATCAAGTAAACACAAATCAATCATTCGCCTAATATCCTCACGTATCACTCACAACAGAGGTTATGTCTAACGTAACGTCGAGAGAACAATCGTATTGTCTCATTGGTGATGTCTTACGCAACTCAACAACACAGAGAAGTAAGAACTGATACTCATGCAAGTGTTAAGCCTAAATATATGTCTAGAGTTCAGTCCTAACAGATATTACTATAACGTCCATATCAAATAAATGATTTCTTCGTATTTAAGCAAGATCAAAATACGTACAAACGCTTAACCCTTTTTACATGTATTCAACTAATTTGCCCAATGAATGTGAATATCCTTCTTCGTCGCTATTATCACGCATCCTCGCGATACCGTATCGATCCTACTCATGCTAGCCATGCTACTTAATCAACACAATACAACAAAAGATAAAATGAATATCAACTCACAAAACTATGTCAAAAGCTTGCTCATTGATAGAAGAAAATCTAAGACCAAAGATTTGTAAAGGTTTTGTCAAGACCACAAATAATCAATCAAAGACAACAACAATAGAAAATCAGAATTCATTCAAAAACATACATTAGATTAAATACATAAGGTATCAAAAGATTACATCCCTCTCCAACAAGAAATCAAAGATCCTACCTTTTCTCCCTTGGAAATGAAGAAATGTAATGTTCTATGCTGAAAACTACAAGTTCTCACTCTCCAAAACTAAAAACTTAACCTAAAAAGTGTGAAAATTCTATTTATACAAGTTCAGGATTTTCACCGTTCGCACTGCGAACCATTCATTCGCACAGCAAATGGCTAAAAACAGGCACTTCAGGTGCCTCTGCTGATCAAACCGCCCCAGAAATTATCGCTACTTCGCACTGCGAAGGATTTGTTCGCAAAGCTAACACTCACTTTCAAGTTCGCAAAGCGAACTTTAGCTCCTTTTTCCTCTGTCCAATTCTGGGACCATTAGCTGGGACCTTCGTCAAAGTTCGCAAAGCGAACCTTCACTGGCACTCGCCTTCCCATTCGCAAAGCGAACCAACTGATGCATTCCTCATTTCTTTGACAGCTTGCACCATTTCTTGTGTCTTACACTTTTGATCATTTCATGCCTTATACTGCACAATAGCACACATATTACAAGCACCAAAGGTATATTCTCATTGTTAGAAGAAAAACAACAATCATGAGTAAAATCAATGAAAACATGAGAAAAGAGTGGGAAAAATGCAAAGAAAGATATGTCATTTTTAGGTCAAATCTGCACCTAACACTCTCCCCAACTAAACTTTTGCTTGTCCTCAAGCAAAGCACCCCTCATGAACACAAGAGGATTTGCTCAAGCATAAGATTCAACCAAAGCAAGATAAATGCGGACATGCATGAAAATGCGCACAAGCAACGTTCATCACTCAATAGAATCGAACAATGATAAAGAATTAAGTTCTTAAACAAATATCATAATTGTTTCCAAGAACAACTAAGTTTTCATACTTGAATCACTCTAACACTCCTCTTCAAAATAAGAATGAAGAAATTGACGCGTTTGCAACCGCGGGGAAATTTCACTCACCCGACAAACAATGCAAATAACAATAAACTCATACAACATCTAACAATCAAAAATGAAAATATGGAAGCAAAAAGATTACTAACGGCTTTAAAGGTTGTAGCTTGGTCGGGTTCACAACAAAGGGACATTTCTAAAGGCCATTGAATCGAAATTGCCGATAAATGATATTTACTCATTACAACTTCATTCACCACTCTTATTCCTTTACCACCAACCTTCTCAAACTTCCTTATGCGCAATTATTTCATCTCTATTTTTCTCATCAAACAAGCATTCTTTTTCTTTTGTTTTTCACATTCATATTTACACTTTTTCATTTCATGCTTGTTTGAAATTTTTCAAAAGTTGAAAGCAACCTACCATCTTCTTTTTCATTCTCCCCAACTTGAGTTCAACCAAACCTCAAGTGAATGAACCTTACTTTTTAAGGTAAGGAAATCAAATTATACCAATGTTCAAAGGTTCAAGAAGAAATTTTTAGAAACTCACAAAATTCAATGATGAACCACACTTTCCAATTATGTACATAAACAAGTTCATCACTAAAATGAGATCTAAACTGTTTAGGCTCAAAGGGGCTAACAAATTCTCTCTACTCACGGGTAAGATACTTTTGGATACGGTTGTGCTCAATATAAACAAATGCCTTGATCATTTCTAATGCTTCCACAAAATCACAATAATCAAAAGATAAAGCATGAATCAAACGAATTAACAAAGTTATCAGTCATCCAAGCATTTAGTAAACAAAGGAGGTTTCTCACAATTTGTGGCTTTTGGACCAAAGTGAAACAAGCATTCAAACAAGTTGCAAAATGAAACAAGAATACACATTTTCACAAAGCACAAAATTCTTAAATCATTCTAACATTCTATAAAGCAGTACAATTTACCATGCATACTTTCAACGCTCAACATCCATCCAGACTCGGTCGAAGCTTCATTGAATACTTTTATACACAAAGCAATCAATCTAGGAGTTCTCATCATTCCTGATCACACTAGAGAAAACATTAAAGGAACACAAATGCATATAATATTAACAAATGTACAAAACTTAAAAATATAGAAACTATGCGATGCGATTCAATATCTAAACACCGATCCCCGGCAACGACGCCATTTTGTTGGTGCTAGAATAGCAGCAAGCAAAAATATATAAGTAACCCAATTTTATCGTTCTCCACAGGGATCAGTGCGAGGGAAAGAATGCCATTCAACGGTTTCAATATTTCTAAACTTATGGTTCAAAAGTTCTGGTTTAAAGACGAACCAAAAACAAATGCGGAAAATGTAAAGACGGAAAATATAAAGTAAAGACTAAATTATAAACGGAGCCTTTTTGGAATTGGATCTCATCAATTGATAACATATGCATTCTTCTAATCAAGTAAACACAAATTAATCATTCGCCTAATATCCTCGCGTATCACTCACAACAGAGGTTATGTCTAACGCAACGTCGAGAGAACAATCGTATTGTCTCATTGGTGATGTCTCACGCAACTCAACAACACGGAGAAGTAAGAACTGATACTCACGCAAGTGTTAAGCCTAAATCTATGTCTAGAGTTCAGTCCTAACAGATATTACTATAACGTCCATATCAAATAAATGATTTCTTCGTATTTAAGCAAGATCAAAATACGTACACACGCTTAACCCTTTTTACATGTATTAAACTAATTTGCCCAATGAATGTGAATATCCTTCTTCATCGCTATTATCACGCATCCTTGCGATACCGTATCGATCCTACTCATGCTAGCCATGCTACTTAATCAACAAAATACAACAAAAGATAAAACGAATATCAACTCACAAAACCATGTCAAAAGCTTGATCATTGATAGAAGAAAATCTAAGGCCAAATATTTGTAAAGGTTTTGTCAAGACCACAAATAATCAATTAAAGACAACAACAATAGAAAATCAGAATTCATTCACAAACATACATTAGATGAAATACATAAGGTATCAAAAGATTACATCCCTCTCCAACAAGAAATCAAAGATCCTACCTTTTCTCCCTTGGAAATGAAGAAATGTAATGTTATATGCTGAAAACTACAAGTTCTCACTCTCCAAAACTAAAAACTTAACCTAAAAAGTGTGAAAATTCTATTTATACAAGTTCAAGATTTTCACCGTTCGCACTGCGAACCATTCATTCGCAGAGCGAATGGCTAAAAACAGGCACTTCAGGTGCCTCTGCTGATCAAAATGCCCCAGAAATTATCGCTACTTCGCACTGCGAAGGATTTGTTCGCAAAGCGAACACTCGCTTTTAAGTTCGCAAAGCGAACTTTAGCTCCTTTTTCCTCTGTCCAATTCTGGGACCATTTGCTGGGACCTTCGCCAGAGTTCGCAAAGCGAACCATCACTGGCACTCGCCTTCCCATTCGCAAAGCGAACCAACTGATGCATTCCTCATTTCTTTGACAGCTTGCACCATTTCTTGTGTCTTACACTTTTGATCATTTCATGTCTTATACTGCACAATAGCACACATATTACAAGCACCAAAGGTATATTCTCGTTGTTAGAAGAAAAACAACAATCATGAGTAAAATCAATGAAAACATGAGAAAAGAGTGGAAAAAATGCAAAGAAAGATATGTCATTTTTAGGTCAAATCTGTACCTAACAGCAGAAGGGTAGTTGGTTGAAAACGCAAGGAGGATCTGGTTCATCTTGGAGCTTGTGGTAGAAGTTATAGGTTGAGGATGGAAGTATGCCTTTTTTTGGTGGATGGGAGTTTATTTCACTCTTTGGGTTTTGGAGTTCTTCTTGTTCAAGCTGGTGGCGCAGTGTTGTGTGAAGATCTTCAGTTAGATTACTATGCAGATAGTAAGTCCAATTGTGGAGCATATCAAGAACCATGGTGTGTGGTGTCTGTGATGTGTGAAGGATGTCCTAACTGATGTTAGAACATTTTCTGGGTTGGCTATCCTTGGAGTAGGATGCTAAGTTCTGAGTGTAGAACTTGACACTCACATCTTGTCTAAGAGGTATTTATCTTATCATACGGGAGAATGATGGGTAAAGGATTGTCTTGGAAGTCTGATGGTAATGGGACATGCTAGAAGTGGATCAGTTTGGTGCTTGTGGAGCAAATAGGCTGAAGATTTCTAGAGCATGTGTTTGATGTACTTCAAGTGTGAAGAACATCTGGGCGATCTAGTAAAACTAAGGGGCCCTGTGTGTCTTTTTGAGGAATGTGAAGGATTCAGGTTCAATTGGGTTGTATCTCAAGGAACAAGGAGATCTATACATGAGAATTCAGGAGGAATTCGTGTGGTGTATGGATGGTTTCTGGACGAGAGGGATCAATGGAGCTTTGATCTCAATCCAAGAGTTTGTTAGTTATGGTACAAGGATGCGTTCCTGGTACTCTCACTATATGATCATGAAGTTGTCATGGGATATCATGTGGTGATTTTGAGGTGTTTCTTGCTGAAGAAGCATCTGTTGAAAAAGATAGGGGGAGAACTTTTGTCTAATTAATGTACTGGTATGGTACATGGTTTGCTTAAGGGTCATGCATTGGGTGAATGCGTTCAGCAGGTGTATTGAACAGAGGGTACGCTCTTGAAGACATGAAGATGCGTCTTATGTTTTCCATTCATTTAGGGTGTTCTTCTTGCAAAGGAGCACTGGTTATCTATGACAGGGGGAGTATTGTAACCTGCCAGATTGTACAAGCTTCTGAGTTGGATGTGTTCTGCTACTGACTTGCTTGCTTTTGGTTGATTTCCCTTAAATGCATAGTTGCTTGGTTTGGCATATTATGACTAAAAAGGGGGAGAAGTAAGTAGTAGTAGTGTTCTTTGGTTGTTTCCATAAGGGGAGCTGGATGTGTTATCCAAAGGTTATTTTAGCCAAAATTTTCCAAAGGGGGAGATTGTTAGGTCTTTGATTGGCTACATTTTGGCTAAAACAAGTTTACAGCAAGATGTTGAGTAAGATGTTGAAGCATCTTCATCAACTGTCATGACAGGTGCTGTTGTTATGTCTTTCAGACAGATGTCGAAGACAGATGTCATAACATCTTAGTCTGGTACAGCAGGTGTTGTTGTTTTGCTGTCATGTGATTTTTAATCAAGATGTCGAAGGAGATGTCACGACATCTTTATTTAGTACAGCAGGTGCTACTGTTGTATATCTCTTGACAGATTTGTTTTGTTTTGATGAGAATATTTTGGATATATCTCATCATTATACGCATGTCAAGGAGATTTATTAGGAACAAAGTGCAGATTTAATTGGATTTCATAAAAAGGATCTTGGAGACTTTTTAGGAAACTATTTAGAGATTTGTTCCTATTTTTGTGGAGAAGATTTTGCAGAAGATTTACAACGTGAAGATTGGACCTAATTGAAGAGTCCAAGCCCATTCTAGAAGAGTCTATAAATAAGGACTTGCTAGACCTAAAATAGCAAGCACACACAACAACAAGTCGTCGGTGCAACATAAGAGTTTAGGGTCTTGAGAGTCTCTTGTGTAGTTTGTAAGTCACCCATGTATCTTTTGATACTATGTGGTCGACATAGGTTGTTGTAAATTGTTCTCACTCGAAGCTTTGAAGCAAGAGTTGAGTATTGTTCTTGGTTGAAGCTTTTAAGCAAAACCAAGTATTGTTGTTAGTTAAGAGTCTTGGCTGAAGGAATTAAACAGATTGATGCAGTTGCTGGAGATTGTAACTGGTAGATATCACAGGTTGTGATTAAGGGAAGTGAGTGGGGTATCTCATATCAAAGAGGTTTTTCTTTGATAAAGTCTTCATTGGGTAGAGATTATGATATAAAGTTGTAAACGGGGGAGTTTAGCTTTGTAATAATTCTACAGATAGTGGAGTCTTCTTCCTGGATTGGTATCCCTCAGATATAGGTAAATTGTACTGAACTGGGTTAATAATTGATGTGTCTTTTATCATTCTGCAGATTTACTTTTATGTTAGTGTTCATGATAAACATGTTGGATTAGATGTCGTAACATCTGTGATTCTGCAGTTCTGATATTCAAGGTATCAGTCTGTTGTTTCTGTTCCTTGTTTAATGTTATGTAGAACAATGTCTTGACATGTGTTAGGACATCTGATGTCTGCATTGCCAGAATTTCACTTAGGATGAAGGCATTTTTGCCCCTTTGGCGCCTTCTTTCGGCTATCTTCATATTCCTCAGCTGCCTTTTTGTCGAAGACGGCATTACATCTTGGACACAACACAGCTTCGGACCCCCTTACTCTGCACTTCTCTTGGAATTCAGCCAATCCTTCTCCGGCGGTAGGATAAACCGCCTTCAATGCATCCTCATCTCTTGAGTCGAAACCCTCAGTGGTCTCAACCATCAGGAACTCCACGGATTCAGAAGTTACAGCTCTGTCGAGAATTTCAGTAGCCTCGGCCATTATATAGTCAAATGGTTCTGCATACAAGGCTTCCTCCACCTTTAATGGATCTGTATCCACCTGCATCTTCGGCTTTTCTCCAAATTGAAGCCTGCCCTCTTTCAACGCCTTTTGCACCAAATCCCTAAAAAAACACATTGAGAAGTTTTATGACCAAGAAAGTTATGAAATTTACAGAATCCCTTTTTTTTCTTTTGCTCTAACGGGGAATTTTTCAAACCCTGAGGCACAATAATTTGCCCATCTTTGACTAGTAAATCAAATATTTCGTCACACTTAGTTATGTCAAACGTGTATGTTTTTGCAACGAATTTATCCATTTTTCGGTATCAACAGGATTTTTCCCGTTCGATGGTTTCAGTAATTTGCACCTGTATGGAGGCCCTAGCTTGAGCTCAGCCACATTGACTTCGCTCTCGTCGACGGGTTCTTCATCGTCGGAGGAATATGCATCGACCACGACGTAGGACACTTTTTATTTCTTATGGTATTTACTCGTTCTGGCCTTTTCAGCCTTTAACCTTTCGAGTTGTCGAACTCTATCGGTCAATTGGGCAATGTCTCTAAGGTATTGAATGTCTAACTTTTTCCTGATAGAATAGTCTAGACCGCCGGCCACTATTTCGACTAGCTCGTGTTCAGGGACTTGAGTAAAGCATCCCACTTTCAAAAGTCTGAACTTGTTGAGGTACTGGTTAATCGACTCAGAGGCCTTGCGTTTCATGCTGGCCAATTCCTTCGAGCTTATTTTCGACTGTCCCATGTAGAACTGTTCATGGAACAGTCTCTCCAGCTGCGCCCATGTATGGACAAACTGTGGAGGCAACGTTGTAAACCAAGTAAACGTATTCTTTGTGAGGGAGCTTGGGAAGTATTTCATTTTTAAATCCTCATTATTCGCTATGTCACTAGCTTCAATTTGATATATGGCGACATGTTCGACAGTTGATTCCTGAGTGTCCCCAATGAACTTGGTAAACTTTGGCACCTTCCATTCCCTTGGTAATTTTATTTGTAAAATAAAATCTGGCAATGGAGATGAATATGTTGGCCTTTTTAAGCCAGGATTGACACCATTGCAGACCATGATTTGCTCGACAATGGCTTCTAGGTTTTGTTCCCCAACCGCTGCATTTTGTCGAACCTGTCTAACCACTTGGCCGGGGTCTTGGTTCCTATTAACCAGCACGACGGGAGGCTTTTGGGCCACCCTAGGCATTGGCTCGATCACATAGGGTTCTTGCTCAACGGTCTCATTGGACCTCTCTTCGTGTCGGACCGGCGTCTCCGGCCGAGGTGGGGTTCTCTGTCGAGGTTAGGCCCTAGGAGCCCCCAAAAAGTCACCTATCCTAGTCATTTGAGTTGGCAGCTGTTGGTAACTCTGGGTCGAGTCTTAAATTAAAGGTCTTAATATAGTTCCCATTTGCTGAGTCAGCATATAGACCATTATGTGGTTACTCTCGTCCACCTATTGTCTTATGACGGCGACAGAACTGGACGTAAAAGTCAGGATTGCGGAGGCGGAAGTCCCGACCCTGTGGTTCAACTAAACTGGTTACCCGGCGGTCCCAATCCATGATAAGGCGAAAACGCCGAAGACGAGCCTTCGCCAAACATCGAATCACTCCCATGCAGGCTTGCCATTACTTGTGTAGGCATTCCAAAGGTCCTTTCTCTACCATACATGGGTAACGTGAAACTAGGCATAAAGGGCCCTAAAGTTTCAGCCACCGTCGGTCTTATCCCCTCGGATCGACGCGGTGACGGCCTTGGTCCACTATGAGCGGTCGAATCCGCAACCATAGTGTTAGAACCCACGTTGGTGGTTTCCGACACGGCTGTGTTTCCTCCTGAGGAAAACTCCTCATTCGGACTGGTACTCTTTCGTTCTACCATCTTACCAGTACGCAACAACATAAATCTAACATGACGGGTCCCACCAAGTGTGCCAATTTGTTCGCACTGGATTTCCGACGAACAACCGCTAGCCTCTTATTAAAGTTTACGTGCATGATCGGCTATAAGAATCTTAGACTATTTGTTAAATGTATGTTGACGTTTCAGTTTCTTAGGTTTGAAAAGGAGGTAGATGAACAGTTGCATTAAATCAAATAACAAGGAAAGTATAGCAAAAAGGGAAAAGCAAACAAAGGAAAAGAAAAACTTGTAAAGTAAATTGCTTAATCAAGAAAACAGGTGGACGCATGCATACATTCTGCAGAGTTTGACTCGTTTCTCTCACACTGGTACTTTGAGTGTATTCTCATAATGCAACAAAATGCGATCCCTAAAACTGAAAACGACACTTCCTTAAATAGGTAAAAAAGTGACGGTTATTCTTCTGCTCACAGTCCCTGAGCTGCCACGTGTCCCCCACGTTCGTCCACTACCTTGGTAACTCCTCATGCTTTTATTTGCTCCCAAACTCATTCGTTCGCCTGAAGCCTTTGGGATTCCTTCGACTCCGACTGAGGTGTTTCTCTGTCGGGTTTGCTTCAACGCCCTCTCTGACGGGCCAACTGTCGAGGGTGCTCCGACATGGTTTTTGCACAATTCTTTGTCGACCATACTTATGTATCCTTGGTCGAAATTTGCCAGCTAACAGTGTGATGAAAGTGTTTGTACGTGTATACATGCCTATATTGATATAAACGGGTTTTTAGTCAGTACTGCTACATGGGATATAGTGAGACTTTGCTACTATTATCTCTCACGGATCAAATGTTACTGTTACAACAGCTGGGATAAAGAGTTACGCTTATACCCCTCAAGGTTAAAACATCCAGCTATATAAAGAGATCATTCCTTCTTACAAGACAAGAACGATCAACACAACAAGAAGAGAAACGCGCACAATCTAAAATCTATTTCTCATACACAAGAGTTGTTGCTCATATTTGTGTATTTCCTTGTACTTAAACTTTTGTTTCATCTACTTTATAGAAGCAACATTGTAAACAATCTCTTTGTATCCTTATTGATATTGATTTCCTCAAGTGACTAAGTGTTAGTCTGTAAACTTGTAAACTTGAGAGGGCTAAGGTGTTTTTCTAAACACTTAGACGAACTTGTTGTAATCTGTCTAGATTATTGGATTAAGTCCTTATTGAAGGCGAAATCACCTTGGCGGGGGTGGACTGGAGTAACTTCGTTAACAGTGAACCAAAATAAACATACTTATGTCCTTTTTTTTCATTCTCTTGGCAGTCTTAGGTTTAAAATGTCAAAAAAATTATTTTTGTAAGAACCCAATTCAAACCCTCTTTCTTGTGTTTTTCTCCACCTTTATAAACAACGCAAACTACACCAAGTAAAGAGAAAAAGCAGATAAGGGACAAGACAACCATTCATTCCTATCAATATTCAAAGACCCTAAAGATCTAGCACCAAACCAATCCCATGACAAATTTTTAGAAAGCAAAACTATGTCATCCAGTCCTTTGCGCCCCCTTTAAACAATATATCATTTCTCATGAGCCATATTAACCACATATTTGACATCCAAAATAAAAGCTTAAATTTCTTGGTGCTCTTGCCTTTCATTTGCGCATTGAAACGAGGCAAATGAGTCATTAGAGTTTCTTCGCCTGTAATCGTAGACACCTTGAGCCAACTAAAAATTGAGTGCCACACGGAAACAGAAATTGTGCAACAGAGAAAGATATGAAGATGGGATTCCTCTGACCCTTAACACAGTGGGCGTACAAGATCATGTTGACCCGACACCACTCCGCGCTTCGCTAATTCGTCTCTAGTTTGTAACCTGTTAAGAATCAAACTCCAAGCGAAGGTCTGAATATAGCTAGGTAAATTAGAGGACCACGCCAGATTTAGCACTTTAGTCTTGTTCTCATCTATTTGACCACCTTCGGCATAGGTATCGACAAAGACAACATATGTTGATTTTACAAAAAAAAACATGTGTATCTCGCCACCACACGAATGCATCCGCTGAATCCTTTATTGGATTTATGTTTATCAAAATACTAGTAAGCTCCCTCACTTATGTACCTGCAGAAACAACCATGAGACCTACAAAATCACCAACGTTCCAGTTCCACCTGACTTGCAGCCAGTAGCCCATTTCAATTATTTTGCATTTTCGTGCTTGAAGCGATTCGAAAAGGACTGGGAATAGAAGCTTGAATGGGGTCTCGCCACACCACTTGTTGTGCCAAAAGTCTATATCAAACCCCCTTCTCAATTTGCAAGAGAAACTGCTACCAAACCAGTCACGGTCTTCTGCACTTGAGCCAATTGATATTAAGAGATCTCGCCACCATATCGAATGTTTCTTGCAGCTATCATTGTGGGACTGATCCAACACCAAAAATTTGATGTCCCCATATATGAATTAGAACATGGAATGCTAAATTGCATTTTGATCTGAGAGAATTCGCCAAGCCTACTTCGGAATTAATGCCAAATTGAAAAGCTCGATATTTTTTATTCCAAGACCTCCGTAGGTTTGCAAATTGAGGCCTAAGAAACCAAATTTATCCGTTTCTTGCTCTCCGCCCCACTCCAAAGAAAATTCCTTTGAATTCTGATAATCTCATTTAAGACCTTTTTTGGTGCTCTGTAAAAAGAGAAGACAAAAGAGGTAATACATTCAGAACAGAATTGATGAGAATTGCTCTACCACCCAACGAGGCATTCATTCCTTTCCACGCGGACAACTTGTTGCAAATTTTCAGAAAGATTGGTTCCCATGTTGAACACCTACGAGGGTTAGCACTGATAGGAATACCAAGAAGAGAAAGGAAATCACACACGATAATCAGATGCAGCTTGCAAAAATTCTTGACTAACATTGAATCCTAAGATTTTGCTTTTGTTAAAATTAACGCACAAACTTGACACCAATTCAAACCCTCTAAGTACCGCCTTAATTGACCATAAATTCTCTTAGCAAGCCCTGCCCATAATTATAGTGTGGTCAGCATACTGTATCAAATCTTGTGCATGTCATCCTAGTGCAAATGTCATGCTAGTCTTTTCTGTATCATTTCAATTTTATCGGATGTCGACCAACCACTTTTAAAGTTCATATCATTTTTTTCAGAAAATTCCTCAATTTATTCTCTAAAAATGGAGTTCTGGTGGTGTATTTTTTATAAAATTCAATATCTGTAAAGTGGGTTAAAAACCTTCCTTTCTTTATACTCAAATATATACAAGGAGAAGAATAACATATGATAGTCAAGGCCTTTGCAAGAGAGCCAAGAGGTATGCTCTTGCAAGAGAGTGAACTACCATATTTTCTCGTCTTCTAATAAACTTAGGTAACTTCTTTACTCATCACCAAAAGTTTAGTATTCACAAAACAACCAATCACATACTACTATTTCATTTAATCATAAGCAAAAGCAAGATATATAATAGAAACTTGGTATCTCATTGCAAAAAACAGAAATAATTTCGTGGCTAAACGAGGTCCGCTGCCTAACCAAAGCCCCAGTCCTTCTAAAACTTGGGATTGGTTAATAATAAGAGATAGAGCGACAGTCTAAAACCAAGCACTTATGTCAACAATCTAACACCAGACAATGGCATTCTCTTTATTCCATTCAGTGACTGAATCCCCTACGGAGCAGATTGTTTAGATTTCACCATCCCATAATTCTTCAACGGTTCTGTAGCCACCATAAGTTTCATGAACAAATGAGGCACCCCGGAGTAATCTTGCCTGCAACAATAAAAACCACTGTCATAAAACCGGACAATGCTTCCAAGAAAGTAAACAAGACCTTCAGCCTTAAAAAATCATGCATATTAAATAACAAGCAGCAAGCTTATCAAGCAATGACTAATGATGATTTTATTTATGCAAGTAGAGCACAATATAAACCATCAAACACTTACTTGTTCAATCTCAGAAAATTTAGATAACAAGTCTGCAGGTATAGACCAATCAAAAACATCGAAGTTTTCTTTTATCCTTGTTTCATGTGTACTCTTGGGAAGCACACTATGACCCATTTGCAATCCCCAACGAAGTGCTACCTGTGCAGGAGTCTTGCCTAGTTTCTCCGCTATCACCTTTAGTGTTGGATGGTTAAGAACATCACTTTTAAGCCAGGTGGTTCCAGGGGAACCCAAAGGTGAATATCCCTAAACATTCAAAAGTGCAAAACTTAAATAGGAGAAAAGAAAACCATTAAATAAAAAGGTTCATTTCAAGTTTGAACTTTCAATTAACAGAAAGACTTCTTGAAAAAAGCCAATGTAGTATGCAGAAAAAAAATAATGATCATTCAAGATTTCAAAACTTACAGTGAGGTGGACACCTTTTGAATTGCAAAAATCCTTCAGCTTGTCCTGCCTCCAAGAAGGATGACACTCGATTTGATTGACAGCTGGAGGAACACGAGCAACCTCCAGCAAATCCCCCAACTTCTTGGTCGAGAAATTGCTTACACCTATAGCCCGAGCCTTGCCAGAGTCATAGAGTGATTCCATTGCCCTCCATGTGCTGGTAATATTAGGTTGCACAAGATTTTCAGGCTTGAAACCTTCTGATCCTTTCTTCATCGGAGCGGGCCAGTGGATCTGAAAAAGAAAAGTCATCAGTTAACAATCAAGGAAGCATGTCTAAAATAAACTATTAAACCACCAGACTTTGAAATTAGATGAAATAAATCCTACATGCATCTAAAGAAAACATAAATAAAAAGATGAATGAATAAGATAAAAACCCCTAGGTAATGCAGCATATGGAAGATGTGAAATTTAAATTCCCTAAACTAAATTTTACTTGTGGTCAATAAGTGTGCAAGAAACATGGCTTAACAAGTACTTCCATATTTCTCAGAAAAGGCTAGAATTGAAAAAGACAAAGTTAAACAATTAGCATTTTCCAAACAATCACACAATATAACATCAAGCGTTAAACTTTTCAACAGCAAAAGAATGCGCTGCTTAACTAATTAAGTTTACAATTTCAACATTAAAAAGCTGTTCCTTTGAAATTCATGTTTCAGATTTCAATTTTACAGTTCAAATTTTGAAACAAACTAATAATGAAAATAACCAAGCAAGAAGTTGAGAATATGTGAAGATTGAGTGATATATTATAACATACAAGATACAAATCAACATAATCAAGCTGTAAGTCTGTTAAAGTCCTATCCAATGCTAGCGGTACATCTTCCAGAGCATGATCAGTATTCCTGCAGTACAGATCTTCATATTAAATCCTTAGGTTCTGAACAGCAAAGAAGAGACTAACAAATTCATAAAACTATTTTTCTACCAGCATCATTAATTAACTCATTTAGCTAAAACCATGGTTTTAAAAAACTATCCGTTACGCAAAAACTACAGCGACAAAACAATACCGATACCACTATTCACCGTACATAAAGAACAAATTGTGATTATTTCACACTAAAACGACCACAATCACCGATACAACACCTATAGCGACAGAACTCGCAAAAGCCTTTACGCGACCACAACACGGCCGTTATTTAAAAACTTGACTGATACCGATACCGTTGTTCACCGTTTCTATGATAAAGAACTAATTTGTAATTAATTGACACACCGAGGTAATGAAGTCTAGAATATCATATAAACAAACAAACCAGAGTTTCGAGGTAATCCACAAATCTTCACGTTTCACAACACCATCATCAAACAGTTTCTTCAATACAGAGCCAATCTGCAAAAGAAGAAATCAACGAATCATTTACTTCACACATGAAATCGCATCACCCTTGACAAAACAATGAATTACCTCCTTCTCGTTGCGATAAACTTGAGCACAATCAATGTGACGATAACCAGCCTATATGTATCAAATTGATTCATAGA
Source organism: Lathyrus tuberosus (assembly GCA_022829125.1). Classification (NCBI taxonomy): domain Eukaryota; kingdom Viridiplantae; phylum Streptophyta; class Magnoliopsida; order Fabales; family Fabaceae; genus Lathyrus; species Lathyrus tuberosus. The sequence continues at coordinate 8,622,412 of JALAZF010000212.1, forward strand.
AATCAAAATCAGTATATTTAACACTACGAAATTTCCAAAAAGTGCGTGTTAAAATCGATATGAAGAAAAGGAAGATGTAGTGGGAAACCTTGATGGCGGCAGCAACGGCTTGACCGACGAGACCGGGATCGGACTGCCATGTTCCCAAACCGACGGAAGGGATCTTGGCTCCGGTGTTGAGAGGGAAGAAATGAATGGCGTTTGACATTGTCACGCAATAACGAGAAAAAAATGCTTCGATTTAGGAGTCACGATTGCGAGAGAATGGGGAATGAGAATGGAACAGTATGAGAATATGTAGCTTTATGCAGGCGGGAGATTTTTGGAATTTGGCGCATTCGATGATTTTATTATACCGATAAAAAAAAATGAAATTTTTCGTATCAAATACATACGACAGTTTTTTTTTTTTTTTTTTTCCATAAAGCAATTGATCTATTAAAAGAATCACAAAGGGTGATTAACCAATACAACAGTTCAAAAAAAAAATTAACAAAATTCCCTACCCAACATCAACTACTTAACTCTCTCAAAAGGATCACAACAGAAGGAAAGAAAGTCGGTGTTGGAGTAAGGAATTTCTCTCGTATACGCCCACTTCCAAGCGAGTATTTTAATATTCCAACTAGTATTGTCAACGTTACTTCCTTCGTGTCTAAAAATTATAGAGTTTCTAGCCTTCCAAAGGCTCCAAACCACCGTTAACCAAATCGAACCCGACTTACTTCTACCCACCTTTGGGCTTCTATAGCTGCACCAGTCTAAAAAAAACAGCCCAATGTCTCCAGAGAATTTGCTCATTTTGCCACACCAGTCCCCTATGTTATTCCAAACCGATAACGCAAAATTGCAACTAAAGAGAGAGTGACAGATATCTTCAGCATTAATTCTACAGAAAACACAAGTATCATCAGTTATAGGTATTCCTCTCTTCGCTAATTGGTCCTTCGTCGGTAATCTTTTCCACAAAAGTTTCCACCCAAAACAAAGGATTTTCGCCGGTAACTTAATCTTCCACAAATCTTTGAATAACTTCTGATCCATCTCCGACAAATTATCTTCAAAGAAAGCAGTCCGCATTATGCTGTATACTGATTTAACAGAGAAAACTTCGTCGTTGCAGCCGATCCATAATACACCATCCGGTATCCCCTCAGATGGCCTCACGTCAGCCAGCAGCAATTTGAGATTTTCAAAGCTAGTCACAAGTTCACTTTGGTGCTACGGACTGATACCAAAATCATTCCATCTCCATTCTCCCTGCTGCCACGTTCCCATTTGATATACATAGGCCTGTTTATTGTTGCTGCACCAGAACAGGTCTTGGAATTTCTCACGCAGGGAGGTGTCTTGAAACCAAACAGACGTCCAAAACGGAATGTTAATACCGTTTCCCAAAGTAAATTTAATCGAATCTGCAAAATAGAAACCAAGGTTAGAAGTAAGCATTCCACTTTTAATGATATCTTTCCACCAGAAAGAAGCGGAAGAACTCGTAGAAATCTCGCCCGACATCAGTTGTTGTTCTAAGTTTCCATATCTGGCCCTAAGGATATCTTTCCAAAGAGTTTTCGACTTCTCCAAAACCCTCCATCTCCACTTAGATAAAAGAGCGAGATTGAATTCCTCCATGCTCTTGACTCCAAGGCCCCCGTTTTCCTTAGAATTACAAACTCTCCTCCACTTAATCCAATGAATCTTCTGATTATTTTCCGTTTCTCCCTAAAGGAACTTGCTTCTTAACGTATCTATAGTAGAAATGATCGACTTCGGAGCTTTATACATAGAAAGCCAAAAGATAGGCAAACTTGAAAGAACCGAATTTATAAGAGTGACTCGTCCCGCCATCGTCAACATTATGCTCTTCCAAAAATCTAACTTCTTTTCCATCTTGACAAGAATCGGCTTCCATGTCGAAACTCTTCTGGGGTTGACACCAATAGGAATCCCGAGAAAAACAAAGGAGGGATTTTGGATCCTACACGAAAGAAAATAGGAAGCTGCCTCCAGGAAATGACTACTCACGTTTATGCCGATAATCCTACTTTTATTAAAATACATACGGCAGTTAGTACATGGATAGGAATGGAGAAAATTTTATTCCATACCCATTACCCAATCATTTATTCCTCTACTCCTACATTATATTATTTTGACTAAAATATCCTCATATAAAAAGTGTAAAATTTTCTTAATTTAATTATTTGATATGGAATTTAATGAATAAATCTATTTTTAAACACTACTTAATTAATCTTCTCAACAAACATGACAAGTATTATATACTTTCCGTAAAAGAATTTATATAAAATAATATTTTTAAATTTTGTAAAAATTATATAAATTATTTAAACAATTTATATATTTTTACAAAAATTTAGAAATCAATTTTCTTTTTAAAAATATATGAACCAACTTAATAAAATCACTAAAAACATAATTATCGACGGTTTTTTAAATATTACTCTCCCTGTCCCAAATTATAAATGACTTTGTCAAAAAATTATATTTTAAATTATAAGTTATTTTACAATTTCAATATAACTTTTATAATATTTTTTCTAATATACTATCATCTATCATTTATTATTATTATTATTATTATTTTATAATTTTTTTCATTTTTCATTTATATGTAATAAATGAAAGATAATATTATAAAATCATAAATAATTTATTTTTTCATGTAATATTAATTACGTTTTTAAAATGTCTTACCATTTAAGATGGAGGTAGGACAATTGTAATGATATTATTAAATTCAGTTGTAATGATATTAATGAACCACCGACGTTGTAGTAAGCAAGATGACTTTGGCAATTTGTTTCCATTATATATTTTTTATATCAATGTAAAATATAAGGTTGAATAATACTGTGAGATTAGAGAAATTCAATTTAAAGTTTTGAATAAGGATATAAATATTTAAAAAATACAGTTGAATTATTTAAATAATTGATAAGTGTGATTATTAATTAAATTGACAAGTGTGATTATTCAATTTAGAGTTTTGAATAATGATATAAATATTTAAAAAATACATTTAAATTCAAACCTCATGCAAATATAAATTAGCATCCTACTATTCTTTTAAAACATATTTTATTGAAATTGTAAAATAACTTATAATTTAAAACATATTTTTTTGACAAAGTAGTTTAGAATTTGAGATAGGGAGAGTAATATTTAAAAAACTGTCGATAATTATGTTTTTAGTGATTTTATTAAGTTGGTCCATATATTTTTAAAAATAAAATTGATTTTTAATTTTTTGTAAAAATTATATAAATTATATAAATAATTTATATAATTTTTACAAAAATTTTGAAATATTATTTTATATAAATTCTTTTACGGAAAGTATATAATACTTGCCATGTTTGTTGAGATGATTAATTAAGTAGCGTTTAAAGATAGATTTATTTATTAAATTCCATATCAAATAATTAAATTAAGAAAATTTTACATTTTTTATATGAGGATATTTTGGTCAAAAAAATATAATGTAAGGGTAGAGGAATAAATGATGGGGTATGGGGTAAAATTTTCAGGAATGGAAATAGGCTGGGCCGAGTTAGGTTTTGTCAAGCTTAAGTCTGATCTGCCAAAAAAACTAAAGCATAAGTCTGGTTTGTAGTCTGTCATATGCTTATTTTTATGCCTGAGTCTGACATATTCTAAGGTCTGATTAGGCTGTTAATATACATAAAAGTCTATTATTTTATAAATATGTAAATACGCAATTAAAATAATGTTTAAATAGATTAACAAACTAAAAAATCAATGCGACTAAAAGTTTTTTTTTTTGCATTGACTTATTTTAACATACCTATTAGCATAAATTTTGGGAGACTATTTATTTAAGATAACTTATAAAAACAACTTATAACATTGTTCATAAGGTGTTTTCATCTTATTTTCATAAGTTCTCCAAAATAACTCATTTTTATTTATGCATTTTAACTCAAAGTACAAAACATAACATAAGATAATAAAAAAATTATTCATATTTATTTAAATAGCCCGGTCTGTTAGGCTTAAAAGACTTTTTTATGCCCTAAGGCCTAACCTTTTTAACTAAATAGACTTATAAAAAAGCATAGGCATTTTCTATTTAAAAAAATAGTTTGGCCTGACCTGAGCCTGTGTAGCCTAGCCTGTAGGCCCTTGTTATCGACTTACCCTACTTCCACCCCTAGACATGGATATCAATTTGCATCATGGATATCAATTTGCATCTTAACCAGATCTGTGTGAAGATTATCGCTTTGGAGTTTATAAGTCGGAGTTTTTTTAATCGAGATAAATGAAAAAGTTTTTCCTATGATGAGTGGCGATCAAGGGATTATCTTTCGTTCCGCGTATTCCCTGACCTTAATCATATTATTTTATACTTGTATATGTTTCGTCCAAAAACTAGAAATAGTTGAAGTAGATGGTGTGGAATTCTGAATAGGTGGTGTTGATCTTCAATTGGTGGCATGGAGGTGGCCCTGCAAGATTAACGCTTCAACCTCCAGGTCAGTTCAAGATTATAAAAGAATGTGGTTTTATACCTTGAGTCATGTGAAGAGTGAAGATAAAAAAAAATGTACCTTGTATTTCGTGTGTGTTCGCTAGCGCCTCCGCCGAACAACCTCTAGCCTCTTATTGAAGTTTACTTGTAGGATCGGTTACGAAAATCCTAGACTACGTGTTAAGTATAGGTTGGTTGCTTTGAGTGCTAGGGTTAAAAGTGGTAGATGAAACTATGTTATTGCAATAATTGATATGAAAAGTGTAAAATTGTAAAGGGAAACAAACAAAAGAGATAAAGCTTCAATGAAAAAGACAAATTGCATAAGTACAAGAAAGGACGCATGCATACATTTGCACATAAATGAATTGTTTCTCTCACGCGATGGCACTTTGAGTATATTCTTCTTAAATGTTTACAAAATGCGACCTCTAGAACTGAGATTGACACTTCCTTAAATAGACCTAAAAAGTGACGGTTACTCTTTTGTCCACCGTCTCTGGTCTGCCACGTGTCTACCCACGTACGCCCACTAATTGTATAACTTCCCACGTTTTCGCCTGCTACAAGCTTGCTTGTTCGTCTGAAACCTTTGGTCTTCCTTCGACTTCGACTGGGACAGCCATCTGTCGAGCCTGCTTCAATGTTCTTCCGATGGAGTGGGCTATCGAAGCTTATTCGACCTGATTTTGGCAAGACATCCCGTCGAACCTGTTTCTACTTTCTTGGTCGAAATTTGCAAGCTAACAAATTACCCCCTAAAAGGCCAGCTTCGACTGAGACTTTTTTCGACTGAGAAATTAGCGTTTTAACTTCCGTCAAATTTCGCCTTTATGTCACATCTGCTGACATCACGCGTCATGATGACCATTTTTCGGCGTTACGATTTCCAAGAAACCCTTCATCATTTGCCTTGATTCTAGCTACTTCCTATGTCGTGGGTTTCCAACTCCCCCCATTAAAACTTCCCACTGCAGTAGAAATGGAACAGTCGTGAGACTGCTGTTGATTGTCACTTGGCAATCATGGTTGTTTGATTCCTGGTGGCTATAAATACCATTTTCATTCCTCTTTTTCTCCTTCGCTTACGTTTTCCTGAACCCTTATCATTTTTAAAATCCTTTCTCTGCATTTTCAGAACATTTCTTTCTTCTTCTCATTTCCTAATATTGACATGGCTTCTGTTATTCACGTCAGTAGAAACAATCCTCTAGCTTTCACTCTCACTGATGAGAAGGGTTTACCAATTGTCCCCCAGGCATCGTCTATTGATAAGGTCGTGGTTGAAAACTGGCAACATCAAATGTTGATCCCCTTTGTCATGGCTGACAAACTCTTGGCTTTCCATGGGCCATACCCAGGTGCCAAAACACACCCTAAGCATGTGCAAGAGTTCTTTCCTTGCTTTACTTTTGCTATCCCGCCTGCTTTCGAGAAAAACAGTTCGATCGACCTGAAATTTATGGATATCAATGCTCGAGTTTTCAGGTCGATGCCAACTCCTAGCAACAAAGAGTATCTGGCTTGGCTCGACAAGGTCCAGAATAAACGCAAATCACAATGGGAAAAGGCTGGTGAAATTCTGGCATAGCAGACAGCAGATGTCCTAACACATGTCAAGACATTGTTTTGCATAAACATTTAAACAAAGAAGCATAACTGCAGACTGATACCTTGAATACCAGAACTGCAGAAGCACAGATGTTTCAACATCTTTTCCAACATGTTAATCAAAACTGAATTGTAAATTGCAGAATGATAAATAACACAGAATATGATGACCCAGTTCAATACAACTCACCTACATCTGGGGGATACCAATCTAAGAAGAAGACTTCACTATCAGTAGTATAGTTTCATGTAAATAACCTCAGGTTTACAGTAAACACCCACGCTTACCTATCACTATCCAATGAAGACTTTATCATTAGAAGTCACATCTAATTGATAAGAGAACCCCATGTCACTCCCTAAATCACAACCTGTGATTATCTAACAGTTAATACCTCATAACTGTATCATCCCTATTGAAATACACCCCTTCCAATACAAAGTCCAGTCAAGCATCTTTGACTAACAAGTTAACTTGGATTTGCTTCAAAGCTTCATCCAAGAACACTACACGATTCATTACCTACGGGCTTCTGAATTTGTACAAATACTTATGTCTACCACAATGCATCAAATCGACACAGAGGGAGACTTACAAGAGAAACCTACGACTCTCAAAACCTAAACCCTACTTTACAAAATAGGATTCCTAAGTCTATGTCGTCCTCTCTCTCACTCTCTGCCTATGTCTTGGTCTTATTTTTATAGTCTTCTTCTTTGTTGGGTTTCATATCTTTGATCCTTGATCCACTGGTAATCGCGCCTTGAATCTTGGAACAAATTTAAAACAAGTCTGCTGTGATAATCATGATGTCGAGTCTTCATGCCGGGACATTTCATTCGACATCTTCAGTCTGGGGAGAAACCTTCATGTTGGAACATCTTTCACAACATTATGTTTTACCAAAATTTAGTCAAACTCTTGGAGCTTTCAACTGGCATTTTCGACGCCATTCAAATTTGTAGAAAAGCTCACAAGGTCAACCTATGCCAGCTCCTTGTGTCGATCTACTTATGGGAGGGTTCGACCAACACCTTCCACCTTCCATGTGGCATGATGACACCTACTCTCTTTGACGTGGCGACCATTACTAGTCTGTCTCTTTTGGGAAAGACTTTCGACCCTGCCTTCTCCACTGATAATTCATTTGTTTTTTAATGTCGCCTTCAAGTACTACATCGAGGACCATCATGTTAAGAACTCGGAGGAGGTCTCCGACGAGGAGCACATTGCATTTCTGACCCTCTGGCTTTATTATTATGTGTTTTTCCCCGGGTCTTTGCAAATAGCCAAGAGTTACATCAGCTTGGCGATCAAAATTCATGAAGGCCGACAACTTTCTTTAGCGAAACTTTGGTTGGCCTCTCTTTACCACTCTCCCGGGCTTGCTTCGCTGAAGCTAAAGTTGTTGCATTCCACCCCAAAAACATTAAATCTGTCAGGCCCTTTTTGGTTGCTGCAGCATTGGCTGAATGCCACCTTTGAGCATCAATTTAGTGCTTCTGTGACGGAGCGTATTATGTACCTGACGCAGGACCAACCCATCGAAGTTCTGAGGCTTGCATTGACCACTCATCAGGAAACTCCCGACAAATTTATCTTCCTGGAGTACATTAAAATGTTTATTGACACGACCACCTTCGTTTCTGACTTGGCCCCCTTTACGAATCGATGCTTTGGTCCAACTTGGTTTCGAGATCCTTTCCCTGTGGTCTCCCCAAAATCTATGGCACAGTCGAATGTTGTGTGGAGGGCATTTATGACTCTCACCATGTTGTCCTTCAGGATCGAGGCTAGGTCTAAAGGGTATAGTTTTATGAACTATCAACACAATTTGGTGGCTCGACAATTTGGCTTAACCGAGATGCTGCCAAAATCTTTAGTGTCTCGCTCGACATATATTGTATGGGTTGGTCAACCTCTAAACGCTGACGGCCACCTAGCATGTCTCAAACTCCACAAGGCTCAACACCTTGAGCCTCCAGCATTCAAGTTTCATAACTCCTTCTTCACTACCAAAGAATTCGACACATGGTGGTCTCGCTACCAGTGTCAGTACTTCGATAGTTTTGTCTTTCTCCAGAAGCTGCATGATGCCTTCGCCATTTTGGAAATCAAACTCCCAGCTGCAAAGCCGACAAAGGATGTTCACATCGACACAATCCAAATTTTTGACGCTGAGGGTACTCCGCAAAAGAAGGTGTAGCGTGTTATTTCTGTCGGTGACGCGACCACCTTACCGCAATGGTTGGAATTGGGTGCTACTTTCTGATTTCTTATTTATCCTATGAAGCTGGAAAGGAAATGGAAGATGTCTAAAACTAACCTTTCACGCAAATGTTTTCTTTAACAAATGCTAAGAGATTGGGGGGTCCGGGGTCAGATTATACAAAGGGAAGTTGTCAATTACCCAGTGTATATATGGTTATCTATAGACTTTCTTTGGCAGGTTCAAATACTTTCTGGTGTTTATTGTTATAGGTTGGGAATGTTGAGATAGTGTTTTGTTGTTTTCGGGTTTTTCGTTGTTTTTGTGAAGGTACTGGACCTAAAGTTTTTGATTTGTGTGCTCGCTAAGATTTTGCAATCTTATGCCTACATATTCCCGTAAAGATAACAGGGAAATCAGAGCAATCATAGTTCCTCTTATTCTATGGGAGGAAAAAGATGTTTGGTGTCTTGTTCAAAGCCCAAGATTGAAGCTAGATGAGTATTTGTGTCTTGTTCAAAGCCCAAGATTAAAGCTAAAGGTTTGACTGAGAGAGAATTTGTCATCTCTAAAGGGAGATATCTCACATGTTCATCACAGTTGGTTGAAGGATTTGTTATAAAGGGGAATTAATTTAACTGGAATGTATGGAATCCAGCAATGCCATAATTTCCTTTATAAGGGTGATGTCCTGAAGGAAGAAACTTTAACTCAATGTAGAGCAATGCTATTTTCCTTAGAAATCTTTCATGCTAAGAGAGGGACATGGGCTTGGATGTAAATAATCCAAAGGCTTGCCACTTACAGCAATTAGATGAAAGGGGGGGTTTACCAGGATAAAATAGGGACCACAACTTGGATTTTTTGAATCAACAAGTGTGCCACTTACAACAGTTATCTGGAATTGGAGTTTTTTTATTGTCTGTTTTGATGTGTGATGTACAGATAAATGTCTTCCTACAGAGAGAACTCTTGATTTCCTCTGATGGGATTTTTGAGTGCCTTAATCAAAGCCCAAGGTTGAAGCTAAAAGGTTGACTCTACTAGGGGAGTTTTATATCTGTCTTGTACAAAGCCCAAAATTGAGGCTGAAAAGAATTGACTCTTATGGGGAAAGTTTTGTTTGTCTTATACAAAGCCCAAGATTGAGGCTAAAAGAATTGACTCCACTAGGGAGAGGTTTTATCTGTCTTGTACAAAGCCCAAGATTGAGGCTAAAAGGTTGATTGCTTCAGCTGGAGAATATGATATGTCTTATACAAAGCCCAAGATTGAGGCTAGAAGGATTGATTGACTCAGTTGGAGAACATGATCTGTCTTGTACAAAGCCCAAGATTGAGGCTAACTTTGCTGAGGAAAAATCATTATACAAAGCCTAAGAGGAGGCTGGTTGGGGAAATTCTTATATGAAGCTAAAGAGGAGGCTGGCTTCTGCTAAGGATTATTGAGATCCAGAGACATGTCCAAATTGGGGTATCAACTCTTGCTGAGGATTACAGAAGAGTTGGAATATCAGATGCCTTGAGGTTCTTATTTTTCTGAGGGTTTATCGGTAGTAATTTGACCCTAGCTAGGGAATTTAGAATGAAAGTTTAAAGATTAAGTTTTAAAACCTATGGAGGTTTCAACTCTACTGGTGATTGGTAAAGTGATCAGGGTTTTTCTTGTGCTTTTAGGAAACTTCAGGGTTTCCTTGAGATCCAAGAGGAGATGAGACTTTCCAAGTCTACTGGTATAAAGAGGTGGACTCTTAATCAGAGGATGACCTTTGTATGATGCCCAAGAGGAGGCTAATGTTTTAAGGGATGAGAATCTACCCTAAACTGGTATGATGTTTTGGAATTCTGACTCACTGGAGGATTGAACTAGTAGAGATGACTAAGTTCTGTCCTATACCTGTAGGAGGTCTTTGGGTCCTTGTACTAAGCCCAAGAGGAGGCTGAGAACTTCTAAGAAGCCTGAGGATCCTTGTACAAAGCCCAAGAGGAGGCTAAGGATGCTTTTAGGAAGCCTGTGGGTCTAAGCCTAAGAAAAGTTCAAGAAAAGTTTCACCGGGAATAATCTTTTCCTTAGTGAACAGTTCTAGGGTTTAAAGAAATTCAAAAGAGGTTTCACTGGGAATTAGTCCTCTTTGGGAAAATGAAGTTCTTGTACACACATTTCTAAGTTGTGAAAGTCTTGAGAAAAGTTTCACCGGGAATAATGCCTTTCTCTGTACCATATTGTATAAGCCCAAGAGGAGGCAAGACTGTATCTGGAATTTCCTATGGGGAACTAGTTTTGACTGTGTTGAAAGAGTAACTGCTGGTTTGATCTAAACCTAGACCTAGTTACAGGGAAAAACTCCAAGCAAGTATATACAGGCATACATATACAGATAAAATTTATAAACCAGTATGTATAGAAGAAAAAATAGAACTTTCAGTTGTGCAAGCTCCAACATTGTAACCATAGCTGTATGGTTAGTTATTCAAGAAATTGAAGAAAGTTTTGATGACACTTTAAATTTGAATCTAAATCAAAAAAGAAAGTTGTTTTAAAAGGAAGTTTGGGGCTTATACTTAAGAAGAGGCCCAGATGAATTCTTTTGAAAAGGCGACGATCGTGTCGTAGTTTTGAAAACCAGAGAGGGACTTATACAATGTCTGAGGCCCAAATTATTGTATTTACAAAAAGGATTGGGTCTTACACTCTATTAGAGGCCCAAAAGTTTATTTTTATACAAGAGTTGGGACTTATAGCTCAAGGAGAGACCCAGATGAAAAACAGTGATCGCACCGTTATTTTGAATATCGCGTAGGGACTTATACAATGACTGAGGCCCAAAAATGGTTTATTTACAAAGGGATGAGACTTACACTCTATCAAGAGGCCCAAAAGTGTTTTGAAAAAGATTTTTAAGGGTGAAAATAATCAAAACCCTAATTTGATTTAAAAAATGTATTTTAATTTGAATAAAATTCAATTAAAATGATCAAAATTATCAAACATGTGTGAAAAAAAAGTTGTGATCTTGGATTAATGTTTGAAAAATCATGTTTTATCCATAGAATGATTTTAAAATCATTTTAACTTGAAAAATCAAGAGAAATAAATATTTTTAAATGTTTAAAAACAAATAAAAATTAATTATTTACAAAAATATCAAATATATAAAATAAATAATATTTTTGTGAAATTTTTGTAGAATAAAATATTTTAACATTTTTGTGAATTTTGAAAAAAATAATCAATTCAAAAACATTAAAATTCAGAGAGAAATTAATTTTTGAATTAATTAAATAAAATATAAAAAATTCAAAAATTCAAATTTTTGAAAAAGGGCGCCAAGAACACATGTTCTTGGTTGCGCGTGTTCTTCCTCCCCAGATTTACAAAATCCTCCATAACTCTCTGATTACTCAATGAAAACAACTTTTGTAAACATGAAACTTGTTCGTTTTTGGATCAAGGATCACAACCATATAAATTAATTGCATTTATATTAAGTGTGGAGTGAGAAATCAGAAAATGAACTCAAGAACCCTAAATTTTGCAAGAACACTATGAAATCCTAAACACGATTCATACATAGCAATTGATTGAGGGTTATCACTCTATATACATGCAGAAACAAGACGGTAACACAAAAACACATTTATTATGCATGTAGTATGGAGTTTGAAGGCTTCAGGCTTACCTCTTGCAGCTTGATAACACGAAAACATATCGTATTTTTACTTTGATTTATGTTCAAATATTATCCCATTTCCGTCTAATTTCCAATTATTTCGAGGATATTCAAGTGTTTTCGCAGGTATTTTAGTTTCCAAGCCAAGAATGAGAAAAGAGCAGAAAAGTAGCAGAATAAGGAAAGAACAGAGAAAAATAGCAGAAAAAGCAGAGAAATAAGATTTTGTGAGTGTGACGACCGTCACACATAGTGCCACGACCGTCATGAATTCAAAAGCTGTCACGAGCGTCACGCAGCCCCCACGATCGTCATAGGTTCAAAAACAGAAACGTGATGTTGGAGACAGACGTGGTCACGAAGAGAGAAATTTACAGTTTCACACGTTCGACATTTTCTCCTATATTCCCTCAGACTCAAACGTAGCGGCAGTTCCAACTAGTGCTCCTATATTTTCTCATACTAGAGGTCTATAAATAGTGCATTTTGGCAAGGACGTGAGACACAGCTTTTTACCCGAGAATTCCATATTTTTGCATTTTGTTTCCAGAATTTTTACCTTCCCATTTTTGCTTTCCTTTACCTTTCTTTTGTCCATCCATTACCGAACAGTGATAGTTTCTCACATCGAGGGGCTATCACACCTTAGTTTAGTTTTAAGTTTGCCTTCATTATTCATTCGTTTCGTAAATTCAAGCAAAAGCCTGCCGACTTGTGGAGGAATTGCTAGAACCGCATTCACCAGGTTTTTATCGTAATTCAATAATAGTATTATTTGTTTTTTTACCATGTTTGTGTTAATGTTTAATTGTTCATGCATATTTATGTTTGCTTTAATTAATATGTCGAGCTAAACTCATTTTATCGGTATGTAATTGAGTAACCGGAATGGATTCAATAACTCTAAGCTAAAATCATAAATCAACTTATTTTCTGGCTTTGATTTCTTAATTTAAAATCAACTTTTATTACGAGAGTAAAAAGGTAACAAAGGTTAAGGTCAAGACCACGAGAGTGTGAGATTTTACCCGGATAGCTGAAATCGGGCATTGGTTTTAAAAACAGCGAGAGCGATTTAAAGTCAATTAGGACTTATTAGTTTTCAAAAATTATTTTTAAACTCAAATGGGCTAGCGAGAGCAGACATTATGATTTAAAGGTATAGTCCGAAGCAATAACCACGAGAGTGTGAGGTGAGGGCTTTTAAACTGGTATTTTCTACAGAATTATATTGTGACTAATTTTTATATGCTTATGTTTCATTGAATCCACGATGGTGTACTGAATTTTGTACCGATATCCTAATCATAACTAGTTTATTTCTAATATTTAGTTTCCCTTTTTATTTCCCTTTTTGAATCTAAAACCAGAACATCTTCGCCTTAGCTAAACACAGTAACAAAACCGTAGCACTAGGTTGATTATCAGGTCTCTGTGGGACCGATATCTTTATTACTACGCGATAGGCTGTGCACTTGCAGTTAGTAGCCGTTAGACTCAGAAAGTCGCGATTAAGTTTTTGGCGCCGTTGCCAGGGACCTTGATTTAGTCAATAGTGCGATTCTTTGTTGCGCAGTATAGACTAAGGCAACAAATTTTATTTTCCTCTTTTTTCGATTGTATGCCAAGTACTCGCTCACAAAGTGAAGACTTGCAACCACCAATCGCCGAATTAGAGCGTTTCTTACATTTAAGACGCAGAATACTAAAGTATCAACACAAGTACAATATTCCCGATCTCCTTGCTCATACTCCAGAACCAGTCAAAGAACAAAACATGGGTGAAAGACCACAAAACCGTCCTCTTAAGTTCTATGCTACCCCATCTGAGCAAGAACCACATAACAGCATTGCTGCCCCTGCTATCAACCGAAACGATTTCGAGTTGAAACCTTCATTGTTGTCAGCCGTACAACAACATCAATTCTCTGGAAATCCTACAGAAGATCCTAACGAACATTTGACCAAGTTTGTGCAGTACGCAGACACAGTGAAGGCAAATGGTGTAACTGCAGACGCGATAAGACTACGTCTTTTTCCTTTCTCATTAAGAGACAGAGCTTGGGCTTGGTTGCAATCCTTGCCATCAAACTCCGTTACTACGTGGGATGAGTTGAAAAAGGTATTCTTAGCACGATATTTTCCCCCAAGCAAAACAGCTATGCTGAAAGCCCAAATAAATAGTTTTCGACAGAAGGACAACGAATCTCTTTACGATGCATGGGAAAGATACAAAGACATGATGAGGATGTGTCCGCATCACGGTCTTGAAGATTGGTTAGTCATCCACACATTTTACAATGGTCTCTTGTACAATACAAGATTGACAATAGATGCTGCCGCTGGTGGTACGCTTATGGATAAACCATATGAAGAAGCCTATCAACTGATCGAAAGCATGGCTCAAAACCACTACCAATGGGGAGGAGAAAGAACTGCAGTGGAAAAATCCCAAACAAAAGGTGGAATGTACGAGGTTAGTAGCCTTGATCATATCAATGCTAAGGTAGATGCCCTTGCCCAAAAGATTGATAACTTGACCATAACGCCTGCAGCCACCGTGGCTGCCGTAGCTCAAAATTGTGAATTATGAGGAACACCTGGACATGCCGCCACTGAATGTCAAATTTTGGCAGGAGTCTCCAGTGACCAAGTGAATTATGCTCAAGGGAACCGTTATGCAAATACCTACAATCTGGGCTGGAAGAATCATCCAAACTTCTCTTACAAAAACAACAACGCATTGTATGCACCTGGTCAAGCACCTGCTACACCACCAGGCTACCAAAAGGCTGCCGTAACTGCCCCTAATGTTCCTAGGAAGTCCAACCTTGAACTAATGATGGAAAACTTTATAGCTACCCAGGCTCAAACGAACAAAGACTTCCTGAATCAAAACATACACATTAGTGAGCAAATTAAGCAATTAGCAAACAAAGTAGATGCTTTAGCCACCCACAACAAAATGCTTGAAACACAAATTTCACAAGTGGCACAACAACAAGCGCCTACTGCTGCTCCTGCTGGAACATTTCCTGGACAACCACAACCTAATCCGAAAGGACATGCAAATGCCGTTATATTGAGGAGTGGTAAAAAAATAGACTGACCTATTGATCCGAGACTTCAGAATCCAGCCATGTATCAAAGGCATGATAGCACAATAACTGAGAAGGAAAATGAACCCAAAGAAAAGAAAGATAATGAACAAGAGGCCGTAAACAAAGAAAAACCTTATGTGCCTCCACCACCTTATAAACCACCTATTCCGTATCCTCAAAGATTTGCAAATTCTAAAACAGCAGGGCAATTTAAGAAATTTGTTGAACTTCTGAAATAATTGAACATCACAATACCTTTTACAGAAGCTATCACTCAGATACCCTCATATGCTAAGTTCCTTAAAGAAATCTTATCCAATAAGAAAAAGATTGAGGATAACGAAACAGTTACACTTACTGCTGAGTGTAGCGCAATAATTCAAAACAATATGCCTCCTAAGCTGAAAGACCCAGGTAGTTTCTCCATACCTTGTGTAATTGGAAAGTTCGTCATAGACAAAGCTCTATGCGACTTAGGAGCCAGTATTAGTGTAATGCCCTTATCCATATGCAAGAAGCTTGATATGGGAGAATTAAGACCAACTAAGATGGCTGTTCAATTAGCTGACCGCTCTATTAAATACCCAGTTGGTATACTAGAAAATGTTCCAGTTCGTATAGGACAATTCTATATCCCTACCAATTTCATAATCATGGATATTAAAGAAGACTCCACTACTCCTATCATACTAGGAAGACCATTCTTGGCTACCGCTGGAGCCATTATAGACGTGAAGAGGGGTAGGCTAACTTTTGAAGTTGGTGAAGAGAAGGTTGAGTTTATTTTGACACAATTCTTACAAGCTTCAGCTATAGACGACACATGTTATCTACTAGATGTCATAGATGAGTGCGTAAGAGAAATAGAGATGGAACCAACCACATACTCAGACATTCTAAAAATTCCAATACCTCCGATTTTTGAAGATGATAATTGGCGTGAACCTTATCAAGACGATAGCCTAAGCGAATGTTTAGCACTTACGCCAGATCATATGCCTTGCCCGAAGAAACCAGCCCTAGAACTGAAAACACTACCCAATAATTTAAGGTATGAATTCTTGGACGCAGAACTCGAACGACCCGTGATAGTCAATGCAGACCTAGGACCGACCGAAACTAAGAAACTTTTAGATGTCTTAAGAAAATACCCAACTGCGTTAGGCTATAACATCGCTGACCTTAAAGGAATAAGTTCTTCTATCTGTATGCATCGCATTATGCTAGAGGAAGACTGTAAAACCTCTAGAGAACACCAGAGAAGGATCAATCCAATCTTAAGTACTGTAGTCAAGGATGAAGTAAAAAACTTTTAGAAGCAGGAATTATATACCCGATATCAAACAGTAAATGGGTTAGCCCAGTACATGTCGTACCGAAGAAGGGAGGTGTTACAGTTGTTAAGAACTCCAAAGGCGAATCTATAACACAAAGAGTTGTAACTAGAAGTAGAATATGTATCGATTATAGAAAATTGAACAAAGCTACTCGTAAAGATCATTTCCCATTACCATTCATTGACCAAATGTTGGAACGATTAGCAAAACATTCTTACTTCTGCTATTTAGACGGTTATTCAGGATTCTTTCAAATCCCGATACATCCTGATGACCAAGAAAAGACAACCTTCACATGTCCCTATGGTACATTTGCTTATCGACGAATGCCGTTTGGACTATGTAACGCTCCTGCCACATTCCAAAGATGCATGATGTCAATCTTTGCTAATTTTATAGATGACATTATGGAAGTGTTTATGGATGACTTTTCTGTTTGTGGGCAGAGTTTTGAAGGATGTCTATCGAACCTAGAAATGGTACTTGAAAGATGCGTAAAAGTCAATCTCGTATTAAACTGGGAGAAATTCCATTTCATGGTAAATCAAGGAATCGTACTTGGACACGTTGTATCCGACAGAGGGATTGAAGTTGATAAAGCTAAGATAGAGATTATAGAAAATCTTCAACCTCCGAAAACCGTACGAGAAATACGAAGTTTCTTAGGACACGCGGGTTTCTACCGACGATTCATAAAAGATTTCTCAAAAATTACCAAACCTCTTACCGGTCTATTAATGAAAGACGCTGAATTTATCTTTGATGAGAAATGTCTAAAAGCGTTTGAACAGTTAAAAACGACTCTCATCACCGCACCTATCATGCAACCACCAGATTGGAGACTACCATTTGAAATCATGTGTGATCCGAGTGATTATGCCGTAGGTGCAGTTTTAGGACAAAGGAGGGATAAAAAACTCCATGCTATTTACTATGCAAGTAGAACCTTAGACCCTACTCAAATGAACTACGCCACCACAGAAAAAGAACTTCTAGCCGTGGTTTTTGCCCTTGACAAATTCCGTTCTTACCTAGTGGGAGCGAAGACCATCATTTATACAGACCATGCGGCTATTAGGTATTTATTAAACAAAAAAGATGTAAAAACTAGACTGCTAAGGTGGATCCTGCTTTTACAAGAATTTGATTTAGAGATCAAAGATAAGAAAGGAACTGAAAATGTAGTAGCAGACCACTTATCCTGATTAGATGGCATCAAACCAGAGCCAGTCCCTATTAATGACGATTTCCCATATGAACGACTCATAGCCCAACTTGAAAATGATATGTCTAAACTACATTTAAATGAACCAAAAATAGAAGAAGTCGTGGAAGAAATTAACTCACGCACAATACTGCCATGGTATGCTGATGAAATTCTGGCACAGATATCAGATGTCCTACACAGATGTTGAGACACGGATATCCAACACAATGAATAAGATAACAATAATAATAACAGTGTAGAAAGTAAAGAACACAGTGATATGTTTACCCAGTTCGGATCAACAATCCTACTCTGGGGGCTACCAAGCCAGAAACGAAACCAATATACGATAGTATCAATTCACAGATCATACAACAACCATATCCGGTTACAATCTGCTCACTTAATCACTACCCTTCCTATGACTTCTACCTAAGACTCACCTAGGTATGAGGCCCTCCTCAAATCCCTCTACAATCACAACCCGTGACTGGTTCCTTTCAACACAAGTAACAAAACGAAAGCCACACTTTCAAAACACACAATTCTCAATACTTCAAAGCTTATGAGAATTAACACACAAGAAACTCAATGCTTAAAAGCTTATGAGTACCTGACAGAACTTACAACACAAAAACCAGTCCTTATACTGTTATCAGAATGATACCAGTTAGGCTCACAAAAAAACACTCAAAAACCCTAACAAAACACACGTAAGTTCCACACCTAAACTAGGTTTACACCAGTCAATATATAGCATTAAATCTAGACTGGATTGGGCTTCACAAACGCAGCAAGCAGACTGCTCACAAATCTGCAATAAAAACTCCAACAAAATAGGTCTTCAATCTAAAGTTTCCTAATATGTCTCCATAATTAGAAAATGCTGAAAAACCGAAAACCAACACATAAAAACCCAACCCAAAAATACTTTGGATGCCACATAGGATAACCAAATATTCATAGAATATTCAGTAACAAATAACAGCAACAAAATCTTCCTTTTAAACCAAAATCAGACGCGATGTTCTATGAGCCAGTATGGGACATCTTTATTCGACATCTTGCTGCTAGAATATTTTTAGCAAAATAAATGCCAACCACAAAAACAAAGAAATAACAATCTCCCCCTTTGGCTTATTTTGGCTAAAACTACACACCAAACAATCTTGCAAAGATAACACAAGCACAACATCCATATCAGAGACAACAGCGAAAAGCACACAATAATACCAACACACAACACAACATAGCAGAAAAAAAAACTCCCCCTCAACTGCAGCAACACAGCAACATTCAACATTCTCCCCTCAACTGCAGCACCAGCACAAGCACAACACAAGCACACTACTCCCCCTTTTTAGCCAGAAATATGACAAAGGCAAGTAAAACAGTTATTAATTTTTGAGAAATGGTCAGGTCATAGACCAGAATAAACAGCAACAGAGAATAGATGCACACCACATCACATGACCAAGTGTCATGCACAAACTTCAGCATCTTCCCCTTCATAACCACCTGCACACACTGCACTACCAGAACCACCTTTAATCTTTTCAATCTGGCAGCCAGAAGGAACATTAATTGCTATAGTTCTTCATGAATGCAAACCCCAAGTCTACTCCTCAGGTTTTCAAACTGAACTGCATCCAGAGCCTTGGTAAATATGTCAGCAAGCTGATTTTCTGTGCTCACATGCTCAAGAGTTATGACTTTGTCCTCCACAAGTTCTCTGATGAAGTGATGCCTGACATCAATGTGCTTAGTCCTGCTATGTTGAATAGGATTTTTAGAAATATTAATAGCACTCAGGTTATCACAAAATAATGTCATGACATCTTGTGTGACATTATACTCAGATACCATTTGCTTCATCCACACCAGTTGAGCACAACTACTTCCAACTGCTATGTACTCAGCTTCAGCAGTAGAAAGAGATACAGAGTTTTTCTTCTTACTAAACCATGAAATAAGATTATTTCCCAAAAAGAAACAACCTCCAGAGGTACTCTTCCTATCATCAGCACTTCCAGCCCAATCAGCATCACAGTATCCTACTAAAATGGAACTTGAGTCATGGGAGTACAACAACCCATAATCACATGTACCACTCACATACTTAAGAATTTTCTTAACTTGATTGATGTGACTGACCTTGGGTTCTGCTTGGTATCTTGCACATACACCAACAACAAAGGTTATGTCTGGCCTACTTGCTGTAAGATACAGCAGACTGCCAATCATGCTTCTGTATAAACTTTATTCAACATTCACTCCCTTTTCATCTTTGGATAACTTCAAGTGAGTAGGAGCAAGAGTTCTCTTATGCTTGGCATTATCCAATCCAAACTTCTTCACAATATTCCTCGCATATTTTCTCTGACAAATAAAAATGGAATCTTCCATCTGCTTGACTTGCAATCCAAGGAAGTAAGTCAATTCACCTACCAAGCTCATTTCAAATTCAGACTGCATTTGGTTGACAAAATGTTGGACCATTTCATCCGACATCCCACCAAACACAATATCATCTACATAAATCTGAGTAATCATTAGTTTCCCATCCTTCTCCTTGACAAACAGTGTTTTATCAATACCACCCTTCCTGTATCCATGTTTGACTACGAACTCAGTCAGCCTTTCATACCAAGCTCGTGGAGCTTGTTTCAAACCATACAAAGCCTTCTTTAGCTTGAAGACATGATCAGGAAAATTTGGATCCACAAACCCTTTAGGCTACTCAACATAAACTTCCTCATTAAGATTGCCATTCAGAAAGGCACTCTTGACATCCATTTGAAACAATTTGAATTTCAAAAAACATGCCACTCCTAGCAATAATCTGATGGATTCCAATCGAGCAACAGGGGCAAATGTTTCATCGAAATCTACTCCTTCAATCTGTGTGTATCCTTGAGAAACTAATCTGGCTTTGTTTCTGGTAACAACTCCTTGTTCATCAGACTTATTCTTATAAACCCACTTTGTTCCAATCACATTTGTTCCTGCTGGTCGTGGTACCAGTTCCCAGACTTCATTCCTCTTGAATTGACAAAGCTCATCCTGCATAGCACTTATCCAGAACTCATCTGTCAATGCCTCTTTAATGTTCTTTGGTTCAAGCTTTGAAACAAAACATGCATTTGACACAGCCTCTCTCGTTCTGGTTCTTACACCTTCATTCAAATTTCCAATAATAAACTCCTTAGGGTGATCCTTCTGAATCCTTATAGAGGGTCCCCTGTTAGCATCCTCTACCTCTTCATTCTCAGGTCTAGTGTCGGTCTCTGGAGCATTATCTTCTATGGACTCAGTGTCTTGTGAGATTTCATTGTTCATGGGAAAGCATGCTCCAACATCATCTGGGACATCTTCGTCTTTGCCAGAGTCATCAACCACCACATTTATAGATTCCATCATCACCTTAGTTCTGGAATTAAATACCCTATATGCTTTACTGTTTGTAGAGTATCCCAAAAATATCCCTTCCTCACTCTTAGGATCCATCTTTTGCCTCTGCTCACGATCCGCCAAGATATAACACTTACTCCCAAACACATGGAAATACTTCACATTTGGCTTTCTACCTTTCCATAGCTCATAAAGAGTGATAGAAGTACCTAATCTGATAGTCACCCTATTGTGTATATAGCAAGCGGTATTCATGGCTTCAGCCCAAAAATGATATGGAAGCTTTTTGGCATGAATCATGACCCTTGCACACTCTTGTATAGTCCTATTCTTGCATTCCACCACACCATTCTGCTGAGAAGTGATTGGTGATGAGAATTCATGAGTGATTCCTTCAGATAAACAAAACTCTTCAAACCTGCTATTTTTGAATTCTTTCCCATGGTCACTTCTGATTCGAACAACACCACAATCCTTTTCCCGTTGAATCCTTTGACACAACTCTTTGAAGGCTGCAAATACTTCAGTCTTTTCTCTGATAAAGCTTATCCAGGTGAATATGGAGTAATCATCAACGACAACATAGGCATACTTCTTCCCACCAAGACTTTCAACCTGCATAGGTCCCATTAAGTCCATGTGAAGCGGTTCCAGAACTCTAGAAGTTGTGGTAAGATGTTGAAGCCTTTTGTGTGACACTCTTGTTTGCTTCCCAACTTGACATTCACCACATATTCTATCCTCATCAATCTTCAGCTTGGGAATACCTCTAACAGCCTCACTTGACATAACTTTCTTCATCCCTTTCAAATGTAAGTGACCCAATTTCTGATGCCACAATTTTGTTTCATCTTCCTTTGACATCAAACAGGTAGACAAACTTTCTGATTCTTGAGGATTCCACAGATAGCAGTTATCCTTAGACCTGGTTCCCTTCATTACAACTTCATCTTCCTCATTGGTTACTAGACATTCAGATTTTGTGAAATTTACTTTGAGTCCTAGATCACACAGTTGGCTTATACTGATCAAATTTGCAGTCAGCCCTTTGACAAATAGAACACGATTCAGATTTGGTTGTCCTGTGTAGTCCAGCTTTCCAACACCTTTTATTTCACCTTTTGATCCATCCCCAAAAGTGACATAATTGGTGGAGTGAGGCTTGATATCTGACAAGAATTTCTTCACACTAGTCATGTGTCTTGAACAACCATTATCAAAGTACCAATCTTCCCTTGCAGATGCTCTGAGAGAGGTATGTGCTATGAAACCAGCCATCATATTTCTAGGAGTCCATCTTTTATTAACTTTAGCCCAACTCTGTCCTTTATTTTGTTGATGAGCAGTTTTGGGATAATCATGCAACTTGTAGCAAAAGGACTTTAAGTGACCAATCTTTCCACAGTAATGACATCTCCATGGTTTATACTTTGAACTACATACTATTTTCTGATGCTTCATCTGATGTTGAAACATGTGATTTGACATCGCCTCTTCTTGCTTTATTTTCTGAGGAACAAACTTTAATACAGGCTTCTAGTAGTTCTCTGCTTGATTGTTAAAACCAAGACCTTGTACATTTCCAGCATTTTTCCTAGTCTGAAGAATCACATCTAGCTGCGTGGTACCATTGTTCAGCATTCTTATAGATTTGGTCATATTGTCAAGTTTTGACTTTTACCATACAACCTCCTCTTTAAGATCAGCAATGATTGATAGATGTTCTTCCTTCTCAGCTTCTAGTTGAGCTATCAAAACCTTCTGTTCTAATATTATCTGGCACCTCTCTTCATTCTTGATACACAACTCTGAAAACCCGGTGAAGACTTCCTACTTAGTGAGTTCTCCAATATAAGATTCTTTGTCAGAATCAGACTCACAAGTTGTTTCTCCATCAGACTTACATATTCCGGTCAAGACTGTCACCAATTTTGCTGATTCTTCTTCAAGATCACTCTCAGACTCTCCTTCTGACCAAGACACAGATAAGCCCTTCTTCTGCCTTTTGAGATACGTGGGACACTCAGTTTTTATGTGCCCAAATCCCTCACATTCAAAACACTGAACTCTCTTCCCTTGGTTGGAGTCTTCTTCAGTTCTGGACCTTCTGCCTCCATCCTAATTTTTACTGATGTCGAGTGACTTGTTCTGAACATTTACTCTTGACTTCCAGTCCATCCTTTTCAACACTTTGTTAAATTGTTTTCCAAGCAATACCAGATCTTTAGATACCCCTTCATCTCTGACCAGGTTACCTTCATCATCTGAATCACTAGCATTTGACACAAACGCTATACTTTTTTTCTTTTCAGACTTTTCACTGATCCCTAATTCAAATGTTTGAAGTGATCCCACAAGTTCATCCACTTTCATCTTATCTATGTCCTGAGCTTCCTCTATAGCAGTCACTTTCATGTCAAATCTCTTAGGTAGAGATCTGAGGATTTTTCTGACCAGTTTGCTATCAGACATCTTTTCACCTAGGGCACTTGAAGCATTAGCTATCTCAATAATGTTCATGTGAAAATCATGAATGCTCTCATCTTCCTTCATCTTCAAACTCTCAAACTTGGTAGTGAGAAGTTAAAGTTTTGACATCTTCACCTTTGAAGTCCCTTCATGAGCAACCTTCAAGACCTCCCACGCCTCTTTTGCAATGGTGCAATGTTCAATTAACCTGAAGATATTCTTATTAACACCATTAAACAGTGCATTCATGGCTTCGGAATTTCCCACAGACCCTTTGTAGTCTGCATCATCCCAGTCTTCCTCTTCCTTCACCACATCAGTAGGATTACCTTTTCCATCTTTAACCTTTAGGGGTTCCTATCCTTTGATAACAGATTTCCATGCTTGATCATCCATGGATTTGATGAATGCTATCATCCTTGGTTTCCAATAGTCATAGTTGGAACCATCAAGCAGAGGTGGTTTGTTCAAAAATCCTCCATCCTTGTCCATTGTACCAGAAAGTACCTTCCCTGAATCTCACCCAGAACCAAACAAGGGTGCAAGCTCTTGATGCCAATTGAAATTCTGGCATAGATATCAGATGTCCTACCCAGATGTTGAGACACGGATATCCAACACAATGAACAAGATAACAATAATAATAACAGTGCAGAAAGTAAAGAACACAGTGATATGTTTACCCAGTTCGGATCAACAATCCTACTCTGGGGGCTACCAAGCCAGGGACGAAACCAATATACGATAGTATCAATTCACAGATCATACAACAACCACACCCGGTTACAATCTGCTCACTTAATCACTACCCTTCCTATGACTTCTACCTAAGACTCACCTAGGTATAAGGCCCTCCTCAAATCCCTCTACAATCACAACCCGTGACTGGTTCCTTTCAACACAAGTAACAAAACGAAAGCCACACTTTCAAAACACACAATTCTCAATACTTCAAAGCTTATGAGAATTGACACACAAGAAACTCAATGCTTAAAAGCTTATGAGTAACTGACAGAACTTACAACACAAAAACCAGTCCTTATAGTGTTATCAGAATGATACCAGTTAGGCTCACAAAAAAACACTCAAAAACCCTAACAAAACACACGTAAGTTCCACACCTAAACTAGGTTTACACCAGTCAATATATAGCATTAAATCTAGACTGGATTGGGCTTCACAAACGCAGCAAGGAGACTGCTCACAAATCTGCAATAAAAACTCCAACAAAATAGGTCTTCAATCTAAAGTTTCCTAATATGTCTCCATAATTAGAAAATGCTGAAAAATTGAAAACCAACACATAAAAACCCAACCCAAAAATACTTTGGATGCCACATAGGATAACCAAATATTCATAGAATATTCAGTAACAAATAACAGCAACAGAAGCTTCCTTTTAAACCAAAATCAGACGCGATGTCCTATGATCCAGTATGGGACATCTTTAATCGACATCTTGCTGCTAGAATAGTTTTAGCAAAATAAATGCCAACCACAAAAACAAAGAAATAACAGCTGACATAGTCAACTACTTAGCAGCTGGGGTACTTCCACCAGACTTATCTTATCAACAAAAGAAAAAATTCTTTCATGATCTAAAACATTATTATTGGGATGAACCTCTGCTCTTTAAAAGAGGAGCCGGCGGTATTTTCCGTCATTGCGTCCCTGAGACTGAAATAGAAGACATCATCTCTCAATGTCACTCTGCTCCTTATGGAGGACATGCGAGTACTTCAAAGACATGCGCTAAGATTCTGCAATCCGGCCTATTCTGGCCTAACCTTTGGAAGGATGTCCACATTACAATACTAAACTGCGACCGGTGCCAACGCACTGGTAACATATCAAGACGCGATGAGATGCCCCAAAAAGGC
The DNA here is from genome assembly GCA_022829125.1 of Lathyrus tuberosus. Classification (NCBI taxonomy): domain Eukaryota; kingdom Viridiplantae; phylum Streptophyta; class Magnoliopsida; order Fabales; family Fabaceae; genus Lathyrus; species Lathyrus tuberosus. Next base: position 8,647,824 of record JALAZF010000212.1, read on the forward strand.
ATATTGGAAGTAGAAGTCTTTGATGTATGGGGGATTGATTTCATGGGACCTTTCTCATCATCCTTTGGAAATAAATATATACTCGTAGCTGTCGACTATGTTTCAAAATGGATTGAGGCTGTAGCTTCTCCTACAAATGACACACGAGTAGTCATAAAGCTTTTTAAAAACACGATCTTTCCCAGATTTGGTGTGCCGAGACTTGTCATAAGTGACGGTGGCTCCCACTTCATATCAAAAATATTTGACAAGCTACTATCGAAGTATGGAGTAAGACACCACGTAGTAACACCATATCATCCACAAACTAGTGGACAGGTTGAGGTCTCGAATAGAGAGATAAAACAAATCTTAGAGAAGACTGTCGCCACCTCTAGGAAATATTGGTCATCTAAACTTAATGAAGCTTTATGGGCATATAGGACGACCTACAAAACACCAATCGGAACCACACCTTTCAAACTAGTTTATGGTAAATCCTGCCACTTACCAGTGGAATTAGAGCACAAAGCCTATTGGGCTATTAAAACCCTAAACTTAAGGTACGAAACCGCAGGTGAAAAGCGAATCCTAGATCTGTACGAACTAGAAGAACTAAGGCTAGACGCTTATGAAAACGCCAAAATATACAAGGAACGAACTAAGAAATGGCATGATAAGCGTCTATCTAGAAAAGAATTCAGTGTGGGAGACGTTCTGCTCCTATTTAACTCAAGACTTAAACTTTTTCCTGGGAAACTGAGATCAAGATGGTCCGGTCCTTTTGAAATAACCAAAGTGTTACAAAGCGGAGCGATAGAAATTAAGGGTAGGAATAGCGAACCATTCATAGTAAACGGGCAACGTTTAAAGCATTATCATAGTATTGAAAATATGGACTATTTAAATAGTCTTAGACTTTTAGAGTTGCCCGCTGACCCCCCTAACTAAACTATCTATTTGCTTTCGTCAGGCTTACGACGTTAAAAACAGCGCTTAGTGGGAGGCAACCCATGATGATTGTCTTTTCTTTCTTTCTAATTTTTATTTCTTTACATTTTCTACTTTGTTTTCAAATTTCTAGTTTCATTTATATTTTCCTAAATTTTTTTTTTGGAAATTGCTGTGCTAATCATATAATTGCAAAATACAGGATTACAAAGTCTTTCTACATTTTCTGTTCTCCTCTTCTGATTTCATTCTTGCTTAATCACTTAAAAAATGGAGAACGAAGATAATATGTTGGTAAAATTTAGAGATGCAGCTCAGTGGCATCGCTATGAGGCTTTGTCTCTTCGACCCTTCGCCTTGACAAAATTTGCCCACGGACCCACCATGACCTCCTTAGGTTTAGGTGAGAGTATTGATTTCCTGTTTAACCAACTAGGATGGGAAGGTTTTGCTAAGAAGAAACACAAAACTTATCGTAGAATGACTTTAGAATTCCTAAGTTCATTGAGTTACAATCCTTACTGTGGAAAAGGCGTTACTAGGGGCCGAATTACTTTTAGGTTGTTTGGATATCACTGCCAGTTTACCATTAAGGAACTGTCGGATCTTTTAGGTTTCCCTGAAGGACCCACCGTTTTCTCCGTGGTACAAGAGGATTTGATGTTGGTAGGTGAGCTTAATGCTTTTTGGGGTAGGATTTCAGGAAAACATGATTATGACATGAACCCTATGCTGTCAACTGAGATTCATAACCCAGCCATCCGATACTTCCACATGATCCTAGCCTACACCCTATTTGGAAAGCCTGAGAATGACAATCCCGTTTCTAAGGATGAACTCTTCATTATCTTTTGTGCATTTCAGTCTCGAGAGGTTAACGGACTTACCTTCATGTTTAATAACTTTTGCAAAATTATCCGAAATGAAAACAGCCCGATTCTAATAGGTGGTCTAGTGACTAAAATAGCCGATGCTATGGGATTCAGGACACGTCTCTCTGAAATTAACCCTTTTGGAAACTTTAGGCCTATGAATATTACCTTCTGTTTCAATAGAGCCATGATTAGAGACCGTGGTCCACATCATTTCCAGCTCCTAATAAATAATGTAGTTGTGCCACATTTTACTTTACCAAATCATGAGCGCACGAGTGTGCATAACGAACATAACTGGCTATACGACCTGAACAAACCACAGCCTGAACCCGAAGAAACATTTCCCGAGCCTGATATTGACCCTAAGACACCTCCTAATTATTATGACTTTGACTTTATGGAAGACCAAAATGAAGATGACACTGCCACTCCTAAGGTTGATGCTAATACTTATGCTGCAAATCTGACTACCATCCTTAAAACTTTGGATGATTATCACAAAGAGATCACCGCCGTAAAGGGTGAACTGAAGACCATGCGACAAGATATTGTCGGCCTTATGGATCTCACGGTAGCACAATTTGATCACCTAAATCAAGCCGTGGCATCTTTGAAGAAACACCTTGGCTAGATTTTGAAGCACTGCTTTTTCCTACTTTACTGCTTTATTTTGAAACAAGTTACTTTGCTTTCATTCTGCCTTTTTATGTTCAGGAACAAAATAATTTACCTTCAGTTTTAATTTCTACTGCATGAATACATTGCTAGTCTTTTCTAGCATTTTTTCGGGTTTAATAAATTATTCAAATTATTCAATCATTATTATTGATCTTGATGGTATTTAATTGTTTCTGTCATTTAAATATTTTACTTTGCTTTTAATTTATTCTGCCATTTATCCATTTTAATTTATGCATTATAGTGTTACCTATCTACTGCTAACAATCCTTATGCGAAAAGAAAAAGAATAACATGCTTGCTGAGAAACTGCTAACATTCCCAGTTTCTGAAGTTGTCACGTCCGTGACAGGTGTGTGACGACCGTCACACGGGTTAAGAGCGCGTTCTCTGTTAAAACAGAGACACTGCCTCTTCTTCTTCTTCTTATTTTCTCCCCATTCGTTTTCCCCCACAGTCCCATTAACCCTCATCTTTCAAAAACCGTCACACCATTATTCCATTGACCAAAATTAAAACCCTCCACAAACATTCATCTTCCAACATTCTATTTAAACATCGCAGTAAACCATTTCCAGATACACCCACTTTCTCCGAACACCTATACCACTTGTTTCTCTGTGCATGCACAATGGCTAGACAACAAGGGCAAGTCAGCCATGGTCAAAGGCTTGACGGCGTCATCGATGAGATGGGTGCCTTGACATTGCGAGTGCAGGACTTACATGATTACAACCATCACGTCGGCATTCCAGATCATGTGGCACAGCATGGACGAGGGCGCTCTAGAGGCAGAGGACGTGGGGCTCCTTGATTATTTTGTTTGTTTCTTTTACTAGTTTTTCTTGTTGTTCCCCTTTATATCGTAACATTGAGGACAATGTCCGATATAGTGTGGGAGAGCTAGTCTATTTTCACTTTATTTCCCTTTTTATTTTTCCTTTTTCATATTTCCCTTTTATCAAAGTTTATATATATATGAGAATTTTCGTTTAATATTTGATTCCCCCGCTTTACTTTGCTATATAAAATTTTTTTTACGATCAATGCACAACGTGACATACCAAGATATAGGCTATGTTAGGAAGTTGGGAAAGTTCTAACAAGATCGATACCGTCTTGACACCTTAGACCTCTTGCGTATGCGATGTCAGTTTCAATACTTACTATACCGATACCTCGAGTTCAGTCCTAAAGTAACCCCTAATAGTTTATATTAGGAGTCATCACCGTCTTAATCACAAACCACGTGGGGAGCCGATGAATATAAGTGTTTGATGCCCAATCATGAAAAGAAGAATCTTTCTTATTTTTGTCTGCTGAGAAAAATAGAAGATGCACCAAATCTTACGGTTGCAAAGACTTACAAGAAAAGAAAGAAATTCGTTGTCGATTGGTTCAGAGGTACTTGATTCTGGACTTGGTAGGGCGAACTACGGTTAGATCCCCCGCAATCTACGAATAGGATGTATAAAGGGTTACCACGCTCTTGTATCAGGCCCCGTGGAAAAAAGGGATCAAAGTCACTAACCGGCTACTCCACTACGTGCGTGAAAAAGGCAAATGGCTTAATGTGATTGCGTTAGAATGAAACCGGGTGAAACAGACACGAAAGCTTTGGGTTGAACTATAATAGAATGATTAGAACTGGATTGTACAAAAGAGAGGTCTATGATCATGCTTGTTGCTATGTGTCATTACTGTATCTTTAATGTTCTATACAAGTACCTGTCTTACTAACGAGAAGTCCTCTAACATTTTCAAATCCATAGGTGTACCATGCGTGTGCGTTTGATAAAGTTTGTCCAATTTTAACTGATTGATTGCTTGAGGACAAGCAAAGATTCAAGTGTAGGGGAGTTTGATAACACGAAAACATATCATATTTTTACTTTGATTTATGTTCAAATCTTATCCCATTTCCGTCTAATTTCTGATTATTCCGAGGATATTCAAGTGTTTTCGCAGGTATTTTAGTTTCCAAGCCAAGAATGAGAAAAGAGCAGAAAAGTAGCAGAATAAGGAAAGAACAGAGAAAAATAGCAGAAAAAGCAGAGAAATCAGATTTTGTGAGTGTGACGACCGTCACACATAGTGCCACGACCGTCACGCAGCCCCCACGATCGTCATAGGTTCAAAAACAGAAACGTGACGTTGGAGACAGACGTGGTCACGAAGAGAGAAATTTACAGTTTCACACGTTCGACATTTTCTCCTATATTCCCTCAGACTTAAACGCAGTGGCAGTTCCAACTAGTGCTCCTATATTCTCTCATACTGGAGGTCTATATATAGTGCATTTTGGCAAGGACATGAGACACAACTTTTTACCCGAGAATTCCATATTTTTGCATTTTGTTTCCAGAATTTTTACCTTCCCGTTTTTGCTTTCCTTTACCTTTCTTTTGTCCATCCATTACCGAACAGTGATAGTTTCTCACATCGAGGGGCTATCACACCTTAGTTTAGTTTTAAATTTTCCTTCATTATTCATTCGTTTCGTAAATTCAAGCAAAAGCCTACCGACTTGTGGAGGAATTGCTAGAACCGCATTCACCAGGTTTTTATCGTAATTCAATAATAGTATTATTTGTTTTTTACCATGTTTGCGTTAATGTTTAATTGTTCATGCGTATTTATGTTTGCTTTAATTAATATGTCGAGCTAAACTCATTTTATCGGTATGTAATTGAGTAACCGAAATGGATTTAATAACTCTAAGCTAAAATCATAAATCAACTTATTTTCTGGATTTGATTTCTTAATTTAAAATCAACTTTTATTACGAGAGTAAAAAGGTAGCAAAGGTTAAGGTCAAGACCACGAGAGTGTGAGATTTTACCCGGATAGCTGAAATCGGACATTGGTTTTAAAAACAGCGAGAGCGATTTAAAGTCAATTAGGACTTATTAGTTTTCAAAAATTATTTTTAAACTCAAATGGGCTAGAGAGAGCAGACATTATGATTTAAAGGTATAGTCCAAAGCAATAACCACGAGAGTGTGAGGTGAGGGCTTTTAAACTGGTATTTTCTACAAAATTATATTGTGACTAATTTTTATATGCTTATGTTTCATTGAATCCACGATGGTGTACTGAATTATGTACCGATATCCTAATCTTAACTAGTTTATTTCTAATATTTAGTTTCCCTTTTTATTTCCCTTTTTGAATCTAAAACTAGAACATCTTCGCCTTAGCTAAACACAGTAACAAAACCGTAGCACTAGGTTGATTATCAGGTCTCTGTGGGATCGATATCTTTATTACTACGCGATAGGCTGTGCACTTGCAGTTAGTAACCGTTAGACTCATAAAGTCGCGATCACAGCTGGTGATCGAGCTTGATGATGGAGATGTTACATATGTGTTGTAAGGACTTGGACAGCTTCATAAGATGCTATGGAGTGTGTTGAGATGCCTGGCTTTTATTGGAGATGCTTTGATCACCTTGTGGTACCTCAACTGCAACCTTGCCAAAAAGCTTGAGCAAATGAATGGTGGCTTTGTGATTCTGATTTTCCATATGAGTTTTCAGGTCACGGATCACTCATATATGATATATGTGAGGTGTTAGCATGATTGGTTTTGATAGATTTGTTCTCAATTTGAAAACTCGATAGTGACTTCAAGAAGAAGCAAAATATAGTTTTTGAAATGTGATTTTGAGGAAAGCATCAGTTGTGGTGCTTTGGTGTGCTTAAACTGATCACAAATGAGCTTTATTTATAGTAGAGCAAGTTTGTTTTGCAAGGAATAGTGAATGGCAGCTGGTACATCTCATTGTTCAATGGTTGCAAAAAGGAATCTCAAGTCTCCTATAGCCATTGACTTGGGTCAGTGCAGCAGGCCTATGGTCCTCTGCTGCTTGAGTTTATCTTGACTCATTTGGTTAATCATGGACTGATACATGCCAGCTCTATGCACTCCTTGAATGCTTCATGACAAATTTGAAAGTTTTGGATTAGCAACATTGAATTTCACATGCCTACATGATGATCTTTTGTCTTGGGAGGCTTGTGGCTCAGAGCTCTTTTGTTTTGATCTGATCTTCAATGTTTCTAGAAGGATTACAATACTTGTAATTGCACAAATTAGCCAATTTGAGCAAATGACCTATAATCTATCTTGGGAAGCAACCATTCTTTGATGCCATGTTCCAAGGGTTGTAACTCCTTACTCAAATTGAATTTTTAGATGATCGGGTACTTGTTGGAAAGCTCTCATGACATACTTTAACTTTGATGTCCACCAATGGACCTGGTTCAGCTTGGATCAAGGTGAAAAATGACCTCAAAGTTGGTAAAAAATGAAACAGATTCTGACTTTTTGAAAATTTCACTAAGTGTTGGAAAAAGTGGTCATTTTCACTTTTTGTGATTTTGATCAATCCATAACTCAAAATCCATGAGGAATTGGAATTTGATTAGTTGACACTTTTGAAGTATGTCATGTGAACTTTCATTTGAGCTTTGGATGGAAGAAAAAGGCCTTGGGGTTTAGGAGTTATGACCTTGCAAAGTTGGTACCAAATCCATTTTGTTCCATAACTTAGAAAAATTTAGGTTTCTTATGGTTGCCCCTTTTGCAAGAAACCTCACTTTTCTTGATTTTTATTGATGAATGATGATCAAAACCATACATTAACATTGTTTTTGACTTAGGGGAGCCATATTTGTGAAAAAATCCAAAAAGTCAAACTTGATTTTGGGCACAGTTGACTTTTTGTCAGATGAATTCCAAACTGTGTGATCCTCCATGTAATCAAGTTCTTGACCTAATTCAAACCTAATGGATGGATTCCATAGGTGTTTTAGGGTGTCTTGAATCATGTCCCAAGGTTTGGGAGCATGTCTTGGTCCAAAGTCAAAGGTACAGTGGACTTTTTCTTCAAAACCCTAATTATGGTCCAGATGAATTTGAAACTTGTGAATCAAGCTTCTTGGATCAATCCATTATTGTAAATGGATTAATGTGGTGTGTTTGAGGCCCTAAAATCATGTCTTGAGGTCTTGGCTCATGTCTTTCCTCAAAAGTCAACTTAGGGGTGAATTAGGTCAAGAAACCCTAATTCCTGATTTTTTATAAATGCTTCCCCTGATGCTAATTTGACTTGATGATTAGATCAAAGAGGTCCCTTGGAGCATTTTGGATCATTTTTTGAGGTATTGGCTCATGCTCAGATGAAAATTTTCATCTGGAGGCCTTGGTCGACCAAAACCCTAATTTGGTGACACTGGCGATCTTGAGGCTTGACCCACTTGGAATGTTGCAACCTTGTGCTTGATTCTTGATGTGTGAGGCCTCTTGATCCTTTATGGGTGTTTGAGAGGCTAGACAAGTTGAAGATCCTGTCATTTCTTGATTGATCCTTTGTCTAAGTGCTCTGAGAGGGCTCAAAACCCTAATTCTTGATTATAGTGAATGCCCAATAATCTTTGAGGAGATTGAAGAGGTATAATGGTACATCAACATTATGGCAATGATCCTCACAATGATGGGAAAACTTGTGGTAAAAATTTGGGGTATGACAGATGCCCCTATTTAATCTTCTTTTGACTGTGGTTACGAATGGCAGCTTGCTCATCCATCTTCTTTTGCTAAGCCATGTTACTTAGAAAAAGGGTCAAACTTCCCCTCGATCCTGGTCTTCAGCCACGAAACTGGTCTCAATTTATTTTGAAATAAACTTCCCTTCGATCCTGATCTTTAGCCACGGAACTTGTCTCAGTTTCTTTTGAAATAAACTTCCCCTCGATCCCGGTCTTCAGCCACGGAACTGGTCTCAATTTCTTCTTGTCGAGTTCCTTCCTTGACAAGGAACGCTATGTGTAGCGATCTTCATTAAACTTCTCACCGAGCTATACTGGGGAGACGCCATATGATGGAAAAAATTTGATATCAGTCTTGCTGGGGAAACCCATTTGTCTGAACTGCAGAGGTGTGCAAACTTCTCTGTGGGAGATGCCATTTGTTGACCTACTGGGGAAAAACGAGTCTCTTGAGAGACTAATTTTTGCTTGGGGATATTACATCATACTTTTCTTCGAGACCTTTTCGGAGAAATGCCATGTGGTGTAATCCAATTTTGAGGTGCTGATGACTTCATTGATGCAAACTTTTCGGGGAGAAACAACCGTATTGCCGAGAGTCTTTTAGTGGAGAGGCTTTCTCTGGGGATTTTCCTTAATCCGAGAAAGCGAAAATATCATCTTCAATGGTGAAGAGTGATGTTCCAAAGGTGTCTATTGAATATCTTCTTGCCTTTCAGAGGTTCAAGTTATCAAAGTGGCCGAGGACAGGCTCCAATCCAGAAATAAACTGGGGAGAAATTGTTCAGATGATACATTTCCAGATGAGGAGAGAACTGACAACCTTATTGGCGGGAGGACATTATCACTTGGGGATGAGACTGACCAGAGTGATATTAATGCAACATATGTATGAATATGAATCAATTATGCATGATGTATGTATGTTTATGCTGAGTAAACAGATGCGACATACGGACTAGTGAAATGAGCACAACTGGATACTCGGCTACTGCGGGGGATGAAAAGTACCATCGGTTCAAGATAGCAATCCTGTCTTGCTTAGGAAAGGTAGACCCTACTGGGGGTGAAAGAACCATCAATTGGTCTTCAGAGGTAAGAACTCTGTCGGGGATATCAGACGGGGTATTACATCTGAAACAATTGATCCTTCATTCAGGTGTACTGGTTTAGAAGGAGTACTTTGATTCTGCATTTTGAGGTTTGATCACCTCCGGAGAAGCCATCGATGTTCCTTTTTGTGTTCAGTAGTCAAAAGGAATTATCATTTCTATTTTAAAAGCAGAAGAAAATTTGACAAGTAAAAATTCATTTTTTTTCAATAATCATTGATCATGTTAAAAATGTCATTCTATAAAGCAAAATAAATGAGAATTGCAAACAAAAGCACTAGGGCTCAAATTTTTTTAATAGAATGGTAATCAGCCGAACGCGTGATCCCATAGAGCATTTACAAAGTTTAGAAAATGGTAATTTAAGGGAAAATAGGCTACATTGAAATATAACGACCGTTATCCTTCTACCAACTTTGAATTCTAGACTTCCTGAGCTTCTGTCGAAGATGAACTTGACTGAAGTCTTTCGACGGATGGTGTTACCGTTGGGGATTTAACCTTGTCGGACGTAGTTACTTGCCATGAATCCCTAACTTTTGCCTGGATTGTCTTTTGAGGTTTTCAATCCATCGGGATGATTTTTTGCTTTATGTCTCTAATTTTTGCCTGGACTGCCCTTTCGGGTTTTCAATCCACCGAGACGTTTTTTTTTATTTAGGCGAAGTATTTCTTGACTACATCAACATTTGTGGGGTAGGTAAACTCCTCTCCATCCATGGTCGCGAGTCTCAAGGCACCGCCTGAGAAGGCTTTCTTGACCACATAGGGGCCGTCATAATTCGGAGTCCATTTACCCCGGGAATCAATGAGAAATGATTGTATCTTCTTAAGCACGAGGTCTCCTTTTCTGAAGACACGGGGTCAGACTTTTTTGTCGAACACTTTCTTCATTCTTTGCTGATACAACTGACAGTGACATAAAGCTGACATTCACTTTTCTTCGATTAGGTTCAGTTCATCGTGCCTGCTTTGACACCATTCAGCTTCTATTAGCTTGGTTTCAGTAACACCCCATTTCTACCCGACAAATATATTAAAATTAGAGTTTCAAAATTTCCAACAAGCAAATGGAATGCTACATTTTCACCTTAGACATGCAACATTCAGTCACCTTATTAGTCTTTAAAATAAAAATAACTTTCATTACTACGCAGCGGATTCACATCGTTCATCTTTAATTAAATTCACCACGTGATCAACTTTCAAACAACCTCAAATAACAGGTCTCTAATGAAAATGACTTAAAATTCAGCAACATAATAAAAACCGACACTAAAGAAAACATGCGTCATTCCCCCGAGTGCTACGTATCAGAGCGACGACACCGACTCAAACTAATGAAGGTAGACAACCTTCTCTCCGGATTACCTGCAGGATGGCGTATAAACCATCACCATACACAGAAGGGGTGAGATATCGAACAATATAACTGGATATATGATAAATAATATATTAGTTCAGATTATAGAAAATCACCATTTCACAACTCATAAACAACATCAATCAACATAAAATACGACACGACGACATAATTATGCAACATGGACTGCAACTTGATAATGCACATGCATGTGGTACCATTGGAGCAACACTCCCAACTTAGAAACTTGTCAATTAATATTGACATCAACAAGGCATAAGCCTTCAACTTAATATTTTTGCCAATCCAGGCCAACTTACCGAGCAACAACTCCAACTTGATATGCTATGCAATGCAACTCGACTCAAACATCCAAATAATCAACGATAATTATTAAAATCACATAACAACATTTCAACGTTGGCCATGGACTGCAACTTATTCTTGCCAATAATTTAGAGGCAATTCAACAAGATACAACATCCCCTACAACTCAAAAATTCACAACCAAAGCACAACACAACAAGGCTATTGTTTACTTACTGATTTATCCTACCATTTTATCACTACTACTGTCATATTAAGATCCTAATATTGTTACCGATATAATCACAGTGATCCTCACTCAATAATTATGCAACACTATTTACTACTGCTACTTATACTGAGTTCAATTATGCAAAATTGTCTACTGTTAATGATACTGATTCTCAAATTAATCTTGTTTCTGCAAAATGTTTAATAAGTTTAGTTATACTAGACATACAGACATACAGCAACCAGAAAACACAACGCAGAACAAAAAAACACACACAGACCCGTGTGACCCTCGTCACACTTTCATGACCCTCGTCACAAGCGTGTGACGGTCGTAACAAGGTTATGACGGTCGTCATGCCCCCCAGACGGCGTCCCACCTCGAAGCCTTCGCTCTCTCTGTTTCTCCCATTCTTCTTCTCCGTTCTCTATAATTTCTTACGTTTCAGTCTCCAATTAATTTATCCAGCACACAATTCAGCATCAACCCAACAAAATCATACACCAATTCATACAGATAAAGTATTCTACGCCCAATTCAACAACAACAACGTATAAACCACAATTAAACAGCACAGACTAATTTCAACAACCGATCAACTTAGAATTCAACTTCGGTGTCAACAAAATAGGAAGAACACAACAGAGGCAATCCTATAATCTAACCCCACATATCATTCATCAAGTATCCCGTTATAGAGTCAGAACCCCACCTTTACCTTGGATTGAAGGTCGCTCTAAATTTTCGGTTGGAATCTTGCTCTAGCAGCCTCTCTGAAGTCTCTCTCAAAACCCTTGCTCCACTTTCTGTAACTTCCACGTTTTGCCTCTTACTGCTACTTTTCCTTTTTCTTTCTCTTAATTCTAAACCTAATATAACTCTATTAATTCTCAATGTCTTATTGGGCCACATTCTACACCCCACTATTACTATTTCCAAGTACAGCCCAAGTAATAATATACTATTAGTTCTAATATTATATCTACTGCTTAATCGGCTTAATTAATCAAATAACAAAAATGCAACTTAATTTATCTTAATTAAATTAATCCAACTAAAGCCAACACAACTTGAATTAATTAATTTACCCAAACCGACATAGCGACTCAACACAACATTTTCGACAACCAACACAAATCAAACAAATAATACGAAGATATTTAATTAAATAATTAATTAAACAACCGGGCGTTACAACTCTCCCCCACTTAGAATATTTTCGTCCTCGAAAATTTACCTTGTTCAAACAACTCGGGATAGGATTCCCGCTTCTTGCTTTCCAACTCCCACATCATACTTTCTCCGGCCGCTCCTAACCAGACTACATTTACCAACGCAATCTCCTTGCCTCTTAGAGTCTTTATTTCCCGATCCGCGACCCGTACAGGCATCGTTTCCATAGTAATATTATCCCGTACTTGCACAAAATCAATATGAATCACATGAGATGGATCTGGAACGTACTTCCGGAGTTGTGACACATGAAATACATCGTGCAAATTCGAAAGATTAGGCGGTAAAGCCACTCTATAAGCAACATTTCCAATTCTGTCCGAAATCTGATACGGACCAATGAAACGAGGAGTGAGCTTCTTAGACTTCAATGCACGCCCAACACCTGTCACAGGTGTAACTCTTAAAAACACGTGGTCACCTGCTTGAAATTCTAAATCTTTCCTTCGCTTGTCGTGATAACTCTTCTGCCTACTTTGGGAAGACTTCATCTTTTCTCAGATCAACTTCACCTTCTCAGTAGTCTCTCGAATGATTTTAGGTCCAAGCACTACACTTTCTCCAGATTCATGCCAACATAAAGGAGTCCTACATCTCCGACCATATAACGCTTCAAAAGGTGCCATTCCAATACTGGAATGGTAACTGTTATTATAAGTGAACTCGATCAATGGAAGATAAGTATCCCATGAACCTCCCTGCTCAAGAACACAAGCTCTCAACAAATCCTCCAACGAATGAATAGTCCTTTCAGTTTGACCATCCGTCTGAGGGTGATACGCATAACTCAACCTCAACTTAGAACCCAACGCCTCTTGCAAACTCATCCAAAAATCAGAAGTAAACCTCGAGTCTCTATCCGACACAATACACAGAGGAACACCATGCAACTTCACAACTACGCTAGTATAAATCTTTGCCAACTTCGATACTGGAAAATTAATGTTAATAGGAATAAAATGAGCTGACTTTGTAAGCCTATCAACAATCACCCAAATCGAATCGTGTCCTCTTGAAGTATTAGGTAATCCCGTCACAAAGTCCATTGAAATGCTATCCCATTTCCATTCTGGTACTTCTAACGGTTGCATCAACCCCGCAGGCTTCTGATGTTCAACTTTCGACTTCTGACAAGTTAAACATGTATACACAAATCGAGCCACATCACGCTTCATCCCAGGCCACCAAAACAATTTCTTTAAGTCTTGATACATCTTTGTAGTCCTCGGATGAATACTCAATTTGCTCTTATGACTTTCCTCAAGAATCTCTTTCTTCATCTCCGCATCATCCGGAATACTAATTCGATTACGGAATCTCAAAACACCATAGGCATCTAACTTGAAATCATCATTCTCGGATTGATCGATTCCAACCATCGAATCTACTTGTTTCACGTCTAACTTCTGAGCTTCCTTGATACTATCCAGAAAATCATTGTTAATCTTCAGCATCCCCAACGTCACACTTTGCGGTGTCACTTCGCAAACTAAGCTCATATCTCTGAATTGCTCAATTAATTCCAATTCTTTAACCATCATTGCCGACATATGTAAAGTTTTCCGACTTAGGGCGTCAGCCATAACATTAGCTTTACCTGGATGATAGTTCAATCCAAAATCATAATCTTTTAATAATTCCAACTATCTTCGCTGTCTCATATTCAATTCCTTCTGATCAAATAAATACTTTAAGCTCTTATGGTCACTAAACACTTCAAATCTCGAACCATAAAGATAATGTCTCTGAATCTTCAGCACAAAAACAACCGCAACAAGTTCTAAATCATGCGTAGGGTAGTTCTTTTCATGAGTTCTCAACTGCCCCGACGCATAAGCAACTACCTTATCACTCTGCATAAGCACACCACCTAAACCCATCTTAGAAGCATCATAATATACCACAAAAGGTTCTCCTGGATTAGGTAATGTCAAAATCGGAGCCGATGTCAACCTCTTCTTCAATTCCGTGAAACTTTATTCGCATTGAACGTCCCACACAAAAACTTTACCTTTACAAGTCAACTTAGTCAATGGAAGTGCTAACTTAGAAAATCCTTTGATAAACCTTCGGTAATAACCGGCTAGTCCCAAAAAGCTTCTAATCTCGGTAGCCAACTTTGGAGTTTCCCATTGCAACACAGCATCTACTTTAGATGGATCCACAGCAATGCCACTACCTGAAATGACATGACCGAGAAAACTAACGTCCTTTAACCAAAATTCACATTTAGATAACTTTGCATATAACTTCTTCTCTTTCAAAACTTGCAATACTAGTCTTAAGTGTCCTGCATGCTCTATTTCCGATTTAGAGTAAATTAATATATCATCAATAAACACCACCACAAACTGATCCAAATAAGTATGAAAGATACGGTTCAAGTACTCCATGAATACTCCCGGCGCATTAGTAACACCGAAAGGCATCACTGAATACTCATAATGCCCATAACGCGTTCTGAAGGCCGTCTTCTGAATATCTTCCTCTTTCACTTTAATCTGATGATAGCCCGACCTCAAATCAATCTTGCTAAACACACGAGCACCTACCAATTGATCCATCAAGTCATCTATTCTCGTGAGCGGATACTTGTTCTTAATCGTCACTTTATTTAGTTGCCTATAATCAACACAGAGCCTCATACTTCTATATTTCTTCTTTACTAACAACACTGGAGCTCCCCACGGCGATACACTTGGCCTCACAAACTTCTTTTCAAGTAAATCCTCCAATTGCTTCTTTAATTCTGACAATTCAGATGCAGACATCCTGTATGGTGCCATAGACACAGGTCTGGTACTAGGTACAAGGTCAATTGTGAATTCTACTTCTCTTTCTGGCGGTACATCAGGAATTTCATCGGGGAAGACTTCAGGAAATTCACGCACCACCCGCAACTCCTCAATTACAGCTCAGCTCTCAATAGATAACGACGCCATCAACACAAACATTTGAGCTTCTTCTTGCATCAACTGCTGTAACTGCTTAAAATATAACAACCTAGCTTCTTCCTCTTCAGCAGTAGAAAATCTCACTGACTTGTTATAATAATTGATATGAACGTAGTTATATTCTAACCAGTTCATTCCCAAGATTACATCCATCCCAGTTAACGGCAAACACACCAAATCAACAGTAAAGTCTCTGTTGAAGATCGTCAAAGAACACTTTAAACACACAAGAGAAGTAGTCAGCGATCCCTTAGCCAGAATCTCGACGACCATTTCTCCATTCATAGAAGACAACACAAGACCCAATCTTTCAACACATTAAGCAGCAATAAAGCAATGAGTAGCACCAGTATCAATCATAGTAATTAAGGAAGTACTATTAATGAAACATGTACCTCTGATGAGTCTGTCCTCAATAGTTGTTTGAGTCCCAGCCAAAGCGAACACTTTCCCACCAGTTTGCGCCTTCTTTGGTTTCTGACACTGACTACCAATGTGTCCTTCTTCACCACAGTTGAAACAAATCATCTCTTTATGCTTATAATCAGATATTGCATGTCCAGTCTTACCGGAACGGAAACACCTCTTCACCTCAGCAGTATACACATTACTCTTGTGACTGGGTTTCCCACATTTGAAACAAGTTATGCCTGCAGGAGCATCTCCCCAACTAGTCCTCTTGCCATCAGCCACTTTCTGTTTATCTTTTCCAGCTGGAGCATCATAAGGCTTGCCACGATTCTGTTGGTGCTTGCTCTTCCTTTCATTAATGATCTTATATTGAGCATTGTTATCCTCCTCAAAGATTCTACAACTATCAATCAAATCAGCAAAAACACGAATCTTCTAATATCCAACTTCCTTCTTGATCTCTGGGTGCAACCCACTCTCAAACTTGATGCATTTTGAAAATTCAGCATCATCATCATTATAGTGCGGATAAAACTTAGCCAACTCAACAAACTTTGCAGCATAATCAGTAACCGACATGTTCCCTTGCTTCAGCTCGAGAAAATCGATTTGCTTCTTACCACGAACATCCTCTGGATAATACTTACTCAGAAACTCTCTTCGGAACACAGCCCAAGTGACACCTTCACCTGCAGCTTCCAATCTCTGAGGAGTCTCTAGCCACCAGTCATCAGCCTCAAATGCTAGCATATGCGTTCCATATCGAACCTTCTGCGTTGGAGTGCAGTCCATCACACGGAAGATTCTCTCCATTTCTTTCAACCAATCCAACGCTCCATCGGGATCATACTTGCCCTTGAAGGTAGGCGGATTCTCCCTCTGAAAAGTTGCCAAGCTGCGAGATCTAGCATTCTCGTCAGCATTCAGCTGATTCTGCAAAGCCCGAGCCATTGCTTCCAACGCAGCAGCAATTGCAGCATCGTTCCTTCCAGCCATCTCAACTTATCACTTCAACATAAACAAAAGTTAGAACTAGTTAACAATACTCGATTGTCAAACAAATTACGACTCGACAACTTGGCCGGACGAACAGACCTGCTCTGATACCACTAATGTAACACCCCATTTCTACCCGACAAATATATTAAAATCAGAGTTTCAAAATTTCCAACAAGCAAACGGAATATTACACTTTCAACTTAGACATGCAACATTCAGTCACCTTATTAGTCTTTAAAATAAAAATAACTTTCATTACTACGCAGCGGATTCACATCATTCATCTTTAATTAAATTCACCACGTGATCAACTTTCAAACAACCTCAAATAACAGGTCTCTAATGAAAACGACTTAAAATTCAGCAACATAATAAAAACCGACACTAAAGAAAACACGCGTCATTCCCCCGAGTGCTACGTATCAGAGCGATGACACCGACTCGAACTAATGAAGGTAGACAGACTTCACTCCGGATTACCTGCAGGATGGCGTATAAACCATCACCATACACAGAAGGGGTGAGATATCGAACAATATAACTGGATATATGATAAATAATATATTAGTTCAGATTATAGAAAATCACCACTTCACAACTCATAAACAACATCAATCAACATAAAATACGACACGACGACATAATTATACAACACGGACTGCAACTTGATAATGCACATGCATGTGGTACCATTGGAGCAACACTCCCAACTTAGAAACTTGTCAATTAATATTGACATCAACAAGGCATAAGCCTTCAACTTAATATTTTTGCCAATCCAGGCCAACTTACCGAGCAACAGCTCCAACTTGATATGTTATGCAATGCGACTCGACTCAAACATCCAAATAATCAACGATAATTATTAAAATCAACATAACAACATTTCAACGTTGGCCATGGCCTGCAACTTATTCTCGCCAATAATTTAGAGGCAATTCAACAAGATACAACAACCCCTGCAACTCAAAAATTCACAACCAAAGCACAACACAACAAGGCAATTGTTTACTTACTGATTTATCCTACCATTTTATCACTACTACTGTCATATTAAGCTCCTAATACTGTTACCGATATAATCACAGTGATCCTCACTCAATAATTATGCAACACTATTTACTACTGCTACTTATACTGAGTTCAATTATGTAAAATTGTCTACTGTTAATGATACTGATTCTCAAATTAATCTTGTTTTTGTAAAATGTTTAATAAGTTTAATTATACTAGACATACAGACATACAACAACTAGAAAACACAACGCAGAACAAAAAAACACACACATACCCGTGTGACCCTCGTCACGCTCTCATGACCCTCGTCACAAGCGTGTGACGGTCGTAACAAGGCTATGACGGTCGTCATGCCCCCCAGACGGCGTCCCACCTCGAAGCCTTCGCTCTCTCTGTTTCTCCCATTCTTCTCTTCCGTTCTCTGTAATTTCTTACGTTTTAGTCTCCAATTAATTTATCCAGCACACGATTCATCATCAACCCAATAAAATCATACACCAATTCATATAGATAAAATATTCTACGCCCAATTCAACAACAACAACGTATAAACCACAATTAAACAACATAGACTAATTTCCACAACCGATCAACTTAGAATTCAACTTCGGTATCAACAAAATCAGAAGAACACAACAGAGGCAATCCTATAATCTAACCCCACATATCATTCATCAAGTATCCCGTTATAGAGTCAGAACCCCACCCTTACCTTGGATTGAAGGTCGCTCTAAATTTCTGGTTGGAATCTTGCTCTAGCAGCCTCTCTGAAGTCTCTCTCAAAACCCTTGCTCCACTTTCTGTAACTTCCACGTTTTGCCTCTTACTGCTACTTTTCCTTTTTCTTTCTCTTAATTCTAAACCTAATATAACTCTATTAATTCTCAATGTCTTATTGGGCCACATTCTACACCCCCACTATTACTATTTCAAAGTACATCCCAAGTAATAATCTACTATTAGTTCTAATATTATATCTACTGCTTAATCGGCTTAATTAATCAAATAACAAAAATGCAACTTAATTTATCTTAATTAAATTAATCCAACTAAAGCCAACACAACTTGAATTAATTAATTTACCCAAACCGACATAGCGACTCAACACAGCATTTTCGACAAGCAACATAAATTAAACAAATAATACAAAGATATTTAATTAAATAATTAATTAAATAACCGGGCGTTACAACTCTCCCCCACTTAGAATATTTTCGTCCTCGAAAATTTACCTTGTTCAAACAACTCGGGATAGGATTCCCGCATCTTGCTTTCCAACTCCCACGTCATACTTTCTCCGGCCGCTCCTAACCAGACTAATTTTACCAACTCAATCTCCTTGCCTCTTAGAGTCTTCATTTCCCGATCCGCGACCCGTACAGGCATCGTTTCCATAGTAAGATTATCCCGTACTTGCACATCATCCATATGAATCACATGAGATGGATCTGGAACGTACTTCCGGAGTTGTGACACATGAAATACATCGTGCAAATTCGAAAGATTAGGCGGTAAAGCCACTCTATAAGCAACATTTCCAATTCGATCGGAAATATGATACGGACCAATGAAACGAGGAGTGAGCTTCTTAGACTTCAATGCACTCCCAACACCTGTCACAGGTGTAACTCTTAAAAACACGTGGTCACCTGCTTGAAATTCTAAATCTTTCCTTCGCTTGTCATGATAACTCTTCTTCCTACTTTGGGAAGACTTCATCTTTTCTCAGATTAACTTCACCTTCTCAGTAGTCTCTCGAACGATTTCAGGTCCAAGCACTACACTTTCTCCAGATTCATGCCAACATAAAGGAGTCCTACATCTCCGACCATATAACGCTTCAAAAGGTGCCATTCCAATACTAGAATGGTAACTGTTATTATAAGTGAACTCGATCAATGGAAGATAAGTATCCTATGAACCTCCCTGCTCAAGAACACAAGCTCTCAACAAATCCTCCAACGACTGAATAGTCCTTTTAGTTTGACCATCCGTCTGAGGGTGATACGCAGAACTCAACCTCAACTTAGAACCCAACGCCTCATGCAAACTCTTCCAAAAATCAGAAGTAAACCTCGGGTCTCTATCCGACACAATACACAGAGGAATACCATGCAACTTCACAACTACGCTAGTATAAATCTCCGCCAACTTCGATACTGGAAAACTGATGTTAATAGGAATAAAATGAGCTGACTTTGTAAGCCTATCAACAATCACCCAAATTGAATCGTGTCCTCTTGAAGTATTAGGTAATCCCGTCACAAAGTCCATTGAAATGCTATCCCATTTCCATTCTGGGACTTCTAACGGTTGCATCAACCCCGCAGGCTTCTGATGTTCAACTTTTGACTTCTGACAAGTTAAACATGCATACACAAATCGAGCCACATCACGCTTCATCCCAGGCCACCAAAACAATTTCTTCAAGTCTTGATACATCTTTGTAGCCCCCAGATGAATACTCAATTTGCTCTTATGACTTTCTTCATCTCCGCATCATCCGGAATACAAATTCAATTACGGAATATCAACACACCATATGCATCTAACTTGAAATCATCATTCTTGGATTGATCGATTCCAACCATCGAATCTACTAGTTTCACGTCTAACTTCTGAGCTTCCTTGATACTATCCAGAAAATCATTGTTAATCTTCAGCATCCCCAACGTCACACTCTGCGGTGTCACTTCGTAAACTAAGCTCATATCTCTGAATTGCTCAATTAATTCCAATTCTTTAACCATCATCGCCGACATATGTAAAGTTTTCCTACTTAGGGCGTCAACCACAACATTAGCTTTACCTGGATGATAGTTCAATCCGAAATCATAATCTTTTAATAATTCCAACCATCTTCGCTATCTCATATTCAATTCCTTCTGATCAAACAAATACTTTAAGCTCTTATGGTCACTAAACACTTCAAATATCGAACCATAAAGATAATGTCTCCAAATCTTCAGCACAAAAACAACCGCAACAAGTTCTAAATCATGCGTAGGGTAGTTCTTTTCATGAGTTCTCAACTGCCTCGACGCATAAGCAACTACCTTATCACTCTGCATAAGCACACCACCTAAACCCATCTTAGAAGCATCACAATATACCACAAAAGGTTCTCCTGGATTAGGTAATGTCAAAATCGGAGCCGATGTCAACCTCTTCTTCAATTCCGTGAAACTTTCTTCGCATTGAACGTCCCACACAAAAACTTTACCTTTACAAGTCAACTTAGTCAATGGAAGTGCTAACTTAGAAAATCCTTCGATAAACCTTCGGTAATAACCGGCTAGTCCCAAAAAGATTCTAATCTCGGTAGTCAACTTTGGAGTTTCCCATTACAACACAACATCTACTTTAGATGGATCCACAACAATGCCACTACCTGAAATGACATGACTGAGAAAACTAAACTCCTTTAACCAAAATTCACATTTAGACAGCTTTGCATATAACTTCTTCTCTTTCAAAACTTGCAATACTAGTCTTAAGTGTCCTGCATGCTCTATTTCCGATTTAGAGTAAATTAATATATCATCAATAAACACCACCACAAACCGATCCAAATAAGTATGAAAGATACGGTTCATGTACTCCATGAATACTCCCGGCGCATTAGTAACACCGAAAGGCATCACGAATACTCATAATGCCCATACCGCGTTCTGAAGGCCGTCTTCTGAATATCTTCGTCTTTCACTTTAATCTGATGATAGCCCGACCTCAAATCAATCTTTCTAAACACACGAGCACCTACCAATTGATCCATCAATTCATCTATTCTCGGGAGCGGATACTTGTTCTTAATCGTCACTTTATTTAGTTGCCTATAATCAACACAGAGCCTCATACTTTCATCTTTCTTCTTTACTAACAACACTGGAGCTTCCCACGGCGATACACTTGGCCTCACAAACTTCTTTTCAAGTAAATCCTCCAATTGCTTCTTTAATTCTGACAATTCAGATGCAGACATTCTGTATGGTGCCATAGACACAGGTCTGGTACCAGGTACAAGGTCAATTGTGAATTCTACTTCTCTTTCTAGCGGTACATAAGGAATTTCGTCGGGGAAGACTTCAGGAAATTCACGCACCACCCGCAACTCCTCAATTACAGCTCGGCTCTCAAAGATAACGATGCCATCAACACAAACATATGAGCTTCTTCTTGCATCAACTGCTGTAACTGCTTAAAAGACAACAACCTAGCTTCTTCCTCTTCAGCAGTAGAAAATCTCACTGACTTGTTATAATAATTGATATGAACATAGTTATATTCTAACCAGTTCATTCCCGAGATTACATCCATCCCAGTTAACGAAAAACACACCAAATCAACAGTAAAGTCTCTGTTGAAGATCATAAAAGGACACTTTAAACACACAAGAGAAGTAGTAACCGATCCCTTAGCTGGAATCTCGACGACCATTTCTCCATTCATAGAAGAGAACACAAGACCCAATCTTTCAACACATTCAGCAGCAATAAAGCAATGAGTAGCACCAGTATCAATCATAGTAATTAAGGGAGTACTATTAATGAAACATGTACCTCTGATGAGTCTGTCCTCAGTAGTTGTCTGAGTCCCAGCCAAAGAGAACACTTTCCCACCAGTTTGCGCCTTCTTTGGTTTCTGACACTGACTACCAATGTGTCCTTCTTCACCATAGTTGAAACAAATCATCTCTTTATGCTTGCAATCAGATATTGCATGTCGAGTCTTACCGCAACAGAAACACCTCTTCACCTCAGCAGTACACACATTACTCTTGTGACCGGGTTTTCCACATTTGAAACAAGTTATGCCAGCAGGAGCATCTCCCCCACTAGTCCTCTTGCCATCAGCCACTTTCTGTTTACCTTTTCCAGCTGGAGCATCATAAGGCTTGCCACGATTCTGTCGGTGCTTGCTCTTCCTCTCATTAATGATCTTATAATAAGCATTGTTATCCTCCTCAAAGATTCTGTAACTATCAATCAAATTAGCAAAAACATGAATCTTCTGATATCCAACTGCCTTCTTGATCTCTGGGCGCAACCCACTCTCAAACTTGATGCATTTTGAAAACTCAGCATCATCATCGTTATAGTGCGGATAAAATTTAGCCAACTCAACAAATTTTGCAGCATAATCAGTAACCGACATGTTCCCTTGCTTTAGCTCGAGAAACTCGATTTGCTTCTTACCACGAACATCCTATGGATAATACTTACTCAGAAACTCTCTTCGGAACACAGCCCAAGTGATACCTTCACCTGCAGCTTCCAACCTCTGACGAGTCTTTAGCCACCAGTCATCAGCCTCAAATGCTAGCATATGAGTCCCATACCGAACCTTCTGCGCTAGAGTGCAGTCAATCACACGAAAGATTCTCTCCATTTCTTTCAACCAATCCAACGCTCCATCAGGATCATACTTGCCCTTGAAGGTAGGCGGATTCTCCCTCTGAAAAGTTGCCAAGTTGCGAGATCTAGCATTCTCGTCAGCATTCGGCTGATTCTGCAAAGCCTGAGCCATTGCTTCCAACGCAGTAGCAATTGCAGCATCGTTCCTTCCAGCCATCTCAACTTATCACTTCAACATAAACAAAAGTTAGAACTAGTTAACAATACTCGATTGTCAAACAAACTATGACTCGACAACTTGGTCGGACGGACCGACCTGCTCTGATACCACTAATGTAACACCCCATTTAAACCCGACAAATATATTAAAATCAGAGTTTCAAAATTTCCAACAAGCAAACGGAATGCTACACTTTCTCCTTAGACATGCAACATTCAGTCACCTTATTAGTCTTTAAAATAAAAATAACTTTCATTACTACGCAGCGGATTCACATCGTTCATCTTTAATTAAATTCACCACGTGATCAACTTTTAAACAACCTCAAATAACAGGTCTCTAATGAAAACGACTTAAAATTCAGCAACATAATAAAAACCGACACTAAAGAAAACATGCGTCATTCCCCCGAGTGCTACGTATCAGAGCGACGACACCGACTCAAACTAATGAAGGTAGACAACCTTCTCTCCGGATTACCTGCAGGATGGCGTATAAACCATCACCATACACAGAAGGGGTGAGATACCGAACAATATAACTGGATATATGATAAATAATATATTAGTTCAGATTATAGAAAATCACCACTTCACAACTCATAAACAACATCAATCAACATAAAATACGACACGACGACATAATTATACAACATGGACTGCAACTTGATAATGCACATGCATGTGGTACCATTGGAGCAACACTCCCAACTTAGAAACTTGTCAATTAATATTGACATCAACAAGGCATAAGCCTTCAACTTAATATTTTTGCCAATCCAGGCCAACTTACCGAGCAACAGCTCCAACTTGATATGCTATGCAATGCGACTCGACTCAAACATCCAAATAATCAACGATAATTATTAAAATCAACATAACAACATTTCAACGTTGGCCATGGCCTGCAACTTATTCTCGCCAATAATTTAGAGGCAATTCAACAAGATACAACATCCCCTGCAACTCAAAAATTCACAACCAAAGCACAACACAACAAGGCTATTGTTTACTTACTGATTTATCCTACCATTTTATCACTACTACTGTCATATTAAGCTCCTAATACTGTTACCGACATAATCACAGTGATCCTTACTCAATAATTATGCAACACTATTTATTACTGCTACTTATACTGAGTTCAATTATGTAAAATTGTCTACTGTTAATGATACTGATTCTCAAATTAATCTTGTTTCTGCAAAATGTTTAATAAGTTTAATTATACTAGACATACAGACATACAACAACCAGAAAACACAACGCAGAACAAAAAAACACACACAGACCCGTGTGACCCTCGTCACAAGCGTGTGACGGTCGTAACAAGGCTATGACGGTCGTCATGCCCCCCATACGGCATCTCACCTTGAAGCCTTCGCTCTCTCTGTTTATCCCATTCTTCTCCTCCGTTCTCAGTAATTTCTTACGTTTCAGTCTCCAATTAATTTATCCAGCACACGATTCAATATCAACCCAACATAATCATACACCAATTCATACAGATAAAGTATTCTACGCCCAATTCAACAACAACAACGTATAAACCACAATTAAACAACACAGACTAATTTCCACAACCGATCAACTTAGAATTCAACTTCGGTATCAACAAAATCAAAAGAACACAATAGAGGTAATCCTATAATCTAACCCCACATATCATTCATCAAGTATCCCGTTATAGAGTCAAAACCCCACCCTTACCTTGGATTGAAGGTCGCTCTAAATTTCCGGTTGGAATCTTGCTCTAGCAACCTCTCTGAAGTCTCTCTCAAAACCCTTGCTCCACTTTCTGTAACTTCCACGTTTTGCCTCTTACTGCTACTTTTCTTTTTCTTTCTCTTAATTCTAAACCTAATAAAACTCTATTAATTCTCAATGTCTTATTGGGCCACATTCTACACCCCCACTATTACTATTTTGAAGTACAGCCCAAGTAATAATCTACTATTAGTTCTAATATTATATCTACTGCTTAATCGGCTTAATTAATCAAATAACAAAAATGCAACTTAATTTATCTTAATTAAATTAATTCAACTAAAGCCAACACAACTTGAATTAATTAATTTACCCAAACCGACATAGCGACTCAACACCGCATTTTCGACAACCAACACAAATCAAACAAATAATACGAAGATATTTAATTATATAATTAATTAAATAATCGGGCGTTACAGTTTCCATCAATACCCGGATTGATGGGATTTCTACTTCTATGGGGATCACTGCCTCCATGCCATATACCAAAGAGAAAGGGGTTGCCCCTGTTGAGGTGCGAACAGATGTGCGATAACCGTGAAGAGAAAAGGGTAGCATCTCGTGCCAGTCTTTGTAGGTTACAACTATCTTTTGAACGATTTTCTTGATATTCTTGTTAGCCGCTTCTACCGCTCCGTTCATCTTAGGCCGGTAGGGAGATGAGTTATGGTGTTCGATCTTGAACTCAGCACACAACTTTTTCATCATCTTGTTGTTCAAGTTAGATCCATTATCCATAATGATCTGGCTTGGAACACTATAACGGCAGATGAGATTGTTCTTGATAATGCTTCGACCCACTTGGTGAAGTAGTCGATGGCTACCAGGATGATCCGATGTCTGTTTGAAGCTTTGAGTTCAATCATGCCAATCATGTCGATTCCCCATATAGAAAAAAGGCCATGGAGAAGAAATAACTTTGAGATACGTTGGCGGTACATGGATTTTATCTGCGTATATCTGACACTTATGACACTTCCTCATGTACTTGTAGCAATCGGATTCCATTGTCAGCCAATAATACCCTGCTCTCAGAATTTTTCTCGCCATTGTGTGTCCATTGGCATGAGTGCCCAAGGATCCTTCGTGAATCTCTTTCATCAACATGTTTGCTTCTTATCTGTCTACGCATCTGAGCAGAACCATGTCGAAGTTTCTCTTATAGAGTGTATCACCGCTCAAGAAGAAGTTTCCAGCCAGTCTTTTGAGAATCTTCCTATCTTTTCTTGATGCCCCAGGCGGGTACTCTTGTCTTTGAAGGAAGCACTTGATATCATGATACAAGGTTTTGTCATCTACGAATGCTTCAATTGTGAAGATGTAGGCAGGCCTCTCAAGGCGCATTATGTCGATCTTGGGTACGTCATTCCAATGATTTACAGCAATCATGAAAGAGGGAGTAGCTAGTGCATGAGCCATGTGATTTACTTCACGAGGGATATGATGAAACTCAATTCTGTTGAAGAATGGTAACAACCTTCTCGCGTAAGCTTTGCAGGGAATCAATCCTGATTGGTATGTATTCCACTCTCCTTTGATCTGATTGATAACCAGGGCTGAGTCTCCATACACATCCAAGTTCTTTATCCTTAAGTCGATAGCTTCTTCGAGACCCATGATACAAGCTTCGTATTCGGCCTCATTGTTTGTACATTTGAACATTAATCTGCCAGTGAAAGGAATATGGGTACCCTGAGGTGTTACGATGATTGCCCCAATTCCGTTTCCATAATTGTTGACAGCTCCGTCGAATATTAGTCCCCATTGGGAACTTGGTTCTGGCCCTTCATTGGGTAGCAGTTCATCGCAATCTTTCATTTTCAAGTACATGACATCTTCGTCTGGGAAGTCAAACCCAACTGATTCCTGGTCGTCAATCGGTTGATGAGCCAAATGATAGGCTAAAATACTCCCTTTGATGGCTTTCTGAGCATGGTACTCAATGTCGTATTCTGATAACAACATCTGCCAACGGGCAATCCTTCCCGTGAGAGCAGGTTTTTCAAAGACGTACTTGATCGGATCCATTTCAGAGATTAACCAAGTAGTGTGAAAAATCATGTACTGGCGAAGACATTTGGCTGCCCAAGCCAGAGCGCAGCAAGTTTTCTTGAACATAGTGTACCGAGTTTCACAGTCAGTGAACTTTTTGCTTAAGTAGTAAATGACTGACTCTTTTCTTTTTGTTTCATCTTGTTGGCCAAGTACACAGCCCATAGAGTCTTCCAAGACTGTTAGGTAGATGATTAGTGGTTTTCCTTCCACTGGAGGAGACAAAATAGGTGGATTCAACAGATATTCCTTGATACTGTCAAAAGCTTTTTGGTAATCTTCTGTCCATACATAATTTTGATTCTTTCTGAGTAGTTTGAAGATTGGCACGCATGTCACGGTCTTAAGGGATATGAACGTTGAGATGTAATTCAGACGTCCCAAAAATCCTCTGACCTATTTTTTAGTCCTTAGAGGAGGCATTTCTTGAATAGCCTTGACCTTGTCGGGATCAACCTCAATTCCTTTTTGGCTGACGATGAATCCCAAAAGTTTCCCTGAGCGGACACCGAATACGCACTTATGTGGATTCAAGCGGAGTTTATACTTTCTCAGACGCTTGAATAGCTTTGATAGGTGTTCTACATGTTCTTCTTCTATTTTAGATTTGGCAATCATGTCATCGACGTACACTTTGATCTCTTTGTGCATCATGTCGTGAAACAGAGTTATCATGGCCCTTTGATAGGTTGCCCCCGCGTTCTTTAAACCGAACGACGTTACCTTGTAATAAAAGGTGCCCCATGGGGTGATGAATGAAGTTTTCTCCATATCTTCCGGTTCCATTTTAATTTGATTATAGCCCGAGAATCCATCCACGAAGGAGAAGACTTTGAATTTTGCCGTGCTCTCTACCAGCATGTCAATGTGTGGCGGGGGAAGTCATCCTTTGGACTTGCTTTGTTCATATCCCTGTAGTCTACACACATTCTAACTTTTTCGTCCTTTTTCGGAACTGGCACTATGTTGGCCAACCATTGAAGATACTTTGTGGTGGCAAGGAAACCTGCGTCGATCTGTTTATGTACTTCCTCTTTAATCTTGATGGCCATATCAGGACGAGTCCTTCTCAGTCTTTGTTTTACTGACAGACATTCCGTTTTCAACGGTAAGTGATGTTCCACGATGCTGGTATCCAACCCTGGTATGTCCTGATAGGACCAAGCAAGTACATATGTAAACTCTTTAAGAAGTTTTATCAAGCCTTCTCTAACAGTTGGACTGAGCAGTGCCCCAATCTTAACTTCTTTCTTTTCTTCTCCTGAACCTAAATTGACCATTTCCAACAGCTCTTTGCGAGGCTCAACAAACCTTTCCTCTTGCCTGAGTAGTCGGGAGATCTCTTCTGGAATTTCTTCGTCCTCTTCTTCTTCAGCCTCAAATACCGGGAATTCAAAGTTAGGAGAAGACATTGGATCGTATGTTTCAATGGGGTTTAAAACAAGCAATTTGCATGACGTGATGATTCGTTTTTTAGCAAAGACAGAAAGAATGCAAGAGTGTGTGCAGTGTATTTTTCTGAAAAATGCTTGTTTTTTATTTTATTTTTGGGTTGTTTTAGGATTACCATTTTGTGAAAAACGAAAAGTGAAAACAACAATAAATGCGGGAATTCAGAATGACATTATTTATTTATGATTTGTCGATTCTTGAAACACAACCCTATAAAACAAACTCTGTCGCTTTGGGCGAAGCGAAGAGGGACATTTACAAAAAAGTAAACCCTATAAAACATCCACTTCACCGGGCAAGGCGAAAGGTTAAAACAAAGATGGCAATTACTTAGACTTGTGGACGACTTTCGGGACATCAACAGCAACTCAGTGGAGACGAACTCCTCTTTGAATCACAAAGTCTGGTACTTTCCTTCTTGGTTTATCTTCAGAAATGACGCTGATTTCTGGCAGAGTAGGATCATTGGAGTCTTCCTCCCATGCAGAGTTGTCATAAACAAACTCTTCTATTGCATCTTCCATAGTGTTTTTACTCTCAAGAGGATCTCCCAATCCAGTTGGCTGGATGTCCTCAAATCTGAAGCGAGAACTTTTGGGAACATTGTATTTAACTAGGAAGTCATACTTGCCACTCGGCTGTCTTAAGGTGTCCCATGTTTCTGTGGGAATAGAGGAGTTATCCTCCTTAATGACGTTGACCTCAGGAAATGCATAGTTAATGAATTCTTGTCCTGCAATCTCTGCAGATTCATCACCATGGTGTCAGACATCTTCAGAATGTCCTGAGTAATGATTCCATGACTCTATGGGGACATGGGTATTCTTTTCAATATTACTCAGTTGATAGGCATCGTCCGACTGACTCTTTTACCCCAAGTCTTCCGTGTATGGCTTCCAGATAGGCAAGTTATCCAGGGGATCATAATAATCATGGTTAAAGTTGTCTTTCATTAGATTATCTTCCTCTAATGAATTGGGTGGAGCACGACATTCCTCAGGATCACAATCTCCATAGATCATCCTGACGTCTGACCTCAGTATATATCCTAGTCTCTACTTGGAAAAGTAAAATGGCATGCGCGCCTCTCCCCGAGACATATAACCGTCATGGTTAAGGTAAGATTTCCACTTTTCCTCTGTATCGGAGGAATCACTCTCATTGATGGTGTGTACTTCTTGAGACACTGGGTGGAGGAAACCTCCACTGCGGAAGAAATCCTAAATGGGACGAAAACTTTCGTCCTTCTTAGTAATCTGGGTACAAGTGGGAGAGAAACCAAGACCTTTTCTTGTCTTGTTATCTGTAGGAATTACAATCTGTCCCCATCCTTTAATGTCATTACTCTTGATTACTTCGAGAACGTCCTTGTATGAGGAAATCGACGTTCCTCTTTCTTGTCGATTCTCATTGCTCACTGAGAGTGCTTGGAACTGGGTTCCAACAACCTCCTCTGGTTCTACACAGGAGAATGATGATAAGTTGCTCACGACTAAGGCTTGCTCTCCACACATTGGACTAACTTGTCGTTCTTGACGAACTTCGGCTTCTGGTGAAGTGTCGAAGTGACTGCCCCAACTTCGTGTATCCAAGGTCTTCCTAATAAACAGCTGTATGCTGCCCGGATGTCCATGACCTGGAAAGCGACTTGGAGAGTGTGAGGACCGATGGTTATGGGAAGATTGACTTCACCGATAACTGTTTTTCTAGATCTGTCAAAGGCTTTGACGATGATCTCACTGCCTCTCATCGGAGCTCCTTGAAATGATAGTCGTATCAGAGTTGAGTTTGGCATAACATTCAAAGATGAAGTTGTGTCCATCACTACGCTGGCTAAAGCATCGTCTTGGCAGTTGACTGTAATGTTAAGCGCCATATTATGATTCTTGCCTTCTTCCGGCAGTTCTTCATCACTGAATCCCAAGTTGTTGCAGGAAGTGATGTTGGAGATGATGCTGTCAAATTGTCCTACCGTCACATCTTGTTCCACAAAGGCTTGTTCTAAGACCCTCTGTAGAGCCTCCCAGTGAGCTTCTGAACTAAGCAGGAGAGATAGTACAGAGATTCGAGATGGAGTTTGCAACAATTGGTCCACAATGTTGTACTCGCTTTTTTGGATGAGCGTCAACATCTCATTGTTGTTCTTTACAAGTTCTAGATTACTGGATTGACCGACTTGTTGATTAGGAACTTCCATTTGAGGTTCCTTTTCTTTGGTAGGTTCTCCAACTCCTCTGTTGAAGATCCGACCGCTCCGTGTGACTCGACTGATGTCAGCAATGTTTACAACGGAGGGTAATGGAGTTTCCTTTCCATTTTCTATGGTCATTGCACTGTACTTGTAAGGGATAACCTTTTCTGACTTATACGGTATTAGTCCTGGCAGGTAGATAACCATAAGAGCTTTTTGGTTTTTCTGACCATCGTAGGCAGCCTCAATTGGTTCGAGGTTGAGAATTCTTCTACTGTCAAGAGAAACTTTTGAATCGTCGAGCAGAAGGATTATGGCGCAAACATCCTTGGTTATTCCATGATTGGAGATTACGATAACGCTTTTACTTTGACTAGGGAAGTAGTCTTGTATCATGTTGATCGACCCAGAACTTGAACATGGTCGAATCTCCTTTCGGTTCAACTGATTTTGGAGGGCTGTTCGTACGAGATAACATCCTTGGTTATTTTTCAAGCATACTCTACAACGCTCATAATTGTGCGGTGGTACCTGACCGTACCCGTTTTGTACGCAGTGCATCTTTACTAGATCTGTTTCTATTGAGTGGATATCACAACTTTGATGTCTACCAACATTCCCATCAGTCATGCTAATCCATTGCGTAGCTTCATCTAGGTAGATTAGAAGCCACCAGTGGTCCAACAGATGTTGAAGGGTTCTTTGCACAAGCGCACACCCTTGGTCGTCTTCGCAGCATTCTTTACAGTCTAGATAATTATGTGAAGCCAAAAAATCGAGCCTGACTTGCTTAGCATGCAATTCTATTAGACTGACATTCATCAAGCGTATGTCAAATATCTAAAC
Organism: Lathyrus tuberosus; assembly: GCA_022829125.1. Classification (NCBI taxonomy): domain Eukaryota; kingdom Viridiplantae; phylum Streptophyta; class Magnoliopsida; order Fabales; family Fabaceae; genus Lathyrus; species Lathyrus tuberosus. The sequence continues at coordinate 8,679,370 of JALAZF010000212.1, forward strand.
CATATTGACTTGATGGTCATTTCCTTCGCGGTAGTCTTGGATCCATCCGAGATCCATCTGGCGTTGGAGGGCCTCTTGTATAAAAGAGCATCTATGATTGTTTGTTGAGCAGACTGGACAAACACTGTAATTGTGTCGTGGCAGATTATAATACTGACTTTGTCTCGAATGCATTGCCACTAAGTTGACTTTCATTGCATGGATGTCGCGGTTCTGTACAATGTTGGGATGTGTATGGGCCATGTTTACTTCACGAATCCTATGATCCTGAATCTAGCCCAGATCCATTTGTTCTTGCAGAGCTGCTTGTTCTATGGAACACCCTTGATTGTCCTTAGAGCAGATATCACACTGATGATAGTTGTGAGATGGCACATGACCGTACCCGCTCTGTTTGCAATGCATTGTCACCAGATTAATTCCTAATAGAAGCACATTGTGAATTTGATAACTTTTGACAGGTTCTCCTTCTATCAAATTCACTGTAGTCTTCTCATGTTGCGGTAATGGGTTTGTCTGAACATTTGGATTTATATCTTTGAAAGATAAGATCCCGTTCCTGACAAGCTTCTGTACATCAGACTTGAAGCTGAGACAATTCTCAATGTTATGTCCTGATCCCCCTTGATGGTACGGGCAAGTTTGATCTGCTTTAAACCAAAAAGGTGGATTTTCTGGTACTGATAGATGAGTCCTTATTTGGACGTACCCCTTGGCCAGTAGAAGCGGAAATAACTCTGCATATAACATCGGTATAGGGTCAAACCCTGATGGTCGTGTCGTACGATTGTTGTTGTTGTACTGTGGACGAGCCTGCTGAAGAGGCTGTTGTGACCTTTGCTGATACTGTTGTTGACTTGGTTGGCTCTGAGCAACCTGAGGTTGATAAGTCGGAGCTGGCATTGGGTTTATAGCGGGACTTACCGCTGCTACTAGTTGATACCTTTGCCTTTGCTTTCCCAGAGAGATATTACTAATATCTTGCTATTTTTTCTTTTGGAAAGCACTACCGTATCTCTTGGTACTGCTAGATGGCTCTGCATCTTTGACCAATCATCCTTCTCGGACTGCTTCTTCAAGGCGTACTCCCATGTTCACCATTTCAATGAAGTCACTGGGCGCACTGGCGACCATTCGGTCGTAATAAAATGAGCTCAAGGTTTTTAGGAAGATCTTTGTCATCTCCTTTTCCCTAAGAGGGGGATAAATCTGAGCGGCAATTTCACGCCATCTCTGAGCATATTCTTTGAAAGTTTCTTTGTCCTTTTGTGACATTGCTCTGAGCTGATCCCTATCCGGTGCCATGTCCAAATTGTATTTATACTGCTGAACAAAGGCTGCCCCGAGATCTCTGAAAGTACTGATCTTGGTGCGGTTTAAACCCATGTACCATTTGAGTGCGGCACTGGTTAAACTGTCTTGGAAGTAATGGATCAATATCTGTTGATTTTCTGTCTGAGTTGACATTTTTCGAGCATACATCACCAGATGACTTTGAGGGCAAGAGTTGCCTTTGTATGTTTCAAAGTCAGGCACCTTGAATTTGTGCAGTATCTTTACATTAGGGACCAAACAGAGGTCGGCGGCGTCCTTTTCGAATAAATTTGACCACGAATGGCATGCAGTTCCTTCTGCATTTCCAAGAATTATTCCTGGAACTCATTCATCCTTTCGTACATGTCTTCGTTTACACCAGAAATTATTTGCGGAATCTGTCCTTCTGGGACAGTGTGTACCACTGGTTGTGGTATAGACGTTATAGCTGTGTCTCTTGGCACTTCAGTGCCCTGAAGTTTGTAACCTTCAGGAGTTACTGTTGTAACCCTTGCATCTTCATTTTCCCGAAGTTTGTAACCTTCAGGTCCAATGGTTCTTGCAGCGGTTTTCGGGTCTTTAGTGACCGATGGGATATATCCTTCAGGTATAAAGTTGAAAGGCATGCCCCAGGGGCGACCCTTAGGCATGTTTTACCGAGGATGTTTCTCATGTGTCTTCATTACAGGTGTAGATTTAATCTCTGAGATCACAGTCCTTTGATGTTGTTGCTCCTGAGCTGCTGCCAGGTATTGCATGTTGCTGTGAAGTTTTTCCAAACTTCCCTTTAGAGCGTTGATTTCTTCTCTCAGCCCTCTTTTCTCTTCCTCGAGATCGTCCATTTTCTTTTGTCGATTGGCCCGAGTATTATATGAGTGAGACAGTTTGACTCTAGAATTGTGACACATACATGAGGCTCAAGGAGAAGAAAAATGTGTTATGTGAGAATGATGAATGATATGCAAAGACATATTTTTAGTTTTTATTTTATTTAAAAAGAAACTTCAACAAATAGATTGCAAATATCACACAGGGGGGCTTTTATTGAATTCGAAAGATTGCAGTATTTTACAAGGAAAAGTACAGTATTTTACAAAGTGCTGTAAGGAAACGTCTAAGCTCATGGATCCTGAGTCCTCTATGAAGAGAGCTCAGATGCCGGTTCCTGTATTTTCCTTTTCTTTGATCGGGGCTCTTTAGTCGTTGTCAGGTTGTCAGTCCTTTTCCAAGTGAAAGGAGCGAGCAAATTTCTTCGGTCTTCCTAACTTTCTATAGCATGCTGCTCTAATATCTCAATCAGAGCATCCTTTTCCCTTAACAGTTCCTGAATCTTGGTACATTCCAAATTAAGGATTTGGTATTTGTTTTTCCAAGAGCTCTTCTCACGTTGAACTTTGTTAAGTGCGACCTGGAGTTTTTCCGCATCAGACATGAAATAAAGGACAAACTCCTTTAATGGAAAAACTTCTTGACGAGGGTAGGGTATCCTCAGCTTGAGGGCTCTAGTTTGTACCCAATGGAGATAAGGTTCCATGGAGGTACAGTTTGGTCTTCCCAGAGACTCTTTGCCTTTCCTGTGAATATGTTGCCAGGCATGCACTATTTCTTTCTTTAGTGCCCTGTCATTTTCCCCTTCCTTGAAGAAAAGACCTTCCAGATGAACGTTATGCGGGATATTCTTCATCGGGTATTCGAGTTGACGGCGAGCTAAAATTGGATGATAGTTGATTCCTCCTTTAGTTCCAATGAGGGGTACGTTAGGGAAATTTCCACATCTGTCGATGATCTCTATCCCTTCATAAATCCTATTGTACCAATCTATGTCAGAGTTGGTAAGGGACATAATCCTCCTTGAAAGAGGTTTTTTTTCTTCTTTTGAAAAAAAAAGGTTTTTTTTTCTTGTTTGAAAGAGTTTTTTAATGAATGCATGAATGCAGTACACAAAAAAATTTGAAAAAATGGGTTCAAAGGTTCAACGTCACAAGCATGGAGTCATGGCTCTACCCATCCCCAAAGGTTGTACTATTTTGGTCAATTTTTGTACCTGTAGAACGGGTTCTATGGTTCCCAAAGTCATTGACCCCTCCTAGGGATATTAACAGCAAGCTGATTCACTCGAGCGAGCTGTAACATACTAGGGTGAATCTCATTTGAGTGTAGTATCACGTATTAACTATTCCCGATAGTTACTGCACTACCAAATGGCCATATGGTTAATGTCTACTAAATCCTCAGGGTCATGGGTACCGCACTGGGAAAGACAATGCTTTCACAATAATCGGTCGTTCAACATCGATACTTCCACACGGGTACCTCGACTGAATCGGTGGACTGCTAAGTTAGCTTGGTCGGGATTCATTCCCTATAAGCATTTCCTGGATATGCCACCACTTATCTTAATTTTCTCTCAAATTTTCCACATGTGTATTAATCGCATTCCCAGTTAAAAAAAAAATTAAACACGGGTATCTAGTAGTATAATAGTAAATATATATATATATATATATATATATATATATAGTAGAATGTATAGAAAATGCTAAACAAGCCTAGATCTCTTAGGAACTTTAATCCTAAAGATTCCACAGCAGAGTCGCCATTTTTCTGTAGCGTGTGATTTCTGTCGGTGACACGATCACCTTACCGCAATGGTTGGAATTGGGTGCTACTTTCTGATTTCCTATTTATCCTTTGAAGCTGGAAAGGAAATGGAAGATATCTAAAACTAACCTTGCACGCAAATGTTTTCTTTAACAAATGCTAAGAGATTGGGGGGTCTGGGGTCAAGTTATATAAAGGGAAGTTGTCAATTACCCAGTGTATATATGGTTATCCATAGACTTTCTTTGGCAGGTTCAAATACTTTCTGGTATTTACTGTTATAGGTTGGGAATTTTGAGAGAGTGTTTTTGTTGTTTTCGGGTTTTTCGTTGTTTTTGTGAAGGTACTGGACCTAAAGTTTTTGATTTGTGTGCTCGCTAAGATTTCACAATCTTATGCCTACATATTCCCGCAAAGATAACAGAGAAATCAGAGCAATCGTAGTTCCTCCTATTCTATGGGAGGAAAAAGATGTTTGGTGTCTTGTTCAAAGCCCAAGATTGGAGCTAGATGAGTATTTGTGTCTTGTTCAAAGCCCAAGATTGAAGCTAAAGGTTTGACTGAGAGAGAATTTGTCATCTCTAAAGGGAGATATCTCACTTGTTCATCACAGTTGGTTGAAGGATTGGTTATAAAGGGGAATTACTTTAACTGGAATATATGGAATCTAGCAATGCCATAATTTCCTTTATAAGGGAGATGTCCTGAAGAAAGAACTTTAACTCAATGTAGGGCAATGCCATTTTTCCTTAGGAATCTTTCATACGAAGAGAGGGACATGGGCTTGGATGTAAATAATCCAGAACCTTGCCACTTACAACAATTAGATGAAAGGGAAAGTTTACCAGGATAAAAGAGGGACCACAACTTGGATTTTTTGAATCAACAAGTGTGCCACTTACAACAGTTATCTGGAATTAGGGTTTTTTTATTGTCTATTTTGATGTGTGATGTACATATAAATGTCTTCCTACAGAGAGAACTCTTGATTTCCTCTGAGGGGATTTTTGCGTGCCTTGATCAAAGCCCAAGGTTAAAGCTAAAAGGTTGACTCTACTAGGGGAGTTTTTATATCGGTGTTGTACAAAGCCCAAGATTGAGGCTGAAAAGAATTGACTCTTCCGAGGAAAGTTTTGTCTGTCTTGTACAAAGCCCAAAATTGAGGCTAAAAGAATTGACTCCACTGGCGAGAGGTTTTACCTGTCTTGTACAAAGCCCAAATTGAGGCTAAAAGGTTGATTGACTCAGCCGGAGAATATGATCTGTCTTGTACAAAGCCCAAGATTGAGGCTAAAAGGATTGATTGACTCAGATGGAGAACATGATCTATCTTGTACAAAGCCCAAGATTGAGGCTAACTTTGCTGAGGAAAAATCATTATACAAAGCCTACGAGGAGGCTGGTTGAGGAAATTCTTATATGAAGCTTAAGAGGAGGCTGGCTTCTATTGAGGATTATTGAGATCCAGAGACAGGTACAAATTGGGGTATCAACTCTTGCTGAGGATTGAAAAAGAGTTGAAATATCAGATGCCTTGAGGTTCTAATTTTCTGAGGGTTTATCAGTGGTAATTTGACCCTAGTTGGGGAATTTAGAATGAAAGTTTAAAGATTGAGTTTTAAAACCTATGGAGGTTTCAACTCTGGTGGTGATTGGTGAAGTGATGGGTTTTTCCTGTGCTTTTAGGAAACTTGAGGGTTTCCTTGAGATCCAAGAGGAGATGAGACTTTCCAAGTCCTCTGGTATGAAGAGGTGGACTCTTATCCGAAGGATGACCTTTGTATGATGCCCAAGAGAAGGCTGATGTTTTAAGGGATGAGAATCAACCCTAAACTGGTCTAATATTTTGGAATTCTGACTCACTAAAGGATTGAACTAGTAGAGATGACTAAGTTATGTCCTATACATGTAGGAGGTCTTTGGGTCCTTGTACTAAGCCCAAGAAGAGGCTGAGAACTTCTAAGAAGCCTGAGGGTCCTTGTACAAAGCCCAAGAGGAGGCTTGGGATGCTTTTAGGAAGCATGTGGGTCCAAGCCTAAGAAAAGTTCAAGAAAGGTTTCACCAGGAATAATAATTTCCTTAGTGAACAGTTCTAGGGTTTGAAGAAATTCAAAAGAGGTTTCACCAGGAATTAGTCCTCTTTGGGGAAATGAATTTCTTGTACACACATTTCTAAGTTGTTAAAGTCTTGAGAAAAGTTTCACCGGGAATAATGTCTTTCTCTGTTCCATATTGTATAAGCCCAAGAGGAGGCAAGACTGTATCTGGAATTTCCTATGGGGAACTAGTTTTGACTGTGTTGAAAAAGTAACCACTAGTTTGATCCAAACCTAGACCTAGTTACTGGGGAAAACTCTAAGCAAGTATATACATGCATACATATACAGATGAAATATATAAACCAGTATGTATAGAAGAAAAAGTAGAACTTACAGTTGTGCAAGCTCCAACATTGTAACCACAGCTGTATGGTTAGTTATTCAAGAAATTGAAGAAAGTTTTGATAACACTTTGAATTTGAATCTAAATAAAAAAAGAAAGTTATTTTAAAAGGAAGTTTGGGGCTTATACTTAAGAAGAGGCCCAGATGAATTCTTTTGAAAAGGCGACGATCGCGTCGTAGTTTTGAAAACCAGAGAGGGACTTATACAATGTCTTTTGAAGAGGCCCAAATTATTGTATTTACAAAAAGTATTGGGTCTTACACTCTATTAAAGGCCCAAAAGTTTATTTTTATACAAGAGTTGGGACTTATAGCTCAAGGAGAGGCCCAAATGAAAAACAGTGATCACACAGTTATTTTGTATATCACGTAGGGACTTAACAATGACTGAGGCCCAAAAATGGTTTATTTACAAAGGGATGAGACTTACCCTCTATCATGAGGCCCAAAAGTGTTTTGAAAAAGATATTTAAGGGTGAAAATAATCAAAACCCTAATTTGATTTAAAAAATGTATTTTAATTTGAATAAAATTCAATTAAAATGATCAAAATTATCAAACATGTGTGAAAAACAAGTTGTGATCTTGGATTAATGTTTGAAAAATCATGTTTTATCCATAGAGTGATTTAGAAATCATTTGAATTTGAAAAATCAAGAGAAAGAAATATTTTTAAATGTTTAAAAACAAATAAAAATTAATTCTTTATAAAAATATCAAATATATAAAATAAATAATATTTTTGTGAAATTTTTGTAGAATAAAATATTTTAACATTTTTGTGAATTTTGAAAAAAAGAATCAATTCAAAAACATTAAAATTCAGAGAGGAATTAATTTTTGAATCAATTAAATAAAATATAAAAAATTCAAATATTCAAATTTTTGAAAAAGGGCGCCAAGAACACATGTTCTTGGTCGCGCGTGTTCTTCCTCCCCAGATTTGCAAAATCCTCCATAACTCTTTGATTACTCAATGAAAACAACTTTTGTAAACATGAAACTTGTTCGTTTTTGGATCAAGGATCACAACCATATAAATTAATTGCATTTATATTAAGTGTGGAGTGAGAAATCAGAAGATGAACTCAAAAGCCCTAAATTTTGCAAGAACACTATGAAATCCTAAACACGATTCATACATAGCAATTGATTGAGGGTTATCACTCTATATACATGCATAAACAAGATGGTAACACAAAACACATTTATGATGCATGTAGTATGGAGTTTGAAGGCTTCAGGCTTACCTCTTGCAGCTGGTGATCGAGCTTGATGATGGAGATGTTATAGATGTGTTGTAAGGACTTGGACAACTTCACAATATCCTATGGAGTGTGTTGAGATGCCTGGCTTTGATTGGGGATGCTTGGATCACCTTGTGGTACCTCAACTGCAACCTTGCCAAAAAGCTTGAGCAAATGAATTGTGACTTTGTGATTCTGATGTTCTAGATGAGTTTTCAGGTCATGGATCACTCATATATGATATATGTGAGGTGTTAGCATGATTGGTTTTGATAGATTTGCTCTCAATTTGAAAACTTGATAGTTACTTCAAGAAGAAGCAAAATCTGGTTTTTGAAATGCAATTTTGAGGAAAGCATCAGTTGTGGTGCTTTGGTGTGCTTAAACTGATCACAAATGAGCTCTAATTATAGTAGAGCAAGTTTGTTTTGCAAGGAATAATGAATGGTAGCTGGTACAACTCATTGTTCAATGGTTACGAAAAGGAATCTCAAGTCTCCTCTAGCCATTGACTTGAGTCAGTGCAGCAGGCCTATGGTCCTCTGCTGCTTGAGTTTATCTTGACTCATTTAGTTGATCATGGACTGATACATGCCAGCTCTATGCACTCCTTGAATGCTTCATGACAAATTTGAAAGTTTTGGATTTGCAACATTGAATTTCACATGCCTACATGATGATCTTTTGTCTTGGGAGGCTTGTGTCTCAGAGATCTTTTGCTTTGATCCGATCTTCAATGTTTCTAGAAGGATTACAAGACTTGTAACTGCACAAATTAGCCAATTCGAGCAAATGACCTATAATCTGTCTTGGGAAGAAACCAGTCTTTGATGCCATGTTCCAAGGGTTGTAACTCCCTACTCAAATTGAATTTGGAGATGATCTAGTACTTGTTGTAAAGCTCTCATGACATACTTTAACTTTGATGTCCACCAATGGACCTAGTTCAGCTTGGATCAAGGTGAAAAATGACCTCAAAGTTGCTAAAAAATGAAGCAGATTCTGACTTTTTGAAAATTCCACTAACTGTTGGAAAAAGTGGTCATTTTCACTTTTTGTGATTTTGATCAATCCATAACTCAACATCCATGAGGATTTGGAATTTGATGTAGTTGACACTTTTGAAGTATGTCATGTGAACTTTCATTTGAGCTTTGGATGGAATAAAAAGGCCTTGGGGTTTGGGATTTATGACCTTGCAAAGTTGGTACCAAATCCATTTTGTTCCATAACTTAGAAAAATTTAGGTTTCTTATGGTTGCCCCTTTTGCAAGAAACCTCACTTTTCTTGATTTTTCTTGATGAATGATGATCAAAACCACACATTAACATTGTTTTTGACTTAGGGGAGCCATATTTGTGAAAAAATTCAAAAAGTCAAACTTGATTTTGGGCACAGTTGACTTTTTGTCAGATGAATTCCAAACTGTGTGAACCTTCATGCAATCAAGTTCTTGACCTAATTCAAACCTAATGGATGGACTCCATAGGTGTTTTAGGGTGTCTTGAATCATGTCTCAAGGTTTAGGAGCATGTCTTGGTCCAAAGTCAAAGGTACAATTGACTTTTTCTTCAAAACCCTAATCGTGGTCCAGATGAATTTGAAACTTGTGAATAAAGCTTCTTGGATCAATACATTGTTGTAATGGATCAATGTGGTGTGTTTGAGGCCCTCAAATCATGTCTTGAGGTTTTGGCTCATGTCTTGCCTCAAAAGTCAACTTAGGGGTGAATTAGGTCAAGAAACCCTAATTCCTGATTTTTTATGAATGCTTCCCCTGATGCTAATTTTACTTGATGATTGGATCAAAGAGGTCCCTTGGAGTATTTTGGATCATGTTTTGAGGTATTGGCTCATGACCAGATAAAAATTTTCATCTGGAGGCCTTGGTCGACCAAAACCCTAATTTGGTGACACTGGCGATCTTGAGGCTTGACCCACTTGGAATGTTGCAACCTTGTGCTTGATTCTTGATGTGGGAGACCTCTTGATCCTTTATGGGTGTTTGAGAGGATAAACAAGTTGAATATCATGTCATTTCTTGATTGATCCTTTGTCTAAGTGCTCTGAGAGGGCTGAAAACCCTAATTCTTGATTGTAGTGAATGCTCAACAATCTTTGAGGAGATTGAAGAGGTATAATGGTACATCCACATTGTGGCAATGATCCTCACAATGATGGGAAAACTTGTGGTCAAAATTTGGGGTATGACAGAAGTCAACCCCTTTTACTCGAATTCCTTTGGTTTGAGAATCCACCAATGTTAACCGTTTTGTATATTTTCTCTCCATGGTCGAAAGCGTGCTTCAACCACTGTAGCTGCTCCAAACAAACCCCTAAAGAAGACGAAAGCATCTTCTACTTTGAAACCATATGTATTCTAAGTGTCTTGTTGTTTTATGAATCAATTCGACGAGCTTCTGACATTTCTTACTGCTTAGGTTGTGGAAGAGGTGTCGTCTGAAGACAAAGCTTCTGAGTGTAGTACTCACTCGCAAGTCTTCCCTTCTTTCACGACTTCGACGCCTGCTGCTCTGGCAAAGAAAATACCAATCATCCTTTTCAAGAAGACGACCTCGAAGGCCGTTTCTTCGAGTGACTAAGCATCTGGTCCTCTCACTTCGACTCCCCAACCTAGTGGTCATGAAGGCTTGACTCCAACTTCTTCTCCCCATCCAACAACACCTGAGGTACCGACCATTTTTGTCGCTTAGCTTTGTAATGCTTTCTTGATATTGACTTAGGGATTCTTTTTGTAGGGACCCCCGCTAAAGATTTGACGAAAACTCCTACCCGTCCGAGTCCCCCAAAAACAAGATGAATTTCAAGGTCTCTCAGCCGGAGACACTCGGGATCCCGACACTCAGACTGATGCAGATCCTGAACCTTCGAAGGTTGTTGTTGTCGATCCCGAAACTCAGGCTGACGCAGCTCGTGGGACTTCAACGGCCGCTGTTGGCAATATGCCTATGGAAGACGATCCAAACCTATGACCCTCTACTGTGGGTTCCCTTGACCAAACCTTGCAAGACAACGGTTCCAACAACTCTCTTAGTCCTGGTGAGATTTTGGCCATGAGGGAGAAGAATCCAGTTGAGACCCTGAGAAGGCTTCAAAAGCTTCGACAGGTATCCGGTGAGTCCGGGCCTTCTGCCTCAGCCTCCATTCCTCTGTCAGAAACAGACGCCTCTGTTGCCCTTAAACTCCAACAACTTAGGTCTTATTTGTTTGAGGAGGAATTCTTGATCTTGGTTGAAAAAGAATTTATGCTAGGGGCTGACATGCTTAAACTTACTGACGAGATCTCCCAATATTCCATTCCTAATTCGTTGGCTTAGTACTTGATTGAGTTTGAAGCTTTCTTCAGTCAACTCAATAAGGATATCTCCCTTCGACATCATACTGATTTCTAGATCAAGACAAACCGGAATAAGATGAGGATGGAGTGGGATCGCAGCGAGCTTTGTGAATAGAAGCTGGCCGATTTTGAGACCAAACGTCAAGAGCGTCTTGACAAACATCAGGCCTTTGACCGATAAATCTCGACCTATCAAGCCCAAATAGACAAGCTCAACAAGAAGATTGCTGAAGTTCAACAACAGAAGGCTGCGCTAGATTCGTCTGAAGCCCTTCCACCTCAGGACGTCATTGACCAAGAAGTCCTTAAAGGGATTGGCCATGATGAGACGAACCTTCAAATCAAGGATCAGATTGCACAGTTGATGGAGAAAAAGGCTCGTCTGGACCTCCGGATTGAATATGAGACGACGCTCTTGGAAGACTTTAAATCTAGATTCCAAACTTAATTATTTGTCTTGTCGAAATAATGTAACTTTTAAATTTTTGCTTGCCATTTTGTACATCGTTTTCGAAATTCTATTAATGAACTGTTTCATTTTCCTTTGATTTGTACCTCTTAGGGTGTGAATTTATATTTTTTCAAATACTTTCCATTTACTCTTAAGATTCGTCGATCACTAACTCTTGAATTTCATAGGCATTATTTGTGAACGTTTGAATCACTTGGAATGGTCCTTCCCAATTTGGTGACCATTTCCCCAATGCTCGGTCTTTTCAATCCATAGGTAGGATCACTTTCCAAACATAATCATTTACTGCAAAGGTCTTTGCCTTAACCTTTTTATTGTATACCCTAGCCACTCGCGCTTTTTTGTCGCATCAACACGTCTAAGGCAGCTAACATTTCTTCGTCCAAGTCGACCGTCTCATCGAACATCATGCTCCAATATTGTTCTGAAGGGATTTTGTTTTGTCGTTGTACCCTTACTGATTGCAAGCAGATTTCTATAGGCAACACAACAACATGGCCAAATGCTAGACAAAAAGGCATTGAACTTGTCGCCTCCTTGGGGGATTGTCATACCCCAAATTTTGACCACCCATTGATAAAACCCGATTGTGTTTTCACTTCGTGTCATCTACATATCATATCATCTATTTTTGTCATGCATATTGTTTGAATTTTCAGTCGAGATATACCCGCTGAAATCTCTGTCTTTTTTGGTTAATTATGCAAAAAATCGATGAACGGACGTGTTTTTCGATTAAACTTGCAAATGGCCGTTATTCATCTATCTTTCACACGATTTAATCAATTTTTCATTTTTGTTTTATTTTTCGCCTATATAAAATGAAAATGAAAAAAAAATTAAAAAAAAAATTAAGTATACATATTTATATATATAAATTCGTTTTTATATATAAATATTGTTGTAACCCAAATTTTACCCCCTTAGATGTCATAACTTTTTGCATTGACATTTAGGTTCAATCATCTATGCATTGTTAACTAACCATTTCATTTTGCTAGTTTGTTTCTTCTGTGAAAAGCCAGGACTTATACCAAGAGGAAGGCAAAGTCTCCTAAGCCAAGTTCTCATCTGATTCAAAGAAAGAAGGACAACTGAGGCTCCAAATGCAACCATGTGAGCTCACCTAAATCCTAGATGCCTCACTCAACAAGAATTCAAGTCATCTGGTTCTCATCACCAAGTGCCTTGAGCCACAAGTTTACCCTGCCTCCAATTAGGGTTTTGTGATGACAAGACAATCATCGCTCTGATTTTGGATCGAGATTTGTTCTCAAACCCTAGGACTTGACTCCACATGATAGAAGACATCCCTGGAGACCATCATTGAGCCTTATATGTGATTGAAGAAGCAAGACCACTAGAGACCATTCAAGTGCAATTAGGGTTTTGACTGAGGCCCTAATCCTTGAGACTTTGATCCAGAATGAAATATCCAAGGCCTCAATCCATCATGACATGTCTCATTGGGAAGTTAGGGTATGAGAAATCAAGTTTTAAGAAATTTCTTGCAAGGGAAGCAAGGTTTGATTCATGAAACTTTTCAAAGGAGGAAATTTCACTACTTGTGCAAAAATTGAAACAGTCATAACTTTCAAACCACACATCCAAATTGAGTGAATCAAAGCTCAAATCGAAGCTCTCTCCATGATCTTCAAAACATATTAGAGGACCCTCTTTCAAAAAGTGCATGGTTTTTAAGTTACAAAGCTTGGAAGATAAATCACTCTTGGGGACTTAGTGAAATTTCAGCTTTTTTCCCTTAATTTGCACACGACTTCAACCTAATTTTCCACACAGTTCCAAGCCTCAAATAAAAAAAATCCTTGAACATGAAAGTTGTAGAGGGCATTGAGGGCTTTCCAAAAAGTATTAGAACTCCTCCATCCATTGAGTGAGCTGGGAGTTTCGAATCCTCAAAGTTGGAGGTTTCATTTCTTAAAACTCAAGAAACCAACTTTTGTGTAACTTCTCAAACCCTTCCCTAATCACCAAGTTTCCATGTTTCTGAGTCCTAATGATGAATTTACACCTAATCCAAGCCTGGCCACGAAAATGCAAATTGGTTTGCATTTAAATATTGATTTATGTCATAGTTATGCAAGTGGATGGAGGAAAGAGAAACTTTTCAAGCAAGAAATAGTTGTTTATTCCTTGAGCCTCTCACCAATCACTTCTCACCAGCTGAAGCATGCCTAACCACATCAATGTTCAGAGATATTTGAAATCTTGGCTCAGCAAACACCAAACTTCACACGATGGAAAAAGGGCATTGTTGGCATTTGTTGCAAATTTGACCATGCCTTGGATTCTCATGTTTCCCTATAAATAGCAGGCTATTTTCATTCATTGGACACCAACATTAATCAGAAAACACTCTAAAAACTTCTGAACTTAAAGACTTGCAAGGGAGAAGGAGAGGGAGGATAGTTTTAGAGGCTGCTGCTTGTTCAAAGGAGGAAAGCTAGGTCATATACTTGAGGGTGCAGTGGACATATTCCACTAGGTAACATTTCTCCTTCATACTCCATATTCATGTTCATGTGCATTGATATTGCCATTATGCCTTCATTCTGATTATTCGTGTGATGTTGTTTTGATATCAATCCCTTGTTGTTCTTTATGTAGAGTCTCTTTTTTTTTTCTGTTCATAATTTTATGTTTTGAGTTTGTTCTTAACCACCTATCCATGGTATGCCAAGATGATATAAAACAAATGTATGTGTTTTGCTGATATGATGCTAATAGCTATGTAACTGTTTTGGTTGATGGTTTGGATGTTATGGTTTGAATAAGAACAGGTGAGACCCTTGTCAAAACTTATTTCACTGTTATTAACTTGAGGCGTTGGTAGATTGTGAAACTGTTGCAGACCACTTGCCTTTGTTTTTGTTAATATAGACCACTGATAGTAATAACTATGTAGAGTTTTTGCTGGCAGGGAGATTGGTTTATTTGCACTACATGTATAAGTGTGTAAACTGTCATCTATGTCATTTATTCTTGCATTCAAGTCTGTGTATCCATGTTAATCTGATTTTATTGGCATACCATAAGGGCATGCTCAGAATCCTGTGAATGACAAATCTCTGAACTATGTTTGTTTACTCATCTTGTTGACACATAACTTTGTGTGTAATGGTAGCATAGCCAAACCCTTGTTTTGCTATTGTTATGGTACTTGTTGTTTACAAGATTACCATGTTTTTTTTTGCTTAAAATACATTGAGGCCACTGCCTTGATTCCAAGATCTTTGTGAATTGCTAAGTTGTTGCAAGTCATATCAGTTTAGCCATATGTATCTTGCTTGTTGTTTTGATCAGTGTGCTATCATCTGCTATGGTTTAGAAACAATTGTGCTTTCTCATGTTTGGCTATACATACAAACCATGTTAGTTACTTCTGAGTCAAGTGATCCTATTCACATAAGACTGATGTATGGAATTGTCAAAATGCTTGTCTGATGCCATGACACCTACTTGTAACTCTGTCATCACCTGGTTATTTTTATTTGCCTTGATGCCATGTTTGGTCTGAACTCATGCTAATAAATTGAACACTTAAGACCTATGCCTGAATTTTGCTAAGTTTCCAAGACTTGTATGTTAAGATTCACATGTCTCATTTAGTTTTGTGTTCTGTCATTATCATATGCTTACACTTAATGCCATGTAACCTGGATTGATGTTGGAATTGCTGAACCTTTTGAAGTCTTTATCTTAATGTCACGTGTCTGCCATGCCATGCTCATGTTACTGCCAGGTTGACATTTTCTTGCATCTTAATCAAATTGTATTATTGATGTCCATACTCCGTGCTTAACATGAAAACCTTTGGAAGCTTCTCTTTCTACATCAGTCTGTCAAACTTTGAAACCTTGTTCCATAAACAGCATGGGGAATATAGACTGGTGTGACACTATTTAGTGAATATAGCAACATCTTTGTTTTGTTTTGAACCACCTACCTGTTGGAATATCATGAATACTTGAATGTGTGTTGCCATTGGCCTGAGCTTTATGTTATATGCTTGTACATATGTTGAATTGTCCTTGTGTCCTTTCCATATTAACACAATAAGCTTTTTGCCCTCACCAGCCACCCATATCTGATTGTTATGATTGCTTTGGTGTTTTGGTTTTGATCTGAACTGATGTAAATAAGTTTGAATACATGATACTTTGAAACTTATGAATGAATTATTGCAAAACACCACCAAGGTTCCAAGGTCTGTGTGATAAGGTTTGCATATCTCAATTGTGTTGTTATGCTCATTCAATTCATCTTTCTGTCCTGACATGCCTAAGAATGCTATGAGTTGATTTACCTTTGTATTGCTGTTATTGTTTGGTCTTAAATATTCAAGTTTGGCACCCTTTACTCCTGCATTGCTTGGACTGATCCTATGAATACAAATGCCTCTTGCCATTTTGTTCTAAATCCATCTGCACCTAAACATAATGATCTGTTGAAACTTTGTTTTTATGCCATGACTACTTGTTCAAGTTGTATGTATTACCAATGGAAGTTTGAATCAATGTTTGAGAATGCTTTTGTGTTGGATCATGAGGAACTCATTTGTAGCTCCTATCCAAGTAACTTAATATAGTTTTCCAATTCACTCCACCATTGATTAACTTCTACGGCTATGAGCTTGATTTTAATTGGGATGAATTTAGTTTGATTATGGTTGTCCTTAATGATGTTGTCTTGAGCCATATGTCAAGTTTTGGATCCATGCCTTTGCTGGTAGTGTTAGTAGCCTTCTTGTGTTTTTCGCTCGTGTAAGGTTTATAAGTTTACGGGGTGGGCACATACACTGGATGTATGGCCACCCCAGTGGCAAAAACACACGCACATTTACTACAAGGACTGGGGTTCGAATCCCCTTCGCCCCAGTCTTTTTGTTTTAATTTTCTAAAAACGCCTTTGTTTCACATATATTGTAGTGTTGCCCATAGATGTTAAATGCGCGCAAATGGCATGGTTGGCAAGTGTTTTGGGCTGCATCCCCAAAGGCACGGGTTCAATACCCATGGGAAGTCTTTCCTATTTCTTTTTATCGCATATTATCTTGTATTTTCATGGTTTATGCTCTAACTTCAACAATTCATAACTTGATCATTTTTTTTATCCTTTTTCACCCATTCTTTTTGCAAATTAATCTTTATTATGTCTACTTTTTGAACATAAAACGGAATTGGTGAAAATCAATATTTTTGAGGTACTTATTCATGTTGGAAGTTACCTTTAAAATATGTCTGAAAATGCTTTTGGTCAGTTTTTGCACTAATCTTCCACCAGTGGAAGTTACCTTTAAAATCTGTCTGAAAATGCTTTTGGTCAGTTTTTGCACTAATCTTCCACCAGTGGAAGTTATCTTTAAAATTTATCAGAAGAAACCTTTGGTCAATATTTGCATCATTTATCATCTTCACCATTTATGTATTTATATCATGCTTGAATATCATCTTTGTCCATGATCATCCATATTATTCATGTGTACTATAAGCTTTATCCCCAAGTGATGTGAGCTTCTTAACTTTCATCATTCATCCCCCTTCAACACTTGTCTTTACAAGAGGTTGTCTTCCCAAATCCAAAGGAAAGTCTCTCTATTGACCTCAAAGTCATAGATAGCTCATTACCCTTTTAACCTAGCCTTAGGTCTGGAGTTGCCGCACTCTACGTAGGTGTCTTGCTATCAGACCCTACTTTCCCGTGATTACTTCTGTAATACCCCAAAATTTGCCCTCTCTCTTCTTCTTATCATTTAGCATGAGCTTTCATTGCATTGCATTGCATTCAAGCATAGAAAAAACAAAACATCAAGCATTTTGCATTGCATCCTGCATATGGGCATGTGATCAGGTGTTTTTCCAAGGTGTTCATCATCCAAAGCTAAAGGAGAAGACCAAGTGTTTCTCACAAGTTTCAAGGACCTCTTATATCATGTGTCATCTCCATTTGCCCTCACAAGTCATAGGGAGAGGAGAGTTCACCAAGAAGATTGGACAGTGCATGATCTCCTACACAAGGCAGTCAAAAGTTGGGATCTGACCCCCAAATGTGCAAGCTCTTTGAGTTTTTATCATCTCCAAAGGACATATCTCATCTTTGTTTGAGAGGATACACAACATATTCAGAGGAATTGAGATTTGGAGGATGTGCTTTTTCCTCCTAATCAGAGGGTGCCAAAATCAGGGTTTGACCTAAAACCAGTTTATTTCTGATTTCTTGGGCAAGACTTGATCTCATGGCATCCCTTATGTTCTTAAGTGTTCATGGATGGAATCTTGGTCATTGGTTCTTTGAGGAAGATGTTCAATGGATCAGCTACTTGTGTAATAAGCAAAAGTCAACAGTTCAAAAGGAAAGTCAACCATGGGTTTGCAAAGGTTCAAATCATGATTCTCAAGTCCATATACCTTTATTTGGCCAAGGAATGACATGGATGGCATCATTCATCAAAAATCAAGAGTTTGTGCAAAATTTACTAAATTTGGAAAATGACCTATAATGAAAACTTTCCATTTTTGGCAACTTTTCCACCACATTCAACTTGACTTTTAATCATCAAGGAAACTCCAAATGAATTTTCCTCCAACATGAAAGTTGAATATTTTTCTCTCCCATTTCCAAAAAGTACTAGAAAATTTCCATATCATTTGTGGAACTCTAGTTATGACCAAAACAAGGCAAGGTGCTTTTCATGGATTTCTTATATGTCAAATTTTCCACCTTTTGCATTTTTGCACAAATGGACTTGTAATGTTCCCAATTGCTTCATGCCAAGTTACAGCATCAAAATACAAGTCAAGAAGATCATTTGTGGCCTTTGAATCAATTCATGCCATGCCATATTTCTCATTATTTTCACAAAGTGCAAAAATGCCAAATTAATTCAAAACTTGCAAACCAAGAAAGTACAAGGCCCAAAATCAATTCAGAAGTGATACATGAGTAAATTGGAGGTGAATTATGCTGAGTACAAGGGTTTCCCATGTGTAAATTGGTGGTGGTGGTGTAAAATGTATTTTTGCAATTTCACTCAAATCTCATTAACAAGAGTTCTAATCACTCCTTAATCCTAATCAGTGAACTAATGAAGGGTATATATGCTTACTCATACCCTCACAGCTAGGGTAGAGACTCTCATTTGCACAGTTGTGGTTTTTTGCTCTCACACTTCCTCTCATTGAATCTCATTCTTCTTGGAGCTTCTCTGAGTTTTCTCTTCACATTCTTGATCAGTGAAGAGAATAGAGTAAGAATCCACTGTTGTTTTGAGCTCATACTGAAGATTTCATCAAGTGCCATTCAAGAGGGTTCAAACTTAAATCTCAAGATCTAGCACGATTTCAAGCTCTAGTTGCATTTATTTTGCATCTAGAGGTTCCAAGGAGTGGATCTGCAGTATTTGGAGGGATTTCTTGGAGGTTTTCAAGTTCTACAACAAGGTTCAGGTTGGTGAATTTTTCATACTCACAGAACTTGAATTTTTGATATGCATAATGATCTGTGAACTTCCCTGAGCATGATGATATATTTTGTTTGAAGTTTGGACGTGTGGTTTGTGTGATATGTTGATTTAAAGTGTTAGATCTATTTTTGTTTTTGTTCGATTCTCCTTATTGGTTGATTGTTTGTTAAAATGGACTGCATATTTGAGATCCTTGCGTTTTTCTGGTCAAAATAGTGTACCTATATGCATTTTCTGGAAACTTTTGGACCACAGCTCACCGGAGAGGGTAGGGCTCCGGCGGCTGCCTGAGAACCAGTCCGGCGAGGAGGCCAAGTGGAGAAGATGAAGCAGTGACCGTTGATTCCCTTGATCGTGCGTCCATTATTCAGTCACGTGTTTGTTTTTTTATGTTTTATTTTAATGATTGCATGCTTGCCACTCCAAGGATGTTACCGTGTGCTCACTTCATAGCCTTTGATTTTAATTAATTCTTGAACGTGTGATTTAATCATGGGCGTCTGATTCATCTTACGATGGAGATGGTGACAACAAATAAATGAAATCACATGCAGGGCGCGTGGCTGGTGTATGGTGTGTACTGACCGTTTGTGTGTGCGTGTACGTTTTGACTATCATGGGCCTGGGGAATCTGGTTCGTTGATTTTGACTGCATTTTGATCGTGTGGACCTGGTTTGATGTGTTAATACGCGTTGGATTAAGTGATGGGCTGGGATTAATTCTGAACTTGTTGACTGGTTCCTTACTCTCTCATTGACTTCGCTTTGGGCTCCTTTGGTTTGGGCCTTGCTGATTGCACCCCCCTTAAGCCCATTTCCTTTATTTCAATGTGCTTCTTTTACTCATTGCACCCCTTGTTTTATTTCATTTTCTTTTCTTTTTTTTATTTGTTTGTTTTGCTTTTTATTTTCTAAAATTAGTTAGATGCATTCAAAAATCATACAAAAAATCATGAAACCTCTTTTTAGTTTTATAAAATTTTCCATATTTTATTTTCTCATTTTATTTTATTTTTGGCATCTGTTTTAATTAATTACCTAATTTTCTTTTCTTAATTGTTTCATTTGCACACTCCAACTTGCAAATTTTATTTCTCCTCATCCACAATACATTTTTAATCCATTCTTTTTGCATTTATTAGGTGACATATTAGATTGCATAAAACATTTTTGTTTCATTTTTAAAACTTTTCCATATTGCATTTTAGTCCCTCTCTTTTGCATATTGATACATAGTGCTTATGTGATCTTTGCCTAATTGTTTGAGGTACTTAGTTTGTGAATTTTGGTTTGATCTTTTTGTACATGTTACTTGACTGAGTTAGCTTCTGTTTTTATATTTTTTGGGATTTTAATGATCCACTTAGCTATTTTTGGTTGAGTTTTTTTGTGATGCAAGTTTGATTGAGGTATGCTTTAATTCATGATCTAGTTTGAGTGCATTTGCTTACTTGTAATGGAATGATGCTGGAGATGTTTTTATGGTATGATCATGTTCTGTTTGAGCTTACTTGTGACTTTGGAATCATCCTCATTTGATCATTTTTCAATTTGTTCTAGATTTTACAAGTTGATGTTGTTTTGGACTTGAATCTTGTGGTATATTCAATCTAATCTTGTGTTTGCTTCTTTGTGTGAATTCACTCATGTATGAAACCTTTTGTTTGATTTGTGTGACATGCTAGAGGTTCTGACCCTCTTGGTTTAAGGTGCTCTATGTGACATGTTCTCACTCTTTGCTTCACATGTTTCTTTGCTTGCTTGCATGAATGATAAGTGAATGTCTTTCTCAATTTTGATACATGTTTTTGAATGTGTTGCTTGATGATTAACCTTGTATGACTTGAGTTTGATCTTGGCATGATGATAATGTGTATGCTACTGCCCTTTGGGTTCATTACTTGATTTTCATCTCACTTGTTCATCATGGTTTGAATTATGTGACGCATATCATTCCCTTTGCTTTGTAACTTCTTTGGTGCATAATATTGCATAATGTGAATCTCTTTTACACATGTGAATTGTTGATGATAATATGATGTGAGTTCTGGTCTTGTTTCATTTTGATCTTGTCTCCTTCATTTCACTTTGGTATGAAATCCATGTGTGTTTAATTGTGCATTTAATTCAAGTATGCTTGCATTCTTTCATGTCTATCATTGCATGATTACTTGATTTGTTTTGCATTGATCTTTGAAACATGTTGATTGATTTAAGTTGGGCATTTATGATATGATGTGCTTGCTGCCATCTTTTGTATCTCATTTCTTTTCTTCTCTTTCTCTTTTCTTCTCTTTCACTCTTTCTCATCCCATGAATCTCAAGACTTGTTCAAGTCTTGGATTCCTTTCCCCTTAGAGCTACCTAGTCCAACTTAATTTTTGATTAAGCTTGGAGTAGGATTAGCATTAGGTTAGGTAGTCTTTTCCCCTAAACCTCACTAACCATAGGACCCCCATGCATGATAACGTTAGGACCCTTAGTCTCCCTTTAGAGTTTCCTTTGCGTTTTCTCTTCTCATCTTCAAACAAAAGTAAAAAATACTTAATAAAGGCAAAACAAACATTGTATTTAGGCCTTTCATGTAAGAACAAGATAGTGAGGGATCTTCTCTTATTTTCTTGGAATGTTTAGCGTGCGTCCCATCTCGGGTCGTTATGCGAGGCATTCGATCTTACATGAGGGACTTAAATACAATGTGCGTTACAAAACACAAAACAATCAAAACACTTCATTCTAAAAAACTTCAAACAAACAATAACGTCTTTCCTTCGGGAATTCTCTTCTCATCTCACTCACTCTCAACGTACGAACGTGCTCCTACTCGTTCTCTTGCAAGATGGTAATGCACTCGGACCAGCGAGCCTGCAACACCTGAGCTAGAACGTTAGCCGTTCCAAAAAAAAAACACAAACAAAGCGACCCTCATTGAGGGGAACTACGTCGCTCTGATTCTCATGTTCCCGATGAGATACGTAGGCAGTGGGGTAGGGCCCATGCGAGCACTTCTTTTATTTTCCCTACATTTGTTTCTTGTTCTTTCTCCTTTCTCTTTTCTTTTTCGTTCCTGTTCCTTTCCTTTTCCAGTAGCAGTGGAGCTCCAGACGATGACACCCTTTGATCGAGACAAGCAAGCGTGGATCCCATCGGGTACGATGGACGCGTGGGGGTGCTAATACCTTCCTCTCGCGTAACCGACTCCCGAACCCAGTTCTCTTGGTCGCGAGACCATGCTCTTCCCTTTCTCTCCAGGTTTATGCGGTGTTTCCTTTCCCTCTCTTGGGATAAATACACATTGCTGGCGACTCTGTTTCGGTGCCACTTTCGCGTTTGTACTTGGATGAAAATATCGGGAGCGACAACTTCATTCCCTTTTAACCTATCCTTTCCCAAGAGATAGCCATTAATCTCTTATAACTCTTAACCTTTCTTTAACCTTCACAAGAGATAGCCATTAATCTCTTCTCCTTCAAGACAGTCTAACCCTTCACAATCCTTTCACAAGAGATAACCATTAATCTCTTCCCCTAAACAATCAATCCTCATAAGCTTTGCTTTCAAGCTTTTCACCCTGCTTTCCCTTGGAACCTTGACTACAGTCAAGAGTTCCTCACCCCCATTGAGGGGAACTACGATTGCTCTGATTTCTCAAGTTCATCTTGAGAATATGTAGGCATAGGATTGCGAGATCCTACCGAGCTACCATTTTCTTATTCTACCTTTTTCCTTTACATCCAATGCCTTCTTGGATTCCACTTTTTTACCTTTACATCCGATGCTTCCTCGGATTCTATATTTTCTTTTTACACCCTTTTACCCCATATTGAGGGGAACTACGAATGCTCTGATTCTATTCCCGTCAGGATACGTAGGCACAAGATGCGATGTATTGGCGAGCATACTTAGTGTATATACCCCTAGGTCTTTATCTTAGCACATTTCCCTTTGCAAGCAACAATAACATGACACAAATACTAACAAGAGGTTCCTGTAGAGTACTACAGATACTTAGGGTGCTAATACATTCCCTTAGTATAACCAACCCCCGAACCTTAGATCTCTAGCTGTGTCTTTGCATAACGCGCTTAGGGTTTTCGTTCTTTACCCTTTCCTTTGGATAAATCAAAGCTCGGTGGTGAATTCAAAGATGTGTGATTCAAGTTAATTAATAGCTTGATATCCGATTCTCACCGCAACAGAAAATGCCGACTCCACCGGGGACCGGTTCTCCCCTAAGAGGGTTAAGCCCACCTTGTTTGTATTTGTGTGATTTATATGTTTGCTTGCTTGTATACTTGTATATTTTGTATATCTGTATATATTTGCCTATTGTGCTTGGGTTTTTCTGTGGGCAGGATGGTTACTTTGAGTGGTGAGGATATGTCCTATACCCGGACTTGTGCGTACATTTATGATAGGACGATGGTATATTCAAGGAGGCTTTGAGGGAGTCGATTCCCGAAAAAGTTGACTTGAGACACCATCACTCAATGAGGCCCTTTTGAGAGTCTAGTCATGTTGAATGAGTTTATTCGTGAAAACGTGCTACTCTCGACATAGGTGCCATCGATACTGAGAACCGTAGTTACCTTTAACCCCACTTGGCCTTTTAAGACGTAGTACGGTGACCATGAGGGAGTCTATTTCTGAAATGGTTGTCACGCGATATTACACTCAGACGAGACTCTCTTGAGAATATTATTGACTACCGAGTTATTCGGGAAATCGATAATATTCTAAAGATGGGTTGTTGACTATGGGAACTTCTTAGAACCCTATTCTACAGTTGATAAACCCTAGTATACACCATGTGGTTGGTTCTTTACCCAGAATCCATGCTGAGATCTCGAACCTTTGATCCTGTTGCATGTGTTTTGCATCCTGTTTGCATTGCATTGCATATCATTTACATCTTTGCAAGTTTCATTGCATACGTCTGTCTGTCCAGTTACTCATCTCCAGCTGTCTCTATTTTCTAGTGTTGCCTGTGAGTCATCAAGTTGATTCCTCAACACAAATACTGGACTAGAGCTAACTACAGACGCAAGATGTCAGAGCAAGAGGCACACAATGCTGAGGTCCGAATGGGAATCGATGACCTCAAATCAAGTATAAATAAACTAACTGAGATGCTTCAAGTTTTGATTGCTAGAGGAGAGCCTCCCCAAAGGACAGTCATCCAGGAAGTTTCAAGTGCTGAACCTCCACCGGTTCAAATTCCACCTTCAACTTGGCCCGAGTTTGGTTTGCCACACAACTATTCTCCGCCGATTGTTTCTACTGTTATACCTGTATTTCAAGCTCCTGTTTTTGCTGAGCCCAGACCTACAGTCTGTGCTGTTCCATAGACTGTTCAAGCTTCTTTTGAGAACCCCCTCTTTGAGTACAATGCTGCCAGTGCTCAGGGTGAAGAGCCTGAAGACTTTGTTGAACCTGAAGTTGCCCGTGAGCAGTTTCAGACCTTAGACAAAAGACTCAAAACTGTTGAGGGTAATGACTTCTTTAATGTGGATGCAGACAACACGTGCTTAGTGTCTGGCCTTGTTATGCTTGCTAAGTTCAAAAATCCAGAATTTGTTAAGTACAAGGGTCATTCTTGTCCAAGGGCTCATTTAGTCATGTATTGTCGCAAGATGGCTGCTTATACAAAAAATTAGAAGCTTCTTATACACTGTTTTCAAGATAGTTTGAGTGGAGCATCACTCAAATGGTATACGGGTCTCGAGCAAAACTCCATTCACTACTTCCAAGATCTTGTAAATGCCTTCATGAAGCAGTATAAATATAACCTTGACATGGCCCCTGATCGCCGCCAACTGCAAAATATGACTCAACAAGATAAGGAATCTTTTAAGGAGTATGCTCAACGCTGGAGAGAATTGGCTTCCCAAGTTGAACCTCCTTTGGCTGAGAAGGAATTAACGGGAATGTTCATGGACACCCTGCCCCCATTCTATTGGGAAAAGATGATTGGAAGTGTCTCATCTAATTTCACTAATTTGGTTACTATTGGCCAAAGACTCGAGGAAGGTCTTAAGAAAGGAAAAGTGTCAAAAGCTGCTGAATCTTCCAATGGTGTGAAGAAATCCTATGGAAACTTTCAGAGGAAAAGGGAAGATCAGCCTAACGCTGTAATGGTTGAAGTGAGAAGGCCTCGTCCCCAACCTCAGTATACTATTCACCCTACTGTTGCTGATGTCACTCCCATGGCTACTGCTCCACGACCAACTCAAGCTTCCCAACGTCCGACTGCAGGACATAACCAGTACCGTAGTAGGAATCAATTTGATCCTATTCCCATGACATACACCGATCTTTATCCTAGTTTGGTTCAACAAGGTTTGATTGCTAAAAGGCCTTTGCCTCCTCCTCCAAATCCTCTTCCAGCCGGCTATAGGGCTGATCTTTGTTGTGAATATCATCAAGGTGGTGCAAGCCATAACTTGGAAGGTTGCTTTGCATTGAAGGCTAAAGTACAAGAGCTGATGAGAAACAAAATCCTCTCCTTTAAGGACAATCCCAATGTTCAGAACAATCCTATGCCAGGGCACGCCAAGTGAAGCTTCAGTCGACTTCAACCCAGCTACTTCTTAAAGACAGGACAACTCATCCTTGTGTTTGATTAGTCACTAGGCCTTGTTTCTTGTTGTTTGTATTTTCCTTATTTTGTAATAGCTGTTTGTTTTCAAATTATGTTTGTACATTCAAAATTAATGAAATGAGCATTGCAACTTTTGATTCAATTCATTTGTGTTTGCTATTTACTTCTTAATGCTTTTTCTTTCAAGAAAAATAAAAGAATTCTCTTGTCCACTTTCTTTTGATTATGCAAAGATTGGAGGGAGGATGATGAAAATGTTATACTCATAATTTTTGTTGGTATGCTTTCAAATCAAAACTTTGCTGACGATGTAAGGCATTGTTTCAATCCCCAAACACTGGAGAAATAAGGAAGATAATCCCTCGTTAACCCCTTTTGAGCCTAGAAGTAGGAATTTTCTTTCTTTACAAAAACCCGCAATCTTAACCTGGGGCAGGGTAGTTCTCAGTTAACTTGATTGTGTATTCAAATGCAAGAGTTTTATGCAAGACGCCTTTCAACAAAAGGTCACACTCACAAAATTTCCTTCGCACACAGCAAGCAAGTGTTGAAGATGTCCCTCAAATCAAATACCAATGATAGTTCACCGAAATCATTAAGTTGTTCAGTCACTTTCCTTACCCAAAGAATGAGCCGAGCTAAGAAAGATGGGAAGCTCATGACCTTGCCTTATAAAAAAAAAAAAAAAAAAAAAGTTTGTATGACAACCCATAGGAGGAAATCTTTAAATCCTTTATCCTGAAAGTCCTCAATGGCAAACAATTTTGTAAGGAAGCAGTGACTGCCATCTAAAGTCCATTGAATTTTGGACCATCATCATTATCATCATCAGTGCAATTCCTAACCTGTGGGAACCTGAGTGCATAGTTTGAGTTAACTGAGCATAGGACCGAAGTTCATCACGTAGATTGGGTGGGCGCAAATAAACTTTGAGCCTTTATCCTTTGTTTCATAAACCGTGAACCAGGCCACGTTACAACCCTCAAAAGACCTAACTGAAGCAAGGTTATTTCGAAAGCATACTACAGCAAGGTTACGTAAACTGACTCCCAAAGATCTTTGCAGATCATCTGTTTTGGCATCTTACCTTTCACTTTTAAATGTCTTGAACCACCGTGTTCTGACCAATGACTCATTTTGTTTCACATCTTTCAAAAAATGATTTGATTTCAAAAGTTGTATGAACTCTACATTTACCATGCTTGTACAAATACTTTTGTTTGCAAACTGGCTTTCCTCTCAAGGAATTTTCAAACAATTAAGAAACTTGGTCGGTGATCCAATCAGGGGCAAGTTCTTTCCAAATCCTGTTAAAAAATCAGTTCAAGATTTGTGGTTTAATGGCGACTTCTCAGAATTGGTTTTTCAAGACTCAGACTGGGGCAAGCTTTCCAAGAGCACCATGAAACAATCATTTACAGAATTAGACGAACTGAAGCAATGATCAGTTCATCTACAACAGTCAGCTAAACTGGGGCAGTTTAACCTGAAGAATCCCCAAACAGCTCTTCATCCTTCCTACAAGGATCACCACTTGATACAGTTTACCAGTGTGGCAATGATGTGTTCAATGGCATCTCTAGTCCCCAAGCAGAATGGCAGTAATCTCTGTGTTGAGGAATCAGTCTTCCAGTCTTGTCTTCTCCATAAATGAGTCAAGCAGTGTCGTCAGCATCTACATCTACATTTGATCATATATCATCTGCATAATTTATATACCCATATGCATATCATGGTGTTTCATCCTCATTTGCATTTCTCCCAAGGTCGTGTTGTTATCCACGTCTTACCTTACCAAAACGTTACCTGTCCTTTCATTCAGTGCCATTCCTGAATGTTATCGTTTCATGTTTGTCTTCTCTCATACCAGTGCTATTCCTGGATCTTTATATTCTTTCTTACTCCAGTGCCATTTCTGGATGTCCGTCTCTTGTGATCTCTAGTGCCATCCCTGGACATCTTATTCCTCTTGTTTCTCCCAGTGCTATTCCTGGAAGTTTTGCGTCTTTTCTGTAATCCTAATCAAATTTGCTTAGATATCTTTCAATGCCATTCCTGAAAGTTTTATCTGTTCGTTCAGTGCCATTCCTGAATGGGTTTACCTTTCATTCAAAGCCATTATTGGATGTCTGGTTTCTTTACCATCTGATGCCTTTTCGGATGTGTCTCTCTATCTGATGTTTTTCAGATCGAGTCTTTGTTCACTTTCATCTAAAACCATTATTAGATATTGTGAGTTATACCTTTCATTCAAAGCCATTATTGGATGTCTGGTTTCTTTACCATCTGATGTCTTTCCGGATGTGTCTCTCTTTCTGATATTTTTCAGATCGAGTCTTTGTTCACTTTCATCTAAAACCATTATTAGATATTATGAGTTATACCTTTCATTCAAAGCCATTATTGGATGTCTGGTTTCTTTACCATCTGATGCCTTTCCGGATGTGTCTCTCTTTCTGATGTTTTTTAGATCGAGTCTTTGTTCACTTTCATCTAAATCAATTATTAGATATTGTGATTATACCTTTCATTCAAAGCCATTATTGGATGTCTGGTTTCTTTACCATCTGATGCCTTTCTGGATGTGTCTCTCTATCTGATGTTTTTCAGATCGAGTCTTTGTTCACTTTCATCTAAAGCCATTATTAGATATTGTGATTTGTACCTTTCATTCAAAGCCATTATTGGATGAGTGGTTTCTTTGCATTCAATGCCATTCTTGAATGTAGTCTCTGTTCACATTCATCTAAAGCCATTATTAGATATTGTGATTTGTACCTTTCGTTCAAAGCCATTATTGAATGTCTGGTGTCCTTTTATCCAATGACTTCTTGGATTACCCTTGTTTGCTCACTTTCACCTGACGCCTCCTCAGATTTAACATTTTATCTCACTTTCATCTGATGCATTCTCAGATATTGTGATTATACCTTTCATTCAAAGCCATTATTGGATGAATGGTTTCTTTGCATCCAATGCTTTCTTGGATCCCCGCTTTGTTCACTTTTATCTAAAGCCATTCTTAGATATTGTGATTTGTACCTTTCATTCAAAACCATTATTGGATGCCTGGTTTCTTTTTCCATCTGATGTTTTTCTGGATGTGCCTTTCTCTGTCTTTTCTGGATTTTCTTGAAGATCCCGTTTGAACTCTTCAATATGAGAAAATCCCAGAAAATCTTTTGTCTATCCTTTTATTTCAAATTGATCCCCAGAGGAATCATGTCTTCTTTCTGGTTCCATGCCCAGTAAAGAGTGTGCTTTTTTTTCCCCAGTGTTTCCTCAGAGTCTCCCCATTGAGTCTCGTATGTTGGTTAGTCTGTATCCCCAATGAGTTTTCCTCATGGATATTAACCTTCATCCCTCCCCAGTAAAGCTCATCGGTGGTGGTTTGCTCTTCATCTCTGGTGTCTTGTTTGTCTGTATTTTGTGCGCTATCATGGTATCATATCATCATACTAGAAGTTCATGGCATGTCAGCATTTGCATGTTTGCTGCTTGTCCTTAACATCTGCATTCCATCTAAGGGAAAAATTTTCGGTTTGCTATATTTAAACACCTTTCACCTTGATGCCCCGAGGATTTCCATTCCTCGTGCCATCCGGTAAAGATTTTTAAATAGGGGCAACTGTTGTACCCCAAATTTTACCCCCTTAGATGTCATAACTTTTTGCATTGACATTTAGGTTCAATCATCTATGCATTGTTAACTAACCATTTCATTTTGGTAGTTTGTTTCTTCTGTGAAAAGCCAGGACTTATACCAAGAGGAAGGCAAAGTCTCCTAAGCCAAGTTCTCACCCGATTCAAAGAAAGAAGGACAGCTGAGGCTCCAAATACAACCATGTGAGCTCACCTATATCCTAGAGGCCTCACTTAACAAGAATTCAAGTCATATGGTTCTCATCACCAAGTGCCTTGAGCCACAAGTTTACCCTGCCTCCAATTAGGGTTTTGTGATGACAAGACAATCATGGCTCTAATTTTGCATCGGGATTTGTTCTCAAACCCTAGGACTTGACTCCATATGATAGAAGACATCCCTGGAGACCATCATTGAGCCTTATATGTGATTGAAGAAGCAAGACCACCAGAGATCATTCAAGTGCAATTAGGGTTTTGACTGAGGCCCTAATCCTTGAGACTTTGATCCAGAATGAAATATCCAAAGCCTCAATCCATCATGACATGTCTCATTGGGAAGTTAGGGTATGAGAAATCAAGTTTTAAGAAATTTCTTGCAAGTGAAGCAAGGTTTGGTTCATGAAACTTTTCAAAAGAGGAAATTTCACTACTTGTGCCAAAATTGAAACAGTCATAACTTTCAAACCACACATCCAAATTGAGTGACTCAAAGCACAAATGGAAGCTCTCTCCATGATCTTCAAAACATATTAGAGGACCCTCTTTCAAAAAGTGCATGGTTTTTAAGTTACAAAGCTTGGAAGATAAATCACTCTTAGGGACTTAGTGAAATTTCAGCTTTTTTCCCTTAATTTGCACACGACTTCAACCTAATTTTCCATACAGTTCCAAGCCTCAAATAAAAAATCCTTGAACATGAAAGTTGTAGAGGGCATTGAGGGATTTCCAAAAAGTACTAGAACTCCTCCATCCATTGAGTGAGCTGGGAGTTTCGAATCCTCAAAGTTGGAGGTTTCATTTCTTAAAACTCAAGAAACCAACTTTTGTGTAACTTCTCAAACCCTTCCTTAATCACCAAGTTTCCACGTTTCTGAGTCCTAATGATGAATTTACACATAATCCAAGCCTGGCCACGAAAATGCAAATTGGTTTGCATTTAAATATTGATTTATGTCATAGTTATGCAAGTGGATGGAGGAAAGAGAAATTTTTCAAGCAAGAAATAGTTGTTTATTCCTTGAGCCTTTCACCAATCACTTCTCACCAGCTGAAGCATGCCTAACCACATCAATGTTCAGAGATATTTGAAATCTTGGCTCAACAAACACCAAACTTCACACGATGGAAAAAGGGCATTGTTGCCATTTGTTGCAAATTTAACCATGCCTTGGATTCTCGTGTTTCCCTATAAATAGCAGGCTGTTTTCATTCATTGGACACCAACATTGATCATAAAACACTCTAAAAACTTCTGAACTCAAAGACTTACAAGGGAGAAGGAGAGGGAGGATAGTTTTAGAGGCTGCTGCTTGTTTAGAGGAGGAAAGCTAGGTCATATACTTGAGGGTGCAGTGGACATATTCCACTAGGTAACATTTCTCCTTCATACTCCATATTCATGTTCATGTGCATTGATATTGCCATTATGCCTTCATTCTGATTATTCGTGTGATGTTGTTTTGATATCATTCCCTTGTTGTTCTTTATGTAGAGTCTCTTTTTTTTTTCTGTTCATAATTTTATGTTTTGAGTTTGTTCTTAACCACCTATCCATGGTATGCCAAGATGATATAAAACAAATGTATGTGTTTTGCTGATATGATGCTAACAGCCATGTAACTGTTTTGGTTGATGGTTTGGATGTTATGGTTTGAATAAGAACAGGTGAGACCATTGTCAAAACTTATTTCACTGTTATTAACTTGAGGTGCTGGTAGATTGTGAAACTGTTGCAGACCACTTGCCTTTGTTTGTGTTAATATAGACCACTGGTAGTAATAACTATGTAGAGTTTTTGCTGGCAGGGAGATTGGTTTATTTGCACTACATGTATAAGTGTGTAAATTGTTATCTATGTCATTTATTCATGCATTCAAGTCTGTGTATCCATGTTAATCTAATTTTGTTGGCATACCATGAGGGCATGCTCAGAATCCTGTGAATGACAAATCTCTGAACTATGTTTGTTTACTCATCTTATTGACACATAACTTTGTGTGTAATGGTAGCATAGCCAAAACCTTGTTTTTCTATTGTTATGCTACTTGTTGTTTACAAGATTACCATGTTTTTTGCTTAAAATACATTGATGTCACTGCCTTGATTCCAATATCTTTGTGAATTGCTAAGTTGTTGCAAGTCATATCAGTTTAGCCATATGTATCTTGCTTGTTGTTTTGATCAGTGTGCTATCATCTGCTATGGTTTAGAAACAATTGTGCTTTCTTATGTCTGGCTATACATACAAACCATGTTAGTTGCTTCTGAGTCAAGTGATCCTATGCACATAAGACTGATGTGTGGAATTGTCAAAATGCTTGTCTGATGCCA
Organism: Lathyrus tuberosus; assembly: GCA_022829125.1. Lineage (NCBI taxonomy): Eukaryota > Viridiplantae > Streptophyta > Magnoliopsida > Fabales > Fabaceae > Lathyrus > Lathyrus tuberosus. The sequence continues at coordinate 8,711,085 of JALAZF010000212.1, forward strand.
TGACACCTACTTGTAACTCTGTCATCACCTGGTTGTTTTTATTTGCCTTGATGCCATGTTTGGTCTGAACTCATGCTAATAAATTGAACACTTAAGACCTATGCCTGAATTTTGCTAAGTTTCCAAGACTTGTATGTTAAGATTCACATGTCTCATTTAGTTTTGTGTCCTGTCATGATCATATGCTTACACATAATGCCATGTAACCTGGATTGATGTTGGAATTGCTGAACCTTTTAAAGTCTTTATCTTAATGTCATGTGTCTGCCATGCCATGCTCATGTTGCTGCCAGGTTGACATTTTATTGCATCTTAATCAAATTGTATTATTGATGTCCATACTCTGTGCTTAACATGAAAATCTTTGGAAGCTTATCTTTCTACATCAGTCTGTCAAACTTTGAAACCTTATTCCACAAACAGCATGAGGAATATAGACTGGTGTGACAATATTTAGTGAGTATAGCAACATCTTTGTTTTGTTCTGAACCACCTACCTGTTGGAATATCATGAATACTTGAATGTGTGTTGCCATTGGCCTGAGCTTTATGTTATATGCTTGTACATATGTTGAATTATCCTTGTGTCATTTCCATATTAGCACAATAAGCTTTTTTCCCTCACCAGCCACCCATATCTGATTATTATGATTGCTTTGGTGTTTTGGTTTTGATCTGAACTGATGTTAATAAGTTTGAATAGATGATACTTTGAAACTTATGAATGAATTATTGCTAAACACCACCAAGGTTCCAAGGTCTGTGTGATAAGGTTTGCATATCTCAATTGTGTTGTTATGCTCATTCCATTCATCTTTCTGTCCTGACATGCCTAAGAATGCTATAAGTTTATTTACCTTTGTATTGTTGTTATTGTTTGGTCTTAAATATGCAAGTTTGGCACCCTTTACTCCTGCATTGCTTGGACTGATCCTATGAATACAAATGCCTTTTGCCATTTTGTTCTAAATCCATCTGTACCTAAACATAATGATCTGTTGAAACTTTGTTTTTATGCCATGACTACTTGTTTAAGTTGTATGTATTACCAATGGAAGTTTGAATCAATGTTTGAGAATGCTTTTGTGTTGGATCATGAGGAACTCATTTGTAGCTCCTATCCAAGTAACTTAATATAGTTTTCCAATTCACTCCACCATTGATTAACTTCTACTGCTATGAGCTTGATTTTAATTGGGATGAATTTAGTTTTATTATGGTTGTCCTTAATGATGTTGTCTTGATCCATATGTCAAGTTTTGGATCCATGCCTTTGCTGATAGTGTTAGCAGCCTTCTTGTGTTTTTCGCTCGTGTAAGGTTTATAAGTTTACGGGGTGGGCACATACACTGGATGTATGGCTACCCCAGTGGCAAAAACACACGTGCATTTACTACAAGGACTGGGGTTCGAATCCCCCTCGCCCCAGTCCTTTTGTTTTAATTTTCTAAAAACACCTTTGTTTCACATATATTGTAGTGTTGCCCATAGATGTTAAACGCGCGCAAATGGCATGGTTGGCAAGTGGTTTGGGCTGCATCCCCAAAGGCACGGGTTCAATACCCATGGGAAGTCTTTCCTATTTCTTTTTATCACATATTATCTTGTATTTTCATGGTTTATGCTCTAACTTCAACAATTCATAACTTGATCATTTTTTCTCCCTTTTCACCCATTGTTTTTGCAAATTAATCTTTATTATGTCTACTTTTTGAAAATAAAAAGGAATTGGTGAAAATCAATATTTTTGAGGTACTTATTCATGTTGGAAGTTACCTTTAAAATCTGTCTGAAAATGCTTTTGGTCAGTTTTTGCACTAATCTCCCACCAGTGGAAGTTACCTTTAAAATATGTCTGAAAATGCTTTTGGTCAGTTTTTGCACTAATCTTCCACCAGTGGAAGTTACCTTTAAAATTTGTCAGAATAAACCTTTGGTCAATATTTGCATCATTTATCATCTTCACCATTTATGTATTGATATCATGCTTGAATATCATCTTTGTCCATGATCACCCATAGTGTTCATGTGTATTATAAGCTTTATTCCCAAGTGATTTGAGCTTCTTAACCTTCATCCTTCATCCCCCTTTAACACTTGTCTTTACAAGAGGTTGTCTTCCCAAATCCAAAGGAAAGTCTCTCTATTGACCTCAAAGTCATAGATAGCTCATTACCCTTTTAACCTAGCCTTAAGTTTGGAGTCGCCGCACTCTACGTAGGTGTCTTGGTGTCAGACCCTACTTTCCCATGATTACTTCATTCCCTTTTAACCTATCCTTTTCCAAGAGATAGCCATTAATCTCTTATAACTCTTAACCTTTCTTTAACCTTCACAAGAGATAGCCATTAATCTCTTCTCCTTCAAGACAGTCTAACCCTTCACAATCCTTTCACAAGAGATAGCCATTAATCTCTTCCCCTAAACAATCAATCCTCATAAGCTTTGCTTTCAAGCTTTTCACCCTGCTTTCCCTTGGAACCTTGACTACAGTCAAGAGTTCCTCACCCCCATTGGGGGGAACTACAATTGCTCTGATTTCTCAAGTTCATCTTGAGAATACGTAGGTATAGGATTGCGAGATCCTAGCGAGCTACCTATTTCTTATTATACCTTTTTCCTTTACATCCAATGCCTTCTTGGATTCCACTTTTTTTCCTTTACATCCGATGCCTTCTCGGATTCTATATTTTCTTTTTACACCCTTTTACCCCATATTGAGGGGAACTACGAATGCTCTGATTCCATTCCCGTCAGGATACGTAGGCACGAGATGCGATGTCTTGGCGAGCATACTTAGTGTATATACCCCTAGGTCTTTATCTTAGCATATTTCCTTTTAGCAAGCAACAATAACATAACACAAATACTAACAAGAGGTTCCTGTAGAGTACTACAGATACTTAGGGTGCTAATACCTTCCCTTAGTATAACCAACCCCCGAACCTTAGATCTCTAGTTGTGTCTCTGCATAACGCACTTAGGGTTTTCATTCTTTACAATTTCCTTTGGATAAATCAATGCTCGATGGTGAATTCAAAGATGTGTGATTCAAGTAAATTAATAGCTTGATATCCGATTCTCACCGCAACAAATATCTTTGTTTTTTTCTTTTTTTAGATACTTATATGTATATATATATACATACACACATATATATATATATATATATATATATATATATATATATATATATATTCCTTTATATATATGTAAATATATGTTCAAATTATATATATATATATATATATATATATATATATATATATATTTCGTGTAAATATATGTATATATATTGTTATTTCTTTGATTCTGTGGTTGACATTTATTTTGCTAAAACTATTCTAGCAGCATGATGTTGAAACATGATGTTCTAGGTTGCTGCATTCAACATGTCGAATGAAGATGTCCCATACCTGCTCATAGGACATCGCGTCTGGATTCAGTTTTAAACAGATTCTGTTGCTGTGATTTGTTACTAAATATTCTGTGAATATTTGGTTATCCTATGGGGCATCCAAAGCATTTTTGGATTGTGTTTATTTGTTGGTCTTTCGGATTTTCAGCTGTTTCTAATTATGGAGACATATTAGGAAACTTTGGATTGAAGACCTATTTTGTTGGAGTTTATTTTGCAGATTTGTGAGCAGTCTATTTGCTGCGTTTTTGAAGCCCAATTCAGTCCAGATTAAATGCTATATATTGAATGATGTAAACCTAGTTTAGGTGTGGAACTTACATGTGTTTTTGTTAGGGTTTTCGAGTGTATTTTGTGAGCCTAACTGGTATCATTCTGATAACAGTATAAGGACTGGTTTTTGTGTTGTAAGTTCTGTCAGTTACTCATAAGCTTTTAAGCATTGAGTTTCTTGTGTGTCAATTCTCATAAGCTTTGAAGTATTGAGAATTGTGTGTTTTGAAAGTGTGACTTTCGGTTTGTTACTTGTGTGGAAAGAAACCAATCACGGGTTATGGTTGTAGAGGGATTTGAGGAGGGCCTCATACCTAGGCGAGTCTTAGGTAGAAGTCATAGGAAGGGTAGTGATTAAGTGAGCAGATTATTTGGTAATTGTATGATCTGTGAATTGATACTATCGTATATTGGTTTCGTCCTTGGCTTGGTAGCCCCCAGAGTAGGATTGTTGACCCGAACTGGGTAAACATATCACTGTGTTATTTACTTTCTGCACTGTTATTTTTATTGTTATCTTGTTCATTGTGTTGGATATCAGTGTCTCAACATCTATGTAGGACATCTGATATCTGTGCTAGAATTTCAATTGGTATCAGAGCTTGCACCCTTAATTGGTTCTGGGTGAGATTCAGGGAAGGTACTTTCTGGTACAATGTACAAGGATGGAGGATTTTTGAACAAACCACCTCTGCTTGATGGTTCCAACTATGACTATTGGAAACCAAGGATGATAGCATTCATAAAATCCATGGATGATCAAGCATGGAAAGCTGTTATAAAAGGATGGGAGCCCCCAAAGGTTAAAGATGAAAAAGGTACCCCTACTGATGTGGTGAAGGAAGAGGAAGACTGGGATGATGCAGATTACAAAGGGTCCGTGGGAAATTCCAAAGCCATGAATGCATTGTTTAATGGTGTCAACAAGAATATCTTCAGGTTGATTGAACATTGCACCATTGTAAAAGAGGCGTGGGAGGTCTTGAAGGTTGCTCATGAAGGGACCTCAAAAGTGAAGATGTCAAAACTTCAGATTCTCACTACCAGGTTTGAAAATTTGAAGATGAAGGAAGATGAGAGCATTCATGACTTTCACATGAACATTATTGAGATAGCTAATGCTTCAAGTGCTCTAGGTGAAAAGATGTCTGACAGCAAACTGGTCAGAAAAATCCTCAGATCTCTACCTAAGAGATTTGACATGAAAGTGACTGCTATTGAGGAAGCTCAGGACATAGATAAGATGAAAGTGAATGAACTTGTGGGATCACTTCAAACATTTGAATTGGGGATCAGTGAAAAAACTGAAAAGAAGAAGAGTATAGCTTTTGTGTCAAAGGCAAGTGATTCAGAAAGGGAAAGTAATCTGGACAGAGATGAAGGCCTCTCAGAAGATCTGGTGTTACTTGGCAAACAATTTAACAAAGTACTCAGAAGGGTGGATTGGAAGTCAAGATCAAATGTTAGGGACAAGCCATCTGACATCAGTAAAAATTAGAATGTTGGGAGAAATACCAGTACTGAAGATAATTCCAACCAAGAGAGAGGAGCTCAGTGTCATGAGTGTGAAGGTTTTGGGCACATAAAGTCTGAGTGCCCCACATATCTCAAGAGGCAAAAGAAGGGGCTATCAGTCTCATGGACAGAAGATGACTCTGAAACTGAAACTGATGAGAAGTCTGGAAAGAGGGTCACAACATTAACAGGTGTGTGTGAGTCTGATGAAGAATCAGTCAGTGATGATCTTACTTTTGAAGAGCTAGCTGCTTCCTATAAGAACTTATGCATTAAAAGTGAAGAAGTGTGTCAGCAGAAAGAAGAACAAAAGAAAATTATTGCTCATCTAAAAGCTGAACAGGTAGAGCATTTGGCTACTATCTCTGATCTAAAAAGTGAAGTGGTTGTTCTGAACTCTAAACTGGATAATGTCATCAAGACAGTAAGAATTCTTAATAGCAGCTCTGATGTGCTTGATGAGATTCTGAAGTTAGGGAGAGATGTTGGAGATGTTAGGGGTTTTGGGTTTGAAAGTTCCAGCGAGATGGACAAGGGAAAATGGCTTGAAGTGACACCTGCTCAACCTAAGAAAGAATTAAAGATGTCGTATAACATGTTGCAACATCCTCACAGACATCAGAAGAATTTCACAAGAAGAAAGAATCAAAGATGGAAATGCCACTATTGTGGAAGGTTTGGCCATATAAAACCCTTCTGCTACAGATTATATGGCTACTCCAAGACTGGGTTACAGTCTAGTAGGAAACAAGAGTGGGTTGGAGCAACGAAAGTGTGGACTCCCAAGAGTACTGCAGAGGAACACATAGCTCATAAGTCTTTCAGTGTCTTTGCAAGGGAAAAGTGGTACTTCGATAGTGGATGTTCCAGGCACATGACTGGTATCATGGGATGTCTGTCAGATGTTAAGTCTCATTCTGTTAACTACGTGACGTTTGGTAATGGATCAAAAGAGAGAGTAATAGGTGTTGGAAAACTGGACTGTGCAGGTCAACCCAATCTGGAGGAGGTATTACTTGTTGAAGGCTTAGATGCAAACTTGATCAACATAAGTCAACTATGTGATCAAGGTCTCAAGGTCAACTTTACCAATTCTGAATGTCTGATAACAAATAAGAAGGGTAAGGTTATCATGAGAGGTAAGAGAGCGTCAGATAATTGTTATCTGTGGAGTTCTGAGAACACTGGAATAGGCTTGGAGACTGGAAAGACTATTAAGTTAGAACAGGTGCTGATAAATTGTAAAGCAACTCATAATGGTTGCATGGTGAAGTGTAATAATGAGTTTAAACTTAGTAAGTATGCCAGCAAGGTAAGTTTAGAAGGAGAATTTGACAAATGTACATTTGAGGCGAATCGGGTACTCAAAGTCTGTGAATACCGCTCTTCTCTGGGCCCAGTCCTCAAAAGTATAAATAGGCGGGGAAACACACCATATTTTCAGCAAACTTATTCTACACAAATTCCTCTTGCCCTTTCTCTCCAAAGTTCACGTGTCTTAGGGTTTTCTCCTAACATTCTCAAGATTGTACCGTGTGATCAATTAAAAATGTCTCAACATCATGACTCCGAATCCATGCACGGCTCCTCTGCTGGAGATGATGAATCACTGCGGATGATCAATCTCTCTGATCTAGTGTTAGATATTGCTCCTTTGAATGTTGTGCCGGCAGACCCTAAAGGCAAACAGCAAGCTTCTCACACAACGAATGTCAATATTCCTGGTAAGAAGTCTAAACCTCTTTCACCTAGGAAGAAAGTTCACTCCATGACTAGTTTGTATGCTGACCAAGTAAGCCCTAGGAAAAATGTGTCTGAAAAGGGGTCTAAGTCTGGTTTAGTTGAGAAGAAGAAGGTTACTAAATCATGTGGTGTGAACAAGAATTCCACTGATGATGATGTTGTCAAAAGGGATAAGGAACTTAGGAGGTTTGTTGCCGCGGATCTGAGTGGAGTAGAGACAGATGTCGGGTCTGATGTTCCAACATCCTTGACTGAAAATGTCAATAGCAGCCCTACTGATAGGACTGATGATGGTGTCCCAATTCATGTGGACCGTGAAAGAAGGAGTAAAAGGAAAGCTGATGTAAGGACTGATGATGTTATTAATGTTGATGACCTCACTTCTGATGAGGAACCTATTGCTGGAATGTTAAGGAAAATTAAGAGAAAAAGAGAGAAAACTGTGATGAGTAAAGGCTCAAAGTCTGCGAAACTGCATGGAAAATCTGGAGGTGGGGAGGGAAAAGTTCGAGCAGGGCCCTCTAAACAATGGAGCAAGGTTGTTGTGCCCACTAAGAAGAGAAAAATCACTGATCACAGTGAGTCTGACTATGAAGTTGCAACAGATGTTCAAGACATCATTGGTATGAAAACCTCTACCTGCAAAAAGACTCATGCTGAAAGTTCTTTGAGAAATGCAGATAGATGGAGAATTATGGATCAAAGGAGGATTGCTCTGGAGAGAGAGTTGGGGAAGGATTTCGATAAGTACAAAGAAATCATGGATCTCATTGCAGCGGCTGGATTGATAAGAACGGTGTCCAAGATAGGACCCTGCTATGGAAATCTAGTCAAGGAATTTGTGGTGAATATATCTGAAGAGTGTGATGAGAACAGGGGTAACAACCTCAGAAAAGTGTCTGTGAGAGGAGAAGCTGTTACTTTTTCTCCTGAAATTATCAACAACTATCTAGGCAGGTGTAAGGAACCTTAACCTGAGTTAGAAGTTACAGACAATGTTGTATGCAAGGAGATTACAGGTGGTTGTATTAGACACTGGCCAAATGAAGAGAAGCTGTCGTCTGGAAAACTGAGTGTCAAATATGCCATCCTCCACAGGATTGCTGTTGTGAATTGGGTTCCTACCAATCACACATCTACTATTTCCTCCACACTTGGCAGATTCATGTATGCTATCGGGAAAAAGGTTTCTTTTGATTTTGGATCATACATCTTTGAACAGATTCTGAAACAAGCTAGCTCAACTGCTGTCAAGATGCCTATTTGTTTCCCTTCCTTGATCTGTGGTGTTATTCTAGATCACTGTCCTAATCTTGTGTTGAGGAGTGACACTGCGCTCAAAAGAATACCTCCTCTGTCCCTTCACTACAAGTTACTTGGTGGAGCACATGTCTCAGACATTGTTGGGACATCTTCACAGACTTCCAGTCATGCTAATCTTGATGATGAAGTCATTGCACAACTGCAAGAAACGTGCAAGGAACTGGAAGATTCCATCAGAAGAGACACTGCTCGGAAGGCCAAACTTGAACAGTTAATCAAAACCTTCATGGAGAAAAGGAATGCTTCTGCTGGGACAGCGGGTAAAGACCAAGGAACTGCTGAAGGTGATGCCTCTGTAGAATTTGATAGAGAATGTGAACAGAGTTCAGATGACTCAGGATCTAGGAGTGGTGATACTGATACTGATGCTGTTGCTGATGGAGAGAGTGAAGACATTGCAGAATCTGACGATGATGGTGTTGCAGAATAATGGCATAATTTCTGCAGAAGTTTTTTTTGTTGTTTTTATCTGAACACCTAAAATAGCTTTTCTATGTATCTCTTCTGAACTTTAACCTTGTTGTGTTTTACTTATAACTGTTCTACTTGCCTTTGTCATATTTATGGCTAAAAAGGGGGAGTAGTATGTTTGAGTGTGGTATGCTTGTGCTGCTGCAGTAGTTGAGGGGGAGATTGTGGAATGTTGCAGCAGTTCAGGGGGAGTTTTGCTTTGCTACTATGATGTGTTGTATGCTGTGCTGTGTGTTGTATGCAGTTGAAGGGGAGTGCTGCTATGCTGGTGTTTTTTGCGGTGTGCTGTTGGTAACTGTTGGTGTTTTAGCTGCTGTCTGATATGGATGTTTTTTTTGTGCTTCTTTGCAAGTTTTTTTTGGTGTGTAGTTTTAGCCAAAATAAGCCAAAGGGGGAGATTGTTATTTCTTTGATTCCGTGGTTGGCATTTATTTTGCTAAAACTATTCTAGCAGCATGATGTTGAAACATGATGTTCTAGGTTGCTGTATTCAACATGTCGAATGAAGATGTCCTATACCTGCTCATAGGACATCGCGTCTGGATTCAGTTTTAAAGCAGATTCTATTGTTGTGATTTGTTACTAAATATTCTGTGAATATTTGGTTATCCTATGTGGCATCCAAAGCATTTTTGGATTGTGTTTATTTGTTGGTCTTTCGGATTTTCAGCTGTTTCTAATTATGGAGACATATTAGGAAACTTTGGATTGAAGACCTATTCTGTTGGAGTTTATTTTGCAGATTTGTGAGCTGTCTATTTGCTGCGTTTTTGAAGCCTAATTCAGTCCAGATTAAATGCTATATATTGACTGATGTAAACCTAGTTTAGGTGTGGAACTTACATGTGTTTTTGTTAGGGTTTTCGAGTGTATTTTGTGAGCCTAACTGGTATCATTCTGATAACAGTATAAGGACTGGTTTTTGTGTTGTAAGTTCTGTCAGTTACTCATAAGCTTTTAAGCATTGAGTTTCTTGTGTGTCAATTCTCATAAGCTTTGAAGTATTGAGAATTGTGTGTTTTGAAAGTGTGACTTTCGGTTTGTTACTTGTGTGGAAAGAAACCAATCACGGGTTGTGGTTGTAGAGGGATTTGAGGAGGGCCTCATACCTAGGTGAGTCTTAGGTAGAAGTCATAGGAAGGGTAGTGATTAAGTGAGCAGATTATTTGGTAATTGTATGATTTGTGAATTGATACTATCGTATATTGGTTTCGTCCCTGGCTTGGTAGCCCCTAGAGTAGGATTGTTGATTTGAACTGGGTAAACATATCATTGTGTTATTTACTTTATGCACTGTTATTTTTATTGTTATCTTGTTCATTGTGTTGGATATCAGTGTCTCAACATCTGTGTAGGACATCTGATATTTGTACCAGAATTTCATATATTTATATATATTCAAATTTTTTTAGAAATAAAAATATAATTCCATATGTTTGATTTTTGTTTTTTATGATTTTTGTTTCTATAATTTTTGTTTTTACTAATTTTTGTTTTTCATGATTTGTTTTACATAGATTAACCTCTAACAAACTTTGAAAACTTTAACCAAAGACTCTTGAAACTTAAGGCACAAGTTTTGAATTTTGAAGATCAAACTTTAAATATTTTTATTTTACTATCTTTTGTATCTTCATCCCCAAGTTTCATTCTTCTATAAATAGAGGTTCAAATTCACTTTCAAATTTACACCAAAACTTGTGTTAACAAGTTTTCTCACTTCTCTTCCTCTCATATTTCTCTTTTGTTTTGGTGTGAACATAGAGAAGAAAAAAATGTGAAACACATACACATAGGGAGAGGGTATCACACCACCCTTTTCTTTCCATTACAATGTATTTTTTCTGGATTTTTACATACACATACACAAGAGGGCAGCACCCTCTTCACTTTCCATTTTAATTTCTATGCTAGTGTTTTACATAAAATTTCACATAACACATAACTATACACTTCAATATATTTTTTTCTGCTAACAAGTAAGAGCTCCCTCAAATTCCACTTGTTGCACCTTGCAACTCAGAATTTTAACAATTCAATACCTACATGAGCCAAAAGAAAGAAACTTCAAAACCTGATATAAGCAGGAACGACATCAAATTGCGGCAAAGGAAAAATCAGAACTGTTGTAACATACAACAGCACTTGCAACAAAAATTGGAAGAAGAACAATTCAAATTTAATTCAGTTTATGTTTTATCTCTATGTTTCTATTCCAAAACTTACAAATCCAACTTCTGATTATTTCTGTTTTTTTCAGGAAACAATACTGCAGCAATCTTCTGCAATAATAACCACAGAAAAATCATGAAAAATAATTCTGCAGCATCACAACCTGTTGTAAACAATCAACAGTTTCAGAATCAAGAAAAAAAGCAATTCACCTGTTAAGAATTCTGCAGAAAAGAACAAACAGCAACTTCAATTCAAAATCCGCCGCGAAGCCGACTTCGCCGACACTTCAAATTCACCAATGTTAGCGGTTTCTACACAACAAATCCACCTGCAAAATTGCGAAATTTCCTGAAGCAAATCAATAATTTCTACACTTAATCTATCAATTCAATTTCAGAAAATCAATTTCATCAATTTTCATATTTTGTTTCAAACCCTAACATAAGTTTACTTGATTTTAACAGTAAAATTGCATAAATAAGAAAAAATAAAGAAGACGAACTCACCTTCATCAATCGCGGTTGAGAACCATCGCACCGCCGCTGAATCACGACGCAGAAATTCGCCGGCGACGGAAACCCACGATGGAAGAGTTCGCAGACGGCCGGAGTTCATGGGCGACAGAAAGATAGATGAATAACGGCCATTTGCAAGTTTAATAGAAAAACACGCCCGTTCATCGATTTTTCGCATAATTAACCAAAAAAGACAGAGATTTTAACAGGTATATCTCGACTGAAAATTCAAACAATATGCATGACAAAAACAGATGATATGATATGCATATGACACAAAGTGAAAACACAGTCGGGTTTTATCAATGGGTGGTCAAAATTTGGGGTATGACAGATACCCCTATTTAATCGTCTTAGACCTGAAGGTATGAATAGCAAAGAGTTTTAGACATTCGAGGTATAAGAGGATTAAATATCAGAGTACCTAGAATTTTGACCGTGAATGCAGATGAAATGATATGTGATGAATGGAAGACTTTTGAACATTGTGGGGAATGATGTCACAGGAGACAGACCAACAGAATTTTCTTGGGATATAAGATATGGTGGAAATTTGCCGATGCGACAAAGGGTATTCAGTTGTATTTGGAAAGAGAGGGATAAACCCTGGAACAGAGATTCAGACATCCGGAAAAACATCAGATGTGAAAGAGGTAACACACTCTGGGAAACATATCTGCAACATCTAGAAAAACGTTAGATGTATTAAAAATAACTTTGAGGGTAAATCCAAAACATTTTGAAAAGCGTTAAATGTACGAGAACTTTTTTTAGAAGACTGGCTAAATGATGGACATATCTGGAAAAACATCAGATAAGCACATTAGAACAAAAGTTACATCTAGAAAAACATCAGATGAGGAAAGTCATATCTGAGAGAGCATCAAATAAACATGTAAGGAGTTTCTGGAAGAGCATCAGAATTAAAGAGACATATCCGAAAGAATGTCGGATGAAGACAAAGAAAGTTCTGGAAAAGCATCAGAACAGGCAGACATATCCGGAAGAACATCGGATTGACACAGAGAATTCTGGAAAAACATCAGAACGGGTTTTGGAAAAAACTTCAAAACCAAATGATATATCCGGAAGAACATCGGGTAGACACAGAGAAAAGTTCTGGAAAAGCATCAGAACAGATAGACATATTCGGAAGAACATCGGATGAAGAAAGAAAGTTATATCTGGAAGAACATCAGATAAGACATAAAATTATTGGTGCCAGATAAGTTGGACTTTGTAGAAAGGTAAGATGTCGATAATAACACGACCACTGATGAATGCAAATGAGGATTAAAACACCCTTGAATGCATGGTATATAAAAATGTTATGATGTATGATTAAATGTATGTAATGCAAATGAAAATGCTGACAACAAGTTTAGACTCTCTGAGGGAGTGGAAATCAACAAGTTTATACTCTTTTGGGGAGTGACAGACAAGACTGATTCCTCAACACAGAGATCACTGCCATTGCTTAGGGACTGAAAATGCTATTTTTTAAACACCTATTTGTCATACTGGTAAATTGTATCAAGTTTATAATTCTTGGAGGAAGGCTGGATAGCTTGCCTGGGGATTTTTCCAAATAAATTTCCCCAGACTCGCCGACTGTTGTAGATGAACTAATTAATGATTCAGCTTTAAATGATAATAACTGTATGCTGTATACTAGGAAGGCTTGTCCCAGTAATGAGTCTTGAAAGTTTTTCTGAATAAACCAATTCTGAGAAGGACTTGCACTGAACAAATCTTGAACTGATTCTTAACAGGCTCTGGAAAGAACTTGCCCCTGATAGGATCACTGACCAAGTTTCTAAACTGTTTTGAAAATTCTTTGAGAGGAAAGTTTGTTTGCAATAAAAAATGGGAGTTGTCAATTACCCATCCTATATATGATTATCCATGGGTTGATAGCAATTTTCTACTGTTATACTTTTTTCTACTTGATGGTATTTATTTGTCATGGGTTGGGAAAGTTTCTCCTTGGGAAAAGGTTGAGAGATGTTGAAAAGATATTTTTGTTGTTTTCGAGTCTTTTGATGTTTTTGGTAAGGTACTGCTCGCTAAGATTTCGCAATCTTATGCCTACGTATTCCCGTAAAAGAAAACAGGGAAATCAGAGCAATCGTAGTTCCTCATATTCTATGGGAGGAAAAAGATATTCGGTGTCTTGTTCAAAGCCCAAGATTGAAGCTAAAAGTTTTTTTGTTTGTGTCTTGTTCAAAGCCCAAGATTGAAGCTAAAAAGTTGTTTGTAGGAATTGATTGAAAGAGTGAAGAGATTAAAGATTGATATATAAATATCTGGGAAAAACATCGGATGAAAATAGAAGGAATATCCGGGAAAGCGTCAGATGCAAAGAAAAGGAATATCCGGAAAAGCATCGGATGTTAAGAAAGAAGAAATATCCGGGAAAGCGTCGGATGTAAAGAAAAGGAATATCTGGGAAAGCATCGGATGTTAAGAAAGAGGAATATCCGGGAAAGCATCGGATGTTAAGAAAGAAGAAATATCCGGGAAAGCGTCGGATGTTAAAAAAAGAGGAAAGGGTTTTTCCTGTGTTTTTTAGGAGATAAAAAGGGTTTCTTGAGATCCAAAAGGAGGTGAGACTGTCCAAGTCTACTGGTATGAAGAAGTTTATCTTTATATGATGCCCAAGATGAGGCTGATGTTTTAAGGGATGAAAATCAACCCTAAATTGGTTAGATGTTTTGATTTTAGAAAGACTGATCTAGCAAAGGATGACTAGGTTCTGTTCCTATACCTTTAAGAGGTCGTCGGGTCCTTGTACTAAGCCCAAGAGAAGGCATGAGAACTCCTGAGAAGCCGAAGGGTCCTTGTACAATGCCCAAGAGAAGGCAGGGATGCTTTTAGGAAGCCTGTGGGTCCCCAAACCAAGAGAAGTTCAAGAAATGCAATTCACAGAGAAGAGATCATTCCAGGAAAGTTTGAGGGTTTGGAAGAAACTCAAGAGATGCCATTCACGGAGAAAAGATCATCTCTAGGGAGTAGAGTTTCTTTGACAATTTCTAGGGGTGACAGTCTGAGATAAGGTTCACCGAGAATACTGCCTTTCTCTTTGTTCCATATTATTTAACCCCAAGAGAAGGGAATACTGTATCTGGAATCCTACGGGGGATCTAGTTTTGTTTGTATTTAAGAGTGACCAACAGGGCTTTATCTAGTTCTAGACGTAGTTGCCGGGGAAAACTCTAAATAGCTATCCTAGTATATATACAGTTGATATATGAAAAGTATCTTAAAAGGGTATGAAAGAAGACTAACCATGCGTAGCTTCCCACAATACAGTTATGTATATGAAAGCAGATAAAAGAAAGCGGATAAACACTTACCTGTTGTAAAGCTTCCATGCTGTTTTGTTAGTTGTTCAAGAAATTGAAGAAAGTTTTGATAACAAATAGGAATTTGAATTTAAATCACAAGGAAAGTTATTTTGAAAAGAAACGATATGAATATCCAGGAAAACACCGGATTTCAAGAAGAGATTGCATATATGAATATCCGGGAAAGCATCGGATAAAAAGAGATAAAAAATAAGAGGTTGAAAATACAAATATCCGGGAAAACGTCGGATGTAAAGAGATGATAAAAGGTTGAAAATATCCTGGAAAATGTCGGATTGAAAGAGATAAAAATAAAAAGGTCGCTCGCTAAGACTTTGCAGTCTTATGCCTACGTATTCTCAAACGGGATCTTGTGAAATCAGAGCGGTCGTAGGTCGCCCTTATGGGGTGCGAACTACAGAAAATAAAGTTTAAATCGCACGATGGCGAGAAGGGAAATTTAACCTAATGTTATCATGCAAAGATTGAACATCCTAATGTCTGTCTTATTTCACACCTAATCAAAAATTAATTTTGAACTAAGAGATCCTAAGGGAACATGCATACGTGGCAAAACATCACGGAATAAATAAATACACGGCAAAGCATCATGACAGATAAAATCATATATGGAAAAATATCATGTCATTTGAAAACATACACGGAAGAACATCGTCTGTGAAACTGAATACATGGAAAAACATCATGTGATAAAATATACACGGCAAAACATCGTGACGGATAAAAGCATATACACGGCAAAACATCGTGTAAAATAAAAAGAAACTTCACGGCAAAGCATCGTGATAAAATAACAGAAATTCACGGCAAAACATCGTGGATAAACAGAGAGAAAATACATGGCAAAACATCGTGTCATCATGGAAAAACATCATGGCAATTGAAAATATACACGGAAAAGCATCGTGGATAAAAATAGAGGTACACGGCAAAACATCGTGAGATAAAAACATGTACACGGCAAAACATCGTGTGAATAAAAACATGGATAATGAGTTCAAGAAAACTTACCTATTAGAGCAAGGTCCAATGCCTCTTCTCAGACTTCCAGAAGCGAGATAACGTTCCCCAAGGTCCTCGACAAAACTTAAAGCATCAGCTGATCATCCAATGATCTTCGAGGTATCGATTAAGAATTCCTGCATTAAGTGAAAAATGGAGACTCTGCTATCAACCCATGGATAACCATGTATAGGATGGGTAATTGACAACTCCCCATTGTATAACCTGACCCCGAACTCCCCAATCTCTTAGCACTTGTTAAAGAAAACATTTGCGTGCAAGGTTAGTTTGATATAGCTTCCCTTTCCTTTCCAGCTTCATAGGATAAATAAGAAATCAGAAAGTAGCACCCAATCCCATCCGCAGGCGGATGTGGGCGGTCACGAAAACCGCGCTACAGGGATGTTCGACAAGCCCATAGAATGTGATCTAGTGTTTTGTGCCAACTCTTAGGGTTCTTGACAATGTGTTTCTTGATCAGCCTAATGACTACTTTGTTAGTAGCTTCTACTTGCCTGTTTGCTTGGGCGTAGTAAGGTGTAGAAGTGACTAACTTGAAACCTGTTTCGGCTATGAATTCTTGTATTTTCTGTCCCACGAAAACTGATCCTTGGCCCGTAATGGTTTCTGGAATTCCAAACCCGTAAATAATATATCTTTGAATGAACTTCATCACGGCCTCTTGGTCGACCTTGACCAATGGTACGCCCTCTATCCATTTTGTGAAGTAATATATCCCCACCAGGATAAACCTTTGTTATTTCAATGACGCTGGTCAAATCTCACCTATAATGTCCAGCACCTATTCTTGACACCCCATAGCTAAGTTGATGCTGTTTTTCAACATGTTTGGCCAATTGACACCTTATTTGAATAATAGCCACTTCATTTTCTGGCCGACTTGGTGTGCTCCATAAGCGCCATTGTGTACCTCTGATATTGCTAGGTATTCCTCTGTATCACCCAAACACTTGAGTAACACGCCTCCAGGAGTCTTTTTCAGTAGTTCGTTGCCCATACGGACGTAACTTAGAGCCATGTACTTAACTCTCATGTAGGTGGTCCCGACCAAATTTTCTAAGTATTCCACGATTGGCCTTCGCCAATCTGATTTTGTCAAACTATCGGTGGCAAATATTTCCACATGGTCCAGGACCTCATCTGGGACTTTTGCTCCATCACCCTTCGAGGTGAATACACTTGATGATGGTGAAAGATTCGACACCACCTTTTCCCTGACTTCATCAAAGTCTCTTAGCTTGTCACTCAACACTTTATACCCAGACGCAATCTGGGCTAACTCGTTAGCCTCTTAATTTTCTATTCAAGGCACATGGGTGATGCTGACTATCTCAAAGTGTTCCAACAACCGACTTGCCGTTGTGAAGTATACTAACAAATGCTCTTTAATACACTTGTATTCTCGTGTGATTTGTTTAATTACTAGCTCTGAGTCATCTTTTACTTCAACCTTGCTCGCCCCCAAGTCTTTCAGGATCTTAACGCCAGTGATTAAGGCTTCGTATTCTGCTTCATTATTGGAACACTTTTCGTCTACCTGACACTTGAAATTAGTTGGAATCCCTTTTGGAAATAATATTAGGACCCCAATGCTAGTTCTATTTTTATGACTAGACCCGTCAAAATATAGCTTCCAAGGGTCTGTGTTGATCATGTTTACTGATAACTCGACTATTGCATGATCTACAATGAAGTCTGCCATAATTTGGCCTTTCATGCCCCTCAAAGGCACATAGGTCAATGAGAACTCAGTTAAAGCGAGCACCCATTTTCCTATTCGACAATGTAGAATGGGTTTGGACAACATAAGTTTAATAACATCAAAATGATACGAAACATAAACATCAACTGGTTTTATATATTGATTTAATTTCATACATGAGAAGTACAAGCATATGCATAGTTTTTCAATCATCTTGTACCTATTTTCAGCATCTACTAAGATTCGACTGAGGTAGTAAATGGGTCTTTCGACTTCACTATCATCCTTTTGAGCTAACATACTTCCTATGGTCGAATCGGATGCAACAATATATAACTTCATACTCTTATTGCTACTAGGGGGCACTAACATGGAAGGCTTTGTAAGATATTCCTTAATAGCGTCGAAAGCCTCTTGTTGCTCTTTTCCTCAGTGAAATTCACTTTCCTTCTGGATTTTGAACAATGGCGAGAACGTCTTCTTCCTGCCACTTAGATTTGAGATGAATCTTCTCAAGAAGTTTATTTTACCCAAAAAAGATTGCAATTGCTTCTTTGTCGAATGAGGTTTGAGATCCAATATCGCCTTTGTTTTGTTCTTGTTGATCTCGATTCCTTTTTTGTGCACCACGAAACCCAGAAAGTCTCCTGCATATACACAGAAAGCACACTTTAGTGGATTCATTTTCAATCCACATTTCCTCATCCTCTCGAAGGAGCGTCGAAGATGGTCCAAATGAACATTTTCAGATGAAGATTTTATCACAATATCATCAATGTAAACCTGCATAAAGTTTTCTATAAAATCATGGAACATAGATTCATAGCTCTTTGATAGGTTGCTCCAGCGTTTTTTAAACCAAACGACATCACAACCCATTCATACGTTCCCAAGGCACATGGGCATCGAAATTCCGTTTTGGGCACATCGTCCTTTGATATGAAAATCTGGTTATAGCCAGAATATTAGTCGAGCAGACTTATTCAAAGCATGCGGCTGAATCGACTAACATTTCTGCCACTGGCATCGAATACTCATCTTTTGGAGTCGCATTGTTCAAGTCTCTAAAATTTATACAAACTCGAAGCGTTCCATTTTTCTTAATGACAGGTACAATATTAGCTAACCATTCAATGCACCTTGCAGTCCTAATAAACCGACTTTTGAGTAACCTTTCGATTTCTTGCTTAATCTTCACTGTGATTTCAGGAGAAAACCTTCGAGGATGTTGCTTTACTGGCCTTTTCCCCGGCTGAATAGGTAGGTGATATTCTATCACATCCCGACTCAGACCAAGCATCTCGTCTTAATCCCAGGCGAAGTAATCTTTGTATTCCTTCAATAATTCGACTAGCTTCACCTTCATCTTTGACCCGACTTTGGTGCTTATATACGTCGAACTCTTTGTAACCCCATCTCCAAGATCTATCTAGTCGAGTGGATCTTATGCTTGAATCCTCTGTAACTCATTCAATGGGTATTTTTCAAACCCGAAAGGCTCATCATCATAGATACAATCGAGCCTCCGACTTTCTGTAGCTGTTGTCTAGCCTTGTCGGCCATTTTCCAAATTTTTCGTCTTTGGCCTCGACGGCCAAGTTCTGTAGTCTCTCGGCTTCTAGTATTGATTTTCTCTTATTTTTAGCCAGATAGGCCAAAATTTGAGCTAGGCTTTCCAACTCACTGGTCATCTCCATTGACCTCATGCCACCCCGTAGGTGGGTTCACCTCTTCAGGCTCCATTGCCTCTTCAGTGTCCCAGATAAATCCATAGTCTGGATCTAAACTCAGGAAACGGTTTGGATTCTCGACAGAGGTGTAAACTTCTGATTTGTCGTCACATGGTGAGACATTTTCTAAATGTTGGTCGAAGGATTTCTTCGTGCCCTTCGATTCATCGACTATGTAGTAGCTCTGACCAGCTTCAATATTTTCCACAATGTCATCTTTCCTCCAAATAATTAACCTTTGGTGTAAGGTTGATGGCACTGCCCCTATTCCGTGAATCCACTCTCGTCCCAGCAGCAAGTTAAAGTTGGCTTTGGAATTTACTACCATAAACAACGTCGACTGCGTGGTTGTTCCCACATCTAATTCGACTTGGATTACTCCCAATATATTACTGGTTTTTCCTTCGTAGTTGGAGAAAACCATATTGTGTTGTCGAAGATCGGCATCACGTTTTCCCATCTTTTTGAACAGAGTATGAGGAATCAGATTGACAGCTACCCCACCATCAACGAACACTTTGTTCATCGGCATCCCATCCACCTTCGCTCTTATGAATAAAGGCTTCAGGTGATACAGCATTCCTGGGCTAGGCTTCTCAAAAGTGGCCTTCTACTCCTCCACCACACCGATGTTCATAACATAGTAGCATAATGGTTTGTCTTCACCATTTTCGTCTGGCACAAAATCTTCATCAACCTCGGAAACCTCTGACACTCTATCGTACTCTATAGGTAATACTGATACGATCCCGTAGTTGATAATGAAGTCTTCGATGTAGGTGTCGTCGACCATCTTATCTTCCGGTGAATAGATGTACTCAGGCTCTTCATCCAATTGAGGAATGTACTCAGGCTCTTCATTCGATTGAGACGTGTATTATGGCTCTTTGTCTGACTGGGGGGGGGTATATTCTGGTTCTTTGTCTCCGATCAGTGGAGAATACTCCGTCTTTTGGGTCGATACCATCTTTTTTCTCATGAGGGCTCGACAGTCATGGAAAGAATCTGATTCGCCACGATTCTTTCTTTCTCGACCAACCTCCCTCTGGGATAGTCTCTTTTCTCCCTCGGTATCTCGACGGGTTTCTGCTGCGATGTTGAAGACACATTTCCAGCTTTCTTGATCCTCTCATACCACCTCCACTGTGTTCTGGTCATTGGGTTTTTCACTTTGTAGTTAGGAGAAACCACATAGCCTTGAGGTTCAGTTCTTCCTTGAGGGATCCTGACATCTTCCCCCAGGTCAAGCACCCTCCATTTTGGCCTTTTGCCGCCTTTCTAATTCACTAGTTCCACCCACGTCTCTTATGGAGTATTCGGCGGGGGATAAAGGTTATGGGTCGAGGTTGTTGGGACTGTCACCTAAACTCTTTGTTTCACTAAGGAGCTCCCGTTTTGTCAAACACAAATATGGGGATGGAGGTCTCTTGCCCCTCCTTCATCTTCCTCCTGTCATCCTCGTACTTTTCAGCGGCTTTTTCATCGAAGACCACATTGCACCTTGGACATAGTGCAACTTTCGACCCTCTCACCCTGCACTTTTCCTGGAAATTGGCTAACCCCTCTCCAGCTTGGAGATACACTACTTTTAATGCCTCTTCAGCCTTTGCATCAAAACCGTCAGTAGTTTCAACCATCATGCATTCTGAAGGTTCAGCAGTCATGGCTTCGTAGAAACTCTCAGTAGTCTCGACCATCATATATTTAAATGGCTTGGCATACAGAGCTTCCTCAACCTTCAAGGGATCTGTGTCCACTTGCATCTTCGGTTTTTCGTCAAATTGGAGCCTGTCCTCTTTCAAAGCCTTTTGCACTAAATCCCTGAAAAGAACACATTGAAAGGTTTTATGACCAAGAAAATTATGAAATTTACAGAATCCCTTTTTTTCTTTTGCTCTAAAGGGAGATTTTCAGGCCTTTTGGCACAATAATTTTCCCGTCTTTAACCAACAAATCAAATATTTCGTCACATTTGGTTATATCAAAAGTATATGTTTTCGCAACGAGCTTATCTGTTTTCTCAGTTTCGACGGGATTTTTCCCGTTCGATGGTTTCAATAATTTACAAGTGTAGGGAGTTCCTGGATTAAGCTCAGCCACGTTGACCTCACTCTCATTAACAAGCTATTCATCGTCAGAAGACTATGAATCTGTTGCGATGTAAGACATTTTCTATTTCTTGTGGTATTTACCAGTTCTGGCCTTTTTAGCTTTTAACCTTTCGAGTTGTCGAACTCTATCAGCCAATTGGGCCATGTCTCTAAGATACTAAGTGTCTAACTTTTTCCTAATTGAATAATCTAAAACGCCTGCAGCTATTTTGACTAGCTCGTGTTCAGAGACTTGAGTAAAGCATCTTTCTTTCAAAAGTCTAAACCTGTTGAGATACTGGTCGATTGACTCAGAGGCCTTTCGTTTGACGCTAGCCAACTCTTTCAAACTTATTTTCGACTGTCCCATGTAGAATTGTTCATGGAATAGTCTCTCCAACTGCGCCCATGTATAGACAGACTGTGGAGGCAGTGTCGTAAACCAAGTGAACGCATTCTTCGTCAGAGAACTTGGGAAGTATTTCATCTTTAAATCCTCATTATTGGCTATGTCAACAGCTTCAGTATGATATTTAGAGACGTGTTCGATGGTCGACTCCTCGGTGTGTCCCCAGCAAACTTGGTAAACTTTGGAACCTTCCATCCCCTTGGCAACTCCGTTTATAAAACAAAATCTGGCAATGGGGACGAATATGTTGGCCTTTACAGGCCAGGGTTCACACAATTTTACACCATAATTCGCTCGACAATGGCCTCTAGGTTTTGTTCTCCAGCCATTGCATCCTATTGAACCTGGCTAACCACTTGGTCGGGGTCTTAGTTTCTATTAACCAGCACGACGGGAGGCCATTGGGGCACCCTATGCATTGGCTCGATCACATGGGGTTCCTGATCAATTGTCTCGTTGAACCTCTCTCCGTGTTGGACCGGTGTCTCTGGTCGGGGTGGGGTCCTCTGTCGAGGTTGTGCCCTAGGAGCTCCCAAGAAGTCACTTATTCTAGTCATCCGAGTTGCCAATTGTTGGAAACTCTGAGTCGAATCTTGAATTAATGATCTTAAAATGGTTCTCATTTGCTGAGTCAACATATGGACCATCTGATGTCTCATGACAACGACAAAACTTGACATAAAGGTTGGGATTGCCTGAGGTGGAAAACCCAGTCCTGTAGTTTGACCTAGTGGGTTCCCCAAAGGTTCCAAACCATGGTAAGGTGAAAACTCTAAGAACGAACTTTCAGCAAACGTTGAACCACTCTCATGCACGCTTGCCTTTAATTCAGTTGGCATTCCAAAGTTTCGGTCCCTACCGTACATGGGTAAGGTGAAACTGGGCATAAACGACCCGAGGTTCCAACCACTGTTGGTCTTATCACTTCAGGCCGACGTGGTGACAACTTTGATCCATTGTGAGCAATCGACACAACAGTCGTAGTGTAAGTGCTACCATTAGTTACTTCAGATGCGACTGTATTTCCTCCAATGGATTGCTCCTCGTTCGGACTGGCATTTCACGGATCTACCATTTTTTACCACTACATAACTGCATATATTTAACACAACGGGTCCCACTAGGTGTGCCAATTTGTTTGGCAGTGCCTTCAGTGAACAACCTCTAGCCTCTTATTGAAATTTACTTGCAGGATCGGCTACTAAAATCCTAGACTACGTGTTAAGTATAAGATGGTTGCTTTGAGTGCTAGGGTTAAAAGTGGTAGATGAAATGATGTTATTGCAATGATTGATATGAAAAGTGTAAAACTGTAAAGGGAAACAAACAAAAGTGATAAAGCTTTAATGAAAAAGAGAAATTGCATAAGTACAAGAAAGGATGCATGCATACATTTGCACAGAAATGACTCGTTTCTCTCACGCGATGGTACTTTGAGTATATTCTTCTTAAATGTTTATAAAATGCGACCTCTATAACTGAGATTGATACTTCCTTAAATAGGCCTAAAAAGTAACGGTTACTCTTTTGTCCACCGTCCCTGGTCTGTCACGTGTCTACCCACGTACGCCCACTAACTGTGTAACTTCCCACATTTTCGCCTGCTACAAGCTTACTTGTTCATCTGAAACCTTTGGCCTTCCTTCGACTTCGACTGGGACAACCACCTATCAAGCCTGCTTCAATGTTCATCCAACGGGGTGGGCCGTCGAAGCTTCTTTGACCTGATTCTGGCAAGACGTCCCATCGAACCTGTTTCTACTTTCATGGTCAAAATTTTCCAGCTAACAGTGTGAGGTTACTTTTATACCTTGAGTCATGTGGAATGAATTTGCATTGATTTGGGCCTCTAGCTGGCCCAAAATAGTTTCCTCAAGTCTTGTTGGGCGTTTATGGAGTCGAGAAAGTCTTTAGCGGTCATGGTCGACCTCCAAGGATGTCGTCCAATTTGAACTAGAAGTGAAACAGGTTGAGTCATATGAAAAAGTAGTAGGGGTTAAGTGCATTAAATGCATTTCTATCACTGAAATGTTTCGCTGCTTCTTTCTGACACATGGGCTGAAGTGACTAGTTAGGGCATTACGCTACATATAGTGTACTCGAGTTTGTTTTCATTTTCATGGGAAAATCCATTCGTTGATTATATAACTTCTCTTCACAACCATTAACGTTCAATTTCATTCATAAGCATTTCTTATCAGCAGACGTCTTCTCTTCTTCCTTCCTGAAAGCACTTATCAAAGTTGTTGTAGTTTTTAGCTCAAAGCTTCTGCCTTTCTTTATTCCTTTGATTCTTCATCCTTGCCTACCCAAATACCACCTCCCCCTCTCAACTCACGCTTTTACCTTCAACATTTTCTGCATTTTGGGCAAGATGAGTGATGCTCGTATTCACCTAGCTAGTGATTATAAGAGTGATGTTTCTTCCACTGTAGGAATAAGAGTACATTACTACAAAATATACCTTTTGTAACACTAATTTTATAACACTCTTCCTATTAACCGTGGTAATAGTTCATTTTTGGCGTTTTTTTTTGTATTTACTAAAGGATATGTCACAGCGGTCATAAGTATCAATAGTAGTGAAATGTACATGGAGTGAAATGGTTCGAATCCCAACGCCAATAATTTTCCATTTGTTGTGACATAATGAGATTGACCTTGTATATCATCACGGTTTTTATAATCAACCATGTAAATTTCAATCATTTCATCACGGTTCGTATTGTCAATTATGGTGAAAGGTGCTACTTATATATATATATATATATATATATATATATATATATATATATATATATATAAGTGAAATTATCTCTCGCTTCAGTACATAATGTTCGTCTCTCTCAAAACAAAACCCTAAAATCTCTTTCACTTGTCTCTCTCAAAATGAAACCCTGACATCTCTGACACTCGTCTCTCTCATATGGAAATCCCAAATTTATGCAGCTAGCTTATCTTCTTCGAAAGATACCTTTGTTGTATCAAATCTTAACCAATGGCTACTTTATAGGTTCGTCTTCACTATATTTTTTGTTTCAAAATCTGTTTATGTATTATTGTTTATGTTTCGACAACTTGTTTCATAATGTTTGAACTTTCTGCTTGTTTTGACTTTTAGGTAGGGATGATTGTTTCAATAATGAGGAAGAAGCTAAAGCGAGCATTGCAAACTTGTGTGAAAGATCTAGAATGACATCCATTCAAAATAGGCATAAGTTTGCATATCTAACTTCAGATTCATCCTTTTTTAATTGTGGACACACCATTATGGGAAATGTACATTTCTAAAACATTCTATGACTTGATATGTTTTTTGTATCATTTATGTAGTTTATGGTTTGTTATTGATGAATGTTTTTTATGAATGTTATTGTTAATGTTTGTTTAAAAGATGAGTTTATAGTATCTTATGTGGTTTGAGTGTTTTTCCCATCCCTTACCAAATATATAACTTTTCAGATTGCATTAGAAAGTTATAATATGATAGATAAAATTATATTACATAACAACTACACATTCAATTCTTGACAAGAATTCTTCAATCCGTTATCTACATGTTGTTCTTTAACTATTAGAACTTTATTTAATGATTGTAGTTCTTCAACCACCCCTCTTTTCACCTCTAGTTTTGTTTTCAAAGTAAATAATATTTTGCAAAATGAACTAGAGGTGAAGGTAGGGGTGGTTTAAGAACTAGGATAATTAAACAAAGTTCTAACTGTTAAAGAGCTAAATGTGGATAAGAAGTTGAAGAAATCTTGTCAAGCATTGAACATGAACCTTTTCTTCTAATATAACTTAATTTGTCATATTATAATTTTCTAGTTCGGATTGAAAGGTTATATGTTTAGTGAGCATTGGTAAAATAAACATTCTACATAATTTATAATAAACTCAGATGTATATATCACAATGGTTGTTTAGAAGATCCGTTGTTAAATATTATGCATTAAAGAATATCACAACGATTGTTTAAAGTAATCATTATGGTAGGTAGCGCGATACATAGTTATAATCACGGTCGCGCGACTGTGGTGGAAAGCATTATACATAAAATCACACCTTACCTTACAACGGTTGGTCCAGCGTGGTGGTATCCCTTTACCAACCGTTGTGATAGGTGTTTTACGTGGTAGTGGTATCTCTTTATTCACATTCCCCTCACCTTATTCACGATTACATGGGCTACAAAGTGGTGTCCTTGACCAATGATTCTGATCCAGAAAGGGTATATGTGAACTCTTTCAATGAGAGAGCTTCTTCCTTAGACTCTTTCAAGGATTTCTTGTCAGATGATGATGGTGAGGAGGATAACACTGAGGTCCCTATGCCCTCTCCAGTTTTGTTAGATGCGGAAATACAAACCCTAAATTGATGAGAGAACGCCCTGATAATTTTGTCCAGGTTTACCAGAGAACCCACAATTGTGAACCCATTGATCCTGAAATTAGTGAAGGTGAGAAAAATACACAAGAAGGGGGGAGTTGAATTGTGTTCTTCAATTTACGTTGCTTCTGAATAGAGTTTAGATTCTAAATAATAGTTCAGATTCTCATGATATAGATGCAGCAGAATAATAATCAGAAGCAAGTAAATGATTAATGAACACACATAATTTATCTTGGTTCCTCTCAAACCGAGAGTAGTCTAGTCCCCTTGCAGCACAAGATAGTTTCCACTAATCAAAACTGATTACAATTTCTTATGCCCTCGAGCATAAGACTTTTCTTTGCTCAGACCTACAGCCTAAGACTTGCTGGGTCAATTAGCACCTGATCAAGAATTCATGCTTAGATCTTCAGATCCTAAGACTTCATTGCCTAAATCCCACAGATTCAAGACTTCTTTTCTTATACCCTCAAGTACAAGACTTCCAGCTCATACTCACAGTCAAAGACTTCTTTGCTTAAATCCCACAGATTCAAGACTTCCTTTCTCATACCCTCAAGTACAAGACTTCTTGCTAAGATCTCTCAGATCAAAGACTTGATGCTTAAACTCAATAGTTTAAGACTTTCCTACTTAATCAACAATTTGATTAAGGCTTCAATGCTCAAGCACACATCAAGATACTTACTTGGCTCAAACACACATCAAGAGACTTTCTTTCTAAACTACTAAACAACCTGTTTAGCAGAATAGATAACAAGGAGTACCTGCTATACAATTAGAGGTACAAGGCAATGTCTTTAACAAATATCATAACACTGAAGATTTCTAAGATATACATTGTTTAAGAAATCTTAATTCTTTGTACAATTTACAACAGATGAGCGAAACTCTGCATACTCGATGTTGTTGTTATTGTTGATCTTGTTATTCTTCCATTTTGATATAAGTGTGAAACGCTTCTTTTTCTGCTTGGCCCTTTTGTTCTTTTTCTTTATATCTTGTTGATTCTTCAGATTGAATCTTCAGCTACTTAAATAGCAGATACAAAAGAGTAGCCGTTGGAAGAGATAACTTGCACAAGTGTCTTTGTCAATCCATAGTACTAAGAGACGTTGAAGATAGATACACAAAAAGATCTTTATCCATTGTGTAACACATTTAACTGTAGCGTTTTTTTTGTGAGTTGTACTATAAATCCGTTGAGAATGGATATCCATAAAGCATGTCAACTCTCCTTGAACCATGTGAACACAGACTCTAGCTGACAAACTGATTTGACAGTGTAGCTTTCTTTATGCAGTACAGATCACTTAGCTTTGTTTATAGTTTTGATTGATCATCAAAAGATGATACATTTAATAAGTGTAGAAATAAAATATTACTCTTCTGATGCTAATACATTCAGATTCAGAGTCTA
This sequence comes from Lathyrus tuberosus, assembly GCA_022829125.1. NCBI lineage: Eukaryota > Viridiplantae > Streptophyta > Magnoliopsida > Fabales > Fabaceae > Lathyrus > Lathyrus tuberosus. The sequence continues at coordinate 8,738,652 of JALAZF010000212.1, forward strand.
TGCAATCATATATCATCAGACTTCACTTAAGAACGTCCTTCAGTTCTGAACCATCAGAAGCCAAGAACTCAACTTCTCTCAAATGCGTCCTCTTAACAGATTCTGAATAGATTTTCTTTAAACTTTGGAACCTGCATACTTAGAAAACACATTAGATAACACCATTTTTCTTTTAATACTTTGCTATCATCAAAACCTAAAGGAAATATGTCATGAACAAATCTTGTTCTAACAATTACGACCCACCTGGAGTATCGAGGTAGGCCAAATGAATTTTCTTAGGTCAAGCTCATCGAGAATTTTAAATTTTATGATCTATTCCAGAGGGACGTGACGTTGTGGAGTCGTCCAATGCGAGAAAGTACGACAGGGTAGTTGTGGAAGTGGTGGGAACCCCATCTATTATGAATATTGAAGCAGTTAATAATGTTTCCGGCATCATGGTCGGCGACCTTATGGACTGGTTAATCACTCCTATAGATTAAAAAAAAGGATATATAGCTCTTTTGATAAGTGTTTGGTCCTATTTTATGAGTGTTTGTTCACTAGGATAGGACTGGGGCTGCGTTTTTTTAGCTTTGAGGTGGTCATCCTAAAGCACTTGAAGGTTGCCTTATCCCAGCTTCATATGAGGATCTAGGCTTATATAAGGGTGTTCTAATTTTTGGCTGAGCACAAATCTTGGAAGCCTTCTCTCAGGTTGTTCTTTAACCTGTTCTACATTGTGTGCACCTCTCAGTACGACACCAATGATCAAAGGCTTATTACCTTTCACCTGGATAATCTTTAGCTCAACCCTTTCACCAACGACTAGGGCGATTTTCTGAGGCATTTCGTGCTGGTGAAACCCCTCACTCCAGATAACCATCTTGCCTTCTATTATGCTTTGGCTGAGTCTTCACGCTTTTGAAAAAGTAGATTCCTAAATATAGTTCTTCTTTCACTTACATTATATTATCAATTTTTACCTCCAAAGAAGTTACGATGAAGAAGAATTTGCGTTCCTGGTTTTAAGACTTGTTTATGAATAAGGTTTTGGACCCGATGAGATCAATTCTTTCTAGTTTGTAAAGAAGCAAATTGATACTTACGCAATCATGAGTGCGGCCAGTCGTGCGAAGAGGTGTCTTCATCCCAGGCCCTCTTTGACAAAACCAGAGGTGGGGTTAGTTCCTCCACTATCAGAATGTTCATGCCATCCACAAGAAAATCCACCTCGAGTATATGAGCCTAAGCTTATACAGTCAGGATATGAGAAAGAACCAGAGCATGAGCATTAGTTGCCAGAGTAGTGGGGGCAGAAGAAGAAGACCATGTATTTACCACGGCCTGGATACCTTGGACATTTTTAAGGTGGTCGAACATATTCAACTTTCTTAATTTGTCCATACTATCTGCAAAATGCAATCATACAACATAAAAAGCATGAAGACTCCACTCTCACCAAAGATCTCTTCCCTTTCCTTAAGATTAACTGCACTCAAGATAACCTGAGTATCAATTCGCCTCTTCATTACATAGGTAAAAGGCACCACACTTCGGTCAATATCGTCCTCATATCTAAGCCCATGAAACCAGGATTGCATTTACTCATTCATTGTTGTCGTACCTCAAAAAATACGATCCTCCGTAAAGTCGCGGAAAAAATGATTCAAACAGAATCACCACTGAACTTTATTTATTCCAATGAAGGAAAGGGGAAATATTGATAAAACTCTTAAAAAAGGAAAATGGTCATCACAACCAAATTCGAGTTCGAGAGTCGATTATGCATGGGGAATGTATTATCACTCTTCACGTCCTTTATACTCAACGGGGACCTTTTAGTCAAACTTGCGATTGAATGTTATCTTATATTATTTGTTTTCTTCGAGTATTAAAAGAGTGAAAAGAAAAGAAGAAGGGACACAAAAAAAGTTTTTTATTAATGTGCTCGACAAGATTGTGGGTCTTGCTCCTACGTAACCTCAGGCACAATGAGGAACTCAAAGCTTCGTAGTTTAGGGCAATACAAAAGATATTTTTGGTGTTTTTTTTTGTTATAGTGCTTAACAAGACGTGAATCTCGCTCCTACGTATCCCCCAAGTGGGATGGAGAACTCAAAGCTACGTAGTTCTTGGTAGCAAATGAGTGTTGGTTGATTGATTTTAATGAACGAATGTTTAGGTCGCATTCTAACAGTTAAACATTGGCTTGTTTACTCGCAGATGGGAGACTTAACATTTTTTGTTTTGCGGTAGAAAGGATCTTGTTTGATCACGTTCTAGTTGTTTCAACATTTAGTTGTATGCTCGCGCGTGAGAGGCTTAAACACTAGTTTGTGTTCGCGTTAAAAAGGACTACATAATGTCCGTTTGTGAAAAGGGTTTCGATCGCACAGGGACGAGAAAAGATAAGTTTGATTGGTTGAAGTTTATTTTAATGAACAAGTGATTAGATCACATTCTAATGGTTAAACATTGGCTTGCATGCTTACGGAGGAGACTTAAGCGCTAGCTTTTATACGCGTTAGAAAGGATTAAACAATGTTCTTGAAAAGAAGGGCTTTCGATCACACAGAGGTGAGAAAAGACATGTTTAATATGTTGAGTATTTTTTAGGAGAACAAAGAATGTTTGATGAGAACGAGACGCGAGCCTCAGGACCAATTATTCAGGGTATTACCAGAATGCTAGATTCTAACGATCCTTTTTCATTCAAAGTGTTTATGAAATTTGTTTGATGGACAACGTTCATTCAACAAGAATGAGACGTGTGCCTCAGAGTCAATTGTTCAAAGGTTCTACCAGAGTGCTAGACTCCAATGGTCCCTCTTTTTGTCCAAATTTGTGTTAAGTGTTTTAGAAGTGAAAGGATGAACAAAAGGCTCTCCCAGAACATGTTCCTCGGGACCGGTCATTTGAGGATTCATGGAATGTGCGACTCCAAGGATTCTTTTCTTTCATGTTTGTTAAGAAAAATGCTTGAATCACATTGAGAATGATTTAATCGGGTTTGAGAAAGATCCGCTTGGCGTTGGACCAAGGGTTTTATTTATTGAAAATGTTCATTCGATTATCTCTTATTATTCCAATTATGAAAATGAAATTAATTAATTAAGATTTAATTAAATTAATTAATTGATGTAATTAAAAATAATTATCAAGATTAATTGATAAAAAGATAACTCCATCAACATAATCGAGTTAATTAAATTTAACTAACAAAGTTAATTAATAAAAACCAAAATCAATCAATTAATTTTATAAAATGATTTTGATTAAAAACTGATTTGCTGACTTTGAAATAAAATAGAAATAGGATAGAAATAGATTTGAAACAAAAAGCCGGTTTGCGCGTAATGACAAAATGAATGGAATATCATATGCAAAAATCATAATGCGGAGAAAATATCTATCAATGTATAAAAAACTTTAACGACATAATGACATATTAATGTCGAATCCGCAGATCAAAGCCTGATTTAAAATGCAATGAAATAAATCAACAACAAATCAATATTATTTACATTATTACAATGTTCAAAAGCTAACAACAAAGTCTAACCAAAATCTACAAACAAATAATCTAACCATTCAATTATCAATTGAAATTAAACAATTAATTAAACCTTATTAACAATGAAAATAATGTGCATAAAGCAAAGAAAAAATAGGGGTGCAATCATCATCAATAGTTGGCCCAACCCACATAATATACTAAAAAAATAATTTGATTTAACTTTTATTAACTAAAATAAATATACATATATAGAAAAAAAAACAAACAGACCATGCTGAATAGGGAGACGGGCGCCCCTACTTAATATAAATTCCTTCATAAAAATGCATCAAAATAAATAGCAGTTGTTGACTTTTTCAAACATAAAAAATCATGACCAATATGAAACAGACACGTGGCAAAATCAATTAAGAAACTAAAGCCAACAAGTTAGCACAGTAACGAAAAAAAGGAGAGCAAGTTGTTTCAGTAAAAGTGATTTTCTGAAAATTGCTTCCTTCCCCGTGAATTCTTCACTTCTCTTAAAAAAAACAAATCAAGAATTCAAAAACCAACTATTTTCAAATAAATTAACATCATGGGATTCAAACATCAACAAAACTAATATCAACTACATATGGAGTAAAAACCGAGAGGTACCGGTTGGAGGCGAGTGAGCTGTGATTTGAACGACAGCGAGGCATGATGAAGAAGCTGACGACTGAGATTGGGACTGTCGTGGTTGAGAGAGGGTTGTTGTACTGGCGGCAGAGAAAACTTAAGGTATGGGGTTATGGACAGAAGTGAGAGCAGCGGTTATGTGGGTCGAAGGAGGTTCTGAGTTGTTAAGGGTTGTATTAATGGCGGAGTTTTGTGCATGAAAAAATGATGATAGGTTGAGGGAGAGGTCGACACATACACTCACAAATTGACTCATAAATGTAGAATTGTGTCATTTATGTTCATTCTGTTCACTCTCTTGCATGCATAAAATCTCCAAATCTCATCAAATTCATCTTGCACCCTAAAAATCATCAAATCCTCATTACGTCTTTTCTGTTTATTCATTTCACATCATTTGAACTAAATACTTCCAACAAATTTCTCTCTTATTCCTTCAAAACCCTTATTTCATCCTAACTCGCCAATAATCCGAAATTCTCACTTGTTTGTAGTTTATCTTCAATTCTTTATGTATTTTTGTGATTTTTTGTCTTGATTGAGTGTGTGGGTATCCATCAATCTCTCACACTCATTCATTTTTGGTTCAAACAATTCATAAAACATTTGGTGGGCATACTCCATTTAAATATTTCCATGGCTCCAGAGACCAAAGCTGATGTTAAAGGAAATGGCAAAGCTTATTCCTCTACTATTACTACTGAGAATCCAATTACCTTGGTCTCAAAGAGATACATCAAAGATTTTGAGTTAAATTATCAAGCTAATCTTGTGGTGAAACAATATATGTGGAAACTAGTTACGGTTGGATGTTTGTATTTCTACTCCAGACTACACGACATGCAAGGCTCCTGTTTCAAGGTTTCAATAGGTAACAAAGTTTATCAGTTCAATAATGATTTGTGGAAAACATTATTTGGTATTACGGTGGTTAATGATGATGAGTTTGACGAGGTCGGCCATTAGTGACTAATGCTAGTACCCATGTGAATTTTGATTGGGATATCAATGTGAATGAGCTGCTCAAAGCTCCTCGTGACAATGACCGCTTTGATCATATTTCTACTTGTCAGATGACGATGGTACCAAGAATTCTGTTGTGGTTGGTATCTCATATTCTAAGGCCAAAAAATGGTGGATACTCGAGAATAGATTTTGCGGAGATTCACTTTGTCTATATGAATGCAAATCTTACTGCTGTTCTGGCTAGGATTAATCACATGATTACGGCTCAAGAAAAGGATTCTGGGCATTATGGTCGGTTCTACCGTGAGATGTGCGACTTCTTGAATTCTCACTATCAGAATGAGGGACAAGGCTGGTATAGGGGAGAAAGACTTGTGCCTAGGGCATGTGGAAGACGGTGAAGTGTCGTGATGAAGTCTTGGTTTGTCATTGTGTCGTGAGTCTTGTGGTACTACTAAAAGCTTGCTTTTAGTTGTGTATGAACAATATTGTTGACATGCTTGAATGGTTTTACTATGTGTTGTGACTTGGATAGGTAGTTTGAATATTGTTGTGTTTATTAATATTGTGTGTTTCCATATATGATGAATTTATGTGAATACACCTCTTATCTTTGCAAATTGCCTCTGTATAGTATATTGCACATGTGTATATTATATATATGTGATACTAATAAAAGTTTGCTTGTCTCTTTTTGATGTTGTTAAATGAGGAAAAGAATATGAAGCTATACCGCACAAAGTTAGGAGGAGATTTTCATGTATCAAGAAATACATCGTCTCAAATTTCAAGTTTTGCCATCATAAAAAATGGGGGTAAGTGAGTGCATCTTTCTGTTTGGTTGTGTTTTAAATGATGTCAAAACTAGGAGAAATTTTAAAATTTTTGTGCATTGGATGGTATCAACCAATTCTAGGTGTGCATTATTCATTTTAGCGTTATGTTGTAGGCAAACATGTTTTGGAAATGACTTGAAAGGATCCATACATCCAAAATTAAGCTTTTGCATCAAAAATTAAGTTTATAGTGTGAAAACTATAGCATAGGTCGACACAAACGTGGTTAGGTCGACCTATAGAAGCTTTTGCTTTAGCATAGGTCGACACATAACTCACTTAGGTTGACACGCATGCCTTAATATCGAAGCTTGTAGCCACTGCCTATGAGTCACCTCCAATAGGTCGACCTAAGACCTTTATAGGTAGACACATTTTCCTTCATAGGTCGACCTATAGAACTTAAATTTTGATTTTTTATTTTCTTTTCATTTCCACATGCATTCCTTTTGCTTCATATCTTGCATACATATATATACTGATACATGCATCATTTTCTAGTAAGGTTTATAGTTAGTAAAACCTATACGAAATCAGGATTTTAAAGTATTCTCATCATCTTTAACCTCTCTTCTATATATACATACAATCAAAATGCACATAATCATTTTTTGATTAGGTGACCATCTAGATTAGGATTGATAACATACAATTAGGTTGTTGTACCGAGAATATTGGGTTGAGAACTTTGAGGATTTAAAATAAGAAAACCGAGCTGGGGTTTTCCTTCAAGATCATTGAGTATTTGAAGATTTTGGACAAGATTACGCAATTTGGATCCGATCAAGTGAAAGCCTTGGGATAAGGGGTGCCTTGCAAAGGAGTAGCGTGAGACGGTGGATCATGTTGGTAAATCTTGGGTAAACAAGTGTGCGCATGGAATTAATTTGACTGTGTGAAAGCCTTGGGATAAGGGGTACCTTGCAAGGAAGTATCAAGAATTGGTGAATTGAAGCGACATTGTTGGTGACTTGATCAATCTTTGATCAAGGGTTTTGGAGGCGGTAGAATCAACAACAAACCATAGGGTTTGTAGGGTTAGAGTTCTTCATCTCTTGTATATACACTTTTTTCAAAGTAAGGTTAATTGCAGGTATCTCAATTCGAATTCTAATTAAGGGCAGGCTGTCGCTACATGAAAAATAACACAGAGTCGACATCGAACTTTATTTATCCCAACGGGGAAAGGAAAACATCAAGAAAACCTCAAAAGGTAATGAACATGGTCTCACAACCAAATTCGGGTTTGGGAGTCAATTACGTAAGGGGAATGTGTTAGCACCCCTCACGTCTGTTGTACTCAATGGGATCCACTCTTGTTGTTCTAATCAAAGGGTGCATATATCTAAGGTCTTACTTGCTAAAGGAATGCATTAATGAACTAGCCGGGAAAAAAGAGAAGGTTTTTATTATTGAGTTCTTCTGAGTTTTGCACCCCAGTGCCTACGTATCCCAGACAAAATCAAAACTCCATAGTTCTAGTTGAAAAAGTTGATTTGTTGTGTGTTTTTTATGGACGATGCTAAGTTCTCATTCTAGCAGTTAGAGACATTGTCTGTTTGCGATAGAACGGAAATAGCATGACCTTTTTGAAAAGGTTTTAAAGGGAAAAATCTCGAAGGCAAAAGATTTGAATTGGTTGAAGTATTTTTGTTAGGAGATATGAAAAATGGTTTGAAACACGTATTATGCTAAAGTCTATGACAATGGGAGCGAATATTTCGTACAAATGAGCCAAGCGTCTCACGTACAAAATACTCTAAGAAGAGGTAAGGAAAACTCTCGCTCATCTTTTCCCATGTACTTAAGGCTCGTGACGTATTATACGCGTGGTATTTATTACGTATTTTTGAATTTTTTATTAAGAAAAAGATTTTAGTCTTAAATGAAAAGGATGATTAAAAGGGAAATTCTATCCCTAGTGTTATCATACAAAATGGTCCTAAAATTGAGATTTGCAAGGGAACTTCTATTCCTAATGTTATCATGTCAAAGATGAAGACCTAAAGGAATGCTATGTTTAAATTCAATTTAATAAAGCAAAAGACTTAATTAAATCAGACTAAAACCAAACCTAAGGGATCATGTGAATCAAAATCATGAAATCATCAAGAGCACACATCAAGATAAGTTAACAGTCATCAAGAAAAACCATCAAAATTTCACAAGAAATTAATAAGAGCTTAAGGGACCAGTTGGGATCTTCTTGAGTTTACATCATTGTAAAATAAGAGCTTAAGATCTTCAGACTAACCATCTCTTCTTAAGTCTTCAGAACTTGGTCTTCAGAAACTTAAGTCTTCAGAGTCTTCAGAACGTTGTTCATTAGAACCTTGTCTTCAGAGTCGTTAGCACTTAGTCTTCAGAAGATAAGTATCAGAGTTAAATTCAGAGCCAGAATCTAAGAGAACATTGCAGCAGAAACATATTGTCTTCTTAGAGTCTTTTTGAATCATAGTAGATCAGAAGCAATCTTGCTTCTTTGACCAGAAGCGAATATTTGAGAATTTGAGAGTGACGTTTCACATGATCTCTATCAGAGTCAGAGCTATCTTTATCAGAGTCTGAATTATCTTTAACAGCGTCGGCATCTGTTTGTCAATACTTAAGAAAACAAACGTTAGAGTACCAAAAGTGTTCTCACACAAATACAACGTTGTTATTATCAAAACAAAGAGATATCTTGCAGAACCAAATCTTGTTCTAACAATCTCCCCCATTTTGATAATGACAAAACAATGTATTTTGATAACACAATTTTGTACGAAGATAATAAGAATTGACTCAGATAAGTTCAAAGTAAACTTCCCTTTATCAAGCTTCCCCTGAATCTAAGACTTAATAAAATCTTATAAGATTTGGGATTTAGAGCCTGATTGCAAAGATCTAGACAAATCCAAAACATCAGAGCTTAATTATAGTGATGATTGTCATACTCCAAATTTTGACCACCAAGATTTCCCATCATTGTGCAAATCATCACCATAATATGGATGTACTTCCATGCCTCATCAATCTCCTCAAAGATGGGTGAGCATTCACTACAATCAAGACTTAGGGTTTCAAGCCCTCTCAGAGCACTTAGACAAATGATCAATCAAGAAATGACATGATATTCAACTTTTCTAACCTCTCAAACACCTATAAAGGATCAAGAGGACTCCCACATCAAAAATCAGGCACAAAGGTGCAACATTCCAAGTGGATCAAGCCTCAAGATCGCCAGTGTCACCAAATTAGGGTTTTGGTCGACCAAGGCCTCCAGATGGAAATTTTCCTCTGGGAATGAGCCAATGCTTTAAAACCTAACCCAAGATGCTCCAAGGGACCTCATGGACCCAATCATCAAGTCAATTTAACCTCAGGAGATGCATTCCTAAAAAATCAGGAATTAGGGTTTCTTGACCTAATTCGCCCCTAAGTTGACTTTTGAGGCAATCCATGAGCCAAGACCTCAAGACATGATTTGAGGGCCTTAAATACACAACATTCTTTGATCTTCATGATTTGAGGGCCTTAAATACACAACATTCCTAACGGTTTAAAGGTGGACACAACATTCTTTGCTTTAAAGGAAGTTTTAGAAAACTTTCCTTTTTGACATGCTTCACAAAGAGCATCTGAAGAATACTTCAGATTTGGCAAGCCTTTGACGAGTTCAAGCTTATTTAGCTGAGAAATCCTCTTCATGTTAATATGGCCTAAACGTCTATGCCATACCCATTGCTCTTCATTAATATACATTAAGCATTTGACATTCTGTTCACGAAGATCAGAAAGTCTAATCTTATAGATGTTATTTTTCCTCTTTTTGACAAATAGGATTGAACCATCTTTCTGACTTACAACCTTACAGGACTTTTGATTAAAGATGATATCATAACCATTGTCACTAAGTTGACTAATTGACAACAAGTTATGCATCAAACCATCGACTAAAAGAACATCAATAATAGAAGGAAGGTTACCATTACCAATGGTTCCAGAGCCAATGATTTTTCCTTTCTGGTTTCCTCCAAAACTGATGAAGCCTCCAGGAAAAAGTTCCAGACTTTGGAACATATGCCTTCTTCCCGTCATGTGTCGCGAGCAACCACTGTCCAGGTACCATGACTGGTGTTTCAACTGAGCTGCTAAGGATATCTGCAACATAGATTATCTTATCCTTAGGTACCTATTTTATGGGTCCTCTTTTGTTAGCTTTCCTAGAGTGTTTCACAACTTTGGGCTTTTGTGCAACAGGATAATAATGTGGAATTTGTGTATGATATTTAACTTTAGAAACAGATTTCTGTGTCGGTGGGGGTTCTTGTGCAAGCTCAGAGCAAACAATCTCAGTGCCAGAAGGCACAAAATGGTCATAGAGAGGTTTTGGTTTAACCGTTTGACTTTCGTCAATTTCAGATGATTCTGTACATCCCAAACCTTTCTTACCATTTCTGCTTACTCCATAGATCATGGAAGCTAATCTGCTTCTATCTATGCTTTTAGCAAGAAAATACTGGAATGCTCTATCATACTTATTGATACAGCTTGTGTCAAAGACATTGGAGATTAATTCTTCTTCTAATTTAGCAACTTTTCTTTTCAAGGCATGATTACTATTTTTTAAGCAAAAAATGTTTTCATTTAGAGAAGAATTATTCTGCTCAAGCTTATCTTTTTCCTCAGAATCAATTACATGTGTTCTTTAAGATCTTTGTATTTACTCTGAAGAGCTTGATACTTTTCCAGCATTTCCAAAAAACAAGACTTTAATTTATAACGAGAGAGTTTAGATAATACCTGTGAGTCAGAGTCAGAGTCTGATTCCGATTATGATGATATTCTGTCTTATGGTTCTCTAGAAACTTCATCATCAATTGTTGCCACTAGCGCAACATTTGCTTGTTCTTCATCAGAGTCTTCTTCTTCAGAATCAGAGTCGTCCCAAGTTGCCAGCAGTCCTTTCTTCGCTTTGGAGAAATTCTTCTTAGGCTTCTTGTCTTTCTTGATCTTTGGACGCTCGTTCTTCTAATGACTTGGCTCATTACACTCATAGCAGATAACTTCCTTTCCGGAGTTCTGCTTCTTCTGTCCAGATGATGACTCAGAGTGGCCTTTGTTTCTTCTAGATCCTCTGAAGTTTCCTTTCCTATGCTTCCAGAGTTTGTTGATCCTTCTGGAGATTAGCGATAACTCATCTTCTGATTCTTCACCAGAATCTTCTGATTCTTCCTCAACTTGATAAGCCTTTGCCTTTTCAGGTTTAAACTTAAAAGCAATAGATTTACTTTTATTCCGAGGTTCATCTTCTTCCAATTCTATCTCATGACTTCTTAAAGAACTAATAAGTTCTTCAAGACTTATGCAGTTGAGATTCTTGGATAGCTTTAACGCTGTTACCATAAGTCTCCATTTTTTGGGAAGATTTCTGATGATCTTTTAAACATGATCAGCAGTTGAGTAACCTTTGTCCTGAACTTTAAGTCCTGCGACTAGCATTTGAAACCTTGAAAACATGGTCTCAACTGTTTCATCATCCTCCATTATGAATGCCTCATATTTTTGGATTAGGGCCAGCGCCTTTGTCTCCTTAACTTGAGCATTTCCTTCATGATTCATTCTTAGAGAATCAAAAATAGATTTGGCAGTATCTCTATTTGTTATCTTCTCATACTCAGTATAAGAGATAACATTTAGCAATATGGTTCTTGCCTTGTGATGATTCTTATAATCTTTCTTCTGTTGCTTGGTCAAATCACTTCTGGATATTTTAGCACTTGTAGCATCAACTCGGTGAGTGTAGCCATCGACTACCAGGTCCCAAAGATCTACATCATAACCAAGAAAGAAACTTTCTATTATGCCTTTCCAGTAGTCAAACTTTTCACCATCAAAGACTGGTGGTTTGGCACTGTAATGATCTTTCTCTTCTACAGTAGTATTAACATTAGTTACAGCAGCCATAATATCTCATACAAATACTGGATCGGTACTGAACATGGTGAAGTGTTGATAAATCATTTTATCACAATCAGAACTGGAGCTCTGATGCCAACTGAAGGTGTGAGAAAAACACAAGATAAAGGGGGGGGGGGGGGGGGGGTGAATTGAGTTTTCAAAATGAAAGCTTTTTGTGAAACTCAAACAAAGATCACAAATAGACTAACAATAGAGAACGACACACGATATATCCTGGTTCACTTGAAAACTATCAAGTTAATCCAGTCCACCCGCCAAGGTGATTTCTCCTTATACATAAGGACTTAATCCACAATAACCAAACTGATTACAACTGCACTAGAAACTGCTGGTGACTCACAATACACAGACTAACCGTCTCTTCTTAAGGATTCTGACCCAACTGGTCCCTTAAGGAATTCAAACAACTGTTTGATCAAATAAAATGTTTACAATGAAATACTTCTTACATAAGCTGATATAAACACAATTTCTAGCTCAATCTAACTTAGAGAGAATCTATACAGTAAGAACAATCTTCTTCTTTGTATTGAGATGCTTTACTGTTCACTCATGGATTTCTCTATTTCTTGAGTTCTTTCTCGTATGAATCAGTGTTTTGAATATCTCTATTTTTCACACTTGGTGTCACACATGATTCTTTGAATGATTAAGTCTTTATATAGCCAGAAAAAGATCCGTTGAAGGGCAGATCAGGAATATCAGTAAAATACTGGAAACTTCAAATAATGTAGTTATGCTGGGATGAAAATTGTACACTGAAATTGTCCTTTGTACCACGCAAATGTTTTCTTTAACAAATGATAAGAGATTGGGGGATCCGGGGTCAGGTTATACAAAGGGAAGTTGTTAATTACCCAGTGTATATATGGTTATCCATAGATTCTTTGGCATGTTTCTCTATTATCTACTTACTGGTGTTAATCTATTTATAAATTGGGAAAGTTGAGAGAGTGTTTTTGTTGTTTTTGGTTTTCTGTTGTTTTTGGTAATGTACTGGACCTAAAGTTTTTGTTATGTGTGCTCGCTAAGATTTCGCAATTTTATGCCTACGTATTCCCGTAAAGATAACTCGGGAAATCAGAGCAATCATAGTTCCTCCTATTCTATGGGAGAAAAAAGATGTTTGGTGTCTTGTTCAAAGCCCAAGATTGAAGCTAGAGGATTTGAGTATTTGTGTCTTGTTTAAAGCCCAAGATTGAAGCTAGATTGGTTTGACTGAGAGAGAATTTGTCATCTCTAAAGGGAGATATCTCATTTGTTTATCACAGTTGTTGGGTACTTGGTTATAAAGGGGATTTACTTTAACTGGAATATGAGAATCCAACAATGCCATAATTTCCTTTAAGGGAGGTGTCCTGAAGGAGGAAACTTTAACTCAGTGTTGAGCAATGCCATTTTTCCTTAGGAATCTTTCATGCTAAGAGATGGACACGGGCTTGGATGTAAATAATCTAGAGGCTTGCCACTTACAACAATTAGATGAAAGAGGAAGTTTACCAGGATAAAAGAGGGACCACAACTTGGATTTTTGAATCAACAAGTGTGCCACTTACAGCAGTTATCTGGGATTAGGGTTTTTTGCTTGTCTGTTTTCATGTGTGATGTACAAAGAAATGTCTTCCTACAGAGAGAACTTTTGATTTTCTCTGAGGGGATGTTGATTTTTGTGTGCCTTGATCAAAACCCAAGGTTGAAGCTAAAAGGTTGATTCTGTTTAGGAAGTTTTATATCTGTCTTGTACAAAGCCCAAGATTGCGGCTGAAAAGAATTGACTCTTCCGGGGAAAGTTTTGTCTGTCTTGTACAAAGCCCAAGATTGAGGCTAAAAGAATTGACTCCACTGGGGAGAGGTTTTATCTGTCTTGTACAAAGCCCAAGATTGAGGCTAAAAAGAGATTGACTCAGCGGAGAATATAATCTGTAAAACCCAAGATTGAGGCTAACTCAGTTGAGAAAAAATCATTATACAAAGCCTAAGAGGAGGCTGGTTTGGGGAAATTCTTATATGATGCCTAAGAGGAGGCTAGCTTCTACTGAGGATTATTGAGATCCAGAGACAGGTCCAAATTGGGAAATCAACTCTTGCTGAGGATGACAGAAGAGTTGAAATATCAGAAACCTCGAGGTTCTAATTTTTCTGATGGTTTATTGGTGGTAACTTGACCCTAGCTGGGGAACTTAGAATGAAAGTTTAAAGATTGAGTTTTAAAACCTATGGAGGTTTTATCTCTGCTGGAGGTGGGTGAAGTGATCAGGGTTTCTCTTTTTCCTTTAGGAAATTTGAGGGTTTCTTTGAGATCCACGAGGAGATGAGACTTTCCAAGTCTACTAGTATAAAGAGATTGACTCTTAGTTGGAGGATGATCTTTGTATGATGCCCAAGAGGAAGCTGATGTTTTAAGGGATGAGAATCAACCCTAAACTGGTTTGATGTTCTGAAATTCTGTCTCTCTTGTGGATTAAACTAATAGAGATGACTAAGTTCTGTCCTATACCTATAGGAGGTCTTCAGGTCCTTGTACTAAGCCCAAGAGGAGGCTGAGAACTTCTAAGAAGTTTGAGGGTCCTTGTGCAAATCCCAAGAGGAGGCTGGGGATGCTTTTAGGAAGCCTGTGGGTCCAAGCCTGAGAAAAGTTCAAGAAAGGTTTCACCGGGAATAATCCTTTCTTTAGTGAACAGTTCTAGGGTTTGAAGAAATTCAAAAAAGGTTTCACCGGGAATAATCCTCTCTGGGGAAATAAATTTCTTGTACATATATTTCTAAGTTGTGACAGTCTTGAGAAAAGTTTCACCGGGAATAATGCCTTTCTCTGTTCCATATTGTATAAGCCCAAGAGGAGGCAAGACTGTATCTGGAATTTCCTATGGGGAACTAGTTTTGACTTTGTTAAAAGAGTAACCACTGGTTTGATCTAGACCTAGACCTAATTTATGGGGAAAACTCTAAGTAAGTATATACAGGCATACATATACAGATGAAATATATAAGCAAGTATGTATAGAAGAAAAAGTAGAACTTACAGGTGTGCAAGCTCCAGCATTGTAACCACAGCTGTATGGTTAGTTATTCATGAAATTGTAGAAAGTTTTGATAACACTTTGAATTTGAATCTAAATAAAAAAAGAAAGTTGTTTTAAAAGGAAGTTTAGGGCTTATACTCAAGGAGAGGCCCAGATGATCTCTTTCGAAAAGGCGACGATCGCGTCGTAGTTTTGAAAATCACAGAGGGATTTATACAATGACTGAGGCCCAAATTATTGTACTTACAAAGAGGATGGGTCTTACACTCTATTAGAGGCCCAAAAGTGTTTGAAAAAGAAGAAAAATGGGACTTACAACCAAAGGGAGGCCCAGATGAAAATTGTTCTGAAAACGGCGATCGTCCCGAGGTTTCTTAAAACGTATCGGGACTTATACAATGACTGAGGCCCAAAAATGGTTTATTTATAAGGGAATGGGTCTTGCACTCTATTAAGAGGCCCAAAAGTGTTTTAAAAAGATTTGTAAGGGTGAAAAATAATCAAAACCCTAATTTGATTTTAAAAATGTATTTTAATTGAATAAAATTCAATTAAAATGATCAAAGTTATCAAACATGTGTGAAAAACAAGTTGTGATCTTGGATTAATGTTTGAAAAATCATGTTTGATTCATAGAATGATTTGAAAATCATTTGAATTTGAAAAAATCAAGAGAAAGAAATATCTTTAAATGCCTAAAAACAAATAAAAAATAATTCTTTACAAAAATATCAAATATATAAAATAAATAATATTTGTGATATTTTTGTAGAATAAAATATTTTATCATTTTTGTGAATTTAAAAAAAAAAAGAACCAATAAAAAATAAATAAAATTGAGTGAGAAATTAATTTTGGAATTAATTAATAAAAACCATAAAAAAATATGAAAAATAGCAAAATATGAGAGAAATAGCAAAATGGTCTGGGTGGGTCTTGAACCCACGACCTCCAACCAAACACAAGCGCGCTTTTACCACTGGGGTGATGATACATCCATTGTATCACCCCCATTCATAAATTGATAAGGCTAAAATGCCTTCTGGCCAGGCCAAGCAACAAGGGCGCCATGGCTGGCTTGCCCAAGTTTTCAAGTTTTACAAGAGGGATCATATCTCCCTCATTTCTCCATGAAATTGGACAAAATTTAGATGGATCCAACCTAGAATTTCATGAGGAATCCAATGGTGTTTTTATAATTTTCTAAAGATGATTTTATTTTAAAACCCGATAGTGGTTTCAAAATTGGCCAAGATTTGCAAGTTCTATGCTATCTTATCATACAAGCAACAATAGCATGATGAATTGGTTCAAACACAACACATTGGATATATATGACATGTTTATGATCGATGGACATCAAAGCAATGCATATTTTAAGAGGTCAAGTTGTGATGCACTTACCTCTTGAAGCTCCTTGTGCTAACTGTCAAGATCCTTGTGCCAGAAGTAATCCAGTGCTTTAGACACACTTGATTGATCCCTTAGAAGCTTTTAGGATGATCAAAACTAGCTGGAAACCTCAGGAACAAGAGTTGGCTCTTTCTTGCAAAAGTGGCAAAAATTACCAAAATGGTAACTCACTCAAATGGTGTTACAGTTAAGGGAAACCTGTTGGGACAGTTTAAGGATGATATTTGGAGTGTGTTTGAAGCTTTGTTTGGTTTTGAAAGTGATTAAATCAAGACATGTCTTGTAAAATGCAGAAAAGTCAAAATTTGAGGTTTTGGAGGTTGACTTTCTGATTTTGAGGTTCTGCAATGTGGATGAAGGTTTGAACACCTCCAATGGATGATTTATGATGCGTTAGGATGGTAATTTGAGTGGTCTTTGCTCTGGTTTCAAGAATTCCCAAATTGCTTCAATGTGACTTAAAATTGAAGTAAGAGAGGGAGAGTGAGAAAACAAGGCTTTGGTATTGTTTTGGTGTGGTTTGAAACATCAGAAATGACCTCTATTTATAGGAGAGGAGTTTTGTTTTTGAAGTAATAGTGTTGGATGAGGGATCACTCTATTATCCAATGGATATGCCCATGTATCACTTCCTTAAGTGCCAAGGTACCAAGTCTTCTCTTGGTCATTTACTAGAACTGATCTTTGTAGCTTTAGGTTGTCGCAACTGCAAAAAAACAACCGGCGGAAACAGAACAGAAGAGTCGTCACCGAACGTTATTTATCCCGACGCAGGGAAAGGAAACGATCGAAGAAACCTCAAAGGGAGAAGACATGGTCATCGCAACCATAGTCCAGGTTCGATAGTCGGTTACGCGAGGGAAGGTATTAGCACCCCCACGCGTCCATCGTACTCGATGGGATCCACGCTTGTTGTCTAAGCAAAGGGTGAGCTATCTAAAGCCTACTGCTAAACAGAAACGGGAAAGGGAGAAGCAAAAACTGACTCGCAAGGATCATCGCAATCCTATGCCTACGTATCTTCGTGGATGAACGAAGAATCATAGTCGACGTAGTTTGACGAACTACGCACTAAAGGGGGAAGGTTGCTTGCCAAGACATTGCCGTCTTGTGCCTACGTATCCTCAATCGGACAAGAGAGTGGAATTCAGAGCAGTCGTAGTTTGACATACGGGTCGATGAGTGTTTTTTATGAGCGACGAGCTCTTTTCTAAAAATGATTTGAAAACCCAACAATCCCGAAGGATAAAAATGATTTGAACTTGGTTTGTGTTTTTTAAGACAGAAGTGGATTGAAGTTAGTTTGAAACTCACATTGCACTAAAGTCTATGACATAGGAGCGAATGCGTCTCATGGTTACCCCCAATGAGACGTATGCTAAACACTCTAGAAAAGTGAAGGGAGACCCCTCATTCTTAATTTCCTATGTACTTAAGGCTCATGGCACACAATGCACGTTGTATTTATTGAGTGTTTTAGACTCTCAAACTTGAAAGAAAAAACACTAAGGGAGACTCTATCCTAGTATTGTCATGCAAAGTGGCCCTAAGGTTGAGGTAAGAAGGGGAAACTCTACCTAATGTTAGCATACATGGATTAAATCCTAATGTTTATCCTACTCCAAGCTTAATCAAAGATTAAGTTGGACTAGGGAATCCTAAGGGAACATGCAAAAGCAAATCTAAGAGTTAAACAAGTCTTAAGATTCAAGAGAGAAGAAAGAAGTAAGAGATGAAGGAGAGAATGCAATAAAGCGAACAAACATGGAAGTTCAACTCAAGAAGCTAAGCAACAAGGCAAGACATCCCTCAACAAAGCAATCACTAATCATCATGTCCAAGTAAACAAGATCATGCAAGACAAAGTGTTCAAACACACTAAAGTGGTCTAGAATTCATAAGAGATGTAACAAGACATAGAACAATGATAATTGAGACCAAATGAAGTGAGATACAAGATAGGGCAGCAAGCACATCATTTCATAAAAAACCCGAATCAAGAGAAGGAATATCATCCATCACACTCAAAGCACATGTTAAAACTAGGCATGCATTCAACAAGATCAAGTCCAAAGTGATTCACATGTTCTTATACAAGTAAGACAACACCAAAGGAAGATCATACATCAAGAGCCAAATCAAATCAGAACCTCAAACATGTCTTATCAAGCTAAGAAAGATCACCAAGTATCAAAAAGATTCATGTCATTCAAGAGCACAAAAATTGGGTCAAGATATGCATACTAGCATGCTCAAAACATTACCAAATGGGAGCATCAATAAAAAATAGCAAAGTGATCCAATAAAATCCCAAAAAATAATCAAAGGCCTGTTCAAACATCCAAATAAGAATTTACAAAATATGGGAGCAAAACAAGTTCAAGAACATGTCTAAAAGTGACCAACAAGGCAAGGTAGACAAGTAATCGAGCATATATCCAAGGCCAACAAAAGTTAAATGGAAAGTCACTTAAAGTAAATCAAACTAACCCCAAAACAGCATCAAAATAACCTCATATGAAGGTCTAAGTGTGGCAAAAAAATCATCCTCAAATGATGAGCAAAGGTCAAGAAATTTCCTAACCCTAGATGAAGGGTATCATTGGAAATACACTCACAAAATAATTCTAAATAAAATAGTAAAATTAAATTAAAAATGAAATAAAAATCATGAAAATAAATTCAAGACACTAATTGATCAGGAACATATTTTTGTAATTTTTTTATCATGGATTAAACAATTAAAACAAAATTAAATTGGAAATTGAATAAAAAGAAAAAAAAAAGAAAAAACAAGAAACCAGCCATGAGGGTGCATCAGTAATCTAGATACAAAGGAAGCTATTTCAATAGCACGTTGGGCCTCAAGATGGTGGTGTGTTAATAGAAAAAAATACACTAAGCCCAGTCCATCAGTAAAAAAAAAACTGAAGGAAAATGACCTCCATGAAACGCACCGTTTCATTAAACGATGTAGCGTTCCACATCACTGGTCAGCCCACCATGCCAGATCTACATATGCCAGTCAAAGGAGTCAGCCTTACACGCAGGCATGAATACATCAGACGTCAGAGCCCTAGCTCCGATCGTATTCTCCGGCTATACACGCAAGAGTTGCAGATCAAACATGATAAACAAGATCAAACTGCACACCACCTTGAAGGAAATCTCACGAGGAATCCAAATCTAGCCTCAAATACCATTTTAAATTACTAAAACGCCACGATAATTGAGCTCGAACATTAATTTAATATCCAAACTGAGCTCGAACATTTAACATCCAAACTGAAACTCAAACAAGCTAAGACAACACACGTAAAAACATTGCCTCCACCATGGGAGGACTTCAGAATCACCAATCACATGCTTAAAACACGATTATTATGGAAGGAAAAGATTGGAAAAGCTTACTCAACAGAGACAGTCCGTTGCCTCTTCAAACAGTTGAAAATCTTCTGAAATTCCTTCCAAATGCTTCTACCAGCTTCAGAGAGTGAATATCAAGTCAAAGGCTGAAGAAAACTCTTTGAAAACTTGAGATTCGAAGTTGAAAAATTCTGAGAATGAGAGAGCTTGTTTCTGATATGAAGTTGAGCAAATGAGAGTCCTCTCGTTTAGGGTTTGTGTTTAGCTTATATAAGCTGGATTGGAGAGTTTTTTTGGAGGTCCAAATGAAAGAAAAAAGTTCAGTTGGAATTTTGCCAAAAATATTCCAAGGGTGGTGCACACACGGGTTCAACCTGATGAGGGGTGTGTGGAGTGTGATTATGAGTGGCTCATTTAAGTGGAAAGAGTTGTGGAAAGTGTGTGTTCATCAAAGCACGTGGGATAGTACATCTACACCAATTTCCTCTTTTTTCAAGTTTTGGCAAAAATGGTACCAACTAGTGCATGAGGTTGTTTAGCTCAATTGGGTAACAAAAGGAGTGGTCATGCGTGTGGAATAGAATATACATGGCCATGCAAGAAAGAATTCATGTTATGTGCAAAAAATAATAACTTGTTGATGTATTCAAAATATATCCATGCGTGCCACTTTGAATCATCATAACTTGATGAATTCTTTGCCAAACGATGAGTTCTTGGGCTCAAGATAAACTAGAGAGAAAAAACATGATGGAAAGGTCTAGAAAGAAATCTTGGATCATTGTGAAAAATAGCTTTGAAAACATGTCATTGCAACTGTCCAAATTAACTTAGAAAAATTCTAAGTTTTTGTTCATGAAACAACTTGAAACCTTGAACTTTATGACACCATAACTCTTGATTCACACATCTAAATGGAGCATTCTTTACATCAATGGAAATCTTGAATTTCAATCTACAACTTTCATGTGAAATACATTTCCAAATGGGGCTTGGATAATGGAGGAAATTGGCCTTGACAGTTGTTACACAAACATGAGAACTTTTCAAAAATAGTAACTTTCTAGAAACATAATTTTCCAAAAATAGCAACTTTTCCAAATTCTTGATTTTTTATAATTTCTTGAACATTCCTTGATCAAATCTCATCCATTGATTATTTTTTTCTTGAAAAACACAAAGTTGACCTCAAAAAGTCAGGAGTTGACTTTTTCACTGCCTAGTTGACTTTATCCCCAATTCTCCTGATTTTCAATCCTCTGATCAAATGAAACCCTTCTGAATCAAATTGATGGTCAATCTTCTATCCCTAGACACCTAGGGACCTATGGAATACCATGGAATCAAGTCTTGCCCAAAGATTCAGAAATAAACTGATTTTAAGCAAAACCCTAATTTTACCCCCAAATGTTAGGAGGAATCGACCCAAGCTCAAAACTCAAATTCCTCTGAGTATGATGTGAACCCTCTTAAACAAATATGAAATGTGCCACATGATGATGATAAAGCTTCAAAAGTCTTGCCCATTGAAGTGCCACAATCCCAAATGTTCACAATCCTGGCTTGATGATCAACAAGTAGAAGGAGGTGATCCACTACAAACCTCTTGCCAAATCTAATCATCTGATGAGGTGATGGACATATTAGGACGCCCTGAGGCCTAAGAACCCATTGTAGCTTGAGTGATGGCTATGTTAAGAACATCTCTTCCTTTGGTAGCTTGAATAATATCCCCCTATGCACACATGATCCCTTATTTGAACTTCTGAAAAACATCTTCTCTTGAGCTAACCAAGATACCTTAATCCCATGCATAAAACCAATGATATGAACAAATGATAATGCAAAATGAAATGAAACATAAGCCAGTTAGAGTTAGAAAGTGGAGGGAAAATTTTGGGGTGTTACATAGGTCTTCCGAGTTTTGAGTCAATCTTGACTCAATTGGACTGATATGGCTTGGTTCATGACATCTCCATGTTCCACATTAATGCCAAATGACAAACTTGGAGTTTTGGATTTGAAACATGAATGATCACATGCCAAAGGATGGGATTCTTGCCTTAGGGTCCAACCTTGTAGGTTCTTCATGATTGACTGAGATTCTTGTTGAATTTGGATGAGGACCAGTCTTGCATAGTCACCAAAATTGGACTCAAGAATTGTGTGCCACAAGTAATGCACAATTTTGTCTTAGAAATCAGTTTGAGCAAGGCATGTTGTGACGTTTATAACTCCTTGATTAAGTTGAATCAATGGAAGTTCTTGTATTCTTTGGAAAGCTCTCATGACATACTTTGACTTTGATGTTCACAAATGGACCTGGTTCGGCTTGGATCATGATGAAAAATGACCTCAAAGTTGGTAAAAAATGAAACAGATTCTGACTTCTTGAAAATTTCACTAAGTGTTGGAAAAAGTGGCCATTTTCACTTTTTGTGATTTTGATCAATCTATAACTCAAAATCCATGAGGATTTGGAATTTGATGTAGTTGACACTTTTGAAGTATGCCATGTGAAATTTCATTTGAGCTTAGGATGGAAGAAAAAGGCCTTAGGGTTTGGGAGTTATGACCTTGCAAAGTTGGTACCAAACCCATTTTGTTCCATTACTTAGAAAATTTTAAGTTTCTCAAAGTAGCCCCTTTTGCAAGAAACCCCACTTTTCTTGATTTTTCTTGATGAATGATGATCAAAACCATACATTAACATTTTTTTTGACTTAGGGGAGCCACATTTGTGAAAAAATCCAAAAAGTGAAACTTGATTTTGGGCACAGTTGACTTTTTGTCAGATGAATTCTAAATTGTGTGATTCTTTATGGAATCAAGTTCTTGACCTAATTCAAACCTAATGGATGGATTCCATAGGTGTTATAGGGTGTCTTGAATCATGTACCAAGGTTTGGGAGCATATCTTGGTCCAAAGTCAAAGGTACAGTTGACTTTTTCTTCAAAACCCTAATTGTGGTCTAGATGAAATTGAAACTTGTGAATCTAGCTTCTTAGATCAATCCATTATTGCAAATGGATCAATGTGGTGTATTTAAGGCCCTTAAATCATGTCTCGAGGTCTTGGTTCATGTTTTACCTCAAAAGTCAACTTAGGGGTGAATTAGGTCAAGAAACTCTAATTTCTGATTTTTGATGAATGCATCCCCTGAGACTAATTTGACTTGATGATTGGATCCAAGAGGTCCCTTGGAGCATTTTGGATCATGTTTTGAGGTATTGGCTCATGCCTAGAGAAAAATTTCCATCTGGAGGCCTTAGTCGACCAAAACCCTAATTTGGTGACATTGGCGATCTTGAGGCTTGATCCACTTGGAATGTTGCAAAATTGTGCTTAATTCTTGATATAGGAGACCTCTTGATCCTTTATGGGTGTTTGAGAGGCTAGACAAGTTGAAGATCATGTCAATTCTTGATTGATCCTTTGTCTGAGTGTGCTGAGAGGGCTCAAAACCCTAATTCTTGGTTGTAGTGAATGCTCAATGTTTCTTTAGGAGACTGATTGAGGCATGAAGGTACATCCATATTGTGGTAATGATCCTCACAATGATGGGAAAACTTGTGGCCAAAATTTAGGGTATGACAGACGCCCCTATTTAATCTTCTTGGACCCGAAGGTGTGAATGGCGGAGATATTCGGGCATTCTGGGTGCAAGAGGATTAAATATCGGAATACCCAAAATTTTGACTGTGGTTTTGAATAGCAGTTTGCTCATCCATCTTCTTTTGCTAAGCAATGTTACTTAGAAAAGGGTGAAACCTCCCCTCGATCCTGGTCTTTATCCACGGAACTGGTCTCAGTTTCTTTTGAAATAAACTTCCCCTCGATCTTGGTCTTCAGCCACAGAACTGGTCTCAGTTTCTTTTGAAATAAACTTCCCCTCGAGCCTTGTCTTCAACCACGGAACTGGTCTTAGTTTCTTCTTTTCGGGTTTCTTTCTCGACAAGAAACACTATTTGTAGCGGTCTTCATCAAACTTCTCGCCGAGTTTTACTGGGGAGACACCATTTGATGGAAAAAATTTGATGTCAGACTTGCTGGGGAAACCCATTTGTTTGAACTGCAGAGGTGTGCAAACTTCTCTGTGGGAGATGCCATTTGTCGACCTACTGGGGGAAAAACGAGTCTCTTGAGAGACTGCTTTTTGCTTGGGGGATATTACATTATACTTTTCTTCGAGACCTTTTTCAGAGAAATTCCATGTGATGTAATCCAATTTTGAGGTGCTGATGACTTTATTTGATAGCAAATTTTTCGGGGAGAAACCTCCGTATTGCCGAGAGTCTTTTATGGAGAGGCTTTCTCTGGGGATTTTATTTAATTCGGGAAAGCGAAAATATCATCTTCAATGGCGAAGAGTGATGTTCCAAAGGTGTCTATCGAATGTCTTCTTGCATTTCAGAGGTTCAAGTTATCAAAGTGGTCGAGGACCGGCTCCAATCCAGAAATAAACTGGGAATGAATTGCTCAGATGATACATTTCTTGACGAGAAAAGAACTAACAACCTTATCGGTGAGAGGACTTTTATCACTTGGGAGTGAGTATGACCAGAGTGACAGTAATGCAATATGTGTATGAATATGAATCAATTATGCATGATGTATGTATATTTATGCTGACAAAACAGACGCGACATACAGACTGGTGAAATGAGCACGACTGGATACTTGGCCACTGCGGGGGATAAAAAGTATCATTGGTTCGCGATAGCGATCCTTTCTTGCTTAGGAGAGGTAGACCCTTCTGGGGGAGAAAGAACCATCAATTGGTCTTAAGAGGTAAGAACTCTGCAGGGGATATCAGACGGGGTATTGCATCTGAAACCGTTGATCCTTCCTTTAGGTGTACTGGTTTAGAAGGAGTACTTTGATTCTGCACTTCAAGGTTTGATCACTTCTGGAGAAGCCATCGATGTTCCTTTTGATGTTCAGTTAGTCAAAAAGAATTACCATCTTTATTTTAAAAGCAGAATAAAAATTTGACAACTAAAATTCATTTTCTGTTTCAAGAATCGTTGATCATGTTAAAAATGACATTCTATAAAGCAAAATAAATGAGATTTGCAAACAAAGGAACTAGGGCTCAAATTTTATTGATAGAATGGTAATTAGCCAAGCGCGTGATACCATAGAGCATTACAAAGTTTAGAAAATGGTAATTTAAAAGGAAAGGGGCTACATTGAAACATAACGACCACTATCCTCCCACCAACTTTGAATTTTGGACATCTTGAGCTTCTGTCGAAGGTGACCTTGACTGAAGTCTTTCGCCGGATGGTGTTACCACTGGGGGATTTAACCTTGTCAGACGTAGTTACTTGCCATGAATCCCTAACTTTTGCCTGGATTGTCTTTTGAGGTTTCCAATCCATCGGGATAATTTTTTGCTTATGTCTCTAATTTTTACCTGGACCGCCTTTTCAGGTTTTCAATCCACCGAGACGTTTTTTTTATTTAGGCGAAGTATTTCTTGACTACGTCAACATTCGTGGGGTAGGCAAACTCCTCTCCATCTATGGTTACGAGTCATAGGGCGCCGCCTAAGAGGGCTGTCTTGACCACATAGGGGCCGTCATAATTCATAGTCCATTTGCCCCGGGAATCAATGAGAAATGATTGTATCTTCTTGAGCACGAGGTCTCCTTTTCTAAAGACACGAGTTCATACCTTTTTATCGAACGCTTTCTTCATTCTTTGCTGATACAACTGACCATGGCATAGAGCCGTTATTCACTTTTCTTCGATCAGATTCAATTCGTCGTGTCGACTTTGACACCATTCGGCTTCTGTTAGCTTAGCTTCCATCAATACCCGGATTGATGGGATCTCTACTTCTATGGGGAGCACCGCTTCCATGCCATATACTAGAGAGAAAGGGGTTTCCCCTGTTGAAGTGCGGACATATGTGCGATAATCGTGAAGAGCAAAGGGTAGCATCTTATGCCAATCTTTGTAGGTTACAACCATCTTTTGAATGATTTTTTAATATTCTTGTTAGCCGCTACTACCGCTCCGTTCATCTTAGGCAGGTAGGGAGATGAGTTTTGGTGTTCGATCTTGAACTCAGCACACAACTCTTTCATCATCTTGTTGTTCAAGTTGGATCCATTATCCATAATGATCTGGCTTGGAACACCATAATGGCAGATGAGATTGTTCTTGATAAATCAGACCCCCACTTGTCTGGTCACATTGGCGTACGATGCTGCTTCAACCCACTTGGTGAAATAGTTAATGGCTACCAGGATGAACCGATGTCTGTTTGAAGCTTTGGGTTCAATCATGCCAATCATGTTGATTCCCCATATAGAAAAATGCCATGGAGAAGAAAGAACTTTGAGATGCGTTGGCGGTACATGGATTTTGTCTGTGTATATCTGACACTTGTAACACCTCCTCATGTACTTGTAGCAATCGAATTCCATTGTCAACCAATAATATCCTGCTCTCAGAATTTTCCTTGCCATTGTATGTCCGTTGGCATGAGTGCCAAAGGATCCTTTGTGAATCTCTTTCATCAACATGTTTGCTTCTTGTCTGTCTACGCATCTAAGCAAAACCATGTCGAAATTTCTCTTATAGAGTGTATCACCGTATAGAAAGAAGCTGCCTTCCAGTCTTCTGAGAGTCTTTCTATCTTTTCTTGATGCCCTAGGAGGGTACTCTTGTTTTTTAAGGAAGCACTTAATATCGTGATACCAGGGTTTGTCATCTATGACTGCTTCAATTGTGAAGATGTAAGTGGGCCTTTCAAGGCGCATTATGTCGATCTTAGGTACGTCATTCCAATGATTTACAGCAATCATGGAAGAGAGAGGGGATAGTGCATCAGCCATGTGATTTTCTTCACGAGGGATATAATGAAACTCAATTCTGTTGAAGAATGGTAACAACCTTCTTGCGAAATCTTTGTAGGGAATGAATCCCGATTGGTATGTATTCCACTCTCCTTTGATCTGATTGATAACCAGGATTGAGTCTCTATACACATCCAAGTTCTATATCCTTAAGTCAATAGCTTCTTCGAGACCCATGATACAAGCTTCGTATTCGGCCTCGTTGTTCGTACATTTGAATGTCAGTCGGGCGGTGAAAGGAATGTAGGTACCCTGAGGTGTTATGACGATTGCCCCAATTCCGTTTCCATAATTGTTGACAACTCTGTCAAAAATTAGTCCCTATTAGGAACTTGGTTCTGGCCCTTCGCTCGGTAGCGGTTCATTGCAATCTTTCATTTTCAAGTACATGACATCTTCATCTGGGAAGTCACCCGACTGATTCCTGATCGTCAATTGGTTGATGAACCAAATGATCGGGTAAAATAATTCCTTTGACGGCTTTCTGAGCATGATACTCGATGTCGTATTCTGATAACAACATCTGCCAACGGGCAATCCTTCCTGTGAGAGCAGGCTTTTCAAAGACGTACTTGATTGGATCCATCTCGGAGATTAACCAAGTAGTGTGACAAATCATATACTGGCGAAGACGTTTGGCTGCCCAAGCCAGAGCGCAACAAGTTTTCTCGAGCATAGTGTATCGAGTTTCACAGTCCGTGAACTTCTTGCTTAAGTAGTATATGGCTGATTCTTTTCTTTTTGTTTCGTCTTGTTGGCCAAGCACACAACCCATAGAGTCTTCTAAGACTGTTAGGTAGATGATTAGTGGTCTTCCTTCCACTGGAGGAGACAAAATAGGTAGATTCAACAAATATTCATTGATACTCTCGAAAGCTTTTTGGCAATCTTCTGTCCATACGCAGCTTTGATTCTTTCTGAGTAGGTTGAAGATTGGCGCACATGTCGCGGTCATAAGGGATATGAATCTAGAGATGTAATTTAGACTTCCAAAAAATCCTCTGACCTGTTTTTCAGTCTTTGGTGAAGGCATTTCTTGAATGGCCTTGACCTTGTCAGGATCAACCTCAATTCCTTTCTGGCTGACGATGAATCCTAAGAGTTTTCCTGAGCGAACACCGAACGTGCATTTATTAGGATTCAAGCGGAGCTTGTATTTTCTCAAACGCTCGAATAACTTTGATAGGTGTATCACATGCTCTTCTTCTGTTTTAGATTTGGCAATCATATCATCGACATACACCTCAATCTCTTTGTGCATCATGTCATGAAACCGAGTTGTCATGGCCTTTTGATAGGTTGCCCCGACGTTCTTTAGAATGAACGGCTTTACCTTGTAACTAAAGGTGCCCCATGTGGTGATGAATGAAGTTTTCTCCATATTTTAATTTGATTATAGCCCAAGAATCCATCCATGAAGGAGAAGACTTTGAACTTTGTTGTACTGTCAACCAGTATGTCTATGTGTGGTAAGGGTAAGTCGTTCTTTGGACTTGCTTTATTCAGATCCCTGTAGTCTAAACACATTCTGTCTTTTCCGTCCTTTTTCGGAACTGGCACTATGTTGGCCAACCATTGAGGGTATTCTGAGGTGGCGAGGAAACATGCGTCGATCTGTTTCTGCACTTCCTCCTTAATTTTGATAGCCATATCTGGATGAGCCCTTCTCAGTCTTTATTTTACTGGCAGACATTCCGTTTTTAGTGGCAAATGATGTTCCACGATGCTGGTATCCAGCCCTGGCATGTCCTGATAGGACCAAGAAAATACATCTAGAAACTCTTTGAGAAGTTTTATCAAGTCTTCTCTGACATTTGGACTGAGCAGTGCTCCAATCTTAACCTCTTTATTTTCTTCCTCTGAACCCAAATTGACCGTTTCCAAAGGCTCTTTGTGAGGCTCAATAGACCTTTTCTCTTGTCTGAGCAGTCGGGAGAGCTCTTCTGGAATTTCATAGTCTTCTTCTTCTTCAGGTTCAAATATCGGGAATTCAAAGTTGGGAGAAGGCATTGGATCATACGTTTCAATGGGGTTTAAAATAAGCAATCTGCATGACGTGATGATTCATTTTTTAGCAAAGACAGAGAGAATGCAAGAGTGTGTGCAGTGTATTTTCTGAAAAATACTTGTTTTTATTTTGGGTTGTTTTAGGATTACCATTTTCTGAAAAATGAAAAGTGAAAACAGCAATAAATGCGGGAATGGAAGAATGGAATTATTTATTTATGATTTGTTGATTCTTGAAATACTGCCCTATAAAAAAAACTTTGTCGCTTTGGGCTAAGCGAAGAGGGAAATTTACAGAAAAGCGAGCTCTATAAAACATCCATTCCACCCAGGCAAGGTGAAAGGTTAAAACAAATATGGCAATTACTTAGACTTGTGGACGACTTTCGGGACATCGACAGCAACCCAACGGCGGCGAACTCCTCTGTGACTCACAAAGTTTGGTACTTTCCTTCTTGGTTTGTCTTCAGAAATGGCGCTGATCTCTGGCGGAGTAGGATCATTGAAGTCTTTCTCCCATGCAGAGTTATCATAAACGAACTCTTCTGTTGTATTTTCCATAATGCTTCTACTCTCAAGAGGATCTCCCCATCCAGTTGGCTAGATGTCCTTGTACCTGATGCGAGAGCTTTCGGGAGCAGTGTACTTGACTAAGAAGTCGTACTTGCCACTCGGCTATCCTAAGGTGTCCCATGTTTCTGTGGGAGTGGACGAGTCATCTTTCTCAATGGTGTTGATCTCAGGAAAAGTATAGTTGATGAACTCTTGTCCTGCAATCTTTGCAGATTCATCACCATGGTGTCGGACATTTTCGAAATGTCCTGAGTAGTGATTCCATGACTCTGTGGAAACAAGGATATTCTTTTCAATATTACTCAGTTGATAAGCATTATCAGGCTGACTCTTTTGCTCCAAGTCTTCTGGGCACGGCCTCCAGATAGGCAAGTCATCCAGGGGATCAAAATAATCTTGGCCAAAGCTGTCTTTCATTAGATCATCCTCTAATGAATTAGGTGGAGCACGACATCCTTCAGGGTCATAATCTCCATAGATCATCCGAGCGTCTGATCTCGGTATATATCTCGGGCTCCGCTTGGGAAAACAGAATGGCATTCACATCTCTTCCAGAGATATATAATCGTCATGGTTAAGGAAAGATTTCCACTCCTCTTCTGTATCGGAGGAGTCGCTCTCATTGAGGGTATGTACTTCTTGAGACACTGGGTGGAGGAAGCCTCCACTGTGGAAGAAATCCTGAATGGGATGAAAACTTTCGTCTTTCGTAGTAGTCTGGGTACATGCTGAAGAGAAACCAAGACCTTTCTTTGTCTTTTTATCAGTAGGAATTACAATTTGTCCCCATCCTTTTGTGTCGTTACTCTTGATTACTTCGAGAGCGTCCTTGTATGAGGAAATCGATGTCCCCCTTTCTGTTCGATTCTCATTGCTCACCGAGAGTGCTTAGAACTGGGTTCCAACAACCTCCTCCAGTTCTATATAGGAGAATGATGATAAGTTGCTCACGATTAAGGTCTGCTCTCTGCATACTGTGACTAACTTGTCGTTCTTGACAAACTTCAGCTTCTGGTGAAGTGTCGATGTGATTGCCCTAACTTCGTGTATCCAAGGTCTTCCTAATAAACAACTGTGAAATTTTGGCATATGCAGACAACAGATATCCTAACACATGTCAAGACATTGTGCTACATAATCATTTAAACACAGAGGTGCAACAGCAGACTGATACCTTGAATATCAAAACTGCAGGATCATAGATGTCACGACGTCTGATCCAACATGTTTATCATGAATCCTAACAAAAAACATAAATCTGCAGAATGATAAAGAACACAGCAATTGTTAACCCAGTTCGGTGCAATTCACCTACATTTGAGGGATACCAATCCAGGAAGAAGACTTCACTATCTGTAGATCTGTTACAAAGCTAAACTCCCCCTTTTACAACTTTATCCTAACATCTACCCAATGAACATCTTTACCAAAGCTAAACTCTAACGTTTACAACTCTGATATGAGATACCTTACTCACTTCCCTTAATCACCAACTGTGATTTCTACATCATCCCTGTCAATACAGAAATCTGTCAACCTTTCTTGACAAATAAGCTAACTCGGATTTTCTTAAAAGTTTCATCCAAGAACAATACACAATCCAATAACTCAAGGCTTATGGATCTATGCGACACCTATATCTTCCATAATGCATCAACTGATACAAAGAGAAACTTACAACCTAGAGAGCCAACGACTCTCAAAACCCTAAACCCTTGTTTCTTACGCAAGAGAACTAGGTTACAAAAGGCATATCAAAACCTAGGTCTAAGTTTTCTATTTATAGGCTTCTGCTTCCTTGGGCTTTTTGATGATTCCTTGATCCATGCAGCAATTTCTCCTTGAGTGTTGCAATAGATTTAAAATAGATTTAAACCACTCAGTCTAGGATGTCAAGATGCATGCTGGAACATCTCGTTCGACATCACGTCTTCTGCATAATTAATCAGCTTGATCTCCATGTTGAGTTAACATTTATGTTTTACCAAAATTTGTCCAAAACACCAGAGCTTTCAATCTCCCCCTTTTTGGCAAATTTTGGCTAAAACACATATGCATGATAAAACTCCAGATCAATGATGCATGCAGTGAGGACTCTAAATAATTTCAAGGCCTACACCTTACCCACGATGGATGAAGATGTAAAATGCTCCCCCTCAACCCATGAACCAATACTTGTCACGAAGGGATAAATCTTCCTCTTAAGAAGCATAAGAAAAACATTAGGAAAATGCAGTAACAATACCCTTAGCAGCAAAGTACTTCCTTGGGTAACATAACTGTGTTCATAACTCAGATCACAAGACACAAAAGTCCATTTGAGAACTGAGACCCAGAATGTTATAACATCCTGTTGAGCATCTTTGCCAAGATGCTTTATCACACGTGAGATTCTCATGAGAAGATCAGAGCATTTCTCCCCCTTTTTAGACACAATTTGACAAATATTACCAAGACATATCCAGATCCAAAGAGTGCTCACCCTGAACCTTATATAAACCATAAAGTCGGCAGCAAAAGTGATACAACAATGAGTAAGATGAACTTTGAGATCCCCTTATTTGAATTGTATCAACCACTACCCGGTCTTTATGTCTTTATTCATTTTTGGACTGATTCTTCTTGAAGTACAAGTTCCAACACATGTGAATGCATATTCAAGGACAAGATTTTACACGTCCTCCTGACAAGTACACACCCCAAGTATTTTCCCAAGACAGAATCAATACCTCTATCATCACACTATCAGAGATTCTCCAGACACTCTTCACTGTGATGACGTCCTTGATCATGTCATACCCAACATGGTTTTAAAAATCTATATTGAACAATATCTTCACAGTCTTATTATCACAGTCTACAGAGAAAAATAAATTCCCCCAGGCTCAACTAATGATTCTTAAGCATCCATTAAGAACCATGTTACTTGCACTGCCAAGTCTCCCCCAACTTGCAACAATACAAATGTCAAGACATCCTTCTTGACATCTCATCCTCCCAGGATGGACACATAATCACAGCTTGCTTGACGCACAATACAAACTGGAACTTCAACTGCACCCTCGCAGTAATAAATCTTAGATCAAGGAGCAACTCCCCCTATCTAAGATAACAAGTGCTCCTCCATAGAACACTAAGCTGATGAATGGAAAACATAAGACGCATCTTCATGCCTTCAAGAGTGCACCCTCAGTCCAAACTACCCGCTGAACACAATCATCAACCCTCTTATTGCTTCTTCTGACAAGAACCAATAATCACTCACACATGAACACCATCATGCTACCCGTGAGGAAATATCAAGATTACCACCCTACCATAACAAATTCTTGGATTGAGATCAAAGCTCCATTGATCCCTCTCTTCTAGAAACTATCTATACACTACACGAATTCCTTCTGAATTTCATGTATAGACCTCCTTGTTCCCTGAAACACAACTCAATTGAATCAGAATGCTTCACATTCCTCAAAGAGACGCACAAGGGCCCTTAGTTTGTTACAACGATGTCAGATATCATATACTGATGCGTTCGCAAGTGCACAGAAATATCGAAGTAATATAAAAGATTGTCGAACCCACAGAGACCAATGTTAAACGATTGTAATCTAGCGTCGCTTTGTAAAGCTAAGGCTGATGATATTAGATAAAAGGGAAACTAAGAATAAAACCAAAATAAGACTAATAAAATATAACACAAAAGAGAGACCGAAATGTGGATTCCGTGTACCTCAGGTGCCCTGTAATTGGTTGGCGTTAATTTACATACGTTCCATAGAAAATATTGACTTAAAAGACTCTGCCTCACACTCCCGTGTTATTGACTAAAGCCACATCTCCTAACCACAGGATTTTTCTCTCGCTCGCCCGTTTTAATTATAAAACATATTTTGAAAATCAATTAGATCATAATCGATACCTAAAGTGCTCTCGCTGTTTTTAGGATCAATGTCTAGTTTTCACTATCCGGTTTGACCCCCACGCTCTCGCAGTGCCGGCTCTAACCTTTACTTGCTTCTCACTCTCGTGACGAAATAGTGTTAAATAACCTCTCACTCTCGTGACAAGGCTATTTAAATTAAACTTGGAAACAAAGACCAAAACATAATTTATTATAGGTTAACGCTAATTTAATCACCGAGTCCCGTCGGAACGACGGTCCTCACATACCGGACTCAAGACAATTTAGCAAGACATGGAATTAAACATAAACAAACTAAACATGATAATTTCAATTGAAAATAACATGATAATTAATTAAAGAGTACAAAAATGATAACAAATAATGCGATAAAAACCTGTAAAAGCCGAAAATAAATTACGGGTCTTGGAATAAATGTGGAACTGAAATAACTTTTATTAGTGGCGGCAAGCTTTGGTCCAAGCGTTACAGAAATTATAGGCCTAATACTAATTGTGTAGTAGTTCCTCAATGTGAGGAAACTACCCCTTTTAGAATGTAATTTCTCTGCCTAAAACTATGAAAAGCGCCTTTGCGCATAAAACTTGGATCCCCCAAAAAATAAATCTCAGGTCCTATTTATCGTCTTCAAAACTGGTGGAAAATGTCCTCCCAAGAATGTAGGAGTTCGTGGAGAAAAATCAGGGAAAGTGGCTTCATGGAGAAAAATCAGGAAGACTGCGTTGAAACGTGGGTTGAAACGTGATGCTGAGTGACCCACACGTAGAAATAAACTTTGTAAACTAAGTTGTGTCGGTCGCCACGTGATGTGTGACGAGGGTCACACTCCTTGGTTGTTACGGTCGCCACAGAAAGTGTGACGGTCGCCACACTCTTCTGTGTGCAATTTCCTATTTTTCTTTTCTTTTCATTTCTTTCCTTCTTCTATTTCCTTTTTTTTCCTTTTCCAATTCTTTTCAAGTCTTTTAAGCACCTGAAAAACAAAATGAAATACCGGCATAATAAAACATAAATGAAAGAAATTAATAGAAATCGCAATTAAAATTCATGCAAGTTAAGTCGAATATATGATATAATTTCGCGTTATCAAACTCCCCCACACTTAAACCTTTGCTTGTCCTCAAGCAAACCATGACTCACGAGAAAAATAGTGTATACAGATACTCATCCTAGGCTAATAACTCTACTTCGGTTAAGTTTGTGTCGATAGGTACTTGCTCACACACTAAGGATATCGTAACAATACAATTTTGCTTTTGCGGTCATCAGCCTCCCTCCTATACAAACCAATCCGAATCATGTCATTATACCTAAGCCTAACTCACTCATCCTTCTTTCGTCCCTTTTCATTCTGGCGCAATTATATTAAGTCCGTTATCCTTTCACACTCATGGTAGGATTGCCTATTAGTGATTATGATCTCATTATTATCATTTTTTTCTTTTGCACACTGGCTTAAATATCAATAATATAAAGAAGTTTGCACCGTTGGGCTAAATGATCGGGTGAGGATCACCTAACTTAGAAGGAGCATTTCTTTTCATTCATTCATTTTTTATTTTTTTCTTAATTTACTTTTAGCCTTAGATCATACACTTATTTGCATCGGCTTCCTACTTAGTGTGTGCTTAGGATGGTGCTGACTGTTAAATAAACTAAGTAGGGACTACTAAAGGGGTGAGAACTTAAGGCTATGGCATAACAAGTACTCAAATTGATTTCCATAATTTAGAGGCTCACGGTGTTAAAACGATACCGATCTTGCGGAATTTTCCCAAGTCTCACAATCTAACCTCAATTTCGTCTGTAGCCTAAGATTTTCAAAAGAAACACTATTTTTAACTAAAAAATTTTCAAAATATTTAGTATGGCTAAAGAGAATGGGGAAATCGATAAACAACATAAAATTAGCATAAAGACTCGACAGCACATGCACAGACGCCCGAAACATTAAAACATTTTTTTTTAAAATCATGCTAGAAAACAGTAAATCTAACTAGAAAGCGGTAAAATGAAAGCGGTCAATGTTCATCCCCCACACTTAAACCAAACATTGTCCTCAATGTTTTGATAAAAGGTGGTAAAGGAATGATAGAACCTGTATGAATGCCATGACCAAATTCACTCTGATTCTTCCCATGTTGTCCTTGTTTTCGCTGGTTACTTCTACTCCGGCGTCTTGTACTACGAGTAACTGAGTTTTCTGAAACTTCACTTTACTGAAGCCGCTCATCATACTATTTGTTTCCGACGGAAGTACCTGAAAAAAATGTTAGAAAAATACGGTGCGGTGTGTGCAGGTGGAACCTGACCGTACGAAAGGACAAGGAGAAGGTGAGTCACGAACATGAGAGATATGCTCTCTCCTATCATACTTATCATCGGTGTCACCACCAGCAGCGACATTCGTAGGAATGTCCGTGGGCACCAGGTCATTTAAGGGATTGTCATCTAGAGATCTTTCGCCTAAATGTAGCTGAGACGTGACAAGCGATACAATTCTTTATTTTCTGCAAACACAAACAGTAAAACATTAAATTAAAAGCTTGTGGGTTGCCTCCCACGTAGGGCTTTATTTAACGTCTATAGCTCGATGGCTAATAATTTTCGGTTTCCATGGCCACTTATCAAGCCATCTCACATATCCCTCACCTTTTCTTTTCTTCCTTCTGTGGGGTGGTTCATTCTTTTGAACTTGTGGTGGTGGTTCAGGATCTATCCTAACTATTAGTTTTTCAAGTTTGGGCTTAGTTATTTCATCCATCACCTCAAAGTTTAACCTTACCCTCTTAACAGTAATGATATCCCTAGTTTCATGGTCCTCGAATTTTCTCTTTTTATTTAGGACCTCAAACGAAGGTGCATTGGCGTGGACATTTTCCAATGCCTTTACATACGTTTTGGATTGGGAGTCTACCTTAGCCTCTACAAACCTTTGCGGGAAAAGAATTGGTGGATTATAGGGATGAGGAACAGCCTTAGGTGCTACTTTCTCTACCTCTTTGACGACCTCCCTTTCAGATGGTCCCAATGAATTTTTCTCAATCTCTACTTTTTCCTCACCAGAACTCTCGTCAACCTCGTTATCACTCTCCCAAGGATTTTCTATTTGTTCTTCATTATTGGTTGCTACAACATCCACATGTTCCTCAGGGTAGGGTCCTATAGGTGTCTGTGCAAGCAGGGAGATTTGAGTCTCTAATGCCTTAGTGTGAGTTGCGAGGGACTCGACCATAGTGTTTATCTGCCTAAGGGTTTCATAAGTATCGAGATGTTGTCTTCTAAGCTCTTCATTTTGGAGAGTTTGTGTCTCCACAAAGTGCTTCATCATGGTTTCTAGCCTAGAATTAGTTGTTGTTTCAATGAAATCCTCCATTAATGTTTCGAGGTTGGAATTAACGGATTCTTGTGGTTCCTCAAAATATTGGGAGTGGTAATCATAAAGAAAAGTTGGGTGAGGTATCTCAAAATACTGGGAGTCTGGCGGTTGGTAATCGTAGAGAAAATTTGGGTGCGGATCCTTAAAATTTTGGGAGTAGTCATCATAGAATAAATTTGGGTGATACATAGTAATTTAGAGATACGAGTGCCTTAGTCTATACGGTGCAACAACGGAATCACAATATTGACTGTTGGTCCCCGACAACGGCACCAAAAACTTGATGCGTCCGCAAGTGCACGGAAATATCGAAGTAATATAAAAGATTGTCGAAACCACAGAGACCAATGTCAACCTACTGTAATCTATCGCCGCTTTATAAACCTAAGGCTGATGATATTAGATAAAAGGGAAACTAAGACTAAAACTAAAATAAGACTAAGAAAATATAACAGAAAAGAGAGACCGAAATGTGGATTCCGTGTACCTCAGGCGCTCTGTAATTGGTTGGAGTTAATTTACTTACGTTCCGTAGAAAATATTGACTTAAAAGACTCCGCCTCACACTCTCGCGTTATTGACTAAAGCCACATCTCCTAACCACAGGATTTTGCTCTCGCTCGCCCGTTTTAATTAGAAAACATATTTTGAAAATCAATTAGATCCTAATCGATACCTAAAGCGCTCTCGCTGTTTTTAGGATCAATGTCTAGTTTTCACTATCCGGTTTGACCCCCACGCTCTCGCAGTGCCGGCTCTAATCTTTACTTGCTTCTCACTCTCGTGACGAAACAGTGTTAAATAACCTCTCACTCTCGTGACAAGGCTATTTAAATTAAACTTGGAAACAAAGACCAAAACATAATTTATTATAGGTTAACGCTAATTTAATCACTGAGTCCCATCGGAACGACGGTCCTCATATACCGGACTCAAGACAATTTAGTAAGACATGGAATTAAACATAAACAAACTAAACATGATAATTTCAATTGAAAACAACATGATAATTAATTAAAGAGTACAAAAACGATAATAACAAAAAATGCGATAAAAACCTGTAAAAGCCGGAAATAAATTACGGGTCTTGGAATAAATGCGGAACTGAAATAACTTTTATTAATGGTGGCAAGCTTTGGTCCAAGTGTTACAGAAATTATAGGCCTAATACTAATTGTGTAGTAGTTCCTCAATGTGAGGAAACTACCCCTTTTACAATGTAATTTCTCTGCCTAAAACTATGAAAGCGCCTTCGCGCATAAAACTTGTATCCCCCAAAAAATAAATCTCAGGTCCTATTTATCGTCTTCAAAATTGGTGGAAAATGTCCTCCCAAGAATGTAGGAGTTCGTGGAGAAAAATCAGGGAAAGTGGCTTCGTGGAGAAAAATCAAGAAGACTGGGTTGAAACGTGGCTTGAAACGTGATGCTGAGTGGTCCACATGTAGAAATAAACTTTGTAAACTAAGTTGTGCCGGTCGCCACGTGATGTGTGACGAGGGTCACACTCCTTGGTTATTACGGTCGCCACAGAAGGTGTGACGATCGCCACACTCTTCTGTGTGCAATTTCCTATTTTTCTTTTCTTTTCATTTCTTTCCTTCTTCTATTTCCTTTTCTTCCTTTTCCAATTCTTTTTAAATCTTTTAAGCACCTGAAAAACAAAATGAAATACCGGCATAATAAAACATAAATGAAAGAAATTAATAGAAATCGTAATTAAAATTCATGCAAGTTAAGTCGAATATACGATATAATTCTGCGTTATCATATATATGCTCCAGAACTTCTCAGCTTGCCAAGCTGATCCACTACTAGCATGACTTGTAACAAGGGGTAGTATCCCCTTCACAAGATTTTCCACTGACCTTACCAAGGCCAGCAACTGAGATAGACACCCGATAATCCAAGACAGTCATTCCTTCATCATTCTCCCGTATGATAACCTGGAATACTTCTGATTTTCCTGGTGAATATCAACTTCTGAACGCATCAGAATCCAGACCTTCATGCAATCAACCCGTGATCCACTCCAGTCTTACCAAAACCTTTACATCAGACTTCCAAGACAGCCCTTCTACTCCATCATACTCCCATATGACAAGGTAGATACTTCTTAGACACGATGCAAGTAACCAGTGCCTCACAGAACTTGAAATCCTCCTCCAAGGATAACCAACCCAAAAAAAATGTTATAACATCAGTTAGGACATCCTTCACACATCATAGACACCACACACCATGGTTCTTGATATGCTCCACCACTGGACTTACTATCAGCATAGTAATACAATCTGAAGATCTTCACACAACACTGCGCCACCAGCTTGAACAAAGAGAACTTCAGAAACCTAGAGAGAAATAAACTCTCATCCACCAAAAGAAGGTAATCTTTCATAAACTAAGAACTTCTGGCACAAGCTCCAATATGAACCAGATCCTCATTACGTTTTTAACTAACTACCCTTCTGCACAAGAGCAATCATTTCCAAGCATCCTGCTTGAATGCACAGTAAAGATCAACCAAATTCCACTGTTTGATTGATCTCATTCTTCTTCAGAACTCCCACAAGATACACTAATCCACCAATGAAATCAGATCTTCAAGTCACATGAACTACTTGCTTCATAGCAAGACATCTTGGATCCACCAAGCCTCTAGACATGTAACATCTTCCCATCCACAGCTCCAGCAAACTGCATGAGATATACCTTTTTGAAGCATCCATAACTTCCATTCTCTTGTAGATCACCTTATCTTAAGCTGATGTGCCACATCACCAGCTGAGATTCTGATGTTAAGCTAGATGTTAGAACATTCTAATACGACATCCAGCTGCTGAATGCTCCTCCTACTGCCACTTAGAGGAACCTCCTCCCTTTGCAGAACACGATTTCCATGCTGTCATATACTTGATTCAATAACCAAGTTAGAGTGAACAACCTCCATCCTTCTTTAAAACTCCAAATACTTCACACCTGCCACGTCTGAATCTTCAGAAGATAAGTAGTCTTAGACTACAAGATAGCCATACCAAAGAATGCCACTTTCCTTAGTAGAGCAGACTGTAGAAAGTCAGAGATAACTGCCACTTAACTTTGACCTTCAATCTGAGCAAAATCCCATGCTCCTAAGTACCTAGATCAGAAATAAACTGATCCAAGCAGTAACCATCAAGATTATGATGTCTTCATCTTCATCTTCAACAGCATCAAAGTCCAGACCAGTTTCTTGCCAGGAAACTCTCCAGAGAACACAGGCTTCTGTCACACCCGACTGAAGCAACTTCTTAGGTCACCACCTAAGATCAAAACAGATGCTAAAGTGTATGCAGTACCCCTCCCATGATTCTGCACAAACTCTGATGATGAGATGTTCCAATATCTTATTGAACATCAGCAATCTTGACTTTCAAGGATAATCAATTAAATACTTTGGAACTCCACAAATAGAAATTGATCTTAAATCCTTGTCCAACAACCCTTCTTCAATATTGTAGCTAAGCTCCACCAGATCACTTCATGAAACCTTATCAAGTATTCAATCTTTTGCAAGTATCTTCTTTGACAAATAGTGTTGAGATACCAAGGCTGCCACCTTTGACTCAAGTAACTAAGATTCTCTCTGAACTAACCTTATTTACCTCAACAATTCTGAAAGCTCCAATTAGACTAGATCCACCCTTAGGGTTAAGAGAGATGAATCATTCCTTGCTGTTTTTGGATGGTGAAAATAGATCACCTCCACTTTCTTCAGATTGTGTTTCAATGAAACACCTTCTAGTCAGAAGAGTAACTAAAAGACTCCAGATGCACGACTGAGACGCCTTTATGAGTGGACTTAAGAGAATTCTCAAGTATCTTTGACAACCTAGCTGATCAATAAATTATCAAACTCCTAGAGTAAGAACTTGATAAACTTAAACTCAACTCCTCTCCTCTTCAACTGACTTCAACTGCACCAAGAAACCAAGCTTCCAAGTACCAAGTCACCAAACCAGATATCTACCAACAACTCCCCTCATTCCATCGCTCCTAACTTTGGAATAAAAGAATGCGGATATCTTCACATAAAGAGGCCGACGATTGAGATCTTCCACCAACTGTCTTCAATAACAACTCCAGAATCCCATAATTCTAGAGCTCTTCCATCAGAAACACATGCAGCGGAACCACCAAGGAACAGATCCTGCTTGCCCTAATAAGATGTCAGAACATCTTATAAGACACCCCAATAAGAGAACTAGCCATTTCTCTTGTAGTTGTTTTAGAACCTCCTCAGCAACATGAACAACCAACGGGTTATTACCTTCAATCCAAAACATCCATCTCATCCATTAATACCCTTGAGTATGTCTGAGTTGATTGATCTAATCTTCAAAACTCCTCCTTGTTTAAATGCCAAAAAGTATCTCCCAAAGATCTCATCTAGAACCAGACAGGCTGCCTTCTCTGATACCAATTTAAATTCTGGCATATGCAGACAGCAGATGTCCTAACACATGTCAAGACATTGTGTTACATAATCATTTAAACATAGAGGTGCAACAACAGACTGATACCTTGAATATCAGAACTGCAGGATCACAGATGTCACGACATCTGATCCAACATGTTTATCATGAACCCTAACAGAAAACGTAAATCTACAGAACGATAAAGAACACAATAATTGTTAACCCAGTTTAGTGCAATTCACCTACATCTGGGGGATACCAATCCAGGAAGAAGACTTCACTATCTGTAGACCCGTTACAAAGATAAACTCCCCCATTTACAACTTTATCCTAACATCTACCCAATGAACATCTTTACCAAAGCTAAACTCTAACGTTTATAACTCTGATATGAGATACCCCACTCACTTCCTTAAATCACCAACTGTGATTTCTACATCATCCCTGTCAATACAGAAATCTTTCAAGCTTTCTTGACAAACAACCTAACTCGGATTTGCTTAAAAGCTTCATCCAAGAACAATACACAATCCAATACCTCTAGGCTTATGGATCTGTGCGATACCTATATCTGCCACAATGCATCAACTGATACAAAAGGAGACTTACAACCTAGAGAGCCAACGACTCTCAAAACCCTAAACCCTTGTTTCTTACGCAAGAGAACTAGGTTACAAAAGGCATATCAAAACCTAGGTCTAAGTCTTCTATTTATAGGCTTCTGCTTCCTTGGGCTTTTTGCTGATTCCTTGATACATGCAGCAATTTCTCCTTGAGTGTTGTAACAGATTTAAAACAGATTTAAACCACTCAGTCCAGGATGTCAAGATGCATGCTGGGACATCTCGTTCAACATCACGTCTTCTGCAGAATTAATCAGATTGATCTCCATGTTGAGTTAACATTTATGTTTTACCAAAATTTGTCTAAAATACCAGAGCTTTCAAGCTGTATGCTACCCAGATATCCATGACCTAGAAAGTGACTTGGAAAGTGTGAGGACCGATGGTTATGGGAAGATTGACTTCACTGATAACTATTTTTCTAGATCTGTCAAAGGCTTTGACGATGATCTCACTGCCTCTCATCGGAGCTCCTTAAAACGATAGTCGTATCAGAGTTGACTTTGGCATAACATTCAAAGATGATCCTGTGTCTACAAGTACGCTGGCTAAAGCATCGTCTTGGCAGTTGACTGTAATGTTAAGCGCCATATTGTGATTTTTGCCTTCTTCTGGCAGTTCTTCATCACTAAATCCTAAGTTGTTGCAGGAAGTGATGTTGGAGATGATGCTATCAAATTGTCCTACCGTCACATCTTGATCCACAAAGGCTTGCTCTAAGACTTTCTGTAGAGCTTCCATGTGAGCTTCTGAACTAAGAAGCAGAGATAGTACAGAGATTCGAGATGGAGTTTGCAACAATTGGTTCACAATGTTGTACTTGCTTTTCTGGATGAGCTTCATCATATCATCGTTGTTCTTCATAAGTTCTGGATTACCAGATTGACTGGCTTGTTGATTAGGAACTTCCGTTTAAGGTTCCTTTTGTTTGGTAGGTTCTCCAACTCCTCTGTTGAAGATATGATCGCTCCGGGTAACTCGATTGATGTCGGTAATGTTCACGACGGAGGGTAATGGAGTTCCCTTTCCATTTTCGATGGTCGCTACACCGTACCTATAAGGGATAGCCTTATCTGACTCGTATGGTATTGGACCTGGTAGGTAGATAACCACAGGAGCTTTTTGATTCCTCTGACCATTATAGGCGACCTCAATCAGTTCCTGGTTGGGAATTTTTCTACCATCAAGAGGGATTCTTGATTCATTGAGTAGAGGGATTATGGCACAAATATTCTCGGTTATTCGGTGATTAGAGATTACGATGGCACTTTTGCTTTGACCAGGGAGGTACTCTTGTATCATGTTGATCGACCTAGAACTTGAACAGGGTCGAATCTCTTTTCGGTCTAACTGATTTTGGAGAATTGCTCGTACGAGATAACATCCTTGGTTATTTTTTGAGCATACTCTACAGCGCTCATAATTGTGCGGTGGTACCCAACCACACCTATTTTGTATGCAGTGCATCTTCACCAAATTGGTTCCTAATAAGAGTACATCACGAATTTGATAACTGCGGCTAGGTTATTCCTTTATTAAATTCACTGCAGTCTTCTCATGTTACGGCAACGGGTTTTTCTGAACATTTGGATTAGTATCTTTGAAAGATATGACCCCGTTCCTGACAAGCTTCTGCAGCGTGTGATTTTTATCGGTGACGCGACCAGCTTAGAGTGCTACTTTCTGATTTCTTATTTATCCTATGAAGCTGGAAAGGAAAGGGAAGATATCTAAAACTAACCTTGCACACAAATGTTTTCTTTAACAAATGCTAAGAGATTGGGGGGTCCGAGGTCAGGTTATACAAAGGGAAGTTGTTAATTACCTAGTGTATATATGGTTATCCATAGATTCTTTGGCATGTTTCTCTATTATCTACTTACTGGTGTTTATCTGTTTATAAATTAGGAAAGTTGAGAGAGTGTTTTTGTTGTTTTTGGTTTTCTGTTGTTTTTGGTAAGGTGCTGGACCTAAAGTTTTTGTTATGTGTGCTCTCTAAGATTTCACAATCTTATGCCTACGTATTCCCGTAAAGATAACTCGGGAAATCAGAGCAATCGTAATTCCTCTTATTCTATGGGAGGAATAATATGTTTGGTGTCTTGTTTAAAGCCCAAGATTGAAGCTAGAGGATTTGAGTATTTGTGTCTTGTTTAAAGCCCAAGATTGAAGCTAGATTGGTTTAACTGAGAGAATTTGTCATCTCTAAAGGGAGATATCTCATCTGTTCATCACAGTTGTTGGGTACTTGGTTATAAAGGGGATTTACTTTAACTAGGATATGAGAATCCATCAATGCCATAATTTCCTTTAAAGGAGGTGTCCTGAAGGAGGAAACTTTAACTCAGCGTTGAGCAATGCCATTTTTCCTTAGGAATCTTTCATGCTAAGAGAGAGACATGGGCTTGGATGTAAATAATTCAGAGGCTTGCCACTTACAACAATTAGATGAAAGAGAAAGTTTACCAGGATAAAAGAGGGACCACAACTTGGATTTTTGAATCAATAAGTGTGCCACTTACAGCAGTTATCAGGGATAGGGTTGTTTGATTGTCTGTTTTGATGTGTGATGTACAGAGAAATGTCTTCCTACAGAGAGAACTTTTGATTTTCTCTAAGGGGATGTTGATTTTTGTGTGCCTTGATCAAAGCCCAAGGTTGAAGCTAAAAGGTTGATTCTGTTTAGGGAGTTTTATATCTGTCTCGTACAAAGCC
This sequence comes from Lathyrus tuberosus, assembly GCA_022829125.1. Classification (NCBI taxonomy): domain Eukaryota; kingdom Viridiplantae; phylum Streptophyta; class Magnoliopsida; order Fabales; family Fabaceae; genus Lathyrus; species Lathyrus tuberosus. The sequence goes on from JALAZF010000212.1 coordinate 8,782,927, forward strand.
CAAGATTGAGGCTGAAAAGAATTGACTCTTCCGGGGAAAGTTTTGTCTGTCTTGTACAAAGCCCAAGATTAAGGCTAAAAGAATTGACTCCAATGGGGAGAGGTTTTATCTGTCTTGTACAAAGCCCAAGATTGAGGCTAAAAAGAGATTGACTCAGCTAGAGAATATAATCTGAAATTCTGGTACAGATGTGTGATGTCTCGTGCAATGTCACAACATCACAATCTGCTGTATGAACAAGGCAATAATAGTAACAGTAATGCATAAACCATACACAAGGATTGTTCACCCAGTTCGGTTCAACAACCTACATCTGGGGGCATACCAAGCCAGGAAGGAAGTCCACTATTAGCAGTATCAAATTACAGACTCAACAGACCAGTTGACATCTACCTAATCTAATCACTACCCAATGACCCTTCTATCTAAGTCCTCCCTAGATAAGAGACTCCATCTCACTTCCAATCATCGCAATGATGTCTATTAGTCAACTTCACCGTCACTGCATCAACAGCTTGATTACCAACAACTTGACAAACACGGAAAACTAGAAGCCACACTTCCATGACACACCTTGGAGTTGCTTCCAAGCTTCCTCCAAGAACAATACAATACTCATTACCTACAGGTTTCTGAGTAATACTATAGTGACCATCTCACAACCCGAGTGGTTCACTTAGACAAAGCCCTAATGATCTACATCTTGGACCCGTAACTTTTCTTAGGTTACAAGCATTCTATTTATAATATAATCCCAACTGGATTTGGGCCTTCAAATCATATCAAATCTTCTGCACCCAATCTGCAACAGATTCTGCTTCTAAATAGATCTTCAATTAAATCTTCAATAATTACTTCTAAATGTTCTCCATATCTTTATGCATTAAATTCGCAACAAACTGCAACAGAAGATATCTCCCATGATATTCGTCTGCAATCTCTGATTTTCTTCAGCAGAGTATTTCATTAAACCAAAACCATGTGCAGCCCTAAACATCCCAGACCTGATGTCCACTACTGATGTTACGATATCGAGTATAACATCAGCATACAGCTGCAACCCTCACATCTTTAACAACCTGAATGTTACCTAATCATATCAATAATGCTAGAAGCTCATATTGCAACATCAACCATGACATCAGTATTGTTTTAACAAAATTTCAGCCAATTACAAGAACTTACAATCTCCCCCTTTGGCTAATTTTGGCTAAAACACATATATAAACATTACATCTCTTATTACAGCGGCAACACAATCAGAACCTAACACTAAACCACAGTAGCTGCTGTGTACTGCATCCATGGAGAATCATCTTCTTGGCTAATTTTGAATGATGTTAGGACATCACCATATAACAGCAACTCCAGGCAGCACATCAGGACCTAAGACCAAGACAGTCCTGAAGAGTTAGTGCACATGAGGAAGAAGATATCTAACACTCCCCCTTAATACAACACATTTCTTTTTCCTTTCAACTCAGACCCGGAGTAATCGTAGAAGACTCCTCCAGAAAAGAAACATCTGTCTTGACATAGAGGACCAATGGTGGCATAAGAGATTTCTGCACACCTTAATTGATCAGACGCCCCCAGTCGACCTGTAGCATAAGATGAAACTTAAGAAGTATCAATCTATTAACCCAGGTAACTCAGAACACAAGTCACAACTGTGTTCATAACTCAGGACACAAGTCATAAAGAACTCAACACCAACTCAAGGAAAAGACATCCTTCGGTAACAGCTGGAACTGCAGACTCCAGACATAACATCTACGCAAACCATTTAGCCCATCCCTTTCCTTTCTCCCCCTTTTTAGCCACAAATTGACAAAGGAAGCCCTCACAGTACCAGACCCAAGAAGTGCTCACCCAAACACAAATAAACGCCATAAGACTTATGAGACAAGAACACTCACTGGCTGAAGGAGAACAAAATAACCCCTATAAATAGTTGACTAGTAACTTTGGAATTAACGAGCCTTGAATATGTCAAGGTTCTTGGTCCAAGAAACGCTATTTTAGGTATCAAAAACTGCATTCAAATTCAATGCCTACCTTCCAAAACTGCCTTGACTGCCTTAAATGTTTCTCAACTGATTCTTACCATAAGTTAGGCCAATAACGCTCCATGCATAGGCAGAGACACGTGTTTTGCCTTATCCTTGCACTACCGACTAGAAAAATTCCTTGTTTGGCTCTAGAGAAACATGTCCTGTATAATGTTCTGACATCTTACCAAAACAGTTTGTCTGCGGCTCATAAGATTATCAACCCAAGACTCCACAAAAACTTATACAAACACATCTTATTATCTAATGGATACTGAGACGACTTCTCACAATTCCTTCTAGAAAAATAAAATCACCCAGATACACTAATTTTGCTTTTCAGGCCTCTCCTGCACAGCTATGATATGTCCCATCAAGATGTCTGACATCACACTGCACAAACTTGAACAGCCCACAGGCTACTTGCAGCAATAGTCTTATAGTCAACAGCCTTAACAGTCAATGCTCTTTATGCTATCACAAAGATATTGCCACAATCTGGTATATGTTGAGCAAGACCTCACCATGGTCTGCCAATTCCAATGAACAGAAGCCTACTTGATTTGAAGTTTCTCACCAATGTCTTTAGAGTACTTGCAACACAAGATAAGGACTGCCACGACCTTTTACTTGTATTAGAAGGAACCTCCTTATCTTCAGCCATTCTGATCAGATTGCACTACTAGTAATAACCTTCAGTCCTTACGTTCACAACACCCTAATTGAGTCTTCAACATGAGAGTAGTCATGTATTACCAGAACTACTTATCATCAAGATCAGAATCTGCCCATTCTAATCCACATTATGTCAAAACTGCCACTTCGGACGATAATGCTGCTTCTTCCAACTCTACAAACTACGATGTTGCAACAGTATGTAGGACATCGACATAAGACAAAGGGACACACCACTTGCTCACAACCAGCACCAGCAGCTATACCGAAAGCAAACTAAAGGGAATCACATCAGACAACTAGACAGGACCTAGTCTCATCCTTTTAGTTACAAAAAGACAACCTCTACCAAGGCACTAAACACGAAGCTCTTACATCTAATGTGACATGGTTAAAAACAGATTCCCAAGAAAACAAGTTTCCAACCCAAAGACCACTTTGACTGGTCAGGCGATACAAACAAGGACTCTTATGCAGTATAAAAACCAAGCCTCCTCGCTCCTAACCGCACATCACAGATAGAACCATGAGTCAATCTAACAAGGATGCAAAAAGGAGTCACATGCAAGAAGTCAGGAAACCAGATCCACAGAGGTTGAAGAACCAAACATTGTCCACAACTGGTACAACTTCAGGAGCAAAGAGAACAATAAGGACATCAGAGACAAGGATGAAGACCATCAAGAAAAACCAAGTGCAACTTCAAGCTTCTGATGATGAATGGGATGAAGATTGGAAAACTTTTCATGATTCGGGGGGTTAGGATAATATTTAGACTCTTTGTTTGTTGTTTTTACTACTCTTGTAAGCTTTCAAAAATGCAATAAATTTATGTTTTAATCCTGTTCCATTTATACTAAACAAATGCGATAAGGATCACAACTGCACAAGACACTTTATCCTCATGTATGCAACTTGCTTCAAAATAAGTGCTAACACCAGAAGCTGCAATAATATCAATCTCCCAGAAATAGCCATCATAACCCCTCACATCACAGAAGTAAAGTATCCAATTCCCTATCATTCTCCCATATGATAATTTCCTGATCAGTTGATGAGTATCTTTACCTTCATGTCCAAGATATCTGCTAGAGATAATACTTCTTGAATCTCAGGGTCTCCACTGACCTCAGGAGTAAATAACATGTTGATCACACCTTGACCAACTCACACATCTAAGATAAGTTCCAGGGCCAGAAACTTCTTAGACATACCACCCAGATGCCTCCTCTTCCAGATCAGGAGTAGGTTCCAAACTCATGTGATCAAACCACATTAGTTCAGCACCCAGAGCATCTGCAATGCCATTCCTTCAGACAACAGAATTCATCATAATTCTGACGTGATGTTCGAACACAAGATAGGACATCATTCCAATGAACACATCAAGAGATCAAATACTTCCAAAACAGCCACATAGAGAAAAGTAAATTCTCAACACTTTTGCAGTCCTGCACTTTTACCTCAGACATATACATAGTCTCCCGTCAATGTATATTGTCTTTAGTTGAATGCACAACATAATCAAGATCAGACAAATACTCCACTATTGTCATGCTATTTATCACAAGATACAACATTTGATCTGGTCTGACATCCTTTTCATGCAGACTTGGGCAACTGATCATCTTCCAAGTTCAGACCAACAAAACTGCAGTAACTTGCATAACACACTCTTCCAGAAGCTTCTTCTTATAAGTACAAGGTTCAAACCTTTTATCTAACTTAAGAGTGATAACTGCCATCCTTCTGCATCTAAAGCCATACCAAAGACAATCTGCTACACGAGACTGGAAGAGTTTATTCCATACACCAATAGACCACAACCTGATATACACTGCTACTGCACACAGAATCTTGGATGCATTTATCCTATAAAATTGTCCTCAGTTTAGCTCAAACAAGGTTCATCTCCTACTCTTCTGTTATCAAGATTACTACCTTTTCTTCAACCAACTCCAGCTGAAATGCTATGACATATTGAACAGCATCTCAACAATTGTTCAACTTCACAGCTACAGTAATCCAGCTACACTCTAATAGGTCTTTGACTTAGCATTTACCATAAACTGCTAATGTGTAGCGCGATGTCGAGACATTGACATATTAAGCTCAGTTTCTTTCATGATGAAACTTCCTCCTCATTAGGTCACCACAACTAGGCTCAAGAGGTAACTTATCAAGATTTTCACTCCCGCATGAAAGATTTGACAGTGATACTCTTTTTGCTTTGGCTCTCTCATCAAGAAGGATGATAAAGGAGGAATCAATGTTCTGGACAGATTGGTCTTCAATGCCTGAAATATATTCTTCTCCAAAAAAAACTGAAACTTCCATGTCATACAATCTTTAATAAGGTCCATCCACCTTTTGATCACTTCTTTCCCAAAACAAAGATATGAGATAATCCTCAAGTATCTTTGGCATCTCTAACCAACCGGTTGAAGCAGTCTTGCATAAACTATACCATCATAGAGTAACTTGCTGAGGAGACCAAACCCTAATGACTTTCCAAGAGAATATCTTCCTAGAGTCTCAACACCAGAGATACAAGAACCAACCAAGGATACAACAGATATCATGCAGCGGAACACATAACAACTTCTCAACAACCTTCAGGCATTACTAAAAAATCCTTGGACACTATCAGCATAAACCACGTGCCAACTATATCATGAATATTCCATCATTCACTCCAAGGGATCATCCAAACAACTATCTTCCTTGCTCATGAACCAGAAAGTATCTTCCCTAGATCTCATCCAGAAACAGACAGGATGCCTGCTCTGATACCAATTGAAATTCTGGTACAGATGTGTGATGTCTCGTGCAATGTCACAACATCGCAATCTGCTGTATGAATAAGGCAATAATAGTAACAGTAACGCATAAACCATACACAAGGATTGTTCACCCAGTTCGGTTTAACAACCTACATCTGGGGGCATACCAAGCCAGGAAAGAAGTCCACTATTAGCAGTATCAAATTACAGACTCAACAGACCAGTTGACATCTACCTAATCTAATCACTACCCAATGACCCTTCTATCTAAGTCCTCCCTAGATAAGAGACTCCATCTCACTTCCAATCATCGCAATGATGTCTAGCAGTCAACTTCACCGTCACTGCATCAATAACTTGATTACCAACAACTTGACAAACACGGAAAACTAGAAACCACACTTCCACGACACACCTTGGAGTTGCTTCCAAGCTTCCTCCAAGAACAATACAATACTCATTACCTACAGGTTTTTGAGTAATACTATAGTGACCATCTCACAACCCGAGTGGTTCACTTAGACAAAGCCCTAATGATCTACATCTTGGACCCGTAACTTTTCTTAGGTTACAAGCATTCTATTTATAATATAATCCCAACTGGATTTGGGCCTTCAAATCATATCAAATATTCTGCACCCAATCTGCAACAGATTCTGCTTCTAAATAGATCTTCAATTAAATCTTCAATAATTACTTCTAAATGTTCTCCATATCTTTATGCATTAAATTCGCAACAAACTGCAACATAAGATATCTCCCATGATATTCGTCTGCAATCTCTGATTTTCTTCAGCAGAGTATTTCATTAAACCAAAACCATGTGTAGCCCTAAACATCCCAGACCTGATGTCCACTACTGATGTTACGATATCGGGTATAACATCAGCATACAGCTGCAACCCTCACATCTTTAACAACCTGAATGTTACCTAATCATATCAATAATGCTAGAAGCTCATGTTGCAACATCAACCATGACATCAATATTGTTTTAACAAAATTTCAGCCAATTACAAGAACTTACATAATATGTAAAGCCCATGATTGAGGCTAACTCAGCTGAGGAAAAATCATTATACAAAGCCTAAGAGGAGGTTGGTCTAGGGAAATTCTTATATGAAGCCTAAGAGGAGGCTAGCTTCTGCTGAGGATTATTGAGATCCAGAGACAGGTCCAAATTGGGGAATCAACTCTTGTTGAGGATGACAGAAGAGTTGAAATATCAGAGAGCTTGAGGTTTTGATTTTTCTGATGGTTTATTGGTGGTAATTTGACCCTAGCTGGGGAACTTAGAATGAAATTTTAAAGATTGAGTTTTAAAACCTATGGAGGTTTTAACTCTGCTGGAGATGGGTGAAGTGATCAGGGTTTCTCTTTTTCCTTTAGGAAATTTGAGGGTTTTTTTGAGATCCACGAGGAGATGAGACTTTCCAAGTCTACTGGTATAAAGAGATTGACTCTTAGTTGGAGGATGATCTTTGTATGATGCCCAAGAGGAGGCTGATGTTTTAAGGGATGATAATCAACCCTAAACTGGTTTGATGTTCTAAAATTCTGACTCTCTGGTGGATTAAACTAATAGAGATGACTAAGTTCTGTCCTATACCTGTAGGAGGTCTTCAGGTCCTTGTACTAAGCCCAAGAGGAGGCTGAGAACTTCTAAGAAGTCTAAGGGTCCTTGTACAAAGCCCAAGAGGAGGCTGGGATGCTTTTAGGAAGCCTATGGGTCCAAGCCTGAGAAAAGTTCAAGAAAGGTTTCACCGGGAATAATCCTTTCTTTAGTGAACAGTTCTAGGGTTTGAAGAAATTCAAAAGAGGTTTCACCTGGAATAATCCTCTCTGGGGAAATGAATTTCTTGTACAGATATTTCTAAGTTATGACAGTCTTGAGAAAAGTTTCACCGGGAATAATGTCTTTCTCTGTTCCATATTGTATAAGCCCAAGAGGAGGCAAGACTATATCTGGAATTTCCTATGAGGAACTAGTTTTGACTTTGTTAAAAGAGTAACCACTGGTTTGATCTAGACCTAGACCTAATTTTTGGGGAAAACTCTAAGCAAGTATATACATGCATACATATACAGAAGAAATATATAAGCAAGTATGTATAGAAGAAAAAGTAGAACTTACAGGTGTGTAAGCTCCAGCATTGTAACCACAGCTGTATGGTTAGTTATTCAAGAAATTGTAGAAAGTTTTGATAACACTTTGAATTTGAATCTAAATCAAAAAATAAAGTTATTTTAAAAGGAAGTTTGGGGCTTATACTCAAGGAGAGACCCAGACGATCTCTTTCGAAAAGGTGACGATCGCGTCGTAGTTTTGAAAATCACAGAGGGACTTATACGATGACTGAGGCCCAAATTATTGTACTTACAAAGAGGATGGGTCTTACACTCTATTAGAGACCCAAAAGTGTTTGAAAAAGAAGAAAAATGGGACTTACAACCAAAGGGAGGCCTAGATGAAAATTGTTTTGAAAACGGCGATCGCGCCGAGGTTTCTTAAAACGTATCGGGACTTATACAATGACTGAGGCCCAAAAATGGTTTATTTACAAGGGAATGAGTCTTGCACTCTATTAAGAGGCCCAAAAGTGTTTTGAAAAAGATTTGTAAGGGTGAAAAATAATCAAAACCCTAATTTGATTTTAGAAATGTATTTTAATTGAATAAAATTCAATTAAAATGATCAAAGTTATCGAACATGTGTGAAAAACAAGTTGTGATCTTGAATTAATGTTTGAAAAATCATTTTTCATTCATAGAATGATTTGAAAATCATTTTAATTTGAAAAAATCAAGAGAAAGAAATATCTTTAAATGCCTAAAAACAAATAAAAAATAATTCTTTACAAAAATATCAAATATATAAAATAAATAATATTTTAGTGAGATTTTTGTAGAATAAAATATTTTATCATTTTTGTGAATTTTCAAAAAAAAGAACCAATAAAAAATAATTAAAACTGAGAGAGAAATTAATTTTGGAATTAATTAATAAAAACCATAAAAAATATGAAAAATAGCAAAATATGAGAGAAATAGCAAAATGGTCTGGGTGGGTCTTGAACCCACGACCTCCAACCAAACACAAGCGCGCTTTTACCACTGGTGTGGTGATACATTCATTGTATCACCCCATTCATAAACTGATAAGGCAAAAATGCCTTCTGGCCAAGCCAAGCAACAAGGGCGCCATGGCTGGCTTGCCAAAGTTTTCAAGTTTTGCAAGAGGGATCATATCTCCCTCAGTTCTCCATGAAATTGGACAAAATTTAGATGGATCCTACCTAGAATTTCATGAGGAAGCCAATGGTGTTTTTAAAATTTTCTAAAGATGCTTCTATTTTAAAACCCGATAGTGGTTTCAAAATAGGCCAAGATTTACAAGTTCTATGCTATCTTATCATACAAGCAACAATAGCATGATAAATTGGTTCAAACACAACACATTGGATATTTATGACATGTTTATGATCAATGGACATCAAAGCAATGCATATTTTAAGAGCTCAAGTTGTGATGCACTTACCTCTTGAAGCTCCTTGTGCTAACTGTCAAGATCCTTATGCCAAAAGTAATCCAATGCTTTAGACACTCTTGATTGATCCCTTAGAAGCTTTTATCACGATCAAAACTAGCTGGAAACCTCAGGAACAAGAGTTGGCTCTTTCTTACAAAAGTGGCAAAAATGACCAAAATGGTAGCTCACTCAAATGGTGTTACAGTTAAGGGAAATCTGTTGGGACAATTTGAGGATGATATTTGGAGTGTGTTTGAAGCTTTGTTTGGTTTTGAAAGTGACTGAATCAAGACATGTCTTGTAAAATGCAGAAAAGTTAAAATTTGAGGTTTTGGAGGTTGACTTTCTGATTTTGAGGTTGTGCAATGTGGATGAAGGTTTGAACACCTCCAATGGATGATTTATGATGTGTTAGGATAGTTATTTGAGTGGTCTTTGCTCTGGTTTCAAGAATTCCCAAATTGCTTCAATGTGACTTTAAATTGAAGTAAGAGAGGGAGAGTGAGAAAACAAGGCTTTGGTATTATTTTGATGTGGTTTGAAACATTAGAAATGACCTTTATTTATAGGAGAGGAGTTTTGTTTTTGAAGGAATAGTGTTGGATGAGGGATCACTCTATTGTCCAATGGATATGCCCATGTATCACTTCCTTAAATGCCAAGGTACCAAGTCTTCACTTGGCCATTGACTAGAGCTGATATTTGTAGCTCTTGGTCTTCTGAGTTTTGACTCAATCTTGACTCAATTAGACTGATATGGCTTGGTTCATGACATCTCCATGTTCCACATCAATGCCAAATGACAAACTTGGAGTTTTGGATTTGAAACTTGAATGATCACATGCCAAAGGATGAGATTCTTGCCTTAGGGTCCAAGCTTGTAGGTTCTTCATGATTGACTGAAATTCTTGTTGAATTTGGATGAGGATCAGTCTTGCATAGTCACCAAAATTGGGCTCAAGAATCGTGTGCCACAAGTAATGCACAATTCTATCTTGGAAATCAGTTTGAGCAAGGCATGATTTGAGGTTCATAACTCCTTGATTAAGTTGAATCAATGGAAGTTCTTGTATTCTTTGGAAAGCTCTCATGACATACTTTAACTTTGATGTTCACAAATGGACCTGGATCAGCTTGGATCATGATGAAAATGACCTCAAAGTTGGTAAAAAATGAAACAATTTCTAACTTCTTGAAAATTTCACTAAGTGTTGGAAAAAGTGGTCATTTTCACTTTTTTTGATTTTGATCAATCCATAACTCAAAATCCATGAGGATTTGGAATTTGATGTAGTTGACACTTTTGAAGTATGCCATGTGAAATTTCATTTGAGCTTTGGATGGAAGAATAAGGCCTTAGGGTTTGGGAGTTATGACCTTGCAAAGTTGGTACCAAACCCATTTTGTTCCATAACTTAGAAAATTGTAAGTTTCTCAAGGTAGCCCCTTTTGCAAGAAACCTCATTTTTCTTGATGAATGATGATCAAAACCATACATTAACATTGTTTTTGACTTAGGGGAGCCACATTTGTGAAAAAAAATACAAAAAGTGAAACTTGATTTTGGGCATAGTTGACTTTTTGTCAGATGAATTCTAAATTGTGTGATTCTTTATGCAATCAAGTTCTTGACCTAATTCAAACCTAATGGATGGATTCCATAGGTGTTTTAGAGTGTCTTGAATCATGTCCCAAGATTTGAGAGCATGTCTTGGTCTAAAATCAAAGGTACAATTGACTTTTTCTTCAAAACCCTAATTGTGGTCCAGATGAAATTGAAACTTGTGAATCAAGCTTCTTGGATCAATCCATTGTTGCAAATGGATCAATGTGGTGTATTTAAGGCCCTTAAATCATGTCTTGAGGTCTTGGTTTATGTTTTGCCTCAAAAGTCAACTTAGGGGTGAATTAGGTCAAGAAACCCTAATTCCCGATTTTTGATGAATGCATCCCCTGTGACTAATTTGACTTGATGATTGGATCCAAGAGGTTCCTTGGAGCATTTTGGATCATGTTTTGAGGTATTGGCTCATGCTTAGAGAAAAATTTCCATCTAGAGGCCTTGGTCGACCAAAACCCTAATTTGGTGACACTGGCGATCTTGAGGCTCGATCCACTTGGACTGTTGCAAACTTGTGCTTGATTCTTGATATGGGAGACCTCTTAATCCTTTATGGGTGTTAGGAGGCTAGACAAGTTAAAGATCATGTCAATTCTTGATTGATCCTTTGTCTGAGTGTGCTAAGAGGGCTCAAAACCCTAATTCTTGGTTGTAGTGAATGCTCAATGTTCCTTGAGGAGACTGATTGAGGCATGAAGGTACATCCATATTGTGGTAATGATCCTCACAATGATGGGAAAACTTGTGGTAAAAATTTGAGGTATGACAATCTGTACTATGTATTATTTTCCCTCGCAAACGTTTCATCTTCTTCTATCCATCAGAGGCTTCTGAATTGATATGATTGAAGCATGATCAGAAGAATGAATCACTGGGTCTTAAGAGTCTTTAGAACTTGTTCAGCAAAACCTTGTCTTCATAGTCTTCAACACTCCTTCTTCAGAACCCTTGGTTATCAGAAACATAAGTCTTCAGAGTCATCAGAACTTGTTCAGCAGAACCTTGTCTTCAGAGTCTTCAGAACTTGGTCTTCAAAAACTTAAGTCTTCAGAGTCTTCAGAACGTTGTTCATCAGAACCTTGTCTTCAGAGTCGTTAGCACTTAGTCTTCAGTCGATAAGTATCAGAGTTAAATTCAGAGCCAGAATCCAAGAGAACATTGTGGCAGCAACATATTGTCTTCTTAGAGTCTTTCTGAAGCACAGTAGATCAGAAGCAATCTTACTTCTTTGACGCAGAAGCGACTATTTGAGAATTTGAGAGTGACGGTTCACATGATCTCTATCAGATTCAGAGCTATCTTTATCAGAGTTGGAATTATCTTTAACAACGTCAACATCTGTTTGTCAATACTTAAGAAAATAAACGTTAGAGTACCAAAATTATTCTCATAAAAATACAACTTTGTTATTATCAAAACAAAGAGATATCTTGCAGAACCATATCTTGTTCTAACAAATACCTCTCTCTCTCTCTCTCTCTCTCTCTCTCTCTCTCTCTCTCTCCTCTCTCTCTCTCTCTCTCTCTCTCTCTCTCTCTCTCTCTCTCTCTCGGGCGCTCGCGCGCACGCGCACGAACTTGCCGGTGATACAGCAAGCTCTGCCGCACCATGGCTTCAAGCAGGCGGTGGCGGAGAATACGTCATGACGTCGTTTCTCTCTGCTCGTCTCCCTCAAACTAATCATTCGACTTTGACTCGGTTTCACAACAAGTTTGGAATCAACGCTACCTATGCTATGGAAACGAAATGGGATTGAAACGAATAATTACCAGGGAATCGAGTAAAGGTATGTTTTGAACTTTGTCTTTAATTTACTACGCATCATAATTATTGTTGCTATTGTTGCTGTAATGATCTCTCTCCTCTTTTTCGTGCATGTATGCTCGCTGCTGTTATTGCATTTTCAATCCGTGAATTTGTTTATGTGTTGTAGCTGCTCGTGTTCTCTCTTTTTCGTCTCTGTGTGTTGCTGTGATCACTCTGATTTTGCACCTTTTTTCGTGTCCTGTTATGAATTAAAAAAGCTCCTTTTATAGGCTCATACGTATTTAATCCTCATAGGAACATGCTGATTTTCAAATTGATGAGCAAGATTATGCTGTCGAATTTTGTTTTGGAAGATAATATTTCTATTAAAGATTGTGATTCCTTTCCTTGAACGTGTGATTGTGTGATGAATGAGTTTCCACTTTTAATTCGTCATGTTCAGAAATTGATAAATGCTGTAAATACTCTCTGATTCCTTTCCTTGTTTTGTTGTACGTGTTCTGTTATTTTGAATTGGTATCCATGTGACTTTGAAATATTACCTTTCCGTCTTATCTGACATGAATTTTTTTGTTCTCCAAATCCATGTTATACAGTCATGGCGAGAACTAGTTCCACATGATTTTTGGATTCAACCAGACGATAAACCTCTTCAACCAATGTCCTAGGCTTCATCGCTACACCAAGCTTCATGCTAAAGTCCACGGATGCGTTAGCACTTCCAACTGTAGATTGGGATAAAGCATTCTCTTTTAAAACATTTGATGAAGATTGTGAATAGAACAAACAACCCTTATAGAAAAAGATAGAGGTAGAGCTGCTCCAATGATTGATGCATCCTGTTCCAAAACCTTTACACGCATAGACAAAGTTTGGAAATGGTGAATGTGACTTGAACCAATGTTTGGGAATCAAGTGGTACCAACGGCCATGAAGGCTTTAAATGGAAAATGCTTTTAGGCTTAGCTTTAGGTTAAAATTTTCTTATAATTTTGATGTAGTGAAGTATGATGTAATATGATTTTGGAAAACACTTGAATGATATAATGATTTATGGTGTAATGCAATTTTGACATAAGATTTGAATCAATCCTTATGCCTTTGAATTTTTTATTATTGAACAAACAATCTTCTTGGATTTTAAGCACATGAAAACATTAGTATGCAAAACCTCATTTAGTTAGGATTCTCCTTGTGATAGCCTTTGCTCCTATGATTACGTTATGATATTTGTAACTTGGATACTTGAATTTTGAATGGATGGTGATTAATAATGTTGAACTTGAACTTTGAATTTGAATTCTAATGAATGACTTGAATGAACTTATCTTGATAATGTATGGCAATTGAATGAATCTTGCATAACAAGCATGAACGGATGCTTAATATTTGAATGAAACTTTGAATGAATCTTGATGTTAGCCTTTGATGGATTCTTGAATACTTCCACGTTCCAATAAGCCACAACTAAAGAAATTGATTAGGGCCTTGTAATGACGTTTGAATCAAGATGTACGCCTTATAACTAAAGCAACAAGAAGTATTGAATTGATGATCAATGGATCATTAACAGAAATTTTAATGCACATCTTGTCTTAACAAAAATCCTCGTCCCATAGCCCAACAACAAGCGTACATTGTACTGATGAATGATGACAGATGATTCCCAATAGATGCACCATGTCTTAACAAAATGATGAGCACAAGCATAAGAATATATACTTGAACTAAGAGCCATAAAGAAATCCTTATATTCTTATTCAAACCTTTGAGTCCTTGTGAGGAAAAACATCTGATCATGTCTTTGAAGGAAAACCTTAGCTTGGCGAAGAGATGATGCTTTGTGATAGCCAATGGTTAAACCCTAATCCACATGCATTAGGTGCAAAATGATGAAACAATGACATGAGTGGTTGAATAGGAACAAAACCCTAGTTCAAAGCAAATGTGAGTTGAAACCTTGATGAAACCCTAAGCACTTGATAACACTGAGAAATCTTGAAGAATACTCCCTCTGTCCCATATTATAAGAGAAATTCACTTTTTAGATTCATTAAATAATTAATGTATCTGGTCTATATATAGACCAGATACATTAATTATTCAATGAATCTAAAAAGTAAATTTCTCTTATAATATGGGACGGAGGGAGTATGTCATTGTGTCTTGATGAATCTTGACACAGAAATATGCTCATTATGATGAGAGTTCAAACCTAGCCTCACTTGAGTATAGTCGCCAAATAATTCATCTTTGAATAAGGAAAACCCAAATCACAAGAAACTCTTGATCCCATGCCTTAGGAACTTATGAAATGAATGATTGTGAATTTATGACCTAGTGGACACATGTATATGTATGAGAAAAAACAACCCATTAGGGTTAGAAACATGAGGGCAAATTTTGGGGTGCAACACAAGTGTATCAATAACAAGGCTGATTGGGGAACTTCCTAAACGAATCCTTGTCTCCTTCTCTCTATCTCACACTCTCTCTCTCTACCTCTCTCTCTCTCTATATATATATATATATATATATATATATATAATTTTGATTTGCAAATTATTGAATTCATTGTTCGTTTGATCAATCTGATTGGAAATTATTTTTGATAACATTTTTGAATTATGTTTTTTTTATATAATCATAATCCGTTTGATTGTGATTGGTTTTAAGATCAACAAACAAAGAAAAATTCTAAACGATATCGATTGCACACAAAGTGTTTGATAAATTACTTTATTGTGTTTTTTTGTGTGTTTTGATCATTGGGAACAAGCTCTACGTATAACTTATCATTCAGTTGTTTGTGATTGATTGTTGTTGGGAAATTTGTTGTCTTTTTCATACGTTTGTGTACTTTTACGCATATCCGAGTTTTTTCGATAGAGGTTCAAGTAGACGATTCGATTCACGTTTTTTTTGCTATGCCATAAAAATTTTGAAAACCATTTTTGCCGAAAGTTTGATTTTAAATTTGTGATCTATTCACCCCCTATAGATCAAAGTGCATCGTCTAAAAGAGCCGCTAAAGAGACGCCCGAGTAGATTTAAATGTGTTTCGGGAAAAAGATATAGATTGTCCATATTTACCACGATCATTAACAGAAGAGTCACCTAGTCGGCAAGAGAACTAGAGAGATTTAGGGGGAGCAAAGCGTCCCTTATCCTAGTAAGAGAGGTGGAAGTTATCTGTGTTTTTTTAAGTACGTAATGTGTTAAAGGGTTAGGATACAAACACTTTCTTCTAGCCAATGCTTCTCTTCACATTGCTGGTCAGACCAACGAGTGTCTCAGTGACCAGTCCCACCAACAGAGCCAAAGCAATAGAGGTGCACCGAGTATACCACGCTAGAGTTGCCAATTCTTCTTTTAAGGCACGCCAGGATAGATTGGCCAAATATGAATAATCCTATTCTAAAGGAGAAACACGATGTTCCTTTGAGGATCGGGAGCCCGATCCCCCTCCAATAGCGTAAGGGTCGAAGGGCCCGCATGTAGTGACCTTGGAAGTGAGTTCTAAAAAGAGGTACCCACGAAGGGATCTAAAGTATTAGAAGGACCTTCTATAGTTCCTATTGGCCATATTCCCCTCCTTAGAAGACAAAACATTACTTCATCCTTCATCAAATATGCACACAATTATTATCAAAGGAAACACGCCATGAGTAAGAAAATTGAAAGCAAAAAGGCCAATAAATTTCTAAATTTACCAAAAAAATCTTCCTTTCTTCATGTGTACGAGCACCCATCAGCAAGCAGGTATCAATGAGGCATTTCTAATCAGCCTCATCTTGAGGAAATTTGCCCCCGAGGTAACCTAGGTTGTTGATGAAGCTCATCAACTACTTCTTCCAGTACAACTCTTTATGAGAAAGGTCTTCCTCTTTGTACATGTACAACCAATATCCCATGAGGAAATGATTATCGACTTAGTACTTGGAGAACAACTCAACACATTTACCCTCCACCTCCGCTCCATTCCCAACAGATTAAACTATTGCATGAGCCTTTGGGCGGATAAGGGTGACTATAAATAACTAATCTTCAAAAAATGCTACAAGTCCTCATAAAAAGTTCTAAAGCCCCTAGTCGTCAGCACCAAAGAAATTAAGCATCCACCCCGCGAACGAGTCATAGGGCCCCTCTAAACTTTGAAAAGATGGAAGAAAAAGGTTGGGGGTTAGCCCCCTCTTCAAGTATTCGCATCAATACTGAAAGGATTTCACATACGCCTAACTCATTGGATGAAGTTGTGAAGGAGCCACCATCAGATGTTTAAGAATTTCCATCTCAAAATCATTAAAAGGCATTCGAAGGTTCATGATAAAAAAGAGACATTTATAAAAGGGAATGGCACAATCTCCGTATTCGCTACAAATGCGATCATTTTTGCCAGGGTGAGAACACCCCCAATTCGAAGATGAACCCACTTTAATAAAGGCTTCATCAAAATTACCCTCTATGGAAAATATATAAATGGTTGAAGAATAAGAAGAGTTCACCCATGAAGATTGAGCATTCTTATGTGATTTTTTTACCCATGATGAGCTAACTTTTCCAGATGTAGGAAATAAAAATAACAAAAGGAAGGAAGATAACAACAAACTGGGAGAGACAACTCAAAGAAATGCAAAGTTGATTCTTCAAGAATCATATGCTAGCATGCAAAAGAAAATATAAATAGAAAATGGACTTTATCACGCACTTCAAATCACTTGCTCGTAGTACTCAAGTGCTCTAGTTCCTAAGGGTCACAATGAGGATACCTCCGATAAGACGTTTGAGATATGAGGCTGTTGTGAATCTTGTTGTGAATTATGACAAAATTCAATATCAATTTGTGAGGCAAAGAACAGTAGCAACCAAAATAAATGGTTTTCAGCAATAATAATCTGCACACAGATGATTTAATAGAATAAGGCTAGAAAAAACTGAAGGTTTGTTTACCCAGTTCGATCAAACGATCTACTCTAGAGGAGAGAGCAACTCTCCAATTCACTATACTCAAAAAGTAGTTACAAGAGATTATAGATGAGTTACAAGAAAATAGCCTTCGCCTTCAGGTTCCCAAGAACAACCCTATTTTCTACCCAAGTGTTTCCCAACCTCTCCAACTCTCAATATATGAATCACTCAAACCCAAGGTATAACAGTGTTCCACAATAACCTTAAACAACTCCAAAGGTTTTCCTAAACCTTTGCTTTTCTAAGGTTTTCCTTGTGAATAGCTGAAACTTTGTGCTATACCTTTTAACCCTTGCTCTCCCTTGTTGGTGTAAAATCTAAGATTGTCATACACCAAGCATATAAGAGATACATATTTATAATAGCAAGGGTTAATAGTCATTTACCCCCCTGCAATATAGGCGAGTTTTGATTTACCCCCCTTTAAAAAAAGTTTTTTGCATTACCCCCCTGAAATTTTAAAATTCTAAGTCTTTTGCCCCCCAGGTAGAAAAATTACCCCCTGTAAAATATTTTTTTTTTATTTACCCCCTGGTTTTTACACGCTTAGGGGGGTACCCCAAAATTTCAGGGGGGTAATCCAAAATTATTTTTTTAAAGGGGGGTAAATCAAAACTAGCCTATATTGCAGGTGGGTAAATGACTATTAACCCTAATAGCAAATACCCAACAAACAAAGCCCCAAATCACATGGATCCATGGACCGAATCGAAAAAGTCCGAAAACTCGAAAACACTATTCACCGTACTGATAACACTATTCACAGTACGGACGATGCTATTCACCGAGCGATTTTTTTTCCTTCGAATTTTCTTCTGACTTTCTAAAACTTCCAATTTTTGCGGTAAATGCAATTTCCAAAATATGTTTTCTTTCTCTTCATCAACATAGGTTTTAAGGGACATTTACAACAATCTCCACCATGAATTTAAACCGTGTTGATACAAATTTAACAATCAACAACATTTCTACTCTCTACCAAGTTGAAACTTTAATCAATAACTTTGATCAAATTCAAGCAACCCTTGAATCTTGATCTCATAACTTGCATCCACTTGTTCTCAATTACCCTTTTCTGCCTAGGTAATTTAACAAGCCTACAAGTATGATTTTTTAACCACCCTTGACTCCACCTTTTTTGAAATGCCTCCCTGAAGGTTTTTCTTCTTTTATTTTGCAATCCTTCAGCCACATTAAAAACATATTATTCAAGGCTAGCATAACCGTCCCTTTGAGATGCTACAATAATCCTCCTTACCTTATCATGAGTCAAATGATAATCAGAGATCTCTGTAACGATTCCCTCACTACTGCTAGCATCCATAGTAGGAAACTCCACCTCAAACTGAGTTTTCTCCGTTATAGTTTCTCCCAGGTTTCTCCCTTGGTTTTCACTATTCTTCTTCTGAAGAAATTCTCTACCAACCAAGTAAGTTGTTTTAACCTCATCTCTTCCCCAAAAACTCAATAACAACTCAGCGGTAACATGCATTTTTATCCCTTGATTTTTGCAAAATTCATTGTACTCCTCTGAAACTTTCTCAAGGCATTCATAACACCTTAAACTCAAATCCCATAACTCTTCCTTGTCATGAAAGCCTCCACTAGTTAACGATGAAAGAATAATAACATTTGAACCTTCTAAAATATATAGACCATATATTTTAGACCCTTTAGCAATAATCAATTCATCACGAGAAATCTTCAACACTCCACGTTCAACTCTAGTACAATAGCCTAGATCATCAAACATACTTATAGATAATAAATTTCGCTTGAGTTCTGAAACATACCTCAGATTGTGAATAAGAAGTTCATGATCATTAAACATTTTAAATCTGACCGTACCAATACCATGAACCTTGCATGCCTTATTATTACCAAGGAGAACTACTCCACCTTGCACCATCTTCAAAGTTTCAAAGTATTCTATTCTTGGATACATGTGATAAGAGCAACCTGAGTCAATGACCCAACTATCTTTTGTTTCCAAACTCAATACTACTAGTGCTTCGGCATCCTTATAAATTTCCTCACCCAATGCAACTACAACTTAAACAGAATCTTCATTGACCTTTCTTTCAGGACAATCCCTTTTAAAGTGACCGATTTTCTGACAATTAAAATATTTTACCTTTGACTTGTCAGACCTCTTTGATTTGGACATCCCTTTACGCTCACCTCCTTCTCTTGACACATTTAAGTCATCACCACTATCTTCAATCTTCAAATCTTTCGACTTTGAAAATTCTTTGGATTTCACCGCTGTCTGGACTTTATCCAAAGTAATAGTACCTTCTTTACCATAAAGCAGGGAATCCTTAAAGTGCTTAAAGGATCGGGGTAATAAACCCAACAGGAGCAAAGCCTTGTCCTCATCATCAATCTTCACTTCAATATTCTCAAGATCATCAATAATCTTGTGAAATTCTGTGAGTTGTTCAACTATAGATTTATTCTCCACCATTCGGAATGAATATAGTTGTTGTTTCAAATACAACTTGTGAGCCAAAGACTTTGTCATATACAATGATTCAAGTTTTTCCCACATAGCAACCGCAGTTTGCTCCCTAGTGTAATACCCTAATTTGCACCCCTAAGAGTCCACATATCATTTGCATTTCATACCACAAGCAATATCACAAGCTTTGGTTCTTTTGCTCTCCTCTAAAGGTTTGTTCTTGAGTGAGATCACCAAGCACCCCTGTTCTCTTGTTTTGTTTGATGTTTGTATTTGTTTATGTTTACTAACCATTAATTAAAACCCAAAAAATGTTTGTTTTTCCTTTACTAACTTTTCCAGGAAGAATTTGGATCAAGGATATCAAATACAAGTTCCTTAGCTCGAGTGAAATTCATCTGAACAAAGTCAAAGTTGATCTGCAAACAATTCAAAATCATCTGATCAAGGGTTTCCCAAAATTTGATCAATTGTTATTCAAGAGACTCTAAGGTTCGTGTGTTTATTTCCATGCCTTCTTTGACAAGTCAAGAATCGAGCCAGAGCCAGAACAATCCAGCCAACAGGGAATTTTCCAAGTTTTTCAATTGTGCAATCGATTGCACTATTGGTCCAATCAATTGTACCATGCATTTTTTTGGCTAGATTTTGAAGTTTTCAGCAGTGCAATCTATTCGTGCTACAGTGCAATCGATTGCACAAGGACAAAATTGGCCAAAATCAGCATTTTTCAAATTTTGAAGCATTTGGCACCAATTTCATCATTAATTGAGAATATTCTAGATCACCCAAAAATAATTGCACTACATAATCACAATTAATTACCACCATACACCCTCATTAATCACCACTTGATTTTGATTTTGCCTCCAAATTCAAATTCCAAGCCTCATTTTGATTCCAAACCAAACTCCAATCCACCAAAATTTCCAAGCCTAAATCCTATAAATAGAGGCCTCATTTCATTCATTTCACAAGCTTTTGATAACCAAATTCACCTTGTCAAATTTCTTCTTGACTCCCTCAATTTTCTCCAACTACCAAATTCACCAAAGCTCTTTCTTCCATTTAAAGTTAGTAAGTTCATCATTAGAACTTACTAATCTTTGAGCTAAACCTTCACCCATTCACTTTTTCATCATCAATTTCTGTAGATCAAGGCTTTGGAGTTGACTTGAAGAATTTTTAGATTTGAAGTGGTAAACCCTTGATCCACCATTTTTGCGCTTGATCCATCCTCCACAATGTGATCTCTTATTGATTCTTTTTGCTTGATCTTTGGATCTTGCAAATTGTATTTTATTGGTATTATTTGCTGTTGTTTTACTTGAATTTTCATGCTCTTTTGCATCCATGATCATGAGGTGTTTGAATAAATGATTGATCATGGTTTTGCCTTGTAAATGCTGCTTTTATTGCTGTCTAGCAGTGTGCAATAGATCTGTACAGTGTAATTTTTGCCCAGAATTGCTTATTTTCTGCAGTGGAATCGATTTATACAGTGCATAATGTGTTTTTTAGCTCTATTTTGGGACTGTTTTGGTTTCTTCTCATTCTTCTTCCATTTCCTTTTGATTTTTTCTTTGGATTACACTTTTAAATGTCCTATTCCTCTTTAAATTCATTGGACTTAGGGTGTAGATGAAGTTGGATAAATATTCACTAATTCAAATCTATCTTTAAAGTGAATTGTTCAATTCCTTTTAGGTGCTTTGAGTTAACGATATGTTTAGTGCTTTAATCCACCAAGATGAGTGGATGAACTTAAAGATGGAATGGTCTTGAATTTGTAATTCAATTTTACTTTCCCCTCCCTTCTTCTTCTTTTTCATTTGATCGATGAAAATCTTCGATATCATTGGAACTCATTTTAAGTTCTTGATGAAGATGAGATCGTTACCTATTTTCTTTTCGTGCGGTATTGCTTTCGGAGAGTGATTTACATATCACTTCTATAGCATGTATTAGAACTAACTTTGTCATTGACCGACCTCCCATAGTTTGATCTTCCTCATAGATTGTGCTACGATTGCTTAACATAGTGCTAAATTGTCCCGTATCAGAAAATGATCATTCGTTGCCCAAACCTATGTTTGCAAGCCCAAGGATGGTTGATTATTTGTCTTAGGTCCATTAATTATGAAGCTTATTGTTAGGAGGCTTTGGTCTTATCAATCCTCTAATGAGTTCTCATTAACCATGACCTAAGTGTATTATTCAATCATTATTGATCATTTGCTCTAACAACTAATCACTAACTCATTAACAATATTATTGTACTAATTTTATTTATGCTTCCTTCTCGCTCCCTATCTCTCTTTTATTTTTTTATGCTTTATTATTATCATCTCATATCATATTATTGTTTATGCTTCCGCTATTTTTCCTTTGTCCGTTGAACACATGTTTATGCTTCCACTCTCTTTTTCCTTTGTCCACTTGGACCAATTGTTTATGTTTATGCTCCTTTTCTTTTGTCCATTTGGACCAAAAACATTAATAAAGGCTTAAACCCCTAAAAAACTTGTTCTCTTAATGTTGGACTATGGTTACTATCCTTTGCACTGGACATGGAACTTTGAACTTAGAATTAGGATCATAACCTATGCTTGGAAGTTTGTGATGGAAAACCTTGGATTTTGGATACTTGAAGTTCTCCTTTTGAAGACTCATTTTGATCAAGGCCTAATCTAAAGGAAATAATGCTTATCCTTTCAAAGGGTTCCTACAGAGTACCATAGACGTTTTGGGTGCTAACACCTTCCCATCGCATAACCAACCCCATTACCCTGTCTCTGTTCCTTTGTTCTTGTTTTAGAACTTGTTTAGGTTTTGTTCGCTATTTTTCCTTTCCTTTTGGATAAAATAAACATGTGGTGGTGACTCTTTCTTTATGAGTTAAGTTAGTGTTATACCCCAAATTTTACCCCTTAAATGTCATAACATCTTACACTTACATTTAGGTTTCAATCATCTATGCATTGTTAACTAACCATCATATCTTGCTAGTTTGTTCTTTTGTGTAAAAGCTAGGGTTTGAACAAGAAAGAGGACAAGGTTATTAAGCCAAGTTCTCACATATTTCAAAGTCTCCTAAGACAGTCCTTGGTTCCACACAACCATCACAAGTGTTCACCAGTTGATTGAGATTGGTGTTTGAAGTCATCTGTTCAAGAAAGCCAACTGAAGCTCCAAAGTTCAACCATTTGGTCTTGAAGGCTAATCATGAAACTCTCAAGTCATATCCCATGATCTCTTATGTTTGGATCAAGAGAAATCAAGAAGATATTATCAGATCAAGAGTTGTGGAATTAGGGTTTTAACCTGAAGAATCATCAGGAATCTTGGTGTGATCAGTCAATGCCTTGATTGGTTCATCAACCAATTGAGCTCACATCCATCCAAAAGATCTTATTAGACAAGAAATCAAGAGTGTTTGACTCCTATCACAAATGCAATGAACCTCAAAGTTCATCTGGCCCCAGGTTAGGGTTTTCTTCAGGAGAAAGTCGGCTGTTCCCAACTCATGGTCAAAGCATGACCCCAAGCCATGGGATATGATCCATTGTATTCACAAACATCCTTGGAACTCATCTAAAGTATTGGAGAAGTTCAAAATTGCAAATTCATTGAGGATCGCACTGAAGTATTCATTTGACCTAATTTTCGTCTGATAAAGTCAACCCTTTGACTTTTGATATCTTGACCCAAGATGAAGCATTCGAGCTATATTTCATTAAGACATGATTGATTCTTGAGTTAGAGCATGATAAATCACCATTTGAAGGTTTCTTGCAAAAAGGGCAAGGTTTGGTTCTTAAATTTTTCTAAGGTTTGGTTCATAACTTTCAAACCACAAATCCAATTTTTGTGACTAAAGCTCAAATTGAAGCTCTCATCATGAACTTCAAAACATATTAAAGGGTATTTCTTCAAAAGAAGCTTAGTTTTTAAGTTAGGAGGCTTGGAAGTTCAAGGCAGTCAAAAACTTAGTGAAATTTCACCACTTTTGGCATT
This sequence comes from Lathyrus tuberosus, assembly GCA_022829125.1. Classification (NCBI taxonomy): domain Eukaryota; kingdom Viridiplantae; phylum Streptophyta; class Magnoliopsida; order Fabales; family Fabaceae; genus Lathyrus; species Lathyrus tuberosus. Next base: position 8,806,799 of record JALAZF010000212.1, read on the forward strand.
AAATTTCAGCCAACTTCATCTCCATTTTTCACCATGATCCCTTTGGATCTAGAACTTGGAGTGAACAGGAAAGTTATAGGGGACATTTGGGGCTTTCCAAAAAGTACCCAAACTCCCAAATCCATTGAATGAGCTAGGAGTTTCGAAGGATTGAAGTTTGGTGTCCATTTCTTGATTTACAAGTTTTTAGCATATGCATAATGATGCATAACCATTCCTAATCACCAAAATCTCACATTTTCTGATGTTTATAGGCCATGTTAGTATCTGTTGAACCTCTGCCACAAAATGCAAGTTGCCATATTAAAAATATTAGTTTTATACAAAATTGATGCAAGTTGATTCATGAAATAGAAACTTTTTCAAGAAAGCATGGGCAATCCAACTTTCTTGCAGCCTAGGGCCCTGCTCCAATCCCATCAGCACACATCAACAGTTCCAACCCTACTACTGATCAGTTGCTAGAGCTCTTGAAAGCTTTTGACCTAGCTAGCTCACTTGCATAAAGGAAATTTGTAAAGGGCAATTTTGGCATGTACTAACATTTGCCCATGCTGCAAGCCTTCCAGCTTTCCCTATAAATAGAGGATTGCTCCTCAAAGAAAAACACACAAGAAACCAGAGAAAAAACCTCAGCAAACATCTCTCCAACCATTCTTGCATCCAAACCACATTTGTGTCAAGAAATCATCACTTGCATAAACACTTCCAAAACCAGTTCCAAACACAAAAGCACTAAATTAACCATTCTAACACATCACCAAACATGTGTTAGAACTATTCAAACTCCCTTCATCATCCAAAACCTCACTGATCTAAGAATCAACTTTCAAACCTAAAGAAATCTGATTTTCTGCATCTTTCAAGAACAACCCTTGTTCTTACCATTTCCAACCACTTTAATACCTCAAACACCATCCATAAATCATCCTTTAACTGTCCAGACCTTGTATTTGCAGCTGTAACTCCATCTCTTGAAGTTTCAGTTTTAGTTACTTTGCACTTTTGGTAAGAAGGAGTCCATTTGCTGTTTCACTGGTTTTCTTTAGTGTTCAAGCATTCAATCAACATTCTTGAAGTATTTTGGAAGTGTCCAAAGCTTGATTTCTGTTCTGCAACATCTTTTGAAGGTTTTTTTTTTGAAGTTATCTACAAGAGGTAAGTTCATCTCAAACTACTACTTCTTAAAATATGATGATTTTTGATGTGCACTGAGCATGGATAGTTTAAATATGATGTTTAGGACATGTTTGATCCATTGAAGTTGCTTAACATAAACTGCTTTTTCTCTGCAACTGTCCTGTTTCACTATGCGAAGCACAACGAGCTTCAAATGAACCTTTCACTTCCTCTTGCTTCCTTTCACTTTTAGCAAAGTTTGACCATTTTTGGTTCTGTTTCTAATCGCCTCGCATCGCGTCGCGACATTTCGCCATGCAACGCGTAGCGATCTCCAAGCGAAGCCCTTCGCTACCTCTCGCATCTTTCGCTTCAAGCGAAGTTGGATCATTTTGATTCTGTTTGTTTCTGTTAAACATCGTTTCACTTTGCATAGCGAACGCTCGCATAGCGAAGCATTTGGTTGCGACGCGAAGGTGTCCAGATTTTGTTTTTCCTTTTGTTCAACAGGTTTCCTTCATGACTAGGGTACCTAAAGATCGTACCTTTCTTAAAAGTGGACTCGAACTTTAACTTAGGTGATAGTTTCCCTTGGACACAAAGTTTAGGCTAAAGATATCCCTCTTTTGTAGGTCATCACTTACTTGTTAGATATGCTTAGGTATACTTTTTTACCTCATCCAAGTGACGAATTATTTCTTCGTGTTAATACTCATGTTTTCATTAAGATACTTGTCATGGAATGTCATCACATTCACCGTACTTGTTTATGTGTTATATCCATGTACTTTTGCTATATGAATATCATTTTTCAACTTCATTAAGTTACCCCCCTTGAGTGAGGTTAGCTTGTTAGCTCTTCTCCTTAACTCTCTCATTCCCCTCCTTCCAAAGGAAAGCCTCTCCATTGATTTCAATATCATGGATAAATCATTACCATCTTGGCCTCATTAGAGCCATCTCTCCTCTCGGCCTCATTAGAGCCATCCCTTATCCTCCTTAGGATCAATCCCTTGGCCTCATTAGAGCCACTTACATCACAACTTAGAATTAGGTTGGAGTTCTTAAACTCTATGTGGTTCTCATAATCATGAGTACTCACTTACCCTTTTATAACTTAGACTTAGAGAGTTCTTTAACTCTACTTGAGTATCATGAACATGAATACTCATTTCCCCTAGGAACTTTGACCATGGTCAATGGTTCCTCAACCCCCTAGTTAGGTGAACTACGATTGCTCTGATTCTTTAGTCAGGATACGTAGGCACAAGATGTGATGTCTTGGCGAGCATGCTTAGTATATCCCCTTAGGTCTTTACCTTTGGCATCTTAGTTTTTACCATAGGTCCTCACCCTTAGCAGATTCCTTTAGCAAGCAAACATCACATAAAACAATACAAACAAGAGGCTCCTGTAGAGTACTACAGATACTTAGGGTGCTAATACCTTCCCTTAGTATAACCAACCCCTGAACCCCCGACCTCTTAGCTGTGTCTTTACATAGCGCACTTAGGGTTTTCTTCGATCTTTACCCTTTCCTTTGGATAAATCAAAGCTCAGTGGTGAATTTCAAAGTCTTGTGATTCAAGTTAATTAAAGTCTTGCGGTGAGAATGGAATATTAAGCTATTACCGGATGGCACGAGGAATGGTAATCCTTGGTAAATCAAGGTGAAAGGTATTTGAATATAGCAAACCAAAAATTTCTCCCTTAGATGGAATGCATATGCTAAGGACAGGCAACAGACATGCAAATGCTGACATACAATGAACTTCTAGCATGATGATATGATGCCATGATGGTTTTCATACCCCAAATTTTAACCACTAAGATTTCCCATCATTGTGCAAATCATCATCACAATATGGATGAACCATTAGTCTCCCCAAAGATGGGTGAGCATCCACTACAATCAGACTTAGGGTTTCAAGCCCTCTCAGAGCTCTTAGACAAAGGATCAATCAAGAAATGACATGATCTTAAACTTTTCTAGCCTATCAAACATCCAATCAGGATCAAGAGGACTCCCACTTCAAGGATTAAGCACAAGGCTTCTCCCTTCTAGGTGGATCAAGCCTGAAGGTCGCTAGTGTCACCAAATTAGGGTTTGGTCGACCAGGGCCTCCAGATGGAAATTTTCCTCTGGGCATGAGCCAATGATTCAAAGCATAACCTATGATGCTCCAAGGGATCTCATGAATCAAATCACCAAGTCAATTTACCCTCAGGGGATGCATTCATAAAAAATCAAGAATTAGGGTTTCTTGACCTAATTCACCCCTAAGTTGACTTTTGGGACAAAACATGAACCAAAACCTCAAGAGATGGTTTGAGGGTCTCTAACATACTAAATTGATCCATTTGCAACAATGGATTAATCCAAGAAGCTTGAGCAACAAGTTTCAATTTCATCTGGATCACAATTAGGGTTTCTAGAGAAAAGTCAACTGTATCTTTGACTTTTGACCAGGACATGCTCCCAAATCCTAGGATATGATTTAATACACCCTATAATACCTATGAAATAAATCCATCATGTTTTATTTAGGTCAAGGACTTGATTTCATAGAGGATCGCACAGTTTGGAATTCATCTGACAAAAACTCAACTGTGCACAAAAGTTCAACTTTGACTTTTTGAGATTTTTCACAATTATGGTTCTTTGACCCCAAAATGATGTTAATGTATGATTGGAATCATCATTCATCAAGAAAAATCAAGAAAAGTGGGATAACTTGTAAAAGGGGTAACCATAAAAAACTTAGAAAATTTTCTAAGTTATGGAACAAAGTGGCTAGGGTACCAACTTTGGAGGATCATAACTCCTATACCACAAGGCCATTTTTTCCCATCCAAAGTTGGATTTGTAGCTCTCATTACCCTCTACAAAAGCTTCAACTACCACTAATTCCAATTCCCCATGGATTTTAAATTATGGAATGATCAAAATCACAAAAAGTGAAAATGTCACTTTTTTCCAACACTTAGTGAAATTTTCACTAAGTCAGAATCTGCCTTCACTTTTTTCCAAATGTAGGGGCATTTTTCACTTGGATCTAAAAAGTATCAAAACCAATTATGATCAAACAGTTATTGTATCATATGAGGGATTTCCAAAATGTCCAAGAACTCCATCAAATTCCACTTGAGCCATGAGATATGACAATGGCAATATGCCTTGCTGAAAACTGCCAAGGCAAGGCAGAATTTTGTACTTTTGCTCGATTTGGCAAAAGCAGATAATTCCAAGCCTTGTCATCACTTTGGACACATCTGAGGATCAAATCTAAAGGGAACAAACACTGATCCAAGCCTCCAAAGTCTTTGGAACAAGAAGTAGCATGCCAAACCTAGAAATCCCTAAAAGAGGGACAAGACTCCAATTTTGGATTGGAGCATTTAATGGATGCACCAAGGTGGCATGGACTGACACATTTGCAACTGAATTCAGTCAAGAATGATCCAACAACTAGGGAACCACAGCTCTGTGCTCTAACCTCTAGTCAATGACTAGAGGAGACTTGGATTCCTATTGATCAACATTGGCCAAACCTCTGCTGCAGTTGTCATTCACTATTGATCCCAAAACAAACTTGCTCTACTATAAATAGAGCTCAGTTGTGCTCAATTTGAGTACACCAAAGCCATCAAACAGATGTTTTCCTCAAAATCACTTTCTTTAGGCAAAAATACCTTCTTTAGCAAGGTAACTCTGAGTTTTTGAGTCAGAGAGCATTTCCATCACAGCTCATGATCCAAACACATCCAATATGTCATATCTAAGCTGTCCAAACTCACACAAGTGACCTGTAATCCTTAAATCTCAAAGTCACCTCTCAAAACCTCAAAATAGGCTTTTTGTGCATTTTTCAAGCCATGTCTTGATTTAGTCACTTTCCAAACCAGATAAAGCCTCAAACACACTCCAAATATCATCCTTGAACTGTCCCAAATGGTTCCCCCCATCTGGAACACCATTTGAGAGAGTTGTTATTTTGGCCATTTTAACCCCTTTTGCAAGAAAGGGCCAGTTTTTGTTTTTGTAGGTTCCAGCTGATTCCAATCATCCTAAAAGCTTTTAAGGGATCATTTGAGAGTGTCCAAAGCATCAAACCATTTCTGGAACAAGAAACTTGGCAGATTGCACAAAAAACTCCAAAAGCTCAAAAAGAGGTAAGCATCACAACTTGAACTCTTTGAAATATGCATTGCTTTGAGGTCCACTGATCATGCACATCTTGTACAGGTTATATGTGTTGTGTTTGCACCAAATTGTCATGAAATCCTTGCCTGTATCATGAGATAGCACAGAAAATGCAATTAGATGCCTATTTCAAAACCACTATCGGGTTTTAAAATAGGGACATGATCTGAAAAAAACACCACCACCATTGGATTCCTTGTGAAATTCTAGGCAGGATAGACCTAAATTTTGTCTCAATCCATGAAGAAATGAGAAAGTTATGGCCTTCACGTTTCTGACCCAAAACTTGCCTTGCCTTGGCCAGGCCTAGGACACAAGGCAAGCCTTGTGTATTTGTTGGTTTGTTTCAATCAACGGATGTATCACCACCCCAGTGGTAAGGCGCACACCCTATAACCTTGAGGTCGTGGGTTCAAACCCCACCCAGACCATTTTGTGTTCTCTCACATTTTGCTATTTTTTCCAATATTTTCATGTTTTGTTAATTAATTGAAAAATTAATAACTCCTTCAATTTTAATTATTTTTGATTGGTTCTTTTTGCAAAAAATCACAAAAATGTTAAAATATTTTATTCCACAAAAAAATTAGATTTATATTATTTATTTAATATAATTAGTATTTTTGTGAATAAATTCCTTTTTTATTATTTTTAAACATTTAAAAGTGAATATTTACTTGGAAAATCAAAACCAAATGAGTTTTAATTCATCTTGTGATTAATCCCTCATTTTTAAAACCTTAAACAAAAATCACAAATAGTTTATTCAAACTTCTTTGGTATTTTATTGGATTTTCTTTAAATATTTACTTTTAAAGAAAAGCAAAAATGAGGGTTTCTTTGATTTTCACCCTCAAAAAACATTTTCAAACCTTTGGGCCTCTAATAGAGTGTAAGACCCAATCCTTTGTAAATACAAACCTATTTTGGGCCTCAAATGTTGTATAAGTCCCGTTGTATTTCAAAAGTTCGGAGCGATCATCGCCCGTTTAAAACAAACCATCTGGGCCTCTCCTCGAGCTATAAGACCCATTCAAAATCATTTTGGGCCGCTAATAGAGTGTAATACCCAATCCCATTTTGAAAAAAAAAACTATTGGGCCTCAGTCGTTGTATAAGACCCACGGTGTTTTCAAAATCTCGGCGCGATCGTCGCCCTTTTCAAAATTAACCATTGGGCTTCTCCTTGAGCTATAAGACCCACCTTTGTTCACTTTAAATCATTTTGGGCATCTTGAGAGAGTGTAAGACCCATCACCTTGTACAGAAAACCTTTCTTGGACCTCAGTCACTTGTATAAGTCCCTGTACAAAACGACAGTGCGATCACTGATAAAACCCTGGGCCTCTCCTTGAGCTATAAGCCCCAATTTTCCTTTCAAAAAGCACTTTCTCCTTTGATTTTGTAACATACTGTTATTTTCAATTTCTTTGTTGAACAACTAACAATACAGTATGGAAGCTCTACAACCGAGTAAGTGTTTACCCGCTTTCATTTACCGCTTTCATATGTATATAACTGTACTGTGGGGCTGTTTTCACTGTAAGTCTTCTTTCATAAACTCATATCAACTGTGTAATACTAGTATAGATATTTAGAGTTTCCCCAGCAACTACGTATAGAACTAGACAAAACCTCGTCTCCTTACATCCGACGTTCTCCCAGATATTTCAACATAACCTAAACCATGAGAATTTTCTTTTACAACAATTTTAGATAACTAGATCTAAGAAATCTCCCCCTTGAACAGTTCATATACAGAAGGTCAATGTTCCAAGTGAAACCCCTTATGGAACTGTTCATCAGCCTCCTCTTGGGCTTAGTGCAAGGACCCACAGGCTTCCTAAAAGCATCCCCGCCTCCTCTTGGGCGTTGTACAAGGACCCGTCAGCTTCTTAGAAGTTTTCACAGCCTCCTCTTAGGCTTCGTATAATGATTCGTCCTCCGGGAAGATAACCTCCTCTTGGGCTTCGTGCAAATTGTCCCTTCGGCTTCTTAAAAGTTTTTCTCGCCTCCTCTTGGCCTTCGTACAAATTGTCCCGACGACCTCTTAAAGGTATAGGAACAGAAATTAGTCATCTTAATAGAACAGTCTTTCGAAGAGTCTAGATCTTCCTACGACAAACATACTGTCTCTTGATCTCTCTTAAGCATAGTACAAAAGATAAAAATCTAGACTTGGACAGTCTAATCTCCTTGAGTCTCGAAGACATTCTCAAGTTCCTTTCAAAAATAGGAAAAAACACCCATAGACTTGGCCAGTCTCAATACCCTTCGGATTCCCCGTTTCCTTAAAGAACAGGAAATAATCCCGGTCCTCAGATCAAATCCATGAGTACAACATTACCCACATAAGAACTGATTTTCTCTTTTAACCAACATACTGGACCTATCACTCAATTGAAACAGTAACCCTAGCCTCCTCTTGGGCTTTGTACAATGATTCTCCCCAGCAGAGCAAACCTTTGCAGCCTCCATCTCGGGATTTGTAAGAAATACAAAACACTCGCTTGTTGAGTATAAAAAGACTCTCTTGTTGAGTCGATCACCTTTAGCCTCTATCTCGGGCTTCGTACGAGATACAAAAACACTCTCTTGTTGAGTATAAAAGACTCTCTTGTTGAGTCAATCCTCTTTTAGCCTTTACCGGGCTTCGTACGAGATACAAATCACTCTCTTGGTGAGTATAAAAGACTCTCTTGTTGAGTTAAACCCTTTTAGCCTCCGTCTTGGGCTTTGTACAAGACACATATAAAAACACTCTCTTGTTGATTCAAACCTTTTAGCCTCTATCTCGGGCTTCGTACGAGACACAAAAGCATCCTCTTGTTGGGTCAATAGCCTCCTCTTAGGCTTTGTATAAAGAAATCCCCGTTTGATTCAATCAACCTTTTAGCATCAAATCATGCTTTGGTCACAGTATACAAACATCAACAACTCCTTTTCCCTCGTCTAATTGCTGTAAGCGGCAAGCCTCTAGATTATTTACATCCACACCACTGTCCCTCTTTTAGCATGAGAAATTTCTAAGGAAAGATGGCATTGCTCTAAACTGAGTTAAAGTCTTCTCCTTCAGGTTGAAAATCCCCTATAAAGGAAATTATGGCATTGCTAGATTCGCATATCCCAGTTAAAGTAATTCTCCTTTATAACCAGTCACCCAACAGTTATGCCAAACAGACCAAATATTCCCCTTTAGAGATGACAAATTCTCTCTAAAGTCAACACCCTTTTAGCTTCACATCTTGGGCTTCGAACAAGATACAAATAGACCCTTCAGCTTCACATCTTGGGCTTTGAACAAGATATAAACCACCTTTAGCTTCATGTCTTGGGCTTTGAACAAGACACCTAAACACCATTTCCTCCCATAGAATAGGAGGAACTACGATCGCTCTGATTTCCCTATCCCGGGAATACGTAGGCATAAGATTGAAAAAGGATCTTAGCGAGCACACTAATAAAAAAACCCCAAAGTCCCCTACCTCCATCCAATCTAGCGCAATATCCTAACAAATTCCCCATGAATAGTCCCGGTATTTCGTTCTGAAAAAAATAAACAGAGAGAGGCCCACAAACTAAAACTGCATCTGTAAACCAACAGTTTTAACTGTTTAACCTCAGTTTGCAAGAAGGGTTAGTTGGAGACATCTATTTCCCTTCCTTCATCAGCTTCAATAGGATAAAAAATGAATCGACCTGTAGTACCCCAGAGCGACAGTGCTTAAGAACCACGTCCAAAATCGCTCGCTACAGAAATATGGCGCCCACCGTGGGGCCTTCTCATCTTTCTTTCTTACAATTTAAAGTGAAAACCTTGGACAAGTCATTTTCATGGCGGTGGCCGCCACAAAAAAATGGCACCCACCGTGGAGCCAAACAAAGGAATCTTGTCTCTCTTATCTCTCTGGTTGAAACCTTCTCTTAGGACGAGTCCTTGGGTTCACAAGGTATCACCGAATGACGGTTCCATCGGGGAATGTCATTATTGCTAGGATCGGCCCTCACTAGGATCTTAGGTCAAAAACCTTTAAGTTGGGAAGGTACCACAGAATGGCGACTCCGCCGGGGAGCCATTTTCTGTTAGGATCATAGGATTCATAGCTCTTAAAAAGTCTAGGACATTAGGACAAATATATATACTGCTTTTCCTAAATGATATATGTGTTTATTTTTCTGCTAATGGGAATGCGTGTGATGCTGCATGTGGAAAGATTGAGTATACACCTAGGAAAAACCTCTTTCAGTAGTGCGGAAGTTATCGGAAATAGTTGTCACGTGATACTTCCCTCTTCTGAGATTCTTCGAAATACATCACCTAGCACGGTTCCCGGCCCGCTGATGTTATCTCGACAAGAATCAATGATTTTGAGAGACAGGTACAAAAATCACTAGTATAAACCTTTGGGATGGGTAGAGCCTTGACTTCATGACACCGACCCTTTGACCCCATGTTTTTTCTATGTTTTTGTGTGCTGCATTCATGCATTCATTTAAAAAAAACATTAAACAAAGAAAAATTTTCTCTTCTAGTCTCTCTTTTTCAAATTAAACTAAGACAATGATTGCAAATGTCAGAGAGAAAAGGATTGCGCTAATGGATTTCGGTAGAAGAAACACTCACAAGTATACCTTCAAGGTTCCAAAACTAGAGGATTTGAGAGGATTAGCAAGGATGATCACTAACCCTGACGCTTTCAGAGCCAAGTACGGAGGTCTGCTACCTCTGTTAAGGGTCCATGTAATTGAAGGAATCCTGGAGGCACTCGTTCAGTTTTACGATCCGGTCTATCACTGTTTCACATTCCCGGATTACCAGCTCGTACCAACACTGGAGAAGTATTCTCATCTGATTGATCTACCCATTACTGATCAAGATCCCTTTTCTGGACTGGAAGAAATTCCAAAGGATCAAATCATTACAAGAGAAATCTATTTGGATGAGTCAGAAATCAAGACTCACATGACCACCAAGGGAGCAATCCCAGGTTTACCAGCCAAGTTTCTGGTAAAGAAGGCTCTATACTTTGCTAGTATAGGGAACGTGACTGCTTTTGAAAGCATCTTTGTTTTACTCACCTACGGGTTATTTCTGTTTCCCAACATTGATAACTTCGTCGATATCAACGCCCTTAAGGTTTTTCTCATTGGAAACGCCGTACCAACCTTGCTCGGAGATGCATATCATTTTGTACACTTAAGGAATTTATACAGTGGAGGAATGATCACGTGCTGTGTACCCCTGCTATATAAATGGTTTATCTCCCATTTGCCTAAGTCTGCCGCTTTTTGGGATCATAAGAGTGCCTTACGTTGGTCGCAGAAAATCATGTCTCTTACCAACTCTGATATAGATTGGTACAATAAGATTTATGACAGGATTAGAATCATTGACCATTGTGGAAACTTCCCCAACGTACCCCTCATAGGAACTAAGGGAGGAATCAATTACCATCCAGTCTTAGTTCGTCGTCAATTTGGATACCCGGTGAGGCATGTCCCGCGTAATGCTCATCTGGAAGGCCTTTTCTTCAAGGAAGGAGAAAATGGCAGGGAACTAAAGATGGAAATAATGCACGCTTGGAAACATGTTCATAAGAAAGGACGGGAGTCTCTAGGAAAACCGGACTGTGTCTCGGTGGAGCCTCATCTCCACTGGGTACAAACTAGAGCTCTCAAGCTAAAGATGCCTTATCCTCGTCATGGAGTTCTTCCACCAGGGGAATCTGTCATGTACTTCATGACTGAAACTGAAAAACTTCAGGTTACTCTCAACAAAGTTCAACAGGAGAGGAAGTCTTGGAAGAACAAGTACCACATTCTCAATGTGGAGTGTACCAAAATACAACAACTGCTGAAAGATAAGGATGTTCTAATTGAGATTTTGGAGCAACATGCTGTAGAAAATCAGGATGACCAAAGGAATTTGACATCTGGACAACCCGACAATGGCACAAGAGCCCCAATCCAAGAAAAGGAAAGTACCAGAATCAGCACCCGAGTTCTCCTCAGAGAGGACTCGGGACCCATTAGCTTAGGTTTCTATTTCCGCACCTTGTAATTTACTGTATTTCCATTTCCGCAATCCTTTGAATTCAATAAAACGGGGGTGTCCCCACTGTTTGATATTTGCAATCTAATTGTCGAAGTTTATTTTTATTTAACCAAAAAAATAATTAATATAATCATTGTATTCATCATTCTCACGTCACATATTCTTCTTACCTACAAATCTCAAGTTTGTGTCTCAGTTCTAGAGTCAAACTGTCTCATTCGTACAATACTCGGGCCAATCGTCAGAAAAAGATGGATGATCTCGAGGAAGAGAACAGAGAGTTGGAAGGAGAGATCGACGCTCTGAGAGAGGATATGAGAAAGCTTTGTAATGACATGCAAGCCATGGCAGAAGCTCAGCTATAAAGAACTGTGATCTCAGAGATCTCCTCAACGCCCATAGTAGAGAAGTATGATCCTAGGTATCAAATGCCGAAAGATCGTCCCTGGGGCATGCCTGTTAACTATATCCCGGAAGGATATGTTCCGCCGATCACTGAAGATCAGGGAATCATAGCAGAAGCCGCTGGGCCTGAAGGTTACAAACTTTGGAAAAGCGAGGATGCCAGAGGCATAATGAGGACTCCTGAAGGTTACAAACTTCGGGAAACGCCAAGATTCACTGCCATAGTAACGGAACCACCCCCTGTGGTGCACACTGTCCCGGAAGGACTGATTCCATAGATACCTTCCTGGACAGAATGGATAAATGGATGAATTCCAGGAGCAGTTCCTGGAAATGCAGAAGGAAATGCAAGCTATTCGTGGTCAGGATTTATTTGGAAAGGACGCCGCAGACCTTTGTTTGGTCCCCAATGTGAAAGTCCCGCACAAATTCCAAGTACCCGATTTTGAAAAGTACAAGGGTAACTCTTGCCCTCAAAGCCATTTGGTGATGTACGCTCGACGAATGTCATCTCAGACAGAGAACCAGGATCTACTGATTCACTACTTTCAGGATAGTTTAACCAGTGCCGTATTAAAATGGTACATGGGGTTAAACCGCGCTACGATTATCACTTTCAGAGATCTTGGCACTGCCTTCGTCCAACAATATAAATAAAATTTGGACATGGCACCAGACAGAGATCAACTCAGATCAATGTCGCAAAAAGACAAGGAAACCTTTAAGGAATACGCTCAGAGATGGCGTGAAATTGTTGCTCAAATTTGTCCACCTCTTGAGGAAAAAAAGATGACAAAGAATTTCTTAAAGACCTTGAGCTCATTTTACTACGACAGAATGGTTGCCAGTGCGCCCAGCGACTTCACCGAAATGGTCGGTATGGGAGTGCGTCTCGAGGAAGCCATTCGAGAAGGAGGTCTAGTCAAAGACACTGGGTCGACAAGTGGTACTAAAAAATACGGTAGTGCTCTCCCTAAGAAAAAGGAGCAAGATATTGGGAATATATCTCTCAAAAAGCAAAGGAGACGGTACCAACCAGTAGCAGCTGTAACTCCTGCTATCAGCCCTGCGCCTGTTTCTACGTATTAACCTCAGGTTGCTCAAAGCCAACTGCATTCACAGCAATTTCAGCAAAGGACACAACAGCCTCTTCAGCAGGCTCGTCCTCAATACAACAACAAGCGTACAACACGACCACCAGGATTTGATCCTATACCCGTATCGTACGTAGAACTATTTCCGTTACTACTAGCCAAGGGGCATGTCCAGACTAAGTCTCCTCTTACAGTACCGGAAAATCTGCCTTTTTGGTTTAAGGTGGATCAGACTTGCCCTTACCATCAAGGAGGACCAGGGCATAACATAGAAAACTGTCTCAGTTTCAAATCCGACGTGTAAAAGTTTGTTAGGAGCGGGGTCTTATCTTTCAAGGATACGAATCCTAATGTTCTCACAAACCCGCTGCCTCAACACGAGAAGGCTACAGTCAATTTGATAGAGGGAGAGTCTAACAACATCTATCAAATTCATGATGTACTCTTGTTAAGGCAGAGTGGATATGGCCATGTGCTACCTCATAATTATCACCAGTGTGATATCTGCTCTTAAACCAATCGAGGATGTTCTGTGGTGCAATCAGCTCTACAGGAACAGATGGATCTCAGATGGATCCAAGAGCACCGAGTTCGTGGAGTTAACATGGTTTATACGAATTCCATCATCATTCAAAACCATGATATCCGTGCGATGAATGTCAACCTGGTGGCAATGCACTCAAGGCAAAGCCAGTATCATAATCTGCCACGACACGATTACAATTCTTGTCTGACTTGCTCGGTAAACAAACAGGGATGCTCTTTTGTACAGGAGACCCTCCAGCGTCAGATGGATCTTGGATGGATCCAGGACTACCATGATAGGAATCATTATCAAATCAACATGATTCAAATCTTTGATATTCGCTTGATGAATACCAGCCTGGTGGTGTTACATGCTAAATAGGTCCGGCTCGGGTTCCTGGTATCACATGATTATCAGGGCTGTAAAGCGGGTTGCGAAGACGATCAGGGCTGTGCCCTTGTCCAGGAAACACTTCAGCACTTGTTGAACCACTAGTGGCTTCCAATCTATATGGATGAAGACACCCAGCAAATTAGTATAACTAACGGGAATCCTAGTAGATATCAAAGTCAGGATGTTCGGTCGATGGAAACAGATCTAGTAAGGTTACACTGTATTCAAAGCGGATGTGGCCAGGTGCCACTACACAACTATGAGTGGTGTGGAGTTTGCTCAGTGGATAATCAAGGATGCTACCTCGTGCGAGCAGCCCTTCAAAGTCAGTTGGACCGCAAAGAGATTCAACCATGGTCAAGTTCTAGATCAGTCAACTATTTCACTGATTAAATCAAGGACATCATTGTAATCTCTGATCATCAGAGGGCTATGGATGTTTGTGCCATCATCCCTCTACTTGACGAATCGAGAGTTCCCAACCAGGAACGGATCGAAATTACTTACGATGGTCGGAAAAATCAGAAGGCTCCCATAGTCATCTATCTACCGGGACCGCTACCGTATGAATCAACTAAGGCTATCCCTTACAAATACGGTGCAATAACAATTGAGAATGGAAAGGAAATTCCGTTACCCTCCGTCGTGACTATTGTAGACATCAGTCGAGTAACATGGAGTGGTAGAATCTTCAACAGAGGAGTTGAAGAACCCAACAAAGAAAAGGAACCTCAGACAGAAGTTCCCAATCCACCAGTCGGTCAATCCAGTAATCCCGACCTTTCAAAAAACAATGATGAGACGCTAAAGCTCATCCAAAGGAGTGAATACAACATTATTGATCAGCTGTTCCAAACTCCTTCAAAGATCTTGATATTATCACTGTTACTTAGTTCAGAAGCGCACAGGGAGGCTCTACAAAAAGTCTTGGAGCAAGCCTTTATGGAATAGGATGTAACAATTAGATAGTTCGATAGCATTGTCTCTAACATCACTTCCTGCAACAACTTAGGATTCAATGATGAGGATTTTCCAGAGGGGGCAAAAGTCACAACATGGCGCTCAACATTACAGTCAACTGCCAGGACGATGCTTTAGCCAGCGTACTGGTAGACACAGGGTCAGCCCTGAATGTTATGCCGAAGTCCACTTTGACACAATTATCATTCAAAGGACCTTCGATGAGAACCAGCGAGGTCGTCGTCAAAGCATTTGACGGATACAGAAAAATGGTTATCGGCGAAGTCGACCTTCCCATAACTATCGGTCCTCACACTTTCCGAGTCACTTTCCAGGTCATGGACATCCGGGCAATATACAGTTGTTTATTAGGAAGACCTTGGATACATCAGGCTAGGCGGTCACTTCGACCCTCCACCAAAAGCTAAAGTTCGTCCAGAACGGCCAACTCGTCACAGTCTGTGGAGAACAGGCCTTGCTCGTAAGCAACTTATCGTCATCCACTTATGTAGAACCGGAGGGGGTAATCGGAACCCAGTTCCAAACGCTTTCGCTACACAAGGACAATCAATCAGAGAAAGGAACCTTGATTTCCTCATACAGATATGCTCTCAAAGTGATCAAAAATAACAATACAAAAGGATGGGGACAGCTTGTCATTCCCACTGACAATAAGAAAAAGAAAGGTCTTGGCTTTTCCTCAACCTATACTCAGACGGCTGCGAACAATAAAAGTTTTCATCCCATTCAGAACTTCTTCCACAATGGAGGCTTCCTTCAACCAGTGACTCAAGAAGTGCATACCATCAATAAAGATGATTCATCCGATACGGAGGAAGAATGGAAGTCCTATCTCAACGAGGACGGTTATACGTCTCAGGGCGAAACACATACTCCCTTTTGCTTTCCCGCACAGAGTCCGAGATTTATACCGAGGTCAGATGTCGAAATGATGTACGGAGATTGTGATCCGGAAGGATACCGCGCTCCCCCAAACTCATTAGAGGAGGACACTCTGATGAAAGACAGCTTTGACCCCGACTACTATGGCCCAATGGATGGTCTGTCTATCTGGCAGCCGTACCCAGGAGACTTGGGGCAAGAAAATCATCCAAACAATCAGTTGAGCATCATTGAACAGAATACCTGTGTCCCCGCCATGTCATGGGATCAACACTCAGGTCATTCCGAACTTATCCAGTACGACGATGAATTCGTAATGTTTGCAGGACTAGAATTCATTAACTATGCTTTTCCCGAGGTCAACGTCATCGAGAGAGATGACTCCTCTAGTTCCAAATAAGTGTGAGATACCTTAGGACAACCGAGTGGAAAATACGACTTCAAGGTCAAATACACCACTCCTGAAAGCTCTCGTATCAGGCTCGAAGACATCCAGCCAACTGGATGGGGAGATACAGCTGAGAGTACAAATGCTACGCAAAATACAACTGAGGAATCCTCCTACGACAACTCTGCCTGGGAGACAGATTCCAATGATCCAGCTCCACCAGAAATCAGCGTTATTTCTGAAGACAAATCAAGGAAGGTACCTAACTTTGTGATTCACCGAGGAGTTCTCCGCCAATGGGTTGTTGTCGATGTTCCGAAGATTGTTCATAAGTCTAAGTAATTGCCATCTTTACTTTAACCTTTCACCTTGCCCATGTGAAACGGATGTTTTGATAGGGCTCACTTTCTATAAACATCCCTCTTCGCTTCGCCCAAAGTGAAAAAGTTCTGTTTTATAGGGCTGTAGTTTCAAGAATCGACTTGTTCATAAATAAAATAACGTTGTTCTAGAATTTCCCCAGTTATTGTTGTTTTCTCTTTCTGCTTTTTCCAGAAAATGGTAATCCTAAAAACCAAAAATAAATAAAAATAAGCATTGTTAAAAAAAAAATATAAAACATTGCACACACTCTTGCATTCTCTCTATCTCTTCTAAACATAAATCATCACGTCATGCAGATTGCTTATTTTAAACCCCGTTGAAACAGACGATCCAATGCCTTATCCCAACTTTGAGTTTCCGGTATTTGAGGCTGAAGAAGAAAATGACGACGAAATTCCAGACGAGATCTCCCGACTACTCAGACAAGAGGAAATGTCCATTGAGCCTCACAAAGAGCCGTTGGAAATGGTCAACTTAGGATCGGAAGAAGAGAGAAAAGAAGTCAAGATTGGGGCACTGCTCAGTCCAACTGTCAAAGAAAGTTTGACGAAACTTCTCAAAGAGTTTCTCGATGTATTCGCTTGGTCCTATCAGGATATGCTAGGGTAGGATACCAGCATCGTGGAACACCATCTACCGTTGAGATCAGAATGTCCGCCGGTAAAACAAAGGTTGAGACGGACTCATCCAGACATGGCTGTCAAAATCAAAGAGGAGGTACAGAAACAGATTGACGCGGGTTTCCTCGCTACGTCAGAATATCCTCAATGGTTAGCCAACATAGTACCAGTTCCGAAATAGGACGGAAAAGTCAGAATGTGTGTCGACTATCGAGATCTGAACAAGGCAAGTCCAAAGGACGACTTTCCCTTACCACACATTGACATGCTGGTAGACAGTACAACAAAGTTCAAAGTTTTCTCCTTCATGGATGGATTCTCAGGCTATAATCAAATCAAAATGGCGCCGAAAGACATGGAGAAAACTTCGTTCATTACCTCATGGGGTACTTTTTGTTACAAGGTAATGTCGTTCGGCTTGAAGAACACCGGGGCAACCTATCAAAAGGCTATGACTACTCTGTTTCACGACATGATGCACAAAGAAATCGAAGTGTATGTCGATGACATGATTGCCAAATCTAAAACAGAAGAGGAGCATGTGACCCACCTGTCAAAACTATTCGAGCATTTGCAAAAGTACAAACTCCGCTTGAATCCCAATAAATGCACGTTCGGTGTCCGTTCAGGGAAACTCTTAGGATTCATCGTCAGCCAGAAAGGAATTGAGGTTGATCCTGACAAGGTCAAGGCCATTCAAGAAATGCCTTCTCCAAAGACTGAAAAAGAAGTAAGGGGATTCCTGGGACGTTTGAACTATATTTCCAGATTCATATCCCTCATGACCATGACATGTGCGCCGATTTTCAAATTACTCAAAAAGAATCAGGACTGCGTTTGGACAGAAGACTGCCAAACCGCCTTTGATAGTATCAAGGAATACCTGTCGAACCCGCCGATTCTATCACCTCCAGTGGAAGGAAGACCGCTAATCATCTATTTAACAGTCTTGGAAGACTCAATGGGTTGTGTACTTGGCCAACAAGACGAAACAAAAAGAAAAGAGTCTGCCATCTACTATTTGAGCAAGAAATTCACCGACTGAGAGACTCGGTACACTATGCTCGAGAAAACTTGCTGCGCTCTGGCTTGGGCAGCCAAACGTCTTCGCTAGTACATGATTCGTCACACCACTTGGTTAATCTCTGAAATGGATCCAATCAAGTATGTCTTTGAAAAGCCTGCTCTCACGGGAAGGATTGCCCGTAGGCAGATGTTGTTATCAGAATATGACATAGAGTACCATGCTCAGAAAGCTGTTAAAGGAAGTGTTTTAGCCGATCATTTGGCTCATCAACCGATTGACGATCAGGAATCAATCGGGTTTGACTTCCCAGACGAAGATGTCATGTATTTGAAAATGAAAGACCGCAATGAACTGCTACCCAGTGAAGGGCCAGAACGAGGTTCCCAATGGGGACTTATCTTTGACGGAGTTGTCAATCATTACGGAAACGGAATTGGGGCAATTATCATAACACCTCAGGGTACCCACATTCCTTTCACCGCTAGACTTATGTTCAAGTGCACAAACAATGAGGCCGACTATGAAGCTTGTATCATGGGTCTCGAGGAAGCGATTGATTTGAGGATCAAGAACTTGGATGTATATGGCGACTCAGCTTTGGTCTTCAATCAGATCAAAGGAGATTGGAACACATACCAATCAGGATTGATTCCGTACAAAGATTACGCAAGAAGGTTGTTACCCTTCTTCAACAGAGTCGAGTTTCATCATATCTCTCGTAAGGAGAATCAAATGGCTGATGCATTAGCCACTCTCTCTTCCATGATTAGTGTAGGTCAATGGAATAACTTACTTAAGATTGAGATAATGCACCTTGAACGGCCCGCTTACATCTTCATGATTGAAGCAGTCATAGACGACAAACCTTAGTATCACGATATCAAATGCTTCCATCAGAAACAAGAGTACCCACCTGGGGCATCCAGGAAAGATAGAAAAACCCTTAGAAGGCTAGTAGGCAGTTTCTGCCTGAGCAGTGATACACTCTATAAGAGGAACTTTAACATGGTCCTGCTTCGATGCGTCGACAGACCAGAAGCAGACATGCTGATAAAAGAAATTCACGAAGGGTCTTTTGGCACTCATGCCAATGGACATACAATGGCGAGAAAATTTCTAAGAGCAGGGTACTACTGGTTGACCATGGAATCCGACTGCTACAAGTACATGAGGAGGTGTCACAAGTGTCAGATATACTCCGACAAAATCCATGTACCGCCAACACATCTCAAAGTTCTCTCTTCCCCGTGGCCTTTTTCCATATGGGGAATCGACATGATCGGTGTGATTGAACCCAAGGCTTCGAACGGACATCGATTAATCTTGGTAGCCATTGATTACTTCACCAAGTGGGTCGAAGCAGCGTCATACGCTAATGTAACTCGACAAATGGTAGTCCGATTTATCAAAAATAATATCATATGTCGTTATGGTGTTCCGAGCAAGATCATTACTGATAATGGATCTAACTTAAACAACAAGATGATGAAAGAGTTGTGCACGGAGTTCAAAATCGAACACCATAACTCATCTCTCTACCGACCCAAGATGAACGGAGCGGTAGAGGCAGCTAACAAGAACATTAAGAAGATTGTTCAAAAGATGGTCGTAACCTACAAAGATTGGCACGAGATTCTACCCTTTGCTCTTCACGGTTATCACACATCTGTCCGCACATCAATAGGGGCTACCCCTTTCTCTCTAGTATATGGCATGGAGGCAGTACTCCCCATAGAAGTAGAGATCCCATCAATCCGGGTATTGATGGAAGCTAAGCTTACAGTACCTGAATGGTGCCAAAGGTGGCACGATGAACTGAATCTGATCGAAGAAAAGCGAATCACGGCAATATGCCATGGTCAGTTGTATCAGTAAAGAATGAAGAAGGTGTTCGACAAAAAGGTCTGACCTCGCGTCTACAGGGAAGGAGACCTCGTGCTCAAGAAGATACAATCATTTCTCACTAACTCTCGGGGCGAGTGGACTCTGAATTATGACGGCCCATATGTGGTCAAGAAAGCTTTCTCAGGCGGCGCCTTGAGACTTGCAACCATGGACGGAGAGGAATTTGCCTACCCCAAAATGTTGACGTAGTAAAGAAATACTTCGCCTAAATAAAAAAAAAGGTCTCGGTGGATTGAAAACCCGAAAGGGCGGTCCAGGAAAAAATTAGAGACATGATCAAAAATCATCCCGATGGATTGGAAACCTCAAAGTACAATCCAGGCAAAAATTAGGGATAATGGCAAGTAACAACGTTCGACAAAGGGGATAGTCTCTCGGTAGCAGTTACATCATCCGTCAGGAAAACTCCAATCAAGGTCATCTTCAACAGAAGCTCAGGATGCCCAGAATTCAAAGTTGGTAGAAGGATAGTGGTCGTTATGTTTCAATATAGCCCTTTTTCCTTAAATTACCATTTTCAAACTTTGTAAATACTCTATGGAATCACGCATTTGGCTGATTTCCATCCTATCAATAAAATTTGAGCCCTTGTGCTTTTGTTTGCAATTCTTATTTGTGTTAGCTTTACAGGACGACATTTTAACATGATCAACGGTTCTTGAAATAAAACAAAAATGAATTTACTTGTAAAATTTTTCTGCTTAAAATAAAGATGGCAATTTCTTTTGACTGTTGAACATCGAAAGAACATCGATCGCTTCTCCAGAAGTAAGTGAGCTTCAAAGTACAGAATCAAAGTACTCCTTCTAAACCAGTGCACCTGAATGAAGGATCAGCTGTGTCAGAGACCATTATTTCATATGACACCCTTGGCCGAGTTCTTATCTCCTAAGCCCGAACAATGTTGTTCCCCACGAGGACTACTTCTCCTAAGCAAGGCAGAATTGCTATCTTGAACCAGCGATACCTCTTCGTCCCCAGCAGTGGCCGAGTATCTAGTCGTGTTCATCCTTCAGTTTATATGTCGCGTCAGTCTTGTCAGCATATACATACATGCATCACGCATTATTGATTTACATTCGCATTCATGTTGCATCACTATCACTCTAATCGGTTTTATCCCCTAGTGATAATAGTCCTCTCAATCGAGTTGTCAGTTCTTTCCTCGTCAGGAAATGTTGCATCTGAACTACTTCTCTCCTCCAGTTTATTTCTAGGATGAAGTCGGCCTTTGACCACTTTGATAACTTGAACCTCTGAAAAACCAGAGAACCCTCAGCCAGCATCACTCTTCGCCATGGAAGATGATATCTTCGCTTTCCCGGATTAAGGAAAATCCCTAGAGAAAGCCTCTCAACTAAAAACTTTCAGCAACACATTGGTCCTTCTCTCCAGAATGTCAATGTCAACAAAGTCATCGGCACCTCAAAATTAGGGTACATCGTATGGCATTTCTCTGAGAAGATCTCGAGAAAAGTATGATGTAATATCCCCAAACAAAAGCAGTCTCTCAAGAAGACTCGTTTTCCCCAGTAGAGTCGACAAATGGCATCTCAAACAGATGAGGAGAACCGCTACAAATAGCGTCCCTTATCAATAAAGTTTATTGACAAAAGAAACCAAGACCAGATCCTTGGTAGGAAACCAGGATCGAGGGGAAGTTTATTTCAGAAATTGAGACCAGATCCTTGGTAGGAAACCATGATCGAGGGGAGGTTTATATCAGAAACTGAGACCAGTTCCTTGGTAGGAAACCAGGATCGAGGGGAAGTTTATTTCAGAAATTGAGACCAGTTCCTTGGTGGAAACCAGGATCGAGGGGAAGTTTAAATCAGAAACGGAGACCAGTTCCTTGGTAGGAGACCAGGATCGAGGGGAAGTTTACCTTTTCTAAGCATCATTGCTTAGCAAAAGAGGAAGGATGCGCGAACTGCCATTAATAACCACCATCAAAATTTTGGGTATTCCGATATTTAATCCTTTTGTACCCCATGTCATACCCCAAATTTTGACCACTAAGATTCCCCATCATTGTGCAAACCATCATCACAATATGGATGAACCATCATGCCTCATTAGTCTCCCAAAAAGATGGGTGAGCATCCACTACAATCAAACTTAGGGTTTCAAACTCTCTCAGAGTTCTTAGACAGAGGATCAATCAAGGAATGACATGATCTTCAACTTGTCTAAAAGGATCAAGTGGACTCCCACTTCAAAGATTAAGCACAAGCCTGCTCCCTTCTAAGTGGATTAAGCCTCAAGATCGCCAGTGTCACCAAATTAGGGTTTGGTCAACCAGGGCCTCCAGATGGAAATTTTCCTCTAGGCATGAGCCAATGCTTCAAAGCATAACCTAAAATACTCCATGGAACCTCATGGACCCAATCATCAAGTCAATTTAGCCTCAGGGGATACATTCATAAAAAATAAAGAATTAGGGTTTCTTGACCTAATTCACCCCTAAGTTGACTTTTGGGACAAAAACATGAGCCAAGACCTCAAGAGGGGATTTGAGGGTCTCAAATACATCACATTGATCCATTTGCAACAATGAATTGATCCAAGAAGCTTGATTCACAAGTTTCAGTTTCATCTGAACCACAATTAGGGTTTTGATGAAAAAGTCAACTGTAACTTTGACTTTTGACCACGACATGCTCCCATACCCTAGGAAATGATCCAATACACCCTATAACACCTATGAAATCAATCCATCAAGTTTTATTTAGGTCAAGGAATTGATTTCATAGAGGATCGCACAGTTTGGAATTCATCTGATAAAAAGTCAACTGTGCACAAAAGTCAAACTTTGACTTTTTGAGATTTTTCACAATTATGGTTTTTTAACCCTGAAATGATGTTAATGTGTGATTGGAATCATCATTCATCAAGAAAAATCAAGAAAATGGGATAACTTGTAAAAGCGGTAACCATAAAAAACTTAGAAAATTTTCTAAGTTATGGAACAAAGTGGCTAGGGTACCAACTTTGGAGGATCATAACTCCTAAACCACAAGGCCATTTTTTCCCATCCAAAGCTGGATTTATAGCTTTCATTACCCTCTGCAAAAGCTTCAACTACACCTCATTCCAATTCCCCATGGATTTCAAGTTATGGAATGATCAAAATCAAGAAAAGTGAAAATGTCACTTTTTTCCAACACTTAGTGAAATTTTCCCTAAGTCAGAATCTACCTTCACTTTTTTCCAAATGTAGGGGCATTTTTCACTTGGATCCAAAAAGTATCAACACCAATTATGATCAAACAGTTGTTGTATCATATGAGGGCTTTCCAAAATGGCCAAGAACTCCATCAAATTCCACTTGGGCCATGAGATATGGCAATGGCAATATGCCTTGCTGAAAACTACCAAAGCAAGGCAGATTTTGTAGTTTTCCTCGATTTGCCCAAATTTTGCAAAGGGCAAGCAACTATATCCATCTGAACACCTCAAGGGGGGACCAAGGAGGAACCAACTCTGATCTCAAGCCTCCCAAGTCTTTGGAACCAAAAATAGCATGTCAAACCTAGAATTACCTAAAAGAGGGACAAGACTCCAATTTTGGATTGGACCATTCAATGCATACACCAAGGTGGCATGGACTGAGCCATTGCCAACTGAATTCAGTCAAGACTTATCCAAGACCAAGGGAACCAGCAGCCTGTGCCCTAACCTCTAGTCAATGGCTAGAGGAGACTTGGATTCTCATTGTTCAACATTGGCCAAACCTATGCAGCAGTTGCCATTCACTATTCCTTGCAAAACAAACTTGTTTTACCATAAATAGAGCTCATTTGTGATCAGTTTGAGTACACCAAAGCCATCAAACAGATGCTTTCCTCAAAATCTCCTTCTTCACTCCAATTTTTCCTTCCAAAGCAAGTCACTATCGGGTTTTGAGTTTGAGAGCAATTCCAATCAAACCAATCACACACACACACACACACCTCATAAATATCATAACATCTGTAACACCAAAATCACAAAATCACCAGCCAATTACTCAAGCCTTTGACAGATTTGCAATTGAGGTGCCAAATCAAGTTCCAGCTCAAATCAATCTACTCCAAGCATCCAGACACACTCCATAGCACCTAGGGAAGCTTTCCATAACCTTGGAACCAAGCTGTAACACCTCTAACACAAAACACGATCACCAGCTGCAAGTGGTAAGCATGAGCTCTTCTAACTCTATGATCCATGCAATTTTTGTTGCACAATAATTTAGCCATATGTTCATAATCATGCATGGAGTGTTTTCCCTTAATCAATTGCATTATTTGAATCGTGTATGGAATTTCTGAACCTTCATGCAAATTTTAGGGTTCTTGAGGTTTCTCTTTGATTTCTTATTCCATGTTTAAAATAAATGAAATTAAAGACCATAGACATGATCGTGAGGTTGAAACGAGTAGATTGATATGTAGATTGCATGATATAATCAAGTATTCAGTGAGATTGGATAGAAAACACAAATCTGCAGAAACAGAGGAAGGGCGCGTGTTCTTGCCATGTTCTTGGCGCCCTTTTTCAAATATTTGAATTTTGTGATTTTATTTAATTGATTCAAAAATTAATTTCTCTCTGAGTTTTAATGATTTGGAGTTGATTCTTTTTTTAATAATTCACAAAAATGTTAAAATATTTTATTTTACCAAAAAAATCCCAAAAATATTATTTATTTCATATAATTGATATTTTTGCAAAGAATTAATATTTTAATTGTTTTTGACATTTAAAATATTTTTTCCTTCTTGATTTTGCAAATTTTAATGACTTCTAATCATTTTGTAGGTCAAAACTTGATTTTTGAAACAATTATCCAAGATCACAATTTGTTTTCCACATGTTTAACAATTTTGATCATTTTAATTGAATTTTTATTCAATTAAAATACATTTTGGAAACAAATTAGGGTTTTTGATTAATTCAACCCTCATCAAACTTTTTCAAACCTTTGGGCCTCTAGTAGAGTGTAAGACCCAACCCTTTTTGAAAACCAAAATAATTTGGGCCTCAGTGTATTGTATAAGTCCCGATACCGTCAAAAAATTCGACGCGGTCGTTGCCTTTCTAACAAATCAAACCCTTGGGCCTACCCTCGTGTTATAAGCCCCATTCTTTTTCTTTAAACTATTTTGGGCCTCTAATATAGTGTAAGACCCAATCCCCTTTTAACCAAAACTATTTTGGGCCTAAGATATTGTATAAGTCCCTCTGCGTTAAAAGAAAATCTCGGCGCGATCGCCAGTTCAAAAACCATTTTTTGGGCCTCTCCTTAAGCTGTAAGCCCCACCACTTGTACAAAAATAAACCATTGGGCCTCTTGAGAGAGTGTAAGACCCATCCCTTTGTACAGAAAACCTTTTTAGGCCTCAGTCACTTGCATAAGTCCCTGCATAAATTCCACAGTGCAATCACTGATAAAACTTTGGGCCTCTCCTTGAGCTGTAAGCCCCAACAATCTTTTCAAAGCACTTTCTCCTTTGATTTTGAATATAATATTGTTATCAAAGCTTTCTTTGTTGAACAACTTACAAAACAGCATGGAAGCTCTACAACCGAGTAAGTGTTTACCCGCTTTCTTTATCCGCTTTCATATATATATATATATATATATATATATATATATATATATATATATATGTATATATATAACTGTGTTGCGGGGCTGCTCACTGTAAGTCTTCTTTCACAAACTTTTATATACTTGTCAAATATCAACTGTGTAATACTAGTATAGTTATTTAGAATTTTTCCCCGGCAACTACGTCTAAGCACTAGGTAAAGCCCCGTTGATCGCTCTTAGATACATTCAAAACTAGATCCCCATATGATTACCTGACACAGTCTTCCCTCCTCTTGGGGTTAAACAATATGGAGACGTGAAAGGAAGCATTCTCGGTGAACCCTTTCTCAGACTGTCACCCTTAGAAGTTGTCAAAGAGACTCTACTCCCCAGAGATGATCTTTTCTCCGTGAATGGCATCTCTTGAGTTTCTTCAAAATTCTTGGATTTTCCTGGCTTGATCTATTCTCTGTGAATGGCATGTCTTGAACTTCTCGGGGTTTGGGGACCCACAGGCTTCTTAAAAGCACCCTTAGAAATTGTCAAAGAAACTCTAACTCCCCAGAGATGATCTTTTCTCCGTGAATGGCATCTCTTGAGTTTCTTCCAAATTCTCGGACTTTCCTGGCTTGATCTATTCTCTGTGAATGGCATGTCTTGAACTTCTCGGGGTTTGGGGACCCACAGGCTTCTTAAAAGTATCCCCGCCTCCTCTTGGGCATTGTACAAGGACCCTTCGGCTTCTTAAAAGCTCTCATGCATCCTCTTGGGCTTAATACAAGGACCCTGATGATCTCTTAAAGGTATAAGATAGAACTTAGTCATCCTTTTCTAGAGCAGTCTTTCCAGCGTCAAAACTCCGGCCATTTGAGGGTTAGTACTCATCCCTTAACGCCCGTGCCTCCTCTTGGGCATTGTACAAAAGATGAAACTCTAGACTTGGACAGTCTCAATACCCTTTATGGTTCCCATTTCCTTAAATAATAGGAAATAACCCCGATCTTTTGATCAGTACCAAAGTACAACCTCACCTGGAATCAGTCTCTTCATAAGAACTGATTTTCTCTTTTAACCAACATACTGGACCTGTCACTCAACTGAAACAGTTACCGGCACCAATAGCCTCCTCTTGGGCTTTGTACAATGATTCTCCCCAGCGGAGCTAACCTTTTCACACTCTCTTGTTGAGTATGAAAGACTCTCTTGTTAAGTCAACCTTCTTTTAGCCTCCACCTCGGGCTTCGTACGATATATAAAAACACTCTTTTGTTGAGAATAAAAGATTCTCTTGTTGAGTTAAACCTTTAGCCTCCATCTCGGGCTTCGTACGAGATACAAAATCACTCTCTTGTTGAGTCGAACATTTTCAGCCTCTATCTTGGGCTTCGTACGAGATACAAATCACTCTCTTGGTGAGTATAAAAGACTCTCTTGTTGAGTCAAACCCTTTTAGCCTCCGTCTTGGGCTTCGTACAAGAAACATATAAAAACACTCTCTTGTTGAGTATAAAAGACTCTCTTGTTGAGTGAATCACCTTTGAGCCTCCGTCTTGGGCTTCGTACAAGACACATATAAAAGCACTCTCTTGTTGAGTCAACCCCTTTTAGCCTCTCTCTCGGGCTTCGTACGAGACACATAAAAACTCCCTCTTGTTGGATCAATAGCCTCCTCTTAGGCTTCGTATAAGGAAAACCCCAGTTGAGGCAATCAACCTTTTAACATCAAAATATGTGCCTTGCTCACAGGATACAAACATCAACAACTCCCTTTCCTTCATCTAATTGCTGTAAGCGGCAAGCCTCTGGATTATTTACATCCACGCCACTGTCCCTCTTTTAGCATGAGAAATTCCTAAGGAAAGATGGCATTGCTCTAAACTGAGTTAAAGTCTTCTCCTTCAGGTTAAAAATCCCCTATAAAGGAAATTATGGCATTGCTGGATTCACATATCCCAGTTAAAGTAATTCTCCTTTATAATCAGTCACCCAACAGTTGTGACAAACAGACCAAATATCCCCCTTTAGAGATGACAAATTCTCTCTAAAGTCAAAACCCTTTAGCTTCACATCTTGGGCTTCGAACAAGATACAAATAGACTCTTCAGCTTCACATCTTGGGCTTTGAACAATATACAAACCACCTTTAGCCTCATGTCTTGGGCTTTGAACAAGACACCAAAACACCATTTCCTCCCATAGAATAGGAGGAACTACGATCGCTCTGATTTCCATGTTTCATTAAACAGGAATACGTAGGCATAAGATTGAAAAATGTTAGCGAGCACACTAATCAAAAACCCAAAATCCCATACCTTCATACATTAATCGAAAAGCATCAGTCCTAACATCCTACCAATAGTCTAAACCCTGTGTTCTTAACAAAATAACCTAAGAGAGACCCACAATCTTTGTAGCATCTGTAAACCAACAGTTATCTGTTTAAACTTAGTTTGCAAGCAGGGTTAATTGGATACATCTATTTCCCTTCCTTCATCAGCTTCAATAGGATAAAAAATGAATCGAACTGTAGTACCCCCAAAGCGATAGTGCTTCGCAACCACAAAAAAACTCGCGCTACAGAAAAATGGCGACTCTGCTGGGGAGTGTCTTGTCCTTATCAGATGTTCCCATCTCTTAGGCAGAGACCTTGAGTTCATATTCATATCACAGAAATGACTGCTCTGTTGGGGTGTCATTGTCTGTATAGGATCATAAGACTAGAGGTCTAGGATGATTAAGACAAATATATATACTGCTTTTCCTAATTGATATTTGTGTTTATTTTTCTGCTAATGGGAATGCGTGTGATGCCGCATGTGGAAAGATTGAGTAAACACCTAAGATAGGTGATGGAAATGCGGGTAATCTTACTGGGAGTGAATTCAAGTTAAGAGCCCCCGATCGACCATCAAACTCAGTGGAGACTCCCTTTGCAGATACATTGCCTATACGACTTCGGTTGTTGAAAGTAGTGTGGTCGACTGGGTTATCTGAGAAGCTGAGGTTTTTAGCAGACTTAAGCCATTTTGTAGTGCGGAAGCTATCGGAAATAGTTGTCATGTGATACTACCCTCATCTGAGATCACTCCAGGATACATCAGTTCGCTGGAGATCCGCTTGCTGTTGTTATCCCAGAGGGGTCAATGATTTTGCGGACAGGTACAAAAAATCACCAGTATAAACCTTTAGGGGGGGGGGGGGGTAGAGCCTTGACTTCATGACACCGACCCTTTGACCCCATGTTTTTTCTATGTTTTTGTGTGTTGCATTCATACATTCATCTAAAAAACATTAAAACAAAGAAAATCTTCTCTTCTAGTCTCTCTTTTTCAAATTAAACTGAGACAATGATTGCAAATATCAGAAAAAAGAGACTGCGCTAATGGATTTCAGTAGAAGGAAAACTCATAAGTACACCTTCAAGGTTCCAAAGTTAGAGGATTTGAGAGGTTTGGCAAGAATGATCACCAACCATGAGGCTTTCAGAGCCAAGTACGGGGGACTACTGTCCTTGTTAAGGCTCCACGTAATTGAAGGAATTCTGTCCACGTTAATCCAGTTCTACGATTCGGTCTATCGCTGTTTCACATTCCCGGATTATCAACTAGCACCAACACTAGAGGAGTACTCTCACTTGACTGATTTACATATCAATGATCAAGCTCCATTTTCTGGACTGGAAGAAATTTCAAAGGATCAGACTATTGCACGAGTAATTTATTTGGACGAGTCGGAAGTCAGGACTCACATGACCAATAAGGGTGGCATCCAAGGTTTGCCAGCCCAGTTCTTGACAAAGAAAGCCCTGTACTTTGCCAGTATAGGGAATGTGGCCGCTTTCGAGAGCATCTTTGTTTTGCTCACCTACGGGTTATTTTTGTTTCCCAACATCGATAACTTTGTAGATATCAACGCCATTAAGATTTTCCTGATTGGAAACCCCGTACCGACCTTACTCACAGATGTGTATCATTCGGTATACTTAAGGAATTTATACATTGGAGGAATGATCACGTGTTGTGTACCCTTGCTATACAAATGGTTCACTTCCCATTTGCCCAAATCTGCTGCATTTTGGGATCAAAAGAATACTTTACGTTGGTCGCAGAGAGTCATGTCTCTTACCAACTCGGACATCGATTGGTACAATCGAATCTATGATGGGATCAGAATCATTGATCGTTGTGGAAATTTCCCAAATGTACCCCTTATAGGAACTAAGGGGGAATCAACTATCATCCGGTGTTAGTTCGTCGTCAATTTGGATACCCGATGAGGCATGTCCCGCACAATGCTCATCTGGAAGGTCTTTTCTTCAAGGAAGGAGAAAATGATAGGGCACTAAAGACATAAATAGTGCACGCTTGGAAACACGTTCATAGGAAAGGACGAGAGTCTCTAGGAAAACCAGATTGTGTCTCGATGGAGTCTTATCTCCATTGGGTACAAACTAGAGCTCTCAAGCTGAGGATACCTTACCCTCGTCTGGAAGTTCTTCCACTAAGGGACTCTGCCCTTTATTTTATGTCTGAGACGGAAAAACTTCAAGTTACTCTCAGTAAAGTTCAGCAGGAGAAGAGGTCTTGGAGGAACAAGTACCGTATTCTCAATGTGGAGTGTAAGAAAATACAGCAGCTATTTAAAGAAAAAGATGCTCTGATTGAGATTTTAGAGCAACATGCTGTAGAAAATCAGGATGACCAAAGCAATTTGCTCGCTCCTTTCACTTGGCAAAGGAATGAAAACCCAACAATGGCCCAAGAGCCCCGGTCAAAGAAGAGGAAAGCACCCAAACCAGCACTTGAGCTCTCTTCAGAGAGGACTCAGGATCCATTAGTTTAGATTTCCTTTTCTAGCACTTTGTAATATACTGTATTTCCATTTCCGCAATCCTTTGAATTCAATAAAACGGGGTTCTCCCCATTGTTTGATATTTGCAATCCAATTGTTGAAGTTTACTTTGAATAAACAAAAATAATTAATAATCATTACATTCATCATAAACGTATTCTTCTTAACTACGAATCTCACATTTGCATCTCGATTCTAGAGTCAAACTGTCTCATTCGTACAATAATCGGGCCAATCATTAGAAAAAGATGGATGATCTCGAGGAAGAGAACAGAGAGTTGAGAGAATAGATCGACACTTTGAAAGAGGATCTGAGAAAGCTTCATAACGACATGCAAGCTCTAGTAGAAGCTCAGATGCAACAACAAAGGTTGTGATCTCGGAGATCACATCAACGCCCATAATGGAGAAGTATGATCCTAGGTACAAGATGCCGAAAGATCGCCCCTAGGGCATGCTACTTAACTATATCCCGGAAGGATATGTTCCACCGATCAATGAGGATCAAGGAACCGCAGCAGGAGCCGTTGGGCCTGAAGGTTACAAAATTTGGGAAAGCGAAGATCCCAGGGGCATGACAGCAACTCCTGAAGGTTACAAACTTCGGGAGGCACCGAGAGTCTCGGCCATAATGACTATACCACCACCTGTGGTACACACTGTCCCGGAAGGACGGAATCCACAGATACCTTCTGGTGGAAACGACAGGATGATCGACAGAATGAGTGAATTCCATGAACAGTTCCTAGAGATGCAGAAAGAACTGCAAGCCCTTCGCGGTCAGGATTTATTTGGAAAGGACGCCGCAGACCTTTGATTGGTCCCCAATGTGAAAGTCCCACATAAGTTCCAAGTGCCCGACTTTGAAAAATACAAGGGTAACTCTTGCCCTCAGAGTCATCTGCTGATGTACGCTCGGCGAATGTCCGTTCAAACAGAGAACCAGGAGCTACTGATTCACTACTTTCAGGATAGTTTAACTGGTGCCGCATTAAAATGGTACATGGGTTTAAACCGCGCTACGATCGGCACATTCAGAGATCTTGGCGCTGCTTTCGTTCAACAATATAAATATAATTTGGACATGGCACCCGACAGAGATCAACTCAGATCGATGTCACAAAAGGACAAGGAAACCTTTAAGGAGTACGCTCAGAGATGGCGTGAATTTACCACTCAGATTTGTCCACCTCTTGAGGAAAAAGAGATGACAAAGATCTTCTTAAAGACCTTAAGCTCATTTTACTACGACAGAATGGTCGCCAGTGCGCCCAGTGACTTTACCGAGATGGTGGGCATGGGAGTTCGTCTTGAGGAGGCCATCCGAGAAGGATGTTTAGTAAAAGACGTTGGATCATCAAGTAGTACAAAACGATACGGTAGTGCTCTCCCTAAGAAAAAAGAGCAAGATATCGGGAATATCTCTCTCGGAAAGGAAAGGCGACGATATCAACCAGTAGCGGCGGTAACTCCTGCTATCAATCCTGCGTTTGTTCCTATGTATCAACCTCAGGTTGCGCAGAACCAACCTAATCAATAGAAATTTCAGAAAAGGACACAACAGTCTCTTCAGCAGGCTCGTCCTCAATACAACAACAACCGTACAACGCGGCCACCATGATTTGATCCTATACCCGTATCGTACGCAGAACTATTTCCGTTACTACTGGCCAAGGGGCATGTCCAGACTAAGTCTCCTATTACGGTGTCAGAAAATCCGCCTTTTTGGTTCAAAGCGGATCAGACTTGTCCTTACCATCAAGGAGGACCAGGGCATAACATAGAAAACTATCTCAATTTCAAATCCGACGTACAAAAGTTTGTTAGGAGCGGGGTTTTATCTTTCAAAGATACAAATCCGAATGTTCTCACAAACCCGCTGCCTTAACATGAGAAAGCTGCAGTCAATTTGATAGAGGGAGAGTCTAACAACACCTATCAAATTCATAATGTACTCTTGTTAAGGGCCAATTTGGTCAAGAAGCATTGTAGATAGAGTGGATATGGCTATGTACCACCTCATAATTATCACCAGTGCGATATCTGCTCTAAAAACAATCAGGGATATTCTGTGGTGCAATAAGCTCTACAGGAACAATTGGATCTCGGGTAGATCCAAGAGCATCGAGTTCGTGGAGTCAACATGACCTATACGAATTCCAACATCATTCAGAACCACGACGTCCGTACAATGGATGTCAACTTGGTGGCAATGCACTTAAGGCAAAGCCAATATCATAACCTGTTGCGGCACGATTATAGTTCCTGTCTGACTTGCTCGGTAAACAAACAGGGATGCTCTTTTGTACAAGAGGCCCTCCAGCGTCAGATGGATCTAGGATGGATCCAGGACTACCATGATAGGAATCCCTATCAGATCAATATGATTCAAATATTTGATATTCATCTGATGAATACCAGCTTGGTGGAGTTACATGCCAGGCAGGTCCAACTTGGTTTTCTCACTTCGCATGATTACCAGAACTGTAAAGGATGTTGTGAGAGTAACTAAGGGTGCGCTCTTGTTCAAAGAACTTTACAACACCTGTTAAATCACTGGTGGCTTCCAATCTATCTGGATGAAGACACGCAATAAATCAGTGTGCTTAGTGGAAACCCCACTCGGCGTCAAAGTCAGGATGTCTGATCTGTAGAAACAAACCTGGTGAGGTTACACTGCATTCAAAGCGGGTGTGGCCAGGTGCCACCACACAACTATGAACGTTGTAGAGTCTGTTCGGAAAATAACCAAGGATGCTACCTCGTGTGAGCAGTTCTCCAAGGTCAGTTGGATCGCAAAGAGATTCACCCATACCTAGCTTCGGGGTCCGTTGACTGGACGCCAGACTACTTCGCAGATCAAATCAGAGACGTGGTTGTAATCTCTGACCCTGAGAGGAACAAGGATGTTTGTGCCATCATCCCTCTACTGGACGAATCAAAGGTTCTTAGCCAGGAACTGATTGAAGTTACTTACGACAGTCAAAAAAATCAGAAGGCTCCTGTAGTTATCTATCTGCCAGGCCCATTACCGTATGAATCAGCTAAGGTGATCCCTTACAAATACGGTGCAATGATAATTGAAAATGGAAAGGAAATTCTATTACCCTCCGTCGTGAATATTGCAGACATCAGTCGAGTAACACGAAGTGGTCGAATCTTCAACCGAGGAGTTGGAGAACCTAACAAAGAAAAGAAACTTCTGACAGAAGCTCCATATCCACCAGTCGGTCAATCCAGTAATCCCGACCTTTCGAAAACAACGATGAGATGCTGAAGCTCATCCAAAGGAGTGAATACAACATTGTTGACCAACTGTTACAAACTTCTTCAAAGATCTTAGTGCTATCACTCTTACTCAGTTCTGAAGCCCACAGAGAGGCTCGACAGAAAGTCTTAGAGCAGGCCTTTGTGGAACAGGATGTGTCAATACGACATATCGACAGCATCATCTCTAACATCACTTCCTGCAACAACTTAGGATTCAGTGATGAGGATTTGCCAGAGGGGGGCAAAAGCCACAACATGGCGCTCAATATCACAGTTAACTGCCAGGACGATGCTTTAGCCAGCGTACTGGTAGACATAGGATCAGCCATCAATGTTATGCCGAAGTCCACTTTAATGCGACTATCATTCAAAGGACGCCTGATGAGGGGCAGTGAGGTCATTGTCAAAGCCTTTGACGGATCTCAGAAAGCAGTTATCGGCGAAGTTAACCTTCCCATAACTATCGGTCCTCACACTTTCCTAATCACTTTCCAGGTCATGGATGTCCGGGCAATATACAGCCGTTTATTAGGAAGACCTTGGATACACCAGGCTGGGGCAGTCACTTCAACGCTGCACCAGAAACTGAAATTTGTCAAGAACGATCAACTCGTCACAGTCTGTGGGGAGAAAGCCTTGCTCGTGAGTAACTTATCATCATCTACTTGTGTAGAACCCGAGGAGGTTGTTGGAACTCAGTTCCAAGCACTGTCATTGAGCAATGAGAATCAATCAGAGAAAGGAACCTCGATTTCCTCATACAGAGATGCTCTCAAAGTGATCGAGAATAACAATGCAAAAGGATGGGGACAACTTGTCATTCCTACTGATAATAAAACAAAGAAGGGTCTTGGTTTTTCTACAACCTGCACCCAGACAGCTGCTAATGATGAGAGTCTTCATCCCATTCAGGATTTCTTCCACAATGGAGGTTTCCTTCACCCAGTGCATCAAGCAGTCCATACCATCAACGAGGAGGATCCCTTTGATACGGATGAGGAATGGAAGTCCTATCTTAACGAGGACGGTTATATGTCTCAGGAAGAGGTGCCTACGCCATTTTTCTATCCCGTACAGAGTCCGAGATTTATACCCAGGTCAGACGTCAAAATGATATATGGAGATTGTGATCCGGAAGGATGTCGTGCTCCACCAAACTCATTAGAGGAAGACACTCTGATGAAGGACAACTTTGACCACGACTGTTATGGCCCAATGGATGGCCTGCCTATCTGGCAGTCGTACCCAGGAAACTCGGGGCAAGAAAATCAGCCGAACAATGAAAATCAGCTGAGCATCATTGAACAGAATACTTGTGTCCCCACCATGTCATGGGATCAACACTTAGGTCATTCAGAAAATATCTCGTACGATAATGAATTGGCAAAGCTTGCCAGACTAGAATTTATCAACTATGCTTTTCCCGAGGTCAACGTCATCGAGAGGGATGACTCCTCCAGTTCCAAAGAAGTGTGGGACACCTTGGGACAACCAAGTGGAAAATTTGACTTCATGGTCAAGTACACCGCTCTCGAAAGCTCTCGTATCAGGCTCGAAGACATCTAGATAACAGGATGGGGAGATATACCTGAGAGCACAAATACTATGTAAAATACAATAGAGGAATCCTCCCAGACAACGCTGCCTGGGAGACAGATTCCAATGATCCTGCTCCGCCAGAAATCAGCGTCATTTCTGAAGACAGATCAAGGAAAGTACTAGACTTTGTGATTCACCGAGGAGTTCGCCGCCAATGGGTTGCTGTCGATGTTCCGAAGATTGTTCATAAGTCAAAGTAATTGTCGTCTTTAACCTTTCACCCTGCCCAGGTGAAACGGATGTTTTGATAGGGATTCCTTTCTGTAAATTTCCCTCTTCGCTTCGCCCAAAGCGACAGAGTTTTGTTTTATAGGGATGTAGTTTCAAAAATCGACTTGTTCATTAATAAAATAACGTCGTTCTGTAATTTTCGCATTAATTGCTGTTTTCTCTTGTCATTTTTCAGAAAATGGTAATCCTAAAAAACAACTCAATAATAAAAACAAGAAGTAAAAGAAATACACTGCACACACTTTTGCATTCTCTCTATCTCTTCTAAAACACAAATAATACCATCATGAAGATTGCTTGTTTTCAACCCCATTGAAACATACCATCTGATGCCTTCTCCCGAGTTTGAATTCCCGGCATTTGGGGCTGAAGAAGAAGTTGACAATGAAATTCCAGAGGAGATCTCCCAATTACTCAGACAAGAGGAAAGGTCTATTGAACCTCACAAAGAACCGTTGGAAACTGTCAACTTGGGCTCCGAAGAAGAGAGAAAAAAATTTAGGATTGGGGCACTGTTCAGTCTAGCGGCCAAAGAGAGTTTGGCGAAACTTCTCAAAGAGTTTCCCGATGTATTCGCTTGGTCCTATCAGGATATGCCAGGGTTGGATACCAGCATCCTGGAACATTATCTACCGTTGAGATCAGAATGTCCGCCGGTAAAACAAAGGTTGAGACGGACTCATCCAGACATGGCTGTCAAAATCAAAGAGGAGGTACAGAAACAGATTGGCGCGGGTTTCCTCGCTACGTCAGAATATCCTCAATAGTTAGCCAACATAGTACTAGTTCCAAAAAAGGACGGAAAAGTCAGAATGTGTGTCGACTACCAAGATCGAAACAAGGCTAGTCCAAAGGACGACTTTCCTTTACCACACATTGACATGCTGGTAGACAATACAGCAAAGTTCAAAGTCTTCTCCTTCATGGATGGATTCTCGGGCTATAACCAGATCAAAATGGCGCCGAAAGACATGGAGAAAACTTCATTCATTACCCCATGGGGTACCTTCTGTTACAAGGTAATGCCGTTTGGTTTCAAGAACGTCGGGGTAACCTATCAGAGGGTCATGACTACTCTGTTTCATGACATGATACATAAAGAAATCGAAGTGTATGTCGATGATATGATTGCAAAATCTAAAACAGAGGAGAAGCATGTGACCCACCTATCAAAGTTATTCAAGTGGTTGAGAAAGTACAAAATCCACTTGAATCCAAACAAGTGCATCTTCGGTGTCCGTTCAGGGAAACTCTTAGGGTTCATCGTCAGCCAGAAAGGAATTGAGGTTGATCCTGACAAGGTCAAGGCCATTCAAGAAATGCCTTCTCCGAAAACTGAAAAACAAGTCAGAGGATTCCTGGGACGTTTGAACTACATCTCCAGATTCATATTCCTCATGACCGCAACATGTGCGTCGATTTTCAAATTACTTAAAAAGAACCAGGACTGCGTTTA
This sequence comes from Lathyrus tuberosus, assembly GCA_022829125.1. Lineage (NCBI taxonomy): Eukaryota > Viridiplantae > Streptophyta > Magnoliopsida > Fabales > Fabaceae > Lathyrus > Lathyrus tuberosus. The sequence continues at coordinate 8,843,764 of JALAZF010000212.1, forward strand.
GACAGAAGACTGCCAAACCGCCTTCGACAGTATCAAGGAATACCTGTCGAACCCGCCGATTCTATCACCTCCAGTGGAAGGAAGACCGTTGATCATCTACCTAACAGTCTTGGAAGACTCAATGGGTTGTGTACTTGGCCAACAAGACGAAACAAAAAGAAAAGAGTCGGCCATTTACTATTTGACCAAGAAATTCACCGACTGCGAGACTCGGTACACTATGCTCGAGAAAACTTGTTGTGCTCTGGCTTGGGCAGCCAAACGTCTTCGCTAGTACATGATCCGTCACACCACTTGGTTAATCTCTGAAATGGATCCAATCAAGTATGTCTTTGAAAAGACTGCTCTCACGGGAAGGATTGCCCGTTGGCAGATGTTGTTATTAGAATATGACATAGAGTACCACGCTCAGAAAGTCGTTAAAGGATGTGTTTTAGCCGATCATTTGGCTCATCAACCGATTGACGATTAGGAATCAGTCGGATTTGACTTCCCAGACGAAGATGTCATGTATCTAAAAATGAAAGACTGTGATGAACCGCTACACAGTGAAGGGCCAGAACCAGATTCCCAATGGGGACTAATTTTTGACGGAGCTGTCAATCATTACGAAAATGGAATTGGGGCAATTATCATAACACCTCAGGGTATCCACATTCGTTTCACCGCTAGACTTACGTTCAAGTGCACAAACAATGAGGTCGAATACGAAGCTTGTATCATGGGTCTCGAGGAAGCGATTGATTTGAGGATCAAGAACTTGGATGTATATGGCGACTTAGCTTTGGTCGTCAATCAGATTAAAGGAGATTGGAACACATACCAATCAGGATTGATTTCGCACAAAGATTACGCAAGAAGGTTGTTACCCTTCTTCAACAGAGTCGAGTTTCATCATATCCCTCATGAGGAGAATCACATGGCTGATGCATTAGCCACACTCTCTTCCATGATTAGTGTAGGTTAATGGAATGACTTACCTAAGATCGACATAATGCGCCTTGAACGGCCTGCTTACATATTCACGATTGAAGTAGTCATAGACGACAAACCTTGGTATCACGATATCAAATGCTTCCTTCAGAAACAAGAGTACCCACCTGGGGCATCCAGGAAAGATAGAAAAATCCTCAAAAGGCTAGCAGGCAGTTTTTTCCTGAGCGGTGATACACTCTATAAGAGGAACTTTGACATGGTCTTGCTTCGATGCGTCGACAGACCAGAAGCAGACATGTTGATAAAAGAAATTCACGAAGGGTCCTTTGGCACTCATGCCAACGGACACACAATGGCCAGAAAAATTCTTAGGGCCGGGTACTATTGGTTGACCATGGAATCCGACTGCTACAAGTACATGAGGAGATGTCACAAGTGTCAGATATACTCCAACAAAATCCATGTACCGCAAACGCATCTCAAAGTTCTTTCTTCCCCATGGCCTTTTTCCATATGGGGAATCGACATGATTGGCATGATCTAACCCAAGGCTTCAAACGGACATCGGTTCATCCTGGTCGCCATTGATTACTTCACCAAGTGGGTCGAAGCAGCGTCTTACGCCAATGTAACCCGACAAGTGGTAGTCCGATTTATCAAAAATAATATCATCTGTCATTATGGTGTTTCGAGCCAGATCATTACTGATAATGGATCTAACTTGAACAATAAGATGATGAAGGAGTTGTGTGCTGAGTTCAAGATCGAACATCAAAATTCATCTCCCTACCGACCTAAGATAAACGGAGCGGTAGAAGCGGCTAACAAGAACATCAAAAGGATCGTTCAAAAGATGGTTATAACCTACAAAGATTGGCACGAGATGCTGCCCTTTTCTCTTCATGGTTATCGGACATCTGTCCGCACTTCAACAGGGGCAACCCCTTTCTTTCTAGTTTATGGCATGGAGGCAGTTCTCCCCATAGAAGTAGAGATCCCATCAATCCGGGTATTGATGGAAGCTAAGCTTACAGAAGCTGCATGGTGTCAAAGTGGACACGATGAACTAAATCTGATTGAGGAAAAGTGAATCACGGCACTATGCCACGGTCAGTTGTTTCAGCAAAGAGTGAAGAAGGCGTTCGACAAAAAGGTCCGACCTCGCGTCTTCAGGAAAGGAGACCTCGTGCTCAAGAAGATACAATAATTTCTCACTGATTCTTGGGGAAAATTGACTCTAAACTATGACGGCCCCTATGTGGTCAAGAAAACTTTCTCAGGCGGCACCTTGAGACTTGCAACCATGGACGGAGAAGAATTTTTCCTAACCCACGAATGTTGATGTAGTCAAGAAATACATCGCCTAAACTAAAAAAAAACGTCTCGGTGGATTGAAAACCCGAAAGGGCGGCCCAGGAAAAATTTAGAGACATAATAAAAAATCATCCTGGTGGATTGGAAACATCACAGTACAATCCAGGCAAAAATTAGGGATAATGGCAAGTAACTACGTCCAACAGGGGCAAATTCCCTAGCGGCAGTCCTGCCATCCATCAAAAAACTCCAGTCACGGTATTCTTCGACGGAAGCTCAGGATGTCCAAAATTCAAAGTTGATAGAAGGATAACGGTCGTTATGTTTCAATGTAGTCCTTTTCCCTTAAATTACCATTTTCAAACTTTGTAAATACTCTATGGAATCACGCGTCTGGCTGATTTCCATCCTATCAATACAATTTGAGCCCTTGTGCTTTTGTTTGCAATTCTTATTTGTTTTAGCTTTATTGAACGACATTTTAACATGATCAACGATTCTTGAAACGAAACAAAATTAATTTACTTGTTAAAATTTTTCTGCTTTAAAATAAAGATGGCAATTTCTTTTGACTGTTGAACATCGAAAGAACATCGATCGCTTCTCCCAAAGTAAGCGAGCTTCAAAGTGCAGAATCAAAGTACTCCTTCTAAACTAGTGCGCCTGAAGGAAGGATCGACTATGTCAAATGCGAATACTCCATTTGACATCCTCGGCAGAGTTCTTACCTCCTAAGCCCGACCAACGGTTGTTCCCCGCAGGGACTACTTCTCCTAAGCAAGGCAGAATTGCTATCTTGAACCAGCGATACTTTTTGTCCCTTGCAGTGGCCGAGTATCCAGTCATGTTCATCCACTAGTCTGTATGTCGTGTCAGTTTTGTTAGCATACACATACATACATCATGCATTATTGATTTACATTCGCATTCATATTGCATCACTATCACTCTAGTCGGTCTTGTCCCCTAAGGATAAAAGTCTTCATAATCGAGTTGTCGGTTCTTTCCTCGTCAGGAAATGTTGCGTCTGCACTACCTCTCTCCTCCAGTTTATTTCTGGGGTGAAGTCGGCCCTTGACCACTTTGATAACTTGAACCCCTGAAAGACCAGAGAGAACCCTTAGCCAGCATCACTCTTCGCCATGGAAAATGATATCTTCGCTTTCTCGGATTAAGGAAAATCCCAAGAAAAAGTCTCTCCAGAATATCAATGTCAACAAAGTCATCGGCACCTCAAAATTGGGGTACATCGTATGGCATTTCTCTGAGAAGATCTCGAGAAAAATATGATGTAATATCCCCAAACGAAAGCAGACTCTCAAGAAGACTCGTTTTCCCCAGTAGAGTCGACAAATGGCGTCTCCAATAGAGAAGTTTGTGCCTCTCTACAATCAAAACTTTTTCCATTAAATGGCATCTCCCCAGGAAAATTCAGCGAGAAGTTTAAGGAAAACCGCTATGCATAGCATCCCTTGTCGATAAAGTTTATTGACAAAAGAAACTAAGACCAGTTCCTTGGTAGGAAACCAGGACCGAGGGGAAGTTTAAATCAGAAACTAAGACTAGTTCCTTGGTAGGAAACCAGGATCGAGGGGAAGTTTATTTTAGAAACTAAGACCAGTTCCTTGGTAAGAAACCAGGATCGAGGGGAAGTTTACCTTTTCTAAACATCATTGCTTAGCAAAAGAAGAAGGATGTGTGAACCGCCATTCTTAACCACCATCAAAATTTCGGGCATTCCGATATTTAATCCTCTTGCACCCCGAATGCCCGAATACCTTCGCCATTCACACCTTCGGGTCCAAGAAGATTAAATAGGGGCATCTGTCATACCCCAAATTTTAACCACTAAGATTCCCCATCATTGTGCAAACCATCATCACAATATGGATGAACCATCATGCCTCATTAGTCTCCCAAAATGATGGGTGAGCATCCACTACAATCAAACTTAGGGTTTCAAGCCCTCTCAGAGTTCTTAGACAGAGGATTAATCAAGGAATGACATGATCTTCAACTTGTCTAAAAGGATCAAGTGGACTCCCACTTCAAGGATTAAGCACAAGGCTGCTCCCTTCTAAGTGGATTAAGCCTCAAGATCGCCAGTGTCACCAAATTAGGGTTTGGTCGACCAGGGCCTCCAGATGGAAATTTTCCTCTAGGAACGAGCCAATACTTCAAAGCATAACCTAAAATACTCCATGGAACCTCATGGACCCAACCATCAAGTCAATTTAGCCTCAGGGGATGCATTCATCAAAAAATAAGGAATTAGGGTTTTTTGACCTAATTTACCTCTAAGTTGACTTTTGGGACAAAACATGAGCCATGACCTCAAGAGGGGATTTGAGGGTCTTAAATACGTCACATTTATCCATTTTCAACAATGGATTGATCCAATAAGCTTGAGCAACAAGTTTCAATTTCATCAGAACCAAAGTTAGGGTTTCGTAGAAAAAGTCAACTATATCTTTGACTTTTGACCAGGACATGCTCCCAAACCCTAAGACATGATTCAATGCACCCTATAACACCTATGAAATCAATCCATCAAGTTTGATTTAGGTCAAGGACTTGATTTCATAGAGGATCGCACAGTTTGGAATTCATCTGATAAAAAGTCAACTATGCACAAAAGTCAAACTTTGACTTTTTGAGATTTTTCACAAATATGGTTCTTTAACCCTAAAATGATGTTAATGTGTGATTGGAATCATCACTCATCAAGAAAAATCAAGAAAAATTGGATAACTTGTAAAAGGGGTAACCATGAAAAACTTAGAAAATTTTCTAAGTTAGGGAACAAAGTGGCTAGGGTACCAACTTTGGAGGATCATAACTCCTAAACCACAAGGCCATTTTTCCCCATCCAAAGCTGGATTTGTAGCTCTCATTATCCTCTACAAAAGCTTCAACTACACCTTATTCCAATTCATCATGGATTTTGAGTTATGGAATGATCAAAATCACAAAAAGTGAAAATGTCACTTTTTTCCAACACTTAGTGAAATTTTCACTAAGTCAGAATCAGCCTTCACTTTTTTCCAAATGTAGGGGCATTTTTCACTTGGATACAAAATGTATCAAAACCAATTATGATCAAACAGTTGTTGTATCATATGAGGGCTTTCCAAAATGGCCAAGAACTCCATCAAATTCCACTTGGGCCATGAGATATGACAATGGCAATATGCCTTGCTGAAAACTGCCAAAGCAAGACAGATTTTGGAGTTTTGCTCGATTTACCCAAATTTTGCAAAGGGCAAGCAACTCTATCCATCTGAACACCTCAAGGGGGGACCAAGGAGGAACCAACTCTGATCCCAAGCCTCCCAGGTCTTTGGAACCAAAAATAGCATGCCAAACCTAGAATTGCCTAAAAGAGGGACAAGACTCCAATTTTGGATTGGAGCATTCAATGCATACACCAAGGTGGCATGGACTGAGCCATTGCCAACTGAATTCAGTCAATACTTATCCAAGACCAAGGGAACCAGCAGCCTGTGCCCTAACCTCTAGTCAATGGCTAGAGGAGACTTGGATTCTCATTGCTCAACATTGGCCAAACCTATACAGCAGTTGCCATTCATTATTCCTTGCAAAACAAACTTGCTCTATTATAAATAGAGCTCATTTATGATCAGTTTGAGTACACCAAAGTCATCAAACAGATGCTTTCCTCAAAATCTCCTTCTTCACTCCAATTTTGCCTTCCAAAGCAAGTCACTATCGGGTTTTGAGTTTGAGAGCAATTCCAATCAAACCAATCACACACATACCTCATAAATATCATATAGAAGTGATCCAAACACTCACATAACATCTGGAACACCAAAATCACAAAATCACCAGCCAACTGCTCAAGCCTTTGACAGATTTGCAGTTGAGGTGCCAAATCAAGTTCCAGCTCAAATCAATCCACTCCAAGCATCCAGACACACTCCATAGCACCTAGGGAAGTTGTCCATAACCTTGGAACCAAGCTGTAACACCTCTAACACAAAACACGATCACCAGCTGCAAGTGGTAAGCATGAGCTGTTTTAACTTTATGATCCATGCAATTTTTGCTGCACAATAATTTGGCCATATGTTCATAATCATGCATGGAGTGTTTTCCCTCAATCAAATGCATTGTTTGAATCGTGTATGGAATTTTTGAACCTTCATGCAAATATTAGGGTTCTTGAGGTTTCTCTTTGATTTCTTATTCCATGTTTAAAATAAATGAAATTAAAGACCATAGACATGATCGTGAGGTTGAAACGAGTAGATTGATATGTAGATTGCATGATATAATCAAGTATTCAGTGAGATTGGATAGAAAACGCAAATTTGCAGAAACAGAGGAAGGGCGCGTGTTCTTGCCATGTTCTTGGCGCCCTTTTTCAAATATTTGAATATTTGAATTTTGTGATTTTATTTAATTGATTCAAAAATTAATTTCTCTCTGAGTTTTAATGATTTGGAGTTGATTCTTTTTTTAATAATTCACAAGAATGTTAAAATATTTTATTTTACCAAAAAAATCCCAAAAATATTATTTATTTAATATAATTGATATTTTTGCAAAGAATTAATATTTTAATTGCTTTTTACATTTAAAATATTTTTTCCTTCTTGATTTTGCAAATTTTAACGACTTCTAATCATTTTGTAGGTCAAAACTTGATTTTTGAAACATTAATCCAAGATCATAATTTGTTTTCCACATGTTTAACAATTTTGATCATTTTAATTGAATTTTTATTCAATTAAAATACATTTTGGAAACAAATTAGGGTTTTTGATTAATTCAACCCGCATCAAACTTTTTCAAACCTTTGGGCCTCTAGTAGAGTGTAAGACCCAACCCTTTTTGAAAACCAAAATAATTTGGGCCTCGGTGTATTGTATAAGTCCCGATACCGTCAAAAAATTCGGCGCGGTCGTCGCCTTTCTAACAAATCAAACCCTTGGGCCTACCCTCGTGTTATAAGCCCCATTCATTTTCTTTAAACTATTTTGGGCCTCTAATAGAATGTAAGACCCAACCCCCTTTTAACCAAAACTATTTTGGGTCTCAGATATTGTATAAATCCCTCTGCGTTAAAAGAAAATTTCGGTGCGATCGCCAGTTCAAAAACCATTTTTTGGGCCTCTTCTTGAGCTGTAAGCCCCACCACTTGTACAAAAATAAACCTTTGGGCCTCTTGAGAGAGTGTAAGACCCATCCCTTTGTACAGAAAACCTTTTTGGGCCTCAGTCACTTGTATAAGTCCCTGTACAAATTCCACAGTGCAATCACTGATAAAACTTTGGGCCTCTCCTTGAGCTGTAAGCCCCAACAATCTTTTCAAAGCACTTTCTCCTTTGATTTTGAATATAATATTGTTATCAAAGCTTTCTTTGTTGAACAACTAACAAAACAGCATGGACGCTCTACAACCGAGTAAGTGTTTACCCGCTTTCTTTATCCGCTTTCATATATATATATATATATAGAAAACTGTGTTGTGGGGCTGCTCACTGTAAGTCTTCTTTCACAAAATTTTATATACTTGTCAAATATCAATTGTGTAATACTAGTATAGTTATTTAGAGTTTTTCCCCGGCAACTGCGTCTAAGCACTAGGTAAAGCCCCGTTGATCGCTCTTAGATACAGTCAAAACTAGATCCCCATAGGATTACCAGACACAGACTTCCCTCCTCTTGGGGTTAAACAATATGGAGACGTGAAAGACAGCATTCTCATTGAACCCTTTCTCAGACTGTCGCCGTTAGAAGTTATCAAAGAGACTCTACTCCCCAGAGATGATCTTTTCTCTGTGAATGGCATCTCTTGAGTTTCTTCCAAATTCTCGGACTTTCCTGGCTTGATCTATTCTCTGTGAATGGCAAGTCTTGAACTTCTCGGGGTTTGGGGACCCACAGGCTTCTTAAAAGCACCCTTAGAAATTGTCAAAGAAACTCTAACTCCCCAGAGATGATCTTTTCTCCGTGAATGGCATCTCTTGAGTTTCTTCCAAATTCTCGGACTTTCCTGACATGATCTATTCTCTATGAATGGCATGTCTTGAACTTCTCGGGGTTTGGGGACCCACAGGCTTCTTAAAAGTATCCCCGCCTCCTCTTGGGCGTTGTACAAGGACCCTTCGGCTTCTTAAAATCTCTCATGCCTCCTCTTGGGCTTAATACAAGGACCCTAACGACCTCTTAAAGGTATAAGACAAAACTTAGTCATCCTTTGCTAGAGCAGTCTTTCAAGCGTCAAAACTCCAGCCATTTGAGGGTTAGTACTCATCCCTTAACGCCCGTGCCTCCTCTTGGGCATTGTACAAAAGATGAAACTCTAGACTTAGACAGTCTCAATACCCTTTGGAGTTCCCATTTCCTTAAAGAACAGGAAATAACCCTGATCTTCTGATCAGTACCAAAGTACAACCTCACCTGGAATCAGTCTCTTTATAAGAATTGATTTTCTCTTTTAACCAACATACTGGACCTGTCACTCAACTGAAATAGTTACCGTCACCAATAGCCTCCTCTTGGGCTTTGTACAATGATTCTCCCCAGCGGAGCTAACCTTTTCACACTCTCTTGTTGAGTATGAAAGACTCTCTTGTTGAGTCAACCTCTTTTTAGCCTCCACCTCGGGCTTCGTACGAGATATAAAAACACTCTCTTGTTGAGAATAAAAGATTCTCTTGTTGAGTTAAACCTTTAGCCTCTATCTCGGGCTTCGTACGAGATACAAAATCACTCACTTGTTGAGTCGAACATTTTCAGCCTCTATCTCGGGATTCGTACGAGATACAAATCACTCTCTTGGTGAGTATAAAAGACTCAATTATTGAGTCAAACCCTTTTAGCCTCCGTCTTGGGCTTCGTACAAGACACATATGAAAACACTCTCTTGTTGAGTATAAAAGACTATCTTGTTGTGTCACTTCCCTCTTAGCCTCTATCTCGGGCTTCGTACGAGATACAAAAATACTCTCTTGTTGAGTATAAAAGACTCTCCTGTTGTGTCAATCACCTTTGTGCCTCCGTCTTGGGCTTCGTACAAGACACATATAAAAGCACTCTCTTGTTGAGTCAACCCCTTTTAGCCTCTCTCTCGGGCTTCGTACGAGACACATAAAAACTCCCTCTAGTTGGGTCAATAGCCTCCTCTTAGGCTTCGTATAAGGAAAACCCCGGTTGAGGCAATCAACCTTTTAGCATCAAAATATGTGCCTTGCTCACAAGATACAAACATCAACAACTCCTTTTCCTTCACCTAATTGCTGTAAGCGGCAAGCCTCTGGATTATTTACATCCACGCCACTGTCCCTTTTTTAGCATGAGAAATTCCTAAGGAAAGATGACATTGCTCTAAACTGAGTTAAAGTCTTCTTCTTCAGGTTAAAAATCCCCTATAAAGGAAATTATGGCATTACTGGATTCACATTACCCAGTTAAAGTAATTCTCCTTTATAATCAGTCACCCAATAGTTGTGACAAACAGCCAAATATCCCCCTTTAGAGATGACAAATTCTCTCTAAAGTCAAAACCCTTTAGCTTCACATTTTGGGCTTCGAACATGATACAAATAGACCATTCAACTTCACATCTTGGGCTTTGAACAAGATACAAACCACCTTTAGCTTCATGTCTTGGGCTTTGAACAAGTCACCAAAACACCATTTCCTCCCATAGAATAGGAGGAACTACGATCGCTCTGATTTCCCTGTTTCATTAAAAGGGAATACGTAGGCATAAGATTGAAAAATCTTAGCGAGCGCACTAATCAAAAACCCAAAATCCCATACCTTCATACATCAATCGAAAAGCATCAGTCCTAACATCCTACCAATAGTCTAAACCCTGTGTTCTTAACAAAATAACCTAAGAGAGACCCACAATCTTTGTAGCATCTGTAAACCAACAGTTATCTGTTTAAACTCAGTTTACAAGTAGGTTTAATTGGAGACATCTATTTCCCTTCCTTCATCAGCTTCAATAGGACAAAAAATGAATTGAACTGTAGTACCCCCAAAGCGATAGTGCTTCGCAACCACAAAAAAACTCGTGCTACACCCCGAATGCCCGAATACCTTCACCATTCACACCTTCGGGTCCAAGAAGATTAAATAGGGGCATCTGACATACCCCAAATTTTGACCACTAAGATTTCCCATCATTGTGCAAATCATCATCACAATATGGATGAACCATTAGTCTCCCCAAAGATGGGTGAGCATCCACTACAATCAGACTTAGGGTTTTAAGCTCTCTCAGAGCTCTTAGACAAAGGATCAATCAAGAAATGACATGATCTTCAACTTGTCTAGCCTCTCCAACATCCACAAAGGATCAAGAGGACTCCCACTTCAAGGATTAAGCACAAGGTTTCTCCCTTCTAGGTGGATCAAGCCTTAAGGTCGCCAGTGTCACCAAATTAGGGTTTGGTCGACCAGGGCCTCCAGATGGAAATTTTCCTCTGGGCATGAGCCAATGCTTCAAAGCATAACCTATGATGCTCCAAGGGATCTCATGAACCCAATCACCAAGTCAATTTAGCCTCAGGGGATGCATTCATCAAAAATCAGGAATTAGGGTTTCTTGACCTAATTCACCCCTAAGTTGACTTTTGGGACAAAACATGAGCCAAAACCTCAAGAGATGGTTTAAGGGTCTCTAACATACTAAATTCATCCATTTGCAACAATGGATTAATCCAAGAAGCTTGAGCAACAAGTTTCAATTTCATCTGGATCACAATTAGGATTTCTAGAGAAAAGTCAACTGTATCTTTGACTTTTGACCAGGACATGCTCCCAAAACCTAGGACATGATTCAATACACCCAATAATACCTATGAAATCAGTCCATCAAGTTTGATTTAGGTCAAGGACTTGATTTCATAGAGGATCGCACAGTTTGGAATTCATCTGACAGAAAGTCAACTGTGCACAAAAGTCAAACTTTGACTTTTTGAGATTTTTCACAATTATGGTTCTTTGACCCCAAAATGATGTTAATGTATGATTGGAATCATCATTCATCAAGAAAAATCAGGAAAAGTGGGATAACTTGTAAAAGGGGTAACCATAAAAAACTTAGAAAATTTTCTAAGTTATGGAACAAAGTGGCTAGGGTACCACCTTTGGAGGATCATAACTCCTAAACCACAAGGCCATTTTTTCCCATCCAAAGCTGGATTTGTGGCTCTCATTACCCTCTACAAAAGCTTCAACTACCACTCATTCCAATTCCCCATGGATTTTAAATTATGGAATGATCAAAATCACAAAAAGTGAAAATGTCACTTTTTTCCAACACTTAGTGAAATTTTCACTAAGTCAGAATCTGCCTTCACTTTTTTCCAAATGTAGGGGAATTTTTTACTTGGAACCAAAAAGTATCAAAGCCAATTATGATCAAACATTTATTGTATCATATGAGGGCTTTCCAAAATGGCCAAGAACTCCATCAAATTCCACTTGAGCCATGAGATATGACAATGGCAATATGCCTTGATGAAAACTGACAAGGCTAGGCATAATTTTGTACTTTTTCTCGATTTGGGAAAATCAGATAATTCCAAGCCTTGTCATCACTTTGGACACATCTGAGGATCAAATCTAAAGGGAACAAACACTGATCCAAGCCTCCAAAGTCTTTGGAACAAGAAGTAGCATGCCAAACCTAGAAATCCCTAAAAGAGGGACAAGACTCCAATTTTGGATTGGAGAATTTAATGGATGCACCAAGGTGGCATGGACTGACACATTTGCAACTGAATTCAGTCAAGAATGATCCAACAACTAGGGAACCACAACTCTGTGCTCTAACCTCTAGTCAATGGCTAGAGGAGACTTGGATTCCTATTGATCAACATTGGCCAAACCTCTACTGCAGTTGCCATTCACTATTGATCCCAAGACAAACTTGCTCTACTATAAATAGAGCCTATTTGTACTCAGTTTGAGTACACCAAAGCCATCAAACAGATGTTTTCCTCAAAATCACTTTCTTTAGGTAAAAATACCTTCTTTAGCAAGGTAACTCTGAGTTTTTGAGTTAGAGAGCATTTCCATCACAGCTCATAATCCAAACACATCCAATATGTCATATCTAAGCTGTCCAAACTCACACAAGTGACCTGTAATCCTTAAATCTCAAAGTCACCTCTCAAAACCTCAAAATAGGCTTTTTGTGCATTTTTCAAGCCATGTCTTGATTCAGTTACTTTCCAAACCAGATAAAGCCTCAAACACACTCCAAATATCATCCTTGAACTGTCCCAAATGGTTCCCCCCATCTGGAACACCATTTGAGAGAGTTGCTATTTTGACCATTTTAACCCCTTTTGCAAGAAAGGGCCAGTTTTTATTTTTGCAGGTTCCAGCTGATTCCAATCATCCTAAAAGCTTCTAAGGGATCATTTGAGAGTGTCCAAAGCATCAAACCATTTCTGGAACAAGAAACTTGGCAGATTACACAAAACTCCAAAAGCTCAAAAAGAGGTAAGCATCACAACTTGAACTCTTTGAAATATGCATTGCTTTGAGGTCCACTGATCTTGCACATCTTGTACATGTTATATGTGTTGTGTTTGCACCAAATTGTCATGCAATCCTTGCCTGTATCATGAGATAGCACAGAAATTGCAATTAGAGGCCTATTTCAAAACCACTATCGGGTTTTAAAATAGGGACATGATCTGGAAAAAATGCCACCACCATTGGATTCCTTGTGAAAATCTAGGCAGGATAGACCTAAACTTTGTCTCAATCCATGGAGAAATGAGAAATTTATGGCCTTCACGTTTCTGAGCCAAAACTTGCCTTGCCTTGCCTTGGCCAGGCCTAGGACACAAGGCAAGTCTTGTGTATTTGTTGGTTTATTTCAATCAACGGATGTATCACCACCCCAGTGGTAAGGCGTGCGCCCTATAACCTTGAGGTCGTGGGTTCAAACCCCACCCAGACCATTTTGTGTTTTCTCACATTTTGCTATTTTTTCCAATATTTTCATGTTTTATTAATTAATTGGAAAATTAATAACTCCTTCAATTTTAATTATTTTTTATTGGTTCTTTTTGCAAAAAATCACAAAAATGTTAAAAAAGTTTATTCCATAAAATCAGATTTATATTATTTATTTAATATAATTTGTATTTTTGTGAATAAATTCCTTTTTTATTGTTTTTAAACATTTAAAAGTGAATATTTACTTGGAAAATCAAAACCAAATGAGTTTTAATTCATCTTGTGATTAATCCCTCATTTTTAAAACCTTAAACAAAAATCACAAATGGTTTATTCAAACTTATTTGGTATTTTTATTGGCTTTTCTTTAAATATTTACTTTTAAAGAAAAACAAAAATTAGGGTTTCTTTGATTTTCACCCTCACAAAACATTTTCAAACCTTTGGGCCTCTAATAGAGTGTAAGATCCAATCCTTTGTAAATACAAACCTATTTTGGGCCTCAAATGTTGTATAAGTCCCGTTGTATTTCAAAAGTTCGGCGCGATCATCGCCCGTTTAAAACAAACCATCTGGGCCTCTCCTCGAGCTATAAGACCCATTCAAAATCATTTTGGTCCTCTAATAGAGTGTAAGACCCAATCCCCTTTTGAAACCAAAAACTTTTGGGCCTCAGTCGTTGTATAAGACCCACGGTGATTTCAAAACCTCGGCGCGATCGTCGCCCTTTTCAAAATTAACCATTGGGCTTCTCCTTGAACTATAAGACCCATCTTTGTTCACTTTCAATCATTTTGGGCCTCTTGAGAGAGTGTAAGACTCATCCCCTTGTACAGAAAACCTTTCTTGGGCCTCAGTCACTTGTATAAGTCCCTGTACAAAACGACAGTGCGATCACTGATAAAACCCTGGGCCTCTCCTTGAGCTATAAGCCCCAATTTTTCTTTCAAAAAGCACTTTCTCCTTTGATTTTATAACATACTGTTATTTTCAATTTCTTTGTTGAACAACTAACAATACAGTATGGAAGCTCTACAACCGAGTAAGTGTATACCCGCTTTCATTTACCGTTTTCATATGTATATAACTGTACTGTGGGGCTGTTTTCACTGTAAGTCTTCTTTCATAAACTCATATCAACTGTGTAATACTAGCATAGATATTTAGAGTTTCCCCGGCAACTACGTCTAGAACTAGACAAAACCTCGTCTCCTTACATCCGACGTTCTCCCGGATATTTCAGCATAACCTAAACCATGAGAATTTTCTTTTACAACAATTTTAGATAACTAGATCTAAGAAATCTCCCCCTTGAACAGTTCATATACAGAAGGCCAATGTTCCAAGTGAAACCCCTTCTGGAACTATTCATCAGCCTCCTCTTGGACTTAGTGCAAGGACCTACAGGCTTCCTAAAAGCATCCCCGCCTCCTCTTGAGCGTTGTACAAGGACCCATCGGCTTGTTAGATGTTTTCACAGCCTCCTATTAGGCTTCGTATAATGATTCTTCCTCCGGGAAGATAGCCTCCTCTTGGGCTTCGTACAAATTGTCCCTTCGGCTTCTTAAAAGTTTTTCTCGCCTCCTCTTGGGCTTCGTACAAATTGTCCCTACTACCTCTTAAAGGTATAGGAACAGAAATTAGTCATCTTAATAGAACAGTCTTTCAAAGAGTCTAGATCTTCCTACGGCAAACATACTGTCTCTTGATCTCTCTTAAGCATAGTACAAAAGATAAAACTCTAGACTTGGACAGTCTAATCTCCTTAAGTCTCGAAGACATTCTCAAGTTCCTTTCAAAAATAGGAAAAAACACCCGTAGACTTGGGCAGTCTCAATACCCTTCGGATTCCCCGTTTCCTTAAAGAACATGAAATAATCCCAGTCCTCAGATCAAATTCATGAGTACAACATTACCCACATAAGAACTTATTTTCTCTTTTAACCAACATACTGGACCTGGCACTCAACTGAAACAGTAACCCTAGCCTCCTCTTGGGCTTTGTACAATGATTCTCCCCAGCAGAGCAAACCTTTGCAGCCTCCATCTCGGGCTTTGTACGAAATACAAAACACTCTCTTGTTGAGTATAAAAAGACTCTCTTGTTGAGTCGATCACCTTTAGCCTCTATCTCGGGCTTCGTACGAGATACAAAAACACTCTCTTGTTGAGTATAAAAGACTCTCTTGTTGAGTCAATCCTCTTTTAGCCTCTATCTCGACTTCGTACGAGATACAAATCACTCTCTTGGTGAGTATAAAAGACTCTCTTGTTGAGTTAAACCCTTTTAGCCTTCGTCTTGGGCTTCGTACAAGACACGTATAAAAACACTCTCTTGTTGATTCAACCATTTTAGCCTCTATCTCGGGCTTCGTACGAGACACAAAAGCATCCTCTTGTTGGGTCAATAGCCTCCTCTTAGGCTTTGTATAAAGAAATCCCCGTTTGATCCAATCAACCTTTTAGCATCAAATCATGCTTTGGTCACAGCATATAAACATCAACAACTCATTTTCCCTCATCTAATTGTTGTAAGCGGCAAGTCTCTGGATTATTTACATCCACGCCACTGTCCCTCTTTTAGCATGAGAAATTCCTAAGGAAAGATGGCATTGCTCTAAACTGAGTTAAAGGCTTCTCCTTCAGGTTGAAAATCCCCTATTAAGGAAATTATGGCATTACTGGATTCGCATATCCTAGTTAAAGTAATTCTCCTTTATAATCAGTCACCCAACAGTTGTGCCAAACAGACCAAATATTCCCCTTTAGAGATGATAAATTCTCTCTAAAGTCAACACCCTTTTAGCTTCACGCCTTGGGCTTCGAACAAGATACAAATAGACCCTTCAGTTTCACATGTTGGGTTTTGAACAAGTTATAAACCACCTTCAGCTTCATGTCTTGGGCTTTGAACAAGACACCAAAACACCATTTCCTCCCATAGAATAGGAGGAACTACAATCGCTCTGATTTCCCTATCCCGGGAATACGTAGGAATAAGATTGAAAAAGGATCTTAGCGAGCACACTATTCAAAAAACCCCAAAGTCCCCTACCTCCGGCCAATCTAGCGCAGTATCCCAACAAATTCCCCATGAACAGTCCCGGTATTTCGTTCTGAACAAAATAAGCAGAGAGAGGCCCACGAACTAAAACCGCATCTGTAAACCAACAGTTTTGACTGTTTAACCTCAGTTTGCAAGCAGGGTTAGTTGGAGACATCTATTTCCCTTCCTTCGTCAGCTTCAATAGGATAAAAAATGAATCGACCTGTAGTACCCCAGAGCAACAGTGCTTAAGAACCACGTCCAAAATCGCTCGCTACAATGGTGTAAAATGCCGAAAATACACAAAAGCACAAGGAGAAAAACACCCACAGGCGAGCCTCACGGGGGAGGAATAGAGGTCTAGGTATCCGCAAACAAGACTCACTGGGAATGCGGGTTAACAACCAACAAAAGAAACTAACCGGTGAGTGACTAAGGAGACCCTGGGGATAGAAAAAATGAAATAGGGGGAATCCCACGAGTCCTCACTGACGATAGAATTCAGAGAGGTAATCTCTACTGGGGAAAGATCCAGTGAGATGAATGACAGGTCCAAATATAAACAGACGACATAGGGGACACCAAAAAGGGGAAGACCCACTCTTTACTAGGGATGAAACCAGAAAGAAGACCTGATCTCCACTAGGGATCATTCTGAACAAAAGGGATAGACACCCAACAAAATATTTTCTAGGGATTTCTTATACTGAAGAGTTCAAACGGGATCTTCAAGAAAAAACCAGAAAAGACAGAGATAAACACAAGCTCTGCATGCGCCAAATGATGATGATCACAAGGACTTTCAAAGGATATCAGTAATGACCAATCTTAACATGCCAATAATGATTGGGCTTGGAAAATATGCCAGTAATCACAAGACTTAGGATGATGATAATGATCAGACTTTCAATAAATGTCAGTGAACACTGGACTTTCACTGGGATATTGGTAATGACCAAACCTCTGTTGGGAGTAAGATTAAAATGCCAATAATGGTTGGACTTTTATGATACCGATGATGATCGATATAAAAACATGCCAGTAAATACTGGACTTGAGACATACAGTTAAGACTGACCAATTAAGATTGGATTTTTGAACAATGCCAGTAAACACTGGACTTCACGATACCGATGATGATCGATATAAAAACATGCTAGTAAATACTGGACTTGAGACATACAGTTAAGACTGACCAATTAAGATTGGATTTTAAACAAATTGCCAGCAGTGACCGAGCTTTTTAGGTACCAAAGAAACAAAGTCTTCAGATGTTGCCAGTAAACACTGGACTTTACAATACCAATAATGATTGGATTTAAAAAACACGCCAATGAATACCGGATTTCAAGATACCGATGATGATCGAAATTCAAACACGCCAGTGAATACTGGACTTTTGTAAACACCAATAATGATTGGTCTGAAAACAGAGGTTAGATATCAGACAAGACATTACCGAGGTTCCATAGTGACGACTAAACTTCCGGAGGAAAATGGATAATAAGCAAATTTGACGCAAGCAGGTGATAACCGGACGCAGGCAGAACATGGATAACGATCCACGACCTCTAAAAAATACCTAACCTGAGAAAGTTAAGGTAAAGGAGATAAAGACCCACAAGAAAGACACACCCAATGCAAAAATGCACGACGATGCGGTATGATGAGAATGATCAGAGATGTGTAAGAGACGACTCTGAAGAGAGGCGATGGGTTGGGGAACAAGAAGACAACACAAAGAGTCACACTGAATCTGAAGAGAACAGCCACTCAGGGGTCAAAATATTAAGCATTCTCCTTTCACTGGAGATGGTAATTCTTTCCACTTTCAACATACATCTGTGGAAAATACTGGGGAGAAATCCTTTAGGTCCCGGTTGTCAGTCATTACTTAAGTGTATGATTCAGGAAACATTGTCGATTGATTTTGTATCACTGGGGAAACATACACCAGATGGTTTAACAGTGCTTTCGTCACAACAAGAGTCACCGGGGAAGGCAAGTGATTTCATTACATCGTCCCAAAAGCCAAAGTAGATTATGTTTTCAATGTGTTTTCTCAAAAGATTTTTATTTCAAAATTTTCCGCTTTCAAAACCATTATTAAAATAAGTGAAGTTTTGTATAACAAAGAAAAATTAGAGACATGATGAATATCAAACAAAGAATGGTCCAAAATCTGATTTCATTAGAATGATAGCTTGCCAATGGCAAAGTTCCATGGAACATTACAATTTAGAACAAATGGCAATAGGAAAAAGGTTACATCGTATTCAATGACCACTACTATCCCTAATGACTAGAGTCCTTCAAAATCTCGCTACTGATGAGAGTGAGTAAGCTTGAACTTTGTCTTGAATTCCTTGGTATGGGTGACAACCCTTTCTGACTCAGTGAAACGCCTTTTGCCCTTAACTTTTACATGGACCGCCCTTTCAGGTTTTCAGTCCATCGGGATGCTCTTTTTTGCCTAGGTCGCCCTTTCGGGTTTTCAACCTAGCGAGCTCTTTTCTTTTTATTTAATCCCTAACTTTTGCCTGAGTTTCCTTCATAGGTTATGACCCACCGGGATACCCTTTTCTTGTCTAAGTTGCCATTTCTGGTTTTTGACTTAGCGGGTTTTTAGGCGTAATATTTTCTTACTGAGTCAGCATTCACAGGGTGTGAGAGTTATTCACCATCCATCGTTGTAATAATTAGGAAACCTCCTGAGAACTGTTTTCACGACAAATGGGCCTTCATAGTTGGGTGCCCATTTTCCGCGTACATCCCTTTGAGATGGCAAGATCTTTTTGAGTACGAGTTCTCCTTCACAGAATTCACAAACACGGACCTTTTTATCAAATGCTCTCTTCATTCCCTTCTGATACAACTGGCCATGACACACGGCAGTTAGTCATTTCTCATCAATGAGGTTTAGCTGATCATATCTTTCTTGGACCCACTTTGCTTCATCAAGCTTGTGTTTCCATCAGAATCCTCAAAGACGGTATCTCTACTTCAATGGGGAGCACTGCATCTATCCCATATACTAGAGAAAAGGGAGTTGCCCCTGTCGAAGTTCGAACCGAAGTTCTATATCCATGCAAGGCAAATGGTAACATCTCATGCCAATCCTTATAAGTCTTGACCATTTTCTGCAGGATCTTCTTGATGTTTTTGTTGGTAGCTTCGACAGCTTCATTCATCTTGGGACGATAAGGTGAAGAATTATGATGCTCAATCTTGAAATTGTCACACAACTCCTTCATCGTCTTGTTGTTTAAATTCGTTCCATTGTCCGTTATGATCCTATTTGGAATCCCATAACGACAGCTGATCTGATTCTAGATAAAACGAGCAACCACTTGCTTGGTCACATTGGTGTAGGAAGCGGCTTCAACCCATTTTGTGAAATAGTCAATAGCCACCAGGATGAACCAATGACCGTTGAAAGCTTTTAGCTCAATAGCCCCAATCATATCAATGCCCCACATAGAGAAAGGCCAAGGTGACGACAAAACATTCAACAATGTTGGAGGTACACGCACCTTGTCAGCATAGATCTGGCACTTATGACATTTTCTGGCATATTGGATGCAATCAGTTTCCATAGTCAACCAGTAATACCCAACCCTCAAGATCTTCTTAACCATAGCATGCCCATTGGCGTGAGTGCCAAATGCTCCTTCTTGAATGTCATGAATCAAAAGGTCTGCTTCTCGTTTATCAACACATCTTAGCAAAACCAGATCATGATTCCTTTTATAGAGTACATTGTTGCTGAGGAAAAACTTTGACGAAAGTCTTCTCAACATTTTCTTGTCAAGAGTGGAGGCATTAGCAGGATACTTTTGGTTCTTCAAATAATTTCTGATGTCATGAAACCATGGTTTCCCATCCTCATCCTCTTTAACCAACTGGCAGTAGACGGGTTCAGTCTTGCGCTCGATACTGATGAGTGGTGCCTCATTAACAAAATTAACCTTCCACATTGAAGCTAACATGGCTAGAGCATCAGCTATGTGGTTCTCTGCTCGTGGGACATGACGGAAAGTGATCTCATCAAAGTATTGGATCATCTCCACGATATAAGCACGATATGAGACTAACTTCTCATCTCTGGTTTCCCATTCACCTTTGAATTGGTAGATAACCAAAGCAGAATCTCCACTGACTTCCAAAATCTTAATTCTGAGATCAATGGCTACTTCCAACCCTAGAATACATGCTTCATATTCAACAATGTTTTTTGTGCATTCAAAATAGAGTCTGGTCGTAAATGGGGTATAACCACCATCAGGGTTCATCAACACAACACCTATACCATTTCCACTGTAGTTAGAAGAACCATCAAACATCATTTTCCATCGGGAACCAGGTTCAGGGCCTTCCTCAGGGCCTGGCTCTTCATAATCCTTCACTGCCATAATGTCTTCATCTGGGAAATCAAATTTAAGGGGTTCATAGTCTTCCACAGGCTGATCTGCGAGATAATCCGCTAGGACACTTCCCTTGATGGGCTTCTGAGCGACGTACTGAATATCATACTCTGACAAGAGCATGTACCAACGAGCAAATCTTCCTGTTTGAGCAGGCTTTTGAAAGATATACTTTATTGGATCCATTTTTGAGATCAACAAAGTAGTATGACATATCAGATACTACCTCAAACGTCTGGCGGCCCATGCTAAAGCACAACAAGTCTTCTCCAAAAGTGAATAATGACTTTCGCAATCAGTAAAATTTTTGCTCAAGTAATAGATGGCATGTTCTTTGCACCCAGATTCATCACGTTGGCCCAAAACATAGCCTATTAATCCTTCCAACACAGTCATATACATGAAGAGAGTTCTCCCTGGCACATGGGGGGACCAATATTGGTGGTTCTTGTAGATAACTCTTGAGTTTGTCAAAGGCCTGCTGGCTGTCGGAATTCCACTTTATAGTCTGGTCTTTACGAAGTAACTTGAAGATCGGTTCACAAGTGGGAATCATGTTGGAGATAAACCTGGAGATATAATTCAAGCGTCCAAGAAAATATCTTACTTGAGTCTCAGTCTGCGGAGCTGGCATCTCTTAAATAGCTCGCACTTTGTCGGGGTATACCTTAATTCCTCGTTGACTAATGATAAAACCGAGTAGCTTTCCTGATCTGACACCGAAGGTACACTTGGCAGGATTCAACTTCAATTGATATTTCCAGAGTCTTTTGAACAATTTCAGAAGGTGATCCAAATGGTCCTCCTCACTCTGGGATTTAGCAATCATATCATCAACATATACCTCAATATCTTTATGTATCATGTCATGGAAAAGAGTCACCGTAGCTCTCTGATAGGTTGCCTGTTAAAAAGTATTTCGGGGGTGTTTTATCGTATCCACAGGGATTGAATGTATATTGCCGCCGTTCTATAGTCAAAAGCGTTTCAAACTTTATAATAACAAAGATTTCGGTTTTTCGTTTCAGATCATTTTCATAATATTTAGTATTCATTGGTAAAGAAATTGGTTTTAAGGTTTGGTGAAAACATGCCAAGATTAGTGTCCGATAATCCGTTTTGTACGTATCTACTTGATAAAGCGTGTGAACTCGTTAACAATAAATATAACCACATATCCTCTTAACAAGTTTCTCTCAAACACTTGTTGTGAGATTTATCATATTGATCCTTTGATGATCTCTCACTCAAACAACCAATATGATAACTTTCAAGTTCAATATTTATGAACATCAACTTTCAAAACTATCTCTAGCCTTATGATTATTGATGGATTGAAACTTAGGTCAAGTTTTAAAAATATCTCTCGATCATGAACTAAAACAAAATATAAACCATGTAAACAAAGTTTTTCTTTTATATTTATCATCAACAAAGTTCACAAACTTACAATCAAGATCAATACATACAAAATGATGGATTACCTACCACTATTCTTGACACAAGATGTGTTTAGCTACACATATTCATGGTAGCTTGCTTCACAAGTTTCGTGAGGAGATGGAAAAGCATCTGCGTCGAAGAATTGAGATCGGATGCAAATCCAGCTTCTCTATGTGAAAAATCTCTCTTAGATGAAGAAAATATCAGAAAATAGGTTTGTGTGTGTTAAAGTGAAGTTATGATCCCAAGAAAATGCATAAAATATCTAATCGATCATATAAGAAATGATGCAAATGACAAATGATGCAAATACAAAGAAATCCATAAAATATCTAATCGATCACATAAGAAATCATGGAAGCAAAAGATCACTAAGGGCTTTGAAGGTTGTAGCTTGGTCGGGTTAACAACAAAGGGATATTTCTAAAGGCAATTGAATCGAAGTTTCCAATACAAAAGAACATTCACTATACAAGGTATTCACACACATCTCAACTTCATTCACCAATTTTTCACCTTTATCACAAACCTTCTCAAACTTCCTCATGCACAATTATTGGTTTCTATTTTTCTCATTCATGCAAGCATCCTTTTCTATTTTTTTTTTACATTCAAATTCACATTCTCTTTTTCTTTTCATGCTTGCTTGAAATTTTTCAAAAGTTTGAGCAATTTACCAATCTTCTTTTTCATTCTCCCCAACTAATTTTCAACTAAACCTTAAGTGAATGCTCCTCGCTTTTTAAGGCAAGGAAATCAATAAATCAAAGTTCCAAGGTTCAAGAAGAAAAAAATTGTTAGAAACTCTCAAAAATTCAATGATGAACTTGATTTTCACATTATGTACAACACAAAGTTCATCACTAAACGAGATCTAAACTAATTAGGCTCAAGGGGCAAACAAATACTCACTACTCACGGGTAAATCACTGTTTGGAAATGGTTATGCTCAATATCAACAAGTGCCTTGGTCATTTCTAATGCTTCCACAATCTCACACAAATCACAAGATAAAGCATGAATTAGAAGTAAATAACAAAATTCATCATCAATCCAATGCATTTAGTAAACCATGGAGATTTCTCACTTTTGTAGTTTTTGGACCTAAATGACATAAGCAATCAATAAAGTTGTAACAAGAAACACAATTTCATTTGTACAAAGACAAAAAGTTCTAATAAATTCTAAATTCTAGAATTAAGTAACTATGTACCTTGCCAACAATACATGCTTAAAATACTATCATAGCCATCCAACTTGGAGGAATCTTTTTTGATGAACAACAATCACCAACCTAAAATTCTTTCAAGTCAACACCAAAAGATGGAAATATTAAACTTCCACAAGCATACCAACATAAAACGATAAAAAGTATACCAACAATTTAAGAGTTGAACATTCGTTAACTGAAGAATTCAACTCTTAACAACAATAAAAAAATAAATTTTAGCATACCAACAATTTAAGAGTTGAACATTCGCTAACTGAAGAATTCAACTCTTAACAACAACAATAATAAAAACTTAAAAAAAATGAAACTAAATAAATTTAACTGAAAACAAATAATAATAATAATAATATTATAAAAGTGCTTTGGTGTGAAAACACCAACAAAAGTCATTAGTACCTCAATGGGTACAAGTACATCATAATATCTCAAAATAATCCAACAAGTGGATAAAGTACAATACTCCAAACTGATACAAAAAGTGTAATAACATAAAACATAAGAAAACTTCACTTTGACGCGCAAAGAAAGTACAAAATCATAGCAACAAAATCAGTCCTCTTCGGACTCGGATCTAAAAACCTCAACCAACTCTTCCTCAGAACCTTCCTCAGAACCAGAAATCTCCACATCATCACCATCAACTTCCGCATCAACATCCTCCTCAGCATCGTCAGGCTCACCAGCAGCCTCTGCTCCCCCACCGAAAACTGGCCTGGCCTCAGGCCAACCAGCATGAGCAAGGAATTGCTCCCTTGTCATCATAGTGCGACCCACGGCGGGCTCACGGATCTGAAGCTGCAAAATCTGCATAGAATCGTGTAAGTCCATCATGGCGCGCTGAGAAGCCGCCATCCAATCCCAATTATACTGGCAGATTTCCTGTTGATATGGATAGAAATTTTGGGACCCAGAACTACCAGAACCATCGCCAGCCCTTGTGCCGACATCAGCACCAGCACCAGAAGTTTCACCCCTCGCCCCTTTGGTTTACAAAACTTATCCACATAACGATCATCAATAGCCGACATGATAGTCACCTGACGGCGCGTGGGGACATCAACCCCAACATGCACACACAACGTCATAATGAGACAAGGAAAAGCAAGAGGAGCGTTCTTTCGAGAAGCGGAACCAAGACCACTCTCAACAATAGCCCTTATCTCATCCGCTATAATCCTGGCTACATCGATCTGGACATTGGTCATTATGTTGTGGACCAGATGGGCAAGTGGTATAGGGATGGTCGATGTATGTCACTTTGGCTTAATGTCGGTGACAACCAAAAGCAAGATTAATTGTGCCAAAGGTCGCATATCTTCACGACGGTATCTTATTGCAACCCCATATGGGTTGAGCTCTACAGTTTTACCCTCTCGTAAAAGATCTCTAATCATGGCAGCTATGTCTCTGTGGAGGTGCAGAGTTCTATGAAAGTCATCTATCTGGCTTGCTCTCAACGATAAAGGATTTTCAAGAACGATATTAATGGTTCCTCTATCAAACCTCACCACTTTTCTCCCAACGAAAGTTGTCCACCCAAATTGCTCCCCATCATCAGGAATGGCATTGGCATAGAACTCGTGAACCATTTCAACATTGTAACTATCCACAGGAGTTATCAATCTCCCCCACTTTTTCTCTTCGAAGAGGAGAGCTACGGAACGGTATCTCCCTTGAGGATTCAGGTTAAATCTCTTTTCGGGTAAAATGGATCACCTTTCTAAGGTTAGGTACCTTGCTTCCTGTTTTGCTCCTCTAAAGCGATCACTGTCAAACTAAATCGGTACTTGTCGTCAAGTACTGCCCTTTCTCTTTTTTGCCGGATTGATCTTTGGACCCATCTGCCAAAAATCATCAGAAAAAAACACAACCAGCAGCAAAACAGTTAATTAGAAATGGGAGCAAAACAGAATCACAAACTAAGATAAAATAAAAAATTTCAAAATTCTGGTTTATTTGTTTAAAAGTTCGCAAAGCGAAGCCTGGCGAACATTCGCCCCAGATTCGCAAAGCGAGGTTCTGGCGAATGCCCGCCCAGGTTTGCAAGGCGAACTGGTAAGCGAACCTGCGATTTTTTTCAAAAATACCAGCATCCAACAATTCCAACATCAGAGTTCCTTTCATATTACCACATATATTCTAAAGTTTGCATATAATTTAACATGCAGCAGCATACAAACTTTAAAACAGAGGTGAAAACATAGAATCACAATTGTCTCTAATGTTTCAAACTAACTAATCCTAACCATATTCTCTAACAGCAATCAAAATGGATAAAAAGAATTCAAACCTGTAATTGTTGGTACTTGGGGAAAAAGTTGTGAGTGATGAGTGAAACAAAGAGCAAACGTGAAAGAGTTTTACTTGTGCGGGTTTTTGGTAGAGAGGCAAGGGTGAGAAGGACAAAGGGAGTAGGGTTTCCCTTCACAAGTTCAGAAAAAAGGATGGGTCATGGTCCCAAATGTCTGGTCCACCCATAAAAATCCCTTTTTTAGTGAGGTGGCAGCAGAAAAGTATATGCCTGTCTTGCTACGTTCGCAATGCAAACTGGCCAGCGAATGCTCGCCCCAGGTTCGTAAAGCGAACGTGCCAGCGAACATGATAGGTTTTTGAAAAACATTTCTGCCTCTGCTGCCACACTACACCAATTCTGAAACAATTTAAATCATCAAAACAACAAATAAAATAAAATAAAAATACTTACAATGTTGGGGTGCCTCCCAACAAGCGCTTGTTTAACGTCGGATAAGCTCGACGGTCCAGAGGCTTGACACCTCGAAACCAAAAGCTAAAGAATTGGCTTTCGAGAGAAACACACTTTATGAACAAGGACTTCAACTGTTATCATGTCCTTTCTTTGATCCCCTTTTTTTCAAGAAGGAAAAATCCCAACATGATCGCAACATGGCCACTTTTGCATCTTCATCATAGATGGCGTGGTATTTCCCTTCCCACGTGTCTCTTTCAAGTTTCATTCTTACTAGATTTTCTTGGTACTCCTCCATGCGCTCAATAGGAATGATAGATGGAGAAACAATAGTAGGTTGTGGAGGTCTCTCGAGGAGATATGGCATCTTAATATCACGAGGTCGAGATCGAACCTAATGAAGGAAAGGTTCCAAGGCCACACAGTTTATCTTTCCCAAGTCATTCTTAGTTCTTTTGTGGAGCTTTCCCCAAGCATGCAAAACACTGTTCTTGGTTTCTGCACTGGCTTCCTTATTAAGATAAAAGAAACCGGACAAAAGGATACTCTTAGGCTTTTCTTCTATAGGAAATCCAAACTGACGTCTAGCCAAAATAGGGTTGTAGCTAATCCCACCACTGACACCAAGAAGTGGTACATTAGGGAATGGGCCACAACTATCAATGATGACTCCTTTGTCGTAAGCTGAATCGTACCAAAAGATATCAGTATGGGTGAGAGATATGATTCTATGAGACCAACGAAGCTTGTCTGGATTATCATTAAAGCGTGATGTTCGAGGAAAATGAGTAACAAACTACTTGTAAAGCAAAGGTGCACAACATGAAATAGTACCATTTCCTTAGAGAGTCCTGTGATGGATAGAGTGATAAGTATCACCCAGCAGTGTTGGTACAGAGATTCCACTTAAGAAGATCTGAATGGCGTTGATATCAACAAACTCCTCAACATTAGCAAACAAGACCAAGCCATATACAAGAAGTGCAAAGATTGCTTCAAAGGCCCTTATACGATTCATCTTAGCTAGGTAAAAGGCTTTATCAAACAAGAATTTGGCAGGTAGACCCTTGATTCCATTCTTGGTGGTGAGGTGAGGTTTGACTTCAGATATTTCTAGGTGGATAGAATCAGCAATCTCCTTTGGTGAAGGAATCTTCTCTTGACCACTGAAAGGCTCTTGTTCTTTCACAGGTAGACCAAACCAATAAGAATACCCTTCTAATGTCGGAACAAGTTGGTAGTTGGGAAAAGTGAAGCAATGGTAAAGAGGGTCATAAAACTGCACCAATGTGTCGAGGACACCATCTTCCATCTTGGTTCTGAGAATACCAATCAATCTTCCATAACGCTTTATGAAGTCTTCAGGGCAATATACCAAAGTTGCTAGCTTCTTTAGCTCTACCAAGTTGGACTTCTTGAAATTGTACTTCTTAGTGTTTATTTTCTCAATATCCATGATACCTCTGATTTACAAAAGGAAAAGACGACTGAGTTCCTTAAAACCAACAATTGATGCAATGAGATGTATGCAATGCACGAAACACATAGGCACAAACACAAACATATGTACACAACAAAACACACAGGCCTTAGGTCCAGGAGTCACATGAGTGGAGCCATGGTCTATGCATCCCAATAGGTGTGTACTATGGGTTCATCAACTGTAGAACAGGGTTCTAAAAGTTTCTCAGAGCCATAGATAAATCTTTTGGATATTATCGGCCTACGTGACTACTCACACGGGTTAACAATATTCTCAAGATAAACTCGTCTGAGTGTAGTATCGCGTATCAACTATTTGGGACTACTCCCTCATAGTCATTGCATTACGTTTGCGAGAGGTAGCGAAGGGCTTCTATTGGAGATCTCTACGCGTCGCATAGCGAAATGTCGCGACGTGATGTGAGGCGAGGGGATTAGAAACAGAACAAAAAATGCTCAAACTTCGCTTGATAGCGAAAGGAAGCGAGAGGAAGTGAAAGGTTCGCTTGAAGCTCGATGTGCTTCGCATAGGGAAACAGGACAGTTGCAGAGAAAAAGCAGTTTATGTTAAGCAACTTCGATGGATCAAACATGTCCTAAACATCATATTTAAACTATCCATGCTCAGTGCATATCAAAAATCATCATATTTCAAGGAGTAGTAGTTTGAGATGAACTTACCTCTTGTAGATAGCTTCAAAAAAACCTTCAAAAGATGCTGCAGAACAGAAATCAAGCTTTGGACACTTCCAAAATACTTCAAGGATGTTGATTGAATGCTTGAACGACAATGAAAACCAGAAATGAACTCCTTCTTACCAAAAGTGCAAAGTAACTAAAACTGAAACTTTAAGAGATGGAGTTACAGCTGCAAATGCAAGGTCTGAACAGTTGAAGGATGATTTATGGATGGTGTTTGAGGTATTAAAGTGGTTGGAAATGGTACGAACAAGGGTTGTTCTTGAAAGATGCATAAAATCAGATTTCTTTTGGTTTGAAAGTTGATTCTTGGATCAATGAGGTTTTGGATGATGAAGGGAGTTTGAATAGTTCTAACACATGTTTGGTGATGTGTCAGAATTGTTGATTTAGTGGTTTTGTGTTTGGAACTGGTTTTGAAAGTGTTTATGCAAGTGGTGATTTCTTGACACAAATGTGGTTTGGATGCAAGAATGGTTGGAGAGATGTTTGCTGAGGTTTTTGCTCTGGTTTCTTATGTGTTTTTCTTTGAGGAACAATCCTCTATTTATAGGGAAAGCTGGAAGGCTTGCAGCATGGGCAAATGTTACAACATGCCAAAATTTCCCTTTCCAAATTTCCTTTATGCAAGTGAGCTAGTTGGGTCAAAAGCTTTCAAGAGCTCTAGTAACTGATCAGTAGTAGGGTTGGAACTGTTGATGTGTTCTGATGGGATTGGAGCAGGGCTCTAGGCTGCAAGAAAGTTGGATTGCCCATGCTTTCTTAAAAAAGTTTCTCTTTCATGAATCAACTTGCATCAACTTTGTATAAAACTAATATTTTTAATATGGCAGCTTGCATTTTGTGGCAGAGGTTCAACAGACACTAACCTGGCCTCTAAACATCAGAAAATGTGAGATTTTGGTGATTAGGAATGGTTATGCATCATTATGCATATGCTGAAAACTTGTAAATCAAGAAATGGACACCAAACTTCAATCCTTCGAAACTCCTAGCTCATTCAATGGATTTAGGAGTTTTGGTACTCTTTGGAAAGCCCCAAATGTCCCCTATAACTTTCATGTTCACTCCAAGTTCTAGATCCAAAGGGACCATGGTGAAAAATGGAGATGAAGTTGGCTGAAAATTAATGCCAAAAGTGGTGAAATTTCACTAAGTTTTTTACTGCCTTGAACTTCCAAGCCTCCTAACTTAAAAACTAAGCTTCTTTTGAAGAAGGACCCTCTAATATCTTTTGAAGTTCATGATGAGAGCTTCAATTTGAGCTTTGAGTCACAAAAATTGGATGTGTGGTTTGAAAGTTATGACTCTTCAAAGATTGCATAAGGAGTGAATTCTTCCATACTTAGAAAAATTTAAGAACAAAACCTTGCCCTTTTTGCAAGAAACATTCAAATGGTGATTTCTCAAGCTCTAACTCAATAATCAAGCATGTCTTGATGAAATATAGCTTGAATGCTTCATCTTGGGTCAAGATATCAAAAGTCAAAGGGTTGACTTTATCAGACGAAAATTAGGTCAGATGAATGCGTCAGTGCGATCCTCAATGAATTTGCAATTTTGAACTTCTCCAATACTTTAGATGAGTTCCAAGGATGTTTGTGAATACAATGGATCATGTCCCATGGCTTGGGGTCATGCTTTGACCATGAGTTAGGGCACAATCGACTTTCTCCTGAAGAAAACCCTAACCTGGGGCCAGATGAACTTTAAGGTTCATTGCACTTGTGATAGGAGTCAAACACTCTTGATTTCTTGTCGAATAAGATCTCTTGGATGGATGTGAGCTCAATTGGTTGATGAACCAATCAAGGCATTGACTGATCACACCAAGATTCCTGATGATTCTTTAAGTTAAAACCCTAATTCCACAACTCTTGATCTGATAATCTCTTCTTGATTTCTCTTGATCCAAACATAAGAGATCATGGGATATGACTTGAGAGTTTCATGATTAGCCTTCAAGACCAAATGTTTGAACTTTGGAGCTTCGGTTGGCTTTCTTGAATAGATGACTTCAAACACCAATCTCAATCAACTGGTGAACACTTGTGATGGTTATGTGGAACCAAGGAGTGTCTTAGGAGACTTTGAAACATGTGAGAACTTGGCTTAATGACCTTGTCCTCTTTCTTGTGCAAACCCTATCTTTTACACAAAAGAACAAACTAGCAAGATATGATGGTTAGTTAACAATGCATAGATGATTGAAACCTAAATGTAAGTGCAAGATGTTATGACATCTAAGGGGTAAAATTTGGGGTATAACAGTTAGTCAATAACTTACACTCACAATTTTTACCGCTACAGAAAAGTGGCGACTCTGCGGGGGACAACTTTGGTTCCTAGTGGGTTCATCCTACTTTGATTTATTTACGCTTTATTTGTTTGATTTGTTTGTTATTGGTTGTTCTGTTTGGGTGATCTTGTATGGTGAGATATATCATATACCTGGATCTGAGAACTCTTATGATAGGAGGGTGGCATAGTCAAGGATGTTCTAGGGAGTAATCCCGAACAAGCTGAATTGAGAACCCATCCGCTCAGTCGAGGCTTCCTCGAAATTACTGATGACTAGCGAGTAATCGCGAAAAACATTACTTTTTTTGACCTCGGGCCCATGGCACTGAGGACTTTAGAACCCTTTAACCCATCTTGGCCAATTAGGACGTAGTGTGATGGCTATGAAGGTGTAAACTTGAAATAATTGATACGTGATACTACACTCAGACGAGGTTCTCTTAAGAATATTATTGATTCCCGAGTAATCGGTGTGCTGGTAATATCCGATAGAGGATTGAGGACTCTGGGCACTTTTTAGAACCTTGTTCGGCAGGTGTTATACCCTTAGTACATACCTTTGTGGGTTGGTTCTCACCCTTGGCTCCATGCTCATGACTCGGAAACTTGAACCCGTGTGCCTTGTGTGACCTTGTTTGTGGTTGTTGCATACATGCATTCATGCATTCATGGGCATTTTTTCCTCAGTTTTCAAGGAACTTAGAGATTCTTTTTGAAAATATCACAAAATTTAGAGAATCATTGATATTGAAAGAAGGAACACTAAGAAGTACACTTTCACGAGTCTTGACTTACAAGAGTTGAGAAAGCTTGGATCTTTGGTATCTATTCCTTGGATTTCAAAGGCTATTTGGGAAACTCTTGTTTATTCTGAGGACTGATGTTGAAGAGGGGATTCTTAATACCTTGGTTCAGTTTTACAATCTGTTGCATCGTTGATTTACTTTCCCAGATTATCAGTTATTGCCAACCTTAGAGGAGTGTGATACGGTGGAGAACTGACTTTTTAATTTTGTTTTCGCAAAACATGTTGCGGTTAGCAAGAGTCGCCACCGACTTTTCTTTTATCCAATTTATTTAGGAAAGGTGAAAAGAACAGGAAAGACCTTTTTGAAATGATTTTGAGTTCGAGGGGTAAGTTATGAAAAGGGAAGGTGTTAGCACCCCTTTTCATCTGTAGTTATCTACGGGCTCTTAATTGTTTGCTCACTTTAACTTGCTTTTTCTTTTGAAATGTGGTGTGTGTTCAGAAAATATTTTGTAAAATTTGACTTCGTAATAATTCGTGTAAGAATGTATACAAAGTGTTTGTTTTTGAAAATATTTTTGAAAGTGTGAGGTGTGAAAAGCATTTGTTTTTTTTTCAGTTGTGAGCAAGCATTTAAAAGTTACTTACCCTTAATTTATAAGGTCTTTCTTGTACTTATACTTTTCCTTGAGAGATAGTACTATCCATACCATTAGTGGGTAAGTAGTCCTATCTATTGGATGTGAAGGGACGACGAAGGGTCATCGAATGGTCATAGAAGGCAACATGTAAGGATACCTTAGCAATTCGAAGGGACTACCATCATTTTTCCGTAGGGTCATTGAGGGACAAGATCATTTTTTTCGTAGGCAACTCGAAGGATCATCTAGGGACTATGATCTTTAATCGAAGGGACTATGATGATATTATTCGTAAGCGACTATTGCTAAAGTACCCTTACTTTCGAGGGACATGACCAATATTCGTAAGGCAACTGAGAGAGGCTACCCTAGAGGTGCAAGTGTGATTGAGTGGATTAGTTTCAATTATTTATCTTGAATTAGGGTTTTCTAGATTGTTTTTTTTTAGTTTTGCCATACAAACCCTAATTACTACACAGTTGTAAAATAAAATAGCGGAAAGTAAAGTACGGAAAGTAAAGTGCGGAAAGTAAAATCCCTACGCTATTACAAGGCTTTGGGAGAGATACATAAGTATAACAAACCTTGTGGGAAATAAAACTACGGCTAGTACAAAAAGAAAAATTGTGCGACCTATACAATTTTTCTAGGAATTTAAGTAGCAAATAAATAAATAAGTGAAAAGAAAAGAAGAAAAAAATGTCAGAAAAACTTGATACGAACCCTTATTAGTTCAAAAACGGAGAGAGGAGGCGGATCTCGTACGGTTGTGTACGGACGACGAAGGAGCGGCGGATCTCGTACGATTGTACGGACTGTACGGTTGTACGGACTGCGAAGGAGCAGCGACCGGAGGTAGTCCGGTGAGCGGCGGATTGGAAGGATAGAGTTGATCTTGAGAGGTTTTGTGATTTTTTACTTTTTTGTTGGAGAGTTGTGATGAATATTGATGAAGGATATATGAGTTTTGATGAACAATTGAAAGAGAAAAGTATTGTTGTATGTGTGAGTGAAATTGTGAGACTGTGGATTTTTTTCCTCTCAAAACTGTGAAAATAGAGGGCTATTTATAGCATGGGAAAATCAGGTTAAAGGGCAAAAAGGGGAATAAAATTGACAAAAGGTCTTCCTTGGTTAGCAAGCTGACCAATCAGAAACTGAGTATGACACAAACTGACACAGATTGACCAATAGGAAACAAGTACTCAAGAAAGGAAATATTTTTTGTATTTATTATGATTTTTTTTATCCTTTTTTGGTAAAAAGTGCATAAAATCAGATAAATAAATATTTTTAAAAAAGCCTTAAAATAAAAACGAAAATTAAAAATAAATAATAAAATAAATACAATTTTGTGATTTTAAAATGGAAATAAAGTTAGTAACAAAAAAAAAAAAGTCAGATAATGGGATTCGAACCCGTGACCTTATGCTTGCAAGCTTTTACTCTTTACCAATTGTGCTATCTTGTTTATTCGAAATAAGAATGCACTTGAAAGCATATGAAGGTCAAACAACTATTTGTTATTTAAACAATTTAAAGTAAACTGTTACCTATTTTTGAATAAAAATTACTGTTAAAATATTAGTGAAATTGAACCAAAAAAACTTATAAAATCAAAGTTAAAAATAATTTAAATGTTAGAAATAGGGCGGGCAAATTTTGGGGTACAACAGCTGCCCCTGTTCAATCTTCTTAAACCTGAGGAGTTAGATTGGCATGTCTGCCATTCGTGATCTGAAGGTAGAAGAGAATTGAACACTTAAGTGCCCAGAAATTTGCACTCACGGGTGCACGAAGTAATGCTTGTTGGTTGATTGTATTGCTTGAATGAGCTTAAAGATGCCACTCAGAAAGATGACAGGATGGAGATGGTCTTATAGACGCCATCCAAAGTAACTACTGATAGGAGTATCAGAATGAGTCTAGGTTTGATTATATCTGAGAAATATACTAGAATGAGTCTGTGTCCAACGGTATCTAGCAGACGTGCTGGGGAATGCCGGGATGATTCTTATGTCTTGATTGTATCTGTATGATGTTCTAGAATGAGTCTATGTCTTGACTGTATCTATAAGGAGATCAGAATGAGTCTTTGCCTGACTGTATCTGAGAAATTAGTATTAGAATGAGTCTTCGACCGACTGTATCTAAAAGATGTACTGGAATAAGTATCAGAATGAATATGTGTTTTGATTGTATCTGAACTGTGTCTAGAAGATGTACTAGAATGAGTCTACTCCTGACTATATCCAAAGGAGTATCAGAATGAATCTTTGACTGATTGTATCTGAAGGATGATAAACTGTTGACAATATTTGTCTGTTTGAGAACTACCCTGAAAAAACCAAGTTAGTTTTATGCAATGTCATGATATATGTAATGCATTGCGTAATGATGCTCTTAAAATAAATGAGAATGTTATATGCGTTTTGTATGCATATGCTATGATGTATTGTAAATGATGTATGGGTATGAAATGTCGTTGAAGGTAGCGGTGGCTTTGAATAGTAACGTCTGATTGGGGAAAATAAATCCCTGACTGTTGCTGGGGATGGAGAAAATAAATCTTCAGATCCTGTTTGGAATGACTCTACTAGGGATTCATACTTTCTGTTTGGGAATATTCCGCTGGGGATCTTTGACTTCCGCTTGGGGATAGAAGTATTCTGTCAGGAGAGTCGATAGTCAATTGTTCTTTTACTGTGGAAATTGATTGTATGTATTCTGACTGGGAATAAAAGAGATGGATAATTCTCTGATGCACTATCTGACCAGGTTTCAGATACGAGTGTCAACTCTTCTGGGGATAGTATCCTTGAATAAATTCTGCTGGGGGAGAGAATTCTATAGTGTTAGAGAAATAAACTCAGCTGGGGAATTGAATTCTGTATACTACATAGAGGGAATAATCTCCGATGGGGATTAGAATTTCATAGGCTGTGTTGAGGAAATTTCGGCTGTATGCTGGAAATGATCAACTTCTTTATCTGCTAGGGGATCTATGATCATGCCAAGCTGTCTATCAAAGATATGGCAGTGAATCGCTGAAAGATGCCCCGATTTCTGTCTGAGGGCATACTAATTCTGTCGGGGAATATATCTCTGTTGGGGATGAGCTTGTGAAGATAGCTCTATAGAGATAGTTCTATGGAGATTGCTCTGTGGGGATATTTCCATGAAACTGGCTCTGTGGGGGTTCTTGGATATCTTGAACATTATCCCAACTCCTAGAGTCCTTAGTAAATGCTATTCCTGTTTTGACGTATATTTTTGGTAAACTTCAATCATATTCAAGTGCATATGTCCATTCAAAGTACCCATTGGACGTTTACGCAAACAAAACCATGCAAGTAAAAATAGTTTTGAATTTGCAAATAGACTTGTATTGATTTTGAAATTGGCCTATAAACATGCATTTTTGTACAAGGAGACATAAATCCTAGTAAGAGGAAATTGTCGTAAAAATTAAAAAGGTGCAAAGTGATAAACAAAGAAAAACAGTTATGTGGAAATGATCCCATTGAGTTTCAACTCTGCTATTACCAATATATCTTCAAGCATCTCATCCCTTGTTGTTGGAAGGAAGATGACTGGATTGATCCGGGCCATTCGAATTGATAAAACTAAGTTGGAATCAGATAAGTGATCCAACGAGACATAGTCATACGCTTTAATCCCTAACTTTTGCCTGGACCGCCTTTTCAGGTTTTCAGTCCACCGGGATACCCTTTTTTGCCCAAACCGCCTTTTCAGGATTTTGACTTGCCGGGTGTACAGTTCTTTTGTATATATATCCCTAATTTTTGCCCGAACCCTTTTGGTTCGCCGGGATGCCCTTATTTTTGCCTAGGCCAGTCAACCTAGCGGGTCTCTTTTTATGCGTAGTATCTTTGGACTATGTCCGCGTTCACAGGGTGCGGGAGATCTTCACCGTCCATAGTAGTAAGCATCATTGCACCACCAGAAAATATTTTCTTGATTACAAATGGACCTTCATATGTGGGAGTCCATTTGCCCCTAGGATCACCCTGTGGTAGTATGATACGCTTTATTACCAAATCACCGGCCTGGTACACTTCCTTTGACTGCTTTCTGTTTAGTGTACTGGATGTCGTATTCTGTCAAGACCATTTGCCATCTTGCTATTCGTCTGGAGAGAGCAGGTTTCTCAAATATGTATTTGATAGGATCCATTTTAGAGATCCATAAAGTGGTATGAGTCAACATATACTGTCTTAGTCGGCGAACACCCCATGCCAAAGCGCAGCAAGTTTTCTCAAGCAGTGAATATCTTGTTTCACAGTCGGTAAACTTTTTGCTAAGGTAGTATATTGCATGCTCTTTTCGACCAGACTCATCATGTTGCCCCAACACACACCCCATTGAATTCTCTAGCACTGTTAAGTACATGATTAGAGGTCTTCCTTCAACTAGTGGCATCAGAATCGGAGGTTCTTGGAGATACTTCTTGATCTTATCAAAAGCTATCTTACATTCGTCGTTCCACTTCACTACTTGATCTTTCCTTAGTAATTTGAAGATTGGCTCACAAGTAGCGGTCAAATGGGAGATAAATCTGGCAATATAGTTCAAACGTCCCAAGAAACCTCTGACTTCTCTCTTAGTACGGGGAGCGGGCATATCTTGTATAGCTTTTACCTTTTCAGGGTTGACTTCAATACCTTTACCACTGACGACGAAACCCAAAAGTTTACCAGATCTAACCCCAAATGTGCATTTGTTTGGATTCAATCTCAACTTGTACTTCTTCAACCTCTCAAACAGCTTGTGTAGGTGGTCAAGGTGTTCTTCTTTATTCTGAGATTTGGCTATCATATCATCAACGTATGCCTCTATCTCGTGATGGATCATATCATGGAATAAAGCAACCATAGTGCGCTGGTATGTTGCCCCTGCGTTCTTCAAACCAAATGGCATTACCTTGTAACAAAAGGTGCCCCACTGTGTAACGAATGTAGTCTTCTCCATGTCTTTAGGTGCCATCTTGATTTGATTATAACCTGAGAAACCATCCATGAATGAGAATATCTTGTGCTTAGCAGTGTTGTCTACCAGAACTTCAATATGTGGGAGATGGAAGTTATCTTTGGGGCTTGCCCTGTTCAGATCCCTGTAGTCCACACACATACGAACTTTACCATCCTTCTTAGGCACTGGTACCACATTTGCAACCCACTGAGGATATGATGTGACAGCTAGGAAACCTGCATTGAACTTCTTCATAACCTCGGCTTTGATCTTTTCAGACATCTCAGGGCGCATACGACGAACCTTCTGCTTTATCAGAGGACAACCTTCCTTCATCGGTAAACGATGAACCACAATATCGATATCAAGTCCTGGCATATCTTCATAAGACCAAGCGAAAATCTCAGCATAATCACGTAGCATCTGAATCAGTCTTTTCTTGACACGGTCTTCTAATCCAGCACCTATCTTGATTTCTTTCTTATCCTCCTCAATACCTAGATTTACGACCTCGACTGGCTCTTCGTGCGGTTGTATGATCTTTTCTTCTTGCTCTAATAGTCTAGCAAGCTCTCTAGGCACTTCACAATCTTCCTCGCCTTCGTCCTCGACTTGGTAGATCGGATTTTCGAAGTCATAATTGACAATAGTAGAACTGTTATCAATGGGATTCAGAGTGGATGTGGATCTGCAATTTATCGCGTGGGTGTGTGTAAGAACGCATAGCCATTTTGATGAATATAAAGTAAAAGAAAATACAAAGAGCGCAAAATTTGAATGCAAAACGTCCATTTACTTATTGAATGAAAATATGCGATGAAATGACAACCCTAACAAATGGGCCATTGTGCCCCGGGCAAGGCATAAGGCTTAAAAGTTTTATTGTTCAAATTACAAAACCAAACTTTGAAAATAAGAAAAACAGAAAATCGCATTTACTCATGACTAAAGGAGATAGGAATAATATCTTCAGTCTTCCAATTGTTGAGCCCACTGCCAATGGTAGGAAAGATCCAACTGTCTAGATCACAGTCACTATCAGCATCTTCCACAGCGTTGACCTGATCTTTATGAACTCCTTTGTTGGTGATATGAATAGCACGAGCACGACGTACAACTCTCTGAGCCTCTGAAATGAAGCCCAAACCAAATTTGTCAGACTTGTAAGGGATGTCAGGAAGCTGACCCCAAATGGTGCCACCACCTTCTTCGACCAAAGCTCTAGCATCCTTTAGGGAAGCCATTGCATGAGATACTCTAGTGACTTTGGGGACAATAGGAACTGGTTTAGCAATAGGAACAGTCTGAGGAACCAATTCAAATGTTTGACAAGGAGTCTCGAGGAATTCTCCATCCATCTCAACATACTTGAAAGTATTCAAATGACTAACCATGTACTCTTCTTCACCATAGACGGTGACAATCTTGCCTTTCACGGGATACTTCAGCTTCTGATGTAAGGTAGAAGTCACAGCGCCTACCCCATGTATCCAAGGGCGCCTAAGCAGACAGGAATAGGCAGGACGAATGTCCATTACATAGAAAGTAGAAACAAAGACTTGAGAACCTACTCTGATTGGAAGATCAACCTCTCCGTGCACTAATCTCTTTGAACCATCAAAAGATCTCACCACAACATCGCTGGGTCTCAGCACAACCCCTTCACAATCAAGCTTGTCTAGAGCAATCTTCTGCAATACATTCAATGAGGAACCCATGTCCAACAGTACATGAGATAGAGTAGTGCCCCTACACTCAATGGAGACGTGCAGTGCCTTATTGTGGTTCCTTCCGACGGGAGTCAGATCAGCGTCAGAAAATCTTAGACCATTATCAGTTGTCAGGCTAGCGACACAATTTTCAAACTGGTCAACAGAGATTTCCTGTGGCACATGCGCAGATTTCAAAAACTTCACCAAAGCCTTAGCATGGGCCTCGGAGCACAACAACAGAGATAGCATAGAGATCTTGGAGGGGGTGTTCTGGGTCTGGAGATCTTTGACGGTTTGCTCGAGAGCCAACTCCTCTGAAATAAACAGCGAGAAGATGAGAAACCTGTCTTAGAAACCTGCTATGCAATGATTATGAGATGTAGATGCATATGCAATGATTTCAAGGACTTTAGAGTTTATCTTTGCAAACAAACAGAAACAAAAGGAAAACTTTTATTAGTAAACTCAAAATTCATTTTTTTTATGCCTCTTGGGCTACAATGAAAGGAAATTTCAAAAAGTAAATTCAAACACGCCTAAGACCTAGGACTCAGACTCAAGTCTCCCACAGGCGCTTCCTCTTTGTGCCGATGTAAGCATTGATGCTCTGCTCCTCATGAAGTAATTTCGTCAACTCTAACACCTTCTTCTCACTAGCATAGAACTGAGTCTCAAAGGTGTCCCTTTCTTCTTTCATCTGAACTCAAGACTTCTACAGATCTTCAAGATCGGTAGGCATATCGGGATGGAGAATGACTTGAGGAACATCTCCCTCAAACTCAGGTTCAACAATCACTGGTCTGACAGCTGGATATGGCATAAAAAGATCTCGAGCACAAGTGCGCACCCATCTGAGGTAAGGCTCCAAAGGAATGGAGTTCTTCTGTCCCAAGGTCCTGCTTTCAATCTTATACACCTTATTCCACGCGCGTATAAACCTTTGACGGTAACCTTGAGGATCATCTTCATAACCGAACATAATACCCTGAATAAGCATATCATGAGGACCCTCCCTTCGAGCATAACCAAGCTGGCACAAGGCTAGCGAAGGATTACAGGTGATGCCTCCCCTAATGCCAAGGAGTGGTACATTAGGGAATTCCCCACAATGATCAATAAGAGTGAAGTCTTCAAGAGATCGGGCACACCAATAGATATCTGAATGGGAGAGTGACATTATCCTTCGAGACCACTGCAACCTTTGTTCATTCTTCAACACTGACCGGGGAAGGTGCGAAATAAACCACTTGGATAGTAAGGGTACGCAACACATGAGAGTCCCTTGCTCCTTGATAGCACGAGTGTGAAGCGAGTGCAGAATATCCCCGAGAAAGGTAGGTACTGGGTTATGAGTCAGAAATATTTTGATAGTGTGCACGTCTATGAGTTGGTCTGGATTAGGGAACAACACCAACCCATAGATCAACAAAGCCAATACCTCCTCAAAAGCATGGTAACTCATAGCGCTTAGGAACAATTGAGCCTTCTCAATCAGGAACTTAGCAAGAAACCCCTTGACTCCACTCCTTGTTTCCCAATTGGACACAATGTCTGGCCTCTTCAGATGTAAAGCGGCTGCAATGACTTCAGGCTTTGGAACGTCTTCTAGACCGGTAAAAGGTATCTAATCGAGAATAGGTATTCCAAGTAGCTTAGAGAACTCCTCTATCGTGGGCACCAATTGGTAATCCGGGAAGGTGAAACAGTGGTGCTTAGGATCGAAGAACTGGAATAGGACTCTCATCATGTCTTCTTCAAAACCTGAGGTAACCAAGTTGAGTAGAAAACCATGTCTTTTGGTGAATCGAGAGCCATCGGGAACCTTTGAGACCAATTCTTTAAGCTGGGAAGGAACCCTTACAAAGTTGACTCGGATGAAATTTCTAGGAACGGAAGTCATGGCCTGCAACGACGAATAAAGATAAATTCCTTGGTCCTTGAAATGGTTAGTGAAAATGGTATGTTATGATTTTATGATGTCATGTACATGTTAATAGTAAATAAGTAGTACACACAAACAAGTCATACAAGAGCCTTAGGTTTAAAGGCTTGTATGAAGTCCATAAGTAAGTACCCTTCCCCACTGAGGTTTAGTTGGCTCAACCTGTCCTAGAATAGTAACCGGGTTCTAAAGGACTCATATCACGGATCTTTCTCGAAGGCTTTATTTTAGTGCGACACTCGAGTGGCCGACCAAAACATCCCGAAAGTCTGATCTCAATGAGCGTAGCCTCGAGTATCAACTAACTTCGGTCTAAATCCAAAGCCGGCCATCTCACTACCTTCTAATGGCCAAAGATGAGTTAACTAGGGTTCTAAAGATTGTGACCATCATATTAACCATATCGGTACATGCCGTACAGTCTCCATGATCTATTGTCACTTACCTAAGGAATCACTAGGTCCGGGTGTATGACCTTTCACACAAGTAACCCCAAAACAAAGCCCATTAAAAATAAAGCTCATAAGTCAAACAATTTTAGGCAAGTGGTAAAGTGTTCTAACTCTAAGGTAACCCCTCTTTTAAAAGAATCCCCAGCAGAGTCGCCAGTTCTGTGATACGGTGGAGAACTGACTTTTTAATTTTGTTTTCGCAAAACATGTTGCGGTTAGCAAGAGTCGCCACCGACTTTTCTTTTATCCAATTTATTTAGGAAAGGTGAAAAGAATAGGAAAGACCTTTTTGAAAAGATTTTGAGTTCGGGGGGTAAGTTATGAAAAGGGAAGGTGTTAGCACCCCTTTTCATCCGTAGTTATCTACGGGCTCTTAATTGCTTGCTCACTTTAACTTGCTTTTTCTTTTGAAATGTGGTGTGTGTTCAGAAAATATTTTGTAAAAGTTGACTTCGTAATAATTCGTGTAAGAATGTATACAAAGTGTTTGTTTTTGAAAATATTTTTGAAAGTGTGAGGTGTGAAAAGTATTTGTTTTTTTTAAGTTGTGAGCAAGCATTTAAAAGTTACTTACCCTTAATTTATAAGGTCTTTCTTGTACTTATCCTTTTCCTTGAGAGATAGTACTATCCATACCATTAGTGGGTAAGTAGTCCTATCTATTGGATGTGAAGGGACGGCGAAGGGTCATCCAATGGTCATAGAAGGCAACATGTAAGGATACCTTAGCAATTTGAAGGGACTACCATCATTTTTCCGTAGGGTCATCGAGGGACAAGATCATTTTTTTCGTAGGCAACTCGAAGGGTCATCTAGGGACTATGATCTTTAATCGAAGGGATTATGATGATATTATTCGTAAGCGTCTTTTGCTAAAGTACCCTTACTTTCGAGGGACATGACCAATATTCGTAAGGCAACTGAGAGAGGCTACCCTAGAGGTGCAAGTGTGATTGAGTGGATTAGTTTCAATTATTTATCTTGAATTAGGGTTTTCTAGATTGTTTTTTTTTAGTTTTGCCATACAAACCCTAATTACTACACAGTTGTAAAATAAAATAGCAGAAAGTAAAGTGCGGAAAGTAAAATCCCTATGCTATTACAAGGCTTTGGGAGAGATACATAAGTATAACAAACCTTGTGGGAAATAAAACTACGGCTATTACAAAAAGAAAAACTGTGCGACCTATACAATTTTTCTAGGAATTTAAATAGCAAATAAATAAATAAGTGAAAAGAAAAGAAGAAAAAAAAATGTCAGAAAAACTTGATACGAACCCTTATTAGTTAAAAAACGGAGAGAGGAGGCGGATCTCGTACGGTTGTGTACGGACGACGAAGGAGCGGCGGATCTCGTACGATTGTACGGGCTGTACGGTTGTACGGACTGTACGGACTGCGGAGGAGCGGCGACCGAAGATAGTCCGGTGAGCGGCGGATCAGAAGGATAGAGTTGATCTTGAGAGGTTTTGTGATTTTTTACTTTTTTGTTGGAGAGTTGTGATGAATATTGATGAAGGATATATGAGTTTTGATGAACAATTGAAAGAGAAAAGTGTTGTTGTATGTGTGAGTGAAATTGTGAGACTGTGGATTTTTTTCCTCTCAAAACTTTGAAAATAGAGGGCTATTTATAGCATGGGAAAATCAGGTTAAAGGGCGAAAAAGGGAATAAAATTGACAAAAGGTCTTCCTTGGTTAGCAAGCTGACCAATCAGAAACTGAGTATGACACAAACTGACACAGATTGACCAATAGGAAACAAGTACTCAAGAAAGGAAATATTTTTTGTATTTATTATGATTTTTTTTATCCTTTTTTGGTAAAAAGTGCATAAAATCAGATAAATAAATATTTTTAAAAAAGCCTTAAAATAAAAACGAAAATTAAAAATAAATAATAAAAAAATACAATTTTGTGATTTTAAAAGGGAAATAAAGTTAGTAACAAAAAAAAAAGTCAGATAATGGGATTCGAACCCGTGACCTTATGCTTGCAAGCTTTTACTCTTTACCAATTGTGCTATCTTGTTTATTCGAAATAAGAATGCACTTGAAAGCATATGAAGGTCAAACAACTATTTGTTATTTAAACAATTTAAAGTAAACTGTTACCTATTTTTGAATAAAAATTACTGTTAAAATATTAGTGAAATTGAACCAAAAAAACTTATAAAATCAAAGTTAAAAATAATTTAAATGTTAGAAATAGGGCGGGCAAATTTTGGGGTACAACAAGGAGTATGCCTATCTTATGGATGTGCCAGTCTTTATTGAGTTTCTTGAGCGACGTGTCATGAAGAGATTGAGGGAGCCAGGGGATTTATTTTCCTTTAGCACTTCATCACCTGCTCATCTTCCTACTTCCGGTTCTTGGAAAGGTATTGTGAATTGACTCGTGAAAGAGAAAGACACCATGAAGATCAGCTATGTAAGATAAATCAAGAGGCTTCGTAAGAAGTATTAGCTTAGAGTTGGGTCGTTTTTAGACACAATTCCTTAGAACTAGCTTTCATTTTCTCTTGTGTTGTAAGATTGATGAAACTGTACTTCAAAGTTGTAATTCTTTCAATATTTATGAAATTATATTTTTGGTTTATTCAGCGTATTATTTTAATGTAATGTTTGCAAACTGCTTTATAGTTCCTTGAAAACTTGCATTTGCATTTGCACATCAAGCATCATTCTGCATTGGATCTTGTCTTTCCCAGGTGTCTTATTTGCTTCCTTTTCTTGGTCTTCATTCAGACAAGTTGTATCACCGGTATAATACTCGGGCTAATCAGAGAAAGAAGATGAATTAGCTATTTCCTGGCATTCATACTGAATTCGAAGTAGTTATTGAAGGACAATGGAGAGAACAGAAAATGTGGATCCCATGTCAGGCTTTAGAGTGATGACCAACCCGATGTACGGTTTTCCTCCGGACGACAATGCTCCATAAGTGGATGTTCCTACTCAATCTCAACCTATGCAAAATAACCTGGCTATTCAAGTTGATGAAAAAGATTCCCGATTTATGAGGTATATGCCAAATCCTCAGAATGTCCACCCTGTGACAAAGATGAATGATCCTAGAGTTGTGGAAATCGAGGAAGGAATTCGTGTGATCTCAAGAAA
The DNA here is from genome assembly GCA_022829125.1 of Lathyrus tuberosus. Taxonomy (NCBI): domain Eukaryota; kingdom Viridiplantae; phylum Streptophyta; class Magnoliopsida; order Fabales; family Fabaceae; genus Lathyrus; species Lathyrus tuberosus. The sequence goes on from JALAZF010000212.1 coordinate 8,887,912, forward strand.
CAATTGAAGATGATGAAAGGACACAAAGCATCTAGTCTTAAGGCTCATGACTTGTGTCTGGTTCCGGGCTTGGTTATTCCCCCGAAGTTCAAAATGTCTGTCTTTGAAATATACAAGGATGTTAGTTGTCCAAGGCACCATTTGACGATGTTCTGTCGAAAGATGACCGCTCATGTCGACAACGATAAGTTGTTGATTCACTGCTTTCAAGAAAGTTTATATGGGGGATCCTTGATGTGGTATATGAAGCTATAAAGGAACCATATTTAGTCTTGGGAAGACCTAGCTGACGCTTTTTGAAACAGTACAATTAAAATCTGGACATGCCTCCAAACAGCAATCAATTGATGAGTATGAGTCAGAAGGACAGTGAATCCTTCAGAGAGTATGCGCAACGGTGGAAAGAATTGGCATCCCAAGTACATCCACCACTCTTACATAAGGAACTGGCCAAAATGTTTCTAAGAACGTTGTCAGAGTCTTATTATGTCAAGATGGTAGGCGTTGTTCCTCTAGAGTTCTCCAAAATTGTGGAAATCGGAGTAAACATCGAGAACACATTCAAAAGTGAAAGAATCCAAGATGGTTCGAATGACCAAGCTAGTAAAGAAAAATTTGTTAGTGATTCCCAAGTGGAAGAAAATGTTGAAGTTGATGCAATTCAGGATTCTCCTCAGATTCTGCAAACTCTAGTTCCGGCGCCTTATCACCAATATCAAAATCAGTTCCAGAATCAGTATAGACCTCTGAATAATCCAAAAGGAGAGACTCATCAGTTTGATCCAATCCCAATGACTTACAGTTAATTATGGTCTTATTTTTCTCGAAACTCGGTAATGACACCCAGAAAGACCAGAGTCATGAAATCTTGTCCTCATTGGTACAATCCAAATACCAGTTGTGAATTTCATGATTGAGTAATAAGGCATCCGATTGAGGAGTGTAAGGTTTTCTAGGAAAAGGTTCAAGAGATGATCGATGATGAGGTGTTGACCTTCAAAGGAAGAAGCCCATTTATGAATGGAGCGCCTTTATGCTAATAAATATAAAAACTCAAGGAATTTCCTATTGCCGATGTTAATGGAGTGACCCGCAACGGTCATTCATTTGCTTCTGTGTCTCCCAAGAGAGTTGAGGATGTTCTTTCAAGCTCAGATTGAGACAGTCTCCTCAGATCATTAGTTTATTACTGCAATTTTATTTGTAATCTTTTATGATTGTTAATGTTTTGTTTGCACGTAGAAACTTGTTTGGTTTTGAATATTAATCATAATGCAATGAGTATATTTGTCTTGAAGAAATCCATTCGCATTTGCTCATAAATTTTTTCCTGCATTTGCAATACCAACTTCTTGTTTAAACTCTTGGAGGGAGGATGATGAATTGAAAACGCAAAATTTCTGGTTGTATGCTTTTGAATAAGACCATGATGATGATGTAAGGCATTGTTTCAAAATCCCAAACACCGGAGATATAAGGAAGATAATCCCTTGTTTACCCCTTTGAACCTTGTAGTAGGAGTTTCTTTTCTAAATGAAAAAACCCTCACATTTTAACCTGGGGCAAGGTAGTCTTCAGTTAATTTGACCAAGCGTTCAAATTTCAAAATGAGTGTGCATCTAAGGAAACCACAATGGTTATCCCTCATCCATGAAGGAAAGAGACACTCACAACCCTTTCAAACAAGTCAGATAAACCAATGTCACATGATTTGTTCAAAAAAAGGGGAAATTAAAAGGAAAAAAAAAAGAATAAAAAAAGCATGCTAAGTCGAAAACTTGAAATCAAGTGACTTAGGCAAAAATTAGGGCATCTCGCTGGACATCAAAAATTCAAAATAATCGGTCCAGGCAAAATTAGGGAAAAATAAAAGAATAAAAAGCGTGAAAAGCAAAAATAAAGGATTACAAAGAAAAATCCTGAACAAATATGTGTGACTACAGACAAAAGGGTGATTGTTATTCCCCGAAAAGCCTCATTGGTTCTTAAACCATCACAAATCCTATTGAGAAATGAACATTCATGTCAAATTATCTGAATATAGGACTGAAGAACATCATGGAGAATGGGTGGGTACAAATAAATTGAGCCTAAAAGACCTTTTTTTTTCTGAAAATCGTGAACCAGGCCACGTTTCAACCATCAAAAGACCTAATTGAAGCAGGGTTTGTTTTGAAAGCAGACATTAACGAGATAGCGTACCTGACTCCCATGAGTTATGTTGAAAGATCTTTGTTGGTATTGTATATGCATTCAAAATCAATGTCGCATCCTAACTAGTGATGCATTCATAAGGTTTGGTGACATCTTTTTAGTAAATACTTCAAGACTAGCATGTGCAATTGCATTAGAATTATCATTCTCAGAATTAACATTTTCTGCTTGCATACATTTGTTGACATCATAGAAGCTTACATATGAGCATCAGTGATGAGTTTAATCTTTTGAAGCCTGGAACTCTTATGAGTAATTGGTAAATCATTTCAAGGAATGATCGTATCCAGGGGCATGTTACCTGAAGATTTTGTTAAGCATTAGCAAGTCTATTTTCCCAGTTGATGCTTTCACATGGGGCAAAGCTTGAATACTCCATTTGAAATTCTGGTACAGATGTGAGATGTCTTTGTGCAATGTCACAACATCGCAATCTGCTGAACAAGGCAATAAAGAACCAGTAAATAACACACTGAATTGTTCACCCAGTTCGGTTCAACAACCTACATCTGGGGGCATACCAAGCCAGGAAGGAAGTCCACTATTAGTAGTATCAAATTACAGACTCAACAGACCAGTTGACAATCTACATAATTTAATCACTACCCAATGACCCTTCTACTTAAGTCCTCCCTAGGTAAGAGACTCCATCTCACTTCCTATCAACACTATGATGTCTAGCAGTCAACTACACCGTCACTGCATCAACAACTTGATTACCAATAACTGTATAACCATAGAAGACACCCTTCCATGACACCCTTTGGAGTTGCTTCAAAGCTTCCTCCAAGAACAATACCAAACACAAACTCATTACCTACAGGTTTCTGAGTTATACACAGTGACCATCTCACAACCCGAGTGGTTCACTTCGACAAAGCCCTAAAGATCTACATCTTGGACCCGTACCTATTCTAGGTTACAAACATTCTATTCATAACATCATCCCAACAAGACTTGGGCCTTCAAATCATATCATATCTTCTGTAACAAATCTGCTTCTAAATAGATCTTCAATCATATCTTCAATTAAATCTTCAATTATTAACTCTGAATATTCTCCATATCTTTATTCTTTAAATGCGCAACAAACTGATCTTCATAACTGATTGTAACAGAATATATCTCTTCCTTGATCTTCGCCTATATTCTCTGATTCTCTTTAGCAGAATTTCTCATTCACACCAGAAAACATGTGCAGCCCTAAAACATCACCACCTGATGTTCTAATGTTCTGGTATAGTGATGTCAAGACATCGCATGTGACATCACTCTTCAGCTCTTTAACTCTTCAACACCTTAACATTCACTAACACCACCTGCTATAGATTAACACATCCTACAGTGATGTTCTACTCTTATGTCAAGACATTCTTCATAACATTTTCCTGAGCAACATGTTTTGCAAAAAATGCTGCCAACTCAGAACTTACAATCTCCCCCTTTGGCATATTTTTGGCCAAAACATAATTTAATCATACACATCATATTAAAGGAAAATGCAGCAGCAGAAAACAGAAGTCAGAACATCTTTTTAGGCATATATCAATCACAATCAGTTTTACCAAAATGAATGCCAACACAAAAAGCTGCAGAACTATCAATCTCCCCCTTTGGCATATTTTGGCTAAAACCTTCTTCTTTGAACACCCATCCAGCTCCAAGGGACACCTGATTTTTTCTCAATTCTCCCCCTTTTTAGCCATAATAGGAGCAAACCAAACAAACGACATGCACCAATAATAACACTGCTCCCCCTTAACACCACAATTCCAGCTGCACAAAATTGTAATACTCTCCCCCTATCAAGGATACCGTGTGCATCTTTGCTTAATCCTCAACCAATCCAAGTACTACACTAGTACAGACAGAAGTTCTCCCATTATGTTTCACAAATGGTGCTCCTTGATCATAATATTTGGAAAATCCAGACATAGTCTTCATTCATCCAGTCAGGAATGCTTCACACAATCATCCACCAGTTCTGAAGCACACACACAACGCCTTTCACTGAACTCTAAATAAACTCCTCTTACACACACCAAGACAAGTGTGACATCTCCCATCAACAAGGACCCTCACAAAGCTCTTCCAAAATCTGCAGAGAAAAATAAATTCTCCCCTACACAACCAAAGTCGTCCTTCAGACTTCTCCTCAGAAGCATGTGCGCATATGATTCAAACACTTAGCTTCACATGGCTAGAACCATTCATGTCCACACCAATATGTCATCCAACAGCCTAATGTCATAACATGTTATCTGACATTATATCCTCATAAGATTCAACCAATCTTCACACTCTTGATCATCATGCAAGCTTCACAATATATGCACCTTTCCTGCAGAATCCATAGACAATTACTCCCCCTGTCATGGTTAACTAAAGCTCTAGATGGAGATGAACATTTGAGCACACTTGCTGAGCACTTTCACATATTGTACTTTCACTCTTGGAGAACACATTCAATTATCCTGACTGGTATGACACTGCTCACAGACTCCACAAATTATCAGCTTTACTGAGATCTAATCTCTTCAAGAGACACATGTAACAGCTCTTTAAAAAAACTTTCTGATCAGATCACATCATATGACACAATTCCTCTGCCATTACATTCAAAAATTAGTAGCCATGCTTTGCCAGAACATACTACTACAAACAAGCTCAGAATCTCCACATTCTAATCCACATAGTCAGAAACACCTATTCTAACAATAATGCTTGAGCATCCATCTCCACATGAAGTTACCATTAGGCTATTCGTGAGGAACATAAGAATCACCATCCTCCTTCAAACAAACTGTTAGATAAGGATCAAAGTCACATAGATCCCCCAACTCTCCAAAAGAAGTCATTCCCTATCATACTCTTCATCTTCAGATTTCCAAGCAATCAATACCTGGTCTACTTCAGTCTTCTCTACATTCTCCATCCAAGGCAGACCTTCTACTTCATCATTCTCCCGTATGACTATGTAGACGCTCCTTAGGCATAATGTATACACCAACCTTCTGAACCACAGCATAATCATCCTTCACCAAGGATATCCTACCAGATAATGTCCCGACACAAGTTAGAACATTTGCCACACACCAAGATATCATCACCATGATTCTTGATATGCTCCACCAACTGGACTTACTATTGCATAGTAATCCAAAGAACTAGAGAATTAACTTCTCATCCACCTTCAAGAAGAATAATCTCCTTGAGTCTTCAACTCATCACCCTTCTGCCCAAGAGTAACTTATTCCAAGACAATCCTCAATAATAACCAGCTGCCACACTCTGATTATCTTGATTCTTCGAATCCACTTCTGAGATCAACCAAATGCCACAGTTTGATCACCTCATTCATGAATCCTCACGTTGTCAGAACTCTCACAAAGATATCTTGATCCACCAAGGAAACTTGATCTTCAAGTTACACGATCCACTTGCTCAAAAGCAAACACACTTAGACTCCCTAAGCAATGGTCATGTAACATCTTCTCCTTCCTGCAGCTCCCGCATACTGCCATGAGAACAATCTTTTTGAAGCATCCTATTGTTCATTCCAGTAGATCACTCTATCATTCACTGATGTGCCACAACACCAGCTGAGACTCCTGATGTTAAGCTAGATGTCAGAACATCCAACTGTTGGATTCAGCTCCTTCTTCTGCCACTCAGAAGAACCTCCTCCCTTTGTAGAAATAGATTTCCATGCTCTCATAGACTTGAATCAACAATCAAGTTTGAGTAGACAACCTCCATCCTGCTTAGAACCTCCAAAGACTTCAAACCTCCCACATCTGAATCTTCAGAAAATAAGTAGTCCAAGACTACCCCATAGCAATACAAACGAAGGTTACTTCCCTTAGTAGAGCCGTCAGTAGAAAGCCAGAGATAACTGCCACTTATCCTCGACCTTCACAACTAGAGCAAACACCATTCTCCAACCTGATCCAAGCTGTACCCATCAAGATGTGATGTCTTCATATCTTTCAGCCTTAAAGTCAATAACTTGTCTAACTTGAAGTGTTGGATGTCATCAACATTCCACAATCTGCCTCTCATAATCCAAGCACATCCCGGACTCTTTGGATGATACACCATAGTAACCAATCAACCCCACCAGTTAATTTAACTCCAAAGTGCTTAACCCTTGAAAACACTTCAAAACAGCCACATAGAGAAAGGTAAACTCTCAACACTTCTGCAGTCCTGCACTTTTACCTCAGACATATACATAGTCTCCCGTCAATGTATTTTGTCATTAGTTGAATGCACAACATTATCCAAAGCATGCAAATATACAACTACATCCTTTCCCTACAGACTTGAGGCACTGGTTAAACCTTCTTTTGCTAATCCACACCACTGATCACTTTAGATTAGGTAAGTGGCTTGACCTGATACTCCACCGTGAGCATAACATACTTCCTTTGGCTGAGAAGGCAAAGACTGAAATAATGTTTCAACATCACCAATCACACTAAACATGAACCAGCATACTCTAATATTTCAAGAACCTTCAAACTTTTGATGCCACCCTCATTTAGTTACCACAGCTAAGCTTCAGAGATAACTTATCAAGATCTTCACTCCCGCATGAAAACTTTGACAGTGATACTCTTTAGCTTTGGCTCTACCTTCTTCTTTCACCATCAAAAAGGATGAAGGAGTCACAGTACTAAACATATTGTTCTTCTTCTTCTGATCCCTCCAGCCACAAGTCTAATGCAGACACCAATTCCAATTGACCAAAGGCTGATTGACATATTAAGCTCAGCTTCTTTGATGAATCCTCATACAACCCAGATGCCTCCTCTTCCAAGTCAGGAGTAGGTTCCAAACAGATGTGATCAACACATTTGTTCAGCCCCCAAGCATTTGTTATGTCACTCCTTTAGACAACAGAATTCTACACAATTCTGGCGTGATGTTCTAACACAAGATAGGACATCATTCCAAGAAACACATCCAGAGATCAAAGACTAGAGGTTAGCCTTTTTAGGAATAGAAGCAAAATTAAGTTACTTCTCACTATCTTCAGATCTCTTCCTTACAGCTTCACTTATTAATGCCTTTATGAGTGGACTTGAACAATAATCTTCAAGTATCGTTGACAAAGTAAGTTGAAGCAGTCTTGCATATATCCCATCACCATAGGATATATATAGAGAGAAGAACAACCTTCTCAGTTACAACCTCAGGAGTTTTCAGATAGATACGCAGTGGATCAAAACACACACTCCTCAAAACCTTCAGGTGTCACATATCAGCCCTAGCATCATAATCTAGGTGACACCTAACATAACCACAACATAGCAGCTTTTCAACCAAAACTTCAAGCCTTCAGCACATGCCACTGCCTGTCACGAGCAGTCCATCCTCCACTTCTAGGGACCATTCTCACAACTATATGAACTTCTCCAAGTCCAAACAACTTTTCAGTAGGTACCACCTACCTTGCCCATGACCAGAAAGTATCTTCCCTAGGATCTCACCCAGAAACAGAACAGGATGCCTGCTCTGATACCAATTGAAATTCTGGTACAGATGTGTGATGTCTTTGTGCAATGTCACAACATCGCAATCTGATGAACAAGGAAATAAAGAACCAGTAAATAACACACTGAATTGTTCACCCAGTTCGGTTCAACAACCTACATCTGGGGGCATACCAAGCCAGGAAGGAAGTCCACTATTAGTAGTATCAAATTACAGACTCAACAGACCAGTTGACAATCTACCTAATTTAATCACTACCCAATGACCCTTCTACCTAAGTCCTCCCTAGGTAAGAGACTCCATCTCACTTCCTATCAACACTATGATGTCTAGCAGTCAACTACATCGTCACTACATCAACAACTTGATTACCAATAACTGTACAACCATAGAAGACACCCTTCCATGACACCCTTTGGAGCTGCTTCAAAGCTTCCTCCAAGAACAATACCAAACACAAACTCATTACCTACAGGTTTCTGAGTTATACACAGTGACCATCTCACAACCCGAGTGGTTCACTTCGACAAAGCCCTAAAGATCTACATCTTGGACCCGTACCTATTCTAGGTTACAAACATTCTATTTATAACATCATCCCAACAGGACTTGGACCTTCAAATCATATCATATCTTCTGTAACAAATCTGCTTCTAAATAGATCTTCAATCATATCTTCAATTAAATCTTCAATTATTAACTCTGAATATTCTTCATATCTTTATTCTTTAAATGCGCAACAAACTGATCTTCATAACTGATTGTAACAGAATATATCTCTTCCTTGATCTTCGCCTATATTCTCTGATTCTCTTTAGCAGAATTTCTCATTCACACCAGAAAACACGTGCAGCCCTAAAACATCACCACTTGATGTTCTAATGTTCTGGTATAGTGATGTCAAGACATCGCATGTGACATCACTCTTCAGCTCTTTAACTCTTCAACACCTTAACATTCACTAACACCACCTGCTATAGATTAACACATCCTACAGTGATGTTCTACTCTTATGTCAAGACATTCTTCATAACATTTTCCTGAGCAACATGTTTTGCAAAAAATGCTGCCAACTCAGAACTTACACCATTGATCAAAGAATGTTCCAAGTTCATTTAATCTGGAGCTGTTACGTCGAGATTCGACGAATCTCTCAGAGTTTGGAAACACTGGGGAATATTATTTCAAGTCCTTTTGGTACAAAGTTTCCTCTTGGTGTAAAATCCTTTGTAGTCCAGTCAATCTGGGGCAATCACGTCCAGATTCGACGAATCTCTCAGAGAGTTTAAAGACACTGAGGCAAGTTATCTCAAGTCTTTATGGTACAAAGTTTCTTGAAGAAAATATCTAGTAGATTAATCAGAGTTTGTCATTGTTGATGTTCTCCCCAGTAGAGTATGTTGATAATTCCTCAGCAGAGTTGTGACCAGGTTTCCCCTTTTTGTTGTTAACAAAAAGGTGGCTTTCCTATAGATTTGTTACGGTATGTTAGACTCATGAAATCCAATATGTCCCAGATGAATACCATTTCGGGTTATCTTCAGACGAGTGGTGCTTGGTTTTTCCCCAGCTAACTCTTAATTTAGATCTTCTCCAGCTGAATATGTTTCTTTCCTCCAACCAGGTTTTAATCATGCAGTTGAGCAAATTTTGAGTTCCACCTCTCCTTGATGTTAATCCCCACGCAGAGATTTGTCCTTACTGATCCTCAGTGGAGGTTATGAATTATAACTTTGGATGTTTCCCAAGCAGATAACAACGTTGATGCTTCCTGAGAAGTGTTGATATAGCAGTCACCTGTCGAGTTTTCTCTCACCTGTGTTGGGTATTGATTTAAAATCCCCTGCATCTTGACCTTTTGTTGTTTTCCCCAGCAAGTCCAGGATGCTTTGATCATAATTGGTTAATCTCCATAGAGTATTCTTGTATTTCCAGCAGATCTGCCTTGCTTTCCCAGTGGAGTTTGTGTAACTGTTATACGTTCACAATCCCCAGCGGATCCATTATTTTTTCGCAGTAGATCTCCTCATCCTTTTGAAGTGGAAATTCCTGTGAATTCCTTTTATTATTCCCAAGAAGAGTCAGAGAGGTTTGGGTTGTTCGGATTCCCCAACAACTTTCCTTCCATCCTCAAAGCAGAGTTTATGTTGATTCCTCTTTGTGGATCATTGATGATAGAAGATTGATATTTGAGTTTCTCCCCAAGGAGTATCTTCCTTTCTCCATCAAGATTTGAGCCTTGTAGTAGGATTTATTTTCCTTTGATGGCTTTTTTTTATCTCTTGCAAGATTTCTTCAGCGAAATCCCTAGCAGAGCTGCTAATGGTATCTCGATCTTGTTAAGATTAACTGAGTATTTCAGTGGTGTCGTGATGTTTATTCATCCTCTGTTTATCCTTATGTCTGTTTTGTCAGCATATTCATACTCATATGCATTGCATGCACATTCGTTTGTTGTGTATAGCATGTTGTTGTTGCACTATGCATCTTGCATTTTTTAGTGCTTCTCCTCTCTTTGTTGTTGTTTTCTCCGCAGGGTGTGTGAGTCCTCTCTCAAATAAAGTGTCAACCATATGCAGAAAAAGTTTATCCTTTCTAATTCCCCACTGAGCTTGATTCTCGTGGAAGATTTTGTTCCAGTTTTCCTTTCTAGCTCATTATCTGGATGGAATTTTCCCCAGTTGAGATATTTCCTCCTTGGGATGAGTCTTGTTTGTCCGTTTCTCTCCAGTTTGTTCTTGGATTGAACTTTGGTCCCCAACAGTGACTACTTTGAAACTCTCTAGGATATGCAACCTAGATGATTGGGAGCGCATTTATTTTTCACCCTTGGGGATTTTGTATTCCTCAGTAGATAATCTATTTATGATTACCATCAGAAGATGACGATTTTGTTTCCCCAGCAGTTTTGTTGCAACACGCTCTTGGAATCTATTGCGTGACTTCAAGTGGCATCTCTTCATTTGAGAAGTATGTTGGGACTTCGTCAATTCATCCTATCAAATGGTTTTTCTTTCCAGCAAACCTCGGCAGAAGGTGGCTCTATTTCAAATTCTTTGGTTAATCTCGGAAGTAGACCCTCTAGTAAATTTTGAAATAGAATTTTCAGCAAACCTCGGCAGAAGGTATTTTCTTTCCAAGAATCTCGGCAGTAGATTTCTGGGATAATTTAAAAAAAAGACTACAGCAGCTTCGGCAGAAGGTGTTTCCTTTCATTTTCAAGAATCTCGACAGTAGATTTCTTGGATAATTTAAAAAAAAAAAGATTTTCAGTCGACCTCGGCAAAAGGTATTTTCTTTTTAGGATTTCGACAGTAGAATCCTTTGTTAAATCTCGGCAGAAGATTTTCCAGCAAAAAAAAACCTCGACAGTGGGTGTATTCTCAATTAAACCTCGACAGAAGGTGTTTCATTTATTCTCTAGTTAATCTCGGCAGTAGATCTCCAGCAGACTTCAGCGGAAGATGTTTCTTTTTAAAATCTCGACAGTAGACTCCTCCAGTTGATATCTTCTGAAATCCCCATAGTGGACCTCGACAGTAGGTTCTCCAAGTGGAATTTGTTAGAAGATTTCATTCAAATCCCTCTTTTTGAGATTATCACCTTTGTCGTCCTGCCCATTTAGTTGCTAGTAGGTGATATAGCTGGCTTATTACCATTGGCATCCTGTCCATTTAGTTGGTAGTGGGTTATATAGTCAGGTTTGGTTACTTTGTTGTAACTATCACTTTATTGATGATTGGTAATCCCTCCCTCGTTCGAGTTTATCACATTTGCCGTCCTGCCTTTTAGTTGGTAGTAGGTGATATTTCTCGTACCCCTTTTGAGATTATTACCTTTGTCGTCCTGCCCTTTATTGGTAGTTGGTAATATTTCTCATATCCTTTTGGTTGATTGCCTTGTTGTAGCTGCCACTTTGTTGGTAGTTGGCAATCTTTCCTTTTGATCATGCTATTACTGGATGTCTGGTAGTAGATGATCTTTTCCCCAGCGAAGATTTTTCCCTCCCTATTGGGACGAGTTATCCCTCTTTTATTTCCGATGTTGGTAATATTCCCTCAGTGGAATCTTACTCTTTTTCTTCCCCAGCGGAGATTGTTTGCCTCCCCTGTTGGGATGTGTTTTCCCTCTTTTGTTTTCCCCTATGGAGTCTTTGCCATTTGATCCCCAACTTTTGTTTCTCTCATGTGGCACTTTCTCCCCACAGAGGTTGTGTGTCTGCATATCATCCGCATAATCATATAATTTTGTGGTCTTTTAGGGCCAAAAATTGGGTTATTGTTATATTTAAGTCTCTTCTATCTCGTCGAGACAAAGATGCCCATCTTCGTATCTCCGGATAGAAGAAACTTATATAAGGGCAGCTGTAATACCCTAATTTTTACCCCTAAGATCCCACATATCATTTGCATTTCATACCACAAGCAAGATCACGAGCTTTGGTTCATTTGCCCTCCTCTGAAGGTTTGTTCTTGAGTGAGATCGCCAAGCACCCATGTTCTCTTGTTTTGTTTGATGTTTGTATTTGTTTATGTTTACTAACCATTAATTAAAACCCAAAAAATGTTTGTTTTTCCTTTACTAACTTTTTCAGGAAGAATTTGGATCAAGGATATCAAATACCAGTTCCTCAGCTCGAGTGAAATTCATCTGAACAAGGTCAAAGTTGATCTGCAAATAATTCAAGATCATCTGATCAAGGGTTTCCCAAGATTTGATCAATTATTATTCAAGAGACTCTAAGGTTCATGTGTTTATTTCCATGCCTTCTTTGAGAAGTCAAGAATCGAGCCAGAGCCAGAACAATCCAGCCAACAGGGCATTTTCCAAGTTTTTCAACTGTGCAATCGATTGCTTAATGTTGGACTATTGGTCCAATCGATTGCACCATGCATTTTTTTGCCTAGATTTTGAAGTTTTTCAGCAGTGCAATCTATTCACGCTACAGTGCAATTGATTGCACAAAAACAGAATTGGCCAAAATTAGTATTTTCAAATTTTGAAGCATTTGGCACCAATTTCATCATTTGAGAATATTCTAGATCACCCAAAAATAATTCCACTTTATAATCACAATTAATTCCCACCATACACTCTCATTAATCAGCACTTGATTTTGATTTTGCCTCCAAATTCAAATTCCAAGCCTAATTTTGGTTCCAAACCAAACTCCAATCCACCAAAATTTCCAAGCCTAAATCCTATAAATAGAGGCCTCATTTCATTCATTTCACAATCTTTTGATAGCCAAATTCACCTTGTCAAGTTTCTTCCTGACTCTCTCAATTTTCTCCAACTACCAAATTCACCAAAGCTCTTTCTTCCATTGAAAGTTAGTAAGTTCAACATTAGAGCTTACTAATCTTTGAGCTAAACCTTCATCCATTCACTTTTTCATCATCAATTTTTGTAGATATAGGCTTTGGAGTTGATTTGAAGAATTTTCAGATTTGAAGTGGTAAACCATTGATCCACCATTTTTGTGCTTGATCCATCCTCCACAATATGATCTCTTGTTGATTCTTGTTGCTTGATCTTTGGATCTTGCAAATTGTGTTTTATTGGTGTTATTTGCTGTTGTTTTACTTGAATTTTCGTGCTCTTTTGCATCCATGATCATGAGGTGTTTGGAGAAATGATTGATCATGGTTTTTCCTTGTAAATGCTGATTTTATTTCTGTCTGGCAGTGTGCAATCGATTTACACTGTAGTGCAATCGATTTGCACTGTAGTGCAATCGATTGCACATTGTATTTTTTGCCCAGAATTGTTGATTTTCTGCTGTGCAATCGATTTGCACTGTGCAGAATGTGTTTTTTGGCTTTGTTTTGGGACTATTTTGGTTTCTTCTCCTTCTTCTTCCATTTCCTTTTTATTTTTGCTTTGGATTACACTTTTAAAGGTCCTATTCCTCTTTAAATTCATTGGACTTCGGGTGTAGATGAAATTGGATAAACATTCACTAATTCAAATCTATCATTAAAGTGAATTGTTCAATTCATTTTATGTGCTTTGAGTTAATGATATGTTTAGTGCTTTAATCCACCAAGATGAGTGGATGAACTTAAAGATGGAATGGTCTTGAATTTGTAATTCAATTTGACTTTCCCCTCCCTTCTTCTTCTTTTTCTTTTGATCGATGAAAATCTTCGATATCATTGGAACTCATTTTAAGTTCTTGATGAAGATGAGATCGTTACCTATTTTCTTTTCGTGCGATATTGCTTTCGAAGAGTGATCTACATATCACTTCTCTAGCACGCATTATCACTAACATTATTATTTACCGGCCTCCCATAGTATGATTTTCCTCATAGATTGTGATACGATTGCTTAACATAGCGCTAAATTATCCTGTATCAGAAAATGCTCATTCGTGGCCCAAACCTATGTTTGCAAGCCCAAGGATGGTTGATTATTTGTCTTAGGTCCATTACTTATGAACCTTGTTGTTAGGAGGCTTTAGTCTTATCAATCCTCTAATGAGTTCTCATTAACCTTGACCTAAGTGCATTATTCAATCATTATTGATCATTTGCTCTAATAACTAATCACTAACTCATTAACAATATTATTGTACTAATTTTGTTTATGCTTCCTTCTCGCTCCCTATCTCTCTTTTATTTTTTTTATGCTCCATTATTATCATCTCATATCATATTATTGTTTATGCTTCCTCTATTTTTCCTTTGTCCGTTGGACACATGTTTATGCTTCCGCTCTCTTTTTCCTTTGTCCACTTGGACCATTAGTTTATGTTTATGCTCCTGTTCTTTTGTCCATTTGGACCAAAAACATTAATAAAGGCTTAAACCCCTAAAAAACTTGTTCTCTTAATGTTGGACTATGGTTACTATCCTTTGCATTAGACATGGAACTTTGGACTTAGAATTAGGATCCTAACCTATGCTTGGAAGTTTGTGATGGAAAACCTTGGATTTTGGATACTTGAAATTCTCCTTTTGAAGACTCATTTTGATCAAGGCCTAATCTAAAGGAAAGAATGCTTATGCTATAGAGCTTGGTTGTGTGGTTAGACTTTTCTTATCCTTAGCTTTTGCCTTTATGCAATAGGATAGTCCCTTCTTCTCCACCCCTTCTTTAATTTTCAAAATCTCCTCTCTTTTTCAAAACCTTCTTGTTTTCAAAAATTAAACCGCTTTCATAATAAAACCTTGACTTTTTTCAAGTGATTTTCAAATTTTGTTTTCTTTAATAAATGTCAATCAATGTTAATCATACTTTGACCATTTCAAAAAGACATAAAAAAAATACAAAACTCATTCAAACTTTTTGTGCTTTTATGCACTTTTTCTTTTAATATTATTCAAAAAGATTAGACATGAGTCATCTTTTTTGGTGAGATGTAAAGCTCATAGCCATTATATTTTGTGTAAAATATGGTCATTTTCCACTTATATGTTGAAGTGATTAGTCTTGTTGATTTTAATCCAAGCAAATCTTCCATCTTAATGTGATGCAAATGCCTCTTTCACATACCTTTGGGTAATTAGTTGACTATTCTCTCTTGAGAATGACGGGTTGTCTTTTCAAGATAAAATGAATTATAACCAATAATCTTTGTTATATGTACCACGAACTACGAGGTTTTGATCCTATATTTCCCTTTATGAGTACGTAGGCATGAGGCGATAAGTCTCTCCAAACACAAAAATCTTAAAAAATACTTCTCTTCTCATCTCCTCAATCTCTTTTCAAACAAACCTTTTCAAACCAAAAAGCGTAGATATTTCAAAGGGTTCCTATAGAATACTATAGACGTTTTGGGTGCTAACATCTTCCCATCGCGTAACCAACCCCCTTACCCTGTCTCTATTCCTTTGTTCTTGTTTTAGAACTTGTTTAGGTTTTGTTCGCTCTTTTTTCCTTTCCTTTTGGATAAAATAAAAGTGCGGTGGCGACTCTTGCTTTATGAGTTAAGTTAGTCAATAGCTTACACTCATAATTTTTACCACTACACCTGGCGACTTCTCTTAGAACTTTATCCCCGAGGCACAAGATAATGGCACTCCTGGCCTTATCCACCATATCGGTCTTCTGTGCCTATGTAAGCCTTGCAGGCATCAATGCTTCACTCTTCAAAGCATCGATACACTTCTCTTGAATTAAAATTGCTTGCATCTTAATTTTCCACAACCCGAAGTCGTTGTTACCGGAAAATTTCTCGATCTGCCATGGTGCTCACTTGTCAATAATATCTCTTTGCTCCACGCTCACTGCACCACTTGTTGTGAATCTTGTTGTGAATTACGACAAAATTCAACATCAATTTGTGAGGCAAAGAACAATAGCAACCAAAATAAATGGTTTTCAGCAATAATAATTCGTACACAAATAATATAACAGAATAAGGCAAGAAAAAACTGAAGGTTTGTTTACCTAGTTCGATCAAACGATCTACTCTAGGGGAGAGAGCAGCTCTCCAATTCACTATACTCAGAAAGTTGTTACAAGAGATTATAGATGAGTTACAAGAAAATAGTCTTCGCCTTCAGGTTCCCAAGAACAACCCTATTTTCTACCCTAGTGTCTCCCAACCTCTCCAACTCCCAATGTATGAATCACTCAAACCCAAGGTGTAACAGTGTTTCACAATAACCTTAAACAACTCCAAAGGTTTTCCTACACCTTTGCTTTTCTAAGGTTTTCCTTGTGAATAGCTGAAACCCTATGTTATACATTTAAACCCTTGCTCTCCCTTGTTGGTGTAAACTCTAAGATTGTCACACACCAAGCATATAAGAGATACATATTTATAATAGCAAATACCCAACAAACAAAGCCCCAAATCACATGGATCCATGGACCGAATCGAAAAAGTCCGAAAACTCGAAAACACTATTCACCATACAGACTTTACTATTCATCCGTACGGATAGTAATATTCACCGTACGGACGACACTATTCACCAATCGATTTTTTTCCCGACTTTCTAAAACTTCCGATTTTCGCGGTAAAGGCACATTTACAACAGAGGCATTAAAGGCGTGAGTTTCCAAGAAACTAAAGCATTTATACTTACTATTTTGGGATATATATATAAAAGAATGGCCGGCCTTCGAGGCCAATACGACAAACACTTGCCTTGCTACGCAAAAATAAGGACTTGGGAGGAATTTATTATGGCCCGACCATATTGATTCCCGACCGACAACTCTAAAATAACCACAATCCTTCTAGAACCTTCAAAACACGCAAAAACTACTGGTGCGGATTAAAACTATATATCGCGAAAGTATACACGGTCCATTTTAGTAAGTGATAAAAAGTAAGAATATCGTTCCCACAGGGAGTGTAATAACTTAGATTGATTTGCAGAACTATCTTTTGTGAACGAGCATTAGCAAAAATAACAATAGTTGATGGTTGTCACAAGTTCAGTTTTAAGTAAGCAATGATATAACCAAGTTTGCATGAATAAGTGAAATAATTAATGGATAATATGTTGGACATTGATCCATTAATATTATTTATCTAATGTATGTATATGATAAGATATGTTGTGCCATATGAGGTTAGAATGCAATCTAATAGTGTATTCCTACAACACAAGATCTTATGCAAGAAAGCATGGGGACAAATTCCTTAGCCTCACATTTAACTTTAATGCATGTATGGTTTGATTACAAATGTCCCTTTTGATTATAGCTCTCTATGCCTAAGGTAGCTAATCTAGTGAATATTCTTATCCTACTATTTTCAATCACATTTACCATGAGTTCCACTTGTTGATGGATTCCTCACATTAACAAGCTTTTATCTTTTCCTAAGATAATCAACCAAGAATCAGATTTATAACAATATAATGCATGATAAAATCACTCACTAACATCACATCAAATAACATAAATATTACTTCATATTAACTTCACATTGCTCAACATAAAATAGTATAGCTCATGATGAACTCAATTCATACATAAACACTGGTTCCTAAGTTAAACACATAATGAAAAAGAAATTAAAATATAAAAGTAACTTGTTCATCTTCTTGCAATCTTCAATAAACAAGAGACAAGTTTTGTTATGCCTTATACTTGTGCTTGATACTTGGGAAGAATAGAATAGAATTCTTCAACTTCATATAACTTACTTTCACACAAATTTCTATCAAGTGTTTTTCTCTCAGAGTCTGAGCTTCTTGCAATTTTCTCAAGTGATCCTTTTATAGCCAACATCTTCTATGGTTTTGTGAGGTATTGGGCCACATGTTTCTTGATTATCCATTACTTTTGGCCCATGATAATCAGCATATTCCCTTAATTTCTTCTTCTTCGTACCAGTACTAGGAGAGGTACATAACGCATGAAGGAGACAAAACGTCCGGTGGCAGGACTATTATGAGAGGGGACAAGCCGCGCGTTGTAGTGGCTTTACTATTTTGCAGTCGTTTGTCTTTTAGCGTTTTGATCTTATCTTCTTTACTTTCTAGCTCAAATGAACTCCAATTTTCTAGTTGATGCCACATATGCCCTAAAACCACGAACATTCACTCTTTGTAACCTCCATTGCATTTAACACTTAACTGGAAAAATTGGGGTTAAAGTGGTGCTCCAGTTTTGTCGTGCCAGAACTTATCAGAAATTAGTCTTACACATGTAACAAACACATAAAAACTCACTAATGAGAGCACCTATTGTGCTATTTACAAACTCACTTAAAACAACAAAATGAATTGAAATTACTCTAACAAAGTACTTAATAACAAGATAAAATCAAGTATTAATGGTTAGAATACCTCACACATTGTGAGTTATTAACTATCCTGCAAATGAAAATAGAGGATAGAGTCTACTAATGCATCTAACGACTCTCCGTAATCCACTCCTAACAAATAAAAAGTTTGTTATTTCATCTCCACTATATGTACAGAACGCGCAAATTCAAGTATTCAATTTCAATTGATTCCTCTTCCGTGGAATGTTCACGTTTTCGGATGGCTTGATTTGAAAATTTATGATAACATTTCTAATTTAAATGAGTTAGAGTTGAATTTGGGTGATAATGATAATAGTCAAGCTGTTGGTAATGTGAAGGAGAGGTTGGAGATCCAAGAAGATATTTGGAAAAGTCTCAAGCTTAAAGAGATTGTGCTTAATCAGAAATCCAGAAGTAATTGGGTGAGTGATGGTGATAATAATACGGGATATTTCCATGATTCTCTTAAAGCAAGGTATAGGGCCAACAATATTTCTGTTATTTAAGTGGGGAGTACATTGTTGGAGGATCTTGATTTAATAAAGCAGGAGGAAATGAATTTCTTTGAGAAGAAATTCAAAGCTCAGAGTAGGTTAAATACTCAATGTATTTTGGACAGTTTAGCTGCCCTTACCTTGGAAGATAAGGTGTTCTTAGAGGATGAGTTTACGTTGGGAGATGTTAAGGCTGCTGTGTTCGATAGTGAAGGCAACAAGTGTCCAGGAAACGACGGATTTCACTTGAAATTCCTCAAATCTTGTTGGGATATTGTGGGATCTGATATTACTAACTGTGTTCTTGATTTCTTCTATTCCAGAAAGTTGGATAAATCGTTTGTTTCGACTTTTCTCTCCCTTGTGCCTAAAGTGGATAGCCCGAAAAAGTTTGAAGATTTTAGACCAATCTGCTTAATTGGTTGTGTTCTTAAAATCATCTCTAAAATGCTTGTTAGAAGGTTAAGTTCTGTGATAGGAAAGCTGATATCTCCTACTCAAACGACTTTCATTCCAAGTCGCCAACTTTTGGATGGTGTACTTGTGGCTAATGAAACCATCGAGTTTGTAAGAAGAAAAAAGAAGAAGTGCTTATTATTCAAGGTGGACTTTGCCTAAGCCTATGACTGTGTGGATTAGAACTTTTTGGAATCAATGTTGATTAACATGGGCTTTGGTACCAATTGGTTGAAGTGGATCCGTGGTTCGATGTTCAATAGTTATCTTTCGGTTTTAATTAATGGTAGTCCCTCTAAAGATTTCAAGGCGACGAGAGGCTTAAAGCAAGGAGATCCCCTATCTCCTTTCTTGTTTGTGATTGTTGCTGAGGGATTGGCTTGCTTAGTGAGAAGAGCTTCATCCCTCAATATCCTGTCTGATTTTAAATTCACTAACGCGGTTTCAGTTAATATCCTTCAGTTTGCGGATGATACCCTACTGTTTGGGGATGGTTCGATTTCGAACATTTGGGCTTTCAAGGCTATTTTGTGTGGGTTCGAAGTTACATCTGGCCTAAAGATTAATTATTCAAAGAGCTGTCTGTATGGTGTTGGTATAGATCCCGAGTTATTGATTGCTGTACAGAATTTCCTCCACTGCAAATCAGGATCTCTGTCTTTTAAATTTCTTGGCCTTGGAGTTGGAGGCAACCATAGGAGGATATCTTTTTGGCGGACGGTTGTGGATTGTATGAGGGCTAGATTATCCAACTGGATAGGGCGTAATTTATCGATTGGAGGGCGTGTTACCCTTATTAATACAGTGTTGGCGAACCTTCCGATCCATCACCTTTTCTTCTTTAAGGTGCCTAAAAAAGTCATGAAAGACATCATCGCAATCCAAAGGCATTTCTTATGGGCGGGTAACTCGAGTAGTCGTTTTATTTCTTGGGTTAGTTGGAAGTCGGTTTGTAAACCGAAAAGTTGCGGTGGCCTTGGTATAAAACATGTTGGTCTCTTCAACAAAGCCCTCTTATCTAAATTGCTGTGGAAGTTCAGCAACGGAGGCAATGAAATTTGGCGTCCTATTCTCACTAGCATGTATGGTAATTTGAGCCGTAAAGTTTAGTTATTTAATGTAATTAGGAATATGCACTCTGATTCTTCATGGTTGAAGGATGTTCTGTCTGTTTCTAAATCTGTTCCTCAGGCTTCTTTCTATAATTTCATCACTGCTATAGTGGGCAATGGTAAAGGGGTGCTGTTTTGGCATTCTGTGTGGTGTGGTAATAGGTCTTTAAAGGACTCATTTCCAAACCTGTTCCAGATTTGCAGCAATAAGTCCTGCACTGTTTTAGACATGGGTTAGTGGGTGGAAGAGAAGTGGATCTGGAACTTTTTTTTTCCTAATAGTTCTCAGCAGATGAACAGCGATTTGGATGAGCTGTTTCATGCTTTAGAGCCTGTTCATTTGCCTTTCAATGTCCATGATAAATGGCATTGGAGTTTAGACTTAATTAATGGTTTTTCTGTAAAGTTTTTTTATGAAAGCATTTCCTCTTATGGAGCCTTGGTTTCGGAAGACGATAATTCGATACGCGTTATGGAAATTATTTGGAAGACGAATATTCCTATGAAAGTCAAAGTTTTTGCTTGGGGGTTAGTTATCGATAGGCTGCCAACCCGTCTGAATTTGGTAGCGAGAGGTATTTTAGACAATCCCCACGATAAGGTTTGTATGTTTTGCTTCAGGACAAATGAGGACTCCTCTCACCTTTTCTTTAATTGTCATAAATCTGTTTTGGTGTGGAATTTAGTGTGTGATTGGGTGGGCATTGATCGGATCACGGAGTCGGACTGTTGTTCACACGCTTTGGCCTGGCTACAACGGATAAAAGGTAAATGTAAGGAGGAATTTATTAATTCCATTTGGTTTATCTCGTGTTGGAATATATGGAGATTTAGGAATAATATCTTGTTTAAGGACGAAGTTTGTATTGTAGATTCCATATTTAATGCAATTGTAGTTTCTTTCTGGAATTGGTTGGTTTTTGGTAATCGTAATAGGCGAAGTTGTAGCTTTTATGATTGGACTAAATTTCCTGTACTTTGGTTTGAGATTTCCTTAATCTCTTTTTATTGATTATTGCTTATCAAAAAAAAACTTTAGAATTTAAGTGTTAATTTTACTAGTCAATCCTTTTTCCACCACACCGCACCGAAAGCTCTAATCCGCCATTATCACTAATTCTTACTCTATTTATGGTTCCGTTATATATATATATATGTTAGGATGTTGGGTAGGCCCATTAGAATGACAAAAATCTCTTCATGGCAGTATGACTTTATTATGGGCTAGGATTGTTTAATTTTAAGTATTTCTTTTATTTTTCCTTTAAGTGGACCTTTGACTCAATATTGGTCCATTAAGACTTTGTATTTAAAGGTGGTTGCCACCTTGAATGTTTTATGCAGAATTATCATCATGTTATTTTTATCTTTGTCTTTTTATTTGTCTCTCTAGTAAATCCTAATCTCTTAGTAGTAGTAGAACTTGCCATCAATATATATATAAAGAATTTCAAACTTCTTTCTTTTAATTTAATTAGAAATAAAAATAAAAAAGAAGTTGAATATAGAAATCATAAGTTCTTCGACAAATATTTTCATCATACAAAATATGAATTTCAAACTTATGCTGACTACAGGTCTGTTGAAGAATTTTACAATCATATATTTATTATACTAAGCATGATAGTCAGAATTGAGATTCTACTCTTTGAATATATAAAAAACATAAATTATAGAATATTATAGAAACAACTATGAAAAATCATTGCGACATAGCTTGTTTATTAACTTATTAATAGAAAATATTCTTATTTCAACAACAAAAATGGATGAAGACATAGTAAATATATCCGACAGACGGTGAAATTTATTATGCATACAAATTTAACATAAAAATAAAGACATTCTCTTATTCCATCAAATACCCTACAGTGCTGACGGCTTAAATTTCTCCATCCCAAAGTTCTTCAACGGTTTTGTAACCACCATAAGTTTCGTCAACAAATATGTCCATTCGAACCAATCTCTCCTGCAACAATAAGAACCAATACCATAAAATCATGCATTTTAAATTTAACAAGCTTGCACAAAAACTAGAAATATCGAGGGAAATCATAAAATACTTACTTGTTCAATCTCAGAAAATTTAGCAAACAAGTCTTCCGGTATAGACCAATCAAAAACATCAAAGTTTTCTTTTATCCTTGTTCCATTTGCACTCTTGGGAAGCACACTATGACCCATTTGCAACCCCCAACGTAGAGCTACCTGTGCAGGAGTCTTGCCTAGTTTCTCCGCAATCTCATTCAGAGTTGGATGGTTAAGGAGACTAGTTTTAAGCCAAGCAGGAGAACCCAATGGTGAATATCCCTAAACATTAAATAGAACAAAACCACTTAATAAAAGTTTCATTTCATGTTTATAACTATGATTCAAGATTTGGAAACTTACAGAGAAGTGGACACCTTTGGAATTGCAAAAGTCCTTCAACTTATCCTGCCTCCAAGAAGGATGACACTCGACTTGGTTGACAGCCGGAGGAATACGAGCAACTTCCAACAAATCCCCCAACTTCTTGACGGAGAAATTGCTTACACCTATAGCCCGCGCCTTTCCTGAGTCATAGAGTGACTCCATTGCCCTCCATGTGCTAGCAAGATTAGGTTGTACAAGATTTTTAGGATTCGAACCTTCCACCGTTGCATTCCCTGTGCTGGAAATGTTAGGTTGCAAAATATTTTCAGAATTAAAGCCTACTGATTCTTTATCCATTGTTGATTCTTTCTTCATTGCAACAGGCCAATGAATCTAAAAAAAATATCATCGGGTTAGCAATCAATAAAGAATGTTCATATTAAACCATCAATTTTCAAAGATTAGGCAATATTATTACATACAAGATACAGATCAACATAATCAAGTTGCAAGTCTTTCAAAGTCCGGTTCAGTGCCAGCGGTACATCTTCTGGAGCATGCTCGGTATTCCTGCAGTGCAGATCATCTTATTAAATCCTTAGGTTCTGAATATCCACTTAATGAAGACTGTGATAGTATTATATAAGCAAACAAACCAGAGTTTCGAGGTAATAAACAAATCTTCGCGTTTCACTACGCCATCATCAAACAGTTTCTTCAATATAGATCCAATCTGCAATAGAAGAAATAAATGAATCATTCATTTTCTGCTTAAAATTACATCAACATTGAAGAAAACACCTAATGATACATACCTCTTTCTCATTTCCATAGATTGGAGAGCCGTCAATGTGACGGTAACCGGCCTGCAAGTATCAAATTAATTCATCAAAATAAAAATATCAGTATGTTAATATAACTACATTTCTAAAATATGCATGTTAGAATTGAAAAGACAGTAAGGAACCTTGATGGCGGTAGCAATGGCTTGACCGACGACGCCGGGATCGGACTGCCAAGTTCCCAAACCGACGGAAGGGATCTTGGCTCCGGTGTTGAGAGGGAAGAATTGAATCTCGGTTGACATTGTTATAGTATAACCGAGAAAATGCTTGGTTTGGTTTAAGAGTTACAAGTGAGAATGAATGGGAAATGATAATTGTAAAACAAAGAGAGTGTATAGCTTTATACTGGTTGGAGACAACTGAGTATTATTTCCTATTGGTCCCTTTTCAAAAATTGATTCTCTTTTGTATTAATTGGATTTGATGACATTTCTATAAGTTAAAGAGTATATGTTTTTTTTCCCAAAAAAAAAAAAAAAAAGAGTATATGTTTTAAAAAAAAATTGTTTTAAAATGATTGTAGTTTTCACTTTTTAATATAGTAATAATTATTATTTTTTAAATTGTGTCATATAATTATTATTCTGTACACTATTTTCAACAAATTAATAAGATTAATTTAGTAAAATTATAATATCTTATATGACAATATCATTGCATTTCTTAATATATACTCCCTCCGTCCCAAATTATAAGTCACTTTGTCAAAAAAATTTGTCCCAAATTATAAGTCACTTTACATTTCCAATGTAATATAAATGACATCTTTTCCAATATATCCTTAAATATTTATTATTATTTATTATTTCAACTCTTTTAATTTCTCTCTCCTATATAATTATGAGGGGCATTACTGTAAAGTTATACATAATTTATCTTTCCCATAAAGTAATAATTAAGTTTCTTAATTTGTGTGAAAAGCAGAAAACATCTTATAATTTGAGACGGATGGAGTATACAAAAACCTTAAAATACAATAATTTTAAAATAGAATGAGTATTATACACCCTCGCTATTATAACTAAATTTAACTTTTTATAATACATTTGACTATTAATATATATAATTCATATATAGACTAGATACATTAATAGTCAAATGTATCACAAAAAGTTAAATTTATTTATAATAATGACAAGGGGGTATTTCTTTTGTGGTTGTAATTTTTATTTTATTTTTAATCTCTATAAATTTATTTTATTGATAGTGCTGATTTTAAAATAATGAATGTCCTTGTTTGTTATTGAAGTGCGTGGTAACTTTAAAATGAAGTCAGTGTTATTGAAGTGCGTGCTGATTTTGAAAGGAGGAATATTGGAATTGAAAACAATTTTGTAAGTTACTTACATTTTCTTTGACTAGACGAATCCATTTATGGTAATTTTTTTTCAAGTATAATTTGCTGTTTTTAGGTGAACATGCGCAATGTTGCGGGAACACACGCTTCTCTATATAATAATAGTATCTCGCAATTAACATTTTCTTTGACATTTATTAATATTTATTAATATTTTTTTTAATTTTATAAAAGACAATTTACTTTTTAAATTAATTTAAATAATTAATGTATTTGGTCAAATATTTAAATTAAATTTTATATTAAATATATTAATTATGTAATGAATCTAAAAATTATCTTTTATAAATAAGATCAAAATGAGTATTCAATACAAATCTTTATTTTCATATTTTATTTATTCAATAATTCTTGTCTTAGTATAAAAGAATTATTTTTTAGATTTTTAGATGAATGAATGTATCTCAATGTATAATCTAGATACATTAATTATATAATTAATCTATAAAAAGATAAACCTTTTAAATAATACTTCTTCATCTTCCTTAGTTGAATAAAGACATATTCAAAAATCTCAGCACAATTATAGATACAAAAATGCTATTTTGACACCAAGCATACACCCACACCGTATGTACGTGCGGTGAATAGTGTCGTCCGTACATGAACAGTGTATTTCTGTATGGTGAATAGTATCGTCTGTACATAAACAGTAGTGTATTTTCGTATATGAATAGTATATGTCCGTACATGAACAGTGTCGTCCGTACAGTACGGAAATACGGTGTAGGTGTAAAATGAGGTGTCAAGATAGCAAACCTGTTATAGATATAAATTAAATACGGAACAACAAAAATATATTGTAATTAATTAATTTTCACTTTAAATTTAAATTTATTCTAATTAATTAATATAATTAATTTTCGTTTTTAATATTATATATTGTTTATTTCTTAAAATAAGATATCTCTCTCTCTTTAATATCAAGAACTTCGATTTATATTACAATCTAAATAATTTTATAATTATTCGTCTGTGTTTAAAAATAAAATATATTATAATTTTTATTATGAAGAGAATGTTAAAACTTGTAACTACAAAATTAGTGAATAATTGAGAAATTGAGTGTAGAGTGAGGGAGAGAGAAATTAAGAATGAGAATTATCATTAACCACGATTATTAATGGGGATGTTTCAAAGACATTTTTAAAAAATCTAATTTTATATATATTTGAATTTTAAATTAATATTTGTTTTTTAAAAATAAATAAATAATATAAAATTTATAAGATTAACAAATATTGCATATTTAAATTTTGAATCTAAATTAATTAAAATAAATTCTAAAAAATATAAAAGATATATGCTACAAATTTAAAAAAAACATTATTTTTCGTTTAAAACAAATTAAAGATATATATTTTATTTTAAAATTTAAAGATATTTTTATATCATATAGATTTTGTTAGAAGAAAATTTTTTAAAGTTTAAATAGTCTTTTGGTTTTCGTAAGTTGACATGTTTTTGTTTATCGTCCCGTATTTTTTTATAAAGTCCTTAAATGTTGAATTTCATTTGGTTTTAATTCTTAAAGTTAAAATTTGCAAGAAAATCGGCAGATTTCCTGCTGATTTTTCTTTGAATTTTCCTACAGATTTTAACTCGAAAATAAAAAATACACCAGCTTACAGAACCAAAAGATTATTTAAGTTTTTTTTAACTAAAAAAAAATTAGAATATATATATTTGATTTTCTTAAATTTAAATAAATTTAGAGATATTTTTAAAATTAGAAAATATATATTGATTTTTAAATGTTATATGATGTTGATTTTATTTTTATAATTATTTTTAGAAATATGTTTCTCACTTGATAATATAAATTATCAATTAAAATCTTTAAATTAAAAGAAAATATAAGGCTAAGATTTGGAGTACATCTTTAAACCTACTCTTAAAGATAATATAATATTTCTCATATATAATCGAGTTGACTTAAAAACCTAATGAGTTAAACTATGTATAATTCAAGTTCAGCTCATTTAGTTAACGAACTTAGTTTTTTTTCTCATATTCGGTTCATTTCCAGCCCTAGCTCGATATTATTTCTTTGACATTTATTAATATTTTTTCAGATCATAAAAGACAATTTACTTTTTAGATTTATTGAATAATCAATTTATTTAGTCTAATACCTAGACTCAATATTATATCAGATATATGGATTATTCAATGTATCTAAAAATAAATTATCTTTTATAAATAGAATCTAAAGAAATATTAAATAAAAATATTTCTTTTCAAATTTTATATATTAATACTTCTTGTCTTAATATAAATAAAAAATAAAAAAAATAAAAAGCTAATTTTAGATTTATAGAAGAATTAATGTATATGCACTACATATAATCTGAATACATTAATTGTACAACAAATTTAAAAAATTAACTTTTTATATATTAATCATCATTCTTTCATTGAATAAAGACATATCCAAAAATCTCAGCACAATTATAAATATAAATTAAATATGGAACAAAAAAATATATTTTAATTAATTTATTTTCATTTACTTTAAATTTATTCCAAATAATTAATATAGTTTATTTTCTTTTTTAATATTACATATTATTTATTTCTTAAAATAAGATTTTTTTAAGCTTCCCTCTCTCTCCTCCCCCTTTTTTTTAATATCAAGAACTTCAATTTATATTAATATCCAAATAATTTTTATAACTATTCGCTTGTATTTAAAAACAAAATATGTTATAAATTTCATTATGAAAAAAATGTTAGAACTAGGAACCACAAGATTAGTGAATAATAGAACATTTGAGTGTTAAGAGGGAGAGAGTTGAGGGCGAGAATTATCATTAACCACTATTATTGATGAGGATGTCTCCAAGACATTTATACAAACAATATAAGATGATTGAGACACAAGTTATAAAAGTCAAATAACAGAAAAACAAAATTATCGGACCTGTAATCGGTTGCATAAAACCTATAATCTGTTACAATTGCTAAAAAACCAAAAATTAACTAATTGTGGTAACCGGTTACTGCGAATGCGTAACAGGTTACACCAACATCATAATCACTTTTCTTCAGCTTATTTGACTTATTTTAACACGTGTAACCGGTTACACACCCGTGTTAACCCGTTACAACACTTGAATTATTGAAAACTCTTAACACATCACCTTAATTCAAGTGCTCCAAGTTTTCCATGTCCAGGATCATCTTCAACCTTTTGAACACTTTATTTGTGACTCTATTAGTCAACAAATCAGCAACTTGTTCTTCACTTCTACAATATCTTAATCTCAACCTTTCTTCACTAACAAGTTTCCTCAAGTAGTGAAACCTCATCTCAATGTGCTTGCTCCTCCCATGCGCAATTGGGTACTTGACAAGATTAATCGCAAAACATTATCAACAAGAAGTGTAACAAACACACTCTCATTATTTCCCAGCTCCTTCAATAGATTCATTAGCCACACGACTTGGCATGCACATAACGAAGCGACAATGTACTCGGCTCACAAGACGAAAGTGAAACTACCCGTTTCTTCTTCGAACGCAATGAGATTGGTGTTTCAATGAACATAAGTATGTATCCACCTGTAAACTTTCGATCATATTTATCTCTGCACCAATTGGAATCGATAAAACCAAGCAAAATGCATTTTCTATCCATGTCCGCTACAAGAAAGAGAATTCCACATCCAATTGATCCATTGACGTATCTTAGGATCCTGTTGACTGCTACCAAGTGAGACACCTTTGGCCTCTATGAATCTACTTATAATACCGACACTAAACACTAAGTTTGTTCGTGTATTGCACAAGTAACACAAGGATCCAATCAGCCTCCTATACTGAGTTGGATTGACATCCTGCTCATCCTCTATCTTCGAGAACTATAGTTTTGGTTCAACTGGAGTAATGGCAGCATTACAACGCTTCATTTCAAACTTCTTTAATATCTCAAGTGCGTACCTTTTTTTTTGGCATGAGAAGTCCCCTTTTGGACTTGTGGAAATCAACGCCAAGGAAGTATGTCTTGAGTCCAAGGTTGGTCATCTTAAATTCTTTCTTAAGTTTACTCTTGAACTTAGAAATAAATTTTCTGTTGCTTCCCAATATCAAAAAGTTTTCTACATATAGACAAAAGATAATCACTCCTTCACTTGTATCCGTCTTCACATACACGCCATGCTCGGATACACATTTCTAGAAACCTACCTCATTAGGAAATCATATATCCTTTTGTTCCAAGATCTTGGAGCTTGCTTCAAACCGTATAATGCTTTCTTCAACTTATAGAACTTTAACTCTTAGTTTCTCACACCAAAACCAAGGGGTTGTTCTACAAATATCTCTTCTTTAAGATGTCCGTTCAAAAACGCAAATTTGACGTCCATTTGGTAGATGAAACAACTGTTGTTATTTTCAATACCAGCAACTATCCTTATGGTTTCAATCCTAGCAACTAGTGTGACTGTCCCTTCAAATTCTATACCTTCTCTTTGCAAAACTCCCTTTTCAACTAATTGAGCCTTATGCTTGATTATTTCACCATTGGGATTTGCCTTCACTTTGAACACGCATCTCACACTAATTGGCTTCTTCCCGTCCGATAGATCAACCAATTCCCAAGTATTTTTATTCTTAATAGATTTTAGCTCCTCCTTAATAGCACAAATTCATTTTGGATCACTTAAATCCTCTTCCATTTTAACGGGTTCGGATTCGTCCATAAGTACATAATGGATAATTTGCACATTAAATACATTTGAATTTTTTTTTAGGTGTGCGTGTGTATGTGTTTGTGATTTTCCATAGTACTTTAAAGTTATTTTCTTACTTTTACAATACTCAGGTCACTCAGACAGACAAACAGACATACATGACCTGACGAGCTTTCACACCTTTATCCAAGACTTCAAGACTTTTTCTAGATAGTGTCTGATTGTACATGCACTAGATCTTGAGTCCTTTTGTTGATGAGTCATCAACTACTTTCTTTGGTTATACTATCATCATTGAGAGTGAAAGTTGTTTCCATGTGTTGTCGTCATCAAAACTTTAGATGCAGAACTTCATAACCTACATGCACATGGTCCACATTCTCCCCCTTTTTGATGATGGTAACACATCTATCAAGGGAGGTGGTAACTGAAATATATACACGTATTTTTGGCGTAATTAAACTCCCCCTCAATTAATCAGATAATATACTCTACTACCCACTGAGAGTATATTTCTCTCCTATTGTCATAATAAAAAAAGGTAAAAAAAAAATCATAGCACATAGATCCCATGTAAGAGGAACAAGTTACCTTATAGTTATGGACATGAGAAGTCTAGAGTAAGGAGTAAGAAATAGGTTCTAAGATTTGATTTCTCTCCATAGAAGGTAGCATCCAACTTTGAATTCAACTAGTAGGTAATCTTTGGAGAACTTCTTCCCCTTGATTCTTTCTTAAACAGAACTCAGAAGTCTTTGAAGCTTTCTAAACCAAGAGGGATTTATGTGGATTACTTCTTTCTTTCTCAAATTCTTTCCAATAGATAGTCATTTCGTTTTAGGAAATCTTTTGGACGACTTCGTTTTATCAACTATATGTTACTAGAAAACTTAATTGACTAAGAAGTTAATAGATCACTTACTAGAAAATCAATTAAAGTTTTCCAATTTTTCAATCTCTATTAAGTGTACTATCAATCAAAGTTTTTTGAGGAAATGACAAGCCGCCGTCGATTTTATTTCTCTACGAATCATTTGATACAACAGTTGGTTCAACCAAAGGACAGACAAATCCATTACAAATTTATCATTTTCACCTTTTAATAAGTTTCGTGATCACAATTGTTGAGTGATATTGTCAATGTCAACACCTTGATCACATCCGTTGAGATATATCATCAACATAAAGAGCATTTGGACAAACGTCAACAACAACCACTTCTTCTTGTACACCTATGATATTTCAAGAAGCTCTCATATCTTTTGATATTTGAAACGTCCATATTAAGAGAGTGTTGATATGTATTTCCTTCAGAAATATCTCCATGAACATTCTAAATGAGAAGGCCCTTAATGGTCTTCCATTCTTTAGTTAGACATTGATTCTCTTAAGTTGACTTCTTTTGAATTTATTCATTTGGACTTTTGACATTTTTTTCCTTGATTGCCATCTTCCAATTATGTTCTCTAAGGAATACCAATCCTCAAAGATCCAATGATTTTGTCTTGTTGTTATTAGCAAATGAATTTCTTCCCTCGTAAGAGAGGAATAATAGAGCATATTTATTTAGTCAATTGAAGAGCAACTGTCAAGATCATAATCTACATCACAATTTGAATTTATTAACTTTGATGCCCGTATCTTTTTGGGTCCTTTGATGTTAGTGGAATTCATATTATGAGCAGACATCTTTTTATTTTTACGCTCATAATGTTCTTTATAGAAGTATGAAGGACGATGTCCTTCTTTGCTCTCATGACTCTTTTTGATAAAATCGAACATGGTAATATGGCCGTTTTTACTGCAACAATCACATTTTAGGGTTTTGAATTTAGATGTTGGTTGGGAATTGCAAATATTACTAAAATTTTTACTATAGTTATTAGGTTTATAACCAAGACCAATCTTATTGTAAGACGCCATTTTGTTTCCTAACACAAGATTAAAGTTCTATGTCCCTTTAGCGAATTTATCAAGTGTGTTTTGAAGATCATCAATTTTATTTTTCAAAATATCACATTGATGACACTTGACATATTTTTCTAAGGCTTTTATGAGATGAGGAAGAGTTTTGAATTATATCATTCTCTCTCTCTCTCTCTCTAAGAGTTTATATTTCTTCCAACAGGTTTTTATTTTTCAATTAAAGGGAAGAGATATTGTCTTTGGATGTAGAGATAATGTGTTCTAATTTACCTGTTTCTTTTGTTATCTTCTTACAAATGCGAAATAAGTATTTATATGAGAAGTGAGAGGTTGCCTCATCATCTTGATGATTTTCCATGAGACATAGGTTTGCTTATTCTTTATCTGAAAATTCCATATCATCGCTATTCCAAGATATGTATTCTCTCTTTTTGTATTTCTTGAGCTTTCTTTGATTTTGGTTTCTTCTCGGGTTTTGAGGGCAATTTGGTCTTAATTTCCCTTTCTCTTCGCATTTATGACATGTAGGAATGAATGATGAGATTTCTTCACTTTTCTTATGGAGTCTTAAAGTTTGTTTTTCGTGCCTTAGGGACTCCTTGAATTTTTGAAACATGAGCTTCACAGATTTATTAACTCACCTTAACACTCTTGATCTTCTGATTCCATATCTTCGATGTTAGTAGATTTAAGTGCAATACTTTTCCTCCTTTTCTTGTTATCTTATTCATCATCATCATCATCAAGTTATTTAAGCTTCATCTTATGTTCCTGCAATTTACCAAAGTGTGTGTGTATGTGTGTGTCTGGTTGCTAAATCTTAGATTCACAGGTCCCAGTGGCTTTAGGTTACCAACCACGGTTTAACATCTAAGAATATTTATAACCAATTCTTTACTTGAAATTTTTTCCAAGAGTTCTCATATCACTCACGATATGGGTAAATCATGTTTGCATCTGATTAATGCTCTCTTCAGGTTTCATTCTGAAGAGTTCATACTCAAGGTTAATGTACTAAACCTTGCCCTCTTCACCTTAGTAGTACCTTCATGGGTGATTTGGAGGATGTACCACATTTGTTTTATAGTTTCGTAATGAGAAACTTGCAAAAATGTCATCAAGACCAAGAGCAGTAGTGATGACAACTTTTGCTTTCAATATGCGATGCACATTTTCTTCATCATCTTATGTCTAATTATTTCAGGTTTGTTTTCTACATTACCATTAACTATGTGTGTAGGAAAAAATGGACCTTCATTCACAACCTTCCAAATACCACAATCCCTCCCTTCTATGAAAAATTTCATTTTCACTTTCCAAAAACTATACCCTTCTCCATTAAAGAATGGAGGATTGCTTAGTGAAAAGCTTGAAGTCATGTTTCCTCCTGAGACGATTAGTCCTTATCAGGAGGTAGCCTTTGATTCCACTTGTTGGATAAGTGACTTTAAGCACAAGAGGGAGGAGGGGGGGTGAATTGTGGTATTTAAAATTTGTGATTAATTTAAACCTTTCTTGATTAAGATCGTATTAGTAATTTTAAGTAAGTAATTTGCAGCGGAGATAAAGTAGTGAAAGTAAATTGCATAAAATATAATGATATGGTTAGAAAGATTACACCCGAGATTTATATAGGTTTGGCTGAACATTGACATAATCCTGTCCCCAAGAGGTTTTCTTGAGGCTTATGACTATAAACTTTTAAACTTTTAAAGGTTATGCCCACGAACCTTAATACAATATGATCTTGAAAATTTTACGGACATATCCCCAACCAATGATAGCTTTTACCCCACGCTAAGCTAACAAATAGTTTAGAGATTTATGGCTTATCTCAATCACCAAAACAAAACTTTTTTTATGGCAGAGCTTAATAGCCCAAATACAAATATTTTATGAGATGTTTATCACAAGAACTAGACATGATCTCTAAAGAGTATTGTAACACTCCAAATTTATTAGAATATTTATTTAATTTATTTAAGTATAATATTTGTGAATTTTCGGTGAATTTTGGTGGTTTGTGTCGACGTCAGTATTTTGGTGGAGTTTTGGTTATTTTAATTAAATAATAGTATATAATATGAATATATTAGTATTATTATTAATTTAAAATAATATTAGAGGAATTAAGGGCAAGATGGACTTTTGAGGAGGATTAGTGAGGGTAAATTGGGGAAAACCCATTTTTGGAAGCCCAAGGGTTTAACAAAAAGGAATTGAGAGGAATAGGATTCATTTTGTTAGATCGTGAAAATAAGGAGAAAGTCCAGAGCTTTGAGGAAAAAGGAAAAGGGCGAGGATTCGTGAAGGCTTCCAAAGAATCAGTGGAGAAAGTTCTGAATCGACAATCTAACGTATGGGGAGTATTTCCTTTCATTGTTTTCAATATAGGAGTGATGTGTTAAAAAATGGATCTTGAAGTTTTTGGGGTTTTTGAAGGATTTATGAGTTATTGATGATTTAGGGGTATTTCTGAGGATCGATTGATGGATTATTAAGAGTTGAATTGATTCGTGTAAAAATAAGCCTTCGAGGCTAAACCTTTGAGGATATGTGGGATCTTGTATGAGAAAGTGATTTATGGGGTTTATGGGAACCTTGAGAGTTTGTGAAGGTTTAGGTGATTTTGAGTTAGGATAGAAGAATTAATCGACCTAAATATCGTAAGATTTACACCTTTGATCTGCCATGATGCCTGGGGAATATTTTGGGGATGTTTTGGGTGAACTGAGGTTGAATTCGTAGGATATTTTGGGTCTGTTGTGCTACTGATGTGTAGCAGCGATTGCGTGCAATCGCTAGTTTGCAAAGCGAACAGATTTTCGCAAGGCGAATGTTCGCCCAGACTCGCAAAGCGAGCAGCACAACGAATGCGCGATAAATTGTGTAATGATACTGGGATGAATTATGAGATGTGATTTTGTGGGCTCGCACAACGAATATCCCAGCGAAGGGCTTCGTACAGCGAATAGAGGAGCGAGGAGAGGCAGATTGGGGAACTCTCTAGTTTTTGTATGGGATTGGGGCTTCGCTGCCAGCTTCGCAAAGCGAAGGTCCCAGCGAGTAGGTACGCACAACGAACTCAGTAGCGAACCCTGCTGTTCGTGAAATTTTGTTTATGATTTCTGTGATGTTCTGATGTTTGATGCTGTGATCTTTCTGATGGTTTACTGTGATGTTACTGATGATTATGAGATGATGATTTGTGATGTTCGATATATATATAATGACATGATTAACATGATGTTTTGGTGAATGATGATAAACATAATGATATTTTTGATGATGATGATTATTGACGTTGTGTATCATGCATTCATAGCATATTCTGGTGATGATGTTAGGACTTTGGTCC
Source organism: Lathyrus tuberosus (assembly GCA_022829125.1). Lineage (NCBI taxonomy): Eukaryota > Viridiplantae > Streptophyta > Magnoliopsida > Fabales > Fabaceae > Lathyrus > Lathyrus tuberosus. The sequence continues at coordinate 8,922,942 of JALAZF010000212.1, forward strand.
AGTGATGATGATGTTAAAATTCGGTCTATTTGTGGCTTCCATCCCATTGTGTGGATGTGAAGTGGTTTATGACATGCTCCGGTTCTTGTGTGGAACCAATCCTATTTGACTGGGATCTTTGGAGGGTGATGACCTAAGTGTCCATCGATTGTGACGATTGGTACCACATGCATGAGTCCTGTTGTGCATTGCATTTATGTGGCATTTGTTGTGATTTATGATGACGTGTTTTGATGTTTGCCTTGTGATGACTCTGATGATGTTGCATATGATGATGCTGCCATTTTTATGCATATCTTATTTTATATTGATTATAATGAATTGTATTACTCACCCTGCCTGTTTGAATGTTGCCTCCACGTACGTAACGTGAAGGTGATCAGGATTAGCCGTGGATGCTTTTGAGGACTTTTGAAGTTATTTGCATTTTGGTCGATGTAGAGGGTCTTGCTCTAATAGTGTAACATCGGGTTGGGTCGTTGAGTCGAACCATGTTGAGTTTTATTTTGGCTGTTATTTTATTGATTATTTGATGACTATGGTTTATTTTAATAAAACCTTTTGTGGGATTTTTGTGGTTATGGTGGTTCTACTGCCCTTTGAAGGCATTTTGAGTTATTTTGAGGAAAACCCGTTGTTTACGGAGCAATTTTGTTGATTTGAATTTATTGAGAAATGTGCACCCTTTGAGGTGATTCTGATTTTACTATGATTTTATGTTTATTTCACCGCGATAATTATGGGGTAGAAAAGGGTGTTACATTAGTGGTATCAGAGCAGGTCGGTCCGTCCGGCCAAATTTTTACGTGATGTCAGTCCCCTGTCGGTCGACAAGTGTGTGTACACTGTCGATGTTTTAGTTCTTCTAACCTTGTTGGTGGTGTGCAGGATGGCTGGAAAAAATGATCGTGCTATTACTGATTCTTTGGAATCAGTTGCTAATGTGGTGGCGCAACTCAATCCGAATGGTGAAGTTCCAGACGAGTTTCGTGCTTTGGGGGAGTTTAAGAAGAATAATTCGCCGGAGTTTGAGGGTGCTCATGATCCAGCAAGTGCACACAAGTGGTTGAAGGTGATCGAGAAGATTTTTCGAAGAATGGGATGTACTGATGCGCAGCAAGTTCAGTTTGGAACTCATATGCTGTTATAGGAGGCTAAGGATTGGTGGGATAACACCCATCAGAGACTGGAAGATGTTGGCACTGTGATAACCTAGGCTGTGTTCAAGCAGGAATTTCTGGGAAAGTATTATCCACAGGATGCTCGTGGTAAGAGAGAGGTGGAATTCCTTGAGCTGAAGCAAGGAGACATGACTGTTGCAGAGTATGCTGCGAAGTTCGAGAAGTTGGTGAAGTTCTGTCCTCACTACAACCGTGCTGATGCTAAGATGTCCAAGTGCCTCAAGTTCAAGAATGGGCTGAGACCAGAGATTAAGCAGAGTATTGGGTATCAACAGATCCGCAGGTATGCTGAGTTGGTGGACAAGAGAAGAATCTACGATGAGGATAGCCGAGCTCGATCTGCTCACTACAAGCAGTTGAGTGAGAAGAAAGGGCAGTATAGGGGGAAATCTTATACGACTTCAGTTGACAAAGGGAAGCAGAAGGTTTCAGATGGGAAAAAGACAAGTGGAGGAGCAGTTCCCGCTTCTGGGAAGTGTTATAGGTGTGGCGAGCAAGGTCACTGTGTTGATGTTTGTACTAATAATGTGTTGAGGTGCTACAAGTGTGGTAAGAAGGGTCATAGAGCTAATGATTGCAAGGATGATGGTCCAACTTATTTCAATTATGGTGAGAAGGGTCACATCAGTACTAAGTGTCAGAAACCGAAGAAGACGGCTACTGCTGCTCAGACCAGTGGCAGAGTGTTTGCTTTGAGTGGTGTAGAAGTGTCAGAGAAGGACAACCTGATTCGAGGTACTTGTTTTATTAATGATATTGAGTTGGTTGCTATGATTGATACTGATGCTACTTATTCTTTTATCTCGCTTGAATGTGCTAATAGATTGGGTTTGAAGTTGTCTAATATGAATGGTAGTATGCTAATAGAGACTCGTGCTAATGGTTCTGTTACTACTACTTTTGTGTGTTTGAGATGTCCTTTGACGAATTTTGGGAAGAGTTTTGTGATGGATTTGGTGTGTTTACCCTTGCACCAAATCGATGTAATCCTTGGAATGAACTGGTTGAAGTTCAACCATGTTCATATCAATTGTTATACTAAGACGGTGGAGTTTCCTGAGTTTGGTGATAATGGGGAGTTGATGTTCTTGTCGGCGAAGCAAGTAGACGAACTTGTGGAAGATGAAGCCTTGGTGTTTGCAATGTTTGCATCATTGCACATTGATCATGAAGCTGCAAGTGTCGACTTACCTGTTGTATGTGAATTTCCAGATGTGTTTCCAGATGACATCAGTGATTTGCCTCCAGACCGTGAAGTAGAGTTTGCAGTGGACTTAATACCAGGTACGAGTCCAGTGTCGATGGCTCCTTATCAGATGTCAGCTTTTGAGTTAAGTGAATTGAAGAAACAGCTGGAAGAATTGCTCGAGAAGAAGTTTGTTCGACCAAGTGTTTCTCCGTGGGGTGCTCCTGTGTTGTTAGTGAAGAAGAAGGACAAAAGTATGAGGTTGTGTGTTGATTATCGGCAATTGAATAAAGTTACTATCAAGAATAAGTATCCACTTCCGAGAATCGACGACTTGATGGATCAGTTAGTGGGTGCCTGTGTGTTTAGAAAGATTGATTTGAGGTCGGGTTACCATTAGATTCGTGTTAAGCCTGACAACATTCCGAAGACAACTTTCAGAATGAGGTATGGTCACTATGAATACACTGTGATGCCGTTTGGTGTGTCCAATGCACCTGGTGTGTTCATGGAGTATATGAATCGGATTTTTCATGAGTATCTGGACCAGTTTGTGGTGGTTTTCATTGATGATATTCTGATATATTCTAAGTCTGAAGAAGAGCATGCTGAGCATTTGAGAACTGTGTTGCAAGTATTGAAGGAAAAGAAGTTGTATGCAAAGCTGTCGAAGTGTGAGTTTTGGTTGAAGGAAGTGAGTTTCCTTGGCCATGTGATTTTGAGTGGTGGAATTGTTGTAGATCCTTCCAAGATTGACGTTGTGTTACAGTGGGAGACTCCGAAGTCTGCTACTGAGATACAAAGTTTTTTGGGATTGGCGGGTTATTACCGCAAGTTTATCGAGGGCTTTTCTAAGTTGGCATTACCTTTGACTCGGTTGACTCAAAAGGTTCAATCGTTTGTGTGGGATGTAGCTTGTGAAGAGAGTTTTGTGGAATTGAAGAAGAGATAAACGACCGCTCCAGTGTTGATTTTGCCTAATCCGAGTGAATCTTTTGTAGTGTATTGTGATGCATCGAAGATGGGTCTTGGTGGAGTGCTGATGCAGAATGGTCAAGTTCTTGCCTATGCTTCGAGACAATTGCAAGTTCATGAGAGGAATTATCCTACACATGACTTGGAATTGGCCGCTGTGGAGTTTTTGCTGAAGATTTAGAGACATTATCTGTTTGGCTCTAAGTTTGAAGTGTTCAGTGATCATAAAAGTCTGAAGTACTTATTTGATCAGAAAGAATTGAATATGAGGCAGAGAAGGTGGTTAGTGATGTTGAAGGATTTCGATTTTGATTTAAGTTATCATCCGGGCAAAGCAAATGTAGTGGCCGATGCATTGAGCAGAAAGTCATTGCATATGTCGATGCTTATGGTGAAGGAATTAGAATTAATTGAGCAATTCCGAGATTTGAGTTAGGTGTGTGAAGAGACCCCTGACAGTGTGAAGTTGGGAATGTTGAAGTTGACTAGTGGTATTCTGGAAGAGATCAGAGTGGGACAACGATCTGACTTGAAGTTAGTTGACCAATTGACTTTGATCAACCAAGGTAACGGAGGAGAATTCTGAATTGACGAAAATGGTGTGATGATGTTCAGAGACAGGGTGTGTGTTCCAAATGTCCCATATATTAAGAAGAGCATTCTTGAGGAAGGACATCAAAGTAGGTTGAGTATTCATCCCGGTACTACGAAGATGTACTAAGATTTGAAAAAATTGTTATAGTGGCCGGGTATTATTAAGGATGTTGCGAAGTTTGTTTATGCGTGTTTGACTTGTCAGAAGTCAAAGATTGAGCATCAGAAGCCTTTAGGTATGATGCAACCGTTGAGGATTCCAGAAAGGAAATGGAATAGTATTTCCATGGATTTTGTGGTGGGATTGCCGAAGACTACTAAGGGAAATGATTCAATTTGGGTGATCGTGGATAGATTAACTAAATTGGCTCATTTATTGCCGATGAAGATTAATCATTCTATGCATAAGTTAGCCGAGATGTATATTGAGGAGATTGTGAAGTTACATGGGATACCTTCGAGTATTGTGTCGGATAGAGATCTAAGATTTACATCGAGGTTCTAGAAGAGTTTGCAAAAGGCTTTGGGTACTAAGTTGAGGATGAGTTCTGCCTATCATCCGCAGACGGACGGTCAGACAGAAAGGACTATCCAATCTTTATAGGATTTGCTGAGGACTTGTGTGTTGGATCATGGAGGATCTTGAGATAGCCATTTGTCGTTGATTGAGTTCACGTACAATAACAGTTTTCATACTAGTATTGGAATGGCGCCCTATAAAGCTTTGTATAGGAGAAGGTGTAGAACTCCGTTGTGTTGGTATGAATCGGGCGAGAGTGTTGTACTCGGACCTGAGATTGTGCAAGAGATGACCGAGAAGATTAAGATGATCCAAGCAAGGATGAGACCATCGCAGAGTCGCCAGAAGAGCTATCATGATAAGAGGAGGAAGACACTTGAATTCCAAGAGGGAGATCACGTGTTTTTGAGGGTGACGCCAGTGACTGGTGTGGGTCGAGCTTTGAAGTCTAGGAAGCTCACTCCACGTTTTGTTTGTCCGTATCAAATCTCGCAGAGGATAGGAGAGGTAGCCTATCGAATTGCTTTACCGTCGTCACTTGCGAATTTGCATGACGTGTTCCACGTGTCTCAGTTGAGGAAGTACATTTCGGATCCGTCGCATGTGATTCAGATGGATGATGTACAAGTGAGGGATAATCTGACAGTGGAAGCTTTACCTGTGCGGATTGACGGTCGAGAAATGAAGCAACTGCGGGGTAAAGATATAACTTTGGTGAAGGTGTTGTGGGGCGGACTAGTTGGCGAAAGTTGGACTTGGGAACGCGAAGATCAGATGAGGGAGTTGTATCCGACTCTATTTATTTGAGGTAATTTTTTAGGGCGAAAATTCTGTAAGTGGGGGAGAGTTGTAACACTCCAAATTTATTAGAATATTTATTTAATTTATTGAAATATAATATTTGTGAATTTTCGGTGAATTGTGGTGGTTTGTGTCGATGTCAGTATTTTGGTGGAGTTTTGGTTATTTTAATTAAATAATAGTATATAATATGAATATATTAGTATTATTATTAATTTAAAATAATATTAGAGGAATTAAGGGCAAGATGGACTTTTGAGGAGGATTAGTGAGGGTAAATTGGGGAAAGCCCATTTTTGGAAGCCCAAGGGTTTAACAAAAAGGAATTGAGAGGAATAGGATTCATTTTGTTAGATCGTGAAAATAAGGAGAAAGTGTAGAGCTCTGAGGAAAAAGGAAAAGGGCGAGGATTCATGAAGGCTTCCAAAGAATCAGTGGAGAAAGTTCTGAATCGATAATCAAAGGTATAGGGAGTATTGCCTTTCATTGTTTTCAATATAGGAGTGATGTGTTAAAAAATGGATCTTGAGGTTTTTGGGGTTTTTGAAGGGTTTATGAGTTATTGATGATTTAGGGGTATTTTTGAGGATCGATTGATGGATTATTAAGAGTTGAATTGATTCGTGTAAAAATAAGCCTTCGAGGCTAAACCTTTGAGGATATGTGGGATCTTGTATGAGAAAGGGATTTATGGGGTTTATGGGAACCTTGATAGTTTGTGAAGGTTTAGGTGATTTTGAGTTAGGATAGAAGAATTAATCGACCTAAATGTCGTAAGTTTTACACCTTTGATCTGCCAAGATGCCCGGAGAATGTTTTGGGGATGTTTTGGGTGAACTGAGGTTGAATTCGTAGGGTATTTTGGGTCTGTTGTGGTACTGATGTGTAGCAGCGATCGCCTGCATTCGCTAGTTCGCAAAGCGAACAGATCATTCGCGAGGCGAATGTTTGCCCAGACTCGCAAAGCGAGCAGCACAACGATTGCGCGATAAATTGTGTGATGATACTGGGATGAATTATGAGATGTGATTTTGTGGGCTCACACAGCGAATGTCCCAGCGAAGGGCTTCGCACAGCGAATAGAGGAGCGAGGAGAGGCAGACTGGGGACTCTCTAGTTTTTGTATGGGATTGGGGCTTCGCTGCCAGCTTCACAAAGTGAAGGTCCCAGCGAGTAGGTTCGCACAGCGAACTCAGTAGCGAACCCTGTTGTTCGCGAAATTTTGTTTATGATTTCTGTGATGTTTTGATGTTTGATGTTGTGATCTTTCTGATGGTTTATTGTGATGTTACTGATGATTATGAGATGATGATTTGTGATGTTCGATGAATATATGATGACATGATTAACATGATGTTTTGGTGAATGATGATGCACATAATAATATTTTTGATGATGATGATTATTGATGTTGTGTATCATGCATTTATAGCATATTCTGGTGATGATGTTAGAACTTCAGTCCAGTGATGATGATGTTAGACTTCGGTCTATTTGTGGCTTCCATCCCATTGTGTGGATGTGAAGTGGTTTATGACGTGCTCCGGTTCTTGTGTGGAACTGATCCTATTTGACGGGGATCTTTAAAGGGTAATGGCCTACGTGTCCAACGATTGTGACGATTGGTACCACATGCATGAGTCCTGTTGTGCATTGCATTTATGTTGCATTTGTTGTGATTTATGATGACGTGTTTTGATGTTTGCCTTGTGATGACTCCGATGATGTTATATATGATAATGACGCCATTTTTATGCATATCTTATTTTATATTGATTATAATGAATTGTATTACTCACCCTGCCTGTTTGAATGTTGCCTCCACGTGGGTAACGTGCAGATGATCAGGATTAACCGTGGATGCTTTTGAGGACTTTTGAAGTTATTTGCATTTTGGTCGATGTAGAGGGTCTTGCTCTGATAGTGTAACATCGGGTTGGGTCGTTGAGTCGAACCATGTTGAGTTTTATTCTGGCTGTTATTTTATTGATTATTTAATGACTATGATTTATTTTAATAAACCCTTTTGTGGGATTTTTGTGGTTATGGTGGTTCTGCTGCCCTTTGAAGGCATTTTGAGTTATTTTGAGGAAAACCCGTTGTTTACGGAGCAATTTTATTGATTTGAATTTATTGAGAAATGTGCACCCTTTGAGGTGATTCTGATTTTACTATGATTTTATGTTTATTCCGCCGCGATAATTGTGGGGTAGAAAAGGGTGTTACAAATATCGCACCCTTAAAAGTATAAACAACAAGCACGACCACTTACGAAAATTTCTTCCTTATAAGCAAAGCTTCACTTACTAACATTCACGCAATATGAAGTGAAATAAAATATTTTTTTAGAGATAAGGAGAAAGATAAATTCCAAAAAAAAAATGAAAACATCGGAAAGTGGCGTGATTTGAAGTGAGGACGTGCCTCCTTTATATAGGAGTTGAAAAACTAAAATAGAAATAATACATGGGCTAAATTAATTATATAATCGATTAACATAATGTTCTAATCAATTAGAAAACATATTTTCAATCCATTAGCAGACCCAAAAAGGAAATATTGGATATATAGCCATTGTAGTTCATCAAGGTGTTGTCCCAATTGCTTTTTTAATCGATTATCATAATGTTCTAATCCATTAGATAACATAAAAAGTTTTTCCAATCGATTGGCTTAAGTATCCAATCAATTGTTTAGTTTAAAAGGGATTTGGAAAAAGATTAGATAGCTACTTAATCACTTGGTGTGTGAGTTGCTTTAGTACTTTAAAGTTACTTCCTTACTTTTACATTACTCAGATCACTCAGAAAGACAAATATGAATTGGCAAGCTTTTACACCTTTCTCCAAGACTTTAAGACTTTTTGTAGATAGTTTATGATTGTACATGCAATTGATCTTGGTCCTTTTGTTGATGAATCGTAGGATACTTTCTTTAGTTATACTATCATCATCGAGGTTGAAGGTTATTACCATGCATTATGGTCATCAAAACTTTAGATGCAGAACTTTATAACCTGCAAGCACATAGATCCACACAGTTATGCAACTAGCGAAGATATCAGGGGATCCAAATTGTTTCACTTAATTTAGGAAAGAAGAAACTTCATTCAAAGAACTATGTGTCGCTCCCGGGATTTTCATCCAAGTACAAACGCGAAAGTGGCACCGAAACAGAGTCGCCAGCAATGTGTATTTATCCCAAGAGAGGGAAAGGAAACACCGCATAAACCTGAAGGAAGGAAAAGCATGGTCTTGCGACCAAGAGAAAGGGTAAGGGAGTCGGTTACGCGAGAGGAAGGTATTAGCACCCCCTCGCGTCCATCGTACCCGATGGGATCCACGCTTGCTTGTCTCGATCAAAGGGTGATAAAAAAGGATACTGGAAAAGGAATGGAAAGAAAGAAAAGAGAAAGAAATGTAGGGAAAATAAAAGAAGTGCTCGCATGGGCCCTACCCCACTGCCTACGTATCTCATCGGGAGCATGAGAATCAGAGCGACGTAGTTCCCCTCACTAGGGATGGACTGTTTGTATTTTTTAAGGAACGGCTAGCATTCTAGCTCAGGTGTTACAGGCTCGCAGGTCCGAGTGTGTTACCATCTTGCAAGAGAACGAGTAGGAGCGCGTTCGTACGCTAAGAATGAGTGGGATGAGAAAAGAATTCCCGAAGGAAAGACGTTATTGTTTGTTTTTGTCTTTTAAGAGTTTTTTCCATTTGTTTGCATATGATAGTGTATCTAAATCTTAGTCATTGGAATGTGTACATTCTCACATTCCAAGATGGAATGAGTAAGAAAGCACACTAAGGGTGAAGAAGACCCCCACACTTAGTTCCAATTGTCAAGGTTCAAACACACTAGCATACTTGTATTTATTAAGTGTTTTTTGTTGATTATGAAATGAAGAAGTGCTTTTTATTACTTGTACCTTCAACAAGTATTGCATTTAAGTCCCTCATACAAGATCAAATGTTTAACACATTGACTCAAGATGGGCTATATGCTACACATTCTAAGATTATAAGAGAAGACCCCTTATAATCCCTCCTTTATATGAAAGGCCTAAATGCAATAAATGCCTACCTTTATTATATATTTTGAATTTTCTTTGGAGATGAGAAGATGAAAGACTCAAGTGGGGGAAGAGGTAAAATCTATATGAACTAAGACTCAATCCTAATTGATTAGTTAAGGGAGTGATCCTAATGGTTTGTGAGGTTTAAGAAACCTAAACTAAAAAAGGGAGAAGAACATAAGAAGCAACTTACTTCCAAGATGGAAGTTAAGTTGATCTTAAAGAGGGATGAAGAAAATTAAGTAAGCAAAGAAGCATTTAATCAAGTAAACAAAAATTAATCAACAATTAATCAAGAATAGGCAATCAAAATCATGGTCAGGAATAACCAAGCTAGAATTAAAATGCTAAGTACAAATCAAGATTAAAATCTAAGAAGAAATATTAATCTAAGATTAAAAACTAATTCTAAAATTAAATCCTAAAATTAGTTCAAGTAAAATCTAAACTAATTCTAAAAACAATTGGATGGTCCTAAAATTAGTTCTAGTGTTAAAACTAATATTATCCTAGAATTAATTCCACTTAGTTTCTAAACAAATTTTAAAAATTAAGACTATAACTAAATCTAAAGAAAATTAGTTCTAAAGGAAAACTAATATTAACACTCTAAATGAAATTTCTAATTAAAACCTAATTGTAAGCTAAGCTAATTCTAAAAGTGATTTAACCAAAATTAGGATTAAGAATCCAAACCAAAGTTAAATTCTACTTCCTCTAATTAAAATCTAATTAAAGTTCTAAATCCTAATAAAACTCTAGTTAACTAAATTCAAGATTATTTATTTATTTTCTAGTTACAAGGTGAAGTTAATTTGCAAATAAAACCAAATCAAATTAAAAAAAGGTGCAGCAACGTTCTAGGAGGTGTTAACAAAAGCCAGCGCATGGGCTTTTGGCCTTCAGGCCCAAGAATCAAAGGGGGTGTGCGAATAGTGAAACGGAGGGTGTGAAATCAAATTTGGGCCCAACGTTCTTAATTGTGAACAAGAGGGGGTGCGCGAGTGATTGGGAGGGTGTGAAATGAAAAGAAATTGGGCTTAAACCCGACCCACAATGAGAACCTTAAGAGGAACCAATTCCAAACCCTAACACTCAGCTCACACATCTTCTCTAACCCTCAAATTCTTCTCTCCGTCACCCCAACACCTCTTCTTCTCTCCCTCTGTCTCAATTTATTTCTTTAGCCAGAAAACACGTCTTCGAATCACCGCCGTTTACTCTCTCCGTCCCGCTTCAAACTCACCAACACTTCAAGAACTCCTTCACGTCTTTACCTTCAGATCTCCGCCGTAAAACACTTGTCCAAAACGACCTCCTACAACCTCGCCGTTCTCAACTCTCCATCTCTCTGCTCACACTGAAAAACTCCTCCAACGGCCTCAACGATTTTTCGTCAGTGGTGCCGCCGTGGACACCTTCTCAATCGCAACTCACGCTCAACACTAGCAACGTGGACCTCACAACAATAACTTTGACGAACGCGCTCTCGCTCTCTCACAATGCGAATCAATACGAATTGAAAAAACAGCATCAACACATAATCAAAGTTCGGATCGAGATTAACTTACCTACCGGAGCAATTCCGGTGACTCTTCAACATTGATGAAAACGAAGAGAAAACCAGAGGTAATACTTCAGGTACGAATTCTGAACCTTCTTTCTTCTTCTTCGTTGCAACTTGTTCTTCTGAATTATTCTTCGATCTGGTTGTTTCACACTTGATATCGTTGAACGTTTGTGCGAATCGTGGCGGTTGTGTTGTTATTGTTATTGCATCGACTCTGCTCTTTCTTCCTCTAATCCTTCTCTGTGTGTGTTGTTGTTAATGCTCTAAGTTGTGGTGTTGTGTTAATGCCAAATTATGCTTCAAGTTGTTGAACTCAATTTTGTCGTAATTGTTGTGGAAACTGCAAATTGCTGAACCGTGATGAATTCTTTGCAGGTTGATAAATTGATGAGGAAGGATGAAGGTTGGAGTTCTTGAAGTTACAGTGTGGTGGTTTTCTGTAGGTGATGATTTCTGGTTGATAAGGTTGCACGTTGATGAAGGTTAAAGAATTGAAGAGTTAGTTGCAGAGAAAAATGGTGGAGAGAAAATATTGGAGAGGATGGAGATTGGAAGAGAATCAAGAATCGTGAAAGTGAATTTGTGCAGAATGAAGAAGAGTTCAAGAGTGAAGAAGAGGTGACTTTATAGAGAAGATTGGAAGGATCTAGAGGGAAAGTTTGTTATGAAATTCTGTTAGAGTTATTGGGATTTGTGAAATTCTGTTAGAAACTTCTGCTAGAAGCTTATTAGAGAAGTTAGAAGTTCTGTTAATTTTGTTTTTGTTGTAATTTTCTGATATGAATTGTTGTGATTTTTGTTAGTGAAGAAAGAAGAAAAAAAAATCTGCAGTGAGCTTGTATTGAATGGTTGAGTAGCTATTACGAGATTCTGTTAAAAGTTTCTTTTTCTACAATGAATTTTATTAAAACAAACATGGATTGAATATGAGAAACATATGAATAAAATGAATTTGGTTAATGTTTTTTTGTAAAAATAGATGGATGGTTAATTGGATTAGAATAGAGAAGAAATGATTCTAAAGTGGATTATGGATATTAAAATGTGGATAAATGGATTGGATAAGGATTTTGGAAATAAAATGGATATGGGTTTTTAAAATGGTTATGGACTTGGACGGGTAAAATGGATATTGAAAATGATATGGGTAAATTGATTTAGAAAAATGGATACTAAAGTGAAATGGATAATTGGTTTTTAAAACAAATGAATAATAAAAAATGGATTAAAAAGAATGATTATTGAATGGACTTGTGATTTAGAAAAAAGGATTGAAAGGTGGTCAAAACAAATGGATGAATTTAGATATACGGTTTAAAGAAAAATGATAAGAAGAGATATTTGGTTATTGGATAATTGGAAATGGATCTAAAATAGCCATGGGTCGAAATGGATTCTAATATGGATTGTGGGTATTGAAATGAATAAAAATGGTTTTATGTAAGGAAATGGACTAAAATGAATATTTGGATAAAAATTGGATTTGAAAATGGTAAAGAATGGATATCGAAATTAATTGAAAAAATGAGTAAAATGGATGTTAACATGAAAATGGTTATTGGTTAAGAACAAAAAGGAGTTGTGTCTCGAGTTTCAAGCAAGTCACATGATCACATTCAATCCACATCCAACTTCAGATCCAAAGTGACTAGAAAAACCTCAGATCAGGAAGATTACAACGAGGAGAATTCAACCTCTTGCTCCAACTTAACCGAGAATAGAAACCAACTGAATCCCTTATGAATAATGCCAAGAAAATCCTTTGGTCCCATGTCTTAGAAGACCAATGCAATGATATGATTATGAGTTATGACCTAATGGATATGCAAATGATTGCGAAACAAAAGCCAGAAAAAAGGTAGGGCAAATTTTGGGGTGCTACAGCTGCCCCTATTCAATCAACTTGGACCTGAAAGGATGATAGCAACTGCTTTCAGACATTCATGGTACAAAGTGATTGAATACAAAAAAGAACCGCAAAATTTGCTAGCCGCCAGGAGTGAAAAATGTAAACTGGAGCCCAATCACACTTCGTCAAAGGAATTTTGACGGAAAGGCAACATACCCAGCGAACCACATCGTCAAAGGGGTTTGACGGAAAGAAGAATGAAACCCGACTGAAAGGACCCAACGTCATAGGGATGACGACAAGAAGACTCAACTGAAGAAACACATTTTCATAGGGATGACAGAAAGATGACTGAAGGAAACACATTGTCATAGGGATGACAGGAAGAAAAACCTGACTGAAGATAACCCACTATCATAGGGATGACAGGGAGAAAATTCCACCGTAGGGACACATTGTCATGGGGATGACAGAAAGACCCAACTTAAGGAACACATTGTCATGGGGATGACAGAAAGACCCAACTTAAGGAACACATCGTCATAGGGATGACAGAAAGACGACTTGAACGAAGAAAGCACGTCGTCAAAGGGTTGACAGAAAGAAGACTAGACCAAAAGAGCACATCGTCAAAGGGTTGACGGAAAGAAAACTAGACCAAAAGAGCACATCGTCAAAGGGTTGACGGGAAGAAGACTCGATCGAAGGCAACACATTGTCATAGGGATGACAGGAAGAAGATCCGACCGAGGACAACACATTGTCATAGGGATGACAGAAAGACAACTTAACCGAAAGAGACACATCGTCATAGGGATGACGGAAAGAGAATCTGACCGAAGGGACACATTGTCATAGAGATGACAGAAAGGAAACCTGAACATATCCGAAGGTACGAAACCTGAGCTCGGAACACATCGTCAAAGGGTTGACGGAAAGAAACTGAAAACATCTGAAGGTACGAAACCTGAGCTCAGAACACTTCGTCAAAGGGTTGACGGAAAGAAACTGAAAACATCCGAAGGTACAAAACCTGAGCTTGGAACACTTCGTCAAAGGGTTGACGGGAAAAAGACTCGACCAAAGGAGACACATTGTCATAGGGATGACAGAAAGAATACCTGACTTAGGGATCACATTGTCATAGGGATGACAGAAAGAAAACCATACGCAGAAACATATCATCAAAGGGGTTTGATGGAAAGGAAACCTGACTGAAATGCTGTCATCAAGGGGTTGATGGACAATGACTGGTCGAGGGTAAGATTGACGTATGATCTACGACCCAAAAGAAAGGTAATCGGCTGGGTTGATTGTAATGTCTGCTGGGGATATGTCACCGTCTTGATTGGAAATGAATTTGGGCTTTCGCGCAAGGTACCAAATCTGGCTTATGCTTCGCATGCATATGTTTGAATTTTCTTTCTATGGCGTAATGCTCCATACGAAATGGAAATGCTACGCGTTTTGAGGATGCAATGATTACTATATGCTGAAAATCGATGCATGCTCGGGCTACCGGGGGAAGAAGAATGTGCCAAGTATGATTGGACTTTGCTGGCAAGGATAGGTGAAACCTGATGGTGATTGTTTTTTTTTTCAAAGGCGAAATCTTTCTGGGTACCAATAGGGATTGGATTTTGTATGAAGGGCCAATAGGGATAGGGCTTCAGGTCTTTGCAATATGCCAGCAAAGTGGGTTGTGGAATGATGCCGAGCAAGGTTGGGCTACGGATTTTCTGTTCGGTTTTACAAGGCCTCATGCAATGCTATGCGAATGATATGTGTGGTAATGATTATGCAATGATATGATATGCAACAGGACCACTCCAGCAAAATAAATGCTGAAGAGACGAGGCTAACTCCGCTGGGGAATAACAAACTGAACCGTCTTCAGGGTCATAACTGCTCGAGATCCCGACGAGACCTCCATTCTACACGGAAGTACGAACAACAAATGTCTACTGGAGAAACATCCCAGAAATCTATTGAAGAAAAGTGCCAATGACAATCGACCTTGGACTTGCTGGGGAAAGCTAACCACTATCCAAAAATATGCTTGGGGACAATGGTTAATGATATCAGCCGTGCTAGGGGACCAGATCAGACTTACTCCTCTGTTTGATGCTACCTTCTACCCTTACTCCGTTGGGGAGACGGAAACAACTTTACCACACCAGGGAAGCACAAAACCAACACTCTTATCCTGTACGGGGATATGAACTTTTGCTGAGAAAGCAATAACTTCGTCACACTGGCTAGGGGAGAGCGAATTCCTGAACCCTTGCTGGGGAGAATAGTTCACCATCTTCATAATGCTCTGCCACGAGTGATAAAACTCCAGCTATCTCTGCTAGGGAGAGAGACTCTACTGGGGTCATCACGTGTTAGCTATCAACATGAACCCTGCAGATGCGATATGACATTAAGAAAGTGCCCTGATGCAGCATAACCCTAAAAACTTGTCTTTGAGATCTGACATATCTTGCCCCATGACTTTGATTAACCGTTCTCCGAAGAGAATAACCTTTTGCTTTAGGGGTGGCTTGCCCCAGCCTTGAAATGATTTGTGCCCCTGAGTGTCTGATCTGTGAAAGAGTACCTTTAATTGACCTTTGAGAGATTTGTTGAATCTCGACTTGATTGCCCCAGATTCTCAACATAGTTGCCCCAGATTAACTGAATCTTGGAATGGATCGCCCATTTGATATGACTTGCCCCGGATCAACGGAGTACTCGGGCACTTTGCACCTTAGATTAATCAATCTTTCCATTGTAGAGACTTTCCTGATGTCAAGTGCTTACTCGCAAGTAAAACAATTGGTTTTAAAAAGATAATTTTGATGCAATGCATATGACAGTTTTGAAATCCAATTCTGTTCACTGAAAAATGTTATGACATGTAGTGAATGAATCACTAATCAAAATGCCACTGATACCAACATGAATGGTAAGAAGATCCTTTTAGGAGTCAGCCTCGACGCGATCTTAACCGAAGTATGCTTTCGAAACAACCCTACTTCAATTAGGTCTTGCGAAGGTTGTAACGTGGCCTGGTTCGCGGTTTAAGAAAGAAAGGATATAAGGCTCAAAGTTTTGTTTTAACCCACCCATTCTCCTTGATGTTCTCCAGTCCTACGTTCAGCTAACTTGACACCTACGCTCACCTTTCAAAAGGGTATGAACCCACACAATTTTTGGAGTGACAGTCACCCCTTTCTCTTTGGTGTCTGTAGTCACACGACTTGTTCTTTGCTCGACGATTTTTCTTTTTGTTCCTCTTATTTTCACTTTTTATTTCTTTTTGTTTTTCCTTGATTTTGCCTGGACTGATTCTTTTGATTTTTGTGATTCTTGAAGTCCAGCGGGATGCCCTACTTTTGCCTAAGTCACTCGTTTTCAAGTTTTGACTTAGCGGGCTTTCTTTTTTTTTTTTTTTTTTTATTCTTTTTTCTTTTTTTTTTGAACTAATCGTGTGACACAGGTTTGTCTTGACTTGTAAAGGGTTGTGACCGTCTCACTCTTCGGTCGGTGAGGGATAACCATGGATGTAATTGATCCTAGAATAGGACGCTCCTTTTGAAATCTGAACGCACGGTCAAATTAGCTGACACCTACCCTGCCCCGGGTTAAGATAGAGGGTTTTTTCATTTTCAGAAATAAACTCCTACTTCTAGGCTCAAAGGGGTTTACAAGGGATTATCTTCCTTATATCTCCGGTGTTTGAGGAATTGAAACAATGCCTGTACATCATCAACAGGGTTTTTGTTCAAAAAGCATACAATTGGAAGTTCTGCGTCTTTGAATTTCATCATCCTCCCTAGGATCCTGCTTAAACAAGCATATGATATCGATAAAAAGTATGAGTGAACACGACTGGATTTAATCAAAACATGCATATTCATTTCATTATCATTATCAATCGAAAACAACAAGATTTACAAATGAGTTTGTACATTTTAACAGAAAAGAAACTACAAATGCAAAGAAATGACATGATCTAAAAGATTTCCGGCTTTGGGGAACTGGGCTTTTCCAGCTTGACTTGCTACTAACTTAGCCGTCTTCAGAATTGCTCATCGAAGTCAGTCTGATAATCATCTGCACAACTGCTCTCGATGACTCCTTCCACAACATGGACTGATGAACTCACACGACTGGAAGAAAAAGAATTGTTGATCTGAATACCCTGAGGTGTGAATGAGAACATATTGGAGTCAAGAAGTGTTTGAATCTTGCTCCTAAGCACCTTACAGTCTTCAGTTGAATGCCCCTGTGTCCCAACATGGTAGTCACAACGGGCGTTAACATCAAAACCGGGGGGATACGAAAAAGGCACTGGATTCAAATCCTTTGGAACTATTAATCCACCTTCGATCAAATCTGGCAGTATTTGACTGTACGACATTGGCAACTGAGCGAAATGCCTCTCTGGCTTCCTTGGCCTTTGTCGGGCATGCTGACGCGACTGATGGTGATATGACCGTTGACTCTGAGGAGGTCTCTGATTTGCAGAAGAATATTGTCTCTGATATGAAGACCCATAAGATTGTTGACTCTGAACAGTTGATATGTCTGAACACTGAGAACGAGGTGGTGAAGATTCCTGCATGGAACTATTTTCTTCCTCGAATTCTTCCTGAGAACTGACAACTGATTCATTTTCATTAGCTTGGAATTTCGAGATGCCTTGGAGCTTTCCACACTTGATCAGTCTCTCGATGCGTTCTCCCACCATTACCAGGTCAGACAATTTTGCTGCCCCATTGACAATCATCTTTTCCAAGTACGGCCCTTGCAAGGTATCCATGAACAAATCAACAAATTCTCTATCCGAAAGTGGCAGTTGAACACGAGCGGTTAACTTTCTCCATCTCTGAGCATACTCTCGGAATGATTCGTTATCTGCTTGAGACAAGTATTGCAAATGTATCCGGCTGGGAGCCATGTCAAGATTATAATCGTACTGCTTCACAAAGGCGTTGGCTAGATCTGACCATGATCGGATGCTACCACTCTGCAACTGCATATACCAATACAAAGATGCCCCACTCAGACTGTCTTGGAAACAGTGGATCATGAGCTGTCATTGTCGACATGTGAGGTCATTCTTCTGCAGAACATCACCAAATGTAGTTTTGGACAGCTATCCCCTTTGTATTGCTCAAACTTCGGCATTTTAAACTTTGAAGGCATAACAAGGCCAGGTACTAGACACATGCTCAAAGCATTCAAATCAAGAGTATCACGCCTCTCTAGGGCTTTAATTCTCTCGTCTAACTCACGATATCTTTCATCGAACTGAACAGCCCTTGGATCCTTAGGTTTCATCTTTGGAACTACCCCTCGGACGTCTGGCACAGAGAAGGCAAAACTCTGATAATCTGTGGCATCAAGAGAAGATGAATGCCCATCTCGGAAGATGGTACGCTCGTGTATAACATGATTCTCAACCGGGATCTGCACAGGCTGAGCTTGAGCAACATTGTTCACCAGAGGTGGAATAACATTCTCATTTCTTTGAACATTGGCCCCTCCCCTAGTCATGGCTGCCATAGCTTCCATAAGTTGATCCAACTGAGTCTTCATCAATTCGACATCGGCCCTAGTCACAAACTGATTCTGTTCCCCAGAGTTCATGATTCTTCCAGAAGCTGATTTAAGTCCAATACAAAAGTCGGGAAATCAAACTGCAGATCAGATAAAGGATGGATGAGCTCACTGGTCTGGCCTGGAGAAGGATATGCAAAAATGATGCAAGATGCAAATGCAATGCAATAATATGAATGCAATAAGACATGGGATCAAAGCTTCCACAGATTCTGCATAATCACTGTGCTGTGCTGATGACGGAATAAATTCATGAGTCTGTTCTGAAGAGAATACCAGAATAACCAGAATACCGGATGATCAGAATACCAAAAAGCCGACATATCAACATAGTCAGAATACCAGAATGCCAAAATATCGGCATAATCAGAGTACCGACCTAATCAGAATACCAGTATGTCCAAATAATCATGATGCCATAATACCAGGCTAATGAGCCCACACTGATAGGAAAACCAGAATACCGGGTATGTTGAAGGTCGAGGTTACCTGCAAATCTGTAAACAACCCGCCCCTCTCACATGTGGGTACTAGGATGTTCAGTATCTCGGGCTCTCAGGTCGAGAAATGATGATACGTTCACCATTTCTGGTTTGGCATCATCATCAATCGAGGAGGCCTCAACTGATTCTCCAAAACGAAAGGTCCTCAGCTTCTGGCACTGAGGTCGAGAAGCAATAGTACATTCATCCCTCAGGGTACAGTACTATCACCAATTGAGGAGTGCCTCCACTGATTCTCTTTCAAAAGGGATATCCTATGCAAGTTCCAAAGTGGACCCTCGGGTGCGAGTGGGTTTGCCACCGAATGTGGTCTGCCACTGTCACCACTAAAGAGAGATGTTTCCACTAAGGTCCTCATGATCGGTCACTAGAGTCGACAGCTCTCTAGATCGACATCCTGGAATACGCAAGATGCGCACGCCATGATGGGTCCCAAGATAGCCTCGTCTAGCTGTGAATTTCGTGAATACCCAACGTACTCCAGACGGCACGTAGGTCCCACTACTCTCCACTCTAATTCTAAGTGTATACTCAAGCCTGTGTAATGGGCTTATCTCTCAGAAATCCCATCCCGCCAAACAGAAAACAACACAGTCCAGCATAGCATAATATATCATATGGAATAAAAATGCTAAAATGCAGTAAATGCAGTAATATACAGTAAACAACTATACAGTAAAACAGTAAATACAGCACAAAGTACAGTAAACACCCAATGAAAGAAAAACAGACAAGCGCTAGGATTGACTCGCTTAGATTGGACCAGCAATAGGTCAACCTGTCTCCAGCAGAGTCGCCTGCTGTCGCTCCCGGGATTTTCATCCAAGTACAAACGCGAAAGTGGCACCGAAACAGAGTCGCCAACAATGTGTATTTATCCCAAGAGAGGGAAAGGAAACACCGCATAAACCTGAAGGAAGGAAAAGCATGGTCTTGCGACCAAGAGAAAGGGTAAGGGAGTCGGTTACGCGAGAGGAAGGTATTAGCACCCCCTCGCGTCCATCGTACCCGATGGGATCCACGCTTGCTTATCTCGATCAAAGGGTGATAAAAAAGGATACTGGAAAAGGAATGGAAAGAAAGAAAAGAGAAAGAAATGTAGGGAAAATAAAAGAAGTGCTCGCATGGGCCCTACCCCACTGCCTACGTATCTTATCGGGAGCATGAGAATCAGAGCGACGTAGTTCCCCTCACTAGGGATGGACTATTTGTATTTTTTAAGGAATGGCTAACGTTCTAGCTCAGGTGTTACAGGCTCGCTGGTCCGAGTGTGTTACCATCTTGCAAGAGAACGAGTAGGAGCTCGTTCGTACGCTAAGAATGAGTGGGATGAGAAAAGAATTCCCGAAGGAAAGACGTTATTGTTTGTTTTTGTCTTTTAAGAGTTTTTTCCATTTGTTTGCATATGATAGTGTATCTAAATCTTAGTCATTGGAATGTGTACATTCTCACATTCCAAGATGGAATGAGTAAGAAAGCACACTAAGGGTGAAGAAGACCCCCACACTTAGTTCCAATTGTTAAGGTTCAAACACACTAGCATACTTGTATTTATTAAGTGTTTTTTGTTGATTATGAAATGAAGAAGTGCTTTTTATTGCTTGTACCTTCAACAAGTATTGCATTTAAGTCCCTCATACAAGATCAAATGTTTAACACATTGACCCAAGATGGGCTATATGCTACACATTCTAAGATTATAAGAGAAGACCCCTTATAATCCCTCCTTTATATGAAAGGCCTAAATGCAATAAATGCCTACCTTTATTATATATTTTGAATTTTCTTTGGAGATGAGAAGATGAAAGACTTAAGTGGGGGAAAAGGTAAAATCTATATGAACTAAGACTCAATCCTAATTGATTAGTTAAGGGAGTGATCTTAATGGTTTGTGAGGTTTAAGAAACCTAAACTAAAAAAGGGAGAAGAACATAATAAGCAACTTACTTCCAAGATGGAAGTTAAGTTGATCTTAAAGAGGGATGAAGAAAATTAAGTAAGCAAAGAAGCATTTAATCAAGTAAACAAAAATTAATCAACAATTAATCAAGAATAGGCAATCAAAATCATGGTCAGGAATAACCAAGCTAGAATTAAAATGCTAAGTAAAAATCAAGATTAAAATCTAAGAAGAAATATTAATCTAAGATTAAAAACTAATTCTAAAATTAAATCCTAAAATTAGTTCAAGTAAAATCTAAACTAATTCTAAAAACAATTGGATGGTCCTAAAATTAGTTCTAGTGTTAAAACTAATATTATCCTAGAATTAATTCCACTTAGTTTCTAAACAAATTTTAAAAATTAAGACTATAACTAAATCTAAAGAAAATTAGTTCTAAAGGAAAACTAATATTAACACTCTAAATGAAATTTCTAATTAAAACCTAATTGTAAGCTAAGCTAATTCTAAAAGTGATTTAACCAAAATTAGGATTAAGAATCCAAACCAAAGTTAAATTCTACTTCCTCTAATTAAAATCTAATTAAAGTTCTAAATCCTAATAAAACTCTAGTTAACTAAATTCAAGATTATTTATTTATTTTCTAGTTACAAGGTGAAGTTAATTTGCAAATAAAACCAAATCAAATTAAAAAAAGGTGCAGCAACGTTCTAGGAGGTGTTAACAAAAGCCAGGCGCATGGGCTTTTGGCCTTCAGGCCCAAGAATCAAAGGGGGTGTGCGAATAGTGAAACGGAGGGTGTGAAATCAAATTTGGGCCCAACGTTCTTAATTGTGAATAAGAGGGGGTGCGCGAGTGATTGGGAGGGTGTGAAATGAAAAGAAATTGGGCTTAAACCCGACCCACAATGAGAACCTTAAGAGGAACCAATTCCAAACCCTAACACTCAGCTCACGCATCTTCTCTAACCCTCAAATTCTTCTCTCCGCCGCCCCAACACCTCTTCTTCTCTCCCTCCGTCTCAATTTATTTCTTTAGCTGGAAAACACATCTTCGAATCACCGCCGTTTACTCCCTCCGTCCCGCTTCAAACTCACCAACACTTCAAGAACTCCTTCGCGTCTTTACCTTCAGATCTCCGCCGTAAAACACTTGTCCAAAACGACCTCCTACAACCTCGCCGTTCTCAACTCTCCATCTCTCTGCTCACACCGAAAAACTCCTCCAACGGCCTCAACGATTTTCCGTCAGTGGTGCCGCCGTGGACACCTTCTCAATCGTAACTCACGCTCAACACTGGCAACGTGGACCTCACAACAATAACTTCGACGAATGCGCTCTCGCTCTCTCACAATGCGAATCAATACGAATTGAAAAAACAGCATCAACACATAATCAAAGTTCGGATCGAGATTAACTTACCTACCGGAGCAGTTCCGGTGACTCTTCAACATTGATGAAAACGAAGAGAAAACCAGAGGTAATACTTCAGGTACGAATTCTGAACCTTCTTTCTTCTTCTTCGTTGCAACTTGTTCTTCTGAATTATTCTTCGATCTGGTTGTTTCACACTTGATATCGTTGAACGTTTGTGCGAATCGTGGTGGTTGTGTTGTTATTGTTATTGCATCGACTCTGCTCTTTCTTCCTCTAATCCTTCTCCGTGTGCGTTGTTGTTAATGCTCTAAGTTGTGGTGTTGTGTTAATGCCAAATTATGCTTCAAGCTGTTGAACTCAATTTTGTCGTAATTGTTGTGGAAACTGCAAATTGCTGAACCGTGATGAATTCTTTGCAGGTTGATAAATTGATGAGGAAGGATGAAGGTTGGAGTTCTTAAAGTTACAGTGTGGTGGTTTTCTGCAGGTGATGATTTCTGGTTGATAAGGTTGCACGTTGATGAAGGTTAAAGAATTGAAGAGTTAGTTGCAGAGAAAAATGGTGGAGAGAAAATATTGGAGAAGATGGAGATTGGAAGAGAATCAAGAATCGTGAAAGTGAATTTGTGCAGAATGAAGAAGAGTTCAAGAGTGAAGAAGAGGTGACTTTATAGACAAGATTGGAAGGATCTAGAGGGAAAGTTTGTTATGAAATTCTGTTAGAGTTATTGGGATTTGTGAAATTCTGTTAGAAACTTCTGCTAGAAGCTTGTTAGAGAAGTTAGAAGTTCTGTTAATTTTGTTTTTGTTGTAATTTTCTGATATGAATTGTTGTGATTTTTGTTAGTGAAGAAAGAAGAAAAAAAAATCTGCAGTGAGCTTGTATTGAATGGTTGAGTAGCTGTTACGAGATTCTGTTAAAAGTTTCTTTTTCTACAATGAATTTTATTAAAACAAACATGGATTGAATATGAGAAACATATGAATAAAATGAATTTGGTTAATGTTTCTTTGTAAAAATAGATGGATGGTTAATTGGATTAGAATAGAGAAGAAATGATTCTAAAGTGGATTATGGATATTAAAATATGGATAAATGGATTGGATAAGGATTTTTGAAATAAAATGGATATGGGTTTTTAAAATGGTTATGGACTTGGACGGGTAAAATGGATATTGAAAATGATATGGGTAAATTGATTTAGAAAAATGGATACTAAAGTGAAATGGATAATTGGTTTTTAAAACAAATGAATAATAAAAAATGGATTAAAAAGAATGATTATTGAATGGACTTGTGATTTAGAAAAAAGGATTGAAAAGTGGTCAAAACAAATGGATGAATTTAGATATACGGTTTAAAGAAAAATGATAAGAAGAGATAATTGGTTATTGGATAATTGGAAATGGATCTAAAATAGCCATGGGTCGAAATGGATTCTAATATGGATTGTGGGTATTGAAATGAATAAAAATGGTTTTATGTAAGGAAATGGACTAAAATGAATATTTGGATAAAAATTGGATTTGAAAATGGTAAAGAATGGATATCGAAATTAATTGGAAAAATGAATAAAATGGATGTTAACATGAAAATGGTTATTGGTTAAGAACAAAAAGGAGTTGTGTCTCGAGTTTCAAGCAAGTCACATGATCACATTCAATCCACATCCAACTTCAGATCCAAAGTGATTAGAAAAACCTCAGATCAGGAAGATTACAACGAGGAGAATTCAACCTCTTGCTCCAACTTAACCGAGAATAGAAACCGACTGAATCCCTTATGAATAATGCCAAGAAAATCCTTTGGTCCCATGTCTTAGAAGACCAATGCAATGATATGATTATGAGTTATGACCTAATGGATATGCAAATGATTGTGAAACAAAAGCCAGAAAAAAGGTAGGGCAAATTTTGGGGTGCTACACTACGCAAAATGAAACATTCCCTCTCAAAGCTAACCATTTTTGCCTCAGCCATATCATAGAGGGCCTTCGAGTCCTCGACCTCTTGAGAGGAAGAATCGGGGAACAGAAGCTCTGTATGACCACCTGCAAACTGATTCAAAAGGGGTACAACCCGGAGGACTTGGTAAGTTGTTTCTGCCAACAAATTGGATTTTCCAACGGGGAAAAGCTGACAAATCCGCTCATAATCGTCAACCGAAACACACTTTTTCATCTCCACTATGGTTCGAGGAAAACGACAAACCATCATAGAGGGAAAATGGACTAGGGTATCTCCCAAATAGATACTCGAAGTAGGACTAAGTTGTTTCAAATTTTTATTCTTTGTAGGACTTCTTTAGATGACTATTTTCCCCCAGTCCTTATTAGTAGGCTGATCATGATTTTTCTTACTCTGACTCTCCGAATATTTTGACGCAACCAAGGGAACACTAACATTTAACGCAGGTTCAAAGTTGCCAACTAGTGAGTCATTCCTTTTGAGGATGTCTGTAAAATATTAAAATAGTTAGCAAGTAAATAAGCGAAGGTGTAGAC
The DNA here is from genome assembly GCA_022829125.1 of Lathyrus tuberosus. NCBI lineage: Eukaryota > Viridiplantae > Streptophyta > Magnoliopsida > Fabales > Fabaceae > Lathyrus > Lathyrus tuberosus. Next base: position 8,947,591 of record JALAZF010000212.1, read on the forward strand.
TACAAGTAAAATGAAAGCAAAAGTCATACCAAAAGTTTTTTTTCTATATCCATATACTTTGTTTCAGCGATAGCCCGAAAATATATCTCCAACTCAGAAAAGGAAATCAATGTTTCATAGCCTTTTCCTCATCGGTAAGGGTTTTATACAAGATAGAGTAATCTTTAGCTTTCTAGGAGAGGTTATCTAAAGACCGAAATTGCCTCCTTTGTTCATAATAGACTATCAGGGCCAGAGGAGAGGGGGAACACCACAGAACTCATTATAAGCCAGAGGAGAAGGGGGGGGGGGGTAAATTAGGAAATAATGTTCCTTGAAATATTTCCAACTGTAAATATAAACGTAGAAGATCTCATTTTTCAGTCGACGAAGAGAAACAACTTCACAACCTTGACTATTAGAAGGATGATTAACTTTGAATAGATGAAAGAAGAGATTTAGGGAGACCAAATCCATATTCTTTTGATATTCATACTAGTATAAAAAGACTCTCACAAAGCCCCAGGTGTAGGGATGAAGTTGCGACGGAGGAATGTGAAGATGATCTAACACTCCCTTTTCAAAACTAGCCAATGGAAGTCGTACTCCTAACATTTCAAATATATAGGAATAAAAAGGGATAGAGCATCCTTCAAATTTATGACAAACCCTTTTGTCTATAGGGATCACCAAAATTTTACAGTCCAAAAGGGACCCCACTTCAAAGGGAATCTCTATTTCCTCATCCCTCAAAGTATAATTTGAAGGCACCTCTAAATATTATGGGTCTACCCAAGAATAATCCTCAGCGGTGGACATCGTCATATCAATCATATTTTACTTTTGTATTATAAAAATATTCGAGGAGTTAGTGGCCATAGGTTGACAATGGATAACTGACCCTTAGAAATGAAAAAGAGGAAATAACTATGTCCACTTAAAGAAAGAAGAAACAACATACCTGGATAAAGAGAAAGGGGAATCATGATGGAATCTTAAATTTAGAACAAAGAAAATGATGAATAATGATCCAGAGAAAGCAACTACTGAGGAGCAACAAGAGAGAAAGATGAAAACCTGGGGGGCAAATCCCATTTTTTTTATAGAAATTCAATTAAGCATTGATGATCTAAATAAAAGGTAAGATTCCAATCCAAGGGTAGTCGTCACACTACTCCCCCACGAAAAATGAAGTGACGAAAGTACTCAAGTGACCTAGATAGGGGAATCATTTCCTAGCCTGTTTCATCGAGTTAATGTGCTGAGAGCATGTATTGAAGCCTTCCTAGGACAATAAAGCATTTAATTCTCTTTTCCCCAACTACTTTTCAACTGATTCTAAGTGTTTTAATTTCATTTCACATCAAACCACGTCTTAGAGGCCGACCATCATTATTTAAGGCTTCCTCTGGTTCCATTAATGTTCGACAAAGCCTTGTGAGGAACTGTTCTAGACTGGCCAAAGACCCAAATAACTAAGTCCCAATCCATCTCAAATCCATTCTATTTGACCCAAGGTATAAAATTAGTTCACACGCTATGAGGAAGGTACAATATATGATCTCTACATTTTACTACACTCATGTTGAATCTTGAATTAATTTGGTCGTTGGAGTAATAACCATGCAGATCCACCCCGCGCCGCCGTAAAAGAGATCATAAACATTGTTACAAATCTTCATTTTTCCAACTGCATCTATTTCTGATTCCCAAAAGGAATAAATACTGTTACTTTCAAAGAGTTTGGAAAAACACTCAAACCACATAATATATAAGAAACTCATCTTTTAAACAAATATTAACAATAAAATTCATAAAAAACATTGATCAACAACAAACCATAAACAACAAAAACGATACGACAAACATATCAAGTCATAAAATGCTTCTGAAACATACCACACATGTCCCATAAAGGCGTGTTGTCAATGAAATAAGGATGAAGATAAATTTAGACCAGCAAACTTGTGTAGAATTTGAATGGGTGTCATTCTGGATCATTGACACAAGTTTGTAAGGCTAAATTTATCTTCGTCCTCTTTATTGAAAGAAGCATTCATACCTACAAGTCAAAACAAGAAAGAAGTTCAAACATCTTGAAACAAGCTATTGAAACAGATTTTGAAAAAAAAAACTAGAGAAAACGAACCTGTAAATATCCATTGGCTAAGATTTGTTGTTATGATTTCGTTTTGGGGTTTCCATATGAGAGATGTAGCGCGAATTTTCGGACGTGGTTGCGAAGCACTATCGCCTTTGGGGTACTACAGTTTGATTCATTTTTTATCCTATTGAACCTGATGAAGGAAGGGAAATAGATGTCTCCAATTAACTCTGCTTGCATACTGAGTTTGAACAGACGACTGTTGGTTTACAGATGCTACAAAGATTGTGGGTCTCTCTTAAGTTATTTTGTTAAAATAGTGCCTGGGTGATTGGTGGGAGTTTAAGACTGATGCTTTTCAATTGATATGTGAGGGTATGGGATTTGGGTTTTGGATGAGTGTTCTCTCTAAGATTTTTCTTTCAATCTTATGCCTACGTATTCCCTTTTACCGAAACAGGGAAATCAGAGCGATCGTAGTTCCTCCTATTCTATGGGAGGAAATGGTGTTTTGGTGTCTTGTTCAAAGCCCAAGACGTGAAGCTGAAAATGTGGTTTATATCTTGTTCAAAGCCCAAGATGTGAAGCTGAAGGGTCTATTTGTATCTTGTTCGAAGCCCAAGATGTGAAGCTAAAGAGTCTATTTGTATCTTGTTTGAAGCCCAAGATATGAAGCTAAAGGGTTTTGACTTTAGAAAGAATTTGTCATCTCTAAAGGGGTTCTATTTGTCACAACTGTTGGGTGACTGATTATAAAGGAGGATTACTTTAACCGAGATATGTGAATCCTAGCAATGCCATCTTTATAGGGGGTTTTAACCTGAAGAAGAAGACTTTAACTCAGTGTAGAGCAATGCCATCTTTCCTTAGGAATTTCTCATGCTAAAAGAGGGACAGTGGCATGGATGTAAATAATCCAGAGGCTTGCTGCTTATAGCAATTAGATGAAAGGAGTTGTTGATGTTTGTATCCTGTGAACGAGGCACAGTTTTGATGCTAAAAGGTTGATTGACTCAACTGGGGTTTTTCTTATACAAAGCCTAAGAGGAGGCTATTGGTCCAACAAGAGGGTGTTTTTATGTGTCTCGTACGAAGCCCGAGAGATAGGCTAAAAGGGTTTGACTCAACAAGAGAGTGCTTTTAGATGTGTCTTGTACGAAGCCCAAGACGGAGGCTAAAGTTTGACTCAACAAGAGAGTGCTTTTATACTCAACAAGAGAGTGTTTTTTGTATCTCGTACGAAACCCGAGATGGAGGCTAAAGGGAGATTGACTCAACAAGAGAGTCTTTTTGTGTCTCGTACGAAGCCCGAGATAGAGGCTAAAAGGATTGCTGTTTCAGTTGAGTGACAGGTCTAGTAGGTTGGTTAAAAGAGAAAATCAGTTCTTATAAAGAGACTGATTAAAGCTAAGGCTATGCTTTGGGATTGATCAGAGGATCAGGGTTATTTCTTGTTCTTTAAGGAAATGGGGAATCCGGAGGGTTTCTAGACTGTCCAAGTCTATGGGTGTTTTTCCCATTCTTGAGAATGCCTTCGAGGCTCAAAGAGATTAGACTGTTCAAGTCTAGAGTTTTATCTTTTGTACTATACTTAAAGAAACAGTAGTAGTACGTTTACGGTAGAAAGATCTAGACTCTTTGAAAGATTGTTCTATTAAGATAACTAATTTCTGTTGCTATACCTCTAGGAGGTCGTCGGGACAATTTGTACGAAGCCCAAGAGAAGGCTGGAAACTTTTAAGAAGCCGAGGGACAATTTGTACGAAGCCCAAGAGGAGGCTCTCTTCCCGAAGGAAGAATCCTTATACGAAGCCTAAGAGGAGGCTGTGAATACTTCTAAGAAGCCGTAGGGTCCTTGTACAATGCCCAAGAGGAGGCGGGGATGCTTTTAGGAAGCCTGTGGGACCCCAAACCCCAAGAAATTCAAGACGGGCTATTCACAGAGAATAGATCAAGCCAGGAAAGTCCGAGAATTTGGAAGAAACTCAAGAGATGCCATTCACGGAGAAAAGATCATCTTTGGGGAGTAGAGTTTCTTTGACGATTTCTAAGGGTGACAGTCTGAGAAAGGGTTCACCGAGAATGCTGCCTTTCACGTCTCCATATTGTTTAACCCCAAGAGAAGGGAAGACTGTGTCTGGTAATCCTATGGGGATCTAGTTTTATTTATTTAAGAGTGATCAACAGGGCTTAGTGCTAGATGTAGTTGCCGGGGAAACTCTAAATATCTATACTAGTATTACACAGTTGATATGACTTTATGAAAGAAGACTTACAGTGAAACAGCCCCACAATACAGTTATATGTATATGAAAGCGGATAAAGAAAGCATATAACCACTTACTCGGTTGTAGAGCTTCCATGTTGTTTGGTTAGTTGTTCAACAAAGAAAGATTGAAAACAACAGTATATTCAAAATTTAAAGGAGAAAGTATTTTGAAAAGATGTTGGGGCTTACAGCTCAAGGAGAGGCCCAAGGTTTATCAATGATCGCACTGTCGTTTTGTACAGAGGGATTTATACAAGTGACTGAGGCCCAAAAAGTTTTCTGTACAAGGGGATGGGTCTTACACTCTCTCAAGAGGCCCAAAAGATTTATTTTTTGTACAAGTGGTGGGCTTACAGCTCAAGGAGAGGCCCAGGGTCATTTGTTTGAAAATGGCGATCGCGCCGAGATTTTCGAAAACGCGGTGGGTCTTATACAATGCATTGAGGCCCAAAATGGTTTGGTTTTCAAAGGGGGTTGGGTCTTACACTCTAATAGAGGCCCAAAAGATTTGAATGGGTCTTATAGCTCGAGGAGAGGCCCAGGGTTTGTTTTTTCAACGAACGATGATCGTGTCGAACTTTTTGAAATACAACGGGACTTATACAATAAGTGAGGCCCAAAAATAGGTTTGTATTTAAAAAGGATTGGGTCTTACACTCTATTAGAGGCCCAAAAGTGTTTGAAATTGTTTGATGAGGGTGAAAATCAAAGAAACCCTAATTTGTTATTCTTTAAAAGTAAATATTTAAAGAAAATCAAATAAAATACCAAATAAATTTGAATAAACCATTTTTTATTTTTGTTTAAGGTTTGAGAAATGAGGGATTAATCACAAGGTGAATTAAAACTCATTTGGTTTTGATTTTCATAGTAAATATTCACTTTTAAAATGTTTAAAAACATAAAAGAGGAATTTATTCACAAAAATACTAATTATATTAAATAAATAATATAAACTTAATTTTTTTGTGGAATAAAATATTTCAATATTTTTGTGATTTTTTTGCAAAAAGAACCAATAAAAAATAATTAAAATTTAAAGAGTTATTAATTTTCCAATTAATTAACAAAACATGAAAATATTGGAAAAAAAATAGCAAAAATGTGAAAAAACACAAAATGGCATGGGTGGGGTTTGAACCCACGACCTCAAGGTTATAGGGCGCGCACCTTACCACTGGGGTGGTGATACATCCATTGCTTGAAGTGAAACCACAAATATACAAGGCATGCCTTGTTTTCTAGGCCTGGCCAAGGCAAGTTTTGCCAAGAAACGGGAAGTTCCATAACTTTCTCATTTCTTAATGTTTGGGGACAAAATTTATATGCATCTGGCCTAGAATTTCACAAGAAATCCAATGGTGGTGGTATTTTTTTCAGATCATACTCCCTCCTCAAAACCCGATAGTGGTTTTGAAAAAAGGCCTATAATTGTATTTTCTATGCTACACTTTGATACAGGCATGAATTACCTGATGAATTGGTCCAAACACAACATATATAACATGTATGAGGTGTATATGATCAGTGGACTTCAAAGCAATGCATATTTTGGAAAGTTCAAGTCATGATGCTTACCTCTTTTTGAGCTTTTGGAGTTTTCTGTGCAATCTACCAAACTTCTTGTTCCAGAAATGGTTTGATGCTTTGGACACTCTCAAATGATCCTTTAGAAGCTTTGAGGATGGTTGGAATAAGCTAGAACCTGCAAAAACACAAACTGGCCCTTTCTTGCAAAAGGGGTTAAAATGACCAAAATAGCAACTCTCTCAAATGGTGTTCCAGATGGGGGGAACCATTTGGGATAGTTCAAGGATGTTATTTGGAGTGTGTTTGAGGTTTTATCTGGTTTGTAAAGTGACTGAATTAAGACATGGCTTGAAAAATGCACAAAAGGCCTATTTTGAGGTTTTGAGAGGTGACTTTGTGATTTTGGGATTACAGGTCACTTTTGATAGTTTGGATCACCTACATATGATGTTTATGAGGTGTTAGGATCATGAGTTGTGATGGAAATGCTCTCTAACTCAAAAAATCAGAGTTACCTTGCTAAAGAAGGTATTTTTGCCTAAAGAAAGGGATTTTGAGGAAAGCATCTATTTGATGGCTTTGGTGTACTCAAACTGAGCACAAATGAGCTTTATTTATAGTAGAGCAAGTTTGTTTTGGAATCAATAGTGAATGGAAACTGCAGCAGAGGTTTGGCCAATGGCTGCACTTTGGAATCCAAGTCTCCTCTAGCCATTGACTAGAGGTTAGGGCACAGGGTTGTGGTTCCCTTGGTCTTGGATAAGTCTTGACTAAATTCAGTTGCAAATGGCTCAGTCCATGCCACCTTGGTGTATGCATTGAATGCTTCAATCCAAAATTGGAGTCTTGTCCCTCTTTTAGGCAATTCTAGGTTTGGCATGCTATTTCTTGTTCCAAGGACTTTGGAGGCTTAGCTCGGTGTTTGTCCCCTTTAGATTTGATCCTCAGATGTGTCCAAAGTGATGACAAGGCTTGGAATTATCTGATTTTTCCAAATCGAGCAAAAATGAAAAATTCTGCCTAGCCTTGGCAGTTTTCAGCAAGGCATATTGCCCTTGTCATATCTCATGGCTCAAGTGGAATTTGGTGATGTTCTTGGCCATTTTGGAAAGCCCTTATATGATACAACAACTGTTTGATCATATTTAGTTTTGATACCTTTTGGATCCAACTGAAAAATCCCCTACATTTGGAAAAAAGTGAAGGCAGATTCTGACTTAGTGAAAATTTCACTAAGTGTTGGAAAAAAGTGACATTTTCAGTTTTTGTGATTTTGATCATTCTATAACTCAAAATCCATGAGGAATTTGGAGGGGGGTCAGTTTTAAGCTTTTGTAGAGGGTAACGAGATCTACAAATCAAGATTTGGATGGGGACAAATGGTTTTGTGGTTTAGGAGTTATGATCCTCCAAAGTTGGTACCCTTGCCACTTTGTTCATAACTTAGAAAATTTTCTAAGTTTTTATGGTTACCCCTTTTACAAGTTATCCCACTTTTCTTATTTTTCTTGATGAATGATGATTCAAATCATACATTAACATCATTTTAGGGTTAAAAAACCATTTTTGTGAAAAAATCTCAAAAAGTCAAAGTTGACTTTTGTGCACAATTGACTTTTTGTCAGATGAATTCCAAAGTGTGCGATCCTCTATGAAATCAAGTCCTTGACCTAAATAAAACTTGATGGATTGATTCCATAGGTGTTATAGGGTGTATTGAATCATGTCTTAGGGTTTGGGAGCATGTCCTGGTCAAAAGTCAAAGATACAGTTGACTTTTCTCGCGAAACCCTAATTGTGGTACTGATGAAATTGGGACTTGCTGCTCAAGCTTCCTGGATCAATCCATTGTCACAAATGGATCAATGTGGTATGTTGGAGACCCTCAAATCCTCTCTTGAGGTCTTGGCTCATGATTTGTCCCAAAAGTCAACTTAGGGGTGAATTAGGTCAAGAAACCCTAATTCCTGATTTTTGATGTATGCATCCCCTGAGGTCAAATTGACTTGATGCTTGGGTCCATGAGGTTCCATGGAGTATTTTAGAATATGCTTTGAAGCATTGGCTCATGCCCAGAGGAAAATTTTCATCTGGAGGCCCTGGTCGACCAAACCCTAATTTGGTGACACTGGCGATCTTGAGGCTTGATCTACCTGGAAAGGAGCAACCTTGTGCTTAATCCTTGAAGTGGGAATCCTCTTGATCCCTTGTGGATATTTGAGAGGCTAGAAAAGTTGAAGATCATGTCATTTCTTGATTGATCCTTTGTCTAAAAGCTCTGAGAGGGCTTAAAACCCTAATTTTGATTGTAGTAAGTGTTCACCCATCTTTGGGGAGACTAATGAGGCATGATGGTCCATCCATATTGTGATGATAATTTGCACAATAATGGGAAATCTTAGTGGTCAAAATTTGGGGTATGACAGATGCCCCTATTTAATCTTCTTGGACCCGAAGGTGTGAATGGTGAAGGTATTCGGGCATTCGGGGTGCAAGAGGATTCAATATCGGAATACCCAAAATTTGGATGGTGGTTAAGAATGGTAGCTTGCGCATCCTTCTTCTTTTGCTGAGCAATGATGCTTAGAAAAGGTAAAAATTTCCCCTCGATCCTGGTTTCCTACCAAGGAACTGGTCTTAGTTTCTGAAATAAACTTCCCCTCGATCCTGGTTTCTTACCAAGGAACTGGTCTCAGTTGCTGAAATGAACTTCCCCTCGATCCTGGTTTCCTACCAAGGAAATGGTCTCAATTTTTGAAATAAACTTCCCCTCGATCCTGGTTTCCCACCAAGGAACTGGTCTTAGTTTCTGAAATAAACTTCCCCTCGATCCTGGTTTCCTACCAAGGAACTGGTCTTAGTTTCTGAAATAAACTTCCCCTCGATCCTGGTTTCTTACCAAGGAACTGGTCTCAGTTGCTGAAATGAACTTCCCCTTGATCCTGGTTTCCTACCAAGGAACTGGTCTCATTTTCTGAAATAAACTTCCCCCCGATCCTGGTTTCCCACCAAGGAACTGGTCTTAGTTTCTAAAATAAACTTCCCCTCGATCCTGGTTTCCTACCAAGGAACTGGTCTTAGTTTCTGAAATAAACTCCCCATCGATCCTGGTTTCCTACCAAGGAAATGGTCTTAGTTTCTGAAATAAACTTCCCCTCGATCCTGGTTTCCTACCAAGGAACTGGTCTTAGTTTCTTTTGTCAATAAACTTTTTTGACAAGGGACGCTATTCATAGCGGTTTTCCTCAAACTTATCGCCGAATTTTCCTGGGGAGATGCTATTTGATAGAAAAAGTTTGATGTCAGAGTTGCTGGGGAACCCAATCATCTGAGTTGTAGAGGTGTACAAACTTCTCTGTTGGAGACGCCATTTGCCGACTCTACTTGGGAAAACGAGTCTCTTGAGAGACTTCTTTCACGCTTGGGGATATTGCATCATACGTTTCTCGGGATCTTCCCGGAGAAACGCCATAGGTACATACATGAGGGCTGTGAGGGTGTACATGCCAAAGGGCCTGCCATGGCTAAAAAGATCCTTCGAGCTGGTTACTACTGGACAACAATGGAGGTCGATTGTTACAACTTTTCCAAAAGATTTCACAAGTTCCAAATCTATGATGACAATATCCATGTGCCTCAAACTCCATTGAATGTTTTAACTTCACCTTGGCCCTTCTCTATGTGGGGTATCGATGTGATTGGGATGATCGAGCCGAAAGCTTCTAATGGTCTTCGCTTCATTCTTGTTGCTATCGACTACTTCACCAAGTGGGTTAAAGCTGCTTCTTACACAAGTGTTACACGACAAGTGGTTTCCAGATTCATCAAGAAAGAGATAATATGTTGCTATGGTATTCCTAGCAGCATTATCACTGATAACACCAACAACCTAAATAACAAAATGATGAAAGAGTTGTGTCAAGAATTCAAGATCGAGCACCACAACTCTTCACCATATCACCCCAAGATGAATGGTGTCGTCGAAGCAGCAGACAAAAACATCAAGAGGATTGTCCAGAAAATGGTCAAGTCTTACAAAGATTGGAATGAAATGCTTCCCTTTGCACTGTATGGCTACAAAACTTCAATTCGTACTTCTATTGGGGCAACTCCGTATTCACTTGTGTATGGTATGAAGGTTGTTCTTCCCATTGAAGTCGAAATTCCTTCGCTCAGAGGCATCATGGAAGCAGATCTTGATGAAGCTAAATGGGTCTAATCCAGATACAACCAGCTGAATCTCATCGAAGAGAAGCGCCTAACCGTTGTTTGCCATGGTCAATTATATCAGAGACGCCTCAAACGAGCTTTTGATAAGAAAGTTCTCCCTCTAGCGTTCCAAGAAGGCGAACTCGTGCTCAAGAGATATTCACCTGTTCACTCGGATCCACGAGGCAAGTAGACTCCTAATTACGAAGGACCCTTTGTTGTCAAGAAGGAATTCTCAGGCGGAGCCCTGATCCTCACCACCATGGATGAGAGGAGTTGCCATCGCTCGTGAACTCCGATGCAGTCAAAAAATATTATGCCTAGAAAAAAATGAATAAAGAGCCCACTAGATTGACACCCACAAGGACAATCTAGGCAAAAATGGGCGTCCCGATGGACCAAAAAAAGAAATGTCCATGCAAAAGTTAGGGACCAAGCCAAAAACAATAACGGCCTGCTAAGTTGGAAACCCGAAAGGGCGACTTAGGCAAAAATGGGTATCCCGTTGGACGAAAAAAATAGAAATATGTCCAGGAAAAATTTAGGGATAAAGACATTTGACTGTGAACACTTGAGCCTCTATTTATCATAGCTAGATCTCAAACAATAATAGAGCAATGAAATCATCATCAACTAATGCAAGACGTTGGAATCTAGACTTATAGTAGATGGTAGCCAATGTTGTAATCAATTCAAAACATGTTTTCCCATTGCCATTTACCTTTGTTTCTCAATTTTATTGCGAATTTACTCATCAAGGATTTTTGCATCCTTGTGCACATCTTATGTACAAAAGTTTCACATTCAATAAAATTCATCATTTGATTTCTCAATCGTCTTTTTTGAGTATTTTGTTTGCAAAATAAATGGTTGTTTGCGATCACATAATACTATAAAGCGTTGAGAATAATAAAAATATAAACCAACTGAGAAAGCATTATGCATTGCATGCCTCACCGGAAATCCCTAAAGGATGATCGGTAGTTTCCATTTGCAAGCTGGAACCCTGAAAAATACCATTATGGTTCTTTGGAAGGGTTGTTTACCTTTCCTTTCCCCAGCAGAGCCATAATTTTCCCCGGCAGAACCATGATTGGCCACCAAGCAGAGACATGTTCATTCTCTTGTCCCCAACAAGAGTTGTTTAACATCTTTAGCAAAGGTCGGGCAACATTCCCAACAGGTCGAAACCATTATTCCCAGCAGCGGTATGTTTCGGTTTTCTGTTCTCCCCAAGCAATAAAGATCATCTATACTTTGGAATTCCCCTAAGCCGAGTCAGTCAAGGTTGAAAGATCGTCCAAATTGCAATATTGTTGATAGTTGGGAAATCGAAGATTTCTAGGCTCATTCCCCAGACGGAGTCAGCCGTGGTTGGAGGGCCATCCTGGTTCCTTCATCCCCAACAACGATAATGGTAGTAGCTTGGAAGTCCGAGACTCTCGGTTTCTTCCCCAATGGATTCGTTGCCATTCGTGGATTTCTTTCCCCAGCTGAGGATGTCGAGTTCGTTCAGCTACAATCTCTGCCTAACCACAACACAATACCTTAACCAACACCGCTGCATAACATGATATCAAGCATCATGTAGATCACATATACATAGCATATGCATCTAGCATACTCCTTTTGTCTAATTCATCTCCCCAATAGATATTTAGCCAAACCTCTCACTTATCAAAACTCTTTACACATTCACCTTTACAAAACTTTTCTCTTGTCGCAGTCGGCCAAATTTTTGAGCTACTCTTTTATTTAATCCCCTTCCACCTTGAATCATCAAAAAACTGGCGCAATTCGAACATTCAGGTCCAAGAGGATTAAATAGGGGCAGCTGTCGTAGCCCGAAATTTGACCTCCCCTTTTGCCTTTTGCATAAGTGTGTGCATTTGCATCGTTGGCATGCGAATTCGTACTTTTTCTCTGTGTGTTTTGTTGCAGGAATATTCAGGTTTTCTAATCCTAATTAACCATATCCTCACAAGGCCATCACATCATCAACACAAGCAAAAAAATGAGGGTTTATATTCTTATTCACCAAAGCAAAAGGTCGAAAATTGGAGCTATGGCCATAGAACTTTTTTTCAAGCAAATTAGGCACTTTTTGGCTAGGTTAATCGATTAACCATTGCTAGTGTAAATAGGTTAATCGATTAACCCTTGTAAAATTGGCAGATTCTGCTGCATTTTCATGACAACAACTTTTCCTCTACATTTTTGAGGTCTCCTTGATGCTAGCATTATGTGGAATATTCTAGACATTTCAAGACCTTTCAAGACACTTTAAGGCATTGATTCCAATACATCACTTTGAATCAAGACTACCATGTAAATTCATTTCCAAACATGAGGACCATTTGATTTGGACTTGCATTAGGATTGCTCCACTGAGTTAACTAACTAACTAACTGAGTCAACTTTTGACTCAGTGAGTTAAGTGTAACTAACTCCAAAGCAAGCTCTAAAGCACACTTCAAAGCACATCCCAAACCTAGCCTACTCCAAAGATAGCCTCTATATAAAGGAACCCTCACCATTTCACAAAGAAGCTTGATTCATTTTCACAATTCTTCACTCTTGACTCTCTCATTTCTCTCAATTCTCTCTGACTTCTAAACATTCCTCTTCATCTTCTTCCCCAAACCACACTAGAGCTCAATTCCACCATTGAAGAGTAGCAAATTTCACAATGAAATTGCTTTCTCTTGAGCTTAAACCTCTATCACATAGCATTTCTTCTTAGATCTCTGCAATTACAACAACTTCAATTTGCAATTCAAGTGATTACTTCAATCGTTTCGGTACAAATTCAATTTCAGAGCTTTTATCGCGTTTTGATCGGTTTCGCTACGATTTAAGCACAAGCTTAGAATTATCTGGTTTTCTAGGCTTTTTCTCACCACATTTCACTCACAACAATCACCAAGGCAATTCTCCACCTTGTAGGTTGGTAACTCTTGCTCGATTTACTGTTTCGGTCACTTTCGCGTATTTACGATGTAGTTTTGATAGTTTTTTGGTGTTGATTAATCATGTGATTGTTTGATCTTTGATCTCCATGTTTAATGCTTCCAATTGAAGATTAATTGCTTATACTTGCTGTAATTTTCGTGTACAAATGCATTCTATAACATGAGAATGTTTGGATGAGTGATTAAGTGGCTGGAAGTGATTTTGAAAATTGATTTATTGCCACTGCTTCAGTGTTAATCGATTAACACTTTGCTAGGCAAAAAGTGTTAATCGATTACTGCTGATTTTCAAGGGTTAATCAATTAACCATCTTGCACTAGCAAATGGTTAATCGATTAACACTAAACCAGAATGCCATTTTTGCCTATTTTCAAGCTTGTTTGATATTCTTCCTCATTTAACTTCCATGGCTTGATATGCTTGATATTTGTGGATGTTTTATGAGCTATTTAACTTCTGTTTGAAGCATGTATGCAAACTTTCGATGCACGATTTATCGATTCTTAGAATTGTTTGCATTTTTGACATTACATGAGCATGTTGATTCTGGCACACCTTTGTTCACATGATAACATGATTTGTGGTGCATGCTAATTGACATTTGGTACTGCCTTGCAATTTCATCTTTGATCATATTAAGTTTGTTCTTCATTGAGCAAGTTTAATCATGTACAATCAATAATCCACATGTTTGCTTCGACGATCTTCCAATCCGTTTGGAAGATTATTGGTTTGATCATTTCCCTTGATTAATTGATCGAAACCTTGTTTCGATTAGTCAATCTCCCCTTGCTTCTCTCTCTAGGATTCTTTAGAGCCTTGTTCTCTTTATCCCCTGTTGAGTCGGAAATCTCCACGACGCACTGGAGCACTGTACAAGTTGCCGCTGTTACTCTGTCGGTTTCATTCTCTGCACTATACTTTGGTGTTAGAGAGGGGATGAGAGTGGAGAATTCCTACACTAATCTTGCTTATGTTGGGTAGGGGACGAATGACCCTGTGCCTGGAATAATCGTCTCTATCTCCAGACTATAGTGTATCTCAATCCCCAGTCGAGTCGATCCTTGATCACTCTTGCCCTTTCAATATCCCCTTTGATCAATCACCATTCTCTTGGTTAACGATCTTTGTCACTTTGGGTCAACAACCGTCTTTTGGTTCAACACCCTTTCTTTTGGTTAATCATTGTTCATTGATTCCCCACCAGAGTCATGATCATTTGTATCTTTGATTAATCACAGTCATTCTGTTAAAATCAAATGCTCGTCTTCCTTAGCAAAGTCTCGCTTTGTTTTTTTTGGTTAATCACAATCTATCTGTTAAATACCGAAACTCTAGCGGAGTTCGCAACCTTCTCTTGGTTCCTCTCCCTTTTTATTGGTTAACCACTGCTTGTCAGTTAAAACACCAATTTGCATCTTTTCTTAGTTAACCACGGTCTATCTGTTAACATACTGAGCTTCTTTTGAGTTAATCACCTTCTCTTGGTTAATTACTTATTTCTTTATGGTTAATCATAATTTACCTATTAAACACAAAATCCCCATTGGGTCACAACCTTTGCTTGGTTCCACACCCGTCCTTTGGGTCACAACCTTTGCTTGGTTTCACACCCGTCCTTTGGGTCACAACCTTTGCTTGGTTCAACACCCGTCCTTTGGGTCACAACCTTTGCTTGGTTCCACACTCGTCCTTTGGGTCACAACCTTTACTTGGTTCCACACCCGTTCTTTGAGTCACAACCTTTGCTTAGTTCCACACCCGTTCTTCAATTAACCACTATTTATCAGTTAATATACCGAGATCCCCTCAGAGTCAAACACTTTCTCTTGGTTCAGTACTCTCTCCTTTTGGTATATCATAGCCTATCTGCTAACACCAAACTCTTCTTTCCCCACAGAGCCTTAACCTCTCTTTTATCGGTTAACCACTATCAGTCAGTTAACATACTGAATCCTTATTCTCTTGGTTTCGACACCATTCCCTCTTTTTGTTCCCCAGCAAGTCACTCTTATTCTTTTGCTCCTTTATCTTCTTGTTTTCGACACCATTCCTTCGCTTTATCCTTGGTAGAGATACTAATTTTCCTTTGCCTTTCTTTCTTGGTTTTGACACCGATTCTTTTGTATTCCCCAGTGGAGTCTTTTCACCTTTTTTTCTCTTGTTTTGATACCATTTTCCTTTTCTTTCTTGTCTTGGTTCCCCGAACTACGTAGGCTCTGAATTCCTCATTGCACTATGAGGATACGTAGGCACGAGATTGTGAAATCTTGGCGAGCCACCTTCTTCCATTCTTCTTCTCTTCCCTGGTTCCATGAAATACGATGCTCTGATTTCCTCATTGCACTATGAGGGTACGTAGGCACGAGGGCCCTAATCCTCCGCGAGCACTCTCTTTCTTCATCTCTTCTCTCTCATTCGTTTAGCTAGAAGCCTTTAGATAAATAACCTATCCAAGCCTAGAAGCAAGCAAAATGGTTCTCGTCGAGTACGATGGATGCGTAAGGTGCTAGTACCTTCCTTTCGCATAACCGACCCCCTTACCCGTTTCTCTTCCCCTTGGGTTTTATCGATATTTTCCCTGTCCTTTGGGACTAAATAAATATCGGTGGCGACTCTGTTGTATCTTTGAGTGTGCGATTTACTCAGGTATAATCCCACTAGCTTCACGTAACATGGATTTGAACCTCTCCCAAGCTTCATTGAGAGATTCATTTCCACCTTGAGCAAACACCGTCGCCTTCTTCGCTTCCATAAATCTATTGTAGGGGAAGAACCGTTCAGGGAACTTTTCTTCCAATAAATTCCAATCCGTCATCACTAACGTTGATTGATCAAGATACCATTCCTTCGGCTTCCCGATTAAGGAATGCAAAAATAGTCTCTTGAACAAGGATTCCTCTTCAGCTTCGGGCGCACCCGTTGCACCCGCAATTTCATAGAATTTGGTGAGATGTGTGAACAGATCTTCATGGTCCATACCAGTAAAAGGATTCTGCTACAGAAGAGCAAGGATTCCCGTTTTCATCTCCGAATGCCTCCCATTGTGGGCGTTGTGTGCAAACTGAGCGTTGTGTCTTGGACTGTTAACATAAGGGGTTGAAGTAGGAGGTGGTGGTGGTTCAGCCATGATTGACGTTGCAGTGGCTGTAGATGTAGAAGATTCTCTACGCTCTTGTATTTCTTGGGCAAGTTGCTTCCTCCTCCTACTTCTGTTATTGAGCCTACGAGCAGTTCTTTCAATCTCAGGATAAAAAGAAGTTGGTCTGCAGGTACACTCCCTCGCATAAAGAGATTCTGCACACTTAACCAAACAAATTAAGCAGCACAAGAAAAGTAATAGGGGTAAGAATACAATACAAAGTTTTTAAATCAATAAACTATTGCAATGCTTGAAATATCAATAATCCCCGACAACGGCGCCATTTTGTTCGAATCATAGTTAAAGGGGGATTTTGTTATCGTCTCCACAGGGATTGAGGATATTTTGATGCTTGCCTTTCAACAGTTTATTATTTAAGAATAAGGGGTTTTTGAAGTTTTGTTCATAAAATTGTCACATTTTTAGTAGCAAAGCTTATAAATTCTAAAGATTGTTGTTAACAAAGTATATCAAAAGTAGTTTTCATCCACCCTAACTTATACATATTCTTTCAATCTTGCATGTGAAGTTGGATCCGATTAATATCGCCACGCATTCTCTCAACACCGTCTATGTCTAAAGCGGCGTCGTGAGAAATACCAGATTCATTGCTACACAATTTATCCATATAACAACCAATATAATAGCTTTAAGTTCAACACAAAACAACTATCAACCATAGACCGATTTCTCCAATCTATAAACCGATAGATGAATATTTTAGGTCAAGTTTTACAGAATCTATGTCTAGAGTTTTACAAAACAAGAATGAATCATTAAGAACAAAAATATTCATCATATATTAATCATCACTTGTTCACATACCAGGCCAATCAAAAGAAATACATACAAGCAAAAGGTAGACTACCTCTACCTTTGATACAAAGGAAATTAGCTACCCATAACTATGGTAGCTTTCTTTACAAGTTTTGGAAGAAGCTGAATGAGCATCCACGTTGAAGAATCAAACTCGGATGTGAATCCAGCTTCTATTTGCAAAATATCACCTTTTGCTGAAGAAATCTGAGAAAATGAAGTTCTTGAGTGTAAAAATGGGTTATATTCCCCAAAAATAATGAAAAGTACTTATATAGTACTTTTAGAACGTGTCACGTTTGCACTGCGAATTGTTTCTTCGTCCAGCGAACACCCTTTTAGGCACCTGAAGTACCTCTGAACAGTTAAACCGCCCTTGAGAAATATCTGAAGTTTGTTGTGCGAGCAATTCTTCGCACTACGAACTACCTCACTACATGTTTGCACAACGAACTTAGGGTCCTTTATCTACTGACTTCAGTCTGGAATGATTCGCTGGCTCTCTGCTGATACTTCGCCACAACAAACATTCGCTTCTTGTTCGCCCAGTAAACTTACTGTCCTTTAGCTGCTAACTTCATTCTAAGATGGTTCGCTGGGACTTCGCCATGAGTTCGCACAGCGAACATTCGCTGGCACTCCTCGCTGAATGTTCGCACAACGAACATGCTGAAATCCTTCTCTTCCTTTGGCTTCCTTGCCCAATTGCTAGTGTCTTACACTTTGATGTTTTTATGCCTAATTTCTACACAATAACACACAAATCAAAGTAACCAAAGGTATTTTCTCAATAGTGAAGAATAACATGCTATCATGGAGTAAATCCAACAAAACAACACAAAAGAGTTGAAAATGCCAATAAGTAATGATCAATTTGAAGTAAGTTTGGCATTCAACAACCCTTAGCCCAAGACTTCTGCTCCAAGTCCCATGAAACGAGCCTTTCTGGTTCCACCCCTCAAGTCAAGACTCACTGCTCCAATTCCATGTATTGAGCATTCCTGCTCAAGTCCCTCGGTCTCAAGACTTCAGCTCTAGGTCCCATGAAATGAGCCTCTCTGCTTACACCCCACTGGTCAAGACTTACTGCTCCAAGTTTCATGAACTGAGCTATCCTGCTCAAGCCACGCTAGCTCAAGACTTTCATGCTCAATCAATATACTTGATTAAGACTTTCACTACTCAAGCATATAGCAAGAGACTTAAGTGGCTCAAGCATCTTAGCTCGAGACTTCCTTGTGTGCATCCCAATGATACAAGACTTTTGCTTAATCAATCCACTTGATTAAGACTTTCACAGCTCAAGCACGTAGCAAGAGACTTACATGGCTAAAGCATCTTGGGTCGAGACTTCCTTGCTTGTATCCCAATGACACAAGACTTTTATCTAAACCGGTGAACAAACTTAGAAGAATAGAGAACAAGGTGTACATGATACAAGTATCAGAGGTACGAGAAATCACCATAACAAAGACCTAAAGCACTTAAGATTTCTAAGATATTCAATGTGAGAAATCTTAAGACTTTTACAATTACAACCTACATTAGAACAATCTGCATATACAATGAGTTGATAATTGCTGATCTTGTTACTCATTCTTCAGGTTGATCCTTGTTAAAAATTCAGTTTAAACCTTCAGCCATTTGCATAGCCTTTTCAGAAACTAGCCGTTGAAGTTGGTAACTTGATCAAGAGTCTTTGTTGTTACTCCATAGTACAATAGTCGTTGAAGATAAATACACCAGAAGATCTTAATCCAATGTGTAACATGTTTAACCTTTAAGTCTTCAAGAGATTCTGTACTAATAGAGCCGTTGAGAGTAGATATCCATAGAGTATCTCATCTTTTCTTGAGCCTTGCAATCTATAGACTCTAGCTGACAAACTGATTTCACAATACAACTTGCTTTCTGCAATACAGACAACTTCATCTTTATCACCAACTCTGAATGGTACCAGAAGCCAATTTAAATTCACTAAGTGTAGATACAATTATGTTGCTTCTTCTGATGCTGAGACCTTCAGCTTCAGAGTCTACACCATACATCACTTAGCAAGTGTTCTTCAGATTTTGCTTCTAGAAGCTAGCAATCCAGCAACTCTCAAAGTGTGCTTAATGTACAACAGATTTTGAGACTAATATTTACAAGTATTAGAACCTACACACATGTAACACACATCAAATAAACCATTTTTCTTTCAATACTTTGTTATCATCAAAACCAAAGGAAAATATGTCATGAACAAATCTTGTTCTAACAAGAAGAGGTATCTACAACTGCCTATTTTTGTAATAGGTGTCCAACAAAGAAGCTTGAAAAGTTAACACTGGAGGAAACATGGTAGGGATTCAAACCGAATCTGAACCATTTGAGAATTTTTGGTTTCGTAGTGTATTAACATGTTTCGGGACAACTTCGAAAGAAGTTTGATGATAAGGGAGAGTTGATGATACTTGTAGGGTATCACTTTAACGTTGGTTACAAGTTGTATGATGCAGCAAACAGGAGAATTATGATCATTCGAGACGTCATTTTTTACGAGATCACGCAGTTATAGCAGTCTGTAACCAATTATGTAAAAGCTGTAACCAATTACAACATTGAAAATTCAATTTCTACAAAATTTGATAATGCAGAAACACTCGTCACCGAAGCCCGAATTGAAGAGAATTTGAGAAGATCAGCAAGGAAAATAGGTTTTCCTCAAAGACTCCAACATTATGAGAAGTTCTGAGACAACGAAGTCAATGATGATGGTGATTTTGTCCATTTTCATGTGTGGCCGAATCCGAACCCATTAAAATGAAAGAGGCTTTAAGTGATCCAAAATGAATTTGTTCTATAAAGGAGAAGCTGGAATCTATTGAGAAGAAAAATACTTGGGTGTTTGTTAATGAACCAGACGGGAAGAAGCCAATTGGTGTGAGATGGATGTTAAGAGTGAAGGAAAATCCCAATGGTGAAATAATCAAGCATAAGGCTCAATTAGTTGCAAAAGGATTTTTGCAAAGAGAAGACATAAAGTTTTAAGAGGTATTTGCACCGATTGCTAGGATTGAAACCATTAGGCTAGTTGTTAGTATTGCAAATAACAATAATTGGTCCATATATCAAATGAACATTAAATATTCATTTTTGAACATGCCGCTTGAAGAAGAGGTGTATATAGAACAACCCCTTAGTTTTATTGTGAGAAACCAAGAGTTAAAGTTCTACAAGTTTAATAAAGCATTGTACAATTTGAAGCAAGCTCTAAGAGCTTGGAAAAAGAGGATAGATGGTTTCCTAAAGGAGATTGGCTTCAAGAAGTGTGCATTCGAACATGGTGTATATGTGAAGACAGATACAAGTGAATGGGTGATTATCCTTTGTCTATACGTAGACGACTTGCTGATTACGGTCAGCGACAAAAAGTGCATTTCAAAGTTCAAGAGGGAACTTATGAAAGAGTTTGAGATGACTGACCTTGTCCTCATGACATACTTCCTTGGCATTGAGTTCCACACGTCCAAAAGGGGATTGCTCATGCACCAAAAGATCTATGAGCTTGAGAAATTGAAGAAGTTTAAAATGGATCATTGTAATGATGCCATTACTCCACCTGAACCAATGCTACAGTTGTCAAAGAATGAGGATGAGCTAGATGTTGATCCAACTCAGTATAGGAGGCTGATTGGATCCTTGCGTTACTTGTGTAATATGCGATCGAACTTGGCGTTTAGTGTCGATATTGTGAGTAGATTTATGGAGAGACAAAGGTGTCTCACTTGGAAGCAATAAAAAGGATCCCAAGATACGTCAAATGATATATTGGCTATGGAATTCTCTTTCCAACAACAGACACGGGCAGAAAATATAATTTACTCGGTTTTACCAATTCCAAATGGTGCGGAGATAAAGATTATCGAAAGTATACATCTGGATACATCTTTATGTTTGGAGGAGTACTAATCTAATGGTGTTCGAAGAAGGAACTGGTAGTTATAATCTCGTCTTGTGAGGCCGGGTACATTGTCGCTTCGTTATGTGCAAGTCATTCCGTGTGGCCAATGAATTTATTGAATGAGCTGGGCAGTAATGAGGGCAATGTTTTTACACTCCTGGTTGATAACTTTTTCGTGATTAATCTTTCTGAGAATCCAATTTCACATGGGAGGAGAAAGCACATTGAGATGAGGTTTGACTACTTGAAGGAACTTGTTAGTGAAGGAAGGTTGAGATTGAGATATTGTAGAAGTGAAGACCAAATGGTTGATTTGTTGACCAAGGAAGTCACAATTCAAGTGTTCAAAAGGTTGAAGATGAACATGTGCATGGAAGACTTGAAACACTTGAATTAAGATGGTATGTTAAGAGAAAATACATAATTCAAGTGTTGTAATTGGTTACCACGGATGTGTAACTGGTTACAGTTGTGTGAAAAAGTAACTGAAATAGCTGAAAAAAGAAAATTCTCGAAGTTGTAACCGGTTACGCATTCGCAGTAACCAGTTACCAATGTTATGAAATTGTTTTTGTTTCAATTGTAACCGGTTACAGGTATTGTGTAACCAATTACATGTAATTATTTTCTATTTTAGGCTTATATTAATTGTATCATGATTTAACTATTTTTATGTATAAATTCCAAGGGGCGTTCTTGTTTATGGTTAATGAAAAATATTATCACCCTTAATTACTTTCTCTCTAATTAAAATTCTCTCGCCCACTCTCTTTCTCTCCACATTCAAATTTTCTCCATTAATCACGTATCTTGTAATTCCAAGTTCTAACCATCTATAATATAAGAAAATTAGACATTGTGGAAAACACAAATTTTCCATTCCCATAAAAATTGACACATCACCGATATGAGGACATTTTTTTGTCAAAATTTTACTTTTTGCAACCAAGCTAGCACTTTTACATATATTATTTGTATCAACTATCAATTTTTTTTTGTTAAAGCCAAATAACACATGGTTCTCTAAGTTGTAGTTTCAAACCAACTATCTGATTTTCATTCCTTTACAAGTTTCGTATCCCAATGTTACCTTTTCAAATCTCTGAACTAAATAATATGAAGATTCTACCAACCCTTCTCTCTCTCTCTCTCTCTCTCTCTCTCTCTCTCTCTCTCTCTCTCTCTCTTCCCCCCGAATTCATTCTATCTTTCATCTTGTCTCTCTTCTCTCTCTGATTACAACTTCTCATTCATGTTAATTTGGACAATCAACGACATCAACTAATCTGAAAAATCACAAAGCTTTAAGGTGCTTTTTCCTTCATCTTCATTCTTCTTGATCTTATATTTTTCAGTATTTTTTTTTTTGTTTTCCATTTTGATTCATCATAGTTTTCTTCTATTTTTTTGTTCATCCTAAAATTCAGATCTGTTATCTTAGTTTGATTTATTGCATATTTGGCGGATGATGGTCTAGAAGTGATTGTATATTTTTGAGTTTTGTAGAGATTTGTATAGATCTTCCTTTAACGTTTTGATTTTTAGGTTTTTTTCTATCTTCTTTTGTTGCTTCTTGCTTAGATCTGCACTGATTTGTTGTTGTTGCTTCTACTGATGTGTTTCCTTGGCAGATTGAGCTTATTAATTGTTATCTTAGTTGTTTCTATAGAGGAATTGAGTTCTTATGATCCTCTTCTGGCTAATAGTCAAAATGAGGTGTTATTCAATGTGTGGATGCAAATGAGCATACTATAAAGGTAAAATGGAAATCTGTTTGCATTTCCAAACCAAATAATTTGTATGGAGACAAAATGGAGGAAACTATGAGTGCCTACAAACTTATAGAGCGTCCAGACTACTCGTGTTTTTTTTTATGATATTGTGTTCAAGAAGGATAAAAAACAATTTGGCTAGGTGATAATGAAAAAGAAAATTTGGTAGATGGCATGAATATGAA
The DNA here is from genome assembly GCA_022829125.1 of Lathyrus tuberosus. Lineage (NCBI taxonomy): Eukaryota > Viridiplantae > Streptophyta > Magnoliopsida > Fabales > Fabaceae > Lathyrus > Lathyrus tuberosus. Next base: position 8,970,516 of record JALAZF010000212.1, read on the forward strand.
TGCTTCTCTTAGAAACAGAAACATTGTCATGATGACTTCTATGATGATTGTTACATGTTCAGTGTTGGCATTGTTATTGTTTTCAAAGATGGTAATGTGGAAGTGAAATCGGCTAATGCTTTCACAACCAAGGTAAATGTCATGCCTTTCCTAAATTATAAAACAGTGTGTAAATATACGTCCATTTATAGTGAAAACATTGATTTGCATATTGTATTTATTCATATTGAATGGTCATGCTGGATTTGGATTGCACAAATATTGTGTTTGATTTTATATTATATATAATACATAATTTTCATTGTTCGATAAGAAGTAGTGTTTGAATGATTTTTGTTTTTTCTAACAGGTTGCGCCGTATAAAATTTTTCGGATTGATAAACACAAAAGCTCAATTGTAACCCTTGCTCCTCCAGAGATGATTGAAGGAGAAGTTTACCTTTCTAACAAGAAGGGAAACGTAAGAGCAATATCCTTTATGTTTCTAATATTTTGCAGATGCCTGATATAAACTAAATGTGATGCTTAATTCTCCAAGACTCCATCACCTTCACTTTCTGGTTCAATCCCTCATTTCCTTGGAGATTAAACAACTTGAAACATTTTGAGCCAGCTGAAAAAAGATGGAATTAAGCCTGACATTTTTTGTTATAAAATTGTTTTGAGTGAAATTGTTAAATAATGTGATTATGTGAAGTTAGGTGATCTATTTGATGAAATACTTGTATTAGGACTCAATCCTGATGTTTGTACTTATAAGTTAAATGTGTATCTAAATGGCCTGTGTTGTTGGAATTAACCCAAAACCTTTTGGGAATTCCTATTCAATCTTGATCTCAAGATTGTTAACAAACACACAATGACAATGAAAAGAAAGGGTCGAGAAAGAAAAGAAAGAGAAACGTTGAATGAGAAGATGAACAATTTTTTCTTGCAGAGAACTCTCTGCCCACAAACTGTGGAAAATCTATTATTTCACTCGCAACTGCAAACTGTGAATACAAGTTCTCAATTCTAAGTTTCTTTTTTTTTTTACAAAAAAATAAGGGTTTCTCCCTATTTATAGATTTAGGTTAGCTTGCATCCCAAGCCAGGGCCAAAAACTATAAAAGCCCAAAATGGTTAACATTACTAAAATAGGCCTAAGTCGAAATGAAGGAACCTCCTTCGAAACTTCGACACAAGGAATTACAACTCAACACACCACCTAATTCATTGTGTCTAAGCTGTCTACATTCATCATGGCTCTTAGTCTTCTGAAAACTTCGACCTACACTCCCTTCGTCATGATATCTGCAATCTGATTCTCTGTTCTGCATGTTCCAAGTTCATCTTCCCTTCTGCTACCTACTCTCGAAGATAAAGGAACTTCATTTCCATGTGCTTGCTTCGACCGTGTGCTTTTGGATTCTTCGCCAAGTTGATAGCTGGCATGCAGTCGATCTTCATAGTAATTGCTCCATGACTCTTCCCTGTAATCTCTTCGACCAAGTTCACCATCCAGGTTGCTTGACAAGCACAAAGAGAAGCAACTATATATTCTGCTTCGCATGATGACAATGCCACTACTGGCTCCTTTCTCGCACTCTAAGCAACTGGTGCACCACCTAACATAAACACATATCCAGCTGTATATTTTCTATCCTCAACATCACTACACCAGCTAGAGTCGGTGTATCCCACTAACTTGCATTCTTTCTCTTCATCAGCTGCAGGAAACAAAATGCCATAGTCGAGAGTCCCTTTTAGATACCTCAGTATCCTCTTCATTGCTGCTAGGTGTGATACCTTTGGCTTCTGCATGAATCTACTTACCATACCCACACTGTATACTAAGTCAGGCCTTGTGTGACAAATGTATCTAAGTGACCCAATAAGTCTTCTGTATTGGGTTGGGTCGACATCATCTTCATCTGATTCCTTCGACAGTTGCAGTCTGGTCTCAGCTGGAGTCGAAGTTGGGTTGCAATCTTGCATCTCAAATCTCTTGAGTATTTCGCCTGCATATCTTCTTTGGTGCATCATCAAACCTCTACTAGTCTTGTAGAATTCGATGCCAAGGAAATATGAGAGATTTCCCAAGTCTGACATTTCAAACTCTTCACTTAGGTCATGTTTGAAGTCTTCGATCTCCTTCTTGCAACTCCCTGTTATCAACAAATCATCGACATAGAGGCATAGTATAAGTAATTCATTATTGCTTCTCCTTACATATACTCCATGCTCAGTCGTATACTTCACAAATTCCTTCTCCCTTAAGAAGCTGTCGATTTTCTTATTACAAGCTCTTGGAGCTTGCTTAAGTCCATACAAGGCTTTATGCAGCCTGTACACCTTTCCTTCTTCGCCTCGTTTCACATACCCAGCTGGTTATGCGACATAAACCTCTTCATCTAAGGGCCCATTAAGGAATGCACACTTCACGTCCATCTGACATGTGTGCCAATTGTTCATATTTGCTAGACCAACAACTAACCTGATTGTTTCGATCCTAGCAACAGGTGCGAACACTTCATCGAAGTCGATTCCTTCCTTCTGTAGAAATCCTTTCGCCACAAGTCTCGCCTTGTGTCGAGTTACTTCTCCTCTAGGATTCACCTTCACCTTGTAAACCCACTTCAGATCAACTGCCTTCTTGCCTTGAGGCAATTCAATAAGTGACCAGGTGTTGTTGACTTCGATGGACTCTAACTCCTCATTCATTGTTTTCACCCACTTCGAATATTTCAATGCCTTAGCTGCATTGACTAGTTCGACATATGCGTAGAAAGCATAATGTACCAGCTCACCCTCTTCATCAACCACATTATCTGATGTAATTACACATTCTTGCAACCTTACAGGCATGTGTCTTGTTCGTCGAGGTCTGCTTGGGCTTGCTTCATCTCTGACTCGTTCCTGTCGAACTTCTATTTTGACTTCAATGGCTGGTTCTTCACAAGAGATTCTCACTGAATCCTTCTTGACATTCTCAGTCCAATCCCATTCTTTAAGCTCATCTATGATCACTTCCCTGCTGATCACTACCTGCTTATTCACTGGGTCGAACAGTTTGTAACCTCCAGTCGAATGATATCCTATCAAGATCATCTGATTCGACTTGTCATCAAGCTTCCTTCTCAACTGATCTGGCACATGTCTATGTGCTATAGATCCAAAAATCTTCAAGTGACTGAGGCTAGGCTTGACACCAGACCAACATTCTTCTGGTGTGATTCCTTCAAGCTTCTTCGTCGGACATCTGTTCAAAATATATGTTGCTGTCGAAACCGGTTCTCCCCATAATTCTTTGGGTAAATCCTTTCCATTCAACATAATTCTCACCATATTCATGATGGTTATGTTCTTTCGTTCTGCAATTCCATTTTGCTGTGACGTGTAGGGTGGCACCACCTCATGCACAATCCCTTCTTTTTCACATAATGCATCGAACTCTTTCGAAACATACTCTCCACCACCATCAGACCTCAGAATTTGCAACTTTCGACCACTATGTCTTTCAACCATAGATTTGAATCTGGAAAATACCTCGATCACATCACTTTTCTTCTTGATGAGGTAAGTCCACAACTTTCGACAGTAGTCATCTATGAACGTGACAAAGTATCTGTTGCCACCAATCGAATCCACCTGGATTGGACCACATACATCAGAGTATATGACTTCCAGAATTGCCTTCGACTTCCTTCCTGCATCCTAGCTGAAGCTATTCTTGTGTTGTTTCGACTGAACACACTTTTCACAGACTTCACTTGGAGTGTCGATTTCTGGTAATCCTGAAACCATATTTCTTCTCTTTAGCTCTCTAATGTCATTGAAGTTGAGATGGCCTAGGCGAAAATGCCATAACCACTCATCTCTGCTGGCTGCAGTTGCTAGGCACTTGTGCTCCATCACTTTGAGTTCAATCTTGAAGGTCCTATTCTGAGACATTGGAGCCTTCAAGATCAACCTACCACCTGCGTCGAGGACTCTCATCATCTTGTCTTCAACAACTACCTTGTAGTTCTTTTCGACCAGCTGCCCTATACTGAGCAAATTACTCTTCATGCCTGGTATGTACAACACATTGGAAATTATTGACCTCTTGCCATCTTTCCTCATAATCAGAACATCACCAACACCTTCAGCTACTAGAGTGTTGTCATTTGCAAACTTCACCGTGTTCTTCGATGAGGGCTTCATGTTGACAAACCAATCTTTCCTTCCAGTCATGTGTGATGAGCATCCTGAGTCCAAGTACCACTGATCTTGGAATCTTTCTTCATCTCTTGTTGTGACCATCAGCAACATCTCTTCTTCTTCATGTTTCTCCAGCTTTGCATCATTTTCTTGATTTTTCTTCTTTTCTGGACAGTCATTAAAATAGTGGCCATACTTCTGACAATTGAAACACTGAATGTGACTTTTGTCAGATTTTCGACCACCACCTCTTCCTCTACCTGCAGCACCACTTCTTTGGTTGCCTCGATTCCAGGGTTTTCTCTGATTCGACCAGTTTCCTCCTCTACCTTTGTTGCCATTCCAGCTTCCTTTGCCTTTCCTTTCCTTTTCTGTCTGCGCCTGCAAAGCCATATCACTCTTCGACTTTCCTGCAGCTCTTTCAGCCATCCTTTGTTCATGAGACTCAAGCGTCTCTTGAAGCTCTTCTATGGCTACTACCACGTGGTCGAACTTTGGAGCCAATGACCTCAAGATCTTTGCAACAACTGATCTTGATGTCAACACCTCTCCACATACCTTGATTTAATTCATCAGCTTTGTAACTCTGGTGAAGAAATCTGTTATACTTTCATTGCCTTCCATCTGAAGCAACTCATAGGTTCTCTTGTGAGTTTGTAACCTCACCTCTTTCACCTTCTCCGCGCCTCCAAACGACTTTTCAAGAATCTCCCACGCTTCCTTCGCTGACTCTACATCACTAACCTTTTCAAAGTTATCTGGATCGAAACACTGATGGATTATAAAGAGAGCTTTATAATCTTCCTTCTTCAACTCTTTGTGTGCAGCCTTTTCTTGATCCGTCGCGTTCTCTGCAAGTGGTGTTATTCCTTCCTTCACAAGATCCCAAAGATCTTGATAACAGAAAACTACCTTAATCTGCTTGCACCAATTCTCATAATTATCTTTCTTGAGAATCGGAAGACTCGCCGAAAAGTGCCCGTTCGGATGATTCATCGCCATCACGATTTTTATTCCTTGAATCGCAATCGGAGCTCTAGATACCAGATGTTGGAATTAACCCAAAACCTTTTGGGAATTTCTATTCAATCTTGATCTCAAGATTGTTAACAAACACACAATGGCAATGAAAAGAAAGGGTTGAGAAAGAAAAGAAAGAGAAACGTTGAAGGAGAAGATGAACAATTTTTTCTTGCAGAGAACTCTCTGCCCACAAACTGTGGAAAATTTATTATTTCACTTGCAACTGCAAACTGTGAATACAAGTTCTCAATTCTAAGTTTCTTTTTTTTATAGAAAAAAAATAAGGGTTTCTCCCTATTTATAGATTTAGGTTAGCTTGCACCCCAAGCCAAGACTCAAAACTATAAAAGCGCAAAATAATTAACATTACTAAAATAGATCTAAGTCGAAATGAAGGAACCTCCTTTGACACTTCGGCACAAGGAATTACAATAACAGGTAGTTGAAATTGTTTATTAGAACACCCCGTTGTTGAAGAGAACTGTCTAATAATACTGTAGAATAAGAATTTTGAAATACATTTGACACAACAATGAACTTGCTTGATGATAAATTCTCATTCTTTAGATCAACAAGACAGATTGTGAGCATCACAAAGAATGAAGGCAAGGTAGATATGTCCCCGAATGATTAATTCTTATTTTTATATTTATAAAATTTATTTTACCAACCGAAATAAAAATAGATTACATCATAGAATATATACATCGGTGTATCAAGAAGGCTCTTCTTAAAAATGAATGATCTACATCTACTCTTATTTAATTTCAAGTATAACTCTGCTACAATTTAGATTCCTAATGAGTTCTCTTTTACGTGTTATAGTCTTTGAACATGGAAATCTGATGATTGTGTTTAATTTTCATCCAGAGAATACATATGATGGGTATGTCATATGTTAAACTTTCACTTGTGTGTTGGTAATTTACATGTTCTAGGTTGAGTGTTTTTATGTGAAATTTCTATAATAGTAACAGTTAACCACAAATAACTTGGATGAAACATTGAAGATGCAAGTATAAAGTTTGGTGTGAATGACTTGGAAAAAATGAGTTGCGCTATATAGTGATGCAGAAATTTGGAGGACATGGAATAATAAGGAGCTAATCTATTTGGTATTATATATTATAATCATGCGTGGAACTAAGTCTAGCCCAAAGGGTCTATCCCCTCCTTTCCCCAAAATTATTTGGAAATTACAATAGAATTGCTAAGTTTTTTTTCTTATGAATACATATATGAAAAATTCTTCAATAAAATATGATATATGTATCATATCTTATCTCAATCTAATATTTGATGACACAATAGGATATGATAAGTTAATTTTAAAACTTATCATATTTTGTATCATTAGTTCAAGTTTTATCTTAAATATGAGTTGGATTAGAATCCGGCAGAATATGATAAAAAAATAATTTCCAAAGAATATTCCTATAAAATATAATTTAAAATAAAAAATAAATATGATAAAATATAAATAAAGATTAATTTGATATAAATAAATAATTTTCTAACTTTATATAATATAAAAAATTAATATAAGGGTAATTCTATAACTTTAAACAAATACTTTTGTAACTTTATAAAATATTAATTAATAATTTTTAAAAAATATGTATGATTTTACCATAAGGGCAATTTTGTAACTTTTTTTTTTTTGAATCAAAAGAATATATTAATTCAAAAAAACCATTACAAGCAGGGTGATCACTAGGATCCAACCATCCTAAAGGACTTTACATCATCAATAGAGCTATGTGCTTCCTAAGTTTAACATTAGCCCAGCCCCTATAAACCACACTATCTATCACTTTGTTTGTAATGTCGTATGTATTTACACTTTTGCCAAACACCATACTATTCCTATATTCCCAAATATGGTAAACTGCTTCTGTTGCTACCATTTTCAACACCAAATTTCATCAACCTTTCCCTTTGATTCTATCTAGGATCCACTTTAATTCTCTATCCCAACTTCCTGGGTTGTGCACAATGCCCAACCAAAGTAGAAGCTCTTTCCACACTTGACTGGTTTTCTTACAATCGAAGAAGAGATGATTAATCGTTTCATCATTCTCCCTGCACAAGCTACACAATCTATCTTGGATCATTCCAAATCTAGCCAGTCTATCTTTAGTTGCTATATTGCCATGACATATCATCCACAAGTAGAACATGGCGCGGGGCCTCGCATAATTCTTCAGCATAAGATTCTTCCAATTCACCTCTTCATTATCTACACTTAGCATCTCATAAAAATCCATTGCCTTATATTTATTTCTCTGATTAGCATTGATCCAGGCTGTGTGCATTTTCTGAAGTAATTCTCTTTGTTTCATAATTGCTTTCAAAATCCACGAGTTGTGGTCTTTAACTTCATACTCCATCCAATCACCATTCTTTAAGTAGTATTGGTGCACCCATTTAACCCACATATTATCAGCTTTCCTAGCCAGATTCCACAGGCACTTTAACATCAGCACTTGATTCCATATAACTAGGTTCAGAATTTGCATACCACCAAATCTCTTAGCCTTGCTCATCTTTCTCCAAGCCACAGGACTTTTCCTACTGATATTAGCATTACCTGTCCACACAAAACTTCTACAGATAGCTTCAATTTTCTTTATGACCTCCTTAGGCATTGGAAAACATTGTAACCAATATTGAGCAATTGCATGAATCACACTATTGACCAGCTGCACTCTCCCTGCATAGCTCAAAAGTTTAGCTGACCAATGCTTGATTCTCCCTACAATTCTATCAATCAGTGGAAGATAGTGTTTAATATTCAATTCTTGCTTGAAAGAGGAACACCCAAGTATTTTATTGGCAGCTCTCCCTCTTGTATACCAGTAGTTTCTTTTATCATTCTTCTTCTGTCCCCCTCTACACCTCCAAAGAAAATCTTGCATTTATTCTTGTTCATCACCAGACCTGTCGAATAAAAAAACTTTTTGAAGGCATCCATCATAATTTCCACAGATCCAAGATCACCCCTGCAAAAAAACAAAATATCATCTGCAAATGTGAGATTTGTAAGGCTCAAATTCTCGCATCTAGCATGATGATTAAAATTAGGATTAAGCTGCATTTTGTACAAAGTTCTATGCATGTATTCCATCAGCATAACAAACAGAAGGGGGGATATTGGATCCCCTTGTCTTATGCCCCTCCTAGCAGTCAGTACACTAGAAAATTCTCCATTCAGGTTGAACTTGTAGTTGACTGTTGTAACCCCTGCTAGAATTAATCCACTTAATGAATTGGTTAGGTATCCCAAGTTCCTTCATGATGTTTTCTAAAGCATTCCAATTGACCATAACATAAGCTTTTTGGAGGTCTATTTGGATCATGGTTTTTGGTGTGCCCCCTCTTCTAGAATACCCTTTCATAAGTTCATAAGCCAACAGGATGTGATTTTGGATCACTTGACCAGGCACAAATGCTACCTGACAAGGACTGATTATACTTTGTAATACCTCTCCCAATCTGTCAGCCAATATTCTAGCAATGATCTTGTAGAATACATTACACCCAACTATAGGTCTGAAGTCTTTCAAATGGCTAGCTTTATCTCCCTTGGGAATCATAGTAACATCAGTACAATTAAAACCTTTGTGCATGACACTAGTATCAAAAAATTCCTTTATGGCACCTATCACATCTTCTTTGATTATAGTCCAGCAAGCCTTGTAGAATTTAGCTCCAAACCCATCTATCCCAGGGGACTTAAAATCACCTAGTTTACCCAAAGCCTTACTGATCTCTTGTTCTGAAACCTGCCTGATCAAGTTCCTTCTTTGGTCCATATTCAACTGCTTGCCAAGTCTCATAGCTTCAACATCAATATGGTGAAGGTTATTGTCCTCCTTCCCCATTAATTGGCTATAGAAATCAATCACCTCCTTATCTAACTCTTGGTATGTACTCAAGCTAGATCCATCAGCTTTCTTCAGATGCCTAAGACCATTATTCTTCTGCCTGTTTTTAATAGTTGCATGGAAATAGGAATTATTTCCATCCCCCATCCGAAGCCAATCTATTTTTGATCTCTGTCTCAAATTTTTTTCTTCTATCTCATTTAGAGATATCACCTCTTCAGTGAGTCTTTTAATCTCAGCAATTAACTCTTTATTCATTCTATCTCCTATCAAAGCATTTTGAGCAGCCATCAGTTTACCCCTAGTCTCCTTCAGGTTCTGCTGCAGATTAGATAGGGGTCTACTGAATTTTCTCAAAACTGGTTGTAATATCTTCAATTTGTGCCACAGACCAGCCATTTTCTTACCTCTAGTTGGTTGATCCCAACAAAGCTTCACCACCTCCTGAAATCCAGGTAGATCCACGAGGCAGTTACTGAATCTAAATTGCTTTTTCTTCTTATTGATCTCAGTATGCTTGACAATATAAAGGAGTGCATGATCAGAAATACTTGGGGGCTCTACTATTAAAGAAGTCTCCAAATTGCTCTGGAGCCAGTCATTATTCCCCAATAGTCTATCAATCCTAGAGTAAATGGTCCCAATCTCATGTTTATTAGACCATGTAAAGTAATCTCCAGTGCTCTCCATCTCACTCAAACCAGTACAAGCCATCATGTTCTGAAGGTCCTCATATTCATTTTCAGTAACTAAATTACCACCAATCCTGTCTTAGGCATTGGCCACATTATTAAAGTCACCAAGGATACACCATGGACCTTGAAGATTCCCATGAATATACTCAAGCTCTTTCCATAAAATCATTCTTTTGTTCAACTGGTTATATGCATAAACAACAGTTAACCAATGTAAGAACACACCATCATTATCAAACACTCCACAATGTATGTATTGGCTGGAGCTCTTAGCAAACTGAATATCCACCTTATTTTTGTCCCATCCTAACCAAATCCTCCCATTATCATGATCCTTGTAACTATCAATATAACTATCAGTCAGATGCAGTTTATCTCTAACAGCAGCAGCTTTATTCTTCTTTACTCTAGTTTCAACTAATATAGTTATTGTAGGTTTAAGCTCAAGGAGTCGGGAGCTAATCTCCCTAAGCTTCCCTACTTTATTAAGCCCCCTTATGTACCAGGATACTATCATGAGGCACTATTTGATGACTCTATCTGGTCATTCAAAACCCCTAGAGTCTCAAATCCATTAATACAATTAACCTCAGAGTTAGAGTCAAGACTAATACCTTTTCCTTTTACTCTACTTCTCACAACATTCCATGGTTGTTCTTCTTCCCTTCCTGCTTCTTGTTGATGTTTAGCTGGCTTTGTGGGAGTAGCTACTTTTCTTTCCTCTGGTGGTTTAGGTTTAGGTCTCCATTGCTGTACTTGAGTTTCTTCTCTACAGTGATGCCCTAATTTCTGGCATTTCTCACAAAATTTTGGTTTCCATTCATACTCAACTTCTTGCTTCATCAAGCTTCCATCATGACTTCTAATTGATACCTCTTTGACCAATTGCTGAGTGATGTCCACCTCCACCAAAATCCGCGCATAAGATACCCTCAATTTGCTAGCAGTGCATTCGTCTGTCACCAACGGCTTGCCTATGGCATTTCTTATCTTGCTAAGACTTTTTGCACCCCATAGTTGAAGTGGAAGTTGTGGGAGCTTAATCCATATTGGCAATGTGCGCAGGAGGTCTCTCTTCAGGTTGAAATCCGGTCCCCATTCCTTCAAAAGAATTGGCATATTTCTGATAGTGTATGGCCCCTGCATCATAACAGCATCTCTATCCTCATGTGACTTGAATCTTAATAGGAAATACCCTTCATCATGGTAGTATAGATCCGGCATCGTAACAAAGTTCCAATTCTTCTGCATATACTTCTTGACCAAATTCATACTAAGATCCTCTCCCATAACATAGAAAATCAGCGCATTATCCCAAAATCTCATCTCCGATTCGATGTCGTCTTGCTCGATTTCAATCTCTACTATCCCATTAACAATATTTGGGGCTACATACTCCATCGCGAGGCCCTTGGCTGGATTACGGTTATCGCTTAAGACGTCAACCCACAACTTTCGATCCTCCGTTGGACTCTTCTCATTTTCCCCAACTGAACCCTGGTTTAGGGTTTCACTCACAATCTTCCTTTCTCCCTGATTTTCCTTCACAATCTCCTCACCCTGAGTATTTTCCACCTCCAGTTGTTCCTCCCGTAGTGGTTGATTCAACGGTGGCAACGACACCGATTTTGGCCGCCCTCGACCCCGTTTCGTCATCAGAGCTCTTTGTAACTTTATATAATATACAAAATTAAAACATAATAAATTGGAAGTATTAAAAATAAAATAGTTAGTATAATTTTAAAAATATGAATACTAATTTTATTTTTTTATCAAATTAAATATATTTTTTTGCAAGGGTAATTTTATCATTTACATATTATATATACATATTTTTATTTTGCTTATCTAACATATATAATAGAATTTATGATTTTTTCAAAAAAAAAAATAGTTTACTCAATAGTGTCAATAATTTTTTTTTAAATTACACAAAATTATTAATTTTTTTTATCAATTTATAAATTTTAAAAATTAATTTGGAAAAATGTAGTTGGTTTATTGTCTCATATATATATATATATATATATATATATATATATATATATATATATATATATATATATATATATATATATATATATATAATGTGTTTATATTATGTATTTTGCGTGAATCAAACACATAATAGAATAAGTCTTATCCTATTTATATTATATTATATCATATCATTTTATTATTCTGCTTTAATATTCTGCCATTTCTCTTTTATATCATGCGCACTTAACGAGCCTTAAATGACTAAATTGTAATCTATTAGTCTTACTGAATCTATTAATAAAATTGAAACAAGTTTACTATTGTAAATGACACCGATAAATGAACTTTCTTGTAAAAATGAAATGTGTAAAGATGATACTATTATATGTGTTAATGCTTCCAAAAGAGTCCTCCAGCATTCAAGCTTATGCCATTATGTTTATTTTTTTTTATTATTTTATATACATACTTATGGGACGATTTTAGGAAGTATGTTAGAAGCAGATAGGAGGAGAGCCAACCATGTCAATTACTATATTTAAGTATAATTAGTTGTTTGTGAAGGTTGTCTTAATTACCTTTTTACTAAAAATAGTGGCAATGCTATTTGAATTCAGTTGAGTTAAGTCGATGGATAGTTCATTACGGATGGGAAGAAAGGGGCTAAAAATGTAGTTATGGTTTATCATTACTATCTGATCTCGAGTGTTCGATCAGATCCACACACGCTGGTCGTCAGAAGGCGAGGTGCTCGGTAGATGATGATGGCTGGACGTGCTGGGTGTTCGAACTGTTGAGGAGAAAAAGGGGGTGTACCTGCAAGGCACTCCGACGCTCAAGTAAGAAAGGGTCAGAGAAAAAGGGGCAAGTACAAAAAGTATTCTGAGGGTGAAAAATGTGATACCTCGCCCTCTCAAATGAGAGGGTTTATATATTGTTCCCCAGCGCGTGGCCAACGGTCTTATTTTCAAGGCGAAATAACCGTTTTCCTGAAGAATAGGTGACTGCCCAAACTAGCCGTTGTGACGGGCAGGGGTAGTTGCGGGCATATGGCCGTCATCTGTCGGGGAGCTGTAACTCGTGTGTGGCGGACAATAATTTCGGGCAAGGCTGAGCAGTCAGTGCCCGGTTGCCGTGGCAAAAGGGGTACTTTTGTCATCTTAATGGACTGGACCCAAGCGTTTGGGCCGTTACCGTAGCAGTCACGGATTGGGCCGCGCATGGCCGTTGGCCCAGTCCAGAACAGTAGCCCCCCAAGTCGTTGCTTCCGAGCATGGAAGTGATGACTTAAGGATAGCGTACAGTCTCGGGGAAGTGGCGCGTTTTGCTCGTTGGCTGTGGAAGCCGGTGGTTTCTACTGTCCGTTGTGGCTGTTGGTCGCGGTCGTTATACGTTGCCCGTCATCGGTGGGTACCAACAGTTTAGTGGAACACGAAACGGTACGGGGGTCGCCACGTGTGTGTTGGAACTTGTGCCGCCGCCACTTAGGCAATGATGGCTAGCGGGTAGTCATTATGACCTATGTGCGCGTGTGGTTGCACGTGACCTCCTGTATAAATAGGGGGAAAAACCTTCATTCAGAACCTTTTCCCTCAATCTTCAGCAACTCCTTTGCCCGTGAACGCTGTCCGTTGCAACTTTCATTGTTTGAAGATCCGAGCAAGTCTTTTCGGCCTCATATTTACGAGTAAGTTGTCCCTTTTCCTTGTTTTGCTTTTTGTTGATGTTTACTTAGGCGGTGCATGTGGTTAGGTTAGATTTTAGGAGACTTAGGGCTGTATATGTGGTAGTCGCCGGTGGTGGATGATGGTTCCGCCGTCTCCATCGCCGTTAGCCTGTCGTTACGTTGTGTGTGGAGGGTCTGTCCGTGATGCCGTCGCGATGGCGACGTGCACGTGATCGTGCGAGCGTTGCATTTTATGGAGTTGTGAGCTGAATGGAAAACTCGTGATCTTGCTTTGGAGAAATTCCTCGTGTGGGATGAGAGTTCTGGGCACTGTCTCGCAGGGAGACTGTTTGCAGTGTTGTCAGGGCTTAGGCCGGGGACGTCGTCCTCAGCCCTTAGCGCGCCCTTTCACTTGTTCAGCGGTGGAAGGGTGGATTTGATTAGCTGTCGAATTCACTGTCTTTCTCTGCTTTTCAGGTGATGGCGACAGGGCCCTGTGGAGAAATTGTACTAGATTCGTCCGAGGAGGAGTCTGGTTCCTCAGGGAGTAACAACACTCAGTCTTCGAGTGGGTCCACGGAGCAGGATACAGACTACGAGCAAGAGGACGAGGTGCTCGAGGAGGAGGCACTCGAGGAGGACGCACCCGAGGAGGATGTAGCAGAAAATGAAGCAGAGGAATGGGAGGTGGCGGAACCCTCTGAGCATGTGTCCGAGTTTGCGAGCTATGTTGGAGACTGCTTCCGGACGGTGGGAGACGACGGGGATTGGAGAGTCCACTTTCCCACTGCTAATGAGCGCGTCTGCACCAATTACGGGGAGCGTTTTACGATGTATGAATATGTCTTCAAGGAGTTGGGCTTGAGGCTTCCATTTACGGATTTCCAGTAGTCCGTCTTTCAACATCTTCACCTGGCCCCTACGCAGCTCCACCCCAACTCGCTAGCGTTCATGCGGGCGTTCGAGCTGGTGTGCGAGCACTTGCAGGTAGGGGCGACTCTTCCATTCTTCTTCACCGTATTTCATCTCCAACGGTAGACTTCTGGAAAGAGCTACGGCTGGGTTTCTTTGAAGCAGTTGCGTAAGCTGTTCAAACCTTTCTCCGAATCTATCCGTACATTTAAGACGAGGTACTTCGTCGTGGAGCCCGTATCGGAGGCTGCTCAGGATAGCGCGTTCTGCTGGGAGCTCGAAGTGGATGAGAACGGGGAGGACAGGATCAACGAGGAGGGTAAATATATTGGGCGGCGATTGTTGAAATATCCCTTCCAGTGGACCGGGGCGCATTTTACTAAGCCGCCAAAGTACTATGTTTTTGAGCCGACCGATTTGGATGAGGGGGATGCTGCCTCATATGAGAAACTGCTGAAGTACGTGAACTCGTTCCGGATGGCCGAGTGTGTCACGAAGAAGAATGTGGCGATCCTCGAGGACGACGGTAGTCCTCGAGTAGAGCCTCGTTTTATTAACGTTAGGGCACTGCTAGGGTGCAACACTTATAGGGATGCTATGGATCTGCTCGGTATTTAATCTCAATATATTGCTTTGTATTGCTCGTTATTTTTTATCACCTGACGCCTGTTTTTGTCTTTTGCAGCCGCTATGCCTTCAGCCCACGAAAGGATGGTGAGGAACGTGGCCGCGCGGAAACAAGCTGCTGCAGCTGCCACTCCTAAGGTTCGTCCTTCCCCTGCCCGTACGATTGGTCTTTCCCAGCCTCCTCAGGGGAATGCTTCACGGGCCAATGCACAACGGTCTCCAATGCCCCTGGCGACCAGGTCTAAGCGTCCAAGGAACGAGGCAGTGGATCTGGGCAAGGCGCCAGAGAAAGCGAAATTCGAGTTGCCTCCTTGTGTACTGGACAAGAGGTTTTTTGAAGGGACCTCTTTGGTGATTCCCCACGCTGATTCTCTTTATCTGCAAAGCCTGGACCGTCTGAGCAAGAGGGCGTTGGTGGCTCAGGATGCCTCTGCGGTGGTCAGGCTGTTGGAGATGGCGGCCACCTATGCCGAAGGGGACACGACCACTGAGGGCGAGTTGACTATTGCCCGCGGGAAGGTGAACGCTCTCGAGGAGAGCTTGAGGAAGGCCAGGGAGGAAGCTAGGGCTGCCAAGGAGGCGAAGGAAAAGGAGAGCGAGGAGGTTGCCCAACAAAAGGGGAAGGTGGTTACGCTCGAGGCTGAGAAAAAGGCTGCTGAGGACCTGGTCGCGCAACTGCAGGCCGCCAATGCTCCGGGCGAGGAGGAGCCTGAGGACGTGAAGGTGCTGAAGACAAGGTCAGAGTTAGTTGCCCGACTGATGGTGGCCGAGGATGACAACGCCGTGCTCGGCGAGGAGTCCTTCCAAAACGCAGTGTCTCAGCTTCAGGTGGTGAATCCTGGCGTTGATTTGGTGACCGAAGGTACCAATTTCCTGGCGTACGTTAAAGACGGGAAAATAGTGATGCCAGAGTCTATCCTTGCCGGCCAAGCTAGAACCCAAACCTCTCCGCCTGATGATGAACGAGTCGAAGACACCGAGGAATGATGTTTTGCCGGCCTGCGTCCCGTGTAGTTTTGTTGTAAATTTATTTGGTTCACGCCCCCCTTTTTATGTAATTCGTACAATCTCTGGCCCTGGTGGCCTTTTTTACTTTATGCCTAGTTTATGTTGCAGTACTTTACATTAGTCTTGTATTTTATCTTAATTGTGCGTGTATGACTGCCCGTCGGAGGGTGTGTTCGTTAGTGGAGCTTTCTTTTGGAAGGTAGCCCGCTGCGTGTGAGTCCGCCAGTGCGGGGAACTGGGCGAACAACCGGGGAAGGTCCTGGCGAGGTTGCGGATCTCAGGTCGCGATTGAGGCCTGAGGTCGTGGCGTGAACGTCCCATCGCGAGCTGGGGTTCTGCCAATCATGGTACTTGGGCGAAGGCGGTACTCGGTCGAGGACCGCCGCTGAGCAGAGTTCCAGCTTGCTTGTTTGAGTGGGATTCTACTTTGTGTGCATGCGTCGCTTGTACCTGGGCGAGCATGATGACCGCTAGGTGGTCTCTTGATACGAGGAAGCCTAAGGTCACTTTAGCTATAGTATTGCTTAAGTTTCTCAGCGTTCCATGGTCGAGGGAGTGCCTCCCCGTTGAGGTTTTCTAGGAAGTATGCGCCATTTTCCGTTTTGTCACGGACTCTGTCTGGCCCTTCCCAGTTGGCCGCTAATTTGCCTTCGCGAGAGTCCTTGTGGTTTCTCCGTAGGACAAGGCTGCCCACGTCGAATTCTCGTCGTAAGACTTTGACGTTGTGCCTGATTGCTATTTTTTGCTTAAGGGACGCTTCGCAGAGTGCTGCTCCTGTCCGGATTTCCTCGACGAGGTCGAGCTCTTCTCTCATCGCTCCGTTATTCATCTCCTCGTCTAGAGGTGACTCGGTCCTCCTGGACGGTACGTAGATCTCGATGGGTAAAACAACCTCCATGCCATATGCTAAGAGGAAAGGCGTCTCCCCGGTGGTGGACTAGGGAGTAGTACGATAGGCCTATAAGACGCTGTGGAGCTCCTCGACCCAGACCTTCTTCGTTTCATCCGGTCTTCGTTTGAGGCCACGAAGGATGACACGGTTGGCCGCCTCCGCCTGCCCGTTGGTCTGGGGGTGCTCGACCAAAGCGAAGTGTTGCTTTGTTCCGAGATGGGCGACGAAGTCTTGGAACTTCTTGTCCATGAATTGTGTTCCATTGTCCGTGACGATTGCTTGGGGAATCCCAAAACGGGCAAGGATATTCCGCTTGTAGAAGCGTAGAATGTTAAGTGCTGTTATCTTCGCTAAGGCTTATGCTTCTATCCATTTTGTGAAGTAATCTACGCCCACTATCAGGTATTTGTTTTGGCTAGACCCCGTCACGAAGGGTCCCAGGATGTCCAGGCCCCACCAGGCGAATGGCCACGGGGATGTCAAGCTTTTCAGCTCGTTGGGGGGAGCTAGGTGCATGTCCCCGTGCCGTTGGCATTTGTCGCATTTCTTCACATGCTCTTTGGCGTCTTGCTGCATAGTTGGCCAATAATATCCTGCCCGGAGGGCCATGCGGGCAAGGGACCTTCCCCCCAGGTGCTGGGCGTTAATGCCTTCGTGGATTTCTCGTAATACGTGGGGGGCAATCTCCTCCTCTATGCACTTTAGTAGCGGAATGGAGAAACCCCTTCGATAAAGTTTGTTTTCGAGGATGACGTACGAGCAAGCTCTTCGTCTGATGGTGCTGGCTTCATTGGGGTCATCCGGAAGTTCTTCCCTAGTGAGGTAGTTGTACACGGGCGTCATCCAGCAGTCGGTGTCCCCGATTGCGTGCACGTGTAGGGTCGAGGGCCCCTTGTCGATGCTGGATCGGGGAAGTATCTCTTGGATGACTGACCTGTTTCCGCCTTTTCTCTTGGTGCTCGCTAGCTTGGATAGGACGTCTGCTCGTACGTTGTGTTCGCGGGGAACATGTCTTACGGCTACCGTCCTGAACTTCGATATCTTTTCCCTAACTAGGGAGAGGTACTCAGACAGACTGTCGTTTTTGGCCTGATACTCCCCGGAGACCTGGTGAGCTACGAGCTGAGAGTCCGTGCAGATGACGATTTCTTCTGCCCCTAGGTCTTCGGCAAGGAGTAACCCAGCGAGGAAGGCTTCATACTCGGCCTGGTTATTCGACGTGGGAAAGGATAAAGTGAGAGACGCTTCGACTATGGTCCCCTCGTCGTTCTCCAGAATGACTCCTGCCCCGCTGCCGCTCGAGCTGGAGGCTCCGTCCACGTAGATGGTCCATCTGTTTGCTACGTGGGGCGAGGAGTCAGAGAAGGTTACTTCTGCCATGAAATCGGCCAGGGCCTGTGCTTTGAGAGCCTTTCTGATTTCATACCGGACGTCAAATTCGGACAGCTCTAACGACCACTTGAGCATTCGACCTGCCATGTCTGGCCGTCCCAGCAACTGCTTGATGGGCTGATCTGTCCTCACCACGATCGTGTGGGCCAAGAAATAGTGCCTCAGTCGTCTGGCGGCGTTAACGAGGGCCAGTGCTACCTTCTCTATTTGCTGATATCGCAACTCCGCGTCTTGCAACGCTTTGCTCGTGAAGTATACGGGCTTTTGCCCGGCGTGATTCTCGCGGATGAGAACAGCGCTCACTGCCTCGGCGGTGACGGCGAGGTAAAGGAACAAAACTTCCCCGGTATCTGGCCGTGATAACATGGGCGGTTTCAATAGAGCTTGTTTTAAGTGAAGGAGGGACGCCTCGCATTCTTCGGTCCATTCAAACGCGACTTCTTTTCTCAAGAGCTTGAAGAAAGGAAGGGCGTGTTGGGCGGATTTCGCGACGAAGCGGGACAACGAGGTGAGTACCCCGTTGAGGGACTGGATGTTCTTCTTAGACGTGGGTGTTGGGAACTCAGAGAATGCCCGGCATTTGTCGGGGTTAGCCTCTATTCCTCGTTCTGTTAGGTAAAAACCAAGGAATTTGCCTGCCCGTACTCCGAACGTGCACTTCTCTGGGTTAAAACGCATTTGATATTTTCTTGCTTGTTCGAAAATTGTTCGAAGATGGGCGACATGGTCTAGTTCCTCGTGGGACTTAATGATCATGTCGTCCATGTATACCTCGAGCATGTCGCCTATTTGTCCTTGGAAGACTTTGTTCATCATTCGTTGGTATGTAGCGCCGGCGTTCTTCAGACCGAAAGGCATCACGTTGTAGTAATAATTGCCCGATTCGGTCATGAAGGCCGTGTACGTTTTATCGCTCGCGGCCATCGGGATTTGATTGTAGCCCGAGTAGGTGTCGAGGAACGATAGCAGCTTAAAACCTGCCGAGTTATCCACGAGCTTATCTATATTGGGGAGGGGGTAGGCGTCCTTCGGACAGGCCTTGTTAACATCAGTATAATCAACGCACATTCTCCATTTGCCATTATTTTTTCTTACAAGTACAACATTTGAGAGCCACGTAGTGTATTTGGCCTCGGAAATAAACCTAGCTTCTAGAAGGTCTTTAACAGCCTTCTCCGCGGCTTCCATCTTCTCCGGGGACTGTTTCCTTCTGCGTTGGGCAACGGCTTTGACGGCCGGATCGATGGTAAGCTGGTGGCAAGCGACGGAGGGGTCCAATCCTGGCATTTCAGCAGCGCTCCATGCGAACAAGTCTGCGTTCTCCCTGAGGCACGCTTTTAGTTGTCTTTTGGCCAGGTCGGGGAGGTCTGCTCTGATCTTTACTCCCCGTTGGGGGTCTTCTCCGAACGGGACGAGCTCGAAGTTGCCATCTGGTATGGGGCGCAGGAGATGGCCGTTGTTGTGGGAGTGGCTGCCCGAGGTAGTCGGGGATTTGGCGTGGTCCTCCTCGTTGAAACGGCTGTCCAAGTCGATAGATTCGACCTGGGGGAGTGGTTTTTGTTGCTCGGAGTTGTATCATTAGTTCAAGTTTTCTCTTAAATATGAGTTGGATTAGAATCTGGCAGGATATGATAAAAAAATAATTTCCAAAGAATATTCCTATAAAATATAATTTAAAATAAAAAATAAATATGATAAAATATAAATAAAGATTAATTTGATATAAATAAATAATTTTCTAACTTTATATAATATAAAAAATTAATATAAGGGTAATTCTATAACTTTAAACAAATACTTTTGTAACTTTATAAAATATTAATTAATAATTTTTAAAAAATATGTATGATTTTACCATAAGGGCAATTTTGTAACTTTTTTTTTTGAATCAAAAGAATATATTAATTCAAAAAAACCATTACAAGCAGGGTGATCACTAGGATCCAACCATCCTAAAGGACTTTACATCATCAATAGAGCTATGTGCTTCCTAAGTTTAACATTAGCCCAACCCCTATAAACCACACTATCTATCACTTTGTTTGTAATGTCGTATGTATTTACACTTTTGCCAAACACCATACTATTCCTATATTCCCAAATATGGTAAACTGCTTCTGTTGCTACCATTTTCAACACCAAATTTCATCAACCTTTCCCTTTGATTCTATCTAGGATCCACTTTAATTCTCTATCCCAACTTCCTGGGCTGTGCACAATGCCCAACCAAAGTAGAAGCTCTTTCCACACTTGACTGGTTTTCTTACAATCGAAGAAGAGATGATTAATCGTTTCATCATTCTCCCTGCACAAGCTACATAATCTATCTTGGATCATTCCAAATCTAGTCAGTCTATCTTTAGTTGCTATACTGCCATGACATATCATCCACAAGCAGAACATGGCGCGGGGCCTCGCATAATTCTTCAGCATAAGATTCTTCCAATTCACCTCTTCATTATCTACACTTAGCATCTCATAGAACTCCATTGCCTTATATTTATTTCTCTAATTAGCATTGATCCAGGCTGTGTGCACTTTCTGAAGTAATTCTGTTTGTTTCATAATTGCTTTCAAAATCCACGAGTTATGGTCTTTAACTTCATACTCCATCCAATCACCATTCTTTAAGTAGTATTGGTGCACCCATTTAACACACATATTATCAGCTTTCCTAGCCAGATTCCACAGGCACTTTAACATCAGCACTTGATTCCATATAACTAGGTTCAGAATTTGCATACCACCAAATCTCTTAGCCTTGCTCATCTTTCTCCAAGCCACAGGACTTTTCCTACTGATATTAGCATTACCTGTCCACACAAAACTTCTACAGATAGCTTCAATTTTCTTTATGACCTCCTTAGGCATTGGAAAACATTGTAACCAATATTGAGCAATTGCATGAATCACACTATTGACCAGCTGCACTCTCCCTGCATAGCTCAAAAGTTTAGCTGACCAATGCTTGATTCTCCCTACAATTCTATCAATCAGTGGAAGATAGTGTTTAATATTCAATTTCTTGCTTGAAAGAGGAACACCCAAGTATTTTATTAGCAGCTCTCCCTCTTGTATACCAGTAGTTTCTTTTATCATTCTTTTTCTGTCCTCCTCTACACCTCCAAAGAAAATCTTGCATTTATTCTTGTTCATCACCAGACCTGTCGAATCAGAAAACTTTTTGAAGGCATCCATCATAATTTCCACAGATCCAAGATCACCCCTGCAAAACAACAAAACATCATCTGCAAATGTGAGATTTGTAAGGCTCAAATTCTCGCATCTAGCATGATGATTAAAATTAGGATTAAGCTGCATTTTGTACAAAGTTCTGTGCATGTATTCCATCAGCATAACAAACAGAAGGGGGGATATTGGATCCCCTTGTCTTATGCCCCTCCTAGCAGTCAGTACACTAGAAAATTCTCCATTCAGGTTGAACTTGTAGTTGACTGTTGTAACCCCTGCTAGAATTAATCCACTTAATGAATTGGTTAGGTATCCCAAGTTCCTTCATGATGTTTTCTAAAGCATTCCAATTGACCATATCATAAGCTTTTTGGAGGTCTATTTGGATCATGGTTTTTGGTGTGCCCCCTCTTCTAGAATACCCTTTCATAAGTTCATAAGCCAGCAGGATGTGATTTTGGATCACTTGACCAGGCACAAATGCTACCTGACAAGGACTGATTATACTCTGTAATACCTCTCCCAATCTGTCAGCCAATATTCTAGCAATGATCTTGTAGAATACATTACACCCAGCTATAGGTCTGAAGTCTTTCAAATGGCTAGCTTTATCTCCCTTGGGAATCATAGTAACAGCAGTTCAATTAAAACCTTTGTGCATGACACTAGTATCAAAAAATTCATTTATGGCACCTATCACATCTTCTTTGATTATAGTCCAACAAGCCTTGTAGAATTTAGCTCCAAACCCATCTATCCCAGGGGACTTTAAATCACCTAGTTTACCCAAAGTCTTACTGATCTCTTGTTCTGAAACCTGCCTGATCAAGTTCCTTCTTTGGTCCATATTCAACTGCTTGCCAAGTCTCATAGCTTCAACATCAATATGGTGAAGGTTATTGTCCTCCTTCCCCATTAATTGGCTATAGAAATCAATCACCTCCTTATCTAAATCTTGGTATGTACTCAAGCTAGATCCATCGGCTTTCTTCAGATGCCTAAGACCATTATTCTTCTGCCTGTTTTTAATAGTTGCATGGAAATAGGAATTATTTCCATCCCCCATCCGAAGCCAATCTATTTTTGATCTCTGTCTCAAATTTTTTTCTACTATCTCATTTAGAGATATCACCTCTTCAATGAGTCTTTTAATCTCAACAATTAACTCTTTATTCATTCTATCTCCTATCAAAGCATTTTGAGCAGCCATCAGTTTACCCCTAGTCTCCTTCAGGTTCTGC
The DNA here is from genome assembly GCA_022829125.1 of Lathyrus tuberosus. Lineage (NCBI taxonomy): Eukaryota > Viridiplantae > Streptophyta > Magnoliopsida > Fabales > Fabaceae > Lathyrus > Lathyrus tuberosus. The sequence continues at coordinate 8,993,213 of JALAZF010000212.1, forward strand.
TGCAGATTAGATAGGGGTCTACTAAATTTTCTCAAAACTGGTTGTAATATCTTCAATTTGTGCCACAGACCAGCCATTTTCTTACCTCTAGTTGGTTGATCCCAACAAAGCTTCACCACCTCCTGAAATCCAGGTAGATCCACGAGGCAGTTACTGAATCTAAATTGCTTTTTCTTCTTATTGATCTCAGTATGCTTGACAATATAAAGGAGTGCATGATCAGAAATACTTGGGGGCTCTACTATTAAAGAAGTCTCCAAATTGCTCTGGAACCAGTCATTATTCCCCAATAGTCTATCAATCCTAGAGTAAATGGTCCCAATCTCATGTTTATTAGACCATGTAAAGTAATCTCCAGTGCTCTCCATCTCACTCAAACCAGTACAAGCCATCATGTTCTGAAGGTCCTCATATTCATTTTCAGTAACTAAATTACCACCAATCCTGTCTTAGGCATTGGCCACATTATTAAAGTCACCAAGGATACACCATGGACCTTGAAGATTCCCATGAATATACTCAAGCTCTTTCCATAAAATCATTCTTTTGTTCAACTGGTTATATGCATAAACAGCAGTTAACCAATGTAAGAACACACCATCATTATCAAACACTCCACAATGTATGTATTGGCTGGAGCTCTTAGCAAACTGAATATCCACCTTATTTTTGTCCCATCCTAACCAAATCCTCCCATTATCATGATCCTTGTAACTATCAATATAACTATCAGTCAGATGCAGTTTATCTCTAACAGCAGCAGCTTTATTCTTCTTTACTCTAGTTTCAACTAATATAGTTATTGTAGGTTTAAGCTCAAGGAGTCGGGAGCTAATCTCCCTAAGCTTCCCTACTTTATTAAGCTCCCTTATGTACCAGGATACTATCATGAGGCACTATTTGATGACTCTATCTGGTCATTCAAAACCCCTAGAGTCTCAAATCCATTAATACAATTAACCTCAGAGTTAGAGTCAAGACTAATACCTTTTCCTTTTACTCTACTTCTCACAACATTCCATGGTTGTTCTTCTTCCCTTCCTGCTTCTTGTTGATGTTTAGCTGGCTTTGTGGGAGTAGCTACTTTTCTTTCCTCTGGTGGTTTAGGTTTAGGTCTCCATTGCTGTACTTGAGTTTCTTCTCTACAGTGATGCCCTAATTTCTGGCATTTCTCACAAAATTTTGGTTTCCATTCATACTCAACTTCTTGCTTCATCAAGCTTCCATCATGACTTCTAATTGATACCGCTTTGACCAATTGCTGAGTGATGTCCACCTCCACCAAAATCCGCGCATAAGATACCCTCAATTTGCTAGCAGTGCATTCGTCTGTCACCAACGGCTTGCCTATGGCATTTCCTATCTTGCTAAGACTTTTTGCACCCCATAGTTGAAGTGGAAGTTGTGGGAGCTTAATCCATATTGGCAATGTGCGCAGGAGGTCTCTCTTCAGGTTGAAATCCGGTCCCCATTCCTTCAAAAGAATTGGCATATTTCTGATAGTGTATGGCCCCTGCATCATAACAGCATCTCTATCCTCATGTGACTTGAATCTTAATAGGAAATACCCTTCATCATGGTAGTATAGATCCGGCATCGTAACAAAGTTCCAGTTATTCTACATATACTTCTTGACCAAATTCATACTAAGATCCTCTCCCATAACATAGAAAATCAGCGCATTATCCCAAAATCTCATCTTCGATTCGATGTCGTCTTGCTCGATTTCAATCTCTACTATCCCATTAACAATATTTGGGGCTACATACTCCATTGCGAGGCCCTTGGCTGGATTACGGTTATCGCTTAAGACGTCAACCCACAACTTTCGATCCTCCGTTGGACTCTTCTCATTTTCCCCAACTGAACCCTGGTTTAGGGTTTCACTCACAATCTTCCTTTCTCCCTGATTTTCCTTCACAATCTCCTCACCCTGAGTATTTTCCACCTCCAGTTGTTCCTCCCGTAGTGGTTGATTCAACGGTGGTAACGACACCGATTTTGGCCGCCCTCGACCCCGTTTCGTCATCAGAGCTCTTTGTAACTTTATATAATATACAAAATTAAAACATAATAAATTGGAAGTATTAAAAATAAAATAGTTAGTATAATTTTAAAAATATGAATACTAATTTTATTTTTATATCAAATTAAATATATTTTTTTGCAAGGGTAATTTTATCATTTACATATTATATATACATATTTTACTAAAAATAGTGGCAATGCTATTTGAATTCAGTTGAGTTAAGTCGATGGATAGTTCATTACGGATGGGCAGAAAGGGGCTAAAAATGTAGTTATGGTTTATCATTACTATCTGATCTCGAGTGTTCGATCAGATCCACACACGCTGGTCGTCAGAAGGCGAGGTGCTCGGTAGATGATGATGACTGGACGTGCTAGGTGTTCGAACTGTTGAGGAGAAAAGGGGGTGTACCTGCAAGGCACTCCGACGATCAAGTAAGAAAGGGTCAGAGAAAAAGGGGCAAGTACAAAAAGTATTCTGAGGGTGAAAAATGTGATACCTCGCCCTCTCAAATGAGAGGGTTTATATATTGTTCCCCAGCGCGTGGCCAACGGTCTTATTTTCAAGGCGAAATAACCGTTTTCCTGAAGAATAGGTGACTGTCCAAACTAGCCGTTATGACGGGCAGGGGTAGTTGCGGGCATATGGTCGTCATCTGTCGGGGAGCTGTAACTCGTGTGTGGCGGACAATAATTCCGGGCAAGGCTGAGCATTCATTGCCCGGTTGCCGTGGCAAAAGGGGTACTTTTGTCATCTTAATGGACTGGACCCAAGCGTTTAGGCCGTTACCGTAGCAGTCACGGATTGGGCCGCGCATGGCCGTTGACCCAGTCCAGAACAGTAGCCCCCCAAGTCGTTGCTTCCGAGCATGGAAGTGATGACTTAAGGATAGCGTACAGTCTCGGGGAAGTGGCGCGTTTTGCTCGTTGGCTGTGGAAGCCGGTGGTTTCTACTGTCCGTTGTGGCTGTTGGTCGCGGTCGTTATACGTTGCCCGTCATCGGTGAGTACCAACAGTTTAGTGGAATAGGAAACGGTATGGGGGTCGCCACGTGTGTGTTGGAACTTGTGCCGCCGCCGCTTAGGCAATGATGGCTAGCGGGTAGTCATTATGACCTATGTGCGCGTGTGGTTGCACGTGACCTCCTGTATAAATAGGGGGAAAAACCTTCATTCAGAACCTTTTCCCTCAATCTTCAGCAACTCCTTTGCCCGTGAACGCTGTCCGTTGCAACTTTCATTGTTTGAAGATCCGAGCAAGTCTTTTCGGCCTCATATTTACGAGTAAGTCGTCCCTTTTCCTTGTTTTACTTTTTGTTGATGTTTACTTAGGCGGTGCATGTGGTTAGGTTAAATTTTAGGAGACTTAGGGCTGTATATGTGGTAGTCGCCGGTGGTGGATGATGGTTCCGTCGTCTCCATCGCCGTTAGCCTGTCGTTACGTTGTGTGTGGAGGGTCTGTCCGTGACGCCGTCGCGATGGCGACGTGCACGTGATCGTGCAAGCGTTGCGTTTTATGGAGTTGTGAGCTGAATGGAAAACTCGTGATCTTGCTTTGGAGAAATTCCTCGTGTGGGATGAGAGTTCCGGGCACTGTCTCGCGGGGAGACTGTTTGCAGTGTTGTCAGGGCTTAGGCCGGGGACGTCGTCCTCAGCCCTTAGCGCGCCCTTTCACTTGTTCAGCGGTGGAAGGGTGGATTTGATTAGCTGTCGAATTTACTGTCTTTCTCTGCTTTTCAGGTGATGGCGACAGGGCCCCGTGGAGAAATTGTACTAGATTCGTCCGAGGAGGAGTCTGGTTCCTCGGGGAGTAACAGCACTCAGTCTTCGAGTGGGTCCACGGAGCAGGATACGGACTACGAGCAAGAGGACGAGGTGCTCGAGGAGGAGGCACCCGAGGAGGACGCACCCGAGGAGGATGTAGCAGAAAATGAAGCAGAGGAATGGGAGGTGGCGGAACCCTCTGAGCATGTGTCCGAGTTTGCGAGCTATGTTGGAGACTGCTTCCGGACGGTGGGAGACGATGGGGATTGGAGAGTCCACTTTCCCACTGCTAATGAACGCGTCTGCACCAATTACGGGGAGCGTTTTACGATGTATGAATATGTCTTCAAGGAGTTGGGCTTGAGGCTTCCATTTACGGATTTCCAGCAGTCCGTCTTTCTACATCTTCACCTGGCCCCTACGCAGCTCCACCCCAACTCGCTAGCATTCATGCGGGCGTTCGAGCTGGTGTGCGAGCACTTGCAGGTAGGGGCGACTCTTCCATTCTTCTTCACCGTATTTCATCTCCAATGGCAGACTTCTAGAAAAAGCTATGGCTGGGTTTCTTTGAAGCAGCAGCGTAAGCTGTTCAAACCTTTCTCCGAATCTATCTGTACATTTAAGACGAGGTACTTCGTCGTGGAGCCCGTATCGGAGGATGCTCAAGATAGCGCGTTCTGCTGGGAGCTCGAAATGGATGAGAACGGGGAGGACATGATCAACGAGGAGGGTAAATATATTGGGCGGCGATTGTTGAAATATCCCTTCCAGTGGACCGGGGCACATTTTACTAAGCCGCCAAAGGACTATGTTTTTGAGCCGACCGATTTGGATGAGGGGGATGCTGCCTCATATGAGAAACTACTGAAGTGCGTGAACTCGTTCCGGATGGCCGAGTGTGTCACGAAGAAGAATGTGGCGATCCTCGAGGACAACGGTAGTCCTCGAGTAGAGCCTCATTTTATTAACGTTAGGGCACTGCTGGGGTGCAACACTTATAGGGATGCTATGGATCTGCTCGGTATTTAATCTCAATATATTGCTTTGTATTGCTCGTTATGTTTTATCACCTGACGCCTATTTTTGTCTTTTGCAGCCGCTATGCCTTCAGCCCACGAAAGGATGGTGAGGAACGTGGCCGCGCGAAAACAAGCTGCTGCAGCTGCTACTCCTAAGGTTCGTCCTTCCCCTACCCGTGCGATTGGTCTTTCTCAGCCTCCTTAGGGGAATGCTTCACCGGCCAATGCACAACGGTCTCCAATGCCCCTGGCGACCAAGTCTAAGCGTCCAAGGAACGAGGCAGTGGATCTGGGCAAGGCGCCAGAGAAAGCGAAATTCGAGTTGCCTCCTTGTGTACTGGACAAGAGGTTTTTTGAAGGGACCTGTTTGGTGATTCCCCACGCTGATTCTCTTCATCTGCAAAGCCTGGACCGTCCGAGCAAGAGGGCGTTGGTGGCTCAGGATGCCTCTGCGGTGGTCAGGCTGCTGGAGATGGCGGCCACCTATGCCGAAGGGGACACGGCCACTGAGGGCGAGTTGACTATTGCCCGCGGGAAGGTGAACGCTCTCGAGGAGAGCTTGAGGAAGGCCAGGGAGGAAGCTAGGGCTGCCAAGGAGGCGAAGGAAAAGGAGAGCGGGGAGGTTGCCCAGCTAAAGGGGAAGGTGGTTACGCTCGAGGCTGAGAAAAAGGCTGCTAAGGACCTGGTCGCGCAACTGCAGGCCGCCAATGCTCCGGGCGAGGAGGAGCCTGAGGACGTGAAGGTGCTGAAGACAAGGTCAGAGTTAGTTGCCCTACTGATGGTGGCCGAGGATGACAACGCCGTGCTCGGCGAGGAGTCCTTCCAAAACGCAGTGTCTCAGCTTCAGGTGGTGAATCCTGGCGTTGATTTAGTGACCGAAGGTACCAATTTCCTGGCGTACGTTAAAGACTGGAAAATAGTGATGCCAGAGTCTATCCTTGCCGGCCAAGCTAGAACCCAAACCTCTCCGCCTGATGATGAACGAGTCGAAGACACCGAGGAATGATGTTTTGGCGGCCTGCGTGCCGTGTAGTTTTGTTGTAATTTTATTTGGTTCACGCCCCCCTTTTTATGTAATTCGTACAATCTCTGGCCCTATTGGCCTTTTTTACTTTATGCTTGGTTTATGTTGCAGTACTTTACATTAGTCTTGTATTTTATCTTAATTGTGCCTGTATGACTGCCCGTCGGAGGGTGTGTTCGTTAGTGGAGCTTTCTTTTGGAAGGTAGCCCGTTGCGTGTGAGTCCGCCAATGCGGGGAACTGGGCGAACAGCCGGGGAAGGTCCTGGCGAGGTTGCGGATCTCAGGTCGCGATTGAGGCCTGAGGTCGCGGCTTGTGTAGCGAGCGATTTTGGACGCGGTTCTTAAGCGCTGGTCGCTCTCTGCGGTTTGAGCTTAAAACTACAGGTCGATTCATTTTTTATCCTATTGTGAGCTGAATAAGGAAGGGAAATAGATGTCTCCAATTAACCCTGCTTTGCATACTGAGTTTGAACAGCGGTCTGTTAGGTAACGAATGCTATCAATGTGGGGGGGCCTTTGTACTGGTTATTCGTATTTCGCCAATACAGGTTTCTTTCTTTCGATCTGGGCAGAAGGTTTCTGGCGGGGAATAAGGATTAGGATGTTAGGACTGGTGCTTTTGAATTACTGCTTTTGATTGGTTTTTGGTGTCTTGTTCAAAGCCCAAGACATGAAGCGAAAGGTGATTTGTATCTTGTTCAAAGCCCAAGATGTGAAGCTAAAAGGTCTATTTGTGTCTTGTTTAAAGCCCAAGACGTGAAGCTAAAAGACCTCGACTTTAGAGAGAATTTGTCATCTCTAAAGAGGGGAGAAGGAGAATTACTTTAACTGGGATACGCGGATCCGAGCAATGCCATAATTTCCGAAGAAAGGGTTTTAACCTGAAGGAGAAGACTTTAACTCAGTGTAGAGCAATGCCATCTTTCCTTAGGAATTTCTCATGCTAAAAGAGGGACAGTGGCATGGATATAGATGATCCAGAGGCTTGCCGCTTACAGCGATTAGATGAAGGGAAAGGAGTTGTTGATGTTTGTGTACTGTGAACAAGGCACAGCTTTGATGCTAAAAGGTCGATTGGATCAACCAGTGGTTTTCTTATACAAAGCCTAAGAGGAGGCTAATTTCCGCTAGGAAAATCATTATACAAAGCCTAAGAGGAGGCTATTTTGTGTCTCGTACAAAGCCCGAGAGAGAGGCTAAAAGTTTTTGACCCAGTGGGGCATATCGTTATACAAAGCCTAAGAGGAGGCTAGCAAAGAGTTGACTCAGTTGGAGAATCTTATATACTCAGTAAGAGAGTATTTTTGTATCTCGTACAAAGCCCGAGAGAGAGGCGAAAAGGTTGTTTTGACTCCACTGGGGAGAATTTTGGTATCTCGTACGAAGCCCGAGATGGAGGCTATTGTAACTGTTTCAGTTGAGTGACAGATCCAATATACTGATTTAAAAGAGAAAATCAGTTCTTATATGAGTAACACTGTACACAGGGATTTAATTTGAGGATCAGGGATATTTCCTTCTCTTTGAGGAAACGGGAAATCCAAAGGGTATCGAGACTATCCGAGTCTGCAGGTTTTCTTCCTATTTAACGAAGGGTGCTTGAGAATGTCTTTGAGACTCAAGGAAGTTAGACTGTCTGTGTCTAGAGTTTTATCTTTTGTACTATGCTTCGAGAAACAGTAGTAGACTCTATGAAAGGACTGTTCTATGAGGATGACTAGGTTCTGTTCCTATACCTCTAGGAGGTCGTCGGGACAATTTGTACGAAGCCCAAGAGGAGGCTGGAATCTTTTAAGAAGCCGACGGATCCTTGTACTAAGCCCAAGAGGAGGCTATCATTCCCGGAGGAAGAGATCATTATACGAAGCCTAAGAGGAGGCTGTACATACTTCTAAGAAGCCGTAGGGTCCTTGAATAATGCCCAAGAGGAGGACGATGCTTTTAAGAAGCCCGTGAGTCTATCATCTCCTTTCCATTAGGAGAGATAACTCTTTTAAAGATGAAAACCACTGGTAAACGTGCGAGGTTTACTATCCAGCGACTTTTAACTTTTAAAGAGGGTTCCTTAGTTAAGGTCCAAGATTATGACCGTAGTGGGTACCCAAACCCCGAGACATTTAAGGCAAGCTATCCACAAGGAATAGATCAAGTCAGGAAAGTTCGAGAATTGGGAAGAAACTCAAAGATGCCATTCACGGAGAATACATTCATCTTGGGGAGTAGAGCTTCTTGACGATTCCTAAGGAGGACAGCCGAAGAGAAGACTGTATCTGGTGCTCCTATTGGGGATCTAGGCGTCTATTTCTACGAATAAATGAAACGGCGTCACCTAGTTCTAGACGTAGTTGCCGGGGAAACTCGAAATATCTATACTATTATTACACAGTAGATATGAGTTTATGAAAGGAGACTTACAGTGAGCAGCCCCACAATACAGTTTATAATATGAAAGCAGTAAATGAAAGCGATAACCACTTACTCGGTTGTAGTGCTTCCATGCTGTTTGGTTAGTTGTTCAACAAAGAAAGATTAAAAACAACAGTATATTCAAAATCAAAGGAGAAAGTGCTTTGAAAAAGAAAGATTTGGGGCTTACAGCTCAAGGAGAGGCCCAGGGTTTTATCAGTGAGCGCACTGTTTGACTTTGTACAGAGGGACTTATACAGGTGACTGGGGCCCAAAAAGGTTTTCTGTACAAAGGGATGGGTCTTACACTCTCTCAAGAGGCCCAAAAAGGTTTAAAGAAAAAGAGTGGGGCTTATAACACGAGGGTAGGCCCAAATGATTTTTTCGTTTAAAATGGCGATTGCGCCGAGGTTTTCTTTTAACGTGGAGGGACTTATACAATAAGTGAGGCCGAAAATGTTTTGGTTAAAAGGGGGATTGGGTCTTACACTCTATTAGAGGCCCAAAGTGTTTTGAATTTTTTAAACGGTCGACGATCGCGCCGTTTACTTGTACAGAGGGACTTATACAATGAGTGAGGCCCAAAATGTTTTGTACAAGGGGGTATGGGTCTTACACTCTCTCAAGAGGCCCAAAAAGTTTTTAAAGAAAAATAAATGGGTCTTACTACTCGAGGGTAGGCCCAGATGATTTTTGAAAAGGCGACGATCGCGCCGTTTGTTTTTTGACGGTATCGGGACTTATACAATAAGTGAGGCCCAAAAATGATTTGGTCAAAAAAAGGATTGGGTCTTACACTCTAATAGAGACCCAAAGAGTTTTGAAAATGATTTATGAGGGTTGAATTAATCCAAAACCCTAATTTGTTTTCAAAATGTATTTAATTGAATAAAAATTCAATTAAAATGATCAAAAATTGTTTAACACATGGAAAACAAATTGTGATCTTGGATTAATGCTTCAAAAATTAAGTATTGACCTACAAAATAATTAGAAAGCATTAAAAGTTGCAAAATCAATGTAGAAAAAATATTTAAAATGCCAAAAACAATCAAAATATTAATTCTTTACAAAAATATCAATTATATGAAATAAATAATATTTTTGGGATTTTTTGATAAAATAAAATATTTTAACATTTTTGTGAATTATTAAAAAAAGAATCAACTCAAAATCATTAAAACTCAGAGAGAAATTAATTTTTGAATCAATTAAACAAAATCACAAAATTCAAATATTTGAATTTATGAAAAATGGCGCCAAGAACAGCTGAAGAACACGCGCGTGTTCTTGGTTTCTCAGATTTGCGTTTTCTATCCAATCTCCATGAATACGTAATCATATCATGCAATCCACATATCATTATGCTCGTCTCAACCTCACGATCATGTCTATGTACTTTAATTTCATTTAAATTAAACATACAACAAGAAATCACGAAGAAACCTCAAGAACCCTAATTTCTGCATGAAGGCTAGGATTTTTGATACACGATTCAAACAATGCAATTAATTGAGGGAAAACATTCCATGCATGATTATGAACATATGGCCAAATTATTGTGCGAGGAAATATGCATAGATTGAGAGATGACCAAGTATGTGCTTACCTCCAAGCCGTGACAACAAGTTCAAAGTGATTTTTGATTTGGAGGTGTTACAGATGAGCTGTGATGATCTGGACAGCTTCCCTACACCATATGGATTGTGTTTGGATGGTTGGACTTGATTGAAATTGGCTGGATCATTTTGTGGTACCTCAGCTGCACCTTGTTTGAAAATTTGAGCAACCAGCTGGTGATTTCATGAAATTGATGTTTTAGAAGTTATGTGAGTGTTTGATCAGCTCATATGTGATGTATGTGAGGTGTGTGAGTGATTGGTTTGTGCAGAATTGCTCTCAAACTCAAAACCCGATAGCTACCTTGCTAAGAAAGGCATTTTTTGCCAAGAGAAAGAGATTTTGAGGAAAGCATCTGTTAGATGGATTTGGTGTACTTAAACTGACCACAATTGAGCTCTATTTATAGTAGAGCAAGTTTGTTTTGCAAGGAATAGTGCATGGCAGCTGGTAAGTAGGTTTGGCCAATGTTGTCCAATGAGAAATCAAGTCTCCTCTAGCCATTGACTAGAGGTTAGGGCACAGAGCTTTGGTCCCCTTGGTCTTGGATAAGTCTTGACTGATTTCAGATGAGAATGGCTCAGTCCATGCCACCTTGATGGTTCCATTGAATGCCTCATTCCAAATTTGAAGTCTTGTCCCTATTTTGGCAACTCTAGGTTCAACATGCTATTCCTTGTTCCTTGGACCTTGGAGGCTTGGCTCAGTGATTGTCCCCTTTAGATTCAATCCTCTGAGGTGTCCAAGTGGATTGGAGCAATTGAAATTGGCTGATTTGGGTAAATCGAGCCAAAATGCAAATTCTGCCTTGCCTTGACAGATTTCAGCAAGGCAACTTGGCAATGTTGTATCTCATGGTGTAGGTTGAATTTGGCAATGTTCTTGGCCATTTTGGAAAGCTCTTACATGATACAACAACTGTTTGAACAAGTTTGGTTTTGATCTCTTTTGATTCCAAGTGAAAAATCCCCCTACATTTGGCAAAAAGTGAAGCAGAATCTGACTTAGTGAAAATTTCACTAAGTGTTGGAAAAAGTGACATTTTCACTTTTCAGCCACTTTGATCACTCCATAACTCAAAATACTTAATGAATTGGAATGACTTGTAGTTGAAGTTTTTGTAGGTGATAATGAGGGCTACAAATCCATCTTTGGATGAGAAAAAATGGCCTTGTGGTTTAGGAGTTATGGTCCTCCAAAGTTGGTACCTTTGCCACTTTATTTTTAACTTAGAAAAATTTCTAAGTTTTATGGTTACCCCTTTTACAAGTTATCTCACTTTCCTTGATTTTTATTGATGAATGATGATTCAAATCATACATTAACATCATTTTAGGGTTAAAAATCCATTTTGGTGAAAAATCTCAAAAAGTCAAAGTTGACTTTTGTGCACAGTTGACTTTTTATCAGATGAATTCCAAACTGTGCAATTCTTCAGGAAATCATGTCCTTGACCTAAATCAAACTTGATGGACATGTTCCATGGGTGTCATAGGGTATATTCAATCATGTATTAGGGTTTGGGAGCATGTCTTTGTCAAAAGTCAAAGTTACAGTTGACTTTTCCCTTAAAACCCTAATTGTGGTGCAGATGAAAATGAGACTTGTTGCTCAAGCTTCTTGGATCAATCCATTGTTCCAAATGGATCAATATGGTGTATTAGAGACCCTCAAATCATCTCTTGAGGTCTTGGCTCATGGTTTGTCCCAAAAGTCAACTTAGGGGTGAATTAGGTCAAGAAACCCTAATTCCTGATTTTTGATGAATGCATCCCCTGAGGCAAAATTGACTTGATGCATGGGTTCATGAGGTTCCATAAAGTATATTAGGTTATGTTTTGGATCATTGCCTTGTGCCCAGATGAAAATTTCCATCTGGAGGCCCTGGTCGACCAAAACCTTAATTTGGTGACACTGTCGATCTTGAGACTTGATCCACCTAGAAGGGAGCAGCCTTGTGCTTAATCCTTGAAGTGGGAGTCCTTTTTGATCCATTGTGGATGTTTGAGAGATTATACAAGTTGAAGATCATGTCATTTCTTGATTGATCCTTTGTCTAAGCACTCAGAGAGGGATTGAAACCCTAATTTTAATTGTAGTGGATGCTCACCCATCTTTGGGGAGACTAATGAAGCATGATGGTTCATCCATATTGTGATGATGATTTTCACAATGATGGGAAATCTAAGTGGTCAAAATTTGGGGTATTACAGACGCCCCTATTTAATCTTCTTGGACCCGAAGGTATGAATGACGAAGGGATTCGAGCATTCAGGGTGCAAGAGGATTAAATATCGGAATATCCAAAATTTTGATGGCTATGAATGGTAGCTTACGCATTCATCTTCTTTAGCTAAGCGATGATGCTTAGAAAAGGTAAACTTCCCCTCGATCCTGGTTTCCTACCAAGGAACTGGTCTCAGTCTCTGATTTAAACTTCCCCTCGATCCTGGTTTCCTACCAAGAACTGGTCTTAGTTTCTGATTTAAACTTCCCCTCGATCCTGGTTTCCTACCAAGAACTGGTCTTAGTTTCTGATTTAAACTTCCCCTCGATCCTGGTTTCCTACCAAGAACTGGTCTTAGTTTCTGATTTAAACTTCCCCTCGATCCTGGTTTTCTACCAAGAACTGGTCTTAGTTTCTGATTTAAACTTCCCCTCGATCCTAGTTTCCTACCAAGAACTGGTCTTAGTTTCTGATTTAAACTTCCCCTCGATCCTGGTTTCCTACCAAGAACTGGTCTTAGTTTCTTTTGTCAATAAACTTTCTTGACAAGGGACGTTATTCATAGTGGCTTTCCTCAAACTTCTCGCCGAATTTTCCTGGGGAGATGCCATTTGAGTGGAAAACGTTTTGATGTCAGACTTGCTGGGGAACCCATTCGTCTGAATTGTAGAGTTGTACAAACTTCTCTGTTGAAGACGCCATTTGTTTCTACTGGGGAAAACGATTCTCTTGAGAGACTGTTTTCATTTGGGATCTTTCATCATACTTTTCTCGGGATCTTCCCAGAGAAACGCCATATGATGGGGTCCAATTTTATGGGGCCGATGACCTTTTCATCAGCGGTCCTTTCGGAGCAAAACTGGCATGCTGCCGAATCTCTGATCACGAGGCTTTCTCTGTGGATTTTCCTTAATCCGGGAATGCAAGGATATCATCTTCAATGGCGAAGAGTGATGTTTATTGAGAGTTTTCTCTGGCTTTTCAGAGGTTCAAGTTATCAAAGTGGCCAAGTGCCGACTCTGATCTAAAGATACACTGGTGGCGAGATTGTGCAGACGCAACACTTCCTGACGAGGAAAGAACTGACAAACTCGATTGAGAAAACTGTTTATCACTAGGGGACAAGACCGACTCAAGTGATAGTGATGCAATATGAAATGTAAATGCAAATAAAAAATGCATGAAGTATGTATGTATATGCTGACAAAACAGACGCGACATACATACTAATGGATGAACACAATTGGATACTCGGCCATCGCGGGGCGAAGAAGTACCATTGATTCAAAATAGCAATTCAACCTTGCTTAGGAGAGATAGTCCCGTTGGGAGCTATGTTGATCGGGCTTAGGAGATGAGAACTCGGCCGAGGATGTCAGACGAAACAAGGTCTCTGACACAGTTGATCCCTTCATTCAGGCATACTGGCTTAGAAGGAGTACTTTGATTCTGTACTTTGAAGTTCGCTTACTTCGGGAGAAGCGATCGATGTTCTTCTGATGTTCAACAGTCAAAAGAAATTGCCATCTTTATTTTAAAAGCAGAAAAAGTTTTAACAAGTAAATTCATTTTTGTTTTATTTCAAGAATCGCTGATTAAGTTTAAACAACGTCGTTCTGTAAAGCTAAAACAAGCAAGAATTATAAACAAAAGCACAAGGGCTCAAATTTTATTGATAAGATGGAGATCAGCCAAACGCGTGATTCCAAAGAGTATATACAAAGTTAGAAAACGGTAATTTACAGGGAAAAGGGCTACGTTGAAACATAACGACCACTATCCTTCTACTAACTTTGAATTCGGGGCATCCTGAGCTTCTGTCGAAGATGACCTTTGACTGGAGATTTCCTCCGATAGATGATGTAACTACTGCTGAGGGACTTGCCTCTGTTGAACAGAGTTACTTGCCATTATCCCTAACTTTTGCCTGGATTGTACTATGATATTTCCAATCCATCGGGATGATTCTTTTTTTTCATGTCTCTAACTTTTGCCTGGACAGCCCTTTCGGGTTTTCAATCCACCGAGACGTTTTTTTTTTTAGTTTAGGCGAAGTATTTCTTGACTACATCAACATTCGTGGGGTAGGCAAATTCCTCTCCGTCCATGGTTGCAAGTCTCAAGGTGCCACCTGAGAAAGCTTTCGTGACCACATAGAGGCCATCATAATTTGGGGTCCATTTGCCCCGAGAATCAGTGAGAAATGATTGTATCTTCTTGAGCACGAGGTCTCCTTTCCTGAAGACACGAGGTCGGACCTTTTTGTCGAACGCCCTCTTCATTCTCTGTTGATACAACTGACCGTGGCATAGTGCCGTGATTCTCTTTTCTTCGATCAGGTTCAGTTCGTCGTGTCGACTTTGACACCATTCAGCTTCGGTGAGCTTAGCTTCCATCAATACCCTGATTGACGGGATCTCTACTTCTATGGGAAGCACTGCCTCCATGCCATATACTAGAGAGAAAGGGGTAGCCCCTGTTGAAGTGCGGACAGATGTTCGATAACCGTGAAGAGCAAAGGGTAGCATTTCGTGCCAATCTTTGTAGGTTACAACCATCTTTTGAACGATCTTCTTGATGTTCTTGTTAGCCGCTTCTACCGCTCCGTTCATCTTGGGTCGGTAGGGAGATGAGTTATGGTGTTCAATCTTGAACTCTGCGCACAACTCCTTCATCATCTTATTGTTCAAGTTAGATCCATTGTCTGTAATGATCTCGCTTGGAACACCATAACGGCAGATGATATTATTTTTGATAAATCGGACCACCACTTGTCGGGTTACATTGGCGAATGACGCTGCTTCGACCCACTTGGTGAAATAGTCAATGGCTACCAGGATGAACCGATGTCCGTTTGAAGCCTTGGGCTCAATCATACCAATCATATCGATTCCCCATATGGAAAAAGGCCACGGGGAAGAAAGAACTTTGAGATGTGATGGCGGTTCATGCATTTTGTCGGAGTATATCTGACACTTGTGACACCTCCTCATGTACTTATAGCAGTCGGATTCCATTGTCAACCAATAGTACCCGGCCCTGAGAATTTTTCTCGCCATTGTGTGTCCATTAGCATGAGTGCCAAAGGATCCTTCATGAATTTCTTTCATGAGCATGTCTGCTTCTGGTCTGTCGACACATCGGAGCAAGACCATGTCAAAATTTCTCTTGTAAAGAGTGTCACCGCCCAGGAAGAAGTTTCCAGCCAATCTTCTGAGGGTTTTCCTGTCTTTTCTGAGTGCCCCAGATGGGTACTCTTGTTTCTGAAGGAAGCATTTGATATCGTGATACCAAGGTCTGTCGTCTATGACTGCTTCAATCGCGAAGATGTAAGCGGGCTGTTCAAGGCGCCTGATGTCGATCTTAGGTATGTCATTCCATCGACCTACACTAATCATGGAGGAGAGAGTGGCTAATGCATCAGCCATGTGATTCTCATCACGAGGGATGTGATGAAAGTCAACTCTGTTGAAGAAGGGTAACAACCTCCTTGCATAGTCTTTGTAAGGAATCAATCCTGATTGGTATGTGTTCCAATCTCCTTTTATCTGGTTAATAACCAGGGCTGAGTCGCCGTATACGTCCAAGTTTTTTATCCTTAAATCCATTGCTTCTTCGAGACCCATAATACAAGCTTCGTATTCGGCCTCGTTGTTCGTACATTTGAACGTAAGTCTGGCAGTGAAAGGAATGTGGGAACCCTGAGGGGTAACAATGATTGCCCCAATTCCATTTCCATAATGATTAACTGCTCCGTCAAAGATGAGTCCCCACTGGGAACCTGGTTCTGGCCCTTCACTGGGTAGCGGTTCATCGCAATCTTTCATTTTTAGATACATGACGTCTTCGTCTGGGAAGTCAAACCCGATTGATTCTTGATTATCAATCGGTTGATGAGCCAAATGATCGGCTAAAATACTTCCCTTAACGGCTTTCTGAGCATGGTACTCTATGTCATATTCTGATAGTAACATCTGGCAACGGGCAATCCTTCCCGTGAGAGCAGGTTTTTCGAAAACGTACTTGATTGGATCCATTTCGGAGACCAACCAAGTAGTATGACGAATCATGTACTGGCGAAGACGTTTGGCTGCCCAAGCCAAAACGCAACAAGTTTTCTCAAGCATTGTGTACCGAATTTCGCAGTCGGTGAATTTCTTGCTTAGATAGTAAATGGCAGACTCTTTCCTTTTAGTTTCGTCTTGTTGGCCAAGTACACATCCCATTGAGTCCTCTAGGACTGTGAGGTAAATGATTAGTGGTCTTCCTTCCACTGGAGGTGATAGAATCGGAGGATTTAACAAATATTCCTTAATACTGTCGAAGGCAGTTTGGCAGTCTTCTGACCAAACGCAATCCTGGTTCTTTTTCAATAACTTGAAAATCGGCGCACAAGTGGCGGTCATAAGGAATATGAATCTGGAGATGTAGTTCAAACGTCCCAGAAATCCTCTGACTTGTTTTTCAGTTTTCGGAGAAGGCATTTCTTGAATGGCCTTGACCTTGTCAGGATCAACCTCAATCCCTTTCTGGCTGACGATGAACCCTAGTAGTTTCCCTGAACGGACACCAAAGGTGCACTTGTTAGGATTCAAGCAGAGCTTGAATTTTCTTAGACGTTCGAACAATTTTGACATATGTTCAACGTGCTCATCCTCTGTTCTTGATTTTGCAATCAAATCATCGACATATACCTCGATTTCTTTGTGTATTATGTCATGAAACAGAGTAGTCATGGCCCTTTGATAGGTTGCCCCGGCATTCTTCAAACCGAACGGCATTACCTTGTAACAAAAGGTACCCCATGGGGTAATGAACGAAGTTTTCTCCATGTCTTTCGGCGCCATTTTGATCTGGTTATAGCCCGAGAATCCATCCATGAAGGAGAATACTTTGAACTTTGCTGTGCTGTCAACCAGCATGTCAATGTGTGGTAAAGGAAAGTCGTCCTTTGGACTTGCCTTGTTCAAATCTCTGTAATCAACACACATTCTGACCCTTCCGTCCTTTTTGGGAACGGGTACGATGTTGGCTAACCATTGAGGATATTCAGATGTAGCGAGGAAACCCGCATCGATCTGTTTCTGTACCTCCTCTTTGATTTTGATGGCCATGTCCGGGTGAGTGCGTCTCAACCTTTGCTTTACTGGCGGACATTCCGATCTCAACGGTAAGTGATGTTCCACGATGCTGGTATCCAACCCTGGCATATCCTGATAGGACCAAGCGAATACATCGGGGAATTCTTTGAGAAGCTTTATCAAACCCTCTCTGGCAGTTGGACTGAGCAATGCTCCGATCCTGATCTCTTTTCTCTCTTTCTCTGAACCCAAGTTTAACGTTTCCAATGGTTCTTTGTGAGGTTCAATGGACCTTTCCTCTTGTCTGAGTAGTCGGGAGATCTCTTCTGGAATTTCGTTGTCATTTTCTTCTTCAGCCTCGAATACCGGGAACTCAAAGTTGGAAGAAGGCATCGGATGTTTCAACGGGGTATAAAACAAGCAATCTGCATGACGTGATGATTCGTGTTTAGAAGAGATAGAGAAAATGCAAGTGTGTGTAGTGTTTTGATTTTACTGCTTGTTTTTATTATTGAATGTTTTTTTTAGGATTACCATTTTCTAAAAAAGCAAAAAGAGAAAACAGCAATTAATGCAGAAATTACAGAACGACGTTATTTTATTAATGAACAAGTCGAATCTTGAAACTACAGCCCTATAAAACAAAACTCTGTCGCTTTGGGCAAAGCGAAGAGGGAAATTTACAGAAAGCGAGCCCTATCAAAACATCTGTTTCACCTGGGCAGGGTGAAAGGTTTAAAGATGGCAATTACTTTGATTGATGAACGACCTTCGGAACCTCGACGGTAACCCATTGGCGGCGAACTCCTCGGTGAATCACAAAGTCTGGCACCTTCCTTGATTTGTCCTCAGAAATGACGCTGATTTCTGGTGGAGCGGGATCATTGGAATCTGTCTCCCAAGCAGAATTGTCGTAGGAGAATTCCTCAGTTGTATTTTGCATAGCATTTGTGTTCTCAGCTGTATCTCCCCATCCAGTTGGCTGGATGTCTTCGAGCCTGATACGAGAGCTTTCGGGAGCGGTGTACTTGACCATAAAGTCGTATTTTCCACTTGGTTGTCCCAAAGTGTCCCAAACTTCTTTGGAACTGGAGAAGTCATCCCTCTCGATGACGTTGACCTCAGGAAAAGCATAGTTGATGAATTCTAGTCCTGCAAACGTTGCGAATTCATCTTCATGTTGAGTAGTTTCCGAATGACCTGAGTGTTGATCCCATGACATGGCGGGGACACAGGTATTCTGTTCAATGATGCTCAGCTGAGTTTCATTACTCGGCTGACTTTCTTGCCCCAAGTTTCCTGGGTAAGGTTGCCACATTGGCATACCATCCATCGGGCCATAGTAATTGTGATCAAAGTTTTCTTTCATCAGAGTGTCTTCCTCTAATGAATTTGGCAGAGCACGGCATCCTTCCGGATCACAATCTCCGTAGATCATTTCGACATCTGATCTTGGTATAAATCTCAGACTTTCTGTAGGAAAGAAAAAAGGCATAGGCACCTCTTCCTGAGACATATAGCCGTCCTTGTTAAGGTAGGACTTCCATTCTTCATCTGTGTCAGAGGGATCTTCCTCATTGATAGCATGAACTGTCTGAGACACTGGGTGAAGAAAACCTCCACTGTGGAAGAAGTTTTGAAGGGGATGAAGACTTTCATCGTTGGCGGCTGTCTGGGTACAGGTTGCAGAAAAACCAAGACCCTTCTTTGTTTTATTGTCCATAGGAATGACAAGCCGTCCCCATCCTGTCGTATCGGTACTCTCGACCACTTTGATAGCATCTTTGTATGAAGAAATTGAAGTTCCTTCTTCAGATTGATCATTCTTGCTCACCGATAGTGCTTGGAACTGAGTTCCAATAACCTCCTCGGGTTCCACACAAGTAGATGATGATAAGTTGCTTACAAGCAAGGCTTGTTCCCCACAAACCGTGACAAGTTGATCGTTCTTGACGAACTTTAGCTTTTGGTGGAGGGTTGAAGTAACCGCTCCAGCCTGATGTATCCAAGGTCTTCCTAATAAACAACTGTACGTTGCCCGGATGTCCATGACCTGGAAAGTGATTTGGAAAGTGTGAGGACCAATAGTTATGGGAAGATCAACTTCGCCGATAACTGTTTTTCTGGATCCGTCGAATCCTTTGACGACGACCTCGCTGACTCTCATCGGAGGGCCCTTAAATGATAATTGCATCAAGGTGGACTTCGGCATAACATTCAGGGCTGACCCTGTGTCTACCAGTACGTTGGCTAAAGCATCGCCCTGGCAGTTAACTGTGATATTGAGCGCCATGTTATGACGGCGACCCTCTTCAGGTAATTCCTCATCACTAAATCCCAAATTATTGCAGGAAGTGATGTTAGAGACAATGCTATCGAATTGTCTGATTGTTACATCCTATTCCACAAAGGCTTGCTCCAAGACTTTCTATAGAGCCTCTCTGTGTGCTTCTGAACTGAGTAACAACGATAATACTGAGATCTTTGAAGGAGTCTGTAACAGTTGATCAACAATGTTATATTCACTCCTTTGGATGAGCTTTAGCATCTCATCTTTGTCTTTTGAAAAGTCGGGATTACTAGATTGACCGACTGGTAGATCAGGAATTTCCACCTGAAGTTCCTTTTCTTTGTTGGATTCCCCAACCCCTCGGTTGAAGATTCTACCACTCCGTGTTACACGACTGACGTCTGTAATATTCACGACGGAGGGTAATGGAATTTCCTTTCCATTCTCAATTGTTGTTGCACCGTATTTGTAAGGGATTGCCTTAGCTGATTCATACGGTAGTGGTCCCGGTAGATAGATGACTATGGGAACCTTCTGATTTTTCTGACCGTCATAAGTAACCTCGATCCGTTCCCGGATGGGAACTCTAGATTCGTCAAGTAGAGGGACGATGGCAAAAACATCCCTGGTCCTGTGATGACCAGAGATCGTGACAACATCCTCAACTTGCTTGGCAAGGTAGTTCGGCGACCAAATGATGGGTCCTGAACCTGGATATGGACGAATTTCTCCATGATCGACCTGACCCTGAAGAGCTGCTCTCACAAGGTAACACCCTTGGTTACTTTCCGAACAGACGCTATAACTGTCATAGTTGTGTGGTGGCACATGGCCATATCCACTCTGTCTACAATGCATCCTGACCAGATTGGTCCCCAATAAGAGTACATCGTGAATTTGATAGACATTGTTAGTCTCTTTCTCAATCAGATTGACTGCAGCTTTCTCATGTTGAGGCAGCGGGTTCGTAAGAACATTAGGATTCGTATCTTTGAAAGATAAGAGCCCGCACCTAACAAGCTTTTGCACGTCGGATTTGAAATTGAGGCAAGTCTCAATGTTATGCCCTGAACCTCCTTGATGATAAGGGCATGTTTGATCCGCTTTAAACCAGAAAGGCGGATTTTCCGGAACTGAAAGAGTAGACTTAGTCTGAATATGCCCCTTAGCCAGTAGTAACGGAAACAGTTCTGCGTACGTTACAGGTATAGGATCAAATCCTGGTGGCCGTGTTATACGGTTGTTGTTATATGGAGGACGAGCCTACTGAAGAGGCTGTTGTGTCCTTTGTTGGTCAGGTTGGCTCTGCGCAATCTGAGGTTGATACATAGGAACAGGCGCGGGGCCGATAGCAGGAGTAACAGCTGCTACTGGCTGATAACGTCGCCTTTGCTTTCCGAGAGAGATATTCCCAATATCTTGCTCTTTTTTCTTAGGGAGAGCACTACTGTATTTTTTAGTACCGCTCGTTAATCCAGTGTCTTTTACCAAACGTCCTTCTCGGACGCCTTCCTCAAGACGTACACCCATACCGACCATCTCGGTGAAATCACTGGGCGCACTGGCAACCATTCGGTCATAGTAAAATGAGCTTAAGGTCTTTAAGAAGATTTTTGTCATCTCTTTTTCCTCAAGAGGTGGACAAATTTGAGCGGCAATTTCACGCCACCTTTGAGCATACTCCTTAAAGGTTTCCTTGTCCTTTTGCGACATTGATCTGAGTTGATCTCTGTCGGGTGCCATGTCCAAATTGTACTTGTATTGTTGGACGAAGGCAGTACCAAGATCTCTGAATGTACTGATCGTAGTACGGTTTAAACCCATGTACCATTTGAGTGCGGCACCGGTTAAACTATCCTGGAAGTAGTGAATCAGCAGGTCCTGATTCTCTGTCTGGGCTGACATCCGCCGAGCGTACATCACCAGATGGCTCTGAGGGCAAGAGTTACCCTTGTATTTTTCAAAGTCGGGCACTTGGAACTTGTGCGGGACTTTTACATTTGGGACCAAGCAGAGGTCTGCGGCGTCCTTTCCAAATAGATCCTGACCACGAATGGCTTGCAGCTCTTTCTGCATTTCCAAGAACTGCTCCTGGAATTCATCCATTCTGTCAAACATAGTTTCCTTCTTATCAGAAGGTGTCCGTGGAATCTGTCCTTCCGGGACAGTGTGCACCACAGGGGGTGGTAACGTGACTACAGCAGTAAGTCTTGGCGCCTCCCGAAGTTTGTAACCTTCAGGAGTCTTGAGTATGCCCCTGGCATCTTCGCTTTCCCGAAGTTTGTAACCTTCAGGCCCAGCGGCTTTTGTTGTGATTCCCTGATCTTCAGTGATCGGCGGAACATATCCTTCCGGGATATAGTTAACAGGCATGCCCCAAGGACGATCTTTCGGCATCTGATACCTAGGATCATACTTTTCTATGATGGGCGTTGAGGTGATCTCTGAGATCACAGTTCTTTGTAGCTGAGCTTCTGCCATGGCTTGCATGTCGTTACGAAGCTTTCTCATATCCTCTCTCAGAGCGTCGATCTCTTCTTTCAACTCTCTGTTTTCTTCCTTAAGATCATCCATCTTTTTCTGACGATTGGCCCGAGTATTATATGAATGAGACAGTTTGACTCTAGAATCGAGACACAAACGTGAGATTCGTAGGTAAGGAGAATACGCGATGTGAGAATGATGAATGCAATGATTATATTAATTGTTTTTAGGTTTAATTAAAATAAACTTCGACAATTAGATTGCAAATATCAAACAGTGGGGAGACCCCTTTTTATTGAATTCCAAAGGATTACAGAAATGGAAATACAGTAGATTACAAAGTGCAGAAACAGAAACCTAAACTAATGGGTCCCGAGTCCTCTTCTTTGACCGGGGCGCTTGGGCCGTTGTCGGGTTGTCATTCCTTTGCCAGGTGAAAGGAGCGAGCAAATTCCTTTGGTCATCTTGATTCTCTACAGCATGCTGCTCCAAAATTTCAATCAGAGCATCTTTCTCTTTTAGTAGTTGCTGTATTTGGATACACTCTACGTCGAGGGTGCGGTACTTGTTCCTCCAAGACCTTCTTTCCTTTTGAACTTTGTTGAGAGTAACCTGAAGCCTTTCAGTTTCCGTCATGAAGTACATGACAATTTCCCTCAGCGGAAGAATTCCGTAACGAGGATAAGGCATTTTTAGCTTGAGAGCTCTAGTTTGTACCCAATGGAGATAAGACTCCACCAAGACACAGTCCGGTTTTCCCAGAGACTCTCGTCCTTTCTTATGAACATGTTTCCAAGCTTGCACTATTTCCATCTTTAGTGCTCTGTCACTTTCTCCTTCTTTGAAGAAAAGACCTTCCAGATGAACACCCAGTGGGATGTGTCTCATCGGGTATCCAAATTGACGAAGAACTAATATCGGATGATAGTTGATTCCTCATTTAGTTCCTATGAGGGGTACGCTGGGGAAGTTTCCACAACGGTCAATGATTCTGATTCCCTCATAAATCCTATTACACCAATCTATATCAGAGTTGGTGAGAGACATGATCTTCTGCGACCAACGTAAGACACTCTTGCAATCCCAAAAATCGGCAGACTTGGGCAAGTGAGAGATAAACCATTTGTAGAGCAAAGGTACACAGCATGTGATCTCCCCTCCGTTGTACAAATTTCCTAAGTGTACAGAATGATACGCATCTGCGAGCAAAGTCGGCACAGGGTTTCCAATGAGAAAAACCTTAATAGCGTTGATATCGACGAAGTTATTGATGTTGGGAAACAAAAATAACCCGTAGGTGAGCAAGACAAAGATGCTTTCAAAATCAGTCTCGTTCCCTATACTAGCGAAGTATAAAGCTTTCTTGGTCAAGAACTGGGCTGGCAAACCTTGGGTGCCACCCTTAGTGGTCAGGTGAGTCCTTACCTCAGACTCGTCCAAATGAATTGCTATTGCAATAGTCTGATTCTTTGGAATTTCTTCCAGTCCAGAAAATGGAGCTCGATCAGTGATATGTAAATCAGTCAGATGAGAATACTCCTCCAGCGTTGGTGATAACTGGTAATCCGGGAATGTGAAATAATGATAAACCGGATCGTAGAACTGAATGAGTGCATCCATGACTCCCTCAATCACATGGACTCTTAACAGTGGTAGCAAACCTCCGTGTTTGGCTCTGAAAGCCTCTGGGTTAACGATCATCCTCGCTAACTTTCTCAAATCCCCTAGTTTTGGAACCTTGAAGGTATACTGGTGAATTTTCCTTCTACCGAAATCCATTAATGCAATCTTTTTCTCTGATATTTGCAATCACAGTCTTAGTTTAATTTGAAAAACAGAGAGACTAGAAGAGAATTTTTTTGAATGTTTTAATGTTTTATTAAATGGATGCATGAATGCAGCACACAAAAACATAGAAAAAACATGGGGTCAAAGGGTCGTTGTCATGAAGTCAAGGCTCTACCCATCCCCAAAGGTTTATACTAGGGTGATTTTTGTACCTGTACTCATTATCATCAACTCCTCCCAGGAAAGCAAAACAACAAGCGGATCGCCAGCGAGTTGTGTGCAATCTTAGAGTAAGTGCTATTCACCGAGAATAGATCACCAGCCTCAAATGAGGGTAGTATCGCGTAACAGCTATTTCCGATAGCTTCCGCACTATGAAAGGGTTTGGCTTTTCTAGGTGTATACTCATTCTCACCACATGCGGCATCAAACGCATTCCCAGTAGCAGAAAAATAAACACGTATAGCATTTAGGAAAAGCAGTATATATATTTGTCCTAATCATCCTAGACTTATAAAGCTACGATTCTTAAGTTCCTGACAGAAATGGGTTCCCCGGCGGAAGCCCCAATCTGTGGTTCCCTGCCTAAGAGATGGACCAGCATAGGTCAATCTTTCTCTTCGGTAGAGTTCCCATTTTCTGTAGAAAACGGGGATGATGCCCTAAGGCAGAAAAGGAGACTCCCCAGCAGAGTCGCCATTTGTGTAATTTTTCACACAAGAGAAGTAGAAAGAAAGGAACGGGCCCCACGGTGGGCGCCACTTTTTTGTGAAAAATGGGGACGACCGTGCCTAGATCTAACTTTGATAGGCCCCACGGTGGGCGCCACTTTTCTGTAGCGAGCGATTTTGGACGCGGTTCTTAAGCGCTGGTCGCTCTCTGCGGTTTGAGCTTAAAACTACAGGTCGATTCATTTTTTATCCTATTGTGAGCTGAATAAGGAAGGGAAATAGATGTCTCCAATTAACCCTGCTTTGCATACTGAGTTTGAACAGCGGTCTGTTAGGTTACGAATGCTATCAATGTGGGGGGGCCTTTGTACTGGTTATTCGTATTTCGCCAATACAGGTTTCTTTCTTTCGATCTGGGCAGAAGGTTTCTGGCGGGGAATAAGGATTAGGATGTTAGGACTGGTGCTTTTGAATGACTGCTTTTGATTGACGGAGATATCGGATTTGGGTTTTTTGTTGATTGCGCTCGCTAAGATCTTTTCTTTCGATCTTATGCCTACGTATTCCCGTTTACCGAAACAGGGAAATCAGAGCGTTCGTAGTTCCTCCTATTCTATGGGAGGAAATTGGTTTTTGGTGTCTTGTTCAAAGCCCAAGACATGAAGCGAAAGGTGATTTGTATCTTGTTCAAAGCCCAAGATGTGAAGCTAAAAGGTCTATTTGTGTCTTGTTTAAAGCCCAAGACGTGAAGCTGAAAGACCTCGACTTTAGAGAGAATTTGTCATCTCTAAAGAGGGGAGAAGGAGAATTACTTTAACTGGGATATGCGGATCCGAGCAATGCCATAATTTCCGAAGAAAGGGTTTTAACCTGAAGGAGAAGACTTTAACTCAGTGTAGAGCAATGCCATCTTTCCTTAGGAATTTCTCATGCTAAAAGAGGGACAGTGGCATGGATATAGATGATCCAGAGGCTTGCCGCTTACAGCGATTAGATGAAGGGAAAGGAGTTGTTGATGTTTGTGTACTGTGAACAAGGCACAACTTTGATGCTAAAAGGTCGATTGGATCAACCAGTGGTTTTCTTATACAAAGCCTAAGAGGAGTCTAATTTCCGCTAGGAAAATCATTATACAAAGCCTAAGAGGAGGCTATTTTGTGTCTCGTACAAAGCCCGAGAGAGAGGCTAAAAGTTTTTGACCCAGTGGGGCATATTGTTATACAAAGCCTAAGAGGAGGCTAGCAAAGAGTTGACTCAGTTGGAGAATCTTATATACTCAGTAAGAGAGTATTTTTGTATCTCGTACAAAGCCCGAGAGAGAGGCGAAAAGGTTGTTTTGACTCCACTGGGGAGAATTTTGGTATCTCGTACGAAGCCCGAGATGGAGGCTATTGTAACTGTTTCAGTTGAGTGACAGATCCAATATACTGATTTAAAAGAGAAAATCAGTTCTTATATGAGTAACACTGTACACAGGGATTTAATTTGAGGATCAAGGATATTTCCTTCTCTTTGAGGAAACGGGAAATCCAAAGGGTATCGAGACTATCCGAGTCTGCAGGTTTTCTTCCTATTTAACGAAGGGTGCTTGAGAATGTCTTTGAGACTCAAGGAAGTTAGACTGTCTGTGTCTAGAGTTTTATCTTTTGTACTATGCTTCGAGAAATAGTAGTAGACTCTATGAAAGGACTGTTCTATGAGGATGACTAGGTTCTGTTCCTATACCTCTAGGAGGTCGTCGGGACAATTTGTACGAAGCCCAAGAGGAGGCTGGAATCTTTTAAGAAGCCGACGGGTCCTTGTACTAAGCCCAAGAGGAGGCTATCATTCCCGGAGGAAGAGATCATTATACGAAGCCTAAGAGGAGGCTGTACATACTTCTAAGAAGCCGTAGGGTCCTTGAATAATGCCCAAGAGGAGGACGATGCTTTTAAGAAGCCCGTGAGTCTATCATCTCCTTTCCATTAGGAGAGATAACTCTTTTAAAGATGAAAACCACTGGTAAACGTGCGAGGTTTACTATCCAGCGACTTTTAACTTTTAAAGAGGGTTCCTTAGTTAAGGTCCAAGATTATGACCGTAGTGGGTACCCAAACCCCGAGACATTTAAGGCAAGCTATCCACAAGGAATAGATCAAGTCAGGAAAGTTCGAGAATTGGGAAGAAACTCAAAGATGCCATTCACGGAGAATACATTCATCTTGGGGAGTAGAGCTTCTTGACGATTCCTAAGGAGGACAGCCGAAGAGAAGACTGTATCTGGTGCTCCTATTGGGGATCTAGGCGTCTATTTCTACGAATAAATGAAACGGCGTCACCTAGTTCTAGACGTAGTTGCCGGGGAAACTCGAAATATCTATACTATTATTACACAGTAGATATGAGTTTATGAAAGGAGACTTACAGTGAGCAGCCCCACAATACAGTTTATAATATGAAAGCAGTAAATGAAAGCGATAACCACTTACTCGGTTGTAGTGCTTCCATGCTGTTTGGTTAGTTGTTCAACAAAGAAAGATTAAAAACAACAGTATATTCAAAATCAAAGGAGAAAGTGCTTTGAAAAAGAAAGATTTGGGGCTTACAGCTCAAGGAGAGGCCCAGGGTTTTATCAGTGAGCGCACTGTTTGACTTTGTACAGAGGGACTTATACAGGTGACTGGGGCCCAAAAAGGTTTTCTGTATAAAGGGATGGGTCTTACACTCTCTCAAGAGGCCCAAAAAGGTTTAAAGAAAAAGAGTGGGGCTTATAACACGAGGGTAGGCCCAAATGATTTTTTCGTTTAAAATGGCGATTGCGCCGAGGTTTTCTTTTAACGCGGAGGGACTTATACAATAAGTGAGGCCGAAAATGTTTTGGTTAAAAGGGGGATTGGGTCTTACACTCTATTAGAGGCCCAAAGTGTTTTGAATTTTTTAAACAGGCGACGATCGCGCCGTTTACTTGTACAGAGGGACTTATACAATGAGTGAGGCCCAAAATGTTTTGTACAAGGGGGTATGGGTCTTACACTCTCTCAAGAGGCCCAAAAAGTTTTTAAAGAAAAATAAATGGGTCTTACTACTCGAGGGTAGGCCCAGATGGTTTTTGAAAAGGCGACGATCGCGCCGTTTGTTTTTTGACGGTATCGGGACTTATACAATAAGTGAGGCCCAAAAATGATTTGGTCAAAAAAAGGATTGGGTCTTACACTCTAATAGAGGCCCAAAGAGTTTTGAAAATGATTTATGAGGGTTGAATTAATCCAAAACCCTAATTTGTTTTCAAAATGTATTTTATTGAATAAAAATTCAATTAAAATGATCAAAAATTGTTTAACACATGGAAAACAAATTGTGATCTTGGATTAATGCTTCAAAAATTAAGTATTGACCTACAAAATAATTAGAAAGCATTAAAAGTTGCAAAATCAATGTAGAAAAAATATTTAAAATGCCAAAAACAATCAAAATATTAATTCTTTACAAAAATATCAATTATATGAAATAAATAATATTTTTGGGATTTTTTGATAAAATAAAATATTTTAACATTTTTGTGAATTATTAAAAAAAGAATCAACTCAAAATCATTAAAACTCAGAGAGAAATTAATTTTTGAATCAATTAAACAAAATCACAAAATTCAAATATTTGAATTTATGAAAAATGGGGCCAAGAACAGCTGAAGAACACGCGCGTGTTCTTGGTTTCTCAGATTTGCGTTTTCTATCCAATCTCCATGAATACGTAATCATATCATGCAATCCACATATCATTATGCTCGTCTCAACCTCACGATCATGTCTATGTACTTTAATTTCATTTAAATTAAACATACAACAAGAAATCACGAAGAAACCTCAAGAACCCTAATTTCTGCATGAAGGCTAGGATTTTTGATACACGATTCAAACAATGCAATTAATTGAGGGAAAACATTCCATGCATGATTATGAACATATGGCCAAATTATTGTGCGAGGAAATATGCATAGATTGAGAGATGACCAAGTATGTGCTTACCTCCAAGCCGTGACAGCAAGTTCAAAGTGATTTTTGATTTGGAGGTGTTACAGATGAGTTGTGATGATCTGGACAGCTTCCCTACACCATATGGATTGTGTTTGGATGGTTGGACTTGATTGAAATTGGCTGGATCATTTTGTGGTACCTCAACTGCACCTTGTTTGAAAATTTGAGCAACCAGCTGGTGATTTCATGAAATTGATGTTTCAGAAGTTATGTGAGTGTTTGATCAGCTCATATGTGACGTATGTGAGGTGTGTGAGTGATTGGTTTGTGCAGAATTGCTCTCAAACTCAAAACCCGATAGCTACCTTGCTAAGAAAGGCATTTTTTGCCAAGAGAAAGAGATTTTGAGGAAAGCATCTGTTAGATGGATTTGGTGTACTTAAACTGACCACAATTGAGCTCTATTTATAGTAGAGCAAGTTTGTTTTGCAAGGAATAGTGCATGGCAGCTGGTAAGTAGGTTTGGCCAATGTTGTCCAATGAGAAATCAAGTCTCCTCTAGCCATTGACTAGAGGTTAGGGCACAGAGCTTTGGTCCCCTTGGTCTTGGATAAGTCTTGACTGATTTCAGATGAGAATGGCTCAGTCCATGCCACCTTGATGGTTCCATTGAATGCCTCATTCCAAATTTGAAGTCTTGTCCCTATTTTGGCAACTCAAGGTTCAACATGCTATTCCTTGTTCCTTGGACCTTGGAGGCTTGGCTCAGTGATTGTCCCCTTTAGATTCAATCCTCTGAGGTGTCCAAGTGGATTGGAGCAATTGAAATTGGCTGATTTTGGCAAATCGAGCCAAAATGCAAATTCTGCCTTGCCTTGACAGATTTCAACAAGGCAACTTGGCAATGTTGTATCTCATGGTGTAGGTTGAATTTGGCAATGTTCTTGGCCATTTTGGAAAGCTCTTACATGATACAACAACTGTTTGAACAAGTTTGGTTTTGATCTCTTTTGATTCCAAGTGAAAAATCCCCCTACATTTGGCAAAAAGTGAAGCAGAATCTGACTTAGTGAAAATTTCACTAAGTGTTGGAAAAAGTGACATTTTCACTTTTCAGCCACTTTGATCACTCCATAACTCAAAATCCTTAATGAACTGGAATGACTTGTAGTTGAAGTTTTTGTAGGTGATAATGAGGGCTACAAATCCATCTTTGGATGAGAAAAAATGGCCTTGTGGTTTAGGAGTTATGGTCCTCCAAAGTTGGTACCTTTGCCACTTTATTTTTAACTTAGAAAAATTTCTAAGTTTTATGGTTACCCCTTTTACAAGTTATCTCACTTTCCTTGATTTTTCTTGATGAATGATGATTCAAATCATACATTAACATCATTTTAGGGTTAAAAATCCATTTTGGTGAAAAATCTCAAAAAGTCAAAGTTGACTTTTGTGCACAGTTGACTTTTTATCAGATGAATTCCAAACTGTGCAATTCTTCAGGAAATCATGTCCTTGACCTAAATCAAACTTGATGGACATGTTCCATGGGTGTCATAGGGTATATTCAATCATGTATTAGGGTTTGTAAGCATGTCTTGGTCAAAAGTCAAAGTTACAGTTGACTTTTCCCTTAAAACCCTAATTGTGGTGCAGATGAAAATGAGACTTGTTGCTTAAGCTTCTTGGATCAATCCATTATTCCAAATGGATCAATATGGTGTATTAGAGACCCTCAAATCATCTCTTGAGGTCTTGGCTCATGGTTTGTCCCAAAAGTCAACTTAGGGGTGAATTAGGTCAAGAAACCCTAATTCCTGATTTTTTATGAATGCATCCCCTGAGGCAAAATTGACTTGATGCATGGGTTCATGAGGTTCCATGAAGTATATTAGGTTATGTTTTGGATCATTTCCTTGTGCCCAGATGAAAATTTCCATCTGGAGGCCCTGGTCGACCAAAACCCTAATTTGGTGACACTGTCGATCTTGAGACTTGATCCACCTAGAAGGGAGCAGCCTTGTGCTTAATCCTTGAAGTGGGAGTCCTTTTTGATCCATTGTGGATGTTTGAGAGATTAGACAAGTTGAAGATCATGTCATTTCTTGATTGATCCTTTGTCTAAGCACTCAGAGAGGGCTTGAAACCCTAATTTTGATTGTAGTGGATGCTCACCCATCTTTGGGGAGACTAATGAAGCATGATGGTTCATCCATATTGTGATGATGATTTTCACAATGATGGGAAATCTAAGTGGTCAAAATTTGGGGTATTACAGCGTGAACGTCCCATCGCGAGCTAGGGTTCTGCCAATCATGGTACTTGGCCGAAGGCGGTACTCGGTCGAGGACTGCCGCCGAGCAGAGTTCCGGCTTGCTTGTTTGAGCGGGATTCTACTTTGCGTGCATGCGTCGCTTGTACCTGGGCGAGCATGATGACTGCTAGGTGGTCTCTTGATACGAGGAAGCCTAAGGTCACTTTAGCTGTAGTATTGCTTAAGTTTCTCAGCGTTCCATGGTCGAGGGAGTGCCTCCCCGTTGAGGTTTTCTAGGAAGTATGCGCCATTTTCCGTTTTGGCACGGACTCTGTATGGCCCTTCCCAGTTGGCCGCTAATTTGCCTTCGCGAGAGTCCTTGTGGTTTCTCCGTAGGACAAGGCTGCCCACGTCGAATTCTCGTCGTAAGACTTTGGCGTTGTGCTTGATTGCTATTTTTTGCTTAAGAGACGCTTCGCGGAGTGTTGCTCCTGTCCGGATTTCCTCGACGAGGTCGAGCTCTTCTCTCATCGCTTCGTTATTCATCTCCTCGTCTAGAGGTGACTCGGTCCTCCTGGACGGTACGTGGATCTCGATGGGTAAAACAGCCTCCATGCCATATGCTAAGCGAAAAGGCGTCTCCCCGATGGTGGACTGGGGAGTAGTACGATAGGCCCATAAGACGTTGTGGAGCTCCTCGACCCAGACCTTCTTCATTTCGTCCAGTCTTCGTTTGAGGCCACGAAGGATGACACGGTTGGCCGCCTCCGCCTGCCCGTTGGTCTGGGGGTGCTCGACCGAAGCGAAGTGTTGCTTTGTTCCGAGATGGGCGACGAAGTCTTGGAACTTCTTGTCCGTGAATTGTGTTCCATTATCCGTGACGATTGCTTGGGGAATCCCAAAACGGGCAAGGATATTCCGCTTGTAGAAGCGTAGAATGTTAAGTGCTGTTATCTTCGCTAAGGCTTTTGCTTCTATCCATTTTGTGAAGTAATCTACGCCCACTATCAGGTATTTATTTTGGCTAGACCCCGTCACGAAGGGTCCCAGGATGTCCAGGCCCCACCAGGCGAATGGCCACGGGGATGTCAAGCTTTTCAACTCGTTGGGGGGAGCTAGGTGCATGTCCCCGTGCCGTTGGCATTTGTCGCATTTCTTCAGATGCTCTTTGGCGTCTTGCTGCATAGTTGGCCAATAATATCCTGCCCGGAGGGCCTTGCGGGCAAGGGACCTTCCCCCCAGGTCCTGGGCGTTAATGCCTTCGTGGATTTCTCGTAATACGTGGGGGACAATCTCCTCCTCTATGCACTTTAGTAGCGGAATGGAGAAACCCCTTCGGTAAAGTTTGTTTTCGAGGATGACGTACGAGCAAGCTCTTCGTCTGATGGTGCTGGCTTCTTTGGGGTCATCCAGAAGTTCTTCCCTGGTGAGGTAGTTGTACACGGGCGTCATCCAGCAGTCGGTGTCCCCGATTGCGTGCACGTGTAGGGTCGAGGGCCCCTTGTCAATGCTGGATCGGGGAAGTATCTCTTGGATGACTGACCTATTTCCGCATTTTCTCTTGGTGCTCGCTAGCTTGGATAGGACGTCTGCTCGTACGTTGTGTTCGCGGGGAACATGTCTTACGGCTACCGTCCTGAACTTTGATATCTTTTCCCTAACTAGGGAGAGGTACTCAGACAGACTGTCATTTTTGGCCTGATACTCCCCGGAGACCTGGTGAGCTACGAGCTGAGAGTCCGTGCAGATGACGATTTCTTCTGCCCCTAGGTCTTCGGCAAGGCGTAACCCAGCGAGGAAGGCTTTATACTCGGCCTGGTTGTTCGACGTGGGAAAGGATAAAGTGAGAGACGCTTCGACTATGGTCCCCTCGTCGTTTTCCAGAATGACTCCTGCCCCACTGTCGCTCGAGCTGGAGGCTCCGTCCACGTAGATGGTCCATCTGTTTGCTACGTGGGGCGAGGAGTCAGAGAAGGTTACTTCTGCCACGAAATCGGCCAGGGCCTGTGCTTTGAGAGCCTTTCTACTTTCATACCGGACGTCAAATTCGGACAACTCCAACGACCACTTGAGCATTCGACCTGCCATGTCTGGCCGTCCCAGCAACTGCTTGATGGGCTGATCTGTCCTCACCACGATCGTGTGGGCCAAGAAATAGTGCCTCAGTCGTCTGGCGGCGTTAACGAGGGTCAGTGTTACGTTCTCTATCTGCTGATATCGCAACTCCGCGTCTTGCAACGCTTTGCTCGTGAAGTATACGGGCTTTTGCCCAGCG
This sequence comes from Lathyrus tuberosus, assembly GCA_022829125.1. Classification (NCBI taxonomy): domain Eukaryota; kingdom Viridiplantae; phylum Streptophyta; class Magnoliopsida; order Fabales; family Fabaceae; genus Lathyrus; species Lathyrus tuberosus. The sequence continues at coordinate 9,026,093 of JALAZF010000212.1, forward strand.
TGATTCTTGCGGATGAGAACAGCGCTCACTGCGTCGGCGGTGACGGCGAGGTATAGGAACAAAACTTCCCCGGTATCTGGCCGTGATAACACGGGCGGTTTCAACAGAGCTTGTTTTAAGTGAAGGAGGGACGCCTCGCATTCTTCGGTCCATTCAAACGCGGCTTCTTTTCTCAAGAGCTTGAAGAAAGGAAGGGCGTGTTGGGCGGATTCTGCGACGAAGCGGGACAACGAGCTGAGTACCCTGTTGAGGGACTGGATGTTCTTCTTAGACGTGGGCGTTGGGAACTCAGAGAATGCCCGGCATTTGTCGGGGTTAGCCTCTATTCCTCGTTCCGTTAGGTAAAAACCAAGGAATTTGTCTGCCCGTACTCCGAACGTGCACTTCTCTGGGTTAAAACGCATTTGATATTTTCTTTCTTGTTTGAAAATTGTTCGAAGATGGGCGACATGGTCTAGTTCCTCGTGAGACTTGATGATCATGTCGTCCATGTATACCTCGAGCATGTCGCCTATTTGTCCTTGGAAGACTTTGTTCATCATTCGTTGGTATGTAGCACCGGCGTTCTTCAGACCGAAAGGCATCACGTTGTAGTAATAATTGCCCGATTCGGTCATGAAGGCCGTGTACGTTTTATCGCTCGCGGCCATCGGGATTTGATTGTAGCCCGAGTAGGCGTCGAGGAACGATAGCAGCTTAAAACCTGCCGAGTTATCCACGAGCTTATCTATATTGGGGAGGGGGTAGGCGTCCTTCAGACAGGCCATGTTAACATCAGTATAATCAATGCACATTCTCCATTTGCCATTATTTTTTCTTACAAGTACAACATTTGAGAGCCACGTAGTGTATTTGGCCTCGGAAATAAACCTAGCTTCTAGAAGGTCTTTAACAGCCTTCTCCGCGGCTTCCATCTTCTCCGGGGACTGTTTCCTTCTGCGTTGGGCAACGACTTTGACGGCCGGATCGATGGTAAGCTGGTGGCAAGCGACGAAGGGGTCCAATCCTGGCATTTCAGCAGCGCTCCATGCGAACAAGTCTGCGTTCTCCCTGAGGCACGCTTTTAGTTGTCTTTTGGCCAGGTCGGGGAGGTCTGCTCCGATCTTTACTCCCCGTTGGGGGTCTTCTCGGAACGGGACGAGCTCGAAGTTGCCATCTGGTATGGGGCGCAGGAGATGGCCGTTGTTGTGGGACTGGCTTCCCGAGGTAGTCGGGGATTTGGCGTGGTCCTCCTCGTTGAAACGGCTGTCCAATTCGATAGATTCGACCTGAGGGAGTGGTTTTGGTTGCTCGGAGCTGCTGGGCAGAGGGGGGCGACCAGATGTCCTCGGCTTCGCTGAGATTGTGCTCAATCCTTTTGACGCGGCTTCAAAGCATCGACGGGCAGCTTCGATGTCGCCGTGGAGGGTGGCGACCATCCCTTCAGAAGTGTAGTACTTCATCTTGAGATGTACGGTGGAAGGCACTGCAACCAACTCTGCCAGGGTTGGCCTTCCGAAAATGCACTGATATAGTGACGGGCAGTCGATTACCAGAAACTGTGCTTTGATTGCTCGGGTTGTCTTTCCTGAACCGAAAGTCACGATGAGCTCTACGTAACCTCGGGGCCTTGTTACTGCTCCGTTGAATCCCTGCAGGTCGGATCCAACGTATGGGGTAAGGTGAGAGTCGTCCAACTGCAGTCTCTCGAACAGGTGGTTGTACATAATATCAACTGAACTGCCCTGGTCCATGAGTATCCTGCGAACGTCGAAGTTCGCCATCCTTGCCCGGATGAGAAGCGGGATGCTTGAGTTCGGTGACCCGCCGAGGAGCTCCTCTTTGTAGAAGGAAATGGGAGAGGATCCTTTGCGAGTGGTATCCAGCGTGGTGACTTCGTTGGCGCTCTTGCTGATCAGTTGATCGAACTTTCTTTTGACCGAACCAACCGTGATTTTGTTGAATCCGCCACCGGAGATGACCATGGCCGACGGGAAGGTTTCCCACGGGCTGTGAGTGCCAAGGAACATGGAAGCGGGCAGACTGTCAGGGATGCAGAAATCTTCTGGTCGGGTCACGGATATAGCGACCTGTACGTTGGTGTCATCGGAGAGCGGAGTCTCTTCATCCGCCTTCTTGCTCTCCTGGGTTTCTTGCCGGAGAGCTTCTTTTTTCTTCGCGAACTGCTTCAGATGGCCGTCGCGAATGAGGATCTCTATGGCATCCCTGAGGTGGATGCATTCTTCCGTCGTATGGCCGTGGCTCTTGTGGAAGCGGCAATACTTGGATTTATCCACACCTGGCCTGGCCGGCAGCTGTTTGGGGAAACGGACCCCCGCTTGTTTAAACTCTGAATTGGCACATTCAGACAAGATTTTCTCCCTCGAGGTAGTGAGGGGGTATAGTCGTGGAACCGTCCAGAAGGTCCCCTCTGTTCGCGTGCATCGCGAGGCCGATCGTCGCGTCTCTTATCTCCTCGATGGGATGTCGAGGGCTCTTCAGTTATGGATGTCCGGGTACCTTCTTAGTGACGGGAGGCCCGGACAGAGTGGGCAGTGACCTTCTCCTCGTACTGTATATGCGACTGGGCTTGGTGGAGGAGAGCGTTGAGGTTCCTTGGTGGATCTAGGCCGATGGCTTTCGCGAAATCTGAGCCAGGACGTAATCCCTGTTCGAGCAGGAATTTCTTCATATCGTCGGTCGTTGGCACTTGGACGGCTTCCTTGTTGAACCACTCAATGTAGTCCCGAAGGGGTTTATCTCTCCCCTGTACAACAGATCCAAGGGACGCCTCAGTCTTAGGATGGCGTCGTGATGCGGTAAAGTGTCGGGAGAAGATCCTCCCGAGCTGCCTCCAGGAGGTGATGGATTCCTCGGGCAGTTGTTTGTACCAGGTCATTGCTCCCTTCCGGAGCGTGGTCGGGAACAGGCGGCACTTGATGGCTCCTCGTACACCTCGGTAGTCCAGAAGAGCATCTATGTTTTCTATGTGCTCGTCTGGGTCCGTGGTTCCATCATAAGTCCCTAGAGACGGAGGCTTCTCTAGTCCTTTGGGGAGGCGGGTGGCTAGGATCCTGCGGGACAACGGGCCGCGAGGCTCGTCGTCGCTGTCCGAACTTGAAGTCGACGGTGACCGTTGTCTGCGCTCGCGGCGGCGGTCTCTGCGAGGTGAAGGTGATCGTGGCCGGTCGCGATGTCTAATCGGGGAAGACAGCCCATCCTGCCTCGTTCTCTTGTGTCTTGGTGGCGACTGGTCCCGCGGGGAGATTTGGTCGCGTTTGCGAATGCGTAGTGGTTCGGGCCTCGTCATACGGTCATCCTGGCGCCTAGGCGGCGGGCTTCTTGATTTCTAGTGTTTCCTCTTGTGAGGAGAGGATCTTGGAAGAGCTGCTTCCTCGAGGGCTCCTATCCTTTCACCTTGCTGCAAGATAAGGAGGTTCGTACGGTTGACAGCATCTAGGAGGGCTGCGACGGCTAGATCAGTGCTGGGGGGCCAGGAATTGGTCGCTCCCCCAATGGTGACTATTTTTCTCCTTGCTCGGTGGGAGGAGGAGTTGGAGAAGCAGTGGCCCCATCTCGAAGGAAACGGGGATCAGAAAGTAATAGCGAACTGCCATTAACGTCCACCTTGTTGACGGGGACAAGAACTGTAGCGTCAGCACCTTTTGCGGGGTTCTGAGCGGCCATATGTGGGTGGATTAATGAAGGTATGTTTTGATCTTTAGTTTCCGAGTAAGAAAGAAAGAAGGGGAGAACAAGGAGTTCCCACAGACGGCGCCACTGATCTCGAGTGTTCGATCAGATCCACACACGCTGGTTGTCAGAAGGCGAGGTGCTCGGTAGATGATGATGGCTGGACGTGCTGGGTGTTCGAACTGTCCGACGCTCAAGTAAGAAAGGGTCAGAGAAAAAGGGGCAAGTACAAAAAGTATTCTGAGGGTGAAAAATGTGATACCTCGCCCTCTCAAATGAGAGGGTTTATATGTTGTTCCCCAACGCGTGGCCAACGGTCTTATTTTCAAGGCGAAATAACTGTTTTCCTGAAGAATAGGTGACTGCCCAAACTAGCCGTTGTGATGGGCAGGGGTAGTTGCGGGCATATGGTCGTCATCTGTCGGGGAGCTGTAACTCGTGTGTGGCGGACAATAATTCCGGGCAAGGCTGAGCAGTCAGTGCCCGGTTGCCGTGGCAAAAGGGGTACTTTTGTCATCTTAATGGACTGGACCCAAGCGTTTGGGCCGTTACCGTAGCAGTCACGGATTGGGTCGCGCATGGCCGTTGGCCCAGTCCAGAACACTATCTAATTACTATCTATGACTGATGGTGAATGGAGTTTGATATTAATATCTATGTGTGGATCACCTGTACATAATCTAATTTAAGCAAAGGAAAATTTAAAAGTTTAAAATGAAATTAAATTGATTTTCATGTTACTGTGTTATGTATCTAAGCAATAAATTAAAAATAGATAAAATTTAAACACTTGAATACATGAGTACATGGTGCTATTATATACTATGCTCTACTATGACAATGCTCTACCATGACTTTATAACTATGACAATGCTCTGCTATGGCTTTATGACTATGATTTTTAAGGTTAAACCATACATAATTATTATTTGTTTGTTTTGAAAAATATTAATTAATATCTTTTATTTTTTAAAATTTCAGCAATCTCCATTTTACATGTTTTTGTTTAAAATAATTGTGTGACTTGAGTTATTTTCTTATAAAACCAATTTATTTTTTATGTTAGACACTTCATAAAAATAAAAATAAAAATTCAATTTAGAATAAATAAGAGATAAGTAATTTTACACTGTAATTTAAAGAATTATTTATTTAGTCCTTTATACAATCTAAGGATTTAATTAGAATATTGGTTAATGTTTCTATTATGAAAATAAAAAATAATTATTTCCAAAACACAATAAAAATAAATAAAAAATCATTATCAAACGAGAACAACTTTGCTACTGATTTAAATATTTATGACTGTTTGCAAACAAATATGCGTCCAAAACTTTATACGTGAAAAAAAATATATTGTTGATTCAAATATTTTTATACATGGGAACAACTTGACTATTGATTCAAATATTTTTATAAATAATATGAAAATAAAAATAATATTTATATACGAGAAAAATACATTATTGATTAATTTTTTTTATATACGAAAAAAATATTATTGTTATAAACGAGAACAACTTTACTACTGATTCAAATATTGAATAATAGAAATCTATCGACCATTTTTTTCAAATATGTGAAAATGATTAAGAAAACTTATTAAAAAAGATTGAGTAGATATTTAAAAATTGTATTATCTCTTATAAAATAATGTCTTATTTTAAAAATAAAATAAAAACTAAAATGATGATTTATCTAATATAAGTTTCAGTATTTTTTATTAATCATATTATTTTTGATATTATTGTTTAACTTTCATCTTCTGAACGAATTAATATTTCTACTTAAATTTATTACTATTATTCTTAAGTTTTTTCTTTTTTCAACTTTCTATATTTATTATAGTCTGCAAACAAATGTGCGCCCATAAACATTAGATTTTAATTAAATGTTGTTGGAATTTTATCTTCATTTGTTGGAATACGTTATTTTTTAATAAAGTAATTTTTATTTCTGTTACTATTATTATTAAGTTTTGTCTTTTTTTTTTTCAATATCTTTATTTCAATAAAATTTTAATAAATTTTATTTTCTCATATCGTGGAAATTATTTGAAACAGAGAAAATGAAATTACTAATCCAATTATTGTTATAAACGGGAACAACTTTATTATTAATTCAAATATTTTTATAAATATTTTCAAAACTACAATAAAATTTATATACGAAAAGAAAATATATTATTGATTCAAATATTTTACATACGGGAACAATTTTACTATTAATTTAAATATTTTTATAATTAATATCAAAACAAAAATAATATTTATATATGGAAAAATATATATTTTTGATTAAAATATTTTTATATACGGAAAAAAACTATTATTGTTATAATCAGGAACAACTTTACTACTGATCCAATTATTGAATAATGGAAATTTATCGATCATTTTTTCAAATATATGAAAAAGATTAAGAGAAATTATTTTTAAAAAAAATTGAATAGATATTTTAAAATTGTATTCTCCCTTATAAAATATTGTCTTATTTGTAAAAAAAAACACTAAAACGATAATTTATTTAATTCAAGTTTCAATTGTTTTTACTTTTAATTATATTATTTTTTATATTGTTGTTTAACTTTCATCTTCTATATTTATTACTATTTCAACTTAACTTTACTATTATTCTTAAGTTTTTTTTTTCTCTTTCCAACATTTAATTTTTATGACAATTTACAAACAAATACGCGTCCAAAATCATATTTCATAAAAAAAAAAGGAAAAGAGAATCAATGATGCTGATATGGTGTGTTAGTATCTGGAATATATGGAATACAAGGAACGCGAAAATCTTCAGAAACAAGGAAACACTCACTGCAAACATAGTCGAAGAGACAATCATGACATTTTGGGGATGGCTGAAATTCAAGGCAAATCTAATAAATTGTGATATTGCTCAATGGTTTATGAATCCCAAGGCCTGTTTGGGAATCACTGAACCCTGAGAAAGAACAATGCAGCAGACCACAAAGGCATCAGTCTGGTACTGCAGGTCGTGGGAGTTCTGGAAGATAGATCAGAGGCTCATTGAGAGAGGAATAGCTTCGCAAATGGCAGGTCTGGAGTGAGTCCCTAGCAAAGAGAATGTGCAGAATGCTATCTTTTGAAGGTCTGGAGGATCAATTCTGTTTGAGTATGAGACAGAGGAGGTAGATTATTTCATAGCCAGGGGTGTTGTTCAACTAATCGCAAGATCAATGTAAAGTTGGGTGATATCAAGTGACAAAATGTATGTTGGGGGCTGAATTGTTATTTTTCAGTCCAAGTAGAGATATAATCTTTTGTATCAGGAGAAATAATCGCAGTGCAGATTACTTAAGTATCGAGTGGGCTGGATTTAGATTGGGCAGGTTTTCAACCTCATGATTAGAGGGAAGTATGTATTTTTTTAACTTCCTTAAGTTATTCTGGTGTATGAATTCAGAACTTATGTATTGAGTAAGCATGTCTCATGCTATCAGATTTAATAATATTGCTTTTTTGCCTCTTTAAAAAAAAAAATATAAACAAACAAACAAGAGTTTCAAGGTAATCCACAAATCTTCGTATCTTCAAATAGTTTCTTCGATAGAGAACCAATTTGCAATAAAAGAAATAAATTAATAATTTCCATTACCCGTAAAATTGTATTAACATTGAAAAAACACAGACAATTTAATTGCCTCTTTCTCACTGCCATAGATTGGAAGTAGCCGGCCTGCAAGTATCAAATTGATTCATCAAAATCAAATATCAGTAATATTTAATATTGCTATATTTCTAAAATATGCCTATTAGAACAGAAAAGGCAGTGAGGAACCTTGATGGTGGTAGCAACGACTTGATCGACGAGGCCATGATCGGATTGCCAAGTTTCCAAACCGACAGAAGGGATCTTGGCTCTAGTGATGAGATGGCAGAATTGAATCTCGTTCTACGTTGTTATTAGAGATATAGAAAATAGCCATAAGTGAGTGTTAGTTACAAGTATAGTAATGACTATAAATAGCCTTAGTGTACTCAAATGCAATAACTTTTTACTTCTGATTTGATTAATACAAAGAGTTTGAAGCTTTTCTCTCATTTTTTCTATGAATACCATGTCTCTTAACATGATATCAGAGCATATCTAGCATCCACCTTGAATAAGCATTTTCCTTTTCATTTTTCTTGAGAAAATCCGATTTTCTTATTGTTCGACTTCATCTTTTCAGATCTCCTCTATATCCATCTTTTGAGATCTCATATATCCATCTTTTATGCTTTTTGATTTTTGATTTTGTTTTTCATTTCGATCCCTTCATTTGCTCGTTTCAGATCTTCATATATATATATTCGATTCAGATTGCGACAAGTTGTTTTTTTTTTTTAAATTGTGATGAATCTTACATCTTATTCAGTTTCATTTGGCGTTTTCTTTTGATTTGAGATTTCAATTTTCATCTTTCTATTTCTTCTCCTTGTTATTACCAAATCTTAGGTTTCTTGATTGAGTTTCATTTCTGAAATGATGCTTGTTTTGAGATTTTGTATTTAGTATTTGATATGGATCTAAAATCTAGTTTCATGTCTTGATATTGTTGATGGCTTTCACGCTGTTTTATGGATCGTTATTAGTTTCACAATTGACCAGAATCTTCATAATCTGATTTGTCTTGTAGTACTCCCAATGTATTTGTGAAAAGTTTTTTCATGGAAGATTGTGGTCCTCTGATATCTCAATTTAGATTCTTGCAATTCAGTTCTAAGTTTAATGTGTATCGAAGGTTTTTCACTGAAGATTTACACAATAGAAGGATTCGAAGCTCACTTTTTCCTTCTTTGTTTAGCTTTAGGGTTTTTGTTTTAGACGTGCGGTTTTATCTTATAAATACCAACAGCGCCACTGCAGTTTCTTTTTTTAGCTCACTGTAAATATCAACATCCTCTAATTTGAGGCCCCTAAGGGTCCGTTTGGTTGGGAGTAGATGGAGGGGAGGGGAGGGGAGGGGAGAGGATATTTATAAAAATATGTGTTTGGTTCATTTTTTATAAGGGGAGGGGAGGGGAGCAAATTCCCTCCTAGACTCACTTTTTGCTCCCCCTCAAATTGGGGGAATTTGGAGGGGAGGGGAGATTTATTATTTAAAATTTTATTATATTCCCTAATGTATCCTCAATTATTTATTTTAATTCCAAAATTATCCTTATTGAATTATTAAAAATTAAATTTGGGTTTTTCTTTTATTATTTCACATTTCTTTTTTATTCTATTGTGTTGTTGCTACATGTGCATTGTTACTCTCAAACGAGTTTTTTTCTTTTTGTTTTGTTGAATTTTTCTGTTTTGATTTTATGTTGGTGATATTTATTTAAAACTATTTTTATTTAGAATTTTTTTACTAAATACAAATGATAATATTTGTAAGGATAAAAAAGTAATTTAATTTTAAAATCCCTCCCCTCCCCTTGTGAACCAAACATATATGTAGTTAAAAATTCATCCCCTCCCTTCCCCTCCCCTTCTTTGAACCAAACATATATTTAGTTAAAATACCTCCCCTCCCCTCCCCTCCCTTCCCTTCCCCTCTATTAAATTCCCTTCCCTCCCCCTCCCTCCGTTGAACCAAACATACCCTAATTGTATGAGGTCCTGCGCGGTATGTCTTCTTGCACCCCTACAGGGTGGACCCTGGTTATAACAACATAATTGATCAAGTGAATAGTTATTTTATTCTTTTATAAATTACAATCATCATTTTATTTTCAAAAAATAACTATATTACTCAATAACTTTTTAAAATAAATATATCTATAAAATAAGTGGATAAAATTAAAGCCTATACTTATATAAGAAAATTTTTGAAACAAAATAACAATTTTTTTGTTAAATTACATTTCCAGACACGTGAGCTGAGTTCCGAAGTGCTCAGGAGTCAACTTGGATTCTACAAAGCTTGCCCCTAGTAAGGACCCACACAAAAGAGCAGTGTCTGGTTGAAATAGTTAATGGCCCAAGTTGCATATTTTGGCACAGTTCTAACTTATGTGAATATCTTATTGAGATATGACTGGAAACATATTTATGACTAATGAGAGATATCATCATCCAGAACTCAAGAAATTAAGCCTGAGTTTATACAAATCATGGGCACCACATTATATTGTCTCTGATAGGCCTTCGTGCAAAGCGGGTCAAAACTGATATATAAGGAGAAAGGCGCAAGAGGAAAGGATTTGCACATTTCATCAGAGAATTCAATTATGTCTTTACTCGGTCTTCACTATTAAAGTTATACTTGATGTACTTTTACAAGTACATTTGATGCTCATTGCGGGGTTCAGTAAATCTTACCTAGGCCACACACATATTCCAACATCGTTTCTACTTCGTCTCATGATGACAAAGGCAACGACGAAGAGCAATAACAACCCTATGGATGAGCTGAATCGTCAGAATGAAGCATTATTGGAAAGCGTCCACGACTTACAACAACAGTAACACAGAGCCAAAGGTGGATGGGGGAGAGGAACCTTCATATCCCTAACCACTAGAAACAAATATTTGAGATACTAAAGCCTCCGAAAACTTTAAACCACTACCCCTGGTGTCGTTCGGCGACAAGAGCAATCTCTGTGAGCATATCATTGCCATCGACACCTAGATGACTATAATTGGAGTAGATGACTCACTTAAGTGTAAGATAATGGCCATAATATTCAAATAAGCTACCCTTAAATGATACATGAGCCTTTTGAGGTTCTCAATGTTAAGCTACCGAGATCTCACGAGAAAGATGGTTCATCGCTTTTTGGCTAGTAAACACAGAAAGGTTTCCACCACCATCCTATTCAATGTTCAATATGGATATTTTGAGTGCTTGCACAAATTTTGGCAATATTCAATGAGGAAACCATCAAGGTCGTTGGCCCAAGCCTAGACGTTCGTTGGAACTTTCCAAAATGGCATCAAGTTCAGTGACTTCAACGAATCCCTGGTCTAAAAGTATGAAACATTGATGCAAGAGTTTATGGAAAGAGCGGAATGTTATATAAAAGATGAAGAAAACAACACTGATAAACAAAATGGGATACGAGAAAGCAAGGGACTGAAAGTTTGAAGTGGCGCCGGGCCATCAAAAGAATCTGAAATCAATACCGATTCGGGAAAAAGTTATATTCAAGTATGCCACAATAACTTTGGAGTATTTCACCCCACTAAACACGAGAAGAGAATGGGTACTCCAAGATGTCTACAACATCATGGTCATTCATGGGGAACAAGCCTAAGAGATAGTGCAAGTATCATAGGATATGTGGTCACCACACAAATGATTGTCACCACTTGAAGTGATAAATTTAGAAGTTGATCTAAGAGGGACGCCTACAAAGATACATATGGGGTAACTCTAAAATCCAAGAAAACAAGCATCACATGCAATGGAAAATTACCAGAAGACATCCTCACCTAAAATAAGTTAAAGCTAGTGTGAAAGACACAATCCTGACCAAGTGACCCACACTTTGAATATAATTGCGAGAGGTTTTACAGGAGGCAAAATGACTATCTCATCAAGAAAGATGCAAAATGGATCTTATCCCACGGTGATAAAAATAAAAATGCAAAGTTAGAATGTCAAGAGAGTCTTATACATCATGACAGATCAGCAAGTGTCTTTTATTTGGACCCGTTCAAAGGTTTGAAAATAGATCTTGAGTAACTGTAATCTTTTAAGGGTTCCTTGGTAGGTTTTTCAGAAGAGAATGTGCATGTCTAAGGATATGTCTCAATTTTGATAAATTTCGGAGGAGTGAAAAATTCCAAGTTTGTAGAAGTCAAATATCTGGTGGTGAACACCCCTTTTCATTTAACATTATCCTTGACAGACTGACACTTAACATCTTTTGAGCTATACAATCTACCTTATACTTGAAGATGAAATACCCCCTCGATAATAGGTGGATAAAAGATATTAGAGGTGATCAGAAAGTTGTGAGAAATTGTTATCGGGATAACGTAAGGCTCATAAGAAAAGGAGAAGAGATCTGATAATTTTTTTCTTCGTAGGATAGATGTTGGACACAATTGTAACACCTCAAAATTTGCCCTCATGTTTTAGCTTTAACTGGCTTATGTTTCATTTCATTTTTGCATAATCATCTTTGCATATCATTGGATTTAGCATGGGATCAAGGCATCTAAATCAAATCAAAGGAGCCTTGAGCCTTAAGAGATCTTAAGAGATTCATCACTCTATCATATGATTAAGCTTGTCAAAAGATTTCAAGGGAACCACATTCTCCTAACCAGTGCAAAAGTAGGGTTTTCGGATTTTTGGAGTATAACACCCCAATGGGCAAGATCCTTAAGCTTCTATCATCACCAAATGGCATATCTCATCTTTGTTTGAGAGGATGCACATCATACTCAGAGGAATTTGGATTTGGAAGATGTGTTGATTCCTCCTAAACTGAGGGCACCAGAACTAGGGTTTGCCATAAAATCAGTTTATTTCTGACTTTTTGGGCAAGACTTGATTTTATGGTATTCCTCATGTCCTTAAGTTTCTATGGTTGGAGAATTGTCCATCAATTTGGTTCAGAGGATATTCAAGTGATCAAGTGACTGAAAATAAGGAGAATTGGGGAAAGTCAACTGTGTAGAGGAAAAAGTCAAGTCTTGATTTTTTGGGGTCAATTTCATGTTCCTCATGTCAACTATGTCCATTGATGAGGATTTGAGCAAGAATAATCAGAGGATTCATCAAAAATCAAGGAATGTGAAAAGTTGCCAAATATAGAATTTAGGGTTTCTAAAAATAGCAAGTTTTGGCAAGGTGAGCACCCATCTTTGGAGCTCTCTTTCTCCATGTTCCAAGCTTCAAATTGAAAGGTTGGGGAGGCCTATTAAAAGTTCATATTCCAAGCTTCAAAACCATACCAAGAACATCTCCATTGGATCAAAATTGAGAGAGATATGATGGATTAAAGTTGAGGCAAATCAAGGCAAATTGGCAAGTCATGACCAGCTAGCACGCAGTTATTTTCACAAACACTTGGTGTGCATGTTGTGTACAAGTTCATAACCAAATTTCTCTATGATGGAGGCTTCAAATAAAGAAATGTTCAACATGAGTTTTGTTCTTCTCAATCCCCTCTACAACTTTGATGTTGAACAATTTTTCATCTGATCAACCATGTGAGAGATATACTGGTTCAAAGTAAGGCCTCAAGCTGATTCATTTCACATGCAAAGGAGCCATGCACGACCAAGTTAGGTTGTCATGCCAAGGCTGTTGGGACCAAGCAGTTTCATGACCAATTTTAAGCATGTTAAAGGCTCCTATTGGGATTGCTTTCCACACCAATCTTGTTCTCCTCCATCCCCTTTTTCTAAAGAGCCATTAACCACATCATTTCACCCCATGACCATGGAGATATACATGCACCAAGTCACCATCACCATATTTGTTTTCTTCCATGCCAAGTAAATCAAACCAAGATAAAATCTTGTTCTTTCTTGATTCATCATGCGCATACATCAGCCATACCATGCCAAAACATTGCCTTTTAAAGCTAAACCAATTCTTACATGCCATGCATGATCATGTACTTCATTACCACATATGTTCAAACAAAAAAAATGAAAAAAAAAGCTTGTAGAAGAAGCATCTGCATTGTACAAGCTACAGTACCATTACATCACCACCTCTCATCATTAATCCATTTGAACTCCACCATAAACCCTCATAATCATTTCCACACATTAATCTAACTGTTGAAATTCAATGTTTGATTGTATGTTATACTGCTTGTTGTGTTTAAACATGTTTTAATGCATTGTGATTGATAAAAAATGGGATTTTGGGGTGATTTTGGATCAACCCGTAAACAGGAAATCGTGCTGGTTTTTCTGCATTTTTCTCTGCCCATACGCGTATGGGGCATGTCAATACGTGTATGGGGCTTGTCATTACGCGTACGGCACGGGTGATACGCTTATGGCAATTTTAAAAGGAAATTCAGAGGGAAAAATGTCTCTGCCCATACGCGTATGGCCTTGGGCAATACACGTATGGATGGCCGAGAATTTTGGGCAATACGCGTATGGCCAGGAGAAATGCAGAAATTCTGCTGTTGTGATTATTTTCCGATCGTTCGTTCCAAATGCCGTAACTTTTTGTACGTAACTCGGATTGGAACAATTTTGGCATCGTTGGAAAGATAATAAAATGTACTTTCTTATTACAATGATTTTGAGACTGTCGGCCGATTTAATTATGTCGGGATTTTTGGAATAGTGCCGTTTTGTCGACTTTTATCTGTGAATGGTGTGTAATTGCTATTGAAAATGTATGCATGTTAAAAGATGAAATAGGTAGGGTGAGGAACATTACCAAAACCTGTGTCGGAAGTGTGAATGGTTCCATGTGTGGCAACGCTCGTGCATGAAAGGCCAAGGCGTGTGCATTTCAATCATAACCACTGTTTCTTGCGGTGTAGTTTCATGAGACTCGAGCACCTCCTCTGAAATGTTATGCACAACTACTTAGCAGGTTTGAGTCCCGTGTTAAGTACGATTGGAGCCTACGGGTAAAGAGACTTGTGATGGTGTACGGGCCGTGAGAAGTGACGGATCACGGTGTACGGACCGGTGATCCCGAATCCAATTCGTATGCCAAGTAGCTACAAGGATCCAGGACTCTGGTTGTCTTCTAGACGTAGAAGCGAACGGGAATAGGGGATACCTTGGTATTGGTTATTGATTTGTGAATCCTTGAGTTTGCAGGCTCAAGAGGTACTTCGGTACTAGTGTGAGTTTACAGGCTCACCGTGATGGTTACTTGTGTGTGTGTGCACATGGTCTTTTCCCTTTCCCCTTTGACATGAGTTAGGTTTATTTTAGAACATTGTAAAGCCGAGAGGACTTTAAGATAGGGAACTCACTGAGATTTGATGTATCTCACCCCACTGTTGTTGTTTACATCACAGGTTCTGCAGGTTCGGCGAAGGGTAAGGACAAGGTTATTTGACTTTCCTTACGGATCGTAGCTTTTGTGATGGCATGGCTTCCGCTATGGCGTTATGTTTTTGAGATCATTGTATTGATCTAGTTCTTAGTTTTTATCATCTTGGAACATCTTGTATATGTAATGCCTTAGACTTTAGTGTTTTGTATTAGAGGCATTTATGTATATAATGTGTTAACTAGGAACTTATTGTATATTTCAGTACCAAACGTACTTATCATGTATAATATATGATTTGATGCATGTATTATACAGACGATGGAGGATATGTTAAGAGCATGTGTGCTAGAGAGTAGAGGGAATTGGAAAGAACTTTTACCGTTAATTGAGTTTTCCTATAACAATAGTTACCATGCGAGCATCGGTATGGCTCCTTATGAAGCATTGTATGGGAGGAAGTGTAGAACACCTTTGTGTTGGGCTGAAATTGGCGAAGATAGAATTTTAGGACCCGAGATTATTCAAGAGACTACGGAAAAGATTCGAATGATCCGTGAGAAAGTTAAACAAGCGCAAGATCGCCAAAAGAGTTATGCGGACAACCGTAGGAGACCTTTGGAATTTGAGGAAGGTGATCATGTATTTCTGAAAGTTACTCCGAGATTGAGGTTGAAAGGACCGTTTAAGTCACGTAAATTAAGTCCGAGATACGTGGGACCGTATCAGATTTTAGAAAGGATTGATGAAGTTGCTTACAGATTAGCCTTACCACCCTCTCTATCTGAAATGCATGATGTTTTTCATGTATCTCAGCTCCGTAAGTTTATTCCTGATCCTCTTCAGCCAATTCTACCTGAATCCGTGGGTATAGAAGCGGATTTGACTTTTGAACCACAACCGAGTTGTATAGTGGGAAGAGAAACTAAAGTGTTAAGGAACAAAGGTATTCCACTCGTTAAGGTGCAATGGGATATGACGCATCCGGGTGATGCTACTTGGGAATTAGAGTCGGAAATGCGAGATTCTTATCCACATCTGTTCAGGTAATATTCTAAATTCGAGGACGAATTTCTATTTAAGGGGGGGAGGATGTAATACCCCGTAAATTTATAAACGCTCTGGTGAATATTATTATGATCAACTGGGTTCCGGAGTACTCTGAGTAATTATTTGATAAAATAATTAGAGTAAACTGACGAACTCAGAGTTGATTAAATTAATAGTATTTAACGTTGAGTTTTTATTATTTTGGTGCATTTGAGCTAATTTGGACATTTAGTAGTATTGCTAATTAATGAGAATTTTCTATACTATTCTATTTTCTTTTCATTTCCTTGGAAACAAACAAAAGCTAGAGAAAGAAAAGAAAGGAAAAAGAGAAGGAAAGGAAGGAAAGGAAAAAGGGAAGAAAATTCTCAAGAAGCTCAAGATCATCATCAATCATCTGTTCTTCATCTCTTCATCTCAATTTCATCATCCTCATCTTGTTGTCCAGGTGGGTTCTAGTTAGACCCTTTAGATTAGAGTTATTTGTTGAGTTTAGAGTTAGGTAGGAAATTGTGAAAATGGGTATTTTTGGTATAAAATCATGAATCTAACTGTTGAAATTCAATGTTTGATTGTATGTTATACTGCTTGTTGTGTATAAACATGTTTTAATGCATTGTGATTGATCAAAAATGGGATTTTGGGGTGATTTTGGATCAACCCGTAAACAGGAAATTCTGCTGGTTTTTCTGCATTTTTCTCTGCCCATACGCGTATGGGGCATGTCAATACGCGTATGGGGCTTGTCATTACGCGTACGGCACGGGTGATATGCGTATGGCAATTTTAAAAGGAAATTCAGAGGGAAAAATGTCTCTGCCCATACGCGTATGGCCTTTGGCAATACGCGTATGGATGGCCGAGAATTTTGGGCAATACGCGTATGGCCTTGGGCAATATGCGTATGGCCAGGAGAAATGCAGAAATTCTGCTGTTGTGATTATTTTCCGATCGTTCGTTCCAAATGCCGTAACTTTTTGTACGTAACTCGGATTGGAACAATTTTGGCATCGTTGGAAAGATAATAAAATGTACTTTCTTATTAAAATGATTTTGAGACTGTCGGCCGATTTAATTATGTCGGGATTTTTGGAATAGTGCCGTTTTGTCGACTTTTATCTGTGAATGGTGTGTAATTGCTGTTGAAAATGTATGCATGTTAAAAGATGAAATAGGTAGGGTGAGGAACATTACCAAAACCTGTGTCGGAAGTGTGAATGGTTCCATGTGTGGCAACGCTCGTGCATGAAAGCCCGAGGCGTGTGCATTTCAATCATAACCACTGTTTCTTGCGGTGTAGTTTCATGAGACTCGAGCACCTCCTCTGAAACGTTATGCACAACTACTTGGCAGGTTTGAGTCCCGTGTTAAGTACGATTGGAGCCTACGGGTAAAGAGACTTGTGATGGTGTACGGGCCGTGAGAAGTGACGGATCACGGTGTACGGACCGGTGATCCCGAATCCAATTCGTATGCCAAGTAGCTACAAGGATCCATGACTCGGGTCGTCTTCTAGACGTAGAAGCGAACGAGAATAGGGGATACCTTGGTATTGGTTATTGATTTGTGAATCCTTGAGTTTGTAGGCTCAAGAGGTACTTCGGTACTAGTGTGAGTTTACAGGCTCACCGTGATGGTTAGTTGTGTGTGTGTACTCATGGTCTTTTCCCTTTCCCCTTTGACATGAGTTAGGTTTATTTTAGAACATTGTAAAGCCGAGAGGACTTTAAGATAGGGAACTCACTGAGATTTAATGTATCTCACCCCACTGTTGTTGTTTACATCACAGGTTCTGCAGGTTCGGCGAAGGGTAAGGACAAGGTTATTTGACTGTCCTTACGGATCGTAGCTTTTGTGATGGCATGGCTTCCGCTATGGCGTTATGTTTTTGAGATCATTGTATTGATCTAGTTCTTAGTTTTTATCATCTTGGAACATCTTGTATATGTAATGCCTTAGACTTTAGTGTTTTGTATTAGAGGCATTTATGTATATAATGTGTTAACTAGGAACTTATTGTATATTTCAGTACCAAACGTACTTATCATGTATAATATATGATTTGATGCATGTATTATACAGACGATGGAGGATATGTTAAGAGCATGTGTGCTAGAGAGTAGAGGGAATTGGAAAGAACTTTTACCGTTAATTGAGTTTTCCTATAACAATAGTTACCATGCAAGCATCGATATGGCTCCTTATGAAGCATTGTATGGGAGGAAGTGTAGAACACCTTTGTGTTGGGATAAAATTGGCGAAGATAGAATTTTAGGACCCGAGATTCTTCAAGAGACTACGGAAAAGATTAGAATGATCTGTGAGAAAGTTAAACAAGCGCAAGATCGCCAAAAGAGTTATGCGGACAACCGTAGGAGACCTTTGGAATTTGAGGAAGGTGATCATGTATTTCTGAAAGTTACTCCGAGATTGAGGTTGAAAGGACCGTTTAAGTCACGTAAATTAAGTCCGAGATACGTGGGACCGTATCAGATTTTAGAAAGGATTGGTGAAGTTGCTTACAGATTAGCCTTACCACCCTCTCTATCTGAAATGCATGATGTTTTTCACGTATCTCAGCTCCGTAAGTTTATTCCTGGTCCTCTTCAGCCAATTCTACCTGAATCCGTGGGTATAGAAGCGGATTTGACTTTTGAACCACAACCGAGTTGTATAGTGGGAAGAGAAACTAAAGTGTTAAGGAACAAAGGTATTCCACTCGTTAAGGTGCAATGGGATATGACGCATCCGGGTGATGCTATTTGGGAATTAGAGTCGGAAATGCGAGATTCTTATCCACATCTGTTCAGGTAATATTCTAAATTCGAGGACGAATTTCTATTTAAAGGGGAGGAGGATGTAATACCCCGTAAATTTATAGACGCTCTGGTGAATATTATTATGATCAACTGGGTTCCGGAGTACTCTGAGTAATTATTTGATAAAATAATTAGAGTAAACTGACGAACTCAGAGTTGATTAAATTAATAGTATTTAACGTTGAGTTTTTATTATTTTGGTGCATTTGAGCTAATTTGGACATTTAGTAGTATTGCTAATTAATGAGAATTTTCTATACTATTCTATTTTCTTTTCATTTCCTTGGAAACAAACAAAAGCTAGAGAAAGAAAAGAAAGGAAAAAGAGAAGGAAAGGAAGGAAAGGAAAAAGGGAAGAAAATTCTCAAGAAGCTCAAGATCATCATCAATCATCTGTTCTTCATCTCTTCATCTCAATTTCATCATCCTCATCTTGTTGTCCAGGTGGGTTCTAGTTAGACCCTTTAGATTAGAGTTATTTGTTGAGTTTAGAGTTAGGTTGGAAATTGTGAAAATGGGTATTTTTGGTATAAAATCATGAATCTAACTGTTGAAATTCAATGTTTGATTGTATGTTATACTGCTTGTTGTGTTTAAACATGTTTTAATGCATTGTGATTGATCAAAAATGGGATTTTGGGGTGATTTTGGATCAACCCGTAAACAGGAAATTCTGCTGGTTTTTCTGCATTTTTCTCTGCCCATACGCGTATGGGGCATGTCAATACGCGTATGGGGCTTGTCATTACGCGTACGGCACGGGTGATACGCGTATGGCAATTTTAAAAGGAAATTCAGAGGGAAAAATGTCTCTGCCCATACGCGTATGGCCTTGGGCAATACGCGTATGGATGGCCGAGAATTTTGGGCAATACGCGTATGGCCAGGAGAAATGCAGAAATTCTGCTGTTGTGATTATTTTCCGATCGTTCGTTCCAAATGCCGTAACTTTTTGTACGTAACTCGGATTGGAACAATTTTGGCATCGTTGGAAAGATAATAAAATGTACTTTCTTATTAAAATGATTTTGAGACTGTCGGCCGATTTAATTATGTCGGGATTTTTGGAATAGTGCTGTTTTGTCGACTTTTATCTGTGAATGGTGTGTAATTGCTGTTGAAAATGTATGCATGTTAAAAGATGAAATACGTAGGGTGAGGAACATTACCAAAACCTGTGTCGGAAGTGTGAATGGTTCCATGTGTGGCAACGCTCGTGCATGAAAGCCCGAGGCGTGTGCATTTCAATCATAACCACTGTTTCTTGCGGTGTAGTTTCATGAGACTCGAGCACCTCCTCTGAAATGTTATGCACAACTACTTGGCAGGTTTGAGTCCCGTGTTAAGTACGATTGGAGCCTACGGGTAAAGAGACTTGTGATGGTGTACGGGCCGTGAGAAGTGACGGATCACGGTGTACGGACCGGTGATCCCGAATCCAATTCGTATGCCAAGTAGCTACAAGGATCCATGACTCGGGTCGTCTTCTAGACGTAGAAGCGGACGAGAATAGGGGATACCTTGGTATTGGTTATTGATTTGTGAATCCTTGAGTTTGCAGGCTCAAGAGGTACTTCGGTACTAGTGTGAGTTTACAGGCTCACCGTGATGGTTACTTGTGTGTGTGTACTCATGGTCTTTTCCCTTTCCCCTTTGACATGAGTTAGGTTTATTTTAGAACATTGTAAAGCCGAGAGGACTTTAAGATAGGGAACTCACTGAGATTTGATGTATCTCACCCCACTGTTGTTGTTTACATCACAGGTTCTGCAGGTTCGGCGAAGGGTAAGGACAAGGTTATTTGACTTTCCTTACGGATCGTAGCTTTTGTGATGGCATGGCTTCCGCTATGGCGTTATGTTTTTGAGATCATTGTATTGATCTAGTTCTTAGTTTTTATCATCTTGGAACATCTTGTATATGTAATGCCTTAGACTTTAGTGTTTTGTATTAGAGGCATTTATGTATATAATGTGTAACTAGGAACTTATTGTATATTTCAGTACCAAACGTACTTATCATGTATAATATATGATTTGATGCATGTATTATACAGACGATGGAGGATATGTTAAGAGCATGTGTGCTAGAGAGTAGAGGGAATTGGAAAGAACTTTTACCGTTAATTGAGTTTTCCTATAACAATAGTTACCATGCAAGCATCGGTATGGCTCCTTATGAAGCATTGTATGGGAGGAAGTGTAGAACACCTTTGTGTTGGGCTAAAATTGGCGAAGATAGAATTTTAGGACCCGAGATTCTTCAAGAGACTACGGAAAAGATTAGAATGATCCGTGAGAAAGTTAAACAAGCGCAAGATCGCCAAAAGAGTTATGCGGACAACTGTAGGAGACCTTTGGAATTTGAGGAAGGTGATCATGTATTTCTGAAAGTTACTCCGAGATTGAGGTTGAAAGGACCGTTTAAGTCACGTAAATTAAGTCCGAGATACGTGGGACCGTATCAGATTTTAGAAAGGATTGGTGAAGTTGCTTACAGATTAGCCTTACCACCCTCTCTATCTGAAATGCATGATGTTTTTCACGTATCTCAGCTCCGTAAGTTTATTCCTGGTCCTCTTCAGCCAATTCTACCTGAATCCGTGGGTATAGAAGCGGATTTGAATTTTGAACCACAACCGAGTTGTATAGTGGGAAGAGAAACTAAAGTGTTAAGGAACAAAGGTATTCCACTCGTTAAGGTGCAATGGGATATGACGCATCCGGGTGATGCTATTTGGGAATTAGAGTCGGAAATGCGAGATTCTTATCCACATCTGTTCAGGTAATATTCTAAATTCGAGGACGAATTTCTATTTAAAGGGGAGGAGGATGTAATACCCCGTAAATTTATAGACGCTCTGGTGAATATTATTATGATCAACTGGGTTCCGGAGTACTCTGAGTAATTATTTGATAAAATAATTAGAGTAAACTGACGAACTCAGAGTTGATTAAATTAATAGTATTTAACGTTGAGTTTTTATTATTTTGGTGCATTTGAGCTAATTTGGACATTTAGTAGTATTGCTAATTAATGAGAATTTTCTATACTATTCTATTTTCTTTTCATTTCCTTGGAAACAAACAAAAGCTAGAGAAAGAAAAGAAAGGAAAAAGAGAAGGAAAGGAAGGAAAGGAAAAAGGGAAGAAAATTCTCAAGAAGCTCAAGATCATCATCAATCATCTGTTCTTCATCTCTTCATCTCAATTTCATCATCCTCATCTTGTTGTCCAGGTGGGTTCTAGTTAGACCCTTTAGATTAGAGTTATTTGTTGAGTTTAGAGTTAGGTTGGAAATTGTGAAAATGGGTATTTTTGGTATAAAATCATGAATCTAACTGTTGAAATTCAATGTTAGATTGTATGTTATACTGCTTGTTGTGTTTAAACATGTTTTAATGCATTGTGATTGATCAAAAATGGGATTTTGGGGTGATTTTGGATCAACCCGTAAACAGGAAATTCTGCTGGTTTTTTTGCATTTTTCTCTGCCCATACGCGTATGGGGCATGTCAATACGCGTATGGGGCTTGTCATTACGCGTACGGCACGGGTAATACGCGTATGGCAATTTTAAAAGGAAATTCAGAGGGGAAAATGTTACTGCCCATACGCGTTTGGCCTTGGACAATACGCGTATGGATGACCGAGAATTTTGGGCAATACGCGTATGGCCTTGGGCAATACGCGTATGGCTAGGAGAAATGCAGAAATTCTGCTGTTGTGATTATTTTCCAATCGTTCGTTCCAAATGCCGTAACTTTTTGTACGTAACTCGGATTGGAATAATTTTGGTTTCGTTGGAAAGATAATAAAATGTACTTTCTTATTACAATGATTTTGAGACTGTCGGCCGATTTAATTATGTCGGGATTTATGGAATAGTGCCGTTTTGTGGACTTTTATCTGTGAATGGTGTGTAATTGCTGTTGAAAATGTATGCATGTTAATAGATGAAATAGGTTGGGTGAGGAACATTACCAAAACCTGTGTCGGAAGTGTGAATGGTTCCATGTGTGGCAACGCTCGTGCATGAAAGCCCGAGGCGTGTGCATTTCAATCATAACCACTGTTTCTTACGGTGTAGTTTCATGAGACTCGAGCACCTCCTCTGAAACGTTATGCACAACTACTTGGCAGGTTTGAGTCCCGTGTTAAGTACGATTGGAGCCTACGGGTAAAGAGACTTATGATGGTGTACGGGCCGTGAGAAGTGACGGATCACGGTGTACGGACCGGTGATCCCGAATCTAATTCGTATGCCAAGTAGCTACAAGGATCCATGACTCGGGTCGTCTTCTAGACGTAGAAGCGGACGAGAATAGGGGATACCTTGGTATTGGTTATTGATTTGTGAATCCTTGAGTTTGCAGGCTCAAGAGGTACTTCGGTACTAGTGTGAGTTTACAGGCTCACCGTGATGGTTACTTGTGTGTGTGTACTCATGGTCTTTTCCCTTTCCCCTTTGACATGAGTTAGGTTTATTTTAGAACATTGTAAAGCCGAGAGGACTTTAAGATAGGGAACTCACTGAGATTTGATGTATCTCACCCCACTGTTGTTGTTTACATCACAGGTTCTGCAGGTTCGGCGAAGGGTAAGGACAAGGTTATTTGACTTTCCTTACGGATCGTAGCTTTTGTGATGGCATGGCTTCCGCTATGACGTTATGTTTTGGAGATCATTGTATTGATCTAGTTCTTAGTTTTTATCATCTTGGAACATCTTGTATATGTAATGCCTCAGACTTTAGTGTTTTGTATTAGAGGCATTTATGTATATAATGTGTTAACTAGGAACTTATTGTATATTTCAGTACCAAACGTACTTATCATGTATAATATATGATTTGATGCATGTATTATATATGTGGGCATTACAGTTGGTATTCATATTCATCTTTCTCCTCAACATTTTGGAGATTATTTCTCCATTAATCTGCATCTAAGGAGTGTGTAGAAGCAAGGATCTGAAGCTACAAGATTTGCACCTTGATTCACTTCAACTGTATCCACTGATTTCAAACTCATTAAGCCTTTATTTGGCTTAGTCTCAAGCTCAAGATCAAGGAATCTCACCTCTGGTTTTCTTGTTTTCAAAGCTTCATTGAAGTTCAGGTTCATAGCTCAAACTTTCTTGCAATTTTATTTTGAATCTAAGCTTGATTTTGTTTGTTTTGGAGTCCTCTAGGGAAAATATGACCACCGGCTAGTTGATAGGCACCATAGGTGCTTAGTCTCAAATCTTAGGGCAAACTTTGAACCTTCAATTCTCTCAGTGTGGGCATGTGATATGATTTTTTAGCCTGGATCCATGATCTACAAGTTGTGAGGATCATTTTGATGTGTGGTTTGTTCTTTTCTGTGGTGGTTGGAGGCTGAGCACGATGGAGGCTCGCCGGAGAAGACGACCAGAGTCTTCTCCGGCCACCTGAGTTCATCAACTCACCTGAACCCTAGTTGTTTCTCAGATTAAAACACATCCATCGATGATTTTCAATCCAACGCGCAAAATGATGCCAACGCATTAATGAAACCACCTCCCCTGCACATGCTTTTTTTTTAATTGTTTCTGAATTGTGTGATTCCGTGTGTGTGCATCATTATTACTTACCATATGCTTGCATTGTGAACCACTTGATTTGTTTATTATTGTGATGATCTTGCGCTGATTAGATCCTAGGGTTATTATTGAGTCAAACTTTTGACTGATCCACATGCTATGAACCTCATCTGAGCACGTGTTATTGGACTGGGTTGATAATGATATTCACACTCCACGCTTTTGAGCCCAAAGCACAATTGAACTGGACTTTTGCTTTCGTTGCACCCCCCTGGCCATTTCTTTTTGTTTTCTTATTTTATTTTCATGATTGTTTCATTTTTATTTTTTTAAAAATAATTTTATGCATGATAAAATTACCAAAAAATTCATGATGCATTCTTAGACATTTAAATAATTTTTTATCATTTTTATTTATGATTTTGGATTATTTTGTTGTAGTTTCATGAATTTTATTCTAATTTCTTTTGTGTGTTCATTTATTCATGATACATGCTTCATTTTGGAATTGTTTGACATAGTTGGGAATTGAATCTGTCCATGATAATTGATACAGGACTTTATGATATATTGGTGCATCTCATACTATTTTTCGTAGATTTTTTAGGTCATTTTTCATTGATGTTTGAATGTCCTATTTGTGCCTAATGTTTGTGTCACTTATGTGAACTTGTGAAGCTTGTTTATGCATGCTTCTTAATGATTTTTGGGCTATCTTTTTTAGAAATGTTTGCACACTAGTTGCACCTCAATTTTCTTATTTTTTTTCAATTTTCTCATCCTTCTAACATGACCTTAGGGATTGTATAAAAGCATGTTTGTTTGTGTGAATGTTAGAAGACTTGTGCTAGGGTTTTAATATGCATTGTGTGCAACCTTCTTTGACAATTGTTGAAACCTTTTAATCCATGTTGCATGAACATTATAGGTCACTTTTCTCATGTTATAGGTCACTCAAAGTTCATCCTTACATGATTTGTATGCACATGTTTAACTTGAAATGTGTTGTGTAATTGTGCATCCTCCCTTTATCTTCTTTGTTGACATGTTTGCACCAACACTTGCATGATCCTAAATAAATCACTTAAGCATGATTCACTTCTATTTGCAACTATCCTCAATCATATTCTATGACCTATAATTTCACATTGCATGGTTCTAAGTTCATTAACTTTTGCATGTTTGTTTGACCTTGTTTGCATATACTTGCTTCTACCTTTGAACATGTGTCAACATGATACTTGTGTGAACTTCGTTCATACATTCTTGACTTCTAAATGTTATTTAAAATGTCATATGATACTGACTTGCATCCATTTCCAATCATGTTCATCTTGCATCTTCTTTTCTTACTTGCATTACAAGTATGCATAAATGTATGAACTTAATTGTTTTTTGTTTTCACTCTTCCTTGCTTAATCATTCTCAATACTTGCATTTATGATTTGCATGCTATCTTAATGACATCTCTACTCATTCTTAAATGTCATTCACTTCTGACTTTGATGCTTGCATGTGCATTTATTCATGTTCATGATTCATTTGCATCCATCTTGCATAGTTGTTACTTAACTTGTATTTGTGTGATATTTTGATGCATAGTTTGATATTGTTTGTTTTCACTTGGCATGTTAACCTTTGTAGGATACATTGACCTACACCTACTAACCTTGGATGGTCCTTAACCCTTAGGACCTTTCTCTTCTTAAAGCAACTAGCATTTATTTGGTTTACTTTTGATACTTGTATTCATTACTTGTAATCATTTGGTACTAAATTTTTATGTAGGGGCAGAGGTAAGACATTTGAACATGTGGATGGTTATCCATGTTCATCCCTCCTTTCATCTCTTCTATTTTACTTTCTCTTGTGTGTTTGTGAATAGCATGATATAATGCTTGCTTGTGTAGAACTTCTTCACGTCCCTTTGGGATCCTAGCTCATCCTTAATTTTTTATTAAGGTGAGGTAGGATAAGCATTAGGTAGTGTTATCCCTATCTTATCTTTAGGCTTAGGTTCTTAAACCTTGACCTTAGGGCCATCTTTTGCATGATAACATTAGGAACAATTTAGTGTCCCCTTAGTGTTCTCTTTTCCTTGAGTCTTCTCTTCTCATCTCATAACCATTCTAAAACACGTAATAAAGGATAATGTGTATTGCGCATGAGCCTTGTATATGGGAAGTAAGGTATGGGGGAAACATCCCTTCATTCTTCTAGGGTACTTAGTGTACGTCCTGTTAGGGACGATACGCGACGTATTCGTTCCTATGTTGTAGACTTGGGTGCAATGCAAGTTATAAACTAACTTCAATCCATTTCTGTCTAAAAAACACAAAACAAACTCAAACCTTTTTATCCTTCGGGATTTTTAAGTTTCAAACCTATTTTCAGAAAAGGGCACGTTATTTTCCGTTTTGTCGCAAACAGGCATCGACCCTAACTGCCGGACGCGAACATAACGTCGCTCGTAAAAAACATTAAGACCTTGCCAGGTCGAACTACGAATGCTCTGATTTCCTCTCTCTGGTTCGATTGAGGATACGTAGGCACAAGACGGCGATGTCTTGGCGAGAAACCTCCCCCTTTAGTTCGTGTCCGAACTACGTTGACTCTGACTTTTCCATTGCACGAGGGAATACGTAGGCATAGGACGAGTGATGTCCTATCGAGTCACTTCTTTTTCTTTTCTCCCTCGTTTCTTCGTTCTTTTCCGTTCTGGTTTCATCTTGTTTCCAGTAGCAACGGAGCTCCAGACGATGACACCCTTTGATCGACACAACAAGCGTGGATACCATCGAGTACGATGGACGCGTGGGTTTCTAATACCTTCCCTTTGCGTAACCGACTCCCTTACCCATTTCTCTTAGTCGCGAGACCATGTCTTTTCCCTTCCCTCAGGTTTATGCAGTGTTTCCTTTACCTCTCTTGGGATAAATACTCATTGCTGGCGACTCTGTTTCTACGCCACTTTCGCGTTTGTACCTGGATGAAAATCCCGGGAGTGACAGCTGGCGACTCTGCTGGGGACAGGTTGACCTCTTGCTGGTCCATCCCCTTTGCGAGTCAATCCTAGCGCTTGGTTGTTTCTTTTCATTGGGTGTTTATTGTGGTGCTTTATTTTGTTGTATATTACTGTATTACTGTATTATTGTATTACTGTTTTATTGTATTACTGTTTTATTGTTTTACTATATTTAGGGCCTTTATTGCATTTGCATTTCATTATTATGATGGACTGTGCTGTACTGGATTTTCTGTTTGGCAGGTTGGGATTTCTGAGAGATAAGCCCACTACCCAGGCTTGAGCATACACATCAGTATTAGCGTGGGTAGGCGTGACGCTCCCATGGTGTTGGCCACGTACGGGTGTTCACGAGACCTACAGCCAGACGAGGTTCTATCGGGAGATATCTGCTACTGTATGTTGATACAGGCCAGTAGTTATTCTCTTGAGGAACTGTCGACTCTGGTGACCATTCCCGAGGACTCAGTAACTGCACTCCTCCCGAGATGTGATAATGGCAGACCATAAATGGCAAACCCATTACACTTCTTAATCCGAGGACCCAATGCTGGGAACTTGCTATAGGATATACTTTTTGAGGGGAATTAGTTGAGGCCTCCTCGATTGATGATGATGCCAAACCAGAAATGGTGAACGTATCATCATTTCTCGACCTGAGAGTCCGTGATATTAAGGATCCTCGCCTTTCTAGAACCCACATGTGAGAGGGGTTGGGTATTTGCAGGTTTGCAGGTAACCTTGACCTTCAGGATACCCGATACTTTGGTTTTCTTATCAGGATTTCTTATCAGTATGAACTTATCAGTGTGGTTACTCTGGTGTTCTGGGTATTTGGTGCAAAACCTCGATATTATTCAGTTTGTTCAGTGCAGCCAGCTTGTGTGGATACCTTGATCCCATGCTTTGCATTGCATTTCATTTTTCTGACGTTCATATTTTTGCATTTCCAGGTAGTATCTGATCTTTTGATTCCAGTCAACAGGCGGTCATCAGGATGGACACTCAGAAGAGTAAGAAGAATATTATTGTTTATAAGTTCCCGAAGCTCACTCTTGGTCAGATTGGCGTCTTACAGAATATGGCCGGTCCGAAAGTGTTGGGGATGTTCAAAGAGAAGTATGGTTAGATCTTATCTTTCGCTCGTAACATCAGTGAGTATAAATACAATGGCTTGGACACCTTGATGCAGTTCTATGATCTTTCCCTTAGATGCTTCGTGTTGCCAGATTATGTATTGGCCCCTACTCTGGAGGAGTACTCAAACATCCTGGGGATTTCCATTAAAGAAGGTGTTCCGTTCTGTGCTTCCAAGGCAGACCTTGACTTCAAAGTTGTGGCTGAGGCTCTTTATTTGAGCAAATCAACTTTAGAGGCTGACATTTCCAATAAGGGAAAGTCCCGTGGCTATCACTTGGAGTACTTGGTAAAGAAGGCTCAAGAAGTGGCTAAGGAGAAGAAGTGGACAACTTTCAATGCAGTATTGGCTCTCTGTGTAAATGGCATTGTCCTTTTTCCTAATGAATATGATTTTGTTGATACATACGTTATCCGAATCTTTACAATTTAGAATCCAGTGCCGACCTTGTTAGGAGATCTTCACTATGCCTTGTACAACAGGAATGAAAAGAGACGAGGCGGGATAGTTCATTGTTGTGCATCTCTTTTCTATAAGTGGTTTGCAAACCGTCTACCCCGGTCAGGTGCTTTTGTGGATGTTAGGACTTCTCTAGATTGGAGTAAACGTCTGATGGGTCTAGCTGCTAAGGATATTGTTTGGGTGGATCAAGGATTGCTTGGCAAAGACATTTTGCACAGTTGTGGTGAGTACCCTAATGTACCATTGATAGGAAGAAAAGGGGGTATTAATTACAATCCTTCTTTGGCTATCAGGCAGTTTGGATATGCTCTGAAAGATTCTCCTATCGAAAAAGATTTGAAAGAGTCTTTATATTTTCATGTAGCCGATGGTATAGCTGTGGCACAGAAGGCTTCCGAAGCATGGCTCAGCAGACAAAAGAAAGGAAAAGCTACTTTGGGTAAACCCAATAATCAAGCTTTCTCTCCATATGTAGACTGGATAAAGAAGAGAGTGGAAGAGTTCTAATTTCCTTTTGATTGGGCGCCTCCCTTATATCCTGAGATTGTGGAGGAGAGGCTCACTGTACCCATTGAAGAATTCGATAAGTAGCGAGAATTGGTGCATGATTTGAGGATGGAAAATGCTGGTATGAGTAGTCAGTTGCAAGGTGCTTTACATGACAACTGGGAGTTGAAATGGAAAGTTCAAGATGTGATAGAACGCTTGAAAGAGAAGGAGAAGGATCTCACTGACAGATCTCAGCACTTTAGAAAAGTCAGTATGGCTGCTGAAGCCTCTGGCAAGGCCTACAGGAAAAACAAGAAGCTCTTGACCGAGACTGAAGCCAAGCTTGCCACGTATCCGGAAATGCGGGAAAAGCTCAAGATTGAGAATGGGGAATTGAAAGAAGAACTTCAAAAAATGAAGGCAGATAAAAAGCACTTCTCTAGTAAGTGGAAAGAAGATCAGAAGGAAATTAAAGAGCTCAAGGTGCAAGCCGAAGTCAAGAAGTCAAGGCGCGAAGGCAACAATGTTGAAGAACAGATTGCTAGGCTGAATCAAGATATTGATAAGAGAAACAGATTGATCAAAGGGCTGTTAGAGCGTCCTACTCATCCAGACACTGTGGATCTTCTTGAGGAAGTTGAAGCCAGCTTGTTTGGAATTAATTTGTAGTGATCTTGTTGTTATATTTTGTCGGGATTACTATCAGGATTGTTGATGGAATTGACTTTGATTGTATCAGACCCGTCTGTATGAATTCTTATGACGTGATATAAAATACTTGCTTTAATCATATATGTCTCAGCAGCTCCCAGTTTTTGAAAGGATGTGCTTCCTTTGTGTTTATTCTGCAGTACTTCTGGGATCGGATTTATTTTCCGATGATATGTCCAATCCCTTGCCTGGTTTCAAAGACTGGAATCAAAGCGGATATGCCCTGGGAATGTTTAAATATGATGTTTGCATTTGCATTTGCATAACCATAATCATTTTACATTTTGCATAGCAGGTTTATCTCTGGTTTTCTTATCGTGTTCTTCCGCAGGCAGGATTGCTGACCAGCAGATTCATCGGTATTCTACCAGATCCAATCAAAGGAGAGCAATGGAACAAATGCAGGCTGAGATGGCTGCCATGCAGGCTCGTATGGCCCAGTTTATGGAATTAATGCAAGGAGTTGTACAAGGGCAAGAGCAGCAGAGGACCCTTGTCCAACCCTTGGTGGCGAGAGTTGACGAGGATGGTGTTCTTCATGGCGGGCTTCATAATGATGTCATTCCTCTGGGTGGAGGTGTTGAGGGTAATGATATTCCTATTGCTCCTCCAGGCGGAGGTGTTCATGTTCCTTCTGTTGTGATCCCTCCAGGCGGAGGAGAGCAGGTTGTGATTCCTTCTGTTGTAGGAGGAGGAAATAGTGTATGTGCTGTTCATGGCCGTCGATATGATGACCAACAGGATGACATTTTTTCTGAGCAAGGCGGGGATGCTGGTGTTCCCCCGATTGTTGATGATCAGGGGATCAGGTTGATTGAAGAATAGTTGAAAGGGGTTATGAATCAGAACTCTGTGGTTATGGATTTGGATGATCTTGGGCTGGTCCCTGGTGTTGTAATTCCGTACAAGTTTCAGGTTCCTACCTTTGAGAAATACAATGGTACCACTTGCCCAAAGACTCACGTCTACTCAAGGAAAATGGTTGCGTACTCTAGTGACAAGAAATTACTGATGCATTTCTTCCAGGATAGCCTGTCTGGGGCATCTTTGGAGTGGTATATGCAATTTGAGAGATGTCACGTCCACAATTGGAGAGAGCTGGTAGAGGCTTTTGTCAAGCACTACCAATATAATACTGATATGGCTACCAATAGGACTCAGCTGCAGAGTATGTCTCAGAAGAACAATGAAAGCTTCAAGGAATACGCCCAGAGGTGGCGTGAACTGGCAGCAAGGGTACAACCTCCCATGTTGGAGAAGGAGATGTTGAATATGTTCATGGCTACCTTGCCGGGTCATTATTACGAGAAGCTGTTGTCTTGCATGTCAGGAAAGTTTGCTAATCTGATCTTGGTTGGGGAAATGTTGGAAAGTGGAATTAAAACTAGAAAGGTGTTAGGCAATGATGGGTCTTCTTCTAGTGGAGGGAAGAAACCTTATGTGAATTACAAGAAAAAAGGGGAAGCGAATGCTGTTTCTTCATACCGCGATAAGAAAAAGCAGTGTCTGAATTATAATCAGCAGGTGGCTTCAGTAACTATTCCTGCAGCACTTCCACCTCAATAGCAAAATTAGGCTCCTCGCCAATATCAGCCCAGGCCTAAGCAGAATAGGCACTTTGATACTCCACCGTTGCCTTATTCCCAGTTATTTCAGCATTTGATGCAGTTGCAGTTAATTCAGAAGAGGACTTTGGCTCCTATTACTAGCAACCCACCTCCGGGTTACAATCCCAATGCCCACTGTGAATTTCATTCTTGGGCACCCGGTCACCACATTGAGGACTGTAAGGCTTTTAAGCATAAAGTCCAAGATTTAGTGGATTCGAAGGCTATCAACTTTTCCAACGACGTGCCAAATGTCATTCAAAACCCACTGCCGAACCATGATGGGCCGAGGGTTAACGCTGTTATAGAAGAGGGTGAATCTTTGAATTTGGTTCTGGACGTGAATGAATTGAGGACCCCTTTGTTGGTAGTGAAAGAGAGACTACTGAAGGGTGGAGTATTCATTGGTTGTGATAAAAGCTGTTCAGAGTGTATGTTGCAAACAAATGGTTGTGATATGTTGAAATCTGGTATTCAGAAACTGATTAATGAAGGTCGGTTATAGTTCGATAGGTGAGATCAGAAAAAGAAAGTTATTGGAAGAAAGAATGAGATTGCCACTGTTACTATCCCCTTCAAGACAGTAACCATTTCAGCGCCGGCAAGACCAGCACCGGTCATTATCACCGCTCTTGGGCCCGTTCCGTACGAGAGCACAAAAGCTATCCCCTGGAATTACGGTGCCGAAGTGTTTGTTAACGGGCAGAAGCAAGAACTGTTAGGAACGTCAGTGATGAACTCCAGTGTTGAAAGTAATGATGAAGCAGGAGCTATCACCTGGAGTGGTAGAATCTTTATCCCATCTGATGATCAGGCTGGTGGTTCTAGACCAGACAAAGGAAATCAGGTTATGGATAATTCTGTGCAGACGCCGGTAGTGAATGATTCCACAACAAAGCCAGTTGACAACTCATTCTCAGAGAATGTAGAAGAGTTTATGAGGCTGATTCGGAAGAGTGACTACAAAATCGTGGATCAACTCCACTAAACACCGTCTAAGATATCCATTTTATCTCTGTTATTATGCTCTGAGGCGCATCAAAATGCGCTGTTGAAGGTATTGAATGCTGCGTATGTACCCCAGGAGATATCAGCTAATCAGATGGAGGGGATAGTGGCTCATGTTAATGCAGCAAATGGCTTAGGATTTACTGATGTAGATCTGACTCCAGCTGGGAGAAATCATAATAATGCTTTGCACATTTCAGTTGAGTGCCGAAGTTCGTTAATGTCGCATGTGCTTATTGACATTGGGTCATCTTTGAATGTTTTACCGAAGAAAGCACTGATGAAGTTGGACACTCGTGGGTTAATCTGCACACCAAGTGATTTGGTGGTGCGTGCATTTGATGGTTCCAAGAGATCTATCTTATGGGAAATCGTGCTACCGATTAAGGTTGGTCCAGAGGTTTTTGAAGCCACTTTCTATATCATGGACATCCAACCTGCTTACAGTTGTTTACTGGGCCGTCCGTGGATTCATAGTGCTGGGGCAAGTTACGTCAACCCTACATCAGAAACTGAAGTACATGGTAGACGGACATGTGGTGACAGTTTGCGGAGAAGAGGATATCATGATAAGTCACCTATCTACTTTCAAGTATGTAGAGGTAGATGGTGAAATACATGAAACTTTATGTCAGGGTTTTGAAGCGGTGAAGATCCCTGAGGAATCTCCCAAGGAATTTAGCCAACCTGAAGCGGTAAAGCAACATACAGTGGTATATCAGCCAGAGATTTCCATGTCCTCCTTCAAGGATGCACGGGCTGTGGTTGAAGCCGGCAGTTCGCAGAAATGGGGTCAAGTTATTGAGGTCCAAAAAAAGCAGAATACTTATGGGCTGGGATATAAGCCACCCAGGCGTCCTGAAGATCCTCCCAAGTTCTATGGTCCGGTTCGTTTCACCAGTGCTGGTGTATTCTTTGACAGAGTCAATGCTGTTGATGAGGAAGGGGATAGCGATTGTGATATGGATAATTGGATCCGCCCTTGCATTCCAGGTCAAAGTCTTTGCAACCGGTCATCGGAGAAAGCCATTCCAGTGACCGGACCAGTGTAATTGCCTTTGTTTTCCTGTTATGACAATCCTACGTTCTGCCCAAGACGTAGTGATTTTTGTTTGTAGGGCTTGAATATTTTGTGTGTTTTCTTCATCATTAATAAAGGACGTTTTTCACATTCAAGTATTTTGATCCCTGTCTTTCTGTTTTTACTTTTTGCATTAGATCACATCAAAATGACAATGTGTTTTTGTTTGTTGCATACATAATAAACATAAATCATTAATCATACAGG
The DNA here is from genome assembly GCA_022829125.1 of Lathyrus tuberosus. Classification (NCBI taxonomy): domain Eukaryota; kingdom Viridiplantae; phylum Streptophyta; class Magnoliopsida; order Fabales; family Fabaceae; genus Lathyrus; species Lathyrus tuberosus. The sequence goes on from JALAZF010000212.1 coordinate 9,059,859, forward strand.
TTTCCTTATTCAGATACCACCGATCATGATTCAGCTATGGCTCGGTATGATTTCTACAATCCCATTTATCAGGCTGAAGAAAGGACTGATGAAGATTGTGACTTACCTGAGGAATTGGCCAGACTGTTGAAACAGGAGGAAAGGGTCATTGTACCTCATCAAGAGGAAATCGAGATTGTTAATCTGGGAACCGAGGACGCAAAGAAAGAAGTAAAGATTGGGGCTGCTTTGGAAGATAGTGTAAAGGGAAGATTGATTGAAATGCTTCGAAAGTATGTTGATATCTTCGCCTGGTCTTACCAAGACATGCCTGGGCTTGACACTGACATTGTGGTACATCGGCTGCCGCTCAAAGAGGGATGTACTCCGGTTAAGCAGAAGCTGAGAAGGACGAAACCAGAAATGTCTGTCAAGATCAAAGAAGAGGTTCAGAAATAGATAGGTACTGGATTTCTGGCTGTGACAAGTTATCCTCCGTGGGTTGCTAACATTGTACATGTACCTAAGAAGGATGGAAAGGTCATAATGTGTGTTTACTACAGTGATTTGAATAGAGCAAGCCCGAAAGATGATTTCCCGCTTCCTCACATTGACGTGTTAGTAGACAACACTGCTCAATATTCTGTATTTTCCTTCATGGATGGCTTCTCTGGGTATAACCAAATCAAAATGGCCCCAGAGGACATGGAGAAGACGACGTTCATAACACCGTGGGGAACATTCTGTTACAAGGTGATGCCCTTTGGATTGAAAAATGCTGGGGAAACCTATCAGCGGGCAATGGTGATTCTCTTTCATGATATGATTCACAAGGAGATCGAGGTCTATGTTGATGACATGATTGCGAAGTCACAAACGGAGGAAGAGTATCTGGTGAATCTTCAGAAACTGTTTGAAAGATTGATAAAGTTCAGATTGAGGTTGAATACGAACAAATGCACCTTCGGGGTGAGGTCTGGAAAATTACTGGGGTTTATTGTTAGCAAAAAAGGTATCGAGGTTGATCCTGCTAAAGTAAAAGCCATACAAGAAATGCCTGAACCGAGAACAGAAAAAGTGGTTCGTGGTTTCTTAGGGAGGTTGAACTACATTGCCATATTCATCTCTCATCTTACGGCCACGTGTGAACCAATATTCAAATTGCTAAGAAAAGATCAAGTGGTCAGGTGGAATGAAAATTGTCAAAAGACGTTTGAAAAGATAAAAGAATATTTGCAGGAACCTCCGGTCCTTTTGCCGCCAGTTCCAGGAAGGCCATTGATTATGTATCTTATGGTTCTTGAGAATTCAATCGGGTGTGTGCTCGGTCAACACGACGAGTCAGGTAGAAAAGAGCATGCCATCTACTACCTGAGTAAAAAGTTCACTAATTGTGAGTCAAGGTACTCAATGCTAGAAAAAACATGTGCACTCACTTGGGCCGTTAAGCGTTTGCGGCAGTATATGTTAAACCACACAACCCTCTTGATTTCAAAGATGGATCCAATCAAGTATGTGTTTGAAAAGCAGGCACTTTCTGGAAGAATAGCCCGTTGGCAGATGGTTCTGACAGAATACGATATTCAATATGTTTCCCAAAAGGCCATTAAGGGAAGTGTTTTGTCATAATATCTTCCTGAACAGCCAATTGAGGATTATCAACCGATGAAGTTTGAATTTCCCGATGAACATATCATGTTTCTGAAGATGAAAGACCGTGAAGAGCCTTTGCATGATGAAGGACCTAAAATTGGATCCCAATGGAAGCTGGTCTTTGACGGGGCTGTTAATTCATACGGTAACTGAATCGAGACAATCATTACGACTCCACAGGGTTCTCATATACCCTTCACTGCCCGAATATCGTTCATATGCACTAACAATGAGGCAGAGTATGAAGCATGCATCATGGGGTTAGAAGAAGCGATTGATTTGAGAATCAAGAACCTCGATGTTTATGGTGATTCCGCGTTGGTAGTTAATCAGATTATAGGTGAATGGGAAACTCATCAAGCGAACTTGGTGCCTTATAACAACTATGCCAGAAAGTTATTACCTTTCTTTGACAGAGTCGATTTCCATCATATACCCCGATTGGAGAATCAGATGGCAGATGCGTTGGCAACGTTGTCTTCGATGTATCAGGTGAATCTTTGGAATGAAACTCCTTCAATCAGAATCATGCATCTGGATAGACCAGCTTTTGTGTTTACGGTGGAAGGTGTATCAGATGGCAAACCTTGGTATCATGGTATTAAGGTTTTTCTGAAGAATCAGGAGTATCCAGAAGGTGCGTCAACCACAGATAAGAAAACTCTGAGGAGGTTGGCAGGGAACTTCTTTTTGAATAAAGACGGTGTGTTGTACAAGAGGAACTTTGACATGGTCTTGCTACGTTGTATTGAGGAACACGAGGCAAGCTTGTTAATGGAAGAAGTTCATGAGGGTTCTTTCGGTACCCATGCCAATGGGCATGCTATGGCTAGAAAGCTATTGAGAGCGGGGTATTACTGGATGAATATGGAGTCTGATTGCTTTAAATACGCCCGAAAATGTCATAAATGCCAGATTTATGCAGATAAGATGCATGTGCCGCCTACTCCTCTGAATGTGTTGTCATCACCTTGGCCCTTTGCCATGTGGGGCATTGATATGATCGAAAAGACTGAGCCGACTGCTTCCAATGGGCATCGTTTCATCCTGGTTGCCATTGATTATTTCACGAAGTGGGTGGAAGCAGCCTCGTACGCCAACGTCACCAGACAAGTGGTAGCTCGGTTTATCAAGAAGGACATCATTTGCCGGTATGGAGTCCCGGAAAGAATCATTACTGATAATGGTTCAAATTTGAATAACAAGATAATGAAGGAGTTGTGTCAGAGCTTTGAGATTGAACATCACAATTCTTCTCCCTATCGTCCGAAGATGAATGGGGCTGTCGAGGCAGCAAATAAGAATATCAAGAAGATTGTGCAGAAGATGGTGGTAACGTATAAAGACTGGCATGAGATGTTACATTATGCTTTACACGGTTATCGTACTTCGGTGCGTACATTAACTGGGGTAACTCCTTTCTCATTGGTATATGGTATGGAAGCAGTTCTACCAGTAGAGGTTGAGATTCCTTCTTTGAGAATTCTGGAAGATGTGAAGCTTGACGAAGCTAAATGGGTGCGTTCCAGATTGAATCAGGTGAACCTTATCGAGGAAAAGAGATTGGTAGCCATTGCACATGGTCGGTTGTATCAGAGCAGGATGAAGAAAGCCTTTGATCAGAAAGTGTGTCCTCGATGTTTTCAGGCTGGTGAATTGGTGTTGAAAAGGATCCTTCCTCCTCAAACAGATCACAGGGGCAAATGGAATCCAAACTATGAAGGGCCATACGTAGTAAGACAGGTTTTCTCTGGTGGAGCCTTATTACTCTCAACTATGGATGGCGAAGATTTTACGTCCCCTATGAACGCAGACGCAGTCAAAAAATACTTTGCATAAAAGAGACCCGCTGGACATAAAAAGAAGATCCAGGCAAAAAAGGGCAACCCGGCGAACCATAAAAAGAAGAGGTTCGGGCAAAAATTAGGGATAAAAAGAAAAGAAAAGAAAAGAAAAGAAAAGAATAAACCCGTAAGGTTGAAAACCTGGAAAGGTAACTTTGGCAAAAATGGGTATCCCGGTGGATTGAAAACCCGAAAAGGGCGATCCAAGCAAAAGTTAGGGATTTGAAAGCAAGAGGCTACGATCTCTGTTCAATCTGTGAACACCTTTGATACTTGGAAATTTCGAAGGAAAGGAATCAGTCCAATCAGTCTCTTCAAAGGTCAAAGCATCTGCGAATAAAAGAGCCATATCGGGTCATAGCTGAATTGAATCATGGTGGATATCTGTTCTCCACATTGTTGACATGTGTATTTTCTTTTACATTTTTGTGTAATTACCTCTTTTCAGGAATTACTTCCGGATGTAAATGCCTATTTACGTCCGATATTTTTTATAAACATTGCATGCGAAAATGTTAAGCTTTACGAAGCATATCGGAAAACAATGGGAATTGCTCAAGTAACGGTCATTGTAATGGTAATCGAGATAGCCATTTTGCATATACTGTTGATTTTGTTTGCAGGGTAACAGGATTTCTCCCCGGTAGAGCTATTCTCCTCAGCATTGAAATTTCATCCTCCTCAGCAGGTTGTTACTCTCCCCAGCCAGAGTCTAGAGGGTTATTTCCCCAGCTAGAGTTGTGATTGATTCATTATTCTCTCAGCAAGCAGCCAGAAGTTGATACTTCTGCATCCCCAGCAAGAGATTGATGGAATATCTTCTTTGGACAAAGAGGTTATTTTATCCACAGAGTCTGAACACCTATTTTCCTCAACTAGTCAGGAAATGTTTTTTTCACCAGCAACGGTATGGTCTGATCCCCAACAGATGAGTAAGCTCAATGGTCCCCTAGTAGAGTTGATGTCGTCATTTACCATTCCCCAAGCAGGTTTGCTTGTTGAATGCAGAATAGGGCAAGCAAGCAAAAATATTTATTTTCAGAAGAATTCCCTCCGGGATTTATGTCGTGTCCACAGAGATCGGTTCGAGGGAAAGAATGCCGTTCGACAATCTCTCGCGTTTATGAGTTTGGATTAAAATAGTTTCAAACAAGAAAACATAAAAGTAAATATTAAAACAAAAAGGAATCATTCTTCAGAGAGAAAAACTCGTCCGACAATGCATATAAATCACTCCTCACAAACTTAAACTTACCGACCAGTAATACTCCACCTACAATACTCATCAATATCATCCAGCATCGCTCACAACACAGGTTATGTCTAACGCAAAGTTGAGAGAACAACCATGTTACCATTGCCGATAATTTCGTACGCTAGCTCAAGGCACGGAGGCATTAAGATTCGACGCCTATTGAAGATTGTTAGCCCTAAATCTATCTCTAGAATCCAGAAACTAACAGACAATCATCCCTAATCGAAGTTCGCGAAGGTTATGTCTAACGCAACTCAAATCCCGCGCATAAAGCAAAAATCAGAGACAATTACCAATAAAGATTTGTAAAGAAAGTTTTATACAACGCCATGGGCGACAAATATACATGAGTTCATAGCAAATACATATACACAACCCAACAAAGAAGAAAGACATGAAGAAAATCAGAAATGAACCAAACATCTCGCGGTTTGTCGGCGCCGATCGATGAGAAATCCTCCCCGGATCATCCACATGCAAGCTTCCATGATGTTTTCTAAACTAATCTACTGAAAAAATGAAGTTTGATGAAGTTGGGAGAAAGTTCCCCCAAAAACATAACCTAAAAAATGATGAAAAATGGCTAAAATAGGCAAATTTGTGTTCCCAGGTTCGCCTAGCGAACGAACGTAAACCGCCTTAAAGTTGAGTTTTTTCACGATTCTGGAACTTTTTGTTCGCCCCGGTTCGCCTAGCGAACTCGCCAGCGAGTGCTCGCCACGGGGGTTCGCCCAGGGAACATGACAGAAAACCAGAACTTGTTTTGATCATAACTCTTGAACCGTAACTCCGACTGACGCACGGTTTGAAGCGTTGGAAAGCTTATTCAATGCTCTTTATGAATATGGAAAAATCCCATTGCTGGAACACCGAAAACGTAAAGTAAACGTATTTACACACAAAGTGAGGTTTATTCAACCAATTTTAACACAAAGTAATGATAAGTGCAACAAAACTTATATACAAAAATAGGTACATTTTGCACTTATCAAACTCTCCCCAACTTACATAACTGTTTGTCCACAAACAAGAATCAAACAAACTTGAAAATGCGCAAGAAATAACCAAAGAATGACGAATCAACAGGTTTTGAAAAATGTAAACGAATGAATGGTTCAAATGAAAACGGTACACACAAAAAGTAAATACTTACCACTAAACTGCAACGATAACATAGTCACGAAACAAAAGCAAAGTACAAAAGTCATGCCAAAAATTCTAAAACAACACAAGTTCAAATGTGAATCACACCTAGCAAAAACAATCATCGGTAGATGAAAAACACAAAATGAGATTCTTTCACTCATACAACAATCTTGCAAACAAAAGACAAAATTATGCATACATCCACAAATTCACATTGAAAATACAAAGGCAAGAATCACAAGGGCTTTTCAAGGTTGTAGCGTGGTCGGGTAAACAAACAAGGGGCAATTTCTAAAGGTAATTGAAACAAAAACTTGCCTAAACCTAAGGGAGTGAAAACTCACAAAGATTCACACACAAAATTTCAACCAACTTCTTCCAAAATCCCAAGTGCTACACAACACACAATACTTATTTAGCACAATTATTGCAACTCTTTTTGTTTTCTTTTTCAAGGATTTTTCTTTTTTCTTTCTTTTTCACTTTTTTCTTTTTTTTCTTTGTCATATTTTTCTCCTTTTTCTTTTCTTTTTCAATCCTCATAGAATCCAACCAATGAGTAAACAACCATTATCTCCCCAACTTAAATTCAACCACATCATCATGTGAATACTCCCTACTTTCTAAGGCAAGGAAAAAATCCATACAACAACACATAGTTGAGGTCCAAGAAAAAACAAAATCCATTCAAAAATAAGTGAACTAAATACTCATAGACAAGCATTAAGTTCAAATAAAAACATGGATCAAAAAGTTCAAAGGGGTTACGAATTCTCACATACTCACAAGGTGAATTGACTATTTGGCTAAGGTAGTTGTGCTCAAAATGAAACAATTGTCTTGATCCTTTTCATGCATTCATATAATCAACACAAATAAAAGATTCAACATAATAAAATCCAGTTATAACAAGAATGTTGGTTCTCCGCGCATATATGAACAATGGAAAGCCACCTCACAAAAAGGTTGGGAACTAAAGTGATTCACAATAGAACAAGTATACAAAATAATGGATGGCATGGAAGTTTGTAAAATGCCTAAGTATAATGAATATGCTAAAGTATAGAAAGCGATAAATACATACCTCAGACGTGTACAAAACTTAACAAAATCATTACCATACATCCGCAAGTTGAAACGAACCAACTTGGAAAATCACAACAGCATCCTCAAGTAAGTCAATCAAAATCTGTGAGCAAACAACAACCAAAAACATTTGAAAAGAAAAACTATAAAACATGCTTGTTTTACGTCGTAAGCTCGATGCCTTTACGGTGCTTAATTAGAAACTTCCTTCATTCATGCCATGGTGATGTCTCACCGCGCAACCAAAAGCAAGCGTCCTAACCAAACACTTGAACAAACGTCAAAATGTACAAGTATCAATATAAACAAGTGAAAATATACAACATGTACGATATCTACAAAACTCAAAAACAAAGAAACTATTGCAATGCGATTCAATATCAAACCAATCCCCGACAACGACGCCATTTTGTTGAGTGCAGAATAGGGCAAGCAAGCAAAAATATTTATTTTTGGAAGAATTCCCTCCGGGATTTATGTCGTGTCCGCTAGGCGAACGTAAACCGCCTTAAAGTTGAGTTTTTTCACGATTCTGGAACTTTTTGTTCGCCCCGGTTCGCCTAGCGAACTCGCCAGCGAGTGCTCGCCACGGGGGTTCGCCCAGCGAACATGACAGAAAACCAGAACTTGTTTTGATCATAACTCTTGAACCGTAACTCCGATTGACGCACGGTTTGAAGTGGAAAGCTTATTCAATGATATTTATGAATATGGAAAAATCCCATTGCTGGAACACCTACAAAAATAAATGAAAATCGATTAAACTCAATGATATTTACACGGTAACGCACTATACACCGAAAACGTAAAGTAAACGTATTTACACACAAAGTGAGGTTTATTCAACCAATTTTAACACAAAGTAATGATAAGTGCAACAAAACTTATATACAAAAATAGGTACATTTTGCACTTATCACTAATAGTGGCTGATATTCCCCAGCAGGGTGAAGGTACAGGTTTCTCCCAGCAGCAGGTTGAGTTCGGTAATATCCCCAAGCAGGTTTGGTATTATTGACTTGTCTCCCCAAGCAGAGTTTGGTGGTGATCTTCACAGTGGTTTGTTCAACAACGGTTGACATCCCCAGAAAGTTTAAGTCCAATTGTTGTTGGCATCTTTTAGACCCGTGTTTTGAGTTCTGTCTTCGGTAGAAGCCATGGGTAATCTCCAGTGGAGAGAAATTTCTTGGGTTCCATCTTCAATATTCATCTTTATCCATCTCCAACACAGTGGAATTTCTCTCGGAGTTTTTCATCTCCAGCAGAGTTTGTGATCAGGAAGTCGTTTAGTGAAATCTTCCTCAGCAAGATCTTTTAATTCAGAGGACAATTTAGTTTGTCATCCCTGATGGAGTTGCCTTCGTCTTCATCATTTATTTTGCTGAGACGTTTCTTTTGCATTGCATAAGCATTCTTGCATGGCATCCTCCCAAATGTGTAGCATTTCTATTTCGTATGGAGCATTATGCTACAGAAAAATTCAAACATATGCATTTGAAGCATAAGCCAGGTTTGATATCTATTACCAATTTCTTTCCCTTGCAGAAAGTGAATAAATTCAGGAGATATTGTTTGACATTACACTGCAACCAGTGGATTCGTCCTCCAACTGGTGTTCCTTCCTATACTCCCCTACAGAGTTGTCTATTTAGATTTCTCTTTTCCCCATCGGAGTCATCTTTGTAGATCTGTTGATTATACTTATCTTTCTTTGAAAGTCCACCTTCGGTTTGGTCTTTCTTTTTCGAGTCTACCTTCGGCTTGGTCTCGTATTCCTTGGTTAGAAAGTCTACCTTCGGCATAGTCTTTCTTTGAAAGTCCACCTTCGGTTTGGTCTTTCTTTTTCGAGTCTACCTTCGGCTTGGTCTCGTATTCCTTGGTTAGAAAGTCTACCTTCGGCATAGTCTTTCTTTGAAAGTCCACCTTCGGTTTGGTCTTTCTTTTTCGAGTCTACCTTCGGCTTGGCCTCGTATTCCTTGGTTAGAAAGTCTACCTTCGGCACAGTCTTTCTTCGAAAGTCCACCTTCCGTTTGGTCTTTCTTTTCGAGTTCGCCTTCGGTCGTCCTCGTAGTATCCTTTGGTTGAAAGTCTACCTTCGACACAGTCTTTCTTTGAAAGTCCACCTTCGTTTTGGTCTTTCTTTTCGAGTTCTCCTTTGGTCGTCCTCGTAGTATCCTTTGTTTGAAAGTCTACCTTCGGCAAAGTCTTTCTTTGAAAGTCCACCTTCAGCTTGGTCTTTCTTTTTCGAGTCTACCTTCGGCTTGGTCTCGTATTCCTTGGTTAGAAAGTTTACCTTCGGCATAGTCTTTCTTTGAAAGTCCACCTTCGGTTTGGTCTTTCTTTTTCGAGTCTACCTTCGGCTTGGTCTCGTATTCCTTGGTTAGAAAGTCTACCTTCGCCATAGTCTTTCTTTGAAAGTCCACCTTCGGTTTGGTCTTTCTTTTTCGAGTCTACCTTCGGCTTGGTCTCGTATCCCTTGGTTAGAAAGTCTACCTTCGGCATAGTCTTTCTTCGAAAGTCCACCTTCGGTTTGGTCTTTCTTTTAGAGTTCGCCTTCGGTCGTCCTCGTAGTATCCTTTGTTTGAAAGTCTACCTTCAGTTTGGTCTTTATTTTTCGAGTCTACCTTCAGCTTGGTCTCGTATTCCTTTGATTGAAAGTCTACCCTCGGCTTAGCCTTTCTTTGAAAGTCCACCTTCGGTTTGGTCTTTCTTTTTCGAGTCCACCTTTGGCTTGGCCTCGTATCCTTTGTTTGAAAGCTACCTTCGGTATAGTCTTTCTTCGTGGAGTCCACCTTCGCCTGGTCTTTCTTTTCGTGTTCGCCTTCGGCCATTCTCGTATCCTTTTGTTGATTAGTTCGCCTTTGGCCGGTCTTGTCTTTCTCCCCGGCATAGTCCGCCTTCGGTCGGTCTACCTTTGTTTGAAATTCCTCCCTCGGCTTGTGTTTCTTTTCGAGTTCGCCTTCGGTCGTTCTCATATTATCTTGTCCCCCTACAGAATCCGCCTTTGGCCGGTATTTCTTTTCGAGTTCGCCTTCGACCGCCCTCGTAATTGCCTTATTTCATTACCCCCACAGGTTGCAAATTTCCAGGTTATTTTGGTATTCAAACCCAGTGTATCTTGATTGTCTGAAAGCCGTTGATATCATACCCCCGGATCCAACAAGTTTGAATAGGGTCAGCTGTAACAACTCAAAATTTGCCCTCATGTTTTAGCTTTAACTGGCTTATGTTTGATTTTATTTTTGCATAATCATCTTTGCATATCATTGGCTTTAACATGGGATCATGGCATCTAAATCAAATCAAAGGAGCCTTGAGCCTCAAGAGATCTTAAGAGATTCATCACTCTATCATATGATCAAGCTTGTCAAAAGATTTCAAGGGAACCACATTCTCCTAACTAGTGCAAAAGTAGGGTTTTGGGATTTTTGGAGTATAATTCCCCAATGGGTAGGATCCTTGAGCTTATATCATCACAAAATGGCACATCTCATCTTTGTTTGAGAGGATACACATCATACTCAGAGGAATTTAGATTTGGAAGATGTGTTGATTCCTCCTAGACTGAGGGCACCAGAACTAGGGTTTGCCATAAAATAAGTTTATTTCTGACTTTTTGGGCAAAACTTGATTTTATGGTATTCCTCATGTCCTTAAGTGTCTATGGTTGGAGAATTGTCCATCAATTTGGTTCAGAGGATATTCAAGTGATCAAGTGACTGAAAATCAGGAGAATTGGGGAAAAGTCAACTGTGCAGAGGAAAAAGTCAACTCTTGATTTTTTGGGGTCAATTTCATGTTCCTCATGTTAAATATGTCCATTGATGAGGATTTGAGCAATAATAATCAAAGGATTCATCAAAAATCAAGGAATGTGAAAAGTTGCCAAATATAGAATTTAGGGTTTCTAAAAATAGCAAGTTTTAGCAAGGTGAGCACCCATCTTTGGAGCTCTCTTTCTCCATGTTCCAAGCTTCAAATTGAAAGGTTGGGGAGGCCTATCAAAAGTTCATATTCCAAGCTTCAAAACCATACCAAGAACATCTCCATTGGATCAAAATTGAGAGAGATATGATGGATTAAAGTTGAGGCAAATCAAGGCAAATTGGCAAGTCATGACCAGTCAACACGCAGTTATTTTCACAAACACTTGGTGTGCATGTTGTGTACAAGTTCATAACCAAATTTCTTTATGACGAAGGCTTCAAATGAAGAAATGTTCAACATGAGTTTTGTTCTTCTCAATCCCCTCTACAACATTGATGTTGAACAATTTTTCATCTGATCAACCATGTGAGAGATATATTGGTTCAAAGTAAGGCCTCAAGCTGATTCATTTCACATTCAAAGGAGCCATGCACGACCAAGTTAGGTTGGCATGCCAAGGCAGTTGGGACCAAGCAGTTTCATGACCAATTTTAAGCATGTTAAAGGCTCCTATTGGGATTGCTTTCCACACCAATCTTGTTCTCCTCCAACCCCTTTTTCCAAAGAGCCATTAACCACATCATTTCACCCCATGACCATGGAGATATACATGCACCAAGTCACCATCACCATATCTGTTTTCTTCCATGCCAAGTAAATCAAACCAAGACAAAATCTTGTTCTTTCTTGATTCATCATGCGCATACATCAGCCATACCATGCCAAAACATTGCCTCTTAAAGCTAAACCAATTCTTACATGCCATGCATGATCATGTACTTCATTGCCACATATGTTCAAAAAAAAATAATAAGAAGCTTGTAGAAGAAGCATCTGCATTGTACAAGCTACAACACCATTACATCACCACCTCTCATCATTAATCCATTTGAACTCCACCATAAACCCTCATAATCATTTCCACACATGAACAAAAACAAGCAAACCCGAGCTACACTCACTCTCTTTTCAACTCATATTTTAACTCACTCACTCTCAACTTAATTCATTTTCCAACTGTTAACCAAGCTTCTAACTGTTAACCACAGTTGGTTAACATTTAACCAAGGATATATAAGCAAAACTCCAACTGAATTTCACTCCAACTTCATTCATTCTTCACATCCTCTGAGTTTTCATTCTCTCTCTCTCTCTGAAGCTTCTCTCACACGCAACTTCATATTCATCTTTCTCCTCAACATTTTGGAGATTATTTCTCCATTAATCTGCATCTAAGGAGTGTGTAAAAGCAAGGATCTGAAGCTACAATATTTGTACCTTGATTCACTTCAACTGCATCCACTGATTTCAAGCTCATTAAGCCTTTATTTGGCTCAGTCTCAAGCTCAAGATCAAGGAATCTCACCTCTGGTTTTCTTGTTTTCAAAGCTTCATCGAAGTTCAGGTTCATAGCTCAAACTTTCTTGCAATTTTATTTTGAATCTAAGCTTGATTCTGCTTGTTTTGGAGTCCTCTAGGGACAATGTGACCATCGGCTAGTTGATAGGCACCATAGGTGCTTAGTTTGAAATCTTAGGGCAAACTTTAAACCTTCGATTCTCTCTGTGTATGCATGTGATGTGATTTTTGAGAATGGATCCATGATCTACAAGTTGTGAGGATCATTTTGATGTGTGGTTTGTTCTTTTCTGTGGTGGTTGGAGGCTGAGCACAATGAAGGCTCGCCGGAGAAGACGACCGGAGTCTTCTCCTGCCACCTGAGTTCATCAACTCACCTGAACCCTAGTTTTTTCTCAGATTAAAACACAGTCGTTGATGATTTTCAATCCAACGCGCAAAATGATGCCAACGCATTAATGAAACCACCTCCCCTGCACGTGCTTGTTTTTTTGAATTGTTTCTGAATTGTGTGATTTCGTGTGTGTGTATCATTATTAGTTACCATATGCTTGCATTGTGAACCACTTGATTTGTCTATTATTGTGATGATCTTGCGCTGACTAGATCCTAGGGTTATTATTGAGTCAAACTTTTGACTGATCCACATGCTATGAGCCTCATCTGAGCACGTGTTATTGGACTGGGCTGATAATGATATTCACACTCCACGCTTCTGAGCCCAAAGCACAATTGAACTGGACTTTTGCTTTCGTTGCACCTCCCAGGCCATTTCTTTTTGTTTATTTTATTTTATTTTCGTGATTGGTTCATTTTTATTTTTTTAAAAATACTTTTATGCATGATAAAATTACCAAAAAATTCATGATGCATTCCTAGACATTTAAATAATTTTTGATCATTTTTATTTCCGATTCTGGATTATTTTGCTATAGTTTCATGAATTTTCTTCTAATTTCTTGTGTGTGTTCATTTATTCATGATACATGCTTCATTTTGGAATTTTTTGACATAGTTGGGAATTGGATCTGTCCATGATAATTGATACAGGCCTTTATGATATATTGGTACATCTCATACTATTTTTTATAGATTTTTTAGGTCATTTTTCATTGATGTTTGAATGTCCTATTTGTGCCTAATGTTTGTGTCACTTATGTGAACTTGTGAAGCTTGTTTGTGCATGCTTCTTAACGATTTTTGGGCTACCTTTTTGAGAAATGTTTGCACACTAATGCACCTCAATTTTCTTGTTTTTTTTTTCAATTTTCTCATCCTTCTAATATGACCTTAGGGATTGTATAAAAGCATGTTTGTTTGTGTGAATGTTAGAAGACTTGTGCTAGGGTTTTAATATGCATTGTGTGCAACCTTCTTTGACAATTGTTGAAACCTTTTAATCCATGTTGCATGAACATTGTAGGTCACTTTTCTCATGTTATAGGTCACTCAAAGTTCATCCTTACATGATTTGTATGCACATGTTTAACTTGAAATGTGTTGTGTAATTGTGCATCCTCCCTTTATCTTCTTTGTTGACATGTTTGCACCAACACTTGCATGATCCTAAATAAATCACTGAAGCATGATTCACTTCTATTTTCAACTATCCTCAATCATATTCTATGACCTATAATTGCACATTGCATGGTTCTAAGTTCATTAACTTTTGCATGTTTGTTTGACCTTGTTTGCATATACTTGCTTCTACCTTTGAACACGTGTCAACATGATACTTGTGTGAACTTCGTTCATACATTCTTGACTTCTAAATGTCATTTCAAATGTCATATGATACTGACTTACATCCATTGCCAATCATGTTCATCTTGCATCTTCTTTTCTTACTTGCATTACAAGTATGCATAAATGTATGAACTTAATTGTTGTTTGTTTTCACTCTTCCTTGCTTAATCATTCTCAATACTTGCATTTATGATTTTCATGCTATCTTAATTACATCTCTACTCATTCTTAAATGTCATTCACTTCTGACTTTGATGCTTGAATGTGCATTTATTCATGTTCATGATTCATTTGCATCCATCTTGCATAGTTGTTACTTAACTTGTATTTGTGTGATATTTTGATGCATAGTTTGATATTGTTTGTTTTCACTTGGCATGTTAACCTTGGTAGGATACATTGACCTACACCTACTGACCTTGGATGGTCCTTAACCCTTAGGACTTTTCTCTTTTGATTTGAACCTTGTTTGCTTTTCAAATTGTCTTCTTAAAGCAACTAGCATTTGTTTGGTTTACTTTTGATACTTGTATTCATTACTTGTTATCATTTGGTACTAACTTTTTATGTAGGGGTAGAGGTAAGACATTTGAACATGTGGATGGTTATCCATGTTCATTCCTCCTTTCATCTCCTCTCTTTAACTTTCTCTTGTGTGTTTGTGAATAGCATGATATAATGCTTGCTTGTGTAGAACTTCTTAACATCCCTTTGGGATCCTAGCTCATCCTTAATTTTTGATTAAGGTGAGGTAGGATAAGCATTAGGTAGTGCTATCCCTCTCTTCTCTTTAGGCTTAGGTTCTTAAACCTTGACCTTAGGGCCATCTTTTGCATGATAACATTAGGAACAATTTAGTGTCCCCTTAGTGTTCTCTTTTCCTTGAGTCTTCTCTTCTCATCTCATAACCATTCTAAAACACGTAATAAAGGATACTGTGTATTGTGCATGAGCCTTGTATATGGGAAGTAAGGTATGGGGGAAACATCCCTTCATTCTTCTAGGGTACTTAGTGTACGTCCTATTAGGGACGATACGCGACGTATTCGTTCCTATGTTGTAGACTTGGGTGCAATGCAAGTTACAAACTAACTTCAATCCATTTCTGTCTAAAAAACAAAAACAAACTCAAACCTTTTTATCCTTCGGGATTGTTAAGTTTCAAACCTATTTTCGGAAAAGAGCATGTTATTTTCCGTTTTGTCGCAAACAAGCATCGACCCTAACTGCCGGACGCGAACTTAACGTCGCTCGTAAAAAACATTAAGACCTTGCCAGGTCAAACTACGACTGCTCTGATTTCCTCTCTCTGGTTTGATTGAGGATACGTAGGCACAAGACGGCGATGTCTTGGCGAGCAACCTCCCCCCTTAGTTCGTGTCCAAACTACGTTAACTCTGACTTTCCCATTGCACAAGGGAATACATAGGCATAGGACGAGTGATGTCCTATCGAGTCACTTCTTTTTCTTTTCTCCCTCGTTTCTTCGTTCTTTTCCATTCCAGTTCTTACTCGTTTCCAGTAGCAACGGAGCTCCAGACGACGACACCCTTTGATCGAGACAACAAACGTGGATCCCATCGAGTACGATGGACGCGTGGGGTACTAATACCTTCCCTTCGCGTAACCGACTCCCTTACCCGTTTCTCTTCGTCGCAAGACCATGTCTTTTCCCTTCCCTCCGGTTTACGCAGTGTTTCCTTTCCCTCTCTTGGGATAAATACACATTGCTGGCGACTCTGTTTCTGCGCCACTTTCACGTTTGTACCTGGATGAAAATCCCGGGAGCGACAACAATGTCTGAAATAATATGTACAAGGTTCTTATAGCATATTAACAGATTACAAGAATTAAATCATAAATAAGTAAAGAAGACAGAAGATTGTTAACCTAGTTCACTGCAATATTACGTATATTCAACCCAAGAACAAAAATACACTCTTAATAGTAAAATTACAAATAGCCTTAGATGAACGAACCTTGTTCAATGCCTCTCTTACTAATACTACCCGTGAATTTCTATTCAGGACGCCCTATAGAACGACTCCACTCCCAATAATCAAAAGGACAAATAGGCTTAATCTAAACTCTCCCAACTCAAGGTCATTTTCCTAATACTACCAGTGAAGATTCGTTTAAGCTCCCTTGAATAAGATATCCCTCTTACTTTCATTCAAAAAAATCTTTGGGTGTTTGGACAATTACAATAATAAGATGGATGATATAACAACCTTAAAACTCAATGCTCTATTAGGATAATTTAGATTTCAAGCACATGAATAGAGTGTACAATATACAAACAAAAACAAAGACTCAACTAAAACAAAATTCTCCTAATGAGTAGATATTTTCTCTTGAGGTTTGAGTCCTCACACAGGAGATCAACTTCTTATATAGCCACAAAATTCCAACTCCAAAAGCCCATAAGGGTTTAGGTCATGAAGTCGGTTGGACTTCTAAAAGGCACATGATATCAATCTTCAATAATGATGATTTCTAATATTTATTGATCTTCTTGAGTAAATCTAAATCTCTTGATTATTCTTTCTATATTTGATTCATATCACATACTCCAAAAACTCACATAATCAATCAAATCTTTATTAGAAAGATTAAGATCCTTGATTGATAAAAATCTTGAACAAATAATATCTTTTCCAAATTCAAACTCAAGCTAGCACACTTATATCTTTGATATAACATAAAATGAAACAAATCTTAAAAGGACAAGATATACATCAATTTATCTTTCTCACCAAGTAACAATTTAAGACAAATGTCTCACAAATCGTGGCACAATTGGCCTGACATCTGTCCACGTAACAAAATGTTGAATCTTGAACAAAAAAAATAAAATTTTTAATTGATATAAATCACAATTTCAACTTCTCAAGTAAATGATTCAAAATAAATCTCTTGCAGAAACTGAATCACGTTTTAAATTATCTTTAATTGAGATTTGAGATTTTCTCATTAAGTGCAAATCCAAATCTTGTAATTAAAAACAAATCCAATAAAATATCTTCATGGAATAAATTTTCAATTAATATATTTGCATATCCAATTTCAGCACAATATTGAATAAAATAAATGTGAAACAAATCTTCCTTCAAGGCATATTCAAATAAATATTATCTTCAAAGAAAATCAAATCTTCTTATTTAAACCAAATCCAAATATTTTAATTAAACCATATCCAATAAGATCTTCTTCAACCAATATGGCTTATGATTTTTAAAAAAACTCTCACTAAACTAATTTGGATTAACAAAGTGATTTTCTTACAACCAAATCTTTATGTCAAGCAACTTTTTGAAGAAACTTAGACTGAACAAATCTTGAAACAAATATGAAGTGCATGAGAATCCAATCAGTGTAGAACACGCGCCAATATGTCACACACCATGTGCTAAACATCTTGCACGACAAGTTTCCTACAGAAATTAGTCAATCACTTGGAACAACGAAACTCAGTGTGAGTAGTATGAACAACGCCTGGGCCAGGATATCATACAACATGTCAAGACATATTGCTCAAAAAGTTGCCTATAAAAATAAACCAATCAAAGGAACAACAATCTTCCCGTTTGGCTATTTCTTAGGAAAAGCACAGATAGCACATATTAAAGAAGTGTGCCCTTTTCTTTTTCTCCCAATATTTGCCTCAAAAGAGATAAAGGATATAGGACTGCGATTAAACAAGCAGCAACAACTTAAAAAACCAAAGCGAGTCAAAACATAAAAAAATCAACTGAAGAAACTAACAAACCAGTAGCAGATCCTGCAAATAGACATGATGTTATACACATTCTTCCAGACATTCTTCAGATAATAGCAGCACACAACTTCTTACGAACACCATTTGGAATCAACAGTCTTTCTTGAAAATCATCATATCACCATCTCCCCTACAAAATTGCAGTAGCAGTAACAACAAGTTGAGGTGAAAAGCTAAAACATTTCTCCATAAAAAACAGGTGCACATATGTGTATCAAAATGTCACCTACATCTTTCCTAACAATCAATATGTAACTCAAAGTCAAAACACTTGGGGAAGCACCAATCTTTACCTTTTCGCCCTAAAAATACACCCTTTTTAACTTGAGGCTCTCTACATAACATGTTCTGGTCTCCTCGAACAACTCACACTCACCTATTAGGAAGTGGGTATTTCATAAACAAATACAAGGTATATTAAATGGCTCCAAGTCGAGTAAATGGTGATCGCCCAATAATCATATTATACGAGGAAAAGGTGTTAATGACTAATTACTTATCCTTTATTTCCTTGGCATGGTCTTGCTTTCTGAATGTGATCCTTAGGGTGAGGTATCATTTCACCTGCACATGTTCTCTTGAGAATCCAACCAATGATCCCTTAAAGGGATTTAAGTCTTTGGGGTTGAGACGCAATCTCTCGAATACGTCCCAGTATAATATGTTGGAAAAGCTTCCCTGATCCACTAGAACTCTTTTCATCTTCCATTCTTCACATTTGACCATAATGACCATATGGTCGTCATTGCGAGAATGGACTCCAAACTCATCTTCCTTCTATAAGATAATTGTGGGTTTCGGTGCTTTCATATCCTTAACTTGGGGGAAGTCTTCCACGCTCAGGACTTCATGGGCGTATCTTCTGTGGCCAGAGCTGGTCTCACTGCCCCTAGCAAATCTTCGTGCTATGGTATTAAGCGTGTAACATGATACTGTACTGCCCTTGCTATGGGATGTTTCTTTGGGTTTGCCTAGCTTTGGACTTCTAGCATCTTTTTGCCCATGCAAGTTACGTCATTCTGCCTGGTTGAAGGAGTCTTCATTCCTATACTTCTTAAGGCGGCCCTTCTATGTCAGTTTTTTTTATTTCTTTCTTTAAATGGAAGCAGTTGTCAGTATGATGTCCTTTTTACCATGTGGAACTTACACCACCTTTCAGGCTCAGGTCCCATCACCTCAGACTTAGGGGAATGTGGTGTCGAGATGTTGTGTAGGTGTAGTACCTCACAGCAGATCTATTGTCGACGAGTGTTCAAAGGTGTGAAACTATTTGTCGCCTTCCCCACTATTTTGAGCATGGATTTGTCCTTTATGAGCGAGGTATAATTGTTTTCCTTAAGGGATGAGAGATCTCGGTTCCAATAATGCCATCTTTGACGTCGTAGGCATTCTTTTCAACATTATTTACTTCATCTTTGATGTAGAACTCCGCTTTGAAAACTACCTCGACTAGCGAAAGCGTTGGCTTTTGGGAAAAGGATTTATTGAAGTGTCCCACCTTGAGTCTATTTTGGAATGTCCCCACAAACATTTCTTGGTTCGGATGGACAACCTTCATGGTGGCCTGATTGATGCGAGCGAGATAGTCCCTCAGCGATTTTGACAGATGTTGAATAGGCTCGTGACAGACATCTACCTGTTGCAACTGGCAGGAAACCGGTGTACCAAATTTCTCACCAATTCTTGATAGTTGTTAATAGAGGCATGGGAAAGGCTCATGTACCATCTAAGGGCGGCCTCCCTAAAGGTTCCTGACAATAACTTACATTTTAAGGAGTCTGGTACTCCTATGATGGGCATCTGTGTGTTGATGGATAACATGTTCATAGGGAATACTGAGTCCATCAAACTTGGCCAAGGATGGGGGTTTGAAACCTTCGGGGATAGAGCCCCCATATTTCGTTTGAGAGTGGTTAGGGATCCATAAGTTCCACCCTTTTTGTGGGATTTACCTCATGTTAGTGTTGCCTAATGTTTTGGACGTTGTCTTCCAACGTCCAATTGTAGCATTGTAATTCTTCCTTGGCGGCTTGCATCTCTTCCATGGCCTAAACATTGCTTGTACCGCTGGTACCCTCAAGAGTAAGGGGTGAAGCTCTTTTGTTCACCATGGCCGATAATAGTTAGGTGCTAGAGTTGAAGCCACGACAAGGAAGGTATTGGTTGTTAAAAAGGGGTGTGGCCGAGGTTAGTTTTATCGGGACCTATGATGGGCCCCACTGTATTTTCCAAAAAGTACATGGTGTGCATTTCCCCCTCCAAGGACAGGGAGACTTGAAGGCCCTAGTAGGTATATTACAAGTTTGGAGGGTGAAGGTTAGCTCAGGATGGCGAGTAGCCCTATATGGTGGTTTTTAGGTTATTTGAAGGACTAACTCATGTGAAGTGAGAGACTTTGATGATGGTCGACACAACTGGGTTTCTTACGGGTGATTATATTGACGGTGTTAACGCTCTTTGAGTAGTGGTAAACGTGTATGACATGAGAATTTGTCCTATCCCTTTGAGGGATAGTGTATTTATATGGATTCTAGAGGCTTAGGGTTTTTGTCCCCCGGACATGGTCTTCATTGTTCCCCGCTTACTAGGAAGGCTATTAACTGCCTATCTTCTTGGAGTCAGCGATGACTCTCTCTTACTTAACTCCCATGTTGGGTGGATCTCTTGGGTGTCTCCTTTGGATTTAGGGATGGCAATGGGTAAGATTTGGGCAGGGTACTATAGTACTCACCTCTATACCTGCGATTTGAAAAAATCTTCGTAACCGGGTCCATACCCGCTTGGGCGGCAAAGTTAGCACCTGTACTTGTGCCCTATGGGTATGTAAATACTCATACCCGTATCTATTTTTGCGGGTTTTTATCTCATCCATTGTAGGTAATTTTGCAGGTGTCTATTGGGGATGAGTCAAATTGTCATACCTATTTGGATTTCGTCAGGGCGACCCAATTGTTAGGCGAGAACCCCCTAGTCTAGGGTTTTACCAGATATAACACTACAAAATTAAACAAAAAAGGAGGAAAAGACACCAATTAAAAAAATGTAACACTTAATCACTAGGCCAGTTGAAAATAAACTAAAAATAGAAAATGCAGTAACAAAGAATTGAAGCATAAATCCTGATAAAACTACTCCATCAATTGATTCAAAATTTTGACGAAATAGATTATATTTATAAAAAAAACAATTAAACCCCAACGCACTCAAGAAATATATTTTCGTTATTTGGTGGTTGAGGTGAAAACTCTTTTATCACTTTATTTGGGTTGTTGAGCCTCCTTCCACCAATAATAAAATATAACAAGAAATACATGAACTAGCTATCTCTCTCTTATCCTATCCATTACTCTTATTTTGCATCTTCTTCATCCAATAGAGACAGGTGATTTTATGCCTTTTAAGCTCAAAATCGTCCTCTATCGTTTCCTCCAAAATATAGGTTTTTTTTTTCTGTTATTGGTATTATCATTGTTTTTTTTTAAATGCGGTGTTGTTTTGTTTCTTATCTTAGTGCAGCTTGTATAGTTTATCTTCTTGTAGTTTTAGTTTAGTTCAAGTTTACAAATTAATGTTAATATATTGCGTACGAATAGAATTAATGAAATGAGGGTCAGCGGTGTTGGAACTGGGTTCCAAGAAAGATGAATGTTTTAGAGAAAGAAGAAGAAGAAGAAGAAAGAGAGAGAGAAAAATAAGAAGAGATTAGGGTTTGGAAACTTTGTAAAATTTTATTATGAAGCTATTGTGTAAAATACAAATTACAATGCCCTTTATATAGGCTATCAAAGCCCAGGCCCAAAACAATTCGACTAACTCTTTATCAGCTATATTCGACTCTGTCGAATACAGCTGACCTACACAACACTACAACTATTTGACTGACTATATACAATTTCGACCAAAACCTATAAAACCCTTCGACTTTAACAAACTAACATGAATTACTTCTAACACACCACCTAATTCATGTTTTCGAGACTTCTCATCCCAATGCTCTTCTTTAACTCGTCGAATCTGATTTTCTTCAAAGGTTTGGTGAGTATGTCAGCTAGTTAAACTTCAGTCTTGCAATATTCAAGATCCAGCTTCCCTCTGTTCACTTGATCCCTGAGAAAATGATACCTTCTTTCTAAGTGTTTACTTCGACCATGACACATAGGATGATTGGCAAGATCAATAGCTGACTTGTTGTCTACAAACAATTTCATCTTCCCAGGTTCCTTGATCTTGAGTTCTTCGAGCAACATATCTATCCATGCTGCCTGACATGCTGCATATGATGCAGCTACATACTCAGCTTCACATGATGAGAAAGCCGCAATGCTTTTTTTCCTCGAACTCCAAGAGATTGGAGCTCCTTCGATCATGAAAATATAGCCTGCAGTGCTTTTCTTCTCATCTTGGTCTCCACTGAAATCTGAATCAGTATAACCATATACCTCAGCATCTTTCGACTTGGACTTATTTCGACATGGCATCAACACACCATGATCAATCGTACCCTTAATGTATCTCAGTACTCTCTTTACTGCAATAAGATGACATTCTTGGGGTTTCTCCATAAATCGACTTAACAATCCGACACTCTGACAAATGTCCAGCCTTGTATTGCAAAGATACCTCAAGGATCCAATAATTTGTTTGTACAGTGTCGAACTTACAAACTCATCATCAGTTACCTTCTTCAACTTTGATCCTGTTTCCAATGGACTTGTCGCATCTTTACAGTCAATCATCTTGAACCTCTTCAAGATGTCTTGAGCATACTTCTTCTGGTGCAGGAACACACCTTCAATTGTGTCTATGAATTCCATCCCTAAGAAATATGACAAATTCCCTAGGTCAGACATTTCGAACTCTTGCATTAGCTTCGACTTGACTTTTCTTATCTCAGCTTCATTTGCACCTGTAATTAGCAAATCATCAACATACAGGCATAAAATGATTCGACTATCATTGTCGACATCATTTACATAAACTCCATGCTCAGACACACACTTTGTGAACCCTACTTCTATTAGGAAACTATCTATTCTTCTGTTCCAAGCCCTAGGGGCTTGCTTTAATCCATAGAGAGCCTTCCTCAATCTGTACACCTTCGACTCATGCCCTTTAACCTCAAATCCTGGTGGTTGACTGACATACACTTCTTCCTCCAGAGGTCCATTCAAAAATGCTGATTTTACATCCAACTGATGTATCTTCCATCCTCTATATGCTGCTGTCGAAACAACAATCCTGATTGTTTCCAACCTAGCCACTGGCGCATATACTTCATCAAAATCAATACCAAGTTTCTGCGGAAATCCTCTTGCCACTAGTCTTGCCTTATGCTTGGCAATTTCACCATTTGGCCTTCGTTTCAGCTTGTAAACCCATTTCACATCAATAGGCTTCTTGCTGGCTTTTTCGACAAGTTCCCAGGTATTGTTCTTCTCGATTGCCCTGAGTTCTTCCTTCATGGCTTCACACCAACTCGAATCATTCATGGCTTCATCAAATTAATTGGTTCTGCTTCAGCCATCATCATTGCTTCTTCTATTAAGTCACCATCTTCATCGATTGCATTATCTGGAAATCTCTCATATCCAGCTAACCTTGTCGACTCAGCTCTTGTTCTAGTTGATCTTCTAACGTTCTGCTCAGGAGGTTCTTCATTTCGACTTGTCGTGGTCTCAGTTTGTTGGTCTTCTTCAAACACCGTCGGAACTGTCTCTTCCATCTGTCGACCAATATCCTGTTGAACTGACCCATGACTCCACTCCCATTTTTGATTTTTATCTACCAGAACATCTCGACTGATCACAAATTTATCATCTTCTGGTGAATATAGTCTATATGCACCAGTTGAATGATAACCTATGAGCACCATGGTTTGACTTCGATCATCTAGTTTTGTTCTCAATTGCTCAGGAACATGCCTAAAACATATTGATCCAAAAACTCTAAGATTACTTACATTTGGCTTCTCACCTGTCCAAGCTTCATAAGGAGTCTTCTCGACTAACTTCTTCGTTGGACATCTATTCAGAATGTATACTGCTGTCGAAGCTGCTTCAGCCCAAAATCTCTTTGGCACTTCTTTAGCCTTCAACATACTTCTCGTCATATTCAGTATACTTCTATTCTTCCTCTCAGCTATTCCATTGTGTTGAGGTGTATAGGGAGCAATAACCTCATGCTCTATACCTTCTTCTTCACAAAATCTAGCAAACTCTCGAGAGGTGTATTCACCACCACCATCAGTTCTCAGTTTCTTTAGCTTGCAGCCACTTTGCTTTTCAACAAGCAACTTAAACTTCTTGAACTTTGTGAATACTTCCCTCTTACTTTCAATCATATAAATCCACATATATCTGGTGAATTCATCAATGAAAGTTAAGAAGTAATGCTTTCCACCATTCGACCTAACTTCAAAAGGTCCACATACGTCAGAATGAACAAGTTCCAACTTTCCTTTCGACTTAATTGGCAGATCATGGTTGAATGCTTTTCTACCCTGCTTTGCTTTGCAACATTCTTCACACACATGATTTGGTTCCTTCACCTGAGGTAAACCATACACCATTTTCTTCTGATTCAGCATACCCAAACTCCTGAAGTTTAGATGCCCATATCTATGATGCCATAGCCAATTCTTTTCCTCTTCCGTAGTTGACGCAAGACATTCATGATTAATCATGTTAATCTGAACTTTAAACGTCTTGTTATCAGCCAATGGTGCTTTCAATATCAACCTACCATCAGCGTGATACACCTTCATTTTGTTCCTCTCCAGCTTCATATTATGTCCTTTGGCAAGTAATTGACCTATGCTTATCAAGTTACTTGTCATAGAAGGCACATACAACACATCAGTAATGCTGGCTTTTCTACCATCTCTTCTCATTACAGATATGTCTCCTTTTCCACCTGATGTGATCTGTCTACCATCTGCAAACTTTATCACCTTCTTAACTGATTCATCAAGCTTGGTGAACCAGTTCTTGTTACCAGTCATGTGGTTGCTACAACCTGAATCAAGATACCACAAGTTTATGTCATCATCCTTCGACTGAGTGTCTGCCATTAGTAGCACACCTTCAGAATCACTATCCTCTGTCTGTGCATACTGCGCTTTGTCACTTTCTTTTGCTCGTGCTTCCTTCTTCTTTCGACAGTCTCGAGCATAGTGACCAAAACTTTGACAATTGTAACACTGCACGTCTTTCATGTCAACTTTCTTCCCAGAATACTTGTTGCCCATGCCTTTCTTGTTAGACTATGGCTATGGATCTAGAAGGGGGTTGAATAGATCCTTCGAGTTTTACACGCAAAATTGAATTTTAAAAAAAAAATTGTTTGAATGGAAGCTACCACTGGATTAAAAGTCTACAACGAACCTTCTACCAAAAGGATCGGATATGCGCGTATATATATTGCGAATGAGTATGGAAGAGAAAAATTTAGTTTTATTAATGTAATCAAACGCAACCAACAAATTATAGCGTGTTTATGTATAATCCAAACCAATGAGGCAAACAATGAAACACAAACAGTGTTTGAATTTGCTTTGCGACAAATTATCAAACACTTGGTGTGTACACACACACTAAGTGCAGAATTTCTACGGTTAGTAATTTTAAGCTGCTCCTAGAAACAATTCAAAGAATTGTATCACTTTAACCAAACGATTTTTCAGCTTTAGATTACAACACAGAAATTTAGACAACTTGAAAACTTGGCAAATTCAAACAATGCAGAAAAAATGTAAAGAGTTAAAGGAGAAAGAGAACGAACGCGATTTGATTAGGCAGTTCCCCAATCGTCCTCGCTATGGGTACCTCTGCCCCCAATTCCGAACATGGAATTGAGATATCTATATTATTGTTGTAATTGAGTGTTTATACAAGACAAAACTTCTGAACAATCAAATCTTCGAACGTCTTCGAATTGTCGATGTGGAGCCTTCTCTTCCCTTGATTCAAGATGAATCAAGTGCTTCGAATATGGTTGATTCAATTATCATCCCGCGCTACTAAACCGAAAGAAAACACCATTCTTCGATTACCTTCACTCGATTAATTGCAATCTACCCAAGATTCGAACCCAAACCTCTCTTCTATGATCCTCTAATTACAGCTACTAAACCGATCTCTTCGGTTACCTTCGCCCAGCTGAATCCTTGTAGAACAAAGCGGCTTTTGCAAAACCCCCAAAATCCCTTTGATTCTTGGAGGAGAAAACCCTAAGGTTTTATTCAAGAAACACCTAGCACAAATCTCAACTCAGAAATGAAGATAACACTTCCTGAAATCTGAACCTTATCACTTCAAATCAATGAACACAACAAACAAAAATGGTTATGTGTAGTTGTTTGAATGCTCAAGGAAGAAGATGAAATTGATGAGAGAAATGGCATAAAATCTTTCACGTTTCTTGTTTCTTTTAAAAAATGAACTAACATGATATATATACTATGCTATGTAATAATGTGGAGATAACAGAATTTTAAGATGAAAAACAAGTGAAAATATTGGCAGGAATCAGCGAGCGGTCGACCTATACAGAAGGTATAGGCGACCTGTGCAAGGCCGCGCGCACAACTACGCAAAAATGCATACTATGCGTGGACCAGAACAGGGAGTGCATCGACGCATACCTCCCAGTTTTCTACACTATCAATCGCAGACTGCATAGGTCGACCTATGCAGGGTGATGAGTCGACGCATACCTTAGAAACATGCAAAAAATTAGGATTTTGAGATTCCTAAGGTGTTGGGACATCTCTAATGAACCTAGATCATTTGTAATCATAATCAAACATATGTGCAATACTTCAAATTGAGTTTTTCATGTAAACCACTATGTTCTAATCATGAAGGTTTTGTCATCATTAAAAATAAAGTTCATAGAGAGAATCTTCCCTCACATACTCCCCCTTTTTGATGATGGCAAAACACTCGATGTGAGATGGTATCCTCCCCCTGACTTTATGCATCCACTAGTTTGATTATCTCAATACCTGTTATTCTTTCCATTGTCCTCTCCCCCTTTGACAACATCAAAAAGAGAAAGAGAGAAAATAGCATGACTAGAAAATATCAACTGAAAGTGCTTCTTCTAACAAATTACAACGATAAGCATTAACAAACATTCACACATAATGGATGTTAACGAATATGAAATTAAAACAAGTTAACGGATATCCAAAACATGCAACATAACAACCCATAGTTAAAATTGAAACAATGTCACGAGAACTAAAAAAATAACAGGCTAAAGTCAATTAGAATCATAAACAAAACATGAGATAACAAGTGAAACGCAAAATGACATGACGCAAGATGCAGTGTTGTTTCTCATGGCCTCCTCCCCCTAAATGAATGGCCTCTGCCGCGAAACGATTGAGGGTGATGAGGTGGTGGAGGTTGCACATCCAACTGCTCGGTCATCTCCAACACTGTACGATTCAGAATGTTGAAGCTATTTGTTAGAGCCCGGTGCTAATTCGCAGAAGTTTCGGTCATTGTGTTGAATCTTCCCATCACATTAGTGGCAAAAGATTCAAAGTTGTTGGCATGAGTGTGAATTTCTTCTTGCAAAGACTTGAACCGTTCCTCTTGAGCTGTGGCAAACCGCTGTTGATCAAGTTGCATCGTCCTCATAAGTTCAAGAATGTCTTCATTGTTTTGTTGAGGACGCGAAGGTGAAGGAGGAGTGTAGTATGACTCTTGGTAATTCAGCTCTTGTGTTGGTGGCCTATAATTGGAACCAAGATTGGTCCAACAATTATATTGCCATTGACCCCATCCTTGGTCAACCTCTGTTTCCATTGGAGATTTCCATCCTTGATTTTCTTCAGATCCTTGATACATCTATGCAGCATTATCATCAGCCCCCGTATCCATTTGGTGCCATTGAGCATTGTCATTTTGATTCTCGTCATCATCATTCTGTTCATTCTCTCCTTCTTTATTTTCCCTTTCTTCTTCTTCGTCTTCGTCATCTTCTTCACTAGAATCTTCCAGAACAGCCGTGTTGGCTTTCACAATATACTTATATTTTCTCTCTACAGCATCCCACATATGGCCCATCATAGTCATAGTTTTTTGGCAGAACTCTTGATTTATAGTGATGGACTTATAGGCAATACCAGGAACAACTATTGTAGCATTATTGAAAAACTTTTGAATCGCGGATGCATATCCAAGTGCAGTCCCTCTACCGGATTCACGAAGAGCATACATCCTACTCGCAAAGTAATAAGGCCAACTGATTTTTATCTTATTCATCAGAATGTAGATTAACTGAATCTCAGGTTGATCTACCCTAGAATAACCGCTTTGCTTGGGTCTAAGAATATGAGCAACGATCCACTGTAGAATTCTAGGGATAGGAGCCAGTTTTCCCGTTGTCACTGCCTTAGGGAAGAGATTACTCGCCACAACTTCATCAATGTATGGTCTCCTGAGCATAGAATTTAAAGCCTTCTTATACTCATAACCATTTACATGCACAGTATCAGTTATGTGCTGGGCATGCCTCTCATTAGTTACAGACAAATTGAATAAATCTTGCCATGTGGTGTTTTGGACAGTAAGAACCTTATTTCCTAGTTTGCAGTTGAACATAAAATCATCAAATTTTCCAACGAGACCCGTATAGAAAAGCCTTACCAAATCCTCATTATATTTGACGTCACATTCCAAAAAGCCATTTAGATTCTGAAAATCCAATAACTATGATTTCGTCCAAGTGCATGCGTTGAACCGTAAGACGATAATACACATATTGTTTGATCACAGTTCTTTTCTTCATACTCTTAAACAAGTCAAGATTTTCAGGAGAAAGTAGAGATGGAAGAGTTACCGGCGAATCTTGTGGAGGTTGAGAAGGACCGGCTTGAGCAGGGGTTTCTCTTGAGACCCTTTTACGGGTGACTCTCCGTGTAGCCATTTGATGCTTGATGTTGAAAGAGGATGAGTAATGAAGAACTTCCCAAGATAGTTGTGGAGCCCAAGCTTTTTGGGTGAGATTGATGAAGTTAGGGTTTTTGGTGAAGATACAATTAGGGAAGAGGAGGAGATGATGCAATGAGGTAATGATGCAAAGAAAACCTAAAATGTTTCATTAGTAGCTTGAAAACAAAACATTTATAGCAGAAATCAAGCGAACGGTCGACCTAAGACCATTATGCGTTGACGCATACTGAAGAAAAATGCATAATTTTAAAAGTTGAAGCTATGTGCCGACCTACTTAGTCGACCTGTTCAGACCTGCGCTTGCTAGTGGAATAATGCACCAACCATGGGTCAACCTAAAGACTATATGAGTCGACGCAAATCATGAACTTGTTGAAAAAAACATAAAATTTAATTTTTTTTTTGACATTTAAACTGTAGTGTTGGCTAAATAGAAAGCTAACATGCACACCAAACATACAAATTAAGAAAGTGAGCATACTATAGGCAATAAACAACAACAATATTACTCAATCATGGTACATTTAATTTCTAATGAAAGAGAACGATATTACCTTGATCGTTTTTGATGATGCAAGACCTTACATATGTGGTAATAGCTTTTGAAATTGTTAATGACAAAAGTATAAATGTGCATATAGATAAAGTAAGGATACGACATTTTATAAAGAAATTAAGCACGATCCGAAATGTCGAGAATACCAAGTTCCCTACGGATATGAAAGAAAGGCTCAGTGGCTAAAGGTTTTGTGAAAATGTCAGCAAGTTGATTTTTTGAATCAACATGCTCAAAAATCACATCACCTTTCTCAACATGATCCCTAAGGAAGTGATGACGTATTTCGATATGCTTGGTACGTGAATGTAATACAGGGTTCTTAGTTAGATTTATTGCACTAGTGTTATCGCACAAAATTGGAATACGCTCAAGTTTTAAATTAAAATCAAGCAATTGTTGTTTAAGCCATAGGACTTGAGCACAACAACTACCGGCGGCAACGTATTCCGCCTCGGCTGTTGACAAAGCAACGGAAACCTGTTTCTTGCTATGCCAACTCACCAAGGAATTTGCGAAAAGATGACACGTGCCACTAGTACTTTTCCTATCGAACTTGCACCCGGCAAAGTTGGAATCGGAATAACCAACTAAGAAACAAGCACTACCTTTGGAATACCACAGACCATACTTTGGAGTACCAGAGAGATACCTAAGTATGCGTTTAATAGCTTTTAGGTGGGATTCCTTGGGATGTGCTTGATACCTCGCACACATGCATACACTAAACATTATATTGGGACGTGATGCGGTAAGATAAAGAAGAGATCCTATCATACCTCGATACCTCTTTACCTCAACATCCTTACCTTTTTCGTCACGGTCAAGATTAACACTCGTAGGCATAGGAGTATCTATAGCTTTGCAGTTCAACATATCAAAATGTTTTAGTAACTCAAGACAATATTTTGTTTGACTCACGAATGTGCCCTCTTCAAGTTGTTTGATTTGCAATCCGAGGAAATAGTTAAGCTCCCCCATCATGCTCATTTCAAACTCCCCCTGCATCAAACTAGAAAACTCCTTGACCAAGGTCATGTTAGTAGACCCAAATATAATATCGTCAACATAAATTTGTACCAAAATTAAGTGTTTTCCTTGACGTTTAATAAAGAGGGTTGTGTCAACCTTTCCTCTTGAATACCCTTGATCAAGTAGAAATTTGCTTAGACGTTCATACCAAGCCCTAGGGGCCTGTTTAAGTCCGTTCAAAGCTCGCTTAAGTTTATAGACATGATCAGGATATTTGTGTGATTCAAAACCTGGAGGTTGGGCTACATAAACCTCTTCATTTATATATCCGTTAAGGAATGCACTTTTGACATCCATTTGGAATAGTTTAAAGTTCTTTATACAAGTGTAGGCAAGTAGAAGACGTATGGCCTCGAGTCGAGCAACTGACGCATAAGTTTCCTCATAGTCGATTCCTTCCTCTTGGTTATAGCCTTGCGCTACAAGCCTAGCTTTGTTACGCGTTATTACTCCATTTTCATCAAGTTTATTCCTAAACACCCATCGGGTGCCTATTACTCGATGATCTCGCGGAGGGGGGACAAGGTCCCAAACCTCATTTCTCCCGAATTGATTTAGTTCATCTTGCATTGATAGATACCAATGCTCATCGAGTAACGCTTCCTTAGAGTTTTTAGGTTCAACTTGGGAAACAAAAGGAGAGTAATAACAAAAGTTACTAAGTTTAGAGCGAGTAGTTACTCCCTTAGAAATATCACCGAGAATGTTGTCAATTGGATGGTCTTTTGAAGACTTCCAAGATGGAGGAAGTTCATCTTCCTTAGCATGATGATCATCCTCACTTTTCACTGGTTGGTGATCCTTTTCCTCCTCAATACGCACTGCTTCAGGCTGATCAATTCCCTTATCAATGTCCTTGAGTATGTCTTTAGTAGGTACACCTGCACCATGAAAAGAACTACCTTCTCCGACATTTCTCGGATAAGACTCGTCAAAAGAAACATGAACTGACTCTTCGACCACACGTAACCTTTTATTATAGATTCTATAAGCTTTACTTGACTGAGAGTATCCAAGAAAAATACCCTCGTCAGCCTTGGCATCAAATTTGCCGAGAGTCTCTTTTCCATTATTTAACACAAAGCATTTGCAACCAAATACATGAAGGTGAGATATGTTTGGCTTACGCCCTTTTAAAAGCTCATACGGTGTCTTGTTTAGAATAGGCCGGATGAGCACCCTATTCAAAACATAACAAGTCGTACTTATGGTGTCGGCCCAAAAGTATTTTGGTAATCCACTATCATTGATCATAGTCCTTCCAAGTTCTTCCAAAACTCTGTTTTTACGTTCCACTACCCCATTTTGTTGAGGGGTACGTGGTGTGGAAAAATTATGATCAATTTCGTTGGAATCAAAAAATGCTTCAAATAAATGATTTTCAAACTCACCCCCATGGTCACTTCTGATTGACCCAATGTTTGTGTTTAACTTGTTTTGAGATAACTTAGCAAATCGTTCAAAGGCCGAGAAGGTATCACTCTTATTTGCTAAGAAAATTGTCCAGCAAAACCTAGAAAAATCATCGACTATAACAAATCCATAATAGTTACCACCTAGGCTTTTAACCCTAGATGGTCCAAAGAGATCCATATGGAGGAGCTCAAGGGGTCTCATAGTTGAAACAATATTTTTAGATTTAAAAGAGATCCTTGTTTGCTTCCCCATTTGGCACGCATCGCAAAGATGATCCTTTGTAAATTTAATTTTGGGCAAACCGATGACTAGGTCTTTAGAAACGATTTTGTAAAGCAAATCAAAGTTGATATGAGCCAAGCGTCTATGCCAAAACCATGAATCTTCATTCTTAGTGACTAAACACTTGTCTCCATCCAATGATACCTCGTTTAAGTCTAGCATATAGACGTTATTCACCCTCAAGCTCTTAAACACATTCTTTTTGTCGCAATCTTCAACTACGCAACAATCCTTTGAAAAAGAGACTTTATAATTTTTGTCGCATAGTTGACTAATGCTTAAGAGGTTGTGTCTAAGGCCTTCCACAAGAAGTACATCAGAGATAGTAGTAGATGAAGGGTTACCTATACTACCTTTGCCGAGAATCTGTCCCTTGTTGTTATCTCCGTAGGTGACAAACCCCTTTTTCTTCGCCACAAAGTCGATGAAAAGAGATATGTCTCCGGTCATATGTCTTGAGCAGCCACTATCTAGAACCCATCTTCCTTCGGTGGTCTCAAGACTTTGTACCTACAAAAATAATCAAGGGAGAGTAGGTACCCAATTCTCATTGGGTCCTTTATGGTGAGTGAAACCAAGGTTTCCTTTGGGCAACCATTGATAAATGCCCTTTGGAACAAGAAATCTCCGAAAGCGGCACTTAGCAATAGTATGACCGGGCTTACAACAATATAAGCAATCACGATTAGCTTGGAGTTTACCTTTCCTATCACTATCTCGAATCACATACGTGTATTATTGATATGGATTATTCATTGTTTCACGATAATGTGATCGATCAATAGCAAACATAATCTTAGGCTTGAGAGCCTTGTCTAACTTGGCTTTGAGGGTTCTCACCTCTCTTTGCCAAATGTGACAAGTACCACAGCCCCCAAGGTCAAACCATGTATATTTATTCTCATCGATCTTAGTTTTTGATACATTCACCATGGAGTTTTTAAGATCTTCCAATTCGTTTTGGGAATCGGAAACCTTTTTCTCCAAATAAGAAAAAATCTTTTTATTCGAAGCTAAGCGTTGAAATGCTTCCTTAGCTTCGTGGTGTAATGTATCAAAAGCTCTTTTTAATTCAGCATGAGACATATTTTGACAGTTTTCATATTTAGAGTGTTTTACCTCTTTTCCTTTGTTGTGACGTGCCATGAGACAAAGGTTGACGGATTCACTTTCGTCACTTGAGGAGTCATCTTTCTCCAACTCGTTATCGCTTTCCCAAGCGATGTATGCTCGTCGAGACTTGTTGGACTTTTTGTTTGAGCGACTCTTGTCATTATCCTTATCTTTGTCTTTCTTTAGGGATGGACAATTCGGCTTGTAGTGCCCGGATTTTCCACAGTTGTAGCACGTCCCTTTTACCTTGCCATTTTTATTTCCTTCACTTCTAGATTGCTTCTGGAACTTGACAAGATTTCTGTCCGAGTGCTGAATATCATTCTTACGAATATATCTATTGTATCTTTTCACAAATAAGCTCATATCATCACCGAATTCTTCATCTTTGTCATTTTTGGCTTCATCATCACTTAGCTCTTGATGTGTGGACTTTGAACAAGAAGCCTTAAGAGCTATCGACTTCTTCTCCGTATCTTTTGCCTTCTCTTTCTTTATACTCTTCTCATGTTTATCCAGACTAATGAGCACTTGCTCATGCTCATCGAGTTTACCAAAGAGTGTTGTGAGGTCTAGAGTAGCAAGATCATTGGCCTCCATGATAGCGGTAACCTTCGGTTGCCATTCCCTGCTAAGACACCTCAGAATTTTATTAGTAGAAACCTCATTTGGAATTGGTTTACCAAGAACATGCAATTTGTTGATAATGTGAGTGAATCGTTTTTGCATATCCGCAATGGTTTCCCCTTGCTTCATGTAAAACATATCAAACTCTTGCGTTAGTGTATTAATACGAGCCAATTTAACATCATTAGTGCCTTCGTGGGCTACTTGTAAGGCATCCCACATAGCTTTGGCTGTTTCACAATGGGAGACTCGATAATACTCATCAACTCCCAAAGAGGAAATGATCATATTACGAGCCTTCCAATCATAACTGTACTTTTTCTCATCCTCCTCAGTCCATTGGTCTTCGGGTTTAGGAATGACAACGCCTTCCGCGTTAGTTATGGTGATTTCCATGGGACCGTTTAAAATAACGTTCCAAACCTTCCGATCTAAGGAGTTAATATAAACGCGCATACAATCCTTCCAGTAGCTGTAGTTTTCACCTGTAAAAACTGGAGCTCTATTATAAGCCCCCTTAGGTTCGTTCGCCATGATCCAAGAAGTTTTACCGAAGCACCAGAATAAACCGGAGCTCGTGATACCACTTGTTAGACTATGGCTATGGATCTAGAAGGGGAGGGGTTGAATAGATCCTTCGAGTTTTACACGCAAAATTGAATTTTTTAAAAAAATTGTTTGAATGGAAGCTACCACTGGATTAAAAGTCTACAACGACCCTTCTACCAAAAGGATCGGATATGCGCGTATATATATTGCGAATGAGTATGGAAGAGAAAAATTCGGTTTTATTAATGTAATCAAACGCAACCAACAAATTATAGTGTGTTTATGTATAATCCAAACCAATGAGGCAAACAATGAAACACAAACAGTGTTTGAATTTGCTTTGCGACAAATTATCAAACACTTGGTGTGTACACACACACTAAGTGCATAATTTCTATGGTTAGTAATTTCAAGCTGCTCCTAGAAACAATTCAAAGAATTGTATCACTTTAACCAAACGATTTTTCAGCTTTAGATTACAACACCTCAGAAATTTAGACAACTTGAAAACTTGGCAAATTCAAACAATGCAGAAAAAATGTAAAGAGTTAAAGGAGAAAGAGAACGAACGCGATTTGATTAGGCAGTTCCCCAATCGTCCTCGCTATGGGTACCTCTGCCCCCAATTCCGAACATGGAATTGAGATATATATATATTATCGTTGTAATTGAGTGTTTATACAAGAGAAAACTTCTGAACAATCAAATCTTCGAACGTCTTCGAATTGTTGATGTAGAGCCTTCTCTTCCCTTGATTCAAGATGAATCAAGTGCTTCGAATATGGTTGATTCAATTATCGTCCCGCGCTACTAAACCGAAAGAAAACACCGTTCTTTGATTACCTTCACTCGATCAATTGCAATCTACCAAAGATTCGAACCCAAACCTCTCTTCTACGATCCTCTGATTACAGCTACTAAACCGATCTCTTCGGTTACCTTCGCCCAGCTGAATCCTTGTAGAACGAAGCGGCTTGTGCAAAACCCCCAAAATCCCTTTGATTCTTGGAGGAGAAAACCCTAAGGTTTTATTCAAGAAACACCTACCACAAATCTCAACTCAGAAATGAAGATAACACTTCCTGAAATCTGAACCTTATCACTTCAAATCAATGAACACAACAAACAAAAATGGTTATGTGTAGTTGTTTGAATGCTCAAGGAAGAAGATGAAATTGATGAGAGAAATGGCATAAAATCTTTCACGTTTCTTGTTTCTTTTAAAAAATGAACTAACATGATATATATATTATGCTATGTAATAATGTGGAGATAACAGAATTTTAAGATGAAAAACAAGTGAAAATATTGGCAGGAATCAGCGAGCGGTCGACCTGTACAGAAGGTATATGCGACCTGTGCAAGGCCGCGCGCACAACTACGCAAAAATGCATACTATGCGTCGACCGGAACAGGGAGTGCGTCGACGCATACCTCTTAGTTTTCTACACTATCAATCGCAGACTGCATAGGTCGACCTATGCAGGGTGATGAGTCGACGCATACCTTAGAAACATGCAAAAAATCAGGATTTTGAGATTCCTAAGGTGTTGGGACATCTCTAATGAACCTAGATCATTTGTAATCATAATCAAACATATGTGCAATACTTCAAATTGAGTTTTTCATGTAAACCACTATGTTCTAATCATGAAGGTTTTGTCATCATTAAAAATAAAGTTCATAGAGAGAATCTTCCCTCACATTTCTTTGTCGAATCATCATGATTCTTTGAACTCTTGCTTGACTTCTCATCACCAGCAAGATTCCTTCTCTGCTTCGCCTTCCCAGATTTCTTGGTGAATTTCGCTTGTAGTGCTTGGTCTGATACCTTTTCTCTTTCTGAATCTCTTTGCTTCAATCTCATCTCATGAGCTTCCAAAGAAGCCTGTAGCTCTTCAATCTTCATCTTAGCAAGATTCTTGGACTCTTCAATTGACACTACAATGTAATCAAAATTTGCAGTCAGAGATCTTAGTACCTTCTCAATCTTCTGCAAATCTGTGATTGTTTCTCCACAAGACTTCATCTGGTTCGTCAGCATCACCAATCTTGAAAAGAACTCCGAAACTGATTCATCTTCCTTCATTTGAATCATTTCGTATTGCTTTCTCAAGGTTTGCAGCTTCACCCTCTTCAATTTCTCATCACCTCCATACAAGTTCTTTAACTTGTCCCACGCTTCTTTCGCAGATTCTTCTTCAATAATTTTCTCAAACACATTATGATCCACACACTGGTGAATCAAGAACAACGCTTTACCATCTTTCTTCCTTTGATCTTTGTACGCAGCTTTCTGTTCATCAGTAGCATTTGCCCCCAATTCCGTTACACCATCATTCACGATTTCAACCACATCTTGAAATCTGAAGATAACCCTCATCTGCACCACCCACCGTTGGTAGTTTTCCCCTTTGAAAACTGGTAGATTCACTGGGAATTGTGTGGACGTTGTTGTTCCGTTTGCCATTAGATTCTCTCTGAATCGCAACCGGGCTCGTTGATACCAATTGTTGAAACTGGGTTCCAAGAAAGATGAATGTTTGAGAGAAAGAAGAAGAAGAAGAAGAAGAAGAAAGAGAGAGAGAGAAAAATAAGAAGAGATTAGGGTTTGGAAACTTTGTAAAATTTTATTATGAAGCTATTGTGTAAAATACAAATTACAATGCCCTTTATATAGGCTATCAAAGCCCAGACCCAAAACAATTCGACTAACTCTTTATCAGCTATATTCGACTCTGTCGAATACAACTGACCTACACAACACTACAACTATTCGACTGACTATATACAATTTCGACCAAAACCTATAAAACTCTTCGACTTCGACAAACTAACATGAATTACTTCTAACAAGCGGTACATATTCAAAGTTATTGATATTCAATTAATTTGATTTTATTACATTTATAGATATTTTGATATTTTATCCTTTTATTTATAGGTTTGTTGTCATATTCATCCTCTTAAGTCTTAATAATGTTAAATTTGTATTGCATTTGATGTATTCTATCAATTTATGTTATTACAATTCATTTCATTCTCATCCCATCAAGGTATAAGACA
Organism: Lathyrus tuberosus; assembly: GCA_022829125.1. NCBI lineage: Eukaryota > Viridiplantae > Streptophyta > Magnoliopsida > Fabales > Fabaceae > Lathyrus > Lathyrus tuberosus. The sequence continues at coordinate 9,097,237 of JALAZF010000212.1, forward strand.
AACAAAAAACTCATAATAAAATTAAGAACACTCATCGTATTATTGCAAAATAAAATACCATTACAAAAGATGATGGAAGCGTCATCTCTGAGAGATATTCTAAAACTTTTTAACAAGGTTTATCGCAAAAGCATTTCAAGCCTTGACATTTTCCATGAGAAAAACCCTCCATTTGGCACGCAATAATACAATCGAAGTCACTCACACATGATCCTTTGAATTTAGTACTTAGTGACGGACAAGTCTTTGCCTCCGCCCCAATACTTGGCCCCGTATCTGTTCACATTACAAATCAATATCACAAGTAAATTGATATTAATTAATTAGACACAAAAAAATTACACTCACCAGTAGCCACGAGAAGAAGAAGAAAGACAAAGATTGTGGAAACCAATGACAATGAACGAGCCATGTACGAGACTAAACTTGAAGAGAAAAAATGGGTTTAGTGGAACTTGGTGAAATGAAATTAAAATGGAGATGGTGTGTCTTAAATAAGGTAAAACAGGTTTTTTATTTAGTGATGATAAAGAGAATAATAAAATATATTTTTGGTCATGGTTTCCTGAATTACATTTAACTTGTGGGATACCCGTGCGGACGCACGGGTCCCACTGCAGACCTTTGAAATTGGACCAATATATTTTGATATTGAAAATTTTAAATTCACAATTTTTAGAGGATTGTGTTAATAAAAAAAAGTAATATCAAATATTGATAAGTCACAAAAGAATAGTGAATCGGAGAATTGTCACCAGTTAGATTATGAAATTCAAATAATAAATAAAAAATATTTAAATTTAATTTAAAAAAAAACATAAAATAGTAAAATATAAAAATATAAGTGAATCAAAGATAAATATTTAAATGAAAGACATATTTTTAAAATAAAAAAATTGTATCAAATTTCCAATTTTAAAAAGAAAGACATCAATAATATATATTTCAATTATTCATATATTATCTTTAAAAAAGTTGTAGGTTAAATTAAAAATAATTAAAAAAAATATATTAGATATCAATGCGTTCACACCGATTTTGCCTCGGTCCTCACTGCGTTTACACGGTACTCGTGTTCTACTCGTGCGTTCACAAAAATTTTGGCCTGAGAACCCGTGCATTACCACAGTACTGTGTGTTACCCGTGAGTTCACACAGTACTGATGTGTTACCCGTGTATTTGGTAAGGTTACCCGTGCGTTCACACGGTATTGGTATATTATCCGTGCGTTCACACGGTACCAGTGTATTACCCGTGCGTTCACACTTATTTTGGTCTGGTTACCCGTGCGCTCATACAGTACAGGTGTGAGCCGGTCCTTCGCACATACTTGTGTGGGATGCACGCTTGTGTTTTTAAAATACAATTAAAATGTTAATAAGAAAAACAAAAATAACGTACGAAAATTATTAATTATTTATAAAAGAAAGTCAATTTTTTTAATAAAGTATATATTTATAAAAGAAAGTCAAATTTTTAATAAAATATATATTTAAAAATGTTTGAAAAGTTTTGCGTTGTTCTAATTCATGGAGTTTTCTTGCATTCAAAAGACAAAATTGATTAATAAAATTAGTGTATTAATTATAAAAGAGAAAATTAAAAAGGTTATATTTGTATAAGTTTTTAAAAACAACTATTGTTAAGAAAAACTATTAAACACATACTTTGTAAAAAAAATGGTGAAAATAGAAAAAAAGTTTTTTTTTAGGGTTGATAGAGTTATAATAAAAGGGTTTATAAAGTTCAATAAATGAGACAAATAAATATCCAAAATTATAATTAGTTGAAAATCAGTAGAAAATTAATTTTACTATGGTTTAAAATAAATAAAAAATAAAAAGTCAGTAGTACAAATGTCATAAATTTAACATTTATTTTCTTTAATTGAACAAAAAAAAGTAAAAACCCCTCATTTCTTCCATATATAAAATGATTTTAATGTTCATTAAAATTAATTTAAATTGTAATAAAATTGTAAATCAGAAAAAGAATATTGTTTTATTAAAAAAAATTTATATGTTTAAAAGTAAAACTTATTATTTTTTTAAAATAATATTGTATTTACACTATTATTATTTATTTTTTTAAAAGAAAAACATATTTTCCCGTATACACAATAATATTTCAGTCAAGCATATTGAAGAAGAGAAATGGGATATTTGAATTAACATTTGAAAGTCACACTACATAGTAACGGAGCATTATGGAAGTGTCCCAAAAAAACGGCGCATGGTTGCTGGTACTACAAATGCGATGTAATATAAAGAAAGATGGTTTCCAAAACCCATAGCTTAATCACCAAATCTAAAACTCCTAGCCGACAGAAAGTTGCTCCAGCTATAGCCCCGTTCATCATCATCATCAGAATCAAAGATTTGGTAGTCTCCTTCATCATCATCATCTGAATCAAAGACTTGTATCCTTCTCACCCTTGTTGTGGATCTCCTTATTCTTCTTCTCTTTCTTCTTTGTCGCACAGCCGGGGCCTGAAGGACATGTTGAACAAAACCATTAAAGCAGGATTGTGTAGAACATCAACATGCAAGGCTGCTACAACTAAAGATGGCCCAATGAAATAATACGAATAAGAAAGATGCACATTAACAAAGGCCAAAAAGAACCACCCAAAATCAGATGCAGCACCTCTACCTGTTGAGGTTGTTGTACGTGGGGAGGTTGTTGGACCGGTAGAGGTTGGTGGTAGTCCGTAGGTGGTTGAAACTCCGTTGTTGGTTGGAAATTCGCAGCTGGGGGGACCTGAACAGTACCTTCTACATGGATATGCATCTGCTGATGTAAAAAAAAACGTTTAATAGAGGAAGAAAGAATAAATTAGATATGTTTCTAGTGATATAAAAAGCAAGTAGGTAATGTAGTTATTGGACCTGTCGAGGTTGTTGGACGTGGACAGGTTGATGAACTTGTTGAGGTTGTTGCAAGCCCGCAGATGCTTCTAACTCCGCAACCGGGGGGACCCGGGCAGCCTGTTCGACATGGATGTGCATCGGATGATAAAAAAATGATTAAAAGAGGAAGAAAGAATGATGCAGAGATGTGTGTAGTTATATCAAATTCAAGTAGGTAATGTAGCCGTTGTACCTGATGTGGTTGTTGGAAGTGGACAGGTTGATGGACATGCAGAGGGCGTTGCAACTCCGCAGATGCTTCAAACTTCGTCGTTGTCTGTACGGCCGAAGGTTCTGCGACCTAGAGAACGTTGTTGGATGCCATACTACGTATTCCTCCTTTGATGAAGATTGCTATGTGTTGTTGTGAATAGGAGGCAGGTTTTTATAAGTAAGCTTGTGACTCTTCATGTTCTCCCCCATTTTGAAAAAGTAAATGCATTAAATGTTTTGAAACTGTAACATTGTAACATTGGGAGGTAAAAACAATAATGAGTGATGATGGTCAAGTTTAGCATTAAGTTGTAAATACATTGTTATATATGATTGGCCATTAAGGAAAAAGAGAAGGAACAATAAAAAATAAAATCGATAGAAAACAGAAGTTTAAAAGTTACCATATACATCAAACTACATGCAGACATTTATTTGAAAATAGGCTTTCCATAATATAATTGTAGCTGCTGCAGCCATAAGACAGCTACGACATATCACGGGTGTGGTTGGTAGTGGTTGTCAGTGTGTTGCCATAGTTAGGGGCATTGGACAGGCTGCAGGTTTAAGGCATATAATAAACAAATTATTGAAGAACCAAAAAATCGTACATGACATAATTAGGTTGTGATATAGTGTAAGATGTGTACCTCTTTATAAAGTCATTCATTTCGTACATTACGTGATGGATATGTATGTTTGACGTTGAAAGTGTCTGTAACAGACAGGGCAAAGTTACCTGAAAACCAAAAAGCAAATATTGAAACAGAAATAGAATCAAACGTCAGAAATATACAGTGAATGGTGGTTGTTTAAATTAATGTGGGGTAGGTTAAAACCTTATTCCACAACCTTTTGCATAATTTAGGAGAATAACAGTCGGCGTGGTCGCATCATGTTGTTTCTGTTTGTACGCAAAGAACTCGTTAGCATACCTTAAGCGAATCTCTTTTTTTCTTTAGTCAGTAGCAATACTGAAATTTTCATAATATGAAAGACAAAGAGAAAACACATATCAACCAACATATATTTATCAGCTTGAGAATAAAATCTCATATCCAACATGTTACTAATTTAAACAAAGGTGAAGTTATGAAAATGAGCTAATAATAAAGCATAACACATTGTACCTAAAATTTTGAACTCTATTTCAAGTAAAGCCTTCACATAAAGAAATGTGTCAAACTGCAAGAGACATGAATCAAAGATAAAAGTATTTCTAACAGTCTTTGCCGACCATTATTAGATGGTTAATGAAATTGGATAGTTGAGCCCTTTGTTGTGTCTGAAAAGTTGAGACAACTAAAAGATAAGGACCAATTAATTATTGTTAATTATTTGATTATAAAAAAAATTAAACTACAACAAGAAAAGCACTTAAAACCAGAATGAAAATCCATTGTTGCACGATGTTATCTTACTTGAGTAAACTATTGCCTGTAGCCTGTAGAACCTACAAGTTTAAGGACCAAATTATGATTTATACAGTCCAACATTATCTTCATCTTCATTAACTGACAAACCAAACATAAACTAATAAGAACCATAACAATTAGTTCATTATCAATTAAAAAACCTAAACAGATCAACTCTGATTCATAGCAATTAATTTTGATTCATAGATTCATAGGTCCAACACGTAAACCATGTCCAGCACCATAAAGAACAACTTTGTTATACGCAACATGATAAGAAACAATACCTTTGGTTGAATGAATAAAGCAGAAGCCTCAATAGCAGTTGTAACAGCAACAACCATGTATCCTGAACCCTGAAACCTTTAGACTCTATTTCCAGCCCCAACCTGCACTCAAACACCGACAATGAGAAGGATCAACAGATTTTAGAAACACTACAGATTTTAAAGAAACACCTATTTGAATCAGATTCCTCAAAAATTATGCTAAGGACCTGGTCAAACACTACAGCTAAATCAAACCATGGCTCTTCAATAGTTCCTGCTGTCATAGCCAAAACACTTTTAAATAGTGATATACATGAGAGTAGAAATTCAAATAACACAATTATCCCTTTTTTGTACCATATGAAATAAAAAACCTAATGTTTGCCCTACCCTGCTGAAAAATCAACGCAAAATATTGACAATGCTAAGTGAAAGAAGAAGAAGAAGAAATGTAATTTGCACCAATCACTGACCCAGTTTATCTCAAAGAAGTCTCCTTTAATTTCTACTCATAAAACAGAGGGACCCAGTTTAGCTCCATCTTCTTTCAGAGCTAATCATTCCTAAGGCACAAATTAAAAACACATGGGCAATTAGCATATAGACTCTTGGATATAAGAGATACTTAACATAATGAACATCAAGTCTGTTGTTTCAAACCTGCAAGAAACCTCTGAAAGGAGCCAACTCAGTGCCAGGACCTATCATAAGTACAAAAACATAACCTCAATGAAACTTTGAGAGGAAATAATACAGTTGATCGATTTAAATCCTCAAGGTATAAAAAATGTACAAATTGGAAGGTAACATTTTCTGCATCATCTCCACCAAATCCAAGAAACTGTCTCGATTGGAAATCCAATAAATCACCATCCTTAAAAGAGAATACCAAACACCCCTTCACCCCTCCAAAATTTCACAAAGAAATGTGTAGCTTTTAAGGTGAACACTTCTGAGTTTTGGTCCACTAATAGTCTGTTTAAACTATCATACAATTCATGTTTAGAAAGGATTACCATTAAGTTTTACATTCAGAGCCTTGTATCACAACATTAGTATCACGCGATTAAAAACTGATAATGACAACATTTCTAAGGAATATATTAAAAGAAATATTCATCTATTGAACAGTAAAAGAAAAGGAGTTACTGTTCAGTTTTAGGAGTGTGAAGACTATAGCAGTAATGAAGAAAACCATAGAGATGGCAACCCAAAAATGCTACAATAAACAGAATGAAAAGCATTTTAAGTGTAATCAAGCTTCAACAAAATGAGAAAATGGAAGATCAAAAGAGTTACATATAAAGCCTTACAAGAAGAGTTCATTTTTTGTGTCAAGTAGCAGAAGGAATGCTTCATCACCATCATCCATAATACTTCATCACCTTCAAACAACATCAACATTAACCACATCAACAACAGAAACATATTGAACACAACCCTAACAATAAATCAAATTCAGAAGAATGGAACAAATCAAGGAGGAGAATAACAAAAGGGCAAGAAAATGAGAAAAGTAGAGTTTACCTGCTGAGTAAACCGTTGTGTTTCACTCGGCTCAACCGTCGCACCACCGCAAACCGATCCGCACAGCCTTCTTTTTCCAATTTCCTTTTTCGACCACAACAGCTCACCCTTCTTCAATCAAGCCATCCCCCATCATCAGCGCTCAGTCACCGTGAGTCACACGCAGAACCATAACGTCACCACCGATTTACACTTCATATCCGCCTTCTCAGCCGCAATCTCACAGTTTGAATGGAAAGCCATTTAGTTTCGGAGAGGAGATACAGAGAGAAGATGTTTCAGATCTACTTTAGTTAGATAGAAGAGAGAGAAATAATAGTATAAAATGAAGAGAAAGGTAAGAAAAAGAAATATTAGAGAAAAGAAGAATTGTCGTTGAACAAAGTGACATCAGCATTTGGTTTAATATGGAAAAGCAAAGACATAATTCATTAACCATGAAGTTGCAATAGAACAAAGTGACATCATCAGTCGGAAAAAGTAATATTTTGACACAAATTACCCTCATAATGGACACATGGCAGCTTATCAGATGGGGGCAGAAAGGTGTTTTCCAGAACCTCAAATTTTCTTATATAGTAAGATATATTTAATTGTTTAAAAAATAAATATATTGTCAAAGATTGTGATCATAGTCAAATATTGTGGTCATGATAAAAGATTATGGTCAAGGATTGTAATTGAATAAAGTCACAATTTATGGACCAAGAAAGAAACACCTTATGACTTTGCACTCATGGTTTTGTAACAACTTTCATAGTTTTGTGAAGATGAGCACCTTTAAATAGAGGTGCATTTCTCATTCCTAATAAAAACAACAAAAAATATTGCAACATAACATAAAAGAAAATTTTAAAGAGATGAAATATATTGTATTTTCTCCTATAAGGTTCTTTTAGTGAGTGTTCTTATATTACAAGAGAGAGTGTAATTTACTCTCTCCTTATATATAAAGAGAAGTGTTGTAATTTCTTCCACTTAGTGAAAATCTTTTCCACCGGTACCCATCGTTTTCCCCTTATTTGTTGAGGGTTTTCCACGTAAATATTATGTGTCAAATTTTCTACACCTTGATCTCTTATTTTTGTGATATTTGTCTTGCTACTCTAATACCCAACAGTGGTATCAGAGCTGTAGGTGTCAGTCCCTATTTCCGTTGCAGTGTACGGTTACTATTCACACGTATGATTGTATACTTTTGTAGTGATTGCTAACGTATACTAGATTTATTCTAGTGTGCGGTAAAAATATACAATATTTCTCACGTATGATGTGCTATTCACGGTGAAATTGTGTAAACCAGTTCAGTCAAAAAAATGGCTGCAAAATTTGAGATTGAAAAATTCAGTGGGAGTAATTTCTCCCTGTGGAAATTGAAGATGCAGGCAATCCAGAGGAAGGATAATTGCTCACTAGCAATTAAAGGTAGACCTACAAATATAACTGATGAAAAGTGGAGAGAGATGGATGACAATATAGTTGCCAATTTGCACTTAGCAATGGAAAATTCAGTTTTGTCAAGTATAGCAGAAAAGAAAACTGCAAAGGAGATCTGGGATACTCTCATCCAACTGTACGAGGTCAAGTCACTTCACAACAGAATTTTCTTAAAGAGGAGACTCTACACTCTTCGAATGAGTGAATCCACTTCGGTGTCGGAGCACATCAATAATTTGAATACATTATTTGCTTAGCTATCTGCATCAGATTTCACAGTAGTGGTGTACATGCAAAATATATTTTCTTAGCCGAGCTGTATAGTCGACCAAGACCGAGTATAAATCTAGTTGAGTACCTGGCCTAGCTATTTGGCTGAGTTGTGTACCAGGCCTAGTTATCTGGCCGAGTTGTGTACCAAGCCTAGCTATCTGGCCGAGTTGTGTACCAGGCCTAGCTATCTGGCTGAGTTGTGTACTAGGCCTAGCTATCTGGCCGAGTTGTGTACCATGCCTAGCTATCTGGTCGATTTGAGTACCATTGCCTAGCTATCTGGCCGAGTTGTGTATCAGGCCTAGCTATCTGGCCAATTGAGTACCTGGCCTAGCTATCTGGCCGAGTTGAGTACCCAGCCTAGCTATCTGGCCGAGTTGTACCTGGTCGAGCTGTATTGGACGAGTTGGTTGGCTATCCTGTTTAGTTATAGAACTCAATGGCCGGCGGTTACAAACCATTAAACAGGCGGTTATACACGATTAATAAAGACGTTACAGTACTTATGGACGTTTACAAACGTGATGAAAGCGTATTAATGGTAATTAGGCCAGAGAACACTATATAAAGGGTCCTCTAGGAATCCAAAAGGGGGGCTCTGCGACGTTCATAAAGCAGACCTATACACTACATACTGAGGGGCTCCCGCATGAGGGTTAAGCAAGAGACATCCATCTTGAGGCAGTATACAGCACCTGTACAACCCTCAAATCCCCAAATATTCATCTCAACATACTCCGCAGTATAGACAACGTAGCTCTCTTTGTCCAAGGAGAAGGAGAGCTAGCACTTTTGGTGATCTAACCATTTTTAATAAGAACGTTTGGCGCCCACCGTGGGGCTCCGGTAAAACTTTCCTGGGCCACATAAGATATCCAGGATGAATGAGCAAAGTCATTTTCCAGTTTCTATACCCATATTCATGTTATGAACAGCGAACATTGTCACTTCCGGATCCCTAAGCCAAGGTACCATGGCAAAGGTCATAGCATTTACGAAGGCGGCAGAGCTTCCAAATCTGATGTATCCATTACAATCCCTACGAGTTTGCTGCCACAGCAATGAGGAAGTCCCCTTCGTTTACGCTTTGTGAAGAATTCAAAAAGTAATGATGTTGCCATGAAAATTACTAGGGAATCGGTCAGTTAAAACGCAATGGACATCGACGAAATGTCCTCACCATTGGGGCTTGAAATCCCTAAACGATCTAGGAGTCACAATGACGAATGAGATTATACCATCACAGTACGAGAAGTCTGATTTCGCCTATTTAGGGTGAGACTTGCAATGTTGGACCACCAATGTTGATATAAGATCGTCCGTCAACAACCTCAATATCACTCGTAATTCCTTCCGGCGTTCTAGCAAGATTCCGTAAATCTCCGCGACAACGCGCAGGCTAGGATCCAATTTACTTTCAATCTATGACCATGACTTTTACTCAGATAAGTTTCACATAATAATTCTAGTTGTTTATGTTGTTTTGATTAATTGGAAACATCCTTAATCTACGGATAACTTGGATGGTTAATTTGGTATCGATCAGTTACATTTGATGGTTTTCTATAAAGTACCTGGCCTAGCTATCTGGCCGAGTTGTGTACCAGGCCTAGCTATCTGGCCGAGTTGTGTACCAGGCCTAGCTATCTGGCCGAGTTGAGTACCTGGCCTAGCTATTTGGCCGAGTTGTATACCAGGCATAGCTATCTGGCCGAGTTGTGAATGGTCGGGTTATGTTGGACGTTAGATATACAATGATTATAAGCCAATGTCTCCCTTGCATGTAAATTCCTGTGTAGAAGTTGTCGGCGCAGTGTCTCAAAAATATGGTTGAAAATGCCATGGTCAATAATAACTCTTCAGCATAACAAATATATATAGAGGTGATGGCAATTTCCACCACAACCATTGTCATTCCAACTTGAATGCTCGTATCACATGGAAACGTACGCATACATCCAGCAATAGGAATTTGAACAATCTGCGTACAAAACCAATATATAATATATATTTATTATGGATATTGTGCTGGCACTAATTAAGTTTGGTTATTACTTGAGATAACCCTGAAATCAGAGGTGTATATATACATAATAATCATATTTCAAATGTTACTATCAGGTAGTTTATGTCAAAAATATATTATATATGTTGCAAGGTGGTAATGAATAGTTAATCCCCGAGATGTTGTCCTCCACGTTGAAAGTGCTCTAGTATGCCTTCCAAAAATAATTTTATCAAATTAAAGGTAGAATCAAAGGGGATGTTAATGTGGATTGTGAGTACAAATAGTTGTTTTATTTACATTATGCCAATTTTACTAACGGGAGCACCAAGTTGAACAGCTGCAGCGATAAAACCGACATTAAAAAGAAAGTAGCATTTGCAGCAAGAATTCTGAAATAAACTGCAGAGTATGAAAATCTCAAGTTCTTGACGAGTCAAAGCAAAGAGTTTTGAGAGAAGTCGAATTCTCAACCTGCTGGGTGGACTGGTCTTTAACTATGGGAAAAATTAAAGCCTTCTCTCTTATATTATATCATACTATGTTTGCACCTTGATATCTTGAAATTTAATATGGATAAGTAAAAAATGTATACCTTAAATATTACTATTGGTCGGATAAGGAGAACCAATTTCTCCACCATTTGTAATCACTTCTAGGAAACACTTAGAGATTACTTTAAGCAACGGATGTCGTCCTTTCTTCCTTGCGTGGGCAGGAGTCACCCTACCCGTGTTTATTTTTTAAATAAAATAGGATGAGCTCTGAATAGGATGAGGTCTTATATGGAAGAAACTAAACTCTCAAGAAAAATCCGGCACCCCGGCACACATTATATTAAGAAGAAACCAAGATGCTAGAAGTCAAAAGCATGGAAGACAAAGACCACTTATCTCATTTGAGAAAGAATGTAACACATAGATAGAAAAATTATTACTAACTGAAAACTCTCAAACTATTTTTCAGGTGCAAAGTCGGGATGAAGTTTGGAACTCCCCATAAACAACCTTCGCCCATGAACGGGTTGATTAAACTCCTATAAATGTGTTGACTTGCTCCGCATACATAGTTCGCCCATGAACGGGTTGATTAAACTCCTATAAACGTGTCGACTTGCTCCGTGTACATAGGTCGCCCATGAACGGGTTGATTAAACTCCTATAAAATGTGTCGACTTGCTCCGCGTACATAGGTCGCCCATAAACGCTCCGCGTACAAGGGTTGAATAAACTCCTATAAAACGTGTCGACTTGCTCCGCTTACATAGGTCGCCCATAAATGGGTTAATTAAACTCCTATAAAATGTGTCAACTTGCTCCGCGTACATAGGTCGCCCATAAACGCTCAGCGTACAAGGGTTGAATAAATTCCTATAAAACGCGTCAACTTGCTCCGCGTACATAGGTGTCGCACCCTAATTTTTGACCCTAAGATCCCCGCCTTGTTCTTTGCATATCATCTTTAGGTCTTTGTGTGCATGTTTTATCACTAACCTGTTTGTGTAGGTACAACAATTCCAATAGGAGATAAAGGAGAGATATGCCTTCATTCTCATTATTAAGTAGTCATGCTTTGCTTTGGTGAATGTTGAACCATACTCAAATCGACCCCGAGGCTATGTAACGAACCAAGATAGGTGATGGAAAGTATTTGTTGAAAATTTATTCAAAAAAAGTGATTTCCCAAGCTTCAAAGAGAACACTATTCAAATTGACATTATTGATGGTTGATTTATCCAAGAGGGTCTCGGAACCATTACTTCATAAACAAAGATAAGGTCAAGGCATAAGAGGTGTACCACATACAAAGATGAAAGGCATAATCAAACCCACAAGGATTCTCAAAGTCATGCCTGGTTGTTCTTTTTTATTAAGAAATATGACTACCCATGGAAGGCCCCATTTGAAGTCATGATGCACGCAATTACAGCATTAGCATATACCACTTTGACTGCAATTCACAAGATAAATATTTGTTGTCCAAGGGTATTAATTTGCAAAATGCATTACATAAATTGGAGGTGCAAAGTTACTTTTGAAGTGTAACGTCAAACTTAAATTCAAAATGCTCACAAAAGTAACAACCAAAAGAAGGTACAAGCTACAGTTTACTCAAAGGTCATGACAATGTCAAGTTCTAATTGAATCAAAATATTATTATAGAGCTATTAATACAAAACGCAAAGGCTTTTGTGTGACGACAAGTTGATACAAGCTCATTCCCATATTCAAACGTCCAAGTGGAGATTACATCACAAATTACATCATAAACCACCGCCAGCCTCCAAAGTTTAAGTGTGAAGGTTCATTACATTACACAATCAAAGATATCACAATTGCACTATTTTCAAGAGTTTACATTGTATATTCTCGTGGAAATTGCATACGAGGCAATGTGCTCTTGCAGGCTGCTGTGACCCTCTGATTTGAAATGTTCAGCGCGAAGATTAGTCCACCAAATAAACCTGCAATATCACACCATCTCAGTACATTAATAACAATCACTGCCATGCCAAAATACTATTGTGCCATGTCTAACCAAGCATATACCAACTCCCGTGCACATTGAAACCTGTCGTTCTCCTCCATCCTTCCTGGTAATTCATGGAGAAATATAGAAGACTTATCGTGTAACCTGAGAAATTGAGCAACTCGTGACATCACAATCTAAATCCCTATGGTAACAAGGAATCAATTCGCATTCTCCTGAGGTTAACTGCAGTAAAACAAATATTAGCAAGCAATAAGCTCTTCTACACCCTACAAGCTTGTTATAATCGAAAATGAATTGAGAATGAAAATGGGAAGATACCTCGCCACCGCTTTGCAACGTGTAGAGCATGCTACAGTCTCAGGTTGGTAGAAACAATTCATGTCGTTCGCGCACCTGTCCAGAACGAAGCCATGGAAGTAATTCAAGAGAGTTTTGTACAGTTCAACACAAAAGGAAATTAAACACGGTTACCAATTTGGAAAACAGAAACAAACCCTCAAACAGTACCACAAAGCAAATCATTTACCAAATAATTCTTATAGTTGATCACAATCTAACTTGATTACATTACCAAGTTCAAGTAAAAAGACTCAATCAAAGTTATTTCAAATCAGTTGAGGTACCTTGAGACTCATTGTTAAGTCTTTAAGAGCAGGTTGCGCGATTACAAAATTGTTGTTGACAACTCTGTAGATGAAGACCCAAGGCAGGCACATCATGATGTATTAGAATTATCACGAACTGCAAATAATCAATCCAAACATGGGAACTCAAGTTGTAAATGATTAATGATGATGGGCTCACAGATTTTATGCAGTTTCTAAGATTGACTTCTCATGTTACCTTTTGACTCCTTGCGGATTCTTGTCGAGTTGCCATGGCGGACGATCTGTCACGTGGAGATTTGGGGCCCTGTAGGATTCTTCCAATCCTATTTCTAGAACATGGGAGGTTTCAGGTCATACATGCTGACTTGGGGACATAAAGGAATATCAGACTGATAATTTGTTTTCAGGAAGTAAATTTGGCGTTGTGATGCATTTTTCCAGACGTAGGAGAAAACACTTTACCTTGTTGGTACTGGAGGCTATGGCTGATGTATGAGGTGAAGACATTCGCGTATCCGAGTACGTTGCAACATATGGAGAATTTGACAGAATGCCTGTTATAGGAGTAACAAATCATCAGTCCATTTGATCTATTTTCTAAAACAAGTCTCCAACATGATTAAAGATTCTCATGATAAAATCAAGCTCATTTCCGTCAACATAACTCAAAAGTCATTACCGGAGTTGTAAACATACAGGGATCCTATCTTTCATCAGGGTGACCACCGTTCCAGCCAGGGTCGTGATGAATACTTCCATCTGCAATTTCCAACACATTAAAATCGACGGAAAGGAAACAGAAGCCCTGGCAACCTTTGTTACAGCTCAACAAGGGAACCTGATTTCATGAGCAAGTTAATAAACTATTAAAGTTTTGAAAAGGAGAAAACAAGAGGAGATGAGGGTTCAAATCATTCATACAGATGGAATACCAAGATTTTAAGGACAATCAGATGGCAGTTTTTCTCCCTGTCGGTTCTGTCTACATAAAATTGTGTTATCCTCTTGATAGTGTGTAAAGGCCTAGGATTAGTACCATTCCAAGCATACTCTCCATCACCTTTATTATGCTGTCAACTATCACCACTTTGGAATTTCCAACCGGCTACTACCATGACTCTTCCTCTGCATTTGGAAAATTTAAGTTGCATCAACAGGTGGTAAAACCTTAGTCACAACCATAACATCATCAGTACACAAACACGTCTGAGAAATTGAAAGAATTCACATCAACATCCATCAAGATTCAACACAAATTTACATTCAAATCGTCATACAAGAAAATAATAATAAACCCAGAAGCGATAATTTCAAGTATCCACTGTTGCAATACAAACACATGGAAGTACGTCCAAAACTTTTCGGGATTCCCTATTTTGGCCTCAGAGTATTTTTGAATCAGAAAATTTTCCTCATATTCAAAATTAAGGATGGAGGGCAACATCGTAAAGACGCCGCCAACACTTTTTCCTTCCAATTTTGGATCGATTTGAGCATTCAATCCAACGATTACTAGAGATCATATCAAGCGTGTCACAATTCAATTTCAGGTTAAAAAATTTTCCAAATCAGCAACATCAGAATTGTTTCAAGACGAAGAAGGAAGGTTTTCAAAAAGTTTCCAAAAACTTTTCAGATTTGAAAACCGAATCATCAAAGCATTCAAATCAGTCCAAAACTTTCCCAAATCCAAATCAAATCAGATCACACATTACCACACAATCAAATCGGCATTAAACACAAGATCAAATCAGCATAAAGAAGCTTCCCAATTGAATCATCATCGGCCTTATAAATACCCAGCCCCTAGGCATCAGATAGAACAACGAAAAAATGAGAAACGAAAGAGAGACAAATCACAAAATCAAGCAGTCACACGCAAAAATTACCAAAAACCATTCCCAAACCCACCGACCCAGGCTCAGAACACTGGAGGTGATCATCATCGCCGCAGCATTCAAAGCAGAAGAAGCAAAGCAACAACGCAACCAGGCTCGCGAAATAAAAAAGGTAAAGAGAGAAAGGAGTTCTTCCCCGACGGAGATCCGTGAAGTTCTCGCCGCCATCGCCGACCCACCCTTTTCTTTTCTCGCTTTTGCTGGTTTATCTTTTCTCATGTAACTGTAATCATCATGAAATAGTGAAATCGGGGTAACGGGCTGTGTGGGGTGGGGTCATTTGATGTTTTTGATTGTTTTTTTCCAAGGTCGCCGGAGAGATGAGAGATCGTGAGAGATGGCGAGATTGGCGACGGCGGATTGGGGTCAAAACCCTAGTTTCGTTTCTTCATCAAAAGCGTGAGAGTTGAGAATTGGAGAGATCCTTTTTTTTCTTCTTCCGTTAGATCCTTTTTTTATTTAGTTAAAATTAACTTTTTATTATAACCAACTAAAACTTAATAATCTTTTTCTAATTAAGAATAAATCATTTTATTAGTAATTTGATTTAAGATCTTCTTATAACAATTTAATTTTAAAACTTTTTTTTATTATTAAATTAAACCTTTCATAATAATTAATTAATTTTCTTTTATAATAAAATCAAGCTTTCTTTTAATAATTAATCCAAACCCTTTTTTTGATAGTAACTAAAATCAAGTTTTTTTATAATAATGTTTAGAACTAATAATTAATTCTTTAGTCAACTTTAATCTTTTATAATGATTAGCACTAAAATAATTAATTCCTTTTTTATAATTAATCTAACTCCTTTTTGTGATGGAATTAACTTTTTCTTTAAACCAAATTATAATCAATTAACTTTAGAGTTTTTTATGATAACTAATCTAAAACCTTTTTCATAGTAACCCCCTAGAGCTAAATCCTTTTATAATTAAAACTTCCCTAGCCTCCCCGTAATAATAATGATAGTATTGATCTTAAGTAAAATAATTAAGTTAAAAACCAAACCTTTAGAAATCTCTCGTTACGATTAGCCATAGGCTCGTGTGAGAACGCTTTGGTGGTATGCTTTGTTTGTGTATTATGTATTTGATTTTTTTTTTTTTGTTCTTGCTTATGTCTAAACCCTTTCAAAAATAAATAAAAATCCTCGATCCAACGTCGAGCCAATTTTCTACCTATATAAGTCGATCGCCTTCGGGCATCGCATTCGACCTTTTGATCACAAGACACAAGTCTAGCATCACTTTGCTAGCACACTCGCCTAAATAATATAATTAACCGTTAATATCCAAGGGAAAACCCCATGCATAATAACCATGTTATCGTGCATGGTGCATATCATCGGCATTTCATAATCGTCACCCTTAAGGTAAATCAATTAGACAACTTAGGATAGACTTCCTAGGTTAGTCCCCCTTCAATTTTGATTTTAAATCAAACTTTAGCCTACCTAATTCTCCACACAAGAGAATTAGATGTTAATCATCTCAAAGAAAGGGACATACAATCCCATACCCCACAAATACAAACATTTTCAAAGAAGTGTGGTGGTCTTTCTTAAGATGATGACTCATCTTCCTCTCCTAAACCTTTAAAAATTTAGTACCCTTAATAATAAGGAACTACAAGTGCTCTGATTCCCTCCTAACAGGATATGTAGGCACAAGATGCGATATCTTGTCGAGCACACTTAGGAATAAAATAAATCACCTACCCTTAAACCCTTAGCAAACCAAATAACAGATAATAAAATTAATCAAGAGGTTCCTGTAGAGTACTACATATATCTAGGATGCTAACACCTTCCCTAGGTATAACTAACCCCCGAACTTAGAATCTTAGTGCATTTGCATTGCATTGTGGGTATTCGGTCTTTCTCCCTTCCCTTGAATAAAATCAAAGACGGTGGTGACATTAAAATATGCGATACAAGTTAACTAATAGCTTGTTATCCAATTTTCACCGCGACAATAGGTCACCCATAAACGCTTCACGTACAAGGGTTAAATAAACTCCTATAAAACGTGTCGACTTGCTCCGCGTACATATGTCGCCCATAAATACTCTGCGTACAAGGGTTGAATAAACTCCTATAAAACATGTCGACTTGCTCCGTGTACATAGGTCGCCCATAAACGCTCTGTGTACAAGGGTTGAATAAACTCCTATAAAACGTGTTGACTTACTCCGCATACATAGGTCGCCCATAAACGCTCCGCCTACAAGGGTTGATTAAACCCCTATAAACGTGTTGACTTGCTCCGCGTACATCGGTCTCCCCTAAATGTGTTGACTTGTTCCGCGTACACGGGTTGAACAAACACTTATAAATGTGTCAACTTGTTCCGTGCACACAGACCGGATAATCAATTATGAAAATGATAAAACATCTAGGCCTAAGTACACCAAAAGAAACTTGGGGCTCATGTGTATCAAAGTCATTCATGACCAACTGCCAAAGGTTTATAAAGAACTAGGAGCAAGTCTCTAACATAAGAGACACCCGAGTCCATACCATAATCGGTGCCCAAGCCTATAAGAGTTTAGGACTTTCAAAAGTGTCAAGGATATACGCACGCAATAGCTATGGGCATCTTAAATAATAGTTAGCCTCGTGATGGGCTATCCAAAAAGTCTTAAAAAAATTAAACTAAGCAAAACAAATAGGCGAAAATAATACCTGACACTTTTGTCATACCCCAAATTTTGACAACTAAGATTTCCCATCATTGTGCAAATCATCATCACAATATGGATGAACCATCATGCCTCATCAATCTCCTCAAAGATGATCTAGCATTCAGCACAATCAAGGATTAGGGTTTAAAGCCCTCTCAGGACACTTAGACGAAGGATCAATCAAGAAATGACATGATCTTCAATTTTTCTAACCTCTCAAACACCTATAAAGGATCAAGAGGACTCCCACATCAAGAATCAAGCACAAGGTTGCAACATTCCAGGTGGATCAAGCCTCACGATCGCCAGTGTCACCGAATTAGGGTTTTGGTCGACTGAGGCCTCCAGATGGAATTTTTCCTCTGGGCATGAGCTAATGCTTCAAAGCACAGCCCAAGATACTCTAAAGGGACCTGATGGACCCAATCATCAAGTCAATTTAGCCTCAAGGGATGCATTTACCAAAAATCAGGAATTAGGGTTTCTTGACCTAATTCACCCCTAAGTTGACTTTTGGGACAAAACATGAGCCAAGATCTCAAGACATGATTTAAGGGTCTCTAATACACCACATTGATCCATTTACAACAATGGATTGACCCAAGAAGCTTGGTTCACAAGTTTCAATTTCATCAGGACCACAATTAGGGTTTCGAGGAAAAAGTCAAATGTACCTTTGACTTTTGACCCATACATGCTCCCAAACCTTGAGATATGATTCAATACACCCTACAACACCTATGGAATATATCCATTAGGTTTGATTTAGGTCAAGGACTCGATTTCACCAAGGATCGCACAGTTTGGAATTCATCCGATAAAAAGTCAACTGTGCACCAAAGTCAAGTTTGACTTTTTGAGATTTTTCACAATTATGGTTCCTTGACCCTAAAACAATGTTAATATATTATTGGAATCATCATTCATCAAGAAAAATAAAAAAAAGTGAGTTAACTTGTAAAAGGGGTAACCATAAAAAACTTAGAAATTTTCTAAGTTATGGAACAAAGTGGCTAGGGTACCAACTTCCAAGGATCATAACTTGAGATCCAAACAACCATTTTGGATGGTCCAAAGATGGATTTGTAGCTCTCATGACATACTTTAAAAGTGTTAACTACATCTCATTCCAATTCCTCATGGTTTTTTAGTTATGGAGTGACCAAAATGGTTGAAAACATGAAAATGACATTTTTCCAACACTTAGTGAAATTTTCACTAAGTCAAAATATGCCTTACTTTTTCCAAAATGTAGGAACATTTTTCACCTTGATCCAAGTCAAACCAGGTCTAGGGGGGGACATCAAAGTTAAAGTATGTCATGAGGGCTTTCCAAAAAGTACCAGATCATCTCCAAATTCCATTTGAGCAAGGAGATACAACCCTTGAAACATGGCATCATGAACTGATTTTTTCAAGACAGATTTGGCAGATTTTGTGCATTTTGCTCGATTTGTCCAAATCTGATAAATCCAAGCCTTGCCATCATTTTGGATACATCTGAGGATCAAATCCAAAGGGGATGATCTGATCTCCAAGCCTCCAAAGTCCAAGAATCTACAAGTAGCATGCCAAACCTAAAAGAGCTAAAAAGGTGCCAAGACTCCAATTTTGTTGCAATGCATTTAATGGATACACCAAGGGTGCATGGACTGATACATTCCTAATTAAATAAGTCAAGGATAAGCTCTGAATCAAAGAACCATATGCATGTGCCCTAACCTCTAGTCAATGGCTAGAGGAGACTTGAGATTCCTTTTGCGTAACATTGGCCAAAGGCTTGCCGTAGTTGCCAATCACTATTGCTTGCAAAACAAACCTGCTCTACTATAAATAGAGCTTATTTGTGCTCGGTTTGAGTACACCAAAGCAACCAAACTGATGCTTTCCTCAAAATCTCTCTCTTTAGGCCAAAATGCCTTCTTTAGCAAGGTAACTCTGAGTTTTTGAGTTAGAGAGCATTTCTATCATAGATCATGATCCAAACACATCCAATATGTCATATCTAAGTTGTCCAGACTCTCATATGTGACCTGTAACACCAAAATCACCAAGTCACCTCTCAAAATCTCAAAATTGGACTTTTTTGCATTTTTCAAGCCATGTCTTGATTCAGTCACTTTCAAAACCAGATAAAGCCTCAAACACACTCCAAATATTACCCTTGAACTATTCCAAATGGTTCCCTACATCTGGAACACCATTTGAGAGAGTTTCCATATTGGTCACTTTTGCCCCTTTTGCAAGAAAGAGCTCAAACTTGTTCCTGAGGATTCCAGCTAATTCTAACAATTCTAAAAGCTTCTAAGGGATCAATTGAGAGTGTCCAAAGCATCAAATTACTTCTGGCACAAGAAACTTGGCAGATTGCTAACAAGCTCCAACAGGTAAATGCATCATCACTTGAACTTTCTAAATTATGCATTGCTTTGAAGGCCACTGATCATAAACATCTCATACATGTTATATATGTTGTGTTTGAACCAATTTACCATGTAATTCTTGCATGTACCATGTGTTAGTATAGAAAATGCAATTATAGGCCTATTTCAAAAACACTATCGGGTTTTTAAATAGGGACCTCATCTGAAAAAACCACCCCCACTATTGGATTCCTTGGGAAATTCTAGGTCAGATGCATATAAATTTTATCCCAATCCATGGAGAAATGAGAAAGTTATGGCCTTTACGTTTTTGGTCCAAAATCTTGCCTTGCCTTGCCTTGCCTTGCCTTGGCCAGGCCTAAAACAAGGTATGCCTTATGTATTTCTAGGGTGGCTTTGATACACGGATGTATCACCACCCCAGTGGTAGAAGGCGCGCACTGCAACCTTGAGGTCTGGGGTTCAAATCCCCCTCGCCCCAGACCCCTTTTTTTTTTACCACTTTTTCCACTTTTTTAATATTTTTCATAATATTTTTAATGATTTGGAAAATTAATTTCTCTCTCACTTTTAATCATTTTTTATTGGTTCTTTTTGCAAAAAATCACAAAAATGTTAAAGTATTTTATTCCACAAAAAAAAATACAATTTATATGATTTATTTAATATAATTATAATTTTTGTAATTAATTTCATTTTAATTGTTTTTTAACATTTTTTAAATGAAATTCACACTTTGATCTTTCAAAATTAATTGCATTTTAAGCTTTCATATGATTAAACTTGATTTTCCAAAATATTTTCCAAAGTGTACAACTTTTTTTTGAATATAATTGATATTTTATCATTTATCATTTAAATTACCTTTGAAAAATGCCATTTTAATTCAAAAATTAGGGTTTCTTTGATGTTCACCCTAACAAATCGTTTTCAAACACTCATGGGCCTCTAATAGAGTGTAAGACCCAACCCCCTTTTAACCAAAACTATTTTGGGCCTCAGATATTGTATAAGTCCCTTTGCGTTAAAGAAAAAAATCTCGGAGCGATCGCCATTTCAAAACAAAAATCATCTGGGTCTCCCCTCGTGTTGTAAGTCCCACATTTCTTTTTCAAAACACTCTTGGGCCTCTAATAGAGTGTAAGACCCAATCCCTTTTTACAAAAACCTCTTTGGGCCTCAGTCATTGTATAAGTCCCGATATGATCTTGAAAACAACGGTGCGATCACTGTTAAACCTTGGGCCTCTCCTTGAGTATAAGCCCCAACAATATTTTCAAAAATAACTTCCCTTTTGATTTAGATTCAAATATACATGTTGTCATCAAAACTTTCTTTAATTTCTTTGAACAACTAACAATACAGCATGGAAGCTTGCTCACCTGTAAGTTTTAACAACTTTCATTTATTTGCTTTCATATATATAACTGTATTGTGGGAAGTTGCACACGGTTAGTCTTCTTTCATATCCCTTTAAATACTTATCATATATCAACTGTATATATACTAGTATAGTTATTTACAGTTTTCCCCGACAACTAGGTCTAGAACTAGGTAAAGCCATGTTGGTCACTCTTAAATACAGTCAAAACTAGATACCCATAGGATTTCCAGATACAGTCTTCCCTTCTCTTGGGCTTAAACAATATGGAACAAAGAGAAAGGCAGTATTCTTTGTGAACCTTTTCTCAGGCTGTCACCCCTAGAAATTGTCAAAGAAATTCTACTCCCCGAAGTTGATCTTTTCTCGGTGAATAGCATCTCTTGAGTTTCTTCAAACCTCAGAACTTTCACTAAATGATCTATTCTCGGTGAATAGCATTTCTTGAATTTTTCTTGGTTTGAGACCCACAGGCTTCCTAAAAGCATCCCCGCCTCCTCTTGGGCTTTATACAAGGACCCTCCGGCTTCTTAGAAGTTCTCATACCTTATCTTGGGCTTAATCCAAGGACTCTGACGACGTCTTAAAGGTATAAGACATAACTTAGTCATCCTTTGATAGAGCAGTCTTTCCAGTGTTAAAATCTCAGACCAATTTAGGGTTGATTCTCATCCCTTAATACACCTGCCTCCTCTTGGGCATCATA
Source organism: Lathyrus tuberosus (assembly GCA_022829125.1). Classification (NCBI taxonomy): domain Eukaryota; kingdom Viridiplantae; phylum Streptophyta; class Magnoliopsida; order Fabales; family Fabaceae; genus Lathyrus; species Lathyrus tuberosus. The sequence continues at coordinate 9,119,441 of JALAZF010000212.1, forward strand.
CAAAAGATAAAACTCTTCCATACCAGTAGACTTGGACAGTCTAGATCCCCTCGTGAGTCTCAAAGACATTCTCAAGTTCCCTACAAACATAGGAAGAAACCCCGGTCAACCTGGATAAATCCCCACTGAGTTAAAATCCAGTCTCTATCCTAAAAATTCCCCAACCATGGTCAGTTTATTATCAAGATAACACTATCTCAAATCAAAACCTCAAGGCATCTGATACTTCAACTCTGCTGTAAACCCTCAGCAAGAGTTAATTTCCCCAATGGGACCTGCCTCGGGATCTCAATAATCCCTAGCAGAAGATAGCCTCCTCTTAGGCTTTGTATAATGATCCTTCCTCAGCGAAGTTAGCCTCCTCTTGGGCTTTGTACAAATGAATCTCCCCAGCGGAGCTAACCTTTTCAGACTCTCTTGTTGAGTCAATCACTTTTTAGACTCTCTTGTTGAGTCCACCAACTTTTTAGACTCTCTTATTGAGTCAATCACTTTTCAGACTCTCTTGTTGAGTTAATCAACTTTTCAGACTCTCTTGTTGAGTCAATCACCTTTTAGCACTCTCTTGTTGAGTCAATCCTTTTAGCCTCAATCTTGGGCTTTGTACAGGACAGATAAAAACACTCTTTTGTTGAGTCCGTCTTTTCCAGCCTCCTCGTAGGTCTGGTATAAGGATTTCCCCTAGCAGAAGTCAAATTCCTCTTAGGTATTTTGATTTCTCCAGCTTGTTCAGCCACAATCCTGGGCTTCGTACAGGACAGATAAAAGCACTCTCTTGTTGAGTCAAAACCTTTTTCGCCTCAATCTTGGGCTTTGTACAAGACATAAATTTTATAACCTTCTCTTAAGCTTGGGACAAACATCTTCCCCAGCTGAGTCATTTCCTCCCAGCCTTCTTTTAGGCTTTGAGGAATGATTTCCCAAGCAGAGTCAGTTAAATTTCCCATTTCAGCCTCAATCTTGGGCTTTGTACAAGACACACACAAACCTCCCCGGCGGAGTCAAAATCCCCTTTTAGCCTCAATCTTGGGCTTTGTACAAGACAGACAAAATATTTCCCCGGAAAGTCAACTTTTAGCCTCCTCTTAGGCTTTGTATAATGATATCCCCCAAAGGAGTCAAATCTCTTTTTAGCCTCAATCTTGGGCTTTCTACAAGACAGATAAAACACTCTCTTATTGAGTCGGTCTTATCCAGCCTCCTCTTAGGCTTTGTATAAGGACTTCCCTAGTGGAGTCAATCAACCTCTTAGCTTCAACCTTGGGCTTTGATCAAGGCACACAAAAATCAATAATCCCCTCAGAGGAAGCTCAATCCCTCTTTAGAGATTACAAATTCTCTCTCAGTCAGACCTTTTAGCTTCAATCTTGGGCTTTGAACAAGGCACAAATAAACCTGTTTAGCTTCAATCTTGGGCTTTAAACAAGACACCAAAACATCATTTCCCTCCCTTAGAATAGGGGGAACTACGATTGCTCTGATTTTCCTGTTTCATTTAAACGGGAATACGTAGGCATAAGATTGCGAAATCTTAGCGAGCATACTAATCAAAAACTCTAGGTCTAGTACCTTCATACATCAGTCAAAGACTTTAGGTTTCATACCTTAGCCATCATCATCATTTTCCACAAAAAACAAAACTCAATCACTCACTCATACTTCCCCAAGAAACTTTCCCAACCCATTAACGGATAAACACCATCAATTACAAAGCAAAACCTAAAGCTAATATCCTGTGGATAACCACATATAGGATGGGTAATTAACAACTCCCCATTGTATAACCTGACCCCGGACCCCCCAATCTCTTTTAAGCATTTGTTCAGTTAAACATTTGCGTGCAAGGTTAGTTTTAGATAGCTTCCCTTTCCCTTCTAGCTTCAAGGGATAAATAAGAAATCAGAAAGTAGCACCCCTTTCTCCTCGAGGAGGAAAACCCAAACTTCAGCGATAAAGTGGTCGCGTCACCAACAAAAATCGCTCGCTACAGTAAAATGGCGACTCTGTTGGGGAAGATGTTAGAATGATCCTTGGGGCATCGTCCCTATTTTCCACAGTAAAATGGCGACTCTGCTGCGGAGTCATTGTCTGTATAGGACTAGGATTATAGCTCTTAAGAGGTCTAGGATGTTAGTTTTAGGAATAAATATATTTATCGCTTTTCCTAATTGATATCCGTGTTTATTTTTCTGCTAATGTGACTGCAGGTGATGCCGTATCTGGAAAGTTTGAGTGACACCTAAGATAAGTGATGGCATCAGACGGGTAATCTTACAGGGAGTGACACCCAAATAAGAGACCCCGGTCGACCATCGAATCAGTGGAGAGACCCTTTGCGGATTCAATGCCTATACGACTTCGGTTGTTGAAAGCAGATTGTTCGATTGTGGTATTCTATGAAACTGAGGATTTAGTAGGCTAAGACCATGTTACTATTTTATAGTGCGGAAGCTATCGGAAATAGTTGTCACGCGATACTACCCTCATTTGAGATTACTTTAAGATACATCAGCTTGCTCGGGTGAACTAGCCTGCTGTTGTTATCCCAAGAGGAGTCAATGATTTTGAGGACAGGTACAAAAAATCACCAGTACAACCTTTGGGGATGGGTAGAGCCATGACTTCATGACACCAAACCTTTGACCCCATGTTTTTTCTATGTTTTAGTGTGCTGCATTCATGCATTCATTTCATTAAAAAACTTTAAACAAAGAAAAATTTTCTCTTCTAGTCTCTCTTTTTCAAATTAAACTAAGACAATGATTACAAATATCAGAGAAAAAGATTGCGTTATAGATTTCGGTAGAAGGAAGACTCACAAGTACACCTTCAAGGTTCCAAAATTAGAGGATTTGAGAGGGTTGGCAAGGATGATCACCAACCCTGATGCTTTTAGAGCTAAGTACGGAGGACTACTGTCTTTGTTAAGGGTCCATGTAATTGAAGGAATCCTGACTACACTAATTCAGTTTTATGATCTGGTCTATCACTGTTTTACATTCCCAGATTATCAGCTAGCACCAACGCTAGAGGAGTACTCTCACCTAATTGATTTACCCATCACTGATAAAGCTCCCTTTTCTAGACTGGAAGAAATTCCAAAGGATCAAACCATTGCAAGAGCAATCTATTTGGATGAATCAGAAGTCGGGACTCACATGACCATTAAGGGTGGAATCCAAGGTTTTCCAGCCAAGTTTTTGATAAAGAAAGCTCTGTACTTTGCTAGTATAGGGAATGTGACTGCTTTTGAGAGCGTCTTTGTTCTGCTCACTTACGGGTTGTTTCTGTTTCCCAACATTGATGACTTTGTTGATATCAATGCCATTAAGATTTTTCTGATTGAAAACCCCGTACCAACCTTGCTCGCGGATGCGTATCATTCTGTACACTTAAGGAATTTGTACATCGGTGGAATGATCACATGCTGTGTACCCTTGCTATACAAATGGTTCATTTCCCACTTACCCAAGTCTGCTGCATTTTGGGATCATAAGAATACTTTATGTTGGTCACAGAGAATCATGTCTCTTACCAACTCTGACATCGATTGGTACAATCGAATCTATGACGGGATAAGAATTCTTGACCGTTGTGGAAATTTCCCTAATGTACCCCTCATAGGAATTAAAGGAGGAATCAATTATCATCCAGTTTTAGTTCGTCATCAATTTGGATACCTGATGAGACATGTCCCGCGTAATGTTCATCTGGAAGGTCTTTTCTTCAAGGAAGAAGAAAATGACAGGGCACTAAAGACAGAAATAATGCATGCCTGGAAACATGTTCACAGGAAAGGAAGAGAGTCTCTAGGAAAACCGGACTGTGTCTCTGTGGAACCTTATCTCCATTGGATACAAACAAGAGCTCTCAAGCTGAGGATACCTTACCCTTGTCAAGGAGTTCTTCCGTTAAAGGAATATGTCCTTTATTTTATGTCTGATATGGAAAAGCTTCAGGTTACTCTCAACAAAGTTCAACAGGAGAAGAAGTCTTGGAAGAACAAGTACGCATTCTCAATGTGGAGTGTAATAAAATACAGCAACTATTAAAAGAAAAAGACGCTCTGATCGAGATTTTAGAGCAACATGCTGTAGAAAATCAAGAAGACCAAAGGAATTTGCTCGCTCCTTTCACTTGGCAAAGGAATGAAAACTCGACAACGGCACAAGAGCCCCGGTCAAAGAAAAGGAAAATACCAGAACCAGCATCTGAGCTCCCCTCAGAGAGGACTCAGGATCCATAAGTTTAGACATTTCCTTTTACAGCACTTTGTAAATTACTGTATTTCCATTTCCGCAATCGTTGAATTCAATAAAACGGGGTTTCCCCACTGTATGATATTTACAATCCAATTGTTAAAGTTTCTTTTGATTAAAAAATTAAAAAATAATTAATATAATCATTGCATATCATTCATCATTCTCACATAATGCATTCTTCTTACCTACGAATCTCACATTTGTGTCTCGATTCTAGAGTCAAACTGTCTCATTCGTATAATACTCGGGCCAATCGACAAAAGAAAATGGATGATCTTGAGGAAGAGAACAGAGAGTTGAGAGAAGAACTCGACGCTCTGAAAAAAGATTTGAGAAAGCTTCACAATGACATGCAAGCTCTGGCAACATCTCAGATGCAACAACAAAGGACTGTGATCTCAGAGATCACATCTACACCCATAGTGGAAAAGTATGATCCTCGATATAACATGCCTAAAGATCGTCCCTGGGGTATGCCACCTAACTATATCCCAGAAGGATATATTCCGCCGATCGCGGAAGATCCGGAAACCACAGCAGTAACCGCTGGGCCTGAAGGTTACAAACTTCGGGAAAGCGAAGATGCAAGGGGCATGACAGCAACTCCTGAAGGTTACAAACTTTGGGAGAAGGAAGCACTAAGAGTCACTGCCGTAATGACAATAGCACCACCTATGGTACACAATGTCCCAGGAGGACAGATTCCACAGATACCTTCTGCTTGAAATGAAAGTATGTACAACAAATTAAATGAGTTCCAGGAATAATTCCTGGAGATGCAGAAGGAACTGTAAGCCATTTGTGGTCAGGATCTATTTGGAAAGGATGCCGCAGACCTTTGTTTGGTCCCCAATGTGAAAGTTCTGCACAAATTCAAGGTTCCTGAATTTGAAAAATACAAGGGTAACTCTTGCCCTCAAAGCCATTTAGTGATGTACGCTCAGAGAATGTCAACTCAGACAGAGAACCAACAACTACTGATCCACTATTTCCAAGATAGTTTAACCAGTGCCGCACTCAAATGGCACATGGGTTTAAACCGCACTAAGGTCGTCACTTTCAGAGATCTTGGCGCTGACTTCGTTCAACAGTATAAGTATAACCTGGACATGGCACCGGATAGAGATTAACTCAGAGCCATGTCGCAGAAGGACAAAGAAACGTTCAAGGAATACGCTCAGAGATGGCATGAAATTGCCGCTCAGATTTGTCCACCTATTGAGGAAAAAGAGATGACAAATATCTTCTTGAAAACCTTGAGCCCATTTTACTACGACAAAATGGTCGCCAGTGCGCCCAGCGACTTCACTGAGATGGTAGGCATGGGAGTTCGTCTTGAGGAAGCAGTCCGAGAAGGACGTTTAGTTAAAGATGCCAGATCATCAAGTAGTACCAAAAGATACGGTAGTGCTCTCCCTCAGAAAAAAGAGCAAGATATTGGTAATATCTCTCTCGGAAAGCAATGGCAAAGATACCAACCAGTAGCAGCTGTAACTCCTACTATCAACCTTGCGCCTATTCCAACGTATCAACCACAGGTTGGTCAGAGCCAACCAGGTCAACAACTATATCAGCAAAGGACACAACAGCCTCTTCAGCAGGCTCGTCCACAATACAACAATAATTGTACAATGCGACCGCCAGAGTTCGACCATATACCAATGTTGTACGTAGAAATATTTCCGCTACTGCTAGTCAAGGGGCACGTCCAAACCAGGTCTCCTCTTGCGATACCAGAGAATCCGCCTTTTTGGTTCAAAGCGGATCAGACTTGCCCTTACCATCAAGGAGGACCAGGACATAACATAGAAAACTGTCTCAGCTTTAAATCCAATGTGCAGAAGCTTGTTAGGAGCGGGGTCTTATCCTTCAAGGATACAAATCCAAACGTTCAGACGAACCCATTGCCTCAACACGAGAAAGCTGCGGTAAATTTGATAGAAGAAGAGGCTAAGCACAACTATCAAATTAATGATGTACTCTTATTAGGAACCAACCTGGTCAAGATTCATTACAAACAGAGCAGATACGGGCATCTACCATCTCACAACTATCACCAGTGTGATATCTGCTCTAAAAATAATCAAGGATGTTTTATGGTGCAATTAGCTCTACAGGAACAGATGGATCCAAGATCACCAAATCCGTGAGGTCAACATGACTTATGCAAATTCCAACATCATTCAGAACCACGGCATCCGTACGATGAATGTCAACTTGGTGGCAATGCACTCAAGCCAAAGCCAACATCATAATCTGCCACGGCACGATTACGAATCTTGTCTGATTTGCTCGGTAAACAATCAGGGATGATCTTTTATACAAGAGGCCCTCCAGCATCAGATGGATCTTGGATGGATTCAGGATTACCGCGATAGAAGTCATTATCAAGTGAATATGGTTTAAATCTTTGATATTTGCTTGATGAATACCAGCTTGGTGGAATTACACGCTAAGCAAGTCCAGCTCGGTTTTCTGACTTCTCACGATTATCAGAACTGTAAGGGATGTCGTGAGAGTGACTGAGGACGTGCACTCGTTCAGAGGACACTGCAACATTTATTGAACCACTAGTGGCTTCCGATCTATCTAGATGAAGACACACAATAAGTCAGTATGATTAACGGGAACCCTACTAGGTGTAACACCCCAAAATTTGCCTTCTTGTTTTTAGCTAACTGGCTTATGTTTCTTTACATTTCTTGCATTAGCATTTGTGCATAGCATTGGTTCTTAGCATGGGATCAAGGTACTTGGTTCATCTCAAAGGAGTATCAAGCCTCAAGGTGTTTGTGGAGGTCATCATATCTTCATAAGATCAAGAATGGCAAAGGATTTCAAGTGAATCTTTCCCTCCTAACCAGAGGGGCCAATTAGGTTTCTTGGGTTCAAAGAGCTTCTTGAGAAAACTTTATGGATTCAAGCATGCTCTCATGGGTTCCATATGCTCACAAATACTCATAGAGGAAGGCTTGGCTAGTGGTTCATTGTGGAAGATGTTCAGTGGATCAGTTGCTTTTGAACCAAAAAAAGTCAACTGTAAGGAGGAAAGTCAACCATGAAATTTTGAGGTCCTCTTCATGATTTTTAAGGTCTTATGCCCTCATATGGTCCTCAAAGGCTAGGATTCATACCATTCATCAAGAATCAAGAGTTTGTGAAAAAGTTACTATTTTTGGAAAATGACCTATAATGTAAAACTTCCATTTTTGACAACTTTTCAAACCATCTTCAACTTGACTTTTCATCATCAGATAAGCTTCAAATGAATTTTCCTCACACATGAAAGTTGAAGATCTCTCTCTCCCCTTTCCAAAAAGTACTAGATTATCTCCATACTATTTGTGAAACTCAAGTTATGATCAAAAGAAGGCAAGGTGCTTTTTAGGGTTTTCACATGTATCCATTTTTCCACCTTTTGCATTTTGATTCAAAATGACTTGTAATGACCTCTAATGCTTCAAGTCATATTGCAATATTCAAGTACACTCCATGAGGACCATTTTTGACCCTTGAATCACTCCAATCCGTGCCATGTACTTCATGAATTTCACAAAATGCAAATTTGCAAGATGGATTGAATCTCACAAATTAAGCATCCACAAAGCCCAAACCCAATTCAGATGTGATCAGCAAAAGAAATGTGAATGACTCATGATGAAAAGCATGACAATGCACGTGTGGATTAGTGGTTTCATCACAACTTGCATTTTTGCAAATCACTTTGGATAGCCTTAAAAAGGGATTAATCAAACCCTAATCATGCTCAGAGCTCTACCCAAGTGTATATAAGGAGACTCACATGTTCATTCACACATCATGCACTCTCATTTGCTCTGAATTTCATTTTTTACTCAAAACTTTCCTTCTTCGAAACTCTCTCCTCACAAGGGTTTCTGAAGAACTTTTTCCATATTCTTAATCCACATACTCCATAGAACAAGAATCAACCATCGTTTGAAGCTTTAAGCAAGGATCTCACCATATACGAATTTGAGTTGCTCACTTTCAAACTTCAAGATCCAGCCTGATTCAAGCCTCATATTGCATTTATTTTGCAATCAGAAGTTCCAAGGAGTAGATCTACAGCTTTCTGAAGGATTTCTTGGTGTATTTCGAGCTCTACAAGTTTCAGGATAGTGTGATTTTCTTGATCATAGAACTCAATTTTCTTGTGTGCTTAATGATCCTTATGCTTTGCTGATGATGCTGATATGTTTTGATTTAAATTTGGACGTGTATTATGGCTGAATCATGGATCTGAAAGTTTTGAGTGAGAAATGTTTTGCTTCGATTTGGTTTATACATGTATGATCTGTTGAAATGAAGGTGATATTCTTGATCCTTGTTAAAATCTGAGTGGAATGGTGTACGTGTTTGTGATTTCTGGGAAAATTTAAGTTGATGTCCACCGGAGAAGACGACCGGAGCTAGGGCTCCGGCGTCTGGTTTTTTTTCAGGCAGGTGAAGGTTAGAGGAAGAAGATGAAATCTAGACCGTTGGTGGTCCAGATCTGATGGTTCATGTTCAGCCAGATCATTTAAAATCCTCACGTATTTTATTGATTGTGTGTGTATATTCCATGGTTGTTATTATGCACACACAGATCTGACCACTCATCTTGCTTGATTTTGTGATTTGTTGACTCATTTGTACACGTTTGATTAATCTGATGGTGTTGATTTTGCCAGCGCATTAAAATTCCCACATGCTTCTCACGTGAGTTTTATTTAGTCCAGATCATGATTGTTGTGTGTCTCCCCACATTAATTACCATGCGCGTGTGATCTGAGCCTTTAATCATGTGTACCTTTGATTTTGTTGACTGATTGTGGAACGTTTGATTGATCTGATGGTGTAGATTCAGTCCTTTAGTTGACTGAATTCCACAATTTTTATGTTGACTTGCGCTGGGTTTGGGCTGGATTTTCTTTGCTCTTTCCACTCTCCTCCTTGAGCCCATTTAATTTTCCAACGTGTGAATTGCTTATGTTGCACCCCTGGCTTCTTCATTTTCTTTTTATTTTATTTAATTGTTTCATTTTGCATTTTTATTTTTAAAAATAGATTTATGCATCAGAAAATTATGAAAAAAATCAAGAAGCATCTTTGGAATTTTATAAAATTTTGTCAAATTTTATTTTTTCCATTTTATTTTATTTTGTGCATCTGAATTAATTGTTTGATTAATTTCCTTTGGAATTGTCTCAATTGTGCACACCCTACCCTGTTGATTTTTGTTCTCATCATTGGTGTATGATTTGCATCCCATTCTTTTTGTATATTTCAGAAGACATCTTGAGGTTCCTAAAAATATTTTTCTAATATTTTTGAACTCTTTTCATATTGCATTTTAGTCCCTCTATTTGTGCATTGTTCTTCTTTGTTCTTATGCAACTTTGAAGCATTGTTTGAGGTACTTAACTTGTGATTTTTTGTGTGATCTTTTGGCATATTGCTAGCTTCTGGCTTAGGTCACTTGGGTTTTAATTCCATAATTTTTGAATGTCATTTGATATATGTTTGATTATTTGTGCTTAAGTGAATTATGCATGATCATCTCTTGATATCTCTTAACCCTAATTGCTTTGCCATGCCTAATTGTTTGAATTTCGTATGGATTCTTTGCATGAGTATTTGATATGATGTTTACCCCTGGTTGAGGTCCCTTATGACCAAATTTTGCAATTTGTGGATCATGTTTGGGTATGCTTTAAGTGCTTGTACTTTGACTTCCTTTGTGGATTTTCTTTGGTGCATAATGTTTCATGTTTTGATATTCTCTTGCACATGAGAATTGTTGATGATGGTATGATCTTGATTCTGAATTGATTTCATCTTCATCTTATTTTTCTCATTTCATCTTGATATGAAGTTCATTGATGCTTAATTGTGCATTTCATATAAGTATGCTTGCATTCTTTCATGATTACCTTTGCATGCTTACTTGAGATATTTTGCATGATCTTTGAGACTTGTTTATTGATGTAAGTTGGATATACTTAACATGATGTGCTTGCTGCCCTATCTTGTTTCTTATCTCATCCTTCTCTTTCTCATTCTTCTCTTTCACTCTCTTTCTCCCATGAATCTCAAGACTTGTTTAAGTCTTGGATTCTCTCCCTTTAGAGCTACCTAGTCCAACTTAATTTTTGATTAAGCTTGAAGTAGGATTAGCATTAGGTTTTAGGTAGTTGTCCCTCCTAAGCCTCACTAACCTTAGGTCACCCATGCATGATAACATTAGGACTCTTAGTTTCCCTTTAGAGTTTCCTTTGGGTCTTCTCTCTTCTCATCTCAAAACCTCTTGAAAACACTTAATAAAGATAAAGTGCATTGCGCTCGAGCCTTAAGCGTGGGGAATGAGAAATGAGGGGCTTCCTATCATCTTTCTAGAGTGCTTAGCGAGTGTCCTGTCTTGGGACGATTCGTTAAGTATTCGTCCCTGTGCCCTAGACTTTGGTGCAATGCAAGTTATGAATTAACTAAAAGAAAACACTTCTGTCTAAAAAACACAAAAACAAATTCAAATCTTTTTATCCTTCGGGATTGTTGGGTTTCAAATTTCATTTTCAGAAAAGAGCTCGTCGCTCACGTAAAAAACACTTACCCATTCGTGGTCGTACCCACGAACTACATTAGCTCTGATTCCTCTCTCTCACCCGATTGAGGATATGTAGGCATAAGACAGCGATTGTCTTGGCGAGCAACCTTCCCCCACAGTTCCCGTCCAAAATACGTTGACTCTGACTTTCCCATTGTACTGAGGGAGTACGTAGGCCTAGGGCATCGAATATGTCCTACCGAATTGGCAGATCAACCTGAGGTTTCTATGTCTTCGTTTAAAGACGCCAAGGCTATAGTCGAAGCTGGTAGCTCACAGAAGTGGGGCCAAGTGATTAAAGTTCAGTCGAAAGGGAATGCCTATGGATTGGGATACAAGCCACCCAGGAGAGCCAGGGATCCTCCCAAATTCTATGGCCCAGTCCGTTTCACCAGTGCCGGTGTTTTCTTCGACAGAGTTTATGCCATTGAGGAAGAAGGGGACAGTGATTGTGATATGGATAGCTGGATCCGCCCTTGCATCCCAGGAGAAAGTCTGTGCAACTGGTCTTCTGAAAAAGTCATTCAAGTGACTAGCTTCAAGTAATTGCTTTGTTTTCCTGCTATGTCAATCCTGCGTTCTGCCCAAGACGTAGTGATTTTATTTGTAGGGCTTTTAACTGTTGCATGTTTTGCTTTATCATCAATAAAGGACTTTTCACACTCAAATATTTTGATCTTTGTCTTTTTGTTTTATTTTTATGCATTAAAAACCCACATCAAAATGGCAATGTGTTTCTTTTGTTGCATACATAATAAAACATACCTCATCAATCATGCAGGTCTCTTTGTTCAGATGACAGCGATCATGACTCAGCTATAGCTCGATATGACTTTGACAATCCAATCTATCAGGCTGAAGAAGAGACTGGCGAAGATTGTGAACTGCCCGAAGAGTTGGCCAGATTGTTAAAGCCAGAGGAGAAGGTCATCCTACCTCATCAGGAGGAAATTGAGATTGTGAATCTGGGAACCGAGGATGCCATAAATGAAGTAAGGATAGGGGCTGCATTGGAAGACAGTGTCAAGGGAAGATTGATTGAAATGCTCCGTGAGTATGTGGACATCTTCGCCTGGTCTTACCAAGACATGCCTGGGCTCGATACTGATATTATTGTACACCGGCTACCACTTAAAGAAGGTTGTGCTCCGGTCAAACAAAAGTTGAGAAGAACTAAACTGGAGATGTCTGTCAAAACCAAGGAGGAGGTTCAGAAACAGCTAGATGCCGGTTTTCTTGCTGTAACAAATTATCCTCCATGGGTTGCTAACATCTTGCCTGTACCTAAGAAGGATGGGAAGGTCAGGATGTGTGTTGATTACAGGGATTTGAACAGAGCAAGCCCAAAGGACGATTTTTTGCTCCCTCACATTGACGTGTTAGTTGACAATACTTCTCAGTATTCGGTGTTTTCCTTCATGGATGGCTTCTCTGGATATAACCAACTCAAGATGGCCCCAGAGGACATGGAGAAAACAACGTTCATAACACCGTGGGGAACATTCTGCTACAAAGTGATGCCCTTTGGATTGAAGAATGCAGGGGCAACTTACCAGCGGGCGATGGTGACTCTCTTTCATGATATGATTCACAAAGAGATTGAGGTCTATGTTGATGACATGATTGCGAAGTCACAGATGGAGGAAGAACATCTGGTGAATCTTCAGAAGCTATTTGAAAGATTGAGAAAATTCATACTGAGGTTGAATCCAAACAAATGCACCTTCGGGTTGAGATCAGGAAAATTACTGGGGTTTATTGTTAGTGAAAAAGGTATCGAGGTTGATCCTGCGAAGGTAAAAGCCATACAAGAAATGCCTGTGCCGAAAACAGAAAAAGAGGTTCGTGGTTTCTTGGGGAGATTAAACTACATTGCTAGGTTCATCTCACATCTCACAACCACGTGTGAACCAATCTTCAAGTTGCTAAGAAAAGATCAAGCGGTCAGGTGGAATAAAAATTTTCAAAAGGTGTTTGAAAAGATTAAAGAATACTTGCAGGAACCTCCGGTCCTTATACCACCAGTGCCAGGACGACCTTTGATTTTGTATCTCACAGTTCTTGAGAATTCAATGGGTTGTGTGCTCGGTCAACAAGACGAGTCAGGTAGAAAGGAGCACGCCATCCATTACCTGAGTAAAAAGTTTACTGATTGCGAGTCAAGGTACTCGATGCTGGAGAAAACGTGTCGTGCTCTCGCTTGGGCCGCTAAGCGTTTGAGGCAGTATATGTTAAACCACACAACCCTTTTGATTTCAAAGATGGATCCGATCAAGTATGTGTTTGAGAAGCAAGCACTTTCTGGTAGAATAGCCTGTTGGCAGATGGTTCTGACGGAACACGATATTCAGTATGTTTCCCAAAAGGCCATTAAGGGAAGTGTTTTGTCAGAATATCTTGTCGAACAGCCAATTGAGGATTATCAACAGATGAAGTTTGAATTTCCGGATGAGCATATCATGTATCTAAAGATGAAGGATTGTGAAGAGCCTTTGCTTGATGAAGGACCTGAGATTGGATCTCAGTGGAAGTTGGTTTTTAATGGAGCTGTTAATTCATATGGTAACGGAATTGGAGCAATCATTACAACTCCAAAGGGCTCTCATATACCCTTCACTGCCCGATTAGCGTTCGTATGCACCAAAAATGAGGCAGAGTATGAAGCATGCATCATGGGGTTAGAAGATGCAATTGATTTGAGAATCAAGAACCTCGATGTTTATGGTGATTCTGCGTTGGTGGTTAATCAGATTACAGGTGAATGGGAGACTCGTCAAGCGAATCTTGTTCTGTATAACAACTATGCCAGAAGGTTGTTACTTTTATTTGACAGAGTGGACTTCCATCACATTCCCCGGATAGAGAATCAGATGGCTGATGCATTGGCAACGTTGTCATCGATGTATCAAGTGAATCGTTGGAATGAAACTCCTTCAATCAGAATCATGCGCTTGGACAGACCTGCTTTTATATTTGCAGTTGAAGGTGTATCAGATGGCAAGCCTTGGTATCATGATATCAAAGTCTTTTTGAAGAGTCAGGAATACCCAGCTGGGGCATCTTCCAAGGATAAAAAGACATTGAGGAGGTTATCAGGAAACTTCTTTTTGAACAAAGACGATGTGTTATACAAGAGAAACTTTGACATGGTCTTGCTACATTGTGTTGATGAACACGAGGCAAGCCTGTTAATGAAAGAAGTTCACGAAGGTTCCTTTGGTACTCATGCCAATGGGCATGCTATGGCAAGAAAATTGTTAAGAGCGGGGTATTATTGGATGACTATGGAGTCTGATTATTTTAAATACGTCCGGAAATGTCATAAATGCCTGATTTATGCTGATAAGGTGCACGTACCGCCTACTCCTCTGAATGTTTTGTCGTCACCTTGGCCTTTTGCCATGTGGGGCATTGACATGATTGGGAAGATCGAGCCGACTGCTTCGAATGGACATAGTTTTATCCTGGTGGCTATTAATTATTTCACGAAGTGGGTGGAAGCAGCATCGTATGCCAACGTCACCAGACAAGTGGTAGCCCGATTTATTAAGAAGGACATCATCTGCCGGTATGGAGTCCCGGAGAGGGTCATTACTGACAATGGTTTAAATGTGAATAATTAGATGATGAAGGAGTTATGCCAGAGCTTTAAGATTGAACATCACAATTCTTCTCCCTATCGCCCGAAGATGAATGGGGCTGTTGAAGCGGCTAATAAGAACATAAAGAAGATTATGCAGAAGATGGTAGTGACATACAAGGACTGGCATGAGATGTTGCCTTATGCTTTGCACGGATATCGTACTTCGGTACGCACATCAACTGGGGCAACCCCTTTCTCACTGGTGTATGGTATAGAAGCAGTTCTGCCATTAGAAGTTGAGATTCCTTCTTTGAGAATTCTGACAGACGTGAAGCTTGATGAAGCTGAGTGGGTGCATTCCCGGCTGAATGAACTGAACCTCATTGAAGAGAAGAGATTGAAAGCCATTGCGTATGGCCGGTTGAATCAGAGCAGGATGAAAAAATCATTTGATCAAAAAGTGCGTCCTCGGTGTTTCCAAACTAGTGAATTAGTCCTGAAAAGGATCACTCCTCCTCAAACAGATCACAGGGGCAAGTGGACTCCGAATTACGAAGGGCCATATGTAGTAAGATAGGTTTTCTCTGGTGGAGCCTTATTACTCTCAACTATGGATGGCGAAGATTTTACGTCCCTTAGGAACATAAAAAGAAGGTTCGGGAAAAAATGGGGCATCCTGGCTAACCATAAAAAGAAAAGGTTCGGGAAAAAATTAGGGATAAAAAGGAAAAAGAAATAAACCCGCAAGGTTGAAAACCTGAAAAGGCAACTTTGGCAAAAATGGGTATCCCGGTGGATTGAAAACCCGAAAAGGGCGATCCAGGCAAAAGTTAGGGATTTAAAAGCAAAGACTACGATCCGCGTTCGATCTGTGATCACTATTCACACTTGGAAAATTCAAAGGAATGGAATCAGTCCAGTCAGTCATCTTCAAAGGCCAAAGCATCTACGGATAAACAAGTCATATGGGTTATAGCTGAGTCGAGTCATGGTGGATGTATGTTCCCCACGTTGCCGACATGTGTATTTTCTTTTACTTTTTGCACAATTACCTCTTTTCAGGGATTGCTTCCAAATGTAAATGCCTATTTGTAGGCTGATCATTCAATAAAGTTTGCATTTCAGTCAAAGAGCTTTTGTTTTTTTGTTTTACCTGTTTTGTTTGTGAAAATGTCCGATATTTTTGATAAACATTACATGCTAAAATGTTGAGCTTTGTGAAACAAGTTGGAAAACAGTGGCAATTGCTTAGGCGTCAGTCACTACGATGATAATCAAAGTAATCATTTTTGCACGTAGACCTTTCTGTTGGTTTTGCAGAATGACAGGTGTACTTCTCCAGTAGATTTGCTCCCCAACTTTGAAGTCTGATCATCCTCAGCAGTTTGCTGCTCTCCTCAGTCAGAGTATCGAGGATCGTCTTCCTCAATAGAGTATAAAGAGGTAATTCCCCAAGCGAAGTCATTGAGGATCGTCCCCCTCAGCAGGATATAAGAGGTTTACCCCCAGCCAGAGTTGTGATTTGGCTCATCTTTCCTCAGCAGGTAGCCAGAAGTTGTTATTTTTACAGCCTCTCCTGCAAGAGTCTGATGGAGTGTTCTCGTTGATTAAGGACAGTGTTTCCCCACTCAGCATGGGGCAATCTATTTTCCTCAAAGTTTCTTTCAGTTTATCCCCAAGCAGAGTTTGTTGGCGATTAGTATCCCCAGCAGGTTTTGAATCCAGGTTCTGAAACATTTGGTCATCCCCGGCGGAGGAGTTTCCATCTTCAGTTTTCAGTTCCTCCCCGATAGAGTGGGTTTTCTCTCGGAGATTCGTCCATCTCCAGCAGAATTGGTGATTGTGATTTTCCCCAGCAGGGTGAAGTTTTCCTCAACATGATTTCTTTGGTTTGATGACAATGTAGTTTGTCGTCCTCGGTGGAGCTGCTTCCGTTCTCAGCATTTATTTCGCTGGGGACGGTCTTTTTGCATTGCATAAGCATTTTTTACATGGCATCCTCCTAAATGCGTAGCATTTCCACTTCGTGTGGAGCATTACGGCAAAATTCAAACATATGCATCCGAAGCATAAGCCAGGTTTGAGTTTTCCTTCGTCAGGAAAAAACCGAATTCCAGGAAAATATCATTCGACTTTACTCCACAAGTGTTGGGTAGTCATTCAAAGAAATATTTGACAGTTCCACGGCAGAGTGTTTTGCCAGGATTGTGAACCCAAGATCTCTTTTCACCCCTTTCGTCCAGGTGGTCTTTTGATTCATCCCTTCAAGGTTTTTACTTTGACACCCGTCCGTGTTTCCTTCAGCGCCCGTCCGTGTTTGAACCTTTGATTTCAATACCCGTCCGTATTGACCTGTTGATAACGCCCGTCCGTGTTCAGTTCATCATTTTAATCCCTAATAAGGCCAATCCCCGGTAAATTTAACCTTTTTACACCCGTTCATGTACCTTTTTTAGATACCCGCCCGTATTGAACCTCTTTACACCCATCCGTGTATCCTTTCGATAACCGTCCATATTGAATCTCTTTACACCCGTCCGTGTATTTTTTTTCGATACCCGTCCGTATTGAATCTTTTTACACCCGTCCGTGTATCTTTTCGATACCCGTCCGTATTGAACCTCTTTACACCCGTCTGTGTATCTTTTCGATACCCGTCCGTATTGAACCTTTTTACACCCGTCCGTGTATCTTTTCGATACCCGTCCGTATTGAACCTTTTTACACCCGTCCATGTATCTTTTCGATACTCGTCTGTATTGAAACTCTTTACACCCATCCATGTATCTTTTCGATACCCGTCCGTATTGATATCTTTGATTCCTTGGCACCCGTCCGTGTTTATCCCCAGCATAGCTAACACTCGTCCGTGTTGTGACAGTGCAGCATTTATTGCTTGTTCCCCAGTGGAGTCGTCCCTCCTTCGAGGATTGCAAATTTCAGGTTTCTTTTGGTATTACAGTCATTGCTATCATACCTTCAGGACCAAGTTGATTGAATAGGGGCAGCTGTAACACCCCAAAATTTGCCTTCTTGTTTTTAGCTAACTGGCTTATGTTTCTTTGCATTTCTTGCATTAGCATTTGTGCATAGCATTGGTTCTTAGCATGGGATCAAGGTACTTGGTTCATCTCAAAGGAGTCTCAAGCCTCAAGGTGTTTGTGGAGGTCATCATATCTTCATAAGATCAAGAATGGCAAAGGATTTCAAGTGAATCTTTCCCTCCTAACCAGAGAGACCAAATTAGGGTTCTTGGGTTCAAAGAGCTTCTTGAGAAAACTTTGTGGATTCAAGCATGCTCTCATGGGTTCCATATGCTCACAAACACTCATAGAGGAAGGCTTGGCTAGTGGTTCATTGTGGAAGATGTTCAGTGGATCAGTTGCTTTTGAACCAAGAAAAGTCAACTGTAAGGAGGAAAGTCAACCATGGAATTTTGAGGTCCTCTTCATGATTTTTAAGGTCTTATGCCCTCATAAGGTCCTCAAAGGCTAGGATTCATACCATTCATCAAGAATCAAGAGTTTATGCAAAAGTTACTATTTTTGGAAAATGACCTATAATGTGAAACTTCCATTTTTGGCAACTTTTCAAACCATCTTCAACTTGAATTTTCATCATCAGAGAATCTTCAAATGAATTTTCCTCAAACATGAAAGTTGAAGATCTCTCTCTCCCCTTTCCAAAAAGTACTAGATTATCTCCATACTATTTGTGAAACTCAAGTTATGATCAAAAGAAGGCAAGGTGCTTTTTAGGGTTTTCACATGAATCCATTTTTCCACCTTTTGCATTTTGATTCAAAATGACTTGTACTGACCTCTAATGCTTCAGGTCATATTGCAATATTCAAGTACACTCCATGAGGACCATTTTTTACCCTTGAATCACTCCAATCCGTGCCATGTACTTCATGAATTTCACAAAATGCAAATTTGCAAGATGGATTGAATCTCACAAATTAAGCATCCACAAAGCCTAAACCCAATTCAGATGTGATCAGCAAGAGAAATGTGAATGACTCATGATGAAAAGCATGACAATGCACGTGTAGATTAGTGGTTTCATCACAACTTGCATTTTTGCAAATCACTTTGGATAGCCTTAATCAAGGGATTTATCAAACCCTAATCATGCTCAGAGCTCTAACCAAGTGTATATAAGGAGACTCACACGTTCATTCACACATCATGCACTCTCATTTGCTCTGAATTTCATTTTTTACTCAAAACTTTCCTTCTTCGAAACTCTCTCCTCACAAGGGTTTCTGAAGAAATTTTTCCATATTCTTGATCCACATACTCCATAGAACAAGAATCAACCATCATTTGAAGCTTTAAGCAAGGATCTCAACTTATACGAACTTGAGTTGCTCACTTTCAAACTTCAAGATCTAGCCTGATTCAAGCCTCATATTGCATTTATTTTGCAATCAGAAGTTCCAAGGAGTAGATCTGCAGCTTTCTGAAGGATTTCTTGGTGTATTTTGAGCTCTACAAGTTTCAGGTTAGTGTGATTTTCTTGATCATAGAACTCAGTTTTCTTGTGTGCTTAATGATCCTTATGCTTTGCTGATCATGCTGATATGTTTAGATTTAAATTTGGACGTGTATTATGGCTGAATCATGGATCTGAAAGTTTTGAGTGAGAAATGTTTTGCTTCGATTTGGTTTATACATGTATGATCTGTTGAAATGAAGGTGATATTTTTGATCCTTGTTAAAATCTGAGTGGAATGGTGTACTTGTTTGTGATTTCTAGGAAAATTTAAGTTGATGTCCACCGGAGAAGACGACCGGAGCTAGGGCTCCGGCGTCTGGTTTGTTTTCAGGCAGGTGAAGGTTAGAGGAAGAAGATGAAATCTGGACCGTTGGTGGTCCAGATCTGATGGTTTACATTCAGCCAAATCATTTAAAATCCTCACGTATTTTATTGATTGTGTGGGTATATTCCATGGTTGTTATTATGCACACACAGATCTGACCACTCATCTTGCTTGATTTTGTGATTTGTTGACTCATTTGTACACGTTTGATTAATCTGATGGTGTTGATTTTGTCAGCGCATTAAAATTCCCACATGCTTCTCACGTGAGTTTTATTTAGTCCAGATCATGATTGTTGTGTGTCTCCCCACATTAATTACCATGCGCGTGTGATCTGAGCCTTTAATCATGAGTACCTTTGATTTTGTTGACTGATTGTGGAACGTTTGATTGATCTGATGGTGTAGATTCAGTCCTTTAGTTGACTGAATTCCACAATTTTTATGTTGACTTGCGCTGGGTTTGGGCTGGATTTTCTTTGCTCTTTCCACCCCCCTCCTTGAGCCCATTTAATTTTCCAACGTGTGAATTGCTTATGTTGCACCCCTGGCTTCTTCATTTTCTTTTTATTTTATTTAATTGTTTCATTTTGCATTTTTATTTTTAAAAACAGATTTATGCATCAGAAAATTATGAAAAAAATCATGAAGCATCTTTGGAATTTTATAAAATTTTGTCAAATTTTATTTTTTCCATTTTATTTTATTTTGTGCATCTGAATTAATTGTTTGATTAATTTCCTTTGGAATTGTCTCAATTGTGCACACCCTGCCTTGTTGATTTTTGTTCTCATTATTGGTGTATGATTTGCATCCCATTATTTTTGAATATTTCAGAAGACATCTTGAGGTTCCTAAAAATATGTTTCTCATATTTTTAAACTCTTTTTATATTGCATTTTAGTCCCTCTATTTGTGCATTGTTCTTCTTTGTTCTTATGCAACTTTGAAGCATTGTTTGAGGTACTTAACTTGCGGTTTTTTGTGTGATCTTTTGGCATGTTGCTAGCTTATGACTTAGGTCACTTAGGTTTTAATTCCACAATTTTTGAATGTCATTTGATATATGTTTGATTATTTGTGCTTAAGTGAATTATGCATGATCATCTCTTGACATCTCTTAAACCTAATTGCTTTGCCATGCCTAATTGTTTGAATTTCTTCTGGATTCTTTGTATGTGTATTTGATATGATGTTTACCCCTGGTTAAGGTCCTTTATGACCAAATTTTGCAATTTGTGGATCATGTTTGGGTATGCTTTAAGTGCTTGTACTTTGACTTCCTTTTGTGGACTTTCTTTGGTGCATAATGTTTCATGTTTTGATCTTCTCTTGCACATGAGAATTGTTGATGATGGTATGATCTTGATTCTGACTTGCTTTCATCTTCATCTTATTTTTCTCATTTCATCTTGATATGAAGTTCATTGGTGCTTAATTGTGCATTTCATATAAGTATGCTTGCATTCTTTCATGATTACCTTTGCATGCTTACTTGAGATGTTTTGCATGATCTTTGAGACTTGTTTATTGATGTAAGTTAGATATACTTGATATGATGTGCTTCCTGCCCTATCTTGTTTCTTATCTCATCCTTCTCTTTCTCATTCTTCTCTTTCACTCTCTTTCTCCCATGAATCTCAAGACTTGTTTAAGTCTTGGATTCTCTCCCTTTAGAGCTACCTAGTCCAACTTAATTTTTGATTAAGCTTGGAGTAGGATTAGAATTAGGTTTTAGGTAGTTGTCCCTCCTAAGCCTCACTAACCTTAGGTCACCCATGCATGATAACATTAGGACTCTTAGTTTCCCTTTAGAGTTTCCTTTGGGTCTTCTCTTTTCTCATCTCAAAACCTCTTGAAAACACTAAATAAAGATAAAGTGCATTGCGCACGAGCCTTAAGTGTGGGGAATGAGAAATAAGAGGTTTCCTCTCATCTTTCTAGAGTACTTAGCGGGTGTCCTGTCTTGGGACGATTCGTTAAGTATTCATCCCTGTGCCCTAGACTTTGGTGCAATGCAAGTTATGAATTAACTAAAAGAAAACACTTCTGTCTAAAAAACACAAAAACCAAATTCAAATCTTTTTATCCTTCGGGATTGTTGGGTTTCAAAATTCATTTTCAGAAAAGAGCTCGTCGCTCACGTAAAAAACACTTACCCATTCGTGGTCGTACCCACGAACTACATTAGCCCTGATTCCTCTCTCTCGTCCGATTGAGGATATGTAGGCACAAGACAGCAATTGTCTTGGCGAGCAACCTTCCCCCACAGTTCCCGTCCGAACTACGTTGACTCTGACTTTCCCATTGTACTGAGGGAGTACGTAGGCCTAGGGCATTGAATATGTCCTACCGAGTCCGTCTTAGTCACCCCCATCCCCGTTTTCTTTTGCAACCATAGATAGTAGGACATCTCACCCTCCGTTTAGACAACAAGCGTGGATCCCGTCGAGTATGATGGATGCGTGGGGTGCTAACACCTTCCCCTTGCATAACCGACTCCTGAACCTGGACTATGGTTGCGATGACCATGTCTTTCCCCCTTTCTCTTCAGGTTTATGCAGTGTTTCCTTTCCCTCTTTCGGGATAAATACACATTGCTGGTGACTCTGTGTTTTCTGCGCCACTCTCGCGTTTGTACCGTAGGATGCAAATCTTTCGGGAGAGACATTAGGCATCAGAATCAAGATGTTCGATCAATGGAGACAGATCTAGTGAGGTTACACTACATACAAAGCGGATGTGGTCGGGTGCCACCACACAACTACGAGCGCTGTACAGTTTGCTCAGAAAATAATCAAGGATGCTACCTCGTGCGAGCAGCCCTTCAAGGTCATTTAGACCACAAAGAGATTCAACCATGGTCAAGCTCTGGTTTAGTGTCAGACTATCATCCTACTCAAGGAAAAGATGTTATCTTAATCCCTAAATGAGAAGTGGCCAAAGATGTGTGCGTCATAATCCCTCTACTCCATGAATCAAGAATTCCTCTTGATGGTGGAAGGATTCTCAACCTCGAACCAATCGAGGTCAGCTACGATGGTCAGAAGAATCGAAAGGCTCCTGTAGTTATCTATCTGCCAGGACCAGTACCGTACAAATCCGATAAAGTTATCCCTTATAAATAAGGTGCAACAACAATTGAGAATGGAAAGGAAACTTCATTACCCTCCGTCGTGAATATTGCAGACATCAGTTAAGTAACACGGAGCGGTCGAATCTTCAACCGAGGAGTTGGAGAACCCAACAAAGAAAAGGAACCTCGAACAGAAGTTCCTGATCAACCATTCGGTCAATCCAGTGATCCCGACCTTTCAAAAAACAACGATGAGATGCTGAAGCTCATCAGAAGAGTGAGTACAACATTGTTGATCAGTTGTTGCAAACTCCTTCAAAAATCTCTGTACTATCTCTGTTACTCAGTTCCGAGGCTCACAGGGAGGCTCTACAAAAAGTCTTAGTGCAGGCCTTTGTGGAACAAGATATAAAAATAAGACAATTCGACAGCATCATCTCCAACATCACTTCCTGCAACAACTTGGGGTTTAGTGATGAGGAACTGCCAGAAGAAGGCAAAAGTCATAACATGGCTTTCAATATTATAGTCAACTGCCAGGACGATGCTTTAGCCAGCGTACTGGTAGACACCGGATCGGCTCTGAATGTTATGCCGAAGTCCACTCTAATACGACTATCATGTAAAGGATCTCCGATGAGAGGAAGTGAGGTCATTGTCAAGGCATTTGACGGATCCCAAAAAATAGTTATCGGTGAAGTCGACCTTCCCATAACTATTGGTCCTTACACCTTCCTAGTCACTTTCCAAGTCATGGACATTCGGGCAACATACAACTGTTAGTTAGAAAGACCTTGGATACACGAGGCTGGGGCAGTCACTTCAACACTTCACCAAAAGCTGAAGTTTGTCAAGAACGACCAACTAGTCACAGTCTGCGGAGAGCAAGCCTTGATCGTGAGTAACTTATCGTCATCCACTTATGTAGAACCAGAAGAGGTTGTTGGAACCCAGTTCCAAGCACTTTCAGTGAGCAATGACAATCAATCAGAAAGAGGAACGTCGATTTCCTCGTACATAGATGCTCTCAAAGCGATCAAAAGTGACAATGCAGAAGGATGTGGACAGCTTGTCATTCCTACTGATAACAAAACAAAGAAAGGTCTTGGTTTTTCCTCAACTTGTACTCAGACTACTGCTAAAGATGAAAGTCTTCATCCCATTCAGGACTTCTTCCACAGTGGAGGCTTCCTTCACCCAGTGTCTCAAGAAGTACATACCATCAACGAGAGTGAATCCTATGATACAGATGAAGAATGGATTTCCTATCTTAACGAGGACGATTATATGTCTCAGGAAGAGGTGCCTACGCCATTTTGCTATCCCGCACAGAGTCCGAGATATATACCGAGGTCAGATGTCAAAATGATATACGGAGATTATGATCCGGAAGGATGCCGTGCTCCACCAAATTCATTAGAGGAAGACACTCTGATGAAAGACAACTTTGACCACGGCTATTATGGCCCAATGGATGGCCTGCCTATTTGGCAGTCGTACCCAGGAGACTCGGGGTAAGAGAGTCAGCCCAATGATGCATATCAGCTGAGCATCATTGAAAAGAATACCTATGTCCCCACAGAATCATAGGATCATTACTCAGGGCATTCAGTAAATATCCAGCACGGCGATGAATTTGCAAGGATTGCAGGACAAGAGTTCCTTAACTATGTCTTTCCTGAGGTCAACGTCATCGAAAGGGATGATTCCTCCAGTTCCAAAGAAGTGTGGGACACTCTGGGACAACCGAGTGGCAAATACGTCTTCTTGGTCAAGTACACCGCTCCTGAAAGTTCTCGCATCAGGCTCGAAGACATCCAGCCAATGGGGAGATCCACCTGAGAGTGCAAATACTGTGCAAGATACAACAGAAGAATCCTCCTACGATAACTCTGACTGGGAGACAGATTCCAATGATTCTGCTCCACAAGAAATCAGCGTTATTTCTGAAGACAAGTCAAGAAGGAAGGTACCAGACTTTGTGATTCACCGAGGAGTTCACTGCCAATGGGTTGCTGTCGATGTCCTGAAAGTTGTCCATAAGTCTAAGTAATTGCCGTCTTTATTTTAACCTTTTACCCTGCCCAAGTGAAACGGATGTTTTGATAGGGCTCACTTTCTGTAAATGTATCTCTTCGCTTTGCCCAAAGTGACTGAGTTTTGTTTTATAGGGCTGTAGTTTCAATAATCGACAAGATCATAAATAAAATAACGTCGTTCTGTAATTTTCGCATTTATTGCTGTTTTATCTTTTTGCTTTTTCAGAAAATGGTAATCCTAAAAGCAACTCAAATAACAAAAACAAGCATTTTTTAGAAAATACACTGCACACACTCTTGCATTCTCTCTATCCCTTCTAAAACAATCATCACGTCATGCAAATTGCTTGTTTTAAACCCCATTGAAACATACGATCCAACGCCTTTTCCCAACTTTGAATTCCTGGTATTTGAGGCTGAAGAAGAAAATGACGAAGAAATTCCAGAAGAGATCTCCCGATTAATCAGACAATAGGAAAGGTCCATTGAACCTCACAAAGAGCCGTTGGAAACGGCCAACTTGGGTTTAGAAGAAGAGAGAAAAGAAGTCAAGATTGGGGGCACTACTCAGTCCAACTGTCAAAGAAAGTATGATAAAGCTTTTCAAAACGTTTCCCGGTGTATTCGATTGGTCCTATCAGGACATGCTAGGGTTGGATACCAGCATCGTGGAACATCATCTACCGTTAAGATCAGAATCTTCGCCAGTAAAGCAAAGGTTGAGACGGACTCACCCATACATGGCCATCAAAATCAAAGAGGAGGTACAAAAATAGATTGACGCAGGTTTCCCGCCACATCAGAATATCCTCAATGGTTAGCCAACATAGTACCAGTTCCGAAAAAGGACGGAAAGGTCAGAATGTGTGTAGACTACAGGGATCTAAACAAAGCCAGTCCAAAGGATGACTTTCCCTTACCACACATTGACATGCTGGTAGACAGTACAGCAAAGTTCAGAGTATTCTCCTTCATGGATGGATTCTCGAGCTATAATCAAATCAAAATGGCGCCGGAAGATATGGAGAAAAATTCATTCATCACCTCATGGGGCACCTTTTGTTACAAGGTAATGTCGTTCGGTTTGAAAAACGCCGGGCAACGTATCAAAGGGCCATGACTACTCTGTTTCATGACATGATACACAGAAATCAAGGTATATGTCGATGATATGATTGCCAAATCTAGGACAGAAGAGGATCATATGACCCACCTGTCAATACTATTCGAGCGTCAGAGAAAGTACAAACTCCGCTTGAATCCCAATAAGTGCACATTTGGTGTTCGCTCTGGGAAACTGCTAGGGTTCATCGTCAGCCAAAAAGGAATTGAGGTTGATCCCGACAAAGTCAAGGCCATTCAAGAAATGCCTTTTCCAAAGACTGAAAAACAAGTCAGGGGATTCTTGGGACGTTTGAATTACATTTCCAGATTTATATTCCTCATGACCGCGACATGCGCGCCGATCTTCAAATTACTCAAAAAGAATCAGGACTGCATTTGGACAAAAGACTGCCAGACTGCCTTTGATAGTATCAAAGAATACCTGTTGAACCCACCGATTCTATCACCTCTAGTAGAGGGAAGACCGTTGATTATCTACCTAACAGTCTTGGAAGACTCCATGGGTTGTGTACTTGGCCAACAAGACGAAACAAAAAGAAAAGAGTCAGCCATTTACTATTTGAGCAAGAAATTCACCGACTATGAGACTCGGTATACTATGTTTAAGAAAACTTGTTGTGCTCTGGCTTGGGCAGCCAAACGTCTTCGCCAGTATATGATTCGTCACACTACTTGGTTAATCTCCGAAATGGTTCCAATCAAGTACGTCTTTGAAAACCATGCTCTCACGGGAAGGATTGCCCATTGGCAGATGTTGCTATCGGAATATGACATTGAGTACCATGCTCAGAAAGCCGTAAAAGGAAGTGTTTTAGCCGATCATTTGGCTCATCAACGAATTAACGATCAAGAATCAATCGGGTTTGACATCCCAGACGAAGATGTCATGTACTTAAAAATGAAAGATTGCGATGAGCCGCTACCCAGTGAAGGGCCAGAACCAGGTTCCCAATGGGGACTAATCTTTGAAGGAGCTGTCAATCATTATGGAAACGGAATTGGGGAAATCATCATAACACCTCAGGGTACCCACATTCCTTTCACCACCCGACTGACATTCAAGTGTACAAACAACGAGGCTGAATACGAAGCTTGTATTATGGGTCTCGAAGAAGCGATTGACTTAAGGATCAAGAACTTGGATGTATACGGCGACTCAGCCCTGGTTATCAATCAAATAAAAGGAGATTGGAACACATACCAATCAGGATTGATTCCTTACAAAGATTACGCAAGAAGGTTGTTACCCTTCTTCAACCGAGTCGAGTTTCATTATATCCCTCGTGAAGATAATCACATGGCTGATGCATTAGCCACTCTCTCTTCCATGATTAGTGTAGGTCAATGGAATGATATACCTAAGATCGACATAATGCACCTTGAACGGCCTGCTTACATCTTTGCGATTGAAGCAGTCATAGATGACAAACCTTGGTATCACGATATCAAATGCTTCCTTCAGAAACAAGAATACCCACCTGGGGCATCCAGAAAAAACAGAAAGACCCTCAGAAGGCTAGCAAAAAGCTTCTTCTTAAGCGGTGATACACTCTATAAAAGAAACTTTGACATGGTCTTGCTCTGATGTGTAGACAGACCAGAAGCAAGCATGTTGATAAAAGAAATTCATGAAGGATCCTTTGGCACTCATGCCAACGGACACACAATGGCGAGAAAAATTCTGAAAGCAGGGTACTATTGGTTGACCGTGGAATCCGATTGCTACAAGTACATGAGGAGGTGTCACAAGTGTCAGATATACTCAGACAAAATCCATGTACCGCCAACACATCTCAAAGTTCTCTCTTCCCCATGGCCTTTTTTCATATGGGGAATCGACATGATTGGCATGATCGAACCCAAGGCTTCGAACAGACATCGGTTCATCCTGGTAGCCATTGATTACTTCACCAAGTGGGTCGAAGCAGCATCATACACCAATGTAACCTGACAAGTCGTGGTCCACTTTATCAAGAACAATCTCATCTTCCGTTATGGTGTTCCAAACCAGATCATTACGGATAATGGATCCAACTTGAACAATAAGATGATGAAGGAGTTGTGTGCTGAGTTTAAAATCGAACACCATAACTCATCTCCCTACAGACCTAAGATGAACGAAGCGGTTAACAAGAACATCAAGAAGATCGTTCAAAAGATAGTTGTAACCTACAAAGACTGGCACGAGATGTTACCCTTTGCTCTTCACGGTTATCGCATATCTATCCGCACGTCAACAGGGGTAACCCCTTTCTCTCTTGTATATGGCATGGAGGCAGTGCTTCCCATAGAAGTAGAAATCCCATCAATCAGGGTATTGATGGAGGCTAAGTTAACAGAGGCTGAATGGTGCCAAAATCGGCACAACGAACTGAATCTGATCGAAGAAAAACGAATAACGACACTATGCCATGGTCAGTTGTATCACCAAAGGATGAAGAAGGCGTTTGACAAAAAGGTCCGACCTTGAGTCTTCAGAAAAGGAGACCTTGTGCTCAAGAAGATACAATAATTTCTCACTGATTCCCGGGGCAAGTGGACTCCGAATTATGATGGCCCTTATGTGGTCAAGAAAATTTTCTCAGGCGGCGCCTTTAGACTCGCAACCATGGATGGAGAAGAGTTTGCCAATCCCACAAATGTTGACGTAGTCAAGAAATATTTCGCCTAAATATAAAAAAAAAATGTCTCGGTGGATTGAAAACCTGAAAGGGCGGTCCAGGCAAAAATAAAAGACACAAGAAAAAATCATCTCGGTGGATTGGAAATCTCAAAGTACAATCCAGGAAAAAATTAGGGATTAATGGCAAGTAACTACATCCAACAAAGGGGCAAATCCCCCAGCAGCGGTAATGTCATCCATCAAAAGAAACTCCAGTCAAGGTCATCTTCGACAGAAGCTCAAGATGTCCAGAATTCAAAGTTGGTAGAAGGATAGTGGTCGTTATGTTTCAATGTAGCCTTGTTCCCTTAAATTACCATTTTCTAGCTTTGTAAATACTCTATGGAATCACGCGCTTGGCTGATTTCCATCCTATCAATAAAATTTGAGCCCTAGTGCTTTTGTTTGCAATTCTTATTTGTTTTAGCTTTACAGAATGATATTTTTAACATGATCAGCGATTCTTGAAATAAAACAAAAATGAATTTACTTGTCACAAACTTTTTCTGCTTTTAAATTAAAGATGACAATTCTTTTGACTGTTGAACATCGAAAGAACATCGATCGCTACTCCGAAGGCGATTAAGCTTCAAAGTGCAGAATCAAAATACTTCTTCTAAACCAGTGCACCTAAATGAAGGATCAACTGTATCAGATGTGATTTTCCCATCTGATATCCGCGGCAGAGTTCTTACCTCCTAAGTCCGACCAACATTTTTCCCCACGGGGATTATCTCTCCTAAGCAAGGCAAAGTTGCTATTTTGAACCAAAAGGTACTTTTTCGTCCCCAGCAGTGGCCGAGTATCCAGTTGTGTTCATCCGTTAGCCTGTATGTCGTGTCAGTTTTGTCAGCATAAACATACATACATCATGCATAATTTATTCACATTCACATTCATACTGCATCACTAACACTCTGGTCAGTCTTATCCCCAAGTGATAAAGTCCTCTTAATCAATCGAGTTGTTAGTTCTTTCCTCGTCAGGAAATGTTCTGTCTGAACAATCTCTACCCCAGTTTATTTCTGGATTGGAGACGGTCCTCGACCACTTTGGTAACTTGAACCTCTGAAAGGCAAAAGACCTTCGACAAATGTCACTTTTCTCCATTGAAGATGATATCTTCGCTTTCCCGGATTAAGGAAAATCCCTAGAGAAAGCCTCGCAACTAAAGACTCTCAACAACACATCGATTTTTCTCTCCAGAAAGTCAATGTTAATGAAGTCATCAGCACCTCAAAATTGGATTACATCACATGGCATTTCTTCGAAAAGATCTCGAGGAAAAGTATGATGTAATATCCCCAGGCAGAAAATAGCCTCTCAAGAGACTCGTTTACCCCAGTAGAGTCAACAAATGGCGTCTCCAACAGAGAAATGTGTACACCTCTACAACTCAGATGAATGGGTTTTCCCAGCAAGTTTGACATCAAAACTTTTTCAATCAAATGGCATCTCCCCAGGAAAATCCGGCGAGAAGTTTGATGAAAACCGCTACAAATAGCGTCCCTTATCAAGTAAGTTTATTGACAAAAGAAACCGAGACCAGTTCCTGGGTAGGAAACCAGGATCGAGGGGAAGTTTATTTCAGAAACTAAGACCAATTCCTTGGTAGGAAACCAGGATCGAGGGGAAGTTTATATCAGAAACTGAGACCAGTTCCTTGGCTGAAGACCAGGATCGAGGGGAAGTTTATTTCAGAAACTGAGACCAGTTCCTTGGCTAAAAACCAGGATCGAGGGGAATTTTTACCTTTTCTAAAGCAGCATTGCTTAGCAAAAGAAGATGGATAGGCAAGCTGCCATTCATAACCACCATCAAAATTTCGAGTATTCCGATATTTAATCCTCTTGCACCCCAAATGCCCGAATACCTTCGCCATTCACACCTTCGGGTCCAAGAAAATTAAATAGGGCCATCTGTCATACCCCAAATTTTGACCACTAAGATTTCCCATCATTGTACAAATCATCATCACAATATGGATGAACCATCATGCCTCATCAATCTCCTCAAAGATGATTGAGCATTCACCACAATCAAGGATTAGGGTTTAAAGCCCTCTCAAGACACTTAGACAAAGGATCAATCAAGAAATGGCATGATCTTCAATTTTTCTAACCTGTCAAACACCTATAAAGGATCAAGAGGACTCCCACATCAATAATCAAGCACAAGGTTGCAACATTCCAAGTGGATCAGGCCTCACGATCGCCAGTGTCACCAAATTAGGGTTTTGGTCGACTGAGGCCTCCAGATGGAATTTTCCTCTGGGCATGAGCCAATGCTTCAAAGCACAACCCAAGATACTCTAAGGGACCTCATGGACCAAATCATCAAGTCAATTTAGCCTCAGGGGATGCATTTACCAAAAATCAAGAACTAGGGTTTCTTGACCTAATTCACCCCTAAGTTGACTTTTGGGACAAAACATGAGCCAAGACCTCAAGACATTATTTGAGGGTCTCCAATACACCACATTGATCCATTTGCAACAATGGATTGACCCAAGAAGCTTGGTTCACAAGTTTCAATTTCATCAAGATCACAATTAGGGTTTCGAGGAAAAAGTCAACTGTACCTTTGACTTTTGACCCAGACATGCTCCTAAACCTTGGGACATGATTCAATACACCCTACAACACCTATGGAATATATCCATTAGGTTTGATTTAGGTCAAGGACTTGATTTCACCAAGGATCGCACAGTTTGGAATTCATCCGATAAAAAGTCAACGGTGCACCAAAGTCAAGTTTGACTTTTTGAGATTTTTCACAATTATGGTTCCTTGGCCCTAAAACAATGTTAATATATGAGTGGAATCATCATTCATCAAGAAAAATCAAAGAAATTGAGTTGAATTGTAAAAGGGGTAACCATAAAAAACTTAGAAATTTTCTAAGTTATTGAACAAAGTGGCTAGGGTACCAACTTCCAAGGATCATAACTTGAGATCCAAGCAACCATTTTGGATGTTCCAAAGATGGATTTGTAGCTCTCATGGCATACTTAAAAAGTGTCAACTACATCTCATTCTAATTCCTCATGGATTTTTAGTTATGGAGTGATTAAAATGGCTGAAAACATGAAAATGACATTTTTCCAACACTTAGTGAAATTTTCACTAAGTCAAAATCTGCCTTACTTTTTCCAAAAATGTAGGGACATTTTTCACCTTGATCCAAGTCAAACCAGGTCTAGGGGTGGACATCGAAGTTAAAGTATGTCATGAGGGCTTTCCAACAAGTACCAGATCATCTCCAAATTCCATTTGAGCAAGGAGATACAACCCTTGAAACATGGCATCATGAACTGATTTTTTCAAGACAGATTTGGCAGATTTTGTGCATTTTGCTTGATTTGTCCAAATCTAATAAATTCAAGCCTTGTCATCATTTTGGACACATCTGAGGATCAAATCCAAGGGGGGTGATCTGATCTCCAAGCCTCCAAAGTCCAAGAATCTACAAGTAGCATGCCAAACCTAAAAGAGCTAAAAAGGTGCCAAGACTCCAATTTTGTTGCTATGCATTTAATGGATACACCAAGGTGGCATGGACTTATACATTCCTAACTGAATGAGTCAAGTATAAGCTATGAATCAAAGAACCATAGGCCTGAGTGTAGCGCAGTTTTAGTGACCGCCCGCATCCGCCTGCGGATGGGATTGGGTGCTACTTTCTGATTTCTTATTTATCCTATGAAGCTGGAAAGGAAAGGGAAGCTATCTCAAACTAACCTTGCATGCAAATATTTTCTTTAACAAGTGCTAAGAGATTGGGGGGTCCGGGGTCAGGTTATACAATGGGGAGTTGTCAACTACCTATCCTATACATGGTTATCCATGGGTTGAAAGCAATTTTCTACTGTTCTACTGTTTTCTACTTGATGGTGTTTATTTGTTGTAAATGGGAAAGTTTCTCCTTTGGGAAGGTTGAGAGATGTTGAAAAAAATATTTTTGTTGTTTTTCGGGTTTTTCGATGTTTTTGGTAAGGTATTGGACCTAATGTTTTTGTTTAGTGTGCTCGCTAAGATTTCGCAATATTATGCCTACGTATTCTCGTAATGATAACAGGGAAATCAGAGCAATCGTAGTTCCTCCTATTCTAAGGGAGGAAAAAGATATTTTGGTATCTTGTTCAAAGCCCAAGATTGAAGCTAAATGGTTGAGTATTTGTGTCTTGTTCAAAGCCCAAGATTGAAGCAAAAGGGATGTTTGTGGGAATTGATTTGAAAGAGTGAAAATATTAGAATTTGAGATATAAATATTCGGGAAAAACATCGGATGAAAATAGAAGGAATATCCGGGAAAGCGTCGGATGAAAAGAAAAGGAATATCCAGGAAAACGTCGGATTTAAAAAAGAGGAAAGGGTTTTTCCTGTATTTTTTAGGAAACTTGAGGGTTTCTTGAGATCCAAAAGGAGGTGAGACTGTCCAAGTCTACTGGTATGAAGAGGTTTATCTTTGTATGATGCCCAAGAGGAGGCTGATGTATTAAGGGATGAGAATCAACCCTAAATTGGTTTGATGTTTTGACTCTAGAAAGACTGCTCTAGCAAAGGATGACTAGGTTTTGTTCCTATACCTTTAAGAGGTCGTCGGGTTCTTGTATTAAGCCCAAGAGAAGGCATGAGAACTTCTAAGAAGCCGAAGGGTCCTTGTACAACGCCCAAGAGGAGGAGGGGGTGCTTTTAGGAAGCCTGTGGGTCCCCAAACCAAGAGAAGTTCAAGAAATACAATTCACAGAGAAGATATCATTCCAGGAAAGTTTGAGGGTTTGGAAGAAACTTAAGAGATGCTATTCACGGAGAATAGATCAACTCTGGGGAGTAGAATTTCTTTGACACTTTCTATGGGTGACAATCTGAGAAAAGGTTCACCGAGAATACTGCCTTTCTCTTTGTTCCATATTGTTTAACCCCAAGAGAAGGGAAGACTGTATCTGGAAGTCCTATGAGGGATCTAGTTTTGTTTGTATTTCAAGAGTGACCAACAGGGTTTTACCTAGTTCTAGACCTAGTTGCTGGGGAAAACTCTAAATAACTATACTAGTATATATACAGTTGATATATGACGAGTATTTTAAAAGGTTATGAAAGAAGACTAACCATGCACAGCTTTCCACAATACAGTTATGTATATGAAAGCAGATAAAAGGAAACGGATAAACACTTACCCGTTGTAGAGCTTCCATGCTGTTTTGTTAGTTGTTCAAGAAATTGAAGAACGTTTTGATAACAGTTATTGAATTTGAATTTAAATCACAAGGAAAGTTGTTTTGAAAAGAAACGATATGAATATCCGGGAAAACGTCGGATTGAAAGAGATAAAATAAGAGATTGAAAATACGAATATCCGAGAAAACGTCGGATGTAAAGAGACGATGGAAAAAAGAAAAGGTTGCTCGCTAAGACTTTACAGTCTTATGCCTACGTATTCTCAATAGGATCTTGAGAAATCAGAGCGGTCGTAGTTCACCCCTACGGGGCACGAACTACAGAAAATAAAGTTTAAATCGCACGGCGGCGAGAGGGGAAATTTAACCTAAAGTTATCATGCTTGGTTGAATATTCTAATATCTGTCTCTAATAAAAAATTAAGTTTGAACTAAGAGATCCTAAGGGAACATTCATACGTGGAAAAACATCACGGAATAAATGAATGCACAGCAAAGCATTGTGGAATAAATGAATACACGGCAAAACATCGTGACAGTTAAAATATACACGGAAAAACATCCTGGTAACTAACAGATATAATATACACGGAAAAACATCCGGAGAATAAAAGCATATACACGGCAAAACATCGTGTGTGAAACTGAATACATGGAAAAACATCATGTGATAAAATATACACGGCAAAACATCGTGGCGGATAAAAGCATATACACGGCAAAACATCGTGTAAAATAAACAGAAACTTCACGGCAAAGCATTGTGGAATCAGAGATATACATACATGGAAAAACATCATGTGATAAAATATACACGGAAGAACACCGTGATATCATGGCAATTGAAAATATACACAGAAAAGAATCGTGTGAATAAAACATGGATAACGAGTTCAAGAAAACTTACCTATTCGAGCAAGGTCCAATGCCTCTTCTCAAGCTTCCAGAAGCGAGATAATGATTCCCAAAGTATCATATAAGAACTCCTGCGTCAGGTAAAAGACAAAGAAGAGAAAACCAGAGATCATAGAGAAATTCCCTAACTCTTATCAAGTGGTTAGAATCGAATTTGAACATTTAATTAATTATTTACAAAATTTTTACTTGAAAATAATCCTAAAAATAAATTACCAAATAATTGAATAAAACAATTTAAACAATTAAATGATTAACTACAAATTAATTAAAGCAAATTTAATAACTTAAAAATTATTAACATATTTTAGAGTATTTAATCAAGATTAACTAAACTAAAACATAAAGTTGTATTAAAAAGAAAAAATGGGCCACAAGAAGAATTATCAATTAATTTAAATATTAATATTTAATAAGATTAATTAATATTTTAATTAATCAATATTAAATAAAAATATCTAAATTAATTAATAATTAAACAATATTTTATTTACATTTTTAAATATTTATTAACCTAATTAAAACTAGAAATAAGAAAATTAAAAATAAATAATGAAAGAGAGAAATATATGTGGGAGAGAATTGAGAAAACAATGTGAGGTATTGTTTTGGTGTATGAATTATGTGAAGATCTCTTGTCTATTTATAGTAAAATTTTAGCTTAACAACTAAGCAATGGTGATGTATGTAATGACATATAACAAGCTTAAAAATTAAGTTAACTTAGTTTTTAAGCTAACTTAATTTTTAAGCTAAATTAAATATCTATATAATAAAATAATATAAAAACAAATTTGTATTAAAAACAAAAGTTTTTTAAAACAAAATATATAAAAAAACAAAAATTCATAAAAAACAAAATTTGTATAAAAAAACAAAATATATGAATTTTAAAAATAATTTAAATATATATTTATATTAATATTTTTTCTATATATATATATATATATATATATATATATATATATATATATATATATATATATATACATATAAAAAATATGAAAAATATATAAAAAATAAAAAGAAAAAAAAACAATATATATATATATATATATATATATATATATATATATATATATATATATATATATATATATATATTATTTTTTTTTATTTTTTTTATTTTCATTTTTATTTTATATATGTAAAAATAAAATAAAAATGAGAAATCGATTAAATCGTGCGAAAGATAGATGGATAACGAACATTTGTAAATGTAATTGAAAAACACGCCCGTTAACCAATTTTTTGCACAATTAACCAGAAAAGACGGAGATTTCAATGCATATATTCTGACTGAAAATTCAAACGATATGCATGACAAAAACAAATGATATGATATGCAGATGACACGAAGTGAAAACACAATCGGGTTTTGACAATCGGGTGGTCAAAATTTGGGGTATGACGATGTGCCATAACCTCTAGTCAATGGCTAGAGGAGACTTGAGATTCCTTTTGCATAACATTGGCCAAAGGCCTGCTGCAGTTGCCATTCACTATTGCTTGCAAAACAAACTTGCTCTACTATAAATAGAGCTCATTTGTGCTCAGTTTGAGTACACCAAAGCAACCAAACTGATGCTTTCCTCAAAATCTCTCTCTTTATGTCAAAATGCCTAATTTAGCAAGGTAACTCTGAGTTTTTGAGTTAGAGAGTATTTCCATCACAACTCATGATCCAAACACATCCAATATGTCATATCTAAACTGTCCAAACTCTCATATGTGACCTGTAACACCAAAATCACCAAGTCACCTCTCAAAACCTCAAAATTGGACTTTTTTGCATTTTTCAAGCCATGTCTTGATTCAGTCACTTTCAAAACCAGATAAAGCCTCAAACACACTCCAAATATCACCCTTGAACTGTCCCAAATGGTTCCCTACATCTGGAACACCATTTGAGAGAGTTGCCATATTGGTCACTTTTGCCCCATTTACAAGAAAGAGCTCAAACTTGTTCCTGAGGATTCCAGCTGGTTCTAACAATTCTAAAAGCTTCTAAGGGATCAATTGAGAGTGTCCAAAGCATCAAATTATTTCTGGCACAAGAAACTTGGCAGATTGCACAACAAGCTCCAAGAGGTAAATGCATCATCACTTGAACTTTCTAAATTATGCATTGCTTTAAAGGCCACAGATCATAAACATCTCATACATGTTATATATGTTGTGTTTGAACCAATTTTTCATGTAATTCTTGCCTGTACCATGTGTTAGTATAGAAAATGCAATTATAGGCCTATTTCAAAAACACTATCGAGTTTTTAAATAGGGACCTCATCTGAAAAAACTACCACCACCATTGGATTGTTTGGGAAATTCTAGGCCAGATACATATAAATTTTGTCCCAATCCATGGAAAAATGAGAAAGTTATGACCTTTACGTTTTTGGTCCAAAACCTTGTCTTGCCTTGCCTTGGCCAGGCCTAAAACAAGGCATGCCTTATGTATTTCTAGGGTGGCTTTGATACCCGGATGTATCACCACCCCAGTGGTAGAAGGCGCGCACTGCAACCTTGAGGTCTGGGGTTCGAATCCCCCTCGTCCCAGACCCCTTTTTTTTTACCATTTTTTCCACTTTTTAAATATTTTTCATAGTATTTTTAATGATTTGGAAAATTAATTTCTCTCTCACTTTTAATCATTTTTTATTGGTTCTTTTTGCAAAAAATCACAAAAATGTTAAAGTATTTTATTCCACACAAAAATCCAATTTATATTATTTATTTAATATAAATAGAATTTTTGTAATTAATTTCATTTTAATTGTTTTTAAACATTTTTTAAATGAAATTCACACTTTGATCTTTCAAAATTAATTGGATTTTAAGCTTTCATATGATTAAACTTGATTTTTAAAAATATTTTCCAAAGTGTACATTTTGTTTTTGAATATAATTGATATTTTATCATTTATTATTTAAATTACCTTTGAAAAATGCCATTTTAATTCAAAAATTAGGGTTTCTTTGATGTTCACCCTAACAAATCGTTTTCAAACACTCATGGGCCTTTAATAGAGTGTAAGACCCAACCCCCTTTTAACCAAAACCATTTTGGGCCTCAGATATTGTATAAGTCCCTCTGCGTTAAAGAAAAAAAATCTCGGCGCGATCGCCATTTCAAAACAAAAATCATCTGGGCCTCCCCTCGTGTTGTAAGTCCCACATTTCTTTTTCAAAACACTCTTAGGCCTCTAATAGAGTGTAAGACCCAATCCCTTTTTACAAAAACCTCTTTGGGCCTCAATCATTGTATAAGTCCCGATATGATCTTCAAAACAACGGTGCGATCACTGTTAAACCTTGGGCCTCTCCATGAGTATAAGCCCCAACAATCTTTTCAAAAACAACTTCCCTTTTGATTTAGATTCAAATATACATGTTGTGATCAAAACTTTCTTTAATTTCTTTGAACAACTAACAATACAGCATGGAAGCTTGCTCACCTGTAAGTTTTAACAGCTTTCATTTATTTGCTTTCATATATATAACTGTATTGTGGGAACCTGCGCACGGTTAGTCTTCTTTCATATCCCTTTAAATACTTGTCATATATCAATTGTATATATACTAGTATAGTTATTTAGAGTTTTCCCCAGTAACTAGGTCTAGAACTAGGTAAAGTCATGTTGGTCACTCTTAAATACAGTCAAAACTAGATCCCCATAGGATTTCCAGATACAGTCTTCCCTTCTCTTGGGCTTAAACAATATGGAACAAAGAGAAATGCAGTATTCTTCGTGAACCTTTTCTCAGGCTGTCACCCCTAGAATTGTCAAAGAAATTCTACTCCCCGGAGTTGATCTATTCTCGGTGAATAGCATCTCTTGAGTTTCTTCAGACCTCAGAACTTTCACTAAATGATATATTCTCGGTGAATAGCATTTCTTGAACTTTTCTTGGTTTGGGACCCACAGGCTTCCTAAAAGCATCCCCGCCTCCTCTTGGGCTTTATACAAGGACCCTCCGGCTTCTTAGAAGTTCTCATGCCTTCTCTTGGGCTTAATCCAAGGACCCTGACGACCTCTTAAAGGTATAAAACATAACTTAGTCATCCTTTGATAGAGCAGTCTTTCCAGTGTCAAAATCGCAGACCAATTTAGGGTTGATTCTCATCCCTTAATACATCTGCCTCCTCTTGGGCATCATACAAAAGATAAATTTTTTCCATACTAGTAGACTTGGACAGTCTAGATCCCCTCGTAAGTCTCAAAGACATTCTCAAGTTCCCTACAAACATAGGAAGAAACCCCGGTCATTCTGGATAAATCCCCACTGAGTTAAAATCCAGTCTCTATCCTAAAAATTCCCCAACCAGGGTCAGTTTATTATCAGGATAACACTATCTCAAATCAGAACCTCAAGGCATCTGATACTTCAACTCTGCTGTAAACCCTCAGCAAGAGTTGATTTCCCCAATGGGACCTGCATTGGGATCTCAATAATCCCTAGCAGAAGATAGCCTCCTCTTAGGCTTTATATAATGATCCTTCCTCAGCGAAGTTAGCCTCCTCTTGGCCTTTGTACAAATGATTCTCCCCAGCGGAGCTAACCTTTTCAGACTCTCTTGTTGAGTCAATCACTTTTCAGACTCTCTTGTTGAGTCCACCAACTTTTCAGACTCTCTTGTTGAGTTAATCACTTTTCAGACTCTCTTGTTGAGTCAATCAACTTTTCAGACTCTCTTGTTGAGTCAATCACCTTTTAGCACTCTCTTGTTGAGTCAACCCTTTTAGCCTCAATCCTGGGCTTTGTACATGACAGATAAAAACACTCTTTTGTTGAGTCCGTCTTTTCCAGCCTCCTCGTAGGTCTGGTATAAGGATTTCCCCTAGTAGAAGTCAAATTCCTCTTAGGTATTTTGATTTCTCCAACTTGTTCAACCACAATCCTGGGCTTCGTACAGGACAGATAAAAGCACTCTCTTGTTGAGTCAAAACCTTTTTCGCCTCAATCTTAGGCTTTGTAAAAGACATAAATTTCATAACCTTCTCTTAAGCTTGGGACAAACATCTTCCCCAGCGGAGTCATTTCCTCCCAGCCTTCTTTTAGGCTTTGAGGAATGATTTCCTAAGCAGAGTCAGCTAAATTTCCCATTTCAGCCTCAATCTTGGGCTTTGTACAAGACACACACAAACCTCCTGGGCGGAGTCAAAATCCCCTTTTAGCCTCAATCTTAGGCTTTGTACAAGACAGACAAAATATTTCCACAGAAAGTCAACTTTTAGCCTCCTCTTAGGCTTTGTGTAATGATATCCCCCAAAGGAGTCAAATCTCTTTTTAGCCTCAATCTTGAGCTTTGTACAAGACATATAAAACACTCTCTTGTTAAGTCGGTCTTATCCAGCCTCCTCTTAGGCTTTGTATAAGGACTTCCCTAGTGGAGTCAATCAACCTCTTAGCTTCAACCTTGGGCTTTGATCAAGGCACACAAAAATCAATAATCCCCTCAGAGGAAGCTCAATCCCTCTTTAGAGATGACAAATTCTCTCTCAATCAGACCTTTTAGCTTCAATCTTGGGTTTTGAACAAGGCACAAATAAACATGTTTAGCTTCAATCTTGGGCTTTGAACAAGACACCAAAACATCATTTTCCTCCCTTAGAATAGGGGGAACTACGATTGCTCTGATTTCCCTGTTTCATTTAAACGGGAATACGTAGGCATAAGATTGTGAAATCTTAGCGAGCATACTAATAAAAAATTCTAGGTCCAGTACCTTCATACATCAGTCAAAGACTTTAGGTTTCATACCTTAGCCATCATCATCATTTTCCACAAAAAAACAAAACTCAATCACTCACTCATACTTCCCCAAGAAACTTTCCCAACCTATTAACGGATAAACACCATCAATTACAAAGCAAAACCTAAAGCTAATATCTTGTGGATAACCACATATAGGATGGGTAATTAACAACTCCCCATTGTATAACCTGACCCCGGACCCCCAATCTCTTTTAAGCGTTTGTTCAGTTAAACATTTGCGTGCAAGGTTAGTTTTAGATAGCTTCCCTTTCCCTTCCAGCTTCATGGGATAAATAAAAAATCAGAAAGTAGCACCCCTTTCTCCTCGAGGAGGAAAACCCAAACTTCAGCGATAAGGTGGTCGCGTCACCGACAAAAATCGCTCGCTACAACTTTATAATCAGACACTTAAAGTCTAATCGACTTAGTGCCCGAGGGGCTAAGGTATATGCGAGATTATTTTAAGAATGAAGAAAACAAAACGATGTTGTCAAAAGCAAATAAAAGAAAAATGACAATACGATTATAATGGCCACAAAGGGCAACTCAAAGTACAAAGCCCGCAGGAAAAAGTCATAGTCATACGCCTTAGGGCCTCTATCCAACACTAATGACTCTCCTAATGTAAGAAACGAGTACCATGAATTAACACTCCTCATATAAGAATCGAGTTCTACAAAACGGTCAAATACCACGGATCCTCGGCTAGATTGGTATGCTTTGGGCCCGGTCAAGTTAATAAACCTTTGACCATTATCTAATAAAATCTGGGGCTTTTATTTGATCACCAGTGAAATAATACCCATCTTAATGGCAAAGAGTCTTTTAAACCGAACAGACAAAACCCATTGTGGTAACTGTCAGACTCAACGAAGTTTGCTTGAGGCACCTTAGCTCGAAGATATGAACAAGAGTAAGATTTTTTAATTTACTCCAAATGATAGCCTTTAAATTAAATATAATCTAATGGTTAATTAGCATTTTTTACTTTATTAACTATTATATTATATTTAATTTAAAGGCTATGATTTGGAGTAAGTTGATCTCCACTTATATATGTGTGTGTGTGTGTGTGTTGGTGACATTCTAATTACAGGTGATGATTCTGAGGCTAAACAACACTTATTTAAGAACTTTTAGACTAAGTAATTGGGTCCTCTTCACTACTTTTTGGGGATTGAAATAGATAAATCAATGTCAGGTATTGTTATCTCTCAAAGGAAGTATGCTCTTGATATTTTGGAATAAACATGTCTTACAAATTGCAAATGGATTGACACTCATATGGATACTAACGTAAAGTTTCTTCCTAATAAGGGGATCCATATAATGATCCAGGTAGATATCGAAGACTTGTAGGAAGTTTAATTATCTTACCTTGACTAGACCTAATATATATTTTCCAGTCAGAGTAGTAAGTTCGATCCTAAACTCGCCATGTGATAACCATTGTGATATAGTTATTCGAGTCCTTAATTATATCAAAGGATCACTTAGAAAAGGGTTTACATTTTTTTAATAAAGGCATTATTGATACCATTGGATATTCAGTTTTTGATTGGGAAGGACATGCAAGTGATAGACGTTCTACATCGAGTTTTTGTGTTTTTATTGGTGGAAATTCGATCTCATGGAAGAGCAAAAAGCAAACGGTTGTTGCTCGATCAAGTATACAAGCTTAATATTGAGCCATGGCCCATGCCACATGTGAGATCTTGTGGTTAAAATATTTATTACAAGAACTTCATTTTTATGAAGTCGGCCTTATGGAACTTGTATGTGTTAACCAGTCAACTTTGCACCTCTCTTCCAATCCAGTGTTTCATGAAATAGCAAAGCATATAAAAGTCGACTGTCACTTTTTTAAGGAGAAGATTACCACTGAAACCATCAAAACCTCCTTTGTTGATTGCAAGGATCAACTTGTTGATCTCGTTACAAAATCTCTTCGGAGACTTTAGATTACTTAGGTAAGTGACAAGATGGATGTGTATGATGTATATGCAGTACTTTAAGAGAAAGTGTTAGAGATATTGTTTTATATATATATATATAAAAGACGTAACATATGAGAATGTCATTTTTCCGTAATAACATGAGAATAAATCTGAACCATTAGATTTTAAAATAAATGGCAAAGATTATGTGTCATTTTTTTTTCTCTCTCCTCTGTCATTTATTTTAATAATGGAGGAGAGAGAAAAAAAACCACAAAAATAATCTCAACCATTTATTTTAAAATATAGTGGTTCAGATTCTTTATCATGTTCTCTATGTCATATATATGGGAACATATCTATGAGAATGTCATTTTTATGTGAGAACGTGAAAATGAATCTGAATCATTAGATTTTAAAATAAATGGTGGAGATTATGTGTGGTTTTTGTTTTTCTCTCTCCTCCATTATTAAAATAAAAGATGGAGGAGAGAGATAAAACACTGACAAATAATCTCCAACATTTATTTTAAAATCTAATGGTTCAAATTTATTCTCTTGTTCTCACATAAAAATGACATTCTCATATGATACGTTATATATATATATATATATATATATATATATATATATATATATATATATATATATATATATATATATATATATATATATATATATAATAAATTTAGATTCAAATGTTTTAATTATAATTGAGGTTCATTTAAAAAAAATATTCATTTCTAATAGATTTTTCTTTTTAGCTCCGCTTTCAAAAAGGAGGGTCCTTGTTATTTATAAAGGATTTTATTATGTTAATAATAGATCTTGGTGACTCTTCTAGGGTCCATTTATTTCCCTTTTTTAAATAATTTTTATAATGTTATATATATATATCAAATAATAAATTGTTAATAATAACTTTAAAATTAATAAATTGTTTTAAAAAAATTTACAGAGAAATTTTTCATAAAAATTTCAAATAAAATGTTTGCTTTGATTGTTATTCTTAAAGCGATATTTTAGATATTTCATCATTTTATTAAAAAATAATTGATATTAAAAATTTTAAAAATTATTTAATTTTAAAATTATTTTAAATAGTTTTTTTAAAAGTCATTTTTTAGATACAATTTTTTGAAAAAAAAATGTAATTTCAACTATATTTTGATCTTTAATAATATATGTTTATGTTATAAAATATTAAAATTAGACTTTTAATTTTAAAAAAATGAATTTAAATTTTTTTTATTATTTTAAAAAGCGTTTTTATGAAAACTACTTTTTTAGAAAAAAGAAAAAATCTATTTTTTTTTTAAAGTAAAACAAACATGACCCTATTTTACTTTTTTTTTAATGGTAGATTATGTTATATTTCCTTTTTCCGGTGTAGTGTTTTTAAAAATTTTATTTAAATAATTTATTTTTTTAAATAAATACCTAAACTAACCCACTTTTTTTATATTTTTTTTGCAAACTAATCCACTTTTTAAAAAAATTCAACACAATAGAATTGTCAATCCAATTGGTGATAGTGTATAAACATATAAGAGGAGTCGCCAATTCAATTGACAACATTGGACAAACACAGAGATTCTATCTCCTCTGTGTTTGTACACTGTCGTCAATTGAATTGATGACTCCTCTTATATGTTTGTACATTATCGTCAATTGGATTTGCAACTCCTTTGTCTTAATTTTTTATTTAAAATCGGTTAGTTTAGAAAATATGTGAAAAGTGGATTAGTTTGGGTATTTATTTAAAAAAATTAGTTATTTGAGTAAAAATTTTGTGTTTTTTTACAGAAGTTGTTGGTTTTTTAAAGGTTTTTTTGTACTGTGCATTTTAAGTTATTAATATAAAAAAATCAAATTAAAAAAAATCAAATTCAATTTTAAAATAAAACCTTAGACCATAAGATATTGGATGTATGAGATCTCAATTACTTTTATTTAAGTTTTTTACTTAAAAAGGAAAATCTATTACAAAGATATCCTTTTAAGAAATTAAGAACTCTCCCGGATATTATTCAAAACAAAAGTACATGAAGGAAGGTGATGAAATCATAATCTTTTCAACTTTTAACAAGGTTTGGTGCAAAAGCATCTGCGACGGAAGCCCTGACATTCTCCTCCAGTAAAACCCTCAGTTTGGCATACAATACCACAATTGGTTTTACTATAACATACTCCTTTGAATTTTTTACTTCGGGATTTACAAGTCCTTGCCTCTGCAACCATACTTGGTCCCATCTCTGTTCATAATGAAGGAAATAAATGATTAAGAAAATCATAGATTATATTATGTCATGTAAGTGTGTCATTCTAGCCACAAATTAGTTGGTCGGCCCTAATATATTTTGAGATCTGAGACAGAATTTAAAATTAAATATTTTTAATATAATAAAAATATTTTTCCAAAATTAATATATTTGATATTATAGAATGTAAAATCATTAAATTATTATAATTAATTTCATTTAATATATTCACATTATAATAATTTAAAAAGTCATTTAAAAAAACAATTAATTAATGTTATAATAAAAATAAAAATTTGAGACCATAGAGAATAGCATTTGTGGCCTATCCTAAGGTCAGCCCTATAGTTAATTTAAATTAAATAAAAAATAACGATCCTATTAATTGAGCATCAAGAAGTACCCACCACTGGCTACAACAAGAAGAAATAAGACAAAGATGGTGGAAATCAAAGGCACTAATCGAGCCATATGGAAAAACTTTGTTTCGAAGAAGGAGGAGGAAAATAAAGAGTTACAACTTGTTGAAATGAAAAGGAAGCATGTTTGCCTTAAATAGGGGAATGAAGGTACTTTTATAGAGCATATTTGTTAAAAAA
The DNA here is from genome assembly GCA_022829125.1 of Lathyrus tuberosus. Classification (NCBI taxonomy): domain Eukaryota; kingdom Viridiplantae; phylum Streptophyta; class Magnoliopsida; order Fabales; family Fabaceae; genus Lathyrus; species Lathyrus tuberosus. The sequence continues at coordinate 9,164,267 of JALAZF010000212.1, forward strand.
ATATTTTTTTTAAAATATTTTTTTCTTTTTTAAATAACTATTTTCATTAATTTAAATAAATTCTCATTAATTTTTTTTGAAATATTTCATAACTTTTGCTACGATTTACTTTATATTAATAAATTTCAAAAAATACTTAAAATTAGAATTAATATGATTGTATGTCTTAGGCAAGAAAATGTCATATTAAATCGAATAAATGAGAGAGAAAATATCTCGTGCAGATGTTCAACCTATATACCCTCTATGTCATCTAACTTATTCTTTGTCCAATAGAGGAAATTTTTGTTGGTCAATTCAACTTGCCCATTTGACTATTGGTGTAAAACTAAAGTGAACTTCGTTTAAATTCCTAGTTGGTGGAAGAATTCTACCACAATTGAGCTGACAAGCTGAGTTCCTTTATTTGAGACAATACTCCTTGAAAAACCAAACCTACAAATGATATGCTTCCATAAGAAACATTGTACTTTCGTTGTTGTGATTTTAGAAACAACCTTAAATTTGTTGGCGGAACAATCGAGGGGGTCAACGAGGGAGCATTTCTTATTTGGGACACACCTTTATGAGAGACACACCACATATCCACCTAAAACCTTAAGGTGATAGGTGTGTGGGTTCTCCCACTTATAAAGTGTTTAATCTTCCCTTTTCTAATCAATGTGAGACTTCTTCCTCACACTTGATTCTCAACACTCCCCCTCAAGTGTGAGTTTATACACAATGCTCCCCCACATGTGGAAGCTCTCTCTTCCACATACACTTGTATCACCGTTGAACTCAACGGAACACCTTCTACCCACACCTGCGGGAAGTGTTTCGATACAATAAGCCGGTCCCTTTCTCGAACCAAAGGCTCTGATACCATTGTTGGTGGAACAATCGAGGGGGTCAACGAGGGAGCATATCTTATTTGGGACACACCTTTGTGAGAGACACACCACATATCCACTTAAAACCTTAAGGTGATAGGTGTGTGGGTTCTCCCACTTATAAAGTGTTTAATCTTCCCTTTTCTAATCAATGTGAGACTTCTTCCTCACACTTGATTCTCAACAAAATTCTATCCACTTCGTGAAATATTCCACCCCCGCACCAATGAACTTTAGGTGACCCGACACTTAAGGGGAAATGACCCAAAATGGCGCTTGGTGAATATTGGAGTTCCTTTGACATTTGTCGCATTTTCTAACAAACTTCGCGCTATCCTTCATCAGGGTCACCCGATAGTAAGTGACCCTCAATAGCTTGTGAGCGAGGGCTCACATGCTAATATGGCTTTCAAATACCCCCTTCATGGACCTCTTTGAGAACCAGGTAGATCTCATACTCGCCTAAGCATCTCCGTATGGGGGAAGTCATTCCTATCTTGTACAATTTTTCTTCTACTATTGTATACTTCACTGCAAACCTTCTAAACTTCTTTGCTTCAAATTTGTTTGGAAGAAGTTCTTCTTTTTTCAGGTAGCACATTATAGGGGTCATTCATTTTGGGGAGTCGGCGACACCTATGGCGTTGACTTCATCCTTCTTTTTGTTAGGAAAGGCTAAGGTCTCTCTCAAGTATCATTGTCCTGTTGATCGGAGGTAATCAGACTGGATCGTTGTGGCCTTCGTGTAGGACAAGTGATGATGCTTGTAGGAGAAGAGGGGGGTGTACCTACAAGGTACTCCAATGCCAAAGTAAGTTTGGGCTAGAGAGCAATATGCAAGTAAGATTTCAAGTAATGGATATTGAATACCTGACCCTCTCGAATGAGAGGGTATTTATAGAAGAACCCCCAGCGCGGGGCCAAGGTCTCTCATGTGGCCGAAGCACCTGGTCGACCAATGAGAGACTGCCAGGTGGAGGGCAAGGCGCGTGGCCCTTAGACCTGGTCCAACTGTCTCCGTGAGATCCGGGGAGACAGTTGGTCGCGTGAACTATTAAGCGAGTGGGGGGGACATGCCCAACGGCTAGTTTCTGCCCAACGACTAGTTTCTGCCCAATGGCTAGTTCTTGGCTATTGGGCCTGGCCAATGGCTGGATTGGGTTGGGCCTTGCCCTTCTGGGGGCACAGCGCCTGCCCAGTCCAGAACACCTGTTCTGACCTGACTTCTTGGTGCTCGCTAGGTACATAAACTATTTCAAATTCTTTTAAATGTTTAGATAAGACTTGTACTCTCTATTGATATTTGATGAGTTTGCCCTCCTTCGTCTAATACTTGTTGGCGAATTCATTAGAAATAAAGTGAGAATTTCTCTATGCTCTAATATTTAAAGTGCACATTTCTATGGAGAGGTTCATTCTAGCGAGGTTTTATATTCAACTTGGTTGTTAGTTGTTTTAAACCCAAACGTCAAGGGTTTTTCAATAAGAATGTTTTATGGGCCTTCCAGTACTACCTTGATGCCACTTCTTTTAGGGTTTAAGATGTCGTCTACTACCAGCTTCTAGAAGTGCAAAACCTTTTTGCCCACTAGGAAGCTGGATTCTACTGAGAAATTCGTCAGTAGCTGAGATTTGATGTTCCCTCTTGGTATGATATTAATGTCCTATCATAATAGCTCTATTGACCAGGATGTCATTTTTCCCGCTAGATTGGGCTTCATTAAGATTTAATGGATTGGATAATTCGTCTTTAACACAAAGTGGTTCCCCTAAAAGTATGGCATCAACTTCTGACCAGAGGTAATTAGACTGGATCGTTTTGGCCTTCGCGTAGGACAAGTGATGATGCTTGTAGGAGAAGAGGGGGGTGTACCTACAAGGTACTCCGATGCCAAAGTAAGTTTGGGCTAGAGAGCAATATGCAAGTAAGATTTCAAGTAATGGATATTGAATACCTGACCCTCTCGAATGAGAGGGTATTTATAGAAGAACCCCCAGCGGGGGGCCAAGGTTTCTCATGTGGCCAAAGCACCTGGTCGACAAATGAGAGACTGCCAGGTGGAGGGCAAGGCGTGTGGCCCTTAGACATGGTCCAACTGTCTCCGTGAGATCCGGGGAGACAGTTGGCCGTGTGAACTATTAAGCGAGTGGGGGGGGGGACATGCCCAACGGCTAGTTTCTGCCCAACGGCTAGTTCTTGGCTATTTGGCCTGGCCAATGGCTGGATTGGGTTGGGCCTTGCCCTTCTGGGGGCACAACGCCTACCCAGTCCAGAACAACTTCCTTGTTGTTATCACGACCGTTAATGATAATCTCTACATATTTTGATACCTTATCCGAATGCGCTTGAACACTTTGATGATAGAGTAGATTGGTTACTTAGTCTTACAATTTTCTTGGACCAATACGGAGCTTATCAGCTTTCCTATTATTTACAAATATCAATATATAGTGGCACGCCCTCTTCTGGGTGTGTAAATATCGATAGGGTTGCCAAAAATATTTTTAAATTTACAACCACCTCCTCACAATCATTTGTCTATTCAAACTTCTTGTTATTTTTCAAGGTGGTGAATAAGTGAAAAGATTTGTGGCTTGCACAGGAAGGAAACCTAAACAGGATGGCCAAGTACCCTGTTAGCTGTCGATCTTCCTTCACTGTGTGGGGCTTCTCATGTCAAAGATGGTATGTATTTCGTAGGGGCTATCCTATATCCCTTTTCTTATCAACATGAATCCCAAGAACATTCCCGCAAGAACCCAAAAAGAGCATTTGGTAGGATTCAAACGTACCTCCTGGCTAACTTTAGGATTTCTTATAGGTCAGTGTAGCGGTTTCCTTCCTCTAGGGTCTTTACTATCATGTTGTCATTGTATACTTCCAGGGTGCACCTTATTTGATCAAATAATACATCATCCATCAACCTTTAATAAGTGGAACATGTGTTCTTTAGTCAAAAGGCATAACATTGTAGTAGTAATTGCAATTATTTGACATTAATGTTGTCTTAGGCACTTCTAAAGGGTCAATTTTATATGTTTTCATAAAAATTAGGCGTCCATGAAGCTCAGAGTATTGTACCCTGAATGTTTTTTTATTAATTTGTCAATGACTGGAAACAGATAAGGGTCTTTAAGGCACGCTAGGTTTAAATAGCTGGAATCTACACACATTCTCCATTCTTGGGACAACTTTCGAGCAAACAGCACATTGTCTAACTAGGTTGGATAATTGATTTCTATTATGAAACCTGATTTCCTCAGTTTCACCACACCTGCATAAATGAATGCTTGTTTTTAATTTGACCTTGATTGTTACCCCATTTGAAATTTGGATGATCCTTCCTCTCCGGATTATAAGTGTTGGAGTAAGGATTTCCTTTTTGAATTTTTTTAGCATAATTAGAATCTTTAGCTTGTACCTCTGCCACACAATTTTCATAGGCATAACCTTCACAACAGAAATCGCATATTGACACCTGAACTTGACTAGCATTTGCTTAAGAAAGTTGTTATTTTTTGAAGGTTTTTTTACTATGTATTTTTGGTTATTAATATAAAAAAATATAATATAAAAAAAATCGAATTCAATTTTAAAATAAAGACAATGGATGGATCCGATCTCAATTAATTTTATTTAATTTATTTTTCTTAAAAAGGAAAATCTACTACAAAGAAATCCTTTAAAAAAAATTAAGAACACTCCTCCATATTATTCAAAACAAAAGTACATAAAGGAGGGTAATGAAATCATAATCTTTTCAAATTTTATCAAGGTTTGGTGCAAAAGCATCTACGAAGGAAGCCTTGACATTCTCCTCCAATAAAACTCTATGTTTGGCATGCAATGTTGAGAATAATAAGTCATTGTTAAATCATGCGGAGGAGCATCAACATTGGGCCAAGAGCAACACACAAGTGAGAGAGACACCACATATTCACCCAAAACCTTAAGGTTTTAGGTGGATATGTGGTGTCTCTCTTACTTGTGTTCCTCTTACCCCAATGTTAATGCTCATCTTCATGACCTAACAAATGGTATCATGATCCTTTGGTTCGTAAAATGGATTGGCTTACTTGTATTGAAATGCCCAGGAAGAGGTGTATCGAAATGCTTAATAAGAGGTGTCAATGGTGGAACAAGTGTATATGGACAAAAGAGTTTCCACTTGAGGGGGAGCATTGTGTAACACCTCAAAATTTGCCCTCATGTTTTAGCATTAACTGGCTTATGTTTCATTACATTCTTGCATCATCTTTGCATATCATTGGCTCTTAGCATGGGATCAAGGCGTCTAAATCAAGTCAAAGGAACCTTGAGCCTCAAGAGATCTTAATAGATCTACCATCTCATCATGTAATCAAGCTTGACAAGAAATCTCAAGGGAACCACCTTCTCCTAACCAGTGCAAGATTAGGGTTTTGGGATTCCTGAGTATAACACCCCAATGGGCAAGATCTTTGAGTTTTTATCCTCACCAAATGGCATATCTCATCATTGTTTGAGAGGATACACATCATGCTCAGAGGAATTTAGATTTGGAGGATGTGCTGATTTCTCCTAGACTGAGGGCACCAAACTAGGGTTTGCCATAAGATCAGTTTATTTCTGACTTTTTGGGCAAGACTTGATTCTATGGTATTCCTCATGTCCTTAAGTATCTAAGATTGGAGAATTGTCCATCAATTTAGATTGGAAGGGTTTCAATTGATCAATTGACTGAAGATCAGAAGAATTAGGGAAAAGTCAACTGTGCAGAAGGAAAAGTTAACCCTTGACTTTTTGAGGTCAAATTCATGTTCCTTATCTCAAGTATGATCCTTGGTGAAGGTTTGATCAAGAATTATTGAGAGATTCATCAAAAATCAAGGAATATGCAAAGTTGCCAAAAATAGTAATGAAGGGTTTCCATTTATGGCAAGTTTTGTCAAGTTGAAGGGCCATCTTTGGAGCATTCTTTTTCCATGCTCCAAGCTCCAAATTAAAAGTTTATGGAGGGCTATCAAGAGTTCATATTTCAAGCTTCAAAACCATACCAAGAACATCTCCATTGGATAAAAACTGAGAGAGATATGATGGATTAAAGTTGAGGCAAATCAAGGCAAATTGGCAAGTCATGACCAGTCAGCACGCAGTTATTTTCACAAACACTTGGTGTGCATGTTGTGTACAATTTCATAGCCAAATATCTCATTGATAGAGACTTCAATTGAAAAAACGTCCAACATGGTTTTTGTTCCTCTTGATCTCATCTTCAACTTTGATGTTGGAGAAATATTCATATGATCAACTTATTGAGAGATATAATGAGGCAAAGTGTGTGACCTCCATCTAATTCATTCACACGCATGTGGTAGGGCACGACCAGGTCAAGCTGACTTGCCAACACAGTTGTATGCAAGTATTTTTCATAGCCAATTTTAAGCATGTTAGAGGTTTTAATCATGTTTTCTTTCCACCCCAAAGTTGCTCTACTCCATCTCCTCTTTCCAAATAACCAAAAACCAATCAATTTCCTCCATTGGTTCAAGAGATATGATGTCTTAAACTCGCCCTCATGCTAGTTGTTTCCTTCCATACCAAGCAAACCAAAACCTGTTGCATTTTGGTGTTGTCATGTGCATGCTTCACACATACCATGTCAAAACATTTCTATTTTAAACTAAACAGAGGCTCTTACATGCCATGTTGCTCATGTACCATAAATGATACAATTGTTCAAACAAAAAAAGAAACTTAGATGACAAGTTGTTGTAGCAAGCCATGCCAACTCAGTACCAGATCATCATCTTCCATTTGAATTCCACCATAACACTGCATGTTATTCTCCTCACCCTAACAAAACAACACAACCCGAGCTCACTCTCACCTCCATTTTCATTTCATTCTTAACTCAGTTAACTCACTTACTTAACTAGAGTTCTAACCATCAACTATAGGAGTTAGATCTTAACCATATATATATATATATATATATATATATATATATATATATAAACCTCTAACAGAATTTGCAACTACCTGGTTCATTCTACAATTTTCACCAAATTTTCACTCTCTCTCTCTCTCTCTGAGATTTCTCTCTCTCAAATCTTCATCTCCACTCAAGAACTCTCTGCATTCTCTCCTCTATTCCTCAACAAGCATCAAGAAACTGAAGCAGTAGATCGTGTAGCATCATCTTCAACTTCAATTTCATTTTTCTTCCTCTGAATTTTCAAGCACATAGCATCATCTATAGCCTTTATTTGGCTTAATATCAAGTTCAAGAAAAAGGAACCTCCTATCTGGTCTTCTTTTGAGCAAAGGAAGCGTTAAAAGCACAGGTTTCCGTTCAAACTTTTTGCTCTCTTTTAGCTCTGATTTTACTTGTTTTTGTGTGATTGAAGCTCAATAGGAGCAATGTGAACCTATGGCTAGTTGATAGGCACCTTAGGTGCTTAGTTGAAATTTCTAGGGCAAACTTCCCTCCTTCGATTCTCTCTGTGTGTGATGTGTTTGTGAATTTTGATGCTGGATCCATGATCTACATGACCTGAGGATTGTTTTGATATGTGATTTGATCATTTCTGGTGACCTGAAGTTTTCGGCACGGTGGAGAGTGGCCGGAGAAGATGACCGGAGTCTTCTCCGGCCAGTGATGTTTAAACCCTAGCTTTTTTCTCAGTTTAAATCCTAGTCGTCTGATCATTTGAATCCAACGCGCCATGTGATGCCAGCACATTAATGATACAACCTCCCTGGCACGTGCATTCATTTTATGAATATTTTGGATTTTATTGATTATGTGTGTTTGCCTCACTATACCATACCGTGTGCTTGTGTTGTGGATCATGTGATTTGTACACCTTTATTGATCATCGTAAGTGGACTGAATCCAATGGCTCTAGTTGAGTCAACCTTTGACTAAACCTCATGATATGTTCTGCAGACCCACGCACCTTTGGGCTTTGTGTTTTTTGATGTTCACACCCCCTCTCCTTGAGTCCAATTTTTATAACTTGGTTTTTGCTTTCGTGGCACCCCCTGACCATTCCTTTGTTTTTTTTTTCTTTTCATATATGTTTGCCATTTGATTTTTAAAAATAATTTTGAGGATCCAAAAATTACACAAAAATTCATGAAGCATCATAAAACATTTAAATAATTTTGAAATATTTTATTTTCTGGTTTTATCACATTTTGACATGTTTCCATGAATTTACTTTTAATTTCTTTTGTTTGTGCATTTATTCATGATACATACTTCATTTCTAATTTGTTTGGCATCGTTTTGCGTTGAATTTTTACCTGATATTTGATACATGCCTCCATGATATATTGATACATCTCATACTTTTTTTTCATAGATTTTTAGGTCATGGTTTGATTGACTTTTGATGAGGTCTTTGAGCCATGTGTTTGTGTGATTGGTATGAAATTGTGAAGCATCTTTGAGCATGTGTGGTGATTGCTTTTGAGCTATATTTTTGAGACATGTTTGCACACTGATTGCACCTTAATTTACTTGTCTTTTCTTAATTTTCTCATTATCTTAACATGACTTTATAGATTGTATGAAAGCATGTTTGTTAGCGTGAATGTTAGAAGGCTTGTGTTAGGGTTTTAATGTGGATTGTGTGCATTTCCTTTTGAAAATTGTTGAGACCTTTTAATCCATGTTTCATGAACATTATAGGTCACTTTTCTCATGTTATAGGTCACTCAAAGTTCACCCTTACATGACTTGTATGCACATGTCTTAACTTGAAATGTGTTGTGTAATTGTGCATTCTCACTTGACTTTCTTTGAGCACATGTTTGTATCAACTCTTGTATGGTCTTGCACATGTACTTTGAACATGATTCACTTCTGTTTGTAATCATCCTCAACCATATTCCATGACCTTTAATTGCACAATGACATGTTTCTTAAGTTCATTAACTTTTGCATGTTTGTTTGACCTTGTTTGCACATACTTGCTTCTACCTTTGAATATGTGTCAACATGATACTTGTGTGAACTTTGTGCATACATTCTTGACTTCTAAATATCATTTCAAATGTCATATGCTACTGACTTGTGTCCATTAGACATGTATGATCTCATTTCATTTTTATCTTTGACTTGCATTACAAGTATGCTTCATTGTTGAACTTTAATTGTGTTTGTTCACTTCTACTTGCTTCATTTCTTTAAATGCTTGCGTCCATGACTTGTATGTTCATTCAATGACATCTCCATGCTTTAATAAATGTCATTCACTTCTGACTTGAATGTTTACATATGCATTCATTAATATTCATGAACCATATGCATTCATATTACTTAGTTTGTGCATAGCTTGTAATTGTATGAACTTTTGATGCATAGTTTGACATTGTTTGGTTTCTTTTAGCATGTTTACCTTAGTAGGATCTCTTGGCCTATACCTACTGACCTTGAAGCATCCTTAACCCTTAGGACCTTTCCCTTTTGGTTTAACACTTGTATGCTTCTTAGGTGGTCTTCTTAAGACAATTTGCATTGCTTGCTTTACTTTTTGACACTTGTTTTCATTACTTGTAATCATTCGGTACTAAATTTTTATGTAGGGGCAGAGGTAAGACATTTGAACATGTGGATGGTTATCCATGTTCATTCTTCCTTTCATCTCCTGTCTTTTACTTTCTCGTGTGTGTTTGTGAATAGCATGATATAATGCTTTGTGTACAACTTTCCCACACCCTTTGGGATCCTAGCTCATCCTTAATTTTTGATTAAGGTGAGGTAGGATAAGCATTTGGTAGTCCTATCCCTCTCTTCTCTTTAGACTTAGGTTCTTAAACCTTGACCTTAGGGCCATCTTTTGCATGATAACATTAGGATAGAATTCCCCTTATTGTTTTCTTTTTCCTTGGGCCTTCTCTTCTCATCTCATAACACTTCTAAAACACTTAATAAATTTAACGTGTATTGCGCATGAGCCTTGTATATGGGAAGTGAGGAATGAGGGGTCTCCCTTCATTCTTCTAGGATACTTAGTGTACGTCCTGTTGGGGACGATACGCGACGTATTCATTCCTATGTTGTAGACTTGGGTGCAATGCAAGTTACAAACTAACTTCAATCCATTTCTGTCTAAAAAACATAAAACAAACTCAAACCTTTTTTATCCTTCGGGATTGTTAAGTTTCAAACCTATTTTCAGAAAAGGGCACGTTACTTCCGTCTCGTCGCAAACAGGCATCGACCCTAACTGCCGGACGCGAATCTAACGTCGTTCATAAAAAACACTAAGACCTTGTTAGGTCGAACTATGACTGCTCTGATTTCCTCCTTCTGGTTAGATGGAGGATACGTAGGCACAAGACGACGATGTCTTGGCGAGCAACCTCCCCCCTTAGTTCGTGTCCGAACTACGTTGACTCTGACTTTCCCATTGCACGAGGGAATACGTAGGCCTGGGACGAGTAATGTCCTATCGAGTCACTTCTTTTTCTTTTCTCCCCCGTTTCTTTGTTCTTTTCCCTTCCCATTCCTTTTCCTTTCTAGTAGAAGCGGAGCTCCAGATGATGACACCCTTTGATCGAGACAACAAACGTGGATCCCATCGAGTACGATGGACGCGTGGGGGTGCTAATACCTTCCCCTCGCGTAACCGACTCCCTTACCCGTTTCTCTTGGTCGCGAGACCATGCTTTTTCCTTCCCTCAGGTTTACGCAGTGTTTCCTTTCCCTCTCTTGGGATAAATACACATTGCTGGCGACTCTGTTTCTGAGCCACTTTCGCGTTTGTACTTGGATGAAAATCCCGGGAGCGACAGCTGGCGACTCTGCAGGGGAAAGATTGACCTCTTGCTAGTCCATCCCCTTTGCGAGTCAATCCTAGCGCTTGTCTGTTTCTTTTCATTGGGTGTTTATTGTGGTGCTTTATTTTGTTGTACATTACTGTATTACTGTTTTACTGTTTTACTGTATTTACCGCATTTATTGCATTTCGCATTTCATTATTATGCTGGACTGTGTTGTGCCGTACTGGTTTTCTGTTTGGCAGGTTGGGATGTTCTGAGAGATAAGCCCACTACCCAGGTTTGAGCATACACATAGGTATTAGCGTGGGTGGACGTGTCGCTCCCGTGGTGTTGTCCACGTGCGGGTGTTCACGAGACCCACAACCAGACGAGGTTCTATCGGGAGATATCTGCTACTGTATGTTGATACAGGCCAGTAGTTATTCTCTTGAGGAACTGTCGACTCTGGTGACCATTCCCGAGGACTCACTTGCGGCACTCCTCCCGAGATGTGATAATGGCAGACCAGAAATGGAAAACCCATTACGTATTCTTGATCCAAGGACCCAATACTGGGAACTTGCTATAGGATATCCTTTTTTAGGGGAATGAGTTAAGGCCTCCTCGTTTGATGATGATGCCAAACCAGAAATGGTGAACGTATCATCATTTCTCGACCTGAGAGTCCGTGATATTGAGGATTCTCGCCTTTCTAGTACCCACATGTGAGAGGGTTGAGTGTTTGCAGGTTTGCAGGTAACCTTGACTTTCAGCATACCAGATACTTTGGATTTCTTATCAGGATTTCTTATCAGTATGAACTTATCAGTGTGGTTACTCTGGTGTTTTGGGTATTTGGTGTAAAACGTTGAGATTATTCAGTCAGTTCAGTGCAGTAGTTGTCCAGCTTGTGTGGATACCTTGATCCCGTGCTTTGCATTGCATTTCTTTTTTCTGACATTCATATTTGTGTATTTCCAGGTAGTATCCGATCTTTTGATTCTATTCAACGGGCAGTCATTGGGACGGACACTCAGAAGAGCAAGAAGAACATCATTGTTTACAAGTTTCCGAAGCTAACTCTTGGTCTGATTGGCAGTTTACAGAATATGGCTGGTCCGGAAGTGTTGGGGATGTTCAAAGAGAAGTATGGTTGGATCTTATCTTTTGCTCATAACATTAGTGAGTATGAATACAATGGCTTGCACACCTTGATGCAGTTCTAGGATCCTTCCCTTAGGTGTTTCGTGTTGCCAGACTATGTATTGGTCCCTACTCTGGAGGAGTACTCAAACATCCTGGGGATTTCCATTAAAGAAGGTGTTCCGTTCTGTGCTTCCAAGGCAGACCTTGATTTCAAAGTTGTGGTTGTTGCTCTTTATTTTAGCAAATCAACTTTGGAGGCTGACATCACCAACAAGGGAAAGTCCTGTGGCTATCACTTGGCGTACTTGGTAAAGAAGGCTCAAGAAGCGGCTAAGGAGGAGATTTGGACAGCTTTCAATGCAATATTGGCTCTCTGTGTATATGGCATTGTCCTTTTTCCTAATGAATCTGATTTTGTTGATACGGACGCTATCCGGATCTTTACAGCTCAGAATCCAGTGCCGACCTTGTTAGGAGATCTTTAATATGCCTTGTACAATAGGAATGAGAAGAGACGAGGTGGGATAGTTCATTGTTGTGCATCTCTTTTCTATAAGTGGTTTGCAAACCATCTACCCCGGTCAGGTGCCTTTGTGGATACTAGGACTTCTCTGGATTGGAGTAAACGCCTGATGGGTCTAGCTGCTAAGGATATTGTTTGGGTGGATCAAGGATTGCTTGGCAAAGACATTTTACACAGCTGTGGTGAGTACCCTAACCTACCATTGATAGGGAGAAAAGGGGGTATTAATTACAATCCTTCTTTGGCTATCAGGCAGTTTGGATATGCTCTGAAAGATCCTCCGGTTGAAAAAGATTTGAAAGAGTCTTTGTATTTTCATGTAGCCGATGGTGTAGCTGTGGCGCAGAAAGCTTCTGAAGCATGGCTCAGTAGACAAAAGAAAGGAAAAGCCGCTTTGGGTAAACCCAATAATCAAGCTTTCCCTCCTTATGTAGACTGGGTAAAGAGAAGAGTAGAAGAGTTCTATTTGCCTTTTGATTGGGCACCTCCCTTGTATCCTGAGATTGTGGAGGAGAGGCTCACTGTACCCTTTGAAGAATTCGATAAGCAGCGAGAATTGGTGCATGATTTGAGGATGGAGAATGCTGGTATGAGTAGTCAGTTGCAAGGTGCTTTACATGACAACCGGGAATTGGAATGGAAAGTTCAAGATGTGACAGAGCGCCTGGAAGAGAAGGAGAAGGATCTCACTAACAGAGCTCGGCACTTTAGAAAAGTCAGTATGGATGCTGAAGCCTCTGGCAAGGCCTACAGAAAAACAAGAAGCTCTTGACCGAGACTGAAGCCAAGCTTGCCACGTATCAGGAAATGTGGGAAAAGCTCAAGATTGAGAATGGGTAATTGAAATAAGAACTTCAAAAAATGAAGGAAGATAAAGAGCACTTCTCTGGTAAGTGGAAAGAAGCTCAGAAGGAAATTGAAGAGCTCAACGTGCAAGCCGAAGTCAAGAAGTCAAGGCGCGAAGGCAACAATGTTGAAGAAGAGATTGCTAGGCTGAATCAAGATATTGATAAGAGAAACATATTGATCAAAGGGCTGATAGAGCAACCTACTCATCCAGACACCGTGGATCTTCTTGAGGAAGTGGAAGCCAGCTTGTTTAGAATTAATTTGTAATGATCTTGTTGTTATATTTTGTCGGGATTACCATCAGGATTGTTGATGGAATCGCCTTTGACTGTATTAGATCTGTCTGTATGAATTCTTATGACATGATATAAAATGCTTGGTTTAATCATATATGTCTCAACAACTCTCAGTTTTTGAAAAGATGTTCTTCCTTTGTGATAGGTCTACAGTATTTCTGGGTTCAGATTTATTTTCCGATATTGTGTCTTATCCCTTGCTCAGTTTCAAAGACTGGAATCAAAGCGGATATGCCCTGGGAATGTTTAAATATGATGTTTGCATTTGCATTTGCATAAGCATAATCATTTTTCATTTTTGCATAGCAAGTTTATCTCTGGTTTTCTTCTCGTGTTCTTCCTCAGGCAGGATTGCTGACCAGCAGATTCATCGGTATTCTACCAGATCCAATCAAATGAGAGCAATGGAACAGATGCAGGCTGAGATGGCTGCCATGCAGGCTCGCATGGCCCAGTTCATGGAATTAATGCAAGGCATTACACAGGGGCAGGAACAGCTCAGAACCCTCGTTCAACCCCTGGTGGCAAGAGTTGACGAGGATGGAGTTCTTCATGGCGGTTTTCATAATGATGTCATTCCTTCGAGCGGAGGTGTTGGGGGTAATGGTAATGGTATTCCTATTGGTCCTCCAGGCGGAGGTGTTCCTGTTCATTCTGTTGTGATCCCTCCGAGCGGAGGAGAGCAGGTTGTGATTCCTTCTGTTGTAGTAGGGGAAATAGTGTATGTGTTATTCATGGCCGTCGATATGATGACCAACAGGATTATATATTTTTTGTGCAAGGCGGGGATGGTGTCCCCTTATTGTTGATGATCAGAGGATCCGGTTGATTGAGGAACAGCTGAAAGGGGTTGTGAATCAAAACTCTGTGGGCATGGATTTGGATGATCTTGGGCTGGTCCCCGGTGTTGTAATTCTGCACAAATTTCAGGTTCCCACATTTGAGAAATACAATGGTCCCACTTGCCCAAAGACTCATATCCGGGCGTACGCAAGGAAGATGGTCGTATAATCTAGTGATGAGAAATTACTAATGCATTTTTTCTAGGATAGCCTATCTAGGGCATCTTTGGAGTGGTATATGCAGTTGGAGAGATGCCACGTCCACAATTAGAGAGAGCTGGTAGAGGCTTTGTCAAGCACTACCAATATAACACTGACATGGCTCCCAACAGGACTCAGCTGCAGAGTATGTCTCAGAAGAACAGTGAAAGCTTCAAGGAATACGCCCAGAGGTGGCGTGAACTGGCAGCGAGGGTACAACCTCCCATGTTGGAGAAGGAAATGTTGAATATGTTTATGGTTACCTTGCCAAGTCATTATTACGAGAAGCTGCTGCCTTGCATGTCAGGAAAGTTTGCTGATCTGATCTTGGTTGGGGAAATGTTGGAAAGTGGAATTAAAACTGGAAAGGTGTCGGGCAATGATGGGTCTTCTTCTAGTGGAGGAAAGAAACCTTATGTGAATTATAATAAGAAAGAGGAAGCAAATTCTATATCTTCATACCACGGTAAGAAAAAGCAGCGTCAGAATTATAATCAGCAGGTGGCCTCAGTAACTATCCTTGCAGCACTGCCACCTCAACAGCAAAATCAGGCTCCTCGCCAATATCAGCCCAGACCTAAGCAGAATAGGCATTTTGATACTCCACCTTTGCCTTATTCCCAGTTGTTTCAGCATTTTATGCAGTTGTAGTTAATTCAGAAGAGGACTTTGGCTCCTATTACTGGAAATCCACCTCCGGGTTACAATCCAAATGCCCATTGTGAGTTTCATTCTGGGGCACCCGGACACCACATTGAGGACTGTAAAGCTTTTAAGCATAAAGTCCAAGATTTAGTGGATTCGAAGGCCATCAACTTCTCCAACGACGTTCCAAAGGTCATTCAAAACCCAATGCCGAACCATGATGGGCCGAGGGTTAATGCTGTTATAGAAGAGGGTGAGTCTTTGAATTTGGTTCTGGACGTGAATGAATTGAGGACCCCTTTGTTGGTAGTGAAGGAAAGACTACTGAAGGGTGGAGTATTCATTGGTTGTGATAATAGCTGTCCAGAGTGTTTACTGCAGACAAATGGTTGTGATCTATTGAAATCTGGTATTCAAAAGTTAATTGATGAAGGTCGGTTGCAGTTTGATAGGTGCAATCAGAAGAAGGAAGTTATTGGCAAAAAGAATGAGATTGCCACTATTACTATCCCTTTCAAGACGGTAACCATTTCAACACCGGCAAGACCAGCACCGGTCATTATCACTACTCCTGGGCCCGTTCCATATGAAAGCATAAAAGTTATCCCCTAGAATTACGGTGCCGAAGTGTTTGTTAACGGGCAGAAGCAAGAGTTGATGGGTACATCAGTGATGAACTCTAATGTTGAAAGTAATGGTGAAGCAAGAGCTATTACCCGGAGTGGTAGGGTCTTTATCCCATCTGATGATCAGGTTGTTGGTTCTAGACCAGACAAAGGA
The DNA here is from genome assembly GCA_022829125.1 of Lathyrus tuberosus. Lineage (NCBI taxonomy): Eukaryota > Viridiplantae > Streptophyta > Magnoliopsida > Fabales > Fabaceae > Lathyrus > Lathyrus tuberosus. Next base: position 9,180,175 of record JALAZF010000212.1, read on the forward strand.
AAGCAGGTTATGGATAATTCTGTGCAGACGCTGGTAGTGAATGATTCCGCAGCAAAGTCGGGTGACAACTCATTCTACGAGATTGTAGAAGAGTTTATGAGGCTGATTCGGAAAAGCGACTACAAAATTGTTGACCAGCTGCACCAAACTCCGTCCAAGATATCCATATTATCTCTGTTATTGTGCTCGGAGGCGCATCGAAACGCTTTGTTGAAAGTATTAAATGTTGCGTATGTACCCCAGGAGATCTCAGTTAATCAACTTGAGGGGGTAGTTGCCCATGTAAATGCAGGAAATGGCTTGGGATTTACTGATCTGGATTTGACGCCAGCTGGGAGAAATCATAATAATGCTTTGCACATTTCAGTTGAGTGCCGAGGATCGTTGATGTCGCATGTGCTTGTTGACACTAGGTCATCTTTGAACATTTTACTGAAGAAAGCACTGATGAAGTTGGACACTCGTGGGTTAATCTGTACACCAAGTGATTTGGTGGTGCGCGCTTTTGACGGTTCGAAGAGATCTATTTTCGGGGGAAATTGTGCTACCGATTAAGGTTGGTCCAGAAGTTTTTGGTGCTACCTTCTATATCATGGACATTCAGCCCGCTTACAGTTGTCTGATAGGCCGTCCATGGATTCATGGGGCTGGGCTATGACGTCCACACTACATCAGAAGCTGAAGTACATGGTAGACGGACATGTAGTGACGGTTTGCGGATAAGAAGATATCATGATATGTCATCTATCTACTTTCAAGTATGTGGAGGTAGATGGCGAAATACACGAAACTTTATGTGAGGGTTTTGAGGCGGTGAAGATCACTGAGGAGCCTCTCAAAGAAGTCAGCCAATCTGAAATGGTTAAGCCTGTAGTGGTATATCAGCCAGAGGTCTCCATGTCTTCCTTCAAGGATACACGGGCTGTGGTTGAAGCCGGCAGTTCACAGAAATGGAGTCAGGTTATCGAGGTCCAGAAAAAAGCAGAATACTTACGGGCTGGGATATAAGCCACCCAGGCGCCCTGAGGAGCCTCCCAAGTTTTATGGTCCGGTTCGTTTTACCAGTGCTGGTGTGTTCTTTGACAGAGTCAATACTGTTAATGAGGAAGGGGGTAGCGATTGTGATATGGATAATTGGATCCGCCCTTGCATTCCAGATCAAAGTCTTTGCAACTGGTCATCAGAGAAAGCCATTCAAGTGACCGGCCCAGTGTAATTGCCTTTGTTTTCCTGTTATGACAATCCTACGCTCTGTCCAAGGTGTAGTGATTTTTGTTTGTAGGGCTTGAATATTTTGGGTGTTTTCTTTATCATTAATAAAGGACGTTTTTCACATTCAAATATTTTGATCCCTATTTTTCTGTTTTTACTTTTTTGCATTAACTCACATCAAAATGGCAATGTGTTTTTGTTTGTTGCATACATAATAAACATAAATCATCAATCATGCAGGTTTCCTTGTTCAGATACCACCAATCATGATTCAGCTATGGCTCGGTATGATTTCGACAATCCCATTTATCAGGCTGAAGAAGGGACTGATGAAGATTGTGACTTACCCGAGGAATTGGCCAGACTGTTGAAACAGGAGGAAAGGGTCATTGTACCTCATCAAGAGGAAATCAAGATTGTTAATCTGGGGACCGAGGACGCAAAGAAAGAGGTGAAGATTGGGGCTGCCTTGGAAGACAGTGTAAAAAGAAGATAGATTAAAATGTTTCGAAAGTATGTTGATATCTTCGCCTAGTCTTACCAAGACATGCCTGAGCTTGAAACCGACATTGTGGTACACCGGCTGCCGCTCAGAGAGGGATGTACTTTGGTTAAGCAGAAGCTGAGAAGGACGAAACTGAAAATGTCTGTCAAGATTAAAGAAGAGGTTCATAAACAGATAGATGCTGGATTTCTGGCTGTGACAAGTTATCCTCCGTGGGTTGCTAACGTTGTACCTGTACCTAAGAAGGATGGAAAGGTCAGGACGTGTGTTGATTACAGAGATTTGAATAGAGCAAGCCCGAAGGACGATTTCCCGCTTCCTCACATTGACGTGTTAGTGGACAATACTACTCAATACTCTGTATTTTCCTTCATGGATGGCTTCTCTAGGTATAACCAAATCAAAATGGCCCCAGAGGACATGGAGAAGACGACGTTCATAACACCGTGGGGAACATTCTGTTACAAGGTAATGCCCTTTGGATTGAAAAATGCTTGGGCAACCTATCAACGGGCAATGGTGACTCTCTTTCATGATATGATTCACAAAGAGATTGAGGTCTATGTTGATGACATGATTGCGAAGTCACAAACGGAGGAAGAGCATCTGGTGAATCTTTAGAAACTGTTTAAAAGGTTGATAAAGTTCAGACTGAGGTTGAATCCGAACAAGTGCACCTTCGGGGTGAGGTCTGGAAAATTACTAGGGTTTATTGTTAGCAAAAAAGGTATCGAGGTTGATTCTGCCAAAGTAAAAGCCATACAAGAAATGCCTGAACCGAGGACAAAAAAAGAGGTTCGTGGTTTCTTAGGGAGGTTGAACTACATTGCTAGATTCATCTCTCATCTTACAGCCATGTGTGAACCAATATTCAAATTATTAAGAAAAGATCAAGCGGTCAGATGGAACGAAAATTGTCAAAAGGCATTTGAAAAAATAAAAGAATATTTGCAGGAACCTCCGGTCCTTTTGACGCCAGTGCCAGGAAGGCCGTTGATTATGTATCTTACAGTTCTTGAGAATTCAATGGGGTGTGTGCTCGGTCAACACGATGAGTCAGGTAGAAAAGAGTATTCCATCTACTACCTGAGTAAAAAGTTCACTGATTGTGAGTCAAGGTACTCGATGCTGGAAAAAACATGTGCACTCGCTTGGGCCGCTAAGCGTTTGAGGCAGTATATATTAAACTACACAACCCTCTTGATTTCGAAGATGGATCCGATCAAGTATGTGTTTGAAAAGCAAGCGCTTTCTGGAAGAATAACCCGTTGTCAGATGGTTCTGACAGAATACGATATTCAATATGTTTCCCAAAAGGCCATTAAGGGAAGTGTTTTGTCAGAATATCTTGCTGAACAACCAATTGAGGATTATCAACCGATGAAGTTTGAATTTCCTGATGAACATATCATGTTTCTGAAGATGAAAGATTGTAAGGAGCCTTTGTATGACGAAGGACCTGAAATTGGATCCCAATGGAAGCTGATCTTTGACGGGGGTGTTAATTCATACGGTAACAGAATCGGGGAAATCATTACGACTCCACAGGGTTCTCATATACCCTTCACTTCCCGATTAGCGTTCATATGCACCAACAATGAGGCGGAGTATGAAGCTTGCATCATGGGGTTAGAAGAAGCGATTGATTTGAGAATCAAGAACCTCGATGTTTATGGTGATTTCGCGTTGGTAGTTAATCAGATTACAAGTGAATGGGAAACTCGTCAAGAAAATTTGGTGCCTTATAACAACTATGCCAGAAGGTTGTTACCTTTCTTTGACAGAGTCGATTTCCATCACATACCCCGGTTGGAGAATCAAATGGCAGATGCGTTGGCAACGTTATCTTCGATGTATCAGGTGAATCGTTGGAATGAAACTCCTTCAATCAGAATCATGCGTCTGGATAGACCAGCTTTTGTGTTTGCGGTGGAAGGTGTATCAGATGGCAACCCTTGGTATCATGATATTAAGGTTTTTCTGAAGAGTCAAAAGTATCCAGAAGGTGCGTCAACCAAAGATAAGAAAACTCTAAGAAGGTTGGCAGGGAACTTCTTTTTGAATAAAGACGATGTGTTGTACAAGAGGAACTTTGACATGGTCTTGCTACGTTGTGTTGACGAACACGAGGCAAGCCTTTTAATGGAAGAAGTCCATGAAGGATCTTTTGGTACCCATGCCAATGGGCATGCTATGGCCAGAAAGCTGTTGAAAGCGGGGTACTACTGGATGACTATGGAGTCTGATTGTTTTAAATACGCCCGAAAATGTCACAAATGCCAGATTCATGCAGATAAGGTGCATGTGCCGCCCATTCCTCTGAATGTGTTATCATCACCTTGGCCCTTCGCCATGTGGGGCACTGACATGATTGGAAAGATTGAGTCAACTGCTTCCAATGAGCATTGCTTCATCCTGGTTGCCATTGATTATTTCACGAAGTGGGTGGAAGCAGCCTCGTATGCCAACGTCACCAGACAAGTGGTAGCTCGGTTTATCAAGAAGGACATCATCTGCCGATATGGAGTCCCGGAGAGAATCATTACTGATAATGGTTCAAATTTGAATAACAAGATAATGAATGAGCTATGTCAGAGCTTTAAGATTGAACATCACAATTCTTCTCCCTATCGTTCGAAGATGAATGGGGCTGTTGAAGCGACAAATAAGAACATCAAGAAGATTGTGCAGAAAATGGTAGTGACGTATAAAGATTGGCATGAGATGTTGCCTTATGCTTTACACGGTTATCGTACTTTGGTACGCACATCAACTGGGGAAACTCCTTTCTCATTGGTATATGGTATGGAAGCAATTATACCAGTAGAGGTTGAGATTCCTTCTTTGAGAATTCAGGCAGATGTGAAGCTTGATGAAGCTGAGTGGGTGCGTTCCAGATTGAATCAGCTGAACCTTATCGAGGAAAAGAGATTGGCAGCCATTGCATATGGTCGGTTGTATCAGAGCAGGATGAAGAAATCCTTTGATCAGAAAGTGTGTCCTCGGTATTTTCAGGCTGGTGAATTGGTTTTGAAAAGGATCCTTCCTCCTTAAACAGATCACAGGGGAAAATGTACTCCAAACTACGAAGGGCCATATGCAGTAAGACAGTTTTTCTCTGGTGGAGCCTTATTACTCTCAACTATGGATGGTGACGATTTTATGTCCCCTATGAACGCAGACGTAGTCAAAAAATACTTTGCATAAAAGAGACCCGCTGGACATAAAAAGAAGATCCAGGAAAAAAAGGGCATCCCGGCGAACCATAAAAAGAAAAGGTTCGGGCAAAAATTAGGGATAAACAGAAAAGAAAAGAATAAACCCGCAAAGTTGAAAACTTGGAAAGGCAACTTTGGCAAAAATGGGTATCCCGGTGGATTGAAAACCCGAAAAGGGCGGTCTAGGAAAAAGTTAGGGATTTGAAAGCAAGAGGCTACGATCGGCGTTCGATCTGTGAACACTTTTGATACTTGGAAAGTTTTTAAGGAAAGGAATCAGTCCAGTTAGTCTCTTCGAAGGTCAAAGCATCTGCGGATAAACGAGCCATATTGGGTCATAGCTGAATTGAATCATGGTGGATATCTGTTCCCCACATTGCCGACATGTGTATTTTCTTTTACTTCTTTTGTGCAATTATCTCTTTTTAGGAATTGCTTCCGGATGTAAATGCCTATTTACAGACCAATTCATTCAATAAAATGTTCATTTTCATTCAAATAGCTTTCTTTTGTGATTTTACTTTAACTGTTTTTGTTTGTGAAAACGTCCGATATTTTTGATAAACATTGCTTGCGAAAATGTTAAGCTTCGCGAACCATATCGGAAAACAGTGGAAATTGCTCAAGTAACAGTCATTAGGATGGTAATCTATATGGCTATTTTGCATATACTGTTGATTTTGTTTACAGGGAAGCAAGTTTCTCCCCAGTAGAGTTACTCTCCTCAGCACTGAAAGTTTATCATCTTCAGCAGAGCTTACTCTCCCCAGCAAGAGTACAGAGGATTGTGTTCCCTAGCCAAAGGCATAGTTGGTTTATTATTCCCCAGTAAGCAGTCAGAAGTGGATTGCTCCGAGGTCAGGAAGTATAATTCCATTAGCAACGGCAGGCTCTAATCCCCAACAGGGAAATTTTATCCTCCTCAACGGGTTGTTACTTTCCCCAGCCAGAGTGCAGAGTATTATTCCCCAGCTAGAGTTGTGATTGATTTATTACCCTCTTAGCAAGCAGCCAGAAGTAGATACTTCTGCATCCCCAGCAGGAGACTAATGGAATACCTTCTTTGGACAAAGAGGTTATTTTCCCCACAGAGTCTTGGCACCCATTTTCCTCAGCGAGTCAGGAAATGTTTTCTCATTAGCAACAGTATGGTCTGATCCCCAACAGATGAGTAAGCTTGATGGTATCCCCTAGTAGAGTTGATGTCGTCAATCACTAAGCATGTTTGCTAATAGTGGCTGATATTCCCCAGCAGGGTGAAGGTACAGATTTTTCCCAACAGTAGGTTAAGTTTAGTAATATCCCCAAGCAGGTTCAGTATTATTGACTTGTCTCCCCAAGCAGAGTTTGGTGGTGATCTTCACAGTGGTGTGTTCAACAACGGTCGACATCCCCAACAAGTTTAAGTCCAATCGTTATTGGTATATTTCAGATCCAGGTTTTGGTTTCTGTCTTCGGTAGAAGCCATGGGTAATCTACAGCGGAGAGAAATTTCTTGGGTTCCATCTTCAATATTCATCTTTATCCATCTCCAACAGAGTGGAATTTCTCTCGGAGTTTTTCATCTCCAGCAGAGTTTGTGATCAGGAAGTCATTCAGTGAAATCTTCCTCAGCAGGATCTTTTAATTCAGAGGACAATTTGGTTTGTCATCCTCGGTGAAGTTTCCTTTGTCTTCAGCATTTATTTTGCTGGAATGCCTCTTTTGCATTTGCATCAGCATTTTTGCATGGCATCCTCCCAAACGCGTAGCATTTCCATTTTGTATGGAGCATTACGCCATAAAAAATTCAAACATGTGCATTCGAAGCATAAGCCAGGTTTGATATCTGTTACCAATTTCTTTCCCCATCAGAAAGAGATGTAATGCAGGAGATGTTGTTTGACATTACACCGCAACCAGTGGATTTGTCCTTCTTACTGTTGTTCCTTCTTATACTCCCCTACAGAGTTGTCTGTTGAGATTTCTCTTTTCCCCAGCAGAGTCATCTTTGTAGATCTGTTGATTCTACTTATCCTTTGTTGAAAGTCTACCCTCGGCTTAGTCTTTCTTTGAAAGTCCACCTTCGGTTTGGTCTTTCTTTTTCGAGTCTACCTTCGGCTTGGTCTCGTATCCTTTGTTGAAAGTCTACCCTCGGCTTAGCCTTTCTTTGAAAGTCCACCTTCGGCTCGGTCTTTCTTTTCGAGTTCGCCTTTGGCCGTCCTCGTACCCTTGGTTTGAAAGTCTACTCTCGGCTTGGCCTTTCTTTGAAAGTCCACCTTCGGCTCGGTCTTTCTTTTCGAGTTCGCCTTTGGCCGTCCTCGTACCCTTGGTTTGAAAGTCTACCCTCGGCTTAGCCTTTATTTGAAAGTCCACCTTCGGCTCGGTCTTTCTTTTTCGAGTCTACCTTCGGCTTGGTCTCGTATCCTTTGTTGAAAGTCTACCCTCGGCTTAGCCTTTCTTTGAAAGTCCACCTTCGGCTCGGTCTTTCTTTTTCAAGTCTACCTTCGGCTTGGTCTCGTATCCTTTGTTGAAAGTCTACCCTCGGCTTAGCCTTTCTTTGAAAGTCCACCTTCGGCTCAGTCTTTCTTTTCGAGTTCGCCTTTGGTCGTCCTCGTACCCTTGGTTTGAAAGTCTACCCTCGGCTTAGCCTTTCTTTGAAAGTCCACCTTCGGCTCAGTCTTTCTTTTTCGATTCTACCTTCGGCTTGGTCTCCTATTCCTTGGTTTGAAAGTCTACCCTCGGCTTAGCCTTTCTTTGAAAGTCCACCTTCGGCTCGGTCTTTCTTTTTCGAGTCTACCTTCGGCTTGGTCTCGTATCCTTTGTTGAAAGTCTACCCTCGGCTTAGCCTTTCTTTGAAATCCCACCTTCGGCTCGGTCTTTATTTTCGAGTTCGCCTTTGGCCATCCTTGTACCCTTGGTTTGAAAGTCTACCATCGGCTTAGCCTTTGTTTGAAAGTCCACCTTTTGCTCGGTCTTTCATTTCGAGTTCGCCTTTGGCCGTCCTTGTACCCTTGGTTTGAAAGTCTACCCTCGGCTTAGCCTTTCTTTGAAAGTCCACCTTCGGCTCGGTCTTTCTTTTCGAGTTCGCCTTTGGCCGTCCCCGTACCCTTGGTTTGAAAGTCTACCCTCGGCTTATCCTTTCTTTGAAAGTCCACATTCGGCTCGGTCTTTCTTTTTCGAGTCCACCTTCGGCTTGGCCTCGTATCCTTTGTTTGAAAGTCTACCCTCGGCTTAGCCTTTCTTTGAAAGTCCACCTTCGGTTTGGTCTTTCTTTTCGAGTCCGCCTTCGGTCGTCCTCATAGTATTCTTTATTTTCGAGTCCGCCATCGGCCGTCCTCGTAGTATCCTTTCTTTTCCTATTCGCCTTCGGCCGTTCTCGTATCCTTTCGTTGATTAGCTCGCCTTCAGCCGGTCTTGTCTTCCTCCCTAGCATAGCCCGCCTTCGGCCGGTCTACCTTTGTTTGAAATTCCTCCCTCGGCTGGTGTTTCTTTTCGAGTTTGCCTTCGGTCGTCCTCATATTATCTTGTCCCCCGCAGAGTCCGCCTTCGGCCGGTTTTTCTTTTTGAGTTCGCCTTCGGCCGCCCTCGTGATCACTATGTTGCATTACCCCCACAGGTTGCAAATTTCCAGGTTATTTTGGTATTCAAACCCCGTGTATCCTGATTTTCTGAAAGTCGTTGCTATCATACCCTCGGATCCAAGAAGTTTGAATAGGGGCAGCTGTAACACCTCAAAATTTGCCCTCATGTTTTAGCATTAACTGGCTTATGTTTCATTGCATTCTTGCATCATCATATTTGCATATCATTGGATCTTAGCATGGGATCAAGGCGTCTAAATCAAGTCAAAGGAGCCTTGAGCCTCAAGAGATCTTAATAGACCTACCATTTCATCATGTGATCAAGCTTGACAAGAAATCTCAAGGGAACCACCTTCTCCTAACCAGTGCAAGATTAGGGTTTTGGGATTCCTGAGTATAACACCTCAATGGGCAAGATCTTTGAGTTTTTATCCTCACCAAATGGCATATCTCATCATTGTTTGAGAGGATACACATCTTGCTCAGAGGAATTTGGATTTGGAGGATGTGCTGATTTCTCCTAGACCGAGGGCACCAAACTAGGATTTTCCATAAGATCAGTTTATTTCTGACTTTTTGGGCAAGACTTGATTCTATGGTATTACTCATGTCCTTAAGTGTCTAATATTGGAGAATTGTCCATCAATTTGGATTGGAAGGGTTTCAATTGATCAATTGACTGAAGATCAGAAGAATTGGGGAAAAGTCAACTGTGCAGAAGGAAAAGTCAACCCTTAACTTTTTGAGGTCAAATTCATGTTGCTTATCTCAAGTATGATCCTTGGTGAAGGTTTGGTCAAGAATTATTAAGAGATTCATCAAAAATCAAGGAATGTGCAAAGTTGCCAAAAATAGTAATGAAGGGTTTCCATTTATGGCAAGTTTTGTCAAGTTGAAGGGCCATCTTTGGAGCATTCTTTTTCCATTCTCCAAGCTCCAAATTGAAAGTTTATGGAGGCCTATCAAGAGTTCATATTTCAAGCTTCAAAACCATACCAATAACATCTCCATTGGATCAAAACTGAGAGAGACATGATGGATTAAAGTTGAGGCAAATCAAGGAAAATTGGCAAGTCATGACCAGTCAGCACGCAGTTATTTTCACAAACACTTGGTGTGCATGTTGTGTATAAGTTCATAGCCAAATATCTCATTGATAGAGACTTCAATTGAAAAAATGTCCAACATGGTTTTTGTTCCTCTTGATCTCATCTTTAACTTTGATGTTGGAGAAATTTTCATATGATCAACTCATTGAGAGATATAATGAGGCAAAGTGTGTGACCTCCAATTGATTCATTCACACGCATGTGGTAAGGCACGATCAGGTCAAGCTGACTTGCCAACACAGTTGTATGCAAGTATTTTCATAGCCAATTTTAAGCATGTTAGAGGTTTTAATCATGTTTGCTTTCCACACCAAAGTTGCTCTACTCCATCTCCTATTTCCAAATAACCAAAAACCAATCAATTTCCTCCATTGGTTCAAGAGATATGATGTCTTAAACTAGCCCTCATGCTAGCTGTTTCCTTCCACACCAAGTAAACCAAAACCTGTTGCATTTTGGTGTTGTTATGCGCATGCTTCACACATACCATGTCCAAACATTGCCATTTTAAACTAAACAAAGGCTCTTACATGCCATGCTGCTCATGTACCATACATGCTACAATTGTTCAAACAAAAAAAAAGAAACTTAGATGACAAGTTGTTGTAGCAAGCCATGCCAACTCAGTACCACATCATCATCTTCCATTTGAATTCCACCATAACACTCCATGTTATTCTCCTCACCCTAACAAAACAACACAACCTGACCTCACTCTCACCTCCATTTTCATTTCATTCTTAACTCAGTTAACTCACTCACTTAACTAGAGTTCTAACCATCAACTATAGCAGTTAGATCTTAACCACACATATATATAGAAACCTCTAACAGAATTTGCAACTACCTGGTTCATTCTACAATTTTCACCAAATTTTCACTCTCTCTCTTTCTGAGATTTCTCTCTCTCGAATCTTCATCTCCACTCAAGAACTCTCTGCATTCTCTCCTCTCTTCCTCAACAAGCATCAAGAAACTGAAGCAGTAGATCGTGTAGCACCATCTTCAACTTCAATTTCATTTTTCTTCCTCTGAATTTTCAAGCACATAGCATCATCTATAGCCTTTATTTGGCTTAATATCAAGTTCAAGAAAAGGAACCTCCTCTCTGGTCTTCTTTTGAGCAAAGGAAGCATCAAAAGCACAGGTCTCAGTTCAAACTTTTTGCTCTTTTTTAGCTCTGATTTTACTTGTTTTTGTGTGATTGAAGCTCAATAGGAGCAATGTGAACCTCTGGCTAGTTGATAGGCACCTTAGGTGCTTAGTTGAAATTTCTAGGGCAAACTTCCCTCCTTCGATTCTCTCTGTGTGTGATGTGTTTGTGAATTTTGATGTTGGATCCATGATCTACATGACTTGAGGATTATTTTGATATGTGATTTGATCATTTCTTGTGACCTGAAGTTTTTTTCACGGTGGAGAGTGGCCGGAGAAGATGACCGGAGTCTTCTCCGGCCGGTGATGTTTGAAACCCTAGCTTTTTTCTCAATTTAAATCCCAGCCGTCTGATCATTTGAATCTAACGCGGCATGTGATACCAGCACATTAATGATACAACCTCCCTGGCACGTGCATTCATTTTCTGAATATTTGGGATTTTATTGATTATGTGTGTTTTCCTAACCTTACCATACCGTGTGCTTGTGTTGTGGATCATGTGATTTGTACACCTTTATTGATCATCGTAAGTGGACTGAATCCAATGGCTCTAATTGAGTCAATTCCTTTGACTAAACCTCATGATATGTTCAGCAGACCCACGCACCTTTGGGCTTTGTGTTTTTTGATGTTCACACCCCCTCTCCTTGAGTCCAATGTTTTATAACTTGGTTTTTGCTTTCGTGGCACCCCCCTGACCATTCCTTTGTTTTTTTTAATTTTCTTTTCATACATGTTTGCCATTTGATTTTTAAAAATACTTTTGAGCATCGAAAAATTACACAAAAATTCATGAAGCATCATAAAACATTTAAATAATTTTGAGATATTTTATTTTCTGGTTTTATCACATTTTGACATGTTTCCATGAATTTGCTTTTAACTTCTTTTGTTTGTGAATCTATTCATGATACATACTTCATTTCTAATTTGTTTGGCATAGTTTTGTGTTGAATTTTCACCTGATATTTGATACATGCCTCCATGATATATTGATGCATCTCATACTTTTTTTCATAGATTTTTAGGTCATGGTTTGATTGACTTTTGATGAGGTCTTTGAGCCATGTGTTTGTGTGATTGGTATGAAATTGTGAAGCATCTTTGAGCATGTGTGGTGATTGCTTTTGAGCTATATTTTTGAGAAATGTTTGCACACTGATTGCACCTCAATATACTTGTATTTTCTTAATTTTCTCATTATCTTAACATGACTTTATGGATTGTATGAAATCATGTTTGTTTGTGTGAATGTTAGAAGGCTTGTGCTAGGGTTTTAATGTGGATTGTGTGCATTTCCTTTTGACAATTGTTGATACCTTTTAATCCATGTTGCATGAACATTATAGGTCACTTTTATCAAGTTATAGGTCACTCAAAGTTCACCCTTACATGACTTGTATGCACATGTCTTAACTTGAAATGTGTTGTGTAATTGTGCATTCTCACTTGACTTTCTTTGAGCACATGTTTGTATCAACTCTTATATGGTCTTGCACATGTACTTTGAACATGATTCACTTCTGTTTGTAATCATCCTCAACCATATTCCATGACCTTTAATTGCACAATGACATGTTTCTTAAGTTCATTAACTTTTGCATGTTTGTTTGACCTTGTTTGCACATACTTGCTTCTACCTTTGAACATGTGTCAACATGATACTTGTGTGAACTTTGTGCATACATTCTTGACTTCTAAATATCATTTCAAATGTCATATGCTACTGACTTGTGTCCATTAGACATGTATGATCTCATTTCATTTTTATCTTTGACTTGCATTACAAGTATGCTTCATTGTTGAACTTTAATTGTGTTTGTTCACTTCTTCTTGCTTCATTTCTTTAAATGCTTGCATCCATGACTTGTATGTTCAGTCAATGACATCTCCATGCTTTAATAAATGTCATTCACTTCTGACTTGAATATTTACATATGCATTCATTAATGTTCATGAACCATATGCATTCATATTACTTAGTTTGTGCATAGCTTGTAATTGTATAAACTTTTGATGCATAGTTTGACATTGTTTGGTTTCTTTTGGCATGTTTACCTTAGTAGGATACCTTGGCCTATACCTACTTACCTTGAAGCATCCTTAACCCTTAGGACCTTTCCCTTTTGGTTTAACACTTGTATGCTTCTTAGGTGGTCTTCTTAAGACAATTTGCATTGCTTGCTTTACTTTTTGACACTTGTTTTCATTACTTGTAATCATTCGGTACTAACTTTTTATGTAGGGGCAGAGGTAAGACATTTGAACAGGCGGATGGTTATCCATGTTCATTCTTCCTTTCATCTCCTCTCTTTTACTTTCTCTTGTGTGTTTGTGAATAGCATGATATAATGCTTTGTGTACAACTTTCTCACACCCTTTGGGATCCTAGCTCATCCTTAATTTTTGATTAAGTTGAGGTAGGATAAGCATTAGGTAGTGCCATCCCTCTCTTCTCTTTAGACTTAGGTTCTTAAACCTTGACCTTAGGGTCATCTTTTGCATGATAACATTATGATAGAATTCCCCTTAGTGTTTTCTTTTTCCTTGGGCCTTCTCTTCTCATCTCATAACACTTCTAAAACACTTAATAAATTTAACGTGTATTGCGCATAAGCCTTGTATATGGGAAGTGGGGAATGGGGGTCTCCCTTCATTCTTCTAGGATACTTAGTGTACGTCCTGTTGGGGACGATACATGACGTATTCGTTCCTATGTTGTAGACTTGGGTGCAATGCAAGTTACAAACTAACTTCAATCCATTTCTGTCTAAAAAACATAAAACAAACTCAAACCTTTTTTATCCTTTGGGATTGTTAAGTTTCAAACCTATTTTCAGAAAAGGGCACGTTACTTCCGTCTCGTAGCAAACAAGCATCGACCCTAACTTCCGGACGCGAATCTAACGTTGCTTATAAAAAACACTAAGACCTTGTTGGGTCAAACTACGACTGCTCTGATTTCCTCCTTTTGGTTAGATGGAGGATACGTAGGCACAAGACGACGATGTATTGGCGAGCAACCTCCCCCTTAGTTCGTGTCCGAACTAGGTTGACTCTGACTTTCCCATTGCACGAGGGAATACGTAGGCCTGGGACGAGTGATGTCCTATCGAGTCACTTCTTTTTCTTTTCTACCCCGTTTCTTCGTTCTTTTCCGTTCCCGTTCCTTTTCCGTTCCAGTAGCAGCGGAGCTCCAGATGACGACACCCTTTGATCGAGACAACAAGCGTGGATCCCATCGAGTACGATGGACACGTGGGGGTGCTAATACCTTCCCCTCGCGTAACCGACTCCCATACCCGTTTCTCTTGGTCGCGAGACCATGCTTTTTCCTTCCCTCAGGTTTACATAGTGTTTCCTTTCCCTCTCTTAGGATAAATACACATTGCTGGCGACTCTGTTTCTGCGCCACTTTCGCGTTTGTACTTGGATGAAAATTCCAGGAGTGACACATTGTGGACTCAAACTTGAAGGGGAGTTTTGACAATAATAAGTCAAGTGTGGGTTGGAATCCTACATTGGTTATAAATATGGAGACTTAAGCATTTATAAGTGGGAGAACCCACTCACCTATCACCTTAAGTTTTTGGGTAAATATGTGGTGTCTCTCTCACTTGTGTGTTACTCTTGGACCATTATTGATGCTCCTCTTCATGAACCAATAAATGGTATCATGAGCATTTGGTTCTAGTAAAAGGACTAACTTACTTGTATCGAAATGCCCAAGAAGAGGTGTCAAGTGTCAATGGCGGTACAAATGTATGTGGACAAAAGAGTTTCCACTTGAGGGGGAGCATTGTGGACTCACACGTGAGGGGGAGTGTTGAGAATAATAAGTCAAGTGTGAGTTGGAGTCTCACATTGGTTATAAATGTGGAGACTTGAGAATTTATAAGTGAGAGAACCCACACATAAATCATCTTAAGATTTTGGGTGAATATGTGGCGTGTCTCTCACAAAGATATTGCTTAAAAAGGAAGTCTCACAATGTTCAATACTCCCTAATGAGAAAATCCCCAACATATAATACCACAATTGGTTTTACTATAACAAATTCCTTTGAATTTTTGACTTCTGGAATTACAAGTCCTTGCCTCTACTACCATACTTGGTCTCATCACTGTTCATAATGAAGGAAACAAATAGGGAAGGAAATCATGGATTATATTATCTCATATAAGTGTGTTATTGTGGCAATAAAATACCTATTTAATTGAAATTAAATAGAAAATAACGATGCTATTAATTAAGCATCAAGAAGTACTCATCAGTTGCCACAACAAGAAAAAACAAGACAAAATTTTGGAAACCAAACGCATTGGTCGAGCCATATAGAAAAACTTATGAACTTTTTATTTGGTTTATAAAATTAATTTTAGTTTTTAAAATTTGAAAATAATTAAATTTTTTTGGTAACCTGATTTTACAAAGTTGTTTTTGAAAACTATTCTATGTTTAAGATTTTTAAAAACAAAAAAATTAAAATAAATTTTAAAAATTTTAATTTTTAGTTTTGGGATTTTTGAATGTTACTGGGTGAGACACTTTCAGTGAGGAAAGAAAGAGAGGGAGAATGAAGAATAAGCCTTGTTATTATTGAATGTTATTGTTATACAATTTCAATTGCAAAATATGTCTATTTATATAGAGCTAACTTATATACTAAGTAACAACCCTAAACCCTAATTAACTTTGGGATTGAGCTACACAACTATGATTATATCACAACATACCCTCTATAATCCAATTTGTCGAACATACGTTAATCATAGTCGATCTGAACTATCCCTAATTTCTTTCTCAAATTCAAGAATTTGTCGATCTTCAATCCTTTAGTGAAAATGTCGGACAACGTTTCTTCACTTGAGCAGTGCCTTACTTTAAGTTCACCTTGATTTACCTTCTCCCTTAAGAAGTGAAATCTAGCTTCGATGTGCTTACTTCTTCCATGCAAAACTGGATTCTTCGCAAGATTTATGGCTGACTTGTTGTCGATTTACAACACCAGAGGTTTCTTCACTTAGACCTCAACCTCTTCTACTAAAGATCTAATCTAGATTGCTTGACAGGTCCTATATATTCAGCCTCACACGATGACAATGCCACACATGTTGCTTTCTCAAACACCATGAGATTAGGGCACCAAATACTTGAAAGAAATAACTAGTTCTGCATTTTCGATCTTCCTTATCTCCCCACCAATCTGCATCTGAATAGAAAGTAACCATAACTTCTTTGCTTTCAGTGTCTCGTCAAAATAGAATTCCATAGTTTATCGATTCTTTTAAGTATCTCAGGATTCTTCTTGCAGCCTTCATGTGTGACACCATTGTTCACATATGTATTTTCTGACTAATCCGACTAAGAAACCTATATTAGGTCAACTGTTGAACAGATATCTCTGAGATCCGATGATTTGTTTGAACGAATTTGCATCGACTTTGTCTTTCTCTTCATGCTTCTCCAACTTCAAATTTGGTTTGACAGGCAAAGATGCGGGAGTCGAATCATCCATCCTAAATCTCTTGAGTATCTCTTTGACATACTTTTTTTTGATGTAGCACCATACGTTACTTCGACATTTTAAATTCCATGCCTAGGAAATGAGACACGTTTCCTAGATCCGACATTTCAAATTCCTTCATCATCATATCTTTGAACTTCGACAAGTTATTCAAGCTATTTCTAGTTACCGGTAAGTCATCTATATATAAGCAGATGATTGTTATATCTTATGCCACAACCTGTGCATAAACACAATACTCAGACATGCATTTGACAAATCCCTATTCAACTAAGTATGAGTTGGTCGTCTTATTCCATGCCCTAGGTGTCTGCTTGAGGTTGTAGAGCACTTTGTGCAACTAATACACTTTACTTGCTTCCTCCTGTATCACAAATCTAGGAGGTTGTATTACATATACTTTTTCATCTAGAGGATCATTCAAAAATGTTGATTTCACATCTATGTGAAGTGTCGACTAACCTTTCTTGTATGCCAGTGCTACAACCAATCTGACAGCCTCCTATCTTACGAGAAGTGCATATATTTTAGATTAGTCAAGTCATGCTCTCTGAAGAAATATTTGAGCTACCGGTCTCGCCTTATGTCTTGCTATCGACCCATCAGCATTGTCCTTTAGCTTTAACATCCACTTCACTTTGATAACTTTTGTATGTGTCGGTAATTCGACTAACTCCTATGTGTTATTTCTTTCGATTTCTTATAACTCTTCGACCATAGAAGACTTCCACTTCATATTGTTTAAATCCTTGCTATAGCTTATTCTTTCAACACCTGTAAGTAAAGAAAAATGAATTAATTCTCCTTCTGATGTGACTTCTGAAGGTGCGAGAAAGACACAAGAAAAGGGGGTTTGAATTGTGTATTTACTCTTTTCGTAACTTTTCGCATCTTGTTAAAGAGATACTCAAGAACCTTCAATGTTCGTTGAGAGATTCTGATCTCTTAACTATGGAGCATGAGCACCATATAGGTTCTGATTATAAGATACGATACTTAGAACTTGCAGTGCGGAAGCTTATCAGAGATAGGCTGCAAGGTTCTGACTTTGATTTCGCCTTGAACACAAGGACTTAATCCACTATAATCAAATCATGATTACACTTGCACGGGCCACGCCGATGACTAACAACTTGCACAGCCGCACTGTGACTAATAATCCAATGAACCGTTCAGGGATCCAACAGGATATAACGTTCATTGACCGAGCAGACCCACTGCTGGGATTTCACAACTAGCCGTTCAGGGATTCATCACAATGAATATAACGCTACTGACCATATTTCAGGATTTTCCACAATGACCCTCAGCTATTGTCATCTCAAGTATCTGATCACCACATGATCTACTCAAGGGCCTCAACTCACAGCTGAACCATTAAGGGATCCCTTCAGGATATAATGTTCACTTAAGGAGTCTCAATTCATTTAGTCGAATTGGAAAACTGGAGATTACAAATTGTGCTTCTTAATAAGCATGTTTCTCCTAAGTTCAAGTACAGAGAACACAAAAGTGTTCAAGCAAGATTTGAGCAACAACTCCTTGCTTTCCTAAGAAACTACAAAGATGTATTTAGATATTACAATTGTTGACATCTTGTAGATCTTCTTCTTCTTCGTCTCCTGGTTGAGCAAGCTTTGAGCAGCAAATCCTTGCTTCAGATCTTCAATGTAGTCTTGACGAGAAGGTAGGTTGATGACTTGACAAATCTTCAATGTTGTCTTCTTCATCAACAACTTTTGTTTGATTGTTGTTGTTGTATTGATTTATCTTCTTGAGTTTTAACAACAATCGCCATTAGTGAAATGATGATAGCTCTGAATATGTTAAGTGTTACAACAAGAACACATTGTAGATGCTATCTTCACAATGACTTGGTCAATTTTGTAGATGAGCATTCAGTTCGTGATTCTACAAGTGATCGACACATCCGAAGCAAAAACTCTTTCCATTAAATAGCCTGTAGAAATATAGCCGTTAGAGAATACTGTTGGCAGTTTAGAAAAGAGACGTTGTGATATAATGAGTTGTACTAACACATCTTCTTTTTGCAGAGGAAGAAGTGACCGGACATCTTTTCTTGGGCAGTGTGCACATTTAACTCACAACGATAATATTTAGACCTCAAAACTTCAGTGGCTTCTGATGTTAATTTGATGAAGCATGAGTAGAGTCTTCTTAGCAGAATATCTGATGCTTCAAGTCTTTCGTCGATTGAAGAAGTCCATTAGGAATCAGTCTTCAGAACTTCAGCACTTGGTCTTTAAGAACGTTATTCTTTTCTGCTTCAAGTCTTCCGAATCTTCAGAGCCTATCTTCAGAGTCTTCAGAACTTCTTATTTGAAACCTTGATCTTTAGAACTCATCAGTCTTCAGATTCTTTCTGCACTTGGTCTTCAGCGCCTTCAGCCATCAGAACTTCAAGTCATAGGAGTCTTCTGCACTTTGGTTCTTTTTAGAGTGTACTTCTTCAGAAGCTTCGCTATCTTCAGAATCTCAATCACTTTCAGAGATCATCCACAAGAGCATTGCAACAGCAATCTTGGCATCCTTGGATCTGGCTGATCATGACTAGATAAAGAAGCGTTCTTGCTTCTCGCGACTTTAGTCACACATAGTAACTTCGTATATGTATATATTCAATCATAGTACATCTAGCTGGTGTATGTTGGTTCTGATATCTTTAGTTCTTATGATCTGCACACAACACACGTTAGACCATAAAATGGTTCTTTCACAAATACTTATTGTTATCATCAAAACACAGATTGACTTGTAGAGACAATTATTGCTCTCACAATCTCCCCCTTTTTTATGATGACAAAACCAAGTATTTTGATTGAACATTTTATACAAGGTAATCACCAAAACAAACAAATTCAGAGTTTGGAACAGCAGCTCCCCCTGAATGAGTTATCCTCAAAGCTTTATCTGAGATCATCTAGGATTTTATGTAATCCAAAGATATATAGAATAACAACTTGAGTTATCAGAACAGGAATAGAAAAGAGTTACTTCTCTATCATGTTTTTTAGGAAAACGAGGAGTCTTTAGCATCTGGACTAGTTCATCAGAACTTCCATCTTCAGATCTTCAGAACTCAGTTTTCTTTGTTGTCGTATCAGAGCTTGTTTATCTTCAGAGAAGTCTGAAGCATTTCTACTTTTCAGCCGATTCCATTAAGCACAAGATCAGAACAGTTCTTGACTGATAGTCATAGCCTTGCTATCTATCAGAGATAGACACTGTCTTTAAAGGAAACTCCCCCTGAGTTTCAGACTTTGTGAAGATTTGAGATTTTGCAATTTGATCTTCAGGGCAGTCTCCCCCTAATTCCTATACGTCAGATATTGGGATCTTCAGAATTATGATTCTGGATGATAAGATTTTAAACACCAGTGTAGATCATGACTGTTTTGACTTTTGAACACAGGTCTCCATCTTAGAACCTTGTTAAAGTCATACTTAGTAATTTATCAAAGCTTAATTTTTGATCAGATACCAATTGAAGGTTAATATTAAAGTGATCAATCAACGCTTGATTCTGAATCTGATACTCATGATTTAATTTTGATCTATTACCATGTGATGTGCTGAGTCTTATACCAGAGTATGTTGAGTCTGATACTAAGTGAAGAATTTCTTCTCATCCGCTTAAGAGGTAATTCATTAGAGTGCTGATATTGATACCAATGAAGGTATTTTGACAGTAATCCACACCTTTTGCTCTGATTGATGAGTTTGATACTGATCTTTGTGTACTGAGTCTGATTACCAATTGTTGATTTAGTCTGATACTAGATCGTTTTCATTTCCAATGGTTCTTGGTAAACATCAGAACGATTTCTTTCTTGGATCTTCAATCTGGATCTTAAGACAGTTCTTGACTTCTGATTTGCACAAATCTTCTGAGTGAGCATCTTGAGATGTAGACTTTGTCTTGACTGCTTTCAGAGTTTTCTTACTTCTTTTCTGAGCTAAGTGAGATAAGGATTACGATAAATCTGATTCTTCCAGCTTAACCTGTTTCTTAGAATGCCTAGTGAACTTGTTTAGAGTTCCTCGGATAACATCAAACAACAAACGTTAGTAGCAACGCATTTTTATAAGAGTACTTTGTTTGAGTTCTGCATTCTTTTAGATTTCCTTCTTTCAATCAAAATCATCATTATATTTCTCCCCCTTTTTAACATCATCAAAAAGTGTCAGGGCATATGAGCATATGATCTCTTATATACACTTCCCTACATATTAAAATTTTATTTCTCCTATTTGAGTATATTACATATTTGACGTGATGAGGAGCATAGGGACATAGAGTCATTTAAGCATTTAGAAGCACACTGACTTATTTTAGTGAAACACATCTATAATCAGTATGTATTTAATTGAAGGATAATAGATGGAAGCCAATTGTGAAGGACATGAACCGATGTTCAGGTACCTTAGAGGCAATTAGGTTTGTTTTACTAATTTTTTTTTCATTATGGCAAGATTAATATGAAGGACAATTATAAACAACCAGAATTCATTAAAAAGATTAACTGCATTTAAGCATAGATTAAATTAAAGAGTAAAAAATAGATTGCATTAGGGAAAGATTTAAGCAAAAGCACATAGATAAAAATATAGATTGTATTACTGACGGACTTTATCAAAACATACAAATCTAGACTAGACGACACTGATTCTTATAGGTTAGACTGAGAGGAGCTTGGGGAGGATGAGGAAAGCCTTTCAGAGTTATCTGAGCTTGAGGGAAGTGAAGTTTCTTCTGTTTGAGTCATTGCAAGCTTCTTGTGTTTTACTATTTCTTCTGAGATCCATTCATGGAACTCGTTCGAGACATTTCTTACTTCCATAGGGTTTACACAAGAACTAGAAGCATCGACAAGGGTTTGAATCCTTGAGATTGCATTGTCTTTGAACGATGCAAGAACGTTATTCGTGATTCTTAATCTCTTGGACGAATGTTCTTCCTTAATAACCGCTTTTCTTCCTACCTTCCAGTCTGAGAGTTCTTGAAGAACATCAGTGATATTTTTCATGTTAATCCAAACACTGATATCTCCGTCCTTGATTTTTCTCAGATAGTTTCCGAATTCTGCCTCATTGAATGTAGCAAATTTTGGAAAGCCTATAACCGGAACTCTAGGGGTTAAAGTTAGTTCTCTAAAACGTGAATTATCTAAACTTGCGTCTTCCTTCAAAAGGTTCTTAAAACTAAGAATCTTTCCAGCGCTTTTAAGCAGCTTCCAAGATTCTCCTTCATTAATTAGAATGTCGTCAACTAATCCTGATTCAACTAAAATGACTGAGATAAGTCTTCCATAGGGAATGAGACCACATTCATGGTCAGAGCAGGTTCTGGAGCTTATGATTGCATCCTTGAGAAGCTTGAAGAGGATTGAGGGAATATGCATCTTAATTCCTTTTAGTAGAAGGAATAGAACACATTTTTTAGTATCATTCAGCTGTTCTGAAGAAAGATGATGGAAAACATTCTCTTGCAGAATTTTGAACCAGACTTGAAGTGAGTTTTTTAGGTTTAAGAAGGTTTGGTTTTCAGGTAAGGCTTTATCTTTGAAGATAGAGGACATCACCTTAGCCTCATTCTCTTCATTGAGTAAGTTTCTGGAGATTCTGAATCCGTCATTTTCATTCAGCAAGAGATCTGCGATAGTCTTTTCAGAGATGAAGATTTTTCTTCCGAAAACGAAAGAGGCAATGAGATTTTTAGATGTAGTTGCATGAATCCAGAAGTCTTTGATTAGATGACCATAGGTTGGTCCTTCCAACCTTTTGAAGTAGTTTTTCCAATCTTGTGTTTCCAATGAAGAAGTAATGTCGCATCCAATTGATTTCAGATTGTTGAAGTTAACTATAGTTTCTGACAGAACTTTGAGATTGTTAACTGGGATTTGTGTGGTTGTGGGATTTGAAGCATTTTGTGAGATGAAAGCCATTTTGGAGAAGGTAATTAGGCTGAAGATTTGGATGAGTAAGAGATGTGTAGCTATCTTATGCTTTTATAGATGGGGAAATAAGGTGAATTCTGTGGAGAGTTTGAAACGGCACCGATTTATTTTCCTAGAAGCACTAACTGGCGTGGGAGAGAAGGTTAATGATTAATTCCTTTAATCAAGAATCATAACCCTAAAAAGTAGTGACGGAGCCGCTACTTAATTATGACCAGCAATAGTTTTTATAATTTCTGGTTAATCCTAAGTCTTTTTGTCAAAAATACCTAATTACTGGTAAATAATTAATAAGATTTAATCAAAGGTATCATGAACTTAAGTTAGTCATAAAAGCATTTCTCACTTAGGATACTTCAATAATCGAGCCAGAGAATACATATCAAGTTTAGATCATAAGGACATACAAAGAGGGATCCAAAAAGAAACTTGTAATCTTAAGAAAAACTTAACTCCTATCTAGACAAAGAAGGTTATAGGTTGACAGAACTCAGGAAGTATCTTCTCAGTCATTCCATTTCTTCTACAATGACTAACCACTCCTTGAAGATCAAGAATGTGAGAGATGACCCTGCAATAGGGAACTTGGTAGATTGTGTCTTCCCTTGACAGGCTAATTTCTTCCTTTAGATGGTTGTACATGGATTGTGGTAGGTTTATTTTGATCCTAGATACTAAAATGAAAATAAACAATCTCTCCATGTCCGATAACCATTCTCCTCCTCTTTCTCTCGGTCTAAAATTTGTTACCATCAGATTGTACCAATCTTTAGTAACTGGAGTGAGAGTGCAAGGTTGAGTGGGATGCCCCTCTGTTTTGAAAATGTTGTGCAGATGCCTGTCGAAGCTATGGTTGTTGAAATTTCTTTCCACAGTCACACCATCTTCGACACACCTAATGGCTTTAGCTATGATGGTGGGGTTGATCAAGACTAGACATCCAGCAACTACAGACAAAATAGTGTTTTTACCATAGTCATATTTAAGTACACGTGCATTTGCCCAGAACTCAGTTACAAGAGAAGGGAAGACAGGTCCAACAAGCATGTCGAAGTAGTTTTCCCAATTCTGAAATAAGATACCTGAGAGAATGCTAGTTTTGTTGAGTTGTGGTAAGAGGTTTAGATCCAATGTGAATTCCTTTAGAAGCTCTAGATTGGAAATTTCTCCTCTGATATTGTGTGAAGACATTTCAAGCAGGAAACGAAGAAGGGAGTTCTAACCTACTAGATAGTGATTCTTCCTAGAAGGGGAGTAGGGTTGTGAGGAGAACTTATGAGTGATGTTTATTTATCACGTTTGGAACACACGAGGTCATCATTTCCTAGACAAGCTATGAACAGCTGTGACGGTCAGTTGACAGGACATATGATAGACTTAAGTTGCTGTATGCCTAAGGTTAGAGATAAGGTAGCTGACACACGCGTAATTATGATTGTCTTGGAAATCATACATACTTGAAAATCTTACCAGAATTTAAAAAATTAATGAGTATGACCATAGCTTAGGAATGCTTAACCTTTTTTAAGAGAGCATTTCTTTCTGACTCTGCCTATTTCCGAGTAAGCTGTAGATGTTTCTTGGGTTCTTCTAGATACGCTTGTCTTCTGACTTCAAAAGACAAAGAATATTTTCTTGGAAAGTGATTCTGGTTGAATTACAGCTTTCTCTCTTTTCATGTTCAACCTTGTCCGTCAGTTCTCTAATAACCGAGATTAGGACTTAACAAGATCAGAGTAACCGCTCCATCTGAACTTAGCCAATTACATGCAATCCTTTTGGTAAGGCAATGTAACGACTGTTCTAAAAGAAAAATTAACACTCATATACGTGGGAGCAGTACTGAGTGAATAGTAAGTTCCATTTGATGACCCCATTCATAAGCAACAGATTATATATGTTTTTGATTGCTTATCACTTCTCATTTCCTTGATCCATAGAACCTGTTTAGTTCTGATACAGTTCTTAAGATATGGATCTGAATCTTAAACGACAAACTTTGAGAATTGGTTGAGTTCTCCTTTCATAGCCTGAATTCAGTTTGCGTTTGTGAGAGTTTCTTGTCTTTGAAAGATGATTGATTTCACAAGATTAGTGAGAACCTTTGAGAGGTTATTCAAGGAGGAATTGACATATCAACATCTAACTTTGTTCCTCAAGGTTGTTTTAGAACATGTTCAGAACCAAAACATCATCACACCCCATGTGTACATCACTAGACATGGTTTGTATAAACCTTCTTGTTCTCACAATGTTGATCAACTTATTTAGGGTTGTTTACACATATCTATGAGTTAAAAAATTTCTTCAAAAGAACATCATTAACGTTATCTTTTAAAACATCAATTAGAGAACCTAGATGTCTGGATTGATAGCTTCTAATTTCATAGCTCAAGTTGTTCTGAGAACACTTGATCTGGCGAAAATTAGATTATCGACATTTTGTTCCATAAGGATAATCTCAAGTTGTTGAAGCTTGGTTACTGAACCAGTTAACCGCTTAAGAGTTTGTTCAGAATCAAGTATTTACTGAATCCTTGGGATTCAGTTCTTCATTGAATCTTTGATCATTTCAGATTCTGACATTGAATCATTTCTAATAATTTGAATTTTTCAGAATTTGATTTTAACAGATTCCTTTCTGAAATTCAAAGTCTTAGAACAACAATCTTTTCTTCTTTACATGAAGAGGTTCTAAATGAGTTTCAAACGAGAAAGTCAAGGGTGGACCTAAACCGTTTCTTGAAAACATCTCAGAAACTCATAAAGAATTAATCTTCAGCAAACAAGATTTCTTGCTTTCTGATGATTCATCTTTTAATCATATACGTGGTTTTATCCATACGTATTTTCCAGGTTGAGCATTCAACAAATATAGTTTCTTATCTGATGAATTTATCTTATCAGCTGATTCTTCAATGTTTAATGAGACTTCATCTAGAGTCAGTGAGTTGCTCAATAAGTAATCAGATTGATTGCAATTTTGTACACATTCAACTGCTGAACTGTTACAAAAATTGTAAGTGGATTTCAATCTCACCAAGAGTACTTCTACGCACCACACCTGGATCTTTTTCTGACACTGTTAAGTGTTTGATGTAAATCAATAACAGAACCGGAGCTCTGATACCAATTGAAGGTGCGAGAAAGACACAAGAAAGGGGGGTTTGAATTGTGTATTTACTCTTTTTGTAACTTTTCACATCTTGTTAAAGAGATACTCAAGAACCTTCAATGTTCGTTGAGAGATTCTGATCTCTTAACTATGGAGCATGAGAACCATATAGGTTCTGATCATAAGATACGATACTCAAAACTTGCAGTGCGGAAACTTATCAGAGATAGGCTGCAAGGTTCTGACTTTGCTTAATATGAGGTTCTGATATTCAATGCATAAACATAAATAGAGATACTAAGCAAGAGAGTAAAGGACACACGATATATTCTGGTTCACCACGCGGGCTAATCCAGTCCACCCTCCTCAGGTGATTTCTCCATGAACACAAGGACTTAATCCACTATAATCAAATCATAATTACACTTGCACGACCCACGCCGGTGACTAACAACTTGCACAGCCGCACTGTGACTGACAATCCAATGAACCGTTCAGGGATCCAACACGATATAACGTTCATTGACCGAGCAGACCCACTGCTGGGATTTCACAGCTAGCCGTTCAGGGATTCATCATAATGAATATAACGCTACTGACCATATTTCAGGATTTTCCACAATGACCCTCAGCCATTGTCATCTCAAGTATCTGATCATCACATGATCTACTCAAGGGCCTCAACTCACAGCTGAACCGTTCAGGGATCCCTTCAGGATATAATGTTCACTTGAGGAGTCTCAATTCATTTAGTCGAATTGGTAAACTGGAGATTACAAATTGTGCTTCTTAATAAGCATGTTTCTCCTAAGTTCAAGTACAGAGAACACAAAAGTGTTCAAGCAAGATTTGAGCAACAGCTCCTTGCTTTCCTAAGAAACTACAAAGATGTATTTAGATATTACAATTGTTGACATCTTGTAGATCTTCTTCTTCGTCGTCTTCTGGTTGAGCAAGCTTTGAGCAACAACTCCTTACTTCAGATCTTCAATGTAGTCTTGACGAGAAGGTAGGTTGATGATTTGACAGATCTTCAATGTTGTCTTCTTCATTAACAGATTCTGTTTGATTGTTGTTGTTGTATTGATTTGTCTTCTTGAGTTTTAACAACAATCGCCATTAGTGAAATGATTATAGCTCTGAATCTGTTAAGTGTTACAACAAGAACTCATTGTTGTTGCTATCTTCACAATGACTTAGTCAATTTTGTAGATGAACATTCAGTTCGTGATTCTATAAGTGATCGACACATCAGAAGCAAAAACTCTTTCCATTAAATAGCCCGTAGAAATATAGCCGTTAGAGAATACCGTTGGCAGTTTGGAAAAGAGACGTTGTGATATAATGAGTTGTACTGACACATCTTCTTTTTGCAGAGGAAGAAGTGACCGGACATCTTTTCTTGGGCAGTGTTTACATTTAATATTTAGACTTCAAAACTTCAGTGGCTTCTGATGTTAATTTGATGAAGCATGAGTAGAGTCTTCTTAGCAGAATATCTGATGCTTCAAGTCTTCCGTCGATTGAAGAAGTCCATTAGGAATCAGTCTTCAAAACTTCAGGACTTGGTCTTTAAGAACGTTATTCTTTTCTGCTTCAAGTCTTCCAAATATTCAGAGCCTGTCTTCAGAGTCTTCAGAACTTCTTATTTGAAACCTTAATCTTCAGAATTCATCAGTCTTCAGATTCTTTCTGCACTTGGTCCTCAGCGCCTTCAGCCATCAGAACTTCAAGTCATAGGAGTCTTCCGGACTTTGGTTCTTTTTAGAGTGTACTTCTTCAGAATCTCAATCACTTTCAGAGAGCATCCACAAGAGCATTGCAACAGTAATCTTGGCATCCTTGGATCTGGCTGATCATGACTAGAAAAAGAAGCGTTCTTGCTTCTCGCGACTTTAGTCACACATAGTAACTTCGCATATGTATATATTCAATCATAGTACATCTAGCTGGTGTATGTTGGTTCTGATATCTTTAGTTCTTATGATCTGTACACAACACACATTAGACCATAAAATGGTTCTTTCACAAATACTTATTGTTATCATCAAAACACAGATTGACTTGTAGAGACAATTCTTGCTCTCACAACTTCATCATCACCAGTTACTTCGTTGTTCAATAAACTCTGGTTCTTTGAGGGCTCTGGCTTATGCTAGCCATACCCTATTCGACTTCGACTGTGTTAGGAATGTCAATAACTGATATGAGTGGAATATTGGCAATTGTTTCAACTTCGACTTCATCGGTTTCTTCGTCGACACCATAGCTCATCAATGTCTTGTTAACTTGATCACCAGAACTCCAATCTCAGGTAGAATTTTCATAAACAAAAATATCTCAACTCATCGTGATCTTCTCAATGATTGGAATAAATAACATGTATGCTCCAGTTTTGTGATATCGTAACAAAATCATAGCTTCACTTTTGTCATCAAACTTCCTTCTTCTCGCATCAAGAATATGCTTGTAACAAATAGAGCTAAACACCTTCGTATGACTCACTAATGGTCATTTTCCACTCCACACTTCTTCAGGAACCTTGTTCTTCAGCTTCATGGTAAAACACTTGTTCAGAATATAAATAGTAGTGGAAACAGTTTCACCCCATAAGGATTTTGTAAATTCTTTTGATTCAGCATTGAAGGTGTGAGAAAACACAAGAAATGGGGGTTTGAATTGGGTTTTCAAAATGAAAGCTTTTTGTGAAACTCAAACAAAGATCACAAATAAACTAGCAATAGAAAAAGACACACTATATATCCTGGTTCACTTGAAAACTATCAAGTCAATCCAGTCCACCCGCCAAGGTGATTTCGCCTTATATATAAGGACTTAATCCACTATAACCAAACTGATTACACTGCACTAGCAACTGCTGGTGACTAACATACAAAGACTAATAGTCTCTTCTTAAGGATTCTGAACCAACTGGTCCCTTAAAAAATACAAACAACAGTTTGAACAAATTTAATGTTTACAATGAATTGCTTTTACACAAGCTGATATAAACACTATGAATTGCTCAAATAAAATCTATACAGTATGAACAATGTATTTTTCTTTGTATTGTAGTGCTTTACTATTCACGCATGTGTCTCTCTCATGTATTTCCAGTGTCTCACTTATTTCTTCAAGTGATCAAGTCCTTAAATAGCCAGAAAAAGATCCGTTGAAGGGTAGATCAGGAATATCAATAAAATTGCTAGCGACTTGAAATAATGTCGTTATGCTGGGATGAAAATCGTACACAAATGTTGTCCTTTGTACCACCAAATCAGGGTAGTGGAAAAGAACGTGTTTGATATGTACTATGTAATATTTTCCCTTGCAAATGTTTCATCTTCTTCTATTCATCAGAGGCTTCTGAATAGATATGGTTGAAGCATGATCAGAAGAATTGATCATTGGGTCTTTAGAGTCTTGAGTCATCAGAACTTGTTCAACAGAACCTTGTCTTCAGAGTCTTCAGCACTCTGTCTTCAGAACCCTTGGTTATCAGAAACTTAAGTCTTCAGAGTCTTCAGAACGTTGTTCAGCAGAAACTTATCTTCAGAGTCTTCAACACTTAGTCTTCAGAAACTTAACTCTTCAGAGTCTTCAGGACGTTGTTCATCAGAACCTTGTCTTCAGAGTCTTTAGCACTTAGTCTTCAGAAGATAATTATCAGAGTCATATTCAGAGCCCGAATCTAAGAGAGCACTACAGCAGCAACATATTGTCTTCTTAGAATCTTTCTGAAGTAGAGCAGATCATAAGCAAACTTGCTTCTTTGACGCAGAAGCGACTTTTGAATAATTGAGAGTGATGTTCCACATGATCTTTATCAGAATCAGAGCTTTCTTTATCAGAGTCAGATCCTGTTTGTTAATTCTTTAGAAAACAAACATTAGAGTACCAAAATTATTCTCACACAAATACTACTTTGTTATTATCAAAACTTAGAGATATCTTGCAGAACCAAATCTTATTCTAACAATCTCCCCCTTTTTGATAATGAAAAAACAATGTATTTTGATAACACAGTTTTGTACGAAGATAATTAACAAGAATTGACTCAGATAAGTTCAAAGTAAACTTCCCTTTATCAAGCTCCCCTTGAATCTATGACTTGAAAAAAATCTTATCAGATTAGGGATAACAGAGCCTGATTGCAAGGATCTAGTCAGATCCAGAATATGAGAGCTTGATTATAGTGGTAATGGAGTATGATAACAAAGCTTGATTAGTTATATCAGAGCCTGATTAATATCAGAGTCATATTGCCAATATAAATATTGTTCCTAAAACACATTCTAAGAAAAAATTGCAATAAGAGTGTTAGAATGTTAGAGCTATGATTCAGAGACAAGATATTTATCAAAATAACTTTCCATTAAAATACTCCCCCTTTTTGTCATAATCAAAAAGGGTAATCAAAAGATAATTCAAAGTACAACAAAGGATAAACAAATAATCAAATACAAACTACAGGATAGCCTAAAAAGGTGCCTAAGGTTGAGAAGGATGAGGAAGCCTCTGAAGGATCTGAGCAAGTGTATTCTGAATGTTGACAGTGACTTCATCTTGCTTGTCCATTCTTGTTCTCAACAACTCTTGCTGCTTCTAAATGTTAGCCAGAGTTTTCAACATTGGATCAGAGAAAGAGTTTTCAGCAACTTCTCTATCAGCTTGATCTTTAGCTTCCTTAGCCAACCTTTCAGCCTCTCTGTCTAGAGTTTCCTTAGCTAACCTCTCAGCCAATTCCCTTTCAGCAGCTAGCTTAGCTTCAACTTCCTTCTTCTCTTTCAACTTCTTTTCAGCTTACTGAACAAAATAGTCCTTTGTCTGAACAGAAATATTTTGAATCTTCTAAAATTCCTCAGACATCTACTGATTAAATTGATCCCACGGAGCACCCAAAATAGAAGGGTCTTCACTAGAATTTGATTCATCAGAGAGTGTCATGAATCTCATAACCACACTGTCCTTAAAAGCATAAATTACTTCATCTAAGTTAGGAGGAAGGTCAGAGGGTTTATTCTCTTCAACAGAATCACCAGAATTGGTGGTATAATTATTTGAAGAAGGTTCAGGGTTGTCTGTTATGGCTTCTGTTATGATTTGTGGAGCGATTAGTGGAGTGATTGGTGGAGAGTTGGTTGTTTGAAGAAGTTCAGTGGGAAATTCTTCAGAAAAAGATTGAGTGGTTAAGGGAAGGGAGATGGTTGAAGATGGTTGTGTAGAAATGATGGGGTTTGGTTGTATGGATATGGTGGAAGATGGTTGAGTTGATGTGATTTCTAGTATTGTTGGTGTAAATTATATAGATGGTGCAGAGGATGAGATTATTTCAGTAGGAGATTCAGAGATGGGTATAGGAGAGGTGGTGACAACAGTTGAAAATAGTGGTGGAGGAGTAGAGAATAATGGTTATGTTGAGGGAGGTGGAGATGATGTAGGAAGAGATGAAGATAAATTTATGTTAATAATAACGGGTGCAGTTATAGAAGGAGATTCAGAAGACTTACTCTATTGACCAGCTGGAGAAGCAGATGTAGATGTCATCTTCTTCTTCTTTGTTGATGGTCCGTCATCATCATCACTTTTATTTTTCTTGCCTTTCCCCTTTTTTTGGAAAATCCCAGGAAGAGTATCCAACAGATTACCCATGTCAATCCATACATCTAGTGCTTCATCTTCGCATCCAGCAAGATAGTTTATAAGCTCATTTGGATTATAAGTCTTTGAATAGGGTGGATATCCAGAAATTTGAAACCTAACAAAGTTAAGTTCATGTTGTGTTGGAATAGCAGTTCGATGAGTGATCTTTTTAAGAAGCTTCATATTCTTCAAGTTCTTAGCCCAGAAAACGTGTCCAGAATCCTTTTCAAGTTCTTTAATGAGTCCAGCAACTACCAGAACATCAACTACGTCGGACTCAATAAGAATATCAGAGAGTAGTCTGCCGTAAGGGATATGATTTCCTTTCTTGAAAGAGCCAGTCCTTGAGTTAACTATTGACTCTCTCAGAAAATTGAAAAGGACAAAAGGGAGATGTATTTTCTTTCCTTTCAACAGGAAGTATAAAACATACTTTTGTGATAGATTGATGTAATCAGATGAATAAGTAGGATGACGATGATAAATAGTTCCCAACATGATTTTGAACCAAACTCTTAGAGTATCTTTTAAGAACGATGTGGAAGGACCCTTCTTAGAATCCAGAACAGTTCATTCTTTAAAGATAGCAGCTGTGACTTTGGCTTCCCTTTGCTTATCTGCTTGAACATTGAAGATTCTTAGCCCCTTTCAATCATGAGAGATTAAATCGCAGATATTCTTTTCTGTAATGATGATTTGTCTTCCAAACACAGTGGAAACAATGACATTCCTACTAGTAGTTGCATGAATCCAGAAATTTTTAACCAAAATCAGAAGGGAGGATCCTTGCAATCTTTTAAAGTAACTGTTCCATCCTTGGAAATCAAGTGTTTGAGTAAGATCACATCTATTATCCTTTATATTTTTGAAGTTCACCATGGATTCACAAAGAACTCAAAGTTCAGTTACCGGCGTGTCGAGAGTGATAGGACATTTCTCTGGAATAGTGAACTGATATCCAAGTAGTTGAGCTTTAGAGAGAGTTTGAGATGATTCAGGCATTGATGAAGATGATGGAGATACGAGGCACAAAAGGGTTTTAGGATTTCTAAGAGAAAGTGTGGGAAGTGAAAGTAGCATAGTGTGTGAAAGTGAAAGAGTGAGTATTTATAACAAAAATATTGATGATGTTAAAAAGGTGAGAGTAATAAGAAATAATTACTTGAAACCTAGTCTCACGAAATCACAACGCTCGAGGTGTCTCTTCAATAGTAGGTATGATTTGATTTTTTACAAGTGTCACAAATAATCATAGACGTTTGTTTTCAAGAGAGTATGTTTGATATTCCCAAGGTTAAGAATACCAAGAGGTATCTGACTGGAAGAATTTCTGATAAGGACATCTTCTAACATGTAGAAGTATCATTAATCAGAAAGACACAAATAAATAATAAAACACTTTGCTTAACATCAAAATCTTATATCAGAAGTTCTGGTGACTTGACACATAAAAATATCATCTTCTCATTCTGGACAAAGTTTAATAAATAGATTTTCCAGAATGAATACGAATCTATCCTCAGCCAGGGGTTTTGTGAAAATATCAGCCCACTGGTGATCTGTATCCGCAAATTTTAACTGAAAAGTACCTTTCTGAACATAGTCACGTAGAAAGTGATGTTTTATTTCAATATGTTTTTCCCTAGAATGTAGAATATGATTCTTAGATAAACAAATGGCAAAAGTATTATCACAGAAGATAGGAATGTTACTCTCGTGTATCTGATAATCTCTGAGTTGATTCTTCATTCAGAGTATCTGAGTACTGTACAGTGATGCTGAGATATATTCTGCTTCTGCAGTTGAAAGAGCAATTGTTGATTGTCTTTTGCTTGCCCAAGAGACGAGGTTATTTCCCAGAAACTGACAGTTTCCAGAAGTACTTTTCCTTTCTAATCTGTCACCAGCATAATCTGCATCACAGTAACTAGAAAGCTTGTACTTTCTTTTTTCTCCAGAATGCATGTCGGATGCATAGGAGTCTTAGCAGGTTTACTTTCTGACATATTGAACTTCTTCAGAAATTCTCTTGCATACTTGCTCTGATGAATGTACGTTCCTTCTGGACGTTGATCAATCTGAATTCCCAGAAAGAATCTGAGTTCTCCCATTAGACTCATTTCAAGTTCAGCCTGCACTCACTTAGAAAATTCCTTGCAGAAGGAAGTATTATCAGAACCAAATATAATATCATTAACTTAGATTTGAACAACCAAAATGTCACTTTTAAAGGTTTTACAAAAGAGTGTTGTATCCACTTTTCCTCTGGTAAAGTCATTTTCCAAAAGAAAGTTACTTAGCCTTTCATACCAAGCTCTTGGAGTCAGTGTCAGACCATATAACGATTTTTTAAGTTTGAAAACAAAATCTGGGTTTTCAAAACTTTCAAAACCAGGAGATTGGTGCACATACACTTCTTCAGAAATATACCCATTTAAAAATGCACTCTTTACATCCATCTGATATAAAGTAATGGCATGATTCACAACAAAGGAAATTAAAAGACGAATTGATTCTAACCTGGTAAATGGTGCAAAGGTTTCTGTATAGTTTATCCCTTCTTGCTGACTATAACCTTGTGCTAACAGTCGTGCTTTATTTCTTACGACCTCACCATTCTCATCTAACTTGTTTCTGTATACACACTTTGTTCCAATAACGTGAACACCTTTGGGTTTCTGAACAAGATCCTAGACATCATTTCTGGTGAATTGATTCAGCTCTTCTTGCATGGCCATAATCCACTCATTCTCACTAAGAGCTTTATCAACTGATGTTGGCTCTATCAGAGACACCAAACCCAGAAGTGTTTCTTCAGAAGGTTTGAATGATGAACGAGTTCTGACTGGATCAGCTTTGTCTCCCATAATTAATTCTTTAGAATGAGAAGTCTTTAGTCTATTCTTCTTCTGATGAGATGGACTATTTTCAGTTTCTGGTAAGTTTGTATCTGAATCTGGAGAATCTGCATCTTTGTCTCCTTCTTTTGAATCTTCTTCCTTGGATTCTGATAAGGTGATATTTAGATCTGCAAACTTTTCAACTAGCTTTGACTTTTCAGAGTCAAGCTTATCATCGAATATGATATGAATTGATTCCTCAACAATTCGTGTTTCTGTGTTATAGATTTTGTAGCCTTTAGAGTGTTCAGAGTATCCCAACGGTAAACACTTTTGAGCTTTGGAATCAAACTTGCCAATATTCTCTTTAGTGTTCAACATAAAACAAATACAGCCAAAAGGATGAAAATATGAAATGTTGGGTTTTCTATTCTTCCATAATTCATAAGGAGTCTTACCCAGATTAGGTCTTATGGAAATCTTGTTCTGAATATAACATGTATTTACTGCCTCTGCCCAGAAGTGCTTAGCCATGTCAGTTTCTTAGATCATGGTGTGAGCCATTTCTTGCAAAGTCCTATTCTTCCTTTCCACTACTCCATTTTGTTGTGGAGTTCTGGGACAGGAGAAATCATGGGAAATGCCATGGGAATAAAAAAGAATCTCAAAGTATCTATTCTCAAATTCTCCGCCATGATCACTTCTGACTCTGACTATTTTACAATCCTTCTCTGTTTGCACTTGAGAGCAAAAGGTAGAGAACATAAAATGTGACTCATCCTTGTGTTTCAAGAATTTTACCCATGTCCAACGACTATAATCATCAAGGATAACTAATCCATACTTCTTTCCACTGATTGAAGCAGTTTTCACTGGTCCAAACAAATCAATGTGTAGAAGTTCTAATGGTCTAGAGGTGGACACAACATTTTTTGCTTTGAATGAAATTTTAGAGAACTTTCCTTTTTGACATGCTTCACAGAGAGCATTTGAAGAATACTTCAGATTTGGTAAGCCTCTAACAAGTTCAAGCTTATTTAGCTGAGAAATCCTTCTCATGTTAATATGGTCTATACGTCTATGTCACACCCATTGCTCCTCATTAACAGACATTAAGCATTTGACATTCTGTTCACAGAGATCAGAAAGTCTAATTTTATAAATGTTGTTTTTCCTCTTTTCGATAAAAAGGATTCAACCATCTTTCTGACTGACAGCCTTACAGGACTTTTGATTAAAGATGATATCATAACCATTGTCACTAAGTTGACTAATTGACAACAAGTTATGCATCAAACCATCGACCAGAAGAACATCAGTAATAGAAGGAAGGTTACCATTCCTCTGAAACCAACGATGTCTTCAGGCTTAAGTTCCAGACTTGGGAACATATGCCTTCTTCCCGTCATGTGTCGCGAGCAACCACTGTCCAGGTACCATGATTGGTGTTTCAATTGAGCTGCTAAGGATATCTGCAACATAGATTATCTTGTCCTTAGGTACTCACTTTCTGGGTCCTCTCATGTTAGTTTTCCCAGAGTGTTTGACAACTTTGGGCTTATGTGCAACAGGATAATCAAGTGGAATTTGTGCATGATATTTGACTTTAGAAATAGATTTCTGTGTCGGTGGGGGTTTTTGTGCAAGCTCGGGGCAAAACAAGCTTCGTGCCAGAAGGCACAAAATGGTCATAAAGAGTTTTTGGTTTAATAGGCTGACTTTCATCAATTTCAAATGTTTCTGTACACCCCAAACCTTTCTTACAATTTCTGCTAACTTCATAGATCATGAAACCTATTCTGCTTCTATCTATTCTTTTAGCTAGAAAATACTGGAATGCTCTATCATACTTGTTGATACAACTTGTGTTAGAGACATTGGAGATTAATTCTTCTTCTAATTTAGAAATTTTTCTTTTCAAAGCACAATTACTATTTTATAAGGAAAAAATGTTTTCATTTAGAGAAGAATTATCCTGCTCAAGCTTATCTTTTGCCTCAGAAGCAATTACATGTGATCTTTTAAGATCCTTGTATTTACTCTGAAGAGTTTGATATTTTTCCAGCATTTCTGAAAGACACAGCTCTAATTCACAATGAGAGAGTTTATATAATACCTCTGAGTCAGAGTCTGAGTCTGATTCTGGTTCTGATGATATTTTGTCTTCTGGTTCTCGAGAGACTTCAACGTCAATTATTGTTGCTACTAACGCAATGTTTGTTTGTTCTTCATCAGAGTCTTCTTCTTCAGAATCAGAGTCACCCCAAGTTGCCATGAATCCCTTCTTCATTTTGGAGAAATTTTTCTTAGGCTTCTTGTCTTTCTTAAGCTTTGGTCACTCGTTCTTGTAATGACCTGACTCATTACATTCATAGCAGATGACTTCTTTTTCGGAACTCTGCTTCTTTTGTCCAGATGATGACTCAGAACGGCCTTTGTATCTTCTTGATCGTCTGAAGTTTCCTAGCTTATGTTTCCAGAGTTTGTTGATCCTTCTGGAGATAAGTGATAACTCATCTTCTGATTCTTCATCAGAATCTTCTGATTCTTCCTCAGCTTGATAAGCCTTTGCCTTTTCAGGTTTAGACTTAAGAGCAATAGATTTACTTTTCTTCTGAGGTTCATCTTATTCCTGCTCTATCTCATGACTTCTTAAAGAACTAACAAGTTCTTCAAGACTAATGTTGTTAAGATCCTTGGATAGCTTTAGAGCTGTTACCATAGGTCTCCTTTTCTTTGGAAGACTTCTGATGATCTTTTTAACATGATCAACTGTTGAATATCCTTTGTCCAGAACTTTAAGTCCTTCGACTAGCATTTGAAACCTTGAGAACATAGTCTCAACTGTTTCATCATCCTCCTTTCTGAATGCCTCATATTTCTAGATTAGGGCAAGCGCCTTTGTCTCCTTAACTTGAGCATTTCCTTCATGAGTCATTCTCAGAGAATCAAAAATGGATTTGACAGTTTCTCTATTTGTTATCTTCTCATACTCAGTATAAGAGATAACATTAGCAATATAGTTCTTGCCTTGTGATGATTCTTGTAATCTTTATTTTATTGGTTGGTCATAGCACTTCTAGCCACTTTAACTCTTGTAGCATCAACTGGGTGAGTGTAGCCATCGATTACAAGATCCCAAAGATCTACATCATAACCAAGAAAGAAACTTTCAATTCTATCTTTCAAGTAGTCAAACTTTTCACCATCAAAGACTGGTGGTTTGGCACTGTAATGATCTTTCTCTTCGACAATAGGATTAACATTAGCTGCAACCATGATATCTCACACAAATACTGGATCGGTACTGAACACGGTGAAGTGTTGATAAATCTTTTTATCACAATCAGAACCGGAGCTCTGATGCTAATTGAAGGTGTGAGAAAACACAAGAAATGGGGGTTTGAATTGGGTTTTCAAAATGAAAGATTTTTGTGAAACTCAAACAAAGATCACAAATAAACTAGCAATAGAGAAAGACACACGATATATCCTGGTTCACTTGAAAACTATCAAGTTAATCCAGTCCACCCCCAAGGTGATTTCGCCTTATACACAAGGACTTAATCCACTATAACCAAACTAATTACACTGCACTAGCAACTACTGGTGACTAACATACAAAGACTAACCGTCTCTTCTTAAGGATTCTTATCCAACTGGTCCATTAAGGAATACAAATAACTGTTTAAACAAATTTAATGTTTACAATGAATTGCTTCTACCCATGCTGATATAAACACTATGAATAGCTCAAATAAAATCTATACAGTATGAACAATGTATTTTTCATTGTATTGTAGTGCTTTACTATTCACGAATATGTCTCTCTCATGTATTTTCAGTGTCTCACTTATTTCTTCAAGTGATCAAGTCCTTAAATATCCAGAAAAAGATTCGTTGAAGGGTAGATCAGGAATATCAGTAAAATTACTGGCGACTTGAAATAATGTCATTATGCTGGGATGAAAATCGTACACAAATGTTATCCTTTATACCACCACATCAGGGTAGTGGAATAGTAGTGGAAAAGAACGTGTTTGATATGTACTATGTATTATTTTCCTTTGCAAATGTTTCATCTTCTTCTGTTCATCAAAGGCTTCTGAATAGATATGGTTGAAGCATGATCAGAAGAATTGATCATTGGGTCTTCAGAGTCTTGAGTCATCAGAAATTGTTCAGCAGAACCTTGTCTTCAGAGTCTTCAGCACTCCGTCTTCAGAACCCTTGGTTATCAGAAACTTAAGTCTTCAGAGTCTTCAAAACTTTGTTCAACAGAACCTTGTCTTCAGAGTCTTTAGCACTTAGTCTTCAAAAACTTAAGTCTTTAGAGTCTTCAGAACGTTGTTCATCAGAACCTTGTCTTCTGAGTCTTTAGCACTTAGTCTTCAGAAGATAATTATCAGAGTCATATTCAAAGCCAGAATCTATGAGAACATTGCAGCAGCAACATATTATCTTCTTAGAATCTTTCTAAAGTAGAGCAGATCAGAAGCAAACTTGCTTCTTTGACGCAGAAGCGACTTTTGAACAATTGAGAGTGACGTTCCACATGATCTATATCAGAGTCAGAGCTTTCTTTATCAGAGTCAGATCCTGTTTGTCAATTCTTTAGAAAACAAATGTTAGAGTACCAAAATTATTCTCACATAAATACTAATTGTTATTATCAAAACTTAGAGATATCTTGCAGAACCAAATCTTGTTCTAAAAAGCATGCATCTTGCCATGTCCAATATGGTCATGTTTCTTCTTTATACAATTCCATTATGTTGAGATGTGTAAGGAGCAGTTACCTCATGATCAATACCATGTTTTGCATAGAATTCTTTAAACATCCTTGATGTATATTCGCTACCTCCATCTGTTCGCAAAACCTTGATCTTTTTTTCACTCTGGTTTTTGACAAGTGTTTTAATACTCTTAAAGATTGAAAATACTTCGTCTTTTCGCTTGGTCACATAGATCCAAAGTTTTCGACTATACTCATCGATAAATGAGACAAAATACGTGTTTCCACCAATGGTATGATCCTCAAACTAGCCACATACATTTGAATGTACTACTTCTAGTATGCAAGAGGATCTCATTGGCATAGTTGAAATGAAAGATTTACTGGATTACTTTCTGACTAAGCAACATTCACATAGTTTGTCGGGCATCTTAAGACACAATATATCAATTACCAATTCTTGAGTAATCAGTTGATTGAGTAACCGAAAGTTCAAATGTCTAAACCTTAAATGCCACAGGAGGTCAACATGAGGGAGCATTTTACACTTTGGGAATTTTCTTTAAGAGCAACACGTCTTTGTGAGAGACACACCACATACTCACTCAAAACTTCAAATTCCACAGCCATCTATGCTTGTGGTCCACAACAATTTTTAGACATTGTACTTTAGTCAAACTGATCATGGTCTTAAATGTCCTATTCTTCGACAACGGAGATTTCAAGACCAAATTATTTTGAGTGTCGAACAGTTACGAGGCTTCATCTTTCTTAATTTTTGAGAAACCTTTTTCGACCAGTTGTCTAACACTTAGCAGATTGCACTTTATTCTAGGTACATAGTGTACATCTTAGATCATAGCTTTTCCTCCGTTGATCCTTTGAATAACTATGTCTCCAATACCTTCTTCTTGCAACGAGCTATTATCAGCAAGTTTGACCTTTCTCTTCTTTGACAAGTCAAAATATACAAACCATACTTTTAGACCAGTCATGTGATTCGAGCAGCCTGAGTCGAGGATCCATATCTTGGAGTCGACATGGTCATCTGCAACTACACCCATAACCACTATATCTTCATAATCATCTAAATGTTAGCGTGCAAGATTTTATCCTTCCTCTTTGCCTGTTGTTGCTCCCTTGTCTTTATTGTGCCAATAATACTTGGCCAACTGGCCCCACTTTTCACAGCTATAGCACTGCACACCTTTTTTCTCTTTGTCTTTCTAATAAGAGTTTCCTTGTCCTCTTTTTGAGGATTCAGAAGCTCTATTATTGACCTTATGCTTTTGAAGGTTCGACTAAGACTTCTTGCTCTGAGTCTTGTCTCTTTTGCCTTTGAACTTGTCGGAACCATCATGCTTCTTCCAAGCCTGATCCTGCAGTGTTTGTATCAAATCCTGAACCCTTTTCCTTTTGAAAATCCTAATCTCATGCGCCTCCACCGAACCAACCAAATCTTCCAGTTTCAGGGTTTCAAGATTGTTAGATTCTTCAATAGCTACGATAACATGATTAAAGTAAGAGGTCAACGTACACATTACTTTATCAACTATCATGTTATTAGTTACAGTTTCTCCATAAATCTTCATGAGATGAATGAGATTTTGCACCTTCAGCACATAGCCTGCAATCTTTTCATCTTCTCCCATCTGTAGTAGATCTTACTACCGTCGCAAAGTCTGCAATTTGACAACTTTGACTTTCTCACCTCTTTCATAATACTTGACAAGAATATCTCATATCTCCTTCACTGATTCAACATGAAAGATTTTGTCGAAATCCTTTGAATCTACCGCCGATGGAATGTAATATGCGACCTGGCAGTCTTTCTTCTCCGCCTCCTTGTTCACAACTCTCTTAGAATCGGTTGCATTCTCAACAAGCTAATGGAAGCCATTAGTAACCACTTCTAGAGTTTTATGAAAGTCGAACAAGGACTTCATTTGCTTGCTCCATCAGTTGCAATTTTTGCCATCAAGAACAGAAAGAGAATTTGAAATGTAATTAGTATCATTCATCTTTGCAGCGATTGATAAACAACCCACAATCTCAGAAACACGATCACCTTCGTGTGATTCTTGAAAACACGATAAAAAATCTAACCAGAGCTCTAGATATCAATCTATTAGTGTCTGAGACACTTTTAGTGAGGAGAGAAAGAGAGAGAGAGAATGAAGGATAAAGATTATTATTATTGTACAAACTAAATTACAAAATATGTCTATTTATATACAACTAACTTGTATACTAAGTAACAAGCCCTAAACTCTAATTAATTTTGCGTTAGGGCTACACAACTTGGATTAAAGAGAAAAAACAAGAAAAATTGATATACTTTTCATTAATGACATATTTGTAATATTGTATAACTTCAAAATAATTTTTAAAAGTAAAACTACTAAACATGTTTATATATATATATATATATATATATATATATATATATATATATATATATATATATATATATATATATATATATATATATATATATATATATATATATATATAAACACAATGATTTGCTAATCGATCATACAAATCATTACATACATCTCTACAATAAAAAAATGATTATAACTCAAATATTTCACCAATCATTACCATACGGTAGCTCTGCGTGTTAGCTTTCTAACGCTTTAAACGACGTCTCATTAAGACTTACAGAGCAAAAACTACGGCCAAAATCGTCGGACAATACTAGCCATTTTTAGTTAAAAATTTCTTAAACGTACTTTATAAAAATAAGTGAGTCTATTTTAGCAAACTCCTGTTAAATTTGTTAAAATAGATCCACTTATTTTAATAAAAATGTGTTTTAGCAACATGCATCTTAAGTTGCATTTAAACATTTTTTTAAAATTTTATTTATAATGTGTGTTTTTTAAATACATTGAATGAGAAATTAATTTAAATAAATTTCCAAAATATATATTTTTTTAAATATGTCATTAATTTTGCTACTATTTACTTTATATTTATAAATTTCATAAAATACTTAAAATTAGAATTAACTTTTTATTTACTAGTTAGGCGTTGCATGATATAACAACAAAACCTGTGTAAAAACTTTATTAAATACGACTATACCCTTTAGACGAGAAAATAGGGATGACAATTTGACATATCCCTATAGGGTATCCACAAAAATTACCCACAACGGGTAGGGTAAAAATTTGCAAAATGGGTGCGGACATGAACACATGCAATTACCCACTAAAATACATAGGCATGGGTGCGGGTACAGGTATCTTTGTACCCAACCCGCCCCATACCTGCACTATATATATTTATATATTTTTATTTTTATTATTATAAACAAATTTATATTTATCAATTTTATTGAATACATCGATATTAAACTTCCA
This sequence comes from Lathyrus tuberosus, assembly GCA_022829125.1. Classification (NCBI taxonomy): domain Eukaryota; kingdom Viridiplantae; phylum Streptophyta; class Magnoliopsida; order Fabales; family Fabaceae; genus Lathyrus; species Lathyrus tuberosus. The sequence goes on from JALAZF010000212.1 coordinate 9,222,149, forward strand.
TGCATTTTAATGTCAGTGTTTGTTTTTTTTTTTTAACTCAACAATAATATTCTTGAATTTTTTTAATGTTTTTAAAATGACATGATAAATTATAATTGATCAATAATGTTTTATTAGAAATGCGGGTAAATGGGTACGAGTATGGGTATTTAGCTATCCAGAGGGTATGGGCACGAGAACAAATTATTGTGCCCACACAGATATGGACTCGGGTACGGGAATTTTTTAAAACTACGGATATGGAGACATGTACTATAGTACCCTGTCCAAACCTTACCCATTGTCATCCCTACGAGAAAATGTCAGATTAAATATAATCAAGGAGAGAAAATACATTCATTGTTTTTTTAACTTTAAATATAATGTGATTTTTTAAAATACATTGAATGAGAATTTAATTTAAATAAATTTAAAAAAAAAAATTTTTAAATATGTCATTAATTTTGCTACTATTTCCTTTATATTTATAAATTTCATAAAATACTTAAAATTAAAATTTGCTTTTTATTTACTAGTTAGGCGTTGTATAATATAACAACAAAACTTTTGTAAAAACTTTATTAAATACGACTACACCCCTTAGACGAGAAAATGTCTGATTAAATACAATCAAGGAGAGAGAAACGTTGAATGTTTTTTTTATTTATAATGTGTTTTTTTTAATACATTGAATGATAAATTAATTTAAATAAATTTCCATAATATTTTTTTAAATATGTCATTAATTTAGCTACTATTTACTTTATATTTATAAATTTCATAAAAAACTTATAATTAGAATTAGCTTTTTATTTACTAGTTAGGGGTTGTATGATATAACAACAAAACCATTGTAAAAACTTTATTAAATACGACTATACCCTTTAGACGAGAAAATAGGGATGGCCATTTGACCTGAAATTCTGACATAGCAGATAGCAGATGTCCTAACACATGTCACGACATTGTTCTCTGCATAACTTTTAAAACAAGGGCAGAATAAACAAATTGATACTCTGAATATCAGCAACAGAAGCAAGACGGATGTTTCAACATCTGTTACAACATAATAATCAATACTGAACTATAAATTGATGAATGATAAATAACACATAATATGATGACCCAGTTCGGTGCAAATCACCTACATCTGGGGGTTACCAAGCCAGGAAGAAGAATCCACTATCAGTAGTATAGTTTTATGTAAATAATCCCTGGTTTACAGTAAACAACCTCTGGTTCACCTATCACTACCCAATGAAAACTTTATCATTAGAAGTCATATCTAATTGATAAGAGAAACTCATCTCACTCCCTAAATCACAACCTGTGATATTTAACAGTTACAATCGACAGCAACTGCATCATCCTACTTGAAAGAATCATCTTTTAATAAAAAAATTCAATCAAGCACACTTGACTAACAACCCAACTCGGATTTGCTTCAAAGCTTCATCCAAGAACAATATACAAATCATTATTTAAAGGTTTCTGAATCTGTATAAACATCTATGTCTACCACAATGTATCGAACTGATACAAAGGGAGACTTACAATACAAGAAAGCCCTACGACTCTCAAAACCCTAAACCCTATTTTCACTTTACAAAAGTTTACAATAGGATTCGTCCTATCCTAGGTCTTGGTCTTTCTTTTATAGTCTTCTGTCTTGGGCTTCAAAATATCTGTTTATTTCTTCCTTGATCCATGTTCTGATTGCTCCTTAAATCTTAGACCAGATTAGTAACAACCTTCTATATCAGGTCAAGATGTCGAGACACACACTAGGACATCTTGTCTGACAAGTCATCTTCCACCAGACTTCTTCATGTTGGAACATCTTGCACAACATCCTGTTTTACCAAAATTTGCTCAAATATGCAGAGCCTTCGTGACCCATCCCCATAGGATACTCACAAAAATTATCCACAACGTGTAGGGTAAAAACCCGCAAAATTGGTGCGGGCATGGAAACAGGCAATTACCTACTAAAATACATGGGCATGAGTATGGGTACGGGTACCTTTGTACTTAACCCGCCCCATACCCGCACTATATATATATATATATATATATATATATATATATATATATATATATATATATATATATATATATATATATATATATATATATATATATATATATATATATATATATATTTATTATTATAAACACATGTATATTTATCAATTTTATTGAATACATCTATATTAAACTTGCATGCATTTTAATGTAAGTGTTTGTTTATTTTTTTAACTCAACAATAATATCCATGAATTTCTTTTAATGTTCTTAAAATGACATGATAAATTATAATTGATCAATACTGTTTTATTTGAAATGCGGGTAAATGGGAACGAATATGGGTATTTAGCTACCTACGGGGTATGGGCACGAGTATAAATTGTTGTGCCCACACGAGTATGAGCTTGGGTACGAGAATTTTTTAAAACTACGGGTATGGAGACAGATACTATAGTATCCTGCCTAAACCCTACACATTGTCATCCCTACAAGAAAATGTCAGATTAAATATAATCAAGGAGAGAGAATACATTCAATGTTTTTTTTTTTAATTTTATTTATAATTTGTTTTTTTAAATACATTGAATGATAATATAATTTAAATAAATTTCCAAAATATTTTTTTTTTGAAATATGTCATTAATTTTTCTACTATTTACTTTAAATTTATAAATTTCATAAAATACTTAAAATTAAAATTAGCATTTTATTTACTTGTTAGGCGTTGTATGATATAACAACAAAACCTTTGTAAAAACTTTATTAAATACGACTATACCCCTTAGACGAGAAAATGTCAGATTAAATATAATTAAGGAGAGAGAATACATTGAATGTTTTTATTTTATTTTATTTATAATGTGTTTTTTTTAATTTTATTTATAATGTGTTTTTTTTTTTAAATACATTGAATGAGAAACAAATTTAAATAAATTTACATAATATATTTTTTTTAATATGTCATTAATTTTGCTACTATTTACTTTATATTTATATAAATTTCATAAAATACTTAAAATTAGAATGAGCTTTTTATTTACTAGTTAGGCGTTGTATGATATAACAACAAAACTTTTGTAAAAACTTTATTAAATACGAATATATCCTTTAGACGAGAAAGTAGGGATGTCAATTTGACTCATCCACAAAAATTATCCACAACAGATAGGGTAAAAATACGTGGGTGCGGGCATGAGCACAGACAATTATCTACTAAAATACGTGGGCATGGGTGCGGGTACGGGTACCTTTGTACCCAACCCGTCCCATACCCACACTATATATATTTATATATTTTTATTTTTATTTTATAAACACATGTACATTTATTAATTTTATTGAATACATCTATATTAAACTTAAATTTTATTTATAATGTGTTTTTTTTAAATATTTTTTTAAACGAGCCATGTAAAAAATTTAGTTAGACAGAAAAAAAAATGGGTGATAGTTGGACTCGTTGAAGTGAAATGAAAATGGAACTATTGTATCTTAAATAAGGTTTAAAAAGTTCTTTTATTTATTGATAATTAAGAGGGTAATAAACTTCTTTTTTTAATTAGAAGTTTTAATTTTTAATTTTAAAATTTGTGAAGATAAAAAATAAAGAAAAGTGATAAACTTTTATTAAAGACAAATTTATAATATTGTGTAATTAAAAATAGTTTTTAAAAGTGAGACTACTAAATATACATATTTTTTTTATATTTACATTAAAACTATTTTTTAAAATTAATTTACCAAATAATTTTTAAAAATTAAAAATTAAAACTCATTCATACTAGCATTTAGTTTTTAGAAGAAGAGAAGAAAAACAGAGTTCTAACTTGATGAAATGAAAATGATGCTTGTTTGCCTTATATATATATATATATATATATATATATATATATATATATATATATATATATATATATATAATGAGAATGAGTAAGTTATATTAGAATGTGAGAATGAATAAGAACCATCCGTTTTAAAAAGTAAAGGTTGAGAGTAATTTTTCTTTTCTTTATGATTTTATTTAATTATAATGTGTTTTCTTTTTAAAAAACATTGAATGAGAATTTAATTAAAATAAATTTCAAATTTTTTTTTTTAAATATTTCATTATTTTTGCACCATTTACTTTATTTTTATAAATTTCATATTAAAATTAGAATAAGTTTATTATTAACTAGGCGTTGTATGATATAACAACAAATCTTTGCAGAAATTTTATTAAATACGACTATATCCCTTGGCGAGAAAATGTCAGAATAAATATAACCAAGGAGAGAGAATATATCTCATGCAAATTTTCGGACCACATATCCTTGGTGTCATCTACCTTCATCTTTATCTCGTAGAGGAACACTTTGTTGGTCGATTCTGCCTTCCCATTTGCATGCTGGTATAAGACTAAAACAAACTTCAAATAAACTTCTAATTTCTGTGATTTTAGAAATCCTACCAAAGTTGAGTTGGAGAACTAAGTTCCTTTGTTTGAGACAATACTCATTGGCAAACCAAACCTTTAAATGTTACACTTTCAATAGAAACAATTTACTTTCTTAGATGTGCTTTTAGAAATGGCCCCAACTTCTATATACTTTTTGAAGTAGACATCTCCCATGAGCAAGAGCTTCAGTAGACTTGGCGCTAAGGAGAAGGGACCAAAATGTGCACGCCCCATTGATAAAAAGGTATGAGAGATGTGACAAAGTGGAGAATTTCAGTCGGCGCATGGTAAAGATTGGTTTTCCTCTAACATTAGTCTCATTTTCTAATAAACTCTAAGTTACCCTACACCATGTTTGGCCAATAGTAACATGCCATCAGTAGATTGTGAGCGAAGGTTCGCCCCTTAATATGACTCTCGTAGACCCCTTCATGGATCTCTATGAGAACAAGGGCGGTCTCATTCTCACCTAAGCATCTAAGCATTGTGGAAGCCTTTCTCATCATGTATAACTTTTCAATTACTATGGTATATTTCATTTCAAACTTTTTGTTCTTTTTTGCTTCGGCCTTGTCTGAAGGAAGTTCCTTTATTGTAAGGTAGGGCATTAAAGGGGCCATCTAGGTTGGGGCGTCAATGACACATATGACATTGAATTTCTCGTTCTACATGTTGGGAATAACTAAAGTCTCTTGTATCATTGTCATGTTGTTGCTTGGGTTCTTAATGTTGGCGAGCTTTGATAAAAGTTCTTCCCGAGCATTCTGCTCTCTAGGTAAATTGATTATTTCAAATAATTTGAAATGTTTAGCTAAGTCTTTTACTCTTTATTAATATTTGACGAGTTAGGTCTCCTTTGTCTAATACTCACTAATAACTTGATTGGAAATCAATTAGGAATCTCTCAGTGCTTTGAGATTTGAATCACCCATTCCTACGGCGAGGATTGTTCTAGCGATGTGGGATTCATATTCAATGTGGTTATTACTAACTTTAAACTCAAACTTCAAGGATTTATCTATAAGGATGCTGCTTGGGTCTTTCAGTACTACCCTAACGCCACTTCCCTTAAGGTCTGAGACGCCGCCTATTTGACGCTTTCATACGTATGGAACCTCTTTGTCCACTAGAGAGCTGAAATTTAATAAAAAAATCTACAAGCACCTGAGATTCAATGATACCTCATGGTACAAAACTGGTGTCATATTCTGATAGCTTTGGCGTCGCTATCCTTAAGGTTTGAGGTGTTATTTACTAATAACATTCAGATGTGGGGAACCTCTTTGCCCACTAGGGAGCTAAACTCTACTAAGAAATCCGCCAGTACCTAAGATTTGATGTTGTCTTTTAGTATAAAATTGATGTCATATTCTAGTAGCTCTCTTGACCAAGACACCATCCTTCCCGCCAAACCTATCTTCTTTAAAATTCTATGGATTGAATAATCCGTCTTTACCACCACGTGGTTCCCTTAAAAGTAGGGCCTAAACATCCTTGTAGTTATCATGACCACTAATGAAAATCTCTATATCTTGTGATATTTCATTTTCGTGCCCTATAACACTTTGATGACGAAGTAGATTGGTTGTTAAGTCTTATCTTTTTCTAGGACTAATAAAGCTCATCGCCTTCTGTGTATCTAACAAATATACATATACTGACACACCCTCTTTTGGGCGTGTTAATACCCGCGAGATTGCCAAAAAGGTTCTTATATATACATATCACAATAGTTAATTTTATGCTTTTTAAAAAGAATTTAAAAAAAAATAAATAAACCAAACTTCTAATAGAAATTGGATTAAAAAAACAACATGATTAAAATTAATAGCATTTTCTGGTGTAGTAACATTTGATTATTTAAGCTGATCATTTCCTTGGGGTGATGTTCATATTGTTAATCAACCCCTCCTCTGTATATATAACAAGAAGAAGAAATAAAAATTATCTTGACGATGGGACTCATTAAATATGGTAGTTTTAATTTTTATTAAAATAATTTTGACCATAAATGTTATGAGCATTTTTTTTTTGGAAATAAAAAAACTTTATTAACCAAAAGAAAAAATATTCACAAAGACTCCACAATAAAAAACAACAAGAGAAAAGACCATACTAATCTAACATAAGATTTGCTAAATGCTTTCTAAGTTTAGGATTGCTCCACCCCCAATCTATGAAATATGGAACTATAGGACCAGAAATCACTTAAAAATATAAAATATTTGTTGTGATCCGTTTATCAGTTTCATATACAATTTTTTTTTTTTTTTTTTTTTTTTTGGTATTTTAGGTCAAAGTAAACTATTTGTTGTGGTCCGTATAACACTTTTTGTGTTATTTAATCTCCTCCTCTTTTATATTTTGCTGGTTTTCATTTCTTTTTAAATATAATATATTACGCCCTCCGTCCCACAATGAGTGACCCAGTTGACTTTTCACACAGATTAAAAAAAAAGGAATAAATGAAGGAGAGAGACTGATATTTTTACTAAAGTACCCTTATGATGTATTGGGAATGATGAAAGTAATATTAATTAGAGGGTAAAATAGGAAAAGTTGCATTGGAAATTGAAATGGATCATATATTTTGGGACACCATTTTATTCCAAATGGATCACTCATTATGGGACGGAGGGAGTATTTATTTTACCGCCAATTTAGACGATTATGCTACATGTTTGATATAATTTTTTTTATTTATTCGCATCAATAAATTAATTGTTCAATTTAATCTATAATATTTTAGATCATGATCCTAAAATATAATATTAATTAAAAATCATCCCATATAAATAAAAATTAATGCTTTATGAAATCCTATCAATCTAGTAATATCGATTTATATCTTTAGCATATCTAATTAATTTTATTGTAAAATTAAGAATAGTCCATCATATTATTCTAAAATAAAAAGGATTACAAAAGGTGATGGAACCATCTCTCGTAGAGATATACTTCTAAAACTTTCTAACAAGGTTTAATGCAAAAACATCTCTTTCTTAAGCCTTTGCAATCTCCTCCGCTAAAGCCTTCACTTTGGCACACAGAAGCACAATTGTGATCACTCAAACATATTCCTTTGTATTTTTGACTAGGTGACTCACAATCTCTTGCATCTGCCACAATACTCGGGCCCATCTCTGTCCATTTAACAAAAATCAAATTACACCATGATTTAAATTTATCGAAATCAAAATAAATATATAAAAAATATAATGTTGTCAATATCATAAGAATTATTAATTAATTGGGGTTTTAAAAATGATGATATGAATTAATTAAGCAGAGAGAAATTACACACACCAGTGGAAACAAGAAGAAAGAAAATAAAGATGGTAGAAACTAAAGACAACGAACGAGCCATGTAAAAAATTTAGCTTGACACAGAAAAATGGGTGATAGTTGGACTCGTTGAGGTGAAATGAAAATGGAGCTATTGTGTCTTAAATAGGAGGTAAAAGGTTCTTTTATTTATTGATAATAATTAAGAGGGAAATAAAGGTCTTTTTTTCTGAACCACTTTTACTATATTTTATTGTTCTAGAAATAGTTAGTCAAATAAAAAAATTATTTTAACTAGTGTTAGAATGTTATTTTTTATAATATTCAGTCACTTTTTAAATGAAATTGTTTTGATGTAGGAACAATTCTTGTATTATTCATGCATTATTCATGAGGTGAAAAAAGTAAAAAGTAATTGAAATAAATGAAAAATTGCAGAAGAAAATGCAATAAAAAGTTTTACAATGATACATCATGAAGTAAACATTTGAAAAAAAGACCATTTGTCTTGATATGCCATTAGATAATTAGTTAAATATTCATGGATTCGCTCGGGTTTAAATAATTTTGTATAATAGAACTGTATTCAAATGCACATTGAGAATAATATTTATAAATGCTTTTATGGTTGGATCTAATCGGTTGTGTTTTATACAATTTATGGTATTTCAATTACATTTTTGACCTTTTAAATAAATGTGAGTGATAGTCCAACACCTAGAAATAACAACAAATTTTCTTGACAATGAGAGGTGAATTTATTTGATGCAGCATAAAATGTATTTAAATGCAAATGTATATTTGAAATGAATCATTTAATTGTAAAATGAACAATGATTATATAAATTCAATTATATTAAATAACGATTCAAAAAAAAAAAAGACTCGTGAGATGGAAAAAATACTTATTGATTAAAATAAAATAGATAATATATATGTTGATAATCACCTCTAACATGCATCATTTTATTTATCTCTTACAATTAATATAACTAATTTAACTACATCGATTTAAACTATATCTTAATAAAAATTTAGAAAATTTTGAAAAGAGATACACAATTAAAAAAAATAATAACTTAGGAGCCCAAAATTGTTTAAAAAAATGACAGGACAAAATTGTTAATAGTGATATTTGAAAGTTAACGTCTCTTGAAAGTTGAATTTATAATTATTTTTCTAATTTTTTCCATGAATCTTTTCAACTTGCAATTCTCTCTCTAATTTAACCTCTCTCCAACGTATGTTTCTGATCGGTAAATTAACAAGTGTACTAATCTGTCAATATAGTAATAATGGAAAATCCCAAGTATTAATCTCAAAGACTGCTTGACGATACACAATTTGTGTTTTAATTTAGTTAAACAAAAGACTTGGGGGTTTTGAATTGGTGTTTTTGGTAAACAAAAATAAATTGACAAATAAAAGTAAACAGAGCAGTTGAACAGATGAAAGCAATAAGAGTAGACATGATAGGGAAGGTGTATGATAGGATTCGTTAACAATTCTAACCCGACCTTGCAACAAATTAATTCGTAATATTGATTACCGGTTCTTAAGGGTGTTTACTCCTATATCCTTAGTGAGTAAATCTTTAAATATTTAAATTAACTCCTATGCCCATAGTGAATTATAGATGAATTTAAGCATTACTTTATCAAGAACAATCTGGTTTCTATAGGGTATCCCTAGTCCTAGGTGATATCTACTATAGAATACTCTCAATTGAGCGTTAACAATGACGGTCCAGCCTAAATATTAACCGTAAATTAAACTCAATTTTTCTGAAAGAGAAAGCATTAAGAACAAATTAAGAGTAAATCAAATATAATAAAAATTTTCGTTATTACAAGGTTCAAAAAGAAATCATCACAAATCCAAATCAGCGACACCCTCTAGCATTAGGGGGTTTAGCTACTCAAAATAATAAAGAAAAACATCATACAAAGTGTAGACATTACATATCTATAGATGAAATAAGTCTTCAATCACGTAAAGCTCATGAAAATCTTGATCCACCTTTAAAATTTGAGTTTTCCAGCCTCAACATGTTTTCTTCCGTCAAATATCGTCTCTCCCCTAAAAAATCACGTTCTGACTTTAAATACTCAAAATTGGGCTCATTTTTTTTTTGCGATTCTGGGCACCCATACGCGTATGGGCAGCGTATGGGCGGCGTATGAGGCGTATGGCCCAAGGTGAGGCGTATGATACATGTATGGCCCTAGATGGGGCGTATGGGGCAGGCCATACACGTATGGGCAGAAATACCCACTTTTCAGATCTGATACGCGTATGGGACAACTGATACATGTATGGGAATTCTGAATTGGCCTTTGGTGTCTTCATGAAAGTTGTATCCCTTGATGTTAGCTTTTATTTTCTGGCAGTCCCACGTGATTCTGAGTTACGATGCTCTAGATATGATCAAAATACCACATGTCTTTCATGATGTGCATTATGCTGAAAAATAGACTTTGTGAATCCTTTTGAAAATTTGTCACGTTCTTTTTCTGACCATTTCTTTGACTTCCTTCAACCTATAAATCACGTTAATCTTCCCAAAAATATCAAAAAATACTAGGAATAATTAAAATATTGACAAATATGAAATTAAAGAAACTGACATTTAAATCACTCAAACAAAATGGAAAATGAAAATAACTCGCATACTTTCACCTATTAAAATGATAATAACTATAGAAAAAATGGTGATTGAACATAACCCCAAACTTAGTTTGTTGCTTGTCCTCAAGCAACTTTTAGACTATCTACTCATGCCAACTCAGATAAAGTTAAAAAAATTTAAAATACCATACCTCTAGGATTTTTTGTGGTTCTCTTTTACCATGGCTTTAAGCTTTGTCGGTTTACCATGGTCGATTGATCTTCCACATTTTCACTTGATGATACTGCTTCACCTGTCACCTCATTGCACACTCTCACCAAATCTCTCAGGTGATTATGTGTTTTCACTCAAAATTCACAATATACAATATCATACCATAGCTTTGAATAAACTCTTTCGTTTACCAGATGCACAATACACGCACTTTTTAAGGTCTTTCATGGTTGTTACGAGGTTAGGGTTAAGGTGAGATAATTATATGGATGAGTAGGCTGATGGTTCAGAGTCAGTCCAGTCATTCTCCTCACTATGTTCATTCTAATGTATCACTGCATGAATTTTTCTTGTACTTGCCTTTTAGGGTTAGTCATCAATGACTATTCAACTTTTTGGATTTTTCTTTGTTTCATGGTATCCAGCTAAGTTATCCTTCTGGTGAGTGCTTTTATAATATATAATTTTTTTTTTCTTTTTCTTTTTTTATGAGTTGATTTTTCAACTTTTCTCTCCTTTGATTTTTTCAGGTGCACTCACCTTTATCAATACTACACAGCTACCCCAAGCTTAAAATTTGTTATTCCAACAGCAACCCCAAACTTAGAATGGAACACAAATCCGAGAATAAAACACAATAACTCTGAACAGGGTGAGAAAGTGTTTGGGCCATGGGTTAATAATGTGGTACTTACACAAACAAAGGGATACATGATCAAAGGGGCTGAATAAAGGATAAATACAATACATGGGATAACTAGAAAGGCTCAGGGCTAAACACAAACAACGTGCCTCAGTGTGTGTAATTATGTAACGGATATCAAAAAAGAAAATACGCAAGTTCTAAATGATAAATACATACATGAATGCTCTCTTATGATGAATAATGTGTTTGGCTTTTTCTCCTTTCACCATGTAGAGTAAAGCTTACCGTTTCCACAATACCTCTTGTGTGATGAGGCATCTCAATCAGTTACGGTAAACATGCTCAACCTTTAGTACAACTCAATTAAACCACTCAGATCATTTAGAAGTATATAAAAAATAGTTTGGCGGGTTAGCATGCACAGAGGACACACACACATTCAGTCTGGTTACTTTTTCACACCACCACTAAAGCTATAATTATCATATTACTAAATGAAAGTAAACAATCAGAAAACAAACCAAGTGAAAGCAAAACACAACTCAAAATTTAATTTAAAATTAAAGATTATAAAAAATTATGAATACTCTATTTGGGTTGCCTCCCAAGCAGCGCTCGTTTATCGTCATTAGCTTGACGTTTCATTCCCCCTATTATGGGGGATACTCCAGCATCCACACCTTGTTTCTTTTCTTTTTCGAAACACACAAACTATCTTTTTCAGAGATAACATCCACTTTGTGCCACAAGTCACTTCCTACTTCCATAGCCTTACCTCGATGCCACTTTCGCTTATTTCTCTTAGATTTTGGAATGGATCTAGGAGTACTTTCACTCAGGGTTGCTAATTTATATGACACCATTTGAGATGTCCTCTTTGAGACTTTTTCTGGCGATGGTCTTTAACATAGGCTTTCCACACATGTTTTGATCATGCCTACTTGATAGTGATTTACTTTTTCTCCTTCTTGCTTCCTGTTTTCAAGAACATTCAAAGTTATTTCATCATCCTAAGATTTTAAAGTGAGTATACCTTTTTCCACATTGATATTGCTCCAACTTGTAAGCAAGAATGGTCAACCAAGAATGATAGGTGTCTCTTCATCTTCCGACATGTCTATGATCACAAAATCAACAGGGAAACTAAATTCCTCTATTGTCATCAGTATGTATTCCACTATCTCATATGCATGCTTTATGGAGTGATCTTCAAATTTTAGATTTGTCCCTGTATTGCTGACCTTTCCAATACCAATTTTTGGTAGATGAACAACGACATCAAACTCACACTGGCTCCTGAATCAATCAAAACCTTCTTGAAAGTTTTGTCTTCTATAGTGCATGGGATTGTGATAGCTCCAGGATCTTTTTGTTTGATGGGGATTCTCCTACCTTGTGACACTGCACTATACTTCTCAATAAAGGTTGATGCCTCATCTTTTATTATTCTCCTTTTAGAGATTATCTCCTTCATGAATTTTTGGTACATGGCCATTTTCTCTAGTGCTTCAAAGAAAGGAATATTGATCTCTATCTTTTTGAACATTTCAAGAAATTTCACAAAAAATTTCTCATTTAGATCCTTTTTCTTCACCCTTTGAGGATAAGGTATCTGGATCTTCGGTTTGGCCTCTTTTTTACTTTTATCTTCAGTAGGCTTTTTGGGTGGCATAAATTCTTCTAGTTCTTTCTTATTTTCTCTCACTTCTAGATCTGCCTCTATGAAATGATCATCATTTATTGCCCTTTCTTCTTCATCTTCAACAACTTTCTGACTTCTTGTTGTGACAGCATTAACATTCTCATGATTTCTCGGATTTGGTGTTGTTGCACTCGGAAGGGTGCCTTGAGCTTGCATGGAGAGTTGTTGGGTTATATGACCTATATGAACTTCCAAGTTCTTGATGAACGTTGTGGTGTTCCTTGTCTCTTCCTGGAATTGGGAATTCTGAGCAACCATCTTTTAAATAGCTATTTCCCAATTTGCCTTTTTTTGGAGCTTGTTGTTGATATTGTTGTGGAAACTAATTTTGGATGTTCTGCTGAGGTTGGTACTATTGTTGATTCTGATGTTGCACTAGACCTTGCTTTTGATCATTCACTTATTGGTTTTTCCAAGAGAAGTTTGAATGATTTTTCCACCCTATATTATAGGTGTTAGAATGAGGGTTGTTATGCTGTAGAAAATTAACTTCTTCTATATGTTGAAGGTGTACAACACAATACATGGAAAAATGAGGACCTACGCAAAATTCACAAATAACTATAGTAGCTTGTTGGACTTGAGCTACCTGCTGAGTACCTACATTTAATGCCTTAAGTCTCTTTTCAACATCAGCTGCAACTTAATCTTCTAACTTAAAAACATGTGTAGCTAGTTTCAAATAAATCACCTAATCTAGTTTACTTGTGCATCTATCATATAATTCAAGATGTTCATTTGCAGTAAAGGCTTCAATGATCTTCTTTATACCAGTGGCTGTTGTAAAATTGGATGAGCCATCAGAAGCTGTATCAATTAACTGCTTCGTCTTCAACCTAAGCCCATTTACAAACATCTTCATTTGTTCATTTTGATCTAGATTATGTGTAAGACATGACTAGGAGTTTCTTGAATCTTTTATACGCATCACCTAATGATTCACATTCCCTCTGTTTGAAGTTTAGAATTTCATATCTTTTTCCGAGGAAAACTGAAGCAGGAAAGTACTCATTTAGAAAAGTCGTTTCCATCTCTTCTCAAGTGGTGATGTTATCAGTTGGAAATGAATAAAACCATTCTTATGCATCCTCTGCTAGAGTAAAAGGAAACATTTTCAGTTGCTTACTTTCTTCAGTATGCCCTTTTATCTTCAGAGTAGTACTCACTGTCAGAAACCTTTGCAGATGTTTATTGGCATCTCCATTTATTTTTATGTGAAAGATCTCTTTTTAATTTGGCGGATGGTAGTAGGATGCAACTGAAAATTGGAAACATTCACCGGTTGGTTTACTATTGTCAATCGACCCCTTGGTGAATTTCTTCTTCCATAATCACCCAATAATCTTTTAGGTTGTGGATTAACCATTATTAGCTCTTCTTCCTTTTTGACTCTGTATCTGAATGGTTAGAGTTGTTTTCCTCACATTCTTCATGTTTTATTTTTGCAACCGAGTTTTCCTGAGCTAAGCGCATAAGGTTCTCTCAATTTATGAGTCAAAAGGAAAATTAGCTGAAGGTTCTCCTCGCATACAAATGTCAGAAGCAGATTAGTAGTAACAGATTAATAATAAAAATAAAATCTAAAATAAAGATTTTAGTTGCAGATCAACAAAATTTTAACTAAAATAAAACTTTAAACTCTATAATCTTTGGCAGTTCCCGGCAACGGCGCCAAAAACTTGATCGGTAAATAAGCAAGTGTACTAATCTGCCAATATAGTAATAATGGGAAATCCCAAGTATCAGTCTCAAGGACTGCTTGATGATACATAATTCGTGTTTTAATTTAGTTAAAAAAATACTTTGGGGTTTTGAATTTGTGTTTTTGGTAAAGAAAAATAAACTTACAAATAAAAGTAAACAGAGCAGTTGAACAAATGAAAGCAATAAGAGTAGACATGCTAGGGAAGGTGTATGATAGGATTCGTTAACAATTCTAACCTGACCTTGCAACAACTTAATTCATAATATTGATTACTAGTTCTTAAGGGTGTTTTACTTCTAAGTCCTTAGTTAGTAAACCTTTAAATATTCAAATTAACTTTTATGTCCATAGTGAATTATAAATGAATTTAAGCATTACTTTATCAAGAACAATTCGGTTTCTATATGGTATCCCTAGTCCTAGGTGATATCTACTACAAAATACTCTCAATTGAGCGTTAACAATGGTAGTGTAGCCTAAATATTAACCGTAAATCAAACTCATTTTTTGTGAAAGAGAAAGCATTAAGAACACATTAAGAGTAAATAAAATATAATAGAAATTGTCGTTATTAGAAGGTTCAAATAGAAATCATCACATATCCAAATCAGGGACACCCCTAGCATTTGGGGGTTTAACTGCTCATAATAATAAAGAAAAACATCATACAAAGTGTAGACATTACATATCTATAGATGAAATAAGTCTTCAATCACGTAAAACTCATGAAAATCTTAATCTACCTTGAAAATATGAGTTTTCCAGTCTCAAAACGTGTTTTATGCCGTCAAATATTATCTCTCCCCTAAAGAAATCACTTTCCAGCCTCAAAACGTGTTTTGGGCGGCGTATGAGGTGTATGATAGCGTATGGGTGGCGTATGAGGCGTATGGCCTAGGATGAGGTGTATGATACTCGTTTGGCCCTGGTTGAGGCATGTGATACACGTTTGGCCCGGGTGGGTGTAACGCCCCGTTTTATTTTAATTATTTTTTTTGTAATTAAAATTATGTGATTGGTGTATATGTATGTGATTATGTGTGTTTTGTTGTGTTTGGGGATACCCTTGGTGTGGGGTAGTGACCTTAAGACTAGACCTTGAGGAATTGGTTGGGGGTGTGTGACCAATTGCGTAGAGATGGGTGGTGTGGCTAGTAACTAATTAGTAATATTAGTTAGTAATTATTTAATTTAATAATAGTAGGTGAATATTATTTAAATTAAATAATTAGTATTATTACTATTATTTGTTATTATTTAATTAGATGAAGATAATAATAATAATAATACTAATAATAATAATAATAATAATAATAATAATAATAATAATAATAATAATAATAATAATAATGTAATAAAAGGGATTTGGGAATAGAAGTGTCAGTACGTGTTTTGGAGAGGAAGTTGAGAAGAGGAGAGCTAGGGCAAAGGGAGAATCGCCATTGTTGAGGTAGAGGAAGCTTTGTCACAAGAAATCTAAGGTAAGGGTGGGGTTCTAATTATCTAATGGTTAGTATTGATGATGGTGGGTAGATGATTTTGATGCTTGTTCTTCTCTATATGCTATGAACATTGATGTAATTGTTTGTTGATAGATTGAATTCTTGAATTTCTGAATTTTGTATGGTATGTTGATGTTGTGTTCGATGTTTGATTATAGTATTCATTGTGTTATTGCTGTTAAAATGATGATTCTGATGAAATTATTGATGTCGTTGTTGTGTGTTGTTGTGTGAAGTCTCGAGTTAGAGTCGAAATGATTATTTGGAATGTTTTTGGGGAAAGAAATTGGGGTTTTTATATTAATGAAAACTGATTGTTGAGTAAAACAATAGATTACATGATTTGTATGAAAAGTGGGATTTTGGGTGGGCTAAAAAGTGTTTTTTCGTACTGATAAGCAGCAGAAAAGTGCTTCTGCTGCAGGTGTAATCGGTTACCAGAAATGAGGTAACCGGTTACACTTTTGAAAAATGGCGTTTATGGGCAAAACTGTGAGTGTGTAATCGGTTACTCAAATGAGGTAACCGATTACACTGTGTGTTTTTGGCGTGGCAGTAGCTGGTTACCATGGGTGTAACCGGTTACCTCATTTGCGTAACCGGTTACCTTGAGACCAATTTTTCTAAAACTTTGAAAATTCATGTCTTTTGATCCGTAGGTCCGTTTCAGTCGCCGTTCCAATCGTTGGAAAGATGGTTTCGTGTACTTTATGTTAAAATTATTTTCAATACCAGAATTCTAACCATTCTATGTGTTAATTGTGTTTCCGGGTACGTTGTGATGTGTTGAACGTTGAAATGTTGAGTTCGGTTGTGCGAATGTGTGTTGTAGTTGTGGATTGTAATCGTTGCATGTTTTGGCAGGTATATGCTGCGTGTTGGAAATTCATGGTGTGATGTATTTGTTGTATGATAGTTATATGCATTGGTCGTCGTTGTATGTTGTCGTTGAATGCATATCATGTTGCATAAGTTGTATGATAAGTCGTGTGTCCATGTGGGGTGTGAGCGCCTTATCCGGATTCCTTGAAATAGAATCGTGTTGTTGTTGTTGTTGTGGTTGAGGTAATCGTGTGCCCATGTGGGGTGTGAGCGATTACGGGTGTTCGTGTGCCTATGTGGGGTGTGAGCGATCACAGATGTCGTGTGCCCATGTGGGGTGTGAGCGACTTATATGGAAATTCCGACGGGAATTATGATCATGAAAAAGGGATCGAATTGGTACCACATGCATTGAGCCAATTTGTTGAGTCTCATTGCATTGTATAATTGTTGCATCTGTTGTTGCGTGAATGTTGTATTGTATGTTGGATGTTGTTGTGGTATGTTGTGGAATGGGTGATATGCATGATATAGTTTGTTGCCTACTTTTTATCATGTTTTCTTTTATATAATTATGATATCTCACCCCTTCTGTTTGAATGTTGCCTCCACGCGGGTAACGTGCAGATAATCAAGGATAGTGTGGAGTTGCGGTTAGTGAAGACGAAGTCCTTCACTTTATGTTTTGAGTTAGCGTCTGCTCTGATATGTAACACTGGGGATTATGGAACGCGTTATGTTTTATTTTCGTTACAGTTATGATATTTTGTTTTAATTGATGATGAATATGTGGTTTAAACATGCTAAGTTTTGATTGTCGATTCGATGAAGTTTTCCGCTGCGTATTGAGGAGGATTTTTAATAATGATTTCGTAGTACCGTTTATAATAATAAGAAGCGTTACATGTAATTTACTTGAGCAGGTGTATGTTGGAAGTAACATCCTAAGTGTTGAACTTTTCTTTGAATTTTTACTCTGATAATTGTATTATTTTACGTGGGGATTTAGGGTGTTACAGTGGGGCGTATGATCCATACGCGTATGGGCACAAATACCCACTTTTAAGATCTGATACGTGTATGGTACAACTGATATGCGTATGGAAATTCTGAATTAGCCTTTGATATCTTCAAGAAAGTTGTAGCTCTTGACGTTAACTCTTATTTTTGGCCAGTCTCTCGTCATTCTGAGTTACAAAACTCTAGATATGATCAAAATACCACAAATCTATCATGATGTGCAACATGCTGAAAAATAGACTTTATGAATACTTCTGAAAATTTGTCGCGTTCTTTTTCCGACCATTTCGCTGACTTTCTTCAACCTACAAAACACACCAACCTTCCCAAAAAGATCAAAAAATACCAGGAATAATTAAAACATTGACAAATATGAAATTAAAGAAACTGACATATAAACCACTCAAACTATATGGAAAATGCAAATAACTCGCATAATTTCACCTGTTAAAATGATAATAACTATAGCAAAAATGGTGACGGGTCAGTTCCTATTTTATTTCAACGCAAAAAAATAAAAAATTATACTAAATCCTCTATGAATTTGTCACGATGCACAAACATTAGTTATAACTGAATGTTTTACAAATTTTTAAGAAAACAGAGGAAATGAAATAGGAACAAGTTGTTTTTTACCTTGATAATTAAGAAAAGTAGATGATGGAGAATATAAAAAGAATGTTTATGGAGAATGAAGGAGAAGAGAGAGAATGTTGGAGGAGAATTTAAATTTTGAATTTTGAATTTTGAAATGAGGGAAAATTATTTAGTCATTTACAAAGGCACCGTGTGCCAAGTGTCTAAATATTAGTGATATGAGAAGTAAAAATATTGGTCCATTAGTTGTTTACCATATTGACATTTTTGTAGTGTAATCCCTACTACAAATAATATATTTCATGACAAGCTTTCACCTCACTCAACAAAAAACCGACATAAAATTTCAAGATATGCCATGTTTTATTTTTATTTTTAAAAAACTAATGTATATTCTCTCGGTTTTTGAATATAACCGAGGTGAAAAAAATTCAGAACGTGCTTCAAATCCTAGCAAATGCAGTTTATGTTTTTATTTCTTTAAAAGTGATGTTTTTCTTTTTATTTTATTTTTTATTTGTAAATTAAATGATATATTCATTCGGTTACTTTAATAACCGAGTGGTTAGATAATCAGACTTTACTATAAAGCCACTCGTTCATGAAGTTTTGGGATGGATTGCAAGACATAAAAACTTCAAAGTTCTGTGTTGTATGTTCTTCTTTTAACACTAACCTTGAACACAATATTTTTCTACTCTTCTAATCTATCTCACATTATGGTGTTTTTGTTATTGTTGTTGTTGTTGTTGTTGTTATTGTTGTTGTTGTTGTTGTTGTTGTTGTTGTTGTTGTTGTTTCCACCTCTTGCAAGACCATTGTTATATTTTGAAATAACCTTCCTATATTGTCTGTCAAAGAAAAAATCCATAATTTATTGTTTTCTTCAGTTGACAACATTGAGAAATATATTCTTAAACATACTATAAATTGCAAGCAATGATGTTGTTATGCACTACAAGATCTTGAAAAATTTGTTTTGAATATTGTAGTACACAAAGAAAGTGGTGAATGATAAAAAAAAATTGAAAAAGGAAGTAATAAATGTTACTATTAATTTTTTTATCATTCACCATTTTTTATGTAATATATTACCTTGATTCCTTTATAAAACCGAGGGGAAAGTCTCAATTTTATTTTATATGTTAATTAAAAAGGAAATAACCTTTACCCTCGGTTTTAACATAAAACCGGGGGATATAGTTACTGAGTTATCTTACAACAAATCAATGCCCTACATTCATAAAGTAAAACTCAAGATATTACCAACACATCAATCCACAAGAAACCATCTACACCCAATAAGAGCACGAACACCACCATTATATATCTTAGACGCTATCTTATGAAACTCAAACTTTGATAATGAAAGCAGTGAAAATAATGAAATTTAAAGAAGCTTGGAAGATTTCTAGGATGGATTGCAAGTGCATAAAAAAATTTGTTCCAAGGTTGGTGTTCTTACATAGTGTCTTATCTTTTAACTGGAATTTTATGTTACGTATCTAAACTTTTTTTATGTTATATAAAAAAAATTAGATGAGTGCATAAACATTCAACTTCAAAAGCAATCGGTATGCAACAAAAATTTGATTTGGTTTTTCTCCAAGAACAACAACGATGATTATGAATCGAATTTGTAAAAAATTTATACAAAAAAACAATGTAACATAAGAAAATTTGTATTTTAATAAAAGAAATAGATATTTGTAAACAATATAATTGAATATTACGTGTAAACAATCTAATAATTATTTTTTAAAAATCTTTTTCCCCTCAGTTCTTGACAGAAACCGAGAGGTTAGTTGCGCTAGTGTTGAAAATATAAAAATATTGTTTCTAGGGATCGAACCAATGATCATTTCAACTATCCTCTCGGTTAATCAAAAGTCGACGGGTAAAGTGGCAAGTTTTCATGTCGGCCTTCGTTACCTCGCTTGTGTAACCGAGGTAAAATCCCCTTTGCACCCGATGTAAAATGTGTTTTATATAGTAGCGAATTGTTTTAATACGAAAGGACATTATTGGTAGTGTGCATGTATATTTTAATAATAGATGTATAGTTGACTATTGGATTTTTCTTCATTACCTCTCATACTAATTAACCACAAAAAGGTTCAGTCAAATTAATGGTTGATTGCTTGTTTTTAAAAAATGTTAATTTTTGGATAATGACACTCTAGAGAAGCACAAAAAGAAAAAGAAAAAGAAGAAGAAAATCTTAACCCTTGCATGCTGAGACATTTTCAAAATAAAATATTGATACAAATCTCTTGTGATAATCAAATTGAACTTCCTTGAATCAAAATTTGATAGTTATCATACTAATCAACACGTGGGATCTTCAAATCATAAATAAAAATTCGGGAAATGCCTACATTTCCCATTCAAATATTGTGCATCCTTAGATCCTGACTTAGGCCATTCTTACACGATTCATTTTAGAAACACCTTATGTTTAGTTTTCACTAATACAAATTGCACATTTTACCATGGTTTAGAGAAGGATTCCACCATAGACAGTGGCCCGTAGTAAAGAAGAATGTTGTTGAATGTGCCCTATTTACCACTACGGACTACTAATCATGGTAAAAACACAAAAGCGCGTAACATACCACTACGAGTGTCTAAAACAGCTGTAATAAAAGGTTGAGGTCATAGGTTCGATACCCAACGCTTGGATTTTTACAGATTTCAATACATTTCACCACAGTTCAAGATTCCAATTGTAGTGAAAGACTTAGCGCACAACATTTCACTACAGTCCTAGATTCCAACCGTGGTGATATTGTTACTTGAGTTTATTATAACTTATATGGAATGCTTATTTCACCAATTTCTCACTAAACATATAACCTTTCATTCTGATTTAGAAATCAATAATATGATAAATTAAGTTATATTAAAAGAACAAGTTATACCAATCAATGTTGTACAAGCTTTATACAACCCATTATTCACATTTTTCTCTTTAACGGTTTGAACTTGTTCCAATGCTTCTAATTCTTCTACTAACAATTTCGTAACCTCTACTTTATTTTTTAAAATATGATTTGCTGTACAGACTAAATTAGAGGTGAAGGAAGTGGTAGCTAAAGAACTAGAAGCATTGAACCAAGTTCTAACCATTAAAGAGCAAGATACAAATAATAGGCTGCCAAAAGATCATAAAACATTGATAAGTGTAAGTTATTTTCTAATATAACTTAATATCTCATATTATAATTTTCTAATTCAATTTGAAAGGTTATACATTCATTAAGGGGTTACAAAAACACTCAAACCACATACGATATAATAAACTCATCTTCTATGACATGTTTACTGCACGTAATGAAAGTTGCAATGTACAAAGTATAATATTAACAATAACACAAAAATTTACAACATACCTCAACAAAAACATCAACAATAACACAAAAATTTACAAAATACCTCAACAAAAATATCAACAATAACATAAACATTTACAACATGCCTCAACAAAAACATCAACAATAATACAAATATTTACCTTTGTCAATAAAAACTAAAACTTATCTTAACAAAACAACAATATACCTCCACAAAAATATCAACATACTTCAACATAAAAATATTGAACAAACTAAAACAATAAGATACACAAATAACAACAAACAATTTATGATCTAAACAAAATAACAAGATACACAAACAACAACATACACGAGCTAAACAAAAACATCAGTATACCTAAATAATAACATTCAAAATAACACAAACAACAACAAACGATTTATGAGATAAACAAAACAACAAGATACATAAACAACAATATATGAGCTAAACAAAAACATCAATATACCTAAACAATAACATGCACAATAATATAGACAACGACAAATGACTTATACAAAAACGACTACATGCCTTAACAGAAACATCAAC
Source organism: Lathyrus tuberosus (assembly GCA_022829125.1). Lineage (NCBI taxonomy): Eukaryota > Viridiplantae > Streptophyta > Magnoliopsida > Fabales > Fabaceae > Lathyrus > Lathyrus tuberosus. The sequence continues at coordinate 9,244,623 of JALAZF010000212.1, forward strand.
ATATCCCAAAAAAAACATCAAAAATATCACAATTCATAACATAAAAGGTGGAAACATCTCCCGCACGTAAAATGTGAAGAGGAAGTCAAATATATGAGTTTGACTTTTCTGTCTTGCATGTTGTGTAACATCTTTTCTTGATCCATAAGAGTTGAAGAATATATGTTGGAGTTTTATGAAGAAATATTACGCAAAAGTTAATGGAGATTAGGATAAGGCATGAGAGATTTGTTAGGGTTTTGTTTTATGAGAGACAATTGTTCTGTACTGAAACGAGAGAAATTTTGCTTATATATAGGTAACACATTTCATCATGGTTGATATTAACGACGGTGATGAAATGTTGGAATGTTTCACAAAGGTTTCTATTTAAGACTGTGGTGAAATTTATTTTAATTTTAATATAAATATAAGATTATAAGTGACACACCAATTTTATAACAAAAAAAATGAAAATTGCAGGTGTTAGTATTCAAAGCATATCAATACATGTACTTTTCACTACAGTTGTTACGTTTGACCGTGGTGAAATGTATTTTAGAAAATAATAAAAATAAAGGGGCCTAAAAATGATATATTACTACGGTTGACTAAATGGTCGTAGTAAGACGATGTTACAAAATGAATATTTTGTAGTAGTGTTTTCCCTAAATCATTAACCGGGGGAAAATCTTTCATCTTTGATATTTCATTCAAGTATAGGTTATTCCTGAAATCACATAAATTGGGGAAATTCTCATATCCTTCATTTCCATTCAATCATCATTTGTTCCTCGAATCATAAACTGGGGCACAAATATTTCATCTTTCATATTTCAGTCAAGTTGGGTTGTTCCCAAAATCATAAAAAGGGGGAGTTTCCCTATCTTTTGATTTCCATTCAACCATTGTTTGTTTCTCATAATTCGGGGGAAATTCTCCATTGTTCATTACACCCCACGTTTTTTAAAATTCCCAGATTAAGGTAACTCTTATCCTCTCATTTCACCCATTAATAATCTATTCCTCCAATCATAAATTGGGGCAATCCCTTCATCTTTCATTCTTACATTCCTTTAAAAAGAAGTGTGGAGATATTTTACAATCATCCACTTCATCCATGGAAGTCCTCATTGTCCTTTGAGGATGGGGCATTATTATTTTATTTATGCTTGAGACAATCATTTGTCAAACTATAAAGTAAAAAAAATCATCTTTCATAGAGTGGAGCAATTACATGAATTCAAATTCCATATACTTATTATCATCATCTACCACTTACAAACTATCTTATCCTCCTCATGAGATGCAACCTTAGTTCAACCAGTTAACCTAATTTTTTAATGTCATGCATGTCATTTAAATAATGTTTTAATGATAGAAAAAACATGAGTTCAACAACATGATAAAAAAATGTTCATGAAAATTGACGGTTAACATTTTTTATCAATAAGAGATTATTTTTGAAGTTTACTTGTCAAATGGAAATACAAATAAGGTGATAATTGATTAACAATCATATTCGAAAATCACATTTGACCATATTCCCTCTCAACAAGACATCACTTACCCAATCGTTGTTGTAGATCACAATCATCTAAATGAACAACACCACAACAAATAAATAAAATAAGGATAAGTATATACCAACCTTGAGTTTGCATGACATCCAATCCAAATGTGATTTCACAAATTGATGTTTCCCATGGAAGTGATCAAGTCAATTAACTATTTTCTCACACTAAAAACATCTTTTTCACCAAACAATGTCATTGCGTCATCTCAATTTTTAAAAAGGGAAAAACTAAATCTAAAACAAAGACTCATATGTACTTCTTGAAGTTTTCAAGTCATTGCATAAAAAAAGGTACATTCAAATCATAATCATGCATTAATCATGTTTGCATTGTCTTTGCATCAATCATGTTTGCATCTATCTTGTATCAATCATGCCCGCATTGCTCTTGCATGAAACATGTTTTCATTGCTTTATCTTTAAATCATGCATCTCATCTTATTAATCATGGCATGTCTCGAAAACATGCATGAATTTAACATCACACTTGCATTAAAGATTTAAAAGTCTTGTAATACAAGTAGAGGAAAAATACCACCCTCCATAAGCCCAATCTTCATTGGCACCTACCAAAACCCAATCTTCGTTGGCACTTACCTAAGCTCAATTATCACTGGCTCCATCTTTTACCTCATAAATCCAAACATCCATTAGCCATAACTTTAAGCCCAACATCTATTGGCAGCAACCTAAACCCAATTTTCATTGGTATCCTAAATCCACTACCTTCAAAAAAATTAGCATACAACATACAAGTATCACAACAATCTTAGGGCATGTAAAGGTTTTTGTCATCCTATAACCTTGGAGTGTTTGAGATCCCGAGTATCCAAGAATCAAGAAAGTAATACATTCCATGCATTGATCAGTCATCACACTTCATGCACACTCACATTTTTATCATGCGCAATATCCATGTCATATGGCGCACCATGCCAAACATCCATCGTGATCATGTATAATACAAACCATATTCGACATTCATTCACACACAAGGCCCAATTTTAATTTGCATCCAAAGCCTAATTTTCATTAGCATAAAGCGCAATCTTCATTGGCACCCCTCAAAGTCCAATATCCATTGGCACCGAAATCATATACCTCTTGGTTGATCTAAGAACCAACGTACCACTTTGTGATGATTATTTACCTTTTCGTTAATCAAAGAACTAGTGTATCGCCTAGCGACGATTATTTAATTTTCTATCGATCTAAGAACCAGCGTACCACCTACCGACGATCATTTATTTCTCTGCCGATATAAGAACCTTCGTACCTCATGGAGATAATCATTTACTTTTTGGCCGGTCTAAGAACCATCGTACCGCCTGACGAAAATTATTTATTTCTCTGTCGGACTAACACTACGGCAAACAAGACCTTAGACAGCACTTTTTTTGGCCTTAGACAGCGCTTTTAAGCGATGTCTAAACCCGCGCTGTTAAAGGTTTAGACAGCGCTTTGGGTAATACCAAAAGCGTTGTCTAAAGGGGGGTATATTTAATGAAAAGCGCTGTCTATGGTACCATTAGACAGCGCTTTTTGAACATTTTTAGGTATACCTTAGACAGCGCTTTTTTTGAAAGCGCTTTCTAAGCCCCACCTTTTTGAACATTTTTAGGTATACCTTAGACAGCGCTTTTTTTGAAAGCGCTTTCTAAGCCCCACCTTAGACAGCGCTTTTAGTGTAAAGCGCTGTCTAAGGTATACGAAAATTTTTATATAAATTTTTTTAAACCACAATTTTTACCAGGTTTTTCAACCAGAATTTGACCTGTTTTTCAACCAATTTTTTTCCAGAAAAATACCACAATTTGGAGATTCAAATCAATCCAATTTGACCTATTTAAATGTACCAATTTACACCAAAATTATATATCCAAAACAATTGGCAATTCAAATCAATATATATATATATATATATACACCAATTTATAATTACAAATCATTACATTTTTTCTACAAAGCATTGCATTCAACCAAAGCATATTACTTATACTAATACTTTTGCATCCAACCAAAGCATTGCTTCAAATCTACATAGGTCCTGAAAGAACACAAAGATTGTAATTCAATTAAAAGAATACATCAACAATGTCTATAGTTAGAAAGTTACACATATTTAATGTCAACAAAGATTGTAATTAGAAGAAAAACATATGACACTACACTATTTATACTAATTATATTAATTTAAAAAGTGGAATGAATTGAGCTTATTCATGTCATGTGTACAGACTATGTGTATAGTCCGATCCGATGTTGTTATGGCTAATAGTTCACTTGATGAGTTCAAGCTACAAGTTCAACAGATTAGATGAAGTTTAATAATAATAGCAATAAAAATGAAACTATTCATTACTTAATTAAATAGTGGATTTAATTGTTTATATTTGCAAATGATTGGTCGAGTGGGGCCGAACATACTGGAATTCTTTTTAGTACAAAAAGGAAAATCTATTCAAAGGGACAAAAGCTTGGTATCAGTACAAGGAGAGTTATCAAAGTCAAAATTGGGATACACCCCAACCAAGACTTAGAACCTAACCTTCTAGCAATACCAACCATGAAGTGGGCATCACTGGAATTCATTGCATCATATTCTATCACATTTTATCCACGCTCCATATTTATTCCATTCAATTTAGCGGTGTATGTATTGAAATGACATACTAATAAAATGACAAATTTTTATCTACTCATACAAAAAATTTGGGCAAAATAATCCAACTTAGTTGTCAAACAGAAAGGTCCAAGTGTATTCCATTTTCTACTATTATTGAAATTGTTATTTTCTAATGTCAGTAATTTATTTTAGGAAATTGCAATTTAACCCTTCTTTTGTATTATTAAGGGTTCTGTAAGTTTATTTTTTCAATTAATAGTTTTCTTTATAAACAAGAACCGTTTATCTTGCAAAGTATCTTGTCTCTCATGTCGTTACCGGCAGCACCACCAGTAAATGCTTGCTCTTCAATTCACCTTTGGATCTCTTCACTATTCCCCTCAAAAATCAAATTGCAAGATTTTCTCTATTCAAACAATATTGTATCATTTAGATTACCGTTACAAAATTAATAAGTAATTAAAACTAGTCCTTTCCGATGAAATCTGACACCCACTCACTTAACCCCTCCCAATCTAGCAACAATTGAATAAAAATTCACCTTGCAACAGAGGAGTTGTATTAAGCTAATTTATCTGAAATATCACCATTTTCATGATCAAAATCTGCAATGGCTAGAGCCTATAGCATACGAAAGAACCCTGTAGAAGATAAAGAGGATTTACCTTAGTTAGACTTAGCATATTTCAAGAAGATAATACTCTTGATTGCACCACAAGGTGATCAATTAAACCAATGAAAGATGATAGGCATGGATGGAGCATACAATCTGAGCTAATGCCAAACAACAGATTTCTCAGACTACAACTAAAGGATCTTTCCAAACTTCAATTCTAGCCTGGTGATGCTTATCACTAAATTAACTGGAGCATATAGCATTGAAAACCACAAACCTATATCCCTAAAAAGTACGTGAAAAAGGCATTTGATACACAAGATTGTAACTTTTTTATCAAGTGTTTTGCTCTTGGATACTAAAAGATAATGATGTTGAGAAGCAATTTTACATGGCAAGTTCGTACAGACTCAAACCCATTTTTGCAACAGAACCAAAACATCATTTGCAAATTATATTTATGAAAACAAGTTAATTTTTTTGAGATAGGAATGAATGATATTGTCGAAACAGAACCTGCATTTTCTCTTTTTAAGATAACCCTCCCAACTACAGTCAAATCCCGATCAAACCACGTGTGCCATAAACCTCCTCCATAGGTTTGAACGCCAACCTCCAATATTCCACCCTTAACCACCTGCATAAACAAATCCAAACTAAAACACTAAACCTCTTTCACTAATCCAAAATCCGTTGACTAATCAAAATTAACACAAAATTAATTAATCACCTTTGACACCGGTTTCAGTTTCAAACAAGGACTATCGGTGTGAGCACCAACTATATGGAATCCATTTCCAGCAACATATCTGAGAAGAGATTTGAAAAATGAAAAACGAAAAATGAAAAACGATACATTATTGATTACTGTTAGAGATGACGGAAATGAACCTTTTGCCAACGGCGAAAGCGACGATGGTGGAGTGGTTTCTGGTGAAGAAGTATTTGTGACCGGCTTTCAGTTCCCAAACTTCCTTCTCTGAGATTTGTTCGTATCCGGCAGCTTTCAACTGCTTCTTAGCTTCGTCTGAAAAGGAAATCGGTGAGTGAATGATGAGTTACGAATTGGGAGAGAAGAGAAGGGTTTTGGTTATGGTTATTACCGACGGCGTGGAAAGCGGTTGGAGATGCGTTGAGGAAGTTGATCAGATCGGAAACGACGGCGTGAGTTCCTTCTTCCTTCGACATGGTTTTGCAGATTCTAGTTAGATCGGAAACGACGGCGTGAGTTCCTTCTTCCTTCAACGGCGTTGAGTAATTGTTATAGAAAATAGTTTCACCTCCTTTCCCAATAAGAACCCCAACCCTCCCATTAGGTATCTCAATCTTCTTACTAGAACCACCATAAGAACCAGCTGAATATTGCGGCTTCAAATCGTAAGAATCGAATCCAGATTGCGGAGCACCGTTATCAGACTTGGAACGTTTAGGATCGAAAGAAAGTGGAGGAGCGCCGCCGGTGACACTGAGGAGCCGAGCGGCGACTTCTTGAGCTCGCTGTTTAGCGTTTGCGACTTCGATTTCAATGTCGGTGGCGGTGGGTTGGTCTTCGTATTTGCGTTTTAGGGCATATTGTGGTTCTTCCGCCATCTTTATTTTAATCTGATACAGTTTCAATCTTTATTTTAATTAAAAAGACCTTAGACAGCGCTTTGAATGAAAGCGCTGTCTAAGGTGGGCCTTAGACAGCGCTTTTTATTTTATTTTATTTTAATTTATAAGACCTTAGACAACGCTTTTGAGTAAAGCGCTGTCTAATATTTTCCTTTAATTTTTTTTTTAATTTATAAGACCTTAGAAAGCGCTTTCTTCAAAAGCGATGTCTAAGGTCTTATATTTAGACGCGCTTTTATTTTTCTAAGTGAACAGTTTCCGTGTTTTCTAAATGTTTTAACTTATAGCAGCGCTTTTGTAATAAAGCGCTGCCTATGTAGTGCTGTCAAAGAGTAATTTTGGCGTAGTGTAAGAACCAATGTACCGCCTCCAACGACCATTTATTTCCCTGTCGATCTAAGAACCATACCGCATGGCAACATCGTTTATTTTTCTGTGGATCTAAGAACTAGCGTATTGCATTGATACGATTATATATTTTTTATCGATCTAAGAGTCAGCGTATTGCTTGATGATAATCATTTACTTTTATGTTGATTTAAGAACAGTGTACTGTCTGGCGACAACCATTACACACTAGTATGCAATCTAGAAACGATCATTTTGTTTTCTTGTCATCTCATTTTCCTTTGCTCATCGAAGGAAAAAATTTGGGTCCTTATTAGGGCTGGAAATGAGTCGAGTCGAGTCGAACTCGCCTTAGCTCAGTTCGACTCGTTAAGAATTAGCCGAGTTCGAGTTCGAGTTCGAGTTCATCACGATCTTTTTTTTAGCTCAAACTCGACTAGTTAAGGATTGGCCGAGTTCGAGTTCATCACGAACTTTTTTTTCAGGTCAAACTCGACTTGTTAGAAGTTCACGAATATCTCGGTTCAACTCGTTAGGTTTATCTTGTTAGATTCAACTCGCTTATTTCACAGACTTAAAAGTAATTTTTTAAAGTCTATTTTTTATACATATATTTGACATTTTAAATTAATATTTTTTAAATAAAAAATATAGAAATAAAATAAAAGTTATAAGATTGAAATTTATACGATGTTAATTTTATTTGTATAATTATTCGTAAAAATATTTTACTCACTTGAGAATATAAATTATCAATTAAAACCGTTAGATTAAAAGAAAATACGAGACTAAAGATTTAGAACAAATCTTTAAACCTACTCGTAAAGACAATATAATCTATCTCATATATAAGTGAATTGACTCATGAACCTAACGAGTCGAACTATGTATAGTTCAAGTTCAGATCATTTAGTTAACGAACTTAGTTTTTAGCTCATATTCAGCTCATTTGGTTCATGAACCTAGTTCAACGATTTAATTTTCGAATCGAATTTCGAACTATTTTTGAGTTGGTTTGGTTCATTGTCAGTCCTAGTCCTTATATTTAATTAGCTTTCACAACAATCATATAAAAATTATATTTATTCATAATTAAATATAATTAAATAGGGACAACGTATCCCAATTTTTTTTCGAGCAATTAATAAATAAATAAAAAGTGATTATTATTTTGATTCATCATAAATTTATCATTTATTTATTAATTTCATTACAAAATATACAAATTATTTATTTTAATTTTAATCTTTGATAATTAAAAAAGACTAAATAAATTGAATATAAAAATAGGTATAGAAACACTTTTATTATTGTTTAAAAAAAATTACAAAAGATCAACTTCTAAAAAATATGGAAATTATCTTTATTATTATTGTGTGACACCCTTTCTCCGATATAGTAAAAAATCTCAAAAATAATTAAAAAAAATGCATTGAAGATTAAAATACCCAAAATAAGTGACAGTATTATCTTTAATTAGATGTATCATCATTATTGTTTTCCTTTAAAGCTAATTAGTGGGATACCCGTGTATTCGAACAGGTCCCAGTGTGTTGCGTGCACTTGTTTCAAAAATATTATAAAAAAAAAATGTAAAATTTGAAAACAAAATTCACGAAATAAATGATCAATTAGAAATTAAAAAATTTCTACTAAATAAAATAATCAAGACAAAAAATATATAAAACTAAATGTAAATTAAAAATTAGTGTTGAAATTTTATTCAGAAAAAAGAATAAAGTAATCCAAATAATTTATAAAAAGTTAAGGAATTATTATAAAAAAATTGGGTAACGGAAAAATTGTAACATTAAGTAATAATGAAAAATATTTAAAATTATTGATGAGTGATGGTCAAATTGAGTGGAATAACGTCTTACGCTATCATAAAAGATGGGTCATAGGTAATCATAAAAGGAAATAAATCGGTGATGGACCCAAGATCGGAATATATTAATGGTGATTCTGTGTATTCCACTGTATTCATCACACGCTTGAGAACAGATGGAAAACGGAAGGTTGCTTATTGTGTCATCCGGAGATGGAGAAGGTTCTATTCCCAAAAACGATTCCCAGGTAAAGTTTGTTCAAACCACTCTCTGAAACGTTGTATCTGCATTGTGTGTTTCCCATGTGTTGTATCCGATCATTATATAGTAACGCATCATTGTTTACAAAAATCTAATATATGTTTTGACGGTGTTGCATGCAATGCGCTTGTGGACATGGCTGGTACGACTTTGCCAAGGATAGAAGACTAAAGAGAGGCAAAGTATTGAATTTTTGCCTTCGATATCCTCTTGCAACCCGACTTTTAGTGTCTGTGGAGACCCGATCTGTGGTCGGTTGATGATTTCGGCTTAAGTAGTTACTTCCTGGTCGGTTTTGGATATGTTGTGGAAACCATATAGTGGCTTGTGTTGTATGATATTTTGAAGTAGGACCTACTAATGTCTGTAATTATATTTTGTATGCACTTTGAACACCTCATGTTGAGGTAGAAATGGTTATGTATTGGTATCGAATGATATAATCTGATTTGTTTGTGAATATCAGTTGATGCATTTTCAATTAAATTTGTATAGTATTTGTTATTTTGCAAAATGGGTGTTGAGTTTGAAGATGGTACGTGATCGTTTTTATTAACATGTAAGGAATTTGTTTAAAACTTGGTGTCGTATGAAGTTTAGGCATGGGTATACCAAGAAATATGAGACAATGTATAAATTAAGGGAAAGTAGCGAGTTTGTCTAAGGTGGCATAGAGAATACTACTAATAATTCACAGTTACTTCATAATTGTTATTGTCGTATTATATTATAATTGAGGCTGAAAGAGGAATTTTTTACCATTCTGCCACTCTTTGAAATTATATATACTAAAATGCCACAACTTGAAAAAAAAAATACAAGAATGCCACCATTTTAATATGGGTTCGGCCAATGATTGGACGACCCTTTAAAAAAAATTTCATCCATGCATGGGTTCGGCCAATGGTTGGCCGAACCATTGAAACATAAAAAAAAAAAAGAAAAAAAAAGCTCTTCATAGATTCGGCCAACCATTGGTCGAGCTCAAACAAATGCTTCGAAGGGTCGTCCATCCATTGGCCGAACCCTATGTTACCTAGTGGCACCTTGGCATTTAATTTTCACACAATGGCATTTTGGTATACTGTTTTTCAAAACGTGGCATATAGGTCAAAAAATCCTAAAAGAGTTTGAAAATGAAAGGAAGTCACTAGTCAGTTTGTATTCTGCAACGGTAAATGACAACAACAAAGCAACAACTTTACATGAGGGGAGTCACACGTTCCTTTACTATTGCAGCAAGAAGTGATAAAAAAATTGGTCACACGTGATTTTTCCTGCATGTCAAACAGTGTTGCACAGTACTCATAAATAAAAGTCTTGGCCATATATAATCCTTATCAACTTCAAATATCAATACCGTCCTTTAATTTGACAACCACCTTTCCCTTTTCATCTTGCTACTATTCTAAATACTTAGGCATGGAATTGAATGGAGTTATGGTTCACACCCCATTGATTGACTCTTTCTCAATTGCAAAATTATCGTCCCTAGTAAGTCATTAGTGTATTTATAATGAACCATACTCAAAAACCAAGATATTCATCATACTATAGTGTATAACAAAGTTGAGGATCATCCTCTTGTAATAAGTGGTTGGAAGGTTTTGGAAAATTACTACAATTTCCCAAAAGATGTTGTTATATTGGTTGGTTACTATGAGGACAATAGATTTGGAATAAACGGGTTTAAACAGGTTACCCAACTTGAGGAATTAACGCGATTTCATAACAAATATCTCTTTCCACGGAGTTTTATATGCATTTGATGTCAATCTGACACCAAATAACGTGGCTCTACGAAAATTAGTTGAGTTTACTGAGATTGATTGTTTTTATTATATAATCTTCAATGTGTAAGTAATGAATAAATTGAACTTATATGAAATTTATATGCAGAAACTGTAGGTCGATTTTGCAACAACTTTGAGAGACAATGAATTTGAAGATCTAACTTTATGCGGTGACAACGAAAAAACTAAAACACTTATGTTGTTCAACATTGAAGACCCATATTGGACGAAATTAGGATATGGCTGGGATGAGTTTTGTGAGTCAAATCAGTTCAAAGTCGGAGACAAATTAAATTCAGATTGGATGTAAATGTGAGAGCAAGAATTGTCTCTACAAGTCAATCTATGTTTTGATGATAACAATAAGTATTTGTGAAAGAACCATTTTATGGCCTAACGTGTGTTTTGTGCAGATCATAAGAACTAAAGACATCAGAACCAACATGCACCAGCTAGATGTACTATGATTGAATATATACATATGCGAAGTTACTATGTGTGACTAAAGTCGCAAGAAGCAAGAACGCTTCTTTATCTAGTCATGATCAGCCAGATCCAAGGATGCCAAGATTGCTGCTGCAATGCTCTTGTGGATTCTCTCTGAAAGTGATTGAGATTCTGAAGATAGCGAAGCCTCTGAAGAAGTACACTCTAAAAGAACCAAAGTGCGGAAGACTCATATGACTTGAAGTTCTGATGGCTGAAGGCGCTGAAGACCAAGTGCAGAAAGAATCTGAAGACTTATGAGTTCTGAAGATCAAGGTTTCAAATATCAAAGTTCTGAAGACTCTGAAGACAGGTTCTAAAGATTCGGAAGAATTGAAGCAGAAAAGGATAACGCTCTTAAGGACCAAGTGCTGAAGTTCTGAAGACTGATTCCTAATGGACTTCTTCAATCGACTGAAGACTTGAAGCATCATATATTCTGCTAAGAAGACTCTACTCATGCTTCATCAAATTAACATCAGAAGCCACTGAAGTTTTTGAAGTCTAAATATTACCGTTGTGAGTTAAATGTACACACTGCCCAAGAAAAGATGTTCGGTCACTTCTCCCTCTGCAAAAAGGAGATGTGTTAGTACAACTCATTATATCACAACGTCTCTTTTCCAAACGCCAACAGTATTCTCAAACGGCTATATTTCTACTGGCTATATAATGGAAAAAAAATTTACTTCTGATGTGTCGATCACTTGTAGAATCACGAACTGAATGTTCATCTACAAAATTGACCAAGTCATTGTGAAGATAGCAACAACGATGAGTTCTCGTTGTAACACTTAACATATTCAAAGCTATCATTATTCCACTATGGCGATTGTTGTTGAAACTCAAGAAGACAAATCAACACAACAACAAGAATCAAATAGAAGCTGTTGATGAAGAAGACAACATTGAAGATCTGTCAAGTCATCAACCTACCTTCTCGTCAAGACTACATTGAAGATCTGAAGCAAGGAGTTGCTGCTCAAAGCTTGCTCAACCAAGAAGACGAAGAAGAAGAAGATCTACAAGATGTCAACAATTATAATATCTAAATACATCTTTGTAGTTTCTTAGGAAAGCAAGGAGCTGTTGCTCAAATCTTGCTTAAACACTTATGTGTTCTCTGTACTAAAACTTAGGAGAAACTTGCTTATTAAGAAACACAATCTGTAATCTCTAGTTTGCCAATTCAACTAAATGAATTGAGACTCCTCAAGTGAAAGTTATATCCTGAAGGGATCCCTGAACGGTTCAGCTGTGAGTTGAGGCCCTTGAGTAGATAACGTGGTGATCAGATACTTGAGATGACAATGGCTGAGGGTCATTGTGGAAAATCCTGAAATATGGTCAGTAGGCGTTATATTCATTGAATTGAATCCCTGAACGTCTAGCTGTGAAATCCTAGCAGTAGATCTTGCAAGATTGGAACCTGCAGGTCAATGTTCGTTATATTCATTAAGTTGAATCCCTGAATGGTTCATTGCGTGTTAGTCACAGATGCGGTTGTGCAAGTGGTTAGTCACCGGCTGTTGCACGTGCAAGTGTAATCATGATTTGATTATAGTGGATTAAGTCCTTGTGTTCAAGGCGAAATCACCTGAGGAGGGTGGACTGGATTAGCCCGCGTGGTGAACCAGGATATATCGCGTGTCCTTTACTCTCTTGCTTAGTATCTCTATTTATGTTTATGCATTGAATATCAGAACCTCATATTAAGCAAAGTCAGAACCTTGCAGCCTATCTCTGATAAGCTTCCGCAATGCAAGTTCTGAGTATCGTATCTTATAATCAGAACCTATATGGTTCTCATGCTCCATAGTTAAGAGATCAGAATCTCTCAACGAACATTGAAGGTTCTTGAGTGTCTCTTTAACAAGATGCGAAAAGTTACAAAAAGAGTAAATACACAATTCAAACCCCCCCCCCCCCCTCTTTCTTGTGTCTTTCTCGCACCTTCAATTGGTATCAGAGCACCGGTTCTGTTATTGATTCACATCAAACATTTACAATGTCAGAAAAAGATCCAGATGTGATGCGTAGAAGTACTCTGGGTGAGATTGAAATTCACTTACAATTTCTGTAACAGTTCAGCAGTTGACTGTGTACAAAATTACAATCAATCTGATTACTTCTTGAGCAATTCACTGACTCTAGATGAAGTCTCATTAAACATTGAAGAATCAGCTGATAAGATAAATTTATCAGATAAGAGATTGTATCTGTTGAATGCTCATCCTGGAAAATACGTGTGGATAACTCCATGTATATGATTAAAAGATGAATCATCAGAAAGCAAGAAATCTTGTTTGCTGAAGATTAATTCTTTATGAGTTTTTGAGATGTTTTCAAGAAACGGATTAGGTCCACCCTTGACTTTCTCGTTTAAAACTCATTCAGAATCTCTTTATGTAAAGAAGAAAGATTGTTGTTCTATGATTTTGAACTTCAGAATGAAATCTGTTGAAGTCAGAAAACTGAAGAATTCAAACTCTTAGAAATGATTCAACTATGAATCTTGATAGATCAAGAAGTTAAAAGATTCATCAAGTAGAAATTAAGAACTGAATATTGTTCACTTGGAAAGTATAAACTGAACGAATATTCAGGAAGTAGAAATTAAATGATTCATCAAGTACTTGATCAGAATAAAGTCTAAGTCTTGGTTGAGTGAACTCAGATGATTAAGCTCTGTTAAACTTGATATTATATCTCAGTTGAATCAAATGTTAGTGATCAGATTCTTTCTGATAAGGTTCTCAGAACCTCATTAATCCAAAATCTGAAGATGTTCAATTTGATGCATTAACTAAAGTCATATCTTAAAGTCTAAAGGATTTAAGTTGCTGATATATTTTAGATTGGTGATCAGTTGACATTCTTTTCAGAATACAGATGTGCTAATGAACCCTTGATGGACTAACTATAAACTAGTCAGATTAACATTGCTAGATCATGATTAACATTGCTAGATCAAGGAGTATCATGCAAACTATATGTTATGCTACACACATGTTTGATGATACTTGTTTTTGAGCATGATCTGCATCTGTTGAAGAAACATAGTCAGAAGATGTTAGGAGATGTCAATCAATTCTCTTTAGCTAATAACCTCCCAAACAGTTTATGAAAATCAGATGAATATGTCTGAACGGGAAAAAGGAAAGGATTTTTGAGTAGATTGATTCTAGTCTCAAACTAGAAATCCAAGTTCAGAGGACACCTATATTCTTCAAACATCAGATTACTCTGAAGGAAGTAGAAGCCGAGGGATGATGATCAGAATCTCAGAATCAGAATGAAAAGTTCTCAGATAAATATCTTCCGTACAAGATCTTAGTATTTTTAAGGTACATTATTTATTTATTTATTAAAATTCATGATAAATATACTTGAAAATTCTATTATCTCTGTATTGACTACCTCTTATAGTTCATAAGCATACCCTTTCAAGTATTCTTAGTCTAATCTAAGCCCTCTCTACCTCTTAGAGTCTATCAATCTAGCCTTGAAATGTTAAATTTACCTCAGCTCTATTTCTCTTGAGTCATCTCATACAGAAGTATCCATTCCCAACAACCTTACTCTCTCCTTAGGAATAATCTCAGCCATTCAAGTCTTCTTGAAATACGCATATTGAATGACATCTGTTTGTACACATAAGTACGTTTTTGAAAGCGTGCTACTTTTTCATAAATTGCCTGTAAACCTAGTTCTACAGCTACTACCCAGCATGATAATTTTCTGACATGTTAGGATTTGATTTTGTGTTGGAAATAATAAAAAATTCTCATGCTTGCATCTTTAGGTCATGTGCTCATTAAAAACGATAAACAAAAATTCTTGGAACCAGGAATTGTGTCTCTCCGTTGTTATAACTCCACTAATCACAAATAGTTAATTTCTGCCAAGAATTAATTAAGAAGAATCGTATGCGTAATGTCTTGGTCTTCCCTAGGCTAACCGACTATTACACTGCGTGACTGTTCTGGACTATCCCTGCCTACTCTAGAGTCTAGGTAATCATGAACCAGTTCTTCTAAGTCATCCTCAGTCATTAACCCATTCAATTCAAAGTCTCCTCCATTGCCTATTTAGGGTCACACCACTCTTCTAAAATCATGATACGACAACATCTGGACAACATATCAATAACATGATATGTCATAGCCTGCTCCTCCTCTAGTATCTTTTGATGAGATGACCTATGTGGATTTCCCGGAGCGCCCAGCATCATCTAAGGATGTGACACTCTGAAATACTACTGAATATAGTTTTATGAAACACTCTAGTTGGAAGGATCTATGGTACTTCATACTTCATCCAATACCAGATGATTAAGGTATTCATCATACATGGCACCCATATTACTATGTGTCATAGTGTGAGGAGCATACTCAGAAGGGCCTCTGGGAGCAGACTCCACGTAGCCGAACTGCCACATCACACGCTCAGGTAGATGAGAATACATCATACGTGAACTGCAAGCCATCCATCCAGAGTAGAAGGCAATGTCGTCCATGGGACGCGTCTCACGATGATCTACATACATGCAGTTAAGAAACACTCTATATGGCTTCGTTGCCCAATTCCCTCTGGGCAGGATGAATGCAAAAAATGTGACATATCCTTAGTGTAGGTCGGACCACATGAGCAGTCGTATATACGTGGGAAGTGTTGGGGGATCCAATCCTGAAAATGGTACAAATGAATCATTAGTAATTATGTTGTAAAAGTGTTATGAAAATGACACAAAACACTAAAAGATGCAGAAATTATATCGTTAAGAGTGTGATGCTTTCGGTCATCTGTTTGGTCTTCCACATATAACCTTCATCTAACTTTGATTATAGGTAGACCAAACAAGTGATCCCCTAGTTTTACTCATGGATCCGCTCTAACTCAGCGAAGTATCTCAGGTAGACCACATCCACATAAGTGACACTCTTGTACACAAAAATGGGAGTGCCAACCAAGTATAATATGTATGATCTCAATGTGTATGCTCTATGATGTGCAACCTGCTCATCATCACTAGCGGACTGCTCTACATCATGCAGCTACTGTGTATACAATCTCTCAAGGAATCAAAACCTAGCATGAGCCCCTCATATAACTTCTAACTTCTATAGGGCATCAGTTGGGTTAGTTCCCAGGTAGTCTACCATCATCACCAATGCATCATCTCTCTTAATCCTACGATGGTTTAACAGTCTCCCCTTGATTGAAAGATGCAGCAGGCATGAGACATTGTTCAATGCGACATACCACTAATCTTTCGTCCATGGTTGATGCATTTAAAAGCAGCACGATCATGCAGAAAAATAAATCATCTTCAGAAAATTTGAATATTAGGCGCCTATATTGACTATGCTGCCTGTGGTGCCTGCGGAGCCTCAGGTACCTGAGTAGGTGACACTTGTCTCCTACGGGAACATGAAGAAGAAGATACATGATTCCTAAAAGTCGACGCATCTGCATCATTTGGGCTAGAAACAATAGGTGCCTATGATGATCAGGCTTTTTCCCTCATAACTAATGCATGTTGTGCAACTCTGCCATGCCTCAATCTATCTTGCTTATCAACCATAATTCATATAATTAAACTACACAGAAATTACACAGATGAAACATAATAAGGTCAAGCCAAACAATGCATACTGATAAATTTCAGAGATGCATCTTTGGATTCTGGAAATCAAAACGTTGTTAAATTTTGAAGATGCGTCTCCGTAAGGTTCTACAACTCAGATGAATAACAATGGGGAAAATGCAGTCCATTCCAACATCCAAAATAATGCATTAATCATTTAAAGTACCTATAAAACATATTTCTCATTTAAATAACATATCTAAACTACCTATTACATAACCTAATGTTCAATTTATAAAAATGTATATAGAAATAAAAAGTATAGAAAAATTAAAAACTTACTAATTGTGAGTTTAGTTTGATGTTGAGTGAGCTCTTTGATCGAATGGATTTTGATGTTAGAAGCTTTGAAGTGATTTGAATGAGTTTGAAAGAATGTGAGTTGAGAGAGTTTGTTGAGAGGTTTTGAGAGTTGTTTTACGATAGTGTTTTGAGAAGTGAGGAAGGAGAAAAGTCCATATTTTTTTATTAAAACAGCGTCCGGAGATTCATCTCTGTAAGTTACATGGAAATGCATTTTCGTAATTACTTGTGGAATACCCTTAGAGTCTAATTCAGGAACAAATGTGTTTGGGGTGCGTTAGATGCATTTTTAGAATTTATGGGTAATTTTGATTTTTCACTAGGGTGGGGAAACAATGTTTAGAGTGCCTTAAGCAATTCTCTAAAATTAATAGCATTTCTCTAGTGTATTAACATTTGATTATTTAAGTTTATCATTTACTTGGGGTAATGTCATATTGTTAATCATCCTTAGGGGTGTTCGGGGGTACATGTCGTCCCATGAATCTGCTAACCCAAATCAAATCAACCCAAAAATTACTCGGTCCGTTCATTTACGGGTATATCAAATCCAACCCACATCAACCCGTATAGCTTTGGTTCGAGTATCGGTTTTGAGTTTCTCAATCTGTCGATCGAACCCGTTGATGTGACATTAGTGATTTTTATTTTTTATTAGTATTTTAAATGAAATATAAAATTAATATCTCACTACTAACCACAATTTTTTATAAAAAATGTATTCACCACCAATACTACTACTAAACAATGAATTTGTGTAATTCTAAGACTAAGTAAAATTGTAGGTTGGACGATAAATC
Source organism: Lathyrus tuberosus (assembly GCA_022829125.1). Taxonomy (NCBI): domain Eukaryota; kingdom Viridiplantae; phylum Streptophyta; class Magnoliopsida; order Fabales; family Fabaceae; genus Lathyrus; species Lathyrus tuberosus. The sequence goes on from JALAZF010000212.1 coordinate 9,262,504, forward strand.
CAACACATTGAAGTTTGAACAGGTTAAATAACGTATTATGTCAAAGTCGATTTAATACAATTTATGTACATCTCTAATGAGTCCCTCTGGTTTATATATAATTTATATATAAGAAGAAAAAGAAATACAAATTATCCCGACAAATTAGACTCATTAAATGTGGATGTTTTTATTTCTTTTATTAAAATAATTTTGACCATAAATGTTATGAGTATAATTAAACTTTTAGTATAAGGAAAATTATACAAAAGACATATAAAAATATAAAATATTTGTTGTGGTCCGTTTAACACTTTAATCTACAACTATTTCTTATATTTTAGATAAAAGTATAAAATATTTGTTGTGGTCCTTTTAACTTTGTGTTATTTAATATCTTCCTCTTTTATATTTTGGTTTTCACCTTTTTATAAATATATTATACTTTATTAAAAAAAACACCAGTTAAGACGATAATGCTACATGTTTGATATATTATTTCTTAATCTAATATACGTATCACAAAATACATTGTTAAATTGAATCTATAATATTTTAAATCATGATTGTAAAATGTAATATTAATTAAAAATCATCGATATTTAACAATACACATAAAAATTAATACTTTATGAAATTTTTATCAACCGGTAATATTAATTGAGTTTAATTGGTATGCACTGACAATGTAAAATAATTTTACACTATCATTCAATAAAAATTTATCAATCTCACATGTCATATTATTAATTTAAAATTTATCTAATATGACGAAATACATGAGAGTGATTAGTTGAAAGTGTAAAATGCATATCCTATTTTTTCATATTGATTTATATTTTATGTAATTATTTCTGATTAATATAAAATAGATATTATTGTAAAATAAAGAACACTCCATCATATTATTTTTAAATAAATAGGATTACAAAAGATGATGAAGCATCATTTTTCATAGAGATATTCTAAAAGTTTTTAACAAGGTTTAGTGCAAAAACATCTCTGACGCGCGCCTTCACATTTTCCTCCTGGGAAACCCTCAGTTTGGCACACAGAAGCACAATTGTGATCACTGAAACACAATCCTTTGAATTTTTGACTTGGTGACTCACAATCCCTTGCCTCGGCCACAATACTCGGCCCCATCTCTATCCATGTCACAGAATCAACAACACAAGTTAATTAATAGTACTTTCATAAAAGTAACTAAATGAATGAGAATCAAATCATACTATGACTTGGATTTATTGATTAATATTAAAAAAAAAAATGCTGTAAATATTATCAGAACTTATAGTTAATTGAGATTTAAAAAATGATGATATTAATCAATTAAACATAAAAAAATTACACTCACCAGAGGCAACAAGAAGGAAAACAAAAACGATAGAAACCAAAGAGAACGAACGGGCCATGTAAAAGATTTAGCCTTAAAGAAAAAAAAATGATTATAGTAGAATTTATCTATGTGAAATGAAAATGAAACTATTGTGTCTTAAATAGGGGGAAAAAGTTCTTTTATTTATTGATAAAAGAGGATAATAAAGATCTTTTTGTCATGAAATAAATAATTTTCTGAATTACAATTAATATATATGATTTTTTAAAAACAATATATTTAGTCAAATAAAAATAATAATTTTAATAAAAACTATTTTGAAAATTTCTAGAACATTATTATTTTTTTAATATTCAATGTCTTATTGAGTGAAATTCACGTGAGTCTCATCGTATTTAAAATAAATTCACATGATACACTTTTTTACTATCGTGAATTTATACAAATATAATAATAAACATGATAAGATAGTGACACGATAATACTAGTCAATTATATATATATATATATATATATATATATATATATATATATATATATATAGAATGACATTTTTATATGAGAACATGAAAATGAATTTAAACCATTAGATTTTAAAATAAATGGTGAAGATAATGTGTCAGTTTTTTTTCTCTCTCCTCTATCATTTATTTTAATAATGGAGGAGAGAGAAAAACAAAAACCACACATAATCTCCACCATTTATTTTAAAATCTAATGATTCAGATTTATTCTCATGTTCTTACATAAAAATGACATTCTCATAAGATATGAACCCTATATATATATATATATATATATATATATATATATATATATATATATATATATATATATATATATATATATAAGGTTGTAAAAAACTACTACTACTAAATATAAATTATTCTAACATCATCTCTTAATTCAAATTTATCTAATCAAAATTAACAATACCAATTTCATCTCTCAAGTGGAGAAATTGATCAGTCTTGATCTCTTTTGTCAGAACATCTGTTAATTGCTTCTTGATGCTATAGTGCATAACTTCTAGCACTCCATTATGAACCTGACTTCTAAAAAAAATGAAACTTAGTCTTAATATGCTTGCTTCTCCCATAAAGCACTGAGTTCCTGGCAAGATTGATTCCAGACTTGTTATCAATCATCAGCTTTAGAGACTTGTTTACCTTGATCTTTAGATCCTACAGTAAATTCAGAAGCCAAACAGTTTGACATGCATCCACAACACCTACAATGTATTCAGCTTCACAGGTTGACAAAGCAACAACTGGTTGCTTCTTGAAACACTAAGAAATAGGACCTCCTAGATACTTAAACAAATATCCAGAAGTACTTATTCTGTCAACTCTATCTCCACACCAATCAGAGTCTGAGTAACACATCAGCTCTGAATTAACCTTTTCAGTAGAAGGGAACAACGCTCCATACATCAGAGTCCCCTTAATATACCTCAGAATCCTAACAACATCTTGGTAATGAGACCACTTCGATTTACTCATGAACCTACTAAGCATTCCAACTGCTAGCAAATATAAAGTCTGGTATTACATAAATACCTCAGAGAGCCAACCAACTGCTTGAAAGTTGTAGCATCTACGTCATCACTCTCAACATCAGAATCCAACCTGTGATTCGTTTCAGAAGGTGTGACAGCAGCCTTACAACTTAGCAGCTCAAATCTCTTCAGAAGTTCAAGTTCATACTTCAGCTAATGCAAGATTATACCTTTCTCAGAGTACAAAATCTCCATCCCTAGAAAATATGTCATATTTTCTAGACCAGTCATCTCAAACTCATTCATCAACACCTTCTTAAACTTAGCTATCTCATCTAAACAACTCTCTGTTAGCAATATATCATCAACATAGAGACACACCATAATTGTAACACCCCATTTTAATTATTTGGATGTGTTGTATTATTTTAATTGTCGGCTTTGGTTGGGTGCGTGTTTGAGTGCGTAGGGGGTGATATTAGTAATATGGAAATATTATTATTATTATTATTATTATAGTATATTTCATATTATTATTATTACTATTAGTATTATTACTGTTTTGGTTATTATTATTATTATTAAGATTATTTAGTAAATAGGACCTAAGATAATTAAGTGAATATTGGGTTAATGGAATTAGTAAGGGTAGTTTGGTAATTAGAGCTTAATTGGTGGAAATTGGTAAAAGTTAGAATAATCAGAATTTTAGAGATAGAAAGAGAAAAGAGCTAAGGAGAGGAAGAACAAGGGTGTGCTAGGGCAAGGATCTTCACTAATTTTCGCAGGAATTCATCATATTCGAGGTAAGGGGGGAGAAAAGGGTTCAATATTGGTGTTTATTTCATGATCGGGTAGTGGGGAGTCATTAACCCCGTAGGAACGTGTATGAAAAATGTTGTGTTGATGAATTGTTGCATATATCTGATCTGATAATGAAGTTGTGTTTGAATCGATCTGTGTTTACAAGATTTTCTGCGGATGTTGCTGTTGTATGAACGTATCTGTTGTTGTTGATTCAGATTGAGAGAACGATTTAAGATTTTAGGCTTGTAATTGATGTAGTAATCATAGGATGCAAGTGAAAGAAGGAAAATTGACTCTAAAATCAAAGTAGAAGAGATTATAGGACTGGTTGGAAGTGAAGAAGTGTGGATTTTCGTAGCAGAATGCAGACTGGTGGGGTTCTGGCCATTCGCGTAACAGATCTGGCCATACGCGTATGGGGCTAGGCCATACGCGTATGGGAGTGAAGGAAAGGGAGAAATACGCGTAAGAGGAAGGTGAGGGGAGGGTTTTGGTACGGCCCTCTGCCCATACGCGTATGGTACGCGTATGGTGGCAAGGCAATACGCGTATGGAGTAGCCATACGTGTACGGAGTTCGGGAAAGTGGAATTTTGAAGGGAAAATGGATTCTGCCCATACGCGTATGAGCTTGGGTATTACGCGTATGGTGTGGGCGAGTGAGCAGTCATACGCGTATGACACAGGTCAATACGCGTATGGATAAGCTGAGTGCAGATTTTCACCGTTTCGCGATTTCTTTCCCGTTTTCGCGTCCGATTCGGTTTCCTTCAGTTTGAGAGGTTGGGAATAGGTGTCAGGTGCTGGGAAATAAGATATTGGTGATGAAAATAGTGATTTTAATAATTTTTAATTAATTACTTGGGTATTTGGTGTATTTGAAGTAAATTGTGTAACGAAGGTGTTGTTGATATGTATGGTGTGATCAGGAGGATCGTGTGCATGTATTTATGTTGTATACATGTTTTGTTGTGCATATTGAGTCTTGCATACCCATGGTGATTGGTGGGATGGATCGTTGCCCAGGAGGGGTGTATGCGATTCATCCGTACTCCTATATGGAGAATGGTGGGGATAAATCATTGTCAAGTAGAGGTGTATGTGATCTATCCGGGTTCGATTGAAAGAACCAATGAGTCGGTACCGCATGCATGGTGTTGTGTTTCATTTCATTATTATTTGGTGTTGTTGGTGATATTGGACAGTAGGTCGTGTTGATGTGTTGTTGATGGATAAATTTAAACACTACCTTGTTTATCATGTATTTATTCACCTATAATATTTGAACGTGATTTCTCACCCCTTTGTTGTTGTTGTGTCTGTGCTTCTTCGGAAGTACAGATAATCCAGGTACTTAGGTAGCTCGGATATTGGTGTTGCTGATCGAGTCTATAGGAGTGCTCTGATACGTAACACGGGAATTATTTGGGGATTTTAATTCATTTGTTAATTGTTATTTCTTTCATTTGTTACGTATCATATTTTGATGTATTTTTGGTGAACCACGATTTGATGTGGGATAATTTTATAAGTTGTTGGCAGATGGCCGTGAGTCGAATGAATAAAACGATTTCCGCTATTTCATTTAATAAAGGAGTTTATTTGTTGGATTTTAAATGTGACATTCCACTTTTGGTGAAAACTCTGATTTATCTTTAAGATTTTTGCATTTTATTTTACATTGGGAAGTGGGGTGTTGCAATTGGTATCAGAGCAAGTCAGTCCGTCCGGCCAGTGTAGTAGTTGAGTCTGTCCTTAGAATAGGAGTTGATTTTGGTGTTCTGACCTTGTGATGATTGTTGTCCAGTATGGCAGGAAGGAATGCTGCTGCTATGCAAGCCATGGCACAAGCTGTAGAGAATGCCAACCAGGGTGGAGGTGCTCAGTTTCGTGACTTAGCACAATTTCAGAGCAACAAGCTGCCTACATATGAGGGAGGTATCTTGGACCCAGAGGCTGTACAGAAATGGCTGAAGGCTGTGGAGAAAATCTTCAGGACCATGGGATGCAGTGATGCTCAGAAGGTACGGTTTGGTACTCATATGCTAGAAGGGGAAGCTAAGGCTTGGTGAGACAACAGTCGCCAGAGATTGGAAGCTGCAGGTACTGAGATTACTTGGGCTGTGTTTCAAGCTGAGTTTCTGGAAAAGTATTTTCTGGAAGACATTCGTAGTGCAAAGGAGGTTGAGTTTCTGGAGCTAAAGCAGGGTGATAAGACTGTGGCTGAGTATGCCGCTAAGTTTGAGGAGCTGGTTCAGTATTGTGCTCATTACAATACTGAAGAAGCTATGACATCGAAGTGTCTGAAGTTTGAGAACGGGCTGCGTCCCGAGATCAAATTGGGTATTGCTTGTCAGAAGATAAGGAACTATCCAGAGCTGGTAAGCAGAAGCAGAATTTATGATAATGACAACAGAGCCAGAATTGCTCATTACAAAGCTGTGAATGAGAAGAAAAATAAGCAGAGATTTGGGGGTACTCCTTACAGTGCTCCAGCTGATAAGGGGAAACAGAAAACTGATGGGGGAAAGAAGAAAAAGGAGAAGGGAGCAGGTGTTGATGCTCTCAAGTGCTTCAGATGTGGTGGCGCGGGTCACCGTGCTAACGACTGTCAGAAAGAGGTGAAGAAGTGCTTCAAGTGTGGCAAGGCAGGTCATGTTATAGCTGATTGCAGAGCCACTATGCCTACTTGTTATAATTGTGGAGAGAAGGGTCGCATCAGTACTCACTGTGAGAAGTCGAAGAAAGCTCAGGCGTCTCAAACTAGTGGGAAGGTGTTTGCCTTGGTGGGAGCCCAATCCATCGAGGAGGAGCGTTCCGTCAAAGGTATTTTCTTTATTAATGATGTTCCTTTGATTGCTATCGTTGACACGGGTGCAACACACTCGTTTATTTCTGTTGAATGTGTGAAGAGATTAGGAATTGTGCCGTCTACTCTAGAGCAGAGGATGACGATTGAAACTCCGTCTATTGGTTTCGTGGTTACTTCTTTGGTGTGTTTGAAGTGTCCGCTGACCGTGTTTGGTAGAGATTTCAGAGTGGACTTGATTTTTTTGCCACTTGGTAATCTTGATGTTATTTTGGGGATGAACTGGTTGGAGTTCAACCGGGTTTATATTGATTGCTTCAGGAAGACGTTACTGTTTCTTACTCCTGAAGAGGAAGCATTAGCGGATTCGCTATCTAGCAAGGAGTTGAGGGCGTTGTTGGAAGATGAAGCAAAGTTGTTTGCAGTGTTTGCCTCGCTATCTGTTGAAAGCAAAACTTCAGTTAATGAATTGCCGGTAGTTAATGAATTTCCTGAAGTGTTTCCAGATGACATCACGGAATTGCCTTCGACAAGGGAAGTTGAATTTGCTATTGATCTTGTACCGGGTACCAGACCTATCTCTATGGCACCGTACAGGATGTCTGCATCAGAGTTGACAGAGTTGAAATATCAGGTCGGAGAATTGCTCGATAAGAAGTTTATCAGACCAAGTGTGTCGCCGTGGGGAGCTCCAGTGTTGTTGGTGAAGAAGAAGGATGGTAGTATGCGTCTGTGCATTGATTACCGTCAGTTGAATAAACTGACCATTAAGAATAAGTATCCACTTCCTAGGATTGATAACTTAATGGATCAGTTGGTAGGAGCTCGTGTGTTCAGCAAAATTGATCTGAGGTCGGGTTACCATCAGATTAGAGTAAAGGAAGGTGATATCCAGAAAACTGCTTTCAGAACTCGCTACGGACATTACGAATATGCAGTGATGCCTTTCGGAGTGTCTAATGCGCCAGGTGTATTTAAGGAATATATGAATCATATTTTCCATTCTTATCTGGATCAGTTTATCGTGGTGTTTATTGATGATATACTGATTTATTCTAAGTCTGACGAAGAGCATGCAGGTCACTTGAGAATTGCATTGCAGGTGTTGAAAGATAATAAACTGTTTGCAAAGTTCTCGAAGTGTGAATTTTGGTTGAAGACCGTGAGTTTCTTGGGTCATGTTATTTCTGGTGATGGTATAGCGGTGGATCCCTCTAAAGTAAGTGCAGTGCTTCAGTGGGAAACTCTGAAGACCGCAACGGAGATTAGAAGCTTTTTGGGTTTGGCAGGTTACTATAGAAGGTTCATTGAAGGGTTTTCTAAATTGGCATTTCCGTTGACCCAGTTAACCATAAAGAATCAAACTTTTGTCTGGGATGCTGCCTGTGAGGAAAGTTTTGAGGAACTAAAGAAGAAGTTGACTACAGCACCAGTGTTGATTTTACCCAGTCCAAATGATTCTTTCGTAGTGTATTGTGATGCGTCTAAGATGGGATTAGGCGGTGTGTTGATGCAAGGTGGCAAGGTAGTGGCTTATGCTTCAAGACAGTTGAGGGTGCATGAGAGGAACTATCCTACTCATGATCTTGAATTAGCTGCAGTGGTGTTCGTGTTAAAGATTTGGAGGCATTATTTGTATGGATCAAGATTTGAGGTGTTTAGTGATCACAAGAGTTTGAAATATTTGTTCGATCAGAAGAAATTGAATATGAGGCAGAGAAGATGGTTAGAATTCTTGAAGGACTATGACTTTAATTTAAGTTACCATCCGGGAAAGCTAGTGTTGTAGCAGATGCTCTGAGTCAGAAGACAATTCATATGTCTGCGTTAATCGTGAAGGAAATGGAATTGATTGAACAGTTCAGAGATTTGAGCATGGTTTGTGAGACTACGCCAGGAAGTTTCAGACTGGGTATGCTGAAGGTGAATAATGACTTTTTGGATGTAATTAAGGAAAATCAGAAACTGGATGTGAAATTGGTAGACTTGATGCCTATAGAAGGAGATGATCCCGATAGTGACTTTAAAGTGGATAATGTTGGTGTGTTGAGATTCCGGGGCAAAATTTGTGTACCGGATAAGGTGGAATTGAAAAAGGCAATATTAGAGGAAAGTCATCGGAGTAGCTTGAGTATTCATCTGGGAGCTACAAAGATGTACCATGATTTGAAGAAGTTGTTTTGGTGGTCCGGTATGAAGAGGGACATAGCTCAATTTGTCTATGCTTGTTTGACATGTCAGAAGTCGAAGGTGGAGCATCAGAAACCTTCGGGATTGATGCAACCATTAGAGATTCCGGAATGGAAATGGGACAGTATTGCTATGGATTTTGTGACTGGTTTTCCGAATACGGCGAGAGGCTTTGATGCTATTTGGGTAGTGGTGGATCGACTTACGAAGTCCGCACATTTTATACCAATTAACATCAGTTTTCCGTTGTCGAAGCTGGTAGAAATTTATATCAGAATAATTGTGAAGTTGCATGGTGTTCCATCAAGCATAGTGTCGGATAGAGATCCGAGGTTTACTTCCGAATTTTGGAGGAGTCTGCAGGAAGCCTTGGGTTCTAAGTTGAAGTTGAGCTCGGCTTATCATCCACAGACCGATGGTCAGTCAGAGAGGACCATTCAGTCGTTGGAGGATTTGCTGAGAGCCTGTGTATTGGAAAAAGGTGGTGCGTGGGATACTCATTTGCCATTGATTGAGTTCACGTATAATAACAGTCACCATTTTAGCATCGGAATGGCACCTTTTGAAGCTTTGTATGGTAGGAGGTGTAGAACGCCTCTGTGTTGGTATGAAATAGGTGAGAATGTAGTGCTTGGGCCAGAAATTGTGCAACAGACTACTGAGACGATACAGATGATCCGTGAAAAGATGAAAGCGTCTCAGAGTAGACAGAAAAGTTACCATGATAATCGGAGGAAGGAGTTGGAATTCAGTGAAGGTGATCACGTATTCCTAAGAGTTAACCCAGTGACCGGTGTGGGTCGTGCTTTGAAATCTAAAAAGTTGGATCCTAAGTTTATTGGACTGTATCAAATCTTGCAGAGAGTTGGTGCAGTTGCTTATAGAGTGGCATTGCCACCGGAGCTTTCGAACTTGCATGACGTGTTTCATGTGTCGCAACTTCGGAAGTATGTTGCGGATCCGTCTCATGTGATTCAGAGAGACGAAGTTCAAATCAGGGAGAATCTTACCGTGGAGACGATGCCGTTGAGGATCGAGGATCGTAAGATGAAACAACTCAGAGGAAAGGAGATACCTCTAGTGAGAGTAGCTTGGGGAGGTGCTGCAGGAGGCAGTGTGACCTGGGAATTGGAAAGCAGGATGCGGGAGTCGTATCCAGAATTGTTTCCCTCAGGTAATTTTTGAGGACGAAAATAATTTAAGTGGGAAAGAGTTGTAACACCCCATTTTAATTATTTGGATGTGTTGTATTATTTTAATTGTAGGCTTTGGTTGGGTGCGTGTTTGAGTGCATAGGGGGTGATATTAGTAATATGGAAATATTATTATTATTATTATAGTATATTTCATATTATTATTATTACTATTAGTATTATTATTGTTTTGGTTTTTATTATTATTATTAAGATTATTTAGTAAATAGGACCTAAGATAATTAAGTGAATATTGGGTTAATGGAATTAGTGAGGGTAGTTTGGTAATTAGAGCTTAATTGGTGGAAATTGGTAAAAGTTAGAATAATCAGAATTTTAGAGATAGAAAGAGAAAAGAGCTAAGGAGAGGAAGAACAAGGGTGTGCTAGGGCAAGGATCTTCACCAATTTTCGCAGGAATTCATCAGATTCGAGGTAAGGGGGGAGAAAAGGGTTCAATATTGGTGTTTATTTCATGATCGGGTAGTGGGGAGTCCTTAACCACGTAGGAATGTGTATGAAAAATGTTGCGTTGATGAATTGTTGCATATATCTGATCTGATAATGAAGTTGTGTTTGAATCGATCTGTGTTTACAAGATTTTCTGCGGATGTTGCTGTTGTATGAACATATCTGTTGTTGTTGATTCAGATTGAGAGAACGATTTAAGATTTTAGGCTTGTAATTGATGTAGTAATCATAGGATGCAAGTGAAAGAAGGAAAATTGACTCTAAAATCAAAGTAGAAGAGATTATAGGACTGGTTGAAGTGAAGAAGTGTGGATTTTCGTAGCAGAATGCAGACTGGTGGGGTTCTGGCCATTCGCGTAACAGATCTGGCCATACGCGTATGGGGCTAGGCCATACGCGTATGGGAGTGAAGGAAAGGGAGCAATACGCGTAAGAGGAACGTGAGGGGAGGGTTTTGGTACGGCCCTCTGCCCATACGCATATGGTACGCGTATGGTGGCAAGGCAATACGCGTATGGAGTAGCCGTACACGTACGGAGATCGGGAAAGTGGAATTTTGAAGGGAAAATGGATTCTGCCCATACGCGTATGAGCTTGGGTATTACGCGTATGGTGTGGGCGAGTGAGCAGTCATACGCGTATGACACAGGTCAATACGCGTATGGATAGGCTGAGTGCAGATTTTCACCGTTTCGCGATTTCTTTCCCGTTTTCGCGTCCGATTCGGTTTCCTTCGGTTTGAGAGGTTGGGAATAGGTGCCAGGTGCTGGGAAATAAGATATTGGTGATGAAAATAGTGATTTTAATAATTTTTAATTAATTACTTGGGTATTTGGTGTATTTGAAGTAAATTGTGTAACGACGGTGTTGTTGATATGTATGGTGTGATCAGGAGGATCGTGTGCATGTATTTATGTTGTATACATGTTTTGTTGTGCATATTGAGTCTTGCATACCCATGGTGATTGGTGGGATGGATCGTTGCCCAGGAGGGGTGTATGCGATTCATCCGTACTCCTATATGGAGAATGGTGGGGATAAATCATTGTCAAGTAGAGGTGTATGTGATCTATCCGGGTTTGATTGAATGAACCAATGAGTCGGTACCGCATGCATGGTGTTATGTTGCATTTCATTATTATTTGGTGTTGTTGGTGATATTGGACAGTAGGTCGTGTTGATGTGTTGTTGATGGATAAATTTAAACGCTACCTTGTTTATCATGTATTTATTCACCTATAATATTTGAACGTGATTTCTCACCCCTTTGTTGTTGTTGTGTCTGTGCTTCTTCGGAAGTACAGATAATCCAGGTACTTAGGTAGCTCGGATATTGGTGTTGTTGATCGAGTCTATAGGAGTGCTCTGATACGTAACACGGGAATTATTTGGGGATTTTAATTCATTTGTTAATTGTTATTTCTTTCATTTGTTACGTATCATATTTTGATGTATTTTTGGTGAACCACGATTTGATGTGGGATAATTTTATAAGTTGTTGGCAGATGGCCGTGAGTCGAATGAATAAAATGATTTCCGCTATTTCATTTAATAAAGGAGTTTATTTGTTGGATTTTAAATGTGACATTCCACTTTTGGTGAAAACTCTGATTTATCTTTAAGATTTTTGCATTTTATTTTACATTGGGAAGTGGGGTGTTACAATAATCATATAGCCTTCAGAAGTATGTTGAAAATAAACGCTATACTCCATCTCACACTTTCTGATTCCTTAGAGTTTGAAAAATGAATCAATTTTCAGATTCCAAGCTCTAAGAGCTTGTTTCAATCCATACAAAGCTTTATGTAACCTATACATCATCCTTTCCAGATTCTTTTTCACAAATCCAGGAGGTTGTGACACGTATACCTCTTCTTGCAATGGACCGTTCAGAAAAGCAGATTTCACATCCAGATGTATCAGAGGTCAATTCCTGTTAGCAGCTATCGCAATAATTAGTCTGATTATTTCATGTCTCGCTATAGGCGCAAACACTTCAAAGAAATCTAGCCCGGGTTTCTGTAGAAAACCTCTTGCTACTAACCTTGCTTTGTGTTTACCAATTGATCCATCTGGCTTCAATTTCACCTTGAGAACCCATCTGACGCTGATGGCTTTATTGTTCTTTGGAAGCTCAGTCAACTCTCAAGTCTTGTTTCTTTCTATTGCCTCAAGTTCTTCTTTCATGGCCTTATGACACGCTTTCTTCTTGAGAGCTTCTTCTATACTCACTGGTTCAGAGTCTACTAACATGACATATTGAATGACTTCTCTTTCAGAGTCTATTTCAGTATCTTGCAACATGTTAAACTCGGCAAATCTCCTTGGTATGTTTCTAATTCTTTGTGGACTTTGAACTTGTTCATAATCTTCTTCGGACGCTGGAATAATATCAGATGCTGGAACCCTAGAAGTACCACCTTCAGAGGCATGACAACCTTCAGAGTCTGGAATATTCCCAGAGTGTGGATCTCCACCGGAGTCTGAATCACCATCAGAATTTGGATCAGAATCAGCTTCACCTTCAGAGTCAGACTCGCCTTCACAGTCACCTTCAGAATCATCTTCTGATTCTGACTCATCTTCAGAACCTTCAGATTATGAAGTATCTTCAGAAGTTAACTCGGGTGTTAACACCACACTAGAGTTGGATTGAGACTTGTTCCAATCTCACGCTTCTGATTCTTTCACAATGACATCTCTGCTGAATTTAACCTTGTTAGTGATAGGACAGTAAAGCTTATAAGCACGTGTATTGTGGTACCCTACAAGCAACATAACTCTGCTTCTGTCATCCAACTTCCTTCTCTTAGCATCTGGAACATTTTTGTAATAAACAGAACCAAACACCTTCAGATGACTCACATTTTGCTTATCTCTAGTCCACTTCTCTAAAGGAACAATTTCCTTTAGCTTCTTGGTTGGACACCTATTGAGCACATATGCTTCAGTGACAACAGCTTCTCCCCACAAGGTGTGAGGGAGCTTCTTCTCCTTCAGAATGCTCCTTGCCATATCAAGCAAAGTTCAGTTTCTTCTTTCAGCAAGACTATTGTGTGGAGGAGTGTATGGAGCAGTCACCTCATACTCAATTCCATTCTCCTCACAGAACTTTCTGAACTCCTTAGAGTTATACTCACCTACACCATCAGTTTTGAGAACTTTTAGCTTCTGACCACTCTGTTTTTTAGCCTTCACCTTGAACTTTTAAAACACATCAAACACCTCATGCTTAAACTTGATGAGTGTTACCCATGTCATTCTTGTGAATTCATCCACAAACATCATAATGTACTACTCCCAAAGCATACTTTTCTCTTGGGGCTACTTCTATTGCAAATGGCAATCTAGATTACTTTCCTTTCATCAATCGGGTAATATTGATTTATATCTTTAGCATATGTAATTATTTCTGATTAATATATAATAGATATTATTGTATGTAAAATAAAGAACACTCCATCATATTATTCTAAAATAAATAGGATTACAAAAGATGATGGAACCACAATCTCTCAGAGATATTTTAAAAGTTTTTAACAAGGTTTAGTGCAAAAACATCTATAATGCACGCCTTCACATTTTTAAAAACCAAACCATAACCATTTTTAAATCAATTAAATGGTTTGGATTCATAACCATAACCACATTTCAATCAAAACTGGTTATAAAATTAGTTATGGTTATATAATCGGCTTTAAAACGATTATTAATTTCTTTTTCAAAAATATTTTTTTCCAAAAAAAATATAATATTTTTTTCCAAAAAAAATATTTTTTTTCCAAAAAATTTAATTAGATTTAAAAAAAAATTATTTATTTTTTGAAATAACTGAATTTTTTTTCAAAATACTTAAATTTTTTTTCAAAATATTTAATTTTTTTAGGAAAAAATTAATATTTTTTTCCAAAAAAATATATTTTATTTTCGAAAAAGTTATTTTTTTCCCACAAAAACTTTAGTTTTTTTTCCACAAAATTACTTTTTTTCAAAAAATTTCATTTTTTTTCGTAAAAATAAATTTTTCATAAAAATTTGTTTATTTTTTCACAAAAATTAACTTTTTTTTCCATCATCACTCATTTCGCTCACAATATTAGCAAATTAAAATCAAAGATACATACAACAAAATATGTGACACTGTACTTTCATGTGCTTGCTTCCACTTGCCCGTGATCATTTGCTTCCGTTATTAAAGGAGGCAGTCAACATAATTAGGGGTGACCCTAAAAAAATTGCAGAAATGAAACATGAACTTGAGCAAACTATAAATTGTATTGCTTTATGATCGTGAAGGCTGGATCAGATCCTGTAGAATCAGGCCACCGAGTGCGTCAGGGATGCTGGTCGTATGGAGAGGAGGAGGGGGGTGTACCTGCAAGGCACTCCGACGCTCAAGTAAGTAAAGGTCAGAGAAAAATGGGCAAGTACAAGAGTGAATTCTTAGGGTGAATATTGGATAACTGACCCTCTCAAGCGAGAGGGTTTATATAGAGCTCCCAGCGCGTGGCCAACGGTCCTATTTTCGGGGCGAAATAACCGTTTTCCCCAAAGAATAGGTAACTGCCCAAACTAGCCGTTAGGCCGGGCAGGATGCCCGAAACTAGCCGTTATGTCGGGCATACACGCAGTTTCGGGCACCTGTCCTTTGCTGTCCGGGCAGCGGTGAAGCCGTGCGTAACGGACAGTAATTCCGGGGAGGAACTTTACGTTCCTTGCCCGGTTGGAGGGGCAGAAAGGTCACTTTTGCCCCTCTGTGGATTGGACTTAGGCAATTTGGGCCGCTCTGGAGCAGAGGCGGATTGGGCCAATTCTAGCCATTGGTCCAGTCCAGAACAGGAGCCCCTCAAGTCGTTGCTCCCGAGCATGGGAGTGATGACTTAAGGACTGCTCGTTGCTCCGGGGAGCTAGCATAGAGTCGTCGTTTGGAGACGAGGAGGATTGTCTCGAAGTGCTCGTGGCTCTCTGTGTCCGTGATATTTGTGGTCGCGACCTTATTGCCAGGTATTCGGGGAGATTAAGCGTCAGACAGAATGGGAAACGTTGGGTTGCCACGTGTGCTTCGAGCCCTGTGTAGCAGTTAATAGGTAATGATGGCTAGTGGGTAGTCATTATGGCCTACGGGCACGTGTGTGCACGTGCCCCTCAGTATAAAAGGGGGAAGGTTGTCCCATTTTGCACTTTTCTTTCTGATTTCTCTTTGCCTCTTCTGTGTTCTTGCCTGTCACCGTCCTCAGTGCTTCCGACCACCGTGCCAAGTTTCGAGCAATCTCTTTCTTCTACTCAAATCAAGTAAGTTTTCTGATTTGTAGCTTGTTTTACTTCCTTTTGTTGTTAGTGGTAGATTGTATGCGGTTAGGGTTAGCTTTAGACGACAAAATAGGTGGATTTCTGGCGAGTGTTGGTGGTGGACGGTGGTTCTTCCATTTTGCTGCCTCTAGCACTTCGCCGGAGTAGGTAGTGCGTTCGGCGAGTATGATGGTCCACGTCGTGGTTGCGGTAGTTGTACGTGCGTGACCACCGTGTCTGATCATCTTCTGATAGAGCGATGAATTTTCTGGTAGAACGTTTCCAGATTTCGGTGAAGCTTTGTGGTTTCTGGTGGAGCTTCAAACGGAATCTGGGCACGAGTGCGGGGAGGTTCCTCGCAGGAAGATGGTATGTCTCGGGCATCTCCTCACGGGGAGGTTTTTCATTTGATGTTAGGGCTTAGGCCGGGGACGTTGTCCTTAGCCTTTTGCGTGCCCTTTCACTTGACTTGGCAGTGGAAGGGTGGATTTGATTTCCTGTCGAATTCATTGTCTTTCTCTGCTTTTTCAGGTGATCGTAATGGCGACGGGGCCAGTTAGAGAAGTTATTCTAGACACGTCCGAGGAGGAAACTGGCTCCGAGGAGAATAGTAGCTCGACGGCCTCGAGCTCTGCGGCTTCGAGCTCGGCAACATCGAGCTCCTCGAGCAATGTCGGGGAGGAAGAAGAATTGGATGTCATGGGGGAAGACGTTGAAGGGTTCTGTGCGGAAGAATGGGAGGTGGCCGAACCTTCTGAGCATATTTCCATGTTCGCGAAGTCTTTGGCGGACGTTTTTACGGAGGTAGGACCAGAAGGGGAGTGAAAGGTGCACTTCCCTACCTTGGACGAGCGGGTCTGCTCGAATTTCGGGGACCGCTTTACGATGTACGAGTATGCCTTCAAAGAGCTGAGACTGAGGTTGCCTTTCACTGATTTCCAGCGATCGACATTCGATCATCTGAAGCTGGCGCCCTCTCAACTTCATCCTAATTCGCTGGCCTTTATCTGGGCCTTTGAATTGGTGTGCGAGCATCTCGCTCTGGGGACTACTCTCCCTCTGTTCTTCGCTGTTTTCTATCTTCAAAGGCAGATGGCGGGGGAAGAAGTACGGATGGGTTTCCTTGAAGCAGCCCAAAAAGTTATTTAAGTCGTTCTCGGAGTCAATCCGAACGTTCAAGGGACGGTATTTCATCGTAGAACCCGTGTCCGAGGTTGCCCAGGATATCACATATATCTGGGAGATAGAGGTCGACGAAGATGGGAATGAGCTGCTCAACGAGGAGGGAAAGTATATTGGGCGGAGGTTGTACATGTTTCCCATCCGCTGGGCACCCGACCATTTCTCCAAGAAGCCCAGCACTTATGTCTTCGAGCCGAGCGAGCTGCGCGGGCAGGACGCCGTGGCTTACGAGAAGCTGGTGAACTGGGTCAACTCCTTCAGTCTTGCAAGTTGCTGGACGAGCAAGGGCAACCCTATCTTCGAGGAGGATGGGAGCCAGAGAGTTGGGCGCAGATTCGTCAATGTTAAGGCACTGCTGGAGTGCAAGACTCCCGCGGATGCTGAGAAGCTGCTCGGTAGTCTTGGTTATTTAGATTTTGTTTGTGTTATCTCTTTTCCACGTAGCTAACGTGCTCGTATTTTCATTTGTGTAGGTGAGATGCCTCAAGCTCGCGATCGCGTGGTGAGGAATGTTATGGCGAGGAATAAAGCTGGAGCAGCTCCTCCTAAGACCCGGCCTGTTGGTGCTCGTGCTCCTCCCCTTGTTCAAACTGCCGTGGAGACCTATTCTTCTCCCTCTCCTGCTCCACGGGGATCTCCACTGCCTTTGACCGGGCGGGCAAAGCGGCCAAGGACATTAGATGCTGTGGACCTTACCCGTGTGCTGGAGAAGGGGAAGTTTGAGTTACCTCTGTGCATCCTTGATAGGATATTATTTGAAGGTAACTCTTTGGTCGTCCCTCGGGCGGAATCCCTTTGCTTGGAAGGCATGGATCGCCCGAGCAAGAGGGCGCTGGTGGCCCAGGATGCTTCTGCCCTGGTCAGAATGTTGGAGATGGCTGCTGTCTACGCCGAAGGGGATTCTACGCTTGAGTCCAAACTCAACGCTGCCCGGGCTTCTGAGGCGGCCCTCAAGGAGGAAGTTAAGAGTGCCCGTGAGGCTCGGAAGAAGGTCGAAGAGGAGACGGCTAGGTTGAAAGAGGATGTCACCAAGCTGGCGGCGGAGAAAAAGGCTGCCGAGGAGCTGAACAAAGAGTTGATGGCGACCAGTGCCCCGGGTGCCGACGAACCGGATGAGATAAAAGAGTTGAAGACTAGGGCTGAGCTGGTCGCCCGCATCCTGCTGGACGAGGATGACGGTATCGCCGTGGCAGTGGAGTCTTTCGAAAGCGCCGTGGCTCAGTTGTGGGTGGTGAACCCTGGGCTTGAGATCTCGACCGAGGGTACTCACTATCTTGCGCGCGTTGAGGATGGTCGCATCGTCTTGCCCGCAGGCCTTGTTCTAGATACCCCCGAGGCCCAGCCTGAGGACCAGCCCGAGGAGGACCAGAGACCTGAGTCGGTGTCAGCCGAGCAAGCGGATGAATGAGGAGTGTTGTTATTTTGATGTTGTTGTATCTTGTCCGGCCTGCGCGCCGTTGAATTATTTGTAATTTTATTTTTGGGGGAATGGCCCTGTTTTATGTAATAACGCACAATCGTGGCCCTTGTGGCCATCTGTTATGTTAATTATATTTCTGTCTTCTTCGCGTGCATGATTTTACTTGCGTTTATTTTTGCTAAGTGTTGTATGCATGCTTGCTGTGAATGTATGTCTGCCCGGGCTTGGGAGCTTTTGACTTGTGCAAATATTTATGGGGGATTGCTCGATGTAGGTGTGTTTGACAGTGTGGGGAACTGGTCGAACGGCCGGGGAATATCCTGGCTGGGGAGCGGAGCTCAGGTCGCGTTTGAGGCCTGAGTTCGCGGCGTGAACGTCTCATCGCAAGCTAGGGTTATGCCAATCATGGTACTTTGACGACGGCGATGCTCGATCGATGACCACTGTTGAGCAACTACCCAGCTCGTTACTGAGCGGGGTTGTGCTTTAATCGTATGCGACACTTGTACCTAGACGCGCATAGTGGTTGGTAGTTGACGGTCGTCGTTGCGACGAGTCGGACCGAGGATTTAGCTGTAGTATTGTTTTAGCTTTTCGGCGTTCCTTGGTCGAGCTAGTTCTTCCCTGGTGAGATGTTCTAGGTAGTAGGCCCAATTTTCCGTTTTTTCCCGGATGCGATAGGGTCCCTCCCAATTGGCTGCTAGCTTGCCTTCGCGAGAGTCTTTGTGGTTTCTTCTTAGGACAAGGCTTCCCACGTCGAACTCTCGTCTTATCACTTTGGCATTGTGCCTGATGGTGATCTTTTGTTTCAGTGAGGCCTTGCGGAGAGCTGCCCCGGTTCTGATTTCCTCGACGAGGTCGAGCTCTTCCCTTAAAGATTCGTCGTTCATTTCCTCGTCTAGGGGCGACTCTGTCCGCCTAGAGGGCATGTGAACTTCGACGAGAATTACAGCCTCGGTTCCGTATGCTAAACGGAAAGGTGTTTCCCCGGTCGTTGAATGGGGAGTTGTACGGTAAGCCCAGAGCACGCTGTGTAGCTCCTCGACCCATGCCTTCTTTGTTTCGTCTAGCCTTCGCTTGAGGCCTCGAAGGATGACTCGGTTAGCTGCCTCAGCCTGCCCGTCTGTTTGGGGGTGTTCGACGGATGTGAAGTGTTGCTTCGTGCCCAGTTGGCCGACGAAATCCTAGAACTTCTTGTCCGTGAACTGCGTCCCGTTGTCCGTTACTATCGCTTGGGGAATACCGAAACGTGCAAGGATGTTTCGTTTATAGAAACGCAGGATGTTGAGGGCAGTTATTTTGGCTAGAGGTTCTGCTTCTATCCACTTTGTGAAATAATCCACGCCCACTATGAGGTACTTGTTCTGACTTGATCCTACCACGAAGAGTCCTAGGATGTCTAGGCCCCACCAGGAGAATGGCCACGGGGAGGACATAGTCTTGAGCTCGTTAGGCGGGGCTAGGTGCATGTCCCCGTGCCGTTGGCATTTATCGCACTTCTTTACGTGCTCTCTTGCATCGTTTTGCATAGTCGGCCAGTAGTATCCTGCTCGGAGGGCCTTTCGAGCAAGGGACCTTCCGCCGAGATGTTGGGCGTTGATTCCTTCGTGGATTTCGTGCAGGATGTACGTAACCATTTCTTCTTCGACACGTTTGAGCAGCGGAATGGAGAATCCCCATCTGTATAGCTTGTCTTCGACCAGGACATAAGAGCAGGCCCTTCGCCTGACTATGCCGGCCTCCTTTGGGTCGGACGGGAGTTCGTCTTTGGCGAGGTAGTTGTAGACTGGGGTCATCCAGCAGTTGTTGTCGCCGATCACCTGCACGTCGAGTGTCGGGGAGGCCTTCTCGATGCTGGGTCGAGGGAGTACTTCTTGTATGACGGATTTGTTTCCGCCTTTCTTCTTCGTGTTGGCCAATTTGGACAGCACGTCTGCTCGTACGTTATGTTCGCGGGGAACGTGCTTCACTTCTACTGTTGTGAACTTTGCCATTTCCTTCTTTCCCAGGGCCAGGTATTCGGTCAGGTTGTCATTTTTGGCTTGATATTCACCCCGGACCTGGAGGGCCACGAGTTACGAATCCGTGCAAATGACGACTTCTTCCGCTCCCAGGTCTTCGGCAAGGCGTAGCCCAGCAAGGAAGGCTTCGTATTCAGCCTGGTTATTGGAAGTTGGGAAAGACAGTGTGAGTGATACCTCGACGATAGTCCCTTCGTTGCTCTCCAGTATAATGCCCGCGCTGCTACCTGCCTAGCTTGAGGCACCGTCGACGAAGATGGTCCACTTACGTGAATCGCTCGCGGGGGGGTCCGCGAATGTCATCTCCGCGACGAAATCGGCCAGAGCTTGGGCCTTAAGGGCCTTTCTGCCTTCGTACCGGATGTCAAATTCGGATAGTTCTAGCGACCATTTAAGCATTCGTCCGGCCATATCTGGTCGTCCAAGCAGCTGCTTTATGAGCTGATCTATTCGAACCATGATCGTGTGGGCTAGGAAGTAGTGCCTTAACCTCCTGGCAGCGTTGATGAGGGTTAATGCCACCTTCTCTATCTGCTGGTATCGTAACTCTGGTCCTTGTAGTGCCTTGCTCGTGAAATAAATAGGCTTCTGCCCGTCAGGTGTCTCGCGGATGAGAGCGGCGCTCACTGCCTCGGCTGCTACGGCCATGTATAGGTATAGCATTTCGCCATTGTCCGGGCGAGAGAGAACGAGAGGCTCTGAGAGTGCTCGTTTCAGATTGAGAAGGGCCTTGTCGCACTCCTCGGTCCATTCGAACGCGGCCTCTTTGCGGAGGAGCTTGAAGAACGGTAGGGTGTGCTGGGCGGACTTGGCCATGAAACGAGATAGTGATGCGAGCATCCCGTTGAGGGACTGGATGGATTTTTTGGACTTGGGCGCAGGAAACTCGGAGAATGCCCGACATTTGTCGGGATTGGCTTCGATTCCTTGTTCCGTCAAGTAGAAGCCGAGGAATTTGCCTGCCCGGACACCGAACGTGCACTTCTCCGAATTGAAGCGCATTTTGTATTTCCTGGCCTGTTCGAAGACCTTTCGCAAGTGGGCGGTATGATCGGTTTCCTCGTGGGACTTTACGATCATGTCGTCCATGTATACTTCGAGCATGTCGCCTATTTCTCCCCAAAATACTTTATTCATCATTCGTTGGTATGTTGCTCCGACGTTCTTCAGGCCGAAGGGCATTACGTTGTAGTAATAATTCCCTGATTCGATCATGAAGGCCGTGTATTTTTTGTCGGACATTGCCATTGGGATTTGATTGTAGCCCGAGTAGGCGTCCATGAACGATAAAAGTTTAAAACCAGCGGAATTATCAACAAGTTTATCAATATTGGGGAGGGGTAGGCATCCTTCGGGCATGCCTTATTGAGATCGGTATAATCAACGCACATACGCCATTTTCCATTAGATTTTTTGACCAATACAACGTTGGACAACCAAGTGGTGTACTTAGCTTCCGAAATAAATTTGACCTCGAGGAGGTCCTTTACAACTTTTTCAGCAGCCTCTGTTTTCTCCGGAGACTGCTTTCTCCTACGTTGTGCTACGACCTTAATGGTCGGGTCAATGGTCAGCTGGTGACATGCAGTGGACGGGTCTAAATCAGGCATCTCTGCGGCGCTCCAAGCGAAGAGGTCAGCGTTCTCCCGGAGGCATGCTTTGAGCTGCTTCCTCGCGATGTCAGGTAGGTCTGCTCCGATCTTCACTCCCCGTTGGGGATCTTCTTCGAACAGAACTATCTCGAAGTCGCCTTCCGGGATTGGGCGCATCGAATGGGAGCTGCTGCTGGATGTTGTAGACGGGCCGACTGATGCTGCTCGTTCCTCCTGATGGTCTTCGGGGAAGTGGCTGTCGAGGTCGATAGAGTCGACCTGGGGCAGAGGCTTGGCTTCCTCGGAGCTGCTTGGCAGCATTGGCTTGCTCTACACCTTTGGCTTGGGCGCAATGGTGTTGAGCCCCTTTGTGGCTACTTCGAAACACCGTCGGGCAGCTTCTATATCACCGTGGAGGGTGGCGACCTTCCCTTTCAAAGTGTAATACTTCATCTTTAGGTGGACGGTTGAGGGCACTGCTACCAACTCGGCCAGAGTTGGCCTTCCGAAAATGCATTGGTAAAGCGACGGGCAGTTGATTACCAGAAACTGCACCTTGATGGATCTGGCCGTCTCAGCTGCGCCGAATGTCACGATCAGCTCCATGTAACCCCACAGCTTTGTTACGGACCCGTTGAATCCCTGCAAGTCGGATCCCACGTAGGGAGTGAGGTGAGATTCGTCCAGCTGAAGTGTTGAGAACAGCTAGGAGTACATGATGTCGACCGAGCTGACCTGGTCGACAAGTATCCTGCGAACGTCGAAGTTCGCCATCCGGGCTCTGACGAGCAGAGGTATGCTGGAGTTCGGGGATCCCCCGAGGAGTTCCTCCTTGTAGAAGGAGATTGGGACGGAGCCCTTTTGGGCCTGATCAAGCGTCGTCACTTTGTTGCAGCTGGTGTTGATCAGGTGGTCGAACTTCCGTTTCACGGAGCCCACAATGACTTTGTTGAATCCCCCGCCAGAAATGACCATGGCGGAAGGAAAAGTCTCCCACGGGCTGTGGGCCGCGAAATAAGCAGGGGCGTTGAGCCCGTTTGGGACGTAGAAGTCCTCTGGCCGGGATATGGACATCGCTACCTGTACGTTGGTGTCATCCGAGGAGGGTACTTCTTCCTTGACCTTCTTGGACTCCTGGGCATCTTGCCGAGGAGTGTCCTTCTTCTTTGCGAACTTTTTTAGGTGCCCGTCCCTGATCAGTATCTCTATGGCATCCTTCAGGTGGATGCAGTCCTCTGTAGTGTGGCCGTGACTTTTGTGGAAGCGGCAGTACTTCGACTTATCCACGTTTGGTCTGTTCGGCAGCTATTTGGGGAAACGGATCCCGGCTTGTTTGAACTCCGAATTGGCACATTCGGACATAATCTTTTCCCTGGAAACGGTCAGGGGAGTGTAGTCGTGGAAGCGCCCGGAGGGTCCCTTGCTGTCGCGGGAGTCCCTCGGACGGTCCTCGTGTCTTCGTTCACCCCGACGAGATGTCGAGGCTTCTTCTCCTTTGGCGGCCCGGGCGTTCTCCTGGAGGCGAGACGCTCGGACGTTGCAGGCCGTAATCTTTTCCTCGTACTGGATATGAGTTTGGGCTTTGAGAAGGAGGGCGTCTAAATTCCTCGGTGGGGCGAGGCCGATGGCTTTAGCGAAATCGGAGTCCGGGAGGACCCCTTGTTCGAGCAGGAACTTCTTCATTTTGTCCATCGTCGGGACCTGCACTGCTTCCTTGTTGAACCTCTCGATGTATGCTCGTAGAGGTTCGTCTTTCCTCTGGATTATGGCTCCGAGGAAGGCCTCAGTTTTGGGGTGGCGGCGAGATGCTGTTAAGTGCCGCGAGAACATCCTGCCGAGCTGTTTCCACGAGGTAATGGACTCCTCGGACAGTTGTTTATACCATGTCATTGCTCCTTTCCGAAGCATGGTCGGGAACAGTCTGCATTTGATGGCGCCCCGTACGCCGCGATAGTCTAAGAGGGCATCGATATTCTCGATGTGCTCGTCTGGGTCAGTGGTCCCGTCGTATGTGCCAAGTGACGGGGGTTTCTCCAAGCCTTTTGGGAGGCGGGTGGCCAGGATCTCCTGGGACAACGGGCCGCGAGGCTCGTCGTCGTCGCTGGAACTGGTGTAAGATGGTGACCGGACGGGCTGCTCGCGTCGGCGGTTCCTTCGTGGAGAAGGTGAGCGGTTCCTTCGAGGAGAAGGTGAGCGGTTCCTTCGCGGGGAAGGTGAACGTGTCCGTCTTTTGGACTTGATCGGAGACTCCTCGTTCCTTCGAGTCCTTTTGTGGTCGTGAGCGTGCTGGTCACGCGGGGAGATCTGGTCACGCTTTCGGGCTACGCGAGGATCTTGCTCTTGGCGCAGTCTTCGGTCGATTTCTCTCCGGGGCTGCGGGCTTCTTGATCGTCGCTGATTTCTCCGCGTAGGAGGGGATCTTGGACGGCGAGACTCTTCCAATGCCCCGGTCCTCTCGTTTTGCTGCAGGATCAGGGTGTTGGTTTTGTTGAGGGCCTCCAGGAGGGCTGCCACGGCCGGGTCGGCGCTGGGCGGAACAGGAACGGGCTGGAGGTCGAGAGACGGTTGATCGTTGTGGCGATCAGCAGGAGTTAGGGAAGGAGAAGCGGTGGCTCCATCCCTAAGGAAACGGGCATCTCGGAGGAGAGATGATTGGCCGTCAACGTCAGATTTGTTGACTGGGAGAATGGTGGAATGAAGAGCATCCTGGGTGCGATCTTGGGAGGCCATGATCGTGATGATGTTCGAAAGTTGTTTTGATCTTTGGTTAAAGAAAGAAGGGGAGAACAAAGTTTCCCACAGACGGCGCCACTGATCGTGAAGGCTGGATCAGATCCTGTAGAATCAGGCCACTGAGTGCGTCAGGGATGCTGGTCGTATGGAGAGGAGGAGATGGGTGTACCTGCAAGGCACTCCGACGCTCAAGTAAGTAAAGGTCAGAGAAAAAGGGGCAAGTACAAGAGTGAATTCTTATGGTGAATATTGGATACCTGACCCTCTCACTTGAGAGGATTTATATAGAGCCCCCAGCGCGTGGCCAACGGTCCTATTTTCGGGGCGAAATAACCGTTTTCCCCAAAGAATAGGTAACTGCCCAAACTAGCCGTTAGGCCGGGCAGGATGCCCGAAACTAGCCGTTATGTCGGGCATACACGCAGTTTCGGGCACCTGTCCTTTGTTGTCCGGGCAGCGGTAAAGCCGTGCGTAACGGGCAGTAATTCCGGGGAGGAACTTACATTCCTTGCCCGGTTGGAGGGGCAGAAAGGTCAATTTTGCCCCTCTGTGGATCGGACTTAGGCAATTTGGGCCGCTCTGGAGCAGAGGCGGATTGGGCCAATTCTAGCCATTGGACCAGTCCAAAACACTTTATATGTGAAAAATCATGAATTTTGTTATTTGTCTTTAATTTATTTGTTTAACATGATATGAAGAATTTATAATAGAAAGAATCTAAAATTATTTTAGAGACATTTTATTTATATGATACATCAAAATTTATTTTCTTTCACTTTTATAATTTAAAAATAATTACAAAAAAATATAAGTATTATTTTATAAATTTTATGAAAGTAATATGTATCAAATTTAGTAAGTATTTGTTAGGGTAATATATTTTTTATTTTATTTTTATAAAAAGAATTTTCTTACTTTATATCTTAATTTCTAAAAAATTTAATTTTTTATTCGAAAAATATATAATTGAATTAAAATATTTAGATTTTGGATAATAACCAGATCCAAAAATAAAATATAGTTGGATTAATAATTAAACTGGTAATAATCATTTTGTTATATCTGGATATTTTAAATAAATTTAAATTTAGTTATGAATTTGGATCTCATAACTGAATATTTTGCACACCCCTACCTCTGCTACAATACTCGGGGCCATCTCTATCCATGTCACAGAATCAAAAACACAAGTTAATTAATAGTCCTTGCATAAAAGTAACTGAATAAATGGAAATCAAATCACACTATAATTTGAATTTATCGATAAATATATAAAAAATACTGTTAATATTATAAGAACTAATAGTTAATTGAGATTTAAAATAATGATGATATTAATTAATTAATGATAAAAATATTACACCGACCAGTGACAACAAGGAGAAGAAAAACAAAGATGGTGGAAGTCAAAGGCAACGAACGAGCCATGTAAAAGACTTAGTTTTAAAGATTAAAATGATGTATAGTTAAATTAGTTCAAGTGAAATGAAAATGGAACTAATGCGTCTTAAATAGAGGAAAAAGGTTCTTTTATTTATATAGATAATTAAGAGGATAATAAAAGTCTTTTGTCATGAAATAAATAATTTTCTAAATTACAATTAATGTATCTGATTTTTTTTTAAGAATAAATTTAGTCAAATAAAAAATAAATTCACGTGAGTCTCATCATATTTAAAATAAATTCACATGATACACATTTTTAAGTATAATAAAAAAATAGGGTTAATAGTCATTTTGCCCCCTGCCATATAGGCGATTTTTTAAAAATCCTCCTGTAAAAAAAAACTTGCAAAAAAAACCCTAACATTTGAAGATTCTCTCAATTTTGACCTTCATCACATCCAGCTACCAAAAAAGCTGATGTGGCAGAGGTCAAAATAAAAACGCTGCCAAAATGGCAGGGGTCAAAATAAAAACGCTGCCAAAATGGCAGGGGTCAAAATAAAAACGCTGCAAAAATGGCAAGGGTCAAAATAAAAACGCTGCCAAAATGGCAGGGGTCAAAATGACAGGTTTTTGGTGACTGGATGTGATGAAGGTCAAAATTGAGAGAATCTTCAAATGTTAGGGTTTTTTTGCAAGTTTTTTTTACAGGGGGGTTTTTCGAAAATCGCCTATATGGCAGGGGGCAAAATGACTATTAACCCTAAAAAATATGATAAGATACTTGTCATACCCTAAATTTTGACCACAATACTTTACATCATTGTGCAAATCATCATTACAATATGAATTTATTTTCATGCCTCATCAATACTCTTAAAAATTATTGAGCATTCACCTCAATCAAGAAGTAAGGGTGTCAAGCCCTCTCAAGAGCATTCAGACAAATGATCAATCAAAAATTGACATGATCTTCAACTTGCCAAACCTCTCAAACATCTATGGGGGATCAAGAGGTCTCCCATATCAATAATCAAGCACAAGGATGCAACATTCCAAGCTGATCAAGCCTCAAGATCACCAGTATCTCCAAATTAGGGTTTTGATCTACCAAGGCCTCCAGAGAGAAATTTTCATCTGGGCATGATCCAATACTTCAAAGCATGATTCAAGAAGCACAAAAGAACATTATGAGTCCAATCATGAGTTCAAAATAGCCTCATGGGATGCATTCATAAAAAATCAGGAATTAGGGTTTCTTGACCTAATTCACCCCTAAGTTGACTTTTGGAGCAAGGCATGAGCCAAGACCTCGGGAAATGTTTTGAAGACCTCAAATATCTTATATTGATCCTATCACAAGTTTAAATTGACACAAAGAACTTGATTTATGAGCAATGCAAGGATTCAAATTCATCTGGACCACAAACTAGGGTTTTTGAGAAAAAGTCAACCATATCTTTGACTTTTGACCAAGACATGATCTCAAACCTTGGGAAATGATTCAAGACACTCTAAAACACCTATGGAATCCATCCATTAGGTTTGATTTAGCCCAAGGCCTTGATTTCATAAAGGATCACAAAGTTTGAAATTCATCTGATAAAAAGTTAATTGTGCCTAAAACCAAGTTTGACTTTTGAGATTTTTTGACAAACATGGCTTCTTTAAGTCAAAAACAATGTTAACATATGGTTTGAATCATTATCCATCAAGAAAAATCAAGAAAAGTGAGGTTACTTGCAAAAGAGGTAATCTTAAGAAACTTAAAATTTCACTAAGTTATGGAAAAAGTGATTTTTACTCAACTTTGCAAGACCATAACTTGTGATCCAAGCAACCATTTTCTACCATCCAAAGGTCAAATGAAAGCTCTCATTACATACTACAAAAGTGACCTCCTAACCCATAGTCAAAAGATGCATGGATTTTGAGTTATAAAGCCATAAAGTTAGGGTTTCATGAGATTTCAACTTTAACACTTAGTGAAATTTTGAGACAGAATCTGTTTTCATTTTTTCCAACTTTAAGGTCATTTTTTCTCCATGATCCATAATGATCCAAGACCAAAGGTAAACAACAAAGTTGAAGTATGATATACAAGATTTCCAAAGAGTGCAAGAACTCCTATTAATTCAACTTGAGCAAGGAATTATGGACCTCACAATATGCCTCGCTCAAACTGGTTTTTAAGACAGATTTTGTGCATTTCTTGTGCCACACGATTTCCATTTAAAAATTTGTCATCTCACAAGCTTTGTCCTCTTCCAAGATCAGAGGGAATCTTGATGAATCACTTGATATTTTCAAACTTGGACCATTGAGTCAAGAATCCTATCCTTTGGCATGTGATCATTCAAGTTTCCAAACCAAAAACTTCAACTTTGTCATTTGGCGTTGAAGGAATGCATTGAGCTGTCATGAACCAAGCCCTATCAGTCCAATTGAGTCAAGATTGACTCAAAAATCAGAAGACCTAAAGCTACAAAGATCAGCTCAAGTCAATGGCTAAGGGGAGACTTGGTACCTTAGCATTTAAGGCATGACACATGGGCATATCCATTGGATAATAGAGTGATCCCTCATCCACACACTATTACTTGCAAAACAAACTTCCTCTACTATAAATAGAGGTCATTTGTGACTGATTTCAATACACCAAAACAATACCAAAGCCTTGTTTTCTCACTTTCCTTCTCTTGCTCCAAATTTCAAGTTTCAAGGATCAAACTTGAAATTATCAAAACCAGATCTTGAACCACTCAAGCAACCATCCAAACACTTCACAAATCATCCCTTGGACATGTTCAAACCTTCATCTTCAACTCAAAACACCAAAATCAGAAAGTCAACCCTCAAAACCTCAAAATTTGACTTTTCTGTATTTTTCAAGCCATGTCTTGAACCAATCACTTTCAAAGCCAAATAAAACCTCAAACACTCTACAAATATCACCCCTAAGCTGTTCCAACAAGTGATCCTCAACTGTAACACCATTTGAGTGAGTTACCATTTTGGTCACTTTTGCCACTTTTGCAACAAGAGTCTGTTCTTGTTCCAGAGATTTCCAGTTGATTTTGATCATCCTAAAAGCTTCTAAGGGGTCTATTAAGAGTGTCTAAAGCATTGGATTACGTATGGCACAAGCATCTTGAAAGATAGCAAGTGGAGCTTCAAGAGGTAAGTGCATAACAACTTGAACTTTGTGAAATATGCTTTGCTTTGATGTCCATTGATCATAAACATGTCATACATATCATATGTGTTGTGTTTGAACCTGTTAGTTCCTGGATTGGCTGGAATTTTGGTAAAACAAAGTATGTTCAATGTTGATGTCAAGGTGCTGATGTTGCAACATTAAAGTCTTAACACTGGGCTGTGTTAAGTAAGTAATTGCTGAAGTTGGATGTCTGATGTCACATGGCGATGTTGTAACATCAGATCTGCAGAATTAACAACAGCAGGCTGTGATGTTGTTAGGGTTGCGTATTAGCTGGAATTGTGGAGAGCAAGCTGTCTCATTGGATGCGAATATCTTGGGATAGATATTTGTTGCTGCATAGGAGATCTGTTGCAGATTTGTAGGAGATTTAAAAGGTTGAAGATTTAAAAAGATTTTAGGAGAAAATCTATTTTAAATATTCAGTTTTAGGGAGATATTATAGCAAGTCCAAGACCAATTCAAGGAGCTATATAAAGCGCACAAGACCAAAGGAAAAAGTGACAGAAAACATTCAGAAGATCAGGAGCTGGAGGCTTAGTGTCTAGAGTTTGTTTAGAGTGCTTGTATTTACACTATTCTAGGGTTTGAATAGGTGTTGTGTTTCTGTCCTCTCTAGAAGCTGTGAAGCAATAGAGAGTGGTTGCTTGATCGAAGCTAGGAAGCAAGATCAAGGGTACTCAAAGTGGTTTCTTTGAGAGTTTGTAAGGGATTGAGTGGTGTTCTCATACCTAGGTGGTTTCTTAGGTAGGAAGTCATTAGTAGAGTATAAGTTTAGGAGATTGTCAACGGGTTGTTGAGTCTGTAAATTATATCTGCAAGTAGTGAATTCCATCCCTGGCTTGGTAGCCCCCAGAGTAGGTTGGTTGTAACCGAACTGGGTCAACAATTCCTTGTGTTGCTTTGTTACTGTTATTGCTATCCATTGTGCAGAGTGTGTTGTTGTGACATCGCACCTTAACATCACACGTCTGATACCAGAATTTCAGAACCAATTTACCATAATATCATTGCTTGTATGAAGTTGTAGCATAGAACTTGCAAATTTTGACCTATTTTGAAACCACTATCGGGTTTTAAAATGTGGGCATTTTTAGAAAATTCCAAGACCACCATTGGATTCCTCGTGAAATTCTATGTAGGATCCATCTAAGTTTCATCCATTTTCATAGAGAAATGAAGAAGTTATGGCCTTCTTACAAGAGGGCAAAAATCAGGCCTCCTTGGGCAAGGGCCAGACCATGGCGCCTTGGCCTGGCCTAAAAAACACCCCCCCATATATGTTTATGGGGTGGTTTTGATACACAGATGTATCACCACCCCAGTGGTAGCAGCGTGTGTTTTCAAGTGTGTTTGGCTGGGAGGGCGTCGGTTCAACACCCACCCATGCCATTTTCCAATTTTTTGTCAAATTTTGCTATTTTTGCTATTTTTTTATAGTTTATTTTAAATAATTATTTTTGTTAATCATTTCTAATTATTTGAAAATGATTTTTTGCACAAAAATCACTTACACATTAAAATATTTTATTCACCCAAAAAATCACAAAAAAAAAAAATTGGCATATTTTTTAATATTTTAAAGAATTTTATTTTTATTTGTTTTTAAACATTTTAAATAATTTTTTTCTTGATTTTTCAAATCCAATTTGATTTTAAATCATCATGTGAATAAAACCATATTTTTCAAACCCTAAACATAATTCATAACATGTTTATTGAATTTTTGTTGATATTTTTTTTATCATTTTTAATTGATTTTTCTTATAAAAATACAAAAAAAATAGGAATTAGGGTTTCCTTTGAATTCAAGCTTTCAAACTTCATTTCAAAAATCACATGGGCCTCTAATAGAGTGTAAGACCCAACCCCTTTGTAAAAAAAATAATAAAAGCTTGGGCCTCTGTCATAGTATAAGTCCCAGTACAATTTTCAAAATAACGGTGCGTCCACTGTTTTCATTTGGGCCTCTCCTTGAGTATAGGCCCCACTTTTCTTCCTTTAAATAATCATTTGGGCCTATAATAGAGTGTAAGACCTAACCCCCTATGTACATAAATAATTTTGGGCCTCTACTATAGTATAAGTCCCACAACGTCTGTCGGTATCGCAGTGCGATCTTGATTTTCAAATAAATCATTTGGGGCTCTCCTTGAGTATAAGCCCCAATATTTTGTACATAAACTTTGTTTTAAACAATAAACAACCTCCATGGGCCTCTCCTTGAGTCGTAGGCCCCATACCTCTGTTTTTAAAATCATCTGTCTGTTTTAAACTGGTACTAAGAGGAGCATTATTCCCGGTGAAACTGCTCTTAGACCACTTGGGCCTCTCCTTGAGTTATAAGCCCCAAAAATTTCTTTTCTTTTAAAAAAATTTCTTTCAAATTCAAATTCAAACTCAGAGTATTCTCAAGACTCTCTTCAATTCTTCAAAACCCTAATCAGACAGTTGTAATCCATACAACCCATCACAGTGCACTTGGGCCCCCCAAACCAGAATGTAAGACCCAAGATTCTTTTAATTCAATGCATACTTGTTGATATACCTGCTAATTCACTTATCTATATATACTTGTGTCTATCTGTCTAGAGTTTACCCAGCAGTTAGGTCTACGCTTAGGTCAAACCAAAGGTTACTTCTAACTTAGTCAATAACTAGCTCCCACATAGGAAACTCCCCTCAATACAGTCTGCCTCCTCTTGGACTTTATTCAATATGGAACAGAGAAAGACATTATTCCTGGTGAAACTTTTCTCAAGACTATCAAAACTTAGAAACATATATATAAAAGAAATTCATTTCCCCAGAGAGGATTATTCCCGGTGAAACCTCTTTTGAATTTCTTCAAACCTTAGAACTGTTCAACAAAGAAAGGATTATTCCCGGTGAAACCTTTCTTGAACTTTTCTTAGGCTTGGACCCACCAGGCTTCCTAGAAGTATCCCCAGCCTCCTCTTGGGCTTAGTACAAGGACCCACAGGCTTCTTAAAAGTTCCCCCCACAGCCTCCTCTTGGGCTTAGTACAAGGACCCACAAGCTTCTTAAAAGTTCCCCCCACAGCCTCCTCTTGGGCTTAGTACAAGGACCCAAAGGCTTCCTAAAAGCATAGGATAGAATTCAGTTATCCCTACTAGTTCAAACCTCAGGAAAGTCAAAACTCTAGAACACCTAATCAATCAAGAATTAATCTTTATCTCTAAAAACCACTGCCTCCTCTTGGGCATCATACAAAGATCTTTCTCCAGCTAAGAGTCTGCCTCTTCTTAAAAGAGACTTGGACAGTTTCAGCCTCCTCTTGGGCTTCGTACAATGACCCTCAGGCTTCCTAAAAGCATAAGATAGATCATAGTCATCACATATTCCTACACCAGTCCCCAGGAAAGTCAAAACCTCTAAGGAATTTTAAGTCTATCATTCTCTAAAAGGGCTCTCCTGATCTTTAACAAAGCTTGGTTTTCATCTTTAAAATCTCCAGTCAGGGTCAAACCATAACCAACAAAACTCCAAAAAGTATCAGAGCCTCATGGTATCTGATAAATCAACTCTTCTTCAATCCTCAGCAAGAGTGGGTTCCCATTTAGATTCTTCAAAGCAATTTAGACCTTCCCCTGGATTTCAATAATCCTTAGTAAGAGTCAGGCTCCTCTTAGGCTTTATATAATGATTTTCCCCAGTCATCCTTAATCTTGGGCTTTGTACAAGACAGATATAACACTCCCTAGAGGAGTCATTTTCTTTCATCTTCAATCTTGGGCTTTGAACAAGGAACACAAAAACAACATCCCCTCAGATGAGACCATGAGTCCTCTCTGTAGGAGGATATCCACTCTATACATCACATTTCAAAAACAAACAAATAATCAAAACCTTTTTCCAGATAATTGATGTAAGTGGCACACTTGTTGATTCAAAATCCAAGCTGGAGTCCTTCTCTTATCCTGGCTAAAACTTCTCTTTCATCTAACAGCTATAAGTGGCAAGCCTATGGATTCCACACATCCAAGCCAATGTCCCTTTCTTAGCATGAAAGATTCATAAAGGAAAAAGTGGCATTGCTCTACACTGAGTTAAAGCTTCTTCCTTCATGACATCTCTCTTATAAAGGAAATTATGGTATTGCTGGATCCCATATCCCAGTTAAAGTAATTTCCCTTATAACCAATTACTCAACATCTGTGATGAATAGGTGAAATCTCTCCCTTTAGAGATGACAAATTCTCTCTCTCAGTTACCCTGTTAGCTTCAATCTTGGGCTTTGAACAAGACACAAATACTCTGTTAGCTTTAATCTTGGGCTTTGAACAAGACACCAAACTTTTTCCTCCTTCCATAGAATAGGAGGAACTACGATTGCTCTGATTTTCCCAAATCTCTTTACGGGAATACGTAGGCATAAGATTGCAAAATCTTAGCGATGGCACTAAATAAAAAATGTTAGGTTCAATACCTTTCCAAAAATAATAGAAATCTCAAAAACAACAAAAACATTTCCCCAGCTTTCCCAAGGTAGAAACTTCACTATTCAACAGTAAATGAATTCAAATAACCAAGCAAAACTATAGCAAAATATATGTAAATTGAAGTTCCTATAGATTACTATAGATACACTGGGTGTTAACAGCTTCCCTTTATATAACCAACCCCCGATTCTAGATCTCTTCGCATTTGTAAAGGAAAACATTTGCGTGCAGGGTTAGTTTAAGATATCTTCCCCTCCCTTTTAAACTTCATAGGATAAATATTAGAAATCAGAAAGTAGCACCAAAAAGCGGTAGTGGTCGCGTCACAAAAACCGAGCTACAATACTAACACGATAATACTAGTCAATTATATCATATTTTTTATATCTCAGTGTAATTTGTATATATTTTTTATTTTTAAGGTTGTAAAAAAGTTTATATATATATATATATATATATATATATATATATATATATATATAATTTATCACATTTTATAAGTGACATATCAATTAAAAACAGACCTTCAATTTTAAGTCCAAAAATATGAATGGATAAATAGAGAGATTAAGAGTGTAATTAAACCTAAATATAAATGACAAAATTTCTCTTGTAATAATATTTATATTACAATTTTAACAATTTAAATTAATATTCAGATTTTTTTCTAAGTTTTGATGATATATATATATATATATATATATATATATATATATATATATATATATATATATATATATATATATATATATATATAAAATTTATCACATTTTATAAGTGACATATCAATTAAAAACAGACCTTCAATTTTAAGTCCAAAAATATGAATGGATAAATAGAGAGATTAAGAGTGTAATTAAACCTAAATATAAATGACAAAATTTCTCTTGTAATAATATTTATATTACAATTTTAACAATTTAAATTAATATTCAGATTTTTTTCTAAGTTTTGATGATATTATTAAAATATTTATTATTTTAATAAATTAGGAACCAACAGATAAGTTTGAATTAGGTTTAGTTTGAAACTTTAAATCCTTTACAAATGATATTATATTACAAGTGAATTATACTCTTGAACAAAGAAAATTAAGCAAATAAAATATTACAACACAACTCTCACAAGAACATTTTAATCTTGTAACCTACTACAACAATTGTTGTGAAAAATATATTTCAAGAAGAAAGAGAGTAGAATAAAAATAGAGAGGTTTTTATTCATAAATACGCATTACAACATATTTATCTTATGACAATTCCTAATTTTTTAAAGGTAAAAACATTGTTCTCGTAGAGAGTAATAGACAATGAATTTTATATTTCATTGCGGTAGCTTATATATATATATATATATATATATATATATATATATATATATATATATATATATATAGCTCAAAACCGTTCTTGTTAAGGTCAAAGAGAATGGCTCCTATTTGCAACATGTTAGAACCATATTCATATAATTTTTAATTATTTTTATAAAATATTTATTATCTGAAAACATTCTCCTATGTTATACTAAAACAATTTTTTTATGAGCAATGTCTCTAGCAGAAATCGAATCGAGTCACGACATATCATTTGATATTTCATTATTAAAATAATTTTTTTTACATGGAAACCTAAGTTTTAACCGTTCCCCCAAATTTTTGAAATTCATTGTCCCCCTCCCATTTATGAAATTCACCATTGAGCTCCCTTCCTAAGATATTTCGTTACATTCCAAATCAATGTTTTCTTTCATAAGCAAAAGTCTTCTCCTAATTGGTTATTAATAGAGAAGAAGAAGAAAGAGAGTGACCCTGAAAAGAGAACCGAGGGTTTGGGTAGCGACACCTTTTCATGTCTATAATTCTTCTCCCAAATCTAACCCTAACCCTTTCTTCTTTATTATACGCTTTTGTCCGGGTCATTGCCGAGGAGAATGAGATCGAACTTGCCATCTGGAATGGGGCGCATAGGATGAAGTGGTTCCCCGTCGTTCCCAGATGTTTGAGGGGTGTCTGATGCTGCTCCATTCTGCTTCTGCTCCTTGGTGAAGTGGCTGTCGAGGTCGACTGAGTTGATGCGAGGCAACGACTTCTGCTCCTCGGGACGGGCTGGCTTGTTGGCAGTCTTGGGCGTCATATTGATTAAGTTCGACCCCTTTGTGGCCGCTTCGAAGCATCTTTTCGCGACTTCAATGTCCCCATAAAGAGTGATGACGCGACCCCTGGTCGTATAGTACTTCATCTTCAAGTGGACCGTGGATGGCACTACGGTCATTTCAGCCAGAGTTGGTCTTCCAAGGATGCACTGGTACAAAGATGGGCACTCTATGACCAGGAAACAAAATTTGACCTGCCTGGCGGTCTCCTCGGACCCGAAGGTGACGAGCAGCTCGACATAGCCTCATGGATTTTCCCTGGAACCTGTCGAGGGTTGCGTTCTGATTCGAGCTTGCGTTGATCAGCTCATCAAACTTCCTTTTCACCGAACCCACAGTGATCTTGTTAAATCCTCCGCTGAATATGACCATAGCGGAGGGAAAGTTCTCCCATGTGCTATGAGCAGACAGGGGCGTGCCGGTCTCATCGGGGACATAAAAGTCCTCCGGCCGAAAGATGCACAGAGTGACCTGTAAGCCGCTGTCGTCGAAGGGTGGTGTTTCCTCATCGACCTTCTTCGTCTCGCGTACATCCTATCGAGGAACCTCTCTCCTCTTGGTGTACTGTTTCAGGCGTCTTTCCTTGATTAGGATTTTGATTGCATCCTTGAGGTGGATGTAGTCCTCGGTGACGTGCCTGTGGCTACTGTGGAACCGAAAGTATTTGGACTTGTCGACGTTCGGCTTGGGAGGTGTCAGCTTGGGGAAACGAACCCCACTCAGTTTGAAATCCAAGTTTATACACTTGGCCAGGATGCACTCACGGGGAGTGTAACGCCCGGATATTTAATTAACTATTTAATTAAATATCTTCGTATTATTTGTTTGATTGTGTTGGCTTTAGTTGAATTAATTTAATTAAGTTGATTTAAGTTGTAGAAATAATATAATGTTGGTAGATTAGAATTATAAAATCATTAGTGGGCTTACTGGTGGTTAGAAGTAGTATTAGTGGGGGTGTAGTATTGAGGCCCAATAAAAAAAACAAATAGCATATTAGTTTTATTAAATTAGGTCATTAGAATTGTGGGGAGTTAGTAGTAGCAGTTACAGAGAAGAAGAAGAGGAGCAAGGGTTGGAAACAATACGTAGAGGCTGCAAGCAGGAGAACCCAAGCGGAGATTTAGAGTGACCTTCAATCCAAGGTAAGGGTGGGGTTCTGACTCTATAATGGGGAATTTGATGAATGATATGTGGGGTTGGGTTTGTAGAATTATTGCCTCTGTCTGTGTTGTAATGGTGGTGTTGTAATGGTTGTCGTGGATGTCGAAATACGTTTGTTGTTGATGAATTAATTGTAGGAATTTAGTCTAAGTTGCTTCATGGTATAATTTTATCTTGTTTATGTTGTACTATGTTGGATGATTAGTCTGAAACGGTAATTGGGGAATGGGAATAGGAACCACCTTAGGAAGGGTGACGAGTGCCACCCGTTTTGTTTTTGAGAAGGTGGCGGCGGCCACTAGGGCACGTGGCTTGCGCCACTATGAGAAGTTGATGTGGCAGGAGCCACTAAAGGGGGTGGCTTGTGCCACCATTGGAATTGAGGTGGCTGGAGCCACTAGGCATGTGGCTTGCGCCAATTTGAAGGATTAATGTGGCAGGAGCCACTAAGTGGGGTGGCTTGCGCCACTAGTAATGTTTTAGGTGGCCAGTGCCACTAGTTTATTTGTTTGAATTATCAATAATGACCATGAAATTAATTAATTTAATAATTTTTGGAGGATTAATTAATAATTAAGTGGATTATGTGATGTGAAATAATCTTATGGTGTTGGATGATGATAGTGTGTTTGATGGTGTGATCAGGAGGATCGTGAGCATGTATCTATGTTATAATACATGTGTTTTTATATGCATTCTGTGTCATGCATTTCATGGTGATGGTGGGATGAATCATTGCTCAGGAGGAGTGTATGTGATTCATCTGTACTCCGATATGGGGAATGGTGGGGATAGATCATTGTCAAGTAGAGGTGTATGTGATCTATCTGGGTTCGATTGAATGAACCGGGTTGTTGGTACCACATGTATTGTGTCCATATTTATGTCGCATTCTATTTTGTTGTTATATGAAGTATTTTATGGTGATGGTTGTGACCAGTGGGTCTTGATTTTATGATTGTGCGTGAATACTACTTTTATCATGTATTTGTTCACCGTATATATTGAATGTGATTTCTCACCCCTTTGTTGTTGTTGTGTCTGTGCTTCTTCGGAAGTACAGATAATCCAGGTACTTAGGATGCTTGGATTGCGTGTTGCTTGTTCGAGTCTTAGGAGTGCTCTGATACGTAACACAGGAACTATTTTTGGGGATTTTGTTGTTTATCAATTTATTTTAAGTTGTTGTTACGTATCTTTATTTTGTTGGATTTTCTTGGTGAGCCACTATTTGATGTGGAATTTTGTAAGTTGTTGGCATGTGGCCGTGATTTTATCAAATGAACTATTTTCGCTGTTTTATTTCGATTAATAAAAGGAGCTTTAAAGTTGGATGATTAATGTGGCACTCCACTTTGTGGTGAAAACTCTGATTGATTCTTAATATTTTGTTTATTTTCAAAAATGGGAAAGTGGGGTGTTACAATTGGTATCAGAGCAGGTCGGTCCGTCCGGCCAGATGTTGTAGCTGAGTCTGTCCTTAGTATAAGAGTTGTTTGGGTGTCCTGACCATATGTTAATTGTTGAACAGTATGGCGGGGAGGAATGATGTTGCTCTTGCTGCTGCTATGCAAGCCATGGCACAAGCTGTAGAGAACGCCAATCAGGCTAGAGGTGCTCAGTTTCGTGACTTAGCACAATTCCAAAGCAACAAGCCGCCTACTTTTGAGGGAGGTATCTTGGATCCAGAGGCTGCACAGAAATGGCTGAAGGCTGTGGAGAAGATCTTCAGGACCATGGAGTGCAGTGATGCTCAGAAGGTACGGTTTGGTACGCATATGCTGGAAGGAGAGGCTGAGGCTTGGTGGGACAATAGTCGTCAGAGATTGGAAGCTGCAGGTACTGAGATTACTTGGGCTGTGTTTCAAGCTGAGTTTCTGGAAAAGTATTTTCCGGAAGACATTCGTAGGGCGAAAGAGGTTGAATTTCTAGAGCTGAAGCAGGGTGATAAGACTGTTGCTGAGTATGCCGCTAAGTTTGAGGAGCTGGTTCAGTATTGTGCTCATTACAATACTGAAGACGCTATGACTTCGAAGTGTTTGAAGTTTGAGAACGTGCTGCGTCCCAAGATCAAATTGGGGATTGCTTGTCAGAAGATAAGAAACTATCCAGAGCTGGTAAGTAGAAGCAGAATTTATGATAATGACAACAGAGCCAGAATTGCTCATTACAAAGTTGTGAATGAGAAGAAAAACAAGCAGAGATTTGGAGGTACTCCTTACAATGCTCCAGCTGATAAGGGGAAACAGAAAACTGATGTGGGGAAGAAACCAAAGGAGAAGGGAGCAGGTGTTGATACTCTCAAGTGCTTCCGATGTGGTGGCGCGGGTCACCGTGCTAACAACTGTTAGAATGAAGTGAAGAAGTGTTTCAAGTGTAGCAAAGCATGTCATGTTATAGCAGATTGCAGAGCCAGTATGCCTACTTGTTATAATTGTGGGGAGAAGGGTCACATCAGCACTCACTGTGAGAAGCCGAAGAAGTCTCAGGCGTATCAAACTGGTGGAAAAGTGTTTGCCTTGGTGGGAGCTCAATCCACTGATGAAGAGCGTTCCGTCAAAGGTACTTGCTTTATTAATGATATTCCTTTGATTGCTATCATTGACACGGGTGCAACACACTCGTTTATTTCTGTTGATTGTGTGAAGAGATTAGGAATTGTGTCGTCTACTCTAGAGCAGAGGATGACGATTGAGACTCCATCTATTGGTTCTGTGGTTACTTCTTTGGTGTGTTTGAAGTGTCCACTGACCATGTTTGGTAGGGATTTCAGAGTAGACTTGATTTGTTTTCCACTCGGTAATCTTGATGTTATTTTGGGGATGAACTGGTTGGAGTTCAACCGGTTTTATATTGATTGCTTCAGGAAGACGTTACTGTTTCTTACTCCTGAAGAGGAAGCATTAGCAGATTCGCTATCTAGCAAAGAGTTGAGGGCGTTGTTGGAGGACGAAACGAAGCTATTTGCGGTGTTTGCCTCGTTATCTGTTGAAAGCAAGACTTCAGTTAATGAATTACCGGTAGTGAATGAATTTCCTGAAGTGTTTCTAGATGACATCACGGAGTTGCCTCCGACAAGGGAAGTTGAATTCGCTATTGATCTTGTACCGGGTACCAGACCTATCTCTATGGCACCGTACAGGATGTCTGCATCAGAATTGGCAGAGTTGAAATCTCAGGTCAGAGAATTGCTCGATAAGAAGTTTATTAGACCAAGTGTGTCGCCGTGGGGAGCTCCAGTGTTGTTGGTGAAAAAGAAGGATGGTAGTATGCGTCTGTGCATCGATTACCGTCAGTTGAATAAAGTGACCATTAAGAATAAGTATCCACTTCCGAGGATTGATGACTTAATGGATCAGCTGGTAGGAGCTCGTGTTTTCAGCAAAATTGATCTGAGGCCGGGTTACCATCATATTAGAGTAAAGGAAGGTGATATTCAGAAGACTGCTTTCAGAACTCGCTACGGACATTACGAATATGCAGTGATGCCTTTCGGAGTGTCTAATGCGCCGAGTGTGTTTATGGAATATATGAATCGTATTTTCCATTCTTATCTAGATCAGTTTATCGTGGTATTTATTGATGATATACTGATTTACTCTAAGTCTGACGAAGAGCATGCAGGTCACTTGAGAATTGTATTGCAGGTGTTGAAAGATAATAAACTATTCGCAAAGTTCTCGAAGTGTGAATTCTGGTTGAAGACTGTGAGTTTCTTAGGTCATGTGATTTCTGGTGATGGTATAGCAGTGGATCCATCTAAAGTAAGCGTAGTACTTCAATGGGAGGATCCGAAGACAGCAACAGAGATTAGAAGCTTTTTGGGTTTGGCAGGTTACTATAGAAGATTCATTGAAGGGTTTTATAATTTGGCGTTGCATTGACTCAGTTAACCAGGAAGAATCAAGCTTTTGTCTGGGATGCTGCATGTGAGGAAAGTTTTGAGGAACTAAAGAAGAAATTGACTACAACACCAGTGTTAATTTTACCAAGTCCAAATGATTCTTTCGTAGTGTATTGTGATGCGTCTAAGATGGGATTAGGCGGTGTGTTGATGCAAGATGGCAAGGTAGTGGCTTATGCTTCAAGGCAGTTGAGGGTGCATGAGAGAAACTATCCTACTCATGATCTTGAATTAGCTGCAGTGGTGTTCATGTTAAAAATTTGGAGGCATTATTTGTATGAATCAAGATTTGAAGTATTCAGTGATCACAAGAGTTTGAAATATTTATTCGACCAGAAGGAATTGAATATGAAGCAGAGAAGGTGGTTAGAGTTCTTAAAGGATTATAATTTCAGTTTGAGTTACCACCCGGGGAAAGCTAATGTTGTGGCAGATGCTTTGAGTTGGAAGACAATCCATATGTCTGCGTTAATGGTGAAGGAAATGGAATTGATTGAACAGTTCAGAGATTTGAGTATGGTTTGTGAAACTACACCGGGAAGTATCAGATTGGGTATGCTGAAAGTGAATAATTACTTTTTGGATGTAATTAAGAAAAATCATAAACTGGATGTGAAATTAGTGGACTTGATGCCTACAAGAGGAGACGATCCTGATAGTGACTTTAAAGTTGATAATGGTGGTGTGTTGAGATTCTGGGGCAGGATTTGTGTGCCGGATAATGTGGATTTAAAAAGGGCAATCTTAGAGGAAAGTCATCAGAGTAGCTTGAGTATTCATCCGGGAGCTACAAAGATGTACCATGATTTGAAGAAGTTGTTTTGGTGGTCCGGTATGAAGAGGGACATAGCCCAGTTTGTCTACGCTTGTTTGACATGTCAGAAGTCAAAAGTAGAACACCAGAAGCCTTCGAGATTGATGCAACCGTTAGAGATTCCTGAATGGAAATGGGACAGTATTGCGATGGATTTTGTGACCGGTTTGCCTAATACGACGAGGGGCTTTGATGCTATTTGGGTAGTGGTGGATCGACTTACGAAGTCCGCACATTTTATACCAATTAACATCAGTTTTCCTTTGTCAAAGCTGGCGGAGATTTATATAAGGATAATTGTGAAGTTACATGGTGTTCCGTCGAGCATAGTGTCAGATAGAGATCTGAGGTTTACTTCAGAATTTTGGAGGAGTCTGTAGGAAGCCTTGGGTTCTAAGTTGAAGTTGAGCTCGGCTTATCATCCACAGACCGATGGTCAGTCAGAGAGGACTATTCAGTCATTGGGGGATTTGCTGAGAGCCTGTGTATTGGAAAAAGGTGGTACGTGGGATACTCATTTGCCTTTGGTTGAGTTCACGTACAACAATAGTTACCATTCTAGCATTGGAATGGCGCCTTTCGAAGCTTTGTATGGTAGGAAGTGTAGGACGCCTCTGTGTTGGTATGAAACAGGTGAGAATGTGGTGCTTGGACCAGAAATCGTGCAACAGACGACTGAGACAATTCAGATGATCCGTGAGAAGATGAAAGTGTCTCAGAGTAGACAGAAAAGTTATCACGATAACCGGAAGAAAGATTTGGAATTCAGTGAAGGTGATCACGTATTCCTGAGAGTTAACCCAGTGACCGGTGTGGGTCGTGCTTTGAAATCGAAGAAATTGGATCCTAAGTTTATTGGACCGTATCAGATCTTGAAGAGGATTGGTGCAGTTGCTTATAGAGTGGATTTACCGCCTAATATGTCGAATTTACATGATGTGTTTCATGTGTCACAACTCCGGAAGTATGTTCCAGATCCATCTCATGTAATCCATATGGATGATGTGCAAGTACGGGATAATCTTACTGTGGAAACGATGCCTGTACGGATCGCGGATCGTGAAGTGAAGACTCTAAGAGGCAAGGAGATTGCGTTGGTAAAAGTAGTCTGGGTAGGAGCTGCCGGAGAAAGTATGACGTGGGAGTTGGAAAGCAAGATGCGGGAATCCTATCCCGAGCTGTTTGAACAAGGTAAATTTTCGAGGACGAAAATATCCTAAGTGGGGGAGAGTTGTAACGCCCGGATATTTAATTAACTATTTAATTAAATATCTTCGTATTATTTGTTTGATTGTGTTGGCTTTAGTTGAATTAATTTAATTAAGTTGATTTAAGTTGTAGAAATAATATAATGTTGGTAGATTAGAATTATAAAATCATTAGTGAGCTTACTGGTGGTTAGAAGTAGTATTAGTGGGGATGTAGTATTGAGGCCCAATAAAAAAAAAAAATAGCATATTAGTTTTATTAAATTAGGTAATTAGAATTGTGGGGAGTTAGTAGTAGCAGTTACGGAGAAGAAGAAGAGCAGCAAGGGTTGGAAACAATACGTAGAGGCTGCAAGCGGGAGAACCCAAGCGGAGATTTAGAGCGACCTTCAATCCAAGGTAAGGGTGGGGTTCTGACTCTATAATGGGGTATTTAATGAATGATATGTGGGGTTGGGTTTGTAGAATTGTTGCCTCTGTCTGTGTTGTAATGGTGGTGTTGTAATGGTTGTAGTGGATGTCGAAATATGTTTATTGTTGATGAATTGATTGTAGGAATTTAGTCTAAGTTGCTTCATGGTATAATTTTATCTTGTTTATGTTGTACTGTGTTGGATGATTAGTCTGAAACGGTAATTGGGGAACGGGAATAGGAACCACCTTAGGAAGGGTGACGAGTGCCACCCGTTTTGTTTTTGAGAAGGTGGCGGCGGCCACTAGGGCACGTGGCTTGCGCCACTATGAGAAGTTGATGTGGCAGGAGCCACTAAAGGGGGTGGCTTGCGCCACCATTGGAA
Source organism: Lathyrus tuberosus (assembly GCA_022829125.1). Lineage (NCBI taxonomy): Eukaryota > Viridiplantae > Streptophyta > Magnoliopsida > Fabales > Fabaceae > Lathyrus > Lathyrus tuberosus. The sequence goes on from JALAZF010000212.1 coordinate 9,306,133, forward strand.
TTGAGGTGGCTGGAGCCACTAGGCATGTGGCTTGCGCCACTTTGAAGGATTAATGTGGCAGGAGCCACTAAGTGGGGTGGCTTGCGCCACTAGTAATGTTTTAGGTGGCCAGTGCCACTAGTTTATTTGTTTGAATTATCAATAATGACCATGAAATTAATTAATTTAATAATTTTTGGAGGATTAATTAATAATTAAGTGGATTATGTGATGTGAAATAATCTTATGGTGTTGGATGATGATAGTGTGTTTGATGGTGTGATCAGGAGGATCGTGAGCATGTATCTAAGTTATAATACATGTGTTTTTATATGCATTCTGTGTCATGCATTTCATGGTGATGGTGGGATGAATCATTGCTCAGGAGGAGTGTATGTGATTCATCTGTACTCTGATATGGGGAATGGTGGGGATAGATCATTTCCAAGTAGAGGTGTATGTGATCTATCCGGGTTCGATTGAATGAACCGGGTTGTTGGTACCACATGCATTGTGTCCATAGTTATGTCGCATTGCATTTTGTTGTTATATGCAGTATTTTATGGTGATGGTTGTGACCAGTGGGTCTTGATTTTATGATTGTGCGTGAATACTACTTTTATCATGTATCTGTTCACCGTATATATTGAATGTGTTTTCTCACCCCTTTGTTGTTGTTGTGTTTGTGCTTCTTCGGAAGTACAGATAATCCAGGTACTTAGGATGCTTGGATTGCGTGTTGCTTGTTCGAGTCTTAGGAGTGCTCTGATACGTAACACGAGAACTATTTTTGGGGATTTTGCTGTTTATCAATTTATTTTAAGTTGTTGTTACGTATCTTTATTTTGTTGGATTTTTCTTGGTGAACCACTATTTAATGTGGAATATTGTAAGTTGTTGGCATGTGGCCATGATTTTATCAAATGAACTATTTCCGCTATTTTATTTCGATTAATAAAAGGAGCTTTAAAGTTGGCTGATTAATGTGGCACTCCACTTTGTGGTGAAAACTCTGATTGATTCTTAATATTTTGTTTATTTTCAAAAATGGGAAAGTGGGGTGTTACAGGGAGCGGTCAACAACGTGTACTCAGCGAACCGGCCTGCTGGTCCTCTGTCCTCGCGGGAGTCTCGGGGCTTATCGGTTCTTCTTTTCTCCCTGCCACGTCGAGGGGCCACAAGGGCGTCATACTTCGAGACTTTGGTATTCTCTTGGTTCCACGAGTCGCGGGCATTATTGGCCGCCTCTTTCTCCTCATATTGGATGTAGGTCTGGGCTTTGAGGAGGAGGTCGTCCAACGAATGGGATGCCTCGATGCCAACTGCTTTGGCGAAGTGGCTGCGGGGGCGCAACCCTCGCTCGAGCAGGTATCTCTTCATCCTGTCAGTCGTGGAGATCTGGACGACCTCTCGATTGAACCTCTCTATGTAGTCTCGGAGAGATTTGTCCTTCCCCTGAATGATAGCCTCAACTGACGCCTCAGATTTTGGGTGTCGTCGAGAGGCGGTGAAGTGCTTGGCGAACTGCGTTTTCAGATCCTTCTAGGAGGTGATGGACTCAGAGTCGAGGCTCTTGTACCATACCATGGAACCCTTCCTTAGAGTTGTGGGGAAGAGTCGGCATTTGATGGCGCCTCTGACGTTGCGGTAGTCGAGCATCGCATCGATGTTCGCGATGTGATCATCTGGGTCCGTCGTGCCATCGTAGGTTGCCAGACTTGGCGGTTTTTCCATACCGGCGGAGATGGGAGTTTCCATAATTGCTCGGGACAGTGGACCGCAGGGGTCGTCTTCGTCGCCTCGGACCGGTGAGCGCGATGGGGAGAGTTTGCGCCGTGGGTTTCTGTCTCGGCCCTGCGAGTTTCTTGGTCTCCCTTTCGACTTATCCAGTTGCCTACCGACTTTGCTCCTCTTGGGAGCCGGGGAGCGCCGCTCCCTGCGAGGAGGAGTGCGATCACGCTTCTGGGTAATCACAGGTTGTGGCCTCTCTAGCCGCGGACAACATCCGGGTTGACACGGGGAAAGGCTTTGAGACTCATCCTGTTGGTGTCTCCGTGGGGGGAGAGGCTTTGAGACTCATCCTGTTGGTATCTCCGCGGGGGAGAGTTTGGACGGGTGTCTCGCCATTGTGGGGACGGGCTACGAGATTCAGGCCGTTGGTGTCTCAGTGGGGGAGAGCGTGATTGACGGTCTTTCTCCAGTATTCCAATTCGTTCATTCTACTGGAAAATCATGAAGTTAGTCTTTTCGATTTCCGCGAACAGGGCCACCATGGTAGGATCAACGTTGGGTGGTACGAGAATTGGTTGAAAAACCCCCGGATTCTTGAAATGATGGATGCCATTGTAGGCTGCATTGTCAGATAAAGGAGAGGCGGTGAGTCCGCCCCTAGAGTCACCCTCTTCAGCAGCGGCCATCACATTGTTGTCGTGGTCATCGCCGACAGTGAAGGTGGTGAAGGCAGTTTCATGGACGTTATCGTCGGTGTTTTGATTGGCCATGATGAACGATAGGTTTTTGAAAGTTTGCTTTGGTTTTTAGGTTTCATATAAAGAAAAGACAGGGGAGCAAAGGGTTCCCACATACGACGCCACTGATCTTACCGGGATCAGAGATCAATTAACGATCAACAACTCGTCGGGGACTTTAAGTTCGTCGGTGGAGGAGATGATGAGGGGGTGTACCTGCAAGACACTCCGATGTCAATGTGAGGTTCAGAGTGAAGAGAGAAAGTAAGTACAGGGTATCACTACTAAAAATTTCGCTTTTAGAGACCGAAATAGAGACTGAAAAAGCTTTAAAATCGGTCACTATTGGGCTTAGCGACCAATAAAGTGACCAATATTTTTGGGTCGGTAAAGTGCTAGTCCCTACTCTTTAGCGACATATTTAGTGACCGAAATTGTGACTATGCAATAGCGACCGATTTTGTGACTGTTTTTATTTGATTAAAAGTGCTAAAAATAAAACTAATTTTAAGAAGCTGGATTCGAACTGATGATCTTTTAGAGACGCATCATAGGATCTGTACCACTTTGACATACTTCACTAGTAATTATTTGATTTATATATATATATATAACATATCATATGAGAATGATATTTTTATGTGAGAACATGAGAATGAATCTGAATAATTAGATTTTAAAATAAATTGTGGAGATTATGTGTCATTCTTTTTTCTCTCTCCTCCATCATTTATTTTAATAATGAAGGAGAGAGAAAAACAAAAACCACACATAATCTCCACCATTTATTTTAAAATCTAATGACTCAGATTCATTCTCATGTTCTTATAAAAATATCATTTTTATAGGATATGAACTATATATATATATATATATATATATATATATATATATATATATATATATATATATATATATATATATATATATATATATATATATATATATATAAGGTTTTAATAAATTAAAAAACTTTGATGCAAACTGTAATATATAATATGCGTATAGTGGTGTCACGTTGCTAGACTAGGACAAAATATTGAAGTTAAACATTTTATGATGTAAATAATGAGAAATTTTAAATGATATATTAAATAAATCTCTTACACTAGTCATATATTAATATTAATTTATGTAATAATAATAAAATTAATTTTATATATGGCATTAATAGATAAATTTATATTACTTAAAATTATATGAATTAATTTTAAGTGTGTGATTAATTATCATTAAAAATTTAATAAAGAGAATTAGATAAATAAGAAGGAAAACAAAAAATTATTTGTGACCAAAATTTCGGTCTCTAAAATTTTTAAAATTTAATATAAATGTTTTTTTGAGACCGAATATGTGGTCACAAAATTATAGTCGCTAATTCGGTGACTAATTTAATTTTGTGACCGATTTAGCGACATTTAAAATTTTACCAAATTTTGGTGGCTAATTTGGTGTCTATAGTGACCATAATTTTTCAGTCACTAATTTGGTGACTAATAGCAATTTTTTTAGTAGTGTATGCAAGAATGAATTTAGAATACCTGACTCTCCAGCGGAGGAGAGTATTTATAATGTCCCCAGCGCTGGGCCAACGATCATCTGTTGTGGGCTGGATCATTAGGCCCACTACGGATGACTTCCAGGATCCTACATGGGAGTAGGGAAGACCAGCACGTGGTATTCGTCCTAAGTCAACTGCCCCACAAAAGGCGGGAGTTCAGTTGGTGACGTGTGGGGAACGTTACCTCTCGCGGTGATGGTGGATTAGGCCTTTGTGTTGGGCCCTCCCTGACGCGGAGCTGGGTTGGGTTGTGCCCGACGGTGGGCCAACCCCAGGCTCAGTCCAGAACACCACCTATACTACTACTAAACGAATGAATTTACGTAATTCTAAGACTAAGTGTTATTTCTTATTTTCTTTTGTATCATTTCCCACTTATGTATTTCATGAAAATAACGTGTCTTGTGGAATTTGCTATTATTATCAAGTGTTAAATCACGTGGGTGAATTTTATTAGATAGGCAAAAATATTGTTTTAGTCCTTTACGTTATTTTATAATATCAAGTTAGTCCTTTAAGTTTTTTTTGTAACGTTTTGGTCCTTTATGTTAAGTAACGTTTGTGTCGTTGACCTTTTTAAAAATCCCCGTTACAACAAATTACAAACTCATACCATTTGAATTGGTTTTTCGCGCTGATCATGAATATGTAATTAGTTTTCCGTTTGATTGTGTATTTTGGTCGGATCGAACGATTTTTCATTATGTATTTGTCCATTTTTTCCCTAATTCTCATGAACCGTAACTTGTTTGATAAATTTGATTGCATATTTGTGATCAACGCGAAAAATCAATTAAAATGGTATATGAGTTTGCAATTTATTGTAACAGAGATTTTTAAAAAGGTCAACGACGCAAACGTTACTTAACATAAAGAACCAAAGCATTACAAAAAAAACTTACAGGACTAACTTGATATTTTAAAATAACATAAAGGATCTAAACAGTATTTTTGCCTATTAGATATTATATGATGTTTTTCATCCAATTTGATTGTTAGAAACGAGTGTAATTGTATTGAATTGTTACAATTTTTTTTATAACTAAAAAACTTTATCAAAAATTATTTTTTATTTGAAACACAATTCGTGAACTTAACTCAACCCAACCCACAAATTAATGAGTCGGTTTAGTTCGGTTTTAACCATAAAATTGCATGTTGGATGATGAACCCAACACGTTGAACTTTGAATAGGTTAGATAACGGGTTAGGTCAAACTCAATTCAACTCAACTCGTGTACTCGCCTAATCAACCTCTCCGATTTATATATAATTTATATATAAGAAAAAGAAGAAATACAAATTATCATGACGAATTAGACTCATTAAATATTAAATGTGGATGTTTTCATTTTTTATTAAAATAATTTTGACCATAAATGTTATGAGTATTAATTAAATTTCTAATAAGAAAAGTGATACAAAAGTCATTTAAAAAATATAAAATATTTGTTCTTGTCCGTTTAACACTTTAATTTATTACTATTTCTTATATTTTAGATAAAAGTATAAAATATTTGTTGTGGTCAGTTTAACTTTGTGTTATTTAATATCTTCCTCTTTTATATTCTGGTTCACTTTTTTATTAATGTTATAAAACTAAATAAAATTACATAGACATCAAAGAAAGGAAGAGAAGAGAGAAAGTGATATTATATTATCTTCTTCAAAAGTACATTTTATGTTGCAATATGGACCTTATTTATAGGGCCTAAGGGAGATGGAAAGTCACAAATATTAATGGGGAATATGAATATAAAAAGAAGAATAAGAATGGACATCCACATTTATTTTTATTCATAACACTCCCCCTTGGATGTCCATTAAGGATATGCCTCGTTAAAACCTTACTAGAAAAAACCCAGTGGGAAAAAAATCTAGTGAAGGAAAAAGAGTACAATATCCTTTCATTGCTTCCCCTCAGCTGAACAATCATTTCTTCGATGAAGACCAATCTTTTGTATTAGTTGATTAAAAATTCTACTTGGGATTGACTTTGTGAAAAGGTCTGCAAGATTATCACATGAACAGATTTGTTGGATGCTTATATCACCACTCTTTTGAAGATCATGAGTAAAAAAAGAACTTTGCAGAAATGTGTTTTGTCCGGTCTCTTTTAATGTAACCATCTTTCAATTGTGCGAAGCATGCAGTATTATCTTCATATATGGTCGTTGTATTTAATGTCTCAGAAGATAAACCACAAGTATTTTGGATGTGCTGAATTAAGGATCTCAACCAAACGCATTCTCGACTTGCCTCATGTAATGCTAAAAGTTCTGCATGATTAGATAATGTTGCTGCTATGGTTTGTTTGACTAATCTCCATGAAATAGTTATACCCCCACATGTAAATAAATAACTTATTTGTGATCTACCATTATGAGAATCTGACAAGTAACCTGCATCTGCATAACCTGTTAATTCAAATCTGGATACTTTGTTATAAAACAAACCCATATCTATTGTACCTCTAAGGTAACAGAGTATATGTTTGACTCCGTTCCAATGTCTTCGTGTAGGTGAAAAACTATATCTTGCTAATAGATTGACAACAAATGATATATCAGGACGTGTATAATTAGCAAGGTACATTAGTGCTCCAATTGAACTGAGATATGGTACTTTTGGACCAAGCAATTATTCATCCTTTTCTCGAGGTCTGAAAGGATCTTTCTCCACGTCTAATGATCTAACAACCATTGGAGTAGAAAATGGGTGACATTTGTCCATATAGGAGCGTTTTAACACCTTTTCTATATAGCCTTCTTGATGTACAAATATTCCTTTGTCCAAATGTTCAATTTGTAAACCTAGACATAATTTTGTCTTTCCTAAGTCCTTCATCTCAAACTCTTTCTTTAAACAATTCATAGCTTTTGGAAGCTCTCCAGGAGTTCCAATAATATTTATGTCATCCACATAAATAACATTATTGCAAATTCCTTTCCTGATCTTTTTATAAAATACAAGGACAAATGGAGTTATTTGTATATCCCTCTCTAAGAAAATATTCACTGAGACGATTATACCACATTCGTCCAGATTGTTTCAGCCCATAGAGAGACTTGTTCAATCTTATGGAGTAGCTTTCTCAAGATTCAGATTTGTGTGTATCTAGTATATTGAACCCTTCAGGGAGTTACATGTAAATTTTACTATCAAGTGAACCATACAGATAAGTTGTTACAACATCCATCATGTGCAAATTGAGCCCTTCATGTGCTACAAACCTAATTAAATATCAAAAATTGAATTGCATCCACTACAGGTGGATATGTTTCATCAAGATAAATTTTAGGTCTTTGTGAAAATTCTTGAGCAACAAATCAAACTTTATACCATTCTCATTTTGCTTTTTCATAAAAACTCATTTATATTCAATTGATTTCACATCTTGAGGTGTTCGAACTACAGGTCCAAAATCGAGTCACTTGTAAAGTGAGTTTAATTTTTCTTCAATTGAATATGTTCATATTGGCCAATTTTCACTTTGTCTACAATCTTTGATAGACTTTGACTCATGATCCTCGTTATCATTTATCATCTTTAGCGCTATATTATACACAAAGAGGTTGTCAATATTGACTTTATTTTGGTTCCATCATATTCCATTCATGACATAATTTATCGAGATCTCTTAATTTTCATAAATTTCAGGTACCTAGTTAGTTCTTCTGGAACTCAAAATTAAATTATGTCAAAGTGCTCTCAGAGTTTTCATATCCTCACTTGGGTCATCTTTAACTTTAGTTTCTTTTCTTGGTAGAGGACTTTTAACATCGGAACCGACTTTTCTACCACGCTTCAGGCGCAACTATAACTCATTTGCAATATTATATTGTCCAATATTAGAATCTACCTTGAGTGGAATATTAGCAGCTAATAATTTGTTTCATAAACTTTGCAAATGAATTGTGTTTTGAACTTCGAGGATCAAAATGTTATTATAATATTTTATTTTAAATTGTTAATTTGAACTTCTGGTTCACACTTTCAGCTGCTTATTCTCTCCCCCTAATATTGAGAAAATTAATTTATCAATTGATAATCAGCCTACTGGGCTTCAAATAAGTATTCACTTATTGGATCAAAGTATATCCTCAAGTACGGGATTCATATAAAATACCATTTCTCAAAATTCTTTCAAAACTCATATTATCGTACTAAATTGGAGCAATTGAATATTTACAACACACCCAAAAGTTTACATAGATGAGATATAATAGGTTATTAACCTAAAATAATTTGTAAGTTAAAGGGAGAATCATCTTATATTAACTTGTTGGCTTAATGCGAATAAATATCTTAATATCATACTTTGTGTGTTTCAAATATCTAGTTTAGAATTGATGATCTCACAAGTATCAATTATATAACTAACTTTAGACGTCTAAAGAATGGATCTTCAAGTCCATTTTTTATGAGCATGTTCTTCAAGATGTTCAATATTAATTTTAGTAATATATGTGATACTTATCAAGGAATTTCTGAAAAATCCAGAAAACAACGTCTTAGTCTAATTAGTTGAAAAAATAATTTCACAAACTTCTGGCTGTGAATAGACATATGCACGATCTTTTAGTCGATGCAACAATTAATGTCATAAAAACTCAATTTCTCAAATTTTCCTTTAGGAACACACAAATTTTATTGGCCTTGAAGAAACTTTTGGTTCTTCAAAACTAGTTCTCACATCATAATACATCTGAGATTACCCAACCGATTTTGCCAACAACACACTTAAGTGTGACTTGTAAACATCTGGTTTACCATAATACATATTATTCTATTATTCTATTTGTTTCAATCTCTAGTAAATATAAAATAATTTGTATTTTTATTATTATATTGTTCTAAAATTTAGGACACACTTACTATTAAAATGATTCATACAAATAAAATATAATAATATTTTAATAGAAGAAAATTAAATATAGTGATTAATTTAAAACAAAATTAACAATAAATTATACACATATGATATAAATCATAAATTGTTACTATTTTACTACTTTTTCTTCATTTGTTTATAAATATATTATTATTATTATTATTATTAGGGTTAAATATGTTTTTAGTCCCTATAAAGTTTGAAATTTCATTTTTAGTCCCTCCTGGGTTTTGGCAACGGTTTTAGCTGGTTTTGGCAACGGTTTTTTTTGTAAAAACCGTTGCCAAAAGGTAGGGAAGGACTAAAAATGAAATTTCAAATTTTATAGGGACTAAAAACATATTTAACCCTTATTTTTATTTTGACAAAGGTACTAATATCATCTCACAACACAATCTTACGTAGCATGAGTGTATGGGGAAAAAACCTTACCTTATGTGCTTCCTAACTTTTGATATTCGACAACATATTGGACAATCAAGTGCTTAGTGCTCCCTTTTCCTTAAGAAGTTTCGGAACATAGAAATGTTCAAGAGAGAGTGATAATTTTATTTGTGTATTTTTTTTCTTTTCACATGTGAGATATGGGATGAGATTGTGAGTATTTATAAGAGTGAGAATTGAAAAAAGAGGAATATGAGCGTCTCCTAATAAAAAAAGGCACTAGAGAAAATAAATTAATTAGCTAAGAGTTTTATGATAGTGGAATGTGGATAGTATTATTTTATTAAATTAATTCAATATCATTCATTTCAATTATCCAATTTCTAGCATTCATAATGCACTCAATTAAGAATTTATTATTCCACTCACAAATGTTTAACGTTATTTCTCATGCTATGCATTCTTTTGTCTTTCCCACTCATAATTATCCACTCATCATTCATATAATAATAACATATGCACTCTTAAGTCATTCAAACATAAAGTAGGAAATAATAAGACACATGTTCTTGTTTTTCTTTAGACTATTGAATATATTGATTCAAATTTAATTTATAAAATGCTACTAACAATAACACATATGTTTTAAATTTTAGATTATTTATTTTTTTCCTTAAACTAATAAATTATTTATTCATTTTTGTTTTGGCTATATCAAAATAATTTGATTATAGTATAAATAAGAGGTAATTAAGAAAATAAATAAAGTTTTTTGTAACTATAAGAATATAAAACTTTCTATATCTATTAAGTGAAGAATTAGAGAGACGGACTACTTGAATGTAATTATTTCCGTTATCAATAGAAAATAAATTATTATCAACTTATAATAAAATAAATAACCTATTGAATAATATAAAATATAATTATCGAATGATCTCAAAGTACACAAAAATACAACAATTCAACTCTTCTAAACACACTTAGTGTCAACAACTAACAATTTTGTTACCTTTCTTTTTCTTATAATCTAATTCATAAATCTCTCACAACAATTATACAAGAAACTTCTCATAATTAAATATATAAAAAAAATCACTTCTTTAAAATTAAAATTTCTAAATTTTCATTCAAAAATAAATATGTTCAATAATAACCAAAATATATTTAAATCAGATAACATACTAAAAACTATGTATATAATATATATTTTTAATCTTAATAAATTTACATTTATTAATATTATTCATGCAATCCTTTTGTGATTGTCAATTTATCCATGAAAATTGTCATTGATACTTTTCTGATCAATGGAGACAGAATAATCATTTTCTTATCAATCATCAAGGGATAACCATTATTTGATGAATGGAGAAAAGTAATTCATTCTTTGAACAATCCTCTAGGGATCCTTTCTAAATATATAATTTTTCGAGAGTTAGATCATAGATCTTCAAACAATGATAAAAATAAACAGTTTTCGTGCAATCCTCCGGGGATGCATTATAAGTTCTTCAAGAACTATATACATTATTATTTTTCAATCATTCATGGATCTTGATTAGTTCTGCAGGAACTATATAATAAATTATTATTTTGCTATCCTTCAGGGATGCTTGGTAAGTTCTTCAGGAATTACATAAATGATTTGTTACAAATAATGATCTAAAAATTATAATCATCTTTCTGAGATGCGTTAAAATTATTTGTGTCATTCTTCTGGAATAACAATCTTTTGACAACTTTTATATCACATACTCAATTTTTTTTTTAATTTCCATGATTCTAAACAAATGATGGTTTAAGATTAATTTGAGATGGAAGCAAAAGAATCATACCTGAGAGCTTCGTGTTGATAACGTGTTATAAAACTAAATAAAATTACATAGACATCAAATAAAGGAAGAGAAAAGAGAAAGTGATATTATATTATCTTCTTCAAAAGTACATTTTATGTTGCAATATGGACCTTATTTATAGGGCATAAGGGAGATGGAAAGTCATAAATATTAATGGGGAATATGAATATAAAAAGAAGAATAAGAATGGACATCCACATTTATTTTTATTCATAACAATTAATATATATTATACTTTGTTAAAAAAAACCACCAGTTAAGACGATTATGTTACATGTTTGATATATTATTTCTTAATCTAATATACGTATCACAAAATACATTGTTAAATTGAATCTATAATATTTTAAACCATAATTTAAAATGTAATATTAATTAAAAATAATTGATATTTAAAGGGAAACATAAAAATTAATACTTTAGAAATTTTTATCAATCGGTAATATTGATTGATTTTAATTAATATGCATTGACAGTATAAAATAACAGTGTCATTCAATAGAAATTGATCAATTTATTATGTCATACAATTAATTAAATTTATAATTTCATATGACAGAATACATGAGGGTGATTGGTTAACAGTACATATCATATATTTTCATATTGATTTATATCTTTAGCATATGTAAGTATTTCTGATTAATATAAAATAGATATTATTGTAAAGTAAAAAACACTTCATCATATTATTCTAAAATAAATAGGATTACTAAAGATGATGAAGCATCATTTCTCATAGAGATATTCTAAAAGTTTTTAACAAGGTTTAGTGCAAAAACATCTATGAGGCCCGCGTTCACATTCTCCACCTGGGAAACCCTCAGTTTGGCACACACTAGCACATTTGGCGTTATTGAAACATAATTCGGTGTATTTTTGACTTCGTGACTTACAATCCCTTGCCTCTGCCACAATACTTGGGCCCATCTCTGCCCATTTCAAAAAATCAACAACACAAGTTAATTAATATTAAAAAAAATGCTGTTAATATTATCAGAACTTATAATTAATTGAGAATTAAAAACTGATGATATTAATCAATTAAACATAAAAAAATTACACTCACCAGAGGCAACAAGAAAGAAGACAAAAATGATGGAAACCAAAGACAACCAACGAGCCATGTAAAAGATTTAACCTTAAAGAAAAATAATGATGTATAGTAAAATTTGTTGAGGTGAAATGAAAATGAAACTGTTGTGTCTTAAATAAGAAGAAAAAGGTTCTTTTATTTATTGATAAAAGAGGATAATAAAGATCTTTTTGTCATGAAATAAATAGTTTTCTGAATTACAATTAATATATAAGATTTTTTTTTAAAAAGAATATATTCAGTCAAATGAAAAAAATTATTTTAATATAAAATATTTTGAAAATTTCTAGAACATTATTATTTTTTTAATATTCAATATCTTATTAATTGAAATTCATGTGAGTCTCATCATATTTAAAGTAAATTCACATGATACACGTTTTTACTATCATGAATTTGATACAAATAAAATAACAAACATAGTGACACGATAATACTAGTCAATTATACCATATTTTTTTTATATATATCACAGTGTAATTTGTATATATATTTTTTATCTTTAAGGTTGTAAAAAAAAACTACTACTATCAGATATAAATTATTTTAACACCATCCCTTAATTCATATTCATCTAATTAAAATTAACAATATCAATTTCATCCCTCAAGTGAAGAAATTGATCAGTCTTGATCTCTTTTGTCAAAACATCTGTCACCGGCTTCTAGATGCTACAATGCATAACTTCTAGCACTCAATTATGAACTTAACTTCTAAAAAAAATAAAACTTAGTCTCAATATGCTTGCTTCTTCGATGCAGCACTGAGTTCCTGGCAAGATGGATTGCAGACTTGTTATCAATTATCAACTTCGGCTTATTTACCTTGATCTTCAGATCCTGTAGTAAATTCAAAAGTCAAACAGCTTGACATGTAGCCACAACACCTGTAATGTATTCAGTTTCACAGGTTGACAAAGCAACAACTGGTTGCTTCTTGGAACACCAAGAAATAGGACCTCCTAGATACTTAAACAAATATTCAGAATTACTTCTTCTGTCAACTCTGTCTCCACACGAATCAGAGTCTGAGTAACACATCAGCTATGAATTAGCCTTTTCACCATAAGGGAACAACACTCCATACTTCAGAGTCCACTTAATATTCCTCAGAATCCTGACAGCAGCTTGGTAATGAGACCACTTCGGTTTACTCATGAACCTACTAACCATTCCAACTGCATAGCAAATATAAAGTTTGATATTACATAAATATCTCATTGAGCCAACCAATTGCTTGAAAGTTGTAGCATCTACATCATCACCCTCAACATCTGAATCCAACTTGTGGTTCGTTTCAGAAGATGTGACAGCAGTCTTACAATTCAGTAGCTCAAATTTCTTCAGAAGCTCAAGTTCATACTTTAGCTGATGCAAAAATATACCTTTCTCAAAGTATATAATCTCCATCCCAAAAAAATATGTTATATAAACTGATTTGAGAAAAATATTAATACATGGCTCGGTTAAAATTTACAAGGGATTTAATAGAGACTTTTTTTTCTTAAGAATTAATTCGACCCTTTAATTTTTGGGAGGGCTAAAAATGGGTCTTCACTCAAATTTTTTTTATCAAAAACTATTGTTTATTTGAAACGCAATCAGTGAACCCAACTCAACCCAACCCACAAATTAATGAGTCGGTTTAGTTCGGTTTTAACCATAAAATTACATATTGGACGATGAACCCAACATGTTGAAATTTGAATAAGTTAAATAACAGATTATATATATATGAAAATGCTAACATACATCCAAAATTAGTGGACCCCACACAAAAATACACTACATCTATTTTCGTTCTATTTTTTTCTTCATCTTTCTAATGTGGATCTCACCCAAAATTAGTGGACCCCACACAAAAATACACTAAGGTGTATGTTGCTAATGCACACCTACATGGGTGTGCATTAGCATGACCTATATATATATATATATATATATATATATATATATATATATATATATGAATTAGACTCATTAAAAGTGGATGTTTTTATTTATATTATTAAAATAATTTTGACCATAAATGTTATAAGTATTAATTAAACTTCTAGTATAAGAAAAATGATACAAAAGTCATTTAAAAAATATAAAACATTTGTTCTTGTCCATTTAACACTTTAATTTACTACTATTTCTTATATTTTAGATAAAAGTATAAAATATTTGTTGTGGTCGGTTTAACTTTGTGTTATTTAATATCTTCGTCTTTTATATTTTGGTTTTCACCTTTTTATTAATATAATATACTTTATCAAAAAAAAAAAACACGAGTTAAGACGATTATGCTAAATGTTTGATATATTATTTCTTAATCTAATATACGTATCACAAAATACATCATTAAATTGAATCTATAATATTTTAGATCTTGTAAAATGTAATATTAATTAAAAATCATCAATATTTAATGAGACATATAAAAATTAATACTTTATAAAAATTTTATCAATCGGTAATATTGATTGAGTTTAATTGATATGCACTGACAGTATACAATAATTTTACACTATTATTCAATAGAAATTTATCAATCTCTCATATCATATTATTAACTTAAAATTTAAATTTATCCGACATGATATAATACATGAAAATAATTGATTGACAATGTAAAATTATTTTACAATGTATATCCTATTTTTTCATATTAATTTATATCTTTAGCATATAGTTATTTCTGATTAATAAAAATAGATATTATTGTAAAATAAAGTACACTCCATCATATTATTCTAAAATAAATAGGATTACAAAAGATGATGAAGCATCATTTCTCATAGAGATATTCTAAAAGTTTTTAACAAGGTTTAGTGCAAAAACATCTCTGACGCGCGCCTTCACATTTTCCTCCTGGGAAACCCTCAGTTTGGCACACAGAAGCACAATTGCGATCACTGAAACACACTCCTTTGAATTTTTGACTTGGTGACTCACAATCCCTTGCCTCTGCCACAATACTCGGGCCCATCTCTATCCATGTCACAGAATAAAAACACAAGTTAATTAATAGTACTTTCGTAAAATTAACTAAATAAATGGGAATCAAATCACACTATGATTTGGATTTATTGCTAAATATAAAAAAAATGCTGTTAATATTATCAGAACTTATAATTAATTGAGATTTTAAAAATGATGATATTAATCAATTAAACATAAAAAAATTACACTCACCAGAGGCAACAAGAAGGAAGACAAAAATGATGGAAACCAAAGACAACCAACGAGCCATGTAAAAGATTTAACCTTAAAGAAAAATAATGATGTATAGTAAAATTTGTTGAGGTGAAATGAAAATGAAACTATTGTGTCTTAAATAGTGGAAAAAAGGTTCTTTTATTTATTGAATTACAATTAATATATATGATTTTTTTTTTAAAAAGAATATATTTAGTCAAACAAAAAAATTATTTTAATATAAAATAATTTGAAAATGTCTAGAACATTATAATTTTTTTAATATTCAATTTCTTATTAAGTGAAATTCATGTGAGTCTCATCATATTTAAAATAAATTCACATGATACACATTTTTACTATGATGAATTTGATACAAATATAATTACAAACGTGATAAGATAGTGACACGATAATACTAGTCAACTATATCATATTTTTTATAACTGTATTTTATATACTTTTTATCTTTTAAGGTTGTAACGAGTGGGATACCCGTGCGTCTGCACGGGTTCCACTGCGGACCTTTGAAATTAGACCAATATATTTTGATAGGGAAAAATTTAAATTTACAATTTTTAAAGGATTGTGTTAATAAAAAAATATAATATCAAATATTGATAAGTCACAAAAGGTTAGACAGAAAAAAATTCAAATTATGAAGATAAAGATGTTAGGTATATGAAGCCATTAAGAAAAAATAAAAAAGCACAGAAGAAAATAAAATATTTACTATAAATTGTAAAAAGAGTAGTGGACTGCGGAATTGTCACCAGTTAGATTATGAAATTCAAATAATAAATAGAAAATATTTAAATTTAATTTAAAAAAAAACATAAAATAGTAAAAGATAAAAATATAAGTGAATCAAAGATAAATATTTAAATGAAAGACATATTTTTAAAATAAAAAAAAATTGTATCAAATTTCCAGTTTTTAAAAGAAAGACATCAATAATATATATTTCAATTATTCATATATTATCTTTAAAAAAATTGTATGTTAAATTAAAAAGAATTTCAAAATAACAATATTAGAATTCCATGCGTTCACACTGATTTTGCCCCGGTCGTCACTGCGTTTACCTGTGCGTTCACAATAATTTTGGCCTGGCTACCCGTGCATTCACACAGTACTGTGTGTTATCCGTGAGTTCACACGGTACTGATGTGTTACCCGTGCATTTGGTCTGGTTACCCGTGCGTTCACACGGTATTGGTGTATTATCCGTGTGTTCACACGGTACTGGTGTATTACCCGTGCGTTCACACTTATTTTGGTCTGGTTACCCGTGCGCTCATACGGTACTGGTGGGACCCGTGCGTTCGCACGATACTGGTGTGGTACGCACACTTGTGTTTTTCAAAGTATAATTAAAATGTTAATAAGAAAAACAAAATTAATTTACGAAGATAAAGAAAAACTGAATATTGACTGTGCCGAAAAGGCTAGCAAATATACAAAAACCTAATGGGCCAAACAAACCAACCAATAAAGCCTAACGAAGTTAACTGACTTTTTTAAGTGATATCTAATATTCCTAATGAATCTTAGAACAAAACTTCTAATACTTTTAATTTTAGTAGAAAATTTAGTAATGACAAAGTTATGAAAGCTCTAAATAAAAAAATTCAGTGTCAAATTTGTGTATCATCAAAAAAGTGTAATGTCATCAATAATTGTTAAAGAAATATGAAAAACCATTTATAGATATAGCATTGATTGGTCCTCAGATGTCCATGTAAACAAAATCAAATGCATGCTATATGATCATGATTGAGGGTGTAAAGATTATTGAAGTGTTCAACATTTTCAATCTTCTTCTATGAAGGCAAAGCCTGAATTGTGCATGAATTTTGAAAAAAAATGACATTGCAAATCATGTTAGTTGTTAATTTAAAGATTGAAAGTAAATTAAAGTGAAATTAAGAGATATAAAGATAATGCATCATAAATTTAGGAAGCAAAATATCAGTTTAATTACTCTTGTACATACAAAGAGTTCAATATTAAGTTTCCACTTCCCAACATGTTCATATTTTGATCATAAATTTGAGATTCATAAGAAATTTTCTTCCGATGGCTTAAACTAACAACATGTTGAGAAGTTATGGAGGATGGAGACACTGAGGTTTCTTGTTTGCTTGAAGATCGATAGTGTTGAATCCATGGATTCGCGATTAAATCATTGCGCGAACTACGTCTACTCATTTGTGGATTCTCGTGTTTGAAATTCATCTTTTGCCAACAAGCACCGCGAAGAACCTTGAACTATAATAATGGTAAATATGAAGAAAAAAAATTATAAGCTAAGAAATTCTAAAAATTTAAGAATTTTAATAAGTGTTACAAAAATTTAAGGATGTGGAAATGAAATCTGGCCAGTAGTAGAATTTCCTGATTGCTTAGAATCATAAAAGTCATTAACAACAGATGTTTCTATTGACTTGATATACATGCTGTGTTTTTCATTTGTCCATTCTTCAGCTTCTGTAATGCCCTGTGATTTTATCAAACCATAATATATAAATTTAATTATTGATAATGAGAACCCAGTGATGAATATTAACACAATCTTCATAAAATATATAATTCTTTTATGCTTTTACTGATACAAAAAAAAAACCGAAATATTCTTTATTTCTTTGGTGAAAAGATTTAGCTATGAGAGTTATCAGTATCGTGCGAATTGCTGAGAGTTCTCAGATTTAGCTATGAGATTCCACAATCCAATACCGAAAAATGTAATGGTAATCATACCGCAACAGAATGAGACAACAAAAATCCAGCATTTTCTTTGGCTTTAAGTAGCATGAGGACCACCAGAGCTAGTTTGGATATGATGCTCCTGAAATGCTAAAACCATAATCAATAATCCAATGCAGGCCAAAACTATGGGCAAAGTTAGTTATCATTTTATGATACAATCATTGAATTCAACTATAGCATAATTTTCACGCTACGAATACACATTTAAGGGCCAAAATAATAGATTGTTCATCAGCTTGAATTGCATTTAACTTTTATTTTGTTGCAGGATACACATATACTATGGCTTAAAAGTCCATTGGCGAACTTCTATCCACAGTTAGAACTCAACATTTCGTGCAATTTTGTAAGTGATAGAGAAATACCGTATTTCGTACAAGGGTGAATATTCTTCATGAAAGCAAATAACAATGCCCTGGAATTCTTAAAGCACTGGAAACTGATCAAATTCCAATCATGTTAACGATTTTACTAACAACAAAGGAGAAGAAACTTAAAATTTCCAACAATTAGCATCAAATGCTAGTATGATAAAAACTACATCTTCAGCTCAGAATGTTGATAGCATCAAATGAACATATGGTATGAATCTTAATAGCATTATCATATGAAATGTATATTGAACAATATAATAGTAGAATCTAAGTACTTAATTTCACATAAAAGAGGACAGTGCAACACATACCATCATGATAGCTATTAGAAAAGAGGACAGTGCAACAAATACAGTATATAAGCTCCTTCAACTGAAGATAGCCAGACAGAAAAGTTGCCACCACATGTAGCATATTTAACTTCAGAAACGACACAGGGAATGAGACATGATTCAATTTTTGCATAAGACAGAGCAAGGATCAAAATCATTTAGGCACTCTATTGTACGAAATAAAAGAAACAATGACAACATAAATTTCATCACAGTAAGTTAACTACATGCGTGTACACTGTAACGCCCTAGTCAGTTTTGTCTTTTTAATTAATTGAGTCGTTTGGAGTATTTTATTATTATATTATTTTATTTCTGACTTTTATGTGGAAATATGTTATTTTTCATCGAGATTATATTTTATCGCGTTTTGGGAGCGTTTGCGAGATATTTGAGTGTAGGGGGTATTTTGGTCTTTGTTTGGGTAGATAATATATTTTTCATATAATAGAAAGAAAAGAGAGAAAATAGAAAGGAAAGAAAAAAAGAAGAAGAAAAGTAGAGAGAAAGAAGAAGAGGAGCAAAAGAGAGGAAAACTTGAGAAAGAAGAAAATCAATCTCCCGACTTTATCAAACACGATTAAATCGGGTAAGGGTGCGAAACTCGATAATACTATGTTTGTGTATGATTATGTATGTGTGTGTTTGGATGATTCTCTTGCTTTTCCATGTTTTTCACTTCTAGGTTGAAAATGATAAAATGATAGAAATCGAGGTTTTAGCGGTTGAAATGTGATGTAAATGTTGTAGAATGCTTGTTACCATGATGGGGTTATATTCTGATGGTTATGTTTTGATTAGAAAGAGATTTTGGTGGAAAATATGGGTTTTGGGTTTTCAAACAGCGCTGCAGAATTCTGGGTTTTCCTTGGTTCGCCTAGCGAACCTGGAGCGAAGGTGGTAGCGAATGAATTTTCGCGGGTTCGCCTAGCGAACCAGTTAGCGAAGGTCAGCGATGTAACGACCCAGTTTTTGTGTGAGTTTTATTTAATCGAGTCGTTTGATTATTTTATTATTATTTTATTTTCTTTCCGACTTTTATCTGAAAATATGTTATTTTTCAATGTTGTGATATTTTATCGGGTTTTGGGATCGTTTGCGAGATATTTGAGTGTGGGGGTATTTTGGTCATTTCATAATATTTTGTTAAGTTAGAATAGAAAATAGAAAGAGAGAAAAATAGAAAGAAAGAAAGGGAGAAGAAAGAAAAAGAGGAGAAAAGAGAAGAAGAAGAGAAATAGTGAGGAAACTTGGGAAAATCAAGAAAAATCAACTTCTAGAATCGATTTAATCGGGTAAGGGTGCGAAACTCAATTATTGTATGATTGTGTATGATTATGTATATGTATTTGTGATGTTTGTTGGATTAAAATGAAAATATTTAGTAAAACCCATTGTTGATAAAATTGATTAGAAATTGATTAAATGTGTTAGAAATCATGTTTTGAGTATCCATAATTGTTGGTACATGATAGATACTTGTTATTGGACATTGTATTGGCAATTTTCTGGTCTGTAGGTGGAATTTGGGGTGTTTTGGATTGGAACCCGTAAGAAAATTATGCAGAAGAAATTTTTCTGGTTTTTCCAGGTCATACGCGTATGGGGCATGTTCATACGCGTATGGACATTGGCAATACGTGTATGGTGGGCGAGTCGTGGGCCAATACGCGTATGAGATGGTATTTCACTCGGCCATCTGCCCATTTGCGTATGATACGCGTAGCACTGCTGGGCAATACGCGTATGTTGGGATGCACTACGCGTATGAGGTTTAAAAGGGGAATTTTGGGAAGAAAATGGTTATGCCCATACGCGTATGGCCTTGGGCAATACGCGTATGGCATGGCGAGGATTTTGGGCAATACGCGTATGGCCTTGGGCAATACGCGTATGGCCAGGAGAATGGTAAAATGAGACTTTTCAAAATATCGTTTTTCGTTTTCTTTCGTAACTTGAGTTTCGTTTGTCCGATTTTTGCATTTTTGGTATCGTTGTGTAGCTATTGAACTGTATTCTCTTATTATGATGATTTAGAAATTGTTAGCCGATTTAGTTATGTCAGAAAATTGGGAATAGTGTCGGTCGTCGACTTTTGTCATTATAATTGTGCGTAATTGATGTGTATTATGCAAGGTGCTGTTGTATGAGGTAAATGTATGTGTATTAGATGGGGTTGTGATGAATTGTGGCCGTATGGTAATTAAATGCATTGTTTTGGGCATAAGTGCAAAGTGGGATTTTGTCGATGTAAATGAATGTAGTTATGTGTGCATATTAAATGTCATGGGTCATTGTATGCCAAGCATCATGATATGTATTGTTGAGACGTCCTGAGTGACGGTTTGGATTCCAGAGGGAATTTGCTATAACGTCGTGTGCCTTATACAAAGAGGTGTGAGCGATGATTATAGACGATCGTGTGCCCATGTGGGGTGTGAGCGATCGGGTCGTGTGCCTTATACAAAGAGGTGTGAACGATCCATAAACGTCGTGTGCCTTATACAAAGAGGTGTGAGCGACGGGGAACATCGTATGCCCGACAGGGAGTTATAGTGATGTAACGAGCGATGATTCCAGCAGAGTTCCTGAGTGAACTAGTGATGAGAAACAATGGAAGTCGGTACCGCATGTGCATATGTATAGAGTCGTTGTGTCAGTCTCTTGCATTGCATAAATCATTATGATTGTTTGATGTGTGGAATTGTGGATAGAATTGATATATGGATATGTGTTGGTGATGGACATATGAATTATTCCTTGTATTGCCTTGTGTTTGCATTATGGCGTGAGTTGTGGTGAGAATTGTATATATATATGTGTATTTTTTGTGATATATATATATATATATATATATATATATATATATATATATATATATATATTTGTATGCAATTATATTATGGTTATTTTTCTCACCATTCTGCTGTTTTATAATGCTCTATGAGGCATTGCAGATTAGAGTTGCTGGAGGTATTTTTGTGAAGCTTTGCGTCTTCTTTCTTTTGTCGGTCGGCTCTGATATGTGACACCGGGTAGTTAGGGAGGCCGTTTGTGATATTTGTATATTATGTATATGTATATCTTTTGGCTTGTGCATGTATAACCTGATGTATGACAAACTTTTCATGTGATATATATATATATATATATATATATATATATATATATGTATATATATGTATGTTATTCAGTTTTAGATTTTCCGCTTTTATTCTAATTCTGAAATGTGGGTGTAAGGAACTGAGTTCCTCTGTTGATTGCTACCCCACTGTTGCATATCTTTATGAGCAGGTGTTGTATGTATTGTTTTCAAATTGATGTGACCCCTCGGTCTATGCCATGATAATTTAAATATACTCTGACGAAATTTTGAATTTTTTTATTAATTGGGGGTATAGATTGGGGGTGTTACATTAAGTGGTATCAGAGCCAGTTTGTGTCAGTCCGTGTCAGTTGTGTCAGTCCTTGTTGGTCGTTGTGGTTGGATGAGTTGTTTGTTTAACCATAGTTTCTGTTATTGGAAATGAACAGAATATGGCTGGTAGGAATGATGCTGCTTTGGCTGCGGCTATGCAAGCTATGGCTCGTGTTGTGCAGGGTGCACCCAATGTTGCGGGTAATGATGAGTTCAGGAAGAACAAACCGCCTGTCTTCAAAGGAAGATATGATCCAGATGGTGCACAGATTTGGCTGAAAGAGATTGAAAGGATTTTCCGAGTGATGGATTGTGCTGAAGATCAGAAGGTGAGACTGGGTACTCACATGTTATTGGAAGAAGCTGGTGATTGGTGGGTTAGTACTCGTCATGTGTTAGAAGCTGCAGATGAGGAGATTACTTGGGCTGTGTTTAGTATGGAGTTTCTGAGGAGGTATTTTCCTGAAGATGTGAGAGGAAAGAAGGAAATTGAGTTTCTGGAACTAAAGCAAGGTAATATGTCTGTTGTCGATTATACTGCTAAGTTTGTGGAACTTGTGCAGTTTTATCCTCATTATGCTGAAGCGACTACTGAATTCTCTAAGTGTGTAAAGCTTGAGAATAGCTTGCGTCCTGAGATAAAGCAGGCAATTAGATATCAAAGGATTCAGAGGTTTTCTGATTTGGTAGATTGTTGTAGGATTTATGAAGAGGACAATAAGACTCGTTCTACTCATTACAAGAGTGTGAGCGAGAGGAAAGGGAAACAACAGTTTCGTGGTGGTCCGTATGTGACACCAGCTGATAAAGGTAAACAAAGAGGGAATTTTGAGAAAAGGTCAAGTGGAGGAGAAATGTCTGGTCCTATGAGATGTTATAGGTGTGGTGAAGTGGGGCATCGTCAGTTTGAGTGCAGGAAAGATTTTAGAAAGTGTTCTAACTGTGGAGGTATAGGACACATTGCAGCTGATTGTAAGAAGAACATGGTGAAGTGCTTTAATTGTGGGGAGCTGGGGCATGTTAGTACAAAGTGTCCGAAACCGAAACAAGCTCCAGCTGGTGGGAAAGTGTTTGCATTATTGGGGACTCAGACTTCAAGTGCAGATCGTCTGATTCGAGGTACTTGTTTTATTAATAGTACTCCTTTGATTGCTATTATTGATACTGGAGCGACTCATTCGTTTATTTCGCCTGAGTGCGCGAAGCATTTGAATCTTGTATTGTCTGTGATGGGTGGTGAAATGGTTATTGATACTCCAGCAATGGGGTGAGTAACTACTTCCTTGGTTTGTCTAAGATGTCCTTTGACCATTTATGGTAAAGACTTTGAGATGGATTTGGTGTGTTTGCCGTTGGAGGGTTTAGATGTGGTTCTGGGTATGAATTGGTTGCAATTCAATCGAGTTCATATTGATTGTTATCATAAGCTGGTAAGGTTTCCTTCTCTTGAGGAAGACGAAGACTCGAGTTTCTTATCTACCAAAGAGTTGAAGCAACTTTTGGCGGAGGAAGCTCAGTTGTTTGGTTTGTTTGCATCTTTAACTGTGGATAGTCAAGTTTCACTTGAGGTGTTTCCTGTTGTGTGTGAATTTTCGGAAGTGTTTCCTGAGGATATTTCAGACTTGCCGCCAGAGAGAGAGGTGGAGTTTCCTATAGATCTAGTTCCTGGTACTAGACCTGTATCTATGGCACCTTATCGTATGTCGGCATCTGAGTTGGTGGAGTTAAAGAAACAATTGAATGGGTTGTTGGAAAAGAGGTTCGTGAGGCCAAGTGTTTCTCCTTGGGGTGCTCCAGTTTTGTTGGTGAAAAAGAAGGATGGCAGTATGCGATTATGTATTGATTATCGCCAGTTGAATAAGGTGATGATCAAGAATAAGTATCCTCTTCCAAGGATTGATGATCTGATGGATCAGTTAGTTGGTGCGTGTGTGTTCAGTAAGATTGACTTGAGGTCGGGGTATCATCAGATTAGGGTGAAGGAGGAAGACATTCAGAAAACGGCTTTTAGGACACGATACAATCATTATGAATATTCTGTGATGCCGTTCGGGGTTTCTAATGCGCCAGGTGTGTTTATGGAATACATGAATCATATTTTTCACGAGCATCTGGATCGATTTGTCGTTGTGTTTATTGATGACATTTTGATTTATTCTAAGTCTCGGGAGGAGCATGCAGAACATTTGTGTATTGTTTTGTAGGTTTTGAAGGAGAGGAAGCTTTTTGCTAAATTATCCAAGTGTGAATTCTGGTTGTCGGAGGTGAGTTTTCTTGGACACGTAATTTCAGGTAATGGTATTGCTGTGGATCCATCTAAAGTAGAAGCAGTTCTACAATGGGAGGCTCCGAGATCTGTTACTGAAATTCGAAGCTTTTTGGGTTTGGCCGGTTAATATCGCAGGTTCATTGAAGGTTTTTCTAAGTTAGCACTTCCTTTGACCCAGTTGACTTGTAAAGGGCAAGCATTCATTTGGGATATTCGGTGTGAGGAGAGTTTTACTGAGCTGAAGAGAAGATTGACGACAGCTCCGAGCTTGATTTTGCCGAATCCTAATGAACCATTTGTGGTTTACTGTGATGCTTCTTTGATTAGTCTAGGTGGTGTTCTGATTCAAGAAGGTAAGGTGGTGGTTTATGCTTCAAGGCAGTTAAGAGTTCATGAGAAGAATTATCCTACTCATGATCTTGAATTAGCGGCTGTGGTTTTTGTGTTGAAGATTTGGAGGCATTATCTCTACGGTGCAAGGTTTGAAGTCTTTAGTGATCATAAAAGTTTGAAATATTTGTTTGATCAGAAAGAGCTAAATATGAGGCAACGTAGATGGTTGGAATTCTTGAAGGACTACGACTTTGGCTTGAATTACCATCCTGGTAAAGCTAACGTGGTACCCAATGCATTGAGTCGCAAATCGTTACATATGTCCGCTTTAATGGTTAAGGAGTGGGAACTTTTGGAATCGTTTAGAGATTTGAGTTTGGTTTGTGAAGTGACGTCGGATAGCGTTAGGCTTGGTATGCTAACGATTACTAATGATTTTCTGATAACTGTTTGTGAGAAGCAAAAGTTGGATGTGAAACTTGTGGATTTGATGTTGTTGGGAGGTAAAGATGCGAATAGTGACTTTCAAGTGGATATTAATGGTGTTTTGAGATTCCGAGGTAGGATTTGTATTCCTGATGATACGGAGTTGAAAAAGATGATTTTGGAGGAAGGGCACCGGAGTAATTTGAGTATACATCCGGGAGCGAATAAGATGTATCAGGATTTGAAGAAGATTTTCTGGTGGTATGGATTGAAAAGAGATGTGGCTCAGTTTGTTTATGCATGTTTGACTTGTCAGAAATCGAAGGTGGAACATCTGAGGCCTAGTGGTTTGTTGCAACCGTTGGATATTCCTGAATGGAAATGGGATAGTATTTCCATGGATTTTGTAACAGGGTTACCGAATACTCAGCGAGGGCATAATGCTATTTGGGTGGTTGTTGATAGACTGACTAAATCGACTCATTTTATTCCGATTGACATCAGTTTCTCTTTGGAGAGGTTGGCGGAGATTTACATCAGTGTGATTGTGAAATTACATGGGGTTCCATTAAGTATTGTTTCTGATCGAGATCCTAGATTTACCTCGAGATTCTGGGAAAGTTTACAGAAGGCTTTGGGTTCTAAATTGAGATTGAGTTTGGCTTATCATCTGTAGACGGATGGTCAGACGGAGAGGACGATTCAGTCTTTGGAGGATTTGTTGAGGGCTTGTGTTTTGGAACAAGGTGGTGCGTGGGATAGTTATCTTGCATTGATTGAGTTTACGTATAATAACAGTTTTCATTCTAGTATTGGAATGGCACCGTTTGAAGCATTGTATGGACGCAGGTGTCGGACACCGTTGTCTTGGCACGAATCTGGTGAGCGAACGGTGGTTGGGCCAGAATTGGTGCAACAGACGACGAAGAAAGTGAAGTTTATTCGTGAGAAGATGAAAGCTTCTCAGAGTAGACAAAAGAGTTATCATGATCGGAGACGGAAGGATCTTGAGTTTCAGGAGGGCGATCATGTATTTCTGAGGGTTACGCCGGCAACGGGTGTGGGTCGTGCCTTGAAATCGAAGAAACTTACTTCTCGGTTTATTGGTCCTTACCAGATATCCGCGAGAGTGGGTGCTGTGGCTTATAGGGTGGCGTTGCCGCCGAATCTGTCGAATTTGCACGATGTGTTTCATGTTTCACAGCTTCGGAAGTATGTTCCAGATCCATCGCATGTGATTCCGATGGATGAGGTCGAGGTAAGGGAGAACCTTACAGTCGAGGCAGTACCAGTTAGGGTTTTGGATCGCGAAGTGAAGCGGTTGCGGGGCAAGGATATTGCACTTGTGAAAGTGGCGTGGGGAGGCGCTGCTGAGGGCAATTTGACTTGGGAGTTGGAGAGTCGGATGCGGGAGTCGTATCCAGATTTGTTCATCTCAGGTAATATTTTCGAGGACGAAAATTTCTAAGTGGGGGAGAGTTGTAACGACCCAGTTTTTGTGTGAGTTTTATTTAATCGAGTCGTTTGATTATTTTATTATTATTTTGTTTTCTTTTCGAATTTTATCTGAAAATATGTTATTGTTCAATGTTGTGATATTTTATCGGGTTTTGGGATCGTTTGCGAGATATTTGAGTGTGGGGGTATTTTGGTCATTTCATAATATTTTGTTAAGTTAGAATAGAAAATAGAAAGAGAGAAAAATAGAAAGAAAGAAAGGGAGAAGAAAGAAAAAGAGGAGAAAAGAGAAGAAGAAGAGAAATAGTGAGGAAACTTGGGAAAATCAAGAAAAATCAACTTCTAGAATCGATTTAATCGGGTAAGGGTGCGAAACTCAATTATTGTATGATTGTGTATGATTATGTATGTGTAATTGTGATGTTTGTTGGATTAAAATGAAAATATTTAGTAAAACCCATTGTTGATAAAATTGATTAGAAATTGATTAAATGTGTTAGAAATCATGTTTTGAGTATCCATAATTGTTGGTACATGATAGATACTTGTTATTGGACATTGTATTGGCAATTTTCTGGTGTGTAGGTGGAATTTGGGGTGTTTTGGATTGGAACCCGTAGGAAAATTATGCAGAAGAAATTTTTCTGGTTTTTCCAGGTCATACGCGTATGGGGCATGTTCATACGCGTATGGACCTTGGCAATACGCGTATGGTGGGCGAGTCGTGGGCCAATACGCGTATGAGATGGTATTTCACTCGGCCATCTGCCCATTTGCGTATGATACGCGTAGCACTGCTGGGCAATACGCGTATGTTGGGATGCACTACGCGTATGGGGTTTAAAAGGGGAATTTTGGGAAGAAAATGGTTATGCCCATACGCATATGGCCTTGGGCAATACGCGTATGACATGGCGAGGATTTTGGGCAATACGCGTATGGCCTTGGGCAATACGCGTATGGCCAGGAGAATGGTAAAATGGGACTTTTCAAAATATCGTTTTTCGTTTTCTTTCGTAACTTGAGTTCCGTTTGTTCGATTTTTGCATACTTGGTATCGTTGTGTAGCTATTGAACTGTACTATCTTATTATGACAATTTAGAAATTGTTAGCCGATTTAATTATGTCGGAAAATTGGGAATAGTGTCGGTCGTCGACTTTTGTCATTATAACTGTGCGTAATTGATGTGTATTATGCAAGGTGCTGTTGTATGAGGTAAATGTATGTGTATTAGATGGGGTTGTGATGAATTGTGGCCGTATGGGAATTAAATGCATTGTTTTGGGCATAAGTACAAAGTGGGATTTTGGCGATGTAAATGAATGTAGTTATGTGTGCATATTAAATGTCATGGGTCATTGTATGCCAAACATCATGATATGCATTGTTGAGACGTCCCGAGTGACGGTTTAGATTCCAGAGGGAATTCGCTATAACGTCGTGTGCCTTATACAAAGAGGTGTGAGCGATGATTATAGACGATCGTGTGCCCATGTGGGGTATGAGCGATCGGGTCGTGTGCCTTATACAAAGAGGTGTGAGCGATCCATAAACGTCGTGTGCCTTATACAAAGAGGTGTGAGCGAAGGGGAACATCGTATGCCCGACGGGGAGTTACAGTGATATAACGAGCGATGATTCTAGCAGAGTTCCTGAGTGAACTAGTGATGAGAAACAATGGAAGTCGGTACCGCATGTGCATATGTATAGAGTCGTTGTGTCGGTCTCTTGCATTGCATAAATCATTATGATTGTTTGATGTGTGGAATTGTGGATAGAATTGATATATGGATATGTGTTGGTGATGGACATATGAATTATTCATTGTATTGCCTTGTGTTTGCATTATGGCGTGAGTTGTGGTGAGAATTGTATATATATATGTGTATTTTTTGTGTTATATATATATATATATATATATATATATATATATATATATATATATATATATATATATATATACAATTGTATACAATTATATTATGGTTGTTTTTCTCACCCTTCTGCTGTTTTATAATGCTCTATGAGACATTGCAGATTAGAGTTGCTGGAGGTATTTTTGTGAAGCTTTGCGTCTTCATTCTTTTGTCGGTCGGCTCTGATATGTGACACCGGGTAGTTAGGGAGGCCGTTTGTGATATTTGTATATTATGTATATGTATATCTTTTGGCTTGTGCATGTATAACTTGATGTATGACAAACTTTTCATGTGATATATATATATATATATATATATATATATATATATATATATATATATATATGTTATTCAGTTTTAGATTTTCCGCTTTTATTCTAATTCTGAAATGTGGGTGTAAGGAACTGAGTTCCTCTGTTGATTGCTACCCCACTGTTGCATATCTTTATGAGCAGGTGTTGTATGTATTGTTTTCAAATTGATGTGACCCCTCGGTCTATGCCATGATAATTTAAATATACTCTGACGAAATTTTGAATTTTCTTTTACTGTTTTTCATTAATTGGGGGTATAGATTGGGGGTGTTACAAGCGAAGGTTCGCTGAGTTGTTCGCCTAGCGAACTTTGTATGTTTTTGGTTCTGGTTGGTTCTGCCTTGGTTTGCCAAGGGGTTCGCCTAGCGAACTTTGTGTCTGTTTTTAGCTGATAGTGGGTTCGCTGGACATTCGCCTAGCGAAGGTGGTAGCGAATGCTCGCTAGAGGGTTCGCCTAGCGAACAGGGCTGTTTGTGCAATTTTGTTTTCTTACTAACTTTTGATCTGTGGTTCGGTTTGAGGCGTGGTTTGATGCGTTAGAAAGCTTATAAAATGTTCTTTCTTATGATGATGATTTTGAGATTGTTGGCTGATTAAATTAGGTCGGGAATTAGAAAATATGTGGTTTTGTCGACTTTTGCCGTTTTAAGTGTGTGAACTTGATGGGTATATGCCGTATGCTGTTGGTGTGGATATTGTATGACCTGTGTACTTTTGTGTGATGAAATTGCATGAAATACATATTGTGATGATGATTGGTGGCCTTAGGGCAAGAAAATGCAATGTGTGGTAATTGATGATATATGTATGATTATGGATGTGTATGTGTGTGCATTTAGAATGTCATGAGTCATTGTATGCTGAGCATCATGATATGCATTCTTGTGATGTCGTGTGCCTTATACAAAGAGGTGTGAGCGACGAATCGATTCCAGAGGGAATCCGCTATAACATCGTGTGCCTTATGCAAAGAGGTGTGAGCGATGATTATAGACGATCGTGTGCCTTATACAAAGAGGTGTGAGCGATCGGGTCGTGTGCCTTATACAAAGAGGTGTGAGCGATCCATAAACGTCATGTGCCTTATACAAATAGGTGTGAGCGACGGGGAATATCGTATGCCCGACGGGGAGTTACAGTGATGTAACGAGCTATGGTTCCAATAGTTCCTGAGTGAACTGGTGTTGAGATGATGAATGTCGGTACTGCGTGTGCATTGCATAGAGTCGTTGTGTCGGTCTCTGTGCATTTGCATAAATCATGGATTGATTGTGTATGGAATTGTGAATGTGATTGATGAGATGGAATATGTATATTTGTGCTGTATTCAATTGTGGTGCGATTGTGGTGAGAATATTTTACTTGTGCATTTCGGTATTAATATATAATTATATGCAATTATATTATGATTGTGTTTCTCACCCTTCTGCTGTTTTATAATGCTCTATGAGGCATTGCAGATTAGAGTTGCTGGAGGTCTTTTTGTGAAGCTAGGGTCTTCATTCTTTTGTCGGTCAACTCTGATATGTGACACCGGGTAGTTAGGGAGGCCGTTTGTGATTATTTGTATTATGTATATGTATCTTTTGGATTGTACATGTATGGTTGTATATGACACATACACTTCTATGATATATATATATATATATATATATATATATATATATATATATATATATGAGATTCAGTTACGGATTTTCCGCTTTTATTCTGTAATTGAATTGTGGGTGTTAGGAACTCAGTTCCTTTGTTGTGCTACCTGAATTGTTGCATATCTGTAGGAGGAGGGTTATTGTATGTTTATTTTAAATTGATGTGACCCCTCGGTCTATGCCGTGCATGTTTAATTATACTCTGATGAAATTTTGAATTTTATTTATCGTTTTGTTTTATTGGGGGTATAGATTAGGGGTGTTACATTAAGTGGTATCAGAGCTAGTTCGTGTCAGTCGTGTCTGTTTGTGTCAGTCCTGGTTGGTGTTGGCGTTTGGAGTGAGCTGTTTGTTTAAAAATAGTTTCTGTTATTGGAAATGAACAGAATATGGCTGGTAGGAACGATGCTGCTTTGGCTGCTGCGATGCAAGCTATGGCTCGGGCTGTGCAGGGTGCACCTCATGCTGCTGGTAATGATGAGTTCAGGAAGAACAAACCGCCCGTCTTTAAAGGGAGACACGATCCTGATGGTGCACAGATTTGGTTGAAAGAGATTGAAAGGATTTTCTGAGTTATGGATTGTGCTGAGGATCAGAAGGTGAGACTGGGTACTCACATGTTGCAGGAGGAAGCTGATGATTGGTGGGTTAGTACTCGTCAGGTGTTGGAAGCTGGGGATGAAGAAGTTACTTGGGAATTGTTTAGCCGGGAGTTTCTGAGGAAGTATTTTCCCGAGGATATTAGAGGAAAGAAGGAAATTGAGTTCTTGGAATTGAAACAAGGTAATATGTCTGTTTTTGATTATACTGCTAAGTTTGTGGAGCTTGTGCAGTTTTATCCTCATTATGCTGAAGCGACTGCGGAGTTTTCTAAGTGTGTGAAGTATGAGAGCGGATTGCGTCCTGAGATTAAGCAGGCTATCAGTTATCAAAGGATTCGAAGGTTTTCTAATTTGGTGGACTGCTGTAGGATTTATGAAGAGGATAGTAAGGCTTGTTCTACTCACTATAAGAGTGTGAGTGACAGAAAAGGAAAGCAACAGTTTCGTAGTGGTCCGTATGTGACACCAGCTGATAAGGGTAAACAAAGGGGTACTTTTGATCGAAGGTCCAGTGGTGGAGGTATGTCTGGTCCTCTGAGGTGTTATAGGTGTGGTGAATTGGGACATCGTCAGTTTGAATGTAAGAAAGATTTTAGGAAGTGTTCCAATTGCGGAGGTATGGGACATGTAGCAGCTGATTGTAAAAGGAAGGTGGTGAAGTGTTTCAATTGTGGTGAACCTGGTCATGTTAGTACCAAGTGTCCGAAACTGAAGCAAGCTCCAGCTGGTGGGAAAGTTTTTACCTTGGCGGGAACTCAGACTACTAATGCAGATCGTCTGATCAGAGGTACTTGTTTTATTAATAGTACGCCTTTAGTTGCTATTATTGATACTGGAGCGACTCATTCGTTTATTTCGTCTGAGTGCGCGAAGCATTTGAATCTTATGTTGTCTTCGATGCATGGTGAGATGGTTATTGATACTCCAACAATGGGGTCAGTAACTACTTCTTTGGTTTGTTTAAGTTGTCCTTTGACCATTTATGGTAAAGACTTTGAGATGGATTTGGTGTGTTTGCCGTTGGAGGGTTTAGATGTGGTTTTGGGAATGAATTGGTTGCAGTTCAATAAGGTTCATATCGATTGTTATCATAAGCTGGTAAGGTTTCCTTCTCTTGAAGAAGATGAAGATTCGAGTTTCTTATCTACCAAAGAGTTGAAGAAACTTTTGGCAGATGAAGCTCAGTTGTTTGGGTTGTTTGCATCATTGACTGTGGATAGTCAAGTTTCACTTGATGTGTTTCCTGTTGTGTGTGAATTTCCGGAAGTGTTTCCTGAGGATATTTCAGATGTGGCGCCAGAGAGAGAGGTGGAGTTTTCGATAGATCTAGTTCCTGGTACTAGACCTGTTTCTATGGCACCTTATCGTATGTCGGCATCTGAGTTGGTGGAGTTAAAGAAACAGTTAAATGAATTGTTGGAGAAGAGGTTTGTGAGACCAAGTGTATCTCCTTGGGGTGCTCCAGTTCTCTTGGTGAAAAAGAAAGATGGAAATATGCGATTGTGTATTGATTATCTCCAGTTGAATAAGGTGACGATTAAGAATAAGTATCCTCTTCTGAGAATTGATGATCTGATGGATCAGTTGGTTGGTGCTTGTGTGTTTAGTAAGATTGATTTGAGATCAGGGTATCATCAGATTAGGGTGAAAGAGGAAGATATTCAGAAGACGGCTTTTAGGACGCGATACGGTCATTATGAATATTCGGTGATGCCGTTCGGCGTTTCTAATGCGCCAGGTGTGTTTATGGAGTACATGAATCATATTTTCCACGAGCATTTGGATCGATTTGTTGTTGTGTTTATTGACGACATATTGATTTATTCTAAGTCTCGGGAGGAGCACGCGGAGCATTTGCGTATTGTTTTGTAGGTTTTGAAGGAAAAGAAGCTTTTTGCCAAATTGTCCAAGTGTGAATTCTGGTTGTCGGAAGTGATTTTTCTTGGGCACGTAATTTTAGGTAATGGTATCGCTGTGGATCCATCTAAAGTAGAAGCAGTTCTACAATGGGAGGCTCCGAGATCTGTTACTGAAATTCGAAGCTTTTTGGGGTTGGCTGGTTATTATCGAAGGTTCATTGAAGGGTTTTCTAAGCTAGCACTTCCTTTGACCCATTTGACTTGTAAAGGGCAAGCGTTCATTTAGGATATTCGGTGTGAGGAAAGTTTTAATGAGATGAAGAAAAGATTGACGACAGCTCCGATTTTGATTTTGCCGAATCCTACTGAACCGTTTGTGGTGTATTGTGATGTGTCTTTGATTGGTCTAGGTGGGGTGCTAATGCAAGACGGTAAGGTCGTGGCGTATGCTTCGAGGCAGTTGAGAGTGCATGAGAAGAATTACCCTACGCATGATTTGGAATTAGCGGCTGTGGTGTTTATGTTGAAGATTTGGAGGCATTATCTTTTTGGTGCGAGGTTTGAAGTCTTTAGTGATCACAAAAGTTTGAAATATTTGTTTGATCAGAAGGAATTGAATATGAGGCAGCGTAGATGGTTGGAATTTTTGAAGGACTACGACTTTGGCTTGAATTACCATCCTGGTAAAGCTAATGTGGTAGCCGATGCGTTGAGTCGAAAATCGTTGCATATGTCCGCTTTAATGGTTAAGGAGTATGAGCTTTTGGAATCGTTTAGAGATTTGAGTTTGGTATGTGAAGTGACGTCAACTAGTGTGAGGTTGGGTATGTTGAAGGTTACTAATGATTTTCTGATGACGGTAAGTGAGAAACAGAAGTTGGATGTGAAGTTGGTGGATTTGATGTTGGTTGGAGGAAAAGATGCGAGTAGTGATTTTGGAGTGGATGTTAATGGCGTGTTGAGGTTCCGTGGGCGAATTTGTATTCCAGATGATTCGGATTTGAAACGGATGATTTTGGAAGAAGGACACTGGAGTAATTTGAGTATACATCCGGCAGCGAATAAGATGTACCAAGATTTGAAGAAGATTTTCTGGTGGTCTGGATTGAAAAGAGATGTGGCTTAGTTTGTGTATACTTGTTTGACATGCCAGAAGTCGAAAGTGGAACATCAGAGGCCTAGAGGTTTGTTGCAACCGTTGGATATTCCGGAATGGAAATGGGATAGCATTTCTATGGATTTTGTAACCGGGTTGCCGAATACACTGAGGGGGCATAATGCTATTTGGGTGATTGTGGATAGACTGACTAAATTGGCTCATTTCATTCCGATTGACATCAGTTATTCTTTGGAGAGGTTGGCTGAGATTTACATCAGTGTGGTTGTGAAATTGCATGGGGTTCCGTTAAGTATTATTTCGGATCGAGATCCAAGGTTTACTCGAGATTTTGGGAAAGTTTACAGAAGGCGTTGGGTTCTAAATTGAGGTTGAGTTCGGCTTATCATCCTCAGACGGATGGTCAGACGGAGAGGACGATTCAGTCTTTGGAAGATTTGTTGCGGGCTTGTGTTCTTGAACAAGGTGGTACGTGGGATAGTTATCTTGCGTTGGTGGAATTCACGTATAACAACAGTTTTCATTCTAGTATTAGAATGGCACCGTTTGAAGCGTTATATGGACGAAGGTGTCGAACACCGTTGTGTTGGCACGAATCTGGTGAGAGTTCGGTGGTTTGACCAGAGTTGGCGCAACAGACTACGAAAAAAGTGAAGCTTATTCGGGAGAAAATGAAGGCTTCTCAGAGTAGACAAAAGAGTTATCATGATTGGAGACACAAGAATCTTGAGTTTCAAGAGGGCGATCATGTATTTCTGAGGGCTACGCCGGTAATGGGTGTTGGTAGGGCATTGAAATCGAAGAAACTTACTTCTCAGTTTATTGGTCCTTACCAGATATCCGCGAGAGTGGGTGTTGTGGCTTATCGGGTAGCGTTGCCGCCGAGTCTGTCGAATTTGCATGATGTGTTCCATGTTTCACAGCTTCGGAAGTATGTTCCGGATCCGTCGCATGTGATTCCGATGGACGGGGTTGAGGTAAGGGAGAACCTTACAGTTGAGGCATTACCCGTTAGGATTTTGGATCGCGAGGTGAAGCGGTTGAGGGGCAAGGATATTGCACTTGTGAAGGTAGCTTGGGGATGCGATGCTAAGGGAAATTTGACTTGGGAGTTGGAGAGTCGAATGCGGGAGTTGTATCCGGAGTTGTTCGTCTCAGGTAATATTTTCGAGGACAAAAATTTCTAAGTGGGGGAGAGTTGTAACACCCCAGTCAGTTTTGTCAGTTTTGTCTTTTTAATTAATTGAGTCGTTTGGAGTATTTTATTATTATATTATTTTATTTCTGACTTTTATGTGGAAATATGTTATTTTTGATCGAGATTATATTTTATCGCGTTTTGGGAGCGTTTACGAGATATTTGAGTGTAGGGGTATTTTGGTCTTTTGTTTGGGTAGATAATATATTTTTCATATAATAGAAAGAAAAGAGAGAAAATAGAAAGGAAAGAAAAAGAGAAGAAGAAAAGTAGAGAGAAAGAAGAAGAGGAGAAAAAGAGAGGAAAACTTGAGAAAGAAGAAAATCAATCTCTCGACTTTATCAAACACGATTAAATCGGGTAAGGGTGCGAAACTCGATTATACTATGTTTGTGTATGATTATGTATGTGTGTGTTTGGATGATTCTCTTGCTTTTCCATGTTTTTCACTTCTAGGTTGAAAATGATAAAATGATAGAAATCGAGGTTTTAGCGGTTGAAATGTGATGTAAATGTTGTAGAATGCTTGTTACCATGATAGGGTTATATTCTGATGGTTATGTTTTGATTAGAAAGAGATTTTGGTGGAAAATATGAGTTTTGGGTTTTCAAACAGCGCTGCAGAATTTTGGGTTTTCCTTGGTTCACCTAGCGAACCTGGAGCGAAGGTGGTAGCGAATGAATTTTCGCGGGTTTGCCTAGCGAACCAGTTAGCGAAGGTTCACTGAGTTGTTCGCCTAGCGAACTTTGTATGTTTTTGGTTCTGGTTGGTTCTGCCTTGGTTCGCCAAGGGGTTCGCCTAGCGAACTTTGTGTCTGTTTTTAGCTGATAGTGGGTTCGCTGGACATTCGCCTAGCGAAGGTGGTAGCGAATGCTCGCTAGAGGGTTCGCCTAGCGAACAGGCCTGTTTGTGCAATTTTATTTTCTTACTAACTTTTGATTTGTGGTCCGGTTTGAGGCGTGGTTTGATGCGTTAGAAAACTTATAAAATGTTCTTTCTTATGATGATGGTTTTGAGATTGTTGGTCGATTAAATTAGGTCAGGAATTAGAAAATATGTGGGTTTGTCGACTTTTGCCGTTTTAAGTGTGTGAACTTGATGGGTATATGCCGTATGCTGTAGGTGTGGATATTGTATGACCTGTGTACTGTTGTGTGATGAAATTGCATGAAATACATATTGTTATGATGATTGGTGGCCTTAGGGCAAGAAAATGCAATGTGTGGTAATTGATGATATATGCATGATTATGGATGTGTATGTGTGTGCATTTAGAATGTCATGAGTCATTGTATGCTGAGCATCATGATATGCATTCTTGTGACGTCGTGTGCCTTATACAAAGAGGTGTGAGCGAAGAAACGATTCCAGAGGGAATCCGCTATAACATCGTGTGCCTTATGCAAAGAGGTGTGAGCGATGTTTATAGACGATCGTGTGCCTTATACAAAGAGGTTTGAGCGATCGGGTTGTGTGCCTTATACAAAGAGGTGTGAGCGATCCATAAACGTCGTGTGCCTTATACAAAGAGGTGTGAGCGACGGGGAACATCGTATGCCCGACGGGGAGCTACAATGATGTAACGAGCGATGGTTCCAATAGTTCCTGAGTGAACTGGTGTTGAGATGATGAATGTCGGTACCGCATATGCATTGCATAGAGTCGTTGTATCAGTCTCTGTGCATTTGCATAAATCATGGATTAATTGTGTATGGAATTATGAATGTGATTGATAAGATGGAATATGTATATTTGTGCTGTATTCAATTGTGGTGCGATTGTGGTGAGAATATTTTACTTGTGCATTTCGGTATTAATATATAATTATATGCAATTATATTATGATTGTGTTTCTCACCCTTCTGCTGTTTTATAATGCTCTATGAGGCATTGCAGATTAGAGTTGCTGGAGGTCTTTTTGTGAAGCTAGGGTCTTCATTCTTTTGTCGGTCGGCTCTGATATGTGACACCGGGTAGTTAGGGAGGCCGTTTGTGATTATTTGTATTATGTATATGTATATTTTGGATTGTAAATGTATGGTTGTATATGACACATACACTTCTATGATATATATATATATGAGATTCAGTTACGGATTTTCCGCTTTTATTCTGTAATTGAATTGTGGGTGTTAGGAACTCAGTTCCTTTGTTGTGCTGCCTGAATTGTTGCATATCTGTAGGAGTAGGGTTATTGTATGTTTATTTCAAATTGATGTGACCCCTCGGTCTATGCCGTGCATGTTTAATTATACCCTGATGAAATTTTGAAATTTATTTATCGTTTTGTTTTATTGGGGGTATAGATTGGGGGTGTTACATACACGAGCACGTATACCAACTTTACTCCATTGCACTATATGTTGCTCACTCCACTAGAAATGTGACATCTAAATCAAGCCTAATATAAGTATGGATCACATTAACAATTAACAAACACCTATTAAAATGATGGTAACAGCTTAATCTATACTTCAGTTGAATGAGATACTAAACAAACACTATCCAAAATTTTAGCCCTAATTCAATGGACACAGATCTATAACTTTTGTTCCACAACTACCAAGCATCTCCAGAATATCAACCAGAATTACCTGCTCCAACACCATGTCTAATTACTTAATTCTGGAGGAGAATTATCATTTTGGAGACAACCATTATCATCGATATCATATGTAATTAGTTATTTTATCTTTTGTTATAGAAATGGCTTATACATAATTACTTATAGGGTGAAATTATAATTGTTCAATTAAGTTGTTTATCCAAACAGCATACCAGGAAAGTAGGCTTGAACACTGTCATCACCACAGTTCTCAATTGTAGTTACAACACCCTCCCACCAGCCATCACTCCACCATGCATCAACGGCAGTTCCAACCTCAACAATCACTTCTTGCTCTTCAAAAGGTGGAGCATGCCTTATTGTCAGTTGGCCAGGTTGTCTCATCCCAAGTTTATCAGGCTTGGCCAACTTAAAAGCAGGGATCCACTCCTAAAAAATGAAGATCAATATAAAAGTTTTTAATTTACGTACATATTTAACAATATTTCGATAATGCATTTCAGCAAAAGTATAATAGTCTCACATGAAATAATACATAAAACAACAAAGTATAGTCACAAATAACTTTTTACATGCTTGAGTCATTTGGTTTGATGATCAATGGCAGTTTGAAATGTCCAAGTAATTTCTTGATTGTGTATTCATCATTGTTGATTGACACAACATAAGAACTCTTTCATTTTTACTGTCTTCCAAAAGATGCCTGCCAGATGCCAGAAGGTTAAAACTTCATCAAAATATGTCTAATGGTTATACATAAAGATAGGCGAAATCCTGAATCAGAGTTGAAAACCGGTATTAATTTATCATGCTTCTACTAAAAATTTAAGTGTTAATTGGTTGATTATATTTATACCTGAATGCTGAATGTAAGGGCCAAGATAAAAGCCCATCCGAATATTGAAATGATGGTAAGACTACCTAGTATTGCTATGGGTCCTTTTTTGTCAGCGCCTTTAATTTCTTCAGTTAGATGCGCTGCAACAAAATTTCTGTAGAGGGAATATTGGCTCACGAGAAACGATAGAATCACCGCATACAGTTCGCTTGATATTCCTGTTGTATTAGGTGCTAATTCAAAGTGTGTGAATACATATGAAGTTGATTGTGTAGTTAGTGCCACCAGAGGTAACATTATTACAATAACTGCGCCACCAATAACCTGACACAGAAATTTTTTGCCTGCAGTCACGATACCGTGCATTCACTGTAATTAGTAAGTTGGTACAATTAGATAAATAAGCAAAAGTACCTGCCACCATATTGAAATTATATTGATGAAGGTGATAACTTCTAGTGCGAATGTGTTCAATGCTGCCCAAATAACAGTGAGGCCAATGTACATACATAAGAATACATGAGATGTGTTATTAGATAAAGATCATTCACAAGATTCGGAAGGACTCTATGTACAAAGCATACCCGTTAAGAAACTGCAAAACAAAACAAAAACTTCCCCATCTTCAGCAACACAAAACAATAAATGTTGAGTACATAAGATAATCTAAAAAACATGAAAGAAAATAACCGGGAAAGTACATTAGATCAGAGAATACATTAGAACCAAGGTGCATCACGTACTGCTTATCATTCTAACCCATACCAAAAGTCAGAGGAATTGATAAGCAACAAAGATCAACCATGGAAGGTTTTGTCTGTCTACTGTTATAAGACAATGATCAATGAATGTGTATTGTTCAGATCCTTGTTGCCAATCATGTTCAGTATCAGCTGTGAAGAAGCGAAACATGCCATAATAGATTGCATACCTGAAAAACTCAGAAATTCATTCATTTAAAAAACTGTACCAAATCGAGGGTTGTACGTCGAGGAAAAAAATCGTGGTGAAAAATTAGAAACCCTATGGAAAGAGGTTGAGAAACGTGAGGATGTGTGAGCTATGAAAGAATCCAAGCATAAATAATCCAAAACATCTCAAAACAAAATCTTAAAAAAACATACACATGTTTAAAGTATCAAACCTGCTATTGCTCCAAAAGAAACTTCGGAAGGGATGTGATTTCGTAGGCAATCACATAGAAATGGTTTACAGCCTCATCTTTAATATCACTCATTTCAGAAAATAGGATAAAAGATCCCAGCTTCAGTACCTTGGAATATAAACTTGTCAAGTGTTAGATCCATTGTGTTAATGTGTTAGAGATCTCGCGGTTTTGACGGAAACGCGGTTAGGTACAGAGAGGAGATAAGAAGAAAATTAAGAGCGACAAGATGAAATGCACGTTCAAGAGAGAAGGAAAGAGAAAAAGAGAGAAAGAAAGGTAATAAGCCCTAATTGTTTCAAAGGAAGAAGATGAACAAAGAAAAAGAGGAAGAAGGAAGAAGAGGAAGATGAAGCATCGAGAGAAGCATCCGGAGAGAGAAAAGTGGAAAAGAAAATGGAGAAGTTTGATAGAAGAGAGAGAAAGAATCGTACAAAATGAAGGGGAAAGTAAGAAAAAATAATTGCAATTGAACCCTATGACATCATCAATCCAACCAAACCTAACAAACAAAGGCATAATACAATAACCATGTAATTGGAATTGAACAATATGACATCATTAGTTGGAAAAAGTAAATTTTGGACCAAATTTGCCCTCATTTCAGTGAGGTGGCAGAATTAGAGAAAAGGGAAAATGAGAGTTTTCCAGAGCCTCAAGTTTTCTTATATAGTAAGATTTCATTCATATTCATCTAATCAAAATTAATAATACCAATTTCATTCTTCAAGTGGAGAAATTGATCAGTCTTGATCTTTTTTGTCAGAACATCAGTCAGCTGCTTCTGGATGCTACAATGCGCAACTTCTAGCACTCCATTCTGAACTTGAGTTCTAAAAGAAATGAGACTTAGTCTCAATATGCTTGCTTCTTCCATGCAGCAATGGGTTCCTGACAAGATTGATTACAGACTTGTTATCAATCATCAACTTCGGCTTGTTTACCTTGATCTTCAGATCCTATAGTAAATTCAGAAGCCAAACAACTTGACATGCAACCACAACACCTGCAATGTATTCAGCTTCACAGATTGACAAAGAAACAACTGGTTGCTTCTTGGAACACCAAGAAATAGGACCTCCCAGATACTTAAACAAATATCCATAAGTATTTCTTCTGTCAACTCTGTCTCCACACCAATCAGAGTCTGAGTAACACATCAACACTGAATTATCCTTTTCACCAGAAGGGAACAACACTCCATACTTTAGAGTCCTTTTAATATACCTCTGAATCCTGACAATAACTTGGTAATGAGACCACTTTAGTTTACTCATGAACCTACTAACCATTCCAAATGCATAGCAAATATAAAGTCTGGTATTACATAAATACCTCTGAGAGTCAACCAACTGCTTAAAAGTTGTAGCATCTACATCATCACCCTCAACATTAGAATCCAACTTGTGATTCATTTTAGAATGTGTGACACCAACCTTATAATTCAGGAACTCAAATCTCTTCAGAAGCTCAAGTTCATACTTCAGGTGATGCAAGATTATACCTTTCTCAGAGTACATAATCTTCATCCCTAAAAAATATGTTATATTTCCTAAATCAGTCATCTCAAACTCATTCATCAGCACCTTCCTGAACTTAGCTATCTCATATGAACAACTGCCTGTTAGCAATATGTCATCAACATAGAGACACACCAGAATCACATTGACTTCAGAAGTATGCTGAACATAAATGCCAATATCCATCTCACACTTTTTGAATCCTTGGAGCTTGAAAAATGAATACATTTTTAGATTCCAAGATCTATGAGCTTGTTTTAGTCCATACAACGC
Organism: Lathyrus tuberosus; assembly: GCA_022829125.1. NCBI lineage: Eukaryota > Viridiplantae > Streptophyta > Magnoliopsida > Fabales > Fabaceae > Lathyrus > Lathyrus tuberosus. The sequence continues at coordinate 9,347,961 of JALAZF010000212.1, forward strand.
TTTATGTAACTTGTACACCATCCCTTCCTGATTATTTTTCAAAAATTCAAGAGGTTATGACACGTATACTTCTTCTTGCAATGGACCGTTTAAAAAATCAGATTTCACATCCAGAAGTATCAGAGGCCAATTTATGTTAGCAACTATCGCAATCACCAGTCTGGTTGTATCATATCTTGCTATAGGCGCAAACACTTCAAAGTAATCTAACCCAGGTTTCTGTAGAAAACCTCTTGCTACTAAATTTGCTTTGTGTTTACCAATTGATCCATCTGGCTTCAGTTTCACCTTGAAAACCAGTCTGATGCTGATGGCTTTCTTGTTCTTTGGAAGCTCAGTCAACTCCCATGTATTTTTTCTTTCTATAGCCTCAAGTTCTTCTTTCATGGCCTTCAACCACACTTTCTTCTTGAGAGATTCTTCTATACTCACTGGTTTAGAGTCTACTAACATGGCACACTTAATGACTTCTTCTTCAGAGTCTATTTTAGTATCTTGCAACTTGTTAAACTCTGCAAATCTCCTTGGTATGTTTCTGATTATTTGTGGCCTCTGAACTTGTTCATAATTTTCTTCGGATGCTAGGACAATATTAGATGTTGGAACCCCAAAACTACCACCTTCAGAGGCATAACCACCTTAAGAGTCTGGAATATTCCTAGAGTCTGGATCTCCACCAGAGTCAGAATTTGGATCAGAATTAGACTCGCCTTCAAAGTCAGACTCGCCTTCAGAGTCAGGCCCGCCTTCAAAGTCACCTTCAGAATCATCTTCTGATTCTGACTCATCTTCACAACCTTTGGATTTTGAAGTATCTCCAGAAGTTAACTCAGGTGTTAACACCACACCAGAGTTGGATTGGGACTTGTTCAAATCCTACGTTTTTGATTCTTTCACAATGACATCTCTGCTGAATTCAACCTTGTTAGTGATAGGACAATAGAGCTTATAAGCACATGTACCGTGGTACCCTACAAGCAAAATAACTTTACTTCTATCATCCAGCTTCCTTCTCTTAGCATTTGGAACATGTTTGTAAGAAACAGAACCAAACACCTTCAGATGGCTCACATTTTTCTTATCTCTAGTGCACTTCTGTAAAGGAACAATTTTCTTTAGATTCTTGGTTGGATAGCTATTGAGCACATATGTTGCAGTGGCAATAACTTCTCCCCACAATGTGTGAGGGAGCTTTTTCTTCTTCAGCATGCTCCTTGTCATATCAAGCAAAGTTCACTTTCTTCTTTCACTAAGACCATTGTGTTGAGGTGTGTATGAAGCAATCACCTCATGCTCAATTCCATTTTCCTCACAAAACTTTCTAAACTGTGTAGAGTTATACTCACCTCCACCATCAGTTTTGAGATCTTTTAGCTTCTGATCACTCTGTTTTTCAGCCTTCACCTTGAACTTCTGAAACACAAAAAACACCTCATGCTTAAACTTGATGAGTACTACCCTTGTCATTCTTGTCAATTCATCCATAAACGACACAAAATATTTGTTTCCTCCAAGTGAAGGTACTTCAAATGGTCCACAAACATCAGAATGTACTACTCCTAAAGCATGATGTGATTTTGGGGCTACTTCTGATGCAAATAGCAATCTAGGTTGCTTGCCTTTCATGCATATCTCACATGACTTCTCAGGCTTCACAATCTTGGAAATGTCATATACCAACTTCTTAGAATTCAAATGCCATAAGCTTCTGAAATTAAGATGCCCTAATCTCTTGTGTCACAGCTCACTGTCACCTTCAGCGCCTTCTGCACTAAGGCAATTAGTTTTAGCTGTCTCCAGATTCACCTTGAATGTTCTGTTGCTTCCCTGCTTAGATTGAATAATCAACTTTTGATCAGAATCATATAACTTTAAGAGATTTTTCTTCATAGTAATTGAGAAACCTTTCTCAATGAGCTGACCTGTAACACCCCGATTGATTTAATTATTTTTCGTAATTAAATCATATGATGTTGTGCATGTGTGCGTGTTTGTGTGTGGTTGGTTGAGGCTGGGTTGCCCTTAGTATAGGGTAGTGACCTTTGAATCATAAAGATTAAGGGTCGGAAGGAGTGGAGTGGTTAGCAATTAATTAAGTAATATTGGGAATATTGATTAATAATGTTAACGTGAATTATTAAGAAATATCGTTATTATTATTTAATTAGTAAGATAATAATAATAATAATAATAATAATAATAATAATATTGAGGTAATATTAATAATATATTGGAAAAACAAGAAATAGGGAGGGCAAAGTGGTCCTTTTGTGGTGGTTAGTGAGGATAAAGAAGGAAACGCATAATTGGGGTCCAAGGGTCATAGTTGGAATAAGGGAGAAATTGGAAAGAGGGAAGCAGCGTGTTGATCGATCGATTTCGGAAGAGAAGAGAAAAGGGAACGGGAGCAGAGCTACGACTTAGAGAGATCTCTGAAGAATCTTCATCTCAGGTAAGGGTGGGATTCTTCGATCACTTAAGGGGTAAATGATATATGTATGAGGGTAGATAAATCGTTAGGTTTTATTCCCGTATTTTGTTGACCGTTGAATGTTTACAGTGAGAAGTTGAAGTTACGTGTCGGTAATAACGAAAATGCGCTAATTGTGTGAAATTGTTGATTGAATTGGTGTTTTATTGTGTTATAAGAGTTCATATTATATGCATAATGTTGCATACTAATTTTGTGAATCGAATTCTGTGGTATTTGTGGTTTGGGGTGATTGGATTGGGGTTGAAAAGTGATTTTCGTAACAGAAACAGCAGGAAATTGATTCTGCAGGTCAAGAAAGCAGTTACATTGTGGGACGTAACCGGTTACATAGTGCAAATTTGGGGTTTTTGGGCATTTTCAACTGAGTAACCGGTTACGCTGTGGGTGTTAACCGGTTACCACTGAACGTGACAGTTTTTCTAAATTTTCGAAAATTCATAACTTTTGATCCGTAAGTCCGTTTGGGCCGCTGTTTGAATAGTTGAAAAGCTGGTTTTATGTACTTTCTGTTAAAATTATTTTCAATGACAGAATTCTAACTATTCAACATGTGGTGTATGTTTGTGTTTTGTATGGGAATATGTTGAACTGTGAAATGTGGAAATTGGTTGTGCGATGCGTGTTGTTGTGGTGGATTGCAATGTTTGCATGTTTGAACAGGTGTATACTGTATATTAGGCAGTTGTGAGGTAATGTATTGGTTGTATTCTAGTCATATACTTTACGTCGTTGTTCTATGTTGTTGTTGAGTGCAATAGTTGTTGCTTATGATGTAGTATGATGTTGTTGTTGAGTTGTTGTGGCATAACTTGTAAATGGAATAGTTGTTGCTTATGATGTAGTATGATGTTGTTGTTGAGTTGTTGTGACATAACTTGTAAATGCAATAGTTGTTGCTTATGATGTAGTATGATGTTGTTGTTGAGTTGTTGTGGCATAACTTGTAAATGCAATAGTTGTTGCTTATGATGTAGTATGATGTTGTTGTTGAGTTGTTGTGGCATAACTTGTAAATGCAATAGTTGTTGCTTATGATGTAGTATGATGTTGTTGTTGAGTTATTGTGGCATAACTTGTAAATGCAATAGTTGTTGCTTATGATGTGGTATGATGATGTTGTTGAGTTGTTATGGCATGTTGTGTTGTGGCCTACAGTGGTGTGATGCATTGATTTCATGAGAGTCATTGTATATTGTCGTTGATATGCATTCATGTTGCATAAGTTGTGAGATAAGACGTGTGCCCATGTGGGTTGTGAGCGTCTTATCCAGATCCTTTAAAATAGAATCGAGTCGATGTTGTTGTTGTTGTTGAGGTAATCGTGTGCCTATGTGGGGTGTGAGCGATTACGGGTGATCGTGTGCCCATGACGGGTGTGAGCGATCACGAATGTCGTGTGCCCATGTGGGGTGTGAGCGAATATTATGAAGTCCCGACGGGGATTGTGACCATGAAACATGGGTCGAATTGGTACCACATGCATTGAGTCTAGTTGGAGTCTCATTGCATTTTGTATTGGTTGTGTTGCATTATGATTTGCTTGGTTATTTGTGTGTGTGTTGGAGAGTGTGATTCTTGTTGATAGTTGTGATATGGGTGAATTACTTGATGATTTATACTTTTATATTTATATCATCTTCTTCTTTTGTTGATTTGAGAATCTCACCCCTTCTGTTTGAATGTTACCTCCACGTGGATAACGTGCAAATAATCAGGAGTGGTTTGGAAGTCGAGGTCGGTGAAGACAAGGTGCTTCACTTTAGTGGCGTCTGCTCTGATATGTAACATTGGGAGTCGGGAATGCTTTTATGCATGATTTATTTTGGTTAAAGAATTTTGGCTGCCTTTACAGTTACAAAAACTAATTTTTGGTAAATTGAAACTGTTATGCTTTATTATTCGAATGATTCATTTCTGCTGCGTAATAAAGAGTATTTTTAGATTAAAGTATGCTTTAAGTTATGTTACATACCTATTTATGAGCAAGTTTTTGTTGAAAGTAATGCCCTTTATTTTTGAGTTGTATTATTTTACTCTGATTATTCGATTAATTTATGCGGGGGAATTTAGGGTGTTACATGACCTACACTCATCAGATTGCTCTTCATGCCAGGAACATACCAAACATCCTTGACCATAATAGTTTTACCATTCTTCACCTTGACTTTTACATTTCCCATACCTTCATCATTGTGGTATTTATCATCAGCACATTTGATATTTGTCCTCTTTCAAGAGTTAAAATCAACCAGCCACTATTTGTTTCCAGTTAGGTGATTTGAGCAGCCAGTGTCCATATCCCACCAGTCTACCAAATATGCACTATTAGACTCAGAAGCCATCACTAGCACAGGTTCATCATTAGAATCTTCTATGGCTATGTTTGCTTCTTCTGATTTCCTTTCCTTGTTTGACCAATAATCAACAGCAAAGTTGCCAAACTTCTTCCAACAGTAGCACTTAACCTTCCTCTTATCATACTTCACCATTCCCTTCTGAGCACTCTTCTTCCTTTCAGAAGATGAGGTTTCTGACTTTTGAACACCATTATATTTCTTCCAGGCTACTGACCAAGACTGCTTCTAATATTTCTTACTAGAAGCTTCTTTCAGAGCTTGATGCTCTACCCCATTTCAGAGTTTCTCTCAATCAGACAGAACTCTTGTACCTCTAGACTGCTTTGCAGCTCTTCAATTCTAATGGTGCTAAGATCCTTAGAATGTTCGATTACTACAACAATGTAATCAAACTGAGGAGTAAGAGATCTAATTACCTTCTCAATGATCTTTTCTTCAGAGAGAGTTTCTCCACATGACTTCATCTCATTTGTGATCTGAATCACTCTGGAGATGTAGTCAGGTACCTTCTCATTATTCTTCATACTGAGATTCTCATACTGCTTACATAGAGACTGAAGTTTCACATTCTTAATTGATGCATCATCATTGTAGCACCGTACTAGTGTGTCCCACGCAATTTTCGCCGTCGTCAATTCAGAGATCTTCTCAAACACATTCGCATCCATACAGTGATGTGTGTAGAACAACGCCTTCTGATCCTTCTTCCACAGATTATGTTGAGCATTCTTCTGCGTATCCGTTACATTTGCAGAAAGTGCAACCAAAACATAACCGTCGTTGACAAGATCAAGAATATCTTGAACGCCAAACAACACACTCATCTGAATCATCCACCAATTCCAGTCCTTGCCATTGAACACTGAAAGTTTAGTACTTAGATTATCATTTTTGTTCATATTCAATCTTATGAAATTCACTTTGATCTCACCAAGCACTAATGTTTCCCAATCCCACAAAATCAAGAAATGTGATTTTGTTACGATTCCGATCAAAAAATTCAACACAAATTCAAGAAACAAAATCAATCACACAACGTATTACCGTTCACTCGTGCTTGTTAGAAGACATGCTTCAATCTAGAGAGGGGGTGAATAAATCATAAATTAAAAACATAACTTTTGGAAAAAAAAAATTTTCAAAAGTTTTATGACACAACGAAAACAACCCGAATCGAATCGTCTAACTGAACCTACTATCGAAAAGCTCGGATAAGCATAACGTAAACCAATTTGATGATAATGAACACAAATTGTTCAATAATTATTAATTCAAAAAACAATTAAATACTAATCTATGCGTAGAGCTTATTTCCAATGAACAAAAATCAATTAAAATACTCAAAGACAATTTATCAAACACTTTGTGTGCGATCGATAGCGTTTGGAAATTCAATTTGTTTTGTTGATGTTAAAAGCCAATTACAATCAAAATGATTATGATTATATCAACAATAACACTTTAAAAGATAGTTGAAAAACAATTTCCAATCGAATTGATCAAAACAACAATGAACTCGATAATTTTCAATAATGAACTCACTATGGGTACGTCTGCCCTCAATTCGAAATCAAATTGAAATACTTGCAATTAACCTTATCTTTGCAAAAATGGTTATACAAGAGATGAAGAACTATGACCCCACAAACCCTGTGGTTTTTTGTTGATTCTACCACCTCTAAACCCTTGATCAAAGTTTAATCAATTCACCAACAATGCTGCTACAATCCACCAATTCTTGAATACTTGCTTACAAGACCTCCTCGTCTTTAAGTTTTTCGCTCGGTCGGATTAATCCCTAGTACACACTTGTTGAACCCAAGATTCACGAACACGATCCACCGTCTCAAGCTACTCCCTTGCAAGGAATCACCTTGTCCCAAGGTCTTCACTCAGTTGAATTCGTATTTGCGTGATCTTGTCCAAAACATTCAAATCACAATGATCTTGAAGGAAAACCCCATCTTGGTTTTCTTATTTGAAACACAAAAAGATCCCAACCCAATATTCTCGATTACACCAACCTAACCCTAATCTAGATGGTCACCCAATCAAAAAATGATTAAGTGTAGTTTGATTGTGTGTATGCATAGAAGAGAGGTTGAAGATGATGGAAATGCTTTGTAATTATTGTTTCATTTAGGTTTTACATTAGTACCTACTAGAAAAAGATTCATGTATGAGTATATATAGGTATGGGAGATAATTAGCAAAAGGAATGCAAATGGATGGAGACAAAATAAGATTTTTTGAGAGGGGACATCGTATGTGTCGGCCTATTAAAGCAATAGGTCGGTCTATCAAGGTACTCAGGTCAACCTATGAAGGTTTCAGGTCAGCCTGTGAAGGTCTTGTGTCGACTTAAGTGAGGTGACCTGAAGGAAGTGGCTACAAGATTTAATATTGATCCGTGGGAGCCGACCTAAGATGATAGTGTGTCGACCTATATTTTAGTTGAAACTTCTATAGGTCAAACTGTTTACGCATGTGTCGACCTAAACTGTGTTGACCACCAAAAAACTTGTTTTTCAATGCATTTTTCACAAAAACTAAGTTTTCAATGCATGTATGATATAAATTCCTTTTCCAAACAATTTGAATGCTTCCTAATACTAAGATGCTCATCTAGAATGGGAGGATACCGTCCAATATACATAACGCTACACTATCATAGTTTTGACATCATTCAAAATTCAAAAGTAGACTCACATACTCGCCCTTTTTTGTGAAGGAAAAACATTAAACGATGCATTTCACGACATTGTTGTCTTCATGAAGACTCCCCCTAAATATGCGCATCCACCTTCATCTTGTGTATACTTCTCCCCCTTTGACAACATAAAAAAGAGAACAAGCAAACTATGAGAAGTATCTTTAACCACATACAAACAAAATACTACACAGAGATAATTTGCAAAGAAAAGACTATCAATATGATAACACTCACATAGAATGATATACACATTGAAAAATAATGCCTAAACATAAATACAAGCATGTCAAGCAACAATAGAACATAATCGTCACAATTAAATGCCAAATACCATAACACAAACATGAATAATGAAGGATACAATGTAATCACAAACTCTTGAGTTGCTACAAAAGCGATACGATTACGTGACATATGCTTTTGGTGCTTGCGAAATGCTGCACACACTTGTAATCTAGAAAAACAATACATAACGTCATCACCACTCAAACCAAAAATAGAGATGTTATCATTACAATTACAAATAACAAGAATTTATTCAACATCATAACATGATCAACCATAGTTCATGCAGGAATACATAACAAGCCAAATGTACCAGGAGTATATTTCAAGCATATAGAAGGAATAACACAAAATCACTATAAACATATAATTGACATACATCAATAGAAATTTTTGGAAGTGAATATTAATGAACTACTTCATACATCAAGAATAATAGTCATGTGGAACATTAGCACCAAGTAAAGTTAAGAGCTTACTAATCAAGGGAAAGAAAAAGGAACAATATTACCTCTCATGTGAATTGATGAAGAATGAACACTCTATATTTATTCATATCTACGTCCATACCATTTGCATCCTTTTCCAAGTTACAATTTGTGGCCATAAGAGTATCAATAGACTTTTCATCTTCCATGCCAAATCGCTTTAGAAAATCTTTGCAATATTTGGTTTAACAAACCAATATACCCTATTTAAGTTGTTTCATTTGAAGACCAAGGAAGTAATTCAACTCCCCCATAAGGCTCATTTCAAACTCTCCCTGCACCAGCTTAGAAAACTCTTCTATAAGTTGCATATTAGTTAATCCAAAGATAATATCATCGATATAAACTTGAACTAGAAAGGTGTAATTTCCTTGGCGCTTAATGAAAATTAAAGTGTCTACTTTTCTCTTTGAGTATCCTTGATCAATAAAAAATTTACTTAATTGCTCATACCAAGCCCTAGGGACTTATTTGAAACCATACAAAGCCCTTTTAAGCTTGTACGCATAATTTGGATACTCGTGGCTTTCAAAACTGGGGGGTTGAGCTACATACACTTCTTCATTAATAAAACCATTTAGAAACGCACTTTTCACGTCCATTTAAAATAACTTGAAATTTTTAGCACAATCATAGGCTAGTAGAAGACGCATAGCCTCAAGGTGAGCCACCGGAGCATAAGTCTCCTTATTATTGATGCCATCCTCTTGGTTATACCCTTGAGCCACTAGTCGGGCCTTATTGTGGGTTATCACCTCGTGTTCGTCGAGCTTGTTCCTAAAAACCCATCGGGTGCCAATTACTTGATGATCTTTAGGACGAGGGACAAGGTCTCAAACATCATTTCTTTTAAATTGATTTAGTTCATCTTGCATAGACATAAGCCAATGCTCATCAAATAATTCATCTTTAGCATTTTTAGGCTCGACTTGAGAAACGAAAGAAAAACGATAACATAAATTACTTATCTTAGGGCTTGTTGTCACACCTTTTGTGATATCCCCAAGTATGTTGTCAATGGGGTGATCGTTTGATGTCTCCCAAGTCAAAGATAGATCTTCCATTGTAGCTCGACTTTTGACCTTCTCCTCTTCATGATCGTCATCTTATTTCTTCTCATGGTCTACCGCTTTAGGTTGATCAATTCTTTGTTCGGTTCCATTGAAAATTTATTGAGAAGATACACCTATATCATGAAAAACAACACCTTTCCCAACATCTTTTGGGTAAAAATCATCAAACGTAACATGTACGGACTCCTCAACAATAAGTAATCTCTTTTTATAAACCCTATATGCTTTACTAGATTGTGAGTATCCAAGGAAGATACTCGCACCGACTTTTGCATCAAATTTACCAAGATTACCCTTACTATTGTTCAAAATATAACATTTACATCTGAAGACATGTGTAGCACGGTTTTTTGTGGTTTCGAATCACTATCGCTTTGGTACTACAGTTCAATTAATTTTTTATCCTATTGAAGCTGATGAATGAAGGGAAATAGAAGTCTCCAATTAACCCTGCTTGCAAACTGAGGTTAAACAGTCAAAACTGTTGGTTTATAGATGCGGCTTTAGTTCGTGGGTCTCTCTCTGCTTATTTTGTTCAGAACGAAATACCGGGATTGTTCATGGGGAATTTGTTAGGATACTGTGCTAGATTGGCTGGAGGTAGGGGACTTTGGGTTTTTTGATTAGTGTGCTCGCTAAGATTCTTTTTCAATCTTATGCCTACGTATTCCCGGGATAGGGAAATCAGAGCGATCGTAGTTCCTCCTATTCTATGGGAGGAAATGGTGTTTTGGTGTCTTGTTCAAAGCCCAAGACATGAAGCTAAAGGTGGTTTGTATCTTGTTCAAAGCCCAAGATGTGAAGCAAAAAGGGTGTTGACTTTAGAGAGAATTTGTCATCTCTAAAGGGGTCTATTTGTCACAATTGTTGGGTGACTGATTATAAAGGAGAATTACTTTAACTGGGATATGTGAATCCAGTAATGCCATAATTTCCTTTATAGGGGATTTTCAACCTGAAGGAGAAGACTTTAACTCAGTTTAGAGCAATGCCATCTTTCCTTAGGAATTTCTCATGCTAAAAAAGGGACAGTGGTATGGATGTAAATAATCTAGAGGCTTGCCTCTTACAGCGATTAGATGAAGGAAAAGGAGTTGTTGATGTTTGTATACTGTGAGCAAGGCACATATTTTGATGCTAAAAGGTTGATTGCCTCAACCGGGGTTTTCCTTATACAAAGCCTAAGAGAAGGCTATTGACCCAACAAGAGGATGCTTTTGTATCTCGTACGAAGCCCAAGATAGAGGCTAAACGGGTTGACTCAACAAGAGAGTGTTTTTATATGTGTCATGTACGAAGCCCAAGACGGAGGCTAAAAGGGTTTGTCTCAACAAGATAGTCTTTTATACTCACCAAGAGAGTGATTTGTATCTCGTACGAAGCCTAAGATGGAGGCTAAAGGTGATCGACTCAACAAGAGAGTCTTTTTATACTCAACAAGAGAGTGTTTTGTATCTCGTACGAAGCCCGAGATGGAGGCTGATGTTTGACTCAACAAGAGAGTCTTTATACTCAATAAGAGAGTGTTTTTGTATCTCGTATAAAGCCCAAGATGGAGGCTGATGTTTGACTCAACAAGAGAGTCTTTTATACTCAACAAGAGAGTGATTTTGTATCTCGTACGAAGCCTGAGATGGAGGATAATGTTTGACTCAACAAGAGAGTCTTTTATACTCAACAAGAGAGTGATTTTGTATCTCGTACGAAGCCCGAGATGGAGGCTGCAAAGGTTAACTCTGCTGGGGAGAATCATTGTACAAAGCCCAAGAGAAGGTTAGGGTTACTGTTTCAGTTGAGTGACAGGTCTAGTATGTTGGTTAAAAGAGAAAATCAGTTCTTATATGGGTAATGTTGTGCTTTGGGATTGATCAGAGGATCAGGGTTATTTCCTGTTCTTTAAGGAAACGGGGAATCCGAAGGGTATTGAGACTTCCCAAGTCTACGGATGTTTTCTTCCTATTTTTGAAAGGAACTTAAGAATATCTTCGAGACTCAAGGAGATTAGACTGTCCAAGTCTAGATTTTTATCTTTTGTACTATGCTTAAGAGAGATCAAGAGACAGTACGTTCGCGGTAGAAAGATCTAGACTCTTTGAAAGACTGTTCTATTAAGATGACTAATTTCTGTTCCTATACTTTAAGAGGTCATCAGGACAATTTGTACGAAGCCCAAGAGGAGGCAAGAAAAACTTTTAAGAAGCCGAAGGGACAATTTGTACGAAGCCCAAGAGGAGGTTATCTTCCCGGAGGAAGAATCTTTATACGAAGCCTAAGAGGAGGCTGTGAAAACTTCTAAGAAGCCGACGGGTTCTTGTACAACGCCCAAGAGGAGGCGGGGATGCTTTTAGGAAGCCTGTGGGTCCTTGCACTAAGCCCAAGAAGAGGCTGATGAACAGCTCCAGAAGGGGTTTCACTTGGAACATTGGCCTTCTGTATATGAACTACTCGAGGGGGGAGTTTTCTTAGATCTAGTTATATAAAATTGTTGTAAAAGAAAATTCTCATGGTTTAGGTTATGTTGAAATATCTGGGAGAACGTCGGATGTAAGGAGACGAGGTTTTGTCTAGTTCTAGACGTAGTTGCTGGGGAAACTCTAAATATCTATACTAGTATTACACAGTCAATATGAGTTTATGAAAGAAGACTTACAGTGAAATAACCCCACAGTACAGTTATATACATATGAAAGCGGTAAATGAAAGCGGGTAAACACTTACTCGGTGTCGCTCTCGGGATTTTCATCCAAGTACAAACGCGAAAGTGGCGCAGAAACAGAGTCGCTAGCAATGTGTATTTTTCCCAAGAGAGGGAAAGGAAACACTACGTAAACCTGGGATAAAGGAAAGAGCATGGTCTTGCGACCAAGAGAACTGGGTTTGGGAGTCGGTTATGCGAGACGAAGGTATTAGCACCCCCTCGCGTCCATCGTACCCGATGGGATTCATGCTTGCTTGTCTCGATCAAAGGGTGTCATCGTCTGGAGCTCCACTGCTACTGGAAAGGCGAAAGAACAGGGACGTAAAAGAACGAAGGAACAAGGAAGAAGAGAAAAATAAGTGACTCGATAGGACGTCGCGTCCCAGGCCTACGTATTCCCTTGTGCAATGGGAAAGTCAGAGTCAATGTAGCTCGGACTACGGTTTGGGGGAAAAGAGAAGGATGGTGCTCGGAGAGATCTCGCACGATCTCCTGCCTACGTATCCCGCTCGCACTGAGAATCAGAACGATGTAGTTCCCCTCACTAGGGATGGCTTCGCTTTGTTTGTGTTTTTTAAGTGGAGTACGTCCAGGCGTGCGTTCCAGCAGTTAGGTGTCGCAGCTCATTGTACGCAGTCTTAGGCATTTACCTGTTTGCGGTAGAATGGATGTGACGAATCCTTTACGAATGGAGTGAAAAGATGAGAAGAGAATTGTTTGTTTTTGTCTTTTAAGAAGAAGTGCTTTGATTATTTTGTGTTTATAACAAGTATTACACTAAAGTCTATGACATAGGAACGAATACGTCGCATGGTCATCCTAACAGGACGTATGCTAAACACTCTAGAAAGGCGAAGGGAAACCCTTCTCCTTGCATTTCCCATGTACTTAAGGCTCATGGCATACAACACTTGTTGTTTTTATTACATGTTTTGATTTTTGTTTTGAGATGAGAAAGAGAGACTCAAAGGGTTAGGAAAGGAAAAAGTCTAAGCGGGGAAGACTAATAACCCTAATGTTATCATGCATGGAGATCCTATGGTTGTGTGAGGCATAAGAACTACCTAAGTCTAAAGAAGAGAGAGGGATAACACTATCTAATGCTTATCCTACCCCACCTTAATAAAAAATTAAGGATGAGCTAGGATCCCTAAGGGGTGTGAAAAAGTTGTACACAAAGCATTATATCATGCTATTCCAACACATAAGAGAAAGAGAATAAACAAGAAAAACAGTGGCTACAACAGCGCTACAACATCCATAGAGTAGTAAAAAGTGGTACATAAGCAAGACAACTTATGACAACACATGATTCAACATAAAAGGAGCTATTAAAAGTCAAACAGCAGCACATATAACAACATGTGTGCACATAGACAACAGTAGAAAATCAGGGCAACATGCAACATTTGAAGATGATTCAATCATGGCACAATGGACATGCATCAAACAACACATATTATTCAATCAATCATGATCACAATCATGTCACAACATGGTAAACAACCTCGAAATTATCATGAAAGAATGCACCACTTTAAGTACATGAACAAACCAAATCAAGTATGCACCTCATGGAATTGAATGCAAGTAAGCATGCGCAACACAACAACTCTAGTAACACAAACATTAATTCACAATTAGCATGCTCAAGGAGTGTATGTTATGTGTTCATCGCATCAATTAACCAATAATGCAAACATGATCATAAATAAAAACCAAGAATCGCATGTCGAAAAATCATGTTCATACCATAGTGTGAAGTGAAACAGCTCAAGAATAGTCCACCAATCATCAACACATTAACCCATGAAGTTTAGACATGCAAAGGATCTCAAACAAACAAGAAAATGCAAGAAAATTACATTCTGCAGCAGTGGTAACAGGTTACAGCATAACTGCTAACCGGTTACACAGTTCAAAATCAGACCAATTACGCAAAATTTCAACATGTTAACCGGTTAACATAATTGCACTGTAATTGTGTTAATCGGTTACTCTGGGACAGAAATAAAAAAAAATAGTTCCAAAAGCACTTTTCAGCAGCAAATCACTTCTCCGAACATCCCAATGAACATGCAATCAATTAATCACGAAATTACATGGAATTACAGTCATCAAACATCAATGAATCCAGTAATCATCAACATCAAGAATCACATTCAAGCAAATGGATCCAAATAAAAAATACCAAAGATCTACATCGAATAAGTTGCAAATAAGCTAAGTCGAGTATAGATATGAGGAAAACCAACCTACAAAGCGGAGATTTGCTTTGGTGATTGTTGCAAAATGATCTTGGTACAGAAAATTAAAGAAAACCAGAGATTCCTCGATTAGTAGCCGAAACGCGTCGAAATCGAGCAAAATCGCGAAAAATCACCGAGATCGAACTTGCACCAAAATAAATGGTGAGAAACCCTTGGATTGAAGTAGAATAAGCTGAAGTTCTAGAAATCCAACCAAAGATAGCCAAATGATGGAGTATAAGCTCAAGAATTAATTACTTTTCAATGTGAAAAGTGATTATCCTTCAAGAAATAAGAGCTTTTTGTGAGGTGTTCGAAGAGAGACTGAGATGAAGGTGTAGAAGTAGCAGAAAATTTTAGAGAGAAAGGAGAGAATTGAGAGTGAAATGTGAGAAATTTGGTGAAAAATGGTGGATCCCCTAAAAAATGAGTGAATGGTTTCATATATAGACTTTAGGTTTGGAGTGTGGGAGGTTTGGGATTAGCTTTGGACTTAGCTTTGGGTTTGGAGCTAGGGTCGGAGTTAGTTACACTCAACTCACCGAGTCAAGGTAGTTAACTCGATTAGTAGGGATAAACTCGGTAACAATCCCAAGGTGAACTTCAACATCCAAAGGTGGAGATGCTTGGAAAACAAGGAATATGGTGCACTTGATTTGAAATGAAACACTAGAATAAATGCCCCTTGGAATTGAATTGAATTGAAATGTCTAGAGATGTCTAGAATATTCCATTTGTTGCTATAAGGCTGTAGAATCAAAGACCCAAGTGTGTGCAATGGTGCTGTCCCAACAATGCAGTAAAATCTGCAACTTCGTATAGAGTAACCAGTTACAGCATATCTGCTAACCGGTTACATGCTTGAAAATCTGCGTTTTTGGTGAAAAATACACTATGTAACCGGTTACAGCATAACTGCTAACCGGTTACTGCAGCCTAATTTACCCAAATTTGCTTGGAAATAATGTTGAAGTCCCGGTTTCGATTTTCCACCTCTTATTTTGATGAGTAAACATGGAAACCTCTGTTTAAAGAACACCGTGATCCCATGCCTTAGGAAAACCAATGATATGTATGATGCTTTATGACCTATCATGAAATGCAAATGAGCGAAACATAAGCCAATTATTGGAGAGAAGTAAGAGGGTAAATTTTGATGTATTACACTCGGTTGTAGAGCTTCCACGCTGTTTGGTTAGTTTGTTCAACAAAGAAAGCTTTGATAATAATATTATATTCAAAATCAAAGGAGAAAGTGCTTTGAAAAGATTGTTGGGGCTTACAGTTCAAGGAGAGGCCCAAGGTTTTATCAGTGACTGCACTGTTGAAGTTGTAGAGTGGGACTTATACAAGTGACTGAGGCCCAAAGAGGTTTTCTGTATAAAGGGGATGGGTCTTAAACTCTCTCAAGAGGCCCAAAATGATTGAAATAAAAAGAAATAGGGCTTATAACACGGCGGTAGGCCCAGGGTTTATTTTGAAAAGGGCGACGATGGCGCCGAGGTTTTGAAAACACCTTGGGTCTTATACAATGAATGAGGCCCAAAAGTTTTTGGTTTCAAAAGGGGATTGGGTCTTACACTCTATTAGAGGCCCAAAATGGTTTTGAATGGGTCTTATAGCTCGAGGAGAGGCCCAGATGATTTGTTTTAAGCAGGCGATAATCGCGCCGAACTTTTGAAGTACAACGGGATTTATACAACATTTGAGGCCCAAAATAGGTTTGTATTTACAAAGGATTGGGTCTTACACTCTATTAGAGGCCCAAAGTGTTTTAAAAGGTTCGATGAGGGTTGAATTAATCAAAACCCTAATTTGTTCCCAAAATGTATTTTAATTGAATAAAAAATTCAATTAAAATGATCAAAATTGTTTAATATGTGGAAAACAAATTGTGATCTTGGATTAATGTTTCAAAAATCATGTTTTGACCTACAAAATGATTAGAAATCATAAAAATTTGTAAAATCAAGAAGGAAAAAATATTTTAAATGTCAAAAACAATTAAAATATTAATTCTTGGAAAAAATATCAATTATATGAAATAAATAATATTTTTGGGATTTTTTAGTAAAATAAAATATTTTAACATTTTTGTGAATTATTAAAAAAAAGAATCAACTCAAAATCATTAAAACTCAGAGAGAAATTAATTTTTGAATCAATTAAATAAAATCACAAAATTCAAATATTTGAATTTTCAAAAACAACGCCAAGAATAAGGGCAAGAACACGCGCCACCCTCTGTTTCTGCAGATTTGCGTTTTCTATCCAATCTCTCTGAATACTTTATTATATCATGCAATCTACATATCAATCTACTCGTTTCAACCTCACGATCATGTCTATGGTCTTTAATTTCATTTATTTTAAGCATGGAATAAGAAATCAAAGAGAAACCTCAAGAACCCTAAATTCTGCATGAAGGTTCAGAAATTCCATACACGATTCATACAAAGCAATTGATTGAGGGTAAACACTCTATGCATGATTATGAACATATGGCCAAATTATTGTGCAGCAAAAATTGCATGGATCACAGAGTTAGAAGAGCTCATGCTCACCTCTTGCAGCTGGTGATCGAGTTCTAGGTTGGAGGTGTTACAGCTAGGTTCCAATGATGTGGACAGCTTCCCTAGGTGCCATGGAGTGTGTCTGGATGCTTGGAGTGGATTGAAATGATCTGGAACTTGAGATGGTATCCCAATTGCAAATCTGTCAAAGGCTTGAGCAATTGGCTGGTGATTTTGTGATTTTGGTGTTCCAGATGTTATGTGAGTGTTTGGATCACTCCCATATGATGTTTATGAGGTGTGTGTGTGTTTTGTTTGATTGGAATTGCTCTCAAACTCAAAAACTCAGAGTTACCTTGCTAATGAAGGTATTTTTTCCTAGATAAAGAGATTTTGAGGAATGCATCTGTTTGATGGCTTTGGTGTACTCAAACTGAGCACAAATGAGCTCTATTTAGAGTAGAGCAAGTTTGTTTTACAAGGAATAGTTAATGGCAACTGCTGCATAGGTTTGGCCAATGTTGAGCAATAAGAATCCAAGTCTCCTTTAGCCATTGACTAGAGGTTAGGACACAGGCTGCTGGTTCCCTTGGTCTTGGATAAGTCTTGACTAAATTCAGCTGGCAATGGCTCAGTCCATTCCATTGGTGTATGCATTAAATGCTCCAATTCAAAATTGGAGGCTTGTCCCTCTTTTAGGCAATTTTAGGTTTAGCATGCTATTTTTGGTTCCAAAGACTTGGGAGGCTTGGGAATAGAGTTGGTTCCTCCTTGGTCCCCCCCTTGAGGTGTTCAGATGGATAGAGTTGCATGCCCTTTGAAAAATTTGGGCAAATCGAGCAAAACTCCAAAATCTGCCTTGCTTTGGCAGTTTTCAGCAAGGCATATTGCCATTGTCATATCTCATGGCTCAAGTGGAATTTTGATGGAGTTCTTGGCCATTTTGGAAAGCCCTCATATGATACAATAACTGTTTGATCATAATTGGTTTTGATACTTTTTGGATCCAAGTGAAAAATACCCCTACATTTGGAAAAAAGTGAAGGCAGATTCTGACTTAGTGAAAATTTCACTATGTGTTGGAAAAAGTGGCATTTCATGTTTTCAGCCACTTTGATCATTCCATAACTCAAAATCCATAATGAATTGGAATGACGTGTAGTTGAATCTTTTGTAGAGGGCCATGAGGGCTACAAATCCAGCTTTGGATGGGGAAAAATGGCCTTGTGGTTTAGGAGTTATGATCCTCCAAAGTTGGTACCCTAGCCACTTTCTAAGTTTTTATGGTTACCCCTTTTACAAGTTATCCCACTTTTCTTGATTTTTGTTGATGAATGATGATTCAAATCACACATTAAGATAATTTTAGGGTCAAAAAACCATAATTGTGAAAATCTCAAAAAGTCAAAGTTTGACTTTTGTCCACAGTTGACTTTTTATCAGCTGAACTCCAAACTGTGCGATCCTCTATGAAATCAAGTCCTTGACCTAAAATCAAACTTGATGGATTGATTTCATAGGTGTTATAGGGTGTATTGAATCATGTCTTAGGGTTAGGGAGCATGTCCTGGTCAAAAGTCAAAGATATAGTTGACTTTTCGCGCGAAACCCTAACTGTGGTTCTGATGAAATTGAAACTTGTTGCTCAAGCTTATTGGATCAATCCATTGTTGCAAATGGATCAATGTGGTTCATTTGAGACCCTCAAATCCTCTCTTGAGGTTTTGGCTCAAGTTTTGTCCCAAAAGTCAACTTAGGGGTGAATTAGGTCAAGAAACCCTAATTTCTGATTTTTGGTGAATGCATCCCCTGAGGTTAAATTGACTTGATGATTGAGTTTATGATGTCCCTTGGAGCATCATAGGTTGTGTTTTGAAGCATTGGCTCATGCCCAGAGGAAAATTTCCAACTGGAGGCCCTGGTCGACCAAACCCTAATTTGGTGACATCGGCGATCTTAAGGCTTGATCCACCTAGAAGGGAGAATCCTTGGGCTTAATACTTGAAGTGGGAGTCCTCTTGATCCTTTGTGGATGTTTGAGAGGCTAGAAAAGTTGAAGATCATGTCATTTCTTGATTGATCCTTTGTCTAAGAGCTCTGAGAGGGCTTGAAACCCTAATCTTTGATAGTAGTGGATGCTCACCCATCTTTGGGGAGACTGATGGTTCATCCATATTGTGATGATGATTTGCACAATGATGGGAAATCTTAGTGGTCAAAATTTGGGGTATGACATATGCCCATATTTAATCTTCTTGGACCCGAAGGTGTGAATGGCGAAGGTATTCGGTCTTTCGGGGTGCAAGAGGATTAAATATCGGAATACCCGAAATTTTGATGGTGGTTATGAATGGCAGTTCGCGCATCCTTCCTCTTTTGCTAAGCAATGATGCTTAGAAAAGGTAAACTTCCCCTCGATCCTGGTTTCCTACCAAGGAACTGGTCTCAGTTTCTGATTTAAACTTCCCCTCGATCCTGGTTTCCCACCAAGGAACTGGTCTCAGTTTCTGAATTAAACTTCCCCTCGATCCTGGTTTCCTACCAAGGAACTGGTCTCAGTTTCTTTTGTCAATAAAATTTCTTGACAAGGGACGCTATTCGTAGCGGGTTTCCTCAAACGTCTCTCTGAATTTTCCTGGGGAGATTCCATTTGATGGAAAAAGTTTTGATTGTAGAGAGGCACAAACTTCTCTGTTTGAGACGCCGTTTGTCGACTCTACTAGGGAAAATGAGTCTTCTTGAGAGACTGCTTTCATTTGGGGATATTACATCATACTTTTCTCGAGATCTTCTCAGAGAAATGCTATACGATGTACCCCAATTTTGAGGTGCCGATGACTTTGTTGACATTGACATTCTGGAGAGAAGAATCAATGTGTTGCTGAAAGTCTTTAGTTGAGAGGCTTTCTCTAGGGATTTTCCTTAATCCGGGAAAGCGAAGATATCATCTTCCGTGGCGAAGAGTGATGCTGGCTGAGGGTTCTCTGGTTTTTTAGAGGTTCAAGTTATCAAAGTGGTCAAGGGCCAATTCTAATCTAGAAATAAACTGGAGGAGAGATCGTTCAGACGCAATATTTCCTGACGAGGAAAGAACTGACAACTCGATTGAGAGGACAATTATCACTAGGGGATAAGACCGACGAGAGTGATAGTGATGTAATATGATTATGCATGTGAATCAATAATGCATGATGTATGTATGTATATGCTGACAAAACTGACGCGACACACAGACTAGTAGATGAGCACGACTGGATACTCAGCCACTGCAGGGGATGAAAAGTATCACTGGTCCAAAAGTAGCAATTCTGCCTTGCTCAGGAGAGATAGTCCCTGTGGGGAACAACCGTTGGTCGGGCTTAGGAGATAAGAACTCTGCCGGGGTTGTCAGATGAAACAATGGTTTATGACACAGCTGATCCTTTATTCAGGTTCACTGGTTTAGAAGGAGTACTTTGATTATGTACTTTGAAGCTCGCTTACTTCTAGAGAAGTGATCGACGTTCTTTCGATGCTCAACCGTCAAAAGAAATTCCCATCTTTATTTTAAGCGGAAAAATTTTACAAGTAAATTTTTTTTTGTTTTATTTCAAGAATCGTTGATCATATTAAAATGTCGTTCTGTAAATCTAAAACAAATAAGAATTGCAAACAAAAGCACAAGGGCTCAAATTTTATTGATATGATGGAAATCCGCCAAACGCGTGATTCCATAGAATATTTACAAAGTTAGAAAATGTTAATTTACATGGAAAAGGGATACGTTGAAACATAACGACCGCTATCCTTCTAACAACTTTGAATTCGGGACATCCTGAGCTTCCGTCGAAGATGACCTTGACTGGAGTTTTCTGATGGATGGTGTAACTACTGCCGAGGGACTTGCCCCTTTGTCGAACGTAGTTACTTGCCATTATCCCTAATTTTTTCCTGGATTGTACTGTGATGTTTCCAATCCACCGGGATGATTTTTGATCATGTCTCTAATTTTTGCCTGGACCGCCCTTTCGGGTTTTCAATCCAGCGAGACATTTTTGTTTAGGCGAAGTATTCCTTGACTACGTCAATATTTGTGGGGTAGGCAAATTCCTCTCCTTCCATGGTTTCAAGTCTCAAGGCGCCGCCTGAGAAAGCTTTCTTGACCACATAGGGGCCGTCATAATTCGGATTCCACTTGCCTCGAGAATCAGTGAAAAATGATTGTATCTTCTTGAGCACGAGGTCTCCTTTCCTGAAGACGCGAGGTCAGACCTTTTTGTAGAACGCCTTCTTCATTCTTTGCTGATACAACTGACCATGGCATATTGCCGTGATTCGCTTTTCTTCGATCAGGTTCAGTTCGTCGTGTCGACTTTGACACCATTCAGCTTCTGTTAGCTTAGCTTCCATCAATATCCGGATTGATGGGATCTCTACTTCTATGGGGAGCACTGCTTCCATGCCATATACTGGAGAGAAAGGGGTTGCCCCTGTTGAAGTACGGACAGATGTCCGATAACCGTGAAGAGCAAAGGGTAGCATCTCGTGCCAGTCTTTGTAGGTTACAACCATCTTCTGGTCAATCTTCTTGATGTTCTTATTAGTCGCTTCTACCGCTCCGTTCATCTTGGGCCGGTAGGGATATGAGTTATGGTGTTCAATTTTGAACTCTGTGCACAACTCTTTCATCATCTTGTTGTTCAAGTTAGATCCATTATCTGTAATGATCTGGCTCGGAACACCATAATGGCAGATGATATTGTTTTTGATAAATCGGACCACCACTTGTCGGGTTACATTAACGTATGGCGTTGCTTCGACCCACTTGGTGAAGTAGTCAATGGCGACTAAAATGAACCGATATTCATTTGAAGCCTTGGGCTCAATCACACCGATCATGTTGATTCCCCATATGGAAAAAGGCTATGGGAAAGAGAGAACTTTGAGATACGTTGGCGGTACATGGATCTTGTCTGAGTATATCTGACACTTGTGACACCTCCTCATGTACTTGTAGCAGTCGGATTCCATGGTCAACCAATAGTACCCTGCTCTTAGAATTTTTCTCGCCATTGTGTGTCTGTTGGCATGAGTGCCAAAGGACCCTTCGTGAATTTCTTTTATCAGCATGTCTGCTTCTGGTCTGTCGACGTATTAAAGCAAGACCATGTCAAAGTTCCTATTATAGAGTGTGTCACCGCTCAGGAAGAAACTGCCTGTTAGCCTTCTGAGGGTTTTTCTATCTTTCCTGGATGCCTTAGGCGGGTATTCTTGTTTCTGAAGGAAGCATTTGATATTGTGATACCAAGGTTTGTCGTCTATGACTGCTTCAATCGTGAAGATGTAAGCGGACCGCTCAAGGCGCATTATGTTGATCTTAGGTAAGTCATTCCATTGACCTACACTGATCATAGAAGAGAGAGTGGCTAATGCATCAGCCATGTGATTCTCCTCACGAGGGATATGATGAATCTCGATTCTGTTGAAGAAGGGTAACAACCTTCTTGCGTAATCTTTGTACGGAATCAATCCTGATTGGTATATGTTCCAATCTCCTTTGATTTGATTGACGACCAAAGCTGAGTCGCCATATACATCCAAGTTTTTGATCCTTAAGTCGATCGCTTCTTCGAGACCCATGATACAAGCTTCATATTCATCCTCATTGTTTGTGCATTTGAACGTAAGTCTAGCGGTGAAAGGAATGTGGGTACCCTGAGGTGTTATGATAATTTCCCCAATTCTGTTTCCGTAATGATTGACAGCTCCGTCGAAAATTAGTCCCCATTGGGAATCTAGTTCTGGCCCTTCACTGGGTAGCGGTTCATCACAGTCTTTCATTTTTAGATACATGACATCTTCGTCTGGGAAGTCAAATCTGACTGATTCCTGATCGTCAATCAGTTGATGAGCCAAATGATCGGCTAAAATACTTCCCTTAACGGCTTTCTGAGCGTGGTACTCAATGTCATATTCCGATAACAACATCTGCCAACGGGAAATCCTTCCTGTGAGAGCAGGCTTTTCAAAGACATATTTGATTGGATCCATTTCTGAGATTAACCAAGTAGTGTGACGAATCATGTACTGGCGAAGACGTTTGGCTGCCCAAGCCAAAGCGCATCAAGTTTTCTCAAGCATCGTGTACCGAGTCTCGCAGTCGGTGAATTTCTTGCTCAAATAGTAGATGACAGACTCCTTCCTTTTGGTTTCGTCTTGTTGGCCAAGCACACAGCCCATGGAGTCTTCCAAGACTGTTAGATAGATGATCAACGGTCTTCCTTCCACTGGAGGTGATAGAATCGGCGGGTTCAACCGATATTCCTTGATACTGTCGAAGGCAGTTTGGTAGTCTTCTGTCCAAACACAGTCCTGATTCTTTTTGAGTAATTTGAAAATCGGCGCACATGTCGCGGTCATGAGGAATATGAATCTGGAAATATAGTTCAAACGTCCCAGGAATCCCCTGACTTGTTTTTCAGTCTTTGGAGAAGGCATTTCTTAAATGGCCTTGACCTTGTCAGGATCAACCTCAATTCCTTTCTGGTTGACGATGAATCCTAAGAGTTTCCCTGAACAGACACCGAACATGCATTTATTGGGATTCAAGTGGAGTTTGTACTTTCGCAAACGCTCGAATAGTTTTGACAGGTGGGTCACATGCTCCTATTCTGTTTTAGATTTGGCAATCATGTCATCGACATACACTTTAATTTCTTTGTGTATCATGTCATGAAACAGAGTAGTCACGGCCCTTTGATAGGTTGCTTCGGCGTTCTTCAAACCGAATGACATTACCTTGTAACAAAAGGTACCCCATGGGGTAATGAACGAAGTTTTCTCCATGTCTTTCGGCGCCATTTTGATTTGATTATAGCCCGAGAATCCATCCATGAAGGAGAATACTTTGAACTTTGCTGTACTGTCTACCAGCATGTCAATGTGTGGCAAGGGAAAGTCGTCCTTTGGACTTGCCTTGTTTAGATCTCTGTAATCGACACACATTCTGACCTTCCTATCCTTTTTCGGAACTGGTACGATGTTGGCTAACCATTGAGGATATTCTGACGTAGCGAGGAAACCCATGTCATTCTGTTTCTGTACCTCTTTTTTGATTTTGACAGCCATGTCTGGATGAGTCCGTCTCAACCTTTGTTTTACAGGCGGATATTCCGATCTCAACGGTAAATAATGTTCCACGATGCTAGTATCCAACCCTGGCATATCCTGATAGGACCAAGCGAATACATCGGGAAACTCTTTGAGAAGTTTTGTCAAGCTTTCTTTGACAGTTGGACTGAGCAGTGCCCCAATATTGACTTCTTTTCTCTCTTCTTCCAATCCTAAGTTGACTGTTTCCAGCAACTCTTTATGAGGCTCAATGAACCTTTCCTCTTGTCTGAGTAGTCAAGAGATCTCCTCTGGAATTTCGTCGTCATTTTCTTCTTCAACCTCAAATACCGGGAACTCAAAGTTGGGAGAAGGCATCGGATCGTATGTTTCAACGGGGTTTAAAATAAGCAATCTGCATGACGTGATGATTTGTGTTTAGAAGAGATAGAGAGAAAATTCAAAAGTGTATGCAGTGTATTTCTTTTACTGCTTGTTTTTATTATTGAGTTGTTTTTTAGGATTACCATTTTCTGAAAAGCGAAAAGAGAAAACAACAATTAATGCAGAATTTACAGAACGACGTTATTTTATTAATGAACAAGTCGATTCTTGAAACTACAGCCCTGTAAAACAAAACTCTGTCGCTTTGGGCGAAGCAAAGAGGGAAATTTACAGAAAATGTGCCCTATCAAAACATCCATATCGCCTGGGCAGGGTGAAAGGTTAAAGTAAAGATGGCAATTACTTAAACTTATGAACAATCTTCGGAACATCGACAACAACCCATTGGCGGTGAACTCCTCGGTGAATCACAAAGTCTGGTACCTTCCTTGATTTGTCTTCAGAAATAACGCTGATTTCTGGCAGAATAGGATCATTGGAATCTGTCTCCCAGGCAGAGTTGTCGTAGACGAACTCTTCTGTTGTATCTTGCATAGTATTTGTCCTCTCAGCTGTATCTCCCCATCCAGTTAGCTGGATGTCTTCGAGCCTGATGTGAGAGCTTTCAAGAGAGGTGTACTTGACCATGAAGTCAAATTTTCCACTTAGTTGTCCCAGGGTGTCCCAGACTTCTTTGGAATTGGAGTAGTCATCTCTCTCGATGTCATTGACCTCGGGAAAAGCATAATTGATGAATTCTAGTCCGACAAGCTTTACCAATTCATCATCGTACTGGATAAGTTCGGAATGACCTGAGTGTTGATCCCATGACATGGCGGGGACACAGGTATTTTGTTCAATGATGCTCAGCTGATTTTTATTGTTCGGCTGATTTTCTTGCCCTGAGTTTCTTAGGTACGGCTGCCAGATAGGCAGGCCATCCATCGGGCCATAATAGTCGTGGTCAAAGTTGTATTTCATCAGAGTGTCTTCCTCTAATGAATTTGGGGGAGTATGGCATCCTTCAGGATCACAATCTCCGTATATCATTTGGACATCTGACCTCGGTATAAATCTCAGACTCTTTGCGGGATAACAAAAGGGAGTCTGCGTTTCGCCCTGAGACGTATAACCGTCCTCGTTGAGATAGGACTTCCATTCTTCCTCCATATCATAGGAATCATCTTTATTGATGGTATGCACTTCTTGAGTCACTGGTTGAAGGAAGCCTCCACTGTGGAAGAAGTTCTGAATGGGATGAAAACTTTTATTGTTCACAGCCATCGGAGTATAGGTTAAGGAAAAGCCAAGACCTTTCTTTGTTTTATTATTAGTAGGAATGACAAGCTGTCCCCATCCGGTTGTATTGGTATTCTCGACCGCTTTGATAGCATCTTTGTATGAGGAAATCGAGGTTCCTTTCTCTGATTGATTCTCATTGCTCACCGTAAGCACTTGAAACTGAGTCCCAACAACCTCCTCGGGTTCTACACAAGTAGATGATGATAAGTTGCTTACGAGCAAGGCCTGTTCTCGACAGACTGTGACGAGTTGGCCGTTCTGGACGAACTTTAGCTTTTGTTGGAGGGTCGAAGTGACCGCCCCAGCCTGATGTATCCAAGGTCTCCCTAATAAACAACTGTATGTTGCCCGGATGTCCATGACCTGGAAAGTGACTTGGAAAGTACGAAGGCCAATAGTTATGGGAAGGTCGACTTCGCCGATAACCATTTTTCTGGATCCGTCAAATGCTTTGACGATGACCTCGCTGGTTTTCATCAGAGGTCCTTTGAATGATAATTGCATCAAAGTGGACTTCGGCATAACATTCAGGGCTGACCCTGTGTCTACCAGTACGCTGGCTAAAACATCGTCTTGGCAGTTGACTGTAATGTTGAGTACCATGTTATGACGGCGACCTTCTTCAGGTAATTCCTCATCACTAAATCCCAAGTTATTGCAGGAAGTGATGTTAGAGACAATGCTATTGAACTGTCTGATTGTTACATCCTGTTCCACAAAGGCTTGCTCCAAGACTTTCTGCAGAGCCTCCCTGTGCGCTTCTGAACTAAGTAACAATGATAATACCGAGATCTTTGAAGGAGTTTGTAACAGCTGATCAACAATGTTGTATTCACTCCTTTGGATGAGCTTCAGCATCTCATCATTTTTTTTCAAAAGGTCGGGATTACTGGATTGACCGACTGGTGGATTGGGAACTTTTGTCTGAGGTTCCTTTTCTTTGAAAGGTTCTTCAACTCCTCTGTTGAAGATTCGACCACTCTGTGTGACGCGACTGATGTCGGCAATGTTTACGACGGAGGGTGATGGAGTTTCCTTTCCATTTTCAATGGTTGTTGCACCGTATTTGTAAGGGATAACCTTAGTTGATTCATACGGTAGCGGTCCCGATAGATGGATGACTATGGGAGCCTTCTGATTTTTCTGACCATTGTAAGTAATTTCGAACTGTTCCCGGTTGGGAATTCTCGATTTGTCAAGTAGAGGGATAATGGTACAAACATCCCTAGTCCTCTGATGATCAGAGATTACGACGATGTCCTCGATTTAATCAGCGAAGTAGTTGACTGATCCAGAACTTGTCCATGGTTAAATCTCTTTGCGGTCCAACTGACTTTGAAGGGCTGCTCGCACTAGGTAGCATCCTTGATTATCCACTGAGCAAACTCCACACCGCTCATAGTTGTGTAGTGGCACCTGGCCACATCTGCTTTGAATACAGTGTAACCTTACTAGATCTGTTTCCATCAACTGAACATCCTGACTTTGATATCTAGTAGGATTCCCGTTAGTGATACTAACTTGTTGGGTGTCTTCATCCATATAGATTGGAAGCCACCAGTGGTTCAACAAGTGCTAAAGTGTTTCCTGGACAAGGGCACAACCCTTATCATCTTCGCAACCCGCTTTACATCCCTGATAATCATGTGATACCAGGAACCCGAGTCGGACCTGTTTAGCATGTAACTCTACCAGGCTGGTATTCATCAAGCTAATATCGAAGATTTGAATCATGTTGATTTGATAGTGATTCCTATCATGGTAGTCTTGAATCCATCCCAGATCCATCTGACGCTGGAGGGCCTCTTGTACAAAAGAGCATCCCTGTTTGTTTATCGAGCAAGTCAGGCAGGAATTATAATCATGACCCGACAGATTATGATACTGGCTTTGCCTTGAGTGCATTGCCACCAGGTTGACATTCATCGCACGGATATCGTGGTTTTGAATGATGTTGGAATTCGTATAAACCATGTTAACTCTACGAACCCGGTGCTCTTGGATCCATCCGAGATCCATCTGTTCCTGTAGAGCTGATTGTACCACAGAACATCCTTGATTTCTTTTAGAGCAGATATCACACTGGTGATAATTATGAGGTGGCACATGGCCATATCCACTTTGTCTACAATGCATCTTGACCAAGTTAGCCCTTAATAAGAGTACATCGTGAATTTGATAGGTGTTGTTAGACTCTCCCTCTATCAAATTGACTGTAGCCTTCTCGTGTTGCGGCAGCGGGTTCGTATCTTTGAAAGATAAGACCCCGCTCCTAACAAGCTTTTGCACGTCAGATTTGAAACTGAGACAGTTCTCTATGTTATGCCCTGGTCCTCCTTGATGGTAAGGGCAAGTCTGATCCACCTTAAACCAAAAAGGCGGATTTTCTGGTACTGTAAGAGGAGACTTAGTCTGGACATGCCCCTTGGCCAGTAGTAACGGAAATAGTTCTGCGTACGATACGGGTATAGGATCAAATCCTGGTGGCCACGTTGTACGGTTGTTGTTGTATTGAGGACGAGCCTGCTGAAGAGGCTGTTGTGTCCTTTGCTGAAATGGCTGTGACTGCGGTTGGCTTTGAGCAACCTGAGGTTGATACGTAGAAATAGGCGCAGGGTTGATAGCAGGAGTTACCGCCGCTACTGGTTGATATTGTCGCCTTGGCTTTTCGAGAGAGATATTCCCAATATCCTGCTCTTTTTTCTTAGGGAGAGCACTACCGTATCGTTTTGTACTACTTGATGATCCAGCATCTTTAACTAAACGTCATTCTCGGACGGCTTCCTCAAGACGAACTCCCATGCCCACCATCTCGGTGAAGTCACTGGGCGCACTGGCAACCATTCTGTCGTAGTAAAATGAGCTCAAGGTCTTTAAGAAAATCTTTGTCATCTCTTTTTCCTCAAGAGGTGGACAAATCTGAGCGGCAATTTCACGCCATCTCTGAGCGTACTCCTTAAAGGTTTCTTTGTCCTTTTGCGACATTGATCTGAGTTAATCTCTGTCTGGTGCCATGTCCAAATTGTACTTATATTGTTGGACGAAGGCTGTGCCAAGATCTCTGAAAGTGCTAATCGTAGTACGATTTAAACCCATGTACCATTTTAATGCGGCACCGGTTAAACTATCCTGAAAGTAGTGAATCAGTAGATCCTGGTTCTCTGTCTGAGCTGACATTCGCCGAGCGTACATCACCAAATGGATTTAAGGGCAAGAGTTACCCTTGTATTTTTCAAAATCGGGTACTTGGAACTTGTGCGGGACTTTCACATTGGGGACCATGCAAAGGTCTGCGGCGTCTTTTCCAAATAGATCCTGACCGCGAAGGGCCTGCAGTTCTTTCTGCATCTCCAGGAATTGTTCTTGGAACTCATTCATTCTGTCGAACATGTTGTCCTTTCTACCAGAAGATATCTGTGGAATATGTCCTTCCGGGACAGTGTGCACCACAGGGGGTGGTACCGTTACTACGGCAGTGAATCTTGGCGCTTCCCGAAGTTTGTAACCTTCAAGAGTCCTCATTATACCTCTAACATCCTCGCTTTCCCGAAGCCTGTAACCTTCAGGACCAGCGGCTTCTGCTATGATTCCCTGATCTTCAGTGATCGGCGAAACATATCCTTCCGGGATATAGTTAACAAGCATGCCCCAGGGACGATCTTTCGGAATTTGATACCTAGGATCATACTTCTCCACTATGGGCGTTGAGGTGATCTCTGAGATCACAGTTTTTTGTAGCTGAGCTTCTGCCATGGCTTGCATGTCATTACAAAGCTTTCTCATGTCCTCTGTCAGAGCGTCAATCTCTTCTTTTAACTCCTTGTTCTTTTCCTCGAGATCATCCATCTTTTTCTGACGATTGGCCCGAGTATTGTACGAATGAGACAGTTTGACTCTAGAACCGAGACATAAACGCGAGATTCATAGGTAAGAAGAATACGTGACGTGAGAATGATGAATGCAATGATTATATTAATTGTTTTTTTTTGGTTTAATCAAAATAAACTTCGACAATTAAATCGCAAATATCAAACAGTGGGGACACCCCCATTTTATTGAATTCAAAGGATTGCGGAAATGGAAATATAGCAAATTACAAGGTGCGAAAACAGAAACCTAAGCTAATGGGTCCCGAGTCCTCTCTGAGGAGAACTCAGGTGCTGATTCTGGTACTTTCCTTTTCTTGGACCGCGGCTCTTGGGCCGTTTTCGGGGTTGTCATTTCTTTGCCAAGTGAAAGGAGCGAGCAAATTCCTTTGGTCATCCTGATTTTCTACAGCATGTTGCTCTAAAATCTCAATTAGAGCATCCTTATCTTTCAGCAGTTGCTGTATTTTGGTAAACTTCACATTGAGAATGCGGTACTTGTTCTTCCAAGACCTCCTCTCCTGTTGAACTTTGTTGAGAGTAACCTGAAGTTTTTCCGTTTCAGTCATGAAGTACATGACAGATTCTGTAACACCCCATTTCTACCCTACATTTATAAATAAAATCAGAGTCATCATATTCAACTTAAAACAGGATGTCACATTTTTCGACTTTAAAATCATTAACACAGTAGATAATCATGAAAGATACTTAACAATTCAAGGGAACATAAACCAACAAATAGTCTTAAAAAATATTCAACTTTATCAAATGCAATGCAGCGGATTCATAATCATCGTAATAGCATCTTTATCCAACATAAAACAACTTTAAATTAAACAACAAAGTATTTTTTTGGGCAATTTCACTAAAAATTCAGCATGTAAACAAATAAACAAAAGACATGCGTCACCCCCCTGAGTGCTACGTATCAGAGCGACAACCACCGACTCGAACTAAGGTAACCGGCTACTCCTCTTGATTACATGAACGTTGCCAACATAGGGACAACATTCAAACAGAAGGGGTGAGATATCGAATTTTATAAACGAAGTATGATAAATAATACATAGATAGGAATCATACAATTATCACCACTTCACATTAACAACGAAACAACAATCAACGACAACTTGAAAAATGCAACTTTAATGCGACTCGACTATGTTATGCATGTGGTACCATTTGGAGTAAAACTCCCAACTTAAAATTGCCAGTTTATCGAGGCATCAAGGCATAAGCCTTCAACTTTCAACTTGTGCCAATCCAGGCCAACGTGGTGTGAGCATCGGCTCCGACATAAAATGCAATGTATGCTTTATGACATGCACAACTCATCAACATAGACAACTAAATAACATCCACAACATAATCAACTTAAAACAACATAACAACTTATACAACGTTGGCTATCAAGCCTACAACTTAAAACTTGTCCGTATACCGGAACGAAACAATACAACTCAGCTGTACCTGCAAATCAACTTTTCCGACATAATTTCAACAAAACAAATCCACGAAAATCATATACTAAACTACCCGACACACCACGTCAATTTTCGTTAAATTCCGAGCGACTAAATTTTCCGCCTAAATCGGCTAAACCGACTAAAACTACATTATTTCCACTTCTGTTGTTAATACTAGTTTATTATAAAATTCTGTGACTTTTCTGGTTTCTAATACGATGCCCCTACTATAGTTAAAACTTTCTGTCATGAAAATAAATGAAAAAAAAACATTTTTCTGTCAAACTTCAAAATACTGCTTCTTCTGTCAAAAGAAATCAATTATGTTTCTATTATAACCTGTCACACCGATATACAATCCAAATATAATACGCTATCAGTCCTACTCATAAATTCTAATTCATTTACTCACTAGGTGTATCACATTTAACCATTAATTAATTATTAATCAATCCATTAAAATAATTCACCTAATTTAATCAACTGAATTAGTCACTTAGAATAACGTATAAGTCGTTCTACCTGGCATATGTGGCTCTCACTATGGATTTATGGTGTTGCTTTATTTGAATTATTAAAAAGTAGCAAGTCTGTAACTTAGTAAAAGTGGTAGAAACAAATACACTATCCACCTTTTATGGGTGGCTTGCGCCACCCTATGCATGTTTCCTATTGGCTTGCGCCACTTATATATAGGAAGGGTAGTGGCTAGCGCCATGTACCCATGGCCCACGCCATGTGATATTTCTTTGTTTTGGGTGGCCTGCGCCACCCCTATCTGTGTGGTGGGTGGCTTGCGCCACCCGTGCATCTGCAGTAACCAATTTTCGTCCCAAACAAATTTTTCCAGAAACAACAATTTCACTGCAATGTTTACAAAATCAATCCAATGATACAATTTAACAACATCGACTCATCAGTATTAACACAGAAATGACAACATTACAACAGCAGAATCACAATTCAACAACATCAATATCAATTTCCACACAGACAACAACTTATCAGAAAATCAATGGAAAACGGGCATATAATCCCCAACCCTTATATCATTCATCATAACCCAGTTATAATAGTCGAACCCACCCTTACCTTGGATTAAAGGTAACTCTAGGTTCGATCGGATTCTGGGGATTTGGCACCGGTAGCGGTTTCTCTCGTTCTCAACTTCTCACGTTCTCCTCTTTCTCTTACTGATACAACCTAACTTCCTCTTTTCCTATTATTTGTTTTTATCATATAATATTATTATTCTACTAATATTACTAATGGGCCTAACAATATACACCCCTCTATTACTAATTCTGACACGAAATCCAAGCCCACGAAACCAACACACTCCAACAACGATAATATTACTACTAATATTATTCCACGACTTTCCGACTTAATATTCCGACTTAATTTATCACAACACAAAATCGACCGAATAATCACAAACAAATAATTAAATATTCAATTAAATAAATAATTAAATATTTGGGCATTACAACTTTCCCCCACTTAGAATATTTTCGTCCTAAAAAATTTACCTGATTCAAACAGCTCGGGATAGGAGTCTCGCATCTTGCTCTCCAATTCCCACGTCATGCTATCTCCAGTAGCTCCTAACCAGACAACTTTCACCAACGCGATTTCTTTCCCTCGCAAAGTCTTCATTTCACGATCCACGATTCGCACAGGCTTCGTCTCCACCATGAGATTATCCCGTACTTGCACATCATCCATATTAACCACATGAGACGGATCTAAAATGTACTTCCGAAGTTGCGACACATGGAACACATCATGCAAATTTGAAAGATTTGGCAGTAACGCCACTCGATAAGCAACTTTTCCAACTCTGTTCAGAATCTGATACGGCCCGATAAAACGTGGAGTGAGCTTCTTAGACTTCAAAGCTCTCCCAACACCAGTCACAGGCGTGACTCTCAAAAACACATGATCACCCGCTTGGAATTCCAAATCCTTCTTCCGCTTGTCATGGTAACTTTTCTGTCTACTTTGAGAAGCTTTCATTTTCTCTCGAATCAACTTCACTTTCTCGGTAGTTTCTCGAACTAACTCCGGTCCAAGTACTACACTTTCACCAGATTCATGCCAACACAACGGAGTTCTACACCTCCGACCATATAGTGCTTCAAAAGGTGCCATTCCGATACTAGAATGGTGTCTATTATTATAAGTGAACTCGATCAACGGAAGATAAGTATCCACGAACCTCCCTGCTCAAGAACACAAGCTCTCAACAAATCCTCCAACGATTGAATAGTCCTCTCAGTTTGACCATCCGTCTGAGGATGATATGCCGAACTCAACCTCAACTTAGAACCCAACATTTCTTGTAGACTCTTCCAAAACTCCGACGTAAGCCTCGGATCTCTATCCGACACGATACACAAAGGGACACCATGCAACTTCACAATTACTCGAATATAAATCTCTGCCAACTTCGCAATTGGATATGTGATGTTAATAGGTATAAAATGAGCTGACTTCGTAAGCCTATCAACAATCACCCAAATTGAATCATGTCCTCTTGAAGTAATAGGCAACCCTGTCATAAAGTCCATAGAAATGCTATCCCATTTCCATTCTGGAACTTCTAACGGTTGCATCAACCCCGCAGGCTTCTGGTGTTCGATTTTCGACTTCTGACAGGTCAAACACGCGTACACAAATCGTGCCACATCTTCTTTCATTCCGGACCACCAAAATATTTTCTTCAAGTCTTGATACATTTTAGTGGCTCCCGGATGAATACTCAGATTACTCCTATGACCCTCCTCAAGAATCTTCTTTTTCATGTCTGCATCATCCGGAATACAAATTCGATCATGCAGTCTCAACACACCTCGTGCATCCATCTTAAAGTCACTCTTCTCTGATTGACCGCAACTACTCATGATGTCTACTAGTTTCACATCCAGCTTCTGAGCCTCTCGAATATTGTCCAGAAAATCATTGTTAATCTTCAACATACCCAGCATAACACTCTGTGGTGTCACTTCACAAACCAAACTCATATCTCGAAACTGCTCAATTAATTCCAATTCCTTAATCATCATTGCTGACATATGCAAGGTCTTTCGGCTTAAAGCATCAGCCACAACGTTAGCTTTTCCTGGATGGTAATTCAAACCGAAATCATAATCTTTCAGCAATTCTAACCACCTTCGCTGTCTCATATTCAGCTCCTTCTGATCAAACAAGTACTTTAGGATTTTATGGTCACTATAAACTTCGAATCTAGAACCATAAAGATAATGCCTCCAAATCTTCAGCACAAAAACCACTGCAGCAAGTTCCAGATCATGCGTAGGATAGTTCTTTTCATGAGTCCTCAACTGTCGCGATACATAAGCAATTACCTTATTGTTCTGGATAAGCACACCTCCTAAACCCATCAACGAAGCATCACAATAAACCACAAATGGTTCTCCTGGATTCGGTAATGTCAACACCGGAGCTGACGTCAACCTCTTCTTCTGTTCGGTAAAACTTTCTTCGCACTGAACATCCCACACGAAAGCTTTACTTTTACAAGTCAACTTAGTTAACGGAAGAGCCAACTTCGAAAATCCTTCTATAAACCTCCTATAATAACCAGCTAGTCCCAGAAAGTTTCTAATCTCAGTAGCCGACCTCGGAGTTTCCCATTGCAACACAACATCTACCTTAGAAGGATCCACGACAATACCGCTACCTGAAATCACATGACCAAGAAAACTGACTTCCTTCAACCAAAACTCGCACTTGGACAGCTTCGCATACAACTTCTTGTCTTTCAAAACTTCTAACACTGTTCTCAAATGTTCCTTATGCTCTTCTTCCGACTTAGAATAAATCAGAATATCATCAATGAATACAACCACAAAACGATCCAGATAAGTATGAAAAATGCGGTTCATGTATTCCATGAATACTCCCGGTGCATTAGTAACACCGAAAGGCATCACTGAATACTCATAATGTCCATACCTTGTTCTGAACGCCGTCTTCTGA
This sequence comes from Lathyrus tuberosus, assembly GCA_022829125.1. NCBI lineage: Eukaryota > Viridiplantae > Streptophyta > Magnoliopsida > Fabales > Fabaceae > Lathyrus > Lathyrus tuberosus. The sequence goes on from JALAZF010000212.1 coordinate 9,382,946, forward strand.
ATATCCTCATCTTTCACTTTAATCTGATGATAACACGATCTCAAATCAATCTTGCTAAACACACGAGCACCCACCAACTGGTCCATCAAATCATCTATTCTCGGAAGTGGATACTTGTTCTTAATTGTTACTTTATTCAGCTGTCTATAATCAACACAAAGTCTTATACTTCCATCTTTCTTCTTTACTAATAACATTGGAGCTCCCCACGGCGATACACTTGGTCGTATAAACTTCTTCTCAAGTAATTCCTCCAACTGCTTCTTCAATTCAGACAACTCGGATGCCGACATTCTATACGGTGCCATCGAAACAGGCCTGATACCAGGTACAAGATCAATTGCAAATTCAACCTCTCTCTCTGGCGGTACATCAGGAATTTCATCAGGGAAAACTTCAGGAAATTCACTCACCACTTGCAATTCCTCAATCTTAGCTTTGCTCTCAATAGACAACGTTGCCATCAACGAAAACATCTGAGCTTATTCTTTCATCAATTGTTGTAACTCTCTGAAAGACAACAATCCAACTGCTTCCTCTTCCGGAGAAGAAAACCTCACTGATTTGCGATAACAATTTATATGAACGTAGTTATACTCTAACCAGTTCATACCTAGGATTACATCCATTCCGGTCAGTGGCAGACATACCAAATCAACATAAAAGTCTTTATCGAAGATCGATAAAGGACACCTTAAACATACAAGAGAAGTAGTCACCGATCCCTTAGCTGGAATCTCGACGATTAATTCTCCATTCATAGCAGATAACTTAAGACCCAATCTTTGAACACAATTAGCAGAAACAAAACAATGTGTAGCACCAGTATCAATAATAGTAATTAAAGGAGTACTATTAATGAAGCATGTACCTCTGATAAGTCTGTCCTCGTTAGCTGTCTGAGTTCTTGCTAACACGAACACTTTCCCAGTCTGAGCTTTCTTTGGCTTCTGACACTGACTACCAATATGCCCCTCTTCACCACAATTAAAACAGATCATCTCCTTGTGCTTGCAATCAGATATTGCATGTCCAGTCTTACCACATCGGAAACATCTCTTCACCTCAGCTGTATACACAGTACTCTTATGATCAGGTTTTCCAAATTTGAAACAAGTTATGCCAGCAGGAGCATCTCCCCCACTAGTCCTCTTGCCCTCAGTCACTCTCTGTTTACCTTTTCCAGCTGGAGCATCATAAGGCTTGCCACGGTTTTGTTGTTGCTTGCCTCTTCTATCACTAACAATCTTGTAGTGAGCATTGTTGTCCTCTTTATATATTCTGCGACTGTCAACCAAATCAGAGAAGACACAAATCTTCTGATACCCAACAACTTTCTTGATATCAGAGCGCAACCCTCTCTCAAACTTGATGCATATAGAAAACTTAGCATCATCCCCGGTATAGTACAGATAAAACTTAGCCAACTCAACAAACTTCGCAGCATAATCGGTAACTGACATAGTTCCTTGCTTCAGCTCAAGAAACTCAATCTGCTTCTTACCACGAACATCCTCTGGATAACACTTCCTCAGAAACTCCCTTCGGATCACATCCCAAGTGATAACTTCACCTGTAGTTTCCAACCTCTGACGAGTCTCTAGCCACCAGTCATCAGCTTCGACTGCTAGCATATGAGTCCCATAACGAATCTTCTGCGCTGGAGTGCAGTCCATCACACGGAAGATCCTCTCAATCTCTTTCAACCAATCCAACGCTCCATCAGGATCATAATTGCCCTTGAAGGTAGGAGGATTCTCCCTCTGAAAAGTCGCCAAACTACGAGATCCAGCATTCTCGTCAGTGTTCGGCAGGTTCTGCACAGCTTGGGCCATTGCTTGCATAGCAGCAGCCATTGCAGCATCGTTTCTTCCAGGCATCTCAACTTATCACTGCAACATGAACAAAGGTTAGAACTAATTAACAATACTCGATTAATAACCAACTACGACTCGAAACTTGGCCGGACGGACCGACCTGCTCTGATACCACTAATGTAATACCCCATTTCTACCCGACATTTATAAATAAAATCAGAGTCATCATATTCAACTTAAAACAGGATGTCACATTTTTCGACTTTAAAATCATTAACACAGTACACAATCATGAAAGATACTTAACAATTCAAGGGAGCATAAACCAACAAATAGTCTTAAAAAATATTCAACTTTATCAAATGCAACGCAGGGGATTCATAATCATCGAAATAGCATCTTTATCCAACATAAAACAACTTTAAATTAAACAACAAAGTATTTTTCGGTAATTTCACTAAAAATTCAGCATGTAAACAAATAAACAAAAGACATGCGTCATCCCCCCGAGTGCTACGTATCAGAGCGACAACCACCGACTCGAACTAAGGTAACCGGCTACTCCTCTTGATTACCTGCATGTTGCCAACATAGGGACAACATTCAAACAGAAGGGGTGAGATATCGAATTTTATAAACGAAGTATGATAAATAATACATAGATAGGAATCATACAATTATCACCACTTCACATCAACAACGACACAACAATCAACGGCAACTTGAAAAATGCAACTTTAATGCGACTCGACTATGTTATGCATGTGGTACCATTTGGAGTAAAACTCCCAACTTAAAATTGCCAGTTTATCGACGCATCAAGGCATAAGCCTTCAACTTTCAACTTGTGCCAATCCAGGCCAACGTGGTGTGAGCATCGGCTCCGACATAAAATGCAATGTATGCTTTATGACATGCACAACTCATCAACATAGACAACTCAACAACATCCACAACATAATCAACTTAAAACAACATAACAACTTATACAACGTTGGCTATCAAGCCTACAACTTAAAACTTGTCCGTATACCAGAACGAAACAATACAACTCAGCTGTACCTGCAAATCAACTTTTCCGACATAATTTCAACAAAACAAATCCACGAAAATCATCTACTAAACTAACCGACACACCACGTCAATTTTCGTTAAATTTCGAGCGACTAAATTTTCCGCCTAAATCGGCTAAACCGACTAAAACTACATTATTTCCACTTCTGCTGTTAATACTAGTTTATTATAAAATTTTGTGACTTTTCTGGTTTCTAATACAATGCCCCTGCTATAGTTAAAATTTTCTGTCATGAAAATAAATGAAAAAAAGACATTTTTCTGTCAAACTTCAAAATACTGCTTCTTCTGTTAAAAGAAATCAAGTATGTTTCTATTATAACCTGTCACACCGATATACAATCCAAATATAATACGCTATCAGTCCTACTCATAAATTCTAATTCATTTACTCACTAGGTGTATCACATTTAACCATTAATTAATTATTAATCAATCCATTAAAATAATTCACCTAATTTAATCAACTGAATTAGTCACTCAGAATAACATATAAGTGGTTCTACCTGGCATATGTGGCTCTCACCATGGATTTATGGTGTTGCTTTATTTGAATTATTAAAAAGTAGCAAGTCTGTAACTTAGTAAAAGTGGTAGAAACAAATACACTATCCACCTTTTATGGGTGGCGCAATGCTTGTTTCCTAGTGGCTTACGCCACTTATATATAGGAAGGGTAGTGGCTGGTGCCATGTACCCATGGCCCACGCCATGTGATATTTCTTTGTTTTGGGTGGCCTGCGCCACCCCTATCTGTGTGGTGGGTGGCTTGTGCCACCCGTGCATCTGCAGTAACCAATTTTCGTCCCAAACAATTTTTTCCAGAAACAACAATTTCACTGCAATGTTTACAAAATCAATCCAACAATACAATTTAACAACATCGACTCATCAGTATTAACACAGAAACGACAACATTACAACAATAGAATCACAATTCAACAACATCAATATCAATTTCCACACAGACAACAACTTATCAGAAAATCAATGGAAAACAGTCATATAATCCCCAACCCTTATATCATTCATCATAACCCGGTTATAATAGTCGAACTCACCCTTACCTTGGATTAAAGGCAGCTCTAGGTTCGATCGAATTCTGGGGATTTGGCACTGGTAGCGGTTTCTCTCGTTCTCAACTTCTCACGTTCTCCTCTTTCTCTTACTGATACAACCTAACTTCCTCTTTTCCTATTATTTGTTTTTATCATATAATATTATTATTCTACTAATATTACTAATGGGCCTAACAACATACACCCCTCTATTACTAATTCCGACACGAAATCCAAGCCCACGAAACCAACACACTCCAACAACGATAATATTACTACTAATATTATTCCACGACTTTCTGACTTAATATTCCGACTTAATTTGTCATAACACAAAATCGACCGAATAATCACAAACAAATAATTAAATATTCAATTAAATAAATAATTAAATATTTGGGCGTTACAGATTCCCTTGGCGGAAGAACTCCATGACGAGGATAAGGCATCTTTAGCTTGAGAGCTCTAGTTTGTACCCAGTGGAGATAAGGCTCCACCAAGACACAGTCCGGTTTTCCTAGAGACTCCCGTCCTTTCTTATGAACATGTTTCCAAGCATGCACTATTTCCATATTTAGTGCCCTGTCATTTTCTCCTTCCTTGAAGAAAAGACCTTCCAGATGAGCATTACGCGGGACATGCCTCATCGGGTATCTTAATTGACGACGAACTAAAACCGGATGCTAATTGATTCCTCCCTTAGTTCCTATAGGGGTATGTTGGGGAAGTTTCCACAACAGTCAATGATTCTGATCCCGTCATAAATCCGATTGTACCAATCGATGTCAGAGTTGGTAAGAGACATGATTTTCTGCGACCAACATAAGGCACTCTTATGATTCCAAAAAGCGGCAGACTTAGGCAAATGGGAGATAACCCACTTATATAGCAGGGGTACACAACAAGTGATCATTCCTCCGCTGTATAAATTCCTTAAGTGTACAGAATGATACGCATCTGCGAGCAAGGTTGGTACAGGGTTTCCAATGAGAAAAACCTTAATGGCGTTGATATCGACGAAGTTATCAATGTTGGGAAACAGAAATAACCCATAGGTGAGTAAAACAAAGATGCTTTCAAAAGCAGTCACGTTCCCTATACTAGCAAAGTACAAAGCCTTCTTTACCAGAAACTTAGCTGGTAAACCCGGGATTCCTCCCTTGGCGATCAGGTGAGCCTTGACTTCTGACTCTTCCAAATAGATTGCTCTTGCAACGATTTGATCCTTTGGAATTTCTTCCAGTCCAGAAAAGGGAGCTTGATCAGTAATGGGTAGATCAATCAGATGAGAATACTCCTCCAGCGTTGGCGCGAGCTGGTAATCAGGGAATGTGAAACAGTGATAGACCATATCGTAAAACTGAATGAGTGCCTCCAGGATTCCTTCAATTATATGGACCCTTAACAGAGGTAGCAGACCTCCGTACCTGTCTCTGAAAGCGTCAGGGTTAGTGATCATCCTTGCTAATCCTCTCAAATCCCCTAGTTTTGGAACCTTGAAGGTGTACTTGTGAGTTTTTCTTCTACCGAAATCCATTAGCGCAATCCTTTTCTCTCTTACATTTGCAATTATTACCTTAGTTTAATTTGAAAAAGAGAGACTAGAAGAGAAATTTTTTTGCTTGATGTTTTTAAAATGAATGCATGAATGCAGCACACAAAAACATAGAAAAAACATGGGATCAAAGGGTCGGCGTCATGAAGTCAAGGCTCTACCCATCCCAAAGGTTTATACTAGTGATTTTTGTACCTGTCTCTAAAAATCATTGATTCTTGTCAAGATAACATCAGCGGGCCGGGAAGCGTGCTAGGTGATATATTTTGAAGAATCTCAGAAGAGGGTAGATCGCGTGACAACTATTTCTGATAGCTTCCACACTACTGAAAGAGGTTTTTCCTAGGTGTATACTCAATCTTTCCATATGCGGCATTACACGCATTCCCATTAGCAAAAAAATAAACACAGATATCAATTAGGAAAAGCAGTATATATATTTGTCCTAATGTCCTAAACTTTTTAAAAGCTATGAATCCTATGATCCTAACAGAAAATGGCTCCCCGACAGAGGCGCCATTCTGTGGTACCTTCCCAACTTAAAGGTTTTGACCTAAGATCCTAGTGAGGGCCGATTCTAGCAATAATGACATTCCCCGATGGAACCATCATTCGGTGATACCTTGTGAACCGAAGGACTCGTCCTAAGAGAAGGTTTCAACCCGAGACATAAGAGAGACAAGATTCCTTTGTTTGGCCCCACGGTGGGTGCCATTTTCTGTGGAAAATAAGGACGACAAGATCTTACCAAGTCGCTCCCACTGTGGTCGCCATTTTTCTGTAGCGCGGTTTTTTGTGGTTTCGAATCACTATCGCTTTGGTACTACAGTTCGATTCATTTTTTACAAATGTGGCTTTAGTTCGTGGGTCTCTCTCTGCTTATTTTGTTCAAAATGAAATACCGGGATTATTCATGCGGAATTTGTTGGGATACTGTGCTAGATTGGCTGGAGGTAGGGGACTTTAGGTTTTTTGATTAGTGTGCTCGCTAAGATTCTTTTTCAATCTTATGCCTACGTATTCCCGGGATAGGGAAATCAGAGCGATCGTAGTTTCTCCTATTCTATGGGAGGAAATGGTGTTTTGGTGTCTTGTTCAAAGCCCAAGACATGAAGCTAAAGGTGGTTTGTATCTTGTTCAAAGCCCAAGATGTGAAGCAAAAAGGGTGTTGACTTTAGAGAGAATTTGTCATCTCTAAATTGTTGGGTGACTGATTATAAAGGAGAATTACTTTAGCTGGGATATGTAAATTCAGTAATGCCGTAATTTCCTTTATAGGGGATTTTCAACCTGAAGGAGAAGATTTTAACTCAGTTTAGAGCAATGCCATCTTTCCTTAGGAATTTCTCATGCTAAAAGAGGGACAATGGCGTGGATGTAAATAATCCAGAGGCTTGCTGCTTACAGCGATTAGATGAAGGAAAAGGATTTGTTGATGTTTGTATACTGTGAGCAAGGCACAAATTTTGATGCTAAAAGGTTGATTGCCTCAACCGAGATTTTCCTTATATGAAGCCAAAGAGGAGGCTATTGACCCAACAAGAGAATGCTTTTGTATCTTGTACAAAGCCCGAGATAGAGGCTAAAAGGGTTGACTCAACAAGAGAGTGTTTTTATATGTGTCTTGTACGAAGCCCAAGACGGAGGCTAAAAGGGTTTGACTCAACAAGAGAGTCTTTTATACTCACCAAGAGAGTGATTTGTATCTCTTACGAAGCCCGAGATGGAGGCTAAAGGTGATCGACTCAACAAGAGAGTCTTTTTATACTCAACAAGAGAGTGTTTTGTATCTCGTACGAAGCCCGAGATGGAGGCTGATGTTTGACTTAACAAGAGAGTCTTTTATACTCAACAAGAGAGTGTTTTTGTATCTCGTATAAAGCCCGAGATGGAGGCTGATGTTTGACTCAACAAGAGAGTCTTTTGTACTCAACAGAGAGTGATTTTGTATCTCGTACGAAGCCCGAGATGGAGGCTGATGTTTGACTCAACAAGAGAGTCTTTTATACTCAACAAGAGAGTGATTTTGTATCTCGTACGAAGCCTGAGATGGAGGCTGCAAAGGTTAACTCTGCTGGGGAGAATCATTGTACAAAGCCCAATAGAAGGCTAGGGTTACTGTTTCAGTTGAGTGACAGGTCCAGTATGTTGGTTAAAGGAGAAAATCAGTTCTTATATGGGTAATGTTGTGCTTTGGGATTGATAAGAGGATCAGGGTTATTTCCTGTTCTTTAAGGAAACGGGGAATCCGAAGGGTATTGAGACTGCCCAAGTCTACGGATGTTTTCTTCCTATTTTTGAAAGGAACTTGAGAATATCTTCGAGACTCAAGGAGATTAGACTGTCCAAGTCTAGATTTTTATCTTTTATACTATGCTTAAGAGAGATCAAGAGACAGTACGTTCGCGGTAGAAAGATCTAGACTCTTTGAAAGATTGTTCTATTAAGATGACTAATTTCTGTTCCTATACCTTTAAGAGGTCGTCGGGACAATTTGTACGAAGCCCAAGAGGAGGCGAGAAAAACTTTTAAGAAGCCGAAGGGACAATTTGTACGAAGCCCAAGAGGAGGCTATCTTCCCAGAGGAAGAATCTTTATACGAAGCCTAAGAGGAGGCTGTGAAAACTTCTAAGAAGCCGATAGGTCCTTGTACAACGCCCAAGAGGAGGCGGGGATGCTTTTAGGAAGCTTGTGGGTCCTTGCACTAAGCCCAATAGGAGGCTGATGAATAGTTCCAGAAGGGGTTTCACTTGGAACATTGGCCTTCTGTATATGAACTGCTCGAGGGGGGGAGTTTTCTTAGATCTAGTTATCTAAAATTGTTGTAAAAGAAAATTCTCATGGTTTAGGTTATGTTGAAATATCCGGGAGAACGTCGGATGTAAGGAGACGAGGTTTTGTCTAGTTCTAGACGTAGTTGCCGGGGAAACTCTAAATATCTATACTAGTATTACACAGTCGATATGAGTTTATGAAAGAAGACTTACAGTGACACAGCCCCACAGTACAGTTATATACATATGAAAGCGGTAAATGAAAGCGGGTAAACACTTACTCGGTTGTAGAGCTTCCATGCTGTTTGGTTAGTTTGTTCAACAAAGAAAGCTTTGATAACAATATTATATTCAAAATCAAAGGAGAAAGTGCTTTGAAAAGATTGTTGGGGCTTACAGCTCAAGGAGATGCCCAAGGTTTTATCAGTGACTGCACTATTGAAGTTGTACAGTGGGACTTATACAAGTGACTGAGGCCCAAAGAGGTTTTCTGTACAAAGGGGATGGGTCTTACACTCTCTCAAGAGGCCCAGAATGATTGAAATAAAAAGAAATGGGGCTTATAACATGAGGGTAGGCCCAGGGTTTATTTTGAAAAGGGCGATGATCGCGCCGAGGTTTTGAAAACACCGTGGGTCTTATACAATGAATGAGGCCCAAAAGTTTTTGGTTTCAAAAGGGGATTGGGTCTTACACTCTATTAGAGGCCCAAAATGGTTTTGAATGAGTCTTATAGTTCGAGGAGAGGCCCAAATGATTTGTTTTAAACGGGCGATAATCGCGCCGAGCTTTTGAAGTACAACGGGACTTATACAACATTTGAGGCCCAAAATAGGTTTGTATTTACAAAGGATTGAGTCTTACACTCTATTAGAGGCCCAAAGTGTTTTAAAAGGTTCGATGAGGGTTGAATTAATCAAAACCCTAATTTGTTCCCTAAATGTATTTTAATTGAATAAAAAATTCAATTAAAATGATCAAAATTGTTTAATATGTGGAAAACAAATTGTGATCTTGGATTAATGTTTCAAAAATCATGTTTCGACCTACAAAATGATTAGAAATCATAAAAATTTGTAAAATCAAGAAGGAAAAAATATTTTAAATGTCAAAAATAATTAAAATATTAATTCTTGGCAAAAATATCAATTATATGAAATAAATAATATTTTTGGGATTTTTTGGTAAAATAAAATATTTTAACATTTTTGTGAATTATTAAAAAAAGAATCAACTCAAAATCATTAAAACTCAGAGAGAAATTAATTTTTGAATAAATTAAATAAAATCACAAAATTCAAATATTTGAATTTTCAAAAAGGGCGCCAATAACAAGGGCAAGAACACGCGCCACCCTCTGTTTCTGCAGATTTTCGTTTTCTATCCAATCTCACTGAATACTTTATTATATCATGCAATCTACATATCAATCTTCTCGTTTCAACCTCACGATCATGTCTATGGTCTTTAATTTCATTTATTCTAAGCATGGAATAAGAAATCAAAGAGAAACCTCAAGAACCCTAAATTCTGCATGAAGGTTCAAAAATTCCATACACGATTCATACAAAGCAATTGATTGAGGGTAAACACTATATGCATGATTATGAACATATGGCCAAATTATTGTGCAGCAAAAATTGCATGGATCACAGAGTTAGAAGAGCTCATGCTCACCTCTTGTAGCTGGTGATCAAGTTCTAGGTTGGAGGTGTTACAGCTAGGTTCCAATGATGTGGACAGCTTCCCTAGGTGCCATGGAGTGTGTCTAGATGCTTGGAGTGGATTGAAATGATCTGGAACTTGAGATGGTACCCCCAACTGCAAATCTGTCAAAGGCTTGAGCAATTGGCTGGTGATTTTGTGATTTTGGTGTTCCAGATGTTATGTGAGTGTTTGGATCACTTACATATGATGTTTATGAGGTGTGTGTGTGTGATTTGTTTGATTGGAATTGCTCTCAAACTCAAAAACTCATAGTTACCTTGCTAAGGAAGGTATTTTTGCCTAGAGAAAGAGATTTTGAGGAAAGCATCTGTTTGATGGCTTTGGTGTACTCACACTGAGCACAAATGAGCTCTATTTATAGTATAGCAAGTTTGTTTTGCAAGGAATAGTGAATGGCAACTGCTGCATAGGTTTGGCCAATGTTGAGCAATGAGAATCCAAGTCTCCTTTAGCCATTGACTAGAGGTTAGGGCACAGGCTGCTGGTTCCCTTGGTCTTGGATAAGTCTTGACTGAATTCAATTGGAAATGGCTCAGTCCATGCCACCTTGGTGTATACATTGAATACTCCAATCCAAAATTGGAGTCTTGTCCCTCTTTTAGGCAATTTTAGGTTTAGCATGCTATTTTTGGTTCCAAAGACTTGGGATGCTTGTGATCAGAGTTGGTTCCTCCTTGGCCCCCCCTTGAGGTGTTTAGATGGATAGAGTAGCTTGACCTTTGTAAAATTTGGGCAAATCGAGTAAAACTCTAAAATCTGCCTTGGTTTGGCAGTTTTCAGCAAGGCATATTGCCATTGTCATATCTCATGGCTCAAGTGGAATTTTGATGGAGTTCTTGGCCATTTTGGAAAGCCCTCATATGATACAATAACTGTTTGATCATAATTGGTTTTGATACTTTTTGGATCCAAGTGAAAAATGCCCCTACATTTGGAAAAAAGTGAAGGCAGATTCTGACTTAGTGAAAATTTCGCTAAGTGTTGGAAAAAGTGGCATTTCATGTTTTCAACCACTTTGATTATTCCATAACTCAAAATCCATAATGAATTGGAATAAGGTGTAGTTGAAGCTTTTGTAGAGGCCCATGAGGGCTACAAATCCAGCTTTGGATGGGGAAAAATGGCCTTGTGGTTTAGGAGTTATGATCCTCCAAAGTTGGTACCCTAGCCACTTTGTTCCATAACTTAGAAAAATTTCTAAGTTTTTATGGTTACCCCTTTTACAAGTTATCCCACTTTTCTTGATTTTTCTTGATGAATGATGATTCAAATCACACATTAACATCATTTTAGGGTTAAAAAACCATAATTGTAAAAAATCTCAAAAAGTCAAAGTTTGACTTTTGTGCACAGTTGACTTTTTATCAGATGAACTCCAAACTGTGCGATCCTCTATGAAATCAAGTCCTTGACCTAAAATCAAACTTGATAGATTGATTTCATAGGTGTTATAGGGTGTATTGAATCATGTCTTAGGGTTTGGGAGCATGTCCTGGTCAAAAGTCAAAGATACAGTTGACTTTTCTCGCGAAACCCTAACTGTGGTTCTGATGAAATTGAAACTTGTTGCTCAAGCTTCTTGGATCAATCCATTGTTTCAAATGGATCAATGTGGTTCATTTGAGACCCTCAAATCCTCTCTTGAGGTCTTGGCTCATGTTTTGTCCCAAAAGTCAACTTAGGGGTGAATTAGGTCAAGAAACCCTAATTCCTGATTTTTGGTGAATGCATCCCCTGAGGCTAAATTGACTTGATGATTAAGTTTATGATGTCTCTTGGAGCATCATAGGTTGTTTTTTGAAGCATTGGCTTATGCCCAGAGGAAAATTTCCTACTGGAGGCCCTGGTCGACCAAACCCTAATTTGGTGACATCGACGATCTTAAGGCTTGATCCACCTAGAAGGGAGAAGCCTTGGGCTTAATCCTTGAAGTGGGAGTCCTCTTGATCCTTTGTGGATGTTTGAGAGGCTAGACAAGTTGAAGATCATGTCATTTCTTGATTGATCCTTTGTCTAAGAGCTCTGAGAGGGCTTGAAACCCTAATCTTTGATAGTAGTGGATGCTCACCCATCTTTGGGGAGACTGATGGTTCATCCATATTGTGATGATGATTTGCACAATGATGGGAAATCTTAGTGGTCAAAATTTGGGGTATGACAACATGTAGGTGAGAAACATTAGGTTTTCTATATCTAAGTAATTCATAGGGGGTCTTGTTTATAATAGGACGTATTAGAACTCTATTCATGACATAACAAGCCGTGTTAATGGCGTCCTCCCAAAAATACTTAGGAAAATTACCTTCATTAAGCATAGTCCTCGCTAACTCCTCTAAAATCCATTTTTTACGTTCCACAACACCATTTTGTTGTGAAGTTCTAGGAGCGGAAAAGTTATGCTCAATGCCATATTTCTCACAATACTTTTCAAAGAGGTGATTTTGAAATTCTCCTCAATGATCACTTCGAATGGAAACAATTTTCAAATTCATTTTATTTTGGAATAATCTAGCAAATTTTTTAAAAGTCGGGTAGGTCTCATCTTTACTCGTAAAAAATAAAACCCAACAAAATCTTGAGTAATCATCTATGATAACAAAGCCATAATGATTTCCACCTATGCTTTTGGTTTTAGAGGGACCAAAAAGGTCCATATGGAGAATCTCAAGAGGTCTCGAGGTAGAAACAAGATTTTTCGATTTAAAAGAAATTCTAGTTTGCTTCCCCATTTGACAAGCTTCACATATATGGTATTTAGTGAACTTCATTTTAGGTAGACCAATTACTAAATCTTTTTAGGCTACTTTTTTTAGTAAGTAAAAGTTAAGATGGGCTAGGCGTCTATGCCATAACCAAAAGTTTTCACTCATGGTAGCTAAACACTTAGTTCCAACCAAGGATACTTCATCCAAGTTAAGCATATAAGTCTTATTAATCCTCAAGCCTTTAAACATATATTCCTTCTTTTCATCATGGACAAACAAACAACAAGTATTTATAAACGTAACTTTAAAACCCTTGTTACACAATTGGCTTATCCTTAGAAGGTTATTTTTAAGAACATCGACTAACATAAAATCGAAGATAGTAGTAGATGATGGATTACCTACACTACCTTTTCCAAAGTTAATGAAGAGAGATATGCCACCCGTCATGTGCCTTGAACATCCACTCTCAAGATACCACATCTTTTCGGTAGAGTCAACACATTCAACCTGAATATTTAAACAAAGGAAATAGGTACCCAATTTTCATTGGGTCCTTGAGAGTGAGTGAAATCAAAGTTTCACATAGGCAGCTATTGAGCAGCTCCTTTAGGAACACAAAGTTTCCTAAATTTGCACCTTTTAAATGGTGTGACCTTTTTTGCAACAATAATGACAAGATAGGTTTTTATGAGATATGTCTTTGCTATTTGAATCATTATGCACATATATATATGCTTTCTTTTAGAATGATTCAAAAGCTTTTCAACCTTTGAGGGGTAAATAGAAAAATCAATCTTAGGTTGTGAGGCATTATCCAATTTGACTTGAAGAGATTTCACTTCCTCTTGTCTATCATGACTGTCATACCCTAAATTTTGACCCTAAGATCCCACATCATTTGCATATCATATGAATATACTTTCATGCATCATTAACCCATTATAGAACACAACGATTGTTGCCTATTTCATTTTTGACTGCAAATTATGGTTTTGAGCCTCATAAAAGATTAAAGCTAGGGATCAATAAAGAATTTGCATGATCTTCAACCTATCAAGTCTCTCATCCATCCATAAATATCAAGAGGTCTCCTTCATCAAGAATCAAGCACAATTATGCATCATTTCAAGTGGATCAAGCCCCAAGGCCATATGAGGCACCAAATTAGGGTTTTGGTTGATCAAGGCCTCTAGAGAAGAATTTTCATCTGAGCATGAGCCAATACCTCAAGATATGATTCAAGGAGCTCAAATATATATTGGGAGTCCATTCGTAATTTCAAAATTTCCTCAGAGGATGCATCCATTAAAAATTAGGAATTAGGGTTTCTCTGTACAAAATTCATCTAATACCCAAAGTCAAAGTTTGAGTTTTTTGGCAAAATTGATCATCAAGGACTATTATTCAAGAAAATATGATCCATAGTTGCATTTAATCAAGGATTAATCAAGAAATCAAGGTTACTTACAAAAGAAGCAAAATTGGAAGAATTGAAAATTTCACTAAGTTATGGAAATTCATGTTCAAGTACCCAACTTTACAAGGCCATAACTTGTGATCCAGACAACTATTTTTTGCACTCCAAAGCTCAAATGATAGATCTTCTTCCATACAACAAGATTCCTGGGCTGAGTCATCTCCAAAAAATGCATGGATTTTGAGTTATGGATTGACCAAAATCAAGACAAGATATGTGAAATTCCAACACTTAGAAAAAATTTGCCAAGTGTTTTTCAGCATGAAACACCAAACTTTAAGGGCATTTTTCACAATGATCCAAGTTGAATTACTGAAAGCAATAAACATCAAAGTTAAAGTATGTAATCTCAGCTTTCCAAAAAGTACAAGAACATCCATTAATTCTACTTGAGCAAGGAGATATGATCCTCACAACATGCCTTGATCAAACTGATTTTCAAGAACAAAATTGGTGCATTACTTGTGTCACACGATTTTTACCTTCAAGTTTTGTCACTTTACAAGCCTTGTCATCCTCTAAGATCAGAAAGAATCTTGTTGAATCACATAATATCTTCAACTTTGAACTATAAGTCAAGGATTCTATCTCTTAGCATGTGAGAGTCATCATTGCAAGTCCATGAAGTAAAGTTTGTTTTTGTGCATTTATGTGAAACATTGAATTGGCATGAAATGAGCCACACCAGTTCAGATCAGTTAAAAAACAATGAGTGTTTAAACCTGCAAATGGCAATTGAGTCAAGATTCTAGCTATGTTAGAGAAGACTTTTGGTACCTTGGCATTTAAGTTAAAGGCTACATGGCTATATCCATTGGACAATAGCATCCTCCCTCATCCAACATTATTCATCCAAAACAAACCAGTTCTCCTATAAATAGAGGTCATTTTGCATCAATTCAAACACACCAAAACAATACCAAAGCTTGTTTTCTCACATTTCCACTCTTGTTTCAAAGTTTCATAATTCAAAAGTGAGAAATCGAATTTCTCATTTCAGAGCAATTCCACTTAAACCAATCATCCACACACCTCACATACATCATATATAAGTGATCCAAACACTTAAACACCATCTGTAACATGAATTGCATAAAAATCATAGCTCATCCCAACCAAGCTGCAGTTGGATTCGAGCTCATCAATCGAAGAGGCTTCCATCCATTCCAAGCACATCAACACATTCCATGAGGGTCAAGGAGACTATCTAGATCATCACTTTGCATCTGTAACACCTCCAAGGCAGAATTCCAGTTCTTCTTTCAAGGTAAGTTTTCAAAATCCCAACTTTATCATTCATGCATCATTTTTGATATTTTAAGTTACCATTGTGTTTCTGAAAGTATCTGGAGAGTTTTCCCTCAGTCAATTGCTTGTTATCTGTTACATATAGGATTTCACATTGATTTTGTAAAAATTGGGGTTCATTTGTTCATACGAATTAATTTTTTATACACTTAAAATAAATCAAATTAAATTACACCATTGAATTCCTCATGAAAAAACACACAAGTTTCATTTTTATATCATCCAATTTCATTGCATATTGAGAGAGATAGGAATCATTTTGCAAACTTGATGTTGTTGATGAAGAACACGAAGAACATCAGCAATGGTGGTGCCATTTTTCAAAACCAAAAGCAAACTTAATATTTTTATTTATTCGTTCATATTAATTCATGGATGTATCACTACTCCAGTGGTTAGAGCATGCGTTTAATGTGTGATGTGTGTGCAAGGTCTATGGTTCGAATCCCCCTCGCCCCAGACTTTTTCACTTTTACTTTTCAACTATTTTCAACTTGAAACTTCCCTTTTATTTTATCGCACACATTAAATATCATACATAGGCAGTTTTCCTGGTGGTAAAGTTTTGAGCCTCTCACTTGGGGGACATGGGTTCTATCCTTGGTTATAGCAAAACCTAATTTTTTATCTCTAGTTTTCTTCAATTTCTTCAAAAGTTCAACTAATCATTTCTCATAGCAAAATTCATTTTTTAACCCAATTTTTTTCACACTTCTCATTCATTATCCCTATTTTTTTAATCCATGAAAAAATTCAAAAAAATATTTTAATTTAATCACTTTTTGTTAAGTTGAAAATAAGTGTTTTTATGATTAAAAAACCTTGAAAAATTGTTTTTCTTCTTAATTGTTTTAAAACCTAATGAATTTTATTCTCATATGGATAAAACCTAATGTTTCAAACTTTGTTTTAAGATCACAACATATATTTCATGACTTTCACATCACTTATATCATGTTTAAATTCATTTGAAAAAATACCTTTGATTAATTCTTTCAAAATTAGGGTTTTCAAATTGTTTTAAATCATGGGCCTCTGCTAGAGTGTAAGTCCCAATCACTTTTAATTTTCAAATCATCACAATACATGGGCCTCTATTAGATTGTAAGACCCATCACTTTTCACATTTTCAAAATTAATTGTTTTAAAACTTGGGTCTCTGCTTAGAGTGTAAAACCCAACACCTTTGTACATAGAATAATCATTGGGCCTCAACTTAGAGTGTAAGACCCAACACCTTTGTACATAGAATAATTTTGGGCCTCTTCTAGAGTGTAATACCCACCACCTTTTCTTTTCTTTTCAATAAGTCATGGGCCTCTGCTTAGAGTATAAAACCCAACACCTTCGTGAGTAGAATAAAACACACAAATAAAACATTCAACACATCAAACCCTAAAAGTGACAAATCTTCCATGAATTGAAACATGTCATATCTATGCTTACTAATCTTCAATTATGTTTATTCATATTTTGTTAAGTTTCTCTTGACATTTATATCATCCTTAGTTTATATATAGGTCAAACAATAGGACCCCTTCAATCACAACTTCGTTCAAACAACTAGTTCCCTGGCCTCCTCTTGGGCCTTATACAAGTACATTGCCTCCTCTTGGGCATCATCCAAAGAATCTCCCCAACAAGATAGCCTCTTCTTGGGCTTCATACAAGGAGACTTGGGAAGTCTCATTCAGTTCCCCAGCCTCCTCTTGGGCTTCATACAAGGACCCACAGACTTCTTAAAAGTTCCCCAACCTCCTTTTCGACTTCATACAAGGACCCTTAGGCTTCTTAAAAGCATACGTCAAGTCTTAGTCATCTATACAATAAAATATTTTAGCCTCACCATCCTGGGCTTTGTACAGGATACAAATAAATTCTTTTAGCCTCTTTCATCCTGGGCTTTGTACAGGATACAAAAAAAAAATCCCAAAAGAGTCAGTTAAATCCTCAATATTGAGTCAGTGTCTTCAAATTTCCTCAACAGTCATTAGCCTTCTCTCAGGATTTTACATAAATAATTTCCCCAGTCAGTCAGCCTCAATCTTGAACTTTGTACAAGGCAGATAAAACTCCCCAGTTGAGTCAGTTTTCAATCTTTTTCAGCCTTATATCTTGGCCTTCAATCAAGATACCTAAAGAAATCCATCTCCTCACAGATGAAACATTGAGTCATCTCTGTAGGAAGATATCTCTTCTAAACACTACATTTCAAATCAAACAATCAAAACTTTTTCTAGATAATTGTTGTAAGTGGCACTCTTGTTGATTCAAAATCCAAGTTGGAGTCCCTCCTTTATCATGGTTCAAAAATTTTTCTTTCATCTAACTGATCTAAGTGACACACTTGTCGATTCTATATCCAAGTTAAGGTCATTCTTTTAGTATGTGAAGAATTCATAAAGGAAAAAGTGGCATTGCTTAACACATTAATTTTAAAGCTTTTTCCCTTTATGACGTAACTCTCAAATGATTGTAGTGAATAGGTGATATATCTCCCTTAAATATGACAATTTGTCAAATATTTCAAACACTCTTTTAGCTTCATCATCTTGGGCTTTGAACAATATACAAATACTCTTTTAGCTTCATCATATTGGGCTTTGAACAAGATACAAAACAAACTTTTTCCTCCCATAGATAAGGAGGAACTACGAACGCTCTGATTTCCCAATTCTCTTTTTGGGAATACGTAGGCATAAGGTCGTAAGATCTTAGCGAGCACACTAATAAAAAACCTTTAGGTCTAGGTACCTTCCAAAAACAATAGAAAACCATAAAAACAACAAAAACATTTCCTCAGTTTTCACAAAGGAGAAACTTTCCCGATTAAACAGAAAACAAACTTAAGCAAGCAAATGATAATTCAACAGTAGAAATATATACAATAAAGGTTCCTATAGATTACTATAGATATTTAGGGTGTTAATATCTTCCCTTTGTATAACCAACCACCGATTCCAGATCTCTTCGCATTTGTAGGGAAAACACTTGTGCGCAGGGTTAGTTTAAGATATCTTCCCCTTCCTTTTAAGCTTTATAGGATAAATATTAGAAATCAGAAAGTAGCACCAAATACGGTAGTGGTCGCGTCACAAAAACCAGAGCTACAGAAAAATGGCGATTCTATTAGGGAGTTTCCCATCTCATAAGAGGGTTAAACCTTGCATTGCATATATTTTACTGTTTTATTTGCTTATTTGCTTTCTCACTTGATATCGTTTGTTGTTTTTCATCATACTATCTGCTTATTTGCCATACTTGTTTAAATTTCTTTTTTCTGAGAATGTGATTAATATACATGTGTTGAGTCAAAAAGTCCTCAGTGGGCTTGAGAACATATTTTAAGATAAGAGGAGGTATAATCAAGGAGGCTTATAGGGAGTGAATCACGACCAAGCTAACTTAAAAATCCACCAAATCAGTAGAGGTACCCTTTTGGAATTACTGATGTTGATTGGGACATCAGCAAATGCATTACTTTTTCCACTGGGATGAAACTGCGGATTAGTAAACATTTAACCATTCGGCCATTTTTGGACGTAGTGCGGTGACTATCGGGAATAGTTGATACATGATACTACACTTGAATGAGATCTATCTGGGGGATATTACAGCTCTCATGAGTCAATCAGTTTGCTGGTAATATCCTAAAGAGGGGTCAATGATTTTGGGAACCTTCGTTAGAACCCGTTCTACAAGTACAAAAATTGAACCCTAGTACATACCTTGGGGATGGGTAGATCCATGGCTCTATGCTTGTGACTATGAACCCTTAAACCCATGTTTTCATATACTTGTGTTTGCTGCATTCATGCATTCATCAAAATTTTTTAAAAGAACTAAAAAACAGGTTGTTGCAAATATCAGAAATTGTGCTATGGATTTTAGTAGAAGAAAAACTCAGAAGTACACCTTCAAAAGACCAAAACTTGAAGACCTGAGAAGATTGGGAAGGTTAATTACAAATCCAGAAGCTTTCAGAGCAATGTATGGAGGCCTTTTATCTCTTTTAAAAGTCAACTTGGTGGAAGGAGTCCTTTCTACACTGGTTCAATTTTATGATCCAGTATACCACTGCTTCACATTTCTGAATTATTAGCTTGCACTGACATTGGAAGAATACTCTCAGTTAATTGATTTACCCATTTCTGACCAAGACCCTTTCTCTGGCTTGGAAGAGATTCCCAAGGATCAAACCATTGCAAGAGCTACCTCATTGAAAGTGTCAGATATCAAAGCTCACATTACCACCAAGTGAGGAATTTAGGGTTTACTAGCTAAATTCTTAATTGAGAGAGCCTTATACTTTTCCAGTGTAGGAAACCTGGTTGCTTTTGAGGTTATCTTTGTTCTACTCATCTATGGAATATTCCTCTTTCCCAACATTTACAACTTCATCGACGTCAACGCAATCAAGATATTCCTAATTGGGAATCCAGTCCCAACTTTGCTTGCAAATGTTTACCACTCAGTATCACTAAGGAATTTGTAAAGCGGAGGGATGATTACATGCTGTGTACCATTACTCTACAAATGGTTTATTTCTCATTTACCCAAATCTGTTGCTTTTTGGGATCTCAAAAGTGGTATGTGATGGTCGCAAAAGATTATGACTCTCACTCACTCTGACATAGATTGGTACAACCGGGTCTATGACGGAACAAAAAATTATTGATAGTTATGGAAGTTTCCCCAATGTACCCCTCATTGGTACTAAAGGAGGAATCAACTATCACCGAGTTTTAGCTCATCGTTAGCTTGGAAACCGGATGAAGGATATACCCCACAATATTTATCTGGAAGGTCTTTTCTTCAAGACAGGAGAAAATGATAGAGCACTCAAAGAAAAAATTGTGCACGCCTGGCGTCATATTCACAAGAAAGGAAGATAGTATCTAGGAAAGCTAAATTGCATTTCTATGGAGCCCTACCTCCAATGGGTACAAACTAGAGCCATCAAGTTAAGGATGCCTTACCCTCGACAAGGAGTTTTTCCTCTGAAAGAACTTGTCTTCTACTTCATGAACGACATGGAAAAGCTTTATATCGCTTTTAACAAAGTCCAACGGGAAAATAACTCTTGGAAGAATAAATACCAGATTGTCAGCCTAGAGAACACAGAGATCCAGAAATTGCTGAAAGAAAAAGATGCTTTCACTGAGATACATGAGCGATATGTCATGGAAAGAGAAGAAAAAGAGAAGTTACTCTCCTCCAAATATCACTCTGGCACTCCTTTCACTTGGCGGAGGACTATCAACCTGCCAACGGTTGAAGAACCCCGATCAAAGAGGCAGAAAAGAAGTCAACACCAAGCATTTGGACCTTCGTCAAGGATTTCTTAGGATTTGTAGGCCTAGTTTTCCTTCCTGCACTTTACTTTTCTCTGTAAAATGTTGTAATCCTTTAAGTTTCAGTCGCTGTATAATATTTGCAACATAATTGTTAAAAAGTTCTTTTAAAAACAAAAAAAAAAGAGTATTTGCATTATTTTCACATCATGCATCATTCTAGCATTTCACACATTTTTCATAAAATCTTACACATTTATCACACTTTAGAGTCAAACTGTCTCATTCGTATAATACTCGGGCCAATCGTCAGAAAAAGATGGAAGATCTTGAGGAAGAAAACAAAGAGCTAAGATAGGAAGTTAAAACTCTGAAGGAAAGTCTAGAAAGATTCAACGTCATGATTGAATCACTGGAAGCAGCTCAGGATCAACCAACTCAAAGGAATGTGATCTCAGAAATAGTCTCTGTGTCGATCTTTAAAGTACCCGCCAGTAATCATCAGTACACTATGCCCATAGGTTTTCCCTGGGGCATGCCTCCAAAATTCATACTAGAAGGTTACATACCTCCAATCACTGAAGATCCAAGGAATACAACTGGAACCTCCAGACCTAAAGGTTACAAACATCGGGTCCATGAAGATGCAAGAGCCACAACAGAAATTCCCGAAGGTTACAAACTTCAGGTCACCTGTTAAAAGTATTTTTGGTGGGTGTTTTATCATATCCACAGGGATTGTACGCAAGATATGTGATGCTCGCCGTTTAATAGTTTACCATTTTAAGTAAAGAAGTTTTCAAATAGTTTCTTGTTGTGTAACATAAATTTGTAGCAAAAAGTAAATTAGGGCAAAGATGTGTAAGTTTTGAGAAAAACATGCCAAGATTAGTTTTCGTCAATCCTTTTCGTACATATCCGATTAATCAAGTATATGAACTTAGTTTCGACCAATACATCCGCGTATCCTCGCAAATCCGTTTATGTCCAAAGCGAATTCGTGGGTATTATTGTTTAAATCGTTAGATGATGTCTCACGCTAACAATCGAAACAATAAACATTAAGACCAACACAAAGCAAATATTAAACCCCAAATCTATGTCTAGAGTTTGGTTTTTAATAGATGAAGACATTAGATCAAGATTTGTAAAATCTATGTCTAGAGTGATTCAAACCATAAATACAACTTTAATAGCAAACAACTTCATCATATATTGATCATAAACCTTGTTCATATACAAAAGATCAAAAGAAATACATACAAGCAAGATTGACTACCTCTAATCTTGACACAAAAGTGTTTAGCTACCCATTACCATGGTAGCTTGATCAACAAGTAAGAAAAGAAGCTTTGATAGCATCAAAGTCGAAGAATCGTGGCTTGATGCTCCAAAGTTTTGATTCTCACTTCTCCTTGAAATCCTACGGTTTTTGACCTAGAAAACCTCTTAGAAAATGCTGAAAAGTCTAAAAGTACAAGTTATGAGAAAATATCTCCAAGAGAAGATATTTATAGCAAGTGCATGTGGTGCAGTAAGTCGCACCGCGCTAAGCGCGGTCAATAAAAATGAAGGCATATGACCAGAAAGCGCGCTAAGCGTGGTAGCATCCCACTTAGCGCGATTGAAGACAGTAGCTACTGGAATCTATTGAAAAGGCGCGCTGAAAATCCCGCTAAGCGCGGTCTTGGACTCTTTGCCACTATTGTTACAGAATGTTTGCGCCAAAATCGCACTGAAAAGCTCGCTTAGCGCGATATGCTGACACGAACACCTTAAAAATGCTCTTTAAGGCCTTCCTTCCAACACCAATTGTTCCTAACATCCAAAATAAGCAAGAATACCTGTCAAAGAGCATCAAAATGATCATAATATACAATATGTACAATAAAATCGGAAATTAGCCTAAATATACTAAAACTACTAGATAATCTACTAAATTAACAAGGAAACCAATTGAAAGGACCATAATATATAGTCAAAAGTATGCACAATTGGGTCCTTAACATCACCTAAGGCACAAGAGTCACCACAGTAATGTCTGTACTACAACCTGTGATGCTTACCACTCCAAAAGATCAAATCTTTCACGCCGCTCCAAGTGAGGGGATGAGAGTATACGAAAGGATGGATGAATTCCAAGAGCAGTTATCAGCAATGCAGAAAGAGCTCCAAGCTATTCGCGGACAAGAGTTGTTTGAAAAGATGCCGCTGACCTCTGCTTGGTCCCAAATGTAAAAATACCGCACAAATTTAAGGTGCCCGACTTTGAAAAGTACAAAGGCAACTCTTGCCTTCAAAGTCACGTGTTGATGTATGCTCGAAAGATGTCTACTCAAACGGAAAATCAACAATTACTGATACATTAATTTCAAGACAGTTTAACTGGTTCCGTGCTCAAATAGTACATGGGGTTAAACCGTATAAATATTAGTACTTTCAGAGACCTTGAAGCAACTTTTGTTCAGCAATACAAGTACAATTTGGATATGGCATCTGATAGAGATCAACTCAGAGCTATGTCCAGAAAGATAAGAAACCTTCAAGGAGTACGCTCAAAGATGGCGTGAAATTGCCGCCCAGATTTGTCCTCCCCTCGAGGAGAAAGAAATGACGAAAATCTTCTTGAAAACATTAAGCTCATTCTATTATGACCGAATGGTTGTAAGTGTACCTAGTGACTTTACTAAGATGGTAAACATGGGAGTACGTCTTGAAGACGCAGTTCATGAAGGATGACTGGTAAAAGGCGCTGAATCATCCAGCAGTACCAAAAGATATGGGAGTTCTTTCCAAAAGAAGAAAGAGAAAGATATCAGTAATATCTCGCAGGGTAAACAAAGGTAAAGGTATCAACCTCGACAGGTCGTTATTGGGACACCCCAATCTATACCCCGAGCAATTAAAGCGATAACAAATAATCAGAGTATAATTAAAACATTCATGGCATAGACGGGAGCGTCACATCAAAGTAATGAAATATAACAACCTGCTCATATAGATATGCAACAATCAGGTAGCAACATAAACAGAGAAACTCAGTTCCTAACACCCACAATTCAGATACAGAATAAAAGCAGAAAATCTGCAATTGAAATCTCATATATAATCATAAAAGTTTGTCTGTCATATACAGAGTCATACATGTAAAATCCAAAAGATATATAAACACATAGTCACATAACGATCTCCCCGACTACCCGATGCCACATATCAGAGCCAACCGACAAAAGAATGAAGACATAATCTTCACAAAAAGACCTCCAGCATCTAATCTGCAATGCCTCATAGAGCATTCAAAACAGTAGAAGGGTGAGAAACACAATTATAATATAGTTGCACACAATTATGTAATAACATGAAATACGCACGCAAAACATTCTCACCACAATGTACACCATAGTTCGAATACCAAACAAAACAATTCATAATTAATGCATCCATCACTAAGGCATATCAATCATGCTCAATACATTTATCACCAATATATATATATATCAACTCATCAATCCCATTCACAATTCCCACATATAATCAATCCATTCATGACTTATGCAAATGCACAGAGACCGACACAACGACTCTATGCATGCGGTACCATTCCATCCATCATTCTCATCATTAATTCACTCAGGAATTATTGGAATCATCGCTTGTTACTTAGTGTAACTCCCCGTCGGGCAAACGATGTTCCCCGTCTCTTTAGGTCCTCTTGGTATAAGGCTCATGACGTTTATGGATCGCTTTAGGTCCTCTTTGTATAAGGCTCACGATCCGATCGCTTTAGGTCCTCTTTGTATAAGGCTCACAACCGTTTATAACGTCGCTTTAGGTCCTCTTTGTATAAGGCTCACGATCGTTACAGCAGATTCCCTCTGGAATCGTTTCGTCGCTCACACCCCATAAGAGCACACGACATCACAAGATGCATATCATGATGCTTGGCATACAATAACTCATGACAATCAAATGCATATACATATATAACCATGTGAACCATCTCAACATCAATAATCATGCATTGAAATCAAACCCAAAGCAATGCATTTAATTTCCATAAGGCCACAAACCATCATCACAACATTTCATCACATGCATTCACATCATATAATAGCACACAACCTATACGTTATGTATATCAAAAGCATATCACAAGATAACACATCAATCGCACACAATTACGACGGTAAAAGTCGACAAAACGACACGTTTCCAAATTCCCGACACAATTAAATCGGCCACCAATCTCAAAACCCATTTTTATAAGAAAGAACATCTCCTTAGCTTTCCAACGGTACCAAGAACGTCTCGATCCGAGTTACGGATCAAAAGTTATGGATTTTAGAAAAAAAAATAAGTTTTATTTTTGCTTCAGGTCGCGCTAAGCGGGCTCCACCCCGCGCTTCTCACTGCCTGGAGAGGTTGCAAATTCTCCAGACCGCGCTAAGCAGGCGACTGCGTGCAAAGCGCGCATTGCGATTTCCAGAAAAATAACCCTTCGACAGCCCTTCCCCAAAATCACCATTTCCATCTCAAATCAGTTCCAAACAGCATAACAAGTATCAACAAATGTTCATATGCATAGTGTGATCATTCAACACATTTTAGATCGATTTCTGACCGTGAAAACATCGATTTCTATTCATTTTTCTCATTTCAACCTAGAATTGGAAAAACTAGCAAAGGCAAGAGAACATTCAAACACACACATACATATTCATACACAAGCATATAGTAATCGAGTTTCGCACCCTTACCCGATTAATCGTGTTTTGAACTGTCGGTTGAATCGGTTTCTTACACTCCAAGTTTTCCTCTTTTTCTTCTTCTCACTCTCCTTTTCTCTTCTCTTTCTTTTTCTCTCTTTCTAACCTCTATATTTCTATTTAATGAAAAACAATAATATCTAACCAAGAAAAATGACCAAAATACCCCTACACTCAATTCCTCGCAAACGTTCCCAAAACGCGATAAAATATAATAACGATAAACATAACATATTTACCAAATAAAAACCCAAGAATAAAATAATATAAAAAAATAATTAAATCGACTCGATTAAATAAATCTAACAAAAACCGGGCGTTACAACTCTCCCCCACTTAGAAATTTTCGTCCTCGAAAATATTACCTGAGATGAACAACTCCGGATACGATTCCCGCATCCGACTCTTCAACTCCCAAATCAAATTGCCCTCAGCAGCGCCTCCCCATGCTACTTTCACAAGCGCAATATCTTTGCCTCTTAACCGCTTCAACTCGCGATCCAAAGCCCTTATCGGTAATGCCTCAACCGTAAGGTTCTCCCTTACCTCAACCTCATCCATCGGAATCACATGCGATGGATTCGGAACATACTTCTGAAGCTGTGAAACATGGAACACATCATGAAAATTCGAAAGATTCGGTGGCAACGCCACCTGATAAGCCATAGAACCCACTCTCACAGATATCTGATAAGGACCAATAAACCGAGAAGTAAGTTTCTTCGACTTCAATGCACGTCCAACACCCGTCACTGGTGTAACTCTCAAAAATACATGATCGCCTTCTCGAAACTCAAGATCTTTCCTCCTTCGATCATGATAACTCTTCTGCCTACTCTGAGAAGCCTTCATCTTCTCACGAATAATTTTCACCTTTTCCGTAGTTTGTTGAACTAACTCCGGTCCAACCACCGAACTCTCACCAGATTCATGCCAACACAAAGGTGTTTGACATCTTCTTCCATACAACGGTTCAAAAGGTGCAATTCCAATACTCGAATGGAAACTGTTGTTATACGTGAACTCCACCAACGAAAGATAACTATCCCAAGCACCACCTTGCTCAAGAACACAAGGTCTCAACAAATCTTCCAATGGCTGAATAGTTCTCTCGGTCTGACCATCCGTCTGAGGATGATAAGCAGAACTCAATCTCAACTTGGAACCTAATGCCTTTTGCAAACTTTTCCAAAATATGGAAGTAAACCTCGGATCTCGATCTGAAACAATACACAACGGAACACTATGTAATCTCACAATCACACGGATATAAATCTCAGCCAACCTTTCCAAAGAAAAACTGATGTCAATCGGAATGAAATGCGCCAATTTAGTCAGCCTATCCACAATCACCCAAATGGCATTATGTCCCCTCTGAGTATTCGGAAACCCTGTCACAAAATCCATAGAAATGTTGTCCCATTTCCACTCGGGAATATCCAACGGTTGCAATAATCCACTAGGCTTCTGATGTTCGACCTTTGACTTCTGACACGTCAAACACGCATAAACAAACTGAGCCACATCCCTCTTCAATCCGGACCACCAAAAGATATTCTTCAAGTTTTGATACATTTTATTAGCTCCCGGATGTATACTCAAACTACTCCGGTGTCCTTCCTCTAAAATCATCTTTTTCAATTCCGAATCATCAGGAATACAAATCCTACCACGGAATCTCAAAACACCCTGATCATATACTTTAAAGTCACCATTCACACCTTTACCTCCAACCGTCATCAAATCAACAAATTTCACCTCCAACCTTTGTTTCTCGCTAATGGTCAACAGAAAATCATTAGTGACCTTTAACATACCAAGCCTCACGCTGTCAGATGTCAATTCACACACCAAACTCAAATCTCTAAATTCTTCCAAAAGTTCCCACTCTTTAACCATGAAAGCAGACATGTACAAAGATTTCTGACTTAATGCATCGGCTACCACATTAGCTTTACCAGGATGGTAATTCAAGCTAAAATCGTAGTCCTTAAAAAATTCCAACCATCTCCGTTGCCTCATATTCAACTCTTTCTGATCAAACAAGTATTTTAAACTCTTGTGATCACTAAAGACTTCGAATCTTGCACCGTAGAGATAATGTCTCCAAATTTTCAATACAAAAACCACCGCAGCTAATTCCAAATCATGCGTAGGATAATTCTTCTCATGATCCCTCAATTGTCTCGAAGCATAAGCCACCACCTTACCTTTTTGCATCAACACTCCACCTAAACCACTCAAAGACGCATCCCAATACACCACAAACGGTTCACTAGGACTCGGTAAGATCAAAATCAGAGCTGTAGTCAATCTTCTCTTTAGCTCACTAAAACTTTCCTCACACTGAATATCCCAAATAAACGCTTTACCTTTACAAGTCAGCTGGGTCAATGGAAGTGCTAACTTGGAAAAGCCTTCAATGAATCTTCGATAATATCCAGCTAAACCTAAAAGCTTCTAATTTTAGTAACAGATCTAGGAGCCTCCCATTGTAGAACTCCATCTACTTTGGATGTATCCATAACAATACCATTACCTGAAATCACATGCCCAAGAAAACTCACTTCTGACAACCAGAACTCACACTTGGACAACTTGGCATAAAGTTTCTTCTCCTTCAAAATTTGCAATACAATACGCAAATGCTCCGCATGTTCCTCCCGAGACTTAGAATAAATCAAGATGTCATCAATAAACACAACAACAAATTGATCCAAATGCTCATGGAAAATGCGATTCATATACTCCATCAACACTCCCGGTGCATTAGAAACCCCGAACGGCATCACGGAATATTCGTAATGTCTGTATCGTGTCCTAAAAGCCGTCTTCTGAATATCTTCCTCCTTCACTCTAATATGATGATAGCCTGACCTCAAATTAATTTTACTAAACACACACGCACCTACCAACTGGTCCATCAAATCATCAATTCTCGGAAGAGGATACTTATTCTTAATCGTCACCTTATTCAGCTGGCGATAATCAATACACAATAGCATACTTCCATCTTTCTTCTTCACCAATAAAACTGGAGCACCCCAAGGCGATACACTCGGCCTCACAAACCTCTTTTCTAACAATTCATTCCACTGCTTCTTCAACTCAACCAACTCAGATGCCGACATATAATATGGTGTCATAGACACAGGTCTAGTACCAGGAACTAGATCTATAGAAAACTCCACCTCTCTTTCTGGCGGCACATCAGAAATATCCTCTGGAAACACCTCCGAAAAATCACACATGACTAGAAACACATCAATTGCAACTTGACTATCCACAGTCAACGATGCAAACAACCCGAACAACTGAGCTTCATCCGCCAAAAGTTTCTTCAACTCTTTGGTAGATAAGAAACCCGATTCCTCATCTTCTTCAAGAGAAGAAAATCTTACCAACTTATGATAACAATCGATATGAACTCAATTGAACTGCAACCAATTCATTCCCAGAACTACATCTAAACCCTCCAATGGCAAACACACCAAATCCATAGCAAAATCCTTACCATAAATGGTCAAAGGACAACTTAAACAAACCAGAGAAGTAGTTACCGACCCCAATGCTGGAGTATCGATAACCATCTCTCCACCCATCGATGACAACAAAAGATTCAAACGTCGCGCACACTCAGACGAAATAAACGAATGAGTCACTCCAGTATCAATAATAGCAACTAAAGGTGTACTATTAATAAAACAAGTACCTCTGATTAGACGATCTGCACTAGTAGGCTGAGCTCCTTCCAATGCAAATACTTTTCCTCCAGCTTGAGCTTGCTTTGGTTTCGGACACCTCGTACTAATATGACCAGATTCACCACAGTTGAAACACTTCACCCCCATCCTCTTGTAATCAGCTGTTACATGTCCTATACCTCCGCAATTGGAACACTTCCTCATATCCTTTCTACATTCAAACTGGCGTTGTCCTAAGTCACCACACCTAAAACATCTTAGAGGATTATACATACCCCCCCACTTGGCCTTTTATCAAAATTAGCCCTTTGTTTTCCCTTGTCAGCTGGTGACACATAAGGACCACCACGAAACGGTTGCTTTCCTTTCCTTTCGTTCACACTCTTATAATGAGTAGAACGAGCTTTGCTATCCTCCTCATAAATTCTACAACAATCCACCAAATCTGAAAACCTCCTAATTCTTTGATAATCAATTTCCTGTTTGATCTCGGGACGCAACCCGTTCTCAAACGTCACACATTTGGAAAACTCCGTAGTTGCTTCAACATAATGTGGATAAAACTGAACAAGCTCCACAAACTTAGCAGTGTAATCAGTAACAGAAATGTTACCCTGTTTCAACTCCAAGAACTCTATTTCCTTCTTTCCTCTAACATCTTTTGGAAAATACTTCCTCAAAAACTCACTGCTAAACAAAGCCCAAGTGACAACTTCACATGTAGCTTCCCACACATGACGCGTGCTAACCCACCAATCATCAGCCTCCTCCTACAACATGTGAGTACCCAGTCTCACCTTTTGTTCCTCAGCACAGTCAATCACTGGAAAGATTCTTTCAATCTCCTTAAGCCAAATCTGAGCACCATCAGGATCATGTCTCCCTTTGAAGACAGTCGGTTTGTTCTTCCTGAACTCATTATTCCCACCAGAATTAGGTGCGTTCCGCACAGCCTGATCCATAGCTTGCATAGCAGCAGCAAGAACAGAATCATTCCTACCAGCCATATTCTGTTCATATCTAATAACAGTAACTATGGTTAAACAATCAACTCGCCAGAACACAACTGACGCAAAACAAACAACTTGGTCAAAATGACCGACACGGATTGGCTCTGATACCACTTAATGTGACACCCCAATCTATACCTCGAGCAATTAAAGCGATAACAAATAGTCAGAGTATAATTAAAACATTCATAGCATAGACGGGAGTGTCACATCAAAGTAATGAAATATAACAGCCTGCTCATATAGATATGCAACAATCAGGTAGCAAGATAAACAGAGGAACTCAGTTCCTAACACCCACAATTCAGATAGAGAATAAAAGCGGAAAACCTGCAACTAAAATCTCATATATAATCATAAAAGTTTTCCTGTCATATACAGAGTCATACATGTAAAATCCAACTACCCGGTGCCACATATCAGAGCCGACCGACAAAAGAATAAAGACATAATCTTCGCAAAAAGACCTCCAGCATCTAATCTTCAATGCCTTATAGAGCATTCAAAACAGCAGAAGGGTGAGAAACACAATTATAATATAGTTGCACACAATTATGTAATAACATGAAATATGCACGCAAAACATTCTCACTACAACGTACACCATAGTTCGAATACCAAACAAAATAATTCATAATTAATGCATCCATTACTAAGGCATATCAATCATGCTCAATACATTTATCACCAATATATATATATATATATATATATATATATATATATATATATATATATATATATATCAACTCATCAATCCCATTCACAATTCCCACACATAATTAATCCATTAATGACTTATGCAAATGCACAGAGACCGACACAACGACTCTATGCATGTGGTACCATTCCATCCATCATTCTCATTATTAATTCACTCAAGAATTATTGGAATCATCGCTTGTTACTTAGTGTAACTTCCCGTCGGGAAAACGATGATCCCCGTCGCTTTAGGTCCTCTTGGCATAAGGCTCACGGCGTTTATGGATCGCTTTAGGTCCTCTTTGTATAAGGCTCATGATCCGATCGCTTTAGGTCCTTTTTGTATAAGGCTCACGATCGTCTATAACGTCGCTTTAGGTCCTCTTTGTATAAGGCTCACGACCGTTACAGCAGATTCCCTCTGGAATCGTTTTGTCGCTCACACCCCACAAGGGTACACGACATCATAAGATGCATATCATGATGCTTGGCATAAAATAACTCTTGACAATCAAATACATATACATATATAACCATGTGAACCATCTCAACATCAATAATCATGCATTGAAATCAAACCCAAAGCAATGCATTTAATTGCCATAAGGCCACAAACCATCATCACAACATTTCATCACATGCATTCACATCATATAATAGCACACAAGCTATACATTATATATATCAGAATCATATCACATGATAACACATCAATCGCACACAATTACGGCAGTAAAAGTCGACAAAACGACTCGCTTCCAAATTCCCGACACAATTAAATCGGCCACCAATCTCAAAACCCATTTTTATAAGAAAGAACATCTCCTTAGCATTCCAACGGTACCAAGAACGTCTCGATCCGAGTTACGGATCAAAAGTTATGGATTTTAGAAAAAAAATAAGTTTTATTTTTGCTTCAGGCCGCGCTAAGCGGGCTCCACCCCGCGCTGAGCGCGCTTCTCACTGCCTGGAGAGGTTGCAAATTCTCCAGACCGCGCTAAGCGGGCGACTGCGTGCAAAGCGCGCATTGCGATCTTCAGAAAAATAACCCTTCGACAGCCCTTCCCCAAAATCACCATTTCTATCTCAAATCTGTTCCAAACAGCATAACAAGTATCAACAAATGTTCATATGCATAGTGTGATCATTCAACACATTTTAGATCGATTTCTGACCGTGAAAACATCGATTTCTATTCATTTTTCTCATTTCAACCTAGAATTGGAAAAACTAGGAAAGGCAAGAGAACATTCAAACACACACATACATATTCATACACAAGCATATAGTAATCGAGTTTCGCACCCTTACCCGATTAATCGTGTTTTGAAGTGTCGGTTGAATCGGTTTCTTACACTCCAAGTTTTCCTCTTTTTTTTCTTCTCACTCTCCTTTTCTCTTCTCTTTCTTTTTCTCTCTTTCTAACCTCTATATTTCTATTTAATGAAAAACAATAATATCTAACCAAGAAAAATGACCAAAATACCCCTACACTCAATTCCTCGCAAACGTTCCCGAAACGCGATAAAACATAATAACGATAAACATAACATATTTACCAAATAAAAACCCAATAATAAAATAATATAAAAAAATAATTAAATCGACTCGATTAAATAAATCTAACAAAAACCGGGCGTTACAACTCTCCCCCACTTAGAAATTTTCGTCCTCGAAAATATTACCTGAGATGAACAACTCCGGATACGATTCCCGCATGCGACTCTCCAACTCCCAAATCAAATTGCCCTCAGCAGCGCCTCCCCATGCTACTTTCACATGCGCAATATCTTTGCCTCTTAACCGCTTCAACTCACGATCCAAAACCCTCATCGGTAATGCCTCAACCGTAAGGTTCTCCCTTACCTCAACCTCATCCATTGGAATCACATGCGATGGATTCGGAACATACTTCTGAAGCTGTGAAACATGGAACACATCATGCAAATTCGAAATATTCTGTGGCAATGCCACCTGATAAGCCATAGAACCCACTCTCACAGATATCTGATAAGGACCAATAAACCGAGAAGTAAGTTTCTTCGACTTCAATGCACGTCCAACACCCGTCACCGGTGTAACTCTCAAAAATACATGATCGCCTTCTCGAAACTCAAGATCTTTCCTCCTTCGATCATGATAACTCTTCTGCCTACTCTGAGAAGCCTTCATCTTCTCACGAATAAGTTTCACCTTTTCCGTAGTTTGTTGAACTAACTCCGGTCCAACCACCAAACTCTCACCAGATTCATGCCAACACAAAGGTATTCGACATCTTATTCCATACAACGCTTCAAAAGGTGCAATTCCAATACTCGAATGGAAACTGTTGTTATACGTGAACTCCACCAACGAAAGATAACTATCCCAAGCACCACCTTGCTCAAGAACACAAGGTCTCAACAAATCTTCCAATGGCTGAATAGTTCTCTCGGCCTGACCATCCGTCTGAGGATGATAAGCAGAACTCAATCTCAACTTGGAACCTAATGCCTTTTGCAAACTTTTCCAAAATCTGGAAGTAAACCTCGAATCTCGATCTGAAACAATACACAACGGAACACCATGTAATCTCACAATCACACGGATATAAATCTCAGCCAACCTTTCCAAAGAAAAACTGATGTCAATCGGAATGAAATGCACCAATTTAGTCAGCCTATCCACAATCACCCAAATGGCATTATGTCCCCTCTGAGTATTCGAAAACCCTGTCACAAAATCCATAGAAATGTTGTCCCATTTCCACTCGGGAATATCCAACGGTTGCAATAATCCATTAGGCTTCTGATGTTCGACCTTTGACTTCTGACACGTCAAACACGCATAAACAAACTGAGCCACACCCCTCTTCAATCCGGACCACCAAAAGATATTCTTCAAGTTTTGATACATTTTATTAGCTCCCGGATGTATACTCAAACTACTCCGGTGTCCTTCCTCTAAAATCATCTTTTTCAATTCCGAATCATCAGGAATACAAATCCTACCACGAAATCTCAAAACACCCTGATCATATACTTTAAAGTCACCATTCACACCTTTACCTCCAACCGTCATCAAATCAACAAATTTCACCTCCAACCTCTGTTTCTCGCTAACGGTCAACAGAAAATCATTAGTGACCTTTAACATACCAAGCCTCACGCTGTCAGATGTCAATTCACACACCAAACTCAAATCTCTAAATTCTTCCAAAAGTTCCCACTCTTTAACCATGAAAGCAGACATGTACAAAGATTTCTGACTTAACGCATCGGCTACCACATTAGCTTTACCAGGATAGTAATTCAAGCTAAAATCGTAGTCCTTCAAAAATTCCAACCATCTCCGTTGCCTCATATTCAACTCTTTCTGATCAAACAAGTATTTTAAACTCTTGTGATCACTAAAGACTTCGAATCTTGCACCGTAGAGATAATGTCTCCAAATTTTCAATACAAAAACCACCGCAGCTAATTCCAAATCATGCGTAGGATAATTCTTCTCATGATCCCTCAATTGTCTCGAAGCATAAGCCACCACCTTACCTTTTTGCATCAACACTCCACCTAAACCACTCAAAGACGCATCCCAATACACCACAAACGGTTCACTAGGACTCGGTAAGATCAAAATCGGAGCTGTAGTCAATCTTCTCTTCAGCTCACTAAAACTTTCCTCACACTGAATATCCCAAATAAACGCTTTACCTTTACAAGTCAGCTGGGTCAATGGAAGTGCTAACTTGGAAAAGCCTTCAATGAATCTTCGATAATATCCAGCTAAACCCAAAAGCTTCTAATTTCAGTAACAGATCTAGGAGCCTCCCATTGTAGAACTGCATCTACTTTGGATGTATCCACAACAATACCATTACCTGAAATCACATGCCCAAGAAAACTCACTTCTGACAACCAGAACTCACACTTGGACAACTTGGCATAAAGTTTCTACTCCTTCAAAATTTGCAATACAATACGCAAATGCTCTGCATGTTCCTCCCGAGACTTAGAATAAATCAAGATGTCATCAATAAACACAACAACAAATTGATCCAAATGCTCATGGAAAATGCGATTCATATACTCCATAAACACTCCCGGCGCATTAGAAACCCCGAACGGCATCACGGAATATTCGTAATGTCCGTATCGTGTCCTAAAAGCCGCCTTCTGAATATCTTCCTCCTTCACTCTAATCTGATGATAGCCTGACCTCAAATTAATTTTACTAAACACACAAGCACCTACCAACTGGTCCATCAAATCATCAATTCTCAGAAGAGGATACTTATTCTTAATCGTCACCTTATTCAGCTGGCGATAATGAATACACAATCGCATACTTCCATCTTTCTTCTTCACCAATAAAACTGGAGCACCCCAAGGCGATACACTCGGCCTCACAAACCTCTTTTCTAACAATTCATTCCACTGCTTCTTCAACTCAACCAACTCAGATACCGACATATAATATGGTGCCATAGACACGGGTCTAGTACCAGGAACTAGATCTATAGAAAACTCCACCTCTCTTTCTGGCGGCACATCAGAAATATCCTCCGGAAACACCTCCGGAAAATCACACACGACTGGAAACACATCAATTGCAACTTGACTATCCACAGTCAACGATGCAAACAACCCGAACAACTGAGCTTCATCCGCCAAAAGTTTCTTCAACTCTTTGGTAGATAAGAAACCCGATTCCTCATCTTCTTCAAGAGAAGAAAATCTTACCAACTTATGATAACAATCGATATGAACTTGATTGAACTGCAACCAATTCATTCCCAGAACTACGTCTAAACCCTCCAACGGCAAACACACCAAATCCATAGCAAAATCCTTACCATAAATGGTCAAAGGACAACTTAAACAAACCATAGAAGTTGTTACCGACCCCAATGCTAGAGTATCGATAACCATCTCTCCACCCATCGATGACAACAAAAGATTCAAACGCCGTGCACACTCAGACGAAATAAACGAATGAGTCACTCCAGTATCAATAATAGCAACTAAAGGCGTACTATTAATAAAACAAGTACCTTTGATCAGACGATCTGCACTAGTAGGCTGAGCTCCTGCCAATGCAAATACTTTCCCTCCAGCTTGAGCTTGCTTTGGTTTCGGACACCTCGTATTAATATGACCAGATTCACCACAGTTGAAACACTTCACCCCAATCCTCTTGTAATCAGCTGTTACATGTCCTATACCTCCGCAATTGGAACACTTCCTCATATCCTTTCTACATTCAAACTGACGTTGTCCTAAGTCACCACACCTAAAACATCTTAGAGGATTATACATACCACCCCCACTTGGCCTTTTATCAAAATTAGCCCTTTGTTTTCCCTTGTCAGCTGGTGACACATAAGGACCACCACGAAACGGTTGCTTTCCTTTCCTTTCGTTCACACTCTTATAATGAGTAGAACGAGCTTTGCTATCATCCTCATAAATTCTACAACAATCCACCAAATCTGAAAACCTCCTAATTCTTTGATAACCAATTTTCTGTTTGATCTCGGGACGCAACCCGTTCTCAAACGTTACACATTTGGAAAACTCCACAGTTGCTTCAACATAATATGGATAAAACTGAACAAGCTCCACAAACTTAGCAGTGTAATCAGTAACAGAAATGTTACCCTGTTTCAACTCCAAGAACTCTATTTCCTTCTTTCCTCTAACATCTTTAGGAAAATACTTCCTCAAAAACTCACTGCTAAACAAAGCCCAAGTGACAACTTCACATGTAGCTTCCCACACATGACGCGTGCTAACCCACCAATCATCAGCCTCCTCCTACAACATGTGAGTACCCAGTCTCACCTTTTGTTCCTCAGCACAGTCAATCACTGGAAAGATTCTTTCAATCTCCTTAAGCCAAATCTGAGCACCATCAGGATCATGTCTCCCTTTGAAGACAGTCGGTTTGTTCTTCCTGAACTCATTATTCCCACCAGAATTAGGTGCGTTCCGCACAGCCTGATCCATAGCTTGCATAGCAGCAGCAAGAACAACATCATTCCTACCAGCCATATTCTGTTCATATCTAATAACATTAACTATGGTTAAATAATCAACTCGCCAGAACACAACTGACGCAAAACAAACAACTTGGTCAAAATGACCGACACGGATTGGCTCTGATACCACTTAATGTGACACCCCAATCTATACCCCGAGCAATTAAAGCGATAACAAATAGTCAGAGTATAATTAAAACATTCATAGCATAGACGGGAGCGTCACATCAAATTAATGAAATATAACAACCTGCTCATATAGATATGCAACAATCAGGTAGCAACATAAATAGAGGAACTCAGTTCCTAACACCCACAATTCAGATAGAGAATAAAAGCGGAAAACCTGCAACTGAAATCTCATATATAATCATAAAATTTTTCCTGTCATATACAGAGTCATACATGTAAAATCCAACTACCCGGTGCCACATATCAGAGCCGACCGACAAAAGAATGAAAACATAATCTTCGCAAAAAGACCTCCAGCATCTAATTTTCAATGCCTTATAGAGCATTCAAAACAGCAGAAGGGTGAGAAACACAATTATAATATAGTTGCACACAATTATGTAATAACATGAAATACGCACGCAAAACATTCTCACTACAACGTACACCATAGTTCGAATACCAAACAAAACAATTCATAATTAATGCATCCATTACTAAGGCATATCAATCATGCTCAATACATTTATCACCAATATATATATATATATATATATATATATATATATATATATATATATATATATCAACTCATCAATCCCATTCACAATTCCCACACATAATCGATCCATTCATGACTTATGCAAATGCACAGAGACCGACACAACGACTCTATGCATGTGGTACCATTCCATCCATCATTCTCATTATTAATTCACTCAAGAATTATTGGAATCATCGCTTGTTACTTAGTGTAACTTCCCGTCGGGCAAACGATGATCCCCGTCGCTTTAGGTCCTCTTGGTATAAGGCTCACGACGTTTATGGATCGCTTTAGGTCCTCTTTGTATAAGGTTCACGATCCGATCGCTTTAGGTCCTTTTTGTATAAGGCTCACGATCGTCTATAATGTCGCTTTAGGTCCTCTTTGTATAAGGCTCACGACCATTACAGCAGATTCCCTCTGGAATCGTTTTGTCGCTCACACCCCACAAGGGTACACGACATCACAAGATGCATATCATGAATCTTGGCATACAATGACTCATGACAATCAAATACATATACATATATAACCATGTGAACCATCTCAACATCAATAATCATGCATTGAAATCAAACCCAAAGCAATGCATTTAATTGCCATAAGGCCACAAACCATCATCACAACATTTCATCACATGCATTCACATCATATAATAGCACACAAGCTATACGTTATATATATCAGAATCATATCACATGATAACACATCAATCGCACACAATTACGGCGGTAAAAGTCGACAAAACGACACGTTTCCAAATTCCCGACACAATTAAATCGGCCACCAATCTCAAAACCCATTTTTATAAGAAAGAACATCTCCTTAGCTTTCCAACGGTACCAAGAACGTCTCGATCCGAGTTACGGATCAAAAGTTATGGATTTTAGAAAAAAAAACAAGTTTTATTTTTGCTCCAGGTCGCGTTAAGCGTGCTCCACCCCGCGCTGAGCATGCTCCTCACTGCCTGGAGAGGTTGCAAATTCTCTAGACCGCGCTAAGCGGGCGACTGTGCGCTAAGTGCGCACTGCGATTTCCAGAAAAATAACCCTTCGATAGCCCTTCCCCAAAATCACAATTTCCATCTCAAATCAGTTCCAAACAGCATAACAAGTATCAACAAATGTTCATATGCATAATGTGATCATTCAACACATTTTATATCGATTTTCGACCGTAAAAACATCGATTTCTATTCATTTTTCTCATTTCAACCTAGAATTGGAAAAACTAGGAAAGGTAAGAGAACATTCAAACACACACATACATATTCATACACAAGCATATAGTAATCGAGTTTTGCACCCTTACCCGATTAATCGTGTTTTGAAGTGTCGGTTGAATCGGTTTCTTACACTCCAAGTTTTCCTCTTTTTCTTCTTCTCACTCTCCTTTTCTCATCTCTTTCTTTTTCTCTCTTTCTAACCTCTATATTTCTATTTAATGAAAAACAATAATATCTAACCAAGCAAAATGACCAAAATACCCCTACACTCAATTCCTCGCAAACGTTCCCAAAACGCGATAAAACATAATAACAATAAACATAACATATTTACCAAATAAAAACCCAAGAATAAAATAATATAAAAACAAAAATAATTAAATCGACTCAATTAAATAAATCTAACAAAAACCGGGCGTTACAGCTACGATATCTCCTGTTATCAACCCGACGTCAGCTTCGGCCTATCAACCTCAAGATTCTCAAAACCAACAGATTGCTCAACAAGAATATCAGCAAAGGTAGCAACAACCACTTCAGTAGGCTCGCCCGTAATACAACAACAACAATCGTATTCCCAGGTCACCAGGTTTCGGCCCCATACCAATGTTATACGCAGAACTGTTTCCAGTAATGCTAGCAAAGGGGCACATTCAAACCAGGACTCCTTCTGCAGTGCCAGAAAATCTCCCATATTGGTTTAAGGCTGACCAGTCTTGTGCTTATCATCAAGGAGCACCGGAGCACAACATTGAGAATTGTCTCAGTTTCAAATCTGATGTTCAAAGATTAGACAGAAGTGGATTTTGGACTTTCAAAGAAACAAATCCAAATGTTCAAAAGAATCCATTACCGTAGCTTGAGAAAGCTTCTGTAAACTTAGTTGACGAAGGTCCTGACAGCAGTTATCAAGTTCATGATGTACGCTCACTAGACACAAATCTAGTAAAAATGCATTCCTGACAAAGTCAACATCACAATCTACCGTCGCACGACAACAGTGCCTGCTCAATTTGTTCAAAAGATAATCAAGGATGTCCTTTTGTGCAAGAAGTTCTCCAACATCAAATGGATTTAGGATGGATTCAAGACTATCACGGAAGGAACGACTATCAGGTCAACATGATTAATTAATGTCCAAACAGAGTTCAAATCTTCGATATTCACCTGATGAACACAAGTTTGGTAGAATTACACGCCAAACAGGTTTGACTTGGCTTTTTAGCACCACACAATTATCAAGATTATAAAGTCTGCTCTGAAAATTATCAAGGTTGTGCGCTCGTACAAAGAACTCTTCAACACTTATTAAATCACTGGTGGTTTCCAATATACCAGAACATAAAGACTCATCAAGTCAACACAGCTGATGAAGGCCCAAGTAGACACGAAAGCTGTGACATTCACTTATTAGAAACAAACTTGGTAAAAATTCATTGCATACAGAGTGGATACGATCGAGTACCTCCCCACAATTATGAATGTTGCAAGATATGTTCAAAAAATGACCAAGGATGCTACCTCGTATGAGCAACTCTCCAAATTCAGGTAGACCGAGGAGAGATCCTACCAAGGAAAATGGGGGATTATGAGTCAATCAATATGGTGCAAGGTTGCCCAGGGCAGTACGCAGTTCATGATGTCAAACACATTGAAACATCATTGGTCAAATTTCACAAATGCTTGTGTGGACTTAAATACTTTGGTCTAAATCACCATGATCACTCAGCTTGCAGAAAATGCCGCAGAAGTCGATATGGTTGCCTCCGCATCCAAAATGAGATTCAAGGACTGTTAGACCGAAGGACTATCACAGTCTTCAATGAGAGAGAATCCATTAATTACGAAATTGATGAAGATGTCTTCACCATAATTCCTTTGCTCAGTGAACCAAAATGCTTGGAGATCCCTTTTGACAGTGAAAAAACTCTCAATATCCCCAAGCTGGAACTAATAGAGATTGCCTATGATAGTCGGAAGAGTCATGTAGCTCCTTTGGTAATCTACTTGCCAGACCCGGTGCCATATGAATCAAAGAAAGCCATTCCTTACAAATACGGTGCCACCATGATAGAAGATGGAAAGGAAGTTCCACTGCCATCCATTGTCAACATCGCTGATATAAGCCGGGTCACTCAAAGTGGTCAAATTTTCAACAGAGGAATAGAAGAGCCCACAAAAGAAACAGAACCTCAAATCAAAGTTCTTGATAAACATATTAGCCAGCCAAGTGGTACAGATCAGGTGAAAAACAATGATGAAATTTTAAGACTAATACAGAAGAGTGAATACAACATTATGGATCGGTTATTGCATACTCCATCTCGGATATCTGTATTATCCCTTCTACTGAGTTCGGAAGCTCAAAGTGAAGCTTTAAAAAAGGTTTTGGAACAAGCCTTCATGGAACAAGACGTAACACTGGATCAATTTGATAGCATCGTTTCTAACATCACTTCCTGTAACAACTTAGGTTTCAGTGAGGAAGAGCTCCCGGAAGAGGGTAAAAATAATAACATGGCACTCAATATAACAATCAACTGCGGGGACGATGCTCTGGCGAACGTACTGGTAGACACTGGTGCATCCCTAAATGTCATGCCAAAATCAACTCTTGTACGATTATCTTTTTAAGGCACTCTAATGAGAGGCAGCGAGATCATAGTTAAAGCTTTTGAAGGATCCAGAAAGACAGTTATTGGCGAAGTCGACCTTCCCATAACCATTGGTCCACACACTTTTCAAATCACCTTCCAAGTAATGGATATCCGAGCAGCATACAGTTGTTTATTGGGACGACCTTGGATCCATGAAGCAGGAGCAGTCGCCTCAACACTTCACCAGAAGCTGAAGTTTGTAAAGAACAATAAGTTGGTCACACTATGTGGAGAACGAGCTTTAATCGTGAGCAATCTATCATCATTCTCCAACTTGGAACCAGAAGAATTCATTGGAACTCAATTTCAGGCACTTTCTGTGAGTAACGAAGGCAATCAAGAAAAAAGAGCATTTATTTCCTCCTATCAAGGCGCTGTTCAAATATTGGAAAACGGTACCACTAAAGGATGGGGACAAGTTGTGATTCCTAACGATAAAAAAATGAGAAAAGGTCTTGGTTTTACACCAATATTTACTAAGACTAAAAAGAAGGACAAAGTCATTCTCCCTATTCGAGATTTCTTCCACAACAGAGGTTTCCTCCATCCTACTTCCCAAGAGGTCCACACCATCGAGGGAGATGACTTCAAAGACAATTCTTCCGATCTAGATGAAGAATGGAAATAATATTTTAACAACGAAGATTATATATCACAAAAAGAGACGTACATGCCATTTTGCTATCCACAGCAAAACTCCAGATATACACCAAAATTAGATGTTGAGATGATCTATGGAGATTACGATACTGAAGGATGTCGTGCTCCTCCCAATTCATTAGAAAATGATACTCTGATGAAAGATAAATTTGACTACAGCTCGGATGATCCCATGGATGATTTGCCTATTTGGGAGCCTTGCATGAAAGATCCAGGATATCAAAGCTAGCCAGAGAATTCATATTTTCCAGATAACTCTAAAAAATATTTATCTGTTCCTTCAGAAGCATGGAGTTCTTAGTCAGAAAATCCTGAACATATCAAACATCGTCTCAATGAGGTCACGAGAACGTCTAGACAAGAATTTATCAACTTTGCACTACTTGAAGTAAATGTCATCGAGGAAGACAACCCCTCAGAAACTTGGAATGCCTTGGGACAACCAAGCGGAAAGTTTGATTTTCTAATGAAGTATACTGCTCCTAAAAGCTCTCGCATTATGTATGAAGACAAACAACCAACTGGATGGAGAGATCCTCCTGGTCAAGAAGATACATGTGAAAAGGCAACAGAAAATTTCTCTGCTAATAACTCTGCATGGGAAGGAGACTCTAGTAATCCGACTCTGCCAGAGGTTAGTGTCATTACTGAAGATAATCCCGGAAGGAAAGTGCCAGACTTTGTAATCCACAGAGGAGTTCGTCACAATTGGATAGTTGTTGATGTCCCGAATGTTGGTCACATCTCAAAGTAAATGCCTTGTCTTTATTTTGACCTCTCACCGTGTCTGGGTGAAAGGATGTTTTATAGGGCATTGTTTCCTATAAATATTTCCTCTCTGCCTTGTCCAAGGCAGATGAGTTTTTTTTATAGGGCTTGTGTTTCAAGAATCGACAAATTATAAATAAAGATGTCATTCTGAATCCCCACACTTATTGCTGTTTTTGCTTTTTGCTTTTTCAGAAAATGGTAATCCTAAAACATGCAAAAATAACAAACGTTTTTCAAAATACACTGCACACCACTTTTTGCATTTTTCTATCTTTTCTAAAAAGAATCATCAATCACATTGTAACACCCATATATAAAACTCATACATCAAAGCATAAATATTATATATAGATCCAAGTGTTTGGTACTGCAACACATAAGCTCCTAGTTAACACATTGTATACAAATAAATGCCCTAAAGTACAAAGTACAAAAACCTAAGGCATATTATACACAAGATGTTCAAATGATAAAAACTAAGAACTAGATCAACAATGATCTCAAAATAAACTCCGCTACGGAAGCTAGCCATCAACAAGCAAGGAAAAGATCACACGACCTTATCCTTATCCTTCTCGGAACCTGAAGCACCTGAAATACATCAACAACGTGGGGTGAGATACATCAAATCTCAGTGAGTTCCCTATCTTATGGGTTCTCTTGGATTAACAAGGTTCTAACAATCCTAACTCAAGTCCGGGGAAAAGGGAAAAGGACCCTTGAGTTCACACTTTATAATTCTCACACTATATGGAAACATGACATGAGTTCATTAACTCACAACATCACTAATCGATAACAATACCAAGACATCCCGTCTTCCCGCCCGCTTCTACGTCTAGAAGGCGACCCGAGTCATAGATCCTTGTAGTTACTTGGCATACGAATTGGATTCGGGATCATCGGCCTATTAACCGTGAACTGTCACTTCTCATGGACTGTTAACCATCACAAGTCTCTACCCATAACATAGGCTCCAATCGTACTACACGTAGGGAATCAAACCTACCAAGTAAATGTGTACCCGTTTTAGAGGAGCTAGAGCTCGAGACCCGTGAAACTACACTCAAATATACCGGTTACGATTACATGATCACATACAACAAATACGATTGTTTTCGACAATCACAAGGCTATAACGCCTTAAGGCCTCTCTTGCCTTTTCACAACCACAAAGGTTAACCACATGTTCCATACTAGTGTTTCACTCTCAACTAGGCCAATACTCGGCAAGGATGTATCTTCCAACAACACATGCCCGAGCATCGCCATCTAGAGTTGTCTACTGTAATACCCCGTAAATTTATAAACGCTCTGGTGAATATTATTATGATCAACTGGGTTCCGGGGTACTCTGAGTAATTATTTGATAAAATAATTAGAGTAAA
Source organism: Lathyrus tuberosus (assembly GCA_022829125.1). Lineage (NCBI taxonomy): Eukaryota > Viridiplantae > Streptophyta > Magnoliopsida > Fabales > Fabaceae > Lathyrus > Lathyrus tuberosus. The sequence continues at coordinate 9,427,356 of JALAZF010000212.1, forward strand.
CTGACGAACTCAGAGTCGATTAAATTAATAGTAGTTAACGTTGAGTTTTTATAATTTGATGTATTTGAGCTAATATTGGACATTTAGTAGTGTTACTAAAAATGATAGTTTTTATACTATCTATTTTCTTTTCATTTTCCTTGGAAAAACAAACAAAAGCTAAAAGAGAAAGAAAGAAAAGGAAAAAGGGAAGGAAGGAAAGGAAAAGAAAGAGGAAGAAGAGAAACTTTCCAAAAGCTCAAGAATCATCATCAATTCATCTGTTCTTCGTTTAATCATCTCAGTATCAACCTCCTCGTCTAGTAATCCAGGTGAGAGTAGAATTATTTTGAGTTTAGAGCTAGATTGGAAATTGGGAGAAATGGGTATTTTGGTATAAAATCTTGAATCTAACTGTTAAAATTCAATGTTTGATTATATGTTATACTGGTTGTGATGTTATAACATGTTTTGATGCATTTTGATTGATGAAAAATGGGATTTGGGGTTGATTTTGGATCAACCCGTAGCAGAAAAATTCTGCAGGAACTTCTGCATTTTTCTCTGCCCATACGCGTATGGAGCTTGTCAATACGCGTATGGGGCTTGTCAATACGCGTACGGCAAGAGCAATACGCGTACGGCAATTTTTTTAAAAAGGAATTTTCAAGGAAAAACATTTATGCCCATACGCGTACGGCTTTGGGCAATACGCGTATGGATGGCCGGGCATTTTGAGCAATACGCGTATCGCTTGGGGCAATACGCGTATGGCTGGGCGAGCATTTGGGCAATACGCGTACGGGGAGTGCCAATACGCGTACGGCCAGGAGAGTTGCAGAATTCTGCTGTTGTGATTTATTTTTCCGATCGATTGTTCACAATGCCGTAACTTTTTGTACGTAACTCGGATTGGAACAATTTTGATATCGTTGGAAAGGTAATAAAATGTACTTTCTTATTACTTTGGTTTTAAGATTGTCGGCCGATTTAATTAAGTCGGGATTTCTGAAATTGTGTCGTTTTATCGACTTTTATCTGTTAATTGTGTATAATTATTATTGACAATATATGCATGTTAAAATATGGACTAGGCAGGGTGAGGATTATTACCAAAACTGTGTCGGAAGTGTGAATTGTTCCGTGTGAAGCAACGCTCGTGCATGAAAGGCCGAGGCGTGTGCATTCTGTTTATCAATAACCACAGTTGTGCGGTGTAGTTCATGAGACTCGAGCACCTCCTCTGAACGTTATACACAACTACTTGGCAGGTTTGAGTCCCGTGTTAAGTACGATTGGAGCCTACGGGTAAAGAGACTTGTGACGGTGTACGGGCCGTGAGAAGTGACGGATCACGGTGTACGGACCGGTGATCCCGAATCCAATCGTATGCCAAGTAGCTACAAGGATCCATGACTCGGGTCGCCTTCTAGATGTAGAAGGGTACGGGAAAAGGGGATACCTTGGTATTGGTTATTGATATGTGAGTTCTTGAGTGTACGGACTCAGAACGTACTTCGGTACTTTGTGAATCCTTGAGTTTACAGGCTCAAGAGGTACTTCGGTACTAGTGTGAGTTTACAGGCTCACCGTGACGGTTACTTGTGTGTGTGTACTCATGGTCTTTCCCCTTTCCCCTTGGACATGAGTTAGGACTTTGTTAGAACCTTGTAAAGCCGAGAGGACTTTAAGATAGGGAACTCACTGAGATTTGATGTATCTCACCCCACTGTTGTTGTTTACATCACAGGTTCTGCAGGTTTGGCGAAGGGTAAGGACAAGGTTATTTGACTTTCCTTACGGATCGTGGTTTTGTGATGGCATGGCTTCCGCTATGGCGTTATGTTTTGAGATCATTGTTTTGATCTAGTTCTTAGTTTTTATCATTTTGGAACATCTTGTATATGTAATGCCTTAGACTTTTAGGTGTTTTGTATTAGAGGCATTTATGTGTATAATGTGTTAACTAGGAACTTATTATGTTTCAGTACCAAAAGTGAAACTCATGTATAATATATGATTTGAGGCATGTATTGTATATGGTCTTTACAGTTGGTATCAGAGCAGGTCGTATCCTCGACCTAGCCATGAAATAGGATAAGTTTTCTTTCCGTTTCATATGCGGCGTGTCGCCATGGGTCTTGTCTGCTATATTTATGGTATTGAGTCTGATCAACTTAATCCTGTTTGTATGGAATTCAGGAACATGGCTGATAGACGCAGAAACAACCGTGGAAGACCAAGGACTACTCCAGCAGGGACAGTTCCATAAGGTGATGAAGGGAATGCCCCTTTGTACCAATTTATGCAACAAATGCAGCAACAGCAGAATCAGTTTATGCAAGGAATGATGCAACAAATGGCTGATGGTCTGCATCCTCCAGTGGTTGTTCCGGAAGTTACAGGAGGAACCTACAGGGAATTTGTTCGTATGAATCCTCCGGAGTTTCAAGGAGGGCTAGATCCGGTGAAGGCACACGAATGGATAACAGGTATGGAACGGATTTTTCAGATAGTTCATTGCAGTGAGGAGAATAAGGTGGTCTTTGCTTCTCACTGGTTGAAGGGTCCTGCCATGAGGTGGTGGGAGAGCGCTTCAGCCTTAATGACAACTCAGGAGGTGCCGAAAGTGTGGGAACAGTTTAAGGTAATCTTTATGGAGAAATATTTTCCGAGTTCTTTAAGGTCTCAAAAGGAGTTTAAGTTCCAACAGTTGAGACAGGGAAATTTATCAGTGGCTTCTTATGCGGAACAATTTGAGATCACGGCCGACTATTCTAGACAGGCCATGTATGCTCCTGATGAGAGGTGGAAGATAGATCAGTTTCTGTTTGGGTTAAGGGCTGAGATTTCACACAGCGTGTCTCAACGGGAATTTGCTACTTATGCTGAAATGTTAAGACAATGTTATGTGGCGGAAAATAGCTTGAAAAAGATACAAATGGAGGTGGATTCGAACAGGGTAACTCAAAGTGACCGTGGAAGGTCGAATCAACAGTTTAGGCAAAGGCAACAGTCTTCCAAAGGGAAGCAAGTACAGGGCTCTAGAACTAGTGTGCCTCCGGTATGTCGCACTTGTGGGAGGAGTCATTTTGGTAGGTGTTATTCGGATGGGATACGGTGTTATCAGTGTAACAAGATGGGTCATGTAGCGAGAGATTGTCCTCAGAGTAGGAATCAGGCACAAGGGAAGACTACGGGTCGAGTATATACTCTGGATGCAAGGAAAGCAAAGGGTGATAATTCCTTGATTGCGGGTACGTGTTTTGTTAATGGTCAACCTTGTTTTGTTTTATTTGACTATGGGGCTACACATTCTTTTGTGTCTTTGAGATGTGTGAAGCGACTTGGGTTGCAAACTATTCCTTTGTTTCCTCCTATGGTGGTTACTACTGCCATGGATGAAATGGTTGAAACACCCCTGATGTGTGAAAATTGTGTGTTGTCGGTGAACGAAAGAGTCTTCCAGATTGATCTTATTTGTCTGCCGCTTAAGAAAGTGGATGTTGTTCTGGGAATGGACTGGCTTTCAGCTAATTCGGTTTTTATCGGTTGTGAGGAGAAGCTAATTATTATTTCATCTGCTGAGACTACTCCGAAAGATGTATTATCAACGATTTTAGAAGGTACGGTGGGAATGGTAAATTTCTTGTTTGAGAAAGAGAAATCTGTTTTAATGGTTCTTACTAAGGAAGGAAGTAGTGAACAGCAAGTTCTGAGTATTCCAATAGTGTGTGAATTTCCTGAAGTGTTTCCTGAGGATGTTTCTTCTCTTCCTCCGGAGAGAGAAGTTGAGTTCTCTATTGACCTGATACCGGGAACGGCTCCTATATCCGTTTCTCCGTATCGGATGGCACCGTTTGAATTAAGAGAATTAAAGGACCAATTGGAGGACTTGATGTCTAAGCATTTTGTTAGACCTAGTGTTTCACCTTGGGGAGCTCCAGTGTTATTGGTAAAGAAGAAAGATGGGGGAATGCGTTTGTGCATTGATTATCGTAAGTTGAATAAAGTTACCATTAAGAACAAGTATCCCTTACCAAGAATAGACGACTTGTTAGATCAATTAAAAGGAGCCTGTGTGTTCTCAAAGATTGATTTACGGTCGGGTTATCATCAGATTCGAGTGAAGAGTTCCGATGTGCCAAAGACTGCATTTAGAACCCGTTACGGTCATTACGAATTCTTAGTGATGCCTTTCGGTGTGACTAATGCTCCAGCTGTTTTTATGGATTACATGAATCGAATATTTCAGGCTTACTTGGACCAATTTGTGGTAATCTTTATTGACGACATTCTTATTTATTCTCGTACTCCACAAGAGCACGGAGAACATCTGAGGATTGTCTTATCGGTCTTACAAGAGAAGCAATTGGTTGCTAAGTTGAGCAAGTGTGAGTTTTGGATGTCGGAAGTTAATTTTCTTGGCCATGTTATATCTCGAGGTGGTGTGGCAGTGGATCCATCGAAAGTAGAAGCAGTGATTAATTGGGAGAGACCGAGAAATGTTTCAGAAGTCAGAAGTTTCTTGGGATTGGCCGGTTACTATAGAAGGTTTATCAAGGGCTTTTCTCAATTGGCCTTACCAATGACGAAACTTACTCGGAAGGATGTTACTTTTGAATGGGATTCAGGTTGCGAACAAAGTTTTATGCATCTGAAGGAAAGTTTGACGAGTGCTCCAGTATTAATTATTCCTGATCCTAACAACTCTTATGAAGTATTCTGTGATGCTTCTAAGAGGGGATTAGGGGGTGTTCTGATGCAAGGTGGTCAAGTGGTAGCTTATGCTTCTCGACAGTTAAAAGTTCATGAGAAGAATTATCCAACTCATGATTTGGAACTAGCTGCCGTAGTGTTTGCACTGAAGGTGTGGCGTCATTATTTATATGGTGTACGCTTTGAAATGTTCAGTGACCACAAAAGTTTGAAGTATTTGTTTGATCAAAAGGAGTTGAATATGCGACAAAGAAGGTGGATGGAGTACTTAAAGGACTATGATTTAGAATTGAAGTATCATCCAGGAAAGGCGAATAAAGTAGCAGATGCTTTAAGTCGGAAAATGGTTCATAGTGCGAATTGATGATTTTGGAGTATACATTGTTGGAAAAGTTAAGAGATCTTAATCTCCAATTTGTGTGGACTCCGAATGGTGTGATTATGGGAAATTTGAATGTCAATTCTACTTTGAGAGTTGAGATTCAACAGGCACAGTTGTTAAAGGAAGAGTTACAAGAGTTGTCACTTCAGCCGGGTTTTCCACGAGCGACAGATGGGATTGTTCTGTTTAATCAAAGGATTTGTGTTCCGAAGGATGAGGCATTGAAAAGGAAGATTTTAGATGAAGCCCATAAAGGTACTTTTACGGTACATCCTGGTTCTTCGAAGATGTATCAGGATTTAAAGAAGGATTATTGGTGGCCTGGGATGAAAAAGGATATAGCGGGATATGTGTCAGAATGTGCGGTGTGTCAACAGGTGAAGATTGAACACCAAAGACCGGGCGGTTTGTTACAACCTTTGGATATTCCAGTTTGGAAGTGGGATAGTATTTCCATGGATTTTGCAGTGGGTTTACCCCGTACCCAAGGTGGGTATGATTCTATTTGGGTAATTGTTGATCGACTAACGAAATCTGCACACTTCTTAGCCGTAAAGACTACTTATAAGGCAAGTCATCTTGCGAGGTTGTTTATTGCCGAGATTGTGAGATTGCATGGTATTCCTTCTAGTATTGTGTCCGATAGAGATCCGAAGTTTACTTCGAGATTTTGGAAAGTGTTCCAACAAGCGATGGGTACGAATTTGTGTTTGAGCACGTCGAATCATCCTCAAACGGATGGTCAGACTGAGCGAACAATACAAATGATGGAGGATATGTTAAGAGCTTGTGTGTTAGAGAGTAGAGGGAATTGGAAAGAACTTTTACCGTTAATTGAGTTTTCATATAACAATAGTTACCATGCGAGCATCGGTATGGCTCCTTATGAAGCACTGTATGGGAGAAAGTGTAGGACACCTTTGTGTTGGGCTGAAATTGGCGAAGATAGGATTTTGGGACCCGAGATTATTCAAGAGACTACGGAAAAGATTCGTATGATCCGCGAGAAGGTTAAACAAGCACAAGATCGTCAAAAGAGTTATGCGGACAATCGTAGGAGACCTTTGGAATTTGAGGAAGGTGACCATGTATTTCTGAAAGTTACTCCGAGATTGAGATTGAATGGACCGTTTAAGTCACGTAAGTTAAGTCCGAGATACGTGGGACCGTATCAGATTTTAGAAAGGATTGGTGAAGTTGCTTATAGATTAGCCTTACCACCCTCTCTATCCGAGATGCATGACGTTTTTCACGTATCTCAGCTCCGTAAGTTTATTCCTGATCCTCTTCAGCCAATTCTACCCGAATCAGTGGAAATTGAAGCGGATTTGACTTTTGAACCACAACCGAGTTGTATTGTGGGAAGGGAAACAAAAGTGTTAAGGAACAAAGATATTCCACTTGTTAAGGTGCAATGGGATATGACGCATCCGGGCGATGCTACTTGGGAACTAGAATCGGAAATGCGAGATTCTTATCCACATCTGTTCAGGTAATATTCTAAATTCGAGGACGAATTTCTATTTAAGGGGGGGAGGATGTAATACCCCGTAAATTTATAAACGCTCTGGTGAATATTATTATCATCAACTAGGTTCCGGGGTACTCTGAGTAATTATTTGATAAAATAATTAGAGTAAACTGACGAACTCAGAGTCGATTAAATTAATAGTAGTTAACGTTGAGTTTTTATAATTTGATGTATTTGAGCTAATATTGGACATTTAGTAGTGTTACTAAAAATGATAGTTTTTATACTATCTATTTTCTTTTCATTTTCCTTGGAAAAACAAACAAAAGCTAAAAGAGAAAGAAAGAAAAGGAAAAAGGGAAGGAAGGAAAGGAAAAGAAAGAGGAAGAAGAGAAACTTTCCAAAAGCTCAAGAATCATCATCAATTCATCTGTTCTTCGTTTAATCATCTCAGTATCAACCTCCTCGTCTAGTAATCTAGGTGGGTTCTAGTTAGACTCTTTAGAGTAGAATTATTTTGAGTTTAGAGCTAGATTGGAAATTGGGAGAAATGGGTATTTTGGTATAAAATCTTGAATCTAACTGTTAAAATTCAATGTTTGATTATATGTTATACTGGTTGTGATGTTATAACATGTTTTGATGCATTTTGATTGATGAAAAATGGGATTTGGGGTTGATTTTGGATCAACCCGTAGCAGAAAAATTCTGCAGGAACTTCTGCATTTTTCTCTGCCCATACGCGTATGGAGCTTGTCAATACGCGTATGGCAAGAGCAATACGCGTACGGCAATTTTTTTAAAAAGGAATTTTCAAGGAAAAACGTTTCTGCCCATACGCGTACGGCTTTGGGCAATACGCGTATGGATGGCCGGGCATTTTGAGCAATACGCGTATCGCTTGGGGCAATACGCGTATGGCTGGGTGAGCATTTGGGCAATACGCGTACGGGGAGTGCCAATACGCGTACGGCCAGGAGAGTTGCAGAATTCTGCTGTTGTGATTTATTTTTCTGATCGATTGTTCACAATGCCGTAACTTTTTGTACGTAACTCGGATTGGAACAATTTTGATATCGTTGGAAAGATAATAAAATGTACTTTCTTATTACTTTGGTTTTAAGATTGTCGGCCGATTTAATTAAGTCGGGATTTCTGAAATTGTGTCGTTTTATCGACTTTTATCTGTTAATTGTGTATAATTATTATTGACAATATATGCATGTTAAAATATGGACTAGGCAGGGTGAGGATTATTACCAAAACTGTGTCGGAAGTGTGAATTGTTCCGTGTGTAGCAACGCTCGTGCATGAAAGGCCGAGGCGTGTGCATTCTGTTTATCAATAACCACAGTTGTGCGGTGTAGTTCATGAGACTCGAGCACCTCCTCTGAACGTTATACACAACTACTTGGCAGGTTTGAGTCCCGTGTTAAGTACGATTGGAGCCTACGGGTAAAGAGACTTGTGACGGTGTACGGGCCGCGAGAAGTGACGGATCACGGTGTACGGACCGGTGATCCCGAATCCAATCGTATGCCAAGTAGCTACAAGGATCCATGACTCGGATCGCCTTCTAGACGTAGAAGGGTACGGGAAAAGGGGATACCTTGGTATTGGTTATTGATATGTGAGTTCTTGAGTGTACGGACTCAGAACGTACTTCGGTACTTTGTGAATCCTTGAGTTTACAGGCTCAAGAGGTACTTCGGTACTAGTGTGAGTTTACAGGCTCACCGTGACGGTTACTTGTGTGTGTGTACTCATGGTCTTTCCCCTTTCCCCTTGGACATGAGTTAGGACTTTGTTAGAACCTTGTAAAGCCGAGAGGACTTTAAGATAGGGAACTTACTGAGATTTGATGTATCTCACCCCACTGTTGTTGTTTACATCACATGTTCTGCAGGTTTGGCGAAGGGTAAGGACAAGGTTATTTGACTTTCCTTACGGATCGTGGTTTTGTGATGGCATGGCTTCCGCTATGGCGTTATGTTTTGAGATCATTGTTTTGATCTAGTTCTTAGTTTTTATCATTTTGGAACATCTTGTATATGTAATGCCTTAGACTTTTAGGTGTTTTGTATTAGAGGCATTTATGTGTATAATGTGTTAACTAGGAACTTATTATGTTTCAGTACCAAAAGTGAAACTCATGTATAATATATGATTTGAGGCATGTATTGTATATGGTCTTTACATCTACAATTTCTAATTCCTTACTAGATTCTCCTATAGTTCAAGTTTGAGGTTTCCTCACTCTTCCTATATCATTTTCATATTTGCATGCATATTCACTTACAACCATGCTAAACAAAAGTAGGATAGGCAAGACATATCATATTTGCATAGTAGAACAATATATAACAATTAAAACATAAATATATCGCTTTTGGAACTTTCTCGATTATTTAATCGGTCGGTAAATTTGAAATATTTCATCTCTATTCCATAGAATATTTCCTCGGCTTTACATCGATATAAAGAATGATTGAATCCGATAAACGAGTCAAAAGTTATGAATTTTCTCGTTTTGGAAGAAAACTTTCGGTCCCAGGTCGCGCTTAGCGCACCCATGAGCGCGCTGAGCGCGTTACTCTCTGCCATCTGAGGTTACAGGATTTTAACTGCGCGCCGAGCGGGCTTCTACGTGCTGAGCGCGCTCTGCGAAACTCAGAAAAATACCTGCTATAACAGTTCAAAACCAGTTCCTCTACATCCTCAATACCAGTTCCAACAACCAATTAGAGGCATATTAAACATGTTTCTAACATAGTTTCATCATCAAACTTCACAAACCAAGTTTTGAACAAAATCACAAATTCTACATAAACCCTAAATCTCCAACCAAATTAAAACAATCAAAACTTCAAAACAATTATCAATATATGTTTCTACAAGTATAATGATCATTCATTTCGATTTATATCAAATTCCAACCGTTAAAACATCGATTTCCACATTCTAACCTAAAACTCATATTATCCAAAATCTCTAAACAATGGTACTAACTAGAACCCACCTTGGATAGAGGTTGAAAATGAGGAAGATGAGATGATTGGGTGAAGCTTGGATGAATGGATGATGATCTTGTTCTTGGTTTTCTTGAAACTTCTTCTTCTCCTCTTTTCTCTCCTTCCTTTCCTTTTCTTTACTTCTTTCTTCTTTCTCTTTCTCTTACTATCTTTTTCTTTTGTTTGGAAAATAGGAGGAAAAGGAATAAGTAGTAAACTAGTATTAGTAAATAATACTACTAAATGTCCAGAAGGTCGCTTAAGTCCAAATTAATAAAATACCTCAGAGTCAGATAATATTAATTGGATTTATTCTAAGTTCCACAGTTACTCTAATTATTTTGTCAAATAATTTCTCAGAGTACACTGGGCTCAGTCGATCACAATGTAATATTATTCGGAGTAATAAAATACGGGGTATTACATCCTCCCCTCCTTAAATAGAAATTCGCCCTCGAATTTAAAGATTACCTGAACAGATGAGGGTAAGCATCTCGCATTTCCGATTCAAGTTCCCAGGTTACATCACCCGAATGCGTTACATCCCACTGCACCTTAACGAGAGAAATGTCCTTGTTCCTTAATACTTTCGTTTCTCTTCCCACAATACGGCTCGGTTGAGGTTTAAACATTAAGTTTTCTTCTATTTCAACAGTGTCCGGTAGAATCGGCTGAAGAGGATCTGAAACAAATATCCAAAGTTGAGATACATGGAAAACATCGTGCATTTCGGACAGAGAAGGCGGTAAGGCCAATCTGTAAGCCACTTCACCAATCCTTTCTAAGATCTAATATGGTCCCACGTATCTCGGGCTTAACTTGCGTGACTTAAACGGTCATTTCAATCTCAATCTAGGAGTAACTTTCAAAACACATGGTCACCTTCTTCAAAATCTAAAGGTCTCCTTCGATTGTCCACATAATTCTTTTGTCGATCTTGTACTTGCTTAATTTTCTCGCAGATCATTCGAATCTTTTCCGTAGTCTCTTGGATGATTTTGGGTCCTAAGATTCTATCTTCCCCAACTTCCGCCCAACACAAAGGTGTCCCACACTTTCTTCCATACAAAGCTTCATAAGGAGCCATTCCGATGCTTGCATGGTAACTATTATTATAAGAAAACTCAATCAATGGTAATAGTTCTTTCCAATTACCCTTACTTTCTAGTACACAAGCTCTCAACATATCTTCCATTGTTTGTATTGTTCGTTCAGTTTGACCATCCGTCTGAGGATGATTAGACGTGCTCAAACGCAACTCCGTACCCATAGCTTGTTGAAAAAATTTCCAAAACCTTGAAGTAAACTACGGATCTCTATCTGACACAATATTAGAGGGAATACTGTGCAATCTTACAATTTCTGCAATAAACAACCTCGCAAGATGACTTGCCTTGAAAGTAGTCTTCATGGCTAAGAAATGCGCAGATTTCGTTATTCGATCCACAATCACCCAAATCGAATCATAACCACCTTGCGTACGGGGTAGCCTTACTGCAAAGTCCATAGAAATACTGTCCCACTTCCACACTGGAATGTCTAAAGGTTGCAACAACCCACCCGGTCTTTGATGTTCAATCTTAACTTGTTGGCACACCGCACATTCTGATACAAAGACCGCAACATCTCTTTTCATACCGGACCACCAATAGTCCTTTAAATCTTGATACATCTTTGAAAAACCCGGATGTATAGTAAAAGCACCCTTATAAGCTTCTTCCAAAATCCTCCTTTTCAATGCCGCATCATTCGGAACACAAATTCTTTGGTCGAACCTAATAATTCCGTCGGTAGCCTGAACAAAACCCGGTAGAAGTAACACTTCTTGCAACTTCTCATCCAACGTTTGACCTTGTTGAATCTCAACTCTTAGAGTAGAATTTACATTCAAATTTCCCATAATTACACCATCTTGAGTCCACACAAACTGAAGATTAAGATCTCTAAAATTCTCCAACAAAGCATATTCCAATACCATCAATTTCGAACTATGAACTACTTTCCGACTTAAAGCATCTGCTACCTTATTCGCTTTTCCTGGATGATACTTCAATTCTAAATCATAATCCTTTAAGTACTCCATCCACCTTCGTTGTCGGATGTTTAACTCCCTTTGGTCAAATAAATACTTCAAACTCTTATGGTCACTGAACATTTCGAAACGTACACCATACAAATAGTGCCGCCACACCTTCAGTGTAAACACAACCACCGCCAATTCCAAATCATGGGTTGGATAATTCTGTTCATGAATTTTCAATTGTCGGGAGGCATAAGCCACTACCTGACCGCCTTGCATCAGAACACCTCCCAATCCCATCTTAGAAGCATCACAAAAAACTTAGTAAGAGTTGTTAGGATCAGGTATGATTAACACAGGAGCCGTTGTCAATCTTTCCTTCAACTTCATGAAACTTTGCTCACAACTTGAATCCCACTCAAAATCAAAATCTTTACGGGTAAGTTTCGTCATTGGTAAAGCCAACTGAGAGAAACCCTCGATGAACCTTCAATAATAACCTGCCAGTCCTAAGAAACTTCTGACTTCCGAAGCATTTCGCGGCCTCTCCCAATTTATCACTGCTTCTACCTTCGACGGATCCACTGCAACACCACCTTGTGATATAACGTGACCAAGAAACTTAACTTCCGCCATCCAAAACTCACTCTTGCTTAACTTAGCAAAAGGTTGCTTCTCTTGCAACACAGATAAAATAATTCTCAGATGCTCTTCATGCTCTTGGGAAGTACAAGAATAAATAAGAATATCATCAATGAAGATTACAACAAACTGGTCCAAGTAAGCTTGAAATATACGGTTCATGCAGTCCATAAAACAGTCGGACCATTAGTCACACCGAAAGGCATCACTAAGAATTCGTAATGACCATAACGGGTCCTAAATGCAGTCTTAGGTACATCCGAACTCTTCACTCGAATCTGGTGATAACCCGACCTCAAATCAATCTTTGAGAACACACAGGCTCCTTTCAATTGATCTAAAAGGTCGTCTATCCTGGGTAAGGGATACTTGTCCTTAATGGTGACTTTATTCAGCTGACAATAGTCGATACACAACCGCATCCCACCGTCCTTCTTCTTTACTAACAATACTGGAGCTTCCCACGGTGAGACACTAGGTCTAACAAAATGCTTAGCCATAAGCTCTTCTAATTGTTCCTTCAGTTCTCTCAATTCAAGCGGTGTCATCTGATATGGAGAAACAGATATAGGAGTCGTTTCCGTACCAGGTCAATAGAAAATTCCACTTCTCTCACCGAAGGAAGAGAAGTGACATCTTCGGGGAAAACTTCTGAAATCTCACAGGCTACCGGAAATACACAAGACTTGAAGGTCGCTACTCCCTTAACTTCGTACAAAATAGAATTTCACACATTGCATTGACACAAAGGAGTGTGTTGCTCCACAATCAAATAAAACAAAACAAGGATGTCCGTTTACGAAACACGTACCCGCTATTAAAGAGTTGTCACTCTTCTTCCTCCTTGTATCCAAAGTGTGAACTCTTTCGGCATTCTTCCCTTATGTCTGATTCCCATTCTGCGGGCAGTTTCTTGCCAAATGACCCACTTCATCACAATGATAACACCTAGAGGCTCTATCTCTACACTTCCCAAAATGATACTTGTTGCACAACCGGCACAAAGAAGGAGTATTAGGTTTACTACTTTGCACTTGTTTCCCTTTGAAGGTTTGTTGCCTTGGCCTAAACTGTGGGCTTGACCTCTCATAATCATTCTGGTTCGACCTACGCGAATTCCCTTATGTCTGAACACTCCTCAAATCGTTCTACATCACATAACCTTGTCGTAACTCTTAGAATTCAAATTCTCTTTGGATCCTTAAAGAACTAGGAAGGTACTTCTCCATAAAAGTAGCCTTGAATTGTTCCCACACTTTAGGCACACCTTGAATAGTCACAAAAGCTGAAGCAATATCCCACCACCTCTTAGCAGGACCTCTCAACGAGTGAGAAGCAAATGCTACCTTGTCCTCCTCACTGCAGTGAAGTATCTGAAAGATTCTCTCTATCCCGGCCACCCAAACGTGAGCTTTCACAGGATCTACTCCACCATGAAATTGTGGAGGATCTTGCGGATGAAATCTAGGAAATTCCCACTTACAGTATCTAGAACAACCACCTGAGGATGAAAACCCCCATTCATGTGTCGTATCATCTGTTGCATGAATTGGTTCTGCTGCTACTGCATCTGTTGCAAAAACTGATACAAGGGAGCATTCCCATCACCGCCTGGCGGATTTTCCACGGGATGATTTGCTCCGGATCTACCACGGTTTCTGCGTCCGCCAGCCATGTTCCTAAACGTCATATAGATAGGATTAAGTTGATCAGGCTCAATACTATGCATATAACACTTAAGACCACTGGCGACACAACGCATATGAAACAGAAAGAAATACTTATACTATTTCATGGCTAGGTAGAGGATATGACCTGCTCTGATACCAAGTGTAACACCCATATATAAAACTCATACATCAAAGCATAAATATTATATATAGATCCAAGTGTTTGGTACTGAAACACATAAGCTCCTAGTTAACACATTGTATACAAATAAATGCCCTAAATTACAAAGTACAAAAACCTAAGGCATATTATACACAAGATGTTCAAATGATAAAAACTAAGAACTAGATCAACAATGATCTCAAAATAAACTCTGCTACGGAAGCTAGCCATCAACAAGCAAGGAAAAGATCACACGATCTTATCCTTACCCTTCTCGGAACCTGAAGAACCTAAAATACATCAACAACGTGGGGTGAGATACATCAAATCTCAGTGAGTTCCCTATCTTATGGGTTCTCTCGGATTAACAAGGTTCTAACAATCCTAACTCAAGTCCGGGGAAAAGGGAAAAGGACCCTTGAGTTCACACTTTATAATTCTCACACTATATGGAAACATGAGATGAGTTCATTAACTCACAACATCACTAATTGATAACCATACCAAGACAACTCGTCTTCCCGTCTGCTTCTACGTCTAGAAGGTGACCCGAGTCATAGATCCTTGTAGTTAGTTGGCATACAAATTGGATTCGGGATCATCGGCCTGTTAACCGTGAACCGTCACTTCTCATGGACTGTTAACCATCACAAGTCTCTACCCATAGCATAGGCTCCAATCGTACTACACGTAGGGAATCAAACCTACCAAGGAATTGTGTACCCATTTTAGAGGAGCTCGAGACCCGTGAAACTACACTCAAATATACCGGTTACGATTACATGATCACATACAACAAATACGATTGTTTTCGACAATCACAAGGATATAACGCCTTAAGGCCTCTCTTGCCTTTTCACAACCACAAAGGTTAACCACATGTTCCATACTAGTGTTTCACTCTCAACTAGGCCAATACTCGGCAAGGATGTATCTTCCAACAACACGTGCCCGAGCATCGCCATCTAGAGTTGTCTACAATTTCTAGTTCCTTACTAGATTCTCCTATAGTTCAAGTTTGAGGTTTCCTCACTCTTCCTATATCATTTTCATATTTTCATGCATATTCACTTATAACCATGCTAAACAATAGTAGGATAGGCAAGACATATCATATTTGCATAGTAGAACAATATATAACAATTAAAACATAAATATATCGCTTTTGGAGCTTTCTCGATTATTTAATCGGTCGGTAAATTCGACATATTTCATCTCCATTCCATAGAATATTTCCTCGGCTTTACATTGATATAAAGAATGATCGAATCCGATAAACGAGTCGAAAGTTATGAATTTTCTCGTTTTGGAAGAAAACTTTAAGTCCCAGGTCGCGCTAAGCGCACCCCTGAGCGCGCTACTCTCTGCCATCTGAGGTTACATGATTTTAACTGCGCGCTGAGCGGGCTTCTACGCGCTGAGCGTGCTCTGCGAAACTCAGAAAAATACCTGCTATAACAGTTCAAAACCAGTTCCTCTACATCCTCAATACCAGTTCCAATAACCAATTAGAGGCATATTCAACATGTTTCTAACATAGTTTCATCATCAAACTTCACAAACCAAGTTTTGAACAAAATCACAAATTCTACATAAACCCTAAATCTCCAACCAAATTAAAACAATCAAAACTTCAAAACAATTAGCAATATATGTTTCTACAAGTATAATGATCATTCATTTCGATTTATATCAAATTCCAACCGTTAAAACATCGATTTCCACATTCTAACCTAAAACTCATATTATCCAAAATCTCTAAACAATGGTACTAACTAGAACCCACCTTGGATAGAGGTTGAAAATGAGGAAGATGAGATGATTGGGTGAAGCTTGGATGAATGGATGATGATCTTGTTCTTGGTTTTCTTGAAACTTCTTCTTCTCCTCTTTTCTCTCCTTCCTTTCCTTTTCTTTCCTTCTTTCTTCTTTCTCTTTCTCTTACTATCTTTTTCTTTTGTTTGGAAAATGGGAGGAAAAGGAATAAGTAGTAAACTAGTATTAGTAAATAATACTACTAAATGTCCAAAAAGTCGCTTAAGTCCAAATTAATAAAATACCTCATAGTCAGATAATATTAATTGGATTTATTCTAAGTTCCATAGTTACTCTAATTATTTTGTCAAATAATTTCTCAGAGTACACTGGGCTCAGTCGATCACAATGTAATATTATTCGGAGTAATAAAATACGGGGTATTACACACATTATGCAGATTAATTGTTAAAAACCCCATTGAAATATATGATTAAATGCCTTCTTCCAACTTTTAGTTCCCAGTATTCGAAGCTGAAGAAGAAGAAGACAAAGAAATTCTAGATGAGATCTCTCGACTACTCAGATAGGAGGAAGATACCATTCAACCTTACAAAGAACCATTGGAAATGGTTAATTTGGGTTCAAAAGAAGAAAGAAAAGAAGTTAAGATTGGAGCTCTGCTCAGTTCAACAGTTAGAAAAAGTCTGGTAAAGCTTCTCAAAGAATTTCCAGATGTGTTTGCTTGGTTCTACCAAGATATGCCAGGGTTGGATACCAACATTGTGGAGCATCATTTGCCATTAAAGCCAGAATGTCCTCCAGTCAAACAAAAATTGAGAAGGACTCATCCAAATTTGTCCATCAAAATCAAAGAAGAAGTCCAAAAGCAGATCGATGCAAGCTTCCTTGCTACATCAGAATATCCTCAATGGCTAGCCAACATAGTGCCAGTTCCCAAGAAGGATGGAAAAGTCAGAATGTGTGTAGACTATAGGGATTTAAACAAAGCAAGTCCGAAGGATGACTTCCCCTACCACACATTGACATGTTAATTGATAGCACTGCAAAATTCAGAGTCATTTCCTTCATGGACGGGTTTTCAGGCTATAACCAAATCAAAATGGCACCAGAAGATATGGAGAAAACTTCATTCATTACACCATGGGAAACCTTTTGCTACAAAGTGATTCCATTTGGATTAAAGAATGCAGGCGCAACTTATCAAAGGGAAATGGCAACTCTATTTCATGACATGATACACAAAGAAATGGAAGTGTATGTGGACGACATGATTGCTAAATCTGAAACAGAAGAAGAACATGTGGAAAATTTATCAAAATTATTCGAGCGTATGAGAAAATACAAACTTCGCTTGAATCCCAACAAATGTACATTTGGTGTTCGCTCAGGAAAGCTTTTGGGATTCATCGTCAGCCAGAAAGGAATTGAAGTTAATCCCGACAAAGTCAAGGCCATTCAAGAAATGCGTTGACCCAGAACAGAAAAGCAAGTAAGAGGATATTTGGGACATCTAAATTACATCTCAAGATTCATATTTCTCATGACAGCGACATGCGCACCGATTTTCAAGCTCCTCCGAAAGGACAAAGGATGTGTATGGACAAAAGATTGCCAAAAAGCTTTTGAAAGTATCAAAGAATATCTGCTGAATCCACCTATTTTGTCTCCTCCGGTGGAAGGAACCCTGTTCATCTACTTAATAGTCCTAGAAGATTCCATGGCCCGTGTACTGGGTCAACAAGACGAAATAGGAAGAAAAGAATATGCCATTTACTACCTGAGTAAGAAGTTCACGGACTGATAAACTCGATACACTATGCTCGAGAAAACCTGTTGCGCTTTAGCTTGGGCTGCTAAATGTCTTCGCCAGTATATGATTTGTCATACCACTTGGTTAATCTCTGAAATGGATCCAATCAAGTATGTCTTCGAGAAGCCTACTTTATTTGGAAGAATTGCCCATTGGCAGATGTTGCTATCAGAATACGACATCGAGTACCATGCTCAAAAAGCCGTCAAAGTAAGTATTTTAGTTGATCATTTGGCTCATCAACTAATTGACGATAATGAATTAATTAGATTTGACTTCCCAGATGAGGATGTGATGTACCTAAAGATGAAAGACTGTGATAAACCGCTACAAGATGAAGGGCCAGAGCCAGGACCCCGATGGGGACTAATATTCGACGGAGCTGTCAACGCCTATGGAAACGGAATTGGGGCAATCATTGTTACACCTCAAGGTACCCATATTCCTTTCACCGCCAGATTGGCATTCAAATGTATAAACAATGAGGCCGAATATGAAGCTTGCATCATGGGTCTCGAAGAAGCTACCAACTTAAGGATAAAGAACTTGGACGTGTATGGAGACTCAGCCTTGGTTATAAATTAGATCAAAGGAGAATGGGACACACGCCATACTGGATTGATTCCTTACAAAGACAACACAAGAAGGTTGTTACCTTTCTTCAACAAAATTGATTTTCATCACATTCCTCACGAAGAAAACAACATGGCTGATGCACTAGCTACTCTATCCTCCATGATTATTGTAAATCCATGGAACGACGTGGCCAAGATCAATGTGATGTGCCTTGACAGACCAGCTTACATATTTGCGATTGAAGCAGTCATCGACGACGAGCCTAGGTATCACGACATCAAGCTGTTCCTTCAAAGACAAGAATACCCGTCTGGGACATCAAGAAAAGATAGGAAGAATCTCAAAAGACTGGCTGGTAACTTCTTGCTGAATAATGATGTACTCTACAAAAGAAACTTCGACATGGTTTTGTTCAGATGCGTGGACAGACACGAAGCAAACATGCTAATGAAAGAGATTCACGAAGGATCCTTTGGCACTCATGCCAATGGACATACAATGTCAAGAAAAATTCTAAGAGCAGGATATTATTGGCTAACAATGGAATCTGATTGCTACAAGTACATGAGAAAGTGTCACAAATGTCAGATTTACGCCGACAGAATTTATGTGTGTCCGACTCTTCTCAAAGTCCTCTCTTCTCCATGGCCTTTTTCCATACGGGGAATCTACATGATTGGTATGATTGAACCCAAAGCGTCAAATGGACATCATTTCATCTTGGCGCCCATTGATTATTTCACCAAGTGGGTCGAAGCAGTATCATACTCCAATGTGACCAGACAAGTGGTGGTCTGGTTTATAAAGAATAATCTCATGTGTCGTTATGGTGTTCCAAGCCAGATCATTACTGATAATGGATCGAACCTAAACAACAAGATTATGAAAGAATTATGTGTTGATTTCAAGATTGAACACCATAACTCGTTGCCCTATCGTCCAAAGATGAATTGAGCGGTTGAAGCGGCTAACTAAAATATCAAGAAAATCATTCAGAAGATGGTTATGACCTACAAAGATTGGCATGAGATGCTACCATTTTATCTTCAAGGTTATCGCTCATCCGTCCGCACTTCAACAGGGGCAACCCTTTCTCTCTAGTATATGACATGGAAGCAGTGCTCCCCATAGAGGTTTAGATCCCGTCAATAAGAGTATTTATGGAAGCCAAGCTAATAGAAGCTGAATGGTGTCAAAGAAGATACGACGAACTGAATCTAACCGAAGAAAAGAGAATGACGGCTTTATTCCACGGTCAGTTTTATCAACAAAGAATAAAGAAAGCTTTTGACAAAAAGGTTCGACCTCGTGTGTTCAAAGAAGGCGACATCGTGCTAAAAAAGATACAACCTTTCCTCACTGACTCCAGGGGAAAATGGACGCCAAATTATGATGGCTCATATGTTGTTAAGAAAGCCTTCTCAGGTGGTGCACTCAAACTACAAATGTCGATGCAGTCAATAAATACTCCGCTTAAAAAAACACAAAGCTCGCTAACTTGAAAACCCAAAAGAGTGACTTAGGAAAAAAAAGAGAGCGTTTCGGTGGATTGAAAACCCGAAAGGGAGGTCCAAGAAAAAAATTAGAGACATAAACAGAAAATAATCATCCCGATAGATTGAAAACCTGAAAAGGCAATCTAGGCAAAAGTTAGGGATTTATGGCAAGTAACTACATTAAAAAAGATTGGATCATCTGAAGCGAACCTCATCTATCAAAGAATTTTCAAGCAAGTCACTTTCGACAGAAGCTCAAGAACACTTGGAATTCAAAGTTGTTAGAAGGATAGTGGTCATTATGTTTCAATGTAGCCCTTTCCCTTTAAATTACCATTTTCTAACTTTGTAATGCTCCATGGAATCACGCATTTGGCTGATTACCATCCTATTAATGAAAATTTGAGCCTCTGTGCCTTTTGTTTGCAATTCTCACTTTTATTCTGCCTTGCAAAATGACATTTTTTATCTGATTTTCATTCTTGAAACAAAAAAAAAAAAGAATTTACCTTTGCTTTTAAAATAAAGATGGCAATTTCCTTTAATTTATGAACATAATAAGTAATAACAACAACTTCTCCAAGAGTGATTAAAACCTCGATATACAAAATCAAATGCTCTTGCGATCAATCTCGCAAATATCCCCGAGTGGCAGCTCATTACCTCAAATAGATAAGATTGGACATATTATTCATCTCCAATAAGGGTCGAGTTTCATTTCTTCTACCAAATGAATGATGGAATCAGGATGAAGATTTAATCCCTTTCCCCAAGTAAAGTTCTACCTTCGGGAATCAAGATAAGATCTGGTCCTTTTCCCCGACATGGTTTTACCATTAAAAACACCAGTGATGCCTCTATTCCCTAGAATGGTCGAGTATTCGGTTTTGTTCATCACCAGTTTGTGTGTCGTATCTGTTTTGTCAGCATAAGCATAACATTCATTCATACATCATGCATAATCAATTCATATTCATATTCATAATGCATAAGTTGCATCATTCACTTTGGTTGTGTTTATCCCCAATTGATTTCCTCTCTCCAATAGAGTTTTCAACTTTAAGCAGAAAATGTACATTCTTTCTAAATCCCCACTGAGCTTGATTCTCGTGGAAGTTTCGCTTCAGTTCTCTTTTCCACACTTGGATAGGATAAAATTCCCAGTTTAAGTTCATTCCTCATCTGGAAGTATCTTCTTACAAGTCTCTCTGGATTGAAATCGGCCCTTGACCATTTTGATAACTTGAACTTCTAAGGGAGAAAGACATCCATTGGAACCTTACTCTTCCCTAGCGAAGACACAGTTTGCTTTCCGGGTAAAGGAAAATCCCCAGCAAAAGCTTTTCAACAAAATATCTTGGTAGCAAAGACATCATATCTCCCAAAAAGTATCTACCAATCGACAAATGGCATTCTCTTTTAGAACAGTTTGTCTATTACCACCAAAGATAAGTTTATTCCTCATTGTAGTCTACGCCTAACGAAACAAGTGATAATCTCTTAAGAAGCTTGTTTTTGTCCCAAAAATTCCCCGTGAGTCGACAAATGACAATCTCTCCCCGAGAAGCTTGTCCACTCTTCAAATAAGGTAATCAGTACCTCAAAATTGCCTTTCATCTTATGGCATCTCTCCGAAGACATTTCAAAGGGAAGTACGATGAAATATCTCCAAGTAATTGGCATCTAAGCAGTGAAGTTTGCAAACCTCTACATTACAGTCTGTGGCATTCCCTAGCAAGTCTACTATCAGATATTTGCTCATCCTATGGCATCTCTCTGACGAAGTCTCAAAGAGAAGTATGATGAAGCCTACTACCATCAAATGGAATCTCCTCAAGTGAATTCCAGAGAGAAGTTTGATGAATACCCTCACAAATTTTGAAATCTGTCCCACAAGATAATTAGCCCGCATCTCCTCGAAGATCCCAGGCGAAGTTATTGATCCAGCAAGTGATCACCTTTTCAGAAGCTTGTCTGCCTAAACCTTGTCAAGAGAATGACTTGATAAGAAGAAACTGAGACCAGTTCCATGGCTGAAGACCAGGCTCGAGGGGAAATTTATTTTAAGAAACTGACACCGGTTTCATGGATGAAGACCACGATTGAGAGGAAGTTTATTTCAGGAAACTGAGACCAGTTCCATGGCTGAAGACTAGGATCGATGGGAAGTTTATTTCAAGGAAACTGAGACCAGTTCCATGGCTGAAGACTAGGACCGAGGGGAAGTTTATTTCAAGGAAACCGAGACCAGTTCCAGGGCTGAAGACTAGGATCGAGGGGAAGTTTATTTCAAGAAACTGAGACCAGTTCCATGGTTAAAGACCTGGATCGAAATGAAGTTTTTACCCTTTTCTAAGTAGGATTACTTAGTAAAAGAAGATGGATAAACATATTCCAGCATTGAGAATTTATTACCATTCAAGTTATCACATCATATCATCTACATTCACAGTCAAAATTCCAAGTATTCTAATATTTAATCATCTTTTACCTTGAATGTCTGAATGTCTTCATCATTCATACCTTCAGGTCCAAGAAGATTAAATGGGGGCATCTGTCATACCCTAAATTTTGACCTTAAATCCCACATCATTTGCATATCATATGAATATACTCTCATCCATCCATAAAGATCAAGAGGTATCCTTCATCAAGAATCAAGCACAAGTATGCATCATTTCAAGTGGATCAAGCCCCAAGGCCATCTGAGGCACCAAATTAGGGTTTTAGTTGATCAAGGCCTCCAGAGAGAAATTTTCATCTGAGCACGAGCCAATACCTCAAGATATGATTCAAGGAGCTCAAATATACCTTGGGAGTCCTTTGATAAGTTCAAAATTTCCTCAGAGGATACATCCATTAAAAATAAGGGATTAGGGTTTCTCTGCACAAAATGCATCTGATACCCAAAGTCAAAGTTTGACTTTTTAGGAAAAATCGATCATCAAGGACTATTATTCAAGAAAATATGATCCATAGTTGCATTTAATCAAGGATTTATCAAGAAATCAAGGTTACTTGCAAAAGAAGCAAAATCGGAAGAATTGAAAATTTCACTAAGTTATGGAAATTCATGTTCAAGTACCCAACTTTACAAGGCCATAACTTGTGATCCAGGCAACTACTTTTTTCACTCCAAATCTCAAATGATAGATCTTCTTCCACACAACAAGATTGTTGGGTTGAGTCATCTCCAAAAAAATGCATGGATTTTGAGTTATGGATTGACCAAAATCAAGACAAGAGTTGTGAAATTCCAACACTTAGAAAAAATCCACCAAGTCTTTTTCAGCATGAAACCCCAAACTTTAAGGGCATTTTTCACAATGATCCAAGTTTAATTAATGAAAGAAATAGACATCAAAGTTAAAGTATGTAATCTCAGCTTTCCAAAAAGTACAAGAACATCCATTAATTCTACTTGAGCAAGGAGATATGATCCTCACAACATGCCTTGATCAAACTAATTTTCAAGAACAACATTGGTGCATTACTTGTGTCACATGATTTTCACCTTCATGTTTTGTCACTTACAAGCCTTGTCATCCTCTACGATCAGAAAGAATCTTGTTGAATCACATAATATCTTCAAATTTGAACCATAAGTCAAGGATTCTATCTTTTAGCATGTGAGAGTCATCATTGCAAGTCCATGAAGTCAATTTTGTTTTTGTTCATTTATGTGAAACATTGACTTGGCATGAAATGAGCCACACCAGTTCAGATCAGTTCAAAAATAATGAGTGTTAAAACTTGCAAATGGAATTTGAGTCAAGATTCTAGCTATGCTAGAGAAGACTTTTGGTATCTTGGCATTTAAGTTAAAGGCTACATGGCTAAATCTATTGGACAATAGCATGCTCCCTCGTCCAACACTATTCATCCAAAACAAATCAGTTCCCCTATAAATAGAGGTCATTTTGCATCAATTCAAACACACCAAAATAATACCAAAGCTTATTTTCTCACATTTCCTATCTTGTTTCAAAGTTTCATAATTTAAAAGTGAGAAGTCAAATTTCTCATTTCAGAGCAAATTCCACTTAAACCAGTCATCCACACACCTCACATACATCATATATAAGTGATCCAAACACTTAAACACCATCTGTAACATTAATTGCATCAAGATCATAACTCATCCCAACCAAGCTGCAGTTGGATTCGAGCCCATCAATCCAGGAGGTTTCCATCCATTCCAAGCACATCAACACATTCCTCGAGGGTCAAGGAAGCTATCTGGATCACCACTTTGCATCTGTAACACCTCCAAGGTAGAATTCCAGTTCTTCTTGCAAGGTAAGTTTTCAAAATCCCAAATTTATAATTCATACATCATTTTTGATATTTTAAGTTACCATTGTGTTTCTGCAAGTATCTGGAGTGTTTTCCCTCAGTCAATTACTTGTTATCTGTTACATATAGGATTTCACATTGATTTTACAAAAATTAGGGTTCATCTGTTCATATAAATTAATTTGTTATACACTTAAAATAAATAAAATTAAATCAAACCATTGAATTCGTCATGAAAAAACACGCAAGTTTCATTTTTAGTCCATCCAATTTCATTGCATATTGAGAGAGATAGGATCCGTTTTTCAAATCTGATGTTGTTGATGAAGAATAGGAAGAACATCAGCAATGCTGGCACCATTTTTCAAAACCAAAAGCAAACATAATATTTTTATTTATTCGTTCATTTTAATTCATGGATGTATCAACACCCTAGTGGTTAGAGCGTGCGTTTAGTGTGTGATGTGTGTGCAAGGTCTGGGGTTCTAGTCCCCCTCGCCCCGGACTTTTGTACTTTTATTTTTCAACTATTTTCAACTTGAAACTTCCCTTTTATTTTACTACGCACGTTATATATCATAAATAGGAAGTTTCCTGGTGGTAAAGTTTTGAGTCTCTCACTTAGATGGCATGGGTTCTATCCTTGGCCATAGTAAAACCTAATTTTTTATCAGTAGTTTTCTTCAATTTCTTCACAAGTTCAACTAATCATTTCTCATAGAAAAATTCATTTTTTTAACCCAATTTTTTTCACACTTCTCATTCATTCTCCCTATTTTATTAATCCATGAAAAAATTAAAAAAAAAGATTTTAATTTAATTACTTTTTATTAAGTTGAAAATAAGTGTTTTTATGATTAAAAAACCTTGAAAATTTGATTTTCTTCTTAATTGTTTTAAAACCTAATTCATTTTGATTCTCATATGGATAGAACCTAATGTTTAAAACTTTGTTTTAAGATCAAAACACATTTATCATGACTTACACATCACTTATATCATGTTTAAATTCATTTAAAAAAACACATTTGATTAATTCTTTCAAAATTAGGGTTTTCAAATTATTTTAAATCACGGGCCTCTGCTAGAGTGTAAGTCCCAACCCCTTTTAATTTTTAAATCATCAAAATCCATGGGCCTCTCTATTAGAGTGTAAGACCCATCACTTTTCACATTTTCAAAATCAATTGTTTTAAAACTTGGGCCTCTGCTTAGACTGTAAGACCCAACACCTTTGTACATAGAATAATCATTGGGCTTATGCTTAGAGTGTATGACCCAACACCTTTGTACATAGAATAATTTTGGACCTCAGCTAGAGTTTAAGACCCACCGCCTTTTCTTTTCATTTCAATAAGTCATGGGCCTCTGCTTAGAGTATAAATCCCAACACCTTTGTGAATAGAATAAAACACACAAATAAAACATTCAACACATCAAACCCTAAAGGTGCAAAATCTTCCATGAATTCAAACATGTCGTATCAATGTCTATACTTGTTAATCTTCCATCATGTTTGTTCATATTTTGTTAATTTTCTCTTGACATTTATATCATCCTTAGTTTAAACATAGGTCCAACAATAGAATCCCTTCAATCACAACTTAGTTCAAACAACTAGTTCCCTGGCCTCCTCTTGGGCCTTATACAAGCACCATTGCCTCCTCTTGGGCATCATACAAAGAATCTCCCCAAAAAGATAGCCTCCTCTTGGGCTTCATACAAGGAGACTTGGGAAGTCTCATTCAGTTCCCCAACCTTCTCTTGGGCTTCATACAAGGACCCATAGACTTCTTAAAAGTTTCCCAGCCTTCTCTTGGGCTTCATACAAGGACCCTTAGGCTTCTTAAAAGCATAAGTCAAGTCTTAGTCATCTATACAATACAATCTTTTATCCTCACCATCCCGGGCTTTGTATAGGATACAAATAAATTCTTTTAGCCTCATTCATCCTGGGCTTTGTACAGGATACAAATAAAAATTCCCGAAAGAGTCAGTCAAATCCTCAGTATTGAGTCAGTCTCTTCAAATTTCCTCAACAGTCATTAGCCTTCTCACAGGCTATTATAAAAATAATGTCCCCGATCAGTCAGCCTCAATCTTGGGCTTTGTACAAGACAGATAAAACTCCCCTGTTGAGTCAGTTCTCAATCTTTTTCAGCTTCATATCTTGGGCTTCAATCAAGATACCTAATGAAATCCATCTCCTAACAGATGAGAGTATGAGTCCTCTCTGTAGGAAAATATCTCTTCTAAACACTACATTTCATAACAATCAAAACTTTTTCCCGATAATTGATGTAAGTGGCACTCTTGTTGATTCAAAATCCAAGTTGGAGTCCCTCCTTTATCATGGTTCAAAAACTTTTCTTTCATCTAACTGATGTAAGTGGTACACTTTTCGTTTCTATAACCAAGTTAAGTTCATTCTTTTAGTATGTGATGAATTCATAAAGGAAAAAGTGGCATTGCTTAACACATTAAGTTTAAAGCTTTTCCCCTTTATGACGTCACTCTCAAATGATTGTAGTGAATAGGGGAGAAATATCCCTGTCAATTCTTTCAATCACTCTTTTAGCTTCATCATCTTGGGATTTGAACACGATACAAATACTCTTTTAGCTTCATCATCTTGGGCTTTGAACAAGATACAAAACAAACTTTTTCCTCCCATAGATTAGGAGGAACTACGAACGCTCTAATTTCCCATTTCTCTTTTTGGGAATACGTAGGCATAAGGTCGTAAGATCTTAGCGAGCACACTAATAAAAAACCTTAGGTCTAGGTACCTTCCAAAAACAATAGAAAACCATAAAAACAAAAACATTTCCTCAATTTTCACAAAGCAGAAACTTTCCCGATTAATCAACAAACAAACTTAAGCAAGCAAATAATAATTCAACAGTAGAAATATATACAATAAAGTTTCCTATAGATTACTATAGATATTTAGGGTGTTAATAGCTTCCCTTTGTATAACCAATCCCCGATTCCAGATCTCTTTGCATTTGTAGGGAAAACACTTGTGCGCATGGTTAGTTTAAGATATCTTCCCCTTCCTTTTAAGCTTCTTAGGATAAATATTAGAAATCAGGAAGTAGCACCAAATCTGGTAGTGGTCGCGTCATAAAAACTGGAGCTACAATGACAATATTCACAACCAAACCTAAGAGGTTTTATATCCTCATTCTTGTCACTTCGAAAATCTATCATAGATTTCTTAATAGCTTCGAAATTCATTTTGGATTCTAACACTTTAGCTTCCAAATTTAAAATTAATTTTTCGTGTGAAGCTAACTTGTTAAAAGCTCTTAAGGCCTCTCTATGAAGGTTTTCAAAGGCTTTTTGTAATTGAGAATAGGATAAATCATTAACAAATTTAAGCTTAGAGATACTTACTTTTTTATTTTTCTTTCTATTTTCCATGAAACAAATTCGAGTCGATTCAACACTTGAAGTTGTTCTTTCATTACTTGAGGAATTACTTGCACTTTCCCAAGCGGCATAAGCTCTCTTAGACTTGCTAGAAGTCTTGTGATGGCTATTTTCCTTGTCTTTCTTCCTCATCGGACATTTCGGTCTATAGTGACCGATTTCACCACAATGATAACAATATCTTCTAAGTTTACTCTTCTTATCCTCATCATCCTTTAATGAGCTTGTCAACCTTCTAAACTTGAATATGTTCTTGTCGGAGTGTTTCACTCCATTCTTTCTAATATACCTTTGGTATCTTTTGACAAACAACCTCATATCCTCATCGTAGGAACTCTTATCATATTCACTTTCACCCTCACTTTGCCCAATATGTGAGGACTTTGAGTTAGAAGTCTTTGGAGCTATGGGATTCTTCCCTTCTTCTATGTATTTGCCTTGCTCCTTCTTCACTTTTGTTTCTTGCTCTTTTTCATATTTTGCTAAGCAAGTGAGTTCTTGCTCATGCTCTTCTAATTTTCCAAACAAAGTCGTGAGATCAAGCACTTTTAGATCATTTTACTCTTTAATAGAGGTGAGCTTGGGTTGCCATTCCCTACTTAAACATCTCAACACTTTGTTAGTAGCAGGTTCATTGGAACTAGGATTACCTAGCGCATTTAATCGATTGATAATATGTGTGAACCATTTTCGCATATCTACAATGGTTTCACCATGCTCAATATGAAACAACTCAAACTCTTGATTTAATGTGTTGATGCTAGCTTATTTGACATCATTAGTAACCTCATCGGCAACCTCTAATGCATCCCACATAGCCTTGAGGGTCTCACAGTGAGAAATGCGAAAATACTCATCAACACCCAACGCGAAAGTGAGAATATTTTTCGCTTTCCAATCATGTGACGATAATTTCAAATCATTAGCATCCCATTGTACTCCCGGTTTAGGTAATGTGACACCCTCAGTATTGGTCATGGTTATTTCATTCGAACCATTTATGACGGCGTCCCATATACCTTTGTCAACAGAGTTGACATGAATACGCATATGAGCTTTCCAATAGCCATAATTTTCGCCGGTGAAAATTGGTGCTCTATTGTACGCTCCTTTAGGTTTAGTAGCCATTCTTCTGAAATCTAAATCTTAAGCACGAAATTAACCAAAGATCGTGATACCACTTGTTAGATGATAAGCTTCGATCTAGAGGGGTGAATAAATCATAAATTAAAAACATAAATTTTGGCAAAAATTGTATTCAAAAGTTTTATGGCATAGCGGAAACAACCCGAATCGAATCGTCTAACCGAACCTACTATCGAAAAGCTCGAATATGCATAACTTAAACCAATTTGATGATAATTAACATAAATTGTTCAAAAATTATTAATTCTCAAATCAATTAAATTCTAAGGTATGCGTAGAGCATATTTCCAATGAACAAAAATCAATTAAAATACTCAAAGGCAATTTATCGAACAGTTTGTGTGCGATCGATAATGTTTGGAAATTCAATTTGTTTTCTTGATGTTAAAAGCCAATCACAATCAAAGTGATTATGATTATATCAACAACAACAACACTTTAAAAGATATTTGAAAAATAATTTCCAATCAAATTGATCAAAACAACAATGAACTCGATAATTTCCAAGAACAACAATTAAAGATATATATATATATATATATATATATAGAGAGAGAGAGAGAGCGAGATTTTTATGCATTTCCCCAATCGACCTCGCTATGGGTACGTCTGCCCTCAATTCGAAATCGAATTAAGATACTTGCAATTAATCTTATCTTTGCAAAAATGTTTATACAAGAGATGAAGATTTCTATCCCCACAAACCCACTGGTTTGTTGTTGATTCTACCACATCTAAACCCTTGATCAAAGTTTGATCAAGTCACCAACAATGCTGCTACAATCCACCAGCTCTTAACTACTTGCTTGCAAGACCTCCTCATCATCAAGGTTTTCACTCGGTCGAATTAATCCCTAGCACACACTTGTTGAATCCAAGATTCACAAACACGATCCACCGTCCCGCGCTACTCCCTTGCAAAAACCACCTTGTCCCAAGGCCTTTACTCGGTCGAATTCGTATTTGCGTGATTTTGTCCAAAACCTTCTTGAAGGAAAACCCCAACTTGGTTTTCTTATTTGAAACACACAAAGATCCTAACCCAATATTCTCGGTTACACCAACCTAATTGGACGTTATCAACCTTAATCTAGATGGTCACCCAATGAAAAATGATTATGTGTAGTTTGATTGTGTGTATGCATAGAAGAGAGGTTGAAGATGACGGGAATGCTTTGTAATTCTAGTTTCGTTTAGGTTTTACACTAGTACCTTACTAGAAAAAGATGCATGTATGAGTATATATATAGGTATGAGAGATAATGAGCAAAAGGAATGCAAATGGATGGAGAAAAAATAATATTTTTTGACAGAAGGCATCGTATGTGTAGGCCTATTAAAGCAATATGTCGACATATTAAGGTACTCAGGTCGGCCTATGAGGGTTCAGGTCAGCCTGTGAAGGTCTTGTGTCGACCTTGTGTCGACCTAAGTAAGGCGACCTGAAGGCAGTGGATACATGCTTTAAAATTGATCTGTGGGAGCCAACCAAAGATGACCATGTGTCGACCTATACTGAATTTGAAACTTCTATAGATCGACCTGTTTACACATGTTTCGACCTAAATTGTGTTGACCACCCAAAAACTTGGTTTCCAATGCATTTTTCACAAAACTATGTTTTCAATGCATGTATGATATAATGTCCTTTTCCAAACCATTTGAATGCTTCATAATACTAAGATGCTCATCTAGAATAGCAGGATATCATCCAATATATATAACTCTACACTATCCTAGTTTTGACATCGTTCAAAATCCAAAAGTACACTCATAGTGTTTCCCCGTGTTTTCTTGTGGATTTGAACCGGAGCTCTGGATACCAATTATTGGTACACATATGAAGAAGATGAAGATGGAAGAAGAGAGAGAATAGAGAGAATTGAATAACAAACTTCTACTACTCTTGCAAAACGGATACAGTGAATGATTACACCTTCTACATTATTGGCAGCTACACTTGTTTATATACACAAACAATAATTCCACGTAGGCAAAATGCTAACCTACACCAGCTAGGTTAAACTTAACAAAACTAATACTACTACTGAATATGAATTACTTCTAACAACAATAATATTTATATTACAAATTTAACAATTTAAATTAATATTTAGATTTTTTCTAAGCTTTGATGATATTATTAAAATATTTTTTATTTTAATAAATTAGGAACCAATAGACAAGTTTGTATTAAGTTTAGATTGAAAGTTTAAATCCTTTACAAACAATATTTTTCAAGAGAATTATACCACTACTACATAAAGCGTTTTTTACCTTGGACGTGAAATGCATAATACCTCGACTATAGAAGCGAGGTAACGAAGGCCGACATGAAAAGTCACCACTTATCACCTCGGTGCAATACTAAAAATAAGACATTTGGTTAAATGATTTTACATCAGGTTTCAAGATATATGATGTAAAAAATATTTGTCAAAGAATTATACATCAGGTTACATAACAATTTGAAGTGAAAAATATTTAATTTAATTATTTTACATCAGACATTTATTTCTGCTGATGTGAAAAATAATGCGATGGCAGTTTCGTAAATAATATGAAGTTTTGTTATAAAGGATTTTACATCGGGCCTGGCTTTGCACCGATGATATTAAGTCCTCTAATGGAAAAAATAGCAAGGTGACAGTTTCGTAAATAATATGAAGTTTTGTTATAAAGGAGTTCACACCGGTCCTTAATTTGAACCCGATGTGAAACGTGAACCTTTACATCGGGCCTAGTAGCAACCGATGTGAAAAGTCAATTTTTCTCAATATGAGATATTCGATAGATATATTTAATTCAAAAAATTATTATTTTATTTCATTTGCCCTGCCTATTATTCCATCACTTTTTTCTCCGTTCATCATGTCCGAACCTTCCCAGTCCCAACCTTTTCCCAATCATGGCGGCCTAGCCTGATTCAAAGCCCTAAACCCAACGCTTCACTTCCCCGTTTCTTAATTTCCCACCAAACACCAATAGCAACTGCACTCGCTCTCAAATTCAGATCCAATCTAACCCGCACCACCTCACTCCTCATCTCCTCTCTTCATCCACCACAATTCAAACCCTCTCTGCCACTCTTATCTTCCTTCTCACTCACCCTTTCCACCCCCTCGATTCCACCTCCTAGTTCTCCCTCTCAACCCACTACTTCCTCTCCACATCACGCCGCCAACCTACATCCTGCCCCAAAAAAACCATCGACATCGCAGCACGCGCTCGGTAGCTCCAAGCCAAGCGTCTATGGACCTACGGGCTCTCATTCGCGACATTCGCCGGTTTCATCGTCGTCGTTCAAAATAACTTCCAGGATCAATTAGTCTTCTACGTCACTCCAACCGACTCAATAGAGAAATTATGAACTAACCCTACCAAAGCCAAGTTCCGATTAGGCGGTTTGGTTCTCGAATGAAGCATCGTGTATCCGTCTTCTTCTCTGGGTGTCGAATTCGTGATCACCGTTTTGATAACCAATATCGTTGTTCGCCATGACGGCTCTTTGCCTGATTTGTTCAGGGAAGGACACTCTATTATTGCTGAAGGATTTGTGAAGCCTTTCACAGATGAAATCAAAAAAGATAATTCCTTGAAGAAAGTTTCCGCGAAGGCTAGGAGTGGAGATTATTATTTTTCTGCTACTAACGTTCTTGCAAAGCTTGATAAGAAGTACATGCCTAAAGAGGTTGCTGCATCGATTGAGAAGAATAAAAAGATTCTTGAGGAAGCTAAAGTTGTGTCTGAGGTGAAACCCAACATCGCTTCGTAGTTTGATGGTAATGCTCAACTTTGAATTTTAATTTTATTGAAAAATATGTTACAATGATATGATTTTTTAGGGGTTAGGATTGGATATTATTTAACTATACAGGGAGAGTTTTTTGTTATAATAATTAGGAGGAACACTATTAAAAAAAGGAAGAGGATAATGGAAACAGAGCTTATGTATTGAGGTGGTTGTTCAAGCGCATTTGTATATATTGAATAACACGTATGAAGTTCAACCTTACTTATATGCTCACAAAAGCATCATAAAGAAAAAGTACCCTAAGATGAATGAAAGAGGGTTGTTAAAAGAGCATAATAAGAGTTTCTCTGAGTGGTTTATAGAAAATATTTCTAATGATGATAGTGCTTTTAATACAATTAAGTGGTTGTCCTATGAGCCTAAATGTAACATAATAACTTGGAGTGGTTGTCCTTGATATTTCTGAAACTCCTCCTTTCTCAACAAATGTGCCTACCTTCATTGAAGAAAATGAAGAGGATGATGTGCATGTTATTCGCATAGATCATAAAGATGGGATATGGGTGAACTAGTAAGGTTTTTTTATAAGTTAATTCGACATTACTTTGATTTCTAATTGTTTTTATTTTGTGCTTAATTTGATTTCTAATTTTTTTATTTTGTGTGAACAAATACATGGCTGATTCAACCGACAACCCTTTTTCATCTAGTAACCCTAATAAAAGAAGAGTTATAGGTCCCACTATGATGACACAAATTTAAGAAGTTCATCAAACGGGTGAAAAGATAAAGGTCGAGTTTGATCCAAGAACCTATGAATGTACTGGTGTTGGTAAAAATGCTTCAACTTTTAGGAGTTGTGTAGCATCTCTTGCTCAGAAGAGATGTAGTATTTTGAAAGATGAGTGGAAAGACATACATAAAGACATATAAGATGTTATTTGGGTTGATGTTAAGGTATTTTAAATTCAACACTTTATTATCTTTTATAATCATATACTAACAACATAGGCCATATACTAACACCAAATTCTTTATGTATATGTGTAGGCTCATTTCACTATTCCAGAATGTGATGATCCAAAGAAGGATCTGTTGAAGGATGAATGGATTAAATATGCGAGAGAGCGATGGAGAGGTTTTAAGACATAACTCACAAAAGAATATATTAGAAATCCCAAAGAAGGTCACCCTCATGCATATGTCAGGTATAATTATATTAAAGAAGAAATATTGAAAAAGTTTCTGAAGTCTCGAGATACTCCTGAATTTAAGGTTAGTAGAAGTTATATTTTTTGTTGTTGTGCATAACATTTTTATTATGCTTAGTGATTAATAACTTTTTGAGTTTATAATAGGAAAAAAGTCAAAAGGGTATGGAAAATGTGGCTAGGAATGTATACACCATAAAATTAGCACTTTCTTTGGAAGGCCGTCTTAACGTCAACGACAATATATGGATGTAAAAGAACAACTTGCAGAATTTTCATCTGAATTGGAAGCAAAACTTAGAGATGATTTTGATCAAAAGATGGTTGAAGAGCGTAAGGTGTTGCAACAATCTTTTATGGAGACACTTAGGTCTATGGGTTTCTCGCAAAACACAGAAAATAATAAATGCATTAAACAAATAGAAGTTGTCGATGGAAGCTGTCATACCCTAAATTTTGAACCTAATATCCCACATCATTTGCATATCTTATAAATATACTTTCATGCATCACTACCCCATTAGAAAACACAAAGTTTGTTCCTTGTTTCATTTGTGACTGCAGATTAGGGTTTTGAGCCTCATGAAGGATTTAGGTAAGGGATCAATCAAGGATAAGCATGGTATTCAACATATCAAGTCATCCATAAAGATCAAGAGGTCTCCTACATCAATAATCAAGCACAATTCTACATCATTTCAAGTGGATCAAGCCCCAAGATCATATAAGGCACCAAATTAGCGTTTTGGTTGATCAAGGTCTCCATAGAGAAATTTTCATTTTATCATGAGCCATTACCTCAAGATATGTTTCAAAGACCTCAAATACATCATATTAGTCCATTCACATGATTGGATTAATCCAAAGAACTTGATTCATAAGCAATACAAGGATTCAAAATCATATGGACCATAAACTAGGGTTTCTGACAAAAAAATTCAACCATGCCTTTGACTTTTGGCCAAAACGTAAGCTCAAACCTTGGGACATGATTCAAGACACTCAAATATACCTTTTGAGTCCATTCATAAGTTCAAAATTGCCTCAGAGGATGCATCCATTAAAAATCAGGAATTAGGGTTTCTCTGCACAAAATTCATATGATACCCAAAGTCAAAGTTTGACTTTTTGGGGAAAATTTATCATCAAGGACTATTATTCAAGAAAATATGATCAATAGTTGCATTTAATCAATGATTAATTAAGAAATCAAGGTTACTTGCAAAAGAAGCAAAATTGGAAGAATTGAAAATTTCACTAAGTTATAGAAATTCGTGTTCAAGTACCCTACTTTACAAGGTTATAACTTCCAAACCAAGCAACCATTTTCTTGAATCCAAAGCTCAAATGATAGATACTCTTCCATACAACAAGATTTATGGGCTGAGCATCTCCAAAAAATGTATAGATTTTGAGATATGAATAGGGTGGCAAACGGGCATGCCCGCCCCGTTTAGGCCCGCCCTGCAAATGCCCGCAAAAAAATAGGGCGGGGCAGGGCGGGGCAGTCTTAGTTGAGGATGCGGGCCTAAAACCTAGGCACACCCCGCAAAAAAGTGAGGGCGGGGCGGGGAAAGCCCGCAGGCACTACACCTTTTAAGCCTAAAAACGCAAAATTTTATGTAAATGATGGTGCATGCAAAAGCCCGCGAAGAAAATGGGGCGGGGCGGGGCAGACACATTAGAGGGTGAGGGCATAAACTCTTGGCCCAACCCGTACTAAAGTGCGTGTAAAACGGGCTTACCCAACGGGTCGGGCCCGTTTTGCCACCCCTAGATAGGAAGCCATGAAGTTAGGGTTTCAAGACTTTTGAACTTTGACACTTAGAGAAATTTTTAGGCAGAATCTATTTTATGTTTTAGCCAACCTTAAGGGAATTTTTCAAAATGATCCAAATTGAATCAAGACCAATTTTGAACATCAAAGTTAAAGTAGGATATCTCAGCTTTCCAACAAATACAATAACATCCATTGATCATGCTTGAGCAAGGAGATATGATCCTCACAACATGTCTTGATCAAACTGATTTTCAAGACAACATTGGTGCATTACTTGTGTCACACGATTTCCACCTTCAAATTTTGTCACCTTACAAGCCTTGTCATCCTCCAAGATCAGAAAGAATCTTGTTGAATCACATAATATCTTCAACTTTGAACCATAAGTCAAGGATTCTATCTCTTAGCATGTAAGAATCACCATTTCAATTTCAAGGAGTCAAAGTTGTTTTCATGCATTTATGTGAAACATTGAATTGGAATGAAATGATCCACACCAGTTCATATATGTTAAAAAATAATGAGTGTTCAAACCTGCAAAATGCCAATTGAGTCAAGATTCTAGCTATGCTAGAGGAGACTTTTAGTACCTTAGAATTTAAGATAAAGGCTACGTGGCTATATCCATTGGACAATAACATGCTCCCGCATCCTACATTATTCATCCAAAACCAAAACATTTTCCTATAAATAGAGGACTTCTCTGATCAATTCAAATACACCAAAACAATACCAAAATTTGTTTTCTCTCATTTCTTTCTTTCACTCCAAGTTTTCAAAGTTTCAAAGAGTGAACTTTGAGTTTTCAAAACCAGAGCTCAAACCACTCTAACAACCATCCAAACACATCACAGATCATCCCTTGAAGGTGTTTATACCTTCATATTCATCCCAAACCACCAAAATCAGAAAGTCAACCATCAAAACCTCATATTTTTTACTTTCTACATTTTCAAGGCCATGTCTTAATTCTGTCCATTTTAAAACCATACAACACTCCAAATACTCTCTAAATAACATCCTTAAACTGTTCTAATCATAGTTTCTCAACTGTAACACTATTTGGAGGAGCTTCCATTTTGGCCACTTTTGACACATTTGCAAGAAGGAGCCAGATTCTATTCTAAAGGTTTACCTTGGGTTCCAAGCATCCAAAAAGCTTATATAAGGTGTATTGGAGGTGTCCAAAGCATTGGATTACTTCTGCAGCAAGTCTCTTGGAAATTGAAAAGTGAGCTTCAAGAGGTAAGCTCCCTAAGAACTTGAACTTTAAGAAATATGCTTTGCTTTGATGTACATTGATCATGATCATACCATATATGTCTTATTTGTTGTGTTTGAACCATTTCATAGTGCTATTATTGACTGTATAGAGTTGTAGCATAGAACTTGCAAATATGAAGTCTTTTAGGAACCATTATCGGGTTTTAAAATGTAGGAATTTTTAGAAAAATCTAAAACCTCCATTGAATTCCTCATGAAATTCTAGGCAGGATCCATCTTTGTTTCGTCCATTTTCATGGAGAAATGAAGAAGTTATGCCCTTCTAGAAAATGAAGAAAAACCTGGCCTCCTTGGGCAAGAACTAGCCATGGTGCCCTTTTTGCTTGGCCTGGCCTAGGACACTTTCACCCTTATGTTTTAATGGGTGTGGTTTGATACACTGATGTATCACCGCCCAGTGGTTTAACCTATGCGCCTTGTGTCCCTTGAACCTTCAGAACTGAGGTTCGAATCCCCCTCGCCCCAGTTCTTTTTATTTTTTTTTGGAATTTCAATTGAACTTCATAAATAATATAGTGCTTCCACCATTATTTCACACACGTGTGCTAGCTCAGTTGGTTTAGTTTTGAACCCTCAGCCAAACCAGCGTGGGTTCAACACCCGTGGGGACTATTCCTTATTTTTTATCACTTATTTTCTTAACTTTCTTCACATTTTCCAACTATCATAACTCATTTTTTTATCATTTTAAACCTATTCTTTTTGCAAATTGTTCATGATAATGTCTTTTCTTCAGTTGTGAAAATAAAATATCAAAAATAATTATTTTCTCATATTTATGAGTGCTTAAAGTGTGTGACTTTTTTAGGGTTTCTTAAGTTTCTTTTTTATTCTTTTGAATGGTTCCCTGCCTTTCCTTGCTTACAATGACTTGTTTGAACCATATACATCTTGTATGAACCCTAAATGATGTTGTGAATTTGTAAATCCTTGTCCTTACTTAATTTTAATGCATTTTTCAAGTATATGTTTACATGTAGATGAATGTTGAACTTTCAATCATGCCATGAACTTTTTGCTTGATCCTTTGCCTTAACATGTTGATTTTCTTCCATGTTTACATAACTTTGATATGTATATAGGCCTTTGTGTTGATCATACCATGTCTATATGTTTTTAAACACTTGAATTTTTCCTTGAATGTGCCATTGAATGTATATAAACCCTTGTGATATCTTCACTTTGGTCAAAACCATGTTTGAACCCTAATATCCATGTTTGGTTGTTATCAACTTGCCATTAACATATTTAACTTGTACCCTTGCTTCAATGTTCAAATACTTCCTTCATAAACTCTTAACATGATAAAAGTATCTCTTTGAAATGCAAACCCTTTTATGTTTTCAAAATAAGAGAAATCATGGGCCTCTGCTAGAGTGTAAGTCCCAATCCCTTTAAATTTTCAAAACATCAAAATCTTGGGCCTCTATTAGAGTGTACGACCCATCATTTTTCACATTTTCAAAAATCAATTGTTTCAAAATCATGGTGTCATACCCCGAATTTTCACCACCAAGATTTCCCATCATTTGTGAGGATCATTACCACAATATGTATGTACCTTCATGCCTCATCAATCTCCTTAAGGATTATTGAGCTTTCACTACAACCGAGAATTAGGGTTTTGAGCCTCTCAGGACACTTAGACAAAGGATCAATCAAGGAATGACATTATCTTCAACTTGTCTAACCTCTCAAATCCCCCATAAGGGATCAAGAGGACTCCCACATCAAGAGTTAAGCACAAAGTTCCAACATTCCAAGTGGATCATGCCTCAAGATCGCCAGTGTCACCAAATGAGGGTTTTGGTCGACCAAGGCCTCCAGATGAAAATTTTCTTCTGGGCATGAGCCAATGCTTCAAAACACAACCCAAGATACTCCAAGGGACCTCATGGATCCAATCATCAAGTCAATTGAGCCTCAGGGGATGCATTCATAAAAAATCAGGAATTAGGGTTTCTTGACCTAATTCACCCCTAAGTTGACTTTTGGAGCAAATCTTGAGCCAAGACCTCAAGACATGATTTGGGGGCCTCAAATACACCACATTGATCCATTTACAACAATGGATTGATCCAATAAGTTTGATTCACAAGTTTCATTTTCATCTGGACCACAATTAGGGTTTTGAGGAAAAAGTCAACTATATCTTTGACTTTTGACCAAGACATGCTCCCAAACCTTGGGACATGATTCAATACACCCTATAACACCTATGGAACCCATACATTAGGTTTGAATTAGGTCAAGCACTTGATTGCACAAAGGATCATACAGTTTGGATTTCATCTGATAAAAAGTCAACTGTGCACAAAATCAAGTTTGACTTTTTGGAATTTTTAACAAATATGGTTCCCCTAAGTCAAAAACAATGTTAATGTATGGTATTGATCATCATTCATTAAGAAAAATCAAGAAAAGTGAGGTTTCTTGCAAAAGGGGCAACCATGAGAAACCAAAATTTTCCTAAGTTATGGAACAAAAGTGATTTTGCACCAACTTTGCAAGATCATAACTCCTAAACCACAAGACCTTTTTCTTCCATCCAAAGCTCAAATGAAAGCTCATCTTACATACTTCAAATATGTCAACTACAACTCATTTCAAATCTTCATTGATTTTGAGTTATGAATGGAGCAAAATCACTAAAACATGAAAATATCCCTTTTTCCAACACTTAGTGAAATTCTACCTAAGTTAAAAAAAATAACACTCCAAAGTCCAAAATGTAGAGGCATTTTTCACTATGATCCAAGGGTATTCATAACCATTTGTGAACATCAATGTTGAAGTATGTCATGAGAGCTTTCCAAAATGTCCAAGAACTCAATCAAACTCCATTTGAGCTAGGAGTTATGGATTTCCCAAGTTGCCTTGCTACAACTGTTTTCAAGACAGATTTTGGTGCAAACTTGTACCCCACGATTCCTTAGACTGATTTTGAACACTTTTATCATTCAATTTCTGTCCAATTACAACACAAATGAATGAATGATCTGATCCATAACACAAAATGCCAAGAACCTAGCCTTCCATGTGCAAAATCATCATGAAAAGGAATCTTGAAATTCAAATTTGGCATCAAGCATTAAAGTGATGCATTGAGGTGGCATGAATGAGCCACAAATTAGTCTAAATGAGTCAAGACATATCCAAATATCAGAGGACCTAAACCTGCAAAGTTTGGCACAAGTCAATGGCTAGAGGAGACCCAAGACCAAGGAACCAAAGCATTCAATACAATCTAATCCATGCTGTCATTCACTATTAATGCCAAAACAAACTTGTTGCACTATAAATAGACCTCAATTCTGATCAGTTTGAGTACACCAAAGCACCCAAACTGATGCTTTACTCCTTCTTTTGCAAGTCATATCGGGTTTCGCATTTGAGAACAATTCTGTCCAAACCAATGATGCAAACACCTCACATACATCTTATGTAAGTGATTCAAACACATAAACAACATCTGGAACATCAGAATCCAAAAGTAGTACCCCATTTGCACAAGCTTTTAGCAGATTTGCAGTTGAGGTGCCATATCAAGTTCCAGCTCATTTCAATCCACTCCAAGCATTCAAACACACTCCTTGGCACCTAAGGAAGCTGTCCAGATCATTGGAACACATCTATAACACCTCCAAGCCAGAATTCGATTCTCATTTGCAAGGTAAGCTTCCTTAAAACTTAACTCAGTGAATCATGCATCATAAACATGTTTTCAAGTTACCATTGTGTTTTTGAATGTTCATAGATCATTTTCCCTCAATCAATTGTTATTTATCTTACGTGTATGAGATTTCATTAAGTTCTTGCACATTTTAGGGTTCATATGGTTAGGGTGTAATATCTTTTGTTACACTTAGTTAAAATCAAATTGAAAAGAACCATTGTGTTCTTTGTTTAAAAACACACGATTTTCATCTTTACATCATGTGAAATGGTTGAGAAATGAGAGAGATAGCTTGCTTCATGCAAGTTGCCCAAGGAAGAAGATGGCCATGGCGCCATTCTTCAGAATCAAACTTAGTTTTGGTATATATTATTTCCTTGCCACTATATACTTGAATTGGCATTGCGCCCCAGTGGTTGATTAGCTGGTTTTGTGTGTGTAGCGAGCGAGAGGTCTGAGGTTCGAATCCCCCTCGCCCCAGACCTTTTGGTTTTAGTTTTTTAAAACTATTTTCAAATGATATTTTCATATATTATTTACTCTCTCCATAATACTATAAGCCAACACACTTGGCTCAGTTGGTAAAATTTTAAACCCTCCACCCCAAGGGCGTGGGTTCAAACCTTGGGAGGGTCATCCTATTTTTTTTATCACTTGTTTTCTTTCACTTTTCTTCCCCATTTTTTAATAACTTCCAAAATTAATTTCTATCTCAAATTTTAATTATTTTTTATTGGTTCTTTTTTTCTAAATTCCAAAAAATGTTAAAATATTTTAGCCTACAACAATTTCACAAAAAATATTATTTATTTCATATATTTGGTATTTTTTTGTAAAGAATTCTTTTTAATTGTTTTAAAACCTTTTAAATAAATTCTTTTTCTTGGTCTTTCAAACTCAAATATTTTTAAATCATTCTAGGGATGAAACATGATTTTTCAAACATTTATCCTAGATCATAATTTGTTTTTACACATATTTGTTAATTTTTATCATTTTTATTTGAATTTTTATTCAAATAAAAATACATTTTAAACCAAAATTAGGGTTTTGATCATTCACACCCTCACAAATCTTTTTCAAAACACTTTGGGCCTTTATTAGATTGTAAGTCCCGTCCCTTATAAATAAAACAATTTTTGGGCCTCAGTCATTATATAAGTCCCGATACGATTTTAAAAATCTCGGCGCGATCGCCGTTTTCAAAAACTTTCCGGGCCTCTCCCTGAGTTATAAGACCCATTCTCTTTTCTTTCAAAATAAACTTTGGGCCTCTAATAGAGTGTAAGACCCAACCCCCTTGTACATAAAATAATTTGGGCCTCAATCGTTGTATAAGTCCCACTGTATTTTCTAAAAACCACGGCGCGATCGTCGCCTTTTAAACAACACTTTTTGGGCCTCTCCTTGAGTTGTAAGCCCCATCTTTTGTACAATAATAAACTTTGGGCCTCTAATAAAGTGTAAGACCAAACCTCTTTGTAAATACAATAATTTGGGACTCACTCATCGTATAAGTCCCGATACAGTTTTCAGAATAATAGCACGATCGTTGTTTTTTATCTGGGCCTCTCCTTGAGTATAAGCCCCAATCTTCTTTTAAATAACTTTCCCTTTTGATTTAGATTCAAATTCATAGTTGTTATCAAAACTTTCTTCAATTTCTTGAATAACTAATATTACATCTGTTACAATGGAAGCTTGCTCGCGTGTAAGTTTTATCAGCTTTCTTTTACATACTTGTTTATAATGCTGGAAGCTTGCTCACCTGTAAGCCCTTCTACACTCTTCAACATACTTGTCTATATATTTCATATGTATATACCTGTATATTATATGCTTAGAGTTTTCCCCGACAATTAGGCCTAGGATTAGATCAAACCAGTGGTCTCTCTTTTTAACACAGTCAAAACTAGTTCCCCGTAGGAAATTCTAGATACAGTCTTGCCTCCTCTTGGGCTTATACAATATGGAACAGAGAAAGACATTATTCCT
The DNA here is from genome assembly GCA_022829125.1 of Lathyrus tuberosus. Classification (NCBI taxonomy): domain Eukaryota; kingdom Viridiplantae; phylum Streptophyta; class Magnoliopsida; order Fabales; family Fabaceae; genus Lathyrus; species Lathyrus tuberosus. The sequence goes on from JALAZF010000212.1 coordinate 9,469,651, forward strand.
GGTGAAACTTTTCTCAAGGCTGTCACTATTAGAAAATTTGTCAAGAAATTCATTTCCCCCAGAGAGGATTAATTCTCGGTGAAACCTCTCTTGAATTTCTTTAAACCCTAGAACTATTCACTACAGAAAGGATTAATTCCCGGTGAAACCTTTCTGGAACTTTTCTTAAGTTTGGACCCACAGGCTTCCTAAAAGCATCCCTAGCCTCCTCTCGGGCTTTGTACAAGGACCCTCAGGCTTCTTAAAAGTTTTCATGCCTTTTCTTGGCCTTAGTACAAGGACCCGAGACCTCTTACAGGTATAGGACAGAACCTAGTTATCCTTTGCTAGAGCAGTCTTCCTAAGAGTCAAAGCCTCAGACCAATTAAGGGTTGATTCCCATCCCTTAAGACACCTGCCTCCTCTCGGGCATCATACAAAGATAAACCCTTTCATACCCGTAGACATGGATAGTCTCACCTCCTTTTGGATCTCCAGAAACCCTCAAGTTTCCCAAAGGAACACAAGAATAACCTTGATCATTCCATAAACACTCAATCTTTCATCTTAAAAAATCCCTATCTAGGATCAAATCACCATCAATAAACCCTCTATAAGAACCTCATGGTCTCTAATATTTCAACTCTTCCGCAATCCCCAGTAAGAGTTGATTCCCTGGACCTGCCTCTGAACTTCAATAATCCTCAACAGAAATTAGCCTCCTCTTAGGCTTTATATAAGAAATTCCCCCAACGAGCCTCCTCTTAGGCTTTGTATAATGATCATCCTCAGCAGTTTTAGCCTCAATCTTGGGCTTTGTACAAGACACCAAATAAAAATTCCCCAGTGGAGTCAAAATTCTTTTAGCCTCAATCTTGGGCTTTGTACAAGACACCAAATAAAAATTCCCCAGTGGAGTCAAAATTCTTTTAGCCTCAATCTTGGGCTTTGTACAAGACACCTATAAATATTCTCCAGTTGAGTCAGTCAAAACTTTTTAGCCTCAATCTTGGGCTTTGTACAAGACACCTAAAAACACTTTCTTGTTGAGTCAGTATCTTTAGCCTCAATCTTGGGCTTTGTACAAGACAGATAAAACCTCTCCTCAGTAGAGTCAGTCCTTTTTAGCCTCAATCTTGGGCTTTGTACAAGACATAAATAAAATTCCCCAGAAGAATCAATTTCTTCCAACCTCCTCTTAGGCTTTGTATAATGATCTCTCCAAAAGATTCAGTCCCTTTTCAGCCTCAATCTTGGGCTTTGCACAAGACAGATAAAACTCCCTAAATAGAGTCAACCTTTTAGCTTTAACCTTGTGCTTTGATCATGGCACACAAAAAACCAACATCCCCTCAGAGGAAATCCAAAACCTCTCTGTAGTGTAGCGCAATTTTTGTGATTTCGAATCACTATCGCTTTGGTACTACAGTTCGATTCATTTTTTATCCTATTGAGCTGATTAAGGAAGGGAAATAGATCTCTCCAATTAACCCTGCTTGCAAACTGAGGTTAAACAGTCAAAACTGTTGGTTTACAGATGCTATCAAAATAGGGGGGTTCTCCCTTAGGGTTATTTGCTAAAAAACAGTGTCTGGGCTATTGGTAAGATGTTAGGACTGATGCTTTTTGATTGATGTATGAAGGTACGGGATTTTGGGTTTTTTTATTAGTATGCTCGCTAAGATTTTTCTAATCTTATGCCTACGTATTCCCGTTTAATGAAACAGGGAAATCGGAGCGATCGTAGTTCCTCCTATTCTATGGGAGGAAAAAAAAGGTTGTTTTGGTGTCTTGTTCAAAGCCCAAGACGTGAAGCTAAATGTGGTTTGTATCTTGTTCAAAGCCCAAGATGTGAAGCTGAAGGGTCTATTTGAATCTTGTTCGAAGCCCAAGATGTGAAGCTAAAGGGGTTTGTTTGTATCTTGTTCAAAGCCCAAGATGTGAAGCTAAAGGGGTTTGACTTTAGAGAGAATTTGTCATCTCTAAAAGGGGATATTTGGTTTGTTTGTCACAATTGTCGGGTGTCTGGTTATAAAGGAGAATTACTTTAACTGGGATATGTGAATCCAGCAATGCCATAATTTCCTTTACAGGGGATTTTTAATCTGAAGGAGAAGACTTTAACTCAGTTTAGAGAAATTCCATATTTCCTTAGGAATTTCTCATGCTACAAGAGGAATAGTGGCGTGGATGTAAATAATCCAGAGGCTTGCCGCTTACAGCAATTTAGATGAAGGAAAAGGAGTTGTTGATGTTTGTATACTGTGAGCGAGGCACAGTTTTTGATGCTAAAAGGTTGATTGACTCAACCGGGGTTTTCTTATACAAAGCCTAAGAGGAGGCTATTGACCCAACAAGAGGGTGCTTTTAGGTGTCTCGTACGAAGCCCAAGAGAGAGGCTAAAAGGGGTTGACTCAACAAGAGAGTGCTAACAAGTGACTGACTCAACAAGAGAGTGCTTTTATATGTGTCTTGTACGAAGCCTAAGATGGAGGCTAAAAGGTTTTGACTCCACATGAGGGTCTTTTATACTCAACAAGAGAGTGATTTTGTATTTCGTACGAAGCCCGAGATGGAGGCTGAGAGGGAAGTGACTCAACAAGAGAGTCTTTTATACTCAACAAGAGAGTGATTTGGTATCTCGTACGAAGCCCGAGGTGGAGGCTAAAAGGGATTGACACAATAAGAGAGTCTTTTATACTCAACAAGAGAGTGATTTTTATCTCGTACGAAGCCCGAGATGGAGGCTAAAAGAGGGTTTGACTCAACAAGAGAGACTTTTATACTCAACAAGAGAGTGATTTTTATCTGTTTTATACGAAGCCTAAGACGGAGGTTAAAAAAGGGTTTGACTCAACAAGAAAGTCTTTTATACTCTACAAGAGAGTGTTTTGTATCTCATACGAAGCTCAAGATAGAGGCTAAAAGTTTTGGTGACTGTTTCAGTTTATTGACAGGTCCAGTATATTAGATAAAAGAGAAAACCAGTTCTTATAAAGGGAACGATTAAATGTATTATTGTGTTTTGGCACTGATCAGAGGATCAGGGTTATTTCCTGTTCTTTAAGGAAACGGGGAATCCAAAGGGTATTGAGACTGTCCAAGTCTACTGGTGTTTTGAAGAAATCGATTCTCGGATAGTGAATGATCTTTGTATAACGCCCAAGAGAAGGCTGGTATGTTAACGGTTGGAGGTCAACCCATTAACGGGTCTGAAACTTAACTCAAAAAGACAACTCTAGCAAATTGATGACTAGGTTCTGTTCCTATACCTGTAGAGGTCTCTGGGTCCTTGTACTAAGCCCAAGAGAAGGCATGAGAGCTTTTAAGAAGCCGAAGGGTCCTTGTATAACGCCCAAGAGGAGGCAGGGATGCTTTTAAGAAACCTGTGGGTCCCTAAACCCTGAGAAGTTCAAGACATGCCATTCATCGAGAATAGATCAAGCCAGGAAAGTCTGAGAATTTGGAAGAAACTCAAGAGATGCCATTCACGGAGAAAATATCATCTCTGGGGAATTAGAGTTTCTTTAACAATGTCTAAGGGTGACAGTCTGAGAAAGGGTTCACTGAGAATACTGTCTTTCACGTCTCCATATTGTTTAACCCCAAGAGGAGGGAAGACTGTGTCTGGTAATCCTATGGGGATCTAGTTTTGTTCGTATTTAAGAGTGACCAACAGGGCTTTACCTAGTGCTAGACGTAGTTGTCGGGGAAAACTCTAAATAATTATACTAGTATTGCACATTGGATATTTGACGAGTATATAAAAGTTTGTGAAAGAAGACTTACAGTGAGCAGCCCCACAATACAGTTATATATATGAAAGCGGATAAAGAAAGCGAGTAAACACTTACTCGGTTATAGAGCTTCCATGTTGTTTGGTTAGTTTGTTCAACAAAGAAAGATTTGATAACAATATTATATTCAAAATCAAAGGAGAAAGTGCTTTGAAAAGGTTGTTGGGGCCTACAGCTCAAGGAGAGGCCCAAGGATTTATTAGTGATTGCATTGAGGCCCAAAAAAGTTTTGGTTAAAAGGGGGTTGGGTCTTACACTCTATTAGAGGCCCAATGATTTAATTTTGTACAAGTGGTGGGGCTTACAGCTCAAGGATAGGCCCAAGGATTTATCTAAAAAAAGACGACGATCGTGCCGTTGTTTTTGAAAATACAGTGGGACTTATACAATGGCTGAGGCCCAAGAAGTAGTGTATTTACAAAGGGAATGAGTCTTACACTCTAATAGAGGCCTAAAGTGTTTTAAAGAAAGTAAATGGGACTTATAACACGAGGGTAGGCCCAGATGATTTTTGTTTTGAAATGGCGATCCGCTGAGATTTTTGAAAATGCAGTGGGTCTTATACAATGACTAAGGCCCAAAAAGGTTTTGGTTTTCAAAGGGGTTGGGTCTTACACTCTATTAGAGGCCCAAAGTGTTTGAAAAAGTTTGATGAGGGTTGAATTAATCAAAAACCCTAATTTGTTTTCAAAATGCATTTTAGTTGAATAAAAATTCAATCAAAATGATCAAAATTGTTAAACATGAGTGGAAACAAATTGTGATCTTGGATTAATGTTTCAAAAATTATGTTTCTATCCACAAAATGATTGGAAATCACTAAAATTTGAAGAATCAAAAGGGAGAAAATATTTTAAATGTAAAAAACAATTAAAATATTAATTCTTTACAAAAATATCAAGTATATGAAATAAATAATATTTTTGGGATTTTTTGGGAAAATAAAATATTTTAACATTTTTGTGAATTATTAAAATAAGAATAAACTCAAAATCATTAAAATTCAGAGAGAAATTAATTTTTGAATCAATTAAATAAAATCACAAAATTCAAATATTTGAATTTTCAAAAAGGGCGCCAAGAACATGGCAAGATCACGTGCCACCCTATGTTTCTGCAGATTTGCGTTTTCTATCCAATCTCACTGAATACTTGATGATAACATGCAATCTACATATCAATCTACTCGTTTTCACCTCACGATCATGTCTATGGTCTGTAATTTCATTTATTTTAAGCATGGAACAAGAAATCAAAGAGAAACCTCAAGAACCCTAAAACTTGCATGAAGGCTCAGAAATTCCATACACGATTCAAACAAAACAATTGATTGAGGGTAAACACTCTATGCATGATTATGAACATATGGCCAAATTATTGTGCAGCAAAAAATGCATGGATCATAGAGTTAGAAGAGCTCATGCTTACCTCTTGCAGCTGGTGATCGTGTTTTGTGTTAGAGGTGTTACAGCTTGGTTCCAAGGATATGGACAGCTTCCCTAGGTACTATGGAGTGTGTCTGGGGGCTTGGAGTGGATTGAATTGAGCTGGAACTTGATTTGGCACCTCAACTGCAAATCTGTCAAAGGCTTGTGCAAATGGCTGGTGATTTTGAGAATCTGGTGTTCCAGATGTTATGTGAGTGTTTGGATCACCTCTATATGATGTTTATGAGGTGTGTGTGTGTGATTGGTTTGGTTGGAATAACTCTTAAACTCAAAACTCGATAGTGACTTGCTTTGGAAGGCAATTTTGGAGTGAAGAAGGAGATTTTGAGGAAAGCATCTGTTTAATGGCTTTGGTGTACTCAAACTGATCACAAATGAGCTCTATTTATAGTAGAGCAAGTTTGTTTTGCAAGGAATAGTGAATGCCAACTGCTGCATAGGTTTGGCCAATGTTGATCAATGAGAATCCAAGTCTCCTCTAGCCATTGACTAGAGGTTAGGGCACAGGCTGCTGGTTCCCTTGGTCTTGGATAAGTCTTGACTCAATTCAGTTGGAAATGGCTCAGTCCATGCCACCTTGGTGCATCCATTGAATGCTCCAAAACAAAATTAGAGTCTTATCCCCTCTTTAGGGTTTTCTAGGTTTGGCATGCTATTTTTAGTTCCAAGGACTTGGGAGGCTTGGGATCAGAGTTGGTTCCTCCTTGGTCTCCCCTTGAGGTGTTCAGATAGATAAGTGTGTTTGCCATTTGCACAAATTTGGCAAATAGAGCAAAATGCACAAATCTGTCTTGCTTTGACAGTTTTCAGCAAGGCATATTGCCATTGTCATATCTCATGGCTCAAGTTGAGTTTGGTGAAGTTCTTGGTCATTTTGGAAAGCCTTCATATGGTACAACAACTGTTTGATCATAATTGGTTTTGATACTTTTTGGATCTAAGTGAAAAATGCCCTTACATTTTGAAAAAAATAAGACAGATTCTGACTTAGTGAAAATTTCACTAAGTGTTGGAAAAAGTGACATTTTCACTTTTTGTGATTTTGATCATTCCATAACTTAAAATCCATGAGAAATTGGAATGAGTTGTAGTTGAAGCTTTTGTAGAGGGCCATGAGAGCTACAAATCCAGCTTTGGATGGGAAAAAATGGCCTTGTGGTTTAGGAGTTATGATCCTCCAAAGTTGGTACCCTAGCCACTTTGTTCCATAACTTAGAAAATTTTCTAAGTTTTTAAGGTTACCCCTTTTACAAGTTATCCCACTTTTCTTGATTTTTCTTGATGAATGATGATTCCAATCACACATTAACATCATATTAGGGTTAAGGAACCACAATTGTGAAAAATCTCAAAAAGTCAAAGTTTGACTTTTGTGCACAGTTGAATTTTTATCAGATGAATTCCAAACTGTACGATCCTCTATGAAATCAAGTCCTTGACCTAAATCAATCTTGATGTATTGATTTCATAGGTGTTATAGGGTGTATTAAATCATGTTCCAAGGTTTGGGAGCATGTCTTGGTCAAAAGTCAAAGGCACAGTTGACTTTTCTCGCGAAACCCTAATTGTGGTTCTGATGAATTTGAAACTTGTTGCTCAAGCTTCTTGGATCAATCCATTATTGCAAATGGATCAATGTAGTTTATTAGAGACCATCAAATCCTCCTTTGAGGCCTTGGCTCATGTTTTGTCCCAAAGTCAACTTAGGGGTGAATTAGGTCAAGAAACCCTAATTCCTGATTTTTGGTGAATGCATCCCCTGAGGCTAAATTAACTTGATGATTGGGTCCATGAGGTTCCATGGGGTATATTAGGTTATGCTTTGAAGCACTGGCTCATGCCCAGTGGAAAATTTCCATCTGGAGGCCCCGGTCCACCTGGAATGCTGCAACATTGTGCTTGATTCTTGCTGTGGGAGTCCTCTTGATCCTTTATGTATGTTTGAGAGGTAAGAAAAGTTGAAGATCATGTCATTTCTTGATTGATCCTTTGTCTAAGGCTCAAAGAGGGCTTGAAACCCTAATTATTGTTTGTAGTGAGTGATCACCCATCTTTGGGGAGGCTGATGGTTCATCCATATTGTGATGATGATTTGCACAATGATGGGAAATCTTAGTGGTCAAAATTTGGGGTATGACAGATGCCCCTATTTAATCTTCTTGGACTCGAAGGCGTGAATGGCGAAGGTATTCGGGCATTCGGGGTTCAAGAGGATTAAATATCGGAATACCCGAAATTTTGATGGTGGTTATGAATGGCAGTTTGCACATCCTTCTTCTTTTACTAAGTAATAATCCTTAGAAAAGGTAAAAACTTCCCCTCGATCCTGGTCTTCAGCCAAGGAACTGGTCTCAGTTTCTGAAATAAACTTCCCCTCGATCCTGGTTTCCTACCAAGGAACTGGTCTCAGTTTCTGATATAAACTTCCCCTCAATCCTGGTTTCCTACCAAGGAACTAGTCTTAGTTTCTGAACTAAACTTCCCCTCGATCTTGGTCTTTAGCCAAGGAACTGGTCTCAGTTTCTGAAATAAACTTCCCCTCGATCCTGGTTTCCTACAAAGGAACTGGTCTCAGTTTCTGAAATAAACGTCCCCTTGATTCTGGTTTCCTACCAAGGAACTGGTCTAAGTTTCTGATATAAACTTCCCCTCAATCCTGGTTTCCAACCAAGGAACTGGTCTAAGTTTCTTCCGTCAATAAACTTTATTGACAAGGGATGCTATGTGTAGCGGTTTTCCTCAAACTTCTCACCGAATTTTCCTGGGGAGATGCCATTTGATGGGAAAAAATTTTGATGTCAGACTTGCTAGGGAACCCAGTCGTCTGAGTTGTAGAGGGGCACAAACTTCTCTGTTGGAGACGCTATTTGTCGACTCTATCGGGGAAAACGAGTCTCTTGAGAGTCTGTTTTCGCTTGGAGATATTACATCATACTTTTCTCGGAGATCTTCTCGGAGAAATTCCATATGATGTGATCCAATTTTGAGGTGCTGATGACTTCATTAACATCGACTCTCCGGAGAGCAAAATCAATATGTTGCTGAAAGTCTTTAGTTGTGAGGCTTTCTCTGGGGATTTTCCTTAATCCGGGAAAGCGAAGATATCATCTTCAATGGCGAAGAGTGACATTTTTCTGAAAGTTTCTCTGGTTTTCTCAGAGGTTCAAGTTATCAAAGTGGTCAAGGGCCAACTCTAATCCAGAAATAAACTGGAGGAGAGAGATTGTTCAGACGCAACATTTCTTGACGAGGAAATAACTGACAACTCGATCGAGAGGACTTTTATCACTAGGGGACAAGACCGACTAGAGTTATAGTGATGCAATATGAATATGAATGTAAATCAATAATGCATGATGCGTGTATGTATATGCTGACAAAACTGACGCGACATACAGACTAGTAGATGAACACGACCGGATACTCGGCCACGGTGGGAGATAAAAAGTATCGCATTGGTTTAGAATGAGCACTTTAATTTTGCACTTTGAAGTTCGATTACTTCTAGAGAAGCGTTCGATGTTCTTTCGATGTTCAACACTTGAAAGAAATTGCCATCTTTATTTTAAAAGTGGAAAAATTTTACAAGTAAAATCATTTTTGTTTTATTTCAAGAATCTTTGATCATGTTAAAATGTCAATCTGTAAAGCTAAAACAAATAAGAATTGCAAAAAAAAGCACAAGGGCTCAAATTGTATTGATAGGATGGAAATCAGCCAAACGCATGATTCCATAGAGTATGTACAAAGTTTAGAAAATGGTAATTTAAGGGAAAAGGGCTACAATGAAACATAACGACCACTATCATTCTACCAACTTTGAATTCGAGACATCCTGAGCTTCTGTCGAAGATGACCTTGACTGGTGTTTTTCTTCTGATGGATGGCATTACCGCTGAGGAGTTGAACTGATCAGACGTAGTTACTTGCCATTAATCCCTAATTTTTGCCTGGATTGTACTTTGAGATTTCCAATCCACCGGGATGATTTTTTTTATTATGTCTCTAATTTTTTCCTGGACCGCCCTTTCGGGTTTTCAATCCACCGAGACATTTTTTTAGGCGAAGTATTTCTTGACTACGTCAACATTTGTGGGGTAGGAAATTCCTCTCCGTCCATGGTTGGAAATCTCAAGGCACCGCCAGAGAAAGCTTTCTTGACCACATAGGGGCCGTCATAATTCGGAGTCCATTTTCCCCGGGAATCAGTGAGAAATGATTGTATCTTTTTTAGCACAAGGTCTCCTTTCCTGAAGACGCGAGGTCGAACCTTTTTGTCAAAGGCCCTCTTCATTCTCTGTTGATACAACTGACTGTGGCATAGTGCCGTTATTCGCTTTTCTTCTATCAGGTTTAGTTCGTCGTGCCAACTTTGGCACCATTCAGCTTCTGTTAGCTTAGCTTCCATCAATACCCGGATCGATGGGATCTCTACTTCTATGGGGAGCACTGCCTCCATGCCATATACTAGAGAGAAAAAGGTATGCCCTGTTGAAGTTCGGACAGATGTGCGATAACCGTGAAGAGCAAAAGGTAGCATTTCGTGTCAGTCTTTGTAGGTTACAACCACCTTTTGAACGATCTTCTTGATGTTCTTGTTAGCCGCTTCTACCGCTCCGTTCATCTTGGGTTGGTAGGGAGATGAGTTATGGTGTTCGATCTTGAACTCAGCGCAAAACTCTTTCATCATCTTATTTTTCAAATTAGATCCATTGTCAGTAATGATCTGGCTCGGAACACCATAACGGCAGATGATATTGTTTTTGATAAATTGGGCTACCACTTGTCCGGTTACATTAGCGTATGACGCTGCTTCGACCCACTTGGTGAAGTAGTCAATGGCTACCAGGATTAACCGATGTCCATTTGAAGCTTTGGGTTCAATCATGCCAATCATGTCGATTCCCCATATGGAAAAAGGCCACGGGGAAGAAAGAACTTTGATATGTGTTGGCGGTACATGGATTTTGTCTGAGTATATCTGCCACTTGTGACACTTCCTCATGTATTTGTAGCAGTCAGATTCCATTGTCAACCAATAGTGCCTTGCTCTTAGAATTTTTCTCGCCATTGTGTGTCCGTTGGCATGAGTGCCTAAGGATCCTTCATGAATTTCTTTCATCAGCATGTTTGCTTCTGGTCTGTCTACACATCGGAGCAAGACCATGTCAAAGTTCCTCTTATAGAGTGTATCACCGCTCAGGAAGAAACTGCCTACCAACCTTCTGAGGTTTTTTCTGTCTTTCCTTAGTGCCCCAGGTGGGTACTCTTGTTTTTGAAGAAAGCATTTGATATCGTGATACCAAGGTTTGTCGTCTATGACTGCTTCGATTGCGAAGATGTAAGCGGGCCGTTCAAGGCGCATTATGTCAATCTTAGGTAAGTTGGTCCATTGACCTACACTAATCTTAGGTAAGTTGGTCGATTCTGTTGAAGAAGGGTAACAACCTTCTTGCATAGTCTTTGTAAGGAATCAATCCGGATTGGTATATGTTCCAATCTCCTTTGATCTGATTGACGACCAAAACTGAGTCGCCATATACATCCAAGTTCTTGATCCTCAAATCAATCGCTTCTTCGAGACCCATAATACAAGCTTCGTATTCGTCCTCGTTGTTTGTGCACTTGAATGTAAGTTTGGCAGTGAAAGGAATGTGGGTACCCTGAGGTGTTTGATGATTTCCCCAATTCCGTTTCCGTAATGATTGACAGCTCCGTCAAAGATTAGTCCCCATTGGGAACCTGGTTCTGGCCCTTCACTGGGTAGTGGTTCATCGCAGTCTTTCATTTTCAAATACATGACATCTTCGTCTGGGAAGTCAAACCCGATTGATTCCTGATCGTCAATCGATTGATGAGCCAAATGATCGGCTAAAATACTCCCTTTAACGGCTTTCTGAGCGTGGTACTTGATGTCGTATTCTAATAACAACATCTGCCAACAGGCAATTCTTCCTGTGAGAGCAGGCTTTTCAAAGACGTACTTGATTGGATCCATTTTTGAGATCAACCAAGTAGTGTGACGAATCATGTACTGGCGAAGACGTCTAGCTGCCCAAGCTAGAGCGCAGCAAGTTTTCTCAAGCATAGTGTACCGAGTCTCGCAGTCTGTAAACTTCTTGCTCAAATAGTAGATGGCAGACTCTTTCCTTTTTGTTTCGTCTTGTTGACCAAACACAACCCATTGAGTCTTCCAAGACTGTGAGGTAGATGATCAGTGGTCTTCCTTCCACTGAAGGTGATAGAATCGGTGGGTTCAATGGGTATTCCTTAATACTGTTGAAGGCGGTTTGGCAGTCTTCTGTCCAAACGCAGTCCTGATTCTTTTTGAGTAATTTGAAAATCGGCGCACATGTCGCGGTCATGAGGAATATAATCTTTAAATGTAGTTCAAACTTCCCAGGAATCCCCTGACTTGTTTTTCAGTTTTCAGAGAAGGCATTTCTTGAATGGCCTTAACCTTGTCAGGATCAACCTCAATTCCTTTTTGGCTGACAATGAACCCTAAAAGTTTCCCTGAACGGACACCGAAGGTGCACTTGTTGGGATTCAAGCAGAGTTTGTACTTTCTCAACCGCTCGAATAGCTTTAACAGATGGGTCACATGCTCCTCTTCTGTCTTAAATTTGGCAATCATATCATCAACATATACCTCGATTTCCTTGTGTATCATGTCATGAAATAGAGTAGTCATGGCCCTTTGATAGGTTGCCCCGGCGTTCTTCAAACCGAATGACATTACTTTGTAACAAAAGGTACCCCGTGGGGTAATGAACGAAGTTTTCTCCATGTCTTTCGGCGCCATTTTGATTTGATTATAGCCCGAGAATCCATCCATGAAGGAGAAAACTTTGAACTTTGTTGTACTGTCAACCAGCATGTCAATGTGTGGTAAAGGAAAGTTGTCCCTTAGACTAGCCTTGTTTAGATCTCTGTAATCGACACACATTCTGACTTTTCCGTCCTTTTTTGGAACGGGTACGATATTTGCTAACCATTGAGGATATTCTGACGTGGCGAGGAAACCCGCGTCAATCTGTTTTTGTACCTCCTCTTTGATTTTGACGGCCATGTCCGGATGAGTCCGTATCAACCTTTGTTTTACTGGAGGATATTTCGATTTCAATGGTAAGTGATGTTCCACGATGCTAGTATCCAACCCTGGCATGTCCTGATAGGACCAAGCAAACACATTGGGAAATTCTCTGAGAAGCTTTGTCAAACTCTCTTTGGCAGTTGGACTGAGCAATGCCCCAATCCTGATTTCTTTTCTCTCTTTTTCTGAACCCACGTTGATCGTTTCCAACGACTCTTTGTGAGGTTCAATGGACCTTTCTTCTTGTCGGAGTAATCGGGAGATCTCTTCTGGAATTTCGTCGTCAACTTCTTCTTCAGCCCCAAATACCGAGAACTCAAAGTTGGGATAAGGCATTGGATCGTATGTTTCAACGGGTTTTAAAACAAGCAATCTGCATGACATGATGATTTGTGTTTAGAAGAGATAGAGAAAATGCAAGTGTGTGCAGTGTATTTTTTTGAAAAACTGCTTATTTATTTTGAATTGTTTTTTAGGATTACCATTTTCTGAGAAAAATGAAAAGAGAAAACAGCAATTAATGCGGAGATTATAGAACAACGTTATTTTATTTATGAACAAGTCGACTCTTGAAACTACAACTCTATAAAACAAAACTCTGTCGCTTTGGGCAAAGCGAAGAGGGATATTTACAGAAAGTGAGCCCTATCAAAACATCCGTTTCACCTGGGCAGGGTGAAAGGTTAAAAACGACAATTACTTTGACTTATGAATAATCTTCGAAACATCGACAGCAACCCATTGGCGGCAAACTCCTCGGTGAATCACAAAGCCCGGTACCTTCCTTGATTTGTCTTCAGAAATGACGCTGATTTTTGGCAGAGCAGGATCATTGAAATCTGTCTCCCAGGTAGAGTTGTCGTAGGAGGATTCTTCCGTTGTATTTTACATAGTATTTGTGCTCTCAGGTATATCTCCCCATCCAGTTTGCTGGATATCTTCAAACCTGATACGAGAGCTTTCAGGAGCAGTGTACTTGACCATAAAGTCAAAATTTCCACTTGGTTGGCCTAAGGTGTCCAGTGCTTCTTTGGAACTGGAGGATTCATCTCTCTCGATGACGTTGACCTCGGGAAAAACATAGTTGATGAATTCTAGTCCGGTGAACTTTGTGAATTCATCGTCGTGCTGGATAGGTTCTGAATACCCTGAGTGTTGATCCCATGACATGCTGGGGATACAGGTATTCTTTTCAATGACGCTCAGCTGATTTTCATCGTTCGACTAATTTTCTTGCCCCAAGTCTCCTAGGTATGGCTGCCAGATAGGCAGGCCATCCATTGGGCCATAATAGTCGTGGTCAAAGTTGTCTTTCATCAGAGTGTCTTCCTCTAATGAATTTTGTGGAGCATGGCATCCTTCTGGATCACAATCTCCGTATATCATTTCGACATCTGACCTTGGTATAAATCTCGGACTCTGTGCGGGATAGCAAAATGGCGTAGGCACCTCTTCCTGAGACATATAACCGTCCTCATTAAGATAGGACTTCCAATCCTCATCCGTATCAGAGGGATCCTCCTCGTTGATGGTATGGACTGCTTGAGGTACTGGGTGAAGGAAACCTCCACTGTGGAAGAAGTCCTGAATGGGATGAAGACTTTCATCGTTAGCAGCTGTCTGGGTGCAGGTTGCAGAAAAAACAAGACCCTTCTTTGTTTTGTTATCAGTAGGAATGACAAGATGTCCCCATCCTTTTGTATTGTTATTCTCGATCACCTCGAGAGCATCTTTGTATGAGGAAATCGAGGTTCCTTTCTCTGATTGATTCTTACTGCTCACCGAAAGTGCTTGGAATTGAGTCCCAACAACCTCCTCGGGTTCTATACAAGTAGATAATGACAGGTTACTTACGATCAAGACTTGTTCTCCACAAACCGTGACGAGTTGATTGTTCTTGACGAACTTCAGTTTCTGGTGCAGTGTCGAAGTTACTGCCCCAGCCTGGTGTATCCAAGGTCTTCCTAATAAACAACTGTACACTGCCCGGACGTCCATGACCTGGAAAGTGATTAGGAAAGTGTGAGGACTGATAGTTATGGGAAGGTCGACTTCGTCGATAACTGCTTTCCGAGACCCGTCAAATGCTTTGACGATGACCTCACTGCCCCTCATCGGGGACCCTTTGAATGATAGTCGCATTAAAGTGGACTTCGGCATAACGTTGATGGTCGATCCTGTGTCTACCAGTACGCTGGCTAAAGCATCGTCCTGGAAATTAACTGTGATATTGAACGCCATGTTGTGACTTTTTCCCCCCTCTGGCAAATCCTCATCACTGAATCCTAAGTTATTGCAGGAAGTGATGCTAAAGATGATGCTATCGAACTGTCGTATTGACACATCCTGTTCCACAAAGGCCTACTCTAAGACTTTCTGAAGAGCCTCTCTGTGGGTTTCAGAACTGAGTAAAAGTGATAGCACTGAGATTTTTGAAGGAGTTTGTAACAGTTGATCAACAATGTTGTATTCACTCCTTTGGATGAGCTTCAGCATCTCATCATTGTTTTTCAAAAGGTCGGGATCACTTGATTGACCGACTGGTGGATTGGGAACTTCCGTTTGAGGTTCCTTTTCTCTGTTAGGTTCTCCAACCCCTCAGTTAAAGATTCGACCGCTCCGTGTTACTCGAAGGATGTCTACAATATTCACGACGGAGGGTAATGGAATTTCTTTTCCATTCTCAATTATTGTTGCACCGTATTTGTAAGGGATCGCCTTAGTTATTTCATATGGTAATGGTCCCGGTAGATAGATAACTACAGGAGCCTTCTGATTTTTCTGACTGTCGTAAGTAACTTTAATCAGTTCCTGGCTAAGAACCTTTGATTCGTCCAGTAGAGGGATGATGGTGTAGCAAGCGATTTTTGGATGTGGTTGCGAAGCACTACCGCTCTTTGGTATCTACAGCTCGATTCATTTTTTATCCTATTAAAGCTGATGAAGGAAGGGAAATAGATGTCTCAAATTAACCCTGCTTGCAAACTGAGGTTAAACAGTCAAAACTGTTGGTTTACAGATGCTACAAAGATTCGGGGTCTCTATTGGGTGTATTTTTTAAAAGTGGTGTTCCGTTAATTGGTGGGAGGTTAAGATGTTAGGACGGATATATGAAAGTATGGGATTTTGGGTTTTTGTTTAGTATGCTAGCTAAGATTTTTCTTTCAATCTTATGCCTACGTATTCCTGTTTTTTTCTAAAACAGGGAAATCAGAGCGTTCGTAGTTCCTCCTATTCTATGGGAGGAAATGGTGTTTTGGTGTCTTGTTCAAAGCCCAAGACGTGAAGCGAAAGGTGTTTGTATCTTGTTCAAAGCCCAAGATGTGAAGCTGAAGGTGATTTGTATCTTGTTCAAAGCCCAAGATATGAAGCTAAAAGGGTGTTGACTTTAGAGAGAATTTGTCATCTCTAAAGAGGGGTCTGTTTGTCATAACTGTTTATAAAGGAGAATTACTTTAACTGGGATATGTGAATCCAGCAATGCCATAATTTCCTTTATAGGGGATTTTTAACCTGAAGGAGAAGACTTTAACTCAGTGTAGAGTAATGCTATCTTTCCTTAGGAATTTCTCATGCTAAAAGAGGGACAGTGGCATGGATGTAGATGATCCAGAGGCTTGTCGCTTACAGCAATTAGATGAAGGGGAAGGAGTTGTTGATGTTTGTGTACTGTGAACGAGGCACATCTTTGATGCTGAAAGGTTGATTGGATCAACCAATGGTTTTCTTATACAAAGCCTAAGAGGAAGCTAATATGTGTCTCGTACAAAGCCCGAGAGAGAGGCTATGGCGCTGTTTCAGTTGAGTGATAGGTCCAGTATACTGATTTTAAAGAGAAAATCAGTTCTTATATGATTAACACTGTACTCAAGGATTTGATTCAGGGATATTTCCTTTTCTTTGAGGAAACAGGAAATCCAAAGGGTATTGAGACTGTCCGAGTCAATGGGTTTCCTTCCTGTTTTTGAGGGGGTCACTTGAGAATGTCTTTGAGACTCAAGGATATTAGACTGTCCGTGTCTAGAGTTTCATCTTTTGTACTATGCTTGGAGAAACAGTAGTAGACTCTTTGAAAAGACTGTTCAATGAAGATGACTAAGTTTTGTTCCTATACCTCTAGGAGGTCGTCGGGACAATTTGTACGAAGCCCAAGAGGAGGCTGGAAACTTTTAAGAAGCCGAGAGGTCCTTGTACGAAGCCCAAGAGGAGGCTATCATTCCCGGAGGAAGAGATCATTATACGAAGCCTAAGAGGAGGCTGTGAATACTTCTAAGAAGCCGACGGGTCCTTGTACTAAGCCCAAGAGGAGGCGGGGTTGCTTTTAGGAAGCCTGTGGGTCCTTGTACGATGCCCAAGAGGAGGCCGATGCTTTTAAGAAGCCGATGGGTCCCCAAACCCCGAGAAATTCAAGACATGCCATTCACCGAGAATAGATCAAGCCAGGAAAGTCCGAGAATTTGGAAGAAAATTAAGAGATGCCATTCACGGAGAAAAGATCATCTCTGGGGAATAGAGTTTCTTTGACAAGTGCTTTTAAGAAGCCTGTGGGTCCCTAAACCCCGAGAAATTCCAGACATGCAATTCACCGAGAATAGATCAAGCCAGGAAAGTCCGAGAATTTGGAAGAAACTTAAGAGATGCAATTCACGGAGAAGAGATCATCTCTGAGGAATAGAGTTTCTTTGACAACTTCTACGAGTGACAGTCTATGAAAGGGTTCACCGAGAATGCTGCCTTTCATATCTCCATATTGTTTAACCCCAAGCGGAGGGAAGATTATGTCTGGTAATCCTATGGGGATCTAGTTTTGACTATTTAAGAGTGATCAACGGGCTTAATGCTAGACGTAGTTGCCGGGGAAACTCTAAATATCTATACTATTATTACACAGTTGATATGAGTTTATGAAAGAAGGCTTACAGCGAGACAGCCCCACAATACAGTTATATGTATACGAAAGCGGTAAATGAAAGCGTATAAACACTTACTCGGTTGTAGAGCTTCCATGCTGTTTGGTTAGTTGTTCTACAAAGAAAGATTGAAAATAACAGTATATTTCAAAATCAAAGGATAAAGTATTTTGAAAAGATGTTGGGGCTTACAGCTCAAGGAGAGGCCCAGGGTTTTATCAGTGATTGCACTGTTGAATTTGTACAGAGGGACTTATACAAGTGACTGTGGCCCAAAAATTGTTTTCTGTACAAAGGGATGGGTCTTACACTCTCTCAAGAGGCCCAAAAGGTTTTAAGAAAAAGAGTGGGGCTTATAACACGAGGGTAGGCCCAGATGACTTTTCGTTAAAAATGGCGATCGCGCCGAGGTTTTCTTTTAACGCGGAGGGACTTATACAATAAGTGAGGCCCAAAATTATTTTGGTTAAAAGGGGATTGGGTCTTACACTCTAATAGAGGCCCAAAAGTTTTGAATGGGTCTTATAGCTCAAGGAGAGGCCCAGATGGTTTATTTTTAAACTGGCGACGATCGTGCCGAATTTAAAAATGTACAGAGGGACTTATACAATAAGTGAGGCCCAAAATATTTCTGTACAAGTGGGTTGGGTCTTACACTCTAATAGAGGCCCAAAAAGTGTTTGAAAATGATTTGTGAGGGTTGAATTAATCAAAAACCCTAATTTATTTCCAAAATGTGTTTTAATTGAATAAAAATTCAATTAAAATTATCAAAAATTGTTTAACATGTGGGAAATAAATTATGATCTTGGATTAATGCTTCAAAAATCAAGTATTGACCTAAATAATAATTAGAAGGCATTAATCTTTACAAAATCAAGAGGGAAAAAATATTTTAAATGTCAAAAACAATTAAAATATTAATTCTTTGCAAAAATATCAATTATATGAAATAAATAATATTTTTGGGATTTTTTGGGAAAATAAAATATTTCAACATTTTTGTGAATTATTAAAAAAAGAATCAACTCAAAATCATTAAAACTCAAAGAGAAATTAATTTTTGAATCAATTAAATAAAATCACAAAATTCAAATACTTGAATTTGAGAGAAATGGCGCCAAGAACAGCTGAAGAACACGCGCGTTTTTCAGCTTTGCCCAGATTTGCATTTTCTATCCAATCTCACTAAATACTTGATCATATCATGCAATCCACATACCAATCAACTCGTTTCAACCTCACGACCATGTTTATGACAATTAATTTCATTTAAATTAAACATAAAACAAGAAATCATGAACAATCCTCAAGAACCCTAGATTCTCCATGAAGGCTGGGATTTTTTATACACGATTCAAACAATGCAATTAATTGAGGGGAAACATTCCATGCATGATTATGAACATATGGCCAAATTATTGTGCAGCAAAAATTGCATGGATTGAGAGATGACCAAGTTTAGGCTTACCTCTAGGTCGTGACAGTAAGAGCAAATTGATTTCTGAGTTGGAGGTGTTACAGATGAGTTGTGATGATCTGAACAGCTTCCCTACACCCTATGGAGTGTGTTTGAATGCTTGGACTTGATTGAAACTGGCTGGATCACTTCATGGCATCTCAACTGCAACTTGGTTAAAACCTTGAGCAATTGACTGGTGATTCTGAGAAATCAGTGTTCCAGTTGTTGTTTAAGTGTTTGATTAGCTCATATGTGATGTATATGAGGTGTGTGTGTGATTGGTTTGATTGAAAAAGCTCTCAAACTCAAAACCTGATAGTGACTTGCCTTAGAAGGGAAAATTGGAGTGAAAGAAAAGATTTTGAGGAAAGCATCTGTTTGATGGCTTTGGTGTACTCAAACTGATCACAATTGAGCTCTATTTATAGTAGAGCAAGTTTGTTTTGCAAGAAATAGTGAATGGCAACTGCTGAGTAGGTTTGGCCAATGTTGGCAAATGAAAATCCAAGTCTCCTCTAGCCATTGACTAGAGGTTAGGGCACAGGCTGCTGGTTCCCTTGGTCTTGGATAAGTTTTGACTGAATTCAGTTGCTAAGAGCTCAGTCCATGCCACCTTGATGCTTCCATTGAATGCTCCAATCCAAAATTGGAGTCTTGTCCCTATTTTGGCCATTCTAGGTTCAACATGCTATTTCTTGTTCCAAAGACTTTGGAGGCTTGGCTCAGTGATTGTCCCCTTTAGATTCAATCCTCAGAGGTGTCCAAGTGGATAGGAGTGTTTGGATTTGGCTGATTTTGGAAAATCGACCAAAAGTGCAAAAATCTGCCTTGCCTTGGCAGATTTCAGCAAGGCAACTTGCCAATGTCATATCTCATAGCTCAAATTGAATTTGGTAATGTTCTTGGCCATTTTGGAAAGCCCTTACATGATACAACAACTGTTTGAACATGTTTGGTTTTGATCTCTTTTGAATCCAAGTGAAAAATCCCCCTACATTTGGAAAAAAGTAAAGGCAGATTCTGACTTAGTGAAATTTTCACTAAGTGTTGGAACAATGTGACTTTTCTTGATTTTGATCACTCCATAACTCAAAATCCATGAGGAATTTAGACATAGGTCAGTATGAAGCTTTTGTAGAGGGCAATGTGATCTACAAATCAAGCTTTGAATGGGGAACAATGGCCTTGTGGTTTAGGAGTTATGGTCCTCCAAAGTTGGCACATTAGTGTCACTTTTTCCATAACTTAGAAATTTTTCTAAGTTTTTATGGTTACCCCTTTTACAAGTTATCCCACTTTCTTTGATTTTTCTTGATGATGATGATTCAAATCATACATTAACATCACTTTAGGGTTAAAAATCCATTTTGGTGAAAAATCTCAAAAAGTCAAAGTTGACTTTTGTGCACAGTTGACTTTTTATCATATGAGTTTCGAACTGTGCAATTCTTCAGGAAATCATGTCCTTGACCTAAATCAAACTTGATGGACATGTTCCTTGGGTGTCATAAGGTATATTGAATCATGTCTTAGGGTTTGGGAGCATGTCCTGGTCAAAAGTCAAAGTTACAGTTGACTTTCCTCGCGAAACTCTAATTGTGGTCCAGATGAAATTGAGACTTGTTGCTCAAGCTTCTTGGATCAATCCATTGTTCCAAATGGATCAATATGGTATATTAGATACCCTCAAATCATGTCTTGAGGTCTTGGCTCATGATTTGTCCCAAAAGTCAACTTAGGGGTGAATTAGGTCAAGAAACCCTAATTCCTGATTTTTGATGAATGCATCCCCTGAGGTCAAATTGACTTGATGATTGGGTCCATGAGGTTCCATGGAGTATATTAGGTTATGTTTTGGATCATTGGCTTGTGCCTAGATGAAAAATTTCCATCTGGAGGCCCTGGTCGACCAAAACCCTAATTTGGTGACACTGTCGATCTTGAGATTTGATCCACCTAGAATGGAGCAGCCTTGTGCTTAATCCTTGAAGTGGGAGTCCTCTTGATCCATTGTGGATGTTTGAGAGGTTAGACAAGTTGAAGATCATGTCCTTCCTTGATTGATCCTTTGTCTAAGGCTCTGAGAGGGCTTAAAACCCTAATTTTGATTGTAGTGAATGCTCACCCATCTTTGGGGAGACTAATGAGGCATAATGATACACCCATATTGTGATGATGATTTGCACACTGATGGAAAATCTTAGTGGTCAAAATTTGGGGTATAACAGATGCCCGTATTTAATCTTCTTGGACCCAAAGGTGTGAATGACGAAGGTATTCGGGCATTCGGGGTGCAAGAGGATTAAATATAGGAATACCCAAAATTTTGATGGCTATGAATGGCAGCTTGCACATCCATCTTCTTTTGCTAAGCAATGATGCTTAGAAAAGTAGACTTCCCCTCGATCCTGGTTTCCTACCAAGGAACTGGTCTTAGTTTTGTTTTGAAATAAACCTCCCCTCGATCCTGGTTTCCTACCAAGGAACTGGTCTTAGTTTCTGATTTAAACTTCCCCTCGATCCTGGTTTCCTACCAAGGAACTGGGCTTAGTTTCTGATTTAAACTTCCCCTCGATCTTGGTTTCCTACCAAGGAACTGGTCTTAGTTTCTTTTGTCAATAAACTTTCTTGACAAGGGACGCTATTTGTAGCGGTTTTCTTCAAACTTCTCGTCGGATTTTCTTGGGGAGATGCCATTTGAGTGGAAAAAGTTTTGATGTCAGACTTGCTGGGGAACCCATTCGTCTGAGTTGTAGAGGTACACAAACTTCTCTGTTGGAGAAGCCATTTGTCGACTCTATCTGGGGAAAATGAGTCTCTTGAGAGACTGCTTCCGCTTGGGGTCTTACATCATACTTTTCTCGAGATCTTCCCGGAGAAATGCCATATGATGGGCTCCAATTTTGAGGTGCCGATGACCTTTTCATCAGCGGTCTTTCGGAGAAAGGCAGCTGTACTGCCAAATCTCTGCTTAGGAGGCTTTCTCTGGGGATTTTTCTTTAATCCGGGAAAGCAAGGATATCATCTTCAATAGCGAAGAGTGACATTTGTAGAAAGCTTCTCTGGCTTTTCAGAGGTTCAAGTTATCAAAGTGGTCAAGTGCCGATTCTAATCCAGAGATACACTGGAGGCGAGATTGTTCAAACGCAGCATTTTCTGACGTGGCAAGAACTGACAACTCGATTGAGAAGACCGTTATCACTAGGGGACAAGACTGACTAGAGTGATAGTGATGCAATATGAAATGTGAATGCAAATCAAATGCATGATGTATGTATGTATATGCTGACAAAACTGACGCGGCATACAAACTAATAGATGAACATGACTGGATACTCGGCCATCGCGGGGCGAAGAAGTACCGTTGGTCGAAAAAAGTAGCAATTCTACCTTGCTTAGAAGAAATAGTCCCTGCGGGGAATACCATTGATCGGGCTTAGGAGATAAGAACTCGGCTGAGGGTATCAGATGGGAAAACCGCATCTCATACAGTTGATCCTTCGTTCAGGCGTTACTGGCCTAGAAGGAGTACTTTGATTCTGCACTTTGAAATTCAAACGCCTTTGGAGACGCAATCGACGTTCTTTCGATGTTCAACAGTCAAAAGCAATTGCCATCTTTAATTTAAAAGCAGAAAATATTTTAACAAGTAAATTCATTGTTGTTTCATTTCAAGAATCGCTAATTATGTTAAAACGCCATTCTGTAAAGCTAAAACAAATAAGAATTACAAACAAAAGCACAAGGGCTCAAATTTTATTGATAAGATAGAGATCAGCCAAACGCATGATTCCAAAGAGTATATACAAAGTTTGAAAATGGTAATTTACAGGCAAAAGGGCTACGTTGAAACATAACAACCACTATCCTTCTACCAACATTGAATTCGGGACATCCTGAGCTTCTGTCGAAGATGACCTTGACTGGAGTTCTCCTCCGATGGATGATGTAACTGCTGTTGAGGGACTTGCCTCTGTTGAACATAGTTACTTGCCATTATCCCTAATTTTTGCCTGGATTGTACTTTGAGACTTCCAATCCATCGGGATGATTTTTTTCATGTCTCTAACTTTTGCCTGGACCGCCCTTTCGGGTTTTCAATCCACCGAGACGTTTTTGTTTTTGTTTTTAGTTTAGTTTAGGCAAAGTATTTCTTGACTACATCAACATTCGTGGGGTAGGAAAATTCCTCTCCGTCCATGGTTGCAAGTCTCAAGGCACCGCTTGAGAAAGCTTTTGTGACCACATAGGGGCCATCATAATTTGGGGTCCATTTGCCCCGAGAGTCAGTGAGAAACAATTGTATCTTCTTGAGCACGAGGTCTCCTTTTCTGAAGACACGAGGTCGGACCTTTTTGCCGAACGCCTTCTTCATTCTCTGCTGATACAACTGACCGTGGCATAGTGCCGTGATTCACTTCTCTTCGATCAGATTTAATTCGTCGTGTCGACTCTGACACCGTTCAGCTTCTGAAAGCTTAGCTTCCATCAATACCCGGATTGATGGGATCTCTACTTCTATGGGGAGAACTGCCTCCATGCCATATACTAGAGAGAAAAGGGTTGCCCCTGTTGAAGTGTGGACAGATGTACGATAACCGTGAAGAGCAAAGGGTAGCATCTCGTGCCAATCTTTATAGGTTACAACCATTTTTTGAACGATCCTCTTGATGTTCTTGTTAGCCACTTTTACCGCTCCATTCATCTTGGGTCGGTAGGGAGATGAGTTATGGTGTTCGATCTTGAACTCAACGCACAACTCTTTCATCATCTTATTGTTCAAGTTAGATCCATTATCAGTAATGATCTGGCTCGGAACACCATAATGGCATATGATATTTTTTTTGATAAATCGGATCACCACTTGTCGGGTTACATTAGTGTATGACGCTGCTTCGACCCACTTGGTGAAATAGTCAATGGCTACCAGGATGAACTGATGTTCGTTTGAAGCCTTAGGTTTGATCAAGCCAATCATGTCGATTCCCCATATGGAAAAAGGCCACGGGAAAGAAAGAACTTTGAGATGTGATGGCGGTACATGAATTTTGTCGTAGTATATCTGACACTTGTGACACCTCCTCATGTACTTGTAGCAGTCGGATTCCATGGTCAACCAGTAATACCCTGCTCTCAGAATTTTTCTCGCCATTGTGTGTCCGTTGGCATGAGTGCCAAAGGATCCTTCATGAATTTCTTTCATAAGCATGCCTGCTTCTGGTCTGTCTACGCATCGGAGCAAGACCAAGTCAAAATTCCTCTTATAAAGAGTGTTAACGCTCAGAAAGAAGTTTCCAGCCAATCTTCTGAGAGTTTTCCTGTCTTTTCTGAGTGCCCCAGGTGGGTACTCTTGTTTCTGAAGGAAGCATTTGATATCGTGATACCAAGGTTTGTTGTCTATGACTGCTTCGATCGTGAAGACGTAGGCGGGCCGTTCAAGGCGCATTATGTCGATCTTAGGTAGGTCATTCCATTGACCTACACTAATCATGGAAGAGAGAGTGGCTAAGGCATCAGCCATGTGATTCTCATTACGAGGGACGTGATGAAACTCGACTCTGGTAAAGAAGGGTAACAACCTTCATGCATAGTCTTTGTAAGGAATCAGTCCTGATTGGTATGTGTTCCAATCTCCCTTTATCTGATTGATAACCAAGGCTGAGTCGCCGTATACGTCCAAGTTTTTGATCCTTAAATCAATCGCTTCTTCGAGACCCATGATACAAGCTTCGTATTCGGCCTCATTGTTCGTACATTTGAACGTAAGTCTGGCAGTGATAGGAATGTGGGTACCCTGAGGGGTAACAATGATTGCCCCAATTCCGTTTCCATAATGATTAACTGCTCCGTCAAAGATAAGTCCCTATTGGGAACCTGGTTCTGGACCTTCACTGGGTAACAGTTCATCGTAATCTTTCATTTTTAGATACATGACATCTTCGTCTGAGAAGTCAAACCCGGTTGATTCTTGATCGTCAATCGGTTGATGAGCCAAATGATCGGCTAAAATACTTCCTTTAACGGCTTTCTGAGCGTGGTACTCTATGTCATATTCTGATAATAACATCTGCCAACGGGCAATTCTTCCCGTGAGAGCATGTTTTTCGAAGACGTACTTGATTGGATCCATCTCGGAAACCAACCAAGTAGTATGACGAATCATGTATTGACGAAGACGTTTGGCTGCCCAAGCCAAAGCACAACCAGTTTTCTCAAGCATCGTGTACCGAGTCTCGCAGTCGATGAATTTCTTGCTCAGATAGTAGATGGCAGACTCTTTCCATTTGGTTTCGTCTTGTTGGCCAAGTACACACCCCATTGAGTCTTCCAAGACTGTGAGGTAGATGATCAGTGGTCTTCCTTCCACTGGAGGTGATAGAATCAGCAGATTCAACAGGTATTCCTTAATACCGTCGAAGGCAGTTTGGTAATCTTCTGTCCAAATGCAATCCTGGTTCTTTTTGAGTAATTTGAAAATCGGCGCGCAGGTCGCGGTCATAAGGAATATGAATCTGGAGATGTAGTTCAAACGTCCCAAGAATCCTCTGACTTGTTTTTCAGTTTTCGGAGAAGGCATTTCTCGAATGGCCTTGACCTTGTCAGGATCGACCTCAATCCCTTTCTGGCTGACGATGAACCCTAAGAGTTTCCCCGAACGGACACCGAAGGTGCACTTGTTGGGATTTAAGCGGGGTTTGTACTTCCTCAAATGATCGAATAGTTTCGACAGGTGGGTCACATGCTCCTCTTCTGTCTTAGAATTTGCAATCATGTCATCGACATATACCTCTATCTCTTTGTGTATCATGTCATGAAACTGAGTAGTCATGGCCCTTTGATAGGTTTCCCCGGCGTTCTTCAAGTCAAACGGCATCACCTTGTAACAAAAGGTACCCCATGGGGTAATGAACGAAGTTTTCTCCATGTCTTTCGGCGCCATTTTGATCTGGTTATAGCCCGAGAATCCATCCATGAAGGAGAAAATTTTGAACTTTGTTGTGTTGTCTACCAGCATGTCAATGTGTGGTAAAGGAAAGTCGTCCTTTGGACTTGCCTTGTTCAGATCCCTGTAATCAACACACATTCTGACATTTCCGTCCTTTTTGGGAACAGGTACGATGTTGGCTAACCATTGAGGATATTCAGATGTAGCGAGGAAACCTACGTCGATCTGTTTTTGTACCTCCTCTTTGATTTTGATGGCCATGTCTGGGTGAGTCCGTCTCAACCTTTGCTTTACTGGCGGACATTCCGATCTTAACGGTAAGTGATGTTCCACAATGTTGGTATCCAACCCTAGCATGTCCTGATAGGACCAAGCGAATACATCGGGAAATTCACTGAGAAGCTTTATCAAACCCTCTCTGGCAGTTGGACTGAGTAGTGCCCCAATCCTGATTTCTTTTCTCTCTTTTTTTGAACCCACATTGATCGTTCCAACGGCTCTTTGTGAGGTTTAATGGACCTTTCCTCTTGTCTGAGTAGTCGAGAGATCTCTTCTGGAATTTCGTTGTCAACTTCTTCTTCAGCCCCAAATACCGGGAACTCAAAGTCGGGAGAAGGCATCGGATCGTATGTTTCAACTGGGTTTAAAACAAGCAATCTGCATGACGTGATGATTCGTGTTTAGAAGAGATAGAGAAAATGCAAGTGTGTGCAGTGTATTTTTTTTTACTGCTTGTTTTTTAGGATTACCATTTTCTAAAAAAGCGAAAAGAGAAAACAGCAATAAATGCAGAAATTACAGAACGACGTTTATTTATTTATGAACAAGTCGATTCTTGAAACTACAGCCCTATAAAACAAAACTCTGTTGCTTTGGGCGAAGCGAAGAGGGAAAATTTACAGAAAGCGAGCCCTATCAAAACATTTGTTTCACCTGGGCAGGGTGAAATATTAAAGATGACAATTACTTTGACTGATGAACGATCTTCGGAACCTCGACGGCAACACATTGGCGGCAAACTCCTCGGTGAATCACAAAGTCTGGCACCTTCCTCGATTTTTCTTCAGAAATAACACTGATTTTTGGTGGAGTAGGATCGTTGGAATCTGTCTCCCAGGCAGAGTTGTCGTAGGAGAATTCCTCCGTTGCATTTTGCATAGCATTTGTGCTCTCAGTTGTATCTCCCCATCCAGTTGGCTGGATATCTTCGAGCCTGATACGAGAGCTTTTGGGAGCGGTGTACTTGACCATATAGTCAAATTTTCCACTTGGTTGTCCCAGGGTGTCCCATACTTTCCTGGAACTGGAGGGGTCATCCCTCTCGATGACGTTGACCTCGGGAAAAGCATAGTTGATGAATTCTAGTCCGGCAAATGTTGCAAATTCTTCGTCATGTTGAGTAGTTTCTGAATGACCTGAGTGTTGATCCCATGACATGGTAGGGACACAGGTATTCTGTTCAATGACGGTCAGCTGATTTTCATTGTTCGGCTAACTCTCTTGCCCCAAATTTCCTGGATAAGGTTGCCACATTGGCAGACCATCCATTGGGCCACTGTAGGTGTAGTCAAAATTGTCTTTCATTGGAGTGTCTTCCTCTAATGAATATGGCAGAGCACGACATCCTTCCGGATCACAATCTCTATATATCATTTCGATGTCTGACCTAGGTATAAATCTCGGACTCTCTGTAGGAAAGCAAAAAGGAGTTTGCGTTTCATCCCGAGACATATAACCGTCCTTGTTAAGATAGGACTTCCACTCTTCCTCTGTGTCAGAGGGATCTTTTTCATTGATAGCATGAACTGCTTGAGGGACTGGGTGAAGAAAACCTCCACTGTGGAAGAAGTTCTGAATGGGATGAAGACTTCCATCACTGGCAGCTGTCTGGGTACAGGTTGCAGAAAAACCAAGACCCTTCTTTGTTTTATTGTCAATAGGAATGACAAGCTATCCCCATCCGATTGTATCGGTACTCTCGACCGCTTTGATAGCATTTTGTATGAGGAAATCGAGGCTCCTTCTTTGGATTGATTGTCCTTGCCCACCGACAGTGCTTGGAACTGCGTCCCAATAACCTCCTCGGGTTCTACACAAGTAGATGATGATAAGTTACTCACGAGCAAGGCCTGTTCTCCACAGACTGTGACAAGTTGATCGTTCTAAACGAACTTTAGCTTTTGGTGGAGGGTCGAAGTGACCGCTCCAGCCTGATGTATCCAAGGTCTTCCTAATAAACAATTGTATGTTGCCCGGATGTCCATGACCTGGAAAGTGACTTGGAAAGTGTGAGGACCAATAGTTATGGGAAGATCAACTTCGCCGATAACTGTTTTTCTGGATCCATCGAACGCTTTGACGACGACCTCGCTGATTCTCATCGGAGGGCCTTTGAATGATAATTGCATCAAAGTGGACTTTGGCATAACATTCAGGGCTGACCATGTGTCTACCAGTACGCTGGCTAAAGCATCGTCCTGGCAGTTAACTATAATGTTGAGTGCCATGTTATGAAGGCAACCCTCTTCGGGTAATTCCTCATCACTAAATCCCAAATTATTGCAGGAAGTGATGTTAGAGACAATGCTATCGAACTATCTGATTGTTACATCCTATTCCACAAAGGCTTGCTCCAAGACTTTCTGTAGAGCCTCCCTGTGGGCTTTTGAACTGAGTAACAGTGATAATACCGAGATCTTTGAAGGAGTCTGTAACAGCTGATCAACAATGTTATATTTACTCCTTTGGATGAGCTTCAGCATCTCATCATTATTTTTCGAAAGGTCGGGATTACTGGATTGACCGACTGATGGATCGGGAGCTTCTGACTGAAGTTCCTTTTCTTTGTTAGGTTCTCCAACTCCTCGGTTGAAGATTCGACCGCTCCGTGTTACACGACTGATGTCTGCAATATTCACGACGGAGGGTAATGGAATTTCCTTTCTATTTTCAACTGTCGTTGCACCGTATTTATAAGGGATAGCCTTAGTTGATTCATACGGTAGTGGTCCCGGTAGATAGATGACTATGGGAACCTTCTGATTTTTCTGACCATCATAAGTAATCTCGATCCGTTCCCGGTTGGGAGCTCTAGATTCGTCAAGTAGAGGGATAATGGCAAAAACATCCCTGGTTTAGTGACGACCAGAGATTGTGACAACATCCTCGACTTGATTGGCAAGGCAGTTCGGCGTCCAGTTGATGGGTCCAGGACCCGGATATGGGCGAATCTCTCCACGATCCACCTGACCCTGAAGAGCTGCTCTCACAAGGTAACACCCTTGGTTACTTTCTGAACAGACACTACAACGATCATAATTGTGTGGTGGCACCTGGCCACGCCTACTTTGAATACAATGTAACCTCACTAGGTTAGCTTCCATAGATCGGACATCCTGACTTTGACGTCGAGTAGGATTCCTGTTACTGATATTAATTTGCTGAGTATCTTCATCCATATAGATTGGCATCCACCAGTGATTTAACAAGTGCTGAAGTGCCTCCTGGACAAGGGTACAACCTCGATCGTTTTCGCAACCTGCTTTACAGCTTTGATAGTCGTGTGATATTAAGAATCCGAGTCGGACCTGCTCAGTATGTAACTCTACCAGGTTGGTATTCATCACGCAAATATCGAAGATCTGAACCATGTTGATCTGATAAGGGTTCCTATCATGGTAGTCTTGGATCCATCCAAGATCCATCTGACGCTGGAGGGTCTCTTGTATGAAAGAGTATCCCTGTTTGTTTACCGAGCAAGTCAGACAGGAACTGTAATCGTGTCGTGGCAGATTATGATACTGGCTTTGCCTTGAGTGGATCGCCACCAAGTTGACATTCATTGCACAGATGTCGTGGTTCTGAATGACATTGGAATTTGTGTAGACCATGTTAACTCCACGAACTCGGTGCTCTTGGATCCATCTGAGATCCATCTGTTCCTGTAGAGCTGATTGTACTACCGAACATCCTCTATTACTTTTAGAGCAGACATCACATTGATGATAATTATGATGTGGCACATGGCCATATCCACTCTGTCTATAATGCATCTTGACCAGATTGGTCCTCAACAAGAGTACATCGTGAATTTGATAGATATTGTTAGACTCTTTCTCAATTAGGTTGACTGCAGCTTTCTCGTGTTGAGGCAGCGGGTTAGTGAGAACATTGGGATTCGTATCTTTGAAAGATAAGAGCCCGCTCCTAACAAGCTTTTGCACGTCAGATTTGAAATTGAGACACTTCTCTATGTTATGCCCTGATCTTCCTTGATGATAAGGGCATGTTTGATCCACCTTAAACCAAAAAGGCGGATTTTCTGGTACTGTAAGAGGAGACTTAGTCTGGATGTGCCCCTTAGCCAATAGTAGCGGAAATAGTTCTGCGTACAACATGGGTATAGGATCAAACCCTGATGGTCGTGTTGTACGGTTGTTATTGTATGGAGGACGAGCCTGCTGAAGAGGTTGTTGTGTCCTTTGCTGATTAGGTTGGCTCTGTGCAACCTGAGGTTGATACGTAGGAATAGACGCAGGGCTGATAGCAGGAGTTACAGTTGCTACCGGTTGGTACCATCGCCTTTGCTTTCTGAGAGAGATATTCCCAATATCTTGCTCTTTTTTCTTAGGGAGAGCACTACTGTATCATTTTGTACTGCTTGATGGTCCAGTGTCTTTTGCCAAATGTCCTTCTCGGACGGCTTCCTCAAGACGAACTCCCATGCCCACCATCTCGGTGAAGTCACTGGGCGCACTGGCAACCATTCTATCATAGTAAAATGAGCTTAAGGTCTTTAAGAAGATCTTTGTCGTCTCTTTTTCCTCAAGAGGTGGACAAATTTGAGCGGCAATTTCGCGCCATCTCTGGGCGTACTCCTTAAAGGTTTCCTTGTCCTTTTGTGACATTGATCTGAGTTGATCTCTGTCCGGTGCCATGTCCAAATTGTATTTGTATTGTTGGACGAAGGTAGTACCAAGATCTCTGAATGTGTTAATCGTAGTACGGTTTAAACCCATGTACCATTTTAATGCGGCACCGGTTAGACTATCCTGAAAGTAGTGAATCTGCAGGTCCTGATTCTCAGTCTGAGCTGACATTCGCCGAGCGTACATCACCACGTGACTCTGAAGGCAAGAGTTACCCTTGTATTTTTCAAAGTCGGGCACTTGGAACTTGTGCGGGACTTTCACATTGGGGACCAAGCAGAGGTCTGCGGCGTCCTTTCCAAATAGATCCTGACCGTGAATGGCTTGCAGTTCCTTCTGCATTTCCAAGAACTGTTCCTGAAATTCATCCATTTGGTCAAACATAGTTTCCTTTTTACCAGAAGGTATCTGTGGAATCTGTCCTTTCGGGATAGTGTGCACCACAGGGGGTGGTACCGTGACTACGGCAGTGAGTCTTGGCATTTCCCGAAGTTTGTAACCTTCAGGAGTCTTCAATATGCCTCTGGAATCTTCGCTTTCCCGAAGTTTGTAACCTTCAGGACCAGCGGCATTTGTCATGATTCCCTGATCTTCAACGATCGGCGGAACATATCCTTCTGGGATATAGTTTGCAGGCATGCCCCAGGGACGATCTTTTGGCATTTGATACCTAGGATCATACTTCTCTACTATGGGCGTTGAGGTGATCTCGGAGGTCACAGTCCTTTGTAGATGAGCTTCTGCCATGGCTTGCATGTCGTTACGAAGCTTTCTCATATCCTCTCTCAGAGCGTCGATCTCTTCTTTCAACTCTCTATTTTCTTCCTCAAGATCATCCATCTTTTTCTGACGATT
This sequence comes from Lathyrus tuberosus, assembly GCA_022829125.1. Lineage (NCBI taxonomy): Eukaryota > Viridiplantae > Streptophyta > Magnoliopsida > Fabales > Fabaceae > Lathyrus > Lathyrus tuberosus. The sequence continues at coordinate 9,501,072 of JALAZF010000212.1, forward strand.
AGCCCGAGTATTGTACGAATGAGACAGTTTGACTCTAGAACCGAGACACAAACATGAGATTCGTAGGTAAGAAGAATACGCGATGTGGGAATGATGAATGTAATGATTATATTAATTGTTTTTTGGTTTAATCAAAATAAACTTTGATAATTAGATTGCAAATATCAAACGGTGGGGAAACCCTTTTTTATTGAAATTCAAAGGATTACAAAAATGGAAATACAGCAGATTACAAGGTGCAGAAACAGAAACCTAAACTAATGGGTCCCGAGAGAACTTGGGTGCTGGTTCTGGTATCTTCCTTTTCTTTGACCAGGGCTCTTGGGCCGTTGTTGGGTTTTCATTCCTTTGCCAGGTGAAAGGAGTGAGCAAATTCCTTTGGTCATCCTGATTATCCACAGCATGTTGCTCCAAAATTTCAATCAGAGCGTCCTTTTCTTTCAGTAGTTGCTGTATTTTGATACACTCTACGTTGAGGGTGCGGTACTTGTTCTTCCAAGACCTCCTCTCCCTTTGAACTTTGTTGAGAGTAACCTGAAGCTTTTCAGTTTTCGTCATGAAGTACATGACAGATTCCCTCGGTGGAAGAATTCCGTAACGAGGATAAGGCATCCTTAGCTTGAGAGCTCTAGTTTGTACCTAGTGGAGATAAGGCTCCACCGAGACACATTCCGATTTTCCTAGAGACTCCCGTCCTTTCTTATGAACGTGTTTCCAAGCGTGCACTATTTCCGTCTTTAGTGCTCTATCACTTTCTCTTTCCTTGAAGAAAAGACCTTCCAGATGAGCATTCCGGGGGACGTGTCTCATCGGGTATCCAAACTGACGGCGAACCAATATCGGATGATAATTGATTCCTCCCTTAGTTCCTATAAGGGGTACGTTGGGGAAGTTTCCACAACGGTCAATGATCCTGATTCCATCATAAATCCTATTGCACCAATCTATGTCGGAATTGGTGAGAGACATGATCTTCTGCGACCAGCGCAAGGCACTCTTATGATCCCAAAAAGCAGCAGACTTAGGTAAATGGGAGATAAACCATTTGTAAAGCAAAGGTACACAATATGTGATCTCCCCTCCGCTGTACAAATTCCCTAAGTGTACAGAATGATACGCATCTGCGAGCAAAGTCGGTACAGGGTTTCTAATGAGAAAAACCTTAATAGTGTTGATATCGACGAAGTTATTAATGTTGGGCAACAAAAATAATTCGTAGGTGAGTAAAACAAAGATGTTTTCAAAAGCAGTCTCGTTCCCTATACTAGCGAAGTACAGAGCTTTCTTTGTCAGAAACTGGGCTGGCAAACCTTGTATGCCACCCTTAATGGTCATGTGATTCCTGACCTCAGACTCGTCCAAATGAATTTCTCTTGCAATGGTCTGATCCTTTGGAATTTCTTCCAGTCCAGAAAATGGAGCTCGATCAGTGATATGTAAATCGATCAGATGAGAATACTCCTTCAGCGTTGGTGCTAGCCGGTAATCCGGGAATGTAAAGCAGTGATAAACCGGATTGTAGAATTGAACGAGCGCATCCATGATTCCCTCAATCACATAGATTCTTAACAGAGGTAGCAGACCTCCGTACTTGGCTCTGAAAGCCTCTTGGTTTGTGACCATCCTTGCCAAACCTCTTAAATCCTCTAGTTTTGGAACCTTGAAGGTGTACTTATGAGTTCTCCTTCTACCGTAATCCATTAGCGCAATCTTTTTCTCTAATATTTGCAATCACAGTCTTAGTTTAATTTGAAAAACAGAGAGACTAGAAGAGAAATTTTTTTTTGAATGTTTTAATGTTTTTTAGATGAATGCATGAATGCAGCACACAAAAACATAGAAAAAACATGGGGTCAAAGGGTCGTTGTCATGGAGTCAAGGCTTTACCCATCCCAAAGATTTACACTAGGGTGATTTTTGTACCTGTACTCAAAATCATTAGCTCCTCCCAGGATAACAAACAGCAAGCAGATCACCAGCGAGCTGTATGAAATCTTAGAGTAAATGCTATTCACCGAGAATAGATCATCAGCCTCAAATGAGGGTAGTATCGCATGACAACTATTTCCGATAGGTTCCGCACTACAAAAGGGTTGGCTCCTCAGCTTCTCAGACGTCACAATCAGCCCATTGCCTATGAGAGGGAATGGGTTGCATTGGTCAGCCTCCACTGAGGTTGATGGTCGACCTCGTCGCCATCACTTATCTTAAGTGTATACTCAATCTTTCCACATGCGGCATCACACGCATTCCCATTAGCAGAAAAATAAACACATATATCAATTAGGAAAAGCAGTATATATATTTGTCTTAATCATCCTAGACCTTTAAAGCTATGAATCCTATGTTCCTAACAGAAAATGGGTTCCCCGGCGGAAGCCCCAATCTGTGGTTTTCACACAAGAGAAGAGAAAAAAGGTTAGAAGAGCCCCACGGTGGGCGCCACTTTTAAAGTTTCCACCTAATAGATGGGAAGAGAACAAGATCTCATTACAAAGGTGAGATAGATCCTAATGACACGTCCCCAGCAGAATCGCCAAGTCCCCAGTGAAGTCGCCATTTTTCTGTAGCGAGCGATTTTTGGATGTGGTTGCGAAGCACTACCGCTCTTTGGTATCTACAACTCGATTCATTTTGTATCCTATTAAAGCTGATGAAGGAAGGGAAATAGATGTCTCAAATTAACCCTGCTTGTAAACTGAGGTTAAACAGTCAAAACTGTTGTTTCGAGATGCTACAAAGATTCGGGGTCTCTATTGGGTGTATTTTTTTAGAAGTGGTGTTCGGTTAATTGGTGGGAGGTTAAGATGTTAGGACGGATATATGAAACTATGGGATTTTGGGTTTTTGTTTAGTGTGCTCACTAAGATTTTTCTTTCAATCTTATGCCTACGTATTCCCATTTTTTCCGAAACAGGGAAATCAGAGTGTTCGTAGTTCCTCCTATTCAATGGGAGGAAATGGTGTTTTGGTGTCTTGTTCAAAGCCCGAGACGTGAAGCGAAAGGTGTTTGTATCTTGTTCAAAGCCCAAGATGTGAAGCTGAAGGTGATTTGTATCTTGTTCAAAGCCCAAGCTATAAAGCTAAAAGGGTGTTGACTTTAGAGAGAATTTGTCATCTCTAAAGAGGGGTCTGTTTGTCATAACTGTTTATAAAGGAGAATTACTTTAACTGGGATATGTGAATCCAGCAATGCCATAATTTCCTTTATAGGGGATTTTTAACCTGAAGGAGAAGACTTTAACTCAGTTTAGAGCAATGCTATCTTTCCTTAGGAATTTCTCATGCTAAAAGAGGGACAATGGCATGGATGTAGATGATCCTGAGGCTTGCCGCTTACAGCAATTAGATGAAGGGGAAGGAATTGTTGATGTTTGTGTACTGTGAACGAGGCACAGCTTTGATGCTGAAAGGTTGATTGGATCAACCAATGGTTTTCTTATACAAAGCCTAAGAGGATGCTAATATGTGTCTCGTACAAAGCCCGAGAGAGAGGCTAAAAGGGGTTGATCCCACAAGAGGACCTTTTATACTCAACAAGAGAGTGTTTTTGTATCTCGTACAAAGCCCGAGATGGAGGCTAAAATTTGTTTGGCTCAATAAGAACCTTTTTGTATCTCGTATAAAGCCCGAGATGGAGGCGAAAAGGGGTGATTAACTCAACGAGGGAGTCTCTTATGTGTCTTGTACAAAGCCCGAGAGAGAGGCTAAACGTTGTTTGACTCCGTTGGGGATAATCATTGTACAAAGCCCAAGAGGAGGCTATGGCGCTGTTTTAGTTGAGTGGCAGGTCCAGTATACTGATATAAAGAGAAAATCAGTTCTTATATGAGTAACACTGTACTCAAGGATTTGATTCAGGGATATTTCCTTTTCTTTGAGGAAACGGGACATCCAAAGGGTATTGAGACTGTCCGAGTCTACGGGTTTCCTTCCTGTTTTTGAGGGGGTCACTTGAGAATGTCTTTGAGACTCAAGGATATTAGATTGTCCGTGTCTAGAGTTTCATCTTTTGTACTATGCTTGGAGAAACAGTAGTAGACTCTTTGAAAAGATTGTTCTATGAAGATGACTAAGTTCTGTTCCTATACCTCTAGGAGGTCGTCGGGACAATTTGTACGAGGCCCAAGAGGAGGCTAGAAACTTTTAAGAAGCCAAGAGGTCCTTGTACGAAGCCCAAGAGGAGGCTATCATTCCCGGAGGAAGAGATCATTATACGAAGCCTAAGAGGAGGCTGTGAATACTTCTAAGAAGCCGACGGGTCCTTGTACTAAGCCCAAGAGGAGGCGGGGTTGCTTTTAGGAAGCCCGTGGGTCCTTGTATGATGCCCAAGAGGAGGCCGATGCTTTTAAGAAGCCGATGGGTCCCCAAACCCCGAGAAATTCAAGACATGCCATTCACCGAGAATAGATCAAGCCAGGAAACTCCGAGAATTTGGAAGAAACTCAAGAGATGCCATTCACGGAGAAAGGATCATCTCTGGGGAATAGAGTTTCTTTGACAAGTGCTTTTAAGAAGCCTGTGGGTCCCCAAACCCCGAGAAATTCAAGACATGCCATTCACCGAGAATAGATCAAGCCAGGAAAGTCCGAGAATTTGGAAGAAACTCAAGAGATGCAATTCACGGGGAAGAGATCATCTCTGGGGAATAGAGTTTCTTTGACAACTTCTACGAGTGACAGTTTATGAAAGGGTTCATCGAGAATGTTGCCTTTCATATCTCCATATTGTTTAACCCCAAGAGGAGGGAAGACTGTGTCTGGTAATCCTATGGGGATCTAGTTTTGACTATTTAAGAGTGATCAATGGGCTTAATGCTAGACGTAGTTGCCGGGGAAACTCTAAATATCTATACTATTATTACACAGTTGATATGAGTTTATGAAAGAAGACTTACAGCGAGACAGCCCCACAATATAGTTATATGTATACGAAAGCGGTAAATGAAAGCGTATAAACACTTACTCGGTTGTAGAGCTTCCATGCTGTTTGGTTAGTTTTTCAACAAAGAAAGATTGAAAATAATAGTATATTTCAAAATCAAAGGAGAAAGTATTTTGAAAAGATGTTGGGGCTTACAGCTCAAGGAGAGGCCCAGGGTTTTATCAGTGATTGCACTGTTGAATTTGTACAGAGGGACTTATACAAGTGACTGTGGCCCAAAAATTGTTTTCTGTACAAAGGGATGGGTCTTACACTCTCTCAAGAGGCCCAAAAGGTTTTAAGAAAAAGAGTGGGGCTTATAACACGAGGGTAGGCCCAGATGACTTTTCATTAAAAATGGCGATCGCGCCGAGGTTTTCTTTTAACGCGGAGGGACTTATACAATAAGTGAGGCCCAAAATTGTTTTGGTTAAAAGGAGATTGGGTCTTACACTCTAATAGAGGCCCAAAAGTTTTGAATGGGTCTTATAGCTCAAGGAGAGGCCCAGATGGCTTATTTTTAAACTGGCGACGATCGTGCCGAATTTAAAAATGTACAGAGGGACTTATACAATAAGTGAGGCCCAAAATATTTCTGTACAAGTGGGTTGGGTCTTACACTCTAATAGAGGCCCAAAAAGTGTTTGAAAATGATTTGTGAGGGTTGAATTAATCAAAAACCCTAATTTATTTCCAAAATGTGTTTTAATTGAATAAAAATTCAATTAAAATGATCAAAAATTGTTTAACATGTGGGAAACAAATTATGATCTTGGATTAATGCTTCAAAAATCAAGTATTGACCTACAAAATAATTAGAAGGCATTAATCTTTACAAAATCAAGAGGGAAAAAATATTTTAAATGTCAAAAACAATTAAAATATTAATTCTTTGCAAAAATATCAATTATATGAAATAAATAATATTTTTGGGATTTTTAGGGAAAATAAAATATTTCAACATTTTTGTGAATTATTAAAAAAAAGAATCAACTCAAAATCATTAAAACTCAGAGAGAAATTAATTTTTGAATCAATTAAATAAAATCACAAAATTCAAATATTTGAATTTGAGAGAAATGGCGCCAAGAACAGCTGAAGAACACGCGCGTTTTTCAGCTTTGCCCAGATTTGCATTTTCTATCCAATCTCACTAAATACTTGATCATATCATGCAATCCACATACTAATCAACTCGTTTCAACCTCACGATCATGTCTACGACAATTAATTTCATTTAAATTAAACATAAAACAAAAAATCATGAACAATCCTCAAGAACCCTAGATTATGCATGAAGGCTGGGATTTTTGATACACGATTCAAACAATGCAATTAATTGAGGGGAAACATTCCATGCATGATTATGAACATATGGCCAAATTATTGTGCAGCAAAAATTGTATGGATTGAGAGATGACCAAGTTTAGGCTTACCTCTAGGTCGTGACAGCAAGAGCAAATTGATTTCTGAGTTGGAGGTGTTACAGATGAGTTGTGATGATCTGAACAGTTTCCCTACACCCTATGGAGTGTGTTTGAATGCTTGGACTTGATTGAAACTGGCTGGATCACTTCATGGTATCTCAACTGCAACTTGGTTAAAACCTTGAGCAATTGACTGGTGATTCTGAGAAATCAGTGTTCCAGTTGTTGTTAAAGTGTTTGATCAGCTCATATGTGATGTATATGAGGTGTGTGTGTGTGTGATTGGTTTGATTGAAAAAGCTCTCAAACTCAAAACCCGATAGTGACTTGCCTTAGAAGGCAAAATTGGAGTGAAAGAAGAGATTTTGAGGAAAGCATCTGTTTGATGGCTTTGGTGTACTCAAACTGATCACAATTGAGCTCTATTTATAGTAGAGCAAGTTTGTTTTGCAAGGAATAGTGAATGGCAACTGCTGAGTAGGTTTAGCCAATGTTGGCAAATGAAAATCCAAGTCTCCTCTAGCCATTGACTAGAGGTTAGGGCACAGGCTGCTGGTTCCCTTGGTCTTGGATAAGTCTTGACTAAATTCAGTTGCTAAGAGATCAGTCCATGCCACCTTGATGCTTCCATTGAATGCTCCAATCCAAAATTGGAGTCTTGTCCCTATTTTGGCCATTCTAGGTTCAATATGCTATTTCTTGTTCCAAAGACTTTGGAGGCTTGGCTCAGTGATTGTCCCCTTTAGATTCAATCCTCAGAGGTGTCTAAGTGGATAGGAGTGTTTGGATTTGGCTGATTTTGGCAAATCGACCAAAAGTGCAAAAATTTGCCTTGCCTTGGTAGATTTTGGCAAGGCATCTTGCCAATGTCATATCTCATATTTTAAATTGAATTTGGTAATGTTCTTGGCCATTTTGGAAAGCCCTTACATGATACACCAACTGTTTGAACATATTTGGTTTTGATCTCTTTTTAATCCAAATGAAAAATCCCCCTACATTTGGAAAAAAGTAAAGGCAGATTCTGACTTAGTGAAATTTTCACTAAGTGTTGGAACAAAGTGACTTTTCTTGATTTTGATCACTCCATAACTCAAAATCCATGAGGAATTTGGACATAGGTCAGTATGAAGCTTTTGTAAAGGGCAATGTGATCTACAAATCAAGCTTTGAATAGGGAACAATGGCCTTGTGGTTTAGGAGTTATGGTCTTCCAAAGTTGGCACATTAGTGTCACTTTTTCCATAACTTAGAAATTTTTCTAAGTTTTTATGGTTACCCCTTTTACAAGTTATCCCACTTTATTTGATTTTTCTTGATGAATGATTATTCAAATCATACATTAACATCACTTTAGGGTTAAAAATCCATTTTGGTGAAAAATCTCAAAAAGTCAAAGTTGACTTTTGTGCACAGTTGACTTTTTATCAGATGAATTCCAAACTGTTCAATTCTTCAGGAAATCATGTCCTTGACCTAAATCAAACTTGATGGACATGTTCCATGGGTGTCATAGGGTATATTGAATCATGTCTTAGGGTTTAGGAGCATGTCCTGGTTAAAAGTCAAAGTTACAGTTGACTTTCCTCGCGAAACCCTAATTGTGGTCCAGATGAAATTGAGACTTGTTGCTCAAGCTTCTTGGATCAATCCATTGTTCCAAATGGATCAATATGGTATATTAGAAACCCTCAAATCATGTCTTGAGGTCTTGGCTCATGATTTTTCTCAAAAGTCAACTTAGGGGTGAATTAGGTCAAGAAACCCTAATTCCTGATTTTTTATGAATGCATCCCCTGAGGTCAAATTGACTTGATGATTGGGTCCATGAGGTTCCATGAAGTATATTAGGTTATGTTTTGGATCATTGGCTTATGCCTAGATGAAAAATTTCCATCTGGAGGCCCTGGTCGACCAAAACCCTAATTTGGTGACACTGTCGATCTTGAGACTTGATCCACCTAGAAGGGAGCAGCCTTGTGCTTATTCCTTGAAGTGGGAGTCCTCTTGATCCATTGTGGATGTTTGAGAGGTTAGACAAGTTGAAGATCATGTCCTTCCTTGATTGATCCTTTGTCTAAGGCTCTGAGAGGGCTTAAAACCCTAATTTTGATTGTAGTGAATGCTCACCCGTCTTTGGGGAGACTAATGAGGCATAATGATACACCCATATTGTGATGATGATTTGCACACTGATGGAAAATCTTAGTGGTCAAAATTTGGGGTATGACAAATGGTACAAACATCCTTGGTCCTCTCAGGATCAGTGATTACAACCACATCTTTGATTTGATTAGCGAAGTAGTCTGGTGTCCAGTTGATTGGCTCGGGACTCAGACACGGGTGAATCTCTTTATGATCCAACTGACCTTGAAGGGTTGCTCGCATGAGGTAACATCCTTAATTATTGTTCGAGCAGACTCTACAGCGCTCATAGTTGTGTGGTGGCACTTGGCTACGTCCGCTTTGAATGCAGTGCAACCTTACCATGTTTGTTTCCATAGATCGGACATCCTGACTTTGACGCCGAGTAGGGTTTCCATTAAGCACACTGATTTGTTGCGTGTCTTCATCCAGATATATTGGAAGCCACCAGTGGTTTAACAAGTGTTGCAAAGTTCTTTGAACGAGAGTGCATCCTTGGTTACTCTCACAACATCCTTTACAGTTCAGATAATTATGTGAAGTGAGAAAACCAAGTCGAACCTGCTTGGCGTGTAACTCCACCAAGCTGGTATTCATCAGACGAATATCAAAGATTTGAATCATGTTGATCTGATAAGGATTTCTATCATTGTAGTCCTGGATCCATCCAAGATCCATCTGGCGCTGGAGGGCCTCTTGTACAAAAGAGCATCCTTGTTTGTTTACCGAGCAAGTCAGACAAGAATTATAATCGTGCCGCGGTAGATTATGATACTGGCTTTGCCTTGAGTGCATCGCCACCAAGTTGACATTCATTGCACGGATGTCATGGTTCTAAATGATGTTGGAATTCGTATAGGTCATGTTGACTCCACGAACTCGATGATCTTGGATCCATCCGAGATCCAATTATTCCTGTAGAGCTGCTTGCACCACAGAATATCCCTGATTGTTCTTAGAGCAGATATCACACTGGTGATAGTTATGAGGTGGCACATGGCCATGTCCGCTGTAACGACCCAAAAATCTAAATTTATTTATTTATTTAATTTGGAAGGAATTAAGAGGTTTTTGGTAATTTTGGAGAATTTTGGATTAAAGGAGTAATTTTAATAATTTTAATAAGATGAATAATCATGTATTATTTAGATTATTATTATTATTAATAAATAAGAAAAAGGGCAAGGTGGTCTTATTGGAAATTGAGTAAGGATAGGATGAGAAGTTTATAAGATGGAATTTTTCACTAAAGAAGAAAAGAAGCGACCATTTCTAACTGATCGTGTTTTTGGTGAAGAACACTGAAGAAGAGAAGAGGAGGAGAAAACCTAAGATTCTGAAGGATTTCGAGGAGAATCTTGGAGAAAGAAGGAGAAAGCCGCAAACTTCTCTAAGGTATGGGGAGTTTTTCATGGTTTATTATCGTTATATAGGAATTGGTTGTGAATAGATTAGGTATTCATGAGTTTATATAATTTTGGTGTTTGATTGATGAAGATTACATTATGCATGAACGATATGATGATATACGATGTAAATGTTGATGTAAGTGTATCGTGTAAGCATTTTTGATCAATTTTTGTTTTGGGAAAACCGAGTTTTGGGGGTATTTCGAGTCGAAAACGCAGGAAAACACTTTTCGGGGAAATTTGGGTTTTGTCGCATCCTGACACGGGCCGTGTCACACAACACGGGCACCCGTGTCAGCCTACTGGTTGAGAAAAATAAAATTGTTTGTTGCAGAGCTCCTGACACGGGAAGTGTCACAGGACACGGGCGGCCGTGTCAGCTTGCTGGTCGTGAATGAAAAAAATTGATTTTTTGGAAATTGGTCCCAGGGCTTCTGACACGGGCAGTGTCACAGGACACGGGTGGTCGTGTCAGGCTGTTGACTTGCAACTTTTTTTGATGTTAGGAATCGTGTCTCAAGTTTCCTGACACGGGCCGTGTCACAGGACACGGGCGGCCGTGTCAGACAACTGTCTTGATGAATTTTTGCTGTTTTGATGTTCTTTTGCTGATTTTTATGGTTTGGTACTTGATATTATATAAATGATAAAACATGATTATATGATGATTTCTTGTTGAAATGATATGATGATAAACATAATTATATGGTGAATTCTTGTTGAAATGATGTGATGATGAATATAATTAATTACATGATGAATTATTGTTGAATATGATATGACGATAAACATGATGGTATGACGAATTCTTGTTGAAATGATGTGATGATAAACATGATTATAGGATGAATTCTTGTTGAATATGATATGGCGATAAATATGATTATATGGCGATTTTATTGTTGATTATATGGTGATTTTTGGTGAAATATGAAATGCATGATGCACATGTGGATTTTTGATGATTTGAGGAGTTTGGCATCATTGCATTTTCATAGCATTTTTTTATGTTGGGGCTTCGGCCTAATGGTAGCTCCAATCCCATTGTGTGGATTAGAGTGATATGGTGATTATGTTGTGCTCCCTTGGGGAGGGTTGATGGCCAGTGTCCATCACATGGAGAAATTGGTACCACATGCATTTGTTGCATCACATTATAGTTGACGTTGCATTTACATGAAGTATCGGTGATGGTGTTTTGGAGATTTTGGTGATAATACCATGTTGTCGTTGTTGCTTATTCTATTTATTTTCCATGTCCTTATATTTCTATAATGAACTGTGATTACTCACCCTGCCTGTGTATGGTGATGGTTTATACGCCATCCTGCAGATATTCAGGAGTAGCTTATCGGTGCGTGAAGTTTTAGCTTGGAGCTTTTTAGCTTATTCCTGTAGCGTTATATGGTGTCTTGCTCTGGTAGATGTAACATCGTGGGGGAAATGCTTAAGTGAATATTATGTTGTTTGTTAGGATGATTTTTATGAGTTACTATGTGTAAAATGTTAGTTGATAATGATTGTTAACAATGACCATAGGTCTTGATGGTTTGATGAAATATATGAAGTTAATTTGAGGTTATGATTCCGCTGCAAAGTTAAATTATGAAATTGTCTTGAATTATTAAAGAAGTGGATATTTTAAATGTTTTGAAAACCCGTGTTACGGAGCAAGATTTGTTGTTAAGATGTTTAATAAAGAAAATGTGACACCTTTCTTGTTGATTTCTACTCTGATAATATGAAATATTTTCTAAAAATCGTATGTGGGTAGAAGGGTGTTACATTAGTGGTATCAAAGCAGGTCGGTCTGTCCGGCCAAGTTGTCTATGTTGTTTACCCCTTAGTACGTGACATGTGTGCGAACACTGTCGGTACTTGTTTGTTTTCTAATTGTTGGCTTCCGGTGTTGACTTGAATCAAGTAGGGGAGAAGCTATTGCTTCTCGGGAATGTTTGGTGGCGAAGTGTTGGCTCAGTGTGTCTAGGATTGCAAGAGTGCAAATGTTGTTAGGACGGTGTTGTTTCCGATCCCAGAGGGAATGTGGAGATAAGCTTGAGTCAACAAAGGAATGGTGCATGAGGTATCTAGGTGCACAAGATGCCAGGAACGCTATTGGAGTTGATAAGCATGGTTTATGCCCCATCATGATTGTCGGATATCTATTAACAAATTGAGGAACTGATCACCCTTAATCTCTTGTTAATAGTAGACGGAATCGTGTTGGATGGAATAGATGTGTCTTACCATCTTAGATGGTGTGTCCGGTGAAGTAAGACGGAGTTAAGTTGAGTGCTTACAGAGGGTTTTATGAGCCGAATGCAGGTTATTACATTTGAAGGTAAATAGAGTTCGAGTTTCTTGTTTGCCTGTCAAGTTTGAGATTCCTGGAGGGAGAACAAGCCGGTATGGTTAATGTTGTTTCTCGGAGGATAGAGGGTATTGTGATGACTAGTGATATGCAAGAGGAGTATAATTGCGATTTACCTCTGGAGTGTAGATTAGAGTTGGAGACAGTGAAGAAATAGTGTTTTACCGGATAAACGAGGAAGATGACTCTTAGAGAGTGAAGCTTATATGAGTGTATGTGTATGATGACGGCTTTATGGGATGTGAGGAGATTAATGACGGCACGTTAAGGAGATGATTGAAAATAAGGATCTACTCCGAAAAAAGAAAATTGACGATTTGATGGATCAACTGATAGGCTAGTATGTCTTCAGTATAATTGGATTATTTTTGGAATTGGACAAAAAACAAGAATAGTTGGAAGACATTAGAAGCAAGAGAGAGGTAGAACTCGTATTTATCGATTTCGGTTTCTATTTTTTTCGCAGTTATGGAACAGCCTTCAGAAAAAGGGGCATAACTTTTCGTTCGTAAATCCGATGGAAGCGATTCCGGAATTTTTGGAAAGCTTGCGAAATTCCCTACAGTTTGCACACAAATTTTGTCCTCGACGTGTTTTTGAAGAGAGAGAAAAACGAGTTTGAATATTTGGGTCTGGTGCTAATTTTGGTGGAAAATTGTATACGGGATTTCTTGACCAGCCTCCATTACAAGGACGATAACTTTTTACTCGTAACTCGGATTTAAGCGATTATTGAATTTCTGGAATCCACAGGAAATTTTCTTCATTTTGGAATATGATTTTATACTAGGGAGGTCTGTATTGAGGGAGATAATCATGTTTGAAGTTAAACGATTTTTACTAGAAAATGAGTAAGATGAGAACAAGTGTAAGATGTTGTTAAGGGGTGAAATGTTGGTATTAGAAAGAATGCGACGGTATTGGAGAAATGCAGTGAAATGTATACTTATGTTGAATGAGGATGATTAGAGTGGAGATAATGTTAAGAGGGAAACAAATTCAAGAGAGAAAATTGGTATCATGCTTGTAAAGAAAACAACTTGGGTCAAGGAGAATCAAAAAGGGTTTCTATGGCAACCGAATATGAAAATGATATTATTGAGATTTACAATTCGAAATGAGATTCAAAAGTTAAAATATATGGATCCTTGATGTAGAGAGATTTGGACGAAAAACCAAATATTTATGGATGTCGTTAAAGTTTCCTATGTGGATAGAGACTTCGAATGGAATGGGATAAATTGTGATGTACTTGGTATTATGGCATGTCCTAAGTTGGAGATACCTAACAATTATGCGATGTCAAGCAAGTGTGAGAGAAACTTGTCTTGCTAGTTTGGCAGTGTGTGAAGTAAATAAGCCTCCTATCGGGAAGCTAGTCGTTTCCCATCGATTTAAAAGAGTCAGAGGCTAAATGTGAAGCTTGCGAGGATGATGCACACCATTGGACATCCTAGAATGAAGGTGATATGGGAAAAGTTTCCATTTCGATAGAAGTGTTGAGTATATATTCGTTTGAAGAATATCAATATTATGGAATTAATGTGACATGACAGAACTATCGGTGTTATAAGTTATGTTGATGTTCTTATGATGGTGTTTATGGCAATGGTAACGACACGATTGTGTTCCGGCCTAAGAGTGAATGAGATTCTAAAGTGATGAGACAGGGAGTGAAATGAATTTGTACATTCATAACTTAGGAGTATTACATCTTGTGGATTGTTATGGTTAACGATGTGGAATTTGGATTAGTGGAATGCGAGTGGTTGTTGAATGAGGGCTCTAATTGAAAGGAGTAATTTTCTTGGACTGTAATTTCTAGTGTTGAAATTTTTGTGAATTTTTTTAAGGATAGTATGGTGTTGCAATAAGGAATTCTGAAGTCCGTGGTTGAGATTCGAGGTTTCGTGGTTTAGATGGTTACTATCAAAGAATCATTGTGGATTTTCCTAAGTGCGGTTACCATTAACTTGGTGGACACGCAAAGGTCGAGCTTATGTGTAAGAGGTGGCATGTAGAGAGAATTTGGGTGATTAAAGAAGTTGACTACTGCTTCGGTATTGATTTTGATTAATTAGAATGTGTTTTATCTGGTGCATTGTGATACATTTAAGATGGGTCTTAAGAGTGTTATTACTTATGGGTCAAAACTACTGGAAACCAATAGGGGAAATAATCCTACGCATGATTAGGAACCAACAACTGTAATGTTAGTGATGAGATTTGTAGGTATAAATTGTTTGACTTGAGTTATTAACGGCTATGTTTTAGATTTAAATTGAGATTGATTGATCAAATGACGTTGGTTAACCAAGGAATTAGTAGTGAAATCTCGAGTTGATGAGAAAGGTGCATGATATTCGGAAACAAAAACGTGTGTTTCAGAGCCTAAGGAGAATATATTAGTAAAAGAGATATTGGATTTAGTTATGCTTGTTCGATTCAATGGAAATGGGATAGCATTTCCATGCATTTTGTGATTGGGTTACTGAAGGTTGCAAGAGATAATGACTAGATTTGGGTGATTGTGGATAGGTTAGCTAAATCGGCGCATTTTTTGTCGATAAAGATTAATCGTTCTATGCAGAAGTTAGCTGAGTTGTATTTTGATGTGATTATGAAGTTGCATGGGATGCCTTTGATTGTTGTGTCAGATAAAGACCCGCGGCTTACGTCAAGGTTTGGTAAGAGTTTACAAGATGTTTTGGGGTACTGAGTTAAGGATGAGTTCTATTTATCGTTCGCAGACGGAATGGTCAGACGGAAAGAGCAACCTAATCTTCAGAAGATTCACTAAGGACTTATGTGCTGGCCCAAAGAGGATCTTGGGATAGTCACTTGTGAACTTACACGATGAGTTTCATGTGACACAGTTGAGGAAAATATATTTTGGATCCGTGACATGTGATTCAAATGGATGATGTTTAGGTGAGGGATAACTTGACAAGTGGAAGCTTTGCCTGTGAGGATTGATAGCCAAGAATTGAAGCGACTGTGAAGTAAAGGGATTGCTTTAGTAAAGGTGTTGAGGGGCGGACCAGCTGGTGAGAGTTGGACTTGGGAGTGTGAGGACTAGAAGAAGGAGTCGTATCCGACTCTGTTTACTTCAGGTAATTTTCGAGGACGAAAATTCTTAAAGTAGGGGAGAGTTGTAACGACCCAAAAATCTAAATTTATTTATTTATTTAATTTGGAAGGAATTAAGAGGTTTTTGGTAATTTTGGAGAATTTTGGATTAAAGGAGTAATTTTAATAATTTTAATAAGATGAATAATCATGTATTATTTAGATTATTATTATTATTAATAAATAAGAAAAAGGGCAAGGTGGTCTTATTGGAAATTGAGTAAGGATAGGATGAGAAGTTTATAAGATGGAATTTTTCACTAAAGAAGAAAAGAAGCGACCATTTCTAACTGATCGTGTTTTTGGTGAAGAACACTGAAGAAGAGAAGAGGAGGAGAAAACCTAAGATTCTGAAGGATTTCGAGGAGAATCTTGGAGAAAGAAGGAGAAAGCCGCAAACTTCTCTAAGGTATGGGGAGTTTTTCATGGTTTATTATCGTTATATAGGAATTGGTTGTGAATAGATTAGGTATTCATGAGTTTATATAATTTTGGTGTTTGATTGATGAAGATTACATTATGCATGAACGATATGATGATATACGATGTAAATGTTGATGTAAGTGTATCGTGTAAGCATTTTTGATCAATTTTTGTTTTGGGAAAACCGAGTTTTGGGGGTATTTCGAGTCGAAAACGCAGGAAAACACTTTTCGGGGAAATTTGGGTTTTGTCGCATCCTGACACGGGCCGTGTCACACAACACGGGCACCCGTGTCAGCCTACTGGTTGAGAAAAATAAAATTGTTTGTTGCAGAGCTCCTGACACGGGAAGTGTCACAGGACACGGGCGGCCGTGTCAGCTTGCTGGTCGTGAATGAAAAAAATTGATTTTTTGGAAATTGGTCCCAGGGCTTCTGACACGGGCAGTGTCACAGGACACGGGTGGCCGTGTCAGGCTGTTGACTTGCAACTTTTTTTGATGTTAGGAATCGTGTCTCAAGTTTCCTGACACGGGCCGTGTCACAGGACACGGGCGGCCGTGTCAGACAACTGTCTTGATGAATTTTTGCTGTTTTGATGTTCTTTTGCTGATTTTTATGGTTTGGTACTTGATATTATATAAATGATAAAACATGATTATATGATGATTTCTTGTTGAAATGATATGATGATAAACATAATTATATGGTGAATTCTTGTTGAAATGATGTGATGATGAATATAATTAATTACATGATGAATTATTGTTGAATATGATATGACGATAAACATGATGGTATGACGAATTCTTGTTGAAATGATGTGATGATAAACATGATTATAGGATGAATTCTTGTTGAATATGATATGGCGATAAATATGATTATATGGCGATTTTATTGTTGATTATATGGTGATTTTTGGTGAAATATGAAATGCATGATGCACATGTGGATTTTTGATGATTTGAGGAGTTTGGCATCATTGCATTTTCATAGCATTTTTTTATGTTGGGGCTTCGGCCTAATGGTAGCTCCAATCCCATTGTGTGGATTAGAGTGATATGGTGATTATGTTGTGCTCCCTTGGGGAGGGTTGATGGCCAGTGTCCATCACATGGAGAAATTGGTACCACATGCATTTGTTGCATCACATTATAGTTGACGTTGCATTTACATGAAGTATCGGTGATGGTGTTTTGGAGATTTTGGTGATAATACCATGTTGTCGTTGTTGCTTATTCTATTTATTTTCCATGTCCTTATATTTCTATAATGAACTGTGATTACACACCCTGCCTGTGTATGGTGATGGTTTATACGCCATCCTGCAGATATTCAGGAGTAGCTTATCGGTGCGTGAAGTTTTAGCTTGGAGCTTTTTAGCTTATTCCTGTAGCGTTATATGGTGTCTTGCTCTGGTAGATGTAACATCGTGGGGGAAATGCTTAAGTGAATATTATGTTGTTTGTTAGGATGATTTTTATGAGTTACTATGTGTAAAATGTTAGTTGATAATGATTGTTAACAATGACCATAGGTCTTGATGGTTTGATGAAATATATGAAGTTAATTTGAGGTTATGATTCCGCTGCAAAGTTAAATTGTGAAATTGTCTTGAATTATTAAAGAAGTAGATATTTTAAATGTTTTGAAAACCCGTGTTACGAAGCAAGATTTGTTGTTAAGATGTTTAATAAAGAAAATGTGACACCTTTCTTGTTGATTTCTACTCTGATAATATGAAATATTTTCTAAAAATCGTATGTGGGTAGAAGGGTGTTACATCCGCTCTATCTACAATGCATCTTGACCAAGTGGGCCCTTAATAAGAGTACATCATGAATTTGATAGATGTTGTTAGACTCTCCCTCTATCAAATTGATTGTAGCTTTCTCATGTTGAGGCAGCGGGTTTGTGAGAACATTCGGATTCGTATCTTTGAAAGAAAAGACCCCTCTCCTAACAAGATTTTGCACATCGGATTTGAAACTGAGACTGTTTTCTATGTTATGCCCTGGTCCTCTTTGATGGTAAGGACAAGTCTGATCCACTTTAAACAAAAAAGGCGGATTTTCCGGTACTGTAAGAGGAGACTTGGTTTGGACATGCCCCTTGACCAGCAATAATGGAAAAAGTTCTGCGTACAACATCGGTATAGGGTCGAACCCTGGTGGTCGCGTTGTACAGTTGTTGTTGTACGGGGGACGGGCCTGCAGAAGAAGTTGTTGTGTCCTTTGCTGATATTGCTGTTGGTTTGGTTGGCTCTACGCAACCTAAGGTTGATACGTAGGAACAGGCGCGGGGTTGATAGCAGGAGTTACGGCTGCTACTGGTTGGTAATGTCGCCTTTGCTTTTCAAGAGAGATATTCCCAATATCCTGTTCTTTTTTCTTAGGGAGAACACTACCGTATCGTTTCGTACTACTTGATGATCCAGCGTCTTTTACTAAACGTCCTTCTCGGACAGCTTCCTCAAGATGAACTCCCATGCCCACCATCTCGGTGAAGTCACTGGGCGCACTGGCGACCATTCGGTCGTAGTAAAATGAGCTCAAGGTCTTTAAGAAGATCTTTGTCATCTCTTTTTCCTCAAGAGGTGGACAAATTTGGGCGGCAATTTCACGCCATCTCTGAGCGTACTCCTTACAGGTTTACTTGTCCTTTTGTGACATTGATCTGAGTTGATCTCTGTCTGGTGCCATGTCCAAATTGTATTTATATTGTTGAACGAAAGCAGCGCCAAGATCTCTGAACGTGCCGATCGTAGCGTGGTTTAAACCCATGTACCATTTTAATGCGGCACCGATTAAACTATCCTGAAAGTAGTGAATCAGTAGCTCTTGGTTCTTTGTCTGAGATGACATTCGTCGAGCGTACATCACCAAATGGCTCTGAGGGCAAGAGTTACCCTTGGAACTTGTGTGGAACTTTCACATTAGGGACCAAACAAAGGTCTGCGGCGTCCTTTCCAAATAGATCCTGACCGCAAAGGGCCTGCAGTTCTTTCTGCATTTCCAGGAACTGTTCTTGGAATTCATTCATTTTCTCGAACATGTTGTCATTCATTTTGAGAAAACTTGTTGCGCTTTGGCTTGGGCAGCCAAACGTCTTCGCCAGTACATGATTCATCATACTACTTGGTTGGTCTCCGAAATGGATCCAATCAAGTACGTTTTCGAAAAACCTGCTCTCACGGGAAGGATTGCCCGTTGGCAGATGTTACTATCAGAATATGACATAGAGTACCACGCTCAGAAAGCCGTTAAGGGAAGTATTTTAGCCGATCATTTGGCTCATCAACCGATTGACAATCAGGAATTAATCGGGTTTGACTTCCCAAACGAAGATGTAATGTATCTAAAAATGAAAGATTGTGATGAACCGCTACCCAGTGAAGGGCCAGAACCAGGTTCCCAGTGGGGACTCATCTTTGACGGAGCAGTTAATCATTATGGAAACGGAATTGGGGCAATCATTGTTACCCCTCAGGGTTCCCACATTCCTTTCACTGCCAGACTTACGTTCAAATGTACGAACAACGAGGCCGAATACGAAGCATGTATTATGGGTCTCAAAGAAGAGATTGATTTAAGGATCAAAAACTTGGACGTATACGGTGATTCAGCCCTGGTTATCAATCAGATAAAAGGAGATTGGAACACATACCAATCAGGATTGATTCCTTACAAAGACTATGCAAGAAGGTTGTTACCCTTCTTCAACAGAGTCGACTTTCGTCACATCCCTCGTGATGAGAATCACATGGCTGATGCGTTAGCCACTCTCTCTTCCATGATTAGTGTAGGTCGATGGAATGACATACCTAAGATTGACGTTATGCGCCTTGAACGGCCCGCTTACATCTTCGCGATTGAAGCAGTCATAGACGACAGACCTTGGTATCACGATATCAAATGATTCCTTCAGAAACAGGAGTACCCATCTGAGGCACTCAGAAAAGACAGGAAAACCCTCAAAAGATTGGCTGGAAACTTCTTCCTGAGCGGTGACACTCTTTATAAGAGAAATTTTGACATGGTCTTGCTCCGATGCGTCGACAGACCAGAAGCAGACGTGCTCATGAAAGAAATTCATGAAGGATCCTTTGGCACTCATGCCAACAGACACACAATGGCGAGAAAAATTCTCAGGGGCGGGTATTATTGGTTGACCATGGAATCCGACTGCTACAAGTACATGAGGAGGTGTCACAAGTGTCAGATATACTCCGACAAAATTCATGTACCGTCATCACATATCAAAGTTCTTTCTTCCCCGTGGCCATTTTCCATATGGGGAATCGATATGATTGGCTTGATCGAACCTAAGGCTTCAAACGGACATCGGTTCATCCTGGTAGCCATTGACTATTTCACCAAGTGGGTCGAAGCAGCGTCATTCGCCAATGTAACCCGACAAGTGGTGGTCCGATTTATCAAAAACAATATCATCTGCCGTTATGGTGTTCCAAGCGAGATCATTACTGATAATGGATCTAACTTGAACAATAAGATGATGAAAGAGTTATGCGTTGAGTTCAAGATTGAACACCATAACTCATCTCCCTACCGACCCAAGATGAACGGAGCGGTAGAAGCGGCTAACAAGAACATCAAGAAGATCGTTCAAAAAATGGTTGTAACCTATAAAGATTGGCACGAGATGCTACCCTTTGCTCTTCATGGTTATCGAACATCTGTCCGCACTTCAACAGGGGCTACCCCTTTCTCTCTAGTATATGGCATGGAGGCAGTGCTTCCCATAGAAGTAGAGATCCCATCAATTCGGGTATTGATGGAAGCTAAGCTCACCGAGGCTGAATGGTGTCAAAATCGACACGACGAACTGAACCTGATCGAAGAGAAGCGAATCACGGCACTATGCCACGGTCAGTTGTATCAACAGAGAATAAAGAGGGCGTTCGACAAAAAGGTTCGGCCTCGTGTCTTCAGAAAATGAGACCTCGTGCTCAAGAAGATACAATCATTTCTCACTGATTCCCGGGGCAAATGGACCCCGAATTATGATGGCCCCTATGTGGTCACGAAAGCTTTCTCAGGCGGTGCCTTGAGACTTGCAGCCATGGACGGAGAGGAATTTGCCTACCCCACGAATGTTGATGTAGTCAAGAAATACTTCGCCTAAACTAAAAAAAAAAAAAAAACGTCTCGGTGGATTGAAAACCCGAAAGGGCGGTCCAGGCAAAAGTTAGAGACATGAAAAAAAAGAATCATCCCGATGGATTAGAAATCTCATAGTACAATCCAGGCAAAAGTTAGGGATAATGGCAAGTAACTATGTTCAACAGAGGCAAGTCCCTCAGCAGCAGTTGCATCACCTATCGGAGGAAATCTCCAGTCAAAGGTCATCTTCGACAGTGGTCGTTATGTTTCAACGTAGCCCTTTTCCCTGTAAATTACCGTTTTCTAACTTTGTATATACTCTTTGGAATCACGCGTTTGGCTGATCTCCATCTTATTAATAAAATTTGAGCCCTTGTGCTTTTGTTTGTAATTCTTGCTTGTTTTAGCTTTACAGAACGACGTTGTTTAAACTTAATCAGCGATTCTTGAAATAAAACAAAAATGAATTTACTTGTTAAAACTTTTTCTGCTTTTAAAATAAAGATGGCAATTTCTTTTGACTGTTGAACATCAGAAGAACATCGATTGCTTCTCCCGAAGTAAGCGAATTTCAAAGTGCAGAATCAAAGTACTCCTTCTAAGCCAGTATGCCTGAATGAAGGGATCAACTGTGTCAGAGACCTTGTTTCGTCTGACATCATCGGCCGAGTTCTCATCTCCTAAGCCCGATCAACATAGCTCCCAACGGGACTATCTCTCCTAAGCAAGGTGGAATTGCTATTTTGAATCAACGGTACTTCTTCGCCCCGCGATGGCCGAGTATCCAATTGTGTTCATCCATTAGTCTGTATGTCGCGTCTGTTTTGTCAGCATATACATACATACTTCATGCATTTTATTTGCGTCCGCATTTCGTATTGCATCACTATCACTTGAGTCGGTCTTGTCCCCTAGTGATAAACAGTTTTCTCAATCGAGTTTGTCAGTTTTTTCCTCGTCAGGAAGTGTTGCGTCTGCACAATCTCGCCACCAGTGTATCTTTAGATCAGAGTCGGCACTTGGCCACTTTGATAACTTGAACCTCTGAAAAGCCAGAGAAAACTCTCAATAAACATCACTCTTCGCCATTGAAGATGATATCCTTGCTTTCCCGGATTAAGGAAAATCCACAGAGAAAGCCTCGTGATCAGAGATTCGGCAGCATGTCAGTTTTGCTCCGAAAGGACCGCTAATGAACAGGTCATCGGCCCCACAAAATTGGACCCCATCATATGGCGTTTCTCCAGGAAGATCCCGAGAAAAGTATGATGAGAGATCCCAAATGAAAACAGTCTCTCAAGAGACTCGTTTTCCCCAGTAGAAACAAATGGCGTCTCCAACAGAGAAGTTTATACAACTCAGACGACTGGGTTCCCCAGCAAGTCTGACATCAAAACTTTTTCCACTCAAATGGCATCTCCCCAGGAAAATTCGGCGAGAAGTTTGAGGAAAGCCGCTATGAATAGCGTCCCTTGTCAAGAAATTTTATTGACAAAAGAAACTAAGACCAGTTCTTGGCAGGAAACCAGGATCGAGGGGAAGTTTAAATCAGAAACTAAGACCAGTTCTTGGTAGGAAACCAAGATCGAGGGGAAGTTTAAATCAGAAACTAAGACCAGTTCTGGGCAGGAAACCAGGATCGAGGGGAAGTTTAAATCAGAAACTAAGACCAGTTCTTGGTAGGAAACCAGGATCGAGGGGAAGTTTAAATCAGAAACTAAGACCAGTTCTTGGTAGGAAACCAGGATCGAGGGGAAGTTTAAATCAGAAACTAAGACCAGTTCTTGGTAGGAAACCAGGATCGAGGGGAAGTTTAAATCAGAGACTGAGACCAGTTCCTTGGTAGGAAACCAGGATCGAGGGGAAGTTTACCTTTTCTAAGCATCATCGCTTAGCTAAAGAAGATGAATGCGTAAGCTACCATTCATAACCACCATCAAAATTTCGGATATTCCGATATTTAATCCTCTTGCACCCCGAATGCCCGAATCCCTTCGTCATCCACACCTTCGGGTCCAAGAAGATTAAATAGGGGCATCTGTAATACCCCAAATTTTGACCACTTAGATTCCCCATTATTGTGAAAATCATCATCACAATATGGATGAACCATCATGCTTCATTAGCCTCCCCAAAGATGGGTGAGCATCCACTACAATCAAAATTAGGGTTTCAAGCCCTCTCTGAGTGCTTAGACAAAGGATCAATCAAGAAATGACATGATCTTCAACTTGTCTAATCTCTCAAACATCCACAATGGATCAAAAAGGACTCCCACTTCAAGGATTAAGCACAAGGATGCTCCCTTCTAGGTGGATCAGGCCTCAAGATCGACAGTGTCACCAAATTAGGGTTTTGGTCGACCAGGGCCTCCAGATGGAAATTTTTCATCTGGGCATAAGGCAATGATCCAAAACATAACCTAATATGCTTCATGGAACCTCATGAACCCATGCATCAAGTCAATTTTGCCTCAGGGGATGCATTCATCAAAAATCAGGAATTAGGGTTTCTTGACCTAATTCACCCCTAAGTTGACTTTTGGGACAAACCATGAGCCAAGACCTCAAGAGATGATTTGAGGGTCTCTAATACACCATATTGATCCATTTGGAACAATGGATTGATCCAAGAAGCTTGAGCAACAAGTCTCATTTTCATCTGCACCACAATTAGGGTTTTAAGGGAAAAGTCAACTGTAACTTTGACTTTTGACCAAGACATGCTCCCAAACCCTAATACATGATTGAATATACCCTATGACACCCATGGAACATGTCCATCAAGTTTGATTTAGGTCAAGGACATGATTTCCTTAAGAATTGCACAGTTTGGAATTCAGCTAATAAAAAGTCAATTGTGCACAAAAGTCAACTTTGACTTTTTGAGATTTTTCACCAAAATGGATTTTTAACCCTAAAATGATGTTAATGTATGATTTGAATCATCATTCATCAAGAAAAATCAAGAAAAGTGAGATAACTTGTAAAAGGGGTAACCATAAAACTTAGAAATTTTTCTAAGTTAAAAATAAAGTGGCAAAGGTACCAACTTTGGAGGACCATAACTCCTAAACCACAACGCCATTTTTTCTCATCCAAAGATGGATTTGTAGCCCTCATTATCACCTACAAAAACTTCAACTACAAGTCATTCCAATTCATTAAGGATTTTGAGTTATGGAGTGATCAAAGTGGTTGAAAAGTGAAAAGGTCACTTTTTCCAACACTTAGTGAAATTTTCACTAAGTCAGATTTTGCCTCACTTTTTGCCAAATGTAGGGGGATTTTTCACTTGGAATCAAAAGAGATCAAAACCAAACTTGTTCAAACAGTTGTTGTATCATGTAAGAGCTTTCCAAAATGGCCAAGAACATTGCCAAATTCAACCTACACCATGAGATACAACATTGCCAAGTTGCCTTGCTGAAATCTGTCAAAGCAAGGCAGAATTTGTAACTTTGGTCGATTTGCCAAAATCAGCCAAATTCAATTGCTCCAATCCACTTGGACACCTCAGAGGATTGAATCTAAAGGGGACAATCACTGAGCCAAGCCTCCAAGGTCCAAGGAACAAGGAATAGCATGTTGAACCTAGAATGGCCAAAATAGGGACAAGACTTCAAATTTGGAATGAGGCATTCAATGGAACCATCAAGGTGGCATGGACTGAGCCATTCTCATCTGAAATCAGTCAAGACTTATCCAAGACCAAGGGGACCAAAGCTCTGTGCCCTAACCTCTAGTCAATGGCTAGAGGAGACTTGGATTCTCATTGGACAACATTGGCCAAACCTACTTACCAGCTGCCATGCACTATTCCTTGCAAAACAAACTTGCTCTACTATAAATAGAGCTCAATTGTGGTCAGTTTAAGTACACCAAAGCCATCTAACAGATGCTTTCCTCAAAATCTCTTTCTCTTGGCAAAAATGCCTTTCTTAGCAAGGTAGCTATCGGGTTTTGAGTTTGAGAGCAATTCTGCACAAACCAATCACTCACACACCTCACATACATCACATATGAGCTGATCAAACACTCACATAACTTCTGAAACATCAATTTCATGAAATCACCAGCTGGTTGCTCAAATTTTCAAATAAGGTGCAGCTGAGGTACCACAAAATGATCCAGCCAATTTCAATCAAGTCCAACCATCCAAACATAATCCATAGGGTGTAGGGAAGCTGTCCAGATCATCACAACTTGTCTGTAACACCTCCAACTCAAAATCACATTTGCTCTTGCTGTCACGACTTGGAGGTAAGCACATACTTGGTCATCTCTCAATCTATGCATATTTCCTTGCACAATAATTTGGCCATATGTTCATAATCATGCATGGAATGTTTTCCCTCAATTAATTGCATTGTTTGAATCGTGTATCAAAAATCCTAGCCTTCATGCAGAAATTAGGGTTCTTGAGGTTTCTTCGTGATTTCTTGTTGTATGTTTAATTTAAATGAAATTAAAGTACATAGACATGATCGTGAGGTTGAGACGAGCATAATGATATGTGGATTGCATGATATGATTACGTATTCATGGAGATTGGATAGAAAACGCAAATCTGAGAAACCAAGAACACGCGCGTGTTCTTCAGCTTGTTCTTGGCGCCTTTTTTTTCAAATTCAAATATTTGAATTTTGTGATTTTGTTTAATTGATTCAAAAATTAATTTCTCTCTGAGTTTTAATGATTTTGAGTTGATTCTTTTTTTAATAATTCACAAAAATGTTAAAATATTTTATTTTATCAAAAAATCCCAAAAATATTATTTATTTCATATGATTGATATTTTTGCAAAGAATTAATATTTTAATTGTTTTTGGCATTTTAAATATTTTTTCTACATTGATTTTGCAACTTTTAATGCTTTTTAATTATTTTGTAGGTCAATACTTAATTTTTGAAGCATTAATCCAAGATCACAATTTGTTTTCCATGTGTTAAACAATTTTTGATCATTTTAATTGAATTTTTATTCAATTAAATACATTTTGAAAACAAATTAGGGTTTTGGATTAATTCAACCCTCATAAATCATCATAAAAACTCTTTGGGCCTCTATTAGAGTGTAAGACCCAATCCTTTTTTTTGACCAAATCCTCTTTGGGCCTCACTTATTGTATAAGTCCCGATACCGTAAAAAAAAAACAAACGGCGCGATCGTCGCCTTTTCGAAAATCATCTGGGCCTACCCTCGAGTAGTAAGACCCATTTCTTTTTCTTTAAAACATTTTGGGCCTCTATTAGAGTGTAAGACCCAATCCCCCTTTTAACCAAAACATTTTGGGCCTCACTTATCGTATAAGTCCCTCTGCGTTAAAAGAAAACCTCGGCGCGATCGCCATTTTTAAACGAAAAATCATTTGGGCCTACCCTCGTGTTATAAGCCCCACTCTTTTCTTTAAACCTTTTTGGGCCTCTCGAGAGAGTGTAAGACCCATCTCTTTGTACAGAAAACCATTTTGGGCCCCAGTCACTTGTATAAGTCCCTCTGTACAAATTCAAACAGTGCAATAACTGATAAAACCCTGGGCCTCTCCTTGAGCTGTAAGCCCCAGATATTTCTTTTTCAAAGCACTTTCTCCTTTGATTTTGAATATACTGTTGTTTTTAATCTTTCTTTGTTGAACAACTAACCAAACAGCATGGAAGCACTACAACCGAATAAGTGGTTATCGCTTTCATTTACTACTTTCATATTATAAACTGTATTGTGGGGCTGCTCACTATAAGTCTCCTTTCATAAACTCATATCTACTGTGTAATAATAGTATAGATATTTCGAGTTTCCCCGGCAATTACGTCTAGAACTAGGTGACGCCGTTTCATTTATTCGTAGAAATAGACGCCTAGATCCCCAATAGGAGCACCAGATACAGTCTTCTCTTCGGTTGTCCTCCTTAGGAATCGTCAAGAAGCTCTACTCCCCAAGATGAATGTATTCACCGTGAATGGCATCTTTGAGTTTCTTCCCAATTCTCGAACTTTCCTGACTTGATCTATTCCTTGTGGATAGCTTGCCTTGAATGTCTCGGGGTTTGGGTACCCACTACGGTCATAATCTTGGACCTTAACTAAGGAACCCTCTTTAAAAGTTAAAAGTCGCTGGATAGTAAACCTCGCACGTTTACCAGTGGTTTTTATCTTTAAAAGAGTTATCTCTCCTAATGGAAAGGAGATGATAGACCCACGGGCTTCTTAAAAGCATCGGCCTCCTCTTGGGCATTATTCAAGGACCCTACGGCTTCTTAGAAGTATTCACAGCCTCCTCTTAGGCTTCGTATAATGATCTCTTCCTCCGGGAATGATAGCCTCCTCTTGGGCTTCGTACAAGGACCCGTCGGCTTCTTAAAAGTTTCCAGCCTCCTCTTGGGCTTCGTACAAATTGTCCCGACGACCTCCTAGAGGTATAGGAACAGAACCTAGTCATCCTCATAGAACAGTCCTTTCATAGAGTCTACTACTGTTTCTCGAAGCATAGTACAAAAGATAAAACTCTAGACATGGACAGTCTAACTTCCTTGAGTCTTAAAGACATTCTCAAGCACCCTTCGTTAAATAGGAAGGAAACCCGCAGACTCAGATAGTCTCAATACCCTTTGGATTTCCCGTTTCCTCAAAGAGAAGGAAATATCCCTGATCCTCAAATTAAATCCCTGTGTACAGTGTTACTCATATAAGAACTGATTTTCTCTTTTAAATCAGTATATTGGATCTGTCACTCAACTGAAACAGTTACAATAGCCTCCATCTCGGGCTTCGTACGAGATACCAAAATTCTCCCCAGTGGAGTCAAAACAACCTTTTCGCCTCTCTCTCGGGCTTTGTACGAGATACAAAAACACTCTCTTACAGAGTATAAAAGATTCTCCAACTGAGTCAACTCTTTGCTAGCCTCCTCTTAGGCTTTGTATAATGATGTGCCCCACTGGGTCAAAAACTTTTAGCCTCTCTCTCGGGATTTGTACGAGACACAAAATAGCCTCCTCTTAGGCTTTGTATAATGATTTTCCTAGCGGAAATTAGCCTCCTCTTAGGCTTTGTATAAGAAAACCACTGGTTGATCCAATCAACCTTTTAGCATTAAAGTTGTGCCTCGTTCGCAGTACACAAACATCAACAACTCCTTTCCCTTCATCTAATCGCTGTAAGCGGCAAGCCTCTGGATCATCTACATCCATGCCACTGTCCCTCTTTTAGCATGAGAAATTCCTAAGGAAAGATGGCATTACTCTACACTGAGTTAAAGTCTTCTCCTTCAGGTTAAAACCCTTTCTTCGGAAATTATGGCATTGCTCGGATCCGTGTATCCCAGTTAAAGTAATTCTCCTTCCCCCTCTTTAGAGATGACAAATTCTCTCTAAAGCCGAGGTCTTTCAGCTTCACGTCTTGGGCTTTGAACAAGACACAAATAGACCTTTCAGCTTCACATCTTGGGCTTTGAACAAGATACAAACCACCTTTCGCTTCACGTCTTGGGCTTTGAACAAGACACCAAAACACCAAAAACACCCATTTCCTCCCATAGAATAGGAGGAACTACGAACGCTCTGATTTCCCTGTTTCGGTAAACGGGAATACGTAGGCATAAGATCGAAAGAAAAGATCTTAGCGAGCGCAATCAACAAAAAACCCAAATCCCATATCTTCGTCAATCA
Organism: Lathyrus tuberosus; assembly: GCA_022829125.1. Lineage (NCBI taxonomy): Eukaryota > Viridiplantae > Streptophyta > Magnoliopsida > Fabales > Fabaceae > Lathyrus > Lathyrus tuberosus. The sequence continues at coordinate 9,529,690 of JALAZF010000212.1, forward strand.
AAAGCAGTAATTCAAAAGCACCAGTCCTAATATCCTAATCCTTATTCCCCGCCAGAAACCTTCTGCCCAGGTAAAAAAGAAAGAGAACAGTATTGGCGAAAATACAAATAACCAGTACAAAGGCCCCCCCACATTGATAGCATCCGTAACCTAACAGACCGCTATTTAAACTCAGTATGCAAAGCAGGGTTAATTGGAGACATCTATTTCCCTTCCTTATTCAGCTCACAATAGGATAAAAAATGAATCGACCTGTAGTCAAAGCTCAAACCGCAGAGAGCGACCAGCGCTTAAGAACCGCGTCCAAAATCGCTCGCTACAGATATAGTTAAGTGGCATGCTCCAGGGACGGTCTTTTGGTATCTTGTACCTAGGATCATACTTCTCCACTATGGGCGTTGATATGATCTCTGAGATCACAGTCCTTTGTTGTTGCATCTGAGCTTCTACTTGAGCTTGCATGTCATTATGAAGCTTCCTCAGATCCTCTTTTAGAGTGTCGATCTCTTCTCTAAACTCTCTGTTCTCTTCCTCGAGATCATCCATCTTTTTCTGACGATTGGCCCGAGTATTGTATGAATGAGACAGTTTGACTCTAGAATCGAGACGCAAATGTGAGATTCGTAGGTAAGAAGAATGCGTTTATGAGAATGATGAATTCAATGGTTATTAATTATTTTTGTTTATTCAAAGTAAACTTCGAAAATTGGATTGCAAATATCAAATAGTGGGGAAACCCCGTTTTATTAAATTCAAAGGATTGCGGAAATGGAAATACAGTAGATTACAAAGTGCTGAAAAAGGAAATCTAAACTAATGGATCCTGAGTCCTCTCTGAAGAAAGCTCAGGTGCTGATTCGGGTACTTTCCTTTTCTTTGACCAGGGCTCTTGGGCCGTTGTCGGGTTGTCATTCCTTTTCTAAGTGAAAGGAGCGAGCAAATTCCTTTGGTCATCCTGATTTTCTACAGCATGTTACTCTAAAATCTCAATCAGAGCATCCTTTTCTCTTAATAGCTGCTGTATTTTCTTACATTCCACATTAAGAATACGATACTTGTTCCTCCAAGACCTCTTCTCCTGCTGAACTTTGCTGAGAGTAACCTGAAATTTTTCCGTCTCAGATATTAAATAAAGTGTGGAGTCCTTTAATGGAAGAACTTCCTGACGAGGGTAAGGCATCCTCAGCTTGAGAGCTCTAGTTTGTACCCAGTGGAGATAAGGCTCCATCGAAACAAAGTCTGGTTTTCCTAGAGACTCTCGTCCTTTCCTATGAACGGTGTTTCCAAGCGTGCATTATTTCCGTCTTTAGTGCCCTGTCATTTTCTCCTTCCTTGAAGAAAAGACCTTCCAGATGAGCATTGCGCAGGACATGCCTCATCGGGTATCCAAATTGACGACGAACTAAAATTGGATGATAATTGATTCCTCCCTTAGTTCCTATAAGGGGTACATTTGGGAAATTTCTACAACGGTCAGTGATCCTGGTCCCGTCATAAATTCGATTGTACCAATCGATGTCAGAGTTGGTAAGAGACATGATTCTCTGCGACCAACGTAAAGTATTCTTTTGATCCCAAAATGCAGCAGACTTGGGTAAGTGGGAAATTAATCATTTGTAAAGCAAGGGTACACAGCACATGATCATTCCTCTGCTGTATAAATTCCTTAAGTGTACTGAATGATACGCATTTACGAGTAAGGTCGGTACGGGGTTTCCAATCTGTAAAATATTAATGGCATTGATATCTAAAAAGTTATCGATGTTGGGAAACAAAAATAACCCGTAGGTAAGCAAAACAAAGATGCTCTCGAAAGCAGCCACGTTCCCTATACTAGCAAAGTATAAGGCTTTCTTTATCAAGAACTGGGCTGGCAAACCCTGGATTCCACCCTTAGTGGTTATGTGAGTCCTGACTTCTGACTCGTCCAAATAAATTGTTCTTGCAATGGTCTGATCCTTTGGAATTTCTTCATGTCCAGAAAAGGGATCTTGATCAGTAATATGTAAATCAGTCAGGTGAGAGTATTCCTCCAGTGTTGGTGCAAGCTGATAATCCGGGAATGTGAAACAATGATAGACCGGATCGTAGAACTGGATTAGTGTGGACAGGATTCCTTCAATTACGTGGACCCTTAACAAGGACAACAGTCCTCCATACTTGGCTCTGAAAGCCTCGTGGTTGGTGATCAATCTCGCCAAACCTCTTAAATCCTCTAACTTTGGAACCTTGAAGGTGTACTTATGAGTTTTCCTTCTACCGAAATCCATTAGCGCAATCTCATTTCTCTGACATTTGCAATCGTTGTCTTAGTTTAATTTGAAAAAGAGAGACTAGAAGAGAAGATTTTCTTTGTTTTAATGTTTTTTAAATGAATGCATGAATGCAGCACACAAAAACATAGAAAAAACATGGGGTCAAAGGGTCGGTGTCATGAAGTCAAGGCTCTACCCCCCCCCCCCCCCCCACACACACAAAGGTTTATACTGGTATTTTTTGTACCTGTCCGCAAAATCATTGACCCCTATGGGATAACAACAGCAAGCGGATCGCCAGCGAGCTGATGTATCCTAGAGCGATCTCAGATGAGGGTAGTATCGCGTGACAACTATTTCTGACAGCTTCCGCACTACAAAATGGCTTAAGTCTACTAAAAACCTCAGCTTCTTAGATAACCCAGTCGGCCACACTACTTTCAACAACCGAAGTCGTATAGGCAATGTATCTGCAAAGGGAGTCTCCACTGAGTTTGATGGTCAATCGGGGGCTCTTAACTGGAATTCACTCCCAATAAGATTACTAGCATTGCCATCATCTATCTTAGGTGTATACTCAATCTTTCCAAATGCGGTATCACACGCATTCCCATTAGCAAAAAAATAAACACGGATATCAATTAGGAAAAGCAATATATATATTTGTCTTAATCATCTTAGACCTCTAGTCTTATGATCCTATACAGACAATGAATCCCTAGCAGAGTCGTCATTTCTGTGACATGAATTTAGGGTTTCATCCCTTGAGAAGGCAAGAAAGAATGCCTCCCACGGTGGTCACCATTTTTCTGTAGCGCGATTTTTGTGGTTTCGAATCACTATCGCTTTGGTACTACAGTTCGATTCATTTTTTATCCTATTGAGCTGATTAAGGAAGGGAAATAGATGTCTCCAATTAACCCTGCTTGCAAACTGAGGTTAAACAGTCAAAACTGTTGGTTTACAGATGCTATCAAAATAGGGGGGTTTTGGGTTTACGGGATTTTGGGTTTTTTGATTAGTATGCTCGCTAAGATTTTTTCAATCTTATGCATACGTATTCTCGTTTAACGAAACAGGGAAATTAGAGCGATCGTAGTTCCTCCTATTCTATGGGAGGAAAAAAAAGGTTGTTTTGGTGTCTTGTTCAAAGCCCAAGACGTGAAGCTAAATGTGGTTTGTATCTTGTTCAAAGCCCAGGATGTGAAGCTGAAGGGTCTATTTGTATCTTGTTCGAAGCCCGAGAAGTGAAGCTAAAGGGGTTTGTTTGTATCTTGTTCGAAGCCCAAGATGTGAAGCTAAAGGGGTTTGACTTTAGAGAGAATTTGTCATCTCTAAAAGGGGATATTTGACCTGTTTGTCACAACTGTTGGGTGACTGGTTATAAAGGAGAATTACTTTAACTGGGATATGTGAATCCAGCAATGCCATAATTTCCTTTATAGGGGATTTTTAACCTGAAGGAGAAGACTTTAACTCAGTTTAGAGCAATGCCATCTTTCCTTAGGAATTTCTCATGCTAAAAGAGGGACAGTGGTGTGGATGTAAATAATCCAGAGGCTTGCCGCTTACAGCAATTTAGATGAAGGAAAAGGAGTTGTTGATGTTTGTATACTGTGAGCGAGGCACAGATTTTGATGCTAAAAGGTTGATTGACTCAACCGGGGTTTTCTTATACAAAGCCTAAGAGGAGGCTATTGACCCAACAAGAGGGTGCTTTTAGGTGTCTCGTACGAAGCCCGAGAGAGATGCTGAAAGGGGTTGACTCAACAAGAGAGTGCTAATAAGTGACTGACTCAACAAGAGAGTGCTTTTATATGTGTCTTGTACGAAGCCCAAGACGGAGGCTAAAAGGTTTTGACTCCACATGAGGGTCTTTTATACTCAACAAGAGAGTGATTTTGTATCTCGTACGAAGCCCAAGATGGAGGCTGAGAGGGAAGTGCCTCAACAAGAGAGTCTTTTATACTCAACAAAAGAGTGATTTGGTATCTCGTACGAAGCCCGAGGTGTAGGCTAAAAGGGATTGACTCAACAAGAGAGTTTTTTATACTCAACAAGAGAGTGATTTTTATCTCGTACGAAGCCCGAGATAGAGGCTAAAAGAGCGTTTGACTCAACAAGAGAGTCTTTTATACTCAACAAGAGAGTGATTTTTAACTGTTTTATACGAAGCCTAAGACGGAGGCTAAAAAAGGGTTTGACTCAACAAGAGAGTCTTTTATACTCAACAAGAGAGTGTTTTGTATCTCGTATGAAGCCCGAGATGGAGGCTAAAAGTGCTGGTGACTGTTTCAGTTTATTGACAGGTCTAGTATGTTGGATAAAACAGAAAATCAGTTCTTATAAAGGGAACGATTAAAGGTATTGTTGTGTTTTGGCACTGATCAGAGGATCAGGGTTATTTCCTGTTCTTTAAGGAAACGGGGAATCCAAAGGGTATTGAGACTGTCCAAGTCTACTGGTGTTTTGAAGAAATCGATTCTCGGATAGTGAATGATCTTTGTATAATGCCCAAGAGAAGGCTGGTATGTTAAGGGATGGAGGTCAACCCATTAACAGGTCTGACATTTGACTCAGAAAGACAGCTCTATCAAATTGATGACTAGGTCCTGTTCCTATACCTGTAGAGGTCTCTGGGTCCTTGTACTAAGCCCAAGAGAAGGCATGAGAGCTTTTAAGAAGCCGAAGGGTCCTTGTATAACGCCTAAGAGGAGGCGGGGATGCTTTTAAGAATCCTATGGGTCCCCAAACCCCGAGAAGTTCAAGACATGCCATTCACCGAGAATAGATCAAGCCAGGAAAGTCCGAGAATTTGGAAGAAACTCAAGAGATGCCATTCACGGAGAAAAGATCATCTCTGGGAAATTAGAGTTTCTTTGACAATGTCTAAGGGTGACAGTCTGAGAAAGGGTTCACTGAGAATGCTGTCTTTCACGTCTCCTTATTGTTTAACCCCAAGAGGAGGGAAGACTGTGTCTGGTAATCCTATGGGGATCTAGTTTTGTTTGTATTTAAGAGTGACCAACAGGGCTTTACCTAGTGCTAGACGTAGTTGCCGGGGAAAACTCTAAATAACTATACTAGTATTACACAGTGGATATTTGACGAGTATATAAAAGTTTGTGAAAGAAGACTTACAGTGAGCAGCCCCACAATACAATTATATATATGAAAGCGGATAAAGAAAACGGGTAAACACTTACTCGGTTGTAGAGCTTCCATGCTGTTTGGTTTGTTTGTTCAACAAAGAAAGCTTTGATAACAATATTATATTCAAAATCAAAGGAGAAAGTGCTTTGAAAAGGTTGTTGGGGCTTACAGCTCAAGGAGAGGCCCAAGGATTTATCAGTGATTGCATTGTTGTTTTGTACAGGGACTTATACAAGTGACTGAGGCCCAAAAAGGTTTTCTGTACAAAGGGATGGGTCTTACACTCTCTCAAGAGGCCCAAAGGTGTTTAAAGAAAAATAATGGGGCTTATAACACGAGGGTAGTCCCAGATGATTTGTTTTTTGAACTGGCGATCGCGCCGAGGTTTCTTTACCGTACTGGGTCTTATACAATGCATTGAGGCCCAAAAAAGTTTTGGTTAAAAGGGGGTTGGGTCTTACACTCTATTAGAGGCCTAATGATTTATTTTTATACAAGTGGTGGGGCTTACAGCTCAAGGAGAGGCCTAAGGATTTATCTAAAAAAAGGCGACAATCGTGCCGTTGTTTTTTAAAATACAATGGGACTTATACAATGGCTGGGGCCCAAAAAGTGGTGTATTTACAAAGGGGGTGGGTCTTACACTCTTATAGAGGCCCAAAGTGTTTTAAATAAAGGAAATGGGACTTATAACACGAGGGTAGGCCCAGATGATTTTCGTTTTGAAATGGCAATCGCGTCGAGATTTTTGAAAATGCAGTGGGTCTTATACAATGACTGAGGCCCAAAAAGGTTTTGGTTTTCAAAGGGGTTGGGTCTTACACTCTATTAGAGGCCCAAAGTGTTTGAAAAAGTTTGATGAGGGTTGAATTAATCAAAAACCCTAATTTGTTTTCAAAATGTATTTTAATTGAATAAAAATTCAATCAAAATTATCAAAATTGTTAAACATGTGTAGAAACAAATTGTGATCTTGGATTAATGTTTCAAAAATTATGTTTCTATCCACAAAATGATTGGAAATCACTAAAATTTGAAGAATCAAGAGGGAGAAAATATTTTAAATGTCAAAAACAATTAAAATATTAATTCTTTACAAAAATATCAAGTATATGAAATAAATAATATTTTTGGGATTTTTTGGGAAAATAAAATATTTTAACATTTTTGTGAATTATTAAAAAAAAGAATAAACTCAAAATCATTAAAATTCAGAGAGAAATTAATTTTTGAATCAATTAAATAAAATCACAAATTTCAAATATTTGAATTTTTAAAAAGGGCGCCAAGAACATGGCAAGAACACGCGCCACCCTCTGTTTCTGCAGATTTGCGTTTTTTATCCAATCTCACTGAATACTTGATGATAACATGCAATCTATATATCAATCTACTCGTTTTCACCTCACGATCATGTCTCTGGTTTGTAATTTCATTTATTTTAAGCATGGAACAAGAAATCAAAGAGAAACCTCAAGAACCCTAAAACTTGCATGAAGGCTCAGAAATTCCATACATGATTCAAACAAAACAATTGATTGAGGGTAAACACTCTATGCATGATTATGAACATATGGCCAAATTATTGTGCAGCAAAAAATGCATGGATCATAGAGTTAGAAGAGCTCATGCTTACCTTTTGTAGCTGGTGATCGTGTTTTGTGTTAGAGATGTTACAGCTTGGTTCCAAGGATATGGACAGCTTCCCTAGGTGCTATGGAGTGTGTCTGGGTGCTTGGAGTGGATTGAATTGAGCTGGAACTTGATTTGGCACCTCAACTGCAAATCTGTCAAAGGCTTGTGCAGATGGCTGGTGATTTTGAGAATCTGGTGTTCCAGATGTTATGTGAGTGTTTGGATCACCTCTATATGATTTTTATGAGGTGTGTGTGTGATTGGTTTGGTTGGAATAGCTCTCAAACTCCAAACCCGATAGTGACTTGCTTTGGAAGGCAATTTTGGAGTGAAGAAGGAGATTTTGAGGAAAGCATATGTTTGATGACTTTGGTGCACTCAAACGGATCACAAATGAGCTTTATTTATAGTAGAGCAAGTTTGTTTTGCAAGGAATAGTGAATGGCAACTGCTGCATAGTTTTGCCCAATGTTGATCAATGAGAATCCAAGTCTCCTCTAGCCATTGACTAGAGGTTAGGGCACTAGCTGCTGGTTCCCTTGGTCTTGGATAAGTATTGACTGAATTCAGTTGGAAATGGCTCAGTCCATGCCACCTTGATGCATCCATTGAATGCTCCAAAACAAAATTGGAGTCTTGTCCCCTCTTTAGGGATTTCTAGGTTTGGCATGCTATTTTTAGTTCCAAGGACTTGGGAGGCTTGGGATCAGAGTTGGTTCCTCCTTGGTCTCCCCTTGAGGTGTTCAGATGGATAAGTGTGTTTGTCATTTGCACAAATTTGGCAAATCAAGCAAAATGCATAAATCTGTCTTGCTTTGACAGTTTTCAACAAGGCATATTGCCATTGTCATATCTCATGGCTCAAGTTGAGTTTGGTGAAGTTCTTGGTCATTTTGGAAAGCCTTCATATGATACAACAACTGTTTAATCATAATTGGTTTTGATACTTTTGGATCCAAGTGAAAATTACCCTTACATTTTGAAAAAAAAAAGACAGATTCTTACTTAGTGAAAATTTCACTAAGTGTTGGAAAAAAGTGACATTTTCACATTTTGTGATTTTGATCATTCCATAACTTAAAATCCATGAGGAATTGGAATGAGTTGTAGTTGAAGCTTTTGTATAGGGCCATGAGAGCTACAAATCCAGCTTTGGATGGGAAAAAATGTCCTTGTGGTTTAGGAGTTATGATCCTTCAAAGCTGGTACCCTAGCCACTTTGTTCCATAACTTAGAAAAATTTCTAAGTTTTTAGGGTTACCCCTTTTACAAGTTATCCCACTTTTCTTGATTTTTCTTGATGAATGATGATTACAATCACACATTAACATCATTTTAGGGTTAAGGAACCATAATTGTGAAAATTCTCAAAAAGTCAAAGTTTGACTTTTGTGCACAGTTGACTTTTTATCAAATGAATTCCAAACTGTGCGATCCTCTATGAAATCAAGTCCTTGATCTAAATCAAACTTGATGGATTGATTTTATAGGTGTTATAGGGTGTATTAAATCATTTTCCAATGTTTGGGAGCATGTCTTGGTCAAAAGTCAAAGGCACAGTTGACTTTTCTCGCGAAACCCTAGTTGTGGTTCTGATGAATTTGAAACTTGTTGCTCAAGCTTCTTGGCTCAATCCATTGTAGAAAATGGATCAATGTAGTTTATTAGAGACCCTCAAATCCTCCTTTGAGGCCATGGCTCATGTTTTGTCCCAAAGTCAACTTAGGGATGAATTAGGTCAAGAAACCCTAATTCCTGATTTTTGGTGAATGCATTCCCTAAGGCTAAATTGACTTGATAATTGGGTCCATGAGGTTCCATGGGGTAAATTAGGTTATGCTTTGAAGCATTGGCTCATGCCTAGAGGAAAATTTCCATCTGGAGGCCCCGGTCGACCAAACCATAATTTGGTGACACTAGCGATCTTAAGGCTTAATCCACCTGGAATGCTGCAACATTGTGCTTGATTCTTGTTGTGGGAGTCCTCTTGATCCTTTATGTATGTTTGAGAGGTAAGACAAGTTGAAGATCATGTCATTTCTTGATTAATCCTTTGTCTAAGGCTCAAAGAGGGCTTGAAACCCTAATTATTGTTTGGAGTGAGTGCTCACCCATCTTTGGAGAGGTTGATGGTTCATCCATATTGTGATGATGATTTACACAATGATGGGAAATCTTAGTGGTCAAAATTTGGGGTATGACATGTAGGAAGACATTTCTCTGTATATCACAAATCAAAACAGAAAATCAAAACAAACCTTAAACCCAGATAATTGTTGTAAGTGGCACACTTGTTTATTCAAAAATCCCAGCTATAGTCCTTCTTTATCCGTGTAAATCCCCTCTTTCAACTCACAGTTGTAAGTGGCAAGCTTCTGGATTATTTACATCCACACCAATGTCCCTCTCTTAGCATGAAAGATTCCTAAGGAAAAATGGCATTGCTCTACACTGAGTTAAAGTTTTCTCCTTTAGGACATCATCCCTCATAAAGGAAATTATGGCATTGTTGGATTCTAATATCCCAGCTAAAGTAATTCTCCTTTATAATTAGTTACCCACACAATTGTGATAAACAGATGAGATAACTCCCTTCAGAGGTGACAAATTCTCTCTCAGTCAAACCTTTAGCTTCAATCTTGGGCTTTGAACAAGACATAAATACCTTTTAGCTTCTATCTTGGGCTTTGAACAAGACACAAATAACCCTTTAGCTTCAATCTTGGGCTTTGAACAAGACACCAGACATCTTTTCCTCCCATAGAATAGGAGGAACTACGATTGCTTTGATTTCCCTGTTTTATTTAACGGGAATACGTAGGCATAAGATTGCAAAATCTTAGCAAGCACACCAATCAAAAACCTTAGGTCCAATACCTTACCAAAAATATCAAAAAAACTGAAAATCAACAAAATACACTCTCTCAACACTCCCAAAGGAGAAACTTTCCGAACCCATGACAGATAAACACCAGTAAGTAGAATAAGCAGAAGAAATTGCTGAACAACCTGTGGATAACCATATATAGGATGGGTAATTGACAACTCCCCATTGTATAACCTGACCCCGGACCCCCCAATCTCTTAGCTTTTGTTAAAGAAAACATTTGCGTGCAAGGTTTGTTTGAGATAACTTCCCTTTCCTTTCCAGCTTCATAGGATAAATAAGAAATCAGAAAGTAGCACCCAATTCCAACCAACTGTAATAAGGTGGTAGCATCACCGACAAAAAACCGCACGCTACACATGGGCCTCTGCTTAGAGTGTAAGATACAACACCTTTGTATATAGAATAAAACACCTTTTTATATAGAATAAAACACCTTAGTACATAGAATACAACACCTTTGTGAACATAATAAAACACTAATGAAACCATCAAAGCTTAAAGATTTAAAATCTTCCATAAGGTCAATAATAGGATCTTTTCGATCATAACTTAGTTCAAACAACTAGTTCTCTGGTCTCCTCTTGGGCATCATACAAAGAATCTCCCCAACAAGATAGCCTCCTCTTAGGCTTCATACAAGGTGACTTAGGAAGTCTCATTCAATTCCCCACATCTTCCTCTTGGGCTTTATCCAAGCATCATAGCTTCCTCTTGAACTTCATACAAGGACCCTCAGGCTTCTTAAAAGTATAAGTCTTAGTCATCTATACAATAATCTTTTAGCCTCACCATCATGGGCTTTGTACAGGATACAATAAACCCTTTTTGCCTCATTCATCCTGGGCTTTGTACAGGACACAAATAAAATCCCCAAAAAAAGTCAGTCAAATCCTCAATATTGAGTCAGTCTCTTCAAATTTCCTCAACAGACATTAACCTTCTCTCAGGCTTTTATACAAATAATTTCTCCAGTTAGTCAGCCTCAATCTTGAGCTTTGTACAAGACAGATAAAACTCCCCAGTTGAGTCAGTTTCCAAACTTTTCAGCTTCATATCTTGGGCTTCAATCAAGATACCTAAATAAATCCATCTCCTCATAGATGAGACTTTAAGTCATCTCCGTAGGAAGATATATCTTCTAAACACTACATTTCAAATCAAACAATCAAAGCTTTTTCCAGATAATTGATGTAAGTGGCACTCTTATTGATAAAAAATTCAAGTTGGAGTCCCTCTTTTATCATGGTTCAAAAACGTTTCTTTCATCTAACTGATTTAAGTGGCACACTTGTCGATTATATATCCAAGTTAAGGTTTTTCTCTTAGTATGTAAAGAATTTATAAAGGAAAAAGTGGCATTGCTTAACACATTAAGTTTAAGGCTTTTTCCCTTTTATAACATCACTCTCAAATAATTGTAGTGAATAGGTGAGATATCTCCCTTAAAGATGACAATTTGTCAAATCTTTCATACACTCTTTTAGCTTCATCATCTTGGGTTTTGAACAAGATACAAAACAAACATTTTTCCTCCCGTTGATTAGGAGGAACTACGAATGCTCTGATTTCCCCAATTCTCTTTTTGAGAATACATATGCATAAGATTGCGAGATCTTAGCGAGCACACTAATAAAAAACCTTAGATCCATGTACCTTCCAAAAACAATAGAAAGCCATAAAAACAAAAAAAAAAACATTTCCTCAGTTTTCACAAAGGAGAAACTTTCTCTTTTTAACAGCAAACAAACTTAAGCAAGCAAGTAATTCGACAGTAAAAATATACGCAAATAAAGGTTCCTATAGATTAATATAGATACTCAAGGTGTTAATAGTTTCCCTCTGTATAACCAACCACCGATTCCAGATCTCTTCGCAATTGCAAGGAAAACACTTGCACGCAGGGTTAGTTTAAGATATCTTCCCCTTCCTTTTAAGCTTCATAGGATAAATATTAGAAATCAGAAAGTAGCACCAAAAGCAGTAGTGGGCGCGTCATAAAAACCGGAGCTACAGAAGCGGAAAAGGAAGTTGTTCAGCTGCAAAAGGAAGCACAAAAGAAGTGGAAGATGATGCTCAGAGATTGTTACTCATGGTTCTGAAAGAGGGTGACACACATTTGGAAATAGAATTAAGTCATTGTGTGAGTGTCATTAATTTTTATATGTCAGCTAAGTGTATCAGAGAGTTGTTGGTGGGTTTTCAATTGGTTGACGTCTCTACTCTGCAAGTTTGGTGCACGTAAGTACATTTTCTTTTTTTATTACTGTCAATATCTATTAATATGTTATATCTCTCATCACTTTGATTCTAATGTTTATTTTAAAATTATTCAGGTATCTTCATCGTGTATGTATTGATAATTCCACATCAGAAGTATATGGATTTATGGACCCTGCTAGGTGTATGTATGTTGATAATGTGCCGAAAACTGAAGCAAATATTAAAAAATACATACAAGATAAGTTACGTGACAAAAAGAGAGTGTGCCACTTACTATCATTTATTCATGGGTAAGTTTGTATGAAATTGTGTTTTCTATTTTTTAATTTTGATAACATAGATATTTTATGTGACTTTTGTGTTTCCACACACACGTACAGAGATCATTGGCAATTAATAATCATTTGTCCAAGAGACAATATTGTGGTCGTCTTTTGTTCACTTCATCAGGAACTTAATCAAACCATAAGGAAAATTGTTACAAAGTAAGTTTATCTTTTATGTGAACTTTGTTATAATATATTATATATCTTATATACATAAATTGTTACAAAAGTAATTTCATATTTTATGTGGCTTTATATGGATTTTTTTTCTTCTGAATTAGTGCTTTTGTGGTTTATCAAATGGCAAATGGCAATAGAAAAAAGGCTACATGGCTTCAACCCAATGTAAGCGTGGTGTAAATTATAATTCTATATTTATTTTTATCATAAGTATTCACTAATTATGTCATTCATTTGTAGACAATGCGATAACGTAACTCTATTGATTGTGGGTACTATATGATGAAAAATATGTTGGATATTGTCTTTACCAATATAACCGAGTCTTGGATGCAGGTAATAAAAATAACTTTACTTTGTTTACTTTGTGTTTTGCAACTTAATGTGAATTTTCAAAGAATATATTTATATTGTTATTTACGTATTGTAGGTATTTGATGACCCAACAGAATTAACACAAGATGATTTGTATGATTTGTGACTCTGTTGGGCAACATGTTTCTTTGAGTTATATAAAAATTAAGCTTTATATGGTGAGTTATATAGAATTGTCTATATATATCTGATTTAGCTTCTTGACTTTGGTGTTGTCTGCTGATGTTAATTGGTGTTATTATTTATTGTCAGCAAATGTGATTTTGGTGTTGTCTACTGAAGTTACAACTCATCTTCTTGTGGATTGCATGTTGGTAATTCAAGTGTTGGAAATGACTTATAAATGGTTGGATATTTTTGTATGTTTTCACTGGTTTTGTTGTTGTAGTAGTCCACCGTGTAAACATACTTATAATTTTGTACACTTGTATGTATCCTAGATTAGTACTTTTGTAAATCAATTGTTCATTTTGAAGAATATGTGCATCCTAGCTATTTGGTGCAATAAAATTAACAGGTTGGTTGGAAAAATATGAAAAATTAGATACCAAATAGCGACTTAAATGTGGTCTGTGTGATGTTGGAAAAATATGAAAAATTAGGTACCAAAAAAATTACAGGGATTCCACATCGATTCCGTTAAAAAATAGTCTAATTATTTAAATAAAGATAGCATACATATTACATCGGATGCACCTTGCAACCGATGTAAAAACCTATATTTTACATCGTGCCAGAAAGGCAACCGATATAACAACCTACATTTTACATTAGGTCAGAAAGGCAACCGATGTTAAATGTGCATTTATTTAAAAAAATAAAGTTAAACCCATATTTCACATCAGACATAACAGTCAACCGATATAGTAGATGTATTTTTCACATCGAGCTATTGCCCGATGTAAAATGTCTTTGATTTACTACATCGCTTGACTTTACATCGGACCCAAATCCGATGTAAAATACTTTTTTCGCTCGATGTAAAAAGTCTTTCCTACACTAGTGGTGGTATTAAAACCGAGAAGTAAAGTTATATGCACTTGGGTTCGAACCTCATCAACAACACTTTTATTATTTTCAAAACTAGCATATCTTTCACCTCGGTTTATCTTGAAAACCGAGGGGTAATATTATTTCTTTTTTTTTAATATTACATTGTTTTCCCAGAATATTAAATTGTTTACACAAAATATTAAAATAAAAATCAAATTCCCTAGGGATCTAGATGAAAAACAAATTCCCTGAAGATCTAGATTTTAGATCTTCGAATTATTGAATTTTGGGGAAGATCAAATGTTGGGTGCAAGATTATTCTCTACGGATCTTGCATGCATTTGATTCTAATGCAAAATAAAATAAGGGTTAGATAAATAAAATGAATATTCAAATATATCTAAGAAAACAAACCTTAAACCCAAGTAATTTTTTGCTCTTGCAATCCATCTTAAAGAACTTTTCCAAACGTCTTTATGTTTCAAGCGCTTCATGTTTCATTTAGGTTAGATTTTCAATATTCAGCATGTTTTTATAAAGGATGTCCCGTAGGTGTCACGCAGATCATTAATAGTAGATTCATGAGCGTTGATAAACATTAAATGGACGCCAAAGATTTGCTTAGGGGCATTGAATATAGTTAAAAAAAACACTTAACTATCCCCTCGGCCAAGAAGAAAGCCGAGGCGAATAACCTGTTTTTTTAAATACCTTGTTTACACAAAATATTAAAAATACATTATAAAATCTATTTCCCAGTGAGAAATTTTATTTTACATGTCCATGTCCCATGCAAGATACTAGAGAATTATTTCTCAATTAGAATTTTTATTTTCTACACTTGCAATCCATCCCAGAGATCTGTAGTAGCAACTCATGATAAAAATGAAAAGTGGTGAATATTTATTCTCTTTGGGGCATCTACATATAATTTAGTATTCTTGTAAAAATATATTTAACGGGTTCTTTAATAGTAAAATATGATTACTAACCACCTCAGTTTTACTTTAAAATCGAGGTTTTATATTAATTATCACATCGATTTTAAAGAAAATCGAGGTGACTATTTCTTTTTTTTAAATACACTGTTTACACTGAATAATACTGTTTACAACAAATCTTCGGTGATATCCAGATTTTGTTGCATACCCATTAAAACAATTTTTTTTGAAACAAGAATGATTTTCTACACTTGCAATCAATCAACTGAGTACCCTTCAAACGTTGAGATAACTCCCTTGTTTGTTGGTTAAGCTCCATTCATTATTTAACTTGAAGCAAAGAATGATTTTTTTCACTTGCAATCTATCAACTGAGCATTGTTCAAAGGTTAAGATCCCTTCATTGTTGGTTAAGCTTCATTCTTTGATTAAATTGAAGCAAGAATGATTTTCTGCACTTGCAATCTATCAAATGAGTATCCTTCTTTAATTGAGGGTTATTCCAAAAAATACAACAACGACAACATCAACACCATTATGTGAGATAGATTGCAAGGGCAGAAAAAATGTTTTGTTCAAGATAGAAGAACATTGCAGATTTTTTCTGTCTTGCAATCCATCCCAAAGAATGATGCTTAGGGCGGCTTCATATTAGTAAGGATTAGAGTAAAATCTGTTTAACGAGTACTTTTATAATAAAATCTTATTATTTCATGCCTCAGTTAAATAGAAAACCGAAGAGTTATAGCATTTTGTTTACATTTATAAACAAATAGAATCATAAATTGCGATAGATGGGAATCGAAGTTTGTACTAATTAGTTTTTTCACCTCGATTTTATGAAAAACAGAGGGAATTTATGTTTTTTTTAAATAATAACAAATAGCGTGCCTTGCATTTATACATTAGTTTTCTATTGTTCGAAGTGAAAGTTTCGTCATAAAAGACGTTATTTGTTGTAGTGTACTCTAGAATAATGAAGATTAAGCAAATAACCTATTACAACGCAACTCTCACAAGGGCATTTTAATCTTTTAGTCTATGACTACGAAAATTCTCGTGAAAAGTAAATTTCAAGAAGAAAAAGAGTAGAATAAAAATAGAGAGGTTTTTATTTATAAATATACACTACAACATTTTTACCCTATAACAATGCATAATTTTTAAGAGGTAAAAATATTATTCTCGAAGAGAGTAATAGGAAATGAATTTTATATTTTATTATGGTCAAAGAGAACGACTCCTATTTGCAACATGTTAGAACCATTCTCATATAATTTTAAATTATTTTTATAAAATAATTATTATTTGACAACGTTCTCCTATATTATACTAAAATAATTTTTTTATGAGCAATGTCTCTAGCAAGAATCGAATCGAGTCATAACATATCATTTTCTATTTCATTATTAAAACAATTTTTTACATGGAAAGCTAAGTTTTAACCGTTTCCCTAAATTTTTGAAATTCATGGAGCGCCACTTTCTGAAATTCATCTCCCCTCTATTTATGAAATTCATCAAGCGGCACTTTCTAAAATTCATTGCTCCCTTCCATTCAGCGCCCTTTCTAAAATATCTCGTTCCATTCCAAATCATTGTTACCTTTCAGAAGCCTTTTCCTAATTGGTGATTGATAGAGAAGAAGAAGAAGAAAGAGAGTGACACTAAAGAGAGAATTGAAGGATTGGGTAGAGACACCTTTTCATGTGTATAATTCTTTTCCCAAATCTAACTCTAACCCTTTCTTCTTTATTGTATTAGCTTCAACTACGAGGTATTCTTTCCTTCATCTTTCTCTTTTCTTTGCATACAAACCTAACCCTTTCTTTGATACAAACAATATGTGTGTTCAATTCATCCTGGTAAAAAGAAGTGTTCAATTATAGGAGTGTTTAATTCATCCTAGTAAAAAGGTGAAAATTTGCTAGATTCATTTGTGTATTGATCATCTTGAGTTAGTTTTGTATTATGATTACATTTGTTTTCAGAAGCTACTACTCCGTCCCATAATATAACCAAATTTTATTTTTTAGATTCATTTAATAATTAATGTATCTGGTCTATATATAAACCAGATACATTAATTAGTTAATGAATCTAAAAAGTAAAATTTGTTTATAATATGGGACGGAGGGAGTATATATCTTGATTCTATTTCATTTACCGTTGTCGAGTTAAAACCCAAAAACTGTCACGTATCTTTTTCATAGCGGTTGTAGCACCGTAATTTGATAACACTGATGTGAAGGTTCATAGTTCTATAAATATTGTGTGTGTGTGTGTGTGAGGTGTGTCCGAGATTTGTCCAAACATAAATTGGCTTATTGATTCATCAAAACCAATCATAAACTATGTTCGCGAAGATTCTACTTCCTTTACCGTTATCGAGTCAAAAGAAAGTTGCGAAGATCTTTCTTCTAATAATTTTGAAGCTTCAAAGAGACATCACTTGATACCTCTTTTGAAAACTTCACATGAAAATGCTTCTTCGATTTCAATTCAAGCCCCTATGTTTCCAAACTATGGTTTTTACATCGGAATAATCACACACCATGCTCCTTTTTTATGGAAAATCATCACCCAAATTTATGAAATCATGGTCTTATAATGGAATCGGTGAATCATATGTTGTTAGATTAGTGATAGAAGATCATTATAATGGAATCAATGAAGCATATATTGATGCTTTGATGAAACATTATAGACCAAATAATAAAAGTCCTAAGGTTTGGGAATTTTCTGGTAGGTTGAAAAATGATGCAGTTAAAAGTTTATTTGAATTGTCACCTTCAAATATTCAAAAGCTTAAGAACCATGCAAGAAAGGAGAAGAAAATGAAGGTCATAAATCTGTCAACTTTTTTAATTACACGTGCTTATGTGATATCATGTTTAGCAAAAGTTATTTTTTCCATTCGATATTGTGATTTCCAACAAAAAAATTGGTTATTTTTACTCTAGTTTCACATTTAATTAATTTGTGTTCTCCTGTTTTAAAAAGGTGAGAACTTGCTTAATACAATAGTTATAGATAATGGTTAAACTTCAGAGCTTTCTTAATACAATTTAGTTATAGAGTTCAATACATCTTGATATATAGGTTTGGTTGGTGTCATTGATTTAGTTGTTTAGATAAATATTGGTTCGAAAGTTTTTTGTTACGTGGAAGTAGTTTATGGACGAGTGGTAGATTTAGTCTTGGTATTTTGGTGGTGGAGCATTGATAGATCCATAAAAATGACATCGTTGATAACTGTTGTGAATCGATGTCGTCTAAAACAAATCAAAATATGAGAAAGATTGAGTTTCTTGAACAAACACAAAAAACTCTATTAGGTTTTACGAAAGAGAGAGAAGAAGGAAGAAAAAGAACCAGGATTAGTTGTAAGGTGCTATAATGTTGAGAAAATATTTGTTGCATAACATAGCAGCTTAATAAGGATATAATGAAGGAGAGTTTTAGAGTAAACCATGATTAATTTTTTTCAAGTTTGTTAATGGCAAGACGGAAGACAAAATGAGTTTGATTTCCAATCACATATATATTGTAAACAAAGTATAACTTAGAATTATATTATATTTAATGTACCGTCTATATAAATTTTTAAGGCCGCCATGTAATGTATGCATTGATAACATAACAAATATTGTTAAAAATCAAATTTCCTACATCCTGCATGTTGAATAGAAATTGTAATCCGCATAGTATTGATCTTCTATAATATTGTTCACAAAGTAATTTGTGATTTATATAATAATTATAGTAAGATTACCTCTCAATTCTTTCAGTTGCAGTCTTCGCTATATGCAATTTAGCAGACTACAGTAAGATTAATTTCACACTACATGTTGTTCTGCATTTCAAATGAAAAATAATGAAAAGTTTATTGTAAATTGTTTATGTTGCGGGAAAATGAAAAAAGGATAGATTTTGTATTTGATATCCAGGCTAAGTCTAGCATGGATTTAGCTCGAAAGATGAAAATGATAAAATTTTTAAAAGCAACCCAAAAAAATCATGTAAGCAAATCATATAAGCATTATTGTTGGAAACATTTAAAAGCTGAACCATCAGAAAGAATGGAAAGTAGAAGTTTCTAAGAAAATTGTTGAGCCGAGTAGATTATCTGTTCAGAACAATAATAAGAAGTAGTTGGAAGTAGAAGCCTCTAAGAAAATTGTTGATCCAAAAAAAGTGTTTGTACAAAACACTAACATTAGGAGGCAATCTTAAGAAGAAATCTCTAATAAAGTTTTTGAGCCGAGCAAAGTGTATGTTAAAAATAGTAATAAGAGACAATTGGAAGTAGAAGCCTCTAAGAAGCATTTTGAGCTGAGCAAAGTGTTTGTTCTTAATAATAATAACTAGATTAGGACTCGCACGATGCGCGGGTGTGCATTATTTTTGTTTGTTATATTGAAATTTTAATTGTTGTTAATATAGGAACTTTACTTGGTGGGATAATTTCTTCTCAAATATAATTAGTGATTATACAAGGACCCTTTAAGGGTTGTCTAGTTTTAGAGTTACCTAGTTTTTGAGGTTTTGTCCTAGTCCCCTCGTTTTCGTCCTTCTTCCATTTTAATACATCTTTTGGACTTGGCCTATTTTTTGATAATAATAATAATAATAATAATAATAATAATAATAATAAAATCCCTAGTTGGTAATTTATTTGCAACAATAAAATATATTTTATTTTGATAACTATTATTTGTCAACTTATTTTTATAATATTTTATTTCAAATTACACATTTAGGATAATCAAGTAAAATAACATAAATATGTCGAATTTTTAAAAAATAAATCTCTGCCATTTTTTATCCGCATAGTTTAAAATACATTTAATTGTTTCTATGTGAATTTATGTAATATTATTAAGATAATTTATTAGAATTTTTTTGAGGATATATACATAAGTGTATAAAAAAAATTATGCACAATCCAATAACATGAAATATATATCATAATTATTGATATGATTTGAGAGTACACATGTTAAAATAATATATATGAGATGATATTAAACAAAGAATATAATTCTTAAATTTCATAATTATAGTTGATAATATAAGATTATTGTATGAAACTAAATAAAGAATGAGACGAATAGTTTTAAATTTTATGATTATTATGAAGTGATGATGAGCAATTGTAAAAATTTGTTATTATATTTAATTTTAAGAGTGACCCATAGGATTTTAATTGACGTGACAAAAATATATTATATGACATATATTATATTATAGGGATACTTCTATGTAAGTAGGAATAAATCTATGTAATTAGATATAAATCATTTTAGTTCAATTGTATTTTTTTAATTAAACTTATCTAGTTAGTTAATGTATTTTTTTAATCTAAAACACATTTTTTATTTATATGTTTTAGGGAAAGTGCAAATAAATAAGTTGTAAGTATAGTATTTAATGTAAGTATGTAGAAATAAACTCTTATAATTTGGGATAATTTATTTTTTTTTCTTAAATTTTTATTAATTAGTAATGTTTGCTTAATTTAAAATATTTGTTATTGTTATTATTAAATTTTATAAGAGTTTTATATATTTTTAATATAATATTCTTGTGAGTCATTAATTAGTTATTTTAGTTTATTTTTTAATCATCAATTTATTTTTGTGCTAAGTATTTTTTGATATATATCAAAATAGGGTTATGTTGTTTATATATTAGACCTATAAAAAAACAAATAAAAGGATATGCAACAAATTATAGAGGGAAGGTGAGAAGTTTTAATTAAAAAATTGAGACAATAAAAATAATTATAAAAAATAAATTAGGAATTTAAGGTTTATGATAATTGTGTTTAATTATGAGTAACTCTAGTGGGGAGATGATAAGAATGTTGTAACATATGAATTTTGAATAGAAGTTGAAGTGAAATTATGCAAATTTGTTGTTAGATTCAATCTTAAGTGTGACACATAGAATTTTAATTGATGTGGCAATATCTAGCTACATGGCATATGATGTGTCGTAATATAATCTGTTGTTTTAGATTTAATATATTATAATAGATAATAGATAATAGATACTAAAAAGAAATTGAAGCTTATGGTAGACCATTGAGTTAAAAGGTTCAATTGAATCGCGAGTATCAAAGAACATTGGTGAGCAACCCAAAGAAGTAAGATGGTGACTGACTTCTAATCTGATCCTCTTATTTTATCTTCAAATTTTATACATGGTGATATCCAGTTTTACTATGAATACATACATGGTGATACACAAACCAATTTTGATTCATATTGTCAAGTGTTTTTATGTTCACCAAGTATTTTATTAATTAGTAGCTGAATTTTTGTTTGTAAAGTGTTTGCTATAATTTAACAATGTCTTGTATCTTTCTTATTTGTGTTGATTCAATGAAATTTTTTAATACCTACAAATTGTATAATTCTTACTTACATCCACGTAACTACCAAAAGTACAAAATAAAAACTGGATCAAAGTTACTGATCAATAATATGGAATATGGGATTAACAAAAAAAATATATAAAACATGCTATTAAATGTAGTTCAAGCTTTGAAGCCTACATGAATGTTAAGCCTAATCCATCTCTGAAATCAAAACCCAATAGATATTACTATAACATCAATATCAAACCAACGAGTAATTCATATACAAAGCCAATGATCAAAATATGTACACACGTTTAACCCTTTTTTACATGCATTCAACTAATTTGTCAAATGAATGTGAATGTCATTTTTCATCAATATTCTCGCACACCCTCACGATATTGTTTGTCAAGCGCCATCGCGGTCTCTTATTGTATTAATTATTAGAAGCTATTCAAACTAACAATCAACACAATGCTAAAAAGCTGAGATGCAAATGAATATCAAATCACAAAACATTGTCAAAAGCTTGCTCAATGATAAATGAACATCTAAGATCGAAGATTTGAAATAGGTTTGGTCAATACCAACAAATAAACAACCCAAGACAACCAAAAATAGAGAATCCAAACTAGTTCACAAACATAGATTAGAAGAAATACAATAGGTATCAAAAGATTACATCCAAATCCAACAAGAGATCAAAGATCCTACCTTTTCTCCCTTGGAAATGAAGAGATATAAATTCTGATATTTTAATTTACAAGTTCTCTCTCCAAAATTCTAATGAATCTTTCTCAAAAAGTGTGAAAATTCTATTTATACACATTCAGGAATTTCACAGTTCGCAAAGTGAACCCTTCATTCGCACAGCGAATGTCAAAAATAGGCACTTGAGGTGCCTCTGATAAGCTTAAACCGCCACATAATTTTCGGGAGTTCGCAATGTGAAGGATCACTCGCAAAGCGAACACTCGTTTTCCCCGTTCGCAAAGCGAACTTTAGTGCCTTTTGCCCCTGCCAAATTCTGGGACCATTCGCTGGAAACCTCGCTAGATGTTCGCAAAGCGAACATTTGCTAGCAATTCGCCAGAGTTCGCAAAGCGAACTTACTGATGTTTTCCTCTGCTCTTTGGCAGCTGCACCATTTCTTGTGTCTTACCACTTTGATCAATTTATGCCTTTTCCTGCACAATAGCACACATATTACAAGCACCAAAGGTATATTCTCAATGTTAGAAGAAAAACAACAATCAAGAGTAAAACTAATGAAAACATGAGAATAGAGTAGAAAAAGTTCCAAGAAAAATAGTTCATTTTAAGGTAAAATCCGCACCTAACATTGCGTCACCGACAAAAATCGCACGCTACAAGGCTGTGTTTCAATAATCCGCTAGACACTTTCGGGTTGTTCTTCAACAATTCGTGGAGGGTTTTCATCACAGTGTCCTTCATTCATGTGAATATCAGATTCTTTATCTTTTGTGATAATATTTTCAAAAAACTCCACATCTCGGGATTCAACAATTATGTTAGACTCCTGATTTAAAAGTCGGTATGCTTTGCTGTTGGATGCATATCCTATGAAAGCACATTTGATCCCTCGAGGACCCAATTTCATTCTTTTAGGATCCATATTCTTGTAATATGCCACACACCCCCACACTCTAAAATAACCAATATTTGGTGATCTACCTTTCCATATCTCATATGGAGAAATACCAGTTAACTTTAAAGGAATCCAATTCATTATATGACATGCGGATAGTAATGCTTCACTCCACAAATTGAATGGCAATTTAGAATGCATTAACATATCATTTATCATTTCTTGATAAGTTCGATTTTTCCTCTCGGCTATACCATTTTGTTGTGGTGTACGAGGCGCGGCACATTCATGTATAATGCCATATTCTTCACAATATGCATCGAATTATGTAGAAAAGTATTCACTGCCCTTATCACTTCTAAGGACTTTGATACTTCTACCTAATTGATTTTCTACTTCTACTTTATAGATTTTAAAGGCATTAAAAGCATCATCTTTATGCTTTAAAAGATATACATGTGTGAACCTAGAGCAGTCATCAATAAAGGTTATGAAATACCGGTTTCCTCCATGGGAAAGCATGCCATTAAATTCACACAAATCAGAGTGCACAAGATCAAGCAAATTTGATTTTCTTTCAACACTTTTGAAAGGTTTCTTGATCATCTTTGATTTGACACATATTTCACATTTTTCGAAATCATGATTATTGCATGAGATCAATCCGACTTTAATTAGTCTTTTCATAGTACTAAAGCCAATATGCGCTAATCTAGAATGCCATAAAGAAATAGAATCAAGCATATAAGCAGAATTAGAAATTTCATTAATAGTATTATCATTAATACAAAGTTTGATCATTCCATCAGCGGAATATCCTTTTCCTATAAATACACCATTACGGGTCAATATAAGTTTGTCCGATTCATATATAGTTTTGATTCCTGGTTTAGCCAATAGATCCCCACTAATAAGATTTCTAGTCATGTCGGGGACATGAAGCACATTAATAAGAGTGACTTTCTTTCCAAAAGTGAAGTTGAGTTCGACGGATCCGGTTCTAACAACTTTGGATCGTAGTTTATTTCCCATTTGTACTTCTTGTCCATCAATTGCCTCTAAATAGGTTTTGAAAGCAGCCATATCATAACAAGCATGTACAATAGCACATGTGACATACCACCATCCTTGCACTTTGCCTTTGATTGCCATTACTTCGCTTACCGTAGCGATTATTTCATCATTTGCATGAACTGTATTGACTTCATTTTTTGACTTGTTGTGCCTGCAATCTCGAGCATAGTGTCCAGGTTTTCCACATACAAAACAACCGCTTTTCGGACCTTTCGAACCACCAGAATTTTTGAATTTATTGTGTTCCTTTTTAGGTCCAAGATGACTCTTCATGCCATCATGTTTCTTTTTTTTGTTTGGAAGTCACGGTATTGGCTTTGGAAATACCAACAGATTCTGATTTCTTCCTTTCCTTCGATTCCTCCTCGATTCGAAGATGTTTCTAAATTTTCTCTAAAGAGAAGTCCTCAGAACTATGCAATAATTTCTTTCTATAGCCTTTCCATGTAGGTGGTAATTTTGCAATGATTGCACCAACTTGAAAGGTCTCAGAAATGTCTATTTTCACGGCCTTTATTTTATTTACGAGAACTTGTAACTCGTGCACTTGGGGAAGAATGTGCTTGGAATCTATGAATTTAAAATCAAAGTATTTAGAAATTTAAAACTTTTTCGTACCTTCCTCTTCGGCCTTGAATTTAAATTCGAGTGCTTTCCAGATTTCTGTTGCAGACTGAGTATCAGTATAGAGGTCGTATAGACGATCAGATAGTGTATTCAAGATATGTCTATGGCATAGCAATTCGTCGTCTTTACGTTTATTTCGCTCCTTCTTGAGTTCATCAGAATCATCATTAGTTGGTTCAGGAATTGGTGGTAAGTCAGGATCTAAGACATAGTAAACTTTCAGAGCGGTCAGTAGGAATGTCATCTTATCTTGCCATCGAGTGTAGTTGGTACCATCAAATCGATCTAACTTAACAAGGTCCTGGTTCATAACTTTGATGCTTGAAACTGTAGCGTCGGAAGCCATTTGAATACTTTTAAGACTATTAGAAATATTGTTGAAATCGAACGGATCCAGGTCTGAATCGTGAATGATGTCACTTTCCTTAAAAGTATTTCAAGCACTCTCTTTGTATGTCTTAGAGTCGGAACGCAGGAATACACAAGATAATTCAGCCTTTATCGAATTTGCGCAAGACAGACGAAAATTCGATTATATAGCGAAGAGTGTTTGGAATTTCGTAGAAGAGGATACTTTTTTTTTGTGATATGATTTCTGAATTTCGAATAAGGATTTTATAGGTCATGTATGTGTTGTTTCACAAGGTTGCGACCCTTGATGAAACAACACTGTTTCAACATAAGATTACAATGGTTCGCCTATAGTTACATTATACACCACTTCATGAAGTGTTGTATATTGTGAATTCGAAATTCAAACTTTCAATAGCCCGAGACAATTTTAGCCACAACTTTCACTGGTGGATGTTTAGTGAAAAAACTGACCAAAATTTCCTTCAGACAGATTTGAAGGCAAATTCTACTGATGGATGTTTAGTGTAAAAACTGATCAAAATTTCCTTCAGACAGATTTGAAGGCAAATTCTACTTTTGTCTATGGGACACTTTTATCCTTTTTAACTTTGTCATTTTTAAACACACCCATAAATATTAATGATTATAAATTACAACAGATGCTTCCACAATAAACTACCAACCAAAGATAAACTGAGGTTGAGAGGCGTTATTACAATACCAGATGATTTTCTCTATGTGCTATAGAATACCTAAGAAGAAGATTTGGAGCGGTCCCAAGGTTGTTTGGTGAAACATCGCAGAATGGTTTGATACTTGTGCGGCAGAAAATGTTTCGGCGTGGCAAAATTTTTAATTATGGAAGGAAAATTGCAGGATCAAAAATACCTTTAGAGAAAAAGCAGGGATGATATGGCTAGCTATTTTGTAGAGCCTCCGAATGTTTAGAAATGATATCTTAATCAATGGGGTTGTTTGCAATGTTTCGGACTTGTTATGAAATATTAATGGGGTTGTTTGCAATGTTTCGAACTTGTTATGAAATATTAAGTTGAAAGGTTAGAAATAAAAAAAAACTTACATAGAAAAAAATTTAATATTTGTCTATACAAAAAATCAAAATCATAATTTTTTTATTAACTTATACATATATATATATATATATATATATATATATATATATATACTCCATTAAAGATTTTGGTTTGTTTTCATACCAGTTTTTCTTTTGAAAATAATCTCTAATAAAAAATATTTAGCATTCCAACAGTAGCATTTACGCATTCCAACATTAACTTTTACGACTGTTGAAAAAATCATTTTTCCTTGTTATTTTTAGGCATAAATAGCATAAATAGTACTCGCTCCGTCTCAGTGTTTTTTTTTAGATTTTCACACTTTTTAAGATAATGATTAATTGTGTTGATTTCAATTATAAAACGAGTGTCATTTATTAAAATAACCTTATTAATAATAGATAATGGAGTAGTTAAATGAATTAAAATACAATAAATAAGAGTAAATTAGTGAAAATAAATAATAAATATTACATTAATATTGTAAAAGAACAAATAATTTAAAACAAATAAAAAAATTAAAAAAGGCACCTATTGTGAGACGGAGAGAGTATTTTTATACCTGTAAGTTTGCGAATTTTTTATTATCGTCCATGAATTTTTTTTTCAGTTTTAGTTATCGTCTCTGAATTTTTTTTTTCAGTTTTAATTCTTATATTTCACATTTGTGTTAGTTCTTAAAACCAAAATCCGCAGAAAAATCTAAAAATTTCCTGCGAATTTTGATTTTAAGAACTAAAACGAATACGAATATAAAATATAGGAACTAAAAAAAAAAAAAAAATAAGGTCGATACTCAAAAATTTGCCAACTTACATAGACGAAAATATTATTTAAGTCTTATTTTTAACTATTATTGGTGTTAAATTTTTCTTCCTTTTTAGAATTTTTTTTATAATCGGGATTTGAGTATCCCTGGCTTAAAAAAAAAAAAACTACTAATGAAAATTTAAATAGAAAGTGAAAGAGAACGAAAGGGATCTGAAATATAAACATCTCATCCTATAGTCTTAGCATACCACCGAACAAAATACGCTTTAATTATCACAGCCCAAAAGAACGAGTACAAAGGTAAAGGAAGTAATAATAATATAATATATGAAATCATATACTTCCACACTTAAAATCCAAAGAAAGAACCCCATAACAAAATGGGTAGCTAGATATAGCTTTATTCAAAACACACACACAAGTAGAAAAAGGTGATGGATCCATCATCTTTGTTTCATCAACAATGTGTAGTGCAAAAGCATCTATGACGGGCTCCACGGCAGTGTCCGCCAGTGAAATGTTCTGTTTTGCACACAGAAGCACAGTTGGTATCACTCAAACAAAATCCTCTGAATCGGTGACTTTTAGATTCACAAGTCCTTGCCTCTGCCACCATACTTGGCCCTATATTATCATATCACAAAATCATTTCAAAACACTTCTATAAAATCATACAATAATTAAGACATCAATATTATGGATTATGTTATGTGATGTAAGTGTAGAGAAGAATTTACCAGTGGCCACAAGAAGGAGAAGGAAGACAAACATGGTGGAAACCAAAGAAATTGAACGAGCCATGAAAGTTTCTAAGAGATAAAAGTGAACTAGTTTAGAATTTTAAGTGAAGTGCAAATGGATCTAGCTTGTTTTAAATAGGGCAATAAAGGTTAGTAGTGTCTTTCCAAGGAATAATTTACCGACATATATATTTATATTTTTATATAATTGTATTAAGATAAAGTAATTTATGTATAGACACCATTTCCTACGCTATAACATGTACTATGCTCTGTTCACAAATATCCGTGATTACCGAACAATATATGAATAATATGAGATGAACAATATACATTTGTGTGATTTTTTATAGGAAAACAAAACTTGTTAATAAAATTTAAAAAATTAATTCAAATATTAAAAATAATTTAGTAGAAAAATAAAGTTGATTAATGAAAAATAACAAGTTATTTAATAAAGTAATAAAATTGGTTAATAAACGCTTAAATATTAAAATAGCAGTAAAACAAAATTGATTAATAATACCTAAAATATTAGGTTATGAAATTATTAAGTTGGTTAATCACACAATTTTATATTAATATTTTTTAATTCAAAAAAAATTAAAAATATAAAAAACAAAATTTTAAAAATAATATTATTATAATATTTTACTATTTACCTTATTGGTGAAAATAAAATACAACCTAAGTGTATGATTTAGTGTCAAAATAGCATTTTTGTGCAATAATATTAGTTGTGTTTTTGAAATTATTATAATATAAAATGATAATGTATTGGCCGTTATGATTCTGAATCTCAAAATCTAATAACTTTCAGAAGCTATCATCCATCAGAGTCTACTAGATCTAGATCTAGACTTAGACATTGATATCATCTGTCAATCACAAGCATCTAAGATTTTATTCAGAACTAGCACTTTATCTTGAAACAAGAGTCATGAGTGATAGATGAATATTGAATTGTATTCTTTAGACAGCTAACAAGCAATAGTATCAACACAAAAGTGAGAAAATTGTTTCCATAAATATGATCATCATCTGGCTTAATAAGACATTCAGTATAGACAAACACAACAGAGTTTCCTCTTAAAGATTACTGAAGTTTTTCTTTACAAAAGAACTTCCCTAAAAGTCTAAGAGAAACTTTGTATTTATATCTATACAAATGTTTCATTGAATCAAAAGATAAACTAGAAAAGAACAAGCATACCCTTTTTTTACCGGACTAGATTCAGTATTCAGACTTAACCAATAGAGTCTGAACACAGCTTTGAGTGGATTTTGATTCAATGGTTGTCTAACCATTGATTTCACTACTCTAACCAAATTCAGTACCACCAGTACTTGAATCTGGGTTGTTGGCTCTTCCTCCAATAAATGTTGTAAACAACCTTATGGAAGATGCCTCTGCTTCTTTCCTTGATGATCTGCAGCAAATACATTATGATACTCATATTTCTATAAGACCATACATGTAAGTACAAACAGACTCTTCTTTACCTTACATCTCAATCTAATATCAAAATCATAAGTCACTCTAGAGTATAAGTCTAGAATGAGATATGATAGGAACAAAATATTGTTCTAAGTAATATCATTAATCTCATTGTCTGGGATTAAATCTTTTGATTCTGAAATCATTGACAAGCTCAGAACCAGGTGGTGTTAGCTATCAGAAATTGACATAAAGCAGATCAAAGTATTGTCTTAATACGGCTGACAGAACTCAAAGAGAAGTTGAAGATTTCTCATAGAAATGTCTTTTGAAACAACTTCCATGATGGTCCTCAAACAAGAAGCAATGGAGTTTCTTAAGATATCGCCTTAAAGAACAAACTCTACATTATCAAATATTTTGAAGCAAGATAGCTTTAATAACATCTCTTGCTCTTAAATACTTGATTTTTTATTTCAGAACACAGATGCTTCTTTTCACCTGTATCCTGCACTAATATCAGCTTCAAAAAATTAGACATTGAAGAACATCTGATATTAGGTTCTGGTAGTGTTTCTTCTTGCTTTCAGATCTGCGAGATCAGTTGAAATACATATATTTCAGAAGCTTCTGAAGTTACTCTTCTAACAACAAATATCACAATCCATTCAGTCAGTATGGAAGTTCTTCTGACAAGAAACCTAAGTTTCTCATCATCATCCATTCCAAGGAACGGGGCCAAATTGCGAAGGTGATCTATTGAATAGTTTTTTATCGTCTAACTTCATTTCTTTCCTTTGAAGATTGCAAGACAAATCTCCAGAACACAGTCGATTCAAGATGTAAACATAAAAAAAACTGTGACTTTAGATTTAAGTCAAGGAGCAATCTTCTCAGAATTTGCTTGAAAAGATTATATGAAGTGTAACTGCTTCAAGCTTCAAAAACTGATCCCCACAAATCTCTTCAGAAGAATTCAAAGATAGTCCAAGCATTAGACATATCAATAATGTTGATATACTCAGAAGTGAGATAGAGCATAAACCAGAATGTAACTACCTTTGTAGATATTCAATATGCATCTTCTGAGTTGGTGAAAGAGATTTCCAAGATGATCATTTTTAACACCATCAACTTCTATAGTAATACCTCTTTCAAGGATATTCTATAGACCTTCAGCAATCCTTTATCAAGACCAATGAGTTAAAAATATGTTTAGCTTCTCCATCATTTAAATTGAGTGAAGTCATACATTGAAATATGGTAAGAAAAACCGTATGATATTTTTCATGTGGCACTTGATTCCTTCTTGAAGAAGAAATATACTTTTCTTATTGGATCATTTTCTGCGCCACTGTTAAGTGTTAAGCACAGACCATGCTCTAATACCAATTGTAGGTGTGAAAAGTACACAAGAATGGGGGGTTGAATTGTGTTTCGCAGTTTCTTTAATTTAACTTCTGATCAGAGTTTCAGAATCAGAACTGGTGTTCAGATTCTATTTTAATTCATTAGCAGCGGATATAACAGAAGTAAATAAAATAACAACAGAAGACACAAAAGATTTATCCTGGTTCCTCCCCTAAGTGAGAGTACTTCAGTCCCATTGCCTCACAATAGGTTTTCATTATAACTACTTCATGATTACAATCACTTATGCTTCTGCATAAGTCTTTTACACTTACTCAGACCAATTGTCTGAGACTTCCTTTGCTTAGAGCACATGTCTAAGACTTTCCCTTACTCACACCTTCTGATCGAGCCACCTGCTCCAAGGTCTTCATGTTGAGACTTCCCCTTGCTTAGAGCACATGTATAAGACTTCTCTTGCTCACGACCTCTGATCGAGCCACCTGTTCTTCTGGTCATCAGACTGAGACTTCCCCTTGCTATGAGCGCATGTCTAATACTTCTCTTGCTCACGCCTCTCAGACGGAGACTTCCCCTCTGCTCAATTAGAATAGTTGAATAAGACTTTCACAGATCAAACACTTAATCAATGAGACTTACGTGGCTTAAGCATTTTGGCTCAAGACTTATTGTTTTAATCCCAATGAGACAAGACTTTTGCTCAAGAACATAGCAAGAGACTTAATCTAACTGAAGGCTGAGTAGAATAGATAACTAGGTGTACATGATGCAAGCATCAGAGGTACATGAAATCACCCTAACAAAGACCTAAAGCTCTTAAGATTTCTAAGATATTTAATGGTAAGAAATCTTAAGGCTTTTACAATTACAACCTAAAACAGAAAATCTGCATATTACATTAGAGTTGATAATTGCTTGATCTTGCTACTTCTTCATTATAAGAATCCTTGTTAAGATTCAAACTTGAATCTTCAGCCATATATATAGCCTTTGCAGAAACTAGTCGTTGAGGAAGTGACTTGATCAAGTGTCTTTGCCTTTACTCCATAGTACAAGAGACATTGAAGATGGATGCACAATAGGTTTTGAATCCAGTGTGTAACACGTTTAACCTTTGAGTCTTCAAGAGTTTTTGTACTGATAGAGTCATTGGGAGCAGACATCCGTAGAATATGCCAGCCTTTCTTGAGCCTTGCAATCTTGTAGACTCTAGCTGACAAGCTGATAAGACAATATAACTTGCTTTCTGCAGTACGCATAATCCACGGCTTTATCACCAACTCTGAATGGTACCAGATGCTGATATACAATTACCAAGTGTAGTAACTCTTCTGAATGCTGAGGCCTTCAGCTCAGAGTCTGCATCAAGCCACACTAGCAATTGTTCTTCAGACTCTGCCACCAGAAGTTAGCAATGAAGCAACTCCCAAGTGTGTCTAAGTAAAAGAGATACTAATTATTTATGTACAAGAATCTGCATAAATAAAACACAAATCAAATAAACCATTGTTCTTTTAATACTTTTGTTATCGTCAAAACTAAAAGAGAATATGTCATGAACAAATCTTGTTCTAACAAAAGAAACCCATAACAAAATGAGTAGCTAGATATAGCTTTATTCAAAACACACACACATACACAAGTAGAAAAAATGTGATGGATCCATCATCTTTGTTTCATCAACAATGTGTAGTGTCAAAGCATCTATGACGGGCTCCATTTGATCATATCGTCAAACTTTAAAAGAACAATGGAAGAGTAGTGGCTCAATTGGAGTGCAAGTGTTATAGGGTAGCTTATGTATTTAATGCAATGTACCAGACCTGAAATATCATTTGCAGTTATTAAAATGAGTAGATTTACTAGTAATCCAAATAAAGAAGATTGGAAGGCAATCACAAGGATTTTCGACTATCTACAAAAGACCAAAAAACTTAGCATCTACTATGGTAGGCTTCCCACTATACTAGAAGGATACACCAGTGCAGGTTGGTTACCTAATGTTGGAGATCATAAATCCACAACTAGATGGATATTTACACTAGCTAGAGGAGCAATTTCTTGGAAGAGCAAGAAACAAACATGCATTACTCTTTCAACCATGAAATCCGAGTTTGTGGCTCTTGCTTCCGGTGGTCAAGAAGGGGAATGGTTGAGGGACTTTCTATTAAAAGTTCTAATGGTAAAAGACAATGTTTCAAAGGTGTTGATACACTGCGATTGCCAAGCCACTTTAGCAAAAGCATTCAGCGAAGTGTATAATGGAAAGTCTAGACATATAGGACTTAGACATTCCTTTGTGAGAAAACTGATTAAAGATGGAATCATTTCACTCACCTATATAGGAATGAGCTATAATTTGGTTGATCCATGTACTAAGCCACTGTTCAGAGACTTAGTAAAAACAACATTGAGAGACATGGGGTTGAAACTCATTGAGTAAGAGTTCCGACAACGGCGACAACCCAATCTTACGTTAACAGGACATTAACCTCAAGATTCAATGGGTAGCAACAAGCCGTTGATTTGGATGTTTGTCGAACATTTCGTGATAATGTTGAATTTTAAAATTAGGGTTGAGTTTTTATTTAAACTCTTAATGAAGTTCAATACTGAGGATATGTCTCAAGGAAAAGGATACAATATGAACTTCACCTATGTGAATTTCGAGATGGCGTCAACTCAAAGTGAGAGTTGGAGTTTCTCTCACGGAAAACTCATGAAATATGAAAGCATATGGCCATAAATAAGTACTAGGCGAGAAATGCAGGCGAAGAACCCTTAAAGAATGTGTGTACGGTAACGCCGGTGTATTCACGTGGATTAATAGTTTAAAAGCATTGCTACCTAACATTCCGATTAGACTTTGTGTTATCTTTACTAAAATTTAAGTTTTAAATCAAAAGATACCTGAATGTACTAACATTCTTTGTTTCCTTTTTTGGAATTAGTCTAGTCATTGTTGGAACAAGTGGGGGATTGTTATAAATTCATGAACATTCAATGTCCATGTGTGTGTTCCAAAATGATAAGAAAAGTTAAATGGAGTCTTTGGGCCAATTGGGTGGGGTCAATGCTAATAAATGTAATGGAAATAGTCTCACATAGAAAGATTTACTCACATTCAAAGCTTTTATAAAGAGTTAAGAACATTAACTCAACAAAAAGACAAAAGAGGAGAAATTGCCACATGCACAAGTGTAGTGGTCTCAAGCATTATGCCACTTGCCTCCTCCATACATCCTTCTCCGGTGTTGCCACCGGCTTTGAGATCGGGTCCGAGGGCGTGGGTGCAAAGGGGCTAGTGGTGACTTGTAGGCGGCACTTGAGCACGACGCATCAGAGCAATCAAGCTACTCGTGGTGTCAGCGGACTCACAATTGCTCTTTTTATCGAGGCATGCATTTGAATTTTGAATTAAAAAAAAAAGCATAAAGTGTTGCAGAATGAAAATAGATAACGCTTGGAAACAATGCAACTTTCAGTGAAATACTATTAAAAGATGTTTTATCAAGGGTTGCAACTTTGTGAAACAACACATACATGACCTATAAATACTTCATTTCAAATTCAAAAAAACATCACAAATCAAATATCCTCATGAACAAATTCCAAATTTTGTTCGCCACAAATTGAGTTTTCGTCAGTCTTGCGAAAAATTGATTTAAAGATGAATTATCTTGAGTATTCTTGTGTTTCGACTCTAAGACATATTTGAGAATACTTAAAATACTTTTAAAAAAATGATTTAATTGACGATTTAATTAGTTCCATTAAATCTTAACTGTTTATCTATCACCATCTACATCAACCCAAGATCATACATATTACCTCTCATTACCACCAAAGCATTTTTTTTTTCTAAAGGCAATTGGAATTAAAAACGAATACAAGGGGTATTCGAACCCATATACAATCAAATCTCAAAAAAACAACAAGAGAAATTCACCACCAAACTCAAATTACCTTAAACAACTAATAGGATTAGAACAAAAGACTAAAAAATTTGAGTTGAGATAGCGAATTTCCCCATTGCAGGACCAAAACCAAACAACATACTTAATGTTCCAAACAATATCGTTTACGCTACATCTACCATTTTTGAAAATGATATCATTTCTACTCCTCCAAATAATCCAAATAACCGCCATCCAAATTGTTCCGAAATTCAAACTTCCCACATATGAAACACCCCTACCACACCAATTCACAAAGAACTCCCATAAACACCCATTAAACTTAACTTTAGCACCACACCAATTGGAAATATTCTTCCACACCAAGACAGCAATGGGACAAAGAAACAGAAGGTGATCAATATCCTCTAAATCTTGATCACGCAACACACATTTATTATCAATCTCAATCATACCTCTCCTAATGAGCTGATCTTTGGTTGCGATTCTCTTCCAACAAATCTTCCACCCAAAAGTCGACACTTTAACAGGAACTTTAAGCTGCCACAAACACCGAAAGGCTTTCGACTGCATAGACGAGAGCGCAAATCTACTTCTGTTTGCCATCAAAGATTGATAAACTAAACTGACAGAATACTCTTCCAAATTATTGAATTTCCACCGAATCTTGTCATGATTATCCAAACACGGAGCAGCGGCTGCCAGAGTATCTTTCAACATAATAATTCTGTCGAAAAGCTCCTCTTGAAACCGCTGCGGAATTCCCAACTCACCCCAATGCCAAATTCCATCAATCCATTCTCCCATTTCAATGACGGTAGCAGTTTTACGTTGAGATTTATCGTATATATCTGCGAAGGATTCAGCAAACGGCCTCATTTCGTTCCAAGACGCCGATCAAAACGGATCCGAAGCTCCACCACCCAATTGAAACTTGATCGAATCTGCAAAATTAAAATCAAAGTTAGTTAAAATCATGGCGCTCTTGGTTAGGTCATTCCACCAGATTGAAGAGTTTCTATTGCTACTAGACGAATTCACCAACGAAGCGTGGTGGATACCGCCATAGCGAGCTCTCAGCACTTTCTTCCACAATGGATTATTGTCTTCTAATATCCTCTATCTCCACTTTGTTAAGAGAGCCAAGTTAAATTCTTCAAGACTTTTAATACCCAAACCGCCATTCTCTTTAGTCCTGCAAATCACATCCCAACCAATCCAGCGAATTTTAGATTTCGAATCTTTGTCGCCCCATAGAAACCGTTGTTTCAACTTGTCTATAACTTTCCACACACTCACAGACACCTTGTAGAAAGAAAAGAGAAACACTGGGAGGCTAGACAGGATTGAATTGATGATGGTGATTCTCCCAGCAAAAGAAAACACCCTCCCTTTCCAAGATGCCAACTTATCCTTTATTTTATTGACTAAAGGAACCCAAGACAAAATTCTTCTCGGATTGCATCCAATAGGGATGCCAAGAAATCGAAACGACGACGACTCGACCCTACAGTTCAGGAAGTTCGCAGCAGCCACTAAAAATGGCTCTTTAACATTCACACCAATGAGTCTACTTTTAAGAAAATTCACTGCTAAACCAGATACCAACTCAAAACCCCTCAGGACAGTTTTAATACACCACACATTTCTCCAGTTTCCCCCTCTGACGATTAGCGTATCATCAGCGAATTGAATAATTTCTACAGAAGTGTTCACATCAACATGAAATCCAACAAAGTCACCCACAACCACTGCCTGCTTTAGCATTCTAGTCAAACCTTCAGCCGCAATAACAAATTGAAACGGCGATAGCGGATCGCCCTGTCTGAGGCCCCTCTCCACCTTGAAATCCTTTGTAGGACTCCCATTTACTAAAACAGACAGATGGCAATTAAAAATAGATGCTTCCATCCAACGCAACCACCTGTTCCCGAATCCCATTTTCCTCAACATAAACCGGAGATAATCCCAATTAACACAGTCGTACGCCTTTTCAAAATCAACTTTGAATAGAATGCAATCCAGTTTATCCCCTATTAGCCATGTCCACCACTTCATTAGCTATAAGAACACCATCTAATAACTGACGCCCGGGAATAAACGCAGATTGATTTTGGGAAATTAGATTGCTAATGACATGTTTCAATCTAGCAGCAAATAATTTGGAAACAATTTTGTATAAACTACTAACCAGACAAATCGGCCTGTATTGGCTGAGATTTAAATGGTGCAGAGTCTTAGGGATAAAAGTAAGGAATGCTGACGTAACAGATTTAGGAAGAAACGCATTCTGATGAAAATCCTGCACGAAATCTATAATCTCCTTCTTCATAAAATGCCAGCACCTTTTAATGAAATTGAAATTATATTCATCAGGACCCGGGCTCTTGTCCCCTTCACAGTTCCAGACAGCCTCTTGAATTTCACGTTCCGAAAATTTCGATTCAAGAAACATGACATTATCCTCTGGAAGCCGATTGAATAACAGACCATCCAACAGAGGTCTGTTAGACTCAGGTTTAGAAAAATGATGATTGAAATGAGTTGCAACCGCATGTTTGATATCCCTGACCGATTCCACCACTCCCTCCTCAGTTTCGATCGACCCTATGAACTTACTTCTGGTTCTCCCCTTTATCAGACTATGGAAATATTTAGAGTTCAAGTCTCCCTCCATATTCCATTTAATCCTAGATTTTTGTAGAAGCATGTTATCCTTTAGATACAAATTCCTCCACATGGATTGACAGGCAGCTGTTCTCTTAACAACCAATTCTTCCGCGACATAATCGTTACAAACCCCAAGCCGCTCATCCATCTCATTCATTACCTCCACCTGCTCTTCTACCTTTAAATCAATCCACCCAAAGACCTGCTTATTCCACTTCCTAAGGCTTTCCCTCAATCTCTTTAACTTCTCCTTAATAATGAAATCACTTCTGCCTGCAACTCTCATCTCTTTCCATTCCTTCTCCACGAAACCTAGAAAATTCTTGTTAGAAAACCAACAATCGTTTGTTTTAAAAGGTTTCGGTCCCCAGTTGACGACACTAATTTTCACCCAAATAGGACAATGGTCTGATATATCTCTCTTACCAATCGATTGACCCATCACTCCTCACCTATCAATGATATCCTCTTCCAATAAGAATCTGTCTAATCTGCTCATGGATTTACCGTCACCGCTGAACCAAGTAAATCTATTACCCGATAACGGCAGATCAATCAACTTCGCTTCAGCCATAAAATTCAAAAACTCTCTTTGTTCAGAACTTCTGTTACGAGAGTCATGTCCCTTTCTTTCAGAAGGATGAGATACTGTATTAAAGCCTCCTCCCATAATCCACAAACCATCATTCCACTTCCTCTTGATTAGATTCAATTCATTCCACAATTTACGCTTCAAACTGATACTACAGCTCGAATAAATGTTGACCACATAGAACAAAACATTTTTCCATAATAACTTAACACCGAGATATCCTTCTCCTGTAAACGAGCTGATAGAAGTGATATAATCCTCATTCCAAAGAGTAATGATGCCTCCAGAATTGCCATTAGATAGTCTACAAGACCACCCAACATCATTGCTTTTCCAAAAACTAGAAATAATATTATTATCATTATCCTTCAATTTGGATTCTTGATGAAGAATAAATCAGCTTTACCTGCCTTAATAAGTTTAGAAATCCTCTTTCTCTTGGACAGATGCCCCCCTCCTCTAACATTCAAAGAACCAATAATCATTGCTTACCAGATTTGCGCACCCTATTTGGCTTGCCTTTGGCCGCATCTTTTGCTTCCAAATCCGCGATCTTCTTGGTAAAATCTTTCTTAGAAACTCTCGTCGTCACACCAAGATTTGATAGAGCATTACATATTTTTCCACCCACATTGGACTCCATCTTATCCCAAAATTTAGAGTTACACATTCTAACATCAGAATCTGAAGTAGGTTCGCAACATAACACCGCCCCCGCAGAGTACACAGAAGGCTCTTCAGAAACGGATTCTGAACGGATCACTTGATGAAGAGGAATACTAATCCCACCCTGCAAACTGATAGTGTTAAGATTAAGGCCAGATTGAGCTATAGGTTCAATATGATCTTCAGAAATGGAACGAGCTGGAATATTAGCAAGGCCCAAAACTCTCTTCTTGGGCTTAGACGGTTTGTGAATAAATGGCCCAATCACTTCCTTGACCCTTTTAAGTTTCACCTTTTTAATCCTCTCCTTTTTCTCTTTAACTCTGACACTGGCAGAAACAGGATTGGACGAGGTACCTTTTGGATCAGCACCCTGCTCTGACTCTGCTACTACCTCAACATCTTCATCATAGGATCCTACCACCTTTTTGACCTCTAAAGCAGCCTTAGCCGCTTCCACCGCCGAATCAAAACCAAACGTCCTAGTCACAGAGTCTGCATCACTGCCACCTACCTCAATATCTACATTCATCGAACCTGCCAAAGTCCCCTCCACCTCCCCTTCCACCTCCTTCTGTTGACCCGCGGCCGGAGATGATCCACGAATACCATCAGTATTTTCAATACCCAAAGGAGGCTCCAAATTGCAATCTTCCTCATCCTCCTCTTTGTAATACTTACTCCATAAACTCTCAGATTCAGATGAAGAAACTGAAGCTTTAGACTTCCTAACAGGATTATTTGCAAGAACACGTAATGGACCATAGGAGTCTTCAACCATCTTAATCTTGAATGTTTCACCATTAATCTGAACTTTGAATATTTCACTAAGCACCACTGCACAATTCGTACGTACCATGATTCTTGTTATATCCATACATTCTCCTTTCAAAGTATTATAGTCAACATATATGTATTTTCCCACCGTTTTGGCAATCATTTCAAAAAAAGAAAAATTCCATGCATGACAAGGAATCCCATGACATCTTAACCACGTTATCCTTTCTGAATCAACATCTGTTTCCTTCCACTCTCTGATCTCAGAAAACCACTGTCTCCACCAAGATTCTGCCTCCCTTATGATATCACGAATCTCTCCCGGATCGCTTTCCTCTAACAAGCACAAGTTTGCTCCAAGAAGTGTAACTTTGATCGAAAAATATCCTTCTAACTCAAAACTATTTTGAATATTGTAAGCCATCCCCGGATTAATCACCACACCCACAAATGCCTTTTTGAATCTACCAGGATCTTCTTCACCAGACTGTAATTTGAGATGAATAGGAACCTTTTTAGGAAAATAATTATGGGTCTGACTTACGTTATTCACCACCTCTGCGAACGATCTTTTACCCACTTTATTATCCGTAAAATTTCTCTTCCATTTCCAGTTGCCATCTTCCTCAGGCTTACGACCAACCCTTGAGCTTCTTCTGTTGTTTCCTTCATCTCTATTGAATCTGGGGATATTTGCTTGAATCTTCACTTTATCTATGAAAATATTGTCTAACTTGACTGCAAGAACTCTAATATCTCCCACTTCATTAAATCTTGCAAATCCAAACCGCTTCGCAAACTTATTAGTTTTAGGAGGGATCACCACTTCCTTGATCTCCCCATAAGATTCAAACAATTTGAACACATCTTCCGCCTTAATTCTATCTGAAATTTCAGAAAAATAGATAGAACTTAACCCTTCCTTGACTCCTAGTTTGCCGAATGGGTAACAATCCCATCTCATTTTCACCTTCCTTCTGTCCTTCTTCCTGAAAACCTGCTGCCACTCCATTGGTTGGGTGATTCAAAAGCATTAACTACTACATATTCCAGCAAAAGAATCTAGTTTCACTAGATAATATTAAGCATTTCGCTCTAACATATCTCATAATTTAAAGGTTAATCGTTATATTTCGTAGTCTCTTGACTATTATAGATTGTATCTTCATTTATTCGTTAAGCATCTCGTCCTTCCAAACAAGTACTATCAATTTTTACGCCCAAATATTTAAACTGAGTAACCAATAATCCGAGTTATATTAAGAAATTTTGAATTAGATCTATGGAAAAAATAACTTCTATTAATTTCTTGAGTAACTACTAATGAAAATTTAAATAGAAAGTGAAAGAGAACGAAAGGGATCTGAAATATAAACATCTCATTTTATAGTCTTAGCATACCATCGAACAAAATACGCTTTAATTATCTCAGACCAAAAGAACGAGTACAAAGGTTAAGGAAGTAATAATAATAATAAAATATAAGGAATCATATACTTCCACACTTAAAATCCAAAGAAAGAAACCCATAACAAAATGGGTAGCTAGATATAGCTTTATTCAAAACACACACACAAGTAGAAAAAGGTGATGGATCCATCATCTTTGTTTCATCAACAATGTGTAGTGCAAAAGCATCTATGACGGGCTCCACGGCAGTGTCCGCCAATGAAACGTTCTGTTTTGCACACAGAAGCACAGTTGGTATCACTCAAACAAAATCCTTTGAATTTGTGGCTTTGAGATTCACAAGTCCTTGCCTCTGCCACCATACTTGGCCCTATAGTATCATATCACAAAATCAATTCAAAACACTTCTATAAAATCATACTATAATTAATATATATCAATACTATGGATTATGTTATGTGATGTAAGTGTAAAGAAGAATTTACCAGTGGCCACAAGAATGAGAAGGAAGACAAACATGGTGGAAACCAAAGAAATTGAACGAGCCATGAAAATTTCTAGAGATGAAAGTGAACTAGTTTAGACTTTTAAGTGAAGTGCAAATGGAACTAGCTTGTCTTAAATAGGGCAATGAAGGTTAGTAGTGTTTTTCCAAAGAATAATTTTACCGACATATATATTTATATTTTTATATAATTGTTTTAAGATAAAGTAATTTATGTATACAGGCTGTCTTAGACACCATTTCCTACACTATAACATGTACTATGCCCTGTTCACAAATACTCGTGATCACCGAACGATATATGAATAATATGAAATGTACAATATATATTTGTGTGATTTTTTATAGTAAAATAGAACTTGTTAATGAAATGTAAAAAATTAATTTATATATTAAAAATAATTTAATAATAAAATAAAATAGATTAATAAAAAATAAAAAATTAGTTAATAAAATAATAAAATTAATTAATAAATGTTTAAATATTAAAATATAGTTTTTAGTAATAAAATAAAATATTAATTAATAAAATTATTATATTGGTTAATCACACAATTTTATATTAATATTTTTTAATTTAAAAAAATTTAAAATTTTGAAAACAAAATTTTAAAATAATATTATTATTATATTTTATTATTTATCGTATTGGTGAAAAAAATACAATATAAATATATGATTGAGTGTCAAAATAGTATTTTTGTTTACATATACAGCAGTAATATTAGTTGTGTTTTTTGAATTAATATAATATAAAACGATAATGTGTTTGACGTTAAAATTCTGATGTCAAATAATTAATTTTTTAATTAATATATTTCTTTGTTTCACTTGCTTTAGTCGCTATTGTAGAGGAGGAAACTAGGGTAGGTGGCATTTGAATTGGAGAAATAATTGATTTTTTACCTAACATTATTAAGACCTACTCCCTCCGTCTCATAAAAAGTGTCATATTTGAGCAATGCGCAGTTCTTAAGAAAATGATTAGATGTATTGGTTGTAGTGAAAAAATTAATGTCATTTACTAAAATACCTCTATTAAATGTAGTTGATAAAGTAGTTGAATAAAGTAAAATTTAATGAATAGGGGTATAGTAGTGGAAAAATAATAATAATTACAACATTAATAATGTAAATGGACAATTATTTTGAGACAAAAAAAAAGTGTAAATGAGACACTTTTTATGAGACGGAGGGAGAATTAGTACTAAGAATTTACGTATCTCTTATATTAGAATGTTAT
This sequence comes from Lathyrus tuberosus, assembly GCA_022829125.1. Classification (NCBI taxonomy): domain Eukaryota; kingdom Viridiplantae; phylum Streptophyta; class Magnoliopsida; order Fabales; family Fabaceae; genus Lathyrus; species Lathyrus tuberosus. The sequence continues at coordinate 9,571,864 of JALAZF010000212.1, forward strand.
ATATTTATAGAAAGAGAAAATTTTGAATGACTGATATTAAAAAATAGGTTTAATTACACTTTTGGTTCTATGTTTTGGTCAATTTATGAAATTGGTCCCTATATTTTAAAATTAAACGAATTAGTTATATGGTTTAATGTTTTGTGCAGTTTTGGTCCTCTATCCCAATTTTGATCCAAAAACGTACATAAACAGTGTATGTCTGTACATGAATAGTATATGTCCGTACATAAACATTTCATGTCCGTATATGAACAGTGCACGAACAATTGGATCAAAATTGAGATGGGGACTAAAACTGCACAAAACATTAAATCATAGGAACTAATTCGTTCAATTTTAAAACATAAGAATTAATTTCGTGAGTTTGTCAAAACATAGAGACCAAAAAAGTAATTAAGCCTACAAAATATCATACATGCCCCACAAGTATATTTAGAGAGAAAATCGACGTGACATTGATATTTGTTGATTTTGAATAAGTGCATATCTTAATGGATAATGACAAGTGACAACAATGAATGATTTAGAAAAGGTGACAACACAATTGAATAAATGACAAGTGGTGGCAGAAACTTTATTGATTTTGAGATAATCTTTTTACTTTTGTGTTGTGTTTTTTTTCTTTCTCACTGGCTTCTCCACGTTGTTTTCGACAGTTATTGACCCACCCACCATTGTATTTTCAGAGTTTTCTTTTTTCTTCTTTGTCCTCACATGGATAATTTTTAAGGTGGGGTCCTTGAGGATTCACACGGAATACCATCAAATTAGGTGGTATCCAATGAGAGTCATATTACTCAAATGAGTCATATCACTAAAATGTAAAATTATACTTGCAGGATTCATAGGGTATACCATCAAATTAGGAGGTATCCAATGAGTCAAATTACTCAAATGCATATTTACAAATTGATAGGCTGCAACCTATTGAACCTGAGTATACGAATCGAGAGAATATCGACATATACTCAACAGATACTCTATATTGAGATTGAGAGAATATCAATACATACTCAACACACTACTAAAAAAAATTATCCGTTATATAATATTTCAACGGCTATTTTTGTACTATTGTCATATCACATTTTATAGGCTTAATACATCTTTTGGTCATTTAATTTAATTTCATATTTCACTTTCGTCATTTATTTAATAAACGTTCGTTTTAAGTCTCTTAAATCAAATTTCGTTAATCACATTGGTCCTTTCTGTTAAATTTTTTCAAAATCTGTTAAGTTGATCAGACATGGCACTCCAGCTGTTATTAATTTGGCTGACTTGGAATTATTTATTAATATTTTATTATTTATAATTTATTAAATAATATTTTATCCACCACAACAACTTTTCTTTCTCCTTTCTCCTATCTTCCCCAAAACCTAGCCGTCACCTCTCTTACTCTCTTCTTCCTCTCCCTTTTTTTCTCCTTCTTCAACCATTAATTCTATTCCTTTCATATCTATTTAAATCGACCATTAAGGATTCAATGATTTCATCTTCATCCAATTTTCGGGTGAAAAAGGTAGTTTAGCAAGACTACATAGAAATTATTTGATGAAATTTCTCAACCACTTATTCACTTATTTTTTATTTCTGTTTTCAGTGACTATTTTCTAGCTTTGAAACTGTATTAATTTTAGAATGGCCCCAAAAATTATTTTTGAAACTCTCATTTTTTTTATAGGAAAATGACATAGCTAGATTTCATTATAATATGCATTTCCTAGTTGTTGTTGAAGCTCAAATGCAGTAGGAAGTTACGCGTGATCCAATTTATAAGGTGAGTTTCTTATGCATATTGTGGACTACTCATCTATTTTTCACTAAATTTTAGAAAATTGTGTTTATTTTCTGTTTATTGGTGCAAGCTAATTTATTTATTTTTCCAACTTTTATATGCCTTTCAATTTTCTAATTGTGTTTTGGTGTGTTAGGATATTGGGACATTCTTTATGAGCATTATAAACTCTTCACACAATTATGCAACCAGAGGAATAATCATTGAACATAATAATGTTTTGAGAAATTATATGCAGATTAACCCTTTAATGAATGATGTACTTGGTGTTTAAAGTGGAACAGATTCTGGGTTTTGTTTTTTTTTATGTTTTGTTACTATATGAGTTGTTACTCAGTTTTAGACAGATTTGTTGATTATTATGATAGTAATGTGGTGTTTTTATTTCCTTTAAACATTATTAACATTTTGTGGGGTTTTTTTTAACCTCTAAAATTAAAACCTTTTCAATTTAAATAAATACTAGTTTTTTAATAGATTTGCTGACTCAGATTATTATAAAATGCTTTGCTGTCATTCTACGTAGGTGAACTTAACAGTTTTTCAGAAAATTTAACGGTAAGGACCAGTTTGACTAACAGAACAGTTTTTAAGGGATTAAACTGTAACATTTATTAGATAAATGACTAAAGTGAAATCTGAAATTAAGTTAAAGGACTTTGTCACTAATTAAGCCCATTTTATATGTGTATATTTTCTTTTATTTTATTAAAAAAAATTCATCACGGTGTTAGCATAAACATTTTTTCTTTTATTCAATAAAAATTAACTTATATCTCTTCTCATTTATTGTTATTTAAAAATTGAAAGTATAACAATCACAATGTTTAGTTTAACCGTCATTATATCTTCCATATTTCACTACGGTTGAAACTTTCAACCATTGTGAAATGTTTTCCCACAAAATTAAAACATAACAAGTATTTCATTCCATTCATAACACACAAGGGTGCTCTAGCGAACGAGGCGACAACGATTGCGAAACCTTCACCATCTTTATTCATTTCTAAACGGATATCATTTCTGGATAGGAAATCACCATCCTCATCGAATTACGGTACATTACCAATTTGTCTCTCTGATACTTTTGAATGTTTATGTTCTTCGTAAGGGTTATTTATCATTATCTATCTCTGACGCTTCTGAATGTTAATGTTCTTCGTTATGATGTTGTGTGTATTGACATTGTCATGTGTATTGTTCATGTTGTCATGCTCATGTTTTATTCAGATTTTGTGAATATGCTTTACATTTTTGTGTTGGATATGTTTATGTTTGATTCAGACATTATGACGCTTCTGAATATGTTTATGTTTTGGCGTTGTCATGTTCATGTTTTATTCAGACATTGTCATATGCATATAATCATATTAGGTATGATGTTTTGGTTTTTGATGTTGTGTGTGTAGCATTAGGTTTCCATTTGCATTATTCTTTTGATATAAATTTTAAAATTTATTATGGATCGTAGTTGGATGAAAGTCGATATATTAGGTCCGGTGTATGAGAAAGGAGTTCTTGAATTCCTTGAACTTGCCAAAAAAATGTTCCCGACAATAATGGTATCTTTTATTGTCCTTGTGTTATTTGCAGGAATATCGAAAAATGGTTAAAGAAAGAAATATTACATCACCTATGTTGTGATGAAATATGTTAAAATATACAACATGGACGTGGCATGGGCAAGTGGATAATAATCAAAATGTGACATCACAAATGGATGAAGATGATGATGATATGGATGATCTACTAGAAGATATGATTCGTAATATTGAAGAATCATCTTATATGAAAGCATAATTGTCTGCGTTGATTCATAATGTTTATATTTATGATACTTTATGTATCGACAAAAATGCGCCTTTATATAAGGGGTGCACCAATTTTACACGATTGTCTGCGTTGTTAAAATTGTTTACTCTAAAGGCAAAAGATGTGTGGTCGGATAAAAGTTTCACAAATTTGCTTGATTTGTTGAAACAAATGCTACCAGAAGATAACAATTTGTCGGATCGATGTTATGAGGCCAAGAAGATGTTGTGTCCAATGAGTTTGGAGTATGTCAAAATACATGCATGCCCTAATGATTGCATATTACATAGGAAAAAGTATGAAAATTTGGATCAATATCTAAAATGTGGTGAGTCACGCTACAAGTTGAATAACAACAATGGTGATGACAATGACAATGTTAGTAAGAAGCATCCTCCTGCAAAAGTGTTATGGTACTTGCCAATAAATTTAAGGTTAAAGAGACTTCTTGCTAATGCAGATGATGCAAAGAATATTATATGGCGTGCAGATGAAAGAAAATGTGATGGAAACATTCTCCATGTAGTTGATTCTTTGCAATGGAAGAAAATTGATTCATTCATTGTTTTCCGATTTTGGCCTTGAGCCAAGAAACCTTAGGCTTGGGCTTGCCATGGAAGGAATGAACCCCTTTTGTAATCTGAGCACTAAACATTCTTCGTTGCTTGTTCTTCTCACGATTTACAACTTATCTCCTTGGTCGTGCATGAAGCGCAAGTATATGATGTTAAGTATGCTGATTTCGGGACCAAGACAACCTGAAAACGACATAGATGTTTATCTAAGTCAATTAAATGGGGATTTAAAACTCTTGTGGGATAAAGGTGTTAACGTTGATGATGCATATTCTGGTGAAAAGTTTAAGATGCGTGCAATGTTATTTTGTATAATCAACGACTTTCCTGCATATGGTAATTTGGATGGATATAGTGTCAAAGGACATAAAGCGTGTCCTATATGTGAATCTGATACCTTTTTTCACCAGTTTGAGTTTGGAAAAAAGACCGTTTACCTTGGGCATCATAAATTTCTAAAACCCAATCATCCTTATCATAAATTGCGGAAGATTTTTAACGGAGAGCAGGAGTTTGAAAGCGCTCTTAAACCTTTAATTGGCGATGAAGTTTATCAACAACAAGAACACCTTAATGTTGTCTTTGGAAAGAAAAAAATGGTCATGTTGAGAGAAATATTTGGAAAAATAGATCGGTGTTCTTTGATCTTCCATATTGGTCTAGACTTAATGTAAGGCATTGTCTTGATGTGATGCAAGCGGAGAAAAATGTATGTGATAGTTTGATAGGAACACTTTTGAACATTCCAAGAAATACTAAATATAATAAGAATTCCTGTTTAGATATGGTGGAGATGGGTATACGACAACAGTTGGCTCCAGAAGATAGAGGAAAAAGATTTTATTTGCCTCCTACATGTCATTCTCTATCTAAAAAGGAAAAGAAAAGTTTTTGCGAGTGTTTGCATGATAACAAAGTTCCCAAAGGTTACTCTTCAAACATCAAGAAACTTGTATCAATGAAATATCTCAAGTTAGTTGGCTTAAAATCTCATGGTTGTCATGTCTTGATGCAACAACTTTTATCAGTGGCTATTCGTGGCATCCTTTAAAAAACGTAAGAGTAACTATAACCAGATTGTGCTTATTCTTCAATGCTATATGTAATGAAGTTCTTGATTTCAAAAAATTATATGAATTAGAATATGAGGCTGCAATAATATTGTGTCAATTGAAGATGTATTTTTCGCCCATTTTTTAACACTATGGTTCACTTACTTGTTCATCCAGTTAGAGAAATTAAATATTGTTGTCATACCCCAAATTTTGACCACCAAGATTTCCCATCATTGTGAAGATTATTACCATAATATGGATGGGCCATCATGCCTCATCAATCTCCTCAAGGATTGTTGAGCCTTCACTATAATCAAGAATTAGGGTTTCAAGCCCTCTCAGAGCTTTTAGACAAAGGATCAATCAAGAATTGACATGATATTCAACTTGTATAATCTCTTAAACATTCACAAAGGATCAAGAGGTATCTCACATCAAAAATCAAGCACAAATTTGCTACATTCCAAGTGGATCAAGCCTCAAGATCGCCCGATATCACCAAATTAGGGTTTTGGACGACTGGGACCTCCAGAGTGAGATTTTCACAAGGGCATGAGCCAATACTTCAAAACATGACTCAATATGCTCAAAATAACCCTAGGAATCCATTTGCAAAGTTAAATTACCCTCAAAGGTTGCATTCCTCAAAAGTCGGGAATTAGGGTTTTTACGCGCCGAACCGCTCTGGAGCCAAAAGTCAAAACATGACTTTTTTTGGAAAAAATGATCCTTATGACTCATATTTTTATAAAATATGACTTATAACGTCATTTAAACAAGAATTGATCAAGAAACCAAGATAACTTGTAAAAGGGGTAATCTTGAGAAAATTGAAATTTTTTCTAAGTTACTAAATATGGATGGTTTTGGTACCAACTTCCAAAGGCCATAACTTTTGATCCAAGCAGCCATTTTGAGTGATCCAAAGCATGATTTGTAGGTCTTCCTACATTCTACAAAATCTTCAACTACATGAAACTCTAATTCTTCATGAATTTTTAGTTATGGATGGATCAAAATGGTAAAAAAAATCAAGAACATAACACTTAGTGCAAAACTGTCTAAGTGTCAGCTTTGGACATCAATGTTCATGAGGTTTTTTCAGTTGGATTCAGATAGTTTCAAGACCAACTATGATCACACATGGATTGTACCATATGAGGGATCTCTAAAAAGCACAAGAGATTTTCATAACTCCATTTGAGCAGGGAGATATGACTCCCTCAAAATCACCATTTCCAATTGTCTTGAACAAGACATAATTTTGCACTTTTGCTCGATTTGGTAAAATTAGACAAGTGCAAGCCTTATCATCCATTTGGACACCTCAAGGGATAACATCAAAGAGAAATGATCTGATCCACAAGCCTCCCAAGTCCAAGGATCTACATGTAGCCATAAATGCCCTAAAAAGGCTAAAAAGCTCAAAGACTCCAATTTTATTTCAATGCATTCAATGGATACATCAAGGTGGCATGGACTGAAGCAAACCCAACTGAATGAGTCAAGCATTATCCCTGCAATAGAAGACCTTAGGCATGTGCTCTAATCTCAAGTCAATGATCATGGAAGACTAGAATTCCTTTATGCAACCATTGGCCACAGACCTGTACCAGCTGCCATTCACTATTGCTTGCAAAACAAATTTGCTCTACTATAAATAGAGCTCATTTGTGGTCAGTCTGAGGACACCAAAGCACAACAACAATTGCTTTCCTCAAAATCTCTCTCTTTATGCAGAAATGCCTTCTTTTGCAAGTCATCACTGAGTTTTCGAGTTAGAGAGCAATTCCACCGCAGCTCATGATCCAAACACATCCAATGTATCATATATAAGTTGTTCAAACACTCACCTTTGATCTGAAACACCAAAATCAGAAAGTCAACCTCCAAAACCTCAAATTTTGACTTTTTTGCATTTTTCAAACCATGTCTTGATTCAGTCACTTCAAAAACCAAACAAAGCCTCAAACACACTCCAAATATCATCCTCAAACTGTTCCAAATGGTTTCCCTCAACTGGAACACCATTTGAGTAAATTTCCATTTTGGTCACTTTTGCCACTTTTGCAAGAAAGAGACATTTCTTGTTCCCAAGGGTTTCCAGCTGGTTTTGATCATCCTAAAAGCTTCTAAGGGATCAATCAAGAGTGTCTAAAGCATTGGATCACTTCTGGCCCAAGGATCTTGACAGTTAGCACAAGTAGCTTCAAGAGGTAAGTGCATCACAACTTGAACTCTTTAAATTATGCATTGCTTTTATGTCCATTGATCATGGACATCTCATACATATCATATATGTTGTGTTTAAACCAATTTGCCCTGCTATTGCTGCTTGTATGATGAGATAGCATAGAACATGCAAATCTAGGCCTATTTTGTAACCACTATCGGGTTTTAAAATAGGGACATTTTTAGAAAAATCTAAAAGCACCATTTGATTCCTCATGAAATTCTACGCAGGATACACCTAAATATTGTCCAAATCCATGGAGAATTGAGGAAGTTAGAGCCTTCATGCAAATCCACCAAAACTTGGTTTTTTGCCTTGGTCATGCCTAAAACCAAGTCACCCTTATGTATTAATGGGGTGGTTTTGATACACAGATGTATCACCACCCCAATGGTAGCGCGAATGTGTGTTTGGATGGGAGGTCGTGGGTTCAAGACCCACCCAGACCATTTTTCCATCTTCCCTATTTTTGTTATTTTTCACACTTTTCATGGTTTTTATTAATTAATTCCAAAATTAATTTCTCTCTCAATTTTAATTATTTTTTATTGGTTATTTTTTTGAAAATTCACAAAAATATTAAAATATTTTATTCCACAAAAATTTCACAAAAAAATTATTTATTTCATATATTTGATATTTTTGTAAAGAATTATGTTTTTATTTGTTTTAAAACATTTAAAAATATTTCTTTCTCTTGATTTTTCAACTTCAAATGAATTTCAAGCTTTCATGTGATTAAGCATTAGTTTTCAAAATATTTTTCAAAGTTGACACTTTGTTCTTGAATATATTTGATATTTTTATATCATTTTTATTTAATTTCCTTTGAAAATTATACAAAATTTAGGGTTTTCTTTTGATTTTGATCTTTCAAATCTTTTTCAAACCTTTTTTTCGGCCTCTAATAGAGTGTAAGACCCACCACTTATCACATAAAAACCATTTTGGGCTTCAGGTATTGTATAAGTCTCGACACGATTTTCAAAAACGACGGTGCGATCACTGCTTTCTTTGGGCCTCTCCTTGAGTTGTAAGCTCCATCCCTTGTACAAAAATAAACTTTTTGGGCCACTAATAGAGTGTAAAACCCAACCATTTTTGTAGAAACCATTTAGGGCCTCAGTCGTTGTATAAGTCCCGATGCGATTTCAAAAATCTCGGCGCGATCGCCGCTTTTCAAACAATTTTTATCTGGGCCTACCCTTGTATTATAAGACCCATCTTTATCCTTCTTTCAAAACTTTTTGGGCCTCTTGATAGAGTGTAAGTCCCATCCCTTGTCACACAAACCTTTTTTGGGCCTCATTCATTGTATAAGTCCCTCTGCGATTTTCAAAATGACGGTGCGATCACTGTTCTCCATCTGGGCCTACCCTTGTATTATAAGACCCATCTTTATTCTTTTTTAACACTTTGGGCCTCTCCTTGAGTATAAGCTCCAATCTCCCCTTTTAAAACAACTCTCCCTTTTGATTTAGGTCCAAATTCATAGTTGTTATCAAAACTTTCTTTAATTTCTTGAACAACTAACCATACAGCTGTTACAATGGAAGCTTGCTCACCTGTAAGTTTTAAAACAACTTTCTTTTACATACTTGCATATATATATATATATATATATAGGTCTAGGATTATATCAAACCAATGGTTACTCTTTCAACACAGTCAAAAATACTTCCCCATAGGAATTTCCAGATACAATCTTGCCTCTTCTTGGGCTTATACAATATGGAACAGAGAAAGACATTATTCCCGATGAAACTTTTTTCAAGGCTGTCAATATTAGAAAATTGTCAATGAAATTCAGTTTCCCCAAAGAGGATTAATTCCCGGTGAAACCTCTCTTGAATTTCTTCAAACCCTAGAACTATTCACTACTGAAAGGATTATTCCCGGTGAAACCTTTATGGAACTTTTCTTAGGTTTGGACCCACAGCCTTCCTAAAAGCATCCCTAGCCTCCTCTTGGGCTTTGTACAAGAACCCTCAGGCTTCTTAAAAGTTCTCATGCATTCTCTTGGGCTTAGTACAAGGACCCGAGACCTCTTACAAGTATAGACCAGAACCTAGTCATCCTTTGTTAGAGCAGTCTTTCTAAGAGTCAAAACATCAGACTAATTTAGGGTTGATTCTCATTCCTTAAAAGTCAGCCTCCTCTTGGGCATCATACAAAGATAAACCCTTTCATATCAGTAGACTTGGACAGTCTCACCCCAATTTTTGATTTCAAAGAAACCCTCATGTCTCCCAAAAGCACAGGAAGAACCCTGATAACTTAATCAATCTCCAACAGAGTTAAAACCTCCACTGGTTTCAAAACTCAATATTTAAATCCTCACTCTAAATTCCCCAGCTAGGGTCAAATTACCACCAATAAACCCTAAATCAGAACCTCATGGTCTCTGTTATTTCAACTCTTCTGCAATCCCCAGTAGGAGTTGGTTCCCCAATTTGGACCTTCCTCTGGATATCAATAATCCTTAGCAGAAGTTAGCCTTCTCTTAGGCTTTATATAAGGAATCCTTCCAGCCTCCTCTTAGGCTTTATATAATGATCATTCCTCATTACCTTTCAGCCTCAATCTTAGGCTTTGTACAAGACACCTAAAAACACTCTCTTGTTGAGTCAGTCAAAAATCTCTTTTAAGCCTTAATCTTAGGCTTTGTACAAGACATATAAAAACACTTTCTTGTTGAGTCAGTCAAAACTTTCTTTCAGCCTCAATCTTGGGCTTTGTACAAGACACCAAATAAAACTTCCCCAGTGGAGTCAAACAACTTTTCAGCCTCAATCTTGGGCTTTGTACAAGACACCCTATAAATATCTCCAGCTGAGTCAGTCAAATATCTTTTAGCCTTAATCTTGGGCTTTGTACAAGACACATATAAAATCTCCCCGGTGGAGTCAAATCCTTCTAGCTTACTCTTAGGCTTTGATCTCCCTAAGCAGAGTCAGTTTCTTCTCTTTTTAGCCTCAATCTTGGGCTTTGTACAAGACAGAAAAAATATTTCCTGGAAGAGTCAATTCCTTCCAGCCTCCTCTTAGGCTTTGTAAAATGATCTCACAAAAGAGTCAGTCCCTTTTTAGCTTCAACCTTTGGCTTTGATCAAGGCACACAAAAAAAAAAACCAACATCCCCTCAAAGGAAATCAAAAATCTCTCTGTAGGAAGACATTTCTCTGTATATCACAAATCAAAACAGAAAATCAAAACAAATCTTAATCCCAGATAATTGTTGTAAGTGGCACACTTGTTGATTCAAATATCCAAGCTGTAGTCCATCTCTTATCCTGATAAATTTCCTCTTTCATCTAATTGCTGTAAGTGGTAAGCCTCTGGATTATTTACATCCAAGCTAATATCCCTCTCTTAAGCATGAAAGATTCCTAAGGAAAAATGGCATTGCTCTACACTAAGTTAAAGTTTTCTCCTTTAGGACAAATCCCTTATAAAGGAAATTATGGCTTTGTTGGATTCTCATATCCCAGTTAAAGTAATTCTCCTTTATAATCAATCACCCAACAACCGTGATAAACAGATGAGATAGCTCCCTTTAGAGGTGACAAATTCTCTCTCAGTCAAACCTTTAGCTTCAATCTTGGGCTTTGAACAAGACACAAATACCTTTTAGCTTCAATCTTGGGCTTTGAACAAGACACCAGACATCTTTTCCTCCCATAGAATAGGAGGAACTACGATTCTCTGATTTCCCTATTATCATAACGGGAATACATAGACATAAGATTGCAAAATCTTAGCGAGCACACCAATAAAAAACGTTAGGTCCAGTACCTTACCAAAACATCGAAAAAACCCGAAACCAACAAAATACTCTCTCTCTCTCTCAACACTCCCAAAGGAGAAACTTTCCCAACCCATGACAGACAAACACCAGTAAGTAGAATAACAGAAGAAATTGCTAACAACCTGTGGATAACCACATATAGGATGGGTAATTGACAACTCCTCATTGTATAGCCTGACCCCGAACCCGCCAATCTCTTAGCATTTGTTAAAGAAAACATTTGCATGCAAGGTTAGTTTTAGATAATTTCCCTTTCCTTTCCAGCTTCATAGGATAAATAAGAAATCAGAAAGTAGTACCCAATTCCAACCATGGCGATAAGGTGGTCGCGTCACCGACAAAAATTGCACACTACAATTGTGTTCTAGTTTATTTAAGGTAGATGTATTGTCATTCCCCAAATTATGACCACCAAGATTTCCCATCATTGTGAGAATCATCACCACAATATAGATGTACCATCATGCCTCATCAATCTCCTCAAAAGTGGGTGAGTATTCACCACAACCAAGAATTAGGGTTTTGAGCCTCTCAGGACACTTAGACAAAAGATCAATCAAGAAATGACATGATATTTAACTTGTCTAACCTCTCAAACACCTATAAAGGATCAAGATGACTCCCACATCCAGAATCAAGCACAAGGTTGCAACATTCCAAGTGAATCAAGTCTCAAGATCGCCAGTGTCACCCAAACTAGGGTTTTGGTCGACCAAGGCCTCTAGATGGAAATTTTCCTCTAGGCATGATCCAATGCTTTAAAGCACAACCCAAGATACTCCAAGGGACCTCATGGATCCAAATATCAAGTCAATTTAGCCTCAGGGAAAGCATTCGCCAAAAATCAGGAATTAGGGTTTCTTGACCAAACTCACCCCTAAGTTGACTTTTGGAGCAAAGTATGAGCCAAGATCTCAAGACATGATTTGGGGGCCTCAAATACATCACATTGATCCATTTGCAACAAAGGATTGATCCAAGAAGCTTGATTCACAAGTTTCAATTTCATCTGGACCACAATTAGGGCTTTGAAGAAAAAGTCAACTGTACCTTTGACTTTTGACCAAGACATGCTCCCAAACCATGGGACATGATTCAAGACACCCTAAAAACCTATGGAATCCATCCATTAGGTTTGAATTAGGTCAAGCACTTGATTGCACAAAGGATCGCACGGTTTGGATTTCATCTGACAAAAAGTCAACTGTGCACAAAATCAAGTTTGACTTTTTGGAAATTTTCACAAATATGGTTCCCCTAAGTAAAAAACAATGTTAATGTATGATTTTGATCATCATTTATCAAGAAAAATCAAGAAAAATGAGGTTTCTTGCAAAAGGGGCAATCTTGAGAAACCAAAATTTTTCTAAGTTATGGAACAAAAGTGATTTGGTACCAACTTTGCAAGGTCATAACTCCTAAACCATAAGACCTTTTTCTCCCATTCAAAGCTCAAATGAAAGTCCATCTGACATACTTCAAATATGTCAACTATAAGAGATTCCAAATCCTCATGGATTTTGAGTTATGGATTGATCAAAATCACAAAAACATGAAAATGACCACTTTTCCAACACTTAGTGAAATTTTCAATAAGTCTGAATCTGTCTTACTTTATCCAAAATGTAGAGGCATTTTTCACTTTGATCCAAGCTGAACCAAGACTAACTTTGAACATCAAAGTTGAAGTATGTCATGAGGGCTTTCCAACAAGTACCAGATCATCTCCAAATTCCATTTGAGTAGGGAGTTACAACCCTTGGAACATGGCAACAAAGACTGATTTTGTTCAAGACAGATTATAGGTCATTTGCTCGAATTGGCCAAATCAGACAATTTCAAGCCTTGTCATCCATTTGGACACCTTAAGGGATAACATCAAAGGAAAAGTATCTGATCCACAAGCCTCCTGTTGCGGTGAGAATCGGATAACAGGCTATTAATTAACTTGCATCACATTTCTTTGAATTCACAACCGACTTTGATTTATCCAAAGGAAAGGTTCAAGATTGAGAAAAACCTAAAGGGGGGAGATCTAAGGTTCGGGGGTTGGTTACGCCTAGGGAAGGTATTAGCATCCTAAACATCCGTAGTACTCTACAAGAACCTCTTGTTTTAACTTGTTATATCTTACTCGCTTGCTAAGGGTGCTATGTTAAAGGTTGAAGCCCTAGGGGTTTATATCTAAGTATACTCGACAAAGCATCCCACTTTGCGCCTACGTATCCTTACGGGAGTGGAATCAGAGTATCCATAGTTCACTGATCTAAGGGTGAAGTATAGGAACCATTGTCTATAGCTAAAGTTCCAAGGGGTTTATATCTAAGTATACTCGACAAAGCATCGCACTTTGCGCCTACGTATCTTTACGGGAGTGGAATCAGAGTATCCGTAGTTCACCGATCTAAGGGTGAAGGATAGAAACCATTGACTATGGCCAAAGTTCCAAGGGGAAATGAGTATGAGCTCATTTTAGAGTTCACGATAACTCTCTAAATCTAAGTTATAGGGGAAAAGTGAGTTCTCATGATGATGAGGATCACATAGAGTTTAAAAAGTCTAACCTATTTCTAAGTTGTGATTTCATTGGCTCTCGTGAGGCCAAGAAATAAGGGTAAACCTAGAAGGATAAAGGTAGGGTGGTTGTTTAGTGACTTCAAGAGTCAATTTAAGAAGGTCTCCCTTTGGAATGGAGGAAGGATAACAATTGTAAAATTACTAAAAGATAACGAGTCATAATTCAAATGTGATGATGTAAGAGACATAAATAACATAAGAGATGAAATAAAGTGATGATGTTAATGCAAAGCTTAAGATCATACATGTTGGACAAAGAACAAACATGATAAATAGAGATAACATAGTAAGATACATAAAGAAGTGCAATAAAAAAACCTAAAAGGTACCTCTAAACTTATCATGGATAAAAGTCTCAAGGTTAAATAATTTTAACAATTTCTTTTTATATTTGAAAAGTAAATTTAATTAGAAGCAATTAGCAAAAAGAAGGGAAGAAAAAGGATAAAAATCAAACAAGTTATGACATTTTGAAAATGAAGCATAAACTTAAAAATAAAAATCCAACCAACAAGTAATAAAAAAGAAAGGAAATGGTTCACCTAGGGATTGAACCCAGGTCTTCTTACTTACAGCTTAAAATTTACACCACCAGGCCAGTGCGCGCATTTTGACAAGTAATGGAAACACACATATATATTTAAAGATAGGCAAAAAAATAGAAAAAAGCAAAAGGACTGGGGCGAGGGGGATTCGAACCCCAGTCCTAGAGGTAGGCAAGGTGTGTGATTGTGTGTGCTTGCCACTGGGGTGGCTGGTACATCCGGTATTATAATTGCTTCAATAAATATATAACACAAACATGCACGCGTTTCCCAAATAAATCACACAAACCAAACCAGAATGTAAACTGCTCATGACTGCCATGTTTGCCAAGCCATCCATCATCAGTCGTATAAATAGTGACATGCTTACTTATTCAAAATCAAGAAATGTTACTCATACCAAATGTCAAGTAAGGCCTTAATCATACAAATTGGTCATCAATCAACAATCATTCGAAGGCATGGGATAAAAAGCTCATACACAGCCATGGTAAAAAAACAGCAAGCATACACTACAGTACACAAGGATATGACTTGAATGCAATAAACACATGAAGGCTATGGAATCTAACAGCAGCATGGTATTAGTTCACTAATATACTAAATGAGAAGTAGTAGAGCTATTGTAAAATGGCATACATAGACTCAAAGATTAAGAAAACCAATCAAAAACAGACAGCAGTAGGTAATCATGATGCTGTTTCAAGGCAGTGAGCTAACAAATTCAAAATATAATCATAACAGCAAGCATACCTCATGTTTACAGGAGGTTTGATGAAATGAAATCAAAATGGAACACTTTTAACAAACAAGCAGATCCAAATTAGCATGTATCTCAAAAACATATTCAAGACCTAGCACACTTAATGGAGAGTAGCAAGAATGTTTTGGGGTTAAAACCACATAGTTGACAAGATTACAAGTTTAATATGCAAGAAAACAAATGACAAGCTAGGGCATGATGCAAATAGTTCAAAAGACAATATTCAAAGTCCAAATAGCATCTCAAATGTGTCATAATGAGTGCTTAAAACCAAGATAGATCAGATCAAGATAACTATTGATTCCTGACTGTTAATGACAAATTTCTATGATTTGAACAAGGAGCAGGTAGGATTATGATAGCATCAACAACACAAATGGTCAGCAGCGTGCTTAATCATGGCATTACAAAACAATGAGCTAACATACAACACATTTAAATGGCATCTTATGCAAAGATAACATTCAGACATAATTGATACACTACCTATAGATCATGGGATCCAGAATATTCAAGCATGTTTCAAAACAAAGACAGGTTGGTGACAATTTCCATGATTAAACAAAGATGATAACAACATCAACAACACAATCGTTCAATAGCAAATAACATCATGTCCTTACGAGGCAGTGAATTAACATGTAACAAATTTAAAAGGCATTTCAAACAATGATGCAATTTGGACATAACTGATAAACAAGATATAGATTATGGAATCTAAAACAAAATGGCATGGATTCAAACATGAACTTAAAGTAAATAGACCAACCACTGCAAGAGCAAGGTGAGTTAGATTCATAGCATCTTGGAAGCATGGTATTGTCATAAAACAAGAGTTTGACAGAAATGTTTGTACGTCTAAATCAAATAGCAACTAGGCATAAACAACAGATATGCAAGAGGCCATATTCATCAAAAGGAAGAAAAATCAGTCATGTTTTAAAGATAAGCATACAAGTAACATGATGGTCAGAGGCCTTCATGAATCAAACACACATAGTCAAGATAGAACTAGAACACATCATGGCATTCAAGGCCAAATTCAAACAAATGATGTCATTAATACAAACAGTAGTATATGACAAATCAGGTAACATTAAGTGAGCTCATACATTAATCATAAATGTATAGAATCATGATATCACAATGGCATGAGTTAGGAAACATGTTAGGAACACAATCAGGGCTAGCACATACATCAAACATAATGTTAACATCATAATATCACAAAGACATGGCTTAGATATTATCAGTTCAGCACAAAGATTTTTCATGTACAAAATGATGTAGTATGACAAGTTGTGGAACATGAGGCATATTATAGAAACAACTCAAGGCCACACATATCAAGATTCAACATTCATAAGCTTTAAACATATATTGCAACAGAATCATTCCAACAGAAAGTAACACAAGTCAGTGGCTTGTACATGCTAACAGTTCATACAAACTAACCTTAATCATATGGCCAAACATCAGCCATGACAAAGACAGCAATGCATACAAATGGGAACAAAACTATCAATCTTGAAACATTCACAATGACAAAGTTAACACCATAACTGAATATACAAAACAAATGCTTCTCTATTAGTAATGACAGAAAAAGAAATTGACGTTATTTTAACAAGAATCACTTGAAAACAATCATCCAGCCAATAACAAAGATAGGTAGGTTCAAGTTACTACAACCTAAGAGTATATCAGAATTGTAAAGAGAAACATAGGTTCACAATGTCTCAACATCTTATTCAAGTACATACGACATCTGAGTGGATCAACAAAAACCAAGCATCAATATAAAACCGCCATGAGAACTTAGTTACAGCCATTTAATGGACAAAATAGAGGTAGTGTAATTAATCACCAGAAACATCATGTGTATCATATTAATGAAGAACATCATTCTTATTTTAAAACTCAAGTCATGAGCATACAAGCAATATATTCCAGCATATACCAACAAGATTCATATGTAAAAGAAGAACAAGATGCACATGATGTAATGGCATTAAATGAACATAATTAAACAAGAGGGACAGAACACGATACCAAGTGGAATAATGTCCACTATCTCCAAATGCACATGATGTAATGGCATTAAATAAACATAATTAAACAAGAGGGACAGAACACGATACCAAGTGGAATAATGTCCACTATCTCCAAATGCACTGACTGCTTCCTTTCCAAAGCCCTCCAAGAACACCTTTCACCTTGCTTGCTTGAGACTTGGAACTTCAGAGGATTTTTTAGTGCTTTTGAGAAGTTGTTGGTGTCTTTGTTGTGTAGAAGAGAGTCCCTTTTATAGGCTAAACCCCAGGGTTGAGTGAGTCCAAACATCAAACATGTGGAGTACTGAGTAGGAATTGGAGTCACAACGTCTCTTTTGAATTTCAAATGCTGGCCCAAATCTTGGAGACAAATAAGCTGTTCATGTTGTGCGAATCTCAGAATTGCAGGGTCAATTCACCACTCCATGTATTGCTTCAGAACTCATTCTTTGATGTCATTGGGAGAGGTATCAAATAAGGCAAAGGTTGGGGATGGCGTGGAGAAATTGCAGACGAGGGCAGGTTGAATGCTTAAACTGGCAAATCCTCAGAATCACTTTTATGAGCCAAACAGTTGAGAGCTCAAAAGGGAATGGTCTTGGAGAATTCAAATTGGACAAATTGTACTCCAATGGATTGAATTGAAACAAGTTCTTGAAGGAATTGACAAGCTTATTTGAATTTCTCTTCTTCATTCTGAATTTCACGAATACGACCAAAGAAGAAGAAAATATTTTGGCTGATTTTGGTTTCTCATATGTCCACGCGCCATTTCCTCATTGGTTGGCAATTGAGTTGAAAAGTCAACACAACAATACTTATTTCCTATTGGTTCTTGGCAATGAAATTCCATTTCCACATTTTGTAGCATTTTGGGTCACGATGGGCCAATCATGTGGGCTTGTGAATAAAAATGCTAGCATTGGCTTTCTATTTTCTTGTTATAAAAGAAAATGATTAGGAAAACAAAATAATAATGGTGGATTTGGCCATTGATTAGGGTTATAGATATGGTTTAGGAGAAATAAAATTGACAAATTGGATAACATTGGTTAAATGAAAAGGCTAATGAAATAGGTTTAGAAAATGAAGGTGACAATTGAGGGTAGATAAAGTGGGTAAAAATTTGGTTATGGAGAGGATCATGGTTAGGGTTATAGAGACAATCTCTTTGAAATGAAGGACTTGCTTGATTCAATGCTCCATCCAAAATTTTGACCAATCACTCCTTGAATCTCCTCAAGATAATACCTGGAAAAAAAGAAACAAACACAAACAAAACCTGATAAAAGGGGTTAGCTATGCAATATGATTGACCTAATATGACATGCAAGAGATCAATGGATCTAAGGGTAAAATTTGGGGTACAACACCTCCCAAGTCCAAGGATCTACATATAGCTATATCACCCTAAAAAGGCTAAAAAGCTCCAAGACTCCAATTTTGTTCCAAAGCATTCAATTGATACATCAAGGTGGCATGGACTGAAGCAAACTTAACTGAATGAGTCAAGCCTTATCCCTGCAACAGAAGACCATAGGCATGTGCTCTAATCTCAAGTCAATGATTAATGAAAACTAGAATTCCTTTATGCAACCATTGGCCACAAACCTGTACCAGCTGCCATTCACTATTGATGCCAAAACAAACTTGCTATACTATAAATAGAGCTCATTTGTGATCAGTTTGAGTACACCAAATCATAACAACACTTGCTTTCCTCAAAATCTCCCTCATTATGCATAAATGCCTTCTTTTTACAAGTCATCACTGAGTTTTTGAGTTAGAGAGCAATTCCACCACAACTCATGATCCAAACATATCCAATGTATCATATATAAGTTGTTCAAACACTCACCCTTGATCTGAAACACCAAAATCAGAAAGTCAACCTCGAAAACTTCAAATTTTGACTTTTTTGCATTTTTCAAGCCATGTCTTGATTCAGTCACTTTTAAAACCAAACAAAGCCTCAAATACACTCCAAATATCATCCTCAAACTGTCCCAATTGGTTTCCCTCATCTGGAACACCATTTGAGAGAGTTACCATCTTGGTCAATTTTGCCACTTTTTCAAGAAAGAGCCTATACTTGTTCCTGAGGATTCCAGCTAGTTTTGATCATCCTAAAAGCTTCTAAGGGATCAATCAAGTGTGTCTAAAGCATTGGATCACTTCTGGCACAAGGATCTTGACAGATAGCATAAGGAGCTTCAAGAGGTAAGTGCATCACAACTTGAACTCTCTAAATCATGCATTGTTTTGATGTTCATTGATTATAGACATCTTATACATATCATATATGTTGTGTTTGAACCAATTTGCCATGCTATTGTTGCCTGTATAATGAGATAGCATAGAACATGCAAATCTAGGCCTATTTTGAAACCACTATCTGGTTTTAAAATAGGGACATATTTAGAAAAATTTAAAAGCACCATTGGATTCCTCATGAAATTCTAGGCAAGATACACATAAATTTTGTCCAAATCCATGGAGAAATGAGGAAGTTAGAGCCTTCACGCAAGAGGCAAAAATCAGGCCTTGCCTTGGGCAAGGGCCCGGCCATGGCGCCTTGGCCAGGCCTAAAACCAAGGCCCCCATATATGTTGATGTGGTGGTTTTGATACACGGATGTATCACCACCCCAGTGGTAGCGCGCATGTGTGTTTGTTTGGAAGGTCGTGGGTTCAACACCCACCCAGACCATTTTGCCATTTTCTCTATTTTTGCTATTTTTCACATATATTATGGTTTTTGTTAACTAATTCCAAAATTAATTTGTCTCACAATTTTAATTATTTTTTATTGGTTCTTTTTTTGAAAATTCACAAAAATGTTAAAATATTTTATTCTACAAAAATTTCACAAAAATATTATTTATTTCATATATTTGGTATTTTTGTAAAGAATTATAATTTTATTTGTTTTTAGGCATTTAAAAATATTTATTTCTCTTGATTTTGCAAATTCAAATGATTTTCAAATCATTCTATGAATGAAGCATGATTTTTCAAACATTAATCCAAAATCACAACTTGTTTTTCACACATGTTTGATAATTTTGATCATTTTAATTGAATTTTATTCAATTAAAATACATTTTAAAATCAAATTAGGGTTTTTGCTTATTTTCACCCTCACAAATCTTTTTTTCAAAACACTTTGGGCCTCTAATAGAGTGTAAGACCCAACTCTCTTGTACATAAACCATTTTTGGGCCTCAGTCATTGTATAAGTCCCGATACGATTTCAAAAATCTCGGCGTGATCGCCCTTTTCAAACAAAATCATCTGGGCCTACACTTGTGTTGTAAGTCCCATTTCTTTTCTTTTTTAAACAATTTGAGCCTCTTGATAGAGTGTAAGTCCCAACTCCTTTGTACATAAATATTTTTGGGCCTCAGTCATTGTATAAGTCCCAGTACAATTTCAAAATAACGGTGCGATCGTTGTTTTTCATCAGGGCATCTCCTTGAGTCACTACACCAAAAAGACCTTTAATAGCGCTTGTTTTAGCATTTGATATCGCTTTTAAGTGCTATTAAAGCTCCCACTATTATAGGTTGATAGTCTATAATAGCGCTTTAAAGCGCTATTAAAAGTGCCACTTAAAATAGCGCTTAACAAAGAGCGATATCATATCCCGTATTTTTGGACTAGATTTAATAGGTCTTTAATAGCGCTTTGTATAAAAAACGCTATTAAAAGTATATTTTTTATTTTTTACTCATTTTTACATATAGAGATTATTTTAGAGTGAATAATAAAGTAATATTAAAATATTTACTTTTCTAAAAATGTTAATATTAACAATATTGCGTATAAGCATGATCTTAATTTACATTAATCAAAACAATTAGTCACAAATTATATACTTTTACTGACTCTGTATCTAAATTAAAAAAAAAAAAAAAAAAAGGTTGTTTAAAAAACATAATTGAAAATTGTACATACAATAGATGCTTAAGTTTATTTTAGCAGGCTTCTCAAAAGACTCTTCCAGAAGAGCAATAGGGGTTTCACAGATAGTATGAGTGATATTATGCACTAATAGATATGCCTCATGCTTAGGAGATAGATATGCCTCATGCTTAGGAGTTTCCTCCACCACAACTTTAGTCTCGAGATCTTCTTGTAGTTGTTATTGCTCGGGAAGACTATACTTGTCCACTGGATTATCATCTATATGAACTGAGTTGATATATTCTCTTGCTTCTTCCTCAAAACCATAGTCTGAAGCTGAAAAAAAGATTAATGACTAAGAAATTATTGCACAGAATCATGCATCTTTCGGTCAATGGAAAATGTAAAAACATACACATACATTTTCCCTATAATCTATAATCTATATCAACTAAGTTGTTTTATTCTCTTGCTTCTTCCTCAAAGAAATAAAAAATTTCACAAAACAAAGGTTAAGAGAACCACCTAAAGTATCTGTATATTCTTTGTACGGCAAGACGGATATGAATTCAAGAAAATAATTAGGTAAAAATTCCTCAAATGATATAGAATAAGGCCAATCTTTCAACTTAAAGATCAGAGGCCACTTATGCTTATCCTTCACACCTTTAGTGTACCCTTGAAAAAACTTAGTGGAATTACAGTGTCCTGCCCTCAATCAGCAGCTCAAATTAAAAATGCAGAAGTTTCCATTTAGAGAGAATAGAACAAACCAGATAAGCTTTACCGAGGCCTGATGTAAGCAACCAATGATCTCCAAATGCACTCCAGTCTTCTTTTTTCTTTTTTTTTTGACACATTTCATTCTCGTTCTTGGTCTTACTGAATTCACCGAACATGGCATTTGGGTCCCAGGATATATCAGATGTACCTTCAAGTTCATCGTCTGATATCCTACCAATGGCCAACCGCATGAACTCTCCGGTCAAATCTGTAAGCTGTATAGAATATTGAGAACCTTATAGAAAAAAAGCATAATTAAGTTGAATGTTAAATCTGGAAAGTCTCATAAGAGGCCATAAAAGTATTTGTATCTGCATTGAAGAACTCGACATATCATTTACAATCGTTATATACCAAAAAGGGTGGTCCTAAAAACTCAATCAAAACTATTTTCTGTTAGATTCTGATGTCTCTATATCTCTATAATTCATATTAATCCACAATCCAAAACTCTGCTCCTATTGCTACTATACCAGTCATAATATCCTACAAGATTAATGGCTCCTATCAGCATGTTACAATTATGTATTAAAGGAAACAGTAACCAAGGGATTCAGTGATAATAAGCTCACCATGCACCTATAAATGGAATTACCTTTTTGAGTGCAATCTAAATAAATGCTAGCCACTGATTGAGTATAGCTAGTGACAAAATCTTATATAGAATCTACATACATGTAGCTGGTGTACTGCAATATTATTTATGTATAAGAATGTATAATAAAGGTCCTTACACAGTTCATCGTAAGAATCATGATCGTCCACACCAATTTGACATTTGACAGTGACAAGTACATTTGTACTTGAAGCAATTGCTGGCATAGCCTCACCAACAAACTTTTCTTGTATACATTAGATTTCTATATCAATGTAAGTTGACAAGGAAAATATATACACTCAATCCAATTGCATGCGGTCATATAGAATTAATGACAATTTTCTAACCTTTGGATCAAGCATAAGACACACATCAAAACTCCTATGTCCAGCTACTCTTGGACTTGGGCAACCACAACTGATATATGTTTATTAAAAGAAACCTAGTGTCAGATACCAATAGCAAAAGAATATGAAAATGAAGTTGCTTCTAGGTTTTGTCCAACTTCAACCAAGACAAAAGTATTATCATCCTTACTAATCATAGTCAATACATAATCAAAGGACACATTTTATCAACTTATGCAGGAATGAATGTATGTGTAAGACTAATAGCAATAACCTGTCCTGGTTTTTTCACTCTAAACTTGATTCAAAATTATCTCTCACAAGACGCGTCGGTGGACCACATTATCATATGTATTAATTTCAATAACATAACAACATAGCAAGCAAGTAATCGTATAGAATTAAACATAGAAAATTAGAATTAGGAAGAGCAAATTTCAAATGGATGCCAAACACATATCTTATAGAATTAAACATAGAAATAAGAATTAGTAAGCATAAATTTCAAATGGCTGCCAAACACATCTTATTGAAGAGATGTATCCAACACTGTTTGTGAAGGCATGTCTTAGGTATTGAGAAACCAAAAATTAAGAGAATATTTTGACTTTACCTAAAACAACGGTAGATAAGTGTATGCCGAGAAATAAAACATCTACATGCAACCAACTCTCAAACAGACCCTACAATATAGCCGGATACGAGGCCTCCTATGGTTAGAACAGTATCATTCCCTACTAAACAAGATAAGTCCTGGAACATTAGCTTTATTTTTGAGCTCACATAAGTTGAGACTACTTTGTTGATAGCATTGAAGAAACTTTATATGTGTGTTGCATGAAGAATTAGGCCTGAAACAAAACATATTGAAAAATATCAAAAGTTTATAGGAGAGATATAGTAAATCCGAGAAGCCAAACCTGAAGCACATATCGGTATATCAAAGTTGCCAACCTCCACAGCTAAAATAGATGCAGAACCATAACCCTCCTGCGGCATATTGGGAACCTTCCTATTCTCTTCTTGACATGTCATTATCACCTCCTGAGTATTAATACAACCAACAAGAAATTACGAAACTGAGAAAAAAAATATAAGCTTGATGACATGTCATTATACTAATATTACTTTAGAAGAGTGGAAACATTGCGGTTATTAGAGAGTATGAGAATTTGGTCTTGATTTTAGTAAAAGCATTTGCATGCTATAGTTTATTAATATTTTTATGCATCATGAAATTAATAAGTTATGGACATTTTGCTTATTAAACTATACACCTTGCCAATTAACCATCAGGTATGTAGAATCTCTCATATTCATTTCATTTTCAATACATAAAGGAAACATACCTTTTCACTTATGTAATGATAGCTAAGGCACATATATAGTAATAAGACTACCATGTGATTATGCATTTTGTATGCAAGCAATGAAGTAATTTCTTTTCATAAAGAAACAAATAGGGGTTTCATTTGTATTAGTAGAATGAGAGTGTATGCTTAAAAAAATTTTAAAATTATAATATGTACATATATAGTGCATATATTAAAGATCAAAAGTTAAATTATAAATACCTAATCTCTCCCAAAAGGCAGGGTTGTTAACTATAGGCACTTGTACTTGTGGATAGCTAGGAGGGGTAATACCTGAATGCACTAAAGCAGAGTTATAAGACGTTCTGAGTCTTTAGCTAGTGGAACTTTAAAATGTGCTGCCTTAAGCATTTGTAAATTATATAGTTAATCGCACATTCCACCAAAATTAACACTTGATGCACTA
This sequence comes from Lathyrus tuberosus, assembly GCA_022829125.1. Classification (NCBI taxonomy): domain Eukaryota; kingdom Viridiplantae; phylum Streptophyta; class Magnoliopsida; order Fabales; family Fabaceae; genus Lathyrus; species Lathyrus tuberosus. The sequence continues at coordinate 9,596,501 of JALAZF010000212.1, forward strand.
AATCTATCACCAATGGCTCCAAGGTCAACACCATTTTTTCTTCCAATGACACCAATGTGGCTAGCAGATTGATTTGATTGTAAAAGTTTACCAGGAGACAAATTAATATCTCTAGAAATTTGAGCATTTTCAGGAAGAGAGGCAGATACACCTACTGGTGAATCTACAACATATGCTGATTTCAAATCATCTTCAACTATCAGATTCTTGCCAATCCTTGTGGTAGTAGATTCAGTTGTCGAGTCATCAGGAAAACTCCGATGTTATTGTTGTTTTTCAATTTCATCTGCATCTTTAGCAGCACCTGGAATTGCTTGTTGACTAGATGGGGAATGTACGGAGTTAGGATGTTGTAGCGAGATAGAAGAAAAACCACCGAGACTCGAGGATTAGGCTTCAAGTCCCATACTAGGTTGTAAAGAAACGGATGAGCCTTGAGAGTTGAACTGCTGCAAAAGTGGACTTTGTTGTTGGGAAGAAAACTGCTTATGATTTCCAGCAACAATGGAAGGCATATTAAGAAGGGTAGGTGGCCCTTGTTGTTGCACTTGCTGAAACTTTTTGATCAGGACCTATTTCAGTTCTTTCCCAAAGCTGCCCCGCATCATTCTGATTCAGAGAGGGACTTTCAAACCTCCTACGGCTAGGGAAGTTGTTAATATATTCTTCCTTTGAAGAGGCCAACTAATTTACAATAGCATTCTCCAAGACATTTCGAACAATATTTGAGACAGGAAGGACCGCCGCAACCGGAGAACTTGACAAGTTATGACCTAAAACATTCACAAAAGCAGGAGTGGTATTGTTCCCTGTAGGTGTTGTAGCAGAAGAGTTGATTCCGCCACTTTTAGGAGGTGGATTTTTTGCCACAATGTCAAATTGCTATCTTTAGACGTTGTCTCGTCAGCTTGCTCAGATGTTTAAGATGACGCTGATGGTGATTTTGATGCTACCAAAGGACTCTTTAAGCTGAGACCAGGTGCCACCTTTGCAAAACCAATGGGAATTGTAACAAGATCTTCTAGAATCTTCGTGTCGTCTTTCAAGCTTGTGTGTGTGATAGCAGAAACAAACCCCAAAATCATACTTGACGAAGCTAGAAAATACCAACTGAATTTTCTATGATCAATTACTATTTCGAGAATTCTATGAAATTGACAAAATCATAATCAAATGGGTGCGAGTCGAAAGCTGCAAGGAGAGATAGATTGTGTTCTTAAGAAGGTTTAGGAAGGCTTTGACGTATTTGACAGTATCTGGAACAAGGTTTACGACACAGACAATGCAAATCAAAAGGAGAAATTCAAGGTTTACGATACAGACAATGCAAATCAAAAGGAAAAATTCGAGGCAGGCCTTAAAAAGGAGATTAAGAAGCTCCATAGGTATAGAGAACATATAAAACCCCACTAAACCAAGCACGAGCAACCAGGAGAAACAAACCCTTAAATAACCCCATCATAACACCAAACCATTGACCCTTAAAAAAATGACCCATGAACTCCACCAAAACATAAAACTTAATAAAGACGCTAACTCACTCTTAATTTTTGTTTATTCAAAAACCCTAATTTGAGAAAACTTGTGAATTTCAAAACTAATTTCAATTGATATTTGAGATAGTAGAAATACTTACCCGTCCAATAAAGTATCAAGAAAAATGAAACCCATAGCTTTGATGTGGAAGCAGTTGAGATTGTGTGTAGCAGATCTCATAGTGGTAGACTTGTCGAGATGCAGTGGTCTCTTGGTGCCCTCACAAAGAAGGTCAAAGGTTTTGCATAGAAGGTTGAGACAAGTGATGATGCATTCGAAATCATAATCCTAAATTTCAAGAAAAGAATGAAATTGGTAGGGCGAGGTTCTTAGTTCGATGAAGTCAAAGGTGAAGGTGAGTGAGAAAGTGAGATAGCTGTGTTTCAGAGCATAATAAAAAAAGTACTAGCACGTTATTTTTATTTATATTTTTAAAGAAAAAAAAAGAAATATCAATTAGAATATTAATGGTTATAATAAAATGTAAAATGTTGTTAACATGGATCGAACACACGACCGTATGGGGCGTTAATTTGTATAATGCTTTATAATAGCGCTTTCTAATAAAGTGTTATTGTAGGAATGCTCCTTTATTAGCATTTTCATAAAAATGCTATTAAACCTCCGTGTTTTTTTATTTTTTTCTTTTCATTGATAGCATATAATAGCACTTATAATCAAAGCGCTATTATAAGTTTCAATTTAAAGTTTTTAATAGCACTTTAGAGAAAAGTGCTATTAAATTAGTGCTATTAAAAATTAAAATTATAGTAGTGAGTATAAGCCCCAATCTTCTCTTTTAAAAACACCTTTCCCTTTTAATTTAGGTTCGAATTCATAGTTGTTATCAAAACTTTCTTTAATTTCTTGAACAACTAACCATACAGTTGTTACAATGGAAGCTTGCTCACCTGTAAGTTTAAAACAACTTTCTTTTACATGCTTGCATATATATATATATATATATATATATATATATATATATATATATATATATTTGTTTGTAATGCTGGAAGCGTGCTCACCTGTAAGTCCTTCTACTCTCTTTTACATACTTGTATATATTTCATCTGTAGATATATATATATATATATATATATGCCTGTATATTATCTGTTTAGAGTTTTCTCCAGCAATTAGGTCTAGGATTAGATCAAACCAGTGGTCACTCTTTCAACACAATAAAAAATAGTTCCCTATAGGAATTTCCAGATACAGTCTTGCCTCCTTTTGGGCTTATATAATATGGAACAGAGAAAGGCATTATTCCCAGTGAAACTTTTCTCATGACGTTCACTATTAGAAAATTGTCAAAGAAATTCAGTTTCCCCAGAGAGGATTAATTCCCGGTGAAACCTCTCTTGAATTTCTTCAAACCCTAGAACTGTTGACAACATAAAGGATTATTCCCGGTGAAACCTCTCTTGAATTTCTTCAACCCCTAGAACTGTTGACAACATAAAGGATTATTCCCGGTGAAACCTTTTTGGAACTTTTGTTAAGTTTGGACCCACAGGCTTCCTAAAAGCATCCCCAGCCTCCTCTTGGGCTTCATACAAGGACCCTCAGGCTTCTTAGAAGTTCTCAGCCTCCTCTTGGGCTTAGTACAAGGACCCTAAAGACCTCTTACAGGTGTATGACAGAACCTAGTCATCCTTTTTAGAGCTGTCTTTCTAAGAGTGAAAACATCATACCAGCTTAGGGTTAATTCTCATCCCTTAAAAGTCAGCCTCCTCTTGGGCATCATACAAAGATAAACCGTGGCATACCAGTAGACTTGGACAGTCTCACCCCAATTTTGGATTTCAAAGAAACCCTCAAGTTTCCCAAAAGAACACAGGAATAACCTTGATCACTCCATATATACTCAATCTTTCATATAAGAAATTCCTCCAACCAACCTCCTCTTAGGCTTTGTATAATGATCATTCTCAGCAATTTCAGCCTTAATCTTGGGCTTTGTACAAGACACTAAATAAAGACACTCTCTTGTTGAGTCAGTAAAAACTTTCTTTCAGCCTCAATCTTGGGCTTTGTACAAGACAGATAAAACCTCTCACCAGTAGAGTCAGTTTCCCTTTCAGCCTCAATCTTGGGATTTGTACAAGACACATATAAAACTTCCCCAGTGGAGTCAAAATAACTTTTCAGCCTCAATCTTGGGCTTTGTACAAGACACCTAAGATATCTCCAGCTAAGTCAGTCAAATATCTTTTAGCCTCAATCTTGGGCTTTGTACAAGACACATATAAAATCTTTCCAGTGGATTCAATCCTTCTAGCCTCCTCTTAGGCTCTGATCTCCCTAAGTAGAGTCAGTTTCTTCTCTTTTTAGCCTCAATCTTGGGCTTTATACAAGACTGACAAAATACTTCCCAGAAGAGTCAATTCCTTCCAGGCTCCTCTTAGGCTTTGTATATTGATCTCACAGAAGAGTCAGTCCCTTTTTATCTTCAACCTTGGGCTTTGATCAAGGCACACAAATAAAACCAACATCCCCTCAGAGGAAATCAAAAACCTCTCTGTTGGAAGACCTTTCTTTGTATATCACAAATCAAAACAGACATTCAAAATAAACCTTAATCCCAGATAACTGCTGTAAGTGGCACACTTGTTGATTCAAATATCCAAGTTGTAGTCCATCTCTTATCCTGGTAAATTTCCTCTTTCATCTAATTGTTGTAAGTGGTAAGCCTCTGGATTATTTGCATCCAAACCAATATCCTTCTTTTAGCATGAAAGATTCCTAAGGAAAAATGACATTGCTCTACACTGAGTTAAAGTTTTCTCCTTTAGGACGAATCCCTTATAAAGAAAATTATGGAATTACTGGATTCTCATATCCCAGTTAAAGTAATTCTCCTTTATAATCAATCACCCAACAGTTGTGATAAACATATGAGACAACTTCCTTCAGAGGTGGCAAATTCCCTCTCAGTCAAACCTTTAGCTTCAATCTTGGGCTTTGAACAAGGCACAAATACCCTTTAGCTTCAATCTTGGGCTTTGAACAAGACACAAATAACCCTTTAGCTTCAATCTTGGGCTTTGAACAAGACACCAAAACATCATCTTTTCCTCCCATAGAATAGGAGGAACTACGATTGCTCTGATTTCCCTGTTTTATTTAAACGGGAATACGTAGGCATAAGATTGCGAAATCTTAGCGAGCACACTAAAAAAAACATTAGGTCCAGTACCTTACCAAAAACATCGGAAAAAACCCGAACATCAACAAAATACTCTCTCTCAACATTCCCAAAAGGAGAAACTTTCCCAATCAACAGATAAACACCGATAAGTAGAAAGCAGAAGAAATTTGCTAACAACCTATGGATAACCACATATAGGATGGGTAATTGACAACTCCCCATTGTATAACCTAACCCCGGACCCCCCAATCTCTTAGCATTAGTTAAAGAAAATATTTGCGTGCAAGGTTAGTTTTAGATAACTTCCCTTTCCTTTCCAGCTTCATAGGATAAATAAGAAATCAGAAAGTAGCACCCAATTCCAATCAATGCGGTAAGGTGGTCGCGTCACCGACAATAATCGCACGCTACAGAAAAATGGCGACTCTGGTGGGAAGTCCTTGCTCTTATATGTCTTAATCACCATTTTTCCAACAGAAAAATGGCAACTCTGCTGGGGAGTCTTTAGGATTATATAAGGATTAGAACTCCTAAGAGGTCTAGGTTGTTAGAAATTTTTCTACATACTATATATATATATATATATATATATATATATATATATATATATATATATACTGCTTTTTCTACTTGATATCCGTGTTTATTTTTCTGTCAATGGGAATGCGATTAATACGCATCTGGAAAGTTTGAGAGAACCCTAAGATAATGGGTGGCATAGACGGGGAATCTTGTAGGGAGTGAATCCCGAACAAGCGAACCTGGTAGACCACCAAATTAGGTGAGGGCCGGTGTAGATTCAGCCTATTGAACAACCAATTGTTGTGAAAGCAGAGTTTTCTAGTACGGCACCCGTGACCCTGAGGATTTAGTAGACATTAACCATATGACCATTTGGTAGTGCGGTGACTATCGGGAATAGTTGATATGCGATACTACACTCAAATGAGATTACCCTAGGATGCTACAGCTCGCTCGGGTGAACCAGCTTGCTGTTGATATCCCTAGGGGGGTCAATGATTTTGAGAACCTTAGGATCCGTTCTACAGGTACAAAAATTTGACCAGGATACAACCTTTAGGGATGGGTAGAGCCATGACTCCATGCTCGTGACGATGAACCTTTGAACCCATGTTTTTTCAATGTTTTTGTGTGCTGCATTCATGCATTCATCTAAAAAACTCTTAAACAAAGAAAAATCTTCTCTCTTCTATTCTCTTATTCAAAATAAACTAAAACAATAATTGCAAATATCAGAAAGATTGCATTATGGATTTCGGTAGAAGAAAGACGCACAAGTACACTTTCAAGGCTCCGAAACTAGAGAATTTGAGGTTGGCGAGGATGATCACCAACCCTGATGCTTTCAGAGCTAAGCATGGAGGACTGATGTCTCGGTTAAGGGTCCACTTAGTTGAAGGAATTATGTCTACATTGATATAGTTCTACGATCCGGTTTATCACTGTTTCACATTTTCGGAATACCAACTTGCACCAACACTGGAAGAGTACTCGCACCTGATTGATTTACCTATCACCGATCAAGCTCCATTTTCTGGACTGATAGAAATTCCAAAGGATCAGGCCATTGCAAGATCAATCTCTTTGGACGAGTCAAAAGTTAGGACTCACATGACCACCAAAGGAGGAATCCAGGGTTTACCAGCTAAATTCCTGGTAGAGAAAGCTCTGTACTTTGCTAGTATAGGAAACATAACTGCTTTCGAGGATATCTTTATCCTACTCACATATGGGCTTTTCCTCTTTCCCAACATTGACAACTTCGTTGATACCAACGCCGTTAAGATATTTCTGATTGGGAACCCCGTACCAACCTTGCTTGCAGATGCTTATCATTCTGTACACTTAAGGAATTTGTACAATGGAGGAATAATCACATGCTGTGTACCCTTACTTTACAAATGGTTCATTTCCCATTTACCCAAGTCTGCTACATTTTGGGATCACAAGAGTACTTTACGTTGGTCGCAAAGGATTATGTCTCTTACCAACTCTGACATAGATTGGTATAATATGATTTACGAAGGGATAGAGATCATGGACAGTTGTGGAAATTTCCCTAACATACCCCTCATAGAAACTAAAGGAGGAATTAACTACCATCCAATTTTAGTTCACCGTCAACTCGGATACTCGATGAGGCATATTCTGCATAATGTTCATCTGGAAGGTCTTTTCTTCAAGGAAGGGGAAAATGACAGGCCACTAAAGAAGGAAATAGTGTGTGCCTGGCAACATGTTCACAAAAAAGGAAGAGAGTCTCTAGGAAGACCAAACTGTACTTCCATGGAACCTTATCTCCACTGGGTGTAAACTAGAGCGCATAAGCTGAGGATGCCTTACCCTCGTCAAGAAGTTTTTCCATTAAAGGAATTTGTCCTTTATTTCATGTCTGATACGGAAAGACTCCAGGTCACTCTCAACAAAGTTCAATGTGAGAGGAGCTCTTGGAAAAACAAATAACATATCCTCAACGTGGAGTGTACCAAGATTCAGGAACTATTAAAGGAAAAGGATGCTTTGTTTAAGATATTATAGCAGCATGTTGTAGAAAGTCAGGAAGATCAAAGGAACTTGCTCGCTCCTTTTACTTGGCAAAGGACTAACAACCCGACAACGGCTGAAGAACCCCGATCAAAGAAAAGGAAAGTACCAGAACCAATATCTGAGCTCTCTTCAGAGAAAACTCAGGATCCATAAGCTTAGACATTTTCCTTACAACACTTTGTAAAATACTGTACTTTTCCTTATTGCAATCTTTCAAATTCAATAAAACAGGGTCTCCACCCTCCACTGTATGATATTTGCAATCTATTTGTTGAAGTTTGTTTTTGATCAAAAATTAAAAATAATAAATTTATATCTTTGCATATCATTCATCATTCTCACATAACGCGTCTTCTTATCTTCGAATCTCACGTACTTTTCACAATTCTAGAGTCAAATTGTCTCACTCATACAATACTCGGGCCAATCGACAAAAGAAAATGGATGATCTCGAGGAAGAGAACAAAGAGCTGAGAGAAGAAATCAACACTCTAAAGGAAATTTTGGAAAAACTTCACAATGACATGCAATCCCTGGCAACAGCTCAGAGACAACAACAAAGGACTGTGACCTCAGAGATCACATCTACGCCTGTAGTGGAGACATATGATCCTCGGTACAACATGCCTAAAGGTCGTCCCTGGGGCATGACTATCAACTTTGTCCCTGAAGGATATATTCCGCCGGTCACTGAAGACCCAGAAGCCGTAGTAGGAACCCCTGGGCCTGAAGGTTACAAACTTCGGGAAAGCGAAGATGCAAGGTTTACGACAGCAACTCCTGAAGGTTACAAACTTCAGGGCCCTGAAGTGCCAAGAGTCACCGCTATAATGTATATACCACAACCAGTGGTACACATTGTCCCGAAAGGACAAATTCCACAAGTAATTTCTGGTGGAAACGAAGACATGTACGAAAGGATGAATGAGTTCCAGGAATAATTCTTGGAAATGCAGAAGGAATTGCATGCCATTCGCGGTCAAGAATTATTCAGAAAGGACGCTGAAGACCTCTATTTGGTCCCTAATGTAAAAATACCGCACAAATTCAAGGTGCCTGACTTTGAAAAATACAAAGGCAACTCTTGCCCTCAAAGTCATTTGGTGATGTACGCTCGGAAAATGTCAACTCAAACAGAAAATCAACAGCTACTGATCCACTATTTCCAAGACAGTTTAACCGGTGCCGCACTCAAATGGTACATGGGTTTAAACCGCACCAAGATCAGTACTTTCAGAGATCTCGGCGATGCCTTCATTCAGCAGTACAAGTACAATTTGGACATGGCACCATATATGGATCAACTCAGAGTAATGTCACAGAAGGACAAAGAGACTTTCAAAGAGTATGCTCAGAGATGGCGTGAAATTGCAGCCCAGATCTGTCCCCCTCTTGAGGAAAAAGAGATGACCAAGATCTTTTTGAAAACCTTAAGCTCGTTCTATTACGACCGAATGGTCGCCAGTGCGCCCAGTGACTTCACGGAAATGGTAAACATGGGAGTACGCCTCAAAGAATATGTCCGAGAAGGACGATTATTTAAAGATACAGAGCCATCCAGCAGTACTAAGAGATACGGTACTGCTTTCCAAAAAAAGAAAGAACATGAGATCAGTAATATCTCTCTAGGGAAGCAAAGGTGAAGGTATCAACCAGTAGCGGCAATAACTCCCGCTATCAACCCTGCGCCGGCTCCAACTTATCAACCTTAAGTTGCTCAGAGCCAGCCAAGTCAACAACCGTATCAGCAAAGGACACAACAACCTCTTCATCAGGCACGTCCACAATACAACAGCAGCAATCGTACAACACGACCATCAGGGTTCGACCCTATACCGATGTTGTACGCAGAACTGTTTCCACTTCTACTGACTAAGGGGCACGTCCAAACCAGGTCTCCTCTTACAGTACCAGAAAATCTGCCTTTTTGGTTCAAAGTGGATCAAACTTGCCCTTACCATCAAGGAGGATCGGGGCACAACATTGAGAGCTGTATCAGCTTCAAGTCTAATGTACAGAAGCTTGTCAGGAACGGGGTCCTATCTTTCAAAGATACTAATCTGAATGTTTAGACGAACCCGTTGCCGCAACATGAGAAAGCTACAGCAAATTTAATAGAGGAGGAATTTAGCCACAGTTATCAAATTCACGATGTACTCTCACTAGGAACAAATCTGGTCAGGATGCATAACAGACAGAGCAGGTACGGTCATGTACCACCTCACAATTATCACCAGTGTGATATCTGCTCAAAGAATAATCAGGGGTGTTCTGTAGTGCAGTCAGCTCTGTAAGAATAGATGGATCTGGGCTGGATCCAAGATCACCAAATCCGTGAAATCAACATGGCCTATGCGCATCCCAACATTATTCAGAACCGCAACATTCTTGCGATGAACGTCAATTTGGTGGCGATGCACTCGAGGTAAAGTCAATATCATAATCTGCCACAACACGATTATAATACCTGTCCAATCTGCTCAACAAGCAATTAGGGATGCTCTTTCATACAAGAGGCCCTCCAACTCCAGATGGATCTTGGATGGATCCAGGATTACCGTGAAGGAAATAACCATCAAATCAATATGGTCCAGATATTCGACATACGCTTGATGAATACCAGTCTGGTAGCAATACATGCTAAGCAAGTCAGGCTCGGCTTTCTGGCTTCACACAATTATCAAGACTGTGAGGAATGTCATGAAGACGACCAAGGATGTGCACTTATCCAGAGAACACTCCAACACTTGTTGAACCATTGGTGGCTTCCGATTTACTTGGATAAGGCTACACAACAGGCCAGCTTGACTAATGGAAATCCTGATAGGCATCAAAGTCAAGATGTCCGCTTAATGGAAATAGATCTAGTAAAGTTACACTGTATACAAAGCGAGCGAGGCCGGGTGCCACCTCATAATTATGAGCGTTGTAGAGTTTGTTCAGAGAATAACCAAGGATGCTACCTTGTTCGAACGACTCTTCAAAATTAGTTGGACCGGAAAGAAATTCGACCGTGTTCAAGTTCTGGGTTGATCAATGTGATACCAAACTATCTCCTTGATCAAAGCAAAGACGTTGTCATAATCTCCGATCATGAGAGGACCAAAGACGTTTGTGCTATAATCCCTCTGCACGATGAATCAAGAATTCCTCTGGAGAGTAGAAAAGTTCCCAACCAGGAAATGATTGAGGTCGCATATAACGGTCAGAGAAATCAAAAAGCTCTTGTGGTTATTTACCTGCCAGGACCAATACCGTACCAATTCGATAAGGCTATCCCTTACAAGTAAGGTGCAATTACAATCGAAAATGGAAAGGAGACTCCATTACCTTCCATTGTCAACATTGCCGACATCAGTCGAGTCACACAAAGTAGCCGGATCTTCAACAGAGGAGTTGGAGAACCTGCCAAGGAAAAGGAACCTCAAACAGAAGTTCCAAATCAACTAGTCGAGCAATCCAGTAATCCCGAACTTACAAAGAACAACGATGAGATACTGAAGCTCATCCAGAAGAGTGAGTACAACCTTGTAGACCAACTGTTACAAAATTCGTCCCGAATCTCTGTGCTGTCTCTCCTGCTTAGTTCTGAAGCTCACAGGGAAGCTCTAGAGAAAGTTTTGGAGTAAGCTTTCGTAGAATAAGACGTGACGGTCATACAATTTGGAAGCATTATTTTTAACATCACTTCCTGCAACAATTTAGGATTCAGTGATGAAGAACTGCCGAAAGAAGGCAAGAATCACAATATAGCGCTCAACATTACAGTCAACTGCCAGGATGATGCTTTAGCCAGCGTGCTGGTAGACACAGGATCATCTCTGAATGTTATGCCAAAATTGACTTTGATGTGACTATCATTTCAAGAAACTCCAATGAGAGGCAGTGAGGTCATCGTCAAAGCCTTCGACGGATCTCAAAAAATAGTTATCGGTGAAGTCGATCTTCCCATAACTATCGGTCCTCACACTTTCTAAGTCACTTTCCAGGTCATGGACATTCGGGTAGCGTACAACTGTTTATTAGGAAGACCTTGGATACACGAAGCTGGGGCAGTCACTTCGACACTTCACCAAAAGCTGAAGTTTGTCAAGAATCAAAAGCTAGTCACAGTCTGCAGAGAGCAAGCTTTAATTGTGAGCCACCTATCATCATTTTCCTATTTAGAACCGGAGGAGGTTATTGGAACCCAGTTTTAAGCACTATCGGTGAGCAACGAGAATCAATTAGAAAAAAGGAACTTCGATTTCCTCATACAAAGATGCTCTCAAAGTGGTCAAGAGTAATAACATAAAGGGATGGGGACAGCTTGTAATTCCTATGGATAACTAGACAAAGAAAGGTCTTGGTTTCTCTTGAACCTGTACCCAGACTGTCAAGAAAGATGAAAGTTTTCATCCCATTCAAGACTTCTTCCACAGTGGAGCCTTTCTCCACCCAGTATCTCAAGAAGTACACATAATCAACTAGAGTGACTACTCCGATACGGACGAGGAATGGAAATATTATCTCAACCCGGACGGTTATATGTCTCAGGAAAAAATGCATACGCCATTCTGTTTTCCCAAACAGAGTCCGAGATATATACCAAGATTAGACGTCCTAATGATTTATGGAGATTGTGGTCCTGAAGGATGTCGTGCTCTACCTAACTCATTAGAAGATGATCTAATGAAGCACAACTTCGATCAAGATTATTTTGATCCCCTGGATGACTTGCCTATCTGGCAGCCGTACCCAGAAGACTTAGGGCAAAAGACTCAGCACAACGACGCCTATCAGATGAGAAATATTGAAAAGAATACCTGCATCCCCACCGAGTCATGGGATCATTACTCAGGACATTCAAAAGATATCCAGCACAACGATGCATCTGCAAAGACTGCAGGACTAGAGTTCATCAACTATGTTTTCCCTGAGGTCAACGTCATCGAGGAAGATGACTCGACCACTCCCACAGAAGTTTGGGACACCTTAGGACAGCCGAGTGGCAAGTACGACTTCTTGGTCAAGTACACCGCTCCTGAAAGCTCTCGCATCAGATACGAGGACATCCAGCCAACTGGATGGGAGATCCTCTTAAGAGTGAAAACATTATGGAAGATACAACAGAAGAGTTCGTTTATGACAACTCTGCATGGGAGGAAGACTCCAACGATCTCGCTATGCCATAAATTAGCGTCATTTCTGAGGAAAAACTAAGAAAGAAGGTACCAGATTTTGTGATTCACCAAGGAGTTCGTCGCCAATGGGTTGCTGCCGATGTCCCGAAAGTCGTCCATAAGTCTAAGTAATTGCCGTCTTTGTTTTGACATTTCACCCTGCCCAGGTGAAACAGATGTTTTATAGGGCTCACTTTTCTGTAAATGTCCCTATTCGCTTAGCCCAAAGCGACAAAGTTTTGTTTTATAGGGCTGTATTTCAAGAATCGACAAAATCATAAATAAATAAAGGTTAAATAATATTTTCGTCACTATAAGTTGGCGAGTTTTTGGTTTTCGTCCCTGATTTTTTTTTTTTTTGGGTTTTAGTCCCTATATTTCACTTTTTGTTGGTGTTTAGTCCCTAAAGCCAAAATCTGCAGGAAAATCCGATGGTTTCTTGCGGAATTTCCTGCGGATTTTGGTTTTAAAGAAAATCCGCAGGAAACCTTCGGATTTTCCTGCGGATTTTGACTTCAGGGACTAAACACCAACAAAAAGTGAAATATAGGGACTAAAACCCAAAAAAAAAAGATTCAGGGACGAAAACCAAAAACTCGCCAACTTACAGGGACGAAAATACTATTTAAGTCATAAATAAATAAATAAAGGTCATTCTGTAATTTTCGCAGTTATTGCTGTTTTCACTTTTTGTTCTTTCATAAAATGGTAACCCTAAAATATCCCAAAAATAAATAATAATAAGCACTTTTCAAAAAAAAATATACACTGCACACACTCTTGCATTCTCTCTATCTCTTCTAAAAAACGAATCATCACGTCATGCAGATTGTAACACCCTGATTTAATTTAATTATTTTTCTTGATTAAATTGAATAATGTTGTGTATGTTGTGTATTGGTGTGTTTTGGGTTAGGTTGGGTTACCCTTAGAATGTGATAGTGCCCTTAGAATTATAAAGGAATAATGTATCGTAGGAAAGAGTTAGTTGGCTAATATTATTATTTTAAATTATTGAGGAATATTGTTATTATTATTTAATTGGTGGAATAATAATAATAATAATAATAATAATAATAATAATATTTAAATAATAATAATAATATTTGGACAATAATAATAATAATATAAATAGGAAAGAGGTGAGAAGAGGAAAAGTTTTGGTACGTGTTGAAGGTGTGAAAAACACAAGAAATGGGGGTTTGAATTGGTTTTTCAAAATAAAATTGTTTCTTTAAAATAAACTCCTTTTATAAGACTCTTTCTTTTAATAATAATGACCTATGTTGAGAACAAAGAGATGAACACGTTATGTTTATACTAGTTCACTTGAGAAACACTCAAGTTAATCTAGTACACCCGCCAAGGTGATTTTGCCTCTCTCAACGAGGTCTTAATCCACTATTCAATCAAATCAGTACAATGCACTAGCCAAAATGATGGTGATTGACACAACCTCTAAAACTCTCAAGTTTTAGATTTCTCAAGTAATACAACCTCACAGGTCTTACTCAAGGAACAACCTCTAAGACTACACGTCCTAGACTTCTCAAGAAATACAACCACACGGTCTTTCTCAAGGAACACAAACCTAAGTTTGAATTAATTTCGTTTACAGAAAAGTGCTTCTATACAAGCTAAAAATGTAAACAAGTTTCGACCCGAATGACTTAAGAAAGATTTCAGTTGGAAAGAATATTGCAGTAGCGTTCGTGTGTATATTTCTTCAAGTCTTTTGCTTCCTTTTATAGCCGTGTAGAAAGAGCCGTTGAAGTGTAATCATGATAGCTACCTAGGCTGGCGGCTAGATACGTGAGGACAGATAAAAACTTTTGCATGTTGCGCTTCCTGTCTTGTCAGACTATCTTCGTTTGTACCGCTGCACTGTTACCAAGATATTTTCGCTTGAATTAAGGTACAACTATACTTATGTAGCTTTGTCTTCTTGGCTTCTCAACTTCAGAGGCTTTTTATGAGCATGAGTCAGAAGGGAAAACGTAGCTTGGTTCTTGAGATTTTCAAGTCTTCGAATCCTCAGAGCAGCGCCTTCAGAATCTTCAGCACTTGGTCTTCAGAACCTTGTTCGCTTGGTGCGTTGTCTTCATATCTTTAGAGGTTTCTGATAGTATCTGGTTGAAGCATGAGTAGAGACTATGATTAGGTCTTCAGAACCTTGATCAGAGAGTATAAGTCTTCAGCATCTGGACTTTGTTCAATCAGAACCTTTGTCTTCAGATCTTCTGAACTCGTCCCTTTTTCTTTTTGTATTAGACTGTTGTGAATCTCAGATTATCTTGAAATGAGTTCTGCTTTTCAAGTGTATAGGCGAACTATTTTCCTTTAAGCATTGTGTTCTCGCCAATTTACAGAAGCATTACCTGTTTGTTAAGTTCTAAAAAATAACAAACATTAGTTGTACAAAATTGTTCATTCAGAAATACTCATTTGATATTATCAAAACTTAGAGATAAAATTGCAAAACCAAATCTTGTTCTCACAATCTCCCCCTTTTTGATGATGACAAAACTATGTATTTTGATGACACAATTTTGATATATATAATGCAGGGAAAATAACAGATTTTAAAGATAGCTTATCCTCGTATGAAGTACTCCCCCTGAGTCTTAGACTTGATGAATTTCTGTGCTAGGGCTCCCCCTGATTTTACTAGGTCATGAGCTCTTAGTCTTGATTCTCTTTTCAGCAGAGTTCTGATTTTCTTAATGAAGCTTGATTTGGATCAGAATTCCTGAAAAAGAAAAACACTCTAATAGAAATAACAGTTTATCTTGTTTGCATGTAAACAGCGTTGTTTTTCAGAGATTGACTATGGAATCAAAATATCACATTCATATTACTTCTCCCCCTTTTTGTCATTGATCAAAAAGATTAGTGGTGAAAGGGTGAAAAACAAAGATCTAAAGTCTTAAAGACGAAGGAGACATAAAGATTAGGTGCTTCCAGAGGACATCATGTCCCATATTTTATGAAGCATGCCCTGAAGATTAGAATTGACAGTCTTTTGTTCCTCAAAGTTTTCTCTAAACTTATGTTGTTCTTCTCTTATTTCTCCAATTATGTTTTCCAAACGCTTTACAGCAGGGTCAGACGTGGAAACAACTGCAGCATCTTGCTTGGCCTTTTCCATGGCTTCAGCTTCTTGTGCTATTCTGGCTTCTTCAGTATCCTTTTCTACAAGAAGTCTTGCTTCCTCAGCAGCCTTTTCTTCAACTTCTTTCTGCTTTACAGTCAAGAACTTAAGTACCCTGATCCGCTCTTCAGCTTCTGCTTTCTCCTTTTCCAACTGAATTCCAGCAGTTATGGTTGCGTCTATGAAGCTTACAACTCTTGCAAGTTCAGTATCCAATCATTTCTGGAAGTATTGACAAGAGCTTTCAAGTTCCAAGGGTTTGACACATATGTTGATTTCTTCTCTTAATTTTGCAAACTTCCTTAATGCCTTGTCACGAACTTGACTTATGCATTCTTCAAATGACGTTGGAAGCGGTATGTCATAAATTACCAAAGCAAGGTCAGGCTTGGCAGAATTTGTTCCAGGTGGTGCTTGCTGAGATGAAACAATCTCAGTAGGAGCATGTTCAATGATTTGTTGATCAGCAGGAGATGTCACTTCTAGAGTGTCTGAACCTATGGGTGATTCAGGGGTGACAATCTCTAGAGATTCAGAGATTGTATCCTCAGAGATACACTCAATGCTGAGAACTTGAGATTCAGAGCTTAGGTTCATGGAGCTTTATTCATTTAGCTGAATGATTGTCGAGACTATTGACGAGGTGTAGGTTGGAGTGGCTTCAGTCGAGATAGGGTTACTGATTGATGTGTTGGGTGAAGATTGGATAGTGGTAGTTGGAGGAGGAATCGAAAAAGATGGTGATTTGAACTTCACCTATGGATTGGAGGTAGGAATGAAGGTAGTTTGAAATGATGATGGTGCAGTAACAGTCTCGGTGACAGACATGGACCCAAAAGAATTGATAGCAGATTTATTGATTTTCTCAAGAAGAAGAGATTCCAGTCTAGAAGTTTTGGAGGTTTCAGTTTCATCCTTTTTCTTCTTCTTAGGCTCAACATCCTCTTCAGTTTGCTTCCTCTTACTCCTGGTGATGTATTTAGGTTTAGGAGCGACATCTTCAACTCTGGATTTTGGCATGTTATGCCATTCTTCTCTCGTTATAGCCACAAACGAAGCAATTGCCGTTGGATTATCTTTTTTGTGATAGTAGGGGTAGTTCGTTACTGGACGTCTGTTTTTTATCACAGTGTCATGAGGGGTAGATATGGGTTTCACATCAACACTTGTAATCATTTTCATATGCTTAAGGTTCACAGCATTGAAAACTTCTCCTACTTTGCCAGCCAGATAATCTGTGTATCTAGCTTCCTTGACTAGATACTCCACTAGGCCGCTTTCAACAAAGATATCAGAGAGAAGTCTTCCAAAAGGAATGTAGTTTACAATCTTCCTATCCGGTGAAGCTGTTGTTCTTGTCTTGCGCACCATATCTCTCAGGTAGTAGAATAAAATGGATGTAAGACTCATTTTCTCATTCTTGTGCAAGTAGTACAACATGTACTTTTGATTTGTGTTGAAGAAATCTGCAGCACTCTTTGGAGGTCTTGGATTGATACATCCAAGAATAATTTTATGCCAGATTCTCAGATTGTCACGCAGATTCTTGCTATTGTACTCTGTAGTCCCAGGTTGACAATTTTTGAAAATTGCTTTGTTGATGACAGAGTCAGATATTTCAGTTTTTCCATAAACTCTTTTTCCTTCCAAGAATTACATCCCTAGTAGGTCTGAAATAGATTTTTCAGTGATAATGATCTTTTGATCCATAACAAAAGATACAACATGAAGATCGTCTGTTTCAGCATGTCTCCAGAACTCCTTTACTAGGTCATCAAAGGTTGGACCTCTAAGTCTGTCAAAGTAACTTTTCCATCCTTGAGTATTTAGTTGATCAATTAGGTTAAACCCATTATCGCGAAGATTGTCGAAGTCGACATCCAGCTCTTTCAGAATGATTAGTTCATTTGCATGCACAACACAAGTAACAGAGGAATTTCTCTGTGTTACATGGTTTGCATCGATCGTGGGAAGAGATAATGAAGTTGAAGCGATCGTCGCGGAGGTTGGTGAAGGTGTGATAGAAGAAGATGGTAGCTCTTGAGAGGGATTTAGTGACGCTTCTAATTCTTTGGAGAGGAGAACATTTTCTTGTTGAATGATGTTCGTCAGGATGGTAGTTAAGACCGAAGAGGATGAAAACAGGGATTAAGTTTGTTCGAGGGAGAGATAGAAAAATTTAGGGTTTTAGAGTTTCCTCTTGAGCGAGAGTGGGAATAGGAATGGTTTTTGAAAGTTTTCAAGAGATAGACATCGTACAGGGGATAAGTGAATAAATGTAATAAAGTTTTGAGTCAATCTCAAGAAAGTTACTGTTCGTTTGATTTGGATAAGTAAAGTGATTTAGAAATGATCAAATCACATGCAAAAATTATTTTCTAATAAAATGACATGTCATGATTGACTGTACAACTCAGAAAAATTATGAGAACTACGACACCTCTTTCACAAGTGGTTCTGAAAAATTCAAAATAATTGTTTTCTCTGACTAAACACATTTGGTTCTGAAGTATCTTTACTCTAGACAGTAGTCCATTTTCAGATGTTTTAAAATAATTTGAAATCTATCTTCAACCAAGGGTTTTGTAAAAATATCAGCCCATTGATGGTCTGTATCAATAAATTTTAAGCATAAGGTTCCCTTCTGAACATAGTCTCTGATAAAATGGTGTTTTATTTCAATGTGTTTAGCCCTAGAATGTAAAATTGGATTTTTACTTAAACAAATAGCAGCAGTATTATCACAGAAGATAGGGATGTTACTCTCATATATCTGATAGTCTTCCAGCTAATTTTTCATCCAAAGCATTCGTGTACTGCATAGAGAAGCGGAGATGTATTTTGCTTTTGCTGTAGAGAGAGCAATTGTAGATTGCCTCTTGCTTGACCATGAGATTAAGTTGTTCCTGAGGAACTGGCAGTTTTCAGATGTGCTCTTTCTTTCCAATCTTTCTCTAGCATAGTCTGCATTGCAGTAACCAGAAAGAGTGTACTCTGATGTTTTCTCATACATCAAGCCAAGGTTAGTTGTTCCTTTCAGATACCTCAGAATTCGTTTAACAGCAGTTAAATGAGATTCTCTTGGATCTGATTGGAATCTAGCACATAAATGTACACTGAATAATATATCAGGTCTAGAAGCAGGTAGATATAAGAGAGAGCCTATCATACCACGATAGAGCTTCTGACAAATCTTAACTCATGTTTCTTCTTTTCCCATGATACATGCTGGATGCATTGGTGTTTTAGCTGTATTATAATCCATCATGTTGAATTTCTTCAGAAGTTCCTTCGTGTACTTACTTTGATGAATGTAAGTGGCTTCTGGTTTCTGATCAATTTGAATTCCCAGGAAGAACTTTAACTCACCCATCAGACTCATTTCAAATTCTGCTTGCATTAACTTTGAAAATTCTTCGCATAAAGAGGGGTTAGCAGAACCAAAAATGATATCATCAACATAGATTTGAACTATAAGAATATCATTCTTATATGTTTTACAGAAGAGAGTTGTGTCAACCTTTCCTCTGGTGAAATTTTTTTCTAAAAGAAATTTGCTCAATCTATCGTACCAAGCTCTGGGAGCTTGTTTTAAACCATAGAGTGACTTTTTGAGTTTAAAAACAAAATCTAATTTTTCTGAATTTTCAAAACTCGGAGGTTGTTTGACATAGACTTCTTCTGATATATAACCATTTAAGAATGCGCTCTTAACATCCATCTGATATAGGGTGATGTTATGATTTACTGAAAAGGAAATTAATAACTGTATTGCTTCAAGTCTGGCGACCGGAGCAAAAGTTTCGTTGTAATCAATTCCTTCTTGTTGACTGTATCCTTGAGCAACAAGTCGTGCCTTATTTCTGACAACTTCTCCTTTCTCATTTAGCTTGTTCCTGAATACCCACTTGGTTCCAATTACATGAACATTCTTAGGTTTTGGAACTAGATCCCAAACATCATTCTTTGAGAATTGATTAAGTTCTTCTTTCATTGCCAGAACCCAGTCCTTGCCCATAAGAGCTTCTTCAACTGTAGTCGTTCAATTAATGACACTAATCCCAAGAGTGTTTCTTCTGATGGTCTGAAGGATGATCTGGTTCTGATTGGAGCATCCTTGCTGCCCATAATTAGTTCCTCAGGATGAGAAGTAGACATTCTTCTTTTCTTTTGTTGTGGAGTATTCAGAGTTACATCAGTGGTATCCGGCATAGGATCTTGCTGGTCTTTAACTTCATCTGCCTTTTCTTTACGTTCTGAGAAGCTAATTTCCAAATCTGCAAGTTTTTCAACATTCCCAATAGTTCTGGAGCCAATAATTCTTCCTTTCTGATTTCCTCCGAAGCCAACGACACCTCCGAGCTTAAGTTTCAGATCTTCGAACATATTCCTTTCTCCCGTTATGTGTCGCGAGCATCCACTGTCCAGGTACCATGACTGGTGTTTCAATGGTGCCATTAAGGATGTCTGCAACATAAATTATCTTATTCTTAGGTACCTATTTTGTGGGTCCTTTCACATTAGCTTTTCCAGAGGTTCTGACACCTTTGGACTTCCTTACATTGGAATAATAGTGTGGAATTTGTGCATAGTGTTTAAGTTTGGGAGTTTTCTTTAGTGTCTGTGTTTGTGTAGTGATATATTTTGAACCTTTTTGTTCAGAACATTTCAAGATAGTGCTAGAGGGCACAAAATGGTTAGACAGAGGTATTATCTTGATACTCTTGGTCTCATCATATGGTTGTGATGGTCCTGAGTATCCTAGACCTCTATTGCCATTCCTGCTGACTCCATAGTTCATTGAAGCCATTTTACTTCTATCTATGCTTTTAGCAAGGAAGTGTTGAAAGGCTTTATCATATCTGACTACTTCATTAGTGTTAGTTGTGTTGGAAGTGATTTCTTCTTCTAACTTGGAGACTTTATTTTTTAAAACAGCATTTGAATTTTCTAAAACAAATAATTTTTCATTTAATTCTGAGATGGTTTGTTTGCTTTTAGTAGGATCTTCTGAAGGAATCACAAACGTCTTTTTCAGAGTTTTGTGTTTTCTTAGAAAGGTTTGATATCTTTCCATAAGTTCATATAATCCTATTTCAAGTTCAGAACGGGATAAGGAAGAAAGTACCTCTCTTTCATCGTCAGAGTCTGATAGTTCTTCTTCTGATAAAGCATCTTTAGTTCCGCCATGAATGCCATGTTGACATGTTCTTCATCGATATCATCCTCAGATTCTGAATCATCCCAAGTTGCCATAAGACCCTTTTTGGATTTCTTAGGTCTCTCCTCTTTCTTAAATTTTGGACAATCATTTTTTATATGTCCAGGTTCCTTACATTCAAAGCATGTAACATCTCTTCCATAATTTCTCCTTTGACCATATGTAGGTTTAGATCTTCTTCTTGGTCCTCTGAACTTATTCTTCCTGTATTTCCATAATTGACTTATTTTCTTTGATATGAGAGATATATCATCTTCATCTTAATCTTCTTCAGATTCTTCCACTTCTTCCTCTGCCTGATACGCCTTTTTCTTCTCAGACTTGGCTTTTAGGGCAATGGATTTATTTTTCTTCAGAGGTTCATCTCCTTGAAGTTCTATTTCATGAATTCTTACAGAACTGATAAGTTCCTCAGGACTTATACTATTCAGATCCTTTGCCAGTTTCAAAGCAGTCACCATTGGTCTCCATTTGACAGGCAGACTTCTGATGATTTTCTTAACATTATCAACAATAGAACATCCTTTGTCCAGAACTCTAAGTCATGCAACAAGCATTTGAAACCTTGAGAACATGGTTTCCCCAGATTCATCTTCTTCCATTTTGAAGACCTCATATTTTTGAATTAGTGCAAGAGCCTCCGTCTCTTTAACTTGAGCATTGCCTTCGTGAGTCATACGAAGAGAGTCAAAAAGAGACTTTGCAGTTTCTTTGTTTGTAATTTTCTCATATTCTGTATATGAAATTGCATTTAACAGAATAGTTCTTGCTCTATGATGATTTTTGTAATTTTTGTTTTGTGCATCTGTAAATGCACTTCTTTTAATCTTTTTACCTGCAGAATCTACAGGGTGACTGTAGCCATCAACTATCAGATCCCATAGATCTAAGTCAAATGACAAAAAGTAACTTTCAATTCTATCTTTCCAATAATCAAACTTTTCTCCATCAAAGATAGGAGGTTTTGCAGTATAAGAATCTCTTTCATTCACAATAACACTTGTTTCAGGAGTTGGCATAATCATTCTTTTTCACACTTGGATCGGTACTGAACACTGTTAAGTGCTTGATAAAAATTCAACCTTTTTATCACCTCAGAACCGGAGCTCTGATGCTAATTAAAGGTGTGAAAAGCACAAGAAAGGGGGCTTTGAATTGGTTTTTCAAAATAAAATTGTTTCTTTAAAATAAACTCCTTTTATAAGACTCTTTCTTTTAACAATAATGACCTATGTTGAGAACAAAGAGATGAACACGTTATGTTTATACTAGTTCACTTGAGAAACAATCAAGTTAATCTAGTCCACCCGCCAAGGTGATTTTCCCTCTCTCAACGAGGTCTTAATTCACTATTCAATCAAATCAGTACAATGCACTAGCCAAAATGCTGGTGACTGACACAACCTCTAAAACTCTCAAGTTTTAGATTTCTCAAGTAATACAACCTCACAGGTCTTACTCAAGGAACAACCTCTAAGACTACATGTCCTAGACTTCTCAAGAAATACAACCACACGGTCTTTCTCAAGGAACACAAACCTAAGTTTGAATCAATTTCGTTTACAGACAAGTGCTTCTATACAAGCTGAAAATGTAAACAAGTTTCGACCAGAATGACTTAAGAAAGATTTCAGTTGGTAAGAATATTGCAGTAGCGATCGTGTGTATCTTTCTTCAAGTTTTTTGCTTCCTTTTATAGCCGTGTATAAAGAGCCATTGAAGTGTAATCATGATAGCTAACTAGGCTGGCGGCTAGAAGCGTGAGGACAGATAAAAACTTTTGTGTGATGCGCTTCCTGTCTTGTCAGACTATCTTTGTTTGTACCGTTGCACTGTTACCAAGATATTTTCGCTTGAATTAAGGTACAACTGTACTTATGTAGCTTTGTCTTCTTGGCTTCTCAACTTTAGAGGCTTTTTATGAGCATGAGTCAGAAGGGAAAACGTAGCTTGGTTCTTGAGATTTTCAAGTCTTCGAATCCTCAGAGCAGTGCCTTCAGAATATTCAGCACTTGGTCTTCAGAACCTTGTTCGCTTGGTGCGTTGTCTTCATATCTTCAGAGGCTTCTGATAGTATCTAGTTGAAGCATGAGTATAGACTATGATTAGGTCTTCAGAACCTTGATCAGAGTGCATAAGTCTTCAGCATCTGGACTTTGTTCAATCCTAACCTTTGTCTTCAGATCTTCCGAACTCGTCCCTTTTTCTGTTTGTATCAGAGTATTGTGAATCTCAGATTATCTTGAAATGAGTTCTGTTTTTCAAGTGTATAGGCGAAGTATTTTCCTTTAAGCATTGTCTTCGCACCAATTTACGGAAGCATTACCTGTTTGTTAAATTCTCAAAAATAAAAAACATTAGTTGTACAAAATTGTTCATTTAGAAATACTCATTTGATATCATCAAAACTTAGAGATAAAATTGCAGAACCAAATCTTGTTCTCACACGTGTTTGGGAAGAGAAAGAGGAAGAGCAGAGATAGGTCAGAGAAAGGAGGCTCCATTGTTGAAGGAAGAATTCAAGGATTCTAAGGTAAGGGTGGGGCTCTCTGATCTTTTAAGGGTGCATATTGTTTGTATGAGGGTAGAAAATTATTAGGATCTTCCTTTTGGGTTGTATGTGTAGATTTGGGAATTGGGTCTGTTTGTGGGAAAAATTGGGGAAAATTGGGACTGGAATGGTGCTGATATCGCCTCTGCAGAATTGTAGAATCGCGATGTTCGCAAAGCGAACAAAAACATTCGTTGGGCGAAGGTTCACCCTAGATTCACAAAGCGAATGGGGCAGCGAATGAATGGAAAAGTGGAGTACGTCTGAGATGCGTGGAGGGAGAGTTCGCCCCAGGTTTCGTAAAGCGAACTCATGGCGAAGCCAGTTTGCTATGCGAATGGGTAGCGAGCAGAGAAGGAAAAGTGTGACTCTCTGGTTTTTGTATGGAAGAGGGTGTTCACTGGCAAGTTCGCTAGGTGAACCTCTAGCGAACGAGGGTTCCCTGAGCAAACCCAAGGCGAATGGTGGCAGTGAGGAATTTTCTGCTGCACGGACATAATTTTTCCGAAACTTCGGAAATTCATATCTTTTAGTCCGTATGTCCGTTTTAGTCGCATTCGAAGCATTGGAAAGCTGGTTTCATATACTTTTCATTAAAACTAATTTCAAAACCAGAATTCCAACCCTTTGATGCGTTAATTTGGATTTTGTGTATGTTGTTGTGTGTTGTAAGTGGAGATGATGGTTTCGTTGGTGTGTATGTGTGTTATCGTTGTAGACTGTTGTTGTTGGCAGGTATAGATTGCTTGTTGTATCATTGTATTATGGTATTGACATGTTGATGGTCATATGCATGTAATTGTTGTTGTATTTGTCGTGGTATGTTGTTGTTGTGTGATGTCGTTGTATGCATGACATGTTGCATAAGTGTGGGATAAGCCGTGTGCCCAAGTGGGGTGTGGGTGTCTTATCCGGATTCTTTAAAATAGAATCGAGTCGATGTCATTGTTGTTGTTGAGGTAATCGTGTACCCATGTGGGGTGTGAGAGATTACGGGTGATCGTGTGCCCATGTGGGGTGTGAGTGATTCACGAATGTCGTGTGCCCATGTGGGGTGTGAGCGACTATTATGAAGTCTCGACAGGGATTGTGATCATGAAACAAGGATCGAATTGGTACCACATGCATTGAGTCGAGTAGTGGGTCTCATTGCATTTGCATTATGTGTGTTGATTATCTGATTGTGTGAGAAATGTTGTATGCACGGATGTTGTGTTGATAGGGTAGATTCTGAAATGTTTTATGCTTTCATACTTATACTATGCATTTCTTATATTGATTTGAGAATCTCACCCCTTCTGTTTGAATGTTACCTCTACGTGGGTAACGTGCAGATAAGCAGAAGTAGTTCGGAGGTGGAGTTAGCGAAGACGAGGTTGTCTCTTTTGTGTCATCGAGTTGCGTCTGCTCTGATTGTAACACCGGGATGTCGGAACGCTTAGAGTCCTTTACTTTGTTATGTGTTATTACTCTTTTATTTGATGATGTTATGTGTGATCAAACATGTTTCAAATTTCGTTAAATTTCCGCTGCTGTAGAAATGTTTAAATACTATGTTTTAATTTCGATATGGATGTGTTGTTTATGGTATGCATGAAAAGTTGAGTAGTGAAAGTAGCATCCTGAATCCATGTATATTATTTTACTCTGATATTTTGTTATTAATAGTCGCGGGGGTTTAGGGTGTTATACAGATTGCTTGTTTTAAACCCATTGAAACATACGATCCAATGCCTCCTCCCCACTTTGAATTCCTGGTATTTGAGGCTGAAGAAGAAGAGGACGAAGAAATTCTAGAAGAGATCTCCCGAGTACTCAGACAAGAGGAAAGGTCTATTGAGCCTCACAAAGAACCGTTGGAAATGGTCAACTTGGGTTTAGAAGAAGAGAGGAAAGAAGTCAAGATTGGAGCACTGCTTAGGCCGACTGTCAAGGAAAGCTTGATAAAACTTCTCAAAGAGTTTCCCAATGTATTTGCTTGGTCCTATCAGGACATGCCAGGGTTGGATACCAGCATCATGGAACATCATTTACCGTTGAAATCAGATTGTCCGCCAGTGAAGCAAAGGTTGAGAAGAACTTACCCAGATATGGCTATCAAAATTAAAGAGGAAGTCCAGAAACAGATTGACGCAGGTTTCCTTACCACCTCATAATATTCTCAATGGCTAGCAAACATAGTGCCAGTTCCGAAAAAGGACGGAAAAGTCATAATGTATGTGGACTACAGGGATCTGAACAAAGCAAGTCCAAAGGACTATATCCCTTTACCGCACATAGACATGCTGGTTGATAGTACAGTAAAGTTTAAAGTCTTCTCCTTCATGGATGGATTCTCGGGCTATAATCAAATAAAAATGGCGCCGGAAGATATGGATAAAACCTCATTCATCACCCCATGGGGAACCTTTTGTTACAAGGTAATGTTGTTCGGTCTAAAGAACGTCAGGGCAACCTATCAAAGGGCGATGACTACTCTGTTTCACGACATGATGCATAAAGAAATCGAAGTGTATGTCGATGATATGATTGCCAAATCTAAAATAGAAGAGCAGCATGTGACCCACATGTCAAAGTTATTCGAGCGTCTGAGAAAGTACAAAATCCGCTTGAATCCTAACAAATGCACATTCGACGTCCGCTCGGGAAAACTCTTGGGGTTCATCGTCAACCAAAAAGGAATTAAGGTTGATCCTGACAAGGTCAAGGCCATTCAAGAAATGCCTTCACCAAAAACAGAGAAACAAGTAAGAGGATTTTTGGGACGTCTGAATTACATTTCCAGATTCATATCACTTATGACTGTGACATGCGCGCCAATCTTCAAATTACTCAAAAAGAATCAGGACTCCGTCTGGAGAGAAAATTGCCAAAAAGCATTCGACAACATTAAAGAATATTTGTTTAATCTACCTATTATGTCACCTCCAGTGGAAGGAAGACTACTGATCATTTACCTAACAGTCTTGGAAGACTCTATGGGTTGTGTACTTGGCCAACAAGACGAAACTAAAAGAAAAGAGTCTTCCATTTACTGCCTAAGCAAGAAATTTACCGACTGTGAAACTCGGTACACTATGCTCGAGAAAACTTGCTGCGCTCTGGCTTGGGCAGCCAAACGTCTTCGCCAGTACATGATTTGTCACACTACTTGGTTAATCTCTGAGATGGATCCGATCAAGTGTGTCTTTGAAAAACCTACTCTCACAGGAAGGATTGCCCGTTGGCAAATGTTGTTATCAGAATACGACATCGAGTACCATGCTCAAAAAGTCGTTAAAGGAAGTATTTTAGCCAATCATTTGGCTCATCAACCGATTGACGATCAAGAATCGGTCGGATTTGACTTCCCAGACGAAGATGTCATGTACTTGAAAATGAAAGATTGCGATGAATATTCGATGGAGCTATCAACAGTTATGGAAACGGAATTGAGGAAATCATCATAACACCTCACGGTACCCATATTCCTTTCACCGCCCGATTGACATCCAAGTGCATAAACAACGAGGCCGAATACGAACCCTGTATCATGGGTCTCGAAGAAGCAATTGACTTAAGGATTAAGAACTTAGATGTGTATGGAGACTCAGCCCTGGTTATCAATCAGATCAAAGGAGAGTGGAACACATACCAATAAGGACTAATTCCTTACAAAGATTATGCGAGAAGGTTGTTACCATTCTTCAATAGAATCGAGTTTCATCACATTCCTCGTGAAGAAAATCACATGACTGATGTACTAGCCACTCTCTCTTCCATGATTAGTGTAGGTCAATGGAATGACGTACCGAAGATTGACATAATGCGCCTTGAGAGGCCCGCTTGCATTTTCTCGATTGAAGTAGTCATAGATGATAAACCCTGGTATCACAATATCAAATACTTCCTTCAGAAACAAGAATACCCACCTGGGGCATCAAGAAAAGACAGGAAGACTCTCATAAGACTGGCATGCAACTTCTTCCTAAACGGTGATACACTCTATAAAAGAAACTTCGACATGGTTTTGTTCAGATGTGTAGATAGACCAGAGGCAAACATGTTGATGAAAGAGATTCACGAAGGATCCTTTGGCACTCATGCCAACGGACACACAATGGCAAGAAAAATTCTAAGAGCAGGGTACTATTGGTTGACAATGGAATCCGATTGCTACAAGTACATCAGGAAGTGTCACAAGTGTCAGATATACGCAGACAAAATCCATGTACCGCCAATGCATCTCAAAGTTCTTTCTTCTCCATGGCCTTTTTCTATATGGGGGATCGACATGATTGGCATGATCGAACCCAAAGCTTCAAACGGACATCAGTTCATCATGGTAGCCATTGACTACTTCACCAAGTGGGTTGAAGCAGCATCATATGCCAATGTAACCCGACAAGTGGTGGTCCGATTCATCAAAAACAATCTCATCTTCCGTTATGGTGTTCCAAGCCAGAACATTACTGATAATCGATCTAACTTGAACAACAAGATAATGATAGAGTTGTTCGCAGAGTTCAAGATCGAACACCATAACTCATCTCCCTACGAACCTAAGATGAACGGAGCGGTAGAAGCGGCTAACAAGAACATCAAGAAGATTGTTCAAAAGATGGTTGTAACCTACAAAGACTGGCATGAGATGTTACCCTTTTCTCTCCATGGCTATCGCACATCTATCCGCACTTCAACAGGGGCAACCCCTTTCTCTCTAGTATATGGCATGAAGGCAGTGCTCCCCATAGAAGTAGAGATCCCATCAATCCGGGTGTTGATGGAAGCTAAGCTAACAGAAGCAGAATGGTGTCAAAGTCGACACGATGAATTGTATCTGATTGAAGAAAAGCGAATGACAACTCTATGTCATGGTCAGTTGTATCGGCAAAGAATGAAGAGAGCGTTTGACAAAAAGGTCAGACCCCGTGTCTTTCAAAAATGAGACCTTGTGCTCAAGAAGAGACAATCATTTCTCACTGATTCTCGGGGCAAATGGACTCCGAATTATGACGGCCCCTATGTGGTCAAGAAAGCCTTCTCAGGCGGTGCTCTAAGACTCGCAACCATGGATGGAGAAGAGTTTGCCTACCCCACGAATGTTGATGTAGTCAAGAAATACTTCGCCTAAATAAAAAAAACGTCTCGGTGGATTAAAAACCCAAAAGGGCGGTCCAGGTAAAAATTAGAGACACAAGCAAAAATTATCTCGATGGGTTGGAAATCTTGAAGTACAATCCAGACAAAAGTTAAGGATTCATAGCAAGTAACTGCGTTTGATCAGTTCGACTCCTTAGTAGTAATGCCATCCATCAGGAAACTTCATATCAAGGTCATCTTCGACAGAAGCTCAGGGTGTCCAGAATTCAAAGTTGGTAGAAGGATAACGGTTGTTATGTTTTAATGTAGCCTTTTTCCCTTAAATTACCATTTTCTAAACTTTGTAAATGCTCTATGGGATCATGCGCTTGACTGATTTCCATCCTATCAATAAAATTTAGTCCCTAGTGCTTTTGTTTGCAATTCTTATTTGTTTTACCTTTACAGAATGACATTTTTAACATGATTAACGATTCTTGAAATAAAACAAAAATGAATTTACTTGTCAAAATTTCTTTTGCTTTTAAAATAAAGATGGCAATTCCTTTTGACTGTTGAACATCAAAAAGGACATCGATAGCCTCTCCAAAAGTGATTGAACCTCAAAGTGCAGAATCAAAGTACTCATTCTAAACTAGTACGCCTGAATGAAGGATCAACTGTGTTAGATGCCATGTCTCATCTGATATCCCAAGCAGAGTTCGTATCTCTTAAGACCGATTGAGCGATTCTTTCTTCCCTCATAGGGACTACCTCTCCTAAGCAAGGCAGGATTGCTATTTTGAACCAATGATACTTTTTATCCCCTGCCGTGGTTGAGTATCCCGTCGTGTTCATCCACTAGTCTGTATGTCGCGTCAGTTTTGTCAGCATAAACATACATACATCATGCATAATTGATTCATATTCATATTCATATTGCATTACTATCACTCTGGTCATTCCCAAGTGATAAAGTTCTCTTATCAACCAAGTTGTCAGTTCTTTCCTAGTCAGGAAATGTATCGTCTGAGCAATCTCTCCAGTTTATTTCTGGATTGGAATCTGTCCTCGACCACTTTGATAACTTAAAACTCTGAAAGGCAAGAAAACATTCGACACCTTTGGAACATCACTCTTCACCATCGAAGATGATATTTTTTGCTTTCCCAGATTAAGGAAAATCCCCAGAGAAAGCATTTCAACCGAAGAATCTCAGCAATACATTGGATTTTCTCCCAAGAAAGTCAATGTTAATGAAGTCACCAGCTCCTCAAAATTGGATCACGTCACATGGCATTTCTCCGAGAAGATCTCGAAGAAAAGTACGATGTATCCCCAAGCGAAAAGCAGTCTCTCAAGAGACTCGTTTTCCCCAGTAGAGCGGACAAATGGCATCTTCAACAGAGAAGTTTGCACACCTCTACAGCTCAGACCAATGGGTACCTCCAGCAAGTCTGGCATCAAATATTTTTCCATCAAATAGCGTCTCCCCAGTAAAACTCGGCGAGAAGTTTGATGAAAACCGCTGTAAATAGCATCCCTTGTCAAGGAAGAAACTCGGCAAGAAGAAACTGAGACCAGTTCCGTGGCTAAAGACCAGGATCGAGGGGAAGTTAATTTCAGAAGAAACTGAGACCAGTTTCGTGGATGAAGACCAGGATTGAGGGGAAGTTTATTTCAAAAGAAACTTAGACCAGTTCCGTGGCTAGAAGACCACGATCGAGGGGAGGTTTATTTCAAGAAGAAACTTAGACCAGTTCCGTGGCTGAAGGTCAATATCGAGGGGAAGTTTTACCCTTTTCTAAGTATCATTACTTAGCAAAAGAAGATGGATGAGCAAACTGCCATTCATAACCACAATCAAAATTTCGGGTATTTCGATATTTAATCCTCTTGCACCCCGAATGCCCGAATACCTTCGTCATTCACACCTTCGGGTCCAAGAAAATTAAATAGGGGCATCTGTCATACCCCAAAATTTGACCATCAAGATTTCCCATCATTGTGAGAATCATCACCACAATATGGATGTACCGTCATGCCTCATCAATCTCCTCAAAAGTGGGTGAGCATTCACCACAATCGAGAATTAGGGTTTTAAGCCACTCAGGACACTTATACAAAGGATCAATCAAGAAATGACATGATCTTTAACTTGTCCAACCACTCAAACACCTATAAAGGATCAAGAGGACTCCCACATCAAGAATTAAGCACAAGGTTGCAACATTCCAAGTGGATCAAGTCTCAAGATCGCTAGTGTCACCTAAACTAGGGTTTTGGTCGACCAAGGCCTCCAGATGGAAATTTTCCTCTGGGCATGAGACAATGCTTCAAATCACAACCCAGGATACTCCAAGGGACCTCATGGACCCAATTATCAAGTCAATTTAGCCTCAGGGGAAGCATTCACCAAAAATCAGGAATTAGGGTTTCTTGACCTAATTCACCCCTGAGTTGAATTTTGGAGAAAAGTATGAGCCATGACCTCAAGACATGATTTGAGGGCCTCAAATACACCACATTGATCCATTTTCAACAATGGATTGATCCAAGAAGCTTGATTCACAAGTTTCAATTTCATCTGGACCACAATTAGATTTTTGAAGAAAAAGTTTACTGTACCTTTGACTTTTGACCAAGACATGCTCCCAAACCATGGGACACGATTCAAGACACCCTAAAACACCTATGGAATCCATCCATTAGGTTTGAATTAGGTCAAGCCCTTAATTGCACAAAGGATCGCACTGTTTGGATTTCATCTGACAAAAAGTCAACTGCGCTCAAAATCAAGTTTGACTTTTTGGAATTTTTCACAAATATGGTTCCCCTAAGTCAAAAACAATGTTAATGTATGATTTTGATCATCATTTATCAAGAAAAATCAAGAAAAATGAGGTTTCTTGCAAAAGGGGCAATCTTGAGAAACCAAAATTTTTCTAAGTGTAAGTTCCTGGATTGGCTGGAATTTTGGTAAAACAACAAGGTGTTCAATGCTGATGTCATGGTGTTGATGTTGCAGCATTGAGTCTTAGTACTGGGCTGTACTAAGTTGTGAAGGTTAACTATGTTTGATGTCATGGGCTTGAAGTCATAACATTGCACTTAACACTGGGCTGTGTTAAGGTTGCTAGTTGCTGAAGTGGGTGTCTGATGTCACATAGGTGATGTTGTAACATCAGACCTGCAGAACTGAAGCTAATGACAACATGGGCTTGTTGTTATTAGGGTCGCGTATTAGCTGGAATTGTGGAGAGTGTTGACTCATTGGATGAGAATATCTTGGGCTAGATATTTTCTGTTACATGGGAGATTTGATTGCAGGTTTGTTGGAGAATTAAAAGGTGGAAGATTTAAAAAGATTTTGGGGATAAAATCTGTTTTAAAAGATTCAGTTTTTAATTAACAAATCTGATCAAATATTATGACAAATCCAATCCAAATTCAAGGAGCTATATAAAGCGCACAAGACCAAGGAAGAAGGTACAGAAAACAAATTGAAGATCAAGAGCTGGAGGCTTAGAGTCTAGGGTTTGTTTATAGTACTTGTAATCACACTATTCTAGGTTTGAATAGGTGTTGAATTTTCTGTCCTCTCTAGAAGCTGTGAAGCAATAGAGAGTTGTTGATTGATCGAAGCTAGGAATCAAGATCAAGGGATCTCAAAGAGGTTGTTCTTTGAGTGTTTTAGGGGATTGAGTAGTGTTCTCATATCTAAGTGGGTTCTTAGGTAGAAAGTCACTAGTAGAGTATAAGTTTAGGAGATTGTCAACTGATGTGTTGAGTCTGTAAATTATATCTACAAGTAGTGAATTTCATCCCTGGCTTGGTAGCCCCCAGACGTAGGTAGTTAGACCGAACTGGGTGAACAATTCCTTGTGTTTTCCTGTTGCTTATTCTGTCCATTATTGCAGAGTGTGTTGTTGTGACATCGCACCTTAACATCACACGTCTGGTACCAGAATTTCAATTGGTATCAGAGCAGGCATCCTGTCTGTCTCTGGGTGAGATCTTGGGAAGTACTTTCTGGTGAAAGATGGACAAAGAGGTTGGAGGATTTGTCAACAGACCCCTTATATTGGATGGCTCAAACTATGAGTATTGGAAGCCGAGAATGACTAATTTTTTAAAGTCATTAGACAGCAGAGCTTGGAAGGCTGTCATTAAAGAGTGGAAAGCTCCAGAGGTTTGTGAGAAAGATGAGGCTGGCAAGGATAAAGAAGGCACCTCAAAGCCAAAACCTGAAGAAGAGTGGACCAAGGAGGAAGATGAGCTTGCCCTTGGAAATTCCAAAGCTCTAAATGCCATATTCAATGGAGTGGATAAAAATATCTTCAGGTTGATCAATACCTGTGAAGTTGCTAAGGAAGCTTGGGGTATTTTGCAGGCAACACATGAAGGAACATCAAGAGTCAAGATGTCAAGACTTCAGATTTTAACATCAAAATTTGAAAGTCTGAAGATGAAGGATGAGGAGACCATTCATGACTTCCACATGAATGTTCTAGAGCTGGAAAATGCTTCCAGTGCTCTAGGTGAGAAAATGTATGATGAAAAGCTGGTGAGGAAGATTCTTAGATCCCTCCCCAAAAAATACAAGATGAAGGTTACTGCTATTGAAGAGTCACAAGACATCAGCAAAATGAGAGTAGATGAGCTCATTGGATCTCTTCAAACCTTTGAGCTTGGGTTGAATGAGGAAGAACTAGAAAAGAAGCCAAAGAATATAGCTCTGGTGTCAAATGATCAAGAGGAAGAAGGGAAGAGTTTTGAATCCCAGGATGACTTATCTCAGGCCATAGCAATGCTGGGAAGACAATTCAACAAAGTGTTAAAAAGGTGGAACAATAACTACAAGCCTAGGGTCAAGAACAGTTCTTCTGACATCAGTAAGCCTAAAGAGAAAGATGAAAAGAAGCCTGCCCAGGATAAAGGTGTTCAATGCGTGGAATGTGAAGGGTATGGACATATTGAGAAAGAATGTCCCACATTCTTGAAGAAACTGAAGAAGGGGATGTCAGTCTCCTGGTCTGAATCTGATAGTGAAAATGAAGATGAGTCAGCAAGGCATGCTAGAGCCTTAACAGGAACAGTTGTGTCAGATGATGATAGTGATGAAGAAATAACCTATGAGGAACTAGCATCTACTTATCGAGAGCTGTGTTTGAAAAGTGCTGAAATTTGTCAAGAAAACAAGTGTCACAAACAACAGATTGCTCAGCTTGAAAGTGAAAAAGCTGATCGAGAGAACGAAGTTGTACTTGTTAAGTCTCAATTGGAGCAGATGACAAAATTTGTTAGGATGATGAACAGTGGTACTACTAATCTGGATAAAATTCTTCAGTCTGAGAAAGCAGCTGGAGATAAATCAGGAATAGGATATGTGGCCAGCACTTCAGGAACAACAAGAGAGATGTCTCAACCTGTGTCTCAACATCAACCCAATAGACAGAATCCTACATCAAAGAAGAATAGTCCTCAGTCTCAAGGAGTTAGTCAGCATACGCCTCCCCAATTTCACAAGAACTTAGAGACTGCTGGGTACAATCAGAACAGGGTTCATCATCATAAGAACAGGAATGGAAACAAATTCAACAAAGTTGTTCCTCATTGCTATGGAAGAAGGAAGCCACATCACCATAGTAGACAGCCTAAGAGACAGCATCATCAGTACATGAAAAGACAACTCAACTATGGTATAAGAAGACAAAAGTATGAGTGGCAGTCACAACCCTATCAAAGCAGAAGAAGATGCTTCTATTGTGGTAGGATCGGGCATATCCAGTCTTCATGCTTCAAGCTACATGGTTATCCTAATCCTGCTCCTCAACCCAAAGAGGTAAGAACTAAAGTGGTGAAGAAATGGATACCTAAAGTTATCAGCTTGATAGCTCACACCTCCTTAAGGGTTTCTACCAAAGATGACTGGTATTTTGACAGTGGGTGTTCAAGACACATGACTGGAATAAAGAATCTGCTCGTTGATGTGAAACCTCAGACTTCTGGCTACGTGACATTCGGTGATGGAGTCAAAGGGGAGATAAAGGGGATTGGCAAACTAAATTGTGCCAATGCTCCCAGACTGGAGAATGTCCTACTTGTTAAAGGACTAGCAGCAAAGTTGATTAGTATCAGTCAATTATGTGATCAAGGATTCAAAGTAGACTTCACTAAGTCTGAATGTGTGGTCAAAGATGACAAAGGAGAAGTAATCATGAAGGGAGACAGGTCAAAGGACAATTGCTATCTGTGGGCACCTCAAAACTCTGAGTCATCCACGTGTGTGCTTGCTAAAGAAGATGAAGTCAAAATCTGGCATCAGAAGTTGGGACATCTTCACCTAAAGGGAATAAAAAGAATTATCTCCTCAGAGGCTGTCAGAGGGATTCCCAAACTGAGCATTGAGGAAGGAAAAGTGTGTGGAGACTGTCAAAAAGGAAAGCAGACAAAGATGTCTCATCCGAAGCTTCAACATGACACCACCTCCAAGGTGTTGGAGCTTCTTCATATGGATCTGATGGGACCCATGCAGGTTGAAAGTCTAGGTGGAAAGAGATATGCTTATGTTGTCGTGGATGACTACTCAAGATACACTTGGGTAAATTTCACCAAAGACAAATCTGAAGTGTTTGATGTCTTCAAAGAGCTCTGCCAAAGACTCCAAAGGGAAAAGGAGAGTAAGGTCATCAGAATAAGAAGTGATCATGGAAGAGAGTTTGAGAATAGCAAGTTTGAAGAATTTTGCTCAACTGAAGGAATAAGTCATGAGTTTTCATCACCTATCACACCTCAGCAAAATGGAGTTGTTGAAAGGAAGAACAGAACTATACAAGAATCGGAAAGAGCAATGATTCATGCCAAGAAACTTCCTTATCACTTCTGGGCAGAAGCCATGAACACTGCCTGCTATATTCACAACAGAGTTACCCTAAGAAGAGGGACTTCATCTACTCTGTATGAGCTGTGGAAGGGGAGGAAACCAAATGTCAAATACTTTCATGTATTTGGAAGTAAATGTTATATTCTGACTGATAGGGAGCAAAGAAGAAAACTAGATTCCAAGAGTGATGAAGGAATCTTTTTGGGATACTCTACTAATAGCAGAGCTTATAGAGTCTTCAACTCCAGAACCAAAGTTATGATGGAGTCTATCAATGTTGTGATAGATGATGAAGATAAGCAGGAAGTTGAGGATGTTATAGAAGATGTTGAAACACCTGCTGGTGAAGCATCTCTTGATGTTGAAGAAAGAAATACCTCTCTTGGTACCACTAATGCTGAGCCTGAACAACCTCAGAAAGATCCTTCAATCAGAATCCAGAAGGACCATCCCAAGGAACTAATTATAGGCGATCCAAATTTTGGAGTAAGAACTAGATCTAGAGAAGTCATTGCTAGCTCATGCTTTGTTTCCAAAATTGAGCCAAAGAATGTCAAGGAAGCTTTGACAGATGAATTTTGGATAAGTGCCATGCAAGAAGAACTGGAGCAGTTCAGAAGAAATGATGTCTGGGATCTAGTGCCAAGACCAGAAGGGGTGAATGTTATTGGAACAAAATGGATCTTCAAAAACAAGTCAGACGAGCTTGGAGTAGTTACAAGAAACAAAGCCAGACTTGTTGCACAGGGCTATACTCAAGTAGAGGGAGTTGATTTTGATGAGACTTTTGCTCCAGTGGCTAGATTAGAATCCATCAGGCTTCTCTTAGGTGTGGCCTGTAACCTAAGATTCAAGCTGTTCCAAATGGATGTGAAGAGTGCCTTTCTGAATGGCTATCTGAATGAAGAAGTCTATGTTGATCAACCGAAAGGATTCACTGATCCAAACTTCCCCAATCATGTGTTCAAACTGAGGAAAGCTCTATATGGCTTAAAACAAGCTCCAAGGGCATGGTATAAAAGGCTAACAGAATTCTTAACAGCTAGTGGATATAGAAAGGGAGGGGTAGACAAAACCCTGTTTGTCAAAGAAGAAGGCGGAAAGTTGATGGTAGCCCAAATCTATGTGGATGACATAGTATTTGGGGGAATGTCAGAAGCTATGGTCAAACAGTTTGTTCAACAAATGCAATCTGAATTTGAAATGAGTTTGGTGGGAGAACTCAGCTACTTTCTTGGACTACAAGTCAGACAAATGAAGGACTCTATCTTTATTTCTCAGAGCAAGTATGCTAAGAGTACAGTAAAGAAATTTGGCCTGGATAAAGCAAATCACAAAAGAACTCCTGCTCCTACACATTTGAAGTTATCCAAAGATGAGAATGGAGTGAGTGTGGACCAAAGCTTGTACAGAAGTATGATTGGGAGTTTGCTATACCTCACAGCAAGCAGACCTGACATTTCATTTGCTGTTGGAGTGTGTGCAAGATATCAGTCTGATCCTAAGGTAAGTCACTTAAACCAAGTAAAGAGGATTATGAAATATGTGAATGGGACAAGTGACTATGGGATGCTGTACAGTCATAATACTGGAACTGAGTTAAAAGGATATTGTGATGCTGATTGGGCTGGAAGTGCAGATGATAGGAAAAGCACTTCAGGAGGCTGTTTCTTTCTAGGGAATAATCTGATTTCCTGGTTTAGCAAGAAACAGAACTGTGTGTCTCTCTCAACTGCAGAAGCTGAGTATATAGCAGCAGGAAGTAGTTGCTCTCAGCTAGTGTGGATGAAGCAGATGTTGAGTGAATACAATGTCGAGCAAGATGTTATGACTTTATACTGTGATAATTTGAGTGCCATTAACATCTCTAAAAATCCTATACAGCACAGTAGGACTAAGCACATAGATATAAGACATCACTTCATAAGAGATCTGGTTGAAGATAAAATCGTTACCTTAGAACATGTAGCCACAGAGAATCAACTGGCTGACATATTCACTAAAGCCTTAGATGCAAACTAATTTGAAAGATTAAGAAGCAAATTGGGAATCTGCATTCATGAAGACTAAATTTGCAAAAGGGGTTGTGGGCAGTTGGAGGTTCTGGGCTTGTGTGTAGCCAACTGTCAGGAGATAATTGTCTAATTATGGCTAAAAAGGGGGAGAGTTAAAAATTGCCATGAGGAGAAAGAAGAGTAGTTGCTGCTAAAAGAATAAAAATAAAAGGTGTTTAGTTGAAAAGTAATGATGCAGCTGTGGAGGGGGAGTATAGACAGCATAGTTGTGGAGCTGCTAGTGAAGAATTCATAGCAATTGGAGAGTGCAGCAAAGCAGACATCAAGGGGGAGATGTGCTGCACATTGTGAGCTACTGAACAGCTGTGATGCTGGTTCAAGTTTTTGAGGGGGAGCACCAATTTGCTATTGTCAATAATGAAGATGGTGCTACAGCAGATCAAGTAATGAAGACTATATGAAGATTGTCAAACTGCTGCAAGTTGAAGTTTCAAAATATTGAAGATATTCCGCTGCTGAAGTCTCTGAAGATGCAGAGATTGTATTAGCCAAAATTAGCCAAAGGGGGAGATTGTAAGTTCCTGGATTGGCTGGAATTTTGGTAAAACAACAAGGTGTTCAATGCTGATGTCATGGTGTTGATGTTGCAGCATTGAGTCTTAGTACTGGGCTGTACTAAGTTGTGAAGGTTAACTATGTTTGATGTCATGGGCTTGATGTCATAAAATTGCACTTAACACTGGGCTGTGTTAAGGTTGCTAGTTGCTGAAGTGGGTGTCTGATGTCACATAGGTGATGTTGTAACATCAGACCTGCAGAACTGAAGCTAATGACAACATGGGCTTGTTGTTATTAGGGTCGCGTATTAGCTGGAATTGTGGAGAGTGTTGACTCGTTGGATGAGAATATCTTGGGCTAGATATTTTCTGTTACATGGGAGATTTGATTGCAGGTTTGTTGGAGAATTAAAAGGTGGAAGATTTAAAAATATTTTGGGGATAAAATCTGTTTTAAAAGATTCAGTTTTTAATTAACAAATCTGATCAAATATTGTGACAAATCCAATCCAAATTCAAGGAGCTATATAAAGCGCACAAGACCAAGGAAGAAGGTACAGAAAACAAATTGAAGATCAAGAGCTGGAGGCTTAGAGTCTAGGGTTTATTTAGAGTACTTGTAATCACACTATTCTAGGTTTGAATAGGTGTTGAATTTTCTGTCCTCTATAGAAGCTGTGAAGCAATAGAGAGTTGTTGATTGATCGAAGCTAGGAAGCAAGATCAAGGGATCTCAAAGAGGTTGTTCTTTGAGTATTTTAGGGGATTGAGTAGTGTTCTCATATCTAAGTGGGTTCTTAGGTAGAAAGTCACTAGCAGAGTATAAGTTTAGGAGATTGTCAACTGATGTGTTGAGTCTGTAAATTATATCTACAAGTAGTGAATTTCATCCCTGGCTTGGTAGCCCCCAGACGTAGGTAGTTAGACCGAACTGGGTGAACAATTCCTTGTGTTTTCCTGTTGCTTATTCTGTCCATTATTGCAGAGTGTGTTGTTGTGACATCGCACCTTAACATCACACGTCTGGTACCAGAATTTCACTAAGTTATGGAACAAAAGTGATTTGGTACCAACTTTGCAAGGTCATAACTCCTAAACCACAAGGCATTTTTCTCCCATTCAAAGATCAAATGAAAGTCCATCTGACATACTTCAAATATGTCAACTACAAGAGATTCCAAATCCTCATGGATTTTGAGTTATAGATTGATCAAAATCACAAAAACACGAAAATGACCACTTTTCCAACACTTAGTGAAATTTTCAATAAGTCAGAATTTGTCTTAGTTTTTCCAAAATGTAGAGGCATTTTTCACTTTGATCCAAGCTGAACCAAGACCAACTTTGAACATCAAAGTTGAAGTATGTCATGAGGGTTTTCCAACAAGTACCAGATCATCTCCAAATTCCATTTGAGTAGGGAGTTACAACCCTTGGAACATGGCATTAAAGACTGATTTTGTTCAAGACAGATTATAGGTCATTTGCTTGAATTGGCCAAATTAGACAATTTCAAGCCTTGTCATCCATTTGGACACCTCAAGGGATAACATCAAAGGAAAAGTATCTGATCCACAAGCCTCCCAAGTCCAAGGATCTACATATAGCTATGTCACCCTAAAAAGGATAAAAAGCTCCAAGACTCCAATTTTGTTCCAAAGCATTCAATGGATACATCAAGGTGGCATGTACTGAAGTAAACTTAACTGAATGAGTCAAGCCTTATCCCTGCAATAGAAGACCATAGGCCTGTGTGTAGTGCGATTTTAATGGTCCTGAGTCACGATCGCCTGGGCACTACAGTTCGATTCATTTTTTATCCTATTGAGATGATTAAGGAAGGGAAATAGATGTTTCCAATTAACCCTGCTTGCATACTGAGTTTGAACAGCGGTCTGTTAGGTTACAGATGCTATGTGGATGTAGGGCCCAATCTTTGGTTATTTTGTTAAGAACACAGTGTCTGGATTATTTGTGAGGTTTTTGGTAATGTGTTTAGATTTGATGCTTTTGGGTTGATTCGGTGGAAATACTGGATTCTGGGTTTTTTTATTAGTATGGTCGCTAAGATTTTTCAATCTTATGCCTACGTATTCCCGTTTAACGAAACAGGAAAATCAGAGCGATCGTAGTTCCTCCTATTCTATGGGAGGAAAAGAGGTTGTTTTGATGTCTTGTTCAAAGCCCGAGACGTGAAGCTAAAGGTGGTTTGTATCTTGTTCAAAGCCCAAGATGTGAAGCTAAAGGGTTTTGGATGAGAGAGAATTTGTCATCTCTAAAGAGGAGTTGTTGATGTTTGTATGCTGTGAGCAAGGCACAACTCTAATACTAAAAGGTTGATTGACTCAACCGGGGTTTTCTTTATACAAAGCCTAAGAGGAGGCTAGTGACCCAACAAGAGGGTGTTTTTATATGTCTTGTACGAAGCCCAAGACGGAGGCTCAAGAGGTTTGACTTAACAAGAGAGTCTTGAACAGGTAATTGACTCAACAAGAGAGTCTGGAGGTGGTTTGACTCAATGAGAGAGTCTTTTATACTCAACAAGAGAGTGTTTTCCTATCTCGTACGAAGCCCAAGATGGAGGCTAAAGAGATTTGACTCAACAAGAGAGTCTTTTATACTCAACAAGAGAGTGATTTATATCTCATAAGAAGCCCGAGATGGGGGCTAAAAGGGATTGACTCAACAAAAGAGTCTTTTATACTCAACAAGAGAGTGTTTTATATCTCGTACGAAGCCTGAGATGGAGGCTAAAGTGTTTGACTCAACAAGAGAGTCTTTTATACTTAACAAGAGAGTATTTTATATCTCGTACGAAGCCCGAGATGGAGGCTAAAGATTTGACTCAACAAGGGAGTCTGAAAAGGTTAGCTCCACTGGGGAGAATCATTGT
Source organism: Lathyrus tuberosus (assembly GCA_022829125.1). Lineage (NCBI taxonomy): Eukaryota > Viridiplantae > Streptophyta > Magnoliopsida > Fabales > Fabaceae > Lathyrus > Lathyrus tuberosus. Next base: position 9,637,253 of record JALAZF010000212.1, read on the forward strand.
ACAAAGCCCAAGAGGAGGCTAAGTGTGCTGGTGACTGTCTCAGTTTAGTGACAGGTCCAGTATGTTGGATAAAAGAGAAAATCAGTTCTTATAAAGATTAAAGGTAAGGTTGTGCTTTGGGATTGATCAGAGGATCAGGGTTATTTCCTATTCTTTAAGGAAATGGAAAATCCAAAGGGTACTGAGACTGTCCAAGTCTACTAGTGTTGTGAGAAATCGATTCTCTGATAGTGAATGATCTTTGTATGATGCCCAGGAGAAGGCTGGTATGTTAAGGGATGAAGGTCAACCCATTAACTGGTCTGACACTTGACTCTGAAAGACAGCTCTCGCAAATTTATGACTAGGTTTTGTTCCTATACCTGTAGAGGTCTCTGGGTCCTTGTACTAAGCCCAAGAGAAGGCATTAGAGCTTTTAAGAAGCCGAAGGGTCTTTGTACAACGCCCAAGAGGAGGCGGGGATGCTTTTAGGAAGCCTGTGGGTCCCCAAACCAAGAAAAGTTCAAGAAATTCAATTCACCGAGAAGAGATCATTTCATGAAAGTTCGAGGTTTGAAGAAACTCAAGAGATGCTATTCACCGAGAAAAGATCATCTCTGGGGAGTAGAGTTTCTTTGACAATTTCTAAGAGTGACAGTCTGAGAAAGGGTTCACTGAGAATGCTGCCTTTCACGTTTCCATATTGTTTAACCCCAAGAGGAGGGAAGACTGTGTATGGTAATCCTATGGGGATCTAGTTTTGTTTGTATTTAAGAGTGGCCAACAGGGCTTTACCTAGTGCTAGACGTAGTTGCCGGGGAAAACTATAAATAACTATACTAGTATTACACAGTTGATATGTGACAAGCATATAAAGGTTTGTGAAAGAAGACTTACAGTGAAACAGCCCCACAATACAGTTATATATATGAAAGCGGATAAAGAAAGCGGGTAAACACTTACTCGGTTGTAGAGCTTCCATGCTGTTTGGTTAGTTGTTCAACAAAGAAATCTTTGATAACAATATTCTAAATCAAAGGAGAAAATGCTTTAAAAATATTGTTGGGGTTTACAGCTCAAGGAGGGGCCCAAGGTTTTATCAGTGATTGCACTGTTGAATTTGTACAGGGACTTATATAAGTGACTGAGGCCCAAAAAGGTTTTCTGTACAAAGGGATGGATCTTACACTCTCTCAAGAGGCCCAAAGGTGTTTAAAGAAAAGGAATGGGGCTTATACCACGAGGGTAGGCCCAAATGATTTGATTTTTGAACTGGCGATCACGCCGAGGTTTCTTTACCGTACTGGGCCTTATACAATGCATTGAGGCCCAAAAAAGTTTTGGTTAAAAGGGGGTTGGGTCTTACACTCTATTAGAGGCCCAAAAATTTTTTTAAAAGAAAAGATAGGGCTTACAACTCAAGGAGAGACCCAAGTGATTTTGTTAAAAAGGCGACGATCGCGCCGTTGTTTTTGAAAATACAATGGGACTTATACAATGACTGAGGCCCAAAAAGGTGGTGTATTTACAAAGGGGTTGGGCCTTACACTCTATTAGAGGCCCAAAAGTGTTTGAAAAAGATTTGATGAGGGTTGAATTGATCAAAACCCTAATTTGTTTTCAAAATATATTTTAATTGAATAAAAATTCAATTAAAATGATCAAAATTGTTAAACATGTGTGAAAAACAAATTGTGGTATTGGATTAATGTTTGACAAATCATGTTTATACCCACAAAATAATTGGAAATCAATTAAGTTTGGAAAATCAAGGGAGAAAAAATATTTCAAATGTTAAAAACAAATAAAACATTAATTCTTTGCAAAAATATCAAATATATGAAATAAGTACTATTTTTGGGATTTTTTGGTAAAATAAAACATTTTAACATTTTTGTGAATTATTAAAAAAAGAATCAACTCAAAATCATTAAAACTCAGAGAGAAATTAATTTTTGAATCAATTAAGTAAAATCACAAAAATTCAAATATTCAAATATTTGAAAAAGGGCGCCAAGAACATGACAAGAACACGCGCCACCCTCTGTTTCTGTAGATTTGCATTTTCTATCCAATCTCACTGATTACTTGATTATATCATGCAATCTACATATCAATCTGCTCGTTTTCACCTCACGATCATGTTTATGGTCTTTAATTTCATTTATTTTAAACATGGAATAAGAAATCAAAGAGAAACCTCAAGAACCCTAAAATTTGCATGAAGGCTCAGAAATTCCATACACGATTCAAACAAAGCAATTGATTGAGGGAAAACACTCTATGCATGATTATGAACATATGGCCAAATTATTGTGCAGCAAAAAATGCATGAATCATAGAGTTAGAAGAGCTCATGCTTACCTCTTGCAGTTGGTGATCATGTTTTGTGTTTTAGGTGTTACATCTAGGTTCCAATGATGTGGATAGCTTCCCTAAGTGCCAAGTGATGTGCCTGAGTGCTTGGAATGGTTTGAAACAAGCTGGAACTGAAGATGGTATCCCAACTGTAACTTGGTTAAAACATTGAGCAGTTGGCTGGTGATTTTGAGAAATCGGTGTTCCAGATGTTGTTTAAGTGTTTGGATCACTTCTATATGATGTTTATGAAGTGTGTGTGTGATTGTTTTGGTTGGAAGGCAAATTTGGAAGTGAGAAGGAGATTTTGAGGAAAACATCTGTTTGATGGCTTTGGTGTACTCAAACTGAGCACAAATGAGCTTTATTTATAGTAGAGCAAGTTTGTTTTGCAAGCAATAGGTAATGGCAACTGCAGCAGAGGTTTGGCCAATGTTGATCAATGGAAATCCAAGTCTCCTCTAGACATTGACTAAAGGTTAGGGCACAGGCTGCTGGTTCCCTTGGTCTTGGATATGTATTGACTGAATTCAGTTGGAAATGGATCAATCCATGCCACCTTGGTGCATCCATTAAATGCTCCAAAACAAAATTGGAGTCTTGTCCCTCTTTTAGGGATTTCTAGGTTTGGCATGCTACTTTTGGTTCCAAAGACTTGGGAGGCTTATGGATCAGTGTTTGTCCCTCCTTGGTCTTCCCTTGAGGTGTTCAGATGTATAAGTGTGTTTGTCATTTGCACAAATTTGGCAAATCGAGCAAAATGCACAAATCTGCCTTGCTTTGACAGTTTTCAGCAATGCATATTGCCATTGTCATATCTCATGGCTCAAGTGGAATTTGATGGAGTTCTAGGCCATTTTGGAAAGCCCTCATATGATACAAAAACTGTTTGATCATAGTTGGTTTTGATATTTTTTGGATCCAAGTGAAAAATTCCCCTACATTTGGAAAAAAGTGAAGGCAGATTCTGACTTAGTGAAAATTTCACTAAGTGTTGGAAAAAAGTGACATTTTCACTTTTTGTGATTTTGATCATTCCATAACTTAAAATCCATGAGGAATTGGAATGATTTGTGTTTGAAGCTTTTGTAGAGGACCATGAGAGCTACAAATTCAGCTTTGGATGGGGAAAAATGGCCTTGTGGTTTAGGAGTTATGATCCTCCAAAGTTGGTACCCTAGCCACTTTGTTCCATAACTTAGAAAATTTCTAAGTTTTTTATGGTTACCCCTTTTACAAGTTATCCCACTTTTCTTGATTTTTCTTGATAAATGATGATTTCAATTACACATTAACATCATTTTAGGGTTAGGGAACCATAATTGATCAAAAAATCAAAAAGTTAAACTTTGACTTTTGGGCACAGTTGACTTTTTATCAGATGAATTCCAAACTGTGCGATCCTCTATGAAATCAAGTCCTTGACCTAAATCAAACTTGATGGATTGATTTCATAGGTGTTATAGGGTGTATTGAATCATGTCCCAAAGTTTGGGAGCATGCCTGGGTCAAAAGTCAAAGATACAGTTGACTTTTTCCCGCGAAACCCTAATTGTGGTTCTGATGAGCTTGAAACTTGTTGATCAAGCTTCTTTCGTCAATCCATTGTTGAAAATGGATGAATGTGGTGTATTTGAGACACTAAAATCCTCTCTTGAGGTCTTGGCTCATGTTTTGTCCCAAAAGTCAACTTAGGGGTGAATTAGGTCAAGAAACCATAATTCTTGATTTTTGATGAATGCATCCCTTGAGGCTAAATTGACTTGATGATTGGGTTCGTGATGTCCCTTAGAGCATCTTAGGTTATGCTTTGAATCATTGGCTCATGCCCAGAGGAAAGTTTCCATCTGGAGGCCCTGGTCGACCAAAACCCTAATTTGGTGACACTAGCGATCTTAAGGCTTAATCTACTCAGAATGCTGCAACCTTGTGCTTGATTCTTGCCGTGGGAGTCTTCTTGATCCATTGGGGATGTTTGAGAGGCTAGAAAATTTGAAGATCACGTCATTACTTGATTGATCCTTTGTCTAAGAGCTCTGAGAGGGCTTGAAACCCTAAATTTGATTGTAGTGAAGGCTCAACAATCTTTGAGGAGATTGATGAGGTATGATGGCACATCCATATTGTGATGATAATTTGCACAATGATGGGAAATTTTAGTGGTCAAAATTTGGGGTATGACACTGTGCTCTAATATCAAGTAAATGATCATGGAAGACTAGAATTCCTTTATGCAACCATTGGCCACAAACCTGTACCAGCTGCCATTCACTATTGATGACAAAATAAACTTGCTCTACTATAAATAGAGCTCATTTGTGATGAGTTTGAGTACACCAAAGCATAACAACACTTGCTTTCCTCAAAATATCTCTCATTATGCAGAAATGCCTTCTTTTGCAAGTCATCGCTGAGTTATTGAGTTAGAGAGCAATTCCACCACAGCTCATGATCCAAACATATCCGATGTATCATATATAAGCTATTCAAACACTCACCCATCTGAAACACCAAAATCAGAAAGTCAACCTCCAAAACCTCAAATTTTGACTTTTTTGCATTTTTCAAGCCATGTCTTGATTCAGTAACTTTCAAAACCAAACAAAGCCTCAAACACACTCGAAATATCATCCTCAAACTGTCCCAATTGGTTTCCCTCATCTGGAACACCATTTGAGAAAGTTGCCATCTTGGTCATTTTTGCCACTTTTGCAAGAAAGAGCCAATACTTCTTCCTGAGGATTCCAGCTAGTTTTGATCATCCTAAAAGATTCTAAGGGATCAATCAAGGGTGTCTAAAGCATTGGATCACTTCTAGCACAAGGATCTTGACAGATAGCATAAGGAGCTTCAAGAGGTAAGTGCATCACAACTTGAACTCTCTAAATCATGCACTGTTTTGATGTCCATTGATTATGGACATCTCATACATATGATATATGTTGTGTTTGAACCAGTTTACCATGCTATTATTGCCTGTATAATGAGATAGCATAAAACATGCAAATCTACGCCTATTTTGAAACCACTATCGGGTTTTAAAATATGGACATCTTTAGAAAAATCTAAAAGCACCATTGGATTCTTCATGAAATTCTAGGCAGGATACACCTAAATTTTGTCCAAATCCATGGAGAAATGAGGAAGTAAGAGCCTTCACGCAAGTGGAAAAAATCAGGCCTTGCTTTGGGCAAGGGCCATGCCATGGCGCCTTGGCCAGACCTAAAACCAAGGCCCCCATATATGTTGATGGGGTGGTTTTGATACACGGATGTATCACCACCCCAGTGGTAGCGCGCATGTGTGTTTGTTTGGAAGGTCGTGGGTTCAACACCCACCCAGACCATTTTGCCAGTTTCCCTATTTTTGCTATTTTTCACATATATTATGGTTTTTGTTAATTAATTCCAAAATTAATTTCTCTCTCAATTTTAATTATTTTTTATTGGTTCTTTTTTTGAAAATTCACAAAAATGTTAAAGTATTTTATTCTAAAAAAATTTCACAAAAATATTATTTATTTCATATATTTTGTATTTTTGTAAAGAATTATATTTTTATTTGTTTTTAGGCATTTAAAAATATTTATTTCTCTTGATTTTGCAAATTCAAATGATTTTCAAATCATTCTAGGAATGAAGCATGATTTTTAAAAGATTAATCCAAGATCACAACTTGTTTTTCCCACATGTTTGATAATTTTGATCATTTTAATTGAATTTTATTCAATTAAAATACATTTTTAAATCAAATTATGGTTTTTGCTCATTTTCACACTCACAAATCTTTTTTTAAAAACACTTTGGGCCTCTAATAGACTATAAGACCCAACCCTCTTGTACATAAACCATTTTTGGGCCTCAGTCATTGTATAAGTCCCGATACGATTTCAAAAATCTCGGCGCGATCGTCATTTTCAAACAAAATCATCTGGGCCTACCCTTGTGTTGTAAGTCTCATTTATTTTCTTTTTCAAACACTTTGGGCCTCTTGATAGAGTGGAAGTTCCAACCCCTATGTACATAAATATTTTTGGGCCTCAGTCATTGTATAAGTCCCAGTACAATTTCAAAATAACGGTGCGATCGCTGTTTTTCATCTGGGCATCTCCTCTAGTATAAGCCCCAATCTTCTCTTTTAAAAATAACTTTCCCTTTTGATTTAGGGTCAAATTCATAGTTGTTATCAAAACTTTCTTTAATTTCTTGAACAACTAACCATACAGCTGTTACAATGAAAGCTTGCACACTTATAAGTTTTAAAACAACTTTCTTTTACATACTTGCATATATATATATGTGTGTGTGTGTGTGTGTGTGTGTGTGTGTGTGTGTGTGCGTGTGTGTGTTTAGAGTTTTCCCCAACAATTAGGTCTAGCATTAGATTAAACCAGTGGTCACTCTTTCAACACAGTCAAAAATAGTCTGCCATAGGAATTTCCAGATACAGTCTTGCCTCCTCTTGGGCTTATACAATATGGAACATAGAAAGACATTATTCCCGGTGAAACTTTTCTCAAGACTATCACTATTAGAAAATTGTCAAAGAAATTCAGTTTCCCCAGAGAGGATTAATTCCTGGTGAAAACTTTTTTGAATTTCTTCAAACCCTAGAACTGTTCACTACAGAAAGGATTATTCCCGGTGAAACCTTTCTGGAACTTTTCTTAAGTTTGGACCCACAGGCTTCCTAAAAGCATCCCCATCCTCCTCTTGGGCTTCATACAAGGATCCCCAGGCTTCTTAGAAGTTCTCAGCCTGCTCTTGGGCTTAGTACAAGGACCCCAAAGACCTCTTACAGGTGTAGTACAGAACCTAGTCATCCTTTGTTAGAGCAGTCTTTCTAAGAGTCAAAACATCAGACCAACATAGGGTTGATTCTCATCCCTTAAAAGTCAGCCTCCTCTTGGGCATCATACAAAGATAAACCTTGGCATACCAGTAGACTTGGATAGTCTCACCCCAATTTTGTATTTCAAAGAAACCCTCAAGTCTCCCAAAGGAACACAGGAATAACCTTGATCACTCCATAAACACTCAATCTTTCATATAAAAGTTCCCCAACTAAGGGTCACCTTATCATCAATACAATATCTTCCAAAATCAGAACCTCATGGTCTCTGATATTTCAACTCTTCTGCAATCCCCAGTAAGAGTTAGTTCCCCAATTTGGACCTGCCTCTGGATCTCAATAATCCTCAGCTGAAGCTAGCCTCCTCTTAGGCGTTATATAAGAAGTTCATTCAACCAGCCTCCTCTTAGGCTTTGTATAATGATCATCCTCAGCAGCTTCAGCCTCAATCTTGGGCTTTGTACAAGACACCAAATAAAACACTCTCTTGTTGAGTCAGTAAAAACTTTCTTTCAGCCTCAATCTTGGGCTTTGTACAAGACAGATAAAGCCTCTCACCAGTAGAGTCTGTTTCCTTTTCAGCCTCAATCTTGCGCTTTATACAAGACACATATAAAACTTCCCCAGTAAAGTTAAAATAACTTTTCAGCCTCAATCTTGGGCTTTGTACAAGACACCTAAGATATCTCCAGCTGAGTCAGTCAAATATCTTTTAGCCTCAATCTTGGGCTTTGTACAAGACACATATAAAATCTCCCTGGTGGAGTCAAATCCTTCGAGCCTCCTCTTAGGCTCTGATCTCCCTAAGTAGAGTCAGTTTCTTCTCTTTTTAGCCTCAATCTTGGGCTTTGTACAAGACAGACAAAATATTTCCCAGAAGAGTCAATTCCTTCCAGCCTCCTCTTAGGCTTTGAATAATAATCTCACAAAAGAGTCAGTCCCTTTTTAGCTTCAACCTTGTGCTTTGATCAAGGCACACAAAAAAAACCAACATCCCCTCAGAGGAAATCAAAAACCTCCCTGTAGGAAGACCTTTCTCTGTATATCACAAATCAAAATAGACATTCAAAACAAACTTTAATCCTAGATAACTGCTGTAAGTGGCACACTTGTTGATTCAAATATCCAAGCTGTAGTTCATCTCTTATCCTGGTAAATTTCCTCTTTCATCTAATTGTTGTAAGTGGTAAGCCTCTGGATTATTTACATCCAAGCCAATATCCCTCTTTTAGCATGAAAGATTCCTAAGGAAAAATGCCATTGCTCTACACTGAGTTAAAGATTTCTCCTTTAGGACAAATCCCTTATCAATAAAATTATGGCATTACTGGATTCTCATATCCCAGTTAAAGTAATTCTCCTTTATAATTAATCACCCAACAGTTGTGATAAACAGATGAGATAGCTCCCTTCAGAAGTGACAAATTCCCTCTCAGTCAAACCTTCAGCTTCAATCTTGGGTTTGAACAAGACACAAATACCCTTTAGCTTCAATCTTGGGCTTTGAACAAGACACAAATAACCCTTTAGCTTTAATCTTGGGCTTTGAACAAGACCCCAAAACATCATCTTTTCCTCCCAAAGAATAGGAGGAACTATGATTGCTCTGATTTCCCTGTTTTATTTAAATAGGAATACGTAGGCATAAGATTGCGAAATCTTAGCGAGCACACTAAAAAAACATTAGGTTCAGTACCTTACCAAAAACATCGAAAAAAAACCCGAACATCAACAAAATACTCTCTCTCAACATTACCAAAAGGAGAAACATTCCCAATCAACAGATAAACACCGATAAGTAGAAAGTAGAAGAAATTTAATAACAACCTGTGGATAACCACATATAGGATGGGTAATTGACAACTCCCCATTCTATAACCTGACCCCGAACCCCCCTAATCTCTTAGCATTTGTTAAAGAAAACATTTGCGTGCAAAGGTAGTTTTAGATATCTTCCCTTTCCTTTCCAGCTTCATATGATAAATAAGAAATCAGAAAGTAGCACCCAATTCCAACCAATGCGGTAAGGTGGTCGCGTCACCGACAAAAATCGCACGCTACAGTATCCTATAGAGCAATACATAAAGATATTTAAAGGATATGTGAAGATTCCTCACCGACCGAATGCTTCGATCGTTGAAAGATACATCACAGAATAATCTTTTGAGTTTGCTTAAACTATTTGTCGAAAATAGAGTCTATTGGAATTCCAAAGTCTCGTCATGCTGACACATTTGAAGGTAGATGTACTCAAGGTTTAAATGTTAAGTCAATGGGTCGAATGTAATACTTCTGGCATATTCTATATATTGAATAATCTTAGTGTAATTGAACCATACATAACTGCTCACAAAAAAGTTATAAAGAAAAAATATCTCTGAATGAATGACAAGTTGTCGTTGACCGGCCATAACAAGGAATTCATAAGTTGGTGTAATATGAGGATTTCTAATTATGATTGTGCATTCGAAACAATTAAATGGTTGTCGTACATGCCAAAATTTATTGTGATAACTTGGACGACGTACGGCATTTCTAATTATTCCGCTTATATAAAAGCAAAAGATGATTGTAGTACAATGCAAAATATTGAGGTTATGGTTGAGGCCTAATCCATGTATTTCTCTAGCTCGAATGATAAGAATCCTACTTTGGCAACCACCACATTTTATGATTTCATTGAGGAGATTTTGGAGATTGACTATGTTACTTTCAAAGTGCATTTATTTAAATGCAAGTGGGTTTCCAATAACAATGGTGTATAAACTGATGAGTTAGGATTCACACGGGTTGACCTTGGCAAGGAAACTCATAACATGAACCATTCATCATGGCTACTAAAGCAAAACAATATTTTTATGTGACAGACCCTGCAGACTTTTCGAGAAGATGGTAAATTGTTCTCAAAGGAAAACAAATTCCTCCTAGTGAAGATGAAAGGTTTAATATTCCTTCCACTCCTTATTATGCAACACAAGTACCTAATTCATATGAAGAAGTTAATAGAGATGATGTACATGCTATTCATAATGATCATCAAGAAGGCATATGGGAAAATTAAAAAGTAAGTATTTTATATTTGTCCTTCATAATTTATTGTATGTTATAATTACTAATGATGTTATTTTCTAACAACAATTATTATTTGAAATTATAGGTGTTTAAATTCAAGACACAAAGAGACAAGACACCAAGACAACAAGATAATATTATTTTTTGTAATGATGTGTATAATGTAGGTTGTTTTGTGCCATTTTGGTTTTGATGTAATATGCAATTTTTGGCTCCTAATAGAATTATGTCATTGATATAATACAATTTTTTGTCTAATTAAATTCAAAAATGGTTGTATTATTGTTTCTGGTTTGATATGATTTAGAAATATTAATGTTTGAAATTTGGGAATACTCTAAAATTGAAATATATATATATATATATATATATATATATATATATATATATATATATATATATATGTGTGTGTGTACATGCCAAATATATTTGATGTCGAGTTGAGTAGTCGGATAAAGGTAAGCACGGACTAGACTATGGTAGCAGGAAATATCGTACAATGAAGAGAGCTAGACAAGCATCATACACAACCCGGCCCGGTCAGGGAGCCTGACTCCCATCAGCCGAGATCTTACATGGCCGGGTACTATACCCCACCAACCTGGCACCGATGCCGGTCATGAGCTCAACAAGTGTCATTCCAACAGTTGTAACGGCTGCGGCACATCAATGCAGGCGTTATCATGTCTTCAAAGCGTGCATTCATGAAGAAAAGTTACAACAATGATGGTCATGCAACGTATGAAGGTCAAGAGGCTTCTCTTAATGGCCTGACTTAAATGATGGTAGAAGAAGGCTATAAAAGGGGATCTCGCATGAGGGTTAAGCAAGACACATCCATCTTGAGACAATATACAGCACTTGTATAACTCTCAAATCCTCAAACATACTCTATAGTATAGACAGCGTAGCTCTTCTTGTCCAGAATAAGGAGAACTAGCACTTTTGGTGGTCTAACCATTTTTGGCTAGAACATTTGGCGCCCACTATGGGGCCTAGGTAAAACTTTCTCAGGCCACACCTCTCACTAACAACATGACTTCTGAAGGAGATCCTTCAGACATGTCTCAACTACTAGCTATGATGGAGACCATGAGACAACAGAATGAAACGCTGCAAGACAACATACAAGAGCTGCAGCAGCAAAGTCAAGCTGACGGTGATAGTGAGGAGAAAGTTATCGAACCTCAACCTCTCTCTCAAGAGATTTGGGACGACCACGTCCCATAAAACTTCAAAGCACCATCATTAACCTCTTAAGATGGGAAGACGGATCCTCAGGAGCATGTCATTACCATCAACAACCAGAGGGCCATAGTTGCCCCTTCATACTCACTGAAGTGCAAACTCATGGCCGAAACCTTGAAGGATGTAGCCCTAAGATGGTACATGAGCCTTCCTCGGCTCTCCATCAGAGGCTACCAGGACCTAACTAAGAAGTTAGTACAACACTTCCCGACAAGCAAATGACAGAAGGTATCCACGACTGCATTGTTCAGTGTTCGACAGAAGTATGCAGAATAACTACGTGAGTACCTGGCTTGATTCAATGAGAAAACACTCAAAGTATCTCATCTAAATCAGGAGCTGTTTGTGGGGGCTTTTTAACATGGATTGCGAGTCGGGCAATTCAAGGAGTCATTGGCTCAGAAGCCGGCTATCAGCATGGACGAGATCAATACTCGGGCTAAATGTTACATCAAAGGAGAAGAAAGTAACCAAGAGAAAAGAGCCCGGGACAACAATGAAAAGACAAATAGCAAAGAAGAGGCGTCAAACAGGAGGAAGAAGCATCCTCGGGGAGCTGCACGCGAGCGACATACTCCCAGGCCATACAGACAGCCATATGAGCCAGATAGGGACCTCACCCCACTAAATATCAGCAGGGGATACATCCTTAAAGAGGTCGGCCACATGAATCTGTTACCAGAGCCTCATCGTCCCAAAAGAGCCAACGCAGTCATGGGAAGGCAACCTGGGGCTTGGTGTAATTACCACCGTATGGGGACATCAAACTGAGGACTATCAGCGGCTGAAAAAAGAAATTGAAGCCCTAATTCAGAGGGGACATCTATTGACATATGTGAAGGATTCTCGACCACAAAATAACAAGAGAAGTCCTCTCCGAGATGATCAGGGACTAGAAAATTCATCCCGAAAGAAGGGTTCAAATGGAGAGGAGGGTTACGAGACAAAGGCAGTCCGACACACCCTAAACACCATTTTTGGAGGGTTTGCTGGTGGTGAAGAGACAAGTCCAGCCAGAAAGAGATATGCTAGAACAGTTATACATGTCAACCAGAGGTCCCCAGAAAAACTGGAAGGAAACTTAGATGATGTAACATTCTCCAAACGGGACGCCATAGGAGTCCTAGCTCACAAAAATGATCTTATGGTTATCAAAGTGCATGTATGAGGTCGGAGCATGACTGGTAGACCCTGGAAGTTCAGCCGACGTGCTATATTGGGATGCTTTCAGAGAAATGTGGCTTGATGCGATCGAGTTATTTCCATTCCAAGGCAGTCTAGTAGGATTCTCGAGAGAGCAGGTCCAGGTGCTCGGACATTTAGTATTGCCGACTACCTTTGGTAACACTGATAATGCAAAGACTGTCCAGGTAAGGTACTTGATAGTCAATGTTGCTTCACCCTATAACATAATTATAGGCCAGCCATCATTCAAAACCCTCGAGGCTTCGCTTTTAACACTATATTCGACCATGAAATTCCCACTTGAAGATGGTAGGGTCAAGATTGTCAAAAGTGACCAGGGACTGGCGAGAAAGTGTTATAAGGATAGCTTAAAGTTTAGAAGAAAAGAACCAGCAGGAGAAGCAAATTCCAAGAGTTTCCCCAAAGTCCACCTAGTCAACATAGTGCCCGATGAAGGAACGAAACAAGTCCAGGTTGGGCATCTACCGACCCATGATACACCCATCGGAGTCAACTCATTCCCCGAAGAAGAGAAAGGGATCGTGCAAGCACTAAAGGACAACCTAGTCCTTTCCTCTGGGAAACCTTACATGGAGGATCCGGGGTATCAATGCCAACCCGGAAATGCATATCTTCCAGATAGTCTTGAAAAGGATTCATCCTTTCCTTCAGAAGCATGGAAGCCCTGCTCAGACAATCCTGAATACGTCAACCGTCGTCTTGATGAAGTCGCAAGGATGGCGAAACGAGAATTTATCAAATTTTCACTACCTGAAATCAATATCAGCGAGGACGAAAACCCCTCAGAGACTTGGGATGCCTTGGGACAACCAAGCAGAAAATTTGACTTTCTAGTAAAATATACTGCTCCTGAGAGCTCTCGCATTGGGTTTGAAGACGTTCAGCCAACTGGATGGGGAGATCCTTCCGATCAAGGAGCATACAAGCCGAAACATTAGAATGAGTAGAAATACCTAGGACTTGGGATGTATTCAATCTTAGGATATATTTCAGCTAAGACATTATGTAATTCAATACTGAATAAAGGATCAGAGTCGCACTCTTTTCCCGTGCGAGGGCGAGGGTTTTTAACGAGGCGCCCGGACTTAAAAAATCATTATGTCTTATTTATAGGTATCCGGCAGGAGAGGATGAGTTATAACTCGGTAAACTCCTATAAACGTGTTGACTTGCTCCGCGTACATAGGTCGCCCATAAACGCTCAGCGTACAAGGGTTGATTAAACTCCTATAAACGTGTCGACTTGCTCCCCAAACATAGGTCGCCCATAAACGCTCTGCGTACAAGGGTTGATTAAACTCCTATAAACGTGTCGACTTGCTCCACGTACAAGGGTTGATTAAACTCCTATAAACGTGTCGACTTGCTCCGCGTACATAGGTCGTCCATAAACGCTCCGCATACAAGGGTTGATAAAACTCCTATAAAATGTGTCGACTTGCTCCGTGTACATAGCTCAGCATACGCGTGACTTCTCGTTCCGTGCACACAAGCCGAACGATCAATTATGAAAATGATGGTACATCTAGGCATAAGCACGCCAAAAGAAATTTGGGGCTCATGGGTATCAAAATCACTCATGACCAACTACCAAAACTTTATAAAGAACTAGGACAAGTCTCTGACAAACGAGTCACCCAAGTCCATATTATAATTGGTGCCTAAGCTTATAAGAGTTCGGGACTCTCAAAGTGTCAAGTCTATACACACAAGATAGATAAAGGCTCACTGATAAATAGCTTCAAGGTAAGCTACATAAAAAGTCTTGGAAATCAAACAAAAGCAAAGTAAAAATAATGCCCGATAATCTATAATCGAAAACCTTAAGTTAGTCTAACTTAGTGCCCGAGGGGCTGGATATATGTACGGGATTATTTTGCAAAGAAATAAACATAATGAATAACAACGACGTAAACAAAAAACCTCAGAAGGGCCAAACATTGTACGTTACAAAGCCCGAATGCTAAAAAGTAATGAGCCTGAGGGGGGACAACACAAAACTCCCTCGCCAAAATAAAAAGTCCATCCAGAAGGATGACTAACTAAAACAAAGAACACTAAGATTAAGTAGCAGTCGAGGTATCATTAGCAACATCATTTTAGGTCGGGTTCACATTCCCGTCAGCATCATTGACCGGGCTTTGAGACTTCTCTGGGTTATCCTTCTCCAGCTCACCAAGGTCCACAAGACGGCCATCCTGCACCACCTTGAAGTAATCCATCTCCGACAAATCCAGGCCAGGATGGAGATAGAGAACTTGATCTTTAGCTCTCTCAAAAGCTTCGTCACCAGCAGACAAAATATTGATCTGAGCTTTCTTCAGAGCTTCTTTAAGATCGTTGTTGGATGATAAGAGCTTGGCATTAGAGGCCTCAGATACCTTTAACTGGTTAGTAAGCTTGGCTAAGACTGATTTATGATCAGACTCCAAAGTCTCTTTTTCCTTTCTCGAGCAACTTCATCCTTAAATTTTGACTCAAGCTTTTCAGAGTCATCAGGTAATTAAAACAAACCACGGGCAAGGAAAACACACCTCATCAGATAAGAACTAAGATTCTGAGTGATTTTCTACTGACCAATGGATTTAACTTTATTAACATTCTCAGTAGCATTGAGATGATCGCGCAGGGCCTCTCATAAGGGAGTTAATCTCCATTTCGGCTTGATGAATATCCTCATTCATTTGGACCTTCAGCTTCTTCGGGTCACCTTGAGAAACCTCGTCCTGAGCAGGTAAAATTAGAGGCAGGGGTTCAACCTTACTCGGGGCGGCTTTAATGCTCGTACCCCTGGGCCGTTTTGGTGCCCGGACTTCTAATACACCTAATTCAGACTTAGATGCAGACGCACCCCCAGTTCCTCTTCGGGCTTCCCGAGCTGCTTGCATCAATTTCTTCTGCTCGACTACAGATAGATCAGTCATCTTGTTTACAAACAAACAACATGAGGTTAGATTAAAAAGGAAGACGAGGAATATTTAAAATGAAAAATAATGATTACCCAAAAAAGAAAGGATTTATTCGTCATCTAAAGGCAACAATTCCTTAATCCTCATCATACGGAATGAATCAAGAATAGCCAGGGACTGGAGTTCCAAATCATTCAGTTTATCATAGTTAAATCCAGTGATTGATAAGGGATCTTTGGTCTAGTAGTGAGGAAAACGTGGATGCCCATCTAAGGCATATAACACCTGTGGACATCTCGGTCCACAACGAACTCCCAAAAAACGATCTTTATAATTCTTGTAATTCGAGGTGTAGGCCTGAAGGAACTTCGGCAGGGCATTCCACTAATTTGAACCCAGCTCCGGTTATCAATTCCTTTTACCTCAAAGAAGGAAAAGAATAAACCTATGGTCAGAACAATATCTAAAACCTCACAAACCCTCTCAAAGGCCTTTATAAACCCCCAACTGTTGGGACGAAGTTGGGAAGGTGCTATGTTGACGGTCTTCAACACGTCCACCTCAATATCGGAAAAAGGGATACGAATGTTGAAATCCTCCATAATACTAGGATAAAAGTAGAACAAGTCTTCAGAAACATCATTTAGCCAGGGTATACATACCCTTTCCTTTGGGCCGCACGGTTCCAAAATAACGTCATCTTCGGAACCAGTAGAGGATATAATCCTCAGGGATCGGATTTTAGCAATTTCCAAATCGTCAGCAGTACTATTCTTATGGTTCATAACCTCAGAATCAAAGGGAGAAGCAGTCTCCATTAGAATTTCTACAAAACCTGAAGAGTCAGAGTCGAAGTCACTTTCAGAAGTGAGAATCTCATTATAAAACTTATCCATGACTCGCCTATACTCTTCTACCCCTATAGAATCCATCATCTCTTGCATGTTTTCTTCCCATTATCTTTTTCTCTCCTCGTCACTCTTATGAATAACCTTACCCTCATTATCACATTCCCTAAGAACTACCATTTTTGTGTTAAAAATAAAATAAAGGAAGATCAAGAGGGAAAGGAAAAATTACCTGAAGTGAAGAGCGCTTGGAGATGAAATCAGATTCGTTTAAAGAAGAACGTAAGAGTGAAGGAAAGAGAAAACTGACTTTAATAGAAGCCCAACATTCAAAAAATGGCTAGAGAATAGCCACTCATGATGTATTAAAGTCATCATAATGCTAGGGAAGATTAGGGGGCACGACCGTTCGAAGACTTTGACACGTAAGGACCTAAGAAGATAAGGGACAGTCTATAACACGACACCTAGCAAATATATCCAGGCTTATGTCACTGCCGAGTACTGCACCCCTATAGGCGGATATAGTACTCGGGGGGCTTATGTCCATGCCAAATATATTTGATGTCGAGTTGAGTAGTTGGATAAAGGTAAGCACGGACTAGAATATGGTAGCAGGAAAGATCGTACAATGAAGAGAGCTAGACAAGCATCATACACAACCCGGCCCGGTCAGGGAGCCCGACTCCCATCAGCCGAGATCTTACAAGGCCGGGTACTATACCACACCAACCCGACATCGATGCCGGTCATGAGCTCAACAAGCGTCGTTCCAATAGTTGTAACAGCGGCGGCGCGTCAATACAGACGTTATCCTGTCTTCAAAGCGTGCATTCATGAAGAAAAGTTACATCAATGATGGCCATATAATGTCTGAAGGCCAAGAGGCCTCTCTTAATGGCCTGACTTAAATAAAGGTAGAAGAAGGCTATAAAAGGGGCTCCCGCATGAGGGTTAAGCAAGACACATCCATCTTGAGACAATATACAACACCTGAATAGCTCTCAAATCCCAAAACATACTCTATAGTATAGACAGCGTAGCTCTCCTTGTCCAGAATAAGGAGAACTAGCACTTTTGGTGGTCTAACCATTTTTGGCAAGAACAATATATATAAAAAAATATATATTGCAACGATTTTTAACTTAACCGTTGTAGTAAGTAGAGTACGTTATCCAAAATAATAAAATACAAGAATGGCGAGGCTGGGATTTGAGCCAAATACCTATAAATTATTTTACAACGATTGTTTGAATAAATCCCTGTATAAATAGTGCGCAACCTAACTTATAACCACAGTCTGTCATCCATTATGGAAACCACCATACATTGAACCACGTGGTACCTAACAACGGGCGTGCAACCGTCATTATATGTGTTTTCTATAGTAGTGACGCATACTCTGTATGTGACTTTGATTGCATTGTTCATTACTCCATCCATTTTAAAATAGTCGTCGTTTAGACATTACATCTTTACTAAATTAGCCTTATTAAAGTGTTAGCAGTAGCGTACAGAGTAATAATTAAAGAACATAGTTGAAAAAATTGTAATCATTGCTACATTGAAAAGTTAGAATGACAATTATGTTGAAACAAATTTCATTTGCTAAAATGATAGTCATTTTGAAACGGAGATAGTAGTTTCTATATAGACTGAAGCTTGATATATATTCACTAGTTCAAGCTTTTCTAAGTTAGTTAGAGAGAGTGAAAGTTAGTTAGGGTTTTCCTAACTAACTTTTCTAACTAATACAACTAACACTTTAACAAACTTCACATGCATTGATATAGTACTTTAATATCCTCCCACAAGTTCATAGTTGGACCCAGGGAACAACTTTGAGCTTGGTCTTGAAGTCATGAAAAAGAGTAAGAGACAAGGGCTTAGTGAGCGCATCAGCCACTTACAAATGACCATGAAAGTGTTGAACGACATGCTTGTTTGCAGCTACTTTCTCATAAACAAAGTGGATGACAAGTTCAATATGTTTAGTTATTGCATGAAGAATCAGATTGTGAGCAACCACGATTGCACTAATGTTGTCACATAGTGACGTAGGTGTTTCCAGCTTGACATTCAATTCTTCAAGGAGGTATTAGATCCATAGAAACTCAACAGTCATATGTGCAAACGCTTTATACTCCACTTCTACACTTGATCATGGAACTAGTGATTGTTTCTTGGAACTCCATGATATGAGGTTGGGACCAAGATAAACACATGAGCTAGAAGTTGACCTTCTATCATCGGGATCACTTGTCCAATCAAAGTCATTATAAGTTTTAAGAGATAGTTATTGCACTGAGATTGTAGGACAAAGAAATAAGCCATGATTTGAAATTCTATTGAGATACCGGAGGATGTATTTAAGTGCACTCTAATGTGTATCCAACGGTTGTGCCATATATTGACAAGCCTTGTTAACATTAAAGGAAATATCTGGTCTTGTTAGCGTAACATACTGAAGTGCACCAACTATGGAACTGTAGGTGGCGGGATCAAACAAAATATTAGTGCCATGCCTATTGAGTTTGTAGGAACTGAACATTGGTGTGTTGACTCCATTGGCTCCTATCATATTTGCTTTGGATAATAAATATTTTATGTACTTGGTTTGTGTGAGAAATATTACCCCATTTTGCTTCTCGTGAACCAAAATTCCTAGGAAATATTGTGGCTTCCCAAGTCTTTTGAGAGTAAAATTATGATCAAGCTGGGAAATGAGATCATGAATTAGTGATGAGGAAATAACTATAATCAAGATATCATCAACACAAACCAAGGAATAAAGTGTAACACTTTGTTATTGATAGATGAAAAGTGAATGGTATCATTTACTTGAAGTGAACCCAAACTAGAGTAATGCTTGATGTAGCTTCTCATACAAGGCCCTAGGGGCTTGTTTGAGTCCATAGATAGCCTTTTTTAAGTTTACATACAAGAGTGGGGTCACTTGTCACAAATCCTAGTGGTTGTTTCATATACACCTCTTCTTGGAGATCATCATTCAAGAAGGCATTGTTAACATCTTTTCGTTGAATGTTCCATTTGAAATTGAGAGAAAGTGAAAGTACGACCCTTATGGTAGTTGGATTAACCACTGGTGATAATGTTTCATGGAAATCAAATCCTTCTTATTGTTGAAATCATTTTGTCACAAGTTTGGCTTTGTGTTTATTGATTGATCCATCAGGATTTTTCTTAACTTTGTATACCCACTTGCAACATATGGCTTGTTTGTGAGACGGTAAATAAGTTAAGTCCCAGGTGCCATTTTTGAGTAGTGAGTTAAACTCAATTTGCATAGCATCAAGCCACTCGGGACTAGCGAGAGCTTGTTTAACTATTGTAGGTTATGAATGTACTAGGAAAACTTTGGGTTTGGAGTGTCCGGTTTTGGCCCTAGTAAGCATGGAATAGTTATTGACAGATGGAGGTGGTGGTGTTGGTTTTTTGTGAAATGGAGGAGAAAAAGACTCTGTGGTTTGAGAAATATATTTGGAAATGGAAGAGTATGTATCCTGGTGTGACTTGTTGGTCAAGTTATCATCAGGCCTAAATTAATGTGGCTCGGAGGCAGTACTTGAGGGTAATTGGTGGTGTATTATTCTATAGAGTAATATGGTGCAACTGACTCAAGATAGTTACCAATGGACACAATTTCATCATTGTGAGAACTGTAATACCCCAAATTTTGACCACAAGATTTCCCATCATTGTGCAAATCATCACCACAATATGGATGCACCATCATGCCTCATTAATCTCCTCAAGGATTGTTGAGTTTTCACTACCATCAAGAATTAGGGTTTTTGAGCCCTCCCAGAACATTTAGACAAAAGATCAATCAAGAGATGACATGATATTTAACTTGTCTAATCTCTCAAACACCTATAAAGGATCAAGAGGACTCCCACATCAAGAATCAGGTACAAAGGTGCAACATTCCAAGTGGATCAAGCCTCAAGATCGCCAGTGTCACCAAATTAGGGTTTTGGTCGACCAAGGCCTCCAGACGGAAATTCTCCTCTGGGAATGAGCCAATACTTCAAAACATAACCCAAGAGGCTCCAAGGGACCTCATGTATTTAATCATCAAGTCAATTTAGCCTTAGGGGATGCATTCATCCAAAATTAGGAATTAGGGTTTCTTGACCTAATTCACCCCTAAGTTGACTTTTGAGGCAAGATAAGAGCCAAGACCTTAAGACATGATTTGAGGGCCTCAAATACACCACATTGATCCATTTTCAACAATGGATTGATCCAAGAAGTTTGATTCACAAGTTTCAATTTCATCTGGACCACAATTAGGGTTTTGAAGGAAAAGTCAACTGTATCTTTGACTTTTGACCAAGACATGCTCCCAAACCTTGGGACATGATTCAATACACCCTAAAACACCTATGTAATCCATACATTAGGTTTGAATCATGTCAAGAACTTGATTGCACAAAGAATCTCACAGTTTGGATTTCATCTGACAAAAAGTCAACTGTGCACAAAATCAAGTTTGACTTTTTGGAATTTTTCACAAATATAGTTCCCCTAAGTCAAAAATAATGTTAATGTATGGTATTGATCATCATTAATTAATAAAAATCAAGAAAAGTGAGGTTTCTTGCAAAAGGGGCATCCTTGAGAAACCAAAATTTTTCTAAGTTATGGAACAAAAGTGATTTTGTACCAACTTTGCAAGGTCATAACTCCTAAACCACAAGGCCTTTTTCTCCCATTCAAAGCCCAAATGAAAGTCCATCTGACATACTTTAAAAGTGTTAACTACAAGAGATTCCAAATCCTCATGGATTTTGAGTTATGGATTGATCAAAATCACAAAAACATGAAAATGACCACTTTTCCAACACTTAGTGAAATTTTCAATAAGTCAGAATCTGCCTTACTTTTTCCAAAATGTAGGGACATTTTCACCTTGATCCAAGTAGAACCAGGTCCAGTGGTGAACATCAAAGTTGAATATGCCATGAGGGCTTTCCAACAAGTACCAGATCATCTCCAAATTCAATTTGAGTAGGGAGATACAACCCTTGGAACATGGCATCATGGACTGATTTTTACAAGGCAGATTTGTGCAATTTGCTCGAGTTAGATAATTTGGACAACTCCAAGCCTTGTCATCCATTTGGACACATCAAAGGATAACATCCAAGAGAAAAGATCTGATCCACAAGCCTCCCAAGTCCAAGGAACTACAATGTAGCCATAAGTGCCCTAAAAAGGCTAAAAAGGTGCCAAGACTCCTATTTTGTCTCCAAGCCTTCAATGTATGCATCAAGGTGGCATGGACTGAGACATTACTAACTGAATGAGTCAAGATTCAGCTCTGAATCAAAGGACCATAGGCTTGTGCCCTAACCTCAAGTCAATGGCTATAGGAGACTAAAGATTCCTTTTGCTACAGCTGGCCAAGGGACTGTCCAAGTTGTCATTCACTATTGATGCCAAAACAAACTTGTTGCACTATAAATAGACCTCAATTCTGATTAGTTTGAGTACACCAAAACACTACAACACTTGCTTTCCTCAAAATCTCTCTCATTATGCCAAAATGCCTTCTTTTGCAAGTCATCTCTGAGTTTTTGAGTTAGAGAGCAATTCCACCATAGCTCATGATCCAATCACATCCAATGTATCATATCTAAGTTGTTCAAACACTCACCCTTGATCTGAAACACCAAAATCAGAAAGTCAACCTCCAAAACCTCAAATTTTGACTTTTCTGCATTTTTCAAGCCATGTCTTGATTCAGTCACTTCCAAAACCAAACCAGGCCTCAAACACACTCCAAATATCATTCTCAAATTTTCCTAATTGGTTTCCCTCATCTAAAACACCATTTGAGAGAGTTACTATTTTGGTCACTTTTGCCACTTTTACAAGAAAGAGCCAGTTCTTGTTCCTGAGGATTCCAACTGGTTTTGATCATCCTAAAAGCTTCTAAGGGATCAATCAAGAGTGTCTAAAGCATTGGATTACTTCTGGCACAAGGAACTTGACAGTTAGCACAAGGAGCTTCAAGAGGTAAGTGCATCACAACTTGAACTCTCTAAAGCATGCATTACTTTGAGGTCCATTGATCATGGACCTCTCACACATATCATATATGTTGTGTTTGAACCAATTTATCATGCTATAGCTGCCTGTATGAAGAGATAGCATAGAACATGCAAATTTAGGCCTATATTGAAATCACTATCAGATTTTAAAATAGGGACATTTTATGAAAATTCCAAAGGCACCAATGGATTCCTCATGAAATTCTAGGCAGGATACACCTAAATTTTGTCCCAATCCATTGAGAAATGAGGAAGTTAGAGCCTTCACGCAAGAGGCCTAAAATCAGGCCTTGCCTTGGGCAAGGGCCAGGCATGGCGCCTTGGCCAGGTCTAAAACAAGGCATCCCATATATATTCATGGGGTAGTTTTGATACACGGATGTATCACCACCCCAGTGGTAGCGCGCATATGTGTTTGGCTGAGAGGTCGTGGGTTCAAGACCCACCCAGACCATTTTGTCATTTTGCCTTATTTTGCTATTTTTCACATTTTTATGGTTTTTGTTTAATTAATTCCAAAATTAATTTCTCTCAATTTTAATTATTTTTTATTGGTTCTTTTTTTGAAAATTCCCAAAAATATTATTTATTTTATTTCAAAAAAATATTATTTATTTCATATATTTAGTATTTTTGTACAAAATTATGTTTTATTTTTTTAAAAATATTTCTTTCTCTTGACTTTTCAACTTCAAATGATTTTCAAATCATTCTATGAATGAAACATGGTTTTTCAAACATTAATCCAAGATCACAACTTGTTTTTCACACATGTTTGATGATTTTGATCATTTTAATTTAATTTTTATTCAATTAAAAAGCATTTTAAAATCAAATTAGGGTTTTAATTATTTTCACCCTCACAAATCTTTTTCAAAACACTTTGGGCTTTTTAATAGAGTGTAAGACCCATCTCTTTGTACATAAACCTTTTTGGGCCTCAGTCATTGTATAAGTCCCGATACGATCTTTAAAATAACGGTGCAGTCGTTGTTTTTAATCTGGGCTTACCCTTGTGTTATAAGACCCGTCTTTATTCATTTTTTAAAAACATTTTGGGCCTCTAGTAGAGTGTAAGACCCAACTCTCTTTTGTACATAAATAATTTTGGGCCTCATTCATTGTATAAGTCTCAGTACAGTTTCCAAAAACGATGGTGAAATCACTGTCTTTCCATGGGCCTCTCCTTGAGTATAAGCCCCAAACTTATTTTTAAAAACAACTTTCCTTTCTGATTTAGGTTCAAATTCATAGTTGTAATCAAAACTTTCTTTAATTTCTTGAACAACTAACCATACAGCTGTTACAATGGAAGCTTGCTCACCTTAAAGTTTTATCAGCTTTCTTTTACATACTTGCATATATATATATATATATATATATATATATATATATATATATATATATATATATATATATATATATATATATATATATATATATATATTTGTTTGTACTGGAAGCTTGCTCACCTGTAAGTCCTCATACCCTCCTTTTACATACAGTATATATTTCATCTGTATATATGTCTGTATATTATCTGCTTAGAGTTTTCCCCGGCAATTAGGTCTAGGATTAGATAAAGCCAGTGGTCACTCTTTTAAACAGTAAAAACTAGCTCCCCATAGGAATTCCAGATACAGTCTTGCCTTCTCTTGGGCTTATACAATATGGAACAAAGAGAAAGGCATTATTCCCGGTGAAACTTTTCTCAGACTGTCACTATTAGAAAATTGTCAAAGAAATTCATTTCCCCTAGAGAGGATTAATTGCTGGTGAAACCTCTCTTGAATTTCTTCAAACCCTAGAACTGTTCACTAAAGAAAGGATTATTCGCGGTGAAACCTTTCATGAACTCTTCTTAAGTTTAGACCCACAGACTTCCTAAAAGCATCCCAGCCTCCTCTTGGGATTTGTACAAGGACCCTCGGGCTTCTTAGAAGTTCTCATGTCTTCTCTTGGGATTAATACAAGGACCCTGAAGACCTCTTAAAGGTATAGGACATAACTTAGTCATCCTTTGTTAGAGCAGTCTCATCCCTTAAATCATCAGCCTTCACTTGGGCATCATACAAAGATAAACTCTTCCATACCAGTAGACTTGGACAGTCTAATCTCCTCTTGGATCTCAAAGACATTTTCAAGTTCCCTACAAATACAGGAGAAACCCTGATCATTTAATCAATCTCCAGTAGATTTAAAACCCTCATAGGATCTAAAACTCAATCTTTATCCTAAATTCCCCCAGCTAGGGTCATCTTATCATCAATACCATAATAGACTATAAGAACCTCAAGGCATATGATACCTCAAATCTTCTGTAAACCCTCAGCAAGAGTTGATTCCTCGACTTAGACCTGCCTCTGGATCTCAATAATCCTCAGCAGGAGACAGCCTCCTCTTAGGCTTCGTATAATGATTTTCCTCAGCAGAATTAGCCACAAAAGCACTCTCTTGTTGAGGCAATCACCTTTTTTAGCACTCTTTTGTTGAGTCAATCACCTTTTTAGCACTCTCTTGTTGAGTCAATCACCTTTAAAGCACTCTCTTGTTGAGTCAACCCTTTTCAGCCTCAATCTTGGGCTTTGTACAAGACACCCACATAAACACTCTCTTATTGAGTCAACCTTTTCAGTCTCAATCTTGGGCTTTGTACAAGACACCCATAAATATTTTCAGCTAAGTCAGTCAATATCCTTCAGCCTCAATCTTAGGCTTTGTACAAGACATATAAAATTTCCCTAAGCAGAGTCAATCCTCTCTTCAGCCTCAATCTTGGGCTTTGCACAAGACAAATCATACTCTCCAGCAAAGTCAATCTTCTTTTAGCCCCAATCTTGGGCTTTGTACAAGACAGATAAAACCTCTCACCAGTAGAGTCAGTTTCCCCTTTTAGCCTCAATCTTGGGCTTTGTACATGACACATACAAATATTCCCCAGTGGAATAAAAAAAATCCTTTTTAGCCTTAATCTTGGGCTTTGTACAAGACAGACAAAATATTTCCCCAGAAAAGTCAACTTTCAGCCTCCTCTTAGGCTTTGTATAATGATATCCCCCAAAGAGTAAGTCTCTTTTTTTGCCTCATTCTCGCGCTTTGTACAAGACAGATATTAAACTCCCCAGTGGATTCAATCAATCTCTTAGCTTCAACATTGGGCTTTGATCAAGGCACAAAAAAAATCAACATTCCCTCCAGAGGAAATCAGAAACCTCTCTGTAGGAAGACATTTCTCTGTACATCACAAATCAAAACAGAAAATCAAAACAAACCTTAATCCCAGATAACTGCTATAAGTGGCATACTTGTTGATTCAAATATCCAAGTTGCAATCCATCTCTTATCCTGGTAAAACCCAATCTTTAATCTAATTGCTATAAGTGGCAAGCCTCTGGGTTATTTACATCCAAGCCAATGTCCCTCTTTTAGCATGAAAGATTCCTAAGGAAAAATGGTATTGCTCTACACTGAGTTAAAGTGTTCTCCTTCAGGACAAATCCCTCATAAAGGAATTTTGGCATTGCTGGATTCACATATCCCAGTTAAAGTAATTCTCCTTTATAATCGGCCACCCAACAGTTGTGATAAACTGACGATATGTCTCCCTTCAGAGATGACAAATTCCCTCTTAGTCAAACCTTTTAGCTTCAATCTTGAGCTTTGAACAAGACACAAATACTCAACCTTTTAGCTTCAATCTTGGGCTTTGAACAAGATACCAAAACATCTTTCCTCCCATAGAATAGGAGGAACTACGATTGCTCTGATTTCCCTGTTTTCTTTAACGGGAATACGTAGGCATAAGATTGCGAAATCTTAGAGAGCATACCAATCCAAAACTTTATGTCCAGTACCTTCACACATTTCAAAAAACTTACGTCCAGTACCTCACCAAAAACATCGAAAAACCCTAAAAACAACAAAAATACCCTATCTCACAAACATCCCCACAAAGAAGAAACTTTCCCATTTACAGATAAACATCATCAAGTATAAAGCAGAACCTAATGCTAATCAACCCATGGATAACCATGTATAGGACGGGTAATTGACAACTCCCCATTGTATAACCTGACCCCGAACTCCCCAATCTCCCTCAGCGACTATTCAGTTAAACATTCGCGTGCAAGGTTAGTTTTAGATAGCTTCCCTTTCCCTTTCAGCTTCACGGGATAAATAAGAAATAAGAAAGTAGCACCCACGTTCCTCCCATTGAGGTGTGGAAATCCCCATGGCGATAAGGTGGTCGCGTCACCGACAAAAATCGCACGCTACAAGAACCATTAAGTATTAGTGAGCCTGAGTTTGTAGGTATAGGCTGGCCTACTGTGGTGGTGCAAAGTCAGACTGAAGACTAGTATTTATTTTAGTAGCTTCATGCGAGTCATTTGAATGTAGGTTATGGGATGTGGGGCCTGATGTTTGGATAAATGGACTGAGAAATTGTACATGAGATGAAGGACTGAGACAATGCATAGGATATTTATGAGACTTAGGTATGCTTGTGACTGGTTAAGTTTGTATGCTCAAGTAGGGAAATTCTTCTTCATCAAATTTGACATCCTTTGAGATGAAAATGCTACCATCTTAGTTCGTACATATGTAGCCCTTGTGTGTAGGAGAGAGGCCTAAATAAACACATTTAGTGATTCTGAAATCCAATTTGTTTTGATTATAGGGCCTCAAGTGTGGATAGCATGAGCATCCAAATAATTTGAGCTTCAAGTAATCATGTTGTTTGTTATACAAGGCAAAATATGGAGAAGAGAAACTGGAATAAACTTATGTAAGCAAGCAATTGATGAGATAAACTGTAGTGGTGAAGCTATGGTCCCTTAGGTCAAGGGGTAATGATGCATTAGCCAAGATATTCAGCCTCATTTCGATAATTTGTATGAGCTTTCTTTGAACTATTCCATTTTAGTGTGATGTATGAGGACAAGTGAGCTTGTGAACGATGCCTAATTCATTTAGGAACTTTGTGAATGGCCTAAATTTTCCACCAGAGTCTGACTACATGGCCTTGATTTATATCAAGCACTCAAACAAGAATTTAAGCAAAGTCTTTTGGGCTAGACTTCGGTCGCTCCTCTTGGGCGAGACTTTATGTTGGATCTCGCCCAAGGAAACTCCAAATCCCTCAGGTGAGGATTTCAGGCAAGCCTGTTTAATGAGACTCTTAGTCCCTCAGGAAAGATTTTTTATTGAGCCTGGATGATGAGACTTCAAGTTCCTCAGACGAGGCATTATACATTTCGAGCAGGACTTATATCAAGCCCTCAGACAAGACACTAAGTTAAGTATCTTGGGCTAGACTTCGTTCGTGTGACACCCTAAAACCCAAATTCTTATTTTTATAAACCATAATTTTGCATAATATTTATTTCATATAACAAATAGGGTATCACAATGGCACAAAATAACAAAATGTTTCTCAAATATCAATACTTGTTCAAAGATCGAATCAAACATGGAAATTAAAAGTGAATCTCGACCCGAATATCACAATACCAGAGCCTTATCACAAACCCAAACCTACTAACTATCTTAACAGTTCAGCACATAATAACACAAAAGAAACTAATGGATTCGTCTTCTACATCATCTATAATATCCTTACAGCAACTCAACTACTCCTCGTTCTCAATATGAGGATATCCTACACATAGATTCAAATCATATAAACATTGCAAATAGAGGGGTGAGAATACATACTGCATTTACAAAATCATACAATATTAAAATAATTACACAATATTACAGAATACACCATGAATGCTTATGCAATGCACTTTATCCTCCATTCCATATGCATGTGGTACCAGCCACTCAATTCATGGCTTATTCTAGAAAGACAAGATGGCTACCTTACGTACCACAACACTATTCCTGAGTTCTATAGTTTAGGAGTACATGTGAGCTATGTTTCGTACTACAACACTCTCTCTAGACGTTCGTAGACTCTTAACAGACTAGAAGTACATGCGAGCTAATACGCACTACTGCACTCTGTTTATGGTGAAATTTGGTAAACAAACACAAATTTATATTAATACTTAAGGGATCAAACTCGAAAATCTCACGGACATATTTGTGTGCAGTTATTGTTTGTGAAAGTAAGTGTGGCTGTCGAAGTTAACATAAACTTTTGGACAATGTCTGAAAATGTTTGTGATTTCTTGAAAATAAGAAAATTAATTAAAGGACAGGACGATTGTAAATTAAATGCAAGGTAAAGTAAAGAAACGTCTGCGTCGAAAGGTAAAATGCAAGGAAAGAAAAAAAACTTGAAGTTAAAAAAGACTTGAAAGTAAAGTGCAAGAAAATGTAAAGTTGTGTGAAAGGTAAAGGAAGTCAAAGAAGCTTAAATGCATAAAAGAAACACTTTTAAGATAAAATACTAGAAATGTATTAAATTGGTGGAACGCATACGTACATTTTTCTCACTCGTTTCTCACAGCGCATGTACTTTGACTGTAATAGAAATGTGTACAATTTGAGGACCCCTTACAAAATGAACCTAAGTATCTATATATACAATACTAAGATAACTGCCCAAGAATGATAAATTGCTCCCATGGTGACACGTCCTTAGATCATGTAGCGGTTCTCCCCGACGTATCCCACGTTCTCTACGTAATCGTCGACACTAATGTAGTAGTTCCCGCCTTGTGATACCATTTGAATTTCTTAACTGCTTTGTTGGTGCGAAGAAGTAAATATCCTTGTCGAAGCCTTCGACGTCGACCATGTTATTGTAACATGTTTTGTCATATTGTCCATTGTAGTGATGAACTCCACATGTAACACCCAAGTCAACATTTTTACCATTATAGTGATGTCCTCCCCATGTCGTGACTAAGTTGACATTGCCTCCATTGTAATGATGGACTCCAACCTTAGCCAACATGGCATAGTATTCAATTTTACTGTGTGGCTAACAAAGCATAGTACTCAATTTCACTAACTAGCCAACATAGCATAGTACTCAATTTTACTAAGTCCCCATGCTTCTCACTCTTCCTTTCGACTACGCCACCTTCGACCAGCATCCCTTTACGTGATCCCCGACCTTGATTCATTTTGATCATGTTGACCCACTCTATTTTATTTTCCACGTGGCACATTTATGGCTAGTCTCATGCATACTTGCCATCTATAGTCAAGTTAAAAAAATCCAGCGTAACAAATTGCCCCCAAAAGGCCATGTTTCGATTTGCATCAAACAAGAGAGACATGGCCTTTTTACCACAATTTTTCGACGCCGTTTCACTTTGCTGACATCATTGTTATCGTTACCCTTTTTCGGTGCATTGTCACTTTCAAGAGATTTACTCAGAATCTCATCATCGCCCTTACGTCCTAGGAAGACGTGGGTTTTCACATTTTGCGGTAACTGCTCCCACTCCTCATTAATGTGTGCATCGGAACCCCGCACAATCTCTTCAATCACTCTCACGTCATTGTCAGGTGTCAGATCCAATGCATGCACTGAAGCCTATAAATAGTTCCCCTCAGCTCTTTGTTTTCTTTTTTTCACTTCGTCTTCTTGCATTTTTTCTCCTTCACAAAAAAATTCAAACCCTATTTCACCATCTCCGTTCCAGAAAACTTCTCTCCTTCACGATAACTAAGAGCAAAGTTTACTTCAAACCCTCTACTGGTAACAATCCATTGGATTTCGCCATTCCTCCTTTTGAAAATGAAGAGGTGAAAGATTTCATTCTTGAACCTTCCTTCGAGAACAACAAAATTGTCATTTGGAAAAAATAAATGTTGATCCCCTACTCCATGAACAACCAGCTCTACGCATTCTCTGGGTCGTATCCTTCCAAGCAGTTGCAAGCTTCAAAGGTTTCTCACCTTTTTCCAGGTCATCTACTTATTATGCCTGCTGCATTTGAACGACGGGCTCTTGACCTATCCTTTATGGTCAAGCCTAATCGAGTCTTTCGATCTGCTCCACCGACTCCCACAAAAGAATACCTGGCGTGGTTTAATAAGGTCCAAGCCAAGAAGAAAGCACATTGGGAAAACATAGACATCTATGATATGGTCAATTTGTCTAGAACTGGCCCCAGGTATAACCCATGCATATTGTTGGCCTCACTTTTCTTCTTGGAAGGTTCAAAGAACACTTTCCAATTCCCTTGTGGCATGTTGATGCCGAAATTATTCGACGTTGCTTCCATCACGGGTTTGAATCTTGTCGGTGCAACTTTCTGTCCAACATTAGAAACTCGGTATGAGTTCACCATTGGGCGCCCTACCTATAAGAATTTAATCCAAAACCACCACAACACTGCTAGCCCCAGATGTCTCCGACCAAGAGTACATCTCTTTCTTGGCGTTTTAGCTCTCCTATTATATCTTCTGCTCTATTTCATTGCAGGTGGTGAAGAAGTTAGTCCCCCTGGCCATCCGACTTCATGTGGGACGCAAGTTTTCCCTTAGCAAATTGATTTTGCCCAATCTCTACCAATCTCTTGGAGAAGCCTCCAACAAACTCAAGCACCTGCCTGAGAACACTAAAAGTAAGTCATTTCCCCTCTCTGGACCTTTTTGGCTCTTACAGTTGTGGCTGAACTCCAATTTTGAACCTCGACTCAAAATCATCCAATCTCAAGAATTGATAAAGGAGGCTGAAGGTAGGACCATCGAAGGCACTAGACTGGCCTTACTACTCCTGACGAAAATCTTGTCTCTTACGTTTTTATCAAATACATTAACCTCTTCCTCGACACCAAAGTCTTTGATGCAACCATGGCTCCCTTTGTGGGTCGTCTTGTTGGTTCAGCTTGGTTAAGAAATAAGTTTCCTAGCTCCTCTTCATCAACTACTGCTATGTCAAATTAGGTTTGGGCCACGTTTATCACCCCCACAATCTTATAAAAAATAATGGAGGTCTGCTCCACTAGCTACGGCTTTGCTGGTTACCAACCGAATTTAGGGGCCAGACAGTTTGGCCTTAGCCAATTTCAACCTTCTTCCCTTTATGTTTGGGAAGGGGACATCTACTGGTCGGAGCGTAAATTCGACTATGACGAATTTAAGGAATATACCCAGTATGCTCGAAACCAAGTCCTTGAACTCCCTCTCTTCGAATTTCAACCATCATTCAATGTAACTGTTGAATTTCACAACTGGTGGCAAGCTTATCTGGCTATAAACTTCTCAGAGGACAACTTCTTGGAAATGATCTCTGACGCTCTCTCTGACATGCCCAAATAGTAACAAGGTATGTTTCTCTAAGCACCTATTTTAACTTTCTTTTCCTTTTCTTCCACTGACTCTTCGACCATCAGATGAGACCGAACCTCCCGCTGACAACAATGTTGAAGGGCCTTCTGAGGCGAGAGATACAAAGCAGCCTGAAGATCACAAGAAGAAGGTACTTTCACTTATTACTCAGAAGCCATATTTTATTTTATTTTTCTAAGGCACTTCCTCATAAATTTTCTCCTTTCCTATCTGACAACGAGATCCCGAGTCCCCCACTCCTAGACCTAAGAAGAAGAAAGCGAAGACTTCCTCTGCCACCAAGACTGCTAGTACCCCAAGAACTACTCCTGCACCATCGACTACTACTACCCTTACTCAGGTATCATGGTCGAATCTCACTTTTACTTATTTTTTCTTTAAACACTTCACTTATTCGACCAATTCTTTAGGGTATTCCATAATCATTCCAGTTCAAGTCCATGAAGAAAACTCAGGGGAGTCTGAACAACCTTTGATCTTCTCAAGCTCAAGATCGATGGCATCCTCGAAGCATGATCCCAGTCAACAGGAGAAAGAGACTCCTAAAGTGTCTATGCCCCAAAAGGACATAGTCGATACCCCTGCAGGGCCTTCAAACAAATCTCCAAAAACAACTCTGAAGAAGAACAAGGAAAAAATAAAGGAAAAGGAATCTACCCAGACTCTTACGCCCCTAGTCGATGAAAACATAACTCCACTCCCAAACAATCCTGACAACGAAGCTGATGATCCCAAGGTATGCGTTAGTCCTCCTCATAACAAGTTTGTTGTTCTTCTTTCCCATTTTTGATACCTTCTTTCTTCTCTTAGGAAAATCTGGCCACGACCAACGATCAGACATGACCCATGACCAAGAAGTGACTCTCGCAGGTATCCTCTGATCTGCCTCTCCTTCACTTTAACCCATACACTGGTTAGATTTCCTTGAGTTTAGTGTTTCTACCATTGAAACAACCTTCCAACCAATGAATACAACAACAACCATTGATGCACAGCCTCAACCAGAAATAATAATAGATATTGAATCATATCCTACCGATGTCATGGAAGAAGCAGATAACAACACTGCGTCTGTTCATGATAACACTGCCCCAAATGACTCATAAACTGATAAGCCTGCTGAAGACAATGAAGAACAAATCGCTGCTCGTGTCGAAGTTACTCCCGTTCAAGAGAAAATCCAACTAGGTCGATTAGAGCCAACTTAAGTTGATGTGTATGACTCCATGTTAAATTCTTCTCTTAGCCAAGAAGAAATCTTAGATCTCAAGAGGAGATATCCAACTGAGGCCCTTAAGAGATTGCAAAAGTTGCACAGGCTGTCGATGGACTCTAAATCTGCCCAAACTTCTAACTCGCCACTGGCTGACACTAGAAATGATGCTATCAACCTTCTTGTCCAACAGGTGAACGCTAACCTCTTTGAAGTCGACCTTCTTGTTGCGATCGAAGAAGATGTTAATCTTGGAAATGATATCCGGAAACTGCTAGCTGAACTCAACAAACAGCGGGAGTCCGATGTCTTGCTCAAATTTTTATTTGAGTTTGAATCCTTCTGCGATAAGGTCTGCAAAGATATTTATCTTAAACGCTCGACCACTACCAAACTTCAAGGAGTGAAAGATGCTATTGCAGTAGCTTGTGAGGCCAGTGATGTGTCTGATCAGAAGGTTGATCAACTTGAGA
Source organism: Lathyrus tuberosus (assembly GCA_022829125.1). NCBI lineage: Eukaryota > Viridiplantae > Streptophyta > Magnoliopsida > Fabales > Fabaceae > Lathyrus > Lathyrus tuberosus. The sequence goes on from JALAZF010000212.1 coordinate 9,670,751, forward strand.
GTCAGTTCCAAGAATACAATGATAAAACAACTTCGATTAATGAGAAAATTTCTCAGCGTCGTGCGAAGATTCTAGAACTCTCCAAGGAGATTGATGGCTTAGAGAAAGAGAAAGTTAGATTGGCTTCAGAACAGTCACTCCTGACAAAGTAAATGATTGATGCTGAAGCCACCAAAGGAGTAGAGCACGCTGAATATGCGCTCAATCTAGGACTTCATCTCACCCTTTTAGAAGAACTCAACGATCGCCTTCGCATCAGGCTCGACCTCTCCACGACCAAGCTAGAAGAATTCAGAGTGCGTTTTCCCGCTTGATCAACATCTCTATTAATCTTTTGTTACTTTTTGTTTCTTCTTTGTAATGGATATGCCTCCTTATGTAATGACTCCGCCATTTTCGCATTTTAATACCATGGGGGTAACTTTTTGTTTCGTTTATCACATTACTCTTGTTTAATTTGAATCTCTTGAAGCATATGTCTACACCATTTTAGGTACTTACCATTTACTCTAAGAATTCGTTTGTCCATGGCCAGTTCTTCAATTTCGTAAGCATTATTTGAAAACACTTAAAGAATTCGAAATACCCCTTCTCAATTTAGGGACCACTTGCCTAAGGTTCGATCTCTTTGATCCATAGGCAAAATAAATTTCCAAACATAATCTTCACTTGAGAATTCTTTGGACTTAACCTTTTTATTATAGGCTTCAGCAATCTTCTCTTTTTGTCTTATCAACGTATCTAACGCTGACAGCCTTTCTTCGTCTAACTCAACCATTTTGTCTAACATCATACTCCAATATGATGTCTGGTGGAATTTCATGTTGACGTTGAACCCAGACTTACTGTAAATAAATCTCTACAGGCAACACAGCTTCATGACCAAGGCCAATTGAAATGGTGTTGTCGTTGTTGCCACTTTTGGAGACGTACGACAAGCCCATAGGACTTTATCTAACATTTGATGCCAATTCTTTGGCTTCTTCCCAACTTGTTTCTTAATCAAACTAATAATGGTCTTGTTAGCAGCTTTGACCTGCCCATTTGCCTGAGCATAATAAGGCGTTGAAGTTAACAACTTTATTCCCATTTCTGACGCAAACTCTTGCATCTTTCGACCAGTAAACATTGACCCTTGGTCTGTCGTAATAGTTTCAAGAACTCCAAATCTGTAAACAATATTCCTTTTAATAAACTTGATTATGGCCTCTTGATCAGCTTTCACTAAAGAGATAGCTTTGATCCACTTTGTAAAGTAATCAATACCGACCAAGATATATTTCTGGCTTTTAGAGGACACAGATCGAATTTCTCCAATCAGATCCAAATCCCATCCTCTAAAAGGCTAAGGTTTCACTACTGCATGTAAGTCACTTGCAGGAACGTGTTGTATGCCTTAGTGAACTTGGCATTCTTTGCAACCCTTAGCAAAATCAATACAATCCTTGAGCATGGTAGGCCAGTAAACACCCTGGCAACACAACATCCATTTCATCTTGTGACCCGCTTGATGGGCGCCATATGCTCCACTATGAGTGTTTGACACAGCTAGATATGCCTCTTCCTCGCCAAGGCACTTAAGCAAAAAGCCTTCAGAAATCTTCTTGAACAACTCATTTCCAACAATTACATAACTCAAAGGTCTATACTCAACTCTTCGATCTGTTGACCCGACTGGATTTTTCAAATAATCAACTATGGGTTTTCTCCAATCACTACTAAGTAAGTCTTCGACAGTGCAGATCTCGAAGTTCTCTGCATCCACCGACCCAAGCTTCGTCACTGCTAGATCTGATGGGGAAAGCCTCGTTGCTTGTACCCTTCCTCGTACTTCAATCAAGTTCTTCAACTTATCTTTTGGCACTTTATACCATGAAGCAATATGTACAAATTCATTTGCTTCATAGTTCTCAAGTCAGGGAATATGTTGAATATCCACAAAGTCAAAACATTTTATCAGTCGACCTACTATTATAAAATACATGATCAAGTTTTCCCAGATACTCATGTATTCCTTAGTAATCTGTTTCACAACTAACTCAGAGTCTCCTTTGATCTTGACTCGCTTTTCCCCTAAATCTACTAAGATCTCAAGCCCAATTATTAAGTCTTTGTACTCAGTCACGTTATTGGAGCAAGTGCCTTCAATTCTAAACTTGAACCTCGTTGGTACATTGCTTGGTGAAAAAAATAACACCCCATCACCAGTGTCATTCTTATGGCTAGAACCGTCGAAGTATAACTTCCAAGGTTCCGTTTCCAAATAGTTTAAAGACGTCTCGACCACCGCATGGTGTACAATGAAGTCTGCAACTACTTATCCCTTCATGGCCTTTAAGGGCACATATGTAAGGGAATATTTGGATAATGCAAGTACCCATTTCCCAATTTGACTATGCAAAATTGTCTTAGACAACATATGTTTAATAGCATCAAAATGGGAAGATACGTAAACATCAACTGCTTTATATATTGCTTTAAATTCATACAAGAGAAGTACATACATAGGCACATCTTTTCAACTAAACTATACCTAGTCTCTGCATCATTTAAGGCTTGACTCAGGTAATATATGGCTCTTTCAACGCCATTATCGTCCTCGTGAACTAACATGCTCCCTATAGTCAAGTCTGAGGCAGAAATGTACAACCTCATACATCTATTCCTAACTGGAGGAGACAAGATATGAGGATTTTCTAAGTATTCCTTGGTATCTTCAAACACCTTTTGATGCTCATGTCTCCACATGAACTATTCCTTTTTCAGGCGAAGTAGTGGTGAAAATGTTCGTACTTTGCCACTGAGGTTCGATATGAACCTTCTTAAGAAGTTGATCTTTCCCAAGAGAGATTGCAACTCTTTCTTTGTCGACATTGGTTTTGTTTTTATTTATCCTAATCCTTTTCTTGTGGACCACAAAGCTAATAAAATGCCCTGCCTGCACACAAAAAGCACATTTAAGGGTGTTAATTTTCAGACCATACTTTCTCATTCTTTCGAATAAATGTCTAAGATGGTCGAGATGATCACTTCCCAACACAGATTTAATAACTATGTCGTCAATGTATACTTGCATGAACGTTTCGATATAGTCATGGAAAATAGAGTTCATCACCTTTTGGTATGTTTCCCTAGCATTCTTCAAGTCAAATGGCATCACTACCCACTCGTAGGTGCCTAAAGCTCTAGGGCATCGAAATTCCATCTTCGACACATCTTCATCTGCAATAAAAATTTGGTTATATCCAGAATAACCATCTAACATACTAAGGTATTCAAAACTTGTTGTTGAGTCGACCAACATCTCGACGACCGACATTGGATATTCTTCTTTAGGGGTCGCAGTATTTACATCTCTAAAATCTATGCAAACCCTTAACTTTCCATTTTTCTTTATGACTGGAATGATGTTGGCAAGCCATTCGACGTACCTTGCGGTTCTTATGAACCTACTTCGTAGGAGTCTTTCTATCCCCCCCTTAATTTTAGACATTATGTCTAGAGAAAATCGCACTGGCATCTGCTTGACTGGCTTTTTGCCTGCCTTTATTGGTAACTTTAGCTCCACCAATTCCCTGCTTAAACCTGGAATTTCGTTATAATCCCAAGCAAAAAAATATTTAACTTCTTTGAGTAATTTTATTACAACCAACCTTAGATTTGGATCGATGTTTGCACTTATATAGGTCGGCCTTCTATTTCATTGGCCTCAACGACCATGTGTGATATCTCAGCTTCCAAAGCCGCTTGTAATCTATTCTCGGTCACATAGGCTGTAATTTGATCTAACGCTTCGAACTCAGTCATCATCACCGAATTCGTCTCCCTAGCCTGTTGGCTGGACTCCATCTGCATACTATACTTTCTCCCCCATTACCTTTTGTTCCCAGGTAAACCCATGGGTAGGGTGAAGATTCAAGGAGAAAAATACCTCTTCTAGAGGCTCATAACCGGTCTCAGCTGGTATACACGGCGCTATCTTCGCCAAGTTCCTGTCAAAATTCCTTTTGTCTACATGGTTAACTTTGGCCATGTAGTAGCCTTGGTCTGCTACGATGTTTTCGAAAATTCCACTTTTGAGCCAAATGGCTATCCTTTGGTGTAGGGACGAAGGGACTGCCCCTATGTTATGTATCCATTCTCTTCCTAACAACAAATTGTAACTAGCTCTTACAACTATTACCATGAAGACTGTAGGTCGAGCAATAGATCCCAATGTTACATCCACCTGAATAGCCCCCATTGTTTGGCCAGTCTTTCCTTCATAATTAGAAAGGACCATATTGTGGGGCCTAAGGTCAGTGTCATACATTTCCTATCTTAGCCAGCATGAAATGTGGCATCAAATTCAATGCTGCTCCACCGTCTACCAAAATTTTGTTTATAGTGGTGCCCTCAACCTTAGCCCTTATGAACAAAGGTTTTAAATGGTTCTTCATTCCTTCATGGGGTCTCTCAAAGAAAGCATTCTGCTATTTGATGCACCCACTGTTCATTACAAAATAACACACTGGCTTGTGTATTGCCAGTTCCTCTTCTTCATAATCTTCTTCTTCAGCAACCTCTGTCACGCGACCGTACTCATAAGGTAGCACAGAGACTACATTGCATAAGATGTTAAAGTCGCCTTCCGACCCAGAGTCGAAATTATCTGTTACCAACTCATCTTCTTTGGTTTTCTCATCCTTGTTGAGGTTTTCTTTCATCAAATTTGTCTTGGCTGAAAATAGCTTCTTCCCCACTAGTTTCTTTGTCTGATCCTCCCCTGGCTTCTGTTGTGGCTTGGTATTCTCGACTCAGCAGCGTCTCTTTCTGCCTTCTTTTTCCTCTGGAATCTATGCCACTGGGTCCTTTTCATGGGATTCTTCCCCTTATAATTTGTGCTAGGCCCATAAGAACGCCTTTCTGACATCTAGAAATTCTCTCTATACGTAATAGAAGATCCTCGACGAATCTCAAAATTTCTCCACTTTGGATTCCTATTTTTCTCTCCTCCGGCAGGTTTGGTCCACTTCCCTTGGGGAACATTGGCTGAAGGCTTGTAAGTATTTGGCTTAGCCTTCTGCGAACTAGGTGCCTATTCCTTCTTTTGTGGCCTTCCTCTTTTGTCAAAGTAGTAATGAGACTTGGCTTTCTTGCTTTCTTTGGAATTCTGAGCACTTTCGACCTTCTTAGCATCCTTTTTGTCGAACACAACGCTGCATCGAGGGCACAACATTGTAAAGGAACCCCACTAGACATTTTCCTGCTTTTGGAAACACAACTTTGATTTGGTTTTCATTCTCAAATTCTTTCATGTCGAGATTATCGCGGTGAGAATCGGATATCAAACTATTGGTTAACTTGAAACACACATCTTTAAATCACCACTGGTCTTTGATTTATCCAAAGGAAAGGGTAAAGAACAAAAACCCTAATAAGAGAATCTAGGTTCGGGGGTTGGTTATACTTAAGGAAGGTGTTAGCATCCTAAGCATCTGTAGTACTCTACAGGAACCTCTTGTTAGTGTTTATGTTATCTATGCTTGCTAAGGGAATTGTGCTAAGGGAAAGACCTAGGGGTTAGTATCTATGTATGATCGCCAAGACATCATATCTCGTGCCTACGTATCCTGACGGGAATGGAATCAGAGTACTCGTAGTTCCCCTCAATGAGGGTGAGGAACTCTTGACTGTGGTCAAGGTTCCAGGGGGGAAGTAATCATCCATGGCAAGACGCTTACATGGAGTGCGGCGACTCCAAAGTTAAGTTTAATTTAAAAGGGATGTAAATGAGTAAGTGTTCATGGCAGAACAATTACATGGAGTGCGGCGACTCCGATCTTAGGGCTAGGATAAAGAGGGAAGGTCCTAAAGTTAAGTATGACGTGGCAGTCAACAGAATGGGATCCTTTCCTTTGGAATTGATTAAAGAGACTTTAGTCTTAAACAAAACAAAAAGTCTAATTTAAATACTATACTATGTACTGAGATAAGAAAGGATAGGTAGTCAATGTAAGAATCGAGACCGAGAACTCAAATAGATATAGTCAAGAAAATTAGTAAAGATTAAAAATCAACAATAAATCCTACTTATTTATATTTCTACACATAATTAAAATGAAAAAACAAAATAGTTTAGAAAAAACAAAATAAGAACATATTTTGAGATTTTAATAGTTAATGGGAACAAATAAACTAATAATAATTTTAAGGAAAGGTATAAAAACAAATTAAGTTTTCAAAAACAAAATTAAAAGAAAATCTAAATGAAAATTTAAGGAAAATTTAATGAGAAATAAAAAAATGAAAATAAAAAATGAAATAATAAAAACGAAATGGCCATGTGAGGCCCAATGGCTACCCAACCATCATAAACGAGTTGACTCCCAATATGGGTCGGACCCGACCCATTAACTGGAACCAAAATCTTAAAGAGGCAAAAAGGGATTAGGCGTTTCACAATGTTCAGAAGAAAAAACACGCACAAACGGGAAAGGTAATACGATTCATAAATAATTCCAAACCAAATAATCCGTCTTGAATCTCCATCTCTTCAAGTTTTTCATCGCGCAACACTCTCTCTTCTCTCATTCTCTCCCATGGCATCCGTCTCATCTCTCTTGTCTCTCTCGCAATCGCAACATCAATCTTCGCGTTTGCAATTTTTCAAATTGGGGAACGAAGCTTCGAATTGCACTAATTGAAACAACAAAAGCAGAACTGAAATGACAATTACAGCAATTAAAGGCAAAGTCGATCGAGATTACCTGTCAGGGTTCGTTCAACGCGTCTTTGGCGGTGAAGTGAATAAGAAAACCAGAGGTCTTCGTGTTTACAGGTACGAATATCCCCTTTTGTCTTTGCGGTTGGTTCGTATGGCGTTGTGTTGTTGAGTTTATGTGAATGTTTTCTTCGCGTCTGCTTGCGAATTTCTGGAAGTAGTGTGTGCGTTTTGGTCTTTGGTGGGTATGATTTTGAAACAGAAAACCATGAATATGTGGTTCTGCTAATGTGTGGATGAGACGCGTATGAATTTCTGACTTTTCAATTTGAGCCTCTTTCGCAAATACTCATGGTTGTGGTGTGAGATTTTTTTAATGATTCTCGTTGTTCTTCTGCATCTGATGTGAAAACCATTTTTGTATCTGAATGTGTTGTGATGTTTGTGAAAGTTGATTCTGGAGTTTTGTGTGGTTTGTGGATGTTGTATGAGATTTCTGCATGTGTTTTTTCTATATTCAAGGAATATTGATATACTAGTCACCTGTGGGGTTTTCTCTCATTCATGATGAGTATTGATCTAAAATCTCCCATAGTTTGACCTTTTGCTGTTTTCCCAGCAAGTTCAGGATGCTTTGCTCAGAATTGATTAACCCTCTGAGAGTGTTCTCGTATCTCCAGCAGATTTGCCTTGTTTTCCCAGTGGGCTTTGCGTAGATGTTTTTATGTCTACTATACCCAGTGGATTCATTTTTTTTCTGCAGCAGATCTCTTCATCCTTTTGAAATGGAAGTTCCTGTGAATTTTTACGATCCCCAGGAAGATTCAGAAAGATTGGGTTTGTATGAATGGTAAGTCTCTTCGGTCAGACGGGACAGTTCTTTGTTGAAATTTTGTTACTCCGATGAATGGTAGGTCTCTTCGGTCAGACGGGATAGTTCGTTGTTGAGATTTTGTTACTCCAATGAATGGTAAGTCTCTTCAGTCAGACGGGACAGTTCGTTGTTGAGATTTTATTACTCCGATGAATGGTAAGTCTCTTCGGTTGGATGGGAGAGTTCGTTGTTGAGGTTTTCTACTCCGATGGATGGTTAGTGTCTTCGGTATGCTAGAGATAGTTCATTGTTGAGGTATTGATTTTCCCCAGTGGAGCCTTGATGTGTTAAGTCTTCCCTGTTGAGTTATATCCTTGTTGTGTTGTGGTTTATTTCCATATGCAATTATCCCCAGTTTGACTCTTTTCCTCAGCTGAGTCCCAGTAGTTGTGTGGTATATTCCCCGGCTAGTTGGTGGTCTCCTGTGATGTGTTTCCCCGGTGGAGTTTCATTCTCCCGTTCTTCATTTTGTTGATCTCCTGCGGCGTTTTCTCCCCACACAGGTCTTGTGCCTACATGTCATTTAAATGATCATATCATTTTGTAGTCTCTTAGGGCCAAAAATTGGGTTTATTGTTTTATTTAAGTCTCTTCTATCTCGTCGAGACAAAGATGTCAATCTTCATATCTCCGAATAGAAGAAACTTAAATAGGGGCAGCTGTAATACCCTAATTTTCTCCCCACACAGGTCTTGTGCCTGCATGTCATTTACATGATCATATCATTTTGTAGTCTCTTAGGGCCAAAAATTGGGTTTATTGTTTTATTTAAGTCTCTTCTATCTCGTCGAGACAAAGATGTCAATCTTCATATCTCCGAATAGAAGAAACTTAAATAGGGGCAGCTGTAATACCCTAATTTTTGCCCCTAAGATTCTCTGCTTTTCATGTGCATTCATACATACAAACAGGATCACACATTGGTTCCCTCTTTTATAGGATTGTGCCTTGCAGGGATCTTTGAGTTTGTGTGTGTTTTTTAGTTGTTTCATTGCTTAATTTGTTTATGTTTACTAACCATTAACTAAAATCCAAAAATATTTTGTTTTCTTTCACTAACATTTTTCAGGGGAAGAACAGGTTAAAAATACCAAAACATCAGTCCCTCAGCTCGAATGGATTTCATCTGAATAAAGTCAAAGTTGATCTACGATTAATTCAAAAATTATCTGATCAAGAGTTTCCAAGATTTAATTGATTATTATTCAAGGGACTCCAAGGTTCATGTGTTTATTTCCATGCCGTTTTTGACAAGCAAGAAAATCGAGCCAGAGCCAAGACAGCACATCAAAAAGCCATTTTTTTTCCCATTTTTCACTGTGTTAATCGATTAACCTAATTGCACTGTGAAGTGGTTAATCGATTAACACGTGCAATTTTTGAAAAAATGTGCCAAATTCAAATTCTGCAGCAATTGGCACCAATTTTCATCATTTTGATCACATGTGGAATATTCTAGACCATCCCATTTTAATTCCCTACATCATCATAATTAATTCCCACCATGTACCATCACTAATCACCACTCTTTTGTGATTTCCCTCCAAATTTGAATTCCAATCCTAATTTTGATCTTCCAATCCTAATTCCAAACCACCAAATTTTCCAAGCCTAAACTCTATAAATAGAGCCTTCATTTCATTCATTCATTCAAGCTTTTGATAGCCAACAAACCTCTTGCAAATTCTCTTCCCAACCACAAATTTCACTAAAGCTCACTTTTCTTCTTTTGAAAGTTAACAAGAATTCACATTGAATCTTGTTCAACTTTGAGCTAAACCATCATCCAAATTTGTTTTCTTCATCAACTCTCATAGATCAAGGCTTTGGTATTTGGATATTGAAGCAATTTGAAGGAATTTTCATATTTGAAGTGGTAATTCATCTTTCACCATTGTTGAAGCTTCATCTTCATCTTCCATAATGTAGATCATTGGAGATTCTTGTTACTTGATCCTTTGGATCTTGTAATTGTGTTTGATTACTGGTTTTTACTGCTGTTTTACTCAAAAATTCGTGCACAATTGAATCCTTGATCCTAAGATGTTTGAAGAAATGAGTGATCAAGGATTTGGCAATTTTCAAACTGATTTTCTGTTGTTTTTACAGTGTTAATCGATTAACCAAAGCCAGTACAATTAGGTTAATCGATTAACAGCTTATTTCTGCGCAAAAATTGGAAGTTTGCACTGGTTAATCGATTAACATAATTACACTGTGAGTTGGTTAATCGATTAACCAACATCCAGAATGTGTTTTTTGCTTGTTTTTGGGGCTGTTTTGGTTTTTCTTCCCCTTTCTTCTTATTTTAGCCTTGAAACACATTGTAAAGATTAATTTCTCTTCAATTTCAATGGACTTTGGATATGGTTAGAGTAATTAAACATTCATTAGTTCAAATCTATCTTTAAATTAATTGTTGAATTCATTTGAGGTGCTTTGAATTAGTGATATGTTTTCACACTTAAATCTATCAATTAAAGGTGATTGAACTTGAAGATGAAAGGTTCTTGACTTTGTAATTCAATTTGGCTTTCTCTTCATCTATTTCTTTTTTTATTTTCATCGATGAAAGTCTTATGGATCTTAGAATTTCTTTGTTGAATTCTTGATCAAGACTAGATCGTTACCTATTTTCTTTTCGTGCGGTATTGCTTTCGGGTGACGATCTACATATCGTTCATCTAGCATGCATTAGCACAAAGATCTATTAGCCGGCCTCATTGTAGGGTAATTACTTCGTAAATTACTTGGTGATTGCTTAACATAGCGCGACATTTGTCCCTCTTTATCCAATTTGGAAATTTGAACTTTCGTGGTCCAGACCTTGATTGGCCGCGTCAACTCAATGGTGATTGATCTTTTGTATTATGTTCAAAATCTTTGAAGCTTGTTGTTGTAGAGGCTTTGATTCTATCAATCTTCTAACAAGTCTTCATTAACCTTGACCTAAGTACATTGTTTAATCACTATAGTTCAAAATGCGGAATGGAATAATCGGTGAAGGCTTATGGCACTAGAGCCTTGTGCTACTAACCACTAACTTCTAACTTCTTTACTTTTCCTGCTCGCTCCCTATCTCTCTTTATTTTTATGCTTTATGCCATTTATCATATCATGTTTATGTTTATGTCATTTTTCTTTTGTCCACTTGGACCATTTTATCTTGTGCTTTTATTTTTCTTTTGTCCATTTTGGACTTAAAACATTAATAAATGATTAAACCACTAAAAGACTTGTGCTCTTAATTGTTGGACTATGGCCACTATCCCTTGCTTTGGAGGACCTATACTCTTGATTATGGACTTATGGACTTAGAATTAGGATCCTAACCTATGCTTGGGAGTTTGTGATGGAAAACCTTGGATTTTGGATACTTGGAGTCTTCTTTTGAAGACTTATTTTGAATCAAGACCAAATCAAAAAGGGAAAAATGCTTATGCTATGGAGCTTGTCCATGTGGTTAGATCTTTCTTATCCTTAGCTTTTATTTTATGCACTATGATAGTCACTTCTTCTCCACCCCTTCTTCAATTTTCAAAATCTCCTCTCTTTTTAAAAAATCTTCTTGTTTTTGAACTTAAAACCGCTTTCATAATAAAACCTTGACTTTGGCCAAGTGATTTTTAAACTTTGTTTTCTTTAATAAATGTCAATCAATATTAACCATATTTTGACCATTTCATGAAAACATAAAAAATACAAAAACTCATCAAACTCTTTTTTGTGCTTTGTGCACCTTTTCCTTTTTAAACTTTTTCATAAGTTTAGACATGATTCACTTCTTTAAGCGGAATTATTCGCTTAGAAATGGCGACTTGTCTTTACACTTAAAATCAACCAAAACAAACAAATTTTTGTTCTTTGTACCACGAACTACGAGGTTTTGATCCTACATTGCACATCGTGGGTACGTAGGTATGAGGCGATAAGTCTCTCCAAACACAAAAATCTTAAAAAATACTTCTCTTCTCATCTCTCCCAATCTCTTTCAAGCAAACCATTTTCAGACCAAAAGCATGAATACATCAAAGGGCTCCTATAGAGTACTATAGATGTATTGGGTGCGTAAAACCTTCCATTTACATAACCAACCCCCTTACCCATTATCTCTTTGTTCTTTTAGAACTCTTTAGGTTTTGTTCGCTCTTTTTTCCTTTCCTTTTTGGATAAAAATAAAAGTGCGGTGGCGACTCTTATTTATTTTTTAGTTAAGTTAATCAATAGCTTACACTCACAAATTTCCCCGCTACAATTATGAATTGTGGTTCTTGCTCCGACATGTCGAAACTGTTTTTATCGACTGTTTTGGAAAGAATTAAACTTGTTTTAATTGTGACTTGAGCATGTCCGATATTTTTCCATTTTCGTCTCAAATTGTTTTGGACAGAATTCAAAGTTTGTCTGAATATGTTTTATTTGGTTTTGGAGACAATCATGATTTAATAAATTTCCCTTTTTTAATTCATCAGGTTTGATACGTGTTTTGGAAACTGGTGATTCTTGGTGTTTGGCCCTCCACAGATGTGTGCGGTTTTGCGCTTTGTAAATTGTAAGGGTAAGCTCCAATTTGTAATGCATGATGAGACCACGTGGTTTACTGGTAAAACTACCACCCAATCTTCCCTTGACCAAATAAAGAACTACTACTTCTAGAAACACAAGTCTGTGAAGCTCCTGCAACCAACCAGAGAACAATCATAAATGACTCTCCAGTGCACGGACAACATTGCTAGCAACTTCAAGAGGATTTTGACAATCATTATTCAACACCAAAGGATTGGCTCTAAATTCAATAGTGTTTTAGCCATATTGTAAAGTTCAGGATTCATGTAAATTCAGAAGCAAAATCGAAACCCTTTTTTATTTTTTCTAAAATTCTTGAATTCATTTGGAACCTCAGTTGGCATCTTGTAGCCTTGATATGAAAAAATATTGAATATGGTTTTTAGACTTGGAATTGAACAATGTCAAACTTTGAGATTCTTGAATTTACTTGAACTTATAGGTTTTCAAAGCTTGAATCTTCATGACAATCTTAAATTGAACTATGAACCTTGAATTTTGTCACAAATGAAATCTTGCACTTAGTGGAATTTGATCATGCCAAAAAACTCTTGTGAATCAAAACTCTTAATAGAATATGGTGTAATCCCATTTGAATATCAACTCGAAATGATATACAAAATATCTTCTTGAATTTGGACTTTGTAATCTTCGGATGCAGACATCCAAGAATCACGAAATCAGCTTGCACCTTTGTAAAGATCGTGAGTTTGAAAGTAATTAACACTCTTAAGACTTAACATGAAAATTATGTCAAACCATTCCTTTGAATTTGTAAATTGGACATTTGGATGGTGAATGTATCATGCTATTAAGCCAACATTTTGCAAATCTCAATTTTGAACATTTTGATGAAACCATGAAACTCTTAACGGTGGCCAAACTTCTTCAAATAATAATACATCCAAGACAAATATCATATTGCAACCAAGCTTTGAAATACCATGGCCTAAATCACAATACCTTAAAGTCCAACAAACTCCAATTTAAGATCGATGCACCATCAAGAACGAACTTACAATGATACCATAACAGTCCCCGAATTCCCATGTTCAATACCAATGGAAGAAAACCCTAACCCTCTGGGATATACACTAAGACTTGAAAATATCTTGAGGAGAAATGACCAGTAGAAAAACCTTAGGATCCTTTGAATCAGAATGGTTATGCCCTAAAAATGCTTGACTGATAGAACCAGTACACTTGAAATCAATGTACCTGCACAAATTGGTTAGTGATAATAAACGCACGCACGAGACCCTATGCCCTAAAGATGCTATGCAGGATAATGCACCAAGATGGTGGGATTTTAGCGTCAAAAATTAGGGTATGACAGATGCCCATATTTAAGTTTCTTCTATCCGGAGATATGGAGATTGAAATCTTCGTCTCAGCGAGATAGGAGAGACTTAAATATTAACATGCACAATTTTTTTTGGCCCTAAGATGCCACAAAATGTGTATGATATGACATGATATGATATGAAATGAATACAAGACAAAAATCCTGAAGATATACCCAAAACATTTAGAAAAGTATTAAATGTACGGGTAAAGATTTGGAAGACATATCTAGAAGAATGTTAGATAAGCAACATCATATCTGGAAGAACATCGGATAAACACAAAGGGGCTCTGGAAAAGCATCAGGAGCAGACACATCTGGAAAAACATCAGACGATTAAAAGCAATGTTATTCCAGAAAAGCATCAGAATACACAAAGCGAAATATCTGGAAAAACATCATCCAAGAATGGCATTGGATGATAAAGACACGAAACATCCAATAATGGCTTTGAATGAAAGGCAGGCTCATAATATCTGAGAAGGCATCAGATGCAAATGAACAAAATAGAGATCCAAGAAAGCATTGGACGCAAAGAAACAAGTCATCCAATAATGGCTTTGAATGAAAGGTATAATCACAATATCTGAGAAGGCATCATATGAAAGTGAACAAAATAGAGATCCAAGAAAGCATTGGACGCAAAGAAACCAGTCATCCAATAATGGCTTTGAATGAAAGGTATAATCATAATATCTGAGAAGGCATCAGATGAAAGTGAACAAAATAGAGATCCAAGAAAGCATTGGACGCAAAGAAACTAGTCATCCAATAATGGCTTTGAATGAAAGGCAAAATCACAATATCTGAGAAGGCATCAGATGCAAATGAACAAAATAGAGATTCAAGAAAGCATTGGACGCAAAGAAACCAGTCATCCAATAATGGCTTTGAATGAAAGGTATAATCACAATATCTGAGAAGGCATCAGATGAAAGTGAACAAAATAGAGATCCAAGAAAGCATTGGACGCAAAGAAACCAGTCATCCAATAATGGCTTTGAATGAAAGGCAAAATCACAATATCTGAGAAGGCATCAGATGAAAGTGAACAAAATAGAGACTCAAGAAAGCATTGGACGCAAAGAAACCAGTCATCCAATAATGGCTTCGAATGAAAGGTAAACTCATAATATCTGAGAAGGCATCAGATAGGTTCTGGAAGAACATCAGAACAAAGACTCAATCTGGAAGAACATCAGAAAGAGGGACACATCCGGAAAGGCATCAGATGGTAAAGAAACCAGACATCTAATAATGGCTTTGAATGAAAGGTAAACTCATAATATTTGAGAAGTCATTAGATAGGTTCTGGAAGACATCAAAACAAAAAAAACTCAATCTAGAAGAACATCAGAAAGAGGGACACATCCCGAAAAACATCAGATGGTAAAGAAACCAGACATCTAATAATGGCTTTGAATGAAAGGTATAATCACGATATCTGAGAAGGCATCAGATGAAAGTGAACAAGGTATGGATCTAAGAAAGCATTGGATGCAAAGAAATCACAAAGTCTAAGAAAGCATTGAACGAATATGAACAAAGTGATACCCAATAAAGCATTGGATAAAAGGAATCACAGTATCCAAGAAAGCATTGGATGAATGTGAACAAGGTGATACCCAAGAAGGCATTGGATACAAAGAAAATCACAACGTCCAAGAAAGCATTGAACGAATATGAACAAGGAAATACCCAAGAAAACATTGGATAAAAGGAATCACAGTATCCAAGAAAGCATTGGATAGACGCGACAATATCTGTTTGGTAGGTGCCAAGTGAGTTGGACTTAGACGACAAGGTGAGACGTGGATAACAACGCGATATATGGGAAATGCAAATGAGTGCAAATGAAAATGACACACTCTTGATATGCATATGTATATGAATTATGCCATGATATATGATCAAATGCAGATGTAAATGCAGACGTCGACGACATGACTCGACTCTATTGTGGAGAAGATAAGACTGGAAGACTGATTCCTCAACTCGGAGATCATTGACATTCTGCTTGGGACCAAAGATGCTACTGAACATAATCTCTGCCACACTGGTAAATTGTATCAATTTACTGATCCTTGTAGGAAGGATAGAGAGCTGCTCAGGGATTCTTCAAGAAAACTGTCCCAGATTAGTTAACTATTATAGATAAACTGTTCAATGCTTCAGCTTGAATGATTCTGCAAATAATTGTTTTACTGTGTGCTTGGAAAGCTTGCCCCAGTCTGAGTCTTAAAAAAATCTTTTGTATAAACCAATTCTGAGAAGGACTTGCATTATAACAAATCTTGAACTGATTCTCAACAGGATATGGAAAGAACTTGCCCCTGATTAGATCATTGACCAAGTTTCTTAACTGTTTGAAAATTCCTTGAGAGGAAGCCAGTTTGCAAACAGAAGTGTTCGTACAAACATAGTAATGCAAAGTTCACGCAACTTTTGAAATCAAAATCATTTTGAAATGAAAAACATATGGGTCATTGGTCTGAACACGGTGGTTCAAGACATTTTAAAAGGTGGAAGGTAAAGCGTAGTGTAATGACAAAACAAATGATCTGCAAAGATCTTTTAGAGCCAGTTTACGCAACCTTACTGTAGTATGCTTTCAAAATAACCTTGCTTCAGTTAGGTCTTTTGAGGGTTATAACGTGGCCTGGTTCACGGTTTAAAAAACAAAGGATAAAGGCTAATAGTTTATTTATACCCACCCAATCTTCGTGATGATCTTCAATCCTACGTTCAGTTAACTCAAATTATGCACTCAAATTCCCAAGAAGTTGGAAATTGCACTGATGATAATGATAATGGTTCAAAAATCAAGGGACTCTTGAGATGGTAGTCACTACTTCCTTATAACTTTATGTTGTCATACAAGTTTGTTCTTATTTTCTCTTTGTATAAGGTAAGGTCATGAGCTTCCCATCTTTCTTAGCTTTTGCCTCGAAAGGGACTCGGACCATTCTTTGAGTAAGGTTTTTTTTTTACGATCCTTCTTCATTTATCATTTTGGGAACAACTTGTACAACATTTATTCATTTAATTTGGAAGAGTTGAAAGTTTGTGACTTTCTGGCTTAATGATTACGGTGAACCATCATTGGCGTTTAATTTGAAAGACATCTTCGACACTTGCTTGCTGTGTGCGAAGGAAAATTTGTGAATGCAAAATTTTGTTGAATGGTATCTTGCATGAATGCACAACCAAGTTAATTGAGAACTACCCTGTCCCAGATTATGATTGCGGGTTTTTATTTGTAAAGAAAAGAAACTCCTACTTCAAGGCTCAACGGGGTTGACGAGGGGTTAACTTCCTTATTTCTCCAGTGTTTAGGAAGTTTAAACAATGTCTTACATCGTCAGTAAAGTTTTGATTTGAAAGCATACCAACAACAATTATGAGTATTTTGTTTTCATCATCCTCTCTCCAATCTTTGCATAATTAAAAAGAGAGCGGAAAAGAGAAAAAAATATATACTTTTGTTTTTTCTTTTATTTTTTTATTTTTTATTTATTTTTTGTAGAGGAAAGCATAAAGATGTAAATAACAAACACAAATGAATTGAATCCAAAAGTTGCAATATTCATTTCATTAACATGAAGGTACAAACATAATTTGAAAGCAAACAGCTAATACAAATAAGGAAAATGCAAACAACGAGAAACAATGATCTAGTGACTAATCAAGTACAAGGATGAGTTGTCTTGTCTGAAACACTCGCTTTTAGGAAGATAGTCTGCAGAAGTCGGCTGAAGCTTCACTTGGCATGCTCTGGCAGAGGATTGTTCTTGACATTCAGATTGGTGTCACGGAATGAGAGAATACCAATTCTGATAAGCTCTTGTACTCTAGCCTTCAACGCAGAGCAACCTTCCAAGTTATGCCCTGCACCACCTTGATGGTATTCACAATGAAGATCAGCCCTATAGCTAGCTGGAAGAGGAGGAGGAGGCATAGGCCTTGTGGTAATCAAACCTTTCTGAACCAGACCAGGATATAATTCGGTGTATGTAACGCCCCAGTCAGTTTTGTCTTTTTAATTAATCGAGTCGTTTTGATTATTTTATTATTATATTATTTTATTTCTGACTTTTATGTGAAAATATGTTATTTTTCATCGTGATTATGTTTTGTCGCGTTTTGGGAGCATTTGCGAGATATTTGAGTGTAGGGGTATTTTGGGTCATTTTGCTTTATTTTGATTGAGTTAGAATATAAATAGAAAGAATAAGAGAGCAAAAATAGTAAGGAGAAGAAGAGAAAGAGAAAAGAAGGAAAGGAGAAGAGAAGAAAAAGAGAGAATTTGGAAAACTTGGAAATCAATCTCCCTACTTTTCTACACGCGATTTAATCGGGTAAGGGTGCGAAACTCGATTATCTTATCGTTGTGTATGATTATGTACGTATGTGTGCATGTTGTCTTGCCTTTTTCCATAGTTTTTCGGTTATAGGTCGAAAACGCGTAAACGAGTAGAAATCGATGTTTTCACGGACGAAAATCGATATAAATTGTTTTGTATGATCTCACTATGTTTAGGAACCTTTGCTAATAATTGTTTTGCTGTTGGAAGTGATTTGGGTGGAAAAAATGGGTTTTTGGGTTTTGAAATCGTAGCAGAATTTTTTTGTACCTGGTGTAAAGTGTCGGGCGGTTTTCTCATTTCGTCGGGCGGTTCGGGATTTCGCCGGGCGGTTTTGAGAGGCGCAGCGTTGTCATGATTCTGCCTCTATTGAGTTATTTGGGGGAATTGGTGACGCCTCTGCTTCGCCGGGCGAAGTAGCGGCGAAGTGCAAGTGTCGGGCGGTTTAATTGTTTCGCCGAGCGGTTCTTAGGATTTTTCACACTTTTATTTTCTTTTTAATTCCATAACTTTTGATCTGATTATCCGTTTTGAATGTTCTTTATATCGTTGGAAAGCTTATGAAATTTTCTTGCTTATGATGATGGTTTTGAGATTGTTGGCCGATTAAATTAGGTCGGGAATTAGGAAATATGTTGTTTTGTCGACTTTTGGTCGTTTCAATTGTGTGAACTTGAGGTGTATATGCAATATGCTGTTGGTGTGGATATTGTATGACCTGTGTACTGTTGTGTGATGAAATTGCATGAAATACATATTGTGACGATGATTGGTGGCCTTAGGGCAAGAAAGTGCAATGTGTGGTAATTGATAATTATATGCATGATTATGGATGTGTATATGTGTGCATTTTAAATGTCATGGGTCATTGTATGCCAAGCATCATGATATGCATTCTTGTGACGTCCTAAGTGACGGATTGATTCCAGAGGGAATCTGCTATAACATCGTGAGTCTTAAAAATAAGAGGTATGAATCGTCTTAAAAATAAGAGGAGCGAAAGCGATGGTTATAGAAGATCGTGTGCCCATGTGGGGTGTGAGCGATCGGATCGTACGCCTTATACCAAGAGGACCAAAAGTGATCCATAAACGTCGTGCGCCTTATACAAAGAGGACCGAAAGCGACAGGGAACATCGTAGGCCCGACGGGGAGTTACAGTGATGTAACGAGCGATGGTTCCAGCAGAATTCCTGAGTGAACTAGTATTGAGAAATGTTGAAAGTCGGTACCGCATGTGCATTGCATAGAGTCGTTGTGTCGGTCTCTGTGCATTTGCATGAATCATGAATTGATTGTTTATGGAATTGTGAATGTGATTAATGAGATGGAATAGGTATACTTGTGTTAATGATGAATGCGTTGTGTTTGATTGATATGCATTGGTGATGGGTACCTGATAATTGTACTATGTGTGTTGTATTTGATTGTGGTGCATTTGTGGTGAGAATGTTTTACTTGTGCATTTCTGTGTTAATATATAATTATATGCAACTGTATTATGATTGTGTTTCTCACCCTTCTGTTGTTTTATAATGCTCTATGAGGTATTGAAGATTAGAGTTGCTGGAGGTCTTTTTGTGAAGATTTGCGTCTTCATTCTTTTGTTGGTCGGCTCTGATATGTGACGTCGGGTAGTTAGGGTGGCCGTTTGTGATTATTTTGTATTATGTATATGTATCTTTTGAATCATACATGTATGGTTGTATATGACGCACACACTTTCATGATATATATATATATATATATATATATATATATATATATATATATATATGTTGATATTCAGTTACGGATTTTCCGCTTTTATTCTGTTTCTGAATTGTGGGTGTATTACTACCTGAATTGTTGCATATCGTTATGAGCAGGTGTTGTATGTTTGTTTCAAATTGATGTGACCCCTCGGTCTATGTCGTGAACTTTTTAAATATACTCTGATGAAATTTCGTATTTTATTTATTGCTTTTATAGCTTGGGGGTATAGATTGGGGGTGTCATAGTGTACGTCATTGGAATACGATCAAAATGATTCCTATTATGGTACTGATTTTGTCCTACAGCTGGACATTGAGGAGCTTGAGCTAGTCGTGGAGCAGTAACCACAGGAGTAATAGCAGCAACAGTAGGGTGATCAGCATACTGAGGTTGAGGACGGAACCTTCTTGATTCAATCATGACAGCATTAGTCTGATCTTTCCTCTTCTTCTGGAAGTTCCCATAGGAAATCTTCGCGCCATTAGAAAATTCGGCAACCTTTGATATTTTCCCTTTATTGAGTCTTTCCTCGAGTCTTTGACCAATAGTTACCAAATCAGTGAAGTTAGAGGAAACACTACCAATCATCTTCTCCTAGTAGAATGGAGACAAGGTGTCCATAAACATTCCAGTAAGTTCTTTCTCTGCCAAAGGAGGTTCAACTTGAGAAGCGGGTTCTCTCCAACGCTGAGCATATTCCTTAAAAGATTCTTTATCATTCTGAGACATATTTTGAAGCTGACGATGATTAGGAGCCATGTCGAGGTTGTACTTATACTGCTTCATGAAGGCATTATCAAGATCCTGGAAGCAATGGATATTGTTTTGTTCGAGATTCATATACCATTTGAGAGAAGCTCCACTTAAGTTATCTTGAAAGCAGTGGATGAGCAGTTTCTGATTGTTGGTATAAGCAGCCATCTTGCGAAAATACATGACCAGATGAGCTCTTGGGCAAGAATGACCTTTGTACTTCACAAACTCAGGAGTTTTGAATTTGGCTGGCATAACAAGGTCAGAAACCAGACACATATTTTATGCATCAATATTGAAGAAATCAGTACCCTCTACAGCTTTAAGTCTCTTGTCTATGGTCTGAAAATGTTCACGGACAACCGCAGGTTCAACAAAATCTTCATGGTCTTCACCCTGAGCACTGGCAGCATTGTGCTCATAGAGAGGATTCTCAAATGGAGGACGAGTAGTCTGGGCAACAGCATGAACCATTGGTCTTGGCTCAGCAAAAACTGGAGCTTGAAAAACTGGTCTGATAGTTTGACCAATCATAGCAGTAGATGCAAGAGGCGAAGAGTAGTTGTGGGGTAACCCGAACTCTGGCCAAGTTGAAGGTGGCACCTGGACAGGCTGAGGATCAGCATTTGAAACCTCCTGGATAACAGTTATTTGAGGTTGCTCTCCTCTAGCAATCAAAACTTGAAGAATTTCAGTGAGCTTTGTCATGCTTGACTTAAGATCACCGATCTCCTTTCGAATTTCTTCGTTGTGCGCTTCTTGCTCTGACATCTGGCGTCTGTAGTTAGCTCTAGTCTGGTATCTGTGTCGAGGAATCAGTTTAACGACTTACAGATGACACTGGAAGGTAGAGACAACTGGAGATGAGTTGTTGGGCAAATAGATGTATGCAAGGATGCAAATGATATGCAATGCAATGCAATGATTTCAAGGATCTCAAGAGCAGGTTGCAAACATTTCGGAAAGACTGGAAAGTTTATTTTATAATCCATGATTTTCATTTATTTTACAAAGGAAAGAACAAATGAGTTCCTTGAAACCAAAGGGTTATTCATGAATAAATGAATGTATGGATGAATGGATGCACAAACACAGGTATACACATATACAGGCAAACGAACATGGGCCTAGGGTTGAAGATCACGAGCATGGTGCCACAGTCTACCCATCCCAAAAGGTATGTACTATGGGTTCTTGTATCTGTAGAACAAGGTTCTAGAAGTTCCCAGAGTCAACAACCCATTTTTCGGATATCATCGATTTCCCAAATAACTTGGTAGTCAATAATATTCTCAAGAGAGTCTTGACCGAGTGTAGTATCACGTATCAACTATTTTGGGAATCGACTCTCTCATAGTCATCGCACTACATCCTAACAGGCCAAGTGGGGTTAAAGGTAACTACGGTTCTCAGTCTCACGGGCTCCTAGGTTAAAAATAATATTGTCTTCACGAATAAACTCGTTAAACAATATTAAGTCCAAGAGGGCCTCAACTGAGTGGTGATTTCACAATTCAACTTCTTTGGGAATCAACTCCCTCAAAGTCTCCTCGAATGTATCACCGTCCTATCATAATTGCACTCAAGTGCTGATGTAGGACTTATCTCACCACACACAGCAATAACCCAAACAGATAAAGGAAAAACCAAGCACAGCAGATATATAAATATATAAGCAAGTAAACAAATAAAAACAAGTTAGGGGAAACCCTCGAAAATTCCCCAGTGAAGTCGCCATTTCTGTCGCGGTGAGAATCGGATATCAAGTTATTGGTTAACTTGAATCACACATCTTTAAATCACCAACAGTCTTTGATTTATCCAAAGGAATGGGTAAAGAACCAAAACCCTAATAAGAGAATCTAGGTTCGGGGGTTGGTTATACTTAGGGAAGGTGTTAGCATCCTAAGCATTTGTAGTACTATACAGGAACCTCTTGTTACTATTTATGTTATCTATACTTGTTAAGGGAATTGTGCTAAGGGAAAGACCTAGGGGTTAGTATCTAAGTATGCTCGTAAAGACATCGCATCTCGTGCCTATGTATCCTGACGGGAATGGAATCAGAGCATTCGTAGTTCTCCTCGATGAGGGTGAGGAACTCTTGATTGTGGTCAAGGTTCTAGGGGGGAGTAAGCTTCCATGGCAAGACGCTTACATGGAGTGTGGCGACTCCAAAGTTAAGGTTAATTTAAAAGGGAGGTAAGTGAGTAAGTGTTCATGGCAGAACAATTACATGGAGTGTGGCGACTCCGATCCTAGGGCTAGAATAAAGAGGGAAGATCCTAAAGTTAAGTATGACATGGTAGTCAACAGAATGGGATCCTTTACTTTGGAATTGATTAAAGAGACTTTAGTCTTAAACAAAACGAAAAGTCTAATTTAAATACTATGCTCTGTACTGAGATAAGAAAGGATAGGTAGTCAATGTAAGAATCGAGACCGAGAACTCAAATAGATATAGTCAAGAAAATTAGTAAAGATTAAAAATCAACAATAAATCCTACTTATTTACATTTCTACACATAATTAAAATGAAAAAATAAAATAGTTTAGAAAAAACTAAATAAGAACATATTTTGAGATTTTAATAGTTAATGGGAACAAATAAACTAGATAATAATTTTAAGGAAAAGTATTAAAACAAATTAAGTTTTCAAAAACTAAATTAAAAGAAAATCTAAATGAAAATTTAAGGAAAATTTAATGAGAAATAAAAAAATGAAAATAAAAAATTAAATAATAAAAACGAAATGGCCATGTGAGGCCCAATGGCTACCCAACCATCATAAATAGGGATGGCAAAAAAATCCGTACCCGCGGATATCTGCGGATAAAATATGTCACAGATATGTGGGGGGCAGCTTAATGGATATCCACGGATAAAATAAATTGATATTTAAATACCCGTTTGTTAATGGATATGGATATGGATTTAATGATATCCATGCCCGCAAATATCCATATCCGTTAAAAAATTATAAAAGTCATATACATATCATTAGTTTATTATACCTTATCTTTTTATCTTCTTAAAAAACTAGTCTTCTTATATTTCTTTCTTCTTTTTTTTTTTTGAAATTTTATTTGAAGAAAATCTTTCACATTTCATTCAAATTTTATTAGTCATTTCATATTTTAACTTTTCAATACTTCATACATCACTTCAGCAATTTCATAGTCTAACCAACTAGTATCGTCATTCCCCCGTCGAACCAATGTCTCTCTTCCTACTCCTCTGTTGTCCTCTCTTTTATTATAACTTACAATCACTGTATCTTTTATTTGTTTGGTTAAAATTGAAATATATGGATATTATGTTTGGATCTAATTATGTTTTGTTGAATAAGAAGAAAATTAATGTGATGAAATTTAATTGTTAAATTAAGAGTGAATTGTATGGATGTTATGTGATAATAACTTTTTGTGTTTTAAAAGAAGTTCAAAATATTTTTTTTTCAAAAAATATTTTTTATAAAAAAAATATTATCCATGGATATCTGTAAATATCCGCGGATATCGTAAAACCCATGGATTACCCGCTTAATGAATATCCACATGGATATGGGGCGGATATGGATATCATATTTATCCAACGGGGCAGATACGGATATCATAGTATCTGTCCCCATGGATATCCATTTACATCCCTAATCATAAACGGGTTGACTCCCAATATGGGTCGGAAGAAAAAACACGCACAAACGGGAAAGGTAATACGATTCAGAAACAATTCCAAACCAAACAATCCCTCTTGAATCTCCATCTCTTCAAGTTTTTCATCGCGCAACACTCTCTCTTCTCTCATTCTCTCCCATGGCATCCGTCTCATCTCTCTTGTCTCTCTCGCAATCGCAGCATCAATCTTCGCGTTCGCAAATTTTCGAATTGGGGAACGAAGCTTCGAATTGCACTAATTGAAACAACAAAAGCAGAACTGGAATGACAATTACAGCAATTATAGGCAAAGTCGATCGAGATTACCTGTCAGAGTTCGTCTGACGCGTCTTCGGCGGCAAAGCGAATAAGAAAACCAGAGGTCTTCGCGTTTACAGGTACGAATATCCCCTTTCGCCTTTGCGGTTGGTTCGTATGGCGTTGTGTTGTTGAGTTTGTGTGAACGTTTTTTTCGCGTCTGCTTGCGAATTTCTAAACATAGTGTGTGCGTTTTGGTCTTTGGTGGGTATGATTTTGAAACAGAAAACCATGAATATGTTGTTCTGCTAATGTGTGGATGAGACGCGTATGAATTTCTGACTTTTCAATTTGAGCCTCTTTCGTAAATACTCATGGTTGTGGTGTGAGATTTTTTTAATGATTCTCGTTGTTCTTCTGCATCTGATGTGAAAACAATTTTTGTATCTGAATGTGTTGTGATGTATGTGAAAGTTAATTCTGGAGTTTTGTGTGGTTTGTGGATGTTGTATGAGATTTCTGCGTGTGTTTTGTCTCTAATATCACTGCTTGTGGGTGTATGTGAATTTTCCTTATACGCTGAACACTCTCTGTTACTCCCCCTGCTGTGTTTGTGATGATGTTATTTATATAAGCTTTAAGAAAATGAAACTTCAATTCCAATTAAAACTTGGTTGAATCTTGTCTTGGAAACATATTATGAATTGTGATTCTTGCTCCGACATGTCGCAACCATGTTTATCGACTGTTTTGGAAAGAATTAAACTTGTTTTGATTGTGTCTTGAGCATGTCTGATATTTTTCCGTTTTCATCTCAAATTGTTTTGGACAGAATTCAAAGTTTGTCTGAATATGTTTGATTTGGTTTTGGAGACAATCATGATTTAATGAATTTCCCTTTCTTAATTCATCAGGTTTGATACGTGTTTTGGAAACTGATGATTCTTGGTGTTTGGCCCTTCACAGATGTGTGCGGTTTTGCGCTCTGCAAATTGTAAGGGCAAGCTCTAATTTGTAAGGCATGATGAGACCATGTGGGTTTACTGGTAAAACTACCACCCAATCGTCCCTTGACCAAATTAGAAACTACTACTTCTAGAAACCCAAGTCCGTGAAGCTCCTGCAACCAACCAGAGAACAATCATAAATGACTCTCCAGTGCACGGACAACATTGCTAGCAACTTCAAGAGGATTATGACAATCATTATTCAACACCAAAGGATTGGCTCCAAATTCAATAGCGTTTTAGCCATATTGTAAATTTCAGGATTCATGTAAATTCAGAAGCAAAATCGAAACCCTTTTTTGTTTTTTCTAAAATTCTTGAATTCATTTGGAACCTCAATTGGCATCTTGTAGCCTTGATATGAAAAAATATTGAATATGGTTTTTAGACTTGGAATTGAACAATGTCAAACTTTGAGATTCTTGAATTGACTTGAACTTATAGGTTTTCAAAGCTTGAATCTTCATGACAACCTTAAATTGAACTTTGAACCTTGGATTTTGTCACAAATAAAATCTTGCACTTAGTGAAATTTGATCATGCCAAAAAACTCTTTTGAATCAAAACTCTTACTAGAATATGGTGTAATCCTATTTGAATATCAACTCAAAATGATATACAAAATCTCTTCTTGAATTTGGGCTTTGTAATTTTCGGATGCAGACATTCAAGAATCACGAAATCAGCTTGCACCTGAATCACGAAATCAGCTTGCACCTTTGTAAAGATCGTGAGTTTGAAAGCAATTAACACTCTTAAGACTTAACATGAAAATTATGTCAAACCATTCCTTTGAATTTGTAAATTGGACATTTGGATGGTGAATGTATCATGCTATTAAGCCAACATTTTGCAAATCTCAATTTTGAACATTTTGATGAAACCATGAAACTCTTAACGGTGGCCAAACTTCTTCAAAGAATAATACGTCCAAGACAAATATCATATTGCAACCAAGCTTTGAAATACCATGGCCTAAATCACAATACCTTAAAGTCCAATAAACTCCAGTTTAAGATCGATGCACCATCAAGAACAAACTTACAATGATACCATGACTGTCCCCAAATTCCCATGTTCAATACCAATGAAAGAAAACCCTAACCCTCTGGGATATACACTGAGACTTGAAAAGATCTTGAGGAGAAATGACCAGTAGAAAACCTTAGAATCCTTTGAATCATAATGGTTATGCCCTGAAAATGCTTGACTGATAGAACCAGTACACTTGAAATCAATGTACCTGCAAAAATTTGTTAGTGATAATAAACGCACGCACGAGACCCTTTGACCTAAAGATTCTATGCAGGATGATGCACCAAGATGGTGGGATCTTAGCGTCAAAAATTAGGGTATGACAGAGATCCTCAGAATTTTCAACCATGTTGACTACAGCAGGTTCTACGTAACTTGCATCTCTAATCTTCAATGAATCAGCATCGATCTTCATAGGAGCTTTTCCTTTAGCAAACTTGAGTTTGCCTTCATTCAGAGCATTCTGCATAAGATCCCTGAAAAGAAAACATTGTGAGGTTTTATATCCTAAGAAATTATGATACTTACAAAACTGTTATTTCTTTCTTTGCTCTAATGTGGTACTTTTGCATCTAGAGGCACATGTACTTGACCATCTGCAACCAACAAATCGAAAATCTCATCGCATTTGGTTACGTCGAAGGTATAAGTTTTCTTAGGAAACTTATAATCTTCTTTAGGTTCTGGAGGATTCTTTCCATTTGCATGCATAAGTAACTTACACACATATGGGGGACCTGGATTTAACTCAGCCACGTCAACCTCAGAGTCTTCGACATGTTCATATTTGACCTCAGATGTTATGCTTTTTCTTGCATATCGACATAAGTTATACGCTCCTTTTTACCCTTACTAGTTCTGCCCTTCTCGGCCTTCAACCTCTCGACTTGTCTAACTCTATCCACTAATTGGGCCATATTTCTTAGATATTAAGTATCTAATGGAATAGTCTAGCCCACCAGCAGCCATTTCGACAAGCTCATGCTCAGGCAACTGGGTAAAACACCTTTTTTTAATAACCTGAATC
Organism: Lathyrus tuberosus; assembly: GCA_022829125.1. NCBI lineage: Eukaryota > Viridiplantae > Streptophyta > Magnoliopsida > Fabales > Fabaceae > Lathyrus > Lathyrus tuberosus. The sequence goes on from JALAZF010000212.1 coordinate 9,698,095, forward strand.
TGTTCAAGTAATCGTCAATTGATTCAGCAAACTTTCATTTGACACTCGACAACTCCTTCAAACTAATCTTAGATTTCCCCATATAAAACTGTTCGTGGAACTATCTCTCTAAACGCGTCCAATCATGGATTGAATGGGGTGCTAAATTAGTAAACCATGTAAACGCATTTTTTGTTAGAGAACTAGGGGAATATCTCATCCTCAAATTCTCATTGTTTGCAATGTCACCTGCCTCAATCGGATAACGAGCAATGTGTTCGACAATTGATTCATTGGTGTCGCCAGCGAATTTTTTAAACTTAGGGACTTTCATTCCCCTTTGCAACTCTGTCTGTAACACATGCTCTAATAAAGGGGTGTATAATTTGGCCTTTGTAGACCTATACTAACTCCATTTTGTGCCATTATCCTTTCGACAATGGTTGTTAGGTTATTTTCTCCTAACAAATTTCCCTGTCGAACTTGATGGACAACATGGTCAGCATCCTGGTGTCGATTGACTATTACGACAGGTGGAATTTCTTCACCAGGTATTTCTTGCTCGACCTGTTGGGGAATCACTTGATGTCCCTGCTTCACAGTTTCATCTAAAACTACTCCCTCATTTTGAGCATGTCCAGCGACCTGAGGCTCTACACCTGGTCGAATCTATATTGGGGGAGAGCCAAAAAAGTCAGCGATTCTTGTTATTTGAGCTACCAATTACTGGTAAATCTGATTCGTATTTTGAATTAATAGGTTAAATATTATACCCATATGTCGTGTTAGAGTGTTTACCATGCCATGGTTACCCTCGTCCATCTGTTGCCTCATCTCCATGACAGAGTTTGTTGTCAAGGCAGGCATTGCTTGGGAACCAAACCCCGCTCCTATGTGGGGTGGCTTATTTCGACCATGGTTACCTATGGCTGAGCCAGACCCCATAATAGGTGAAAATATGTTTGCATCATTGTCCCTAAATGTCGAAAGGTTATTTTGAAAACTTGACATAACTATAGTTGGCATTCCAAAAGGTTGTTCACGCCCTGGCATGGTCATTGTGAAATTTATGGCAAAAGGCCTAAAGTTTGTTGCCACGAAAAGCCTGGGAGTCATTAGGTGACTTTGGGGTATTGGTGACAAAATTGTCCCCTCAGGCAAAATCGTTGATGCCATCGTTTTTTATAGCATTACTATAGTACTAGCAGTCAAAGGAATGGGTTTGGTTACCGTTGCAGAAATTGTTCCCGCTCCAGCACTATTAGAAGGCTAGTCTCCATTATTATTTCTAGGATTCACCATTCTTCTAACGTATCTTCTAACAGGTTTCCTCACTTCTCCTTTGGTTAGTTTACCACACCTCAATCTCATGCACTCTCGTTCACGAACATGACGAATTGATGAAACTCACGTAGAAAATTAAGATTTTTAACACATGTCAAAAAAACAAACACACAAAAACGTCCCATTGGGCGTGCCAATTTTTTTACGATGAAATTTGGTAAATAAACACAAGTTTATATTAATACTTAAGGGATCAAAATCGAAAATCTCCAGGACATATTTGTGTGCAGTTATTGTTTGTGAATCAGTGTGGCTGTCGAATTTAACATAAACTTCTGGGCAATGTCTGAAAATGTTTGTGATTTTTTGAAAATAATCAAAGTAATTAAAGGACGGGGCGATTGTAAATAAAATGCAAGGTAAAGTAAAGAAATGTTTGCGTCGAAAGGTAAAATGTAAGGAAAGAAAAAAACTTGAAGTTAAAAGAGACTTGAAAGTAAAGTGCAAGAAAATGTAATGTTGTGTGAAAGGTAAAGGAAGTTGAAGAAGCTTAAATGCATAAAAGAAAGACTTTTAAGATAAAATGCTGGAAATGTATTAAATTGGTGAAACACGTACGTACATTTTCCTCACTCGTTTCTCACAGTGTAGGTACTTTGAGTGTAACAAAAATGTGTACAATTTGCGGACCCCTTACAAAATGAACCTAAGTATCTATATATACAATACTAAGATAACTGCCTAAGTATGATAAACTACTCCCATGGTTACACGTCCTCAGATCATGTAGCGGTTCTTTCCGACGTGTCCCACGTTCTCTACGTAACCGTCGACGCTGATGTAGTAGTTCCCGCCTTGTGATATCATTTGACTTTCTCAACTGCTTTGTTGGCACCAAGAACTAAATATTCGCATCGAAGCCTTTGATGTCAACCATGTTAATGTAACATGTTTCGTCGTATTTTCCATTGTAGTGATGAACTCCACATGTAACACCCAAGTCAACATTGTTCCCACTATAGTGATGTCCTTCACATGTGGTGACTGAGTTGACATTACCTCCATTGTAATGATGGACTCCAACCTTTGTCAACATGGCATAGTATTAAGTTTCACTAAGTGGCTAACATGGCATAGTACTCAATTTCACTAAGTCCCCATGCTTCTCATCGGGCCTTTCGACTACGCCACCTTCGAACATCATCCTTTTATGTGATTCCCGACCTTGAGTCCTTTTGATCATGTTGACCCACTTGATTTTATTTTCCACGTGGAAAATTTTTGGCTGGTCTCATAAATACTTGTCATTTATAGTCAAGTCAAAAATCCAGCATAACACACTCTTGCTAAAATCTAATCTAGGAGGACATGCGAGTTATGCTCATACTACAACACTCTCCTTAGAAGTCTGTAGACTCACAATTTTCTAGGAGTACATGCAAGTTACGTCCATACTACGCCACTCTCTCTAGACACAAACCTACTCCCGTTCTAGTATGATGCATGATGACCAGACATACGCGAGTTCCTCTAAAACCTCTTTCCTCTTTTGAAACTCATCTACCTCGATTATCACATTAGGTTTTTCACAAGGTTTTACCACATATTCACTTTGATTGTTGCATTAGGGTTTCACAATGGCTTTATAAAATATTCAACTCAATTGCCACATTAGGGCTTAACAATTATTTTACCCAACTTTGGACTTATGTCATAAGTTTTACCTCACAATCATTAATCATTTAAAATATTACTCATACATATAGGCATAATGACACTTTACCACAAGATAGATCTTTGCATTAGCTTTCTAATGCATCTGACTGCGCCTCAATTGAAGTTTATAAACTCAAGATAGGAAATTTTAATCACTCATAGACATGTAATCGATTGCACAGTCGATTACATTGTGGTTATGTTTGAGATTTCATAGCTGTTAAGGGGTGGCAATCGATTACACAATCGATTAAACTGATGTTCTACCTGATTTTTCATAATTGTTAAAGGGGTGGCTATTGATTGCACTGTGCAAATTTTCACTTTTTTCGCAGCAGTAAACACTTATACTCTCAATCCAGCCTCATGAAATGCTATCGGCCCAAAATTTTAGAATACAACACATTAATGCATCATTTAAACATAACTTGAGCACAAAAATCAATCCATATTAACACATCACATCTTCATTAAGGTAAACATGAATTAAGCAATTATACACATAATCATGAGCAAACATACCAATTCATACAAGAAGAAAACTCAAGAGTAATACCCCATCATACCTTGTTATTGCATAAATTCATTTGGGAAGCTGTCAACAATGGCGGCAAATCTCTCTTGCACAATCTCTATTGCAATCTACTTGGTGAATTAGGGATTTCTCTTAGTTTTTAAAGAATACGTGAATTAGGGCAATCTACTAGGCTTTTCTCTTTTTCTCTCAAAAATACGTGTTTACTTTTTATTCTCTCTCTCTCTCTCTCTCTCTCTCTCTCTCTCTCATAAAATTAAATTCCAAATAACCATATTAATCCTAATAATAAAATAACATATATATATATATATATATATATATATATATATATATATATATATATATATATATATATAATGAAAACACGCTAAAAATTAAAATAACAAGGGTTAAATATATTTTTGCTCCCTATAAATATCTCACATTTCATTTTTAGTACCTATAAAAAAAAGGACATATTTTGTTCCCTACAAAAATTTTATGCATGCATTTTTAGGCCTTGCTATTTTTTAAATTTTGAAAACTATTTAATTACCCCTAAACTTTTAAATTTTTGAATAATTTTTTCATACGTGTTCATATTACTATAAAATGTTTCATTACCAATTTATAAAATTTTTTAAAATGAGAAGAATTAGATATGAATTTTTTAAATTTCAAAAGATAATGATAAAAGTAATGAAAATCTCGACTTATAAATCAAATTTTGAGTTCATTTTCCTTCGAGGAACTTTTTATAATGTTCTAAATATATATGCAAAATAATCATTCAAAAATACACATTGGTTTAATAGTAGGGACTAAAACTACTTACATAATTATTTGTAGTTATCAAAACACGCTATTTTTTTAATATGGACCAAAAATAAATTTTGGTAATTTTATAGAGACTAAAAACATATTTAACCCAAATAACAATAATAATATTATGATTATTTTGGGGTGTTAATGTCACGCCTCTTGGGCGATACTTTATGTTGGATCTCGCCCATGGAAATTGCAAGTCCCTCAGACAAGGTGTTTAGATAAGCATGTTCGATTGGACTCTTAGTCCCTCGTGTGAGATTTTATTTTGAGACTCGTTGATTAAACATCATATAATATCTCATATTCCTTTAAATGCTCAATTGGGTATCAGTGAGATCAACTGAGCTCTTATGTACTCTAAATGTCATCAATTGAGACCAATAGACTAACTAGTAAACTCTTATGAGAGAGCAATTATTAATAAAAGAGACATGTCAATATTAATAAGCATGTGAGGAGACACTTTGGTAACATTCATCATCATTAACTCTATCTCATTTTCTTCATCTTCAAGGCGAGTTCCATTAGATAGTGTAGCTTTGGGGGGAAGAAATGCATGTTTGGGGGATTTAGGTTTTGTGTGAAAACCATGTCAAATTGTGGATTGAAAGTTGATATATGATGATTGTGTTGAATCTCATGCTCGATTATGTTATACCATGCCAATTGGATGTTTGGATGCCATGTGATCATGTGGGTTGGGGTTTGAAGTTGTTTTTCCCCTCATTTTTGCATTCTGCAAATTCTAGATTTTGTTTGAGTCGTCGGGCGAGCTCTGGCGAGCTCGAGGCGAGATGAACTATGTCATCACTGTCGGGCGAGCATTTGCGAGCTTTGGCGAGCAGGGTTTTCTGCTAGCGTCGTCGGGCGAGCCTTGGCAAATCGAAAGCGAGTTGTTCACTGGTTGGTCATCTAGCAACCATGGTGCAATTTTGGTTCTGTTTGGGCTTCACCTGCGATTCTCCAGACGAACCAAAGGCGAGCCAGCCTCGCTGGCTGCTCGTTGGGCGACCATGACAGTATACACAATTTTGGTTTCTTATTTTCCTCATATCTTGAGAACCGTAACTCCGATTGACGCATGTTCGGAAGCCTTGGAAAGTTATTTCAATGCTCTACATAATAAAAAGTGGATATATATATATATATATATGTGTGTGTGTGTGTGTGTGTGTGTGTGTGTGTGTGTGTGTGTGTGTGTGTGTGTGTGATTGATAGCATAGTTATGAATTAAATTAAATGTGGAATAATATGTGAACGGGTGAAGATGAACACCTAGTATTTTGTGATGAACCTTTGTTCTAAAAGTCCTATTTGGTGAGGAGCTTGGCTCCTAAAGTCCTATTTATTGTGAGATAATGAATGAACCAAGAATGTTTGGTAGTGGTTAGTGATGATCACATGCCTTATGTGCATTAGTTATGCTTGACTTGTTTATGTTATTATATGTGTTTTATGGGCGATATATATATATATATATATATATATATATATATATATATGCATGGAGGCTTTGACTGTGAATAACATGCTTAAAACATGATGAAGATGAGTGAGGAAACCTAGGCTTATAATTAGATAAATGGATAAAAAAGATAACTATGTTGCAAGTATGACTTAGATAACACTAGAAGGTGACATTCATGCAATATGATACCTAGGTGTGTGTCATGAACGAATGGTTACCATAGCTGTGAGTGAGATGCATTGTATGGAACATGTGTTGTTGTTGTGTGATTAAGGTGAACGTGATCACCTTGTGATTGTCGAATACGATCACATTATGTTATATTTTATCACATAGTCAGAAATAACACCATATTTATGTCGTCCCAAGAGTTGATGCTTATGTAGAGCTCCTTTGGGATGTAAGCATCAATACTTTGACAGGCTTGAGTCCACATAAGCGAATGGAGCCTACGGGTAAAAGGCTTGAAATGGGTTGGAAGTCCCATAGGAAGCGAAGATTCTTAAGGTTAAGGAGTCCCTTAGAATCCGAATCCATTCGTATGTCAAAGTATGGTACAACGATCCGTGACCCGTGCCGAGAGTCCTAGACGTAGGATCGGATGAGGAAATATGCCTTGGTATGGTTTCCGAGCTAGTGATTGTTTGATTTGATGAACTCAAGAGACATGTTTCCATACATTGCAAGTTTTTGTGAACTCAAGTCTTATCCCTTTTCCCCATTGACTTGAGTTATAATTTATTTAGAACCCAGTAGAGCCGAGTGGACCCATAAGATAGGGGAACTCACTGAGATTATTAACTCACCCCATTATTGTTGTTATTTTTCAGGTATTGTTTGCAAGTTTAGTTTACAAGAAGAGTTATGCATGGATGTTTCAAGGGAAGCTTAGATTATGTTTTTCCGCTGTGTATATTGTACAATGACGAATATTGTACTCAGATCTTAGATTTTACTTTTGCACTTTCCATATCTTGTACCATGTGTTGTCTCTCTTATGTTTTGTAAAATGGTCAAGTATGTAAATCATGCCAATAGGCACTTATGATTGTGTCAGTACCAAATATAACACTTGTATGATATTATTGTAGATATATGTTATATAGGTCGTTACACTTCAAGTCCCTCAGGCGAGGAGTTATACCTTTCGGACGAGACTTCTATCAAGCCCTCAGACAAGACTTTAAGTTAAATCTCTTAGGTCAAACTTTGGTCTCGCCTCTTGGAAGAGACTTCATGTTGGATCCTGCCTGAGGAAACTCAAAGTCCTGGCGATCAGGAGTTTAAATAAGCATGTTTAATAGAACTCGTAGTCCCTCGGGCGAGATTTTATGTTGAGCCTGACTGATGAGACTTCAAATCCCTCAAGCGAGACATTATACCTATTAGAAGAGACTTTTATCAATCCCTTAGACAAAACTTTTAGTTAAGTCTCTTGGGCTAGACTTCGGCGCCTCTTGGGCAAGACTTTGTGTTGGATCCCGCCCAAGGAAACTCCAAGTCTTTCAGGTGGGGAGTTTAGATAAGGTTGTTCGATAAGACTCTTAGTCTCTCAGGCGAGATTTTATGTTGAGCTTGGATGAAGATACATCAAGTCCCTTAGGTGAGGTGTTATACCTTTCGAGTGGAACTTCTATCAAGCCTTCAGACAAGACTTCAAGCTAAGTCTCTTGCACTAGACTTCGGTCGCGTCCTTTGATGGATAGTATAATCATATTTCCATAAATGGCGGCAAGCGTCTTCTTATTGAAGTCCTGCGTATTCGTATTGCCTTAAGAGGCGACAAGGATCTTTCCTATGGAAGTCCAGCATACATCACATTACCGTAAGAGGTGGCAAGGATATTCTCATGGAAGTCCAGCGTATTTATATTTTCTTAAGAGGCGGTAGGGATCTTTTTGTGGAAGACCAACAATGTAATCACCTCGTAGGGCGGAAATGATCTTTTAGTGAAGGTCGAACAATGTAATCGACTCATACGGTGACAAAGATCCTTCTGTGAATGTCTAACAATTTAATTGTCTTGTAGGGTGTAACACCCCAATTCCCATCGCGAATAAATAATACATAAATAAATCAGAGTAAGTAAAAATTTATTTTTCCGACAGAAACAAGGATGCCACAATTTAAAGAAAAAAAACACAATCCCTGCTCATATATTTTGATACATAACACAAAACGGAATAAACCTGTAGGGGAACTTTTTCCAATAAAAGGAAAGGTCAATTATGGAATAAAGCGGAAAGATCCATAACTGCCTTGTTTCACAACATAAATCATTTTATAACATTTAAAATATTCGTACAAAAGTAATACAAGATATATTCATCAAATGTATATATATATATATATCTACAGCGTTCCCAGACTCCCGTGTTACGTATCAGAGCAGACAGACCAACAAAGGACGAAGGACTAATCTCCACAAAAGCCTCCAAGACCACTAATCTGAAATTGCCTCATAGAGCAATAAACCACGGCAGAAGGGTGAGAAATAACAACTAAATCAAGATTGCATAATAATATGCAAAACATAAAAATTCACATGCATAGTTATTCTCACCACATCATCGCATATTAACACATATATCATGCCACATATACATAACATATATCAATTATCTAACATAATCACATATTTGCACATAAGGCACACCAAAGTCACAGCATATGGAAACACACCGCCACATCACATAGCACATATCTACACATAAGACATATTATCCACAACCAATGCATTTATCACATATGCACATCAATTCACCAATTCAAACATAAATCTCAACACATAATCAATTAATTCACAATTTCCACACATAATCAATCCATTCATGATTTATGCAAATGCACAGAGACCGACACAACGACTCTATGCAATGCATATGCGGTACCATCCATCCATCAAATCTCATCACCAGTTCACTCAGGAACTCTGCTGGAATCATCGTTCGTTACTAAGGACCACTCAATAACACCCCGTCGGGCAAACGATGTTCCCCGTAGCTTTCGGTCCTCTTATTTTTTTAAGGATCACGACGTTTATGAATTGCTTTAGGTCCTCTTTGTATAAGGCTCACAATCTGATCGCTTTCGGTCCTCTTTGTATAAGGCTCACGATCATCTATAACCATCGCTTTCGGTCCTCTTATTTTTAAGGCTCACGATCCAATCAGATCGCTTTCAGTCCTCTTATTTTTAAGGCTCACGATGTTATAGCAGATTCCCTCTGGAATCTATTCATCGCTCACACCCACTAGGGCACACGACATCACAAAATGCATATCATGATGCTTGACACATAAGAACTCATGACAATCAAATGCATCTTCACACATATATGCAACCATAATCATGTATTTACAACCAAACACAACACATTGCATTTACTTGCCCTTAGGCCACAAACCATTATCACAACATGTCAACACATGCATTCACATCATATAACATCACACAAGTCATACAATATCCATATCAAAAGCACATTGCATGATACACATCAATTACACATAATTATAACAGTAAAAGTCGACAAAACGACACTATTACAAATTCCTGACATAATTAAATCAGCCAACAATCTCGAAATCATTTTAATAAGAAAGAACATTTCATTAGCTTTCCAACGATATAAAGAACGTTCAAAACGGATAAACGGATCAAAAGTTACGGACTTAACAAGAAAAGTAATCGCGAAAAGACAACATTCTGCACCCTTGCTGGCCATACGCGTATTGCCCTGAGCCATACGCGTATTGCCCAGCCCCATACGCGTATTTCCTACTTTCCTTCCTTGCCATACGCGTATTGCCCTAACCAATACGCGTATTGCCCTACCCCATACGCGTATTGCCCTGTCCCATACGCGTATGGGCAGCGAAACCCACACTACGCCAAAAATGACTTTTACTAGCGCACCTTAGACAGCGCTTTTATGTAAAAGCGCTGCTATAAGTTAAATAAAAAATAAAAAACGGAAACTGTATACGAAAAAGAGTAAAAAGCGCTGCTAAAAGTCCTACCTTAGACAGCGCTTTTTTAAAAGCGCTGGTAAAGGACCAGATTAGCCAGCGCTTCTGAGAAGCGCTGCTAAAGGCCTATATTAGCCAGCGCTTTTCTCAAAAGCGCTTTCTAGAGTCATATAAATTTTAAAAAAAAATAATCTCAAAAGCGCTGCTAAAGGCCAATATTAGCCAGCGCTTGTAAAAAGCGCTGCTAAAGGCCTATATTAGCCAGCGCTTTTCTAAAAAGCGCTGTCTAAGGTCTTATTAATTAAAATAAAAAACTGAATAGTATCAGTATTCTATTTTTCATATCTCTATTCTTTCCCTCTGCTGCGAACTGCGAACGACGAGAACGAACGAAGAACAGCTCACGCCACCGTCGTCCACCTTCCTCCACCGTCTCGGTTACAGCTCACGCCGCCGTCGTCCTTCCTCCATTGTCCTCCACCGTCCTCCACCGTACTCCACCGTTCTCCACCGTTTCGGTAAGATTTCTTCTTTTCTGTTATGGTTAACGTTAGAGATGGTTAGGGTCATAACAAGACTCCATTACTTTAATCATTACAAGTTTTTTCTCAGTCATCCAACAACTGTTCCATGGATTTGTAAGGTCCATTTTCTGATATGAACATTTCTGCTTTTAGGGTTCTTCTTTGAGGAATCTGATTGATGTAAACCATACTGTCTCTTTTATAAACAACTATGCCTTGATTAACCAAAAAAAATTAAATCAAGATATAGAGTGGGGTATAGGTACTAAGTGTTTTGTTGTTCTCTTATGGATATTAATATCTTGGTTTTATGCTATTAAATTCAAAACTATAAATGATTCAATTTTGGAATACTTCAATGGCTTATTCCTGCCTTAATCTCTCTTGTGATTGTTCTTTTCAGATTGTTGTTTGAGGGGAATTTGTTTTGAACCAAGTGCTACTACGAGAAAGGTATTTTATTCTTGCACTCAAATCTTCATATGGTAGACGATACGTGAAATAAAAGTTTGTATTAATCTTCTTTTATGTTCTTTTGAAATAGTTGCATGAATAATTATAGTAGTGTTTTTGTTTACCTTAATAAGTAGGAAAACCATGGATAAAAAATGGATGTCTGCCGATCGATTGTCCAAAGAGTACGAGAATGGGGTATTGGAATTCATTAAGTTTGTTGTTCAACACGTTGAAGACCCCAGTCGAATGAAATGTCCTTGCTTGGGTTGTTGTTATGTGGGTCGGGTTGACGTAGATGGATTGAAATCGCATTTACTGATGCATGGAATTGATCGAAGTTATAAGTGTTGGATATTTCATGGTGAGAAAACTAACGAGAATGTTGAACCGAGTGGGAAAAGTAATACGACCTATGCTTCAGACAACAAAGACACGGAAACATACAATTGTGATCGAGTCGAAGAGATTGCAGAAGCACTTGAAGAAGATCTTCATGATTGTCCCAAAATGTTTGAGAGGTTGGTAAGCGATGCAGAGAAACCGTTGTATAAAGGTTGCACTAAATTCACAAGACTGTCTGCGGTATTAAAGTTGTACAACTTAAAGGCGGACAATGGATGGTCGGATAAAAGTTTCACAGAGTTGTTGGCCCTTATGAGAGAAATGCTACCGGAGGATAATGTTCTTCCTAATCGAACCTATGATGCCAAAAAAATGTTGTGCTCTATTGGCATGAGCTATGATAAGATACATGCTTGTCCAAACGATTGCGTTTTGTTTCGAAACGAATATGCATCGTTAACTGAGTGCCCGAAATGCATTCAATGGAGACACCGAACAGCGTAAAGCTCCATCTGCATTGTCAGGTGACCAAGTTTTTGAAAAGGTGAAAGATGTGCGTACTCAGTTTGGCAAGCCTTTTGGACATAAGGTTGTCAAAGGTGGGTGGAAGAAAAGGTTGATATTTTTTGAATTGCCATATTGGAAGTCTTTGTACGTGAGACATTTTCTCGATGTTATGCATATTGAAAAAAATGTATTTGAAAGTGTTATTGGTACGTTACTCAATATAAAAGGAAAGTCTAAGGATGGCCTTACAGCAAGGGAGGACATGTTAAAAATGGGAATAAGAACTGAATTAGCACCTGTGAAGAAAGGAAGACGAACATTGTAAGTTCCTGGATTGGCTGGAATTTTGGTAAAACAACAAGGCGTTCAATGCTGATGTCATGGTGTTGATGTTGCAGCATTGAGTCTTAGTACTGGGTTGTACTAAGTTGTGAAGGTTAACTATGTTTGATGTCATGGGCTTGATGTCATAACATTGCACTTAACACTGGGCTGTGTTAAGGTTGCTAGTTGCTGAAGTGGATGTCTGATGTCACATAGGTGATGTTGTAACATCAGACCTGCAGAACTTTAGCTAATGACAGCATGGGCTTGTTGTTATTAGGGTCGCGTATTAGCTGGAATTGTGGAGAGTGTTGACTCGTTGGATGAGAATATCTTGGGCTAGATATTTTCTGTTACATGGGAGATTTGATTGCAGGTTTGTTGGAGAATTAAAAGGTGGAAGATTTAAAAAGATTTTGGGGATAAAATCTGTTTTAAAAGATTCAGTTTTTAATTAACAAATCTGATCAAATATTGTGACAAATCCAATCCAAATTCAAGGAGCTATATAAAGCGCACAAGACCAAGGAAGAAGGTACAGAAAACAGATTGAAGATCAAGAGCTGGAGGCTTAGAGTCTAGGGTTTGTTTAGAGTACTTGTAATCACACTATTCTAGGTTGAATAGGTGTTGAATTTTCTGTCCTCTCTAGAAGCTGTGAAGCAATAGAGAGTTGTTGATTGATCGAACCTAGGAAGCAAGATCAAGGGATCTCAAAGAGGTTGTTCTTTGAGTGTTTTAGGGGATTGAGTAGTGTTCTCATATCTAAGTGGTTTCTTAGGTAGAAAGTCACTAGTAGAGTATAAGTTTAGGAGATTGTCAACTGGTGTGTTGAGTCTGTAAATTATATCTACAAGTAGTGAATTTCATCCCTGGCTTGGTAGCCCCCAGACGTAGGTAGTTAGACCGAACTGGGTGAACAATTCCTTGTGTTTTCCTGTTGCTTATTCTGTCCATTATTGCAGAGTGTGTTGTTGTAACATCGCACCTTAACATCACACGTCTGGTACCAGAATTTCAGTTGGTATCAGAGCAGGCATCCTGTCTGTCTCTGGGTGAGATCTAGGGAAGTTACTTTCTAGTGAAAGATGGACAAAGAGGTTGGAGGATTCGTCAACAGACCCCCCTATCTTGGATGGCTCAAACTATGAGTATTGGAAGCCTAGAATGACTACTTTTTTAAAGTCATTAGACAACAGAGCTTGGAAGGCTGTCATTAAAGAGTGGAAAGCTCCATAGGTATGTGAGAAAGATGAGGCTGGCAAGGATAAAGATGGCACCTCAAAGCCTAAGCCTGAAGAAGAATGGACCAAGGAAGAAGATGAGCTTGCCCTTGGGAATTCAAAAGCCCTAAATGCTATCTTCAATGGGGTTGACAAGAACATATTCAGGCTGATCAACTCATGTGAAACTGCTAAGGCTGCTTGGGATATTTTGAAGGCTACTCATGAAGGCACATCTAGAGTTAAGATGTCAAGACTTCAGCTTTTAACATCTAAGTTTGAAAGCTTGAAGATGAAGGAAGAGGAAACTATTCATGACTTCCACATGAGTGTTCTTGAGCTGTCAAATGCATCCAGTGCTCTTGGTGAGAAGATGACAGAAGAGAAGCTGGTAAGAAAGATTCTTAGGTCCCTCCCTAAGAAGTATAAGATGAAGGTAACAGCCATTGAAGAATCTCAAGACATCAGCAAGATGAGAGTTGATGAGCTTATTGGATCTCTTCAAACATTTGAACTTGGGCTGAATAAGGAAGAACCAGAAAATAAGCCCAAGAGTATAGCCTTAGTCTCCACTCCTGCAGCAGCTAAAGATGATGAGTCCCAGGAGGATCTGTCTCAAGCTATAGTTATGTTGGGAAGGCAATTCAACAAAGTGTTCAAGAAGATGAACTATAACTACAGGCCTAATGTCAAGAACATCTCCTCTGACATCAGCAAGTCAAAAGAGAAAGATGAAGAGAAGACTGTCCAAGATAAAGGTGTTCAGTGCTTTGAATGTGAAGGGTATGGACATGTCAAGAAAGAGTGTCCCACATTCTTGAAGAAGCAGAATAAGGGCTTGACAATTTCCTGGTCTGACTCTGACAGTGAAAGTGAAAGTGAGTCAACAAAGCATGTTACAGCTTTGATAGTAATTGTAGAATCTGATGATGATAGTGATGGAGAAGTCACTTATGATGAGCTAGCTTCAACCTACAGAGAGCTGTGTTTTAAGAGTGCTGAAGTCTGTCAAGAAAACAAGTGCCACAAGCAACAGATTGAGGATGATAAAGCTGAATTGGAGAAAGAAGTCCTATGTGTCAAAGCTCATCTTGAGCATATGACTAAAACTGTTAGAATGTTGAACAGTGGTACAGCCACTCTTGACAAGATACTCCAGTCAGAAAAATTTGCTGGAGACAAAGCTGGGATCGGATATGTGGCCGAAGACAAAGGTACCTCAGAAGCAAGTACTTCAGGTCTAAAGAAGGAAGAGTCACAAACTGTGCCTCAACATCAGCCAAAGAGGCAGAATCTTACTCCCAAGGAAGCTGATGTTTCACAACTTAAGAAGATTAAGAAGAAGACTGGTCATAATCAGAAGAGAAAGCAGCCTCAAGGTGCTAGACAGTATATGCCTCCCCAATATCATAGGAGCATGAAGGCTGCAAGGCACAAACAGAACATGTCAGAGCAGATGTCTCAACATCAGGAAAACTGGTATGGATCTGGTTTCAACAATGTTGTACCTTACAATTATAGGAGGAGGAAGCCTCATCACCATGGGAGACAGCCTAGAAGACAGCATCGTCAGTTCAGGAGACAGTCTACCTATGGTAAAAGACATCAGCACGATAGAAGACAAGCTAACTCTGGAAGGAGAAGACAATATTATGAGTGGCAGCCGCAGCTTTATCATCAAGGTGGGAGAAGGTTTAACCACTTCAGAGATGATAGAATCAGATGTTTCTATTGTGGAAGGTATGGACACATGCAGTACTCTTGTTACAAGCTGCATGGATACCCTCAGCCTCAAAACAGAGGGAGAAAGCACAAGCCCAAAGTTGTTAAACAATGGGTACCTAAGGAGAAGGGGAAGTGCTTATTGGCTCAGTTGTCTGACAAAGAAGCAGAAGAAGGAACTTGGTACTTTGACAGTGGATGTTCAAAGCACATGACTGGATCCAAGGAGTATTTGGTGGAGATCATGTCTGGGCATGCTAACAAGGTTGTCTTTGGTAATGGAGAAGAAGGAGTTGTAGAGGGAGTTGGAAGAGTGAAAAATCTTGATGGACTCACTCTTGATAGTGTGATGCTTGTCCAAGGGTTGGATGCTAATCTGATCAGCATAAGTCAGCTATGTGATGAAGGGTACAAAGTCTGCTACTCAAAGGATGAGTGTCTGGTGACAAGTGAGAAGGATGAAGTGGTCATGAAAGGAGTCAGAACCAGAAACAATTGTTATTCTTGGATACCCATAAGGGTTAGCCCCACTGTGGATAACAAGACTGATGCTTTAACATTAGGTTGTGACATCAAGTATGAAGGGATACTGAAAGGTCAAACTGAGCTAATGAGCTCTAGGGTGAATCATTTTAAATTTGTAAAAGGAAAGGTTTCGTGGAGGGAAAACTTTAGTAATTGGAACCAAAATCAGGGGCCTTACCATATTAATATCACATCAAGACCTTCCAAAACCATCTCATCACAACGCCTCATCTTCCTAAATCTCAACAACATAGAGAGTTTTGTTCTAAACCTGGTCTGTTTCAAAGGAATGATGTCTTCCAAGAACTCTGAACCGGCACGAACTAGGGTTCCCTCCGAAAACGACCTAGGCAATGATGAACATGGTTCTGGTGCTCCTTCCGAGTCAGATAACCCTAAACTCTCCCCTACGAATAAAACTGAAGGCAGGACATCATCATCCCAAGCTGTTGAAGAGAATTTTAATGTAGACTTGGAGTTGGAACAGCTTACCACCAAAATCCTGGAGAAGGGGATACGCGTAAAAGGGATTTCTGTCCCTCTAATGCAAATGGCTGCTGAGAAGGTCGCCACTCAAGAGGACAAAGATCTTCAAAAGGATGAGGGTAAAGATCCTGATGTCAATGGTAATGTCAGAACATCATCCCCTAGGGAAGCTAGTCACAAGGGTAAAGAGAAGGATCAGGTCTAGGTCATTGAGATTGAGGACTCATCTGGTGATGAGAAAATTGGAAGAAGGAAGGACAAGAAAATGGCCTCAAGTAAAGATTCTCCAAAATCGTGGAGCAAAGTTGACAAGGAGGGCAAAAAGAGGAGAATCAGTAAAGAGTCTGAGTCTGAGAGCGATGCTCAAGACATCGACCCAACTGATAATCAAGTGCAAAATCACTATGGAGCCATGTGGAATTATGTGCCTCAAAGAAAGATTGCACTGGAAAGAGAGGTAGCTGCAGAAGACACTGAAATTACTGACCTCATTGAGTGTGCTGGTCTGCGAAGGACTGTGACGGGGTTGACCAATTGTTATGATGGGCTGGTCAGAGAATTCATAGGTAATATCTCTGAATCTATAAACAACAGCAAGAATCGAGCCTTCAGAAGAGTTACCATCAGAGGCAAATGTGTATGGTTCTCTCCTAAAGTGATCAATGGCTACTTAGGAAGAAGTGAGGAAGAATGTGAAGAATTGGAAGTCTCCAACAATGTGATATGTAAAGAAATCACTGGTGGTCAGGTAAAAGTTTGGCCAGAAGATGGAAAGCTGCAAGCCAGGTTGTTGAGTGTCAAATATGCCATTCTGCACAGAATTGGTGCTGTCAACTGGGTTCCTACTGGGCACAAGACCACAATTTCGGGTGAATTGGGGAAGATAATCTATGCTGTAGGGACAAAGCAAAGAATTGACTATGGCTCCTACATCTTTGATCACACTGTTAAGCATGCTGCTACTATAAAGATACCAATTGCTTTTCCCTCTCTCATTTGTGGGATTATCTTATCTCAACAGCCTGGAATTCTACAGCATTGGGATATAGCTTGCACAAGGAAGCCTGCCTTGTCAGTCCATTCCAAATTGTTTAAAGTGAAACATGTTTCTGACAATGTCAAGACATCTGCTTCAACATCACAACAGCAGCCAGCCAAGACAGGGTTAATTTCAGAACTGGAAGAGGCTTGCAAGGAGTTGGATGAAGTCATCAAAGTTAGTACTGAAAGGAAACAAAAATTTGAAAGACTTGTCATGACTCTGAAAATGACAGCAAAGGAAGGTGGAGCAGTCAACACTAGCAAGGATGATGAAGGACCTGGTGATAAAGGAGAAAGTGAGGAGCTCAGCTCTGATGAAGACTAGCTTACTACCTTGCTGTTTTTGGTAGTTAGTAGTTTAGTTTTCTTGTTTTGTTGTTTTGCACTTAATGTGCTTGCCTGTGTAATTTGAATATTGTGCTGTTTTTTTTGCACCTTTTTTTGTTCTATGATTTGTTTTGCCTATTTGCTGACTGTGAGGCTAACAATGAGGGCTAGTTTAGGACTAACTTTATTGGGATAATTGTCTAATTATGGCTAAAAAGGGGGAGAGTTAAAAATTGCCATGAGGAGAAGAGTAGTTGCTGCTAAAAGAATAAAAATAAAAGGTGTTTAGTTGAAAAGTAATGATGCAGCTGTGGAGGGGGAGTATAGACAGCATGGTTGTGGAGCTGCTAGTGAAGTATTCATAGCATTGAAGGTTACAGAGTGCAACAAAGCAGACATCAAGGGGGAGATGTGCTGCACATTGTGAGATGCTGGTTCAAGTTTTTGAGGGGGAGCACCAATTGGCTGTTGTCAATAATGAAGATGGTGCTGCAGCAGATCAAGTAATGAAGACTATATGAAGATTGTCAAACTGCTGCAAGTTAAAGTTTCAAAATATTGAAGATATTCCGCTGCTGAAGTCTCTGAAGATGCAGAGATTGTTTTAGCCAAAATTAGCCAAAGGGGGAGATTGTAAGTTCCTGGATTGGCTGGAATTTTTGTAAAACAACAAGGTGTTCAATGCTGATGTCATGGTGTTGATGTTGCAGCATTGAGTCTTAGTACTGGGCTGTACTAAGTTGTGAAGGTTAACTATGTTTGATGTCATGGGCTTGATGCCATAACATTGCACTTAACACTGGGCTGTGTTAAGGTTGCTAGTTGCTGAAGTGGATATCTGATGTCACATAGGTGATGTTGTAACATCAGACCTGCAGAACTTTAGCTAATGACAGCATGGGCTTGTTTTTATTAGGGTCGCGTATTAGCTGGAATTGTGGAGAGTGTTGACTCGTTGGATGAGAATATCTTGGGCTAGATATTTTCTGTTACATGGGAGATTTGATTGCAGGTTTGTTGGAGAATTAAAAGGTGGAAGATTTAAAAAGATTTTGGGGATAAAATCTGTTTTAAAAGATTCAGTTTTTAATTAACAAATCTGATCAAATATTGTGACAAATCCAATCCAAATTCAAGGAGCTATATAAAGCGCACAAGACCAAGGAAGAAGGTACAGAAAACAGATTGAAGATCAAGAGCTGGAGGCTTAGAGTCTAGGGTTTGTTTAGAGTACTTGTAATCACACTATTCTAGGTTGAATAGGTGTTGAATTTTCTGTCCTCTCTAGAAGTTGTGAAGCAATAGAGAGTTGTTGATTGATCGAACCTAGGAAGCAAGATCAAGGGATCTCAAAGAGGTTGTTCTTTGAGTGTTTTAGGGGATTGAGTAGTGTTCTCATATCTAAGTGGTTTCTTAGGTAGAAAGTCACTAGTAGAGTATAAGTTTAGGAGATTGTCAACTGGTGTGTTGAGTCTGTAAATTATATCTACAAGTAGTGAATTTCATCCCTGGCTTGGTAGCCCCCAGACGTAGGTAGTTAGACCGAACTGGGTGAACAATTCCTTGTGTTTTCCTGTTGCTTATTCTGTCCATTATTGCAGAGTGTATTGTTGTAACATCGCACCTTAACATCACACGTCTGGTACCAGAATTTCAAACATATCTACCACCTGCTGCTTTTACTCTATCAAGAAAGGAGAAAAAAATATTGTGTAAGTTTCTGAGTGAAGTTAAAGTTCCAGAAGGATACTCTTCAGATATTAGAAGACTTGTGTCTATGAAAGACCTCAAGTTGAAGAGTTTAAAGACACATGATTGCCATGTTATAATGGAACATTTTCTACCAATAGGTATACGTTCTATTTTGCCAGAAAAAGTAAGAAGCGCCATAACTAAATTGTGTTTTTTCTTTAGGTCAATTTGTAGTAAGGTGATCGATCCTGAGATCTTACCAACACTACAAAAAGAAATAGTTATTACCTTGTGTGAGCTTGAAATGTATTTTCCTCCCTCTTTTTTTGACATAATGGTACATTTAGTTGTTCATCTTGTGAAAGAGACACAGTTGTGTGGACCAGCTTATATAAGATGGATGTACCCTACTGAATGTTATATGAAAATATTAAAAGGGTACGTGAAAAACCGAAGTCGACCAGAGGGTTGTATTGTTGAACGGTACATTATTGAAGAAGCAGTTGAGTTTTGTACTGAATATTTGTCCAATGTTCAATCGATTGGACTCCCCAAAACTCATATTTTCGAAAAAAAGGAAGGTAAACAATTAATTGGAAATAAAATTGTGACAATATCAAGGGATGAACGGGATCAAGTGCATTTGTATGTTCTGCACAATGATAACGAGGTTGAGCCATATGTTGAAATGCACAAGGATGTACTCCGAAGGTTAAATCAAAACAGAAATGAAAATTGGATAGTACGAGAGCACAATCAAAGTTTTATACAATGGTTAAAGGATCATATTTATTCGAAGCGCTCTTCAGATCCCGCTTCAGTAACAGAAAGGTTGAGATGTTTGGCATATGGTCCAAGTTTGCATGTGTTTTCTCATAGCGCATACGCAATTAATGGATACACATTTTATACCAAAGAACAAGATGATAAAAGTACTATGCAAAATAGTGGTGTCACCGTGCTAGCTGAAGCAATGCACATATCAAGTATGAAAGACTTAAACCCCAAATATGCAAATCTGTCATATTTTGGAGTTATTGAGTACATTTGGGTGTTTGATTACGAGAAGTTTCAGATTTCTATCTTTGGTTGCAAGTGGGTAAATAGTAGTGGCATGCGAATGGATAAGTCAGGATTTTTGCAAGTGGATCTTAATAAGGTGGGGTACAAAGATGAGCCTTTTATTCTAGCATCTCAAGCTAAACAAGTGTTCTATGTCACTGACCCGACGAGTACGAAATGGTCTATAGTGCTTTTATCTAACAAAGTTGTTGATGATAGCGGTGTAGATCAATGTGATATTGATGTTGAGAATGAGTCATGCATTAGACGGAATGAGTTGTATAATAGAAATGATCAAGATGAGGATCTTATAGCGGATGAGTCATATATCAGAAATAATCATAACGAGGGAATTTGGATCAATTCATCCGTCCGCATTGCTAAGAAACAAGTAATTCATATTCCAACCAAGAAAAGAAAGAGATGTTAGTGAAAGAGGTAATATAATAAAATGATATATATTATAATTTTTTATTCATTTATTTATTTATTTATGTGAATTGTTCTAAATATTCATTTATATTTTATTAGCATTATATGGATTGGAGTGAAGGTATATTAATTATCACATTTTTTATTATATTAGTGATGATACTTGATAAAACTTAGGATTTATCCATATTTTGTTTTCATGTGTAGTGTCCTCGGCAACGTAATGATATAGATTGCGGTTATTTCATGTTGGTGTCAATTCATTATTGAGCTCGGAGTTTTATAAGGTATATTGTACTCTTACTTTAATTGATGAGAATTTTGAGTATGTATAACTTTGTAACTATAGACATTGTTTATGTCTTGTTTTAATTGAATTACAATCTTTTTGTGTTGTTTCAGGTTATATGTGCAAAGTAGAAGATAGAGTTATATTGATGTGCATTGCTTTTTGCTTAGCATTTCTATAAGTAATATGTAGATTTGAAGCAAAATGTTTTGTTGGATGAAATGATTTGTATCATCAATTGTTTTGTATATATAAATTGTTGGATGAAAATTGTATATATAAATAGGCAAAATTGGTGCGTATATATTGGTTTGAAACTCCAATTTATGATATTTTGGTGCAAAATGTGGTTGAAAAACAGGTGCAAATTGTGGTTGAAAACCTGGTGCAAATTCTGGTTTAAAAACAGGTGCATATAAACTGTATAAAACAAACAACGCTTTTTTAAAGTAATTTATATAAAAAAATTCGTATACCTTAGACAGCGCTTTACACTAAACGCGCTGTCTAAGGTGGGGTTTAGACAGCACTTTCGGAAAAAGCGCTGGCTAAAGTGGAGTTTAGACAGCGCTTATACCAACATGCGCTGTCTAAGGTATACCAATAAAAGCAAAAGCGCTGTCTAAGGTATACTAAAAAAAAAGGCAAAAAGCGCTGTCTAATGTTAGTCTAAAAAAACAAAAAGCGCTGTCTAAAGCACCATTTAGACAGCGCCTTTACAAAAAAAGCGTTGTCTAAAATATAAACAAAAACGCTGTCTATTGTAAAAGCGCTGTCTAAAGCGGGGCTTTGACAGTGTTTTTTCAGTCAAAACACCCCTTTAGACAGCGCTTCTTACATTAACCAAAGCGCTGTCTAATCTTTTAGCATCGCCAGTTTAGACAGCGCTTTTAAGCGCTGTGTAATGCCAAAAAAAGCGCTGTCTAAAGGCTTTTATGGCATAATGCCAGAATTTTTCCTGCATCATTTTTGTTACGAATTTCACCCCAAAACCTCTCCAAATCTCATCTAAACACTTCCAAATCACAATATATCAACCCAAACATGTCCCAACATAATCAACAAGTATTCTACGCAGTTTATATCGAGTTTCTACCGCGAAAACATCGATTTCTAACAATTATTCATCAATTTACCGATTAGAGAAAAAGTTGTAAAAACAACCAAAACACATACATAAACAACACATATACATACACAAGCAAGATATAATTGAAACTTCTCACCCTTACCCGATTAATTGTGCTTGAAACGGAGCTATTCTCGATTTTCCTCTTTTTTTCCTCTTGTCCCTTTCTTTCTTCTTCTTTTCCTTCTTTCCTTTTTCTTTTCTCTCTTTTTCTCTCAAAGTTTCTATTTTATGAAAAATATAAACAAGCAAAAGACCAAAATACCCCTCAGCTCAAATATCTCACAAACGCTCTCAAAATGCGATAAAACATAACAACAATGATGAAATATATTTCAGGAAATAAAAGTTGAAAAGAAATTATAATTTAATACAAATATTTTATCTATCAGAGAAATTAACCAATTAACTCAATTAGCAGGTAAAATACAATAAATCCACACATTTCACAAAATTCACATAATTGAAATAATTAAATACAATTAAACAAATCGGGGCGTTACAATTCTCCCCCACTTAGACATTTTCGTCCTCGAAAATATACTAAGACGAACAACTCCGGACACGACTCTCGCCACCGACCAACAAACTAACATGCCAACAAGAGGCACCCCACGAATAACACAAACTGACAAACCACCTTGCTAACAGTAACTACAAAACAACACGACAACGACGACAACTACAACGACCAGATGCAAAGCCCATACAATGCACCTGACGACCAACTCACGACGCAAGAGTACCCAAGTTACGAACACACCGGAATTAGCTACTCCCACTAGAACCAACACGATAGAGACGAGGCAACAACACAAACAAGAACACAAGTTCCACAACCCAACATCGATTCAACAACCTCCACATACCCATAATACCAACATCCTTGTCACACAACAATATTACAATAATGCTACGATTCCTCAATCGCACATATAATCAAAACATCCATCTACATAGTAGCCCATGAATAATATTCAAACCTTCCACTTCACACTTCCATTCAGAAACATCCAATGGTCTCATCACTCCTACATGTCCTCAATGTTCAACCTATGAATTCTTACAAGTCTCGCACGCCTAAACAAAATGTGCTACATCACGCTTCCGCTGCGCACTCTGATTACTCGTAACCATCAAAGCTACTAATCTCACGTCCAAAGTCTAACTCTTTCTTATATTCACCAAAAATCACTGTTCACATTAATATTTCCAACCTCACACTCTCCTGTGTTATCTTACACACCATACACAAGTCTCTGTATTGCTCAAATAATTCTAATTCTCTGACCATCAAAGCAACCATGTATAAAAACTTCCAACTTAACTCATCACGCACGACATCAACTTTTCCCAAAGGATAATCCAAACCAAATTCATAACTCGTCCCGAATTCTAACCATCCTCGTTGTCTCATACTCTATTCCTTCCGACTAAACAGGTACTCAATATTCTTGTGATTTACTAAACACTTCGAACCTAGAACCATAAAGATAATAACTCAAAATATTCCAACACATTACAACCTCAACCAATTCCAAATCCAGAATAGTATAGACCCTTTTCTGAATCCTCAATGGTCGTAAAGCATAAGCCACGACTTTACCCTCTTGCATTAGCACACAGACTAAACTCATCAAAGACACATCACAATACCTCACAAACGGTTTATTAGGATCACACAGAATCAAAACTGAAGCCGTAGACAACTTCTACTTCAGCTCACCAAAAATTACTCACAACGAACATCCAAAACAAACGACTCACCCTTTGCAAGTCAACTGAGATAACCGAAGTACGAACTTAGCAAAGTCTCCAATAACCAGCGGTAATAACCAACTAAAGTCCAAAAATATTCTAATCTCCTTAACCAACTTCGGAGCCTCTCCTTGTAGAACTGCATCTATTTCCGATGGATCCATAACCATACTCTCATCTACAATAACATATCCAAGAAAACTAACCTTTTTCAACCCAAAATTCTCACTTGAATAACTTAGCATAACACTTCGCCTCTTTCCAATACTTGTAATTCCCTTCTCAAACACTCTACCTGTTCTCCCCCTGGGTTTATAACAGACCCGAATATCCTCAATCAAAGCCATTACAAAATTATCCAAATAAATATGGAAGATACGATTCCTCTACTCCACAACATTACAGACGCATTACTAACACCAAATATCATCGTTGCACGTTGTAATGTCCAACCAAATTCCAAAAGATATAAATTCTTAAAACTTTTTGCAACAATTCCCATTGGGTAACTGGTTACTCACAAACAAGCTTAACCAAGTAAATAACAGCATAATCCGATGATAACAAACCTAACCAGTCACATTAAATCGACCAAAGCCTCAACTCTCATAAATTCACCACTCTTATCAAACATTCCAAACAATTGTAATTTCACTCAACTCAACCAAACCATTCCAGTTATCTATTCCTGAAAGTGGACACTTATTCTCAATCATTACCTTACCCAACTGTCAGTAATCCATACACAATTTCTTCTCTTAATAGTCCAAATTCCATAAATCCCCACATGTAGAAACAACCAACCCAAAAGAACTCTCAAATATTACATCCACCCCTAAGGGTTTTCTCAAGATTTCTATAGTCTCAATACCATCAATGAATTTCAAATCATTTGCGATTCGTCACAATTCAAAACTCAAGCTATCTAGAACACAACTGCAAGTTTCCATACTACTCACTGGTTAACACGCAACCTCCTGCTATCATCTTTTTCCTTACCAACCATTATGGACCTCTTCAAGTCAACACACTAATGTTTCATCCAAAAACACATCTGAAAACCATGCATAACTGACGGCCTATCACTGTGACCTTCCTGCAAATTTCCTGAACACTACCATCACAACCAAGACCAACATCTTAGTTCCATCTCCTAAGAGTTTTCTACTTACTTAGCAGATATACACCTCAACTATTCACCTTCGCCCAATTTAAGTTTACTTTCTACTCTCTGAGAACAACCATTAATGATACCCAATCATTCTCTCTCAATGACTTCCCAACTTAACCAACATACCAAAACCTCTAATCCGCCTCATCTTCTGATATAAGAATCTTCATCAACTCAACCAAACAATCCGTAATCATTTCCTTAATTCCAAACAATTCATTGCACACACTATCAAAGCCGAAAAGACACGTCTAATCCATCCAACATAATTCCGTCTACTATCAACAAGAGATTAAGGGTGATCAGTTCCTCAATTTGTCAATAGACAGCCGACAATCATTATGGGGCGTAAACCGTCTTTACCAAACTATAATAGCATTCATTACATCCTATGCATAAAACTACCTCAGGCACAAATCCTTAGTTGACATAAACCTTACCTCCGCATTCCCTCCAGAACCTGGAACAACACTGTCCAAACAACACTTACACTCTTACAATCTACAACACACTGAGCCAACGCTCCACACCTGAAGCAACATGGAGAAGTACCAGCTTCTCCCCCACTTATCTCATTCTAATTCCTGAAAACAAAGGATTAGAAAACCAGGAAGTACTGACAGTGTTTCCCACACATATCACATACTAAGGGACAAACAACAACGACAGTATTCAACTATCACACCAACTGACTCAACAACTTGGCCAGACGGACCGACCTGCTCTGATACCACTAATGTAACACCCCAATTCCCATCGCGAATAAATAATACATAAATAAATCAGAGTAAGTAAAAATTTATTTTTCCGACAGAAACAAGGATGCCACAATTTAAAGAAAAAAAAAACACAATCCCTGCTCATATATTTTGATACATAACACAAAACGGAATAAACCTGTAGGGGAACTTTTTCCAAGAAAAGGAAAGGACAATTATGGAATAAAGCGGAAAGATCCATAATTGCCTTGTTTCACAACATAAATCATTTTATAACATTTAAAATATTCGTACAAAAGTAATACAAGATATATTCAACAAATGTATACATATATATATCTACAGCGTTCCCCGACTCCCGTGTTACGTATCAGAGCAGACAGACCAACAAAGGACGGAGGACTAATCTCCACAAAAGCCTCTAAGACCACTAATTTGCAATTGCCTCATAGAGCAATAAACCACGACAGAAGGGTGAGAAATAACAACTAAATCAAGATTGCATAATAATATGCAAAACATAAAAATTCACATGCATAGTTATTCTCACCACATCATCGCATATTAACACATATATCATGCCACATATACATAACATATATCAATTATCTAACATAATCACATATTTGCACATAAGGCACACCAAAGTCACAACATATGAAAACACACCGCCACATCACATAGCACATATCTACACATAAGACATATTATCCACAACCAATGCATTTATCACATATGCACATCAATTCACCAATTCAAACATAAATCTCAACACATAATTAATTAATTCACAATTTCCACACATAATCAATCCATTCATGATTTATGCAAATGCACAGAGACCGACACAACGACTCTATGCAATGCATATGCGGTATCATCCATCCATCAAATCTCATCACCAGTTCACTCAGGAACTCTGCTGGAATCATCGCTCGTTACTGAGGACTACTCAATAACACCCCGTCAGGCAAACGATGTTCCCCGTAGCTTTTGGTCCTCTTATTTTTTTAAGGCTCACGACGTTTATGGATTGCTTTCGGTCCTTTTTGTATAAGGCTCACAATATGATCGCTTTCGGTCCTCTTTGTATAAGGCTCACGATCGTCTATAACCATCGCTTTCGGTCCTCTTATTTTTAAGGCTCACGATCCAATCAAATCGCTTTCAGTCCTCTTATTTTTAAGGCTCACGATGTTATAGCAGATTCCCTCTAGAATCGATTCGTCGCTCACACCCACTAGGGCACACGACATCACAAGATGCATATCATGATGCTTGACACACAAGAACTCATGACAATCAAATGCATCTTCACACATATATGCAACCATAATCATGCATTTACAACCAAACACAACACATTGCATTTACTTGCCCTTAGGCCACAAACCATCATCACAACATGTCATCACATGCATTCACATCATATAACATCACACAAGTTATACAATATCCATATCAAAAGCACATTGCATGATACACATCAATTACACACAATTATAACAGTAAAAGTCGACAAAACGACACTATTCCAAATTCCCGACATAATTAAATCGGCCAACAA
The DNA here is from genome assembly GCA_022829125.1 of Lathyrus tuberosus. Taxonomy (NCBI): domain Eukaryota; kingdom Viridiplantae; phylum Streptophyta; class Magnoliopsida; order Fabales; family Fabaceae; genus Lathyrus; species Lathyrus tuberosus. The sequence goes on from JALAZF010000212.1 coordinate 9,725,154, forward strand.
TCTCGAAATCATTTTAATAAGAAAGAATATTTCATTAGCTTTCCAACGATATAAAGAACGTTCAAAACGGATAAACGGATCAAAAGTTACGGACTTAACAAGAAAAGTAATCGCGAAAAGACAACATTCTGCACCCTTGCTGGCCTTACGCGTATTGCCCTGAGTCATACGCGTATTGCCCTGAGCCATACGCGTATTGTCCAGCCCTATACGCGTATTGCCTACTTTCCTTCCTTGCCATACGCGTATTTCCCTAACCAATACGCGTATTGCCCTACCCCATACGCGTATTGTCCTGTCCCATACGCGTATGGGCAGCGAAACCCAAAAAATTTCCTACATCATTTTTGTTACGAATTTCACCCCAAAACCTCTCCAAATCTCATCTAAACACTTCCAAATCACAATATATCAACCCAAACATTTCCCAACATAATCAACAAGTATTCTACGCAGTTTATATCGAGTTTCTACCGCGAAAACATTGATTTCTAACAATTATTCATCAATTTACCGATTAGAGAAAAAGTTGTAAAAACAACCAAAACACATACATAAACAACACATATACATACACAAGCAAGATATAATTGAAACTTCTCACCCTTATCCGATTAATCGTGCTTGAAACGGAGCTATTCTCGATTTTCCTCTTTTTTTCCTCTTGTCCCTTTCTTTCTTCTTCTTTTCCTTCTTTCCTTTTTCTTTTCTCTCTTTTTCTCTCAAAGTTTCTATTTTATGAAAAATATAACCAAGCAAAAGACCAAAATACCCCTCAGCTCAAATATCTCGCAAACGCTCTCAAAATGCGATAAAACATAACAACAATGATGAAATATATTTCAAGAAATAAAAGTTGAAAAGAAATTATAATTTAATACAAATATTTTATCTATCAGAGAAATTAACCAATTAACTCAATTAACAGGTAAAATACAATAAATCTACACATTTCACAAAATTCACATAATTGAAATAATTAAATACAATTAAACAAATCGGGGCGTTACATAGAGCGATAAAGATCTTACATCAGAAGTTCAACATTTCTCCAACAGTTTACCATCTCTTTCAGCATATGACCCTGTAAAAATTGAAATAAGACGACGAGGGCGCCTCATTAAAATCCCTACCCACGTAGAGGAGAGAATGTGGCACCCCATTATTCATAGCCGACTAAAAGAATTCTTAAATAAATTACAAATGACATAGACATTAACTCGGCTTACAATATAAATACTTAATTAAAACATAAACTTGCATTTATCAAACCTCTTTGTTTTGTCGATGATTTCACTTGATAAAACCTGCTTTCAATATTAACTCGAGTGGCTCGTATTCTGATTCTCACAATGCTATTTGACACATTTTCCCTTATTTGTGCACAAGTTTTTAGCCTTTTAACCCTTTGCGTTATTAACTTAAACCTGCAGTTTGATCAGCTTACTGTTTTTGTTAATTAAAAGGCTTCAACCAATAGTGGGTTATTATCTTTATAAATATTATTTCTAAAACAAATAAAACCGACGGGTAGATGCGGTATTACAATACGGGAGTGGTTTGCCACGGAACAGGAGCTTTACCTGCCACACTTTAGTTGAAAAGCACACTATTAACTAGACATATAAAGTATGGAGATATGCTCTTCTGTGTTTCACAAAAGAATTTACTTTATAAAGTTAGTACAAGTCTCCTACATCATAAATACTATGCATCTACTGATTGTTTTTTCCTTTAGTTTAGAACTATTATATTACGATACACAATTGACATCCTGGACTAAGATTGCACACATTGATTCTCTCGTCTTGGTGGTAATAAGATATTACACAAGCATGATTAACAGAGCTAAACATGTTTTCACATTAATAAAAGTTACATATTTAAATTATATTATGATACAAATAATCAGTAAAGCCTAGTTAACTGGACCCAGAACACCGTCTACCACTTCTGGTTCCCTTACTGCTTTGCAGCACATTTGGCCATTTTTCTGGTAACCGCTATGCTCCCTTAACAGTGTTGAGCAACTTTGACTAAGCATGTATAATTTAATTGTGCTAAATGTGTCTTGACTTAATGGCTCTATCCCTCTAAAATCTAATACAGCAGTTAGTTTTCACTATGTGACAGAGGGTACTATCTTAGTTGGTTACAATATTTTCAATCAGTGTTAACTCTTTTGTGCAATTCAGAGGTGTCATACTTATTGCAATGATCATACTCGGTGCCGGCCCAAATAATTTTGAGGCTTTGATCTAATCTTTAATAATGTTTAGTAAATAATAAAAAAACTTAAAATTTTATTTAAATTATAAATAATATTAAAAGCGGCCTATTTCTGCTGGGCCACTATGCAAACTTTGATAGTCAATTAACAAAAAATTTATATAATAAAATCTATATTTTAAAATTTTGAAGCCTCTGGATTTTTGAGACCCTATGTGATGGCATATCTTGTACATACTTTCTCTTCAAACAATGTAAGAGACGCTAACTTAATCCCGTGAACATAATACAAAGATCCTTTTTAGTCTAATTGGTAAAGCTAATATATATTATTAAATTGGCAAACATGTAGTAAAGTTAAAAACGGAGGTCACATCAAGATGATATTTTCACTTGCCTTGCCACAATTAATGAGCACATACAGGAAATCTATCATATGAGAAAAATAATGGTTGTGGAAATTACCAACTTGTCCTTGCTGCTCATACATGCTGCCATGTGGATGTCTTTCAATATTTTTCCTTCTTCACCCTCTGTTTCTCACTCTTCCTCATCTATCTCTACTCTCACTCTCATTCATTTCACTTGAACCATTTAATTTATTTAAAGAAATTATTAGATGAAAGAATTGAAAATGTTAACTTTAATTATATTTTATTCAAATTAAAAATTAATTCAACAACTTTAATTTTCACTCAATTCAAAAAATATTAAAGAATATATAAAAGAAAATAAAATAAATATCTTTTCTAAATTAACCATACTTGATTTTTATCTTTATTTTTACCAACGATTTTTTTTATAAATTATTTTCATAAAAAATATTATTCTTTTGATTTATCTCATACATCTATCATATAAGAAAAATAGTAAATAATATTAATAATTAATAATAAATGTATTGTGGAAGTTAGAAAAAAAAGATGAACTAAGTAGAATGAAAAGTTAAAACGTAAATATAGTGGTCGAGTTAGTCGAATTAACTTTTTCATATTTTTAGTAACTTCCATTTAATGTCAATCTATACCCCATTAAGCACGCAATTATTATTTAATTTAATTATTTTTTCTTCTTTCAATAACTTATAATATCAATGATATATTTTATTTTTATTATTTTTTACTTATATTTATTAATACTATAACAGATTAAAACATAATTAATGATATTAAAATTTAAATTTTGCATAAATTAAAGAAATTATTTTATACTATTTTTGTTTATACTTTTCTATTTTTCTATTTGAACTAGAAATAATACACTTTACTTTCACTTCTATAGTCTATGTATCATGTTTAGAAATCATGCATAATTCTTCTTTTACATAGAATGAAGTAGCTCTAAAATCAACAGTTTCACGGGTACCAGATATTTTTCTAATTATACATTCAATTATTATTTTTTCACGGGTACCAGATATTTTTCTAATTATATATTCAATTATTATTTTTTCACGGGTACCAAATATTTTTCTATTAAAAAATATACATTTGAAACAAATGCGCGTTTCGTATCAGAACCCGTGCGAACACACAAGTTTGTTATTGGAAATTGAACACATCAAATTTCTTAGGAACAAAATACTTAGTTTTTTTTATAAATATTATTTTGTAATAAAATGCGCGTCACCGACGGGTACCCGTGTATCGATGATCCAAATACTTTTATTAATGTTACTAATATTTATTTATACAATTAAATTAATATTTACAAATACTATATTATTATTTCATCTTTTGTAAAATTAAATTATTACAAAAATATTTTTATAACAAATATCACCCGATGTCCGCGGGTATTGATTCTTTTTTTTTTTAAATATAAATTATATTTACTAATTTTTATTAATTATATTTTTTGCCAAAATTTTAAATGTATCCAAATGCGCGTCACCGACGGGTACCCGTGCGAAGGCACGGGTATCATACTAGTTTAAAAGAGAAGAAAACTAACCTTGGAGATCACATATACCTCTTTCGTTAATTAACAAGTATGTGAGGAGGCTATCTTGGGTTATCTCTACTATTTGAAGTGGTTCAAATGAATATGGGTTAGGAACCCATATGTATGTAAGTCATTGTTATTATTCAAGAGAATTAGATCAATAATTCGTAAACAAAGAAACAATAAAAGAAAAAATAAGAGAAGAGTGAAATTTCTGCAGTCCTAATTCAGCACATATTAGTCCCACGAGATAGGAGTTTTATCACAATCCAACAGTCGGATCATCCTGATTTTTAGTGACAGTGTTCAGCACTTATAGAGGTACATTCTGAACGGTGGAGATCCGATTTTGAGTTTTCTAGACCTGTCTGTCGAATGTTTTCTGAGATGCAATTTTTGTGGTTATTTTGTTGGATTATATCTCTTGTATCTTGTTGTACAATTGATTGTACCCATTGTTTAATTATAGTGGAGATTTAAGTGGCATACGGGTCCCTTTTTTTTACTTCTAATTAACAGAGGTTTTTCCACACTAAAATTGTGTTGTGTTGTTTGGTGTATTTTGTTGATTATCGTTGCATTTGATATTTGGGAGAGATTGTGTTGTTGGATTATTCCATTGCGTTGTGGATTTCCTCCCAACAAGTGGTATCAGAGTCGTGGTTTGATTTGTGTAACAATGGAGACGAACGCATCTAGGATGGTGAGTTTGAATGGATCCAACTATAAAGTTTGGAAAGGGGAAATGGAAGATTTACTTTATGTTAAAGGATTTCACTTGCTAGTTTTCTCTAGTGAAAAACTCAAAAGAAAGAGTGATGAAGAATGAGCTTTGTTGCATAGACAAGTTTGTGGTTACATTCGTTAATGGATGGATGATAATGTTTTGAATCATGTGAGCTCGGTGATGCATAATCGCTCTCTTTGGACCAAACTTGAGGAGTTGTATGCATGAAAGACGGGGGAACAATAAGTTGTTCTTGTTCAAGCAATTAATGTCATTGAGGTATAGTGATGGTTCACCAATGACCGATCACATGAACATTTTCCAAGGGATTCTAAATCAATTGTCGGTGATTAATCTTACTTTTGATGACGAAATTCAAGGTTTGTGCCTTCTTGGTACTTTGCCTAATTCTTGGGAGACTTTTAGGATATCCTTGTCTAACTCCGCTCCAAATGGTATCATCTCGATGGACTTTAAGCAGTGTGTTGAATGAGAAATTGAGGCGTAAGTCACAAGGTTCTTCATCACATTCTGAGGTGTTGGTAACCGAATCAAGGGGGAGACATCAAAATAGAGGTTCAAGTAATCATGGGACATCATGTAGTAAATCACAAGGAGACCCTAATAGATTCTCTAATATTAAGTGTCATCATTGTGGGGAAAATGACATATAAAAAGGTATTGTCGTAAGTTGAAAAGGGAAAACAAGAAGAAGAGCTACAAGAACGACAAAAAGGAAGGTGACAATAATGAAGTTGTTGCTATTGTTGATGATTTCTTTGTTGTTTGTGATAGTTGTGTAGAGAATGTCAATCTATCATGTGATGAGATGGATTAGGTGGTAGATAGTGGTGTTTCTACTCATGCAACCTCGAGACGTGATCTTTTTTTCAACTTACGAGACCGGTGACTTTGAGGTTGTTCGTATGGGAAATAATGGGCAAGCTAATGTCATCGGAATAGGAAATATTTGTGTTGGAACTAGCAATGGGACTACTCTAGTTCTCAAAGGCATGAAACACATTCTTGAACTTCAATTTAATCTTTTATCCGTTGGAAAATTGAATAATGAAGGATATGATAATTCTTTTTCGGCCAATGAATGAAAGTTAAAGAAAGGCACAATGGTGGTTTCTAAAGGAAAAAGGAATTCAAACTTGTATATCGTCCAACTTGGGGTTTCGAAGTGTTACATCAACACTTGTGGCAATGATAGCTCATCTGAATTATGGCACAAGTGTTTGGGTCATATGAGTGAAAAAGGTTTGAGCATTTTGGCAAAGAATAATGTGTTGTATGGTGTTTCTGAAGCAAAGTTGCTAAAGTGTTTGCATTGTTTGGGGTTAAGAAAATGCGAGTTTCCTTTATGTCATTCGAACCAAAGAAGAAATTGGAAGTGTTGGATTTAGTACATTCCGATGTGTGTGGTCTTATGAAGACACGGTCACTTGGTGGTGCATATTACTTTGTGACTTTCATTGATGATTATTCTCGGAAAACATGGGCTTACACCTTGAATACAAAAGATCAAGTGTTATATACCTTCAAGTAGTTTCAAGCATCGGTTGAAAGAGAAACAGAGAAAGAACTCAAGTGTATTCAAACCGATAATAGAGGAGAGTGTATTGGACCTTTCGATAAGTATTGTCAAGATCAAGGTATATGTAATCAAAAGTCTCCTCCAAAGACACCACAATTGAATGGGTTATCCGAAAGAATGAATAGAACTTTAGTGGAAAGGGTGAGATGTTTACCATCTCAATCACAGTTGCCGAAATACTTTTGGAGAGAAGCATTGAGCACGTTTGTACATATTTTAAACCTCACTACATGTGTTTCGTTGAAGTTTGATGTTCCAAACCATGTTTGGAGTGGTAAAGATGTTTCCTACGACCATCTCCAGGTGTTAGGGTGCATGACTTATATGCATATTCTGAAGGATGGGAGATCGAAATTGGATGAGAAGTCAAATAAATGTGTGTTTATTGGGTAATGGTCTTTATGAGTTTGGGTATCGATTCTTTGATCCGGTTCAATGGAAGCTTATTCATAATCGTGATGTCGTATTCAAGGAGGATTATACCATTGAGAACATCGACAAAGTTGAGAATAAAGATCTGATTTTTGAAGACGGAGAAATGATTGATACAGACTCAACTACTATTGCTCCTACATATTTTGTCATCATCAAAAAAAGGAGATTGTAAAGAAGATATTCATTTGTATAAAGTATTTTTTGATGACGACAAAAATTATCAAAGAAGATAAAGAATAGAAGTGGGATGTCAAAATGTCTATCAATGATGAAGATATTCAAGAGAAGAATCAAGTAGATTGATCATCATTAAAGTTCATTACAATTCATGATATAATGCATTAAATGCTCATAAATATCATGCTCAATCCATTTAAATCATTGTTGCACCTTCTTACATGATTAAATTTTAAAAAACACATTTTAAAGCAATTTTTTAGCAAATTTGAAGATGGTATTTGAATACCAAAAACAAGTATACGATTATTGCACAAATAGAAGCAAAATTGACTTAGTGGTATTCAAATATCAATATATGGTATCTGAATACCAGTTGTAAAAGATGCACATTTTTCGCTCTTAAAAGAGTGGTATTCAAATACCAATACATGGTATCCAAATACCTATATTCAAATTTTGAAATTTATTAACGTTTTTTATGTGATATTCAATTACCACATTATGGTATCTGAATACCATTCTAAAGCAATGTATTTTTTTCATATTCAAAATATTTCTAAAATCATTGAATTGATTTATGGTTTCATAAATCTTAATGGTTGCATTGAATCATAGTTTCAAGATTTAAAAATCATTGCAATGCTTCATGACAATGTTCAATGAGGTATATGATGTGTACTATTCAAAAATCCAAATTTAACTCTTCCAAAAAAAACTAATCTTCATATCAATTCAAACAAATTATCAAGGGTTCATTCATTTTCAAAATGTTGAAACTTTGTGCATAACTTTTAAAATCATACAAAAGTTTCATAAACAAATTCTGAGTACTTAATGATTATGTATTATTGAATTGTAACATTGAAAGGGAAGATTAAACTTTATCTTGGAATTCATTCAAGATTAAAATATTTAAGATTATTCTAAAAGTGTGTTGTAACTTAATCACCAATTTTGTGGTGATAAGTTGTTTTTTGTAAAAGATTCTTTGAATTTGTGTAATTCAAACTTCACCATAGCGTTTGGTGTTTTGCTGTAAAAGGTTCTTTGATTAGTGGAGATTCAAAGTCCACCATAGTGTTTGGTGTTTATGTTAGAAGATTATATGAGAGATTTTGGTGTGAGACTTGTACAAAGATATAACATAATAGAAAATCATTCAAGGTGTGAATGGACTAAATGTACCTTTGATTGATAAGGGGGGCTAGGATAATTCCTTGTGTTCATTTATTTCCCTACACTTTAATTTTCTGCACTTTATATTGCTAAGGAAATATCATTTTCAAATCCAAAGAAAATTAAGAACATAACGCAAAGACAAGAAAAATCGGGCAACCTTAATCCAAAGAAAATTAAGAACATTTTGGTTTTGTCCTATTAAGAATTAGTTGAAAGTTTGGTGTTAGGATTCGTGCATGCTCTGTTTCTACTTTGTTTGTGCTAGTTTCGTCCAATCCTGATTTCGAAATTCGGACCCTTAGTTTAGACAACAAAATATGGATTTACATGTTAGTTTTGTTTTTTAGTTCGGTGTGCAAATACCTTTTTTTTATTATGATATGATTTTTCGTGTTTGATTATAAGAAAAATGGTTTACAACCAACAAAGAATGACACAAAGAATAAGACATTTATAAGCATTGTCATGATGTTCTAGAGGTGCCATGTGTTATATAAATTGCATAATTTTTCTCTGTTAAACTCACCTCTTTCAAATTATTTTCTAAACAATTCATCTGCATCAATTGTCAAAAAAATTCAAGAACTTTCTGCATTTTTCCAAATCATTCAGAGATAAGTTATTGAGCATTTATACTGTATATTTTGAATTGTTATATTTGAAAGGGAATAAATTTTGTTAGAATTTTTATGTGTATCAATATATTGTTGTACTTATATTCTGATTCAAACTTATTTGTAACTTAGTTATATTGCTTGTTTGCCAAATTTGTGGTAACAAGTGTGTTTAAGAAAAAGTAGGATTTTTCTCTTTGTTGTAAAATCAAAAGGTGGTGTGCCTTCTTGATTGTGTTAAAGAAGTTAGGAGAGTCTTAGTAGTAGACTATAATGTTTTCTAACATAGTGAAATCTCTCACAGAGTATGAGGGGACTGGAGTACTCTTGTTTGGAAAGAGGAATCAGGATATATTGTTGTATTCTTTATTTTTCTGCATTTACATTCTTCACTTTATTTCATAAGCTCATCAATACTTTCCAGAAAAATAAGAATCAACACTTAACATCAAGAAAAAGTCTAAAATACCAAATAATTTAATTCACCCCTCCCTCTTAGATTACTTTCTATACTTACAATATTAACCATGGTTTATTGTCTTCTTTTGTGAAGAGATGGCACGTAGAGACATCGTCATTTCATCTTCCGATTAGTGAGATGTCCATCACTCTTGATAATGTATCATGCTTGTTACATCTTCGGATCACAGGAAGATTATTAAACTACTCCATAACCAGTAGCCCTGGGGAATTGGACCTGATGGTGACATATTTGTGAGTTGACATGAGAAAAGCCCATCAAGAGATATATGACACCAGAGGATGTCATGCTAGATTTTTTATTTTATCGGCTCAAAAAGAGATCAGCAGCAAGCAACACGTTGTGAGCTCCTAGTTTGTCGGTGGTGGAGAAGAGGAAGGGTGTACCTTTAAGGTACTCCAATGTTAAAGTAAGTTTCAGCGAGAGAGAGAGAGAGAGAGAGAGAGAGAGAGAGAGAGCAAGTATAGAAAAGTGTAGAATTTAGAATACCTGACCCTCTAGGGAAATAGGGTATTTATAATATGCCCCGAGCGATTGGCCGACGGTTATCTGCATTGGGTTGGATCATTAGGCCCAATACGAATAACTGCCAAGATCTACGTGGCATAGGGAAGACCAGCACGTGGTCTTCGTCCTGGGTCAATTGCCCCGTGAACTTCAGAAGGTGAAGGATCTGTTCTTTTGGACGCGGGTAGTTGGCTGATGACGTGTTCCCGCGTGGGGAGCACGTGGAGACCGTAGGGAAGACGCGTGAGTGCTCCCCGTATGAGTTGATGAGTTGGGCCTTCATTGGGCCCTACCCGACGTGGAGCTGGGTTAGGTCGTGCCCGATAGTGGGGCAGCCTCCGGCCCAGTCCAGAACAGAAGCCCCTCAAGTCGTTGCTCTGAAGTAGAAAAGTAATGACTTAAGAGTCAATTCTTGTGTCGAGGAGGGGCGCAGGAATTTGCCCGGAGGAGCGTCGCGCGTACCCGAAGCACTGAGCTCACGGGACAATGCGTGTGACTAGGTGTAGGAGCCATTAGCTACGCTCGACAGCGGGGTCGATGACAGGGTCGACCAGGCATTCCTCCCGAAGACAGGCGCTTGCGAGGAGGCCCGTCCATCACACGTAGTCATGGCTCTTTTCCAACTTCTCTCGGGGAAGTGTTCTCAGCAGTGAAAGTGTCGGGCATTGTGCTCGATGCACCGGACGATGTGATGGAAGCGAAAAGAACAGACACGTCATTTCCTCGAGCCAGTAAGGGGCTTGAAGGGACATGCGTGGTGTCTTCTAGTTCAAGAATCTCTCAAAGTCTCTCAAGGCTCTCTCTTCTCTCCTACGTTCATTCTCCGCCGCAGACGCCGTCAGCCTCTTGCTCCGCCATCCAGACTCTTCTTTGTATAAGTAAGTCTTCTGTCTTTCTCCAGATTTCATGCGTTTTCCAGCATTTTATGAATTTTCTGTAGAGTTTCTTGGGTATCCGATGAAGTTTATGGGAACATCATGAAGTTTCCGGCCACTTTTCGGGGAGCCCTTGAAGTTCCCGACGACCTTCATGAAATTCCCGACATAATCATGAAGTTTCCGATGAAGATTCTAGGGACATCATGAATATTCTGGGAAAATGAATGAGGTTTTCGATGAAGGTCTCGAGGACCTCATGAGGCTTTAGTGTCCTCGTTGGGTTCGACGTCAGGGAAACCTCCTCCCCGTGGACACGTGCGTCTCGAGAGGAAGTCCCTCGACTTCCTATGCTTAATTCTGGTGGAGGAACTCAAGTGCCGGTGAATCCTTTCCTTGCGGAGGGGGTTTTGTGTTCTGCGTCGAGGAGAATTTCCTCACGAACATACGCTTGTCGGCAAGGGCTTCGGTCGAGGATGTGTGTCGAGTATTTCCTCACCCTTTCACTTGATTTGCGGTGGAAGGGTGGATTTGATCTTATCGTCGAATTCACTATTTCCTTATGTTTTTCAGGTTAAATGGATCCCAAACCCGAGTATACCGTCATGGTCGACAAAGAGGTGGTCGACGTTGAAGATGTTGGTGGGGATGTCGAAGACAACTTGGGCAATGTGAACGCCGAATCTCCCTCCGTGTGGGTCGGGCTGGAATCCTTGTCCGCTGTTTCGCGTTTCATTCTCGACGACTCAGAGGTTTTCGCCACTGTCGAGAAACTGAAGGAATAGACACCCGTGAACTGGTGGATTTACAATCCCAAGGAAACGGACTTGATTTGCTCGACCTACCCAGGGAAGCGCTTCCCAATGTATGAGTTCGCCTTCCGAGAAGCGGGGCGTCGCCTGCCCTTTAGTGATTTTCAAATGGGGGGTGTTCCAATGGCTGGACTTGGCGCCCACGCAGCTTCATCCCAACGCAATCGCATTCATGCGAGCGTTCGAGCTCGTCTTCCAATATCTTCAGGTCGGTGTTACGCTCCCGTTGTTTTTCCGCCTCTTCCACCTGCAACGGAAGACTCATCAAGGACGGCACAGCAGGGTATCCTTGAAGTAACCGAGGAATCTATTCAAATTGTATCTGGATTCTGTCCGGTTCTTCAAGGACAGATATATCTTTGTGAAACCTGCGACTCATGTCGCAATCGATTCTCTGTCCGATCATGTGGAGAAGCTCGTCGACGGGCGGAGGGAGGAGACCTAGGAAGCAAAGTTCCCCCTCGAGTGGCAGGACACACATTTTAAAAGAGGGACGGAAAGCTATATCACGAAGCCCCACGAGATGGGCGAGGATGATAGGCTCTCCTACAAAAAGATAGTGGGCTTCATCGACAGATTCACTCCCGCCAAGTGCGTGACCAAGGACGCGAGATTTGTCCGGGATGACAATGGGGAAATTGCCCTCGAGGCCCATTTAATCAATACCAAGGCACTCCTCGAGTGCGGTTCCGACGAGGAGGCCTTGAGGCTTTTAGGTAGTGAGAGTTTTTATTTGTTTTTCTACTCGTTTCTCCTTGTTATATTGACTCGTTCCTTTCTTTGTTGCAGGTCAGATGTCGAATCTCCAAGAACGCATGTTGAAGCTCGCGGTGACCAAAGGTGTGAAGAAGGTTCCCAAGGGTCGTGTTTCCCAGGTCCAGCAGATGACTAAGTCCGACCAGGGGGGCGGGGGCTCCTCCTCTCCCCGAGAATTCTATTCTCCTGTCTCTCAGGATCTTTTGGTGAAGAAACAGTGCCTCGAGGAGTATGGTCCCGTCGACCTTCTAGAGGGTGCTGTCGGGGAGAGGTTCGTGGTACCTCCCTGTCATCGTACCCGAGGGCTCTTTAGCGGGGAAAACTCCCTGATTGTGCCCGAGGCTGAAGCCAAGACGATCCTGGAGCTCGACAAGGGTATGAGAAGAAAGGTATTGTCCAAGGATGAGGCCGCCATGTTGGGGGTCCTTAAGACAACTTTGGCTCTCAACGATGGGACCTGCCCTCTTACTGAGTACAAGAAATTGCAGGTTGAGCATGTGGCTCTTAAGATAGAGAATGAGAAGGTAGAGAGTGACTTCCTCAACTACTGGGAAAGGTATAAGATCCAAATCAACCTTTACAGTGAGATGAAGGAGATGGAGAAGAAGGTGGCTGAGGCCGGCGAGGAGAAGAAATGGCTCTAAGCGATGATCACTGAGCTAGAGGCCACTTCAAGGCCCGCCGAGGACGAAAGCGCCAAGGAAAACCTCTTGCTAACCCGACGTGATTTGGTTTCCCGGATCCGGGAGCTCGAGGAGGACTGCCTGGGTACCCTCGAGCTTGGTATTAACAACGCGGTGGCACAGCTCCAAGCGGTTAATCCTGAGCTCCAACTTGTCACTAACAGGATAAAACCTCTCCACCAAGTGATCGACGGCCAGGTGGTCGCCCCAGTTGAGTTTGGTGGAGGAGACGATCAAACCGAAGAGGAGCACCAGCCCGAGGAGGAAACTAATGTTTAGTTTGCTTAGTGTTGGTCTGCGTGCTGTATTTTGTAATTTTAACTTTACCTGGCCTGTGTGCCATGGTTTTTGATATTTCCTGGCCTGCGCACCATGGTTTGAAACATTTGAACAATGGGCTTTACCCGTCATTTGCAATATATTGCTTCTTTTAATGTTAGCCTTTTTGCATTTTGTGTGTGCTATTTATTGGGTATTTATTTTCCTTGTTGGTGTGTATACAATATTGTGTTTGCTTGTTTTTATGAAGTAATTAGGGCATTTGCTCGACATAATTGATCCTCGACTACGGAGAGAACTGGTCGAGTGGTCGGAGTTGGGTTCCGATCATTGACAAAGCTAAGAGCTTGATCGAGGTCTTTGCTTTGTGGCGTGAACTTCCCATCGCGAGCTGGGCGTTATGCCTAATTGGTACGACAACGACGGAGCTCGGTTGAGGTGTCCCCGTCAGATCAAGAGTCTGCTCGCACATACAAGATTGGGCTCTTGTCTTTTTGTTTCAAGTTTAAGAGTCGCGCTTGTACCCTGGCACGCTCCTGTGGTCGGGATGTACTTCATTGTGGTCGAACCAAGTACGTCGAGGGCAGTGTTTAACTGTAATATTGTTTGAGCTTTTCAGCGTTCCATGGTCGAGCGAGTTCCTTCCCGTATAGGATTTCGAGGTAGTAGGCCTCGTTTCCCGTTTTCGCGCGGACACAATAGGGGCCTTCCCAGTTCGCAGCGAGTTTTCCCTCGCACGAGTCTTTCAAGTTTCTCCGCGGGACTAGGCTGCCTACTTGGAATTCGTGTTTGATGACTTTGTTGTCGTGTCCCTGACCGGATTTCTTCGACCAGGTCGAGCTCCTCCCTCAGGGCCTCGTCGGTCATCTCCTTGTCGAGGGGAGATTCGGTCCTCTTAGAGGGTTCTCTTATTTCTACCGGAATTATTGCCTCGGTTCCGTATGTTAGTCAGAATGGGGTCTCCCCGGTGGTCGAGTGTGGGGTCGTCCTGTAAGCCCAAGGCACGTTGTGTAGCTCCTCGACCCATTCTCTAGTTCTTGACGTGCTCCTTGGCGTCCTACTGCATGGTGAGCCAATAGTATCCTGCTCGTAGAGCCTTATGGGCGAGGGATCGTTCGTCGAGGTGTTGTGTATTGATTCCTTTGTGGATATCCTGGAGTATGTGATGAATTTTGGATTCCTGGACGCACTTGAGGATGGGGATGGAGAATCCCCTCTTGTAAAACTTGTCCTCGATCAAGACGTAGGAGCAAGCTCGGTATCTAACTACGCTAGCCTCCTTAGATCCCTCGGGCAGCTCACTCGTGCTGAGGTACGTGTATACCGAGGTCATCCAGCAGTTGTTGTTTCCCATGGCATTTACGTCGATGGTCGAGGTAGGTTTCTCGATGCTTGTTCGAGAAAGTACCTCCTGGATAATGGACTTGTTTCCGCCCTTCTTCTTTGTGCTTGCGAGCTTCGACAGGATGTCTGCCCTGGTATTATGTTCGCGGGGAACATGCTTCACCTCCGTGGAGTTGAACTTTTTCATCCTCTCTTTAACCAGGGCTAAGTACTTGACGAGGTTGTCATTTTTGGCCTGGTATTCTCACCGTAATTGAGAGGCGACGAGCTGGGAGTCGGTAAATATCTTCACCTCCTTCGCGTCGAGGTCCTCGGCTAGGCACAGCCCGACGAGGAAGGCCTCGTACTCGGCTTGGTTGTTCGAGGTCGGGAAGGATAGGGTGAGAGAGACCTCAGTCAAGATGCCTTCTTCATTCTCAAGAATGATGCCCGCTCCACTTCCTGTCGAGCTGGATGCTCCGTCGACATAGATGGTTCACTTACGGGCTCGGTCGCTCGAGGAGATTGGGGCGGACATTTCCGCAACAAAGTCAGCTAGCACTTGAGCTTTGAGGGCCTTCCTGTTCTCGTATTATACGTCGAACTCAGAGAGCTCGAGCGACCATTTGAGCATCCTACCCGCCATGTCGGGGCGACCGAGCAGCTGCTTCATGGGATGATCTGTCCTGACCACGATCGTGTGGGCCAAGAAGTAGTGTTGCAGTCTTCTGATCGCATTGATGAGGGCCAGAGCGACCTTCTTGATTTGCTAGTACCTGAGCTCGAGACCCTGGAGGGCTTTGCTGGTGAAGTAAATTGGTTTTTGTCCCTCGGGGGTTTCGCGAATGAGAGTCACGCTGACGGCCTCAGTCGCGACGGCGAGGTACAAATATAAAGTCTCCCCGCTTTTTGGTCGCGATAGCACTGGGGTTTGTGAGAGGACTCGTTTGAGGTGGCGGAGGGCTTGCTCGCACTCCTCAGTCCACTCGAACGTTGCCTCCTTGCGCAAAAGCTTAAAAAATGAGAATGTGTATTGGACAGACTTGGCCACGAAGCGGGACAGTGAGGCAAGCATCCCGTTTAGGAATTGGATTGATTTCTTCGAGTTTGGCGTTGGGAACTCGGAGAACGCCCTGCATTTGTCGGGGTTTGCCTCGATTCCCCGCTGCGTCAAATAGAAGCCGAGGAATTTGTCTGCTCGGACACCGAAGGTGCACTTCTCCGGGTTGAATCTCATTTTGCACCTCCTCGTCGTATCGAAGACTTTTCTGAGATGAGCAATGGGTTAGGTTTCTTCTCATGATTTCACGATCATGTCGTCCATGTAAACCTCGAGCATGTCCCCGATTTTGCCCCATAAGACTTTGTTCATCATCCATTGGTAAGTCACGTCGGCGTTTTTCAGGCCGAATGGCATTACGTTGTAGTAATAATTGTCCGACTCGGTCATGAAAGTCGTGTATTGCTTGTTGGCCTTTGCCATGGGGATTTGGTTGTATCCCGAGTATGTGTCCATGAATGAAAGTAATTTAAAACCCGCTGAATTGTCGGCCAGTTTGTCTATGTTAGGCAGTGGATATGCATCTTTGGGGCATGCCCTGTTAAGATCGGTATAGTCAACACACATTCTCCATTTTCCATTAGATTTTTTAACTAATACAACGTTAGACATCCAGGTTGTGTAGTGGGCTTCAGAAATAAAATTTGCCTCTAAGAAGTCTTTTACAGCTTTTTCAGCAGCCTCCGCTTTCTCGGGAGACTGCCTACGTCTACGTTGTACTATGACCCTAGCAGCCGGATCTATGGTGAGCTGGTGGCAGACCACGTCGGGGTCGAGCCCGGGCATCTCTGCAACACTCCATGCGAACAGGTCAGTATTCTCCCTGAGGCAGTCTTTCAACTACTTCCTCGCCAAGTCGGGGAGCCCTGTACCGATCTTCACGCCCCTGTCAGGGTCGTCGCCGAGAGTGATGAGCTCGAAGTCGCCATCTGGAATGGGACGCACGAGATGGAGAAAATGTTTGTCTTCATCATTTGCTGAAGGTGTGTCGGTTGCTGCTTCGTTTTGCTCCTGCTTGCTGGGGAAGCGGTTGTCGAGGTCGACCGAGTTAACGCGCGGCAATGGCTTCTGCTCCTCGACGCGGGCTGGCTTACTGGAAGTCTTGGGCTTAATGTTGATTGAGTTCAGCCCCTTGGTGTCCGCCTCAAAACACCTTCGGCAGCTTCGATGTCTCCGTGGAGGGTGAAGACGCGACCCCTGGTCGTGTAGTACTTCATCTTCAGGTAGACTGTGGATGGTACTGCCTTCAGCTCGGCCAGGGTTAGCCTTCCCATAATGCGTTGGTATAGAGAGTGGCGCTCTATCACCAAGAAGCAAACCTTAACCTGTCTGGCAGTCTCCTCGGACCCGAAGGTGACAAGCAGCTCAACATAGCCCCATGGCCTCGTGGTGGTGCCATTGAAGCCCTACAAGTCAGAGCCGACGTACGGGGTCAGGTACGTCCCGTCGAGCTGCAGTATGGTGAACAAATGAGCATACATTATGTCAACCGATCTCCCCTAGTCGACGAGGATGTGGCGGACGTTGAAGTTCGCCATCTGGGCTCTAATCAGCAGAGGGATGCTGGAATTAGGGGCGCCGCCCGGTAGCTCCTCGAGATAGAAAGTGATGGGGTTTGATATCCCCTGGACTTTGTCGAAGGTGGCGTTCTGTACTGAGCTTTCTTCGATCATCTCGTCAAACTTTCGCTTCACCGACCCCATGGAGAGCTTGTTGAACACTCCGTCGGATATAACCACTGCGGCAGGGAAGCTCTCCCATGGGCTACGAGCAGACAAAGGCGTGTCGACCTCGTAGGGGAGGTAAAAGTCCTCCGTCCAGGAGACACACAGAGAAACCTGCAGCCTAGTGCCGTCAGAGGATGGTGTTACCTCCTCGACCTTCTTCGCCTCGTGAGCTTTCTGTCGAGGAGCTTTGTTCCTCCTAGTGTACTACTTTAGGTGCCCTTTCTTGATCAGGATTTCGATAGCATTCTTGAGATGAATGCAATCCTCTATTACGTGTTTGTGGCTCCTTTGGAACCGGCAGTACTTGGACTTGTCGACGTTGGGCTTGGGGGGCGTCGGCTTCTGAAAGCGGACACCACCTCTTTGGAATTCCGAGTTGATGCACTCGGCCAATATGTGCTTGTGGGGAGCAGTGAGTAGCGTGTACTCAGTGAAACGGCCCCCTGGCCCCTTGTGTTCTCGGGAGTCGCGGGGCATATCGTCTCTTATTTTCTCCCTACCACGTCGAGGAGCAACGGAGTCTTCGTGCCTGCAGAATTTGGAACTCTCTAGGTTCTGCGAATTGCGGGCACTGTTGGCGGACTCCTTCTCCTCATATTGGATGTAGGCCTGAGCCTTAGGGAGGAGTTCTTCCAGCGTGTCGGGCCTTTCGATACCAACCGCCTTGGAAAAATCGCTGCATCGCTCGATCAGGTATCTCTTCATATTGTCCGTAGTAAATACTTGGACAGCCTCTCGGTTGAATCTCTCTATATAGTTCCGAAGAGATTCATCCTTCCCTTGAATAATAGCCTCCGGGGATGCCTCTGTCTTCGGATGTTGATGGGAGGCGGTGAAGTTCCTGGAGAACTGTGTCTTCAGCTCTTTCCAGGAGGTGATGGATTCAGGGTCGAGACTCTTGTACCATGCCATCGCGCCCTTCCTCAGGGTCGTGGGGAAAATCCTGCAATTTATGGCTCCCCAGACGTTTTGGTAGTCGAGCATCGCATCGATGCTCTCAATGTGTTCGTTCGGGTCGGTCGTGCCATTGTAGGTAGCCAAACTCGGGGGTTTCTCCATCCCGTCGGGCAGGTGAGTCTCCATGATGGTTTTGGACAGTGGACCGAGGGGCTAGTCCTCGTCGCTTCTGATGGGTGACTGCGATGGGGAAGGTTCGTACTGAGGGCTCCTTCCACGACGGGGAGAACTCCTTGGTCGACTCTTCGATTTCTCCGTATGCCCGTCAGCTTTGTTTCTCTTGGGAGCCGGAGAGCGTCGCTATTTCCGGGGAGGAGAGTGGTCACGCTTTTGGATAGCCACGGGTTGAGGCCTTTCCAGTCGCGGATGACGTCCAAATTGTCGCGGAGAGGGGCTCTGTGACTCATCGTGTTGAAGTCTCTGCGGGGGAGAGGGAGGACGGGTTTCTCGTCATCGCGGGGACGGGCGGTGATGTCTCCGCGGAGGAGAGTATGATTGTCGTTCTTTTTCTAGCATCTCGATTCGTTCGTCTGCTGAAAAAATCATCAAGTTCATCTGGTTGATCTCCTCGAACAGGGCCACTATGGTCAGGTCGGTGTTAGGCGGAACAAGAATTGGCTGGAAAATAGCTGGGTTGTCGAAGCGTGTGGCGGCGTTGATGGCCGAATCGTCGGGGGAGGGAGAAGCGGTATGCCCGTCCCTGGGGTCACCCTCCTCGACGGGGACAGTCGCGTTGGGATCGTGGTTGTCGTCGTTGGTGAGGGTGGTGAAGGCTGTTTCATGGACGTTATCGTCAATGCGCGGGCTGGCCATGTCCAATGGAAGTTGAGATGTGCTTTGGTTCTTTGATTTCTGAGGAAGAAAAAACGAGGAAGCAAGAGTTTCCCACAGACGGTGCCACTGATTTTATCGGATCAGAAAGAGATCAACAGCCAGCAACACATCGTGAGCTCCTAGTTTGCCGGTGGTGGAGAAGAGGAGGGGATGTGCCTACAAGGAACTTCGATGCTAAAGTAAGTTTCAGCGGGAGAGAGAAAGTAAGTACAGAAAATCATAGAATTTAGAATACCTGGACCTCTAGGGAAAAAAGGTATTTATAATGTGCCCCCAGTGTTGGGTCGACGGTTATCTGCATTGGGTTGGATCATTAGGCGCAATACGAATAACTTCCAGGATCTACGTGGCGTAGGGAAGACCAGCACGTGCTCTTCGTCTTGGGTCAACTGCCCCGTAAACTTCAGAAGGTGAAGGGCCTGTTCTTTTGGACGCGGATAGTTGGCTGATGTTGTGTCCCCGCGTGGGGAGTACATGGAGACCGTGGGGAAGACGCGTGAGTGCTCCCCGTTTGAGTTGATGAATTGGGCCTTCATTGGGCCCTCCCCGACATGGAGCTGGGTTAGGTCGTGCCCGACAGTGGGTAGCCTCCGGCCCAGTCCAGAACAATTTCATTCTCATTGGATTTGTATGAAAATCACATGGTTGCAGTTGTGGATAATGGTGATTATGCCCAGGTTACATATCATAAAGCATTTGTAGTGATGTCATACCTTATGGTTTTGGTTGACACGTCCATATTTGTGGACAAAAGTGTGACCTATATCGACGTTATCTACCTTAGATACTCTATTGACTTCAAGAGGATTCATGAGTATAATTATGGGGCTTCTTGTTTGGTGTATCTCTTCTCCAAGTTAGTTGAAAGTAGTTTATGGAAGAAAATACAATTGACAGAAAACAACTATCTATTTACCGTAATTTTTTGAAGTTAGAGGTAATTAGGCGACCGAGCCGTTTCGAGTTGCTATTTATTGCATTGTGTTGGACAACATTTTCTTTATGTTGTACGTAGATCACGGAGAGACACAGCCCTTGGAGGTGATATCTTTGTACTCTTGATGGTTGGCATGTGGGTCTCAACTTATGTACCCACATCTACCTGAGTGAGTCATGCAGTAGTTCGGGTATATGTAGGGTATACATAGAAAGAGACAATTGACAGGAAACAATTGTCTATTTACGGTAATTTTTTTAAGTTGGAGGTAATTAAGCGACCGAGCCATTTCGAGTTGCTATTTATCGCATCGTGTTGAACAACATTTTCTTTATGTCGTACGTTGATCACTGAGAGACACGGTCCTTGGAAGTGATATTTGTGTACTCTGGATGGTTGGCATGTGGGTCTCAACATATGCACCCACATATACCTGAGTGAGTCATGCAGCAGTTCGGGTATATGCAGGGTATACATAGAGACTTTGTTGTTGTTGCTTCTGCCACTATCTTTCATAGAGATGTTGATGGATATTTGTGGAGTACTATGATCATTTGGTCCAGAGGATGTGCGGCATGTGTCAGCTTCTCGTCCATGGAGTATAGTATATGGCTAAACCCAATGATTTTATAGAATGTCGCATCCTTACCTTACACGCCAGGTGTAGAAAGAGATCCCCCTAAGTCAGCTCATTAGGAGATACTATACGAGGAGTAGGAAAAGGCGAACAATGTCGTTGATGTGTTGTCAATATGTAACTATATTGTGGCTATTGGGAGAGTGGTCATAGATAAATAAAAGTTTGAGAAGGAACTCCTCAGATGGCCACTCTACAGGTCATCTTAGCATAGGCACAACATGTGTTGCAATAAAGAAAGTAGAAGAGGTAAGGGGCGTCAGATATACGCAGTAGTTGTTTTTTACTTTTTATTTTGATATTAACATTTTAAAATTTTGTATTATGATTTGTTATATTCTATGAATATTGATGTATGGTTTACCAACATTTTATTTAAATATTTAATTTTATTATTGAATGATAAATTTGTATCATTTATTATGACGTTAATTTATAAATGACTTATAATGTAAAATTTATTTGTAAAAAATGTCAAACTTTTTCTAACTTACTAACTTACTGTTTAAGAGTGTAAAATACTATAATAAAACTTATCAGAATTTTAGAATTTGGACTTTTTTTTTAGCAACACAAAATACACAACATGCAACACACCCCATGCAAAGAAACACAAAATGCACGGTCTATATCCAGAAATTAAAATCCAGATTTTTCTCTTAAAAAATTATGGTACCTAGGATCGTAGTGAACAACACCCATATGTAGACTACTCGTTTCAATGCTCAAACAAAGTTTAATTTTTCAGGTTAGCATTCCTTTTTCAATTTATCTTTAACGGATTCTAAAAATGTGAACGAAAATTTTCTTTGATTAAATATTTACTTATATATGAATTTCCAAGAATATATTTCGAATCCCGTCAAAAAAAAAGAATATACTTCAAATTCTTTTAGGACAAAAAAGCATAGTATGAATGTAAATTATATTATACTTTAATGTTGACGTTATATTATACTTAATGTTATATACGTAGAATGTAACTTATGTTTGAGTCCTTAGAAAAATACTTTATTACATTTGATAACGTCAACTTTCCAATTAAAAATAATGTGCCAGTGTTATAACTAACCACTACCAATAAAAGTCACAATATATATAAAATATAGGAGAGTACTACTCGCTAAATTGATATATTTCCATTGATTTTACGCATAACTTAGATCCGTAGTTTATACACAAAAGAGTTTAAATAAAACCTCTTTTCCTTTCAGCATAACCATCCATAATCCAGCCTCGTGACAAAAGATGAAAAACAGGATCATATATTATCAATCCGAAATTCTTGAGTCTGAAAATAAAAATGTAACTCAGTCCCAAGTCACCGAAATCATAGAGTTGGCAAGGCCTGATTCTTCGAATGATGAATTACTTTCATAGTCAAGGTTTTTAGATGCTCCAGGAATTGCATGAGTTAATTTAAATGCCTTTGTCTCATCTTCAAGCTGAACAGCAATGAATGACCACAACAGCTTCAAAAGAAACAAAGAATCAGAGAGAATCCAAAACAGGAAGAAAAAAATGGCAACAAAAATACAAAATGAACTTGCACGAGTCTTTTTACTAGGCAATAATAATAGAGACTGATAGCCTAACTAAACAAAGTAATTAACTACCTAGCTGAGGGGTTGCCTATTGATGAACTCCTAGAGAGCAACATGTGTTACCTGAATTGGTTCAGAGCGTAAAAAGTTCCGCTGAACGCGACGTCCATCTGGAAGTCGTACACCAACTCTGCATAAGAGATTTCTTTCAGCCTTAGGCTCTTCGGGGAGAGTTGGGTAAGCCGGCCTCTTTGGTAAGGCTGTTTCTTCCGAGTTGTCAGCAACATTTGCATCTTTGTTATCTCCTTCAGTCACTGCACTTGGTTCTTTCATGTTTTCCAATGAAGCTGCCAGCGCTCTTTGAACTTCCTCATCTTCCTCTTTACTTGCATTTGAATCTACAACAGCTGTAAAATCAATCAAGATCATGACGGTGACAAAAACATGTAAAATGTAATTTTAGCATTCAGAATGGCCATAAAATCCAGGCAGTAAGATTTTTAAAACAAAACCAAAGGAAAGACATTATAATCAAATGTGGATTAAGGTTGGTGGGCAAGGTCCACCATCTAATAACAATGATATAGAAGATATCAATTCTATGCAGTGTTGATACGTTAAAAGAAGTAAATAAGTCAACAGAACAATAAAGACACCTTCAACGTTAAGCTGACCTGTCGCTACACAAAGAAGCAGAGCACATAGAGATGAGCAACAGACCTTTAGTTTTTGGAGGGCTAGAACTTCCTCTAGGACGCTTGTTAGACAAGTTACTGTGATGATCCTTAGGACCAGCGTCAAGGAATGTTAGCAGACCCTAAAGAAAAGCACAAGGTTCATCAAATCAGTAAGAAATATTAAAAACAGAGCCCGGGAATTTAAATGTGAATAGATTTTTAGTTTCCCTAGAAAATGATTCCAACATAGTAAGCTATGAAGCTGTATCACATACTTCTAATAAGCTTTCTGGTTGAACCATTCCGCCCCAAGAGCGCATCTTTTGGCCAGTGATGGGATCAATAATAAGCACAACAGGAATTGAATCCAGTCTGTAATAAGTACAGACTTTTTTGCCTTCAGTTGTATCATCATATACCTGTATGCAAAAAGCAAACAGAAGAATTAAAAATTGATGTGTTAAATATTAGCAAAAGAAACTGATCAAAAATCCCTATATAGCCCAAATATATGCCACAGCTACTCTCACTAAGTGTTTGAAATACCGTAGAATTAGAGTAGTTGCACAAACTAAAGCAGTAGTCATTTACAGTTAGAGCAATGTTTATGCAAGTCCAAATCACCAAGACCCAACATTCCCTTCTAAAACCTACGCAACACACAATACCAACCAAACAGCCCCTCTTTTCTCTCCCAATCTAGGTCAAACAAAATCCCCCATAACTACCTCAGTCTGTCACTAAACCCAACAGAACTAGGAAAACCTGTCGGTGTATAAATAACTTAAACTCTAAGATTGGAGAGTTTATAAAAAAAACTGGATCCAAGATAGTAACAACCTATGGATTACCCCCTAAAGCAAATCCCAACTACATATTGCCATACCACGATACCATAACCAGTGAAGTTAGCTAACAGGATATGATTCCAAACCTTCATATCTGCCAAACAACTATTCCCCAAATTAACCATCAGATTATAAGGAATAAGAAAAATGAGATTAAGTTACCAGTCTTGGTATAATCTCTACAGCAGTAGGATTGCCATCTGCAAAGAGGTGCAGAAGATTAACAAGTCCTCCACAAGTATAAGCTCTAAGTTAAGCTTTGTTGTTGTTTTTTACTTTTTATAATTCAATAAGGAGAATCCTTATCGTCTAAACTCCGTAATTATCAACTTACAAATTTTCCTGATAAAGGTTGTCAAACTCGAGATTCCAGGTAAACATGTTTATCCTACATGAACTCAGATTGTAAACTCAACTCCTAATGAAATTATTTTGTATCGAAACTTAACCAGTCAAATTTGCATAGTGACTTTTAGCATTATGAGTTAATGTTAAAAGGCAACTTCTCTATCAATGTTGAGCATCTATAGTGGTTAGGATATGTCATAACTACCATTTAAAATAACACTACAAATATAAAAATAAATTGACTACAGGTGTTCAGGTGAGCAGAGAGCAACAAGCTGACCTGCCAGAATATGAAATTTGTACTAATGGTCTGAGAAACAGCATCATTTGCCCATGTATCCCGATTAAGCTTCACAAAGAAAAAATTAACACCAGTATTGATAAAGCTGAAACAAATAATCCAGAAAATTGAAAATGGAGCATCGAGAACAAAATACCATATGTGAGCTGAATTCCTTGGTAGATTGAATGTTCACCAATAACCACTTGTCCTGCATAGCAGCAGCACTTTTTGCCTGCACTCAAAGATCAAACCTTAGTCACAAATGATATCAGTTACATGTTCCACTATTTCACAATTATATGTCCTACCACCCATCTAGCGCGAACCATGACACATTATGCAAGCAAATTCTATAATCAACTATCACATTCTGAGTTTCTGTGCTAGTCTCTTTGAAATGCATATAAGGTGTACACGCAGATGCTTGTAGGGGCTTCTATATTCTGTTAGTGGTTCGTTCTAGCCATAGGTTTATGCCTCGTATATTCAATTCAACCCAATCATTCAGAATTTTATTACAGCACATTTTAGATACTCCTATGTCTGATTAGAATTCTCAAACTACTAGATAAGGGTTCATATCAATTTGTGCAGCTATTTTTATTCAATAGCATAGTTACAAGTCCTGGATGGTGGCACAAAACATCTAACACCAAATAGCAGATAGCAGGAACAAGATAAATAATTTATACTGAAAAGTAGATATAACATTAATGCTCAGAAAAAAGAAGTGCCCAAAATAAAGATTTTAACCGTTAATAATCAAAATCTGTTGTTTATACACAAGAACATTATCAAATAAAGGCATGGTTAAACAGAGCTAAATTGAACCAAGTGAAGAGGGCACAGCTGGAAATAGAACAGTGACTGGGTAACCAAACTGCACAAAAAGCAATGAAAATTTGCAACAATTGGATGAATCTGTGACTCCCCACCCTGCCCAAAAAATAACAACACAATAGTTCCCAGGCAAAAGTTCCGTATTGCACATGACAGCAGTGATACAGTACCACTGTGTTGTGGCAGTTGGCTTCAAAAGCTGCTCATTCATGTGGTGTTTTTGAGTCACATATGTCACTCAAAATCATGGTCACTACAAGAAGAAAAATGCATGTGGAAAGCATTATGATGAAAAGGGGCTTAAAAACACCCACAGCTGAGTTTCCAAACCAATATTTCTTGGACAGATTATCAATCTGGTACGTTGTTTGTTTCAGAAATCCGTTAGACCTCTTATTTGAAATGTGTATATAAGAGGAAAGGGCAAGACTGATTATATCAATTTTGAGAAAATTATTGATACTTCTAGTTATGGGGAAGTTACTTTATAGGACAGTGATGGCTAGTTATGCAGTGTTACTGCTGTGAGCAGTAATTCATTAAGCATCTATTTATGCCTATTCAGTTCTGGGTGGTGCGTAATAATAAAAAGGAAAGACACTTAACAGGAGAGGGCATCTTAGAAATTCAGAGTGGAATTTGGAAAGGGAGAGTTCTAAGCCTCTCAAACTCCTTGGCAGAACAGTGTCCTCATACTTCTTTTTCTTTCTTCTGTTGCTTTGCTTACTTATATAATTCTGTGAATTTCTATGTGAGGCTATTTTCCTCCCTAGGTTTTCCGAAAAAATCAATGGTTACTCAAATATCTATCTATTTTGGTACCAGTTCTATCAAAATATTATTGGGTTTGAAACACTTCTTCCTCAAACATTCATACACAAAAGATTATCTCAGTTTCATACTATGTTTTCTGACCCAGTGACCCACTGCTTGCCTGTCACTTTTCAGCCAACCCTGACATTTCCCAGCTACTGGCCAACTACTCGAAGGTAGTTCTTTTATTTGTGTTCCATTCCTTCACGAGTCTCTGTTCTTTTCTTTATATATTGTAACCTGCTCTTTCATTATCTTCTAGACATCAAAGGTAACATTCTTTTAATTTTTATGTGTTCTGTTTTTTACTATTAACTCCACCATCTCTTTTTAATTTGATTCCCATAGTCTTTGCTACTAGATTGACGGAGGGAAATGTTTAGACTATGACGCGTACCTATTTGCTACCCACGCATTTATTGAGTAACTTTTTTATTTAAAGTATTAACAAGTGTGTAGTATAAATTGTTTAGTTTGTACTTAAATATCAAAAACAAATACTGTAAAAGAAAGACGTGACATAAATGCAAATCATGACTCACTGATGGGTTGGTGGGAACATAGCCTACTTTCTAAATTGATGGTAATAATTAAGAAGTCAACGGAGCAACCAAAGGTCCCTTGATTGGTAACAACAGCTAATGTTAAACAACATTGTTGTTTGTTTAATCGTTATCCCTAGCTTAAAACATTTTTAGAAGTGGGTTTCCAATTAACATGTCGCTTAGAACTTTCTAGAAAGCCAAAATGCAAATATCTGAGCTTCAACAAGAAGATAGGCGATAACTACTAACGAATGGGATGGCTAACACCTTTACCATAAGGTCCAGAAACTAGTTATTCCCTTAAAGAACCTCAGGAATATATGATGGCTTGGAAGGTACTGTTTCTAGTACCTTGAAACACTTCAATTTGTCTCCATCTGGTAAGGAAAAACCCTAACTTTTAAGACTGACTAAGCACAAGAACAATTAGAGGACAGGTGCATGAGGGCTAATTAAGGATGCACATGGAGTTCAACTGCAATAGAGCCTTGTAAAGGACTCCATGTTCTTCCCCATAAATCTATGTTGGTGTGCTGATTAATGGCTAGGAATCTCCTCGTTTCATGCACATTATACTCAAATGGATTTATGTGCAGTGCATTCTAAAAATACAAGAGGTTTATATTGTAAAGCTACTGAGCCGCAAGGGATTTTTGATAGCTTATAAAGTAAAAAAGATATGTCAAAAATCAGGATAATTGGGAAATATAGAGGTTGGAGTGACGAACACTGCATGTTGAAGTAAAGAAAGTATAAAAAAATTTAAAATACAATCAAGCTCGTGTTCAAAAGATTAAAATCCAGCTTGAGTTTGAGCCAGGTTTTAGAAGCTCAAGCTTGAAGTCAAATCAAATAAAAAATGTAAATTGAGCTTGTCATTGTTAAAGTCCAATTCTACTGCCAACACAAACCAAACAAACCAAGCTAAGAAGCATATTTACCTTATCAAAAGAACCATTGAACATAAGATGAAAAGGAGGGCGATAGAGAGAAGCAAGATTCTCGCGGGGACTCTCTGCAGTAGAGGCAGCACCTTGCTCTGGCTCCCAAACCCCTGGACGCCTTGTTTCCTGTTCAAAGTTACGGAATGCAATTAAGGGGCTTGGTTCTTGTGAGATATGTCCTAGCCTTGATGCTCTGCACAAACATGACAAAACACAATTTCAACAAATAATTTGTCTTGAAAACAACATAAACTTACATACATACACACACAAAACCTACAGATGTAATGACATACATACTACTAAAAGACAATGCGTGTTTGCTTATGATGCTTAATGAGCCTAACTTATTAAGTACAGGAAACAATTCCTGGATAAAGAAAAACAAAAACAGCACGGGTTGACTTTTGACCACAATACCTCTTCAAGAGGCATGGATGTAATTTATATTATAGACAACAGATAAAATAATGAGATAAAGAAAGACAGCCCTAGCACACTATGGTGTAATATGCAAGAAAAAATATAACAGTAAAATAAGTACATATTAGATAAAGATTTTAAATTCCATAAAAAGATACTAGCAGTATGCTTCTTGATACGTCACCGACAACAGTATACAACACTCAGAAAGAGTTGATTTGTTCTAGTTGCATGAAGTTCATGAGATAGCCTATCCAGCCACAACAATTCCACTTCTCTTTCATCTTACTCCCTCTTTTGTCATCACTAACTAGTTTACAAAGAAAAAAACACGCATGCGCGGGGGAGAAGAATTATGTATTAACTACAGAACTGTTATATGTAATCGTAAGAATAATCAGTCACACAATGAAAGGAATGGTAAAAGCACCAAACTTCGTTGCAAGGATAGTCTACTGGAGTTAAACCCAATCAATATAGTTAAAACCTACCTAATGAATTGCATTTGCATCAACATACTTGATAAAGAAAGGCTAAAAATACCATTTAGACACTATGTTATTAAACTTGGCCGTTCCGGCTGATATCTCGGCACGGAACAGCAAAATCAAGAAAACCGCGTCAGCCTGTGCTGTTACATCACATATGAATGACTCGGCTGATACGGCCGCAATAAAGGGATTGGATTCACCGATTCAGAACGACGCCGTCTCAGAGCCGCGTCTTCCGTAAATGATATTACCCTTAGATTTTTAAGGATAACAAGGTTATTTTATTGAAATTTATTGGCATTTTTAAACGTATTTTTCCCAAAACTTTTAACTTTTATTTCAAAATATGAATACTTAAAGAATTTTGATTAATTTATTTTAGTTTCTAACGATTATGAATTCATTAATATTAACTATATTAGTATCCGCATCACTAAAATATTGGTCGTTCAGCTTCACACTCTCGTTCTGTTACATTTTTGAAGATCGCCTCTATACGAGATTGATAACATAGTTTACACATGCATCTACATTACACCAAAATCCTACAGTTTCGAAAGTAAACAAAGAAGTGGCTAAAAGGAAAACATACCCATACACCATTGCATTATCATAAAGAGTTTCCCTTATTACAGGTAAGGGAGCGCGCACTTCATCTCCATCAGTAAGACCACCCCTTGGATTAATTTGTTCACTAGAACAATTACAAAGAAAGTAAGAAACTAATGTTTACTCTTAACTCCAAAACCATAACCCAATGCCTGACATTACCTTGAAAGAGATTGATCAGTATAAGACTCAATGTTTTCTAAAGGTGGAGTAAAAGACGACGGAGCCGGCGGCGGCAGCACCACCCCGGATTCACTCCCAATCAAGAACAACTGAAGAGCTTCCTCAAGTTTCCAACTCGTAGCCTGTTAAAACAAACACACCGTAACTTATTAGATCTCAACACAACAACAATCCTTGAATCAACAATAATCCAAGACTCAAAAGCTTCACAACTAAAGTTAACACATTTCAATGGATTAAAGATTCAACAGCATGGAAAATCTTTTGTCACAGTGATGATGAAAAAAATGAGTGAAAGAGAGGGTAAACGAACCTGAAGAAACTGTCTAGCGGTAGCGGCGGTTTGGCCCTGAGCGACTTCCAGGAAGGAAGAGACCAATGCTTGTTGATCAGTGGCAGATACCATTCCCTCCATTGAATTCGATTGAGTCTGATTTGGGAATTAGGGTTTCGTTATGATGATTTATGTTCACACTCTTTTTAGAGTCTATCTTGTAATGAAATAAACCTAAAAGATCAATTTTGTTTTGCCACCAAGAATTAAGATTTTATTGGAGGAATATTTATTTATTTATGGGTCATGTTAATACACACACTCATGTAGGTGTGCATTAGTAACATATATTTTAGTGTATTTTTACGTGAGACTCACTAATTTTGAGTAGGACCCACATTAAAAAGATGAAGAAAAAAATATAAAAAAAATATATGTAGTGTATTTTTGTGTGGAGTCCACCAATTTTGGGTGTGTGTTAGCATTTCTCTTTATGAAATCAAGTCTGAAAATATATATTGCGTGTTTATTATTTAATATTAATAATATAGAATGATAACTACGAAGAAAAAAAAGAAATTTTTACCTACATAACCACCATTCCAAGTGATAATTTCCATTCTACTCATATTTTCAACATATCTACCCAAATACTCATGTTTCAAAAAAAAAAGTACGTTGGATGGGGGCGTCATCTGGATTGGCTACCCCATTGAAAGGTGAGAGGTGGCGCCATCTGTTGTGGCTACCCCCTTGTAATTTAAAGGGAGGCGTCATCTGTTATGGCTACCCCCTTGTAAATTAAAGGGAGGCGCCATCTGCTATAGAGCTCCCATTAAAAACGAAATTTTTTTAATAATTTTACAATAATTCTGAATTAACATATAAATAATAATGAATAAATAATAATAATAATAATAATAATAATAATAATAATAATAATAATGAATTATTTCTTGTAATAATAAAGAGTACATAAACGAAACACAATACATTAATTTTGACGACGTGGTCTAGGAAACCGTCCGTCTGTACCACATCCTCGTGTACGTACGTTTCTTGGTTGTCTTCGCGGTGGCGGAGGCGTTGGGTCCATAGGGGCCGATGTTGGTATTGGGTTTTCTTCGATATATTGGCATAGTTGTGCCCATGAAGACGAGTCGATATTAGTCAAGTCGTTCAGATTAATGGTGCTTCCCATGCCTGCATAATTATGTTGGGGTGGTTGGCTCGATGAGGCTATGTCAGGACGATAGCCTGCTTGGTCGTAAGTGGTCAAGGGTGTAAATGTCTGGGTGGGTAAGGTTTGGTTGGGTGTTTGATACTCCGTGTTAATTTGGGTGGTAGTGTCATAGGAGTATGATTGATGTTGTGGTGGGTTTTGCTGGTATGGGGACTGAGAATAATCATGTTTGAATGGGGTGGATTGGTAAGGGGTATTTTCATGGAGTTGTGGTTGTGTAAGTGGGGGTTGGGTTGGCTGTTGGCTTGGCTGATTGGTCCGCTATTGGGTCTGTGATGATGTGGTTTGCTGGCATGAGTCAACAATATATCTAGGATGGGATAAGAAATCAATGGAGACCGACCTATACCAAGTCATGTATTGGCTAGACGGTTTGCTCTTAAATGGCATAACATTGTCGTTCAAAACAAAACGGTTGCGATGCTTCCATTCACGACACTCATATTTTGCAAAGGTTTTCCATGGCTTATAGTTCCATAGGTCAGAGAGTTTGCTTGTGTGATATTTCTCGTCGATGCATTTCGGTGGACCTGGAATATCTTGTAGCATTCTAAACTAAAGCTTGACACGATCACTGTTGTGCAT
This sequence comes from Lathyrus tuberosus, assembly GCA_022829125.1. Classification (NCBI taxonomy): domain Eukaryota; kingdom Viridiplantae; phylum Streptophyta; class Magnoliopsida; order Fabales; family Fabaceae; genus Lathyrus; species Lathyrus tuberosus. The sequence goes on from JALAZF010000212.1 coordinate 9,756,580, forward strand.
TTCCACTGTTGTGAAGTGGATAATTTGTACCTTTGCAGTCCACACAACAGCGTCTTGTTCGTTAGCTTCGCGAATGACCTCTAGACCAATAGGGGTGTTCATTGGTTCGGGCAAATCTGAACCAAACCGGAATCCAAACCAAACCATGGCGTTTGGGTCGGGCATTTTTTTAGTTCGGGCATTAACCGAACCAAACCAATGAAACCCGATGTTCATTGATTCGGGCAACGGATTTTCAAAATTCTACCCGCAAGCCCGTCTACCCGAACCAACCATATTAATTCATATAATTTATATCATTATAATGGAAAATAGTATAAGATATTCAACTTTAAAAAGGAAGAAAAAGGAAACATATTTGAGACACTCACATTCCATATGAAAATACGAAAAATACATTAAAAAAACTATATTATTATAGAAAATTAGTTGATGTAAATTAAAAAAATTTAAAAATATTTTCACATATTTGTTTCTAATGTATCCGATCAATCCAACCCGTTATTTTTCGGTTTGGGTTTTATAGAAAAAAAATGAAAGCCCAATCCAAACCAATCCATATATTTTTTATCGGTTTGGGTATCGGATTCACTCAAAATCGAACCAAACCGGCCCGCGAACACCCCTATAGACCAAGATATGGCCGCCAAAGAAACTGTAGGAGGAAAAATAATATTTAATATATTTTAAATAATATATTAATATTAAATGTGACTATATCCTAAATAGATAGGTTAATGACAATACATCATCGGGACCCAAATGATCCAAAAGATTTCGGTATTGGGTGATGCTGTAATGGGGACAATTGTCATAATTCATCCCTAGTGCAGACCACCTATAATTGAAAAGGCAACATTTTTTAGTAATAGAATAAATTAAAAAACAGAAAACTTGGGCTTCAAAGAATTGGTTTAAGACATTACCTTGTAGCATATGGAAATCCAAAATTGTTGTGGTTGACAGGCGCTAGGTTGGTCATTCTCGACCAACCCCAAGCTTGAAGAAGAACAGAACATCCGGTAAAATTACCCGAATTTGCATATGCGTTGTTACACAGAGACCTATATAGGTGGGATAGTGTGGCAGACCCCCAACTATACGTTTTTATTTTTTCTATGTCTTATAAGAAAGGTAAGTACATAAGATGCACAGTGTTACCACTTGCATCCGGAAATAAAAATAAACCTATTACTATAATTAAATAAATTCTTGTTTTTCTCACTTTAAATAATTCTGGAGAGTCATCTGTTAACCTTATTGCTCTGTACATGTTTTTGAGCCATGATAGTAATACTTTTTGGCCCCTCAAATCTCTTTGGGTTGGGGCAACCCCTAAAAGTTCTTCGACCACATTACCAACAATATTGGTGTCACCCCTTACCGCCTTACCGTCAATAGGTAGACCCAAGAGCATGTAAGTGTCTTCGAGTGTCACGGTACATTCACCTATCGGTAGATGAAATGTATGCGTCTCGGGCCGCCACCTTTCTTGAAGCGCTAAAATGAACTTCGAATCCAATGACCAACTTTTTATTTCTTTTACCTCTCCAAAACTCGCGCGCCTCAAATACGGTTCAATCAATGGGTCACAAGGGATATATTTATGACTACGAGTTCGAAAGTCGTTAGTATTCTACGAAAAAAAATAGTTAGCATAGACATAGTTAGGAGAGACATTTTAAACTAAAAAACGGAGACATCATACTTACATAAGAAGCAATGTTGTTTGGTGTTCCTCGATGGTTCTCTCCCATTGTTAACAGAGACATTTTTCTATGGGATATAGAATGTGACAACAACAAGTAATAAGATGAAATAAATTGTTACAATGATAGTGGTGATAGAGATGAAGATTTTTACAATGAGGGTGCATGTATATATAGTAAGAAATTTGAGTTTTGGTAGTTACATGAATTAAATTGATATAGTTGATAATATTAATGATCATGCAGTAGAATAAATGAGTTAGATGAAAGTATAAATGGATTGTGACACTTGTACGTTTGCATGCATGCATGATTCTTTTTTCTAGTGCATTAAAGGGGGGCTCCATTTTGAATGGCGCCATGGTTAGAATTCGTGGGAGGGGGCTCCATTTTAAATGGCGTCTCCCTTAAAATTTAAGTTGGGGACTCCAATTTGAATGGCGCCTCCCTTGATGGAAGAAAAAAAATACTATTTTTTTATTCTGTTTCTTTTATTATATTTATACTACACATTAGAAATAGTAAGTATCATCTTCAACTTCATTTCAAAATATAGAATTATGTCTAGAACACCAAATTATGTTGTACATGCTCATTATAATGGAGACACCTTCATTTCCGATATTTTCGGCTTCGGGTTTCAAAATACTGATGTTACCCGATTAACAATGAGTAGGAAATCCAATTTCTTCCATTTCAAAGAGCGAATAGAGTCAAAGGTGTTGTCAGGTCCAATATTGCAAATCATATATAGAAGTCCCGTTTTTTTTTAACATGGTCAGGTCAAGTATTTTCAAGAGAGCATAGAGGACGATGACGATGTTTAAAGCATGTTTGATAGCCATGAAAACTCTGGGTTCGACTATATTGAGTTGTATCTGTTACTCTGCCATACTCAACAATCACAGGTGTTTGGTGAATCTCAGGTAATAGATCAGTCACAATCATTGGAACAACACGAAATTGATGCAGTTGACGAGGAGGAAGAAGTACCCGAGGCCATTGTTGATCAAATGGTGAATTTGTTTAGGACTAGGGACTACACCGCGATCACTCCACTTGAAGACGTGGATGAAGAGGTAATACCATTAAATCAAGTCTATTGTCCTCCCCATCACATGACTAATTTGCAATTGAGTGGAGACGAGCCATCCTCGGAACTGTTCTACAATCCTTCACAACAAGTCAAAGGTGTCTTAAAAGTGGGGAACCAGTACCGCACAAAGGTAGAGTGCATGCAAGCTATAATAAGGTTTCACATGGAAAATTTTGTTGATTTTGAGGTAAACCGCAACGACTCAAATCGATATGTCGTTGTTTGTCGAAACAAACTTTGCAAGTTTCGGTTAGCAGCGTCCTATCGAAAGAGAAGTGGTTGTTGGGAGATCGGTTCAATTGATCCACCCCACATTTGTACAACCAACATTAATCGGTAAGATCATGGTAAACTAAGCTCCCAATTAATATGCCAAGAGATTTTGCATTTTGTGGGAGTAGATCCATCTGTGAAGGTGAGCACGATTATCTCTCACGTTGTTGCACGGTTCAACTATACTCCATCCTACCGAAAAGCTTGGATTGCAAGAATTAAAGCGGTTGAACATGTATATGGGAATTGGGAAAAGTCTTACGATCAACTTCCACAGTATTTGCTAGCACTTCAAAAATATGTTCCTGGTACAGTTGTAATATTGGAGTCGCTTCCAGCATGCACTCCTGATGGAACATGTGTTGATGGGTGTAGGATATTCTCTCGTCTCTTCTGGGCATTTCAATCGTGCATCAAAGGTTTTGCTTTCTGCAAACCTGTTATTCAAGTGGACGGCACATGGTTGTATGGAAAATACAAAGGAACATTGCTGATGGCGGTAGCACAAGACGGAAATAAAATTATATTTTCAATTGCATTTGCTCAGGTAGAAGGTGAGACAGGTGAGGCTTGGAGTTTCTTCCTCAAAAATCTCAGAACACATGTAGCCCCGTAACCCAACTTATGTCTGATTTCCGACAGGCACGCCTCTATTGTAAGCGCTTACAATAATCCTGCAAATGGTTGGCATAATCCTCCTTCTGTCCATGTCTATTGCATAAGACAAATTTCGCAGAATTTTATGCAGGAATTTAAGGACAAAAACCTCGAGATGAAACTTGTGAACGCGGGGTATGCATTAAACCAACCATCATTCATGTATTACCGCGAAGAAATAAGATTGTCAAACACAGAAGCATTAAGCTAGAAATATAACATTCCAGTGGAGAAGTGGACAAGGGCATTTGATGGAGGATTTCGATGGGGTCACATGACCACAAACCTTGTCGAATCCCTGAACGGCGTATTGGAATATCTTATGAGGAAACATGGTTATATGGGTAAAAAATTCAAAAAAAAAAAAGGTGATGCAATTTTGTAAATTTTATTTATTGGGTTAATTAATAACCATCATATACTCTATCAAATCACCTATCAAATCAGATTAAAAATTTTAAACTAATCATATAACATAATAAAATGATATATTTTTATTAAAGGATAGTTTAAAACTTTTTTACACTGTTAGTGAATTACCATTATCCAACTAATGTAATAAAAGAGTAAAGGTAGTGTAAATCAGTTTTACACCATTATCCAACTAGTAACTAACTCGCGTGTTTGCACAAACATGTTTGTTCGAGAATTTTATATATGCACGCGTAATAGTTAATCAAATTGAAAAGAAAAATGGTAAAATTATATAAATAGATATGATTGAAATTAAAAATTTGTATTGGTAAGAATACGAAAATGTTATGTGTTGTAAAAAAGGGAATTAAATTAATTATTGATATAAATTCAAATAATGCAATGATGCATGAAAATCTTAAACAAAAAATATTAATCAATAGGTAGACCAAAACCAAATGAAACTAAAGAATAATAGTAAATTTAAGAATAATAACATGATGAAACTAAAGAATAATAGTAAATTTAAGAATAATACCATGATTAAAACTTGAGAATAATAGTAAAATTAAGTTGAAATAATAATACATGTAGAATATGAAAGGTAAATAAAAATATTAACATGATTAAAAAGTTATTGAAAAGTAAAGGTGTGCCCGTATATAATAATAGTATTTTTTTCGTATATAAAAAAATTTGAATTAAGATTAAAGTTGTGCTTATTTATAATGATAGTATTTTTTTCGTATATAAAAAAATTTGTATCAAAATTAAAGTTGTGTTCGTTTATAACAATGGTATTTTTTCCGTGTATAAAAAAATTTGAATCAAAATTAAAGTTGTGTTCTTTTATAACAATAGTATTTTTTCTTATATCAAAATATTTGAATCAAAAGTAAATGTGTGCTTATTTATAACAATAGTATTTTTTCATATATAAAATAATTTGAATTAAGATTAAAGTTGTGTCCGTTTATAACAATAGTATTTTTTTTTGTCTATAAAATAATTTGAATCAAAATTAAAGTTGTGGCCGTTTATAACAATAGTATTTTTTTGTATATAAAAAATTTTGAATCAAAATTAAAGTTGTATCCGTTTATAACAATAATATTTTTTTTCGCATATAAAAATATTTTAATCAAAATTATAGTTGTCACCGTTTATAACAATAGTATTTTATCTCATATAAAAAAAATTGAATCAAAATTAAAGTTGTGTCTGTGTGTAACAATAATATTTTTTTTTGTATATAACAATATTTGAATCAAAATTAAAGTTGTGCCCGTTTATAACAATAGTATTTTTTTCGTATATTAAAAAATTTGAATTAAAAGTAAAGGTATGTTCGTTTATAACAATAGTAATTTTTTCCGTATATAAAATAATTTGAATCAAAATTAAAGTTGTGCTCGTTTATAACAATAGTTTTTTTCGTATATAAAATAATTTGAATCAAGATTAAAGTTGTGTCCATTTATAACAATAGTATTTTCTTTCGTATATAAAATAATTTGAATCAAAATTAATATTGTGGCCGATTATAACAATAGAATTTTTTTCGTATATAAAAAATTTTTAATCAAAATTAAAGTTATGTTCGTTTATAACAATAATATTTTTTTCATATATAAAAATATTTGAATCAAAATTATAGTTGTCTCCGTTTATAACAATAGTATTTTATCTTATATAAAAAAAATTTGAATTAAAATTAAAGTTGTGTCCGTTTATAACAATAGTATTTTTTCGTATATAACAAAATTTGAATAAAAATTAAAGTTGTGTCCGTTTATAAAAACAGTATTTTTTTCGTATATCAAATTATAACAATAATATTTTTTTCGTATATAAAATAATTTGAATCTGGTTTTAAGTTATGTCCGTTTATAACAATAGTATTTTTTCGTATATCAAATAATTTGAATCAAAATTAAAGTTATGGTCCTTTATAACAATAGTATTTTTTTTATATAAAAAAATTTGAATCAAAATTAAAGTTGTGGCCGTTTATAACAATAGTATTTTTTTCGCATATAAAAATATTTGAATTAAAATTATAGTTATTCCTATTTAAAAAAAAAATGACATATATAAAAACTAAATGTAGTTTACATATATATATATATATATATATATATATATATATATATATATATATATATATATATATATATATTATTTTTGTTGCTTCCTTGTGCTTCCTTAGTTTCCCCTAGCAGAACACTTATTGTGTTTTATTATTTTTAATTTTAAAATTTAATGCTTGTTATTTTATGAATAACATTCATTATTTTTTTGTGAAAGAGAGATAAAATAATGTAATTAAATTATAAATAGTGAATGATTTTAAAATAAATTGAAAATTAATTCCATAAAAAGAGTAATACAATTTACTAAAATAATGACTCGATTGTATAAACGATACAGTGATATAATTTTAAATTTTAATATTATTTATTATGATTTTGAAAGTAAAAAAATAACATTTTATAAATATATTTGTCATTTTAAAAATTTGATATAATATAAATTTTATAAATAACATTAATTATTTTTTTTGTTAATGAGAGATAAATGAATGTAATTTAAATTATAATTAGTCAATGTTATTAGAATAAATTGATAATTAATTCCATAAAGTAAATAATAAAATTTATTAATATTATAATAATGACTCGATGCTAAAAAAGATATAGTAACATAATTTTAAATTTTAATACTATTGATTATGATTTTGAAAGTAACGAAAATAAAATTTTATAAATATATTTGTCATTTTAAAAATTTGATATAAGATAAATTTTATAAATAACATTCATTATTATTTTTGCTAAAAATTGATAATTAATTCCATAAAAAGAGTAATAAAATTTATTAATATTGTAATAATGACTCGATAGTATAAACGATACAGTAATATAATTTTAAATTTTAATACTATTGATTATGATTTTGAAAGTAATAAAAATAACATTTTATAAATATAGTTGTCATTTTAAAAATTAACATAATATAAATTATTATTTTAAAAATAACATTGTTAATTGTTTATTTGACAAAAATAAATAAATGAAATTATTAACTTTTTAAAAAAAAAATCTTGAAAAATGTAGAAGCATTTATATAAAATGTAACAAAAAATTGAAATATACATAAAATGTACAAATATTTATAAAATGTAACAAAAAATTACTACAAATCAAAATTATTAGTTAAAATCGTTTGTTCAATTAAAAATAACAAAGTGAAAAATTGGAATATTTAAATTTAATTAATTAAAATATTCATTTTTAATCAAATCATTAATTTATATACATTTTGATATTTATTGGTACATAAAACTTAAATAGAAATAAACAAAATTTAATATCTTTAACAAAAGATTTTTAAGTTATAATAAAATTAAATAACCTACTTAATTAGGGTGACGATTTGATAAATTAATCTATTTAATTAATTTGCAAAGTATTTATAATTATATATTATCTAATCTAGTTAATTAGAATGAAGATTTGATAAATTAATCATGATATCCGTATAATACATATTTCATAATCATTTTCTTATTTATATATCATTGTTATTTAAATATCATTGTAACACACTTTTCAAACTCTAATTTTTGTTAACTCGTGCAAGCTTTAAAACTAACAATTTTGGATTCCTACCAAAATTACTTTGTGTTCAATATAAGGAAAACAACTCAAATTTTGCTACTTTATGTCACATCCACTACCTCATCTTTCAATTTCGTCATCAATTTTTCTAAATATTTTAACAAAACTCTTTTCTAAAAGGTACTGTAAATAATAGCCTAGTCTGCACTTATGGCTATTATTATTGTTTACCTTAGTCTACTCTTCTGCAATAATCATGAATGACAAACTATATCAGCAAGATATACCATTATAATAAATTAAAAATGATGAAGAGTAGAGATTGCATCAGGAAATATACGACAACAACGACAGTATCAAAAGATGGTATATCTAAAGGAAATAAAATTTAGTGAATAAAAAACAAAAAGCTTAAAATTTCAAAAACATTGCTAGAAATCATAACATAACAAAGCCAAATAAAATTAAGATAAAAACTACCACAGTTAAATCCAAATAAAAAAATCAACCACAAAATTAATCACTTCAGATACAGGTTGAAAATTGAGTCATAAACCCTAACATGATAACAATTGTAGAAGCAACTAACAACAATTAAAATCACTGTTTACATTTCATCTTCTTTATATACATTTAAAATTTGAAAAGAGTTGTTTGACATAGTAGTTGTTGAATGCAGAATAGGGCAAGCAACAAAAATATTTATTTTCTGAAGAATTCCCTCCAGGATTTATGTCGTGTCCACAGAGATCGGTTCAAGGGAAAGAATATCGTTTGACAGTCTCTCGCGGTAATGAGTTTAGATTAAAATGGTTTAAAACATGAAAACAGAAAAGTAAACATTAAAACATAAAAACAAATTCATTCTTCAGCAAGAAAAACTCGTCCGGCAATGCATATAAATCACTCCTCACAAACTTAAACTTACTGACCAGTTATACTCCACCTAAAATACTCCTCAATATCACCCAGCATCGCTCACAACAAAGGTTATGTCTAACGCACAGTTGAGATAACAACCGTGTCACTCTCTTCGTCACTCTCGCGAGCGAAGCCTCGAAACACGGAAGGCATTAAGCTTCGACGCCTATTGAAGATTGTTAGCTTTAAATCTATCTCTAGAATCCAGAAACTAACAGACAATCATCCCTAATCGAAGTTTGCGACGGTTATCTCTAACGCAACCCAAACCCCGCGCATAAAGCAAAAATCAGAGACAATCACCAATAAAGATTTGTAAAGCAAGTTTTATACAACGCCATGGGCGACAAATATACATGAGATCGTAGTCAATACATATACAAAACCCAACATAGAAGAAAAACACAAAGAAGAAAAGAAATTAACCAAACACTTCACGGATTGTCGGAGCCGATCGATGAGAAATCCACCTCGGATCATCCACATGCAAGCTTCCATGTTATTTTCTAAGCTAATCTACTGAAAAAATGAAGTTTGATGGAGTTGGAGCAAAAATCCTCAAAACCATCCTCTAAAAAATGCTGAAAAATGAAGTTTATATGTGGTTTTTGCTGCCCAGGTTCGCACTGCGAACCCCCGTTCGCACTGCGAACATATGCCGCCTTAACTTCCTCTAGAATGGTGTTTTTCATGCTTCCAAGCACTTTTTATTCACCCCTGGTTCGCAGTGCGAACTCGCTAGCGAGTGCTCGCCACGGGGGTTCGCAGTGCGAACATGACAGCAAACCAGATTTTGTTTTGATCATAACTCATGAACCGTAACTCCGATTGACGCACGGGTTGAAGTGTTGGAAAGCTTATTCAATGCTCTTTATGAATATGGAAAAATACCATTGCTAGAACACCTGTAAAAATAAATGAAAATCAATTAAACTCAATGATATTTACACGGTACCACATTATACACCGAAAACGTAAAGTAAACGTATTTACGAACAAAGCGGGGTTTATTCAACCAATTTTAACACAAAGTAATGATAAGTGCAACAAAACTTATATACAAAAATAGGTACATTTTGCACTTATCAAACTCTCCCCAACTTACATAATTGTTTGTCCACAAACAAGAATCAAACAAACTTGAACATGCACAAGCAATATCCAAAGAATGACGAATCAATAGGTTTTGAAAAACGGAAACGAATGAATGGTTCAAATGAAAACGGTACACATAAAAAGTAAATACTTACCACTAAACTACGACGACAACATAGTCACGAAACAAATGCAAAATACAAAAATTCATGCCGAACATTCTTAAATAACACAAGTTCCAGAGTGAATCACACCTAGCAAAAACAATCATCGGTAGATGAAAAACACACAATAAGGTACTTTACACTCACACAACACTCATGCAAACGAAAAACTAAATTATGCATACATCCACAAATTCACATTGAAAATACAAAGGCAAGAATCACAAGGACTTTCAAGGTTGTAACGTGGTCGGGTAAACAAACAAGGGGCAATTTCTAAAGGTAATTGAAACAAAAACTTGCCTAAACCTAAGGGAGTGAAAACTCACAAAGATTCACACACAAAATTTCAACCAACTTCTTCCACAATCCCAAGTGCTACACAACACACAATACTTATTTAGCACAATTATTGAAACTCTTTTTGTTTCCTTTTTCAAGGATTTTTCTTTTTCTTCTTTTTTCTTTCTTTTTCTCTTTCACAATTTTTCCTCTTTTTTCTTTTCTTTTTCAATCCTTATAGAATCCAACCAATGAGTATACAATCATCCTCTCCCCAACTTGAATTCAACCGCACCATCATGTGAATACTCCCTACTTTCTAAGGCAAGGAAAAAAATCCATACAACAACACAAAGTTGAGGTCCAAGAAAAAAAACAAAATCCATTAAAAAATAAGTGAACTAAATACTCATAGACAAGCATTAAGTTCAAATAGAAACATGGATCAAAAAGCTCAAAGGGGTTATGAATTCTCACACACTCACAAGGTGAATTGACTATTTGGCTAAGGTAGTTGTGCTCAAAATGAAACAATTGCCTTGATCCTTTTCATGCATTCATATAATCAACACAAACAAAAGATTCAACATAATAAAATCTAGTTAAAACAAGAATGTTGGTTCTCCGTGCATATATGAACAATAGAAGGCTTCCTCACAAAAAGGTTGAGAACTAAAGTGATTCACAATAGAACAAGTATACAAAAGAATGGATGGCATGGAAGTTTGTAAAAAGCCTAAGTATCATGAATATGCTAAAGTATAGAAAGCGATAAACACACACCTCGAACGTGTACAAAACTTAACAAAATCATTACCAAACATCTGCAAGTTGAAACGAACCAACTTGGAAAATCACAAAAGCATCCTCAAATAAGTCAATCAAAATTTGTGAGCAAACAACAACCAAAAACATTCGAAAAGAAAAACTATAAAACATGCTTGTTTTACGTCGTAAGCTCGACGCCTTTACGGTGCTTAATTAGAAACTTCCTTCATTCATGCCATGGTGATGTCTCACCGCGCAACCAAAAGCAAGCGTCCTAACCAAACACTTAAACAAACGTTACAAGAACAAAATGTATACAACACTTGAACAAACATAATGGAAACAGACAATATATACGATATATACAAAACTCAAAAACAAAGAAACTATCGCAATGCGATTCAATATCAAAACCAATCCCCGGCAACGGCGCTATTTTGTTGAATGCAGAATAGGGCAAGCAGCAAAAATATTTATTTTCGGAAGAATTCCCTCCGGGATTTATGTCGTGTCCACAGAGATCGGTTCGAGGGAAATAATGTTGTTCGACAGTCTCTCGCGGTAATGAGTTTAGATTAAAATGGTTTAAAATATGAAAACAGAAAAGTAAACATTAAATCATAAAAACAAATTCATTCTTCAGCAAGAAAAACTCGTCCGACAATGCATATAAATCACTCCTCACAAACTTAAACTTACCGACCAGTTATACTCCACCTACAATACTCCTCAATATAGCCCAGCATCGCTCACAATAAAGGTTATGTCTAACGCACAGTTGAGATAACAACCGTGTCACTCTCTTCGTCACTCTCGCGAGCGAAGCCTCGAAACACGGAAGGCATTAAGCTTCAACGCCTATTGAAGATTGTTAGCTCTAAATCTATCTCTAAAATCCAGAAACTAACAGACAATCATCCCTAATCGAAGTTTGCGACGGTTATCTCTAACGCAACCCAAACCCCGCGCATAAAGCAAAAATCAGAGACAATCACCAATAAAGATTTGTAAAGCAAGTTTTATACAATGCCATGGGTGACAAATATACATGAGATCGTAGTCAATACATATACAAAACCCAACATAGAAGAAAAACACAAAGAAGAAAAGAAATGAACCAAACACTTCACGGATTGTCGGAGTCGATCGATGAGAAATCCACCTCGGATCATCCACATGCAAGCTTCCATGTTGTTTTCTAAGCTAATCTACTGAAAAAATAAAGTTTGATGGAGTTGGAGCAAGAATCCCCAAAACCATCCTCTAAAAAATGCTGAAAAATGAAGTTTATAGGTGGTTTTTGCTGCCCAGGTTCGCACTGCGAACCCCCGTTCGCACTGCGAACATATGCCGCCTTAACTTCCTCCAGAATGGTGTTTTTCATGCTTCCAGGCACTTTTTAGTCGCCCCGGGTTCGCAGTGCGAACTCGCTAGCGAGTGCTCGCCATGGGGGTTCGCAGTGCGAACATGACAGCAAACCAGAATTTGTTTTGATCATAACTCATGAACCGTAACTCCGATTGACGCACGGTTTGAAGCGTTGGAAATCTTATTCAATGTTCTTTATGAATATGGAAAAATACCATTGCTGGAACACCTGTAAAAATAAATGAAAATCAATTAAACTCAATGATATTTACACGGTACTGCACTATACACCGAAAACGTAAAGTAAACGTATTTACGAACAAAGCGGGGTTTATTCAACCAATTTTAACACAAAGTAATGATAAGTGCAACAAAACTTATATACAAAAATAGGTACATTTTGCACTTATCAGTAGTGCACAAGAAAAATCACTTGCGCATCAAAACTTATTTTGCTATCACTCACTTGTATGTTAACAATATTAATTTGAGTGATGATGTGATGATACCAAAGGAACACCAATTTCTGCATGTTTATGTGGTGGATGAAACTCTTCACTCTTGCTCTTGGCATTTCCATGAGTGATTAGGTCTTGAAAAATAAGCCTTAAACTTATACAAGAAGGAACAAAATCATTAAAGTGAAAAGATTGGAATCAATGAGCGTGCAGTTAATTCACAAAGCAAGGGCACATAATCATTAATTTCAACAATATTCATCCTCCATATTTGAGAATATAATGCATAATTTCAAACACTTTGTGGGCATGCTTGAAACTTGAATAAAGAAATTGATATTTTGAAGTAACAACACAATTTTTTGCCCAATCATTCAAAGGGTACATTCATATTAAAAAATTATGACAGAGCAATCATTAAATTAAATTTTGAAATCTTGCAATTACTCACACAACAACTACCTTATAAGAGAACAATCATTAAATTAAATTATGAATAAAAGATATTTCTTGTATTGTATACTTCCAATCAATATACCAACAAAAATATCAAGCACCTGAAGTATGTACTGAATGAAGTTCATATTCTCTAGCTTTGGCACAAGTTCCAAAATATCTCATGTCGATCTCGTTATATAGTCTGGGTGCAATTCATATTAAGACATGTGAAAGCATTGAAATAATGTGATAATGAAATAGAAAAAAACCTTGAATCACTGCCAGTGATGCACATCAATGCCTTCCATATATTTTATAACCGCTGCCTATCCAATATGTCTTAAGTTGAGCTTAAGAAAACAATATATACATTTTTGACAGATCTGCACATGAGCAAGCATTTTTAGTTACCAAAATTTCTACATATGAAAACCAACAACAAACGTTCATAACAAAATGTAACGCGATTTTTGTGGTTTCGAATCACTATCGCTTGGGTACTACAGTTCGATTCATTTTTTATTCTGTGAAGCTAATTAAGGAAGGGAAATAGATGTCTCCAATTAACCCTGCTTGCATACTGAGGTTAAACAGTCAAAACTGTTGGTTTACAGATGCTATCAAAAAGGGGGTCTGGCTTAGGTTATTTGCTTAAAAACAGTGTCTGGACTATTTGCGAGGTTTTTGGTAAGATGTTAGGTCTGATGCTTTTGATGGATGTATGAAGGTACGGGATTTTGGGTTTTTGATTAGTATGCTCGCTAAGATTTTGCAATCTTGTGCCTACGTTTCCCGTTTAATGAAACAGGGAAATCAGAGCGATTGTAGTTCCTCCTATTCTATGGGAGGAAAGAGGTGTTTTGGTGTCTTGTTAAAAGCCCAAGACATGAAGCTAAAGGTGATTTGTATCTTGTTCAAAGCCCAAGATGTGAAGCTAAAAGGTTTGACTGAGAAAGAACTTGTCATCTCTAAAGAGGAATTGTTGATGTTTGTGTGCTGTGAGCAAGGCATAAATTTGATGCTAAAAGGTTGATTGACTCAACCAGGGTTTTCTTTATTCAAAGCCTAAGAGGAGGCTGGAAGTTTGACTTTTCCGAGGAAAAAGTTCTTCCTGTCTTGTACAAAGCCCAAGATTGAGGCAAAAAGGGATTTTTGACTCCGTTGGGGAGAATGTATCTTGTATAAAGCCCAAGATGGAGGCTGAAATGATTTGACTCAACAAGAGAGTACTTTTATCTGTCCTGTATAAAGCCCAAGACGGAGGCTAAAAAGGTTGACTCAACAAGAGAGTCTTGAACAGGTGATTGACTCAACAAGAGAGTCTGAAGGTTGATTGACTCAACACGAGAGTCTTTTATACTCAATAAGAGAGTGATTTGTTATCTCGTATGAAGCCCGAGATTGAGGCTAAAAGAGATTGACTCAACAAGAGAGTCTTTTATACTCAACAAGAAAGTGTTTTATATGTGTCTTGTATGAAGCCCAAGACGGAGGCTGAAAGAGGGGACTCAGCAAGAGAGTCCTGCAAAGGTGATTGACCCAACAAGAGAGTCTGAGAGTTGATTGACTCAACAAGAGAGTCTTTTATACTCAACAAGAGAGTGCTTTTTATATGTCTTGTACAAAGCCCAAGACGGAGACTAAAAGTGGTTGACTCAACAAGAGAGTCTGAAAAGGTTAGCTCCGCTAGGGAGGATCATTTGTACAAAGCCCAAGAGGAGGCTGTCTTACTGCTGCAGATTCTTGAGATCCTGAAGCGGGTCCAAGTGTGAGGAACTCTCATGAGAGAGCCGGGTTTCTACTGGAGATTGATCCATAGTGATCGGTGTTTTTTCCTATGTTTGAAAGGAACTTGAGAATGTCTTTGAGACTCAAGAGGTTTAGACTGTCCAAGTCTAGAGTTTTATCTTTTGTACAATGCCCAAGAGGAGGCGCGGGCATTAAGGGATGAGTATCAACCCTAAAATGGTCAGAGTTTTGACGCTGGAAAAACTGATCTAACAAAGGATGACTAAGTTCTGTCTTATACCTTTAAGAGGTCGTTCGGGTCCTTGTATTAAGCCCAAGAGAAGGCATGAGAACTTCTAAGAAGCCGAAGGGTCCTTGTACAACGCCCAAGAGGAGGCGGGGATGCTTTTAGGAAGCCTGTGGGTCCCCAAACCAAGAGAAATTCAAGTAATGAAATTCATAGAGAAGAGATCATTCCAGGAAAGTTCGAGAATTTGGAAGAAACTCAAGAGATGCCATTCACGGAGAAAAGATCATCTTTGGGGAGTTAGAGTTTCTTTGACAATTTCTAGGGGTGACAGTCTGAGAAAAGGTTCACCGAGAATACTGTCTTTCTCTTTGTTCCATATTGTTTAACCCCAAGAGGAGGGAAGACTGTATCTGGAATCCTACGGGGGATCTAGTTTTGTTTGTATTTAAGAGTGACCAACATGGCTTTACCTAGTGCTAGACGTAGTTGCCGGGGAAAACTCTAAATAACTATACGACAAGTATATAAAAGGATGTGAAAGAAGACTTACAGTGAAACAGCTCCACAATACAGTTATATATATATGAAAGCGGTAAATGAAAGTGGATAAACACTTACCCATTGTAGAGCTTCCATGTTGTTTGGTTAGTTGTTCAACAAAGAAATTAAAGAAAGTTTTGATGACGAAATATATTTTATTTCAAAATCAAAGGAAAAAGTGCTTTGAAAAGATTGTTGGGGCTTATAGCTCAAGGAGAGACCCAAAAAGGTTTGTATGTACAAGAGGATGGGTCTTACACTCTATTAGAGGCCCAAAGATTTATTTTTGTATAAGAGATGAGACTTACAACTCAAGGAGAAGCCCAAGGTTATTCGTTTGAAAACGGCGATGATCGTGCCGAACTTTTTTTGACGGTATCGGGACTTATACAATACACTGAGGCCCAAAATGGTTTTCATTTATGAAAGGATGGGACTTACACTTTCTCAAGAGGCCCAAAGAGTTATTTAAAGAAAATAAATGTGACTTACAACACGAGGGTAAGCCCAGATGGTTCTCGTTTTGAAATGGCGATCGCGCCGAGATTTTTGAAGTCGCAGTGGGTCTTATACAATAACTGAGGCCCAAATTATTTTGGTTTCAAAAAGGATTGGGTCTTACACTCTATTAGAAGCCCATGAGTGTTTGAAAATGATTGATGAGGGCGAAATCAATCAAAACCCTAATTTCATCATTTTTAAAAGTGAATTCTTAAAGAAAATTAATAAAAATTGATAGAACACCAAATAAGCTTGAATAAACAACTTGTGATTTTTTGTTAAGGTTTGAAAAATGAGGTTTTAATCACAAGATGAATAAAACTCATTTGGTTTTGATTTTTCAAGACGAGGATTCACTTTTAAAATGTTTAAAAACAATTAAAAAAGAATTTATTCATAAAAATACCAACTATATTAAATAAATAATATAAATTTGATTTTTTTTGTGGAATAAAATATGTCAACACTTTTGTGATTTTTTGCAAAAAGAACCAATAAAAAATAATTAAAATTGAGGGAGTTATTAATTTTTCAAATCATTTTAAATAATAAGAAAAATAATATAAAATGGAAAAAATGATAAAAAGAGGATCTGGGGCGAGGGGGATTCGAACCCCAGACCTCTTGTGTACAGTGCGCGCCTCCTACCACTAGGGTGGTGATACATCTGTGTATCAAAACCACCCCATGGATATATGAGGGTGACTTGGTTTTTAAACCCGGTCAAGGCAAGACAAGGCAAGATTTTGGACAAAAACGTGAATCTTGTAACTTTCTCATTTATCCATGGATTGGGACAAAATTTAGGTCTATCCTGCCTAGAATTTCACAAGAAATCCAATGGTGGTGGTGGTTTTTTCAGATGAGATCCTCATTTTAAAACCCGATAGTGGTTTTGAAATAGGCCTCCATTTGCATTTTCTGTGCTACCTCATGGTACAGGCATGAATCACATGATGAATTGGTCCAAACACAACATATATAACATGTATGAGATGTGCATGATCAGTGGACCTCAAAGCAATGCATATTTTAAGGAGTGCAAGTTGAGATGCTTACCTCTTTAGGAGCTTTTTGGGCAATCTGTCAAGGGCCTTGTTCCATAAATGTTTTGATGCTTTGAACACTCTCAAATGATCCCTTAGAAGCTTTTAGGATGATTGGAATCAGCTGGAAACCCCAGGAATGGAAACTGGCCCTTTCTTGCAAAAGGGGCAAAAGTGACCAAAATAGCAACTCTCTCAAATGGTGTTCCAGATGTGGGGAACCATTTGGGACAGTTCAAGGATGATATTTGGAGTGTGTTTGAGGCTTTATCTGGTTTTGAAAGTGACTGAATCAAGACATGGCTTGAAAAATGCAAACAAGTCCTATTTTGAGGTTTTGAGAGGGGACTTTGTGATTTTGGTGTTACAGGTCACTTGTGAGAGTTTGGACAACTTAGATATGACATATTGGATGTGTTTGGATCATGAGCTGTGATGGCTTTGCTCTCTAACTCAAAAACTCAGAGTTACCTTGCTAAAGAAGGCATTTTTGCCTAGAGAAAGAGATTTTGAGGAAAGCAAGTGTTGTAGTGCTTTGGGGTACTTAAACTGAGCATAAATGAGCTCTATTTATAGTATAGCAAGTTTGTTTTGGCTGCAATAGTGAATGTCAACTGCTGTAGAGGTTTGGCAAATGTTGATCAATAGGAATCCAAGTCTCCTTTAGCCATTGACTAGAGGTTAGGGCACAAGCCTTTGGTTCCCTAGTTCAGAGATCATCCTTGACTCATTCAGATGGAAATGGCTCAGTTCATGCCATCTTGGTGCATCCATTGAATGCTCCAAAACAAAATTGGAGTCTTGTCCCCTCTTTAGGGTTTTTTAGGTTTGGCATGCTATTTTTAGTTCCAAAGACTTGGGATACTTATGGATCAGTGTTTGTCCCTTATTGGTCTCTCCTTAAGGTGTTCAGATGGATAAACTTGTTTGTCATTTGCACAAATTGCTCAAATCGAGCAAAATGCACAAATCTGCCTTGTTATGACAGTTGCAGCAAGGCATATTACCACTGTCATAACTCTTAGCTCAGATGGGATTTGATGGGGTTCTTGGCCATTTTGGAAAGCTCTCATATGATACAACACATTTGTGATCATAGTTTGTCTTGAAACTTTTTGTATCCAAGTGAAAAATAGCCCTACATTTTGAAAAAAGTGAAACAGATTCTGACTTAGTGAAAATTTCACTAAGTGTTGGAAAAAGTGACATTTCATGTTTTCAGCCATTTTGATCCAACCATAACTCAAAATCCATGATGAATTGGAATGAGGTGTAGTTCACACTTTTAAAGTATGCCATGAGAGCTACAAATCCATCTTTGGATCAGCCCAAATGGTTGCTTGGATCTCAAGTTATGATCCTTGGAAGTTGGTACCCTAGCCACTTTGTTCCATAACTTAGAGAATTTTTAAGTTTTTTATGGTTACCCCTTTTACAAGTTATCCCACTTTTCTTGATTTTTATTGATGAATGATGATTCCAATCACACATTAACATCATTTTAGGGTTAGGGAACCATAATGGATCAAAAATCAAAATGTCAAACTTTGACTTTTGGGAACAGTTGACTTTTTATCAGATGAATTCTGAACTGTGCGATCCTCTATGAAATTAAGTCCTTGACCTAAATAAAACTTAATGGATTGATTTCATATGTGTTATAGGGTTGATTGAATCATGTCCCAAGGTTTGGGAGCATGTTCTGGTCAAAAGTCAAAGGTACAGTTGACTTTTTCCGCGAAACCCTAATTGTGGTTCTGTTGAACCTGAAACTTGTGAATCAAGCTTCTTGGATCAATCCATTGTTGAAAATGGATCAATGTAGTGTATTAGGGACCCTCAAATCATGTCTTGAGGTCTTGGCTCATGTTTTGTCCCAAAAGTCAACTTAGGGGTGAATTAGGTCAAGAAACCCTAATTCCTGATTTTTTATGAATGCCTCCTCTGAGGCTAAATTGACTTGATTATTGGGTTTATGAGGTCCATTAGAGTATTTTGGGTTATGCTTTGAAGCATTGGCTCATGCTCAGAGGAAATTTTCCATCTGGAGGCTCTGGTCGACCAAAACCCTAATTTGGTGACACTAGCGATCTTAAGGTTTGATCCACTTGGAATGTTGCAGCCTTGTGCATGATTCTTGATGTGGGAGTCCTCTTGATCCTTTATGGGTGTTTGAGAGGCTAGACAAGTTGAAGATCATGTCATTTCTTTATTGATCCTTTGTCTAAGAGCTCTGAGAGGGCTTGAAACCCTAAGTTTGATTGTAGTGGATGCTCACCCATCTTTGGGGAGATTAATGAGGTATGATGGTCCATCCATATTGTGATGATGATGTGCACAATGATGAGAAATCTTAGTGGTCAAAATTTGGGGTATGACACAAAAATCTAATAATGAGAGAATACCTGGCTAAATTCCATATCTGAGCAAGAAGCAACAATAACAAATTCCAAATCTGATTTGGTGACAATAATAACCTTCAATTTATCTTCTTCTACACAAACAATAACACAACTAAACCTTCATACTATCCCTATGTCATTAATTTCAATAAAAACCAAACATTAAAAACAAAACAAAACAGAAAATAGAAGCTAAAAATCGACGGGAAGAAATAACCTGCATTTGAACTCCGTCCGCACCCTTTCGTCTCTGACACGACTACCGCCGTAAAGAACCATGTTCGCTGCCGACAACCACAAACTTACCATAAAATTCCCTCAATCGTGATCGGAGAAATATGTTTTTTGTGATTATTGTTTTGATTTTTTAAGAGAGAGTTGAGACATAAAGATTTAAGAAAGGAAGAATTTAGTTATTTTTTTTCAAAAAAAAGAGGTTGTTGTTGTTACAGTAGGAAGCGAAGAAGGAGAAGAAGATGAAAGTGGATGATGTGGATGCAAATGAAACCATTTCATACAGATCTGAGTTGATATGCTTCAAATATAGAGAAGAAAGAGTTGGAGTGAGAGAGAGAAACGAATAATATGAAAGAATATGAAGTGAGAGAGAGAGAGAGAGAGAGAGAGAGAGAGAGAGAGAGAGAGAGAGAGAGAGAGAGAGAGAGAGAAAGGAAAATCTGTGTGAGAGAGAAAGAAAAAAAAGGTGTCAAATTTGCTGCATTGAAAACTGGGATTAGTAACTAAATGAAAAAGAAACAATTTCTTTTAAACTATTTCTTGTACTATACAATATAGTTGTTAACAAATTCAAATGAATTGGAATAAAGTATATAACCATATATTTAGAAAGAGTAGTTTGGTTAGAAAATGCAAATTTTGGACACAAAATGCCCTTAAAACTATCACATGACAGAAATATAAATAAGGGCAAAATAAAGATTTCCACAACGACTAATTTTCTTATATTGTAGATACAAATATAACATTCTACCATGTCATGCCACTATTTTAAAATTAAACATGTGACTTGGCGGGATACACGTGATTTAGTGATAGTATAAAATTATTTTACACTGTCAATATATATTCTTTTTTCTCATGTAATAATAATGAGTCCATATTTATTGAAAAAATGGGTGATGGACTGACGGTGTAAATTTTTTTTACACTATCAACAAATGACGGCCATGCATCCCATCAAATTAGACTGAAAATTTTAAATTAATTATATAATGACATGTCAGAATGATATATTCTTAGTGGATGACAATGTAA
Organism: Lathyrus tuberosus; assembly: GCA_022829125.1. NCBI lineage: Eukaryota > Viridiplantae > Streptophyta > Magnoliopsida > Fabales > Fabaceae > Lathyrus > Lathyrus tuberosus. The sequence continues at coordinate 9,777,585 of JALAZF010000212.1, forward strand.
AAAAAATTTACACTGTCAGTGCATCACCATTAAACCTATATTTATTTGTGTGAAAAAAATTAAATCGAGTCAAGATTTATTTGTGTGGAAAAGCAAATCGAGTCAAGATTTTAATCATCAATGTGAGTAGTAATGCTTCCTTTGAAATTTTTTGTTACATTTTATATATCTACTCAATTGCTCTTAAATTAGTTGTTAAAATGTACAACTCAATTATTATTAATGATAAAAAAAATTTATAAAATTTATTTATAAATTTTGTAGGTAAATTATATATAATATAATATTTATTACCATTTCGATTGAAAATTTAATATGGTAATGAATCTGTCATTCGGACTAATAAGTTATCTGTTAGAGAATTCAACAATACTATTGTTAAGAAAATTGTTGATGTGAAAGAAATTGATAAAGATGGGAACAAAATTATTAAGTTTAGTGGTGTTGTTAACAAAGTTGACGAGTTTGGAAAGGCAAACAACAATCTTTTTCATTGGAAAAGCAAGATCACAAATCCGAAAACTAAAGCAAAAATATGTTGGTATTACTTTTTTTGTCTAATGTTACTTGATGCAACGTTTATGCATGTTTGGAGCACTTCCCAAGAGTTATAACCAAAACATGTCTTCGGACTAAGCAGAAGGAAATCAAAATAGCTGATGTTCAAATTGACGAAACTTACAATTGCATCATTCATATAGCTAAGTGGAACAAACCTGAAAGGGACAATCATGAAAAGTTCATTGGACATGGTTGGTATGAATACACTAAGAAAAAGAAGCTTTGCTATGGTGATCTTTTGTCTTTTATAATGCGTCGCTTTTCAAATTTCATATATATTCATTTAAAGAGGAAATGATGTTTGGTGTTGGAAGTTTATTTCAGGTTCTGCTTTGACAATGTTGTTGTGTTCTTTATAACCGTGTTTTTGGCCTTTATAATTTACTTGTCTCGATGTTTTTTGCCTTTATAATTTACTTGTCTTGATGTTTATATAAACCAACTTTTAAGTATGTGTGGTTTATTGTAGTTTCAACATATGGTGTAATTCCTATTACTCTACTTTCGATTTGTACTCATTTACTTACATTACTCATACTTTCACTTTGTTTTGTGAATGGAATGTACGAAAATGATTGGAAAAATTAGAGCTTGGAAGTTAATCCATTGTTCTGTCAATGAGTGCTTGAAAGGTTAATTTTTTTTGTGATTGAAATGTATGAAAACGATCAAAAAAGGGTAAAAAAAAAGGTGATGTGTTTGAGGAAACCTGAGATGGTGATTTTACGAGAAGTATTGGTGTAAACAAGGAGAATGATTGCAATGTATTTCTCATCATATCTTATTCACAAATTAATGTATTTTTAACTACTGTGCTAAATTTTGTGCGACTGAAAATAATCGAATGTTTTACTCAAATAACCCACATTTAAAAAAAAACTCAAAATAACCCACTTTTTAGTTTATTTCCCAAAGTACCCCAGTTTGTGAAAAGATTAAGTATTTGAAAGCTCCTAATGTTTGACAAAATTTTGGTAAAACCTAACGTTAAAGAAATAACTGCAATAGTCAAAGATGTCGAAGAAGATGTCCTGACATCCTGATTATTACTTCAGCAGGTTTAATTCAGTAACAAATCTTTTCAAGATTTGTTTTGCTCCTAAAGACTGGATCAAAGACAGATAGAAAACCCAAGATAGAAGACTATATATATGAAGACTTAGACCACGGGTTAAGAAGAACTGTACGTTTTGTATCACTTGTAACTTTATAACCTAGTTCCTTTGTGTTGAATAAGGGTTTAGGGTTTAAGAGTCGTTGGCTCTCTTAGGGGTTGTAAGTCTCCACTCTGTATTATGGGATGCAGGGTGGAAGGCATAGGTACAGGGACACAACCAGAAATCTGTAGGTAATGGTTGTTGTATTGTTCTTGGACAAAGCTTTGAAGCAAGTCCAAGATAACTTGAAGGTCAAGAAACCGCGACAATTCTGAATTAGCAAAAGACAGAGATAGCACAGGTTGTGATTAGGGTGTGAGTGGGGTATCTCATATCAAGGTTGTAAATCATGGAGGTAAAGATGTTCATGGGGTAGATGTTAGGGATAAAGTTGTAAACGTGGGAGTTTAACTTTGTAACAGTCTACACAATAGTGAAATCTTTATCCTGGATTGATATCTCTTAGATGTAGGTGAATTGTACCGAACTGGGTTAACAATTACTGTCTTATTTAACATTTTGCAGTTTACAGTTTTGTTAATGTTCTTGACAGACATGTTGGATCAGATGTTGTGACATCTGAGAGTGTGCAGTTCTGATATTCAAGGTATCAGTCTGCAGCTGCGCCTCCAAGTTTAAGAGATTATGTAGCACAATGTCTTGACATCTGCTAGGACATTTGTTGTCTGCATAGGCCAGAATTTCTATTGGTATCAGAGCAGGCATCCTGTCTGGTTTTGGATGAGATCTTTGGGAGATACTTCCTGGCGTTTAAACAAGGAGGAGTTTTGAAGACCAGATCAATCAACTCAGACATACTCAAGGGTATTATTGGATGAGATGGATGTTCTGGATCGAAGGGAGCAACCCGGAGGTTGTTCATGTTGCTGAGGAGATTCTACAACAACTATAGGAGAAGTGGCTAGTTCTCTTGTTGGTGTGTCTTATAAGATGTTGTGACATCTTATTAGGGCAAGCATGATATGTTCCTTGGTGGTTTCGCTGCATGTGTTTCTAATGGAAGAGCTCTAGAATTATGGGATTCTGGAGTTGTTACTGAAGATAGTTGGTGGAAGGGCTCAATCGTCGGCCTCTTTATAGTTGAAGATATTTGTGTTCTTTTATTCCAGAGTCGTGAGCGATGGAATAAAGGGAGTTGTGGTTAGATATCTGGTATGGTGAATTGGTACTTAGAAGCTTGGGTTCTTAGTGCAGTTTGAAGTCAGTTAAAGAGGAGAGGAATTGAGTTAAAGTTTATCAGGTTCTTGCTCTAGGAGTTTGATGAATGTTTGGTCGGCTAGGTTGTCAAAGATACTTGAGAATTCTCTCAAGTCCACTCATAAAGACATCTATGTCGTGTATCTGGAGTCTTCTAGTTACTCTTCTGACTAGAAGGTGTTTCTTTGAAATACAATCTGAAGAAAGTGAAGGTAATTTATTTTTACCTTCCAAAAACAGCAAGGAAGGATTCATCTCTCTTGACCCTAAGAGTGGATCTAATCTGATTAAAGATTTGTTGAGGTAAATAAGACTTGTTCCGAGAAAGTCTTAGTTACTTGATTCAAGGGTGGCAGCCTTGGTATCTCAACATTGTCCTTTGAAGAAGATACTTGCAAAAAGGATTGGATACTTTATAAGTGTTCATGACATGATCTGGTGGAGCTCAGCTACAGCAGTGAAGAAGAGTTATTGTACAAGGATTTAAGATCAATTGCTATTTGTGGAATCCACAAGTATTTAATTGATTATCCTTGAAAGTCAAGATTGAGGATGTTCTGTCAGATGTTCTAACATCTTATCATCAGAGGTTTGGAGAATCATGGGAGGGGTTCTGCATTCGCTCAAAAGTCACCTAGGTGTTGACCTGGGATTATTGGCTTAGCATCAGTTTCCTAGAAAGTATTGTGAAGGACTTGTCCAGATGGTGATGTTGTTGAAGATGGAGATGGAAGACTATGAAGACAAGATAATCTTAATGGTTATAGCTTGGTTCAGTTTATTTCTGATCTAGGTGCTTTGGAGCATAGTGTTTGCTCTAGTTGTGAAGGTCGAGGATAAGTGGCAGTTATCTCTAGCTTTCTATTGACGACTCTACTAAGGGAAGTGGCATTCCTTGGTATTGCTATGGGGTAGTCTTGGACTACTTATTTTCTGAAGATTCAGACGTGGCAGGTTTGAAGTCTTTGGAGTTTCAAAGTAGAATAGAGGTTGTCTACTTAAAACTTGGTTGTTGAATCAAGTCTGTGAGAGCATGGAAATCTGTTTTTGCAAAGGGAGGAGGTTCTTCTAAGTGGTAGAAGGAAGAGCTGAATTCAACAGTTGGATGTTATAATGTTTTGACATCTAGCTTAACATCAGAAGTCTCAGCTGGTGATGTGGCACATCAGCTTAAGATAAGGTGATCTACAGGAGAATGGAAGTGATGGGTTCTTTAAAAAGGTCTATCTCATGCAGTTTGCGGGAGCTGTGGATGAGAAGATGTTACATGACTAAGAGGCTTGGTGGATCCAAGATGTCTTGCTATAGGGCAAGTAGTTTGTGTGACTTGAAGATCTGGTTTCATTAGTAGATCAGGGTATCTTGTGGGAGTTCTGAAGATGAGTGAGGTCAATCAAAAGGTGGCATTTGATTGGTTTCACAATGTACGTTCAAGCGGGATGCTTGAAACTGATTGCTCTTTTGTAGAAGAGTAGTTAGTTGAAATTATTGAAGGTTCTGGTTCTCTGGGAGCTTGTGGCAAAAGTTCTGGGTTGAGAATGGAAGCATACCTTCTTGGCCGATGAGAGTTTATTTCTCTCTGGGTTTTTGAAGTCCACTTTGTTCAAGCTGGTGGTGCAGTATTGTGTGAAGATCTTCAGTGTGGATTACTATGCTGATAGTAAGTCCAGTAGTGGAGCATATCAAGAACCATGGTGTGTGGTGTCTGTGATGTGTGGAAGATGTCCTAACTGATGTTAGAACATCTTTGGGTTAGTTATCCTTGGTGAAGGATTTCAGGTTCTGTGATGAGCTGGTTACTTGCATCGTGTCCAAGAAGTATCTACAAGATCATCTGGGAGAATGATGGAGTAGAAGGGTCCCTTGGAAGGAGGATGTAAGTATTTGTGAAGACTGAAGTGGATCATGTGTTGATTGCATGGAAGTCTGTTTCCTGAATGCGTTCAGAAGTGGAGATTTACCATAAATCAGAAGTATTCCAGGTTATCATACGAAAGAATGATAGGAATGACTGTCTTGGATTGCGGGGTTTATCTCTATTGCTGGCTGGGTGAGGTCAGTAGAAAATCTTGCATACGACATTAGAGCCCTTGGTGAAAGTCATGCTAGTAGTGGATCAGTTTAACAGTTGTGAAGTTCTGGAGTATGCATACGATAGATGACATCGTTATAACAAACTAAGAGGCCCTGCGCGTCTCTTTGAAGAATGTGAAGCATTCTAATTCAATTGGTTTGTGCCTCAAGCAGCTGGAGGTCTATACATGAGAATTCAAGAGGAGTTCGTGTGGTGTGTAGATGGTTGCAGGATGAGGGGGATCAATGGGACTTTGATCTTAATCCAAGAGTTTGTTATGGTTGGTTTACACTTCCTCACGAGTAGCATGATAGTGATCATGTGTGAGTGATTATTGTTTCTTGTCAGAGGGAACAATAAGAGAGTTAATGATTGCGTTCAGCAGGTGTGTTGAACAGAGGGTGCACTCTTGAAGATATGAAGATGCGTCTTATGTTTTCCAGTTATTAGCTTGGGTGTTCAGTGGAGGAGCACCAGTTACCTTAGTCAGGGGGAGAGACCTCTTGATCTAAGATGAAGTTCCAGTTTGCATTTGTGCGTCAAGCAAACTGAGATGTCAGGATGGCTTGGCATTATTGTGGAAAATCCAGTTTGCATTTGTGCGTCAGGCAAACTGAGATGTCAAGGAGGATGGCTTGACATTATTGTGGAAAGTCCAGTTTACATTTGTGCGTCAAGCAAGCTGAGATGTCAAGGGGGTTGTCTTGACATTAGAGTATTGTTGCAAGTTGGGGGAAACTTGGCAATGCATACTTGAATGGTTCTTATTGGATGCTTAAGAATTATTGGCTGAGTCTGGGAGAATTCATTTTTCTCTTGCAGACTGAGATCATATATTTGTGAAGATTTCTCTGTAGGGTCAAATCAGAAGAAGAATCCTGGAAGAATAGACAATGTCTGACATGATGTTAGGACATTGTTATAAAACATGTCTGCATGTAATGGATTCTTTGGTCGGTGTTCTTAAAAGAAGAAACAGTCAACAGTCTTGGCCGGTGCGCATGTAGTAGAGTTATTGGCGCTTTGAATTGACCAGCATTTTGTTCGATGGTTCGTTTCTTTCAAAGGCGATTGCTTGCTATAAATAGGATTGTTGTGACACTTCTTGGTCTCATAATTCTTTCTTTTCAAGTGAGTGTTCGATGGCATTTTTCAAGATCTGGATGAGTTGCGTCTAGATATGGAGCTGTCTTGGTCACTTTTGCCAAGTTTTGGCTAAAAAGGGGGAGAAGAATAATATTATGGGTTTTGGGTTCATTCGAGCAGTGGCGGTGCAAGAATGATGGAGGAAGATGTTCTATCATCTTAACTTACAAATTATGTGTCTTGTGATCTGAGTTGTGAAGCAGGTTGTGTCTTGTGACCTGAGTTACATTTATTGTGTACTCTGTGTTACGAACTTAAACTTTGCTTCTTATTGTGGGTTCTTTTATGCCTCAAGGAAGACAAAGAATTGAGGGGGAGTATGTTACAAATTTACAAATTCCCTCTCATACATATCAACAGGCAGTGAAATATTCAGGGAGAAGGTTTTAGCCAAAATTTGTCAAAAGGGGGAGATTGAAAGCTCCTAATGTTTGACAAAATTTTGGTAAAACCTAACGTTAAAGAAATAACTGCAGAAGTCAAAGATGTCAAAGAAGATGTCCTGACATCTTGATTATTACTTCAACAGGTTTAATTCAGTAACAAATCTTTTCAAGATTTGTTTTGCTCCTAAAGACTGGATCAAAGACAGAGATAGAAAGCCCAAGACAGAAGACTATATATATGAAGACTTAGACCTAGGGTTAAGAAGAACTGTACGTTTTGTATCACTTGTAACTTTGTAACCTAGTTCCTTTGTGTTGAATAAGGGTTTAGGGTTTGAGAGTCGTTGGCTCTCTTAGGAGTTGTAAGTCTCCACTCTGTATTATGGGATGTAGGGTGGAACGCATAGGTACAGGGACACAACCAGAAACCTGTAGGTAATGGTTGTTGTATTGTTCTTGGACGAAGCTTTGAAGCAAGTCCAAGATAACTTGAAGTTTAAGAAACCGCGACAATTCTGAATTGGCAGAAGACAGAGATAACACAGGTTGTGATTAGGGTGTGAGTGGGGTATCTCATATCAAGGTTATAAATCATGGAGTTTAGCCTTGGTAAAGATGTTCATGGGGTAGATGTTAGAGATAAAGTTGTAAGCGTGGGAGTCTAACTTTGTAACAGTCTACACAATAGTGAAATCTTCATCCTGGATTGGTATCCCCCAGATGTAGATGAATTGCACCGAACTGGGTTAAAAATTATTGTCTTATTTAACATTCTGCAGTTTATAGTTTTTTTAATGTTCTTGACTGACATGTTGGATTAGATGTTGTGACGTCTGAGAGTGTGCAGTTCTGATATTCAAGATATCAGTCTGCAGCTGTGCCTCCAAGTTTAAGAGATTATGCAGCACAATGTCTTGACATCTGCTGTCTGCATAGGCCAGAATTTCAGTATTGTCTCCAAACTAATTGGCGACAACTCTCTAGCTGTAAGAGGATGCGCCATATGGTGTCTCCAATCCAATTGGCGATAGTGTGTTAAATTTGGAAGGTATCGCCAATTGGTTTGGAGACAGTGTGTAATCATAAAATTTTAAGCATAAATAATTAACATTAATATTTAATTAAAAATTATATTACATAAATTAATTATAACGACTGAATTGGTCATACCGGCCACCGGTTCCACATCCCCTAGCTACCCTTACTCGTTGCCCTCGTTGTTGATTCACTCCAGGTGTTTGATGATTTGAGGTCTCAGGAACATTCTCAGCATAATCCCTAAGAATCTCTTGCATTTCTAAGAAGTCTCGTGTGTTGAAACTGAGTTCGTGACCCATGCCAGAGTAGTTAGGATGTGATGAAGGGGTCATTGGTGTGCGGCTTGGACGATTGAAGGGGGACATTGGTGTGAAGGCTTCGTTGGTGAAAGGTTAAAATGGTAGTGGTGTTTGAAAGCCACAAGGTTGTTGTGATGTTTGTGTGTGTCGGCTATGGTGTGATGTTTGAGAGTTTTGGCTATGGTACAATCTTTGGGCGTTTTGGATATGGCACGATGTTTTGGCTTTTTGGCTATATCTTGATGTTGTGTTGGGGGCATATGCATTTTGGGTGTCTCGATAATAGTTATTTTGTTGGAGATGGTATGGGGGTGCTCTTGGTATTGTGGTTAAGTGTCTGGCATGTTTGGATTATGGGCTTGTGTGTTTGTGGGGCGGTAATTTTTTTGGGTAGGTGTTGTGAGTAACAAGTCTGATAATTTCATCGTGGGTTAGACATTAAAGCTTCTTGTGTGTAAGTGGTTTGTCGTGGGTCGTATAGGTACCTCTCTTTGGAGACAAACCCAGTTGCAACCGATCTGTACCAAGCCATATAAGTATTAGTTGATATAGACGGGGTTACCATCATCGGGTCACGTAAGACATGGGCACGACGGTTCCTCCATTTACGACACTCAAATTTAGCAAAACCTTTCCAATCGGGATAATTCCATTGTTCATTAATTTTTTGTAGATGTCATTTACCGAGGTTAGTCGGGGGATCTGGGATGTTTTGATGCATTCTAAAATTTAGTTTGACAGGGCCATTGTGGTGCATCTCCACAATGGTGAATCTGATGATCGACACACATGCAATCCAAACAGCTGCATCTTCTTTTCTGACTTCATGTTGGTGTTCCATGTTTAGATATGAACGCTAAATGAACTGTAGAAGAGAAAAATAATAGATCATAATATGGGTGATATTAAAAATAAATTAATTCATTTAGTGGAATTGCATCTCCAGATGTAAGGTGATCCAAGAGATTGCGGTATTGAATGATACAATGTCTAGAACATCTATTGTAAGTCATACCGCGAGACGATCATCTAAATAAAAAAAATTCAAATAAATTAATTATAGACAATAATCAGTAAAGTGAATTAACTAATATGAAGTTATTAACTTACTTTGTGCATACGGGGATAAGAAACTGTTGTGGGTTACGAGCGCGAGGGATGGTAATCTAGACCAACCCCGTGCTTGGAGCAACAGAAAATGTAAATGTGTTTTTCGTTGCGTTTTAATACAAATAGCTATACAAATAAGGCAAACAAGCAGAACTTCAACTATATTCTCTTATTTTATCTAGGTTTCTTAATAAGGGTAAATACATAATGTACATAGTAGAACCAGTACCTCCGGGAAATAAAAATGAACCAAGTAAAAGCATAAGATAACACATTTTATTGTTTTCATTTCTTCGCTAGAATTTTCATCTAATATTAAACTACTGTAATATGTCTTGAGACGCAAAAGTAATATACCTTGACCTCTTGGGTTATGATCCAACAAGTCAGCATCCAAAAGTTCCTCGCAAGTTGAATTTGCGAAGTTTGTTTTTCCATTGACCGCCTTACCATCCATTGGCAACTCGAGTAACATGTACATGTTGTAACACCTCAACTAAATATCTCATATTAATCAACCAACAACATCATCACTAATTATCCATAAACCAACATGGAATAACATGATAACAAATCCAATTAATCACCACAATACCACATATTAGCAACATAACAACATAGTTAATACATAACGCAGTGAGACTCACAACCTGGCTCAATGCTTATGCATGTGGTACCAATTTTTGTGAACACTCAGGTTCACCGTTCTGATCCCCACCTCCTAGGATCAGAACCACTCACTGACCCATCACCTCTGGAATCAGCTACCGGCCCGATCCACACAATGGGATTTTAGACTCACCAACAACGGACTATTGTCCACAAAAGTATGAAATGCGACTATTTATGCATACCACAACGACAACATCATCGTGCACAATAACCTACCACCACGGTTATTATACACCAACCAAGTTGGCCAACAAGCATAAAATATGGTTCATACAACATATATATCTTTTATGCAATCACAACAACTCAAAATAATCACATTTGAAGTAATGCATTATATCACATAGCAACATCACCAACACCACCAACATCAATATCTTAGCAACATCGTCAACATCACATCATAACAACAACATCAAACTTCATCAGTTCAACATCTCAACAACATCATCATAATAGTATCAACATAGCAACACCATTATCACACAATATTAGCACAACAATACAACGATTCATTATCCGAACATGTAAACTAACACTTCATCAATACAGTATGCATAGAAATAATATTTAAACATTTCACTTATTACTATTATGATATAGCTTTTAGTGTTAGCTTTCTAACATTTTAAACGGTCCATCAATTGAATACACGGTTAAAAAGATATAACAAAAATCGTCGAAAAATAAACAAGTTTTAGATTCAACATTTCTTTCAAATGTCAAAAGCATCAACTAATTATCATGATCAGCCTCTGAAATTAATTTCATTTGATAGTAATTCGCGTTAGCTTTCCAATGCTTCTAACGAAACTCGATTTGGACTTACAATTACAAAGTTATGGCCAAAACGATTTCACTGCACAAAAACCAGGGAGCTACTACGGCCCGTAATGCTCCCAGCCTAGAATTCCATTTTTTTCTTCGTTTCTGGCACCCCAATCCTGAGGGCTACTACGGGCATCCTTAACAGCTACTACGGCCCATAGTAGAGCCCAGAATTCCACTTTTTTTGCACGATTTTGCGCAATCTCTCTTTTTTTCAGCCTTCCAACAGACTCCCAAACCCCATGTTTTGACTTCCAACAACCCCAAACCCATGTTTTGACCTCCAACAACCCCAAAACACAACATAACATATAAATCAGTATTCAAGGGGATTAAACACATATTATTTATCAATTCTTTCACAACATTCATAACATTATCGAAAAACACACAATTTATCAAAGTTCATAGCATAGGGAAAACACAACAATTCAACAATGCAAAAACATAAACCCTTACCCACTATTCATCATATTATCCCTTAGAGAATCAAAACCCCACCCTTACCTTGTAATTGAGTTTCTACACCTTCACAAATGGTGGTTCCCTCTTCTTCTTCTTCAACCTTAAGTTTTCTCCCTCTTTCTTCTTCTCTTCCACTAATTCACGTATGATGTAAAACTGACTTCACTATTCTCTAGTTTTCTTTATAAAATCCCTCAACTTAGGTTTACCTCATTTACCCTCACTCATCCTCACACAATTACTATCTTGTCCTTCAATTCTCTACACATCTAATATTCCATTTTATTTCACTATTATTATCACTGTTATCTAATAATCTAATAATTTAAATAATAATAATCTAAACTTTCAAATTCTAGTTTAATAAAAACGTATTAAACCTAAATAATTATTTAAATTAATTAATATATTTTACTATATAGCATAATTAACTAATTAATTAAAAATAATTAATCAATTAATTATTCTCTCTACACCCTCATCTCTACACAATTTCTCCCACACCTCTAACACCTTAATTCCTATCATTTTAAGGTAACTACCCCCATCAAGGGCACAACATCACACAGGTCAACACATAAAAATGCACAACATTTCAAAATAAACTTATGAAAACAAATAAATAAAATCGGGGCGTTACAACTCTCCCCCACTAGGAATATTTTCGTCCTCTAAAATTACCTGACGCAAATAACTCAGGATACGATTCTCGCATCCTGCTCTCCAATTTCCAAATTATATTTCCTTCGGCAGTGCCTCCCCACATGACTTTCACGAGAGCAATCTCCTTGCCTTGAAACTGTTTAACCTCATGACCATCAATTCTCACAGGTAAAGCCCCCACGGTAAGGTTATCTTCTTACTTGCACATTGTCCATCAGAATCACATGCGAAGGATCTGGAATGTTCCTCCTCAACTGAGACATATGAAAGACATCATGAAGATTCGTAAGTGACAGTGGCAAAGTAATCTGATAGGCCACCTCTCTTATCCTCTACAAAATCTGATATAGACCAACAAAATACAGTGTGAGCTTTCTAGACTTCAAAGCTCGACCAACACCAGTTACCGGAGTAACCCACAAAACACATGGTCTCTCTCTTGGAACTTAAGTGTTTTCCTCCTCTTATCATGATAACTCTTCTAACGACTCTGCAAAGCTCTCATCCTATCTTGGATCATCTTGATCTTCTTAGTCGCTGTAATGCCCCGATTTGGTTAATCGTATTTATTTATTTCATTTATGTGAATTTTGTAAAATTTGTAAATTAATTGAGTTTTACCTGTTAATTGGATAATTTCTCTGATAGATAAAATAATTACAATTGATAATATTTTCTTATTAACTTTTAATTCCTGATATATTTGGCATCGCTGTTTATGTTTTATCGCATTTTGAGAGCGTTTGGGAGATATTGGAGCAAAAGGGTAATAGAGAGAGAGAGAGAGCAACTAGAGATCAATTATGGTATTTAAGGTAACTTTAATAATTGATCAATTATGGTATTTAAGGTAACTTTAATAATTGATCAATTGGGTTGAGATGATAAATATCATTTGGAGATGTTTTACCCTATCAGATTATATTATAAATATTGGATTATATATATATATATATATATATATATATATATATATATATATATATATATATATATGTTAGAAAAGAGAAAAAAAAAAAAAGAAGAGTAGGAGGAGAGAAAAGAGGAGAAAGAGGAAAATTGAAGAAAATCTCCGTTTCAATCACGATTAATCGGGTAAGGGTGAGAAGTTCCAATTATATCATGCTTGTATATGTATATGTATGTATTTGTTTGAATGTTTGGTTGAAAAATATATGTTTTCCATTTGGTAGAAATTGTGAACAATGGATAGAAATTGATATTTTCACACTTGAAACTCGGTATAAATCGTGTAGTATAGCCGGGTGAGGTTAGGAATTAGTTGGAAATGTTTACTTGTATGTTTTCACATGTTGGTTGAATTGGATGGAAAATTACAACAATTAATATGTTGAGATTATGAGATTTGGATCCAAAAACTTTTGTGGTGGAAATCATGATTTAAGGTTCCTAATTATTGATACAGGATGGATATATGTTGCTATGTATTTAATTTGGACTATAGTGATGTTAAGATGAGATTTTGGGGAGAATTGAGTGAAACTCGTAGCAGTACTACGCAGAAAATTTTGGGTATTCGCTGCCCATACGCGTAATGGGCAAGGCAATACGTGTAATGGGCAAGGCAATACGCGTATTGGGCATGGCATTACGCGTATGGCAAGGGCGAGACGAGGGCGTTAAGTGTATGGAACCCATTTTTGCACGACCCTCTATTGAAACACGTAATGGTACGTGTAAGGGGCAAGGCATTACGCGTAAGGAAGTAGGTGCTACGCGTAATGAAATTAATATGGAATCAAGATGGAATTTTTGAGAGAATCAGCTTATGCCCATACGCGTAACCTTCTGGGCAATACGCGTATGGCAAGCAGTAGATTTGGGCAATACGTGTATGGGTGTGGGCAATACGCGTATGCCCAGCGAGAGGGGAGAATTTTGCCGTTTCACGATTTCTTTCCCGATTTCGCGTTCGATGCGGTTCCTTTTTGGTTTGAGAGGCTGAGATAGGTGTCAGAACTGGTTGAATTTAGGAATGGTAGTAAAAATGGTTAAAAATGGAATTTGGAGGGATTAATTAGATAATTGACTGATTAAGGCCTCGTGAGGTATTTTCCTTAATTGTGTGTATTATGATGAATTGATTGAATAGTTGTAGTAATACTAGTGTATTACGGTGAGGATGTATCTCACGTGTGATTAGGAAGATCGTGTAAATGTATAACTGATTATTATACATGTGTTTTATGCATAATTCTTGTTATGTATGTGTTATGTGGAATTGATTGGACAGATATGGTAATACTATTGTGTATTACGGTGAGTATGTATCTCACGTGTGATCAAGGGGATCGTGAAGAGGTATAGTTGTTATTATACTTATGTTTTGTGCATCATTTGTATCGTGTATTTCATGATGTGTCTGGTGGAGACAACTAGGTGGGAATCCATGATGGGTGCCTAGTATTGTCCGGACTCCAGTGTGGAGTTGTTATGGAGATAAATCATTGCTCAGTGGGAGTGTATGTGATTTGTTCGGACTTCAATATGGTGTTGTATGGAGATAAATAGTTGCTCAGTGGAGTGTATGTGATTTATCCGGATTCTTTTATGAATCGGGTTCAATTGAATGAACCATGTTGTGTGGTACCACTTGCATTGCATTATGTCATTGAGTTGCATTGCATTATTATGTTTGGTTGTTCAGGATCATCGTGAGGCCAGTGGGGAGTATAGCGATGTATCCATGTTTCCTGCGGTAATTGGTGGGTTCTTGAAGAACCACTTTTGAGGTGTTATTTATATGTCATATCTGTGGATATGAATGTATGTTGTGTTTTGGTGTGAGACATATATGTCATGTCTGTGAATATGAATATATGTGATGTGTTGGTGTTTATATATATATATATATATATATATATATATATATATATATATATATATATATATATATATATCATAACTTGTGTATATGAATATATGATATCTTTGTATGCTATATGTGTTAGCATGTGGTGTGTGGGTGAGTTGAATAATATATGTGAATTATATGATTACATATTATTATGCAATCTTGATTTAGTTGTTATTTCTCACCCTTCTGCTGGAATATGCTTTTATGGCATAGTGCAGATTAGCCGTTGTAGAGGCGTGTAGGCAAGTGGAAGAATTAGATCTTCATTTTGCTTAGATCTTTGGTGTCTGCTCTGATACGTAACACGGGAGTCGGGGGAAACGCTTGTGTTATTTATGTTTATATATGTGAATATATATTTTAATGTTATGGACCAACTTATTTTGTAAAACAAGTTAAATATGGATCGTTCCGCTTTATTCCATAGTTGAGCTTTCCTTTTGTTGGAAAAAGTTTCATGTTATTATTCATTCCATTTTGTGTTATGTATCACAGTTATAAGCAGATGGATTATGTTTTTCTCAAATGTGGCATCCTTATTTCTGTCGATTTTTTTTATTCACTCTGATTTAATTATGTATTATTTATGAGCTAGATGGGAATTAGGGTGTTACAATTGATATCAGAGCAGGTCGGTCCGTCCGCCCAGGTTGTCTAATTGTGTTGTTCCCTAGTAGGCGACATGTGTGTGAAAACGCCGTCGGTGCTTGTTTTGTTTTCCTTTTGCAGGCTGGGAATGAGATAAGTGGGGGAGAAACTGGTGCTTCTTCAAGTTGCTTCAGTTGTTGAGAGTTGGCTTAGTGTGTTGTTGTTTGCAAGATTATAAGTGTTATTTGGACAGGGTTGTTCCCGATTCCAGAGGGAATGCGGAGGTAAGGTTTACGTCGACTAAGGATTTGCACCTTAGGTAGTTTTGTGCACAAGATGCAAGAAATACTATTATGGTCTGGTAAAGATGGTTTATGTCCCATCATGATTGTCGACTGTCTATTGACAAATTGAGGAACTGGTCACCCTTAATCGCTTGTTGATAGTAGACGGAATTATGTTGGATGGAATAGACGTGCCTTTCCGGCTTAGATAGTGCGTGCAATGAATTGTTGGGAGTTAAGAAGATGATTATGGATTGTTTTGATGAGTCGATGAAGATTCTTATATCGGAAGATGAGGCAGATTAGAGGCTTTGGTGTGTTGGTCAAGTCGGGATGTCTCTGAGGGAGAAGGATCGGGCATTTTGATGGTTTCTCCTCAGAGAGTAGAGAGTGAACTTAAATTGGACGAAGGTGAATAGTTAAGGTTTATATCTGCTAAGTAAGTAGAAAAACTCTTAGAAGATGAGACTAAGATGTTTGTGATAATAGTGTTTTGGAATTGACAGGAAAGCCACAATGAAGGGCTGTCAGTGGTGTGTGATTTCCAGATGTGTTTCCGGATGGAATAACAAGCAAGATGTGTATGATGGTATTAAGGCTATGGAAAGCAAAACTTAGAGTTTTGATGAGTTTTGGGAGTTCTTATAGTTTTAGGGCTTTAATGGAAATTTTGAGAAAACCCTTGTGGGTGGATGTAATATTGAGATTGAGAGTTCCTTTTGGTTGATTGTTGTTACATGTTGGCATTTGTGGAATTTGGATTGTCCATAGAATGAAATTGTGTATAGATTATAGATAGTTGAATAAGGTAACGATTGAGAATAAGTGTCCAATTTCAAGAATAGGTGATTGGAATGGTTTGATTGAGTTTAATTGGAATTACAATTGTTTGGAACGTTTGATAAGAGTGGTGAATTTGTGTGAGTTGAGGCTTGGATCGGTTTCATGTGACTGGTTATATTTGTTATCATCGGAATAAGTTGTTATTTACTCGACTAAGCTTGTATGTGAGTCTGGACAAGTTGGATGAGGTTTGGTTTGGTTGGGCATTACAATGTATAGTGATGTTGTTCGGTGTTAGTAATGCGTCTGGAATGTTTGTGGAGTATATGAATCATATCTTCCATATTTTAATTGGATAAGTTCGGAGTGGTGTTCATTAGGGATATTTTGATCTATTATAAAATCAGAAAGAAAATATGTAGGGTGTTTGAGAATCGAGTTGCAAGTGTTGAAAAGAAAGGAATTTTTCTGCTAAGTTATTCAAGTGAGGATTTTGGTTGAAAAAGGTTAGTTTCTCTTGGATATGTTATTTCAGACGATGGCATGGTTATGGATCCATCGGAAGTAGATGCAGTTCTACAATGAGAGGCTCCGAAGTCAGCTAAGGTGATTAGAAGTTTTTTTGGACTTTAGTTGGTTATTACCGGAGGTTATGCAAGGTTTTTCCAAGTTAGCATTTTCGTTACTTCAGTTGACTTGCAAAGGGTAAGTCGTTTGCTTTGGGTGTTTATTGTGAGGAAAGTTGGAGAGGGCTGAGGTAGAATTTGTCCGCGGCTCCAGTTTTGATTTTGCGTGGTCCTAATAAACCGTTTGTGAGGTATTGGGATGCGTCTATGATGAGTTTAGTCAGTGTGTTAATGCAAGATGGTAAAGTCGTGGATTATGCTTTACGACCATTGAAGATTCATAATTTCAGGATGGCTGCGGTTACTTTTGTGTTGAGAATTTGGAGGTATTATTTTTATAGTTTTGAGTTCGAAGTGTTTAGTAATCACAAGAATATTGAGTACCTGTTTGGTCGGGAATAATAGAGTATGAGACAACGAGGATGGTTGGAATTCCTGATGAGTTATGACTTTAGCTGGGATTATCCTATGGATGAAGTTAATGTTGTGTCTGATGAGTTAAGTCGATAGTTTTTTATACCTGTCTGTTTTGATGGTCAGGGGATTAGAATTATTTGAGCAGTTCAGAGACTTATGCCTGGTGCGTGAGATAACACAGTAGAGTGTGAAGTTGGGTATATTAGAAATGAACTATGATTTTTCTGGTGAATACTAGAGAGAGTCAGAAGTGGATATGAAATTGGTAGATTTGATCATTGCGAGTAATCAGAGTGTGCATCGAAAATGTGATGTGGCACATTTCGTATATGCGAGTGTGACTTGTAAGAGTTCATAGGTTGAACATTGGAAACATGTAGGAATGATGAGACCGTTGGACGTTTCAGAATGGAAGTGTTAAGTGAAAGGTTTAAATATTATTCATGGGTTACTATGTAGATGGATGTTGTGGTTATATGTTCGATTGGTGAATCGTAGCAGTGTTGTAATAATGTGGTGTGACAAGGATGTTGGTATTATGGTTATGTAGAGGTTGTTGAAACAATGTTGTGTCGTGGAACTTTATGTTCTTGTGGTTTTTGTTGCCTCGTTTCCATCGTGGTGATTCAAGTGCGTGTAGCTAATTCCTATGCGGGGAATTAGGGGAGTGTTACCTATGGTGAGGGTAACGATCTTGTGGTGTTCTAGTTCTAGAGTCAACCTATGTGTGTTCATAACTTGGGTATTCTTTGAGTTGTGAGTTAGTTGTTAAGTGCATTGTATGGGCATTGTATCTTGTCGTCGTCGTTGTTGTTGTTGTTAGCAAGGTGGGTTGTCGGTTTGTGTTATTAGTGGTGTGCCTTTTGTTGTCATGATAGTTGGTTAGTCGGATACGAGAGTCGTATCCGGAGTTGTTCGTCTCAGTTATATTTTCGAGGATGAAAATGTCTAAGTGGGGGAGAGTTGTAACGCCCCGATTTGGTTAATCGTATTTATTTATTTCATTTATGTGAATTTTGTAAATTTTGTAAATTAATTGAGATTTACCTGTTAATTGGATAATTTCTCTGATAGATAAAATAATTGCAACTGATAATATTTTCTTATTAACTTTTAATTCCTGATATATTTGGCATCGCTGTTTATGTTTTATCACATTTTGAGAGTGTTTGGGAGATATTGGAGCAAAAGGGTAATAGAGAGAGAGCAACTAGAGATCAATTATGTTATTAAAGAGACGAATTAATAATTATTAGTTCAAGAGAGTATTTAAGGTAACTCTAATAATTGATCAATTGGGTTGAGATGACAAATATCATTTGGAGATGTTTTATCCTATCGGATTATATTATATAATATTGGATTATATATATATATATATATATATTAGAAGAGAGAAAAAAAAAGAGAAAGAAGAGTAGGGGGAGAGAAAAGAGGAGAAAGAGGAAAATTGAAGAAAATCTCCGTTTCAATCGCGATTAAGCGGGTAAGGGTGAGAAGTTCCAATTATATCATGCTTGTATATGTATATGTATGTATTTGTTTGAATGTTTGGTTGAAAAATATATGTTTTCCATTTGGTAGAAATTGTAAACAATGGATAGGAATTGATGTTTTCACGGTTGAAACTCGGTATAAATCGTGTAGTATAACCTGGTGAGGTTAGGAATTAGTTGGAAATGTTTACTTGTATGTTTTCACATGTTGGTTGAATTGGATGGAAAATTACGACAATTAATATGTTGAGATTTTGAGATTTGGATCCAAAAACTTTTGTGGTGGAAATCATGATTTAAGGTTCCTAATTATTGATACAGGATGGATATAGGTTGCTATGTATTTAATTTGGACTATAGTGATGTTTACATGAGATTTTGGGGAGAATTGAGTGAAAACCGTAGCAGTACTATGCAGAAAATTCTGGGTATTCACTGCCCATACGCGTAATGGGCATGGCAATATGCGTAATGGGCAAGGCAATACGCGTATTGGGCATGGCATTACGCGTATGGCAAGGGCGAGACGAGGGCGTTACGCGTATGGAACCCAATTTTGCACGACCCTCTGTTGAAACACTAATGGTACGCGTAAGGGGCAAGGCATTACGCGTAAGGAAGTAGGTGCTACGCGTAATGGAATTAATATGGAATCAAGATGGAATTTTTGAGAGAATCAGCTTCTGCCCGTACGCGTAACCCTCTGGGAAATACGCGTATGGCAAGCGGTAGATTTGGGCAATACGCGTATGGGTGTGGGGAATACGCGTATGACCAACGAGAGGGGAGAATTTTGCCGTTTCGCGATTTCTTTCCCGATTTCGCGTTCGATGCGGTTCCTTTTTGGTCTGAGAGGTTGGGATAGGTGTCAGAACTTGTTGAATTTAGGAATGGTAGTAAAAATGGTTATAAATGGAATTTGGAGGGATTGATTAGATAATTGACCGATTAAGGCCTCGTGAGGTATTTTCCTTAATTGTGTGTATTATGATGAATTGATTGAATAGTTGTAGTAATACTAGTGTGTATTACGGTGAGGATGTATCTCACGTGTGATCAGGAAGATTGTGTAAATGTATAACTGATTGTTATACATGTGTTTTGTGCATAATTCTTGTTATGTATGTGTTATGTGGAATTGATTGGACAAATATGGTAATACTATTGTGTATTACGGTGAGTATGTATCTCACGTGTGATCAAGGGGATCGTGAAGAGGTATAGTTGTTATTATACTTATGTTTTGTGCATCATTTGTGTCGTGCATTTCATGATGTGTCTGGTGGAGACAGCTAGGTGGAAATCCATGATGGGTGCCTAGTATTGGCCGGACTCCAATGTGGATTTGTTATGGAGATAAATCATTGCTCAGTGGGAATGTATGTGATTTGTCCGGACTCCAATATGGAGTTGTATGGAGATAAATCATTGCTCAGTGGAGTGTATGTGATTTATCCGGATTCTTTTATGAATCAGGTTCAATTGAATGAACCATGTTGTGTGGTACCACTTGCATTGCATTATGTCATTGAGTTATATTGCATTATTATGTTTGGTTGTTCAGGATCATCGTGAACCCAGTGGGGAGTATAACGATGTATCCATGTTTCCTGCGGGAATTGGTGGGTTCTTGAAGAACCACTTTTGAGGTGTTATTTATATGTCATATCTGTAGATATGAATGTATGTTGTGTTTTGGTGTGAGACATATATGTCATGTCTGTGAATATGAATATATGTGATGTGTTGGTGTGTTATATATATATATATATATATATATATATATATATATATATATATATATATATATATATGTCATAACTTGTGTATATGAATATATGATATCTTTGTATGCTATATGTGTTAGCATGTGGTGTGTGGGTGAGTTGCATAATATATGTGAATTATATGATTACATATTATTATGCAATCTTGATTTAGTTGTTATTTCTCACCCTTCGGCTGGAATATGCTTTTATGGCATAGTGCAGATTAGCCGCTGTAGAGGCGTGGAGGCAAGTGGAAGAATTAGATCTTCATTTTGCTTAGATCTTTGGTGTCTGCTCTGATACGTAACACGGGAGTCGGGGGAAACGCTTGTGTTATTTATGTTTATATATGTGAATATATATTTTGATGTTATTGACCAACTTATTTTGTAAAACAAGTCAATTATGGATTGTTCCGCTTTATTCCATAGTTGAGGTTTCCTTTTGTTGTAAAAAGTTTCCCGTTATTATTTATTCCATTTTGTGTTATGCATCACAGTTATAAGCAGGTGGATTATGTTTTTCTCAAATGTGGCATCCTTATTTCTGTCGAAATTTTTTTTATTCACTCTGATTTAATTATGTATTATTTATGAGATAGATGGGAATTGGTGTGTTACAGTCGCCTACTGCATAATTTCAGGTCCGAGTACAACACTCTCGCCCGACTCATACCAACACAATGGAGTTCTACACCTCCTACCATACAATGCTTCATATGGTGCCATCCCAATACTAGTATGAAAATTGCTGTTGTACGTTAACCCAATCAACGACAAGTGGCTATCCCAAGATCTTCTTAGTCCAATACACAAGCCCTCAGCAAATCCTCCAAAGACTGGATACTCCTCTCTGTCTGACCGTCCGTCTGCAGATTATATGCAGAACCCAACCTCGGCTTAGTACCCAAGGCATTTTGCAAACTTCCCCAAAACCTTGACGTAAATCTCAGATCTCTATCTGACACAATGCTCGAAGGTATCCCCATGAAACTTCACAATTTCCTCAATGTACGTCTCAGATACCTTCTGCATAAAATGGTTAATCTTCATCGGCAAGAAATAAGCCGACTTAGTCAATCTATCCATAATCACCAAAATCGAATCATTCCCCTTCGCAGTCTTTGGCAAACCCGACACAAAATCCATGGAAATACTATCCCACTTCCATCCTGAGATATTCAACGGTTGCATCAGACCCAAAGGCTTCTGATGTTCAATCTTTGACTTCTAACAAGTCAAACACACGTAAATAAATCCAACAATTTCCTTTTTCATAACGGACCACCAAAATAAGTCCTGCAAATCTTGATACATCTTTGTAGCACCAGAATAAATACTCCACCTACTTCGATGTCCTTCTTTAAGAACACTCTTCTTAATTTCTGGAACATCTGGAATACACACTCTATCTCTGAACCTCATCATACCATTCTCATCAACTCAGAATTCACCTCTGTTACCTTGGTTAATCAAGGTCAACTGATCAACTAATCCCAAATCAGATTTTCTGACCTCCTTTGATATCTTCAAGAATACCACTAGTCAGTTTCAACATCCCCAACTTGACACTGTTAGAAGTCGCTTCACACACCAAACTCATGTCTCAGAATTGCTCGATCAATTCCAACTCTCTCACCATAAGCATCGACATATGCAAGGACTTCCTACTCAAAGCATCAGCTACCATATTAGCTTTACTGGGATGGTAACTCAAATCAAAATCATAATCTTTCAGAAGTTCAAGCCACCTCCTCTACCTCATATTCAATAAATACTTCAGACTCTTATGATCACTGAACGCCTCAAATTTAGAGCCAAAAAGATAATGTCTCCAAATTTTCAACACAAACACTACAACTGCTAATTCTAAGTCATGCGTAGGATAATTCCTTTCATGAATTTTCAATTGTCTAAAAGCATAAGCAACGACCTAACCATTCGGCATCAGTACTCCACCAAGACCCATCTTCGACGCATCACAATATATTATAAAAGACTCACTCAGGTTAGGCAAAACCAATACTGGAGTAGTCGTTAAGTTCTTCTTCAATTCCACAAAACTCTCTTCACACGCAACATCCCACACATAAGCTTGACCCTTTTGAGTCAATTGAGTCAAAGGTAATGACAAATTAGAAAAGCCTTCCATAAACTTGCGATAATAACCTGCTAGCCCAAGAAAACTTCGAATTTCGGTAGCCGGCTTCAGAGTCTTCCACCATAACACAACATCAATCTTAGAAAAATCAATAGCAATTCTGCCACTCGACATCACATGGCCAAGGAAACTCACTTCCTTCAACCAGAACTCACATTGTGATAGTTTTGCATACAATATCTTCTCTTTTAACACTTGCAACACAGTTCACCAATGCTCCACATGCTCTCCTTTTGATTTAGAATAGATCAGAATATAATCAGTGAAGACCACGACAAACTTATCCAAATACTCATGAAAAATCAAATTCATATAATCCATGAACACACCTGGTGCATTGGATACGCCAAATGGCGTCACAATGTATTCATAGTGACCATACCTCGTTTTGAAAGCTGTCTTCGGAATATCATCTGGTTTAACACGAATATGATGATAACCAGACCTCAAATCAATCATGTTGAACACACGAGCACCTACTAACTGATCCATCAAATAGTTAATTCTCGGAAATGGATATTTATTCTTGATAGTCGCTTTATTCAAATGCCTCTAATCAACACACAACCTCATACTAATGTCCTTCTTCTTAACTAACAATACAAGAGCACCCCACAGAGAAACACTCGATCAAACAAACTTCTTCTCAAGCAATTCTTCCAATTATTTCTTTAATTCCCCTAACTCATAAGCTGACATCCTATAAGGAGCCATTGATATCGGTCTCGTGCTTGGTATCAATTCCACCGCGAACTCTACTTCACGCTCTGGGAGCAAATCACGTATGTTGTATGGAAATACATTTGGAAATTCACAAATAACAGGTAATTCAACACTTGTAACTTCAAAATCAACTTTCAACGATGCAAACATTGCAACATCACAACTTCATCTTTTAGAAGTTCATCTACTTGCTTAGCAGACAACATCCGCTCTCTACTATCACCAAACTCAGATCCACACTCTGGAGGCAAGTCACAAATATCTTCAGGAAAACACCAGGAATTACACACCTCTGGCATTTCTCTAGCCGTCACATTGCTCTCTACTCCTTGAGAAGCAACCATCAATAATACCTGATCGTTCTCCCTCAGAGACACCCCAACTTGATCGACAGACAAGAAATTCGAATCCGTCTCATCTTCAGATATAAAAATCTACATTGACTCATTAAAAAAAATCTGTAAGCACTTGGCTTAGCTCCAAAAAATTCACTGTACACACCATCTAAGCTGGCAAGACGCGTCCATTCCATCCAACATGATTCCGTCTACTATTAACAAGAGATTAAGGGTGATCAGTTCCTCAATTTGTCAATAGACAGCCGACAATCATGGTGAGGCATAAACCATCTTTACCAAACTATAATAGCGTCTAACGACACACTGATCCATCACTCCACACTTGAAGCATCTTAGAGAAGCATAAGCTTCTCCTCCACTTGTTTCATTCCCAATCTGCAAATGGAAAACAAAACAAGCATCGACAGTGTTTTCACACACATGTCGCATACTAGGGAACAAACATAATTAAACAACTTGGCGGGAAGGAACAACCTGCTCTGATACCACGATGTAACACCCTATTTTCCCCCACGTAATTATAATTAAAATCAGAGTAAAATAAAAACAAATCATGCAATTAGGATCCCACATCCAACAACAACCTGCTCATATATTTTGACATGCAACACATATAATAATTAAAGAACACAACATAAGTCTGAACTTCAACATTTTGTTAAGCAGCGGAAAACATAAGAACTGAATAGTTAAACTTTTCCAACAGAATTATAAAAAATGTAGTTATAATAAAATTATCAACAAGAAAGATTCACATAACAATCTCCATCAACATAAAATTATCCAACAACAGAGGTATACATATAATTCCCTCCCAACACAAACAAAACAAACATCAACCCTCAGTGTTACATATCAGAGCAGACACTGACTCGACAAAAGCATAAAGGAGAGTAACCTCTTCTACTAACATCCACACCTTCACTGTGGATCACCTGCGCGCTATCCACCTGGAGGCAACATTCAAACAAAAGGAGTGAGATATCATAATAATATAAAGGAAAGTATGATAAATAATATGTATTAGGTTAACACGTGCAATATCACCCAACATCAGCACCAGATTATCCAAGCATAAGGATAACACAACAACAATTCAACTAAATATCTCATATTAATCAACCAACAACTTCATCACTAATTATCCACCAACTAACATGGAATCACATGATAACAAATCTAATTAATCACCATAATACCACATATTAGCAACATAACGATGTAGTTAATATATAATGCAATGATACTCACAACCTGACTCAATGCTTATGAACGTGGTACCAATTTTCATGAACACTCAGGTTCACCGTTCTGATCCCCACCTCCTAGGATCAGAACCGTTCACTGACCCATCACCTCTGGAATCAGCTATCGGCCCGATCCACACAATGGGATTTTAGGCTCACTAACAACGGACCATTGTCCACAAAAGTATGCAATGCGACTATTTATGCATGCCACAACGACAACATCATCGTGCATAATAACCCACCACCACAGTTATTGTACACTGTCCAAATTGGCCAACAAGCATAAAGTATGGTTCATACAACATATATATCTTTTATGCAATGACAACAACTCAAAATTATCACATTTGAAGTAATGCATTATATCACAGAGCAACATCACCAACATCAACATCTTAGCAACATCGTCAACATCACATCATAACAACAACATCAAACTTCATCATAACAAAAATATCAAACTTCATCAATTCAACATCTCAACAACATTATCATAATAGTATCAACATAGCAACACCATTATCACATAATACTAGCACAACAATACAATGATTCATTATCCGAACATGTAAACTAACACTTTGTCAATACAATAGGCATAGAAATAATATTTAAATATTTCACTTATTACTACTATGTTATAGCTTTGATCGTTAGCTTTCTAACACTTCAAATGACTCGTCAATTGGATACACAGTTAAAAAGATATAACAAAAATCGTCGAAAGATAAACAAGTTTCAAGTTCAACATTTATTTCAAATGTCAAAAGCATTAACTAATTATCATGATAAGCCTCTGGAAGTAATTTCATTTGATAGTAATTCGTGTTAGCTTTCCAACGCTTCTAACGAAACTCGATTTGGACTTACAGTTACAAAGTTATGTCCAAAACGATTTCAATGTACAACAACCAGGGAGCTACTACGGCGCCTGTAGCAACTACTACGGTCCATAGTGCTCCCAACCTAGAATTCCATTTTTTTCTTCGTTTCTGGAACCCCAATCCAGAGGGCTACTACGGGCACCCGTAGCAGCTACTACGGCTCGTAGTATAGCCCAAAATTCCATTTTTTCTGCGCGATTTTGCGTGATCTCTCTAGTTTTTCAGCCTTCCGACAGATCCCAAATCCCATGTTTTGACCTCCAACAACCTCAAAACACAACATAAAATATAGAGAATCATTCAAGGGGATTAAACACATATTATTTATCAATTTTTTCACAACATTCATAGCATTATTGAAAAACACACAATTTATCAACAAGGAGATATCAAAGTTCATAGCATAAGGAAAACACAAAAATCCAACAATGCAAAAACCTAAACCCTTACCCATTGTTCATCATACTATCCCTTAGAGAATCAGAACCCCACCCTTACCTTGTAATCGAGCTTTCTACACATTCACAAATGGTGGTTCCCTCTTTTTCTTCTTCAATCTTAGGTTTTCTCCCTCTTTCTTCTTCTCTTCCTCTAATTCATGTATGATGTAAAACTGACTTCACTATTCTCTAATTCCTTTTATAAAATCCCTCAACTATGGTTTACCTCATTTACCCTCACTCATCCTCATACAATTACTATCCTGTCCTTCAAATCTTTACACATCTAATATTCCATTTCATTTTATTTCACTACTATTATTATTGTTATATAATAATCCAATAATTCAAATAATAATAATAATAATAATCTAACCTTTCAAATTCTAGTTTAATAAAAACATATTAAACCTAAATAATTATTTAAATTAATTAATATATTTTACTATATAGCATAATTAACTAATTACTTAAAAATAATTAATTAATTAACTATTCTCTCTACACCCCCGTCTCTACACAATTACTCCCACACCTCTAACACCATAATTCCTACCATTTTAAGGTAACTACCCTCATCAAGGGCACAACATCACACATAACAACGCATAAAAATGCACAAAATTTTAAAATAAACTTATGAAAACAAATAAATAAAATCGGGGCGTTACACATGTCCTCTAACGTCATAGTACATTCATGGGTTGGAAAAAGAAAGTGTGTTTCTCTGGAAAAATAAACACTTACAAATGAGAAGAAATATGAAGACATACCAAAATATAAACTACTTAGTGAATTAAACATTTACATAATTTTCAATGTTAGTGACAGTGCCTCTGTGCATTTCACCTATTGTCTATAGAGACATTGTTTCTATTGATGAAAAATAATCGATTTTATCTGATGCCAAACAATTGTTTCTGATAGCAAACTAGAACCAATTCTATCTGAATTTATAGAGGAAGAACATTATCTTTTCATTATGCCATGCAGCAAGGTAGCACCATTTCAATTGGCGACTATGTAGGATTGCTTCACATTGTCGCCAGTCCAATTGGAGACATGTAGGAACACATAGGTTGCATGCATGAAACATGTAGGTAGGCTTCCTACATGAGACGTAGGTGTTAAGTGCAAAATATGACCTATTTTGAACTTTCTTTTTTGGCATTTTTCAACTCATTTCTCATGTTTTAATGGATTTATTTCATGTTCTTGTGTGATTCTTCAACATATTGCAAATACCTTTGGATTCCTTAATTTGTGTGCTATTGTGCAGGATTGAGGCATAAAACATCAATGATTAAAACACATTGGAGTTGACAAGGAAGCTAAAAACTGAAGAAGAATCAGTTTTCTTGCCTGTTGTGATGCTAGGAGCCTTTGGATGTTGGAAGAGGGCTCTGAAGATCAATTTCGCGACATTTTGACGGCAACTCGCACTAAGCGTGCTTTTCAGCGCGATTTTGAGATGAAGGCATTAGCTTAGGGTCCATGACCGCGCTTAGTGCGCTCCAACCGCGCTTAGCGCGCTTTCTGGGAATTTCCCGCCTTTGAACTGATCTCGTTAAGTGCGCTCTGATGGCGCTTAGCGCAGTGCCACTTATAGGCACTTTTTGTAACTTATATATAAGGGAACTTTCTAGATGTTTTTGGGATCCATCTTATATTTTTCAGAATCCAACTTTATCTCTCTTTATTCCAAGCATATTTTAGAGAGAGAAACACAAATCCTAAGAGGGAAAAGCACAAATCGAAGCAGCTCGGAGCTTGATCTTCGAGTAAGTACTTCGATCTCTTGTTGGGGTTGGATGTAATCGATTGGTACCTTATGTATTTCATCTAATCTATGTTTTGTGAGCTAGTTTTGATTCAATATTGATGTTGTCTTTGATTTCTTATTTGTGGGTCTTGACAAAACTCTTTTCAAATCTTAGATCTAAGATATTCATCTATCAATGTGCAAACTTTTGACATTCAATTGTATCTTTTATTTTATTGTGTTGATTAGTAGCATGAGTATGATCAACACGGTATTGTAAGGATGCGTGATAATAAAGATGAAGGACTATATTCACATAGATTTGGAAAATTAGTTGAGTACATGTAAAAAAGGGTTAAGCATATGTACGTATTCTGATCATGGCATTTAATATGAAGCAGTCATTTATCTAATATGGGTGTCATCTTTGTTTACCTGTTTATCTTTGATTTGAACCGCTATAGACATATACTCTTCAGATCTGGATCTAGGATGATTATATTTTAGGTTCTAAACTCTAAACATAGATTTAGGCTTAGCATTTGCGTGAGTATCAGTTCTTAATGCTCTGTGTTGTTGAGTTGCGTGAGACATCACCAATGAGACAATACGGTTGTTCTCTTGACGTTGCATTAGACATAACCTCTGTTGTGGGTGATACATGAGGATATTAGACAAATTATTGATTTGTGTTTAACTGGTCAGAAGAATGCATGTGTTATCGATTGATGAAATTCCAATCCCAACAAGGCTCTATTTATTTTAAAGTCTTTATTTTATATTTTCAGTCTTTATATTTTCTGCCTTTATTTATGGTACCTTCGATCTTTTAACCATAATTATCACCATAAGCTTAGAAATGTAGAGATTTTTGAACGACATTTGATCCCTCGCAACAATCTCTGTGGAGACGATATAAATCCCAGAGGGAATTCTTCCAAATCAAAATCTTTTACTTCTTGCCGATATGCTGCAGCTCGAACAAAATGGCGTCGTTGCCGGGGATTGGTGTTTAGATATTGAATTGCATCGCAATAGTTTTTTGTTTTTGAGCTTTGTACAATTGTTTATATTGTATATATATTTGTTTTCTTTCACTTTTTCTTAAGTGTTGGTTAGGAATGAATGATTAGAACTTCATCTAGATTAGTTGCTATTTGTATAAAAGTATCCAATGAAGATTCTCCCAAGTTTGGATGGTGATGGTAGGATGTTTAACATGTGAAGGCAAGCAAGGCAAATTGTACCGCTTTATAGAATGTTAGAATGATTTAAGAATTTTGTGCTTTGTGCAAATGTGTATTCTTGTTTCATGTTGCAACTTGCTTGAATGCTTGTTTCACTTAGGTCCAAAAGCCACAAATTGTGAGAAACCTCCATTGTTTACTATATGCTAGGATGACTGATAAACTTTGTTTAATACATTTGATTCATGCTTAATCTTTTGATTATTGTGATTTTATGGAAGCAATAGAAATGATCAAGACATTTGTTTATATTGAGCACAACCATATCCAAAAGTAACTTTCCCGTGAGTAGTGAGAATTTGTTAACCCCTTTGAGGCTAAACAGTTTAGATCTCATTTTGGTGATGAATTTGATGTTTGTACATAATTTGAAAGTTTAATTCATCATTGAATTTTGTGAGATTCTAAAAAAATTCTTGAACCTTTGAACATTGTTTAAATTGATTTCCTTGCCATAAAAAGCAAGGAGCATTCACTTAAGGTTTGGTTGAATTCAAGTTTGGGATAATGAAAAAGAAAAAGTGGTAGTGTCGCGGTGAGAATCAGAGACCATAGCTATTGAGTTAGCTAGGCTTCACAAATCTTAATTCACCATCGATCTTTAATTTATCCAAGGGAAGGGAAAAATAACGAATAACCCATAAATATGCAATGTAATGCAAAACAAAAGAGAATTTAAGGTTCGGGGGTTGGTTATACCTAGGAAAGGTGCTAGCATCCTAAGTATCTGTAGTACTCTACAGGAACCTCTTATTTTAATATGTTATTTGTTATTTTTTGCTAAAAGGGTAAAGAAAAGGAAGACCTAAGGTGTTATTCCTAAGTATGCTCGCCAAGACATCGCATCTCGTGCCTACGTATCTTGACTAAAAGAATCAGAGCATTCGTAGTTCCCCTCACTAAGGGTAATCAAAGTTTGTTGGTTGGTTTTAGGAGAAGAGACAAGTTTTTATCTTAAGGAGAATACTTAACTTAAACCACCACAAAGATATGGAAGATGGATCTTTGTTTCACATTAAGAGAAGGGCTCCAACTCGGATATAGAATCGACGAGTATGCCACATACCTCTCTCAAGTGGAAAAGAATCTACATCTTTCTCAACCATGTCATGGGGTAGGAGAATTACATCTCAACTAGGGATGATACATGTCTAATTCTCTCATGGGAGAAAGGGATCATAATCGTAGGTTATTTAAAATTGAAAACATCCTAAGGGAAACTAGCTTAAGGATACATACTAAGTGTTAGTCTAAGGGGAAAAACATAAGTGTGTTCACTAAGGTAATTAACCTAAAGGGGAATAAGGATCAAGCAAATAAGTGAGAAGAAGAATAGGGAAATTCAAAAAATATGCAATGCACATGACAGTATAGTCAACGAAAAGTCCTTCCCTTGGACTCACAACAGAGGCAACCAAAACATCAGAAGAATGTAAATGATGGAGATCAAAAGTCAAAGCCAAAGATAGATGGTGAATATCAACATGTGAGATGAGTAATATAACATCCAATCAACTTGTCAAGCAAAGTATTACATCATGGATCAAGTATGCATCATGTTAAGCACAAATGAGAAACAAGAATGAATAAGCACATGAGGATATGAAACCCTAATCAGACATCATCAGTCAAGGTGTCAAAGCACAAAGGGATCAAATAATATGAAAACCAAAGGAGGTCAGTAGCTACATCATCATACATTCAACACCTTTCAAAGGTTGAGAAATGAGCACAAAAACATCAAACAATCATCAAAACATAGTCATATACTTGCAAACAACAAGTTCACACAAAACAAGGTTCAACATGGTTCAAACATTGAAGTTAAAGCATAAAACCAAAATGGGTAGTAGAAAAACCAAGTATTTCAACTCATAAGTATCATCACGATGTACAAGAAAATTCAATCAAGAATCAAACTCAAGACATGTGCAAAGAAACAAGCATGCATCATTCTAATATCAACCTCAAAAGGATCCACACATTCATGTACAAACAAAAGAGTTAAAAAGTCAAGCCATACATAATGAATTAAAGGATTTCAGAAGCTCACAAATCTATTTTCAACTCAATTAGGATCATCAAGCATCATATGGAGTCATGCAAGAACAATGCCAAAAAAACTAGGTCAAAGCATGCACAATATCATGGTCAAAGCATCATCAACTTGACATAGTATTCAAAAATTGAAAAATGGTCAAATAAGATTCAATCAAAATATTAAACTCATGTTCATACACTAAAGTGTGTGTGTACAAAATGTTGTTACAAGAATGGCACAAGAACATGCACAAAAGCAATCAACTAGCTAGGGTATTACACAAGTCGAGCATAAATCGAGGGTCACAAATAATCAAGTGAAAAGCATACCAAACTGTATTATTAAAGCTCAACAAAAGTATCTAAACATCTTCACATTGTGTGTCAAAACATAGCAATATATTAGCTCAAGCATAAGTGTTTAAGGCATCCAAACTCAAAACCATAATCTAAGGGTACTTTAGGAAACACTCTTTAAAAATAAATCAAAATAAAATAGAAAAATAATTTTTAAAAATAAAATAAAATTGTGATAAAATAAATAAGACATTAAAGTATTCAAAATATATTTTTGGGAATTTTTTTAATAAAGAAAATATCAAAAACAAAATTAAAAATGAAAAGAAATAGAAAAAGAATAAAAAAGAAAACAAAAGAAATGAGGGGTGTAGGAGCAAATTTGAGATGAACTGAGAATGTGTTGTAGCGCTTTGGGCTCTAAAAACAAGGGGTGCCAGTATCAAAACAAGTTAGGTCCAACCCATTTACCATCAAAACCTCAGAAACAAAACAAAAAAAAGGACACGCTGGCTATTCACTTAACACACTCAGCAACACATGGCCCTAACTTGGATGACACGCAAGGCAAGGTCAAGGGTTGACCAGAGACACGCAGTCAGACGCTGTAGCCCTAGCTCTGGTCTTCTTCCCCAGAGATCCACGCCAGAGACGACTACAAACCAAACATCACAAAAAGGACACCCCTCACTCAATTTTTCACGCTAACCTCATTTCTACTCTTACTTTTCATTTTTAAAGCCTCTAACACCATCAAAAACAACCACGAAAAATATGTTCATGTTATGGAACTTTCGTAAAACAAAACAACAACAACACAATCATCTTTTACATCAATCCAGAACTTCAAATATGCAAACAACAAGCTCAAAACATGTAATACATAGGAGAATAAAGTTAAGAAAGAGTTACCAACGATGGAGCTTTATAACCTCTGTTTCTTGCTCCAAAACTTCACCACACTTCACCTTTATCTCCCTAGGATCTTGAGAATGAGTAATGGAGGCAAAAGGAGACCAGAAACTTGGGTGAGGAAGAAATTTGAAGAGAGGGAAAGTTTTTGAGAGTGAGAGAGTTTTTCTTATGCTCTGGCTGCAGAATATGTGTATCAATGTTTTAGGGTTTGTCTTTTGCTTATATATGAGGGTTTGAGGGTGGTTAGAGGTAGTTTTCACCGTGGTTAAGCTTGGTTAATAGTGTTGGTAAAAATTTGAATTTTGAGTGGAAAGAAAAAGTGTGATACGCATGGCACATGACTCTTTGGTGGCTAGGTTATCTTTGTGAGTGAAGAAGAAACAATCAGAATATGGGAGAGTGGTTTTGCAAGCTTGGTGAGCAAGTTTTGTTCAAATCTTGTCCTTATCCATTTAGTGCAAACCTTGTTCATGAAGGGTGGAAATAGTACAAGAGATGTTGGTACATTTTTGGCAAAGCTTTTGTGGGAACTAAACCAAATTATGCGCATGGAATGAGTCATATCATTTTTTATCGCGACTTTCTGAGTCTAACGATTACTAACTGCAAGCGCACAACCTATCACGTAGTAATAAAGATATCGATCCCACAGGGACTTGATAATCAACCTAGTGCTACGGTTTGCTACTGTGTTTAGCTAAGGCGAAGATGTTCTAGTTTTAAGTTCAAAAAGGGAAACTAGAGGGAATCTAAATTTTTTAGAATAAACTAATTGATTTTAGGATATCGGTACATAACTTAGTATACCATCGTGGATTCTATAAAACCTAAGCATATAAAAATAAGTCACGTTATATTTCTGTAGAAAATAGTAGTTTAAAAGCCCTCACCTCACACTCTCGTGGTTATTGCTTCGGACAATACTCCTAAATCATAATGTCTGCTCTCGCTAGCCCATCAGAGTTTAAAAGTACTTTTTAAAAACTAATACAGTCTAATTAACTTTAAAGCGCTCTCGCTGTTTTTAAAACCAATGCCCGATTTCAGCTATCCGGTTAGAATCTCACACTCTCGTGGTCTTAACCCTAACCTTTGCTACCTTTTTACTCTCGTAATAAAAGTCCAGTTTTAATTAAGAAATCGCGGCCAGAAATTAAGTTGTTTATGGTTTTAACTTGGAATTATCGAATCCATTCCGGCTACTTCATTACATACCGATAAATCGGATTTAGCTAGACATAATACTTAAAACAAACATGCATAAGTATAAATTACAAAGCAGTAAATTAAACATGGCAATGAGAAAACGGTAATGCTATTATTAAGATAATGAATAAAAACCTGATAAATATGTAATAGGCTTTTGCTCGATCGTATCAGAATAACGAATGATGAAGGCAAGATTGAAAATAAATTCTAACTATGGTGCAATAGCTCCTCAATGTGAGAAACTATCACTATTTCAAGTAATGGTAAACAAGGAATGGGAAACGGGAAACAAACAATGAATGCAAGGAAAGTAAAAAATTCGGAAATAAATTCTGCAGGTGTCTCCGGGGTGAAAATTCTCTATATGTGTGTCTTTGGCTTTCCAATCCATGCTATATTTATAGCTCCACCGTTGCATTAACGTTAGAGAAATAGTAGGAGCATAACCCTTGGTGGTTGAGAAGTCTAAGGGAGACTGGCTCACATGCAGTTGAATTGAGGGAGAGAATCTAGGAGAAACTGCTCAATGTGCGTGTGCATTGGGCTTCTTTTCCACGTTTGCGTTCTGAACATAATAACCATCTTTGAGCGTGTGACGGTCGTGATGAGTGCATGACGGTCGTGGCAAGCTTTGGGAGCGTGACGGTCGTGGTAGGTGTGTGACGGTCGTCACACACACCACTTTTCATTTTCTGCTCTTTTTCTTATTAATTCTTCCTATTTTCTTCTCATTTCTTCATGTTTTCTCTACTTTGCTCCTTTTAGCTTGGACAATGAAATACCTGCGAAAAATACTAGAATACTCGTGGAATAATCAGAACTTGGGCCGAATTAACGTAATTATTAGATGTAGATCAAGGCAAGTATATGATACATTTTCGTGTTATCAAACTCCCCTACACTTGAATCTTTGCTTATCCTCAAGCAATTAGTCAGTAAGGACGTCAGACAAGTTTTATCAACCGCACACAATTGACATACCTTTTGTTTTGAAAATGTTTTGTAAGGCATTTTGTTAAGATGACGGATACTCAAGTAAAACAATAAAGATACATTAGTGACACAAGCAACAAGCATAATCATAGACCTCCCCTCTACACAAGCCAGTTCTAATCATTCTATTATAGCTCAACCTAAAGTCTCTCGTATCTATTTCACCGGGTTTCATTCTAGCACAATCAGATTAAGCTTTTTGCCTTTACACGTACGTAGTGGAGTAGCCGGTTAGTGACTTTGATTCTTTTTAGCACGGGGTCTAGTACACAAGTGTGGTAACCCTTTATATATATCCTGATCGTAGGTTGCGGGGGATCGAACCGTAGTTCGCCCTACCGAGTTCAGAACCAGGTTCCTCTGAACCAACCAACAATGGATTCTTTCTTTTATTTTGTAATACTTTTGCAACCGTAGGTTTGGTGCATTTTTCAATTTTTCACAACAGCGAAGAATACGAAAGCTATTTAATGATTCGGCATCAAACACTTATCTTCATCGGCTCTCCACGTGGTTTGTGTTTAAGACGGTGCTGACTGCTAATATAAACTACTTGGGGTTACTTTAGAACTAGAACTGAGGGTATCGGTATAATGGGTATTGAAACTGATCTCACATATGTAAGAGGTCTAAGGTGTCAAGACGGTATCAATCTTGTTAAAATTTTCCCGATTTCCTAACATAGCCTATGTTTCGGTATGTTAAGTTGTGCAATGATCATAATTTTTTTTTGTTATAGCTGAATAAAGTGGGGAAATTTTGAAATGTACGAAAATTTAATATACATGCATCTTTATTCGAAAGGAAATGCGGAAAGGGAATACATAAGGTACTTCTCCCACACTATATCGGACATTGTCCTCAATGTTTCGATATAAACGCGGAAAGAAACTACAAAAAAGAGATAAAACTAAAATAAAATCTAAATCTAATGAGGTCTACGTCCTCTGCCTCGGGTGCGAGCGCGTCCATTCCAGGCTATATGATCTGGAATGCCTACGTAGCGTCAGGGCACCCATCTCTTTTATCACACCGTCGATCCGTTGTCCTTGGTGGACTTATCCTTGTTGGATTTGTTGCATTAGGCTCATCATCTCATTGTACTACCTCTGTTGCTGTTTCTCTCTTTGGGCAGCCAATTGGTTTTGTTGCCATATGCCCCTTAAGATTTCTTCATTAGTGACGGGGTCTTGTTCTGGAGTGGCACGGTGACGACGTCCGGTGGATGTTGAGGCATGTTGGGCAGGAGGTGGTGGGTTCTCAGGAGGTAGCTGATCCATCTCTTGCTCCATTTCATCGACTGCTTCATTATTTTGGTTTTCTTGAGCAGCCACATTAGGCTCAGGAGCACGGAGATCAAAAAGCCAATTTGTCTGTCTTTGAG
Source organism: Lathyrus tuberosus (assembly GCA_022829125.1). NCBI lineage: Eukaryota > Viridiplantae > Streptophyta > Magnoliopsida > Fabales > Fabaceae > Lathyrus > Lathyrus tuberosus. Next base: position 9,813,706 of record JALAZF010000212.1, read on the forward strand.
GGTCGATGCGATCTCTGCATGGCATGATGATGCTCCTGATTATTCCGGTACGGACCACTGGATGGTATCGTCCATCCGCCCTTGCTTTAATAAGGTGGGAGGAGCGACAATACTCGGTATCCAGGGACTCAAGTGGTATGAAAGGTAAATTAGTGAGGTTGTCTCCCAGACCAAGGCCGAGTGCAATAGAAGTTACAATACCTCCGAAGTAGAAAGGTTTAGAACCTCTAGCACAGTTGGCGTGGATGTGAGCGAGTAGGAACGAAGCTGCATTGATTAGTTCGGGAAGGAGCACACAACGAAGGAAAAAGAGCTCCTTGGAGTTGACTTTGTCGTTGCTGTCCCTCGCGAAGATTGTGTGTCCTAGAACTCTGTGAAAGTATCGTATCGCTGGGTTATGAATGTAGGTTGCGTTGAGGCTGTCCCAGCTTAAAGCAGCTACACCTGTAAGTCGATTCCAAAGGTCGAAAGCTCTTGGAACCAGGCATTGTTAGGCAAGCAGCAATGAACATTCTCGCCATGATGGAATCCAAGCATTTGGGCAAGTCGGTTTTGGCCCACCGAATACTCAGAGCCAAACATGCGGAATGTAGCTACACCAGAAAGTTGGTTTGTATCTTCCGGAGGTGTAACATAAGCAAATGAGCTCAGAAATTCCAGAGTCAGAGCTTCGTAGGTAGGCTGCCCTTGTGTACAGAGCTGCCATAAACCGGTATTTTGAAGCATCCAACGTACACCTTCTAGCATACCCAACTCTTCAAGGCTGACAATGTGGACGTACCGCGTCGGTTGGAAAGAGCGTTGGTAGAAGCTGACGTAACTCGCCCTTTGGCAGTCACCGACTTTTCCCTCTCTGAATGTAACAGTAGAAAGGTCAGGAGCTTGTTTGGTGTGTCTGGCCATGGTGCATGCAAAGTGAAATAGGTTTAATGGAGGAAGTGGGTGTGCGTAAGGGTTGTTATGTGAGAATGAGAGTGTTTTGTGAGGTTTAAATAAGAGGGTTTGGAAATATGAAGTGTTGGAGAGAAATTTGGATTTAATGTGAGGGGTTTATGGAGAGTAATGGGTCGGTTAAGAAGAATAATGTGAGTGAGACGTTTGAAAAGAGATTGAAAGGAAAGGAAGATGAAGAGGAAAGGTCTTTGTTATAAACAGAGAGCGCGTTAAAACAAGTATGACGCTCGTCACGGACCCGTCACGGTCGTAAGCCGTGTGACGGTCGTGACAAGGGCGTTACGCCCGTCATGCTCACAAAGTCTGTATTCTCACAGAAACTTAATAAAACCTGGCACATAACATATATTGGACATGGCAATTAAAAGCAGTAAAATACTAGATAAATATTAGAATGCATATAAAATGACAGAAATGAATAAGCAGGAACATTATATCATCAACTCAACCACAAGCAATGAATACGAATTGAATACTTTATTAAAATTGGAAATTCATAGCAGTGTACTCAAAGTAAAATTGCAATAGAGTATTAAAGTTGAAATTGAACTGAAATAAACTTGTTCCTTGACATTAAAAAGAAAATGACAGTAAAGTAAATGGTTCTAAAGCATTAAAAGAAAAACAATAAAATTGGAAAAATGCAGTGTGACAGAATTAGCCACGTTGTTTCTTCAAGGATTCCACAGCTTGGTTCAGATGATCAAATTGCTCCACAGTGATGTCCATTAGGTTAATGAAATCAAGGCACATAGTTTTGAGTTCATCCTTTACCTCAGCAATCTCAGTTTTGAATCCATCCATAGTGCCAAGGATGGTTGTCAAAATTTCAGCATATGCACTAGTGTCAGGCTCAGTAAAATTATGGTAGTTTGGAGGGGTTTCAGGGTCAGTTTCAGCTTCGGATATAATATCATCATAATACTCATAATCTTGTGGTGTCTCAGGAGGTGATAATGGAGTGTTCTTAAGTTCACTCAACTCATAAAGCCAATTATTACGGTTATGGACACTTGTTCGCTCATGGTTCGGCAAGGTGAATAGGTGGACCACGTTATTAGCAATTAAGTAGTCAAAGGGAGCAGGTCCTAAGTTTCCAATGATGCGTTGGTTAAAACAGAATTCCAAATTCATAGGACGAATGACACCTAAGGGTGTAAGTCTGTTTAGCGGGTACCTAAGTCCAATGGCGTTCGCAATCATAGTAACTAACCCTCCTATGATGATTGGGGTATTAGGTTCCTGTGCAATGCAAATAAAGGTTTCCATCATGAAGGTGACTGCATTAACATGTCGGCCTTGGGAAGCACAGTATAAGATGAATAGTTCATCCTTTGACACTACAGTGTTGTTCTCTTCTTTTCCAAATAAGGTGTGGGCTAGAATGTTGTGAAAGTAGCGAATGGCAGGGTTGTGTATTTCGTCAGAATGCATGTCATTCGGCTCAGGATGGTTGTTTCCAGTTAGACTACCCCAAAAGTAATTAAGTTCAATATCCATAAGTTCTTCTTGGGTGGCTGTAAAGACAGATGGGCCACTAGGAAATCCTAAAAGGTCAGCCAAGTCTCTATGGTTATAAGTGTAATCAATACCAAACAACCTAAAACAAATCAGCCCCTTATTAGATCTGAAACCATGATCAGGTAGGTAAACTAGGGAGCTAAGAAACTCAAGTGTAAGCTCACGGTAGGTGACAAATCTCCTTCTAGTAGCAGCATTCTCCCAACCCAACTGGCTGGACAAAAACAAAACACTATCGTGGATACCTAGGCTGTCCATGGTAGGTCCATCATAATACAAAGTCATTGCCGTGCTTTTCTTGGCCAAAACTTCAAATTTCTCTCTCTGAGCTCTACCTCTGAATATAGTTTCCATAAAATCTACTTGTTGCATGATGAATACTAGTGGAGAAAATCAAATCAGAGGGAAAAAGAGAAGGTAGAAAGACTTTAAAATCATGTAGCATGTAATTATAAGATCAGCACAACAGTTTCCATAATTTTTTTTTAAATTTTTGAGAAAATAAATGAAAATGAAAAAGCAGTGAAAATAAAATTAAGAAAATAAAAGGGAATGAAAAGAAATGAAAGTAGAGTTAAGAAAAATGTAAAGAAATTTAAAGAGAAATAGAAGAAAGTTAAAAGGGAAAGAAATCTCGTGGGTTGCCTCCCACTAAGCGTTGTTTTTAACGTCATAAGCCTGACGAAAGCTTAGTGATAGTTCAGTTATAGGGATGAGCGGGCAGCTCTAAAAGTCTTAGACTATTCAAATAGTCTTTGTTTGCAATATTATGATAATATTTTAAGCGTTGCCCGTTTACTATGAATGGTTCACTAATTATTCCTTTTATTTCTATTGCTCCACTTTGAAAAACTTTAGAAATTTCAAAGGGTCCGGACCACCTAGATCTAAGTTTTCCTGGAAAAAGCTTAAGTCTCGAATTAAATAGGAGCACGACGTCTCCCATGCTAAATTATTTTCTAGATAAGCGCTTATCGTGCCATCTCTTAGTTCTTTCTTTATATATGCGGGCGTTCTCATAAGCATCTAGTCTTAGTTCTTCTAATTCGTGCAAATCTAAGATTTGTTTTTCTCCTGCGGCAGCGTAATTTAAATTTAGGGTTTTAATAGCCCAATAGGCCTTGTGCTCTATTTCTACCGGCAGATGACAAGATTTTCCATAGACTAACTTAAATGGAGTGGTTCTTATGGGGGTTTTGTAAGCAGTTCTGTAAGCCCATAAAGCTTCATTAAGTTTAGTTGACCAATCCTTCCTAGAGGTAGCGACAGTCTTTTCTAAAATTTGTTTTATTTCTCTATTCAAAACCTCGACTTGTCCACTGGTTTGTGGATGATATGGTGTTGCCACACGATGTTTGACTCCGTATTTTGACAACAGTTTATCGAATATTTTAGATATGAAATGGGAGCCACCATCACTAATGACGAGTCTTGGCACACCAAATCTAGGAAAGTTTATATTCTTAAAGAGCTTTATCACTACTCGTGTGTCATTTGTAGGAGAAGCTAAAGCCTCGATCCATTTGGAAACGTAATCGACATCGACGAGTATGTACTGGTTACCAAAAGAAGACGGAAATGTTCCCATGAAATCTATTCCCCACACGTCAAAGACTTCTACTTCTAGAATACCCTTTTGAGGTATTTCATCGCGTCTGGAGACGTTACCAGTGCGTTGACACCGGTCGCAATTTATAACCGCGATATGGACATCTTTCCATAGAGTAAGCCAAAAGAGGCCAGCTTGCAAAATCTTAGCACAAGTCTTTGAAGTGCTCGCGTGCCCACCATAGGGCGCAGAATGACAATGAGAAATTATGTCTTCCACCTCATCTTTGGGTACACAACAACAGAAAATACCATCGGCACCCCTCTTGAAGAGAAGTCGTTCGTCCCAATAATAGTGTTTAAGGTCGTGGAAGAATTTCTTCTTTTGTTGATAGGTTAGATCAGGTGGCAGTACTCCAGCTGCTAGATAATTGACAAAGTCAGCATACCATGGCAACGTGGTCTTAGTGTAAACAGATTCTACCACTTCATTAGTTTCTGTATCAGTATAAGTCAAGGATTGTTCTATTGTATTGCTTTCTAACTGGGCTAAGAGTCTTTCATAAGGGAAATCGTCATTAATAGGTACTTGGTCTGGTTGGATGTTTTCCATTCTCGACAGGTGGTCACCTACTACATTTTCAGTGCCTTTCTTGTCCTTGATTTCCAAGTCGAATTCTTGTAGGAGTAGAATCCACCTCAGAAGCCTTGGTTTGGCGTCCTTTTTGCTTAGTAGGTACCTAATTGCGTCGTGATCGGTGTAGATGATTATTTTTGCTCCTACTAGGTATGAACGAAATTTATCTAATGCGAACACGACAGCCAAGAGTTCCTTTTCTATGGTAGCGTAGTTCATTTGTGCATGATCCAAGGTTCTACTGGCATATCAGATTGCGTGAAGATTTTTGTCCTAGGACTGCACCTACAGCATAATCACTTGCGTCGCACATGATTTCGAATGGTTCATTCCAATCTGGGGGTTGCATAATGGGCGCTGATATTAAAGCTTGCTTGAGTGTTTGAAATGCGTCCAAGCATTTGTCATCAAAGACGAATTCAGCGTTGAAGATGGCTGGAAATCTGCCTGAGTGAATCGCACACTCAAAGATACAACAGAGTCGCCACCGAACTTTATTTAGTCCCAAAGGACAGGGAAAATATCGATAAAACCCAAAGGGAAGAGAAACGGGAATGGGGGGTCGGTTATGCGAAAAGGAGGTATTAGCACCTAACGCATCCGTCGTACTCGACGGGGACCATTTCGCTTGCTTCTAGGCTTGGATGGGTTATCTATCTAAAGGCTTCTAGCTAAAAGGAAAGGAGAAAGAGAAAAGAAAGAAAGAAAGTGCTCGCGGAGAAACAAAGCCCTCGTGCCTACGTACCCTCATAGTGCAATGAGGAAGTCAGAGCGCCGTAGTTCATGGAACCAGGGGACGAAGAAGGAAGAAAGAAAGGAGGAAGACAGAAGAAAGGTGGAAGTGTGCTCGCCGAGATCATTGCGATCTCATGCTTATGTATCATACATTCAGACGAATGCAGAATCAGAGCTTTCGTAGTTCGTGGAACCGAACGAAAAAGGAAAAGGAAAAGAAAGTGGCGTCAAAACCAAGAGCAAAAGAAAGAAGGAAATTCCACTGCGGATTCCAAAGAAATGGTGTCAAAACCAAGAAAAGAGTGTAACGGAAAGAAATAGTAATTGTATTAAGAATAAAGTGCGAGAATGGTATCGAAACTAAGAGAATAAAAGAATAAAGGGGAAATGGTGTCCAAACCAAGAGAATAAGGGAATAAGAAAGAAATGGTGTCCAAACCAAGAGAATAAAGGATAAGTGAGAAGTGGTGTCCAAACCAAGAGCAAGAGATAAGAGAGAAATGGTGTCTAAACCAAGAGAATAAGAGAATAAGAGAATAAGAGAATAATAGAGAAATGGTTACAAACCAAGAGCAAGAGTGAAGAAAAAAGACTCTACTAGGGATAACAAAGAGGATCGATGTCGAAACCAAGAAAGTAAGAGCAAAGGGAATGGGAAAGATTCTGCTGTAGGACCAAGAAAAGGTCGCGACCCAAAGGACTTCGATAAACTAACTGAACAAATAGTACTCAACCGAAGAAAGGGTATTTGAACCAAAGAAAGGTTACTAACCGAAAGGTGCAAGTATTCGAACCAAGAGGAAGTTCTCAACTGTTGGAGATTCGGTGCTTACAGACGGACTGTGATTAACTAGAAAGAGCGGGTGATTAACCAAGAGAAGGTGATTAACTCGAAAAAGGTTCAGTATTTTAACAGACAGACTGTGGTTAACTGAAGGAAACGAGTGATTAACCAAGAGAAGGTGATTAACCCAAGAGTAGCTTAGTTATTAACAGACGGACTGTGATTAACTGAAGAAAACGGGTGATTAACCAAGAGAAGCTCAGTGATTAACAGACGGACTGTGGTTAACTGATAGGAGCGGGTGATTAACCAAGAGAAGGTGATTAACCCAAGAGAAGCTCAGTGATTAACAGACGGACCGTGGTTAACTGAAGAAAACAGGTGATTAACCAAGAGAAGGTGATTAACCCAAGAGAAGCTCAGTGATTAACAGACGGACTGTGGTTAACTGAAGAAAACTGGTGATTAACCAAGAGAAGGTGACTAACCCAAGAGAAGCTCAGTGATTAACAGACGGACTGTGATTAACCGAAGGAGATTGCAAGCATTGGTGTTTTAACTGACAGGCAGTGGTTAACCAATCAAAGGGAGAGGAACCAAAGAAAAGGTTGCGAACTCCTGGGGAAGAATGGTCGTAGCAGGAAAACTGTGTTAGACCAAAGAAAGAGAATTGAGACTCTTCAGGGGAATCAAGAGCAGTGATTGATTACAAGAAGAAAGGAGTGATGGAACACAGAGAGATTGCTAGCGCAAGAATAATGATCTCAACCAAGAAGGATGGTGATTGATCAAAAGGAGAGATTGAAGGAGATAGGAGTGATCAAGGATCGAAAAGGATCGCAAAGAGAGAAGAGTGACCAGGGATCAATTCGACAGGGGAATAAGAAACACTATAGATGGAGGATAGAGGTGACTATTCTCGAGGAGAGGACAAGACGCCCTTACCAAAGAAATATCCAGAATGAGGTTGGAAAGACTCCATCCTTATTCCTTCTCTAGCACCCAAAATATAGTGTGGAAAATGAAACGGACAGCGCAACTGCTCCAATGTTGAACAGTGATCCTGCGTAGAGAAACGGACAGCATAACAGCGTCAATTTGTACAGTGCTCCGATGCAAGGCGCAGCGCGAAACTCCAACTCCACGGGGGGGAAAGAGAGAGAAAGCTCTAAAGGAGGCCTAAAGAGAGGAAAAGGGAAGATCGACTAATCGAAACAAAGTTTCGATCAATTAATCAAGGGATAAACATGCTAACAACTTTCCAAATAGGATGAAAAGTCATTAAAGCCAAAAGGAGTGCATTATTGATTATACAAGATTAAGTTTATCCATGAAAAATAAACTTAATACAAACAGAAATGGAAAGTGCAAAACAGTACCAAATGATCATCAAAGTGTCACACAAAATCATGTATCATGTGAACAAAGATAGTGCAAGAAAGATTATGTTCCTACAATGCTAAGAACATGGAGCAAATGCATAATCGAAAATGTGCATCGAAAGTTTGTGAACATGCTTCAACCAGAAGTGAAATGTCATTAAAAACATCCATAAAATCAAGCATAATGATCAATGGAAATTAAAATGGGGAAAGCATGGCAAGCACACTTGAAAATGCAAGAAAATGGCATTCTGGTACAGTGTTAACCGGTTATTCACCATGCGTTAACTGGTTACTTGCTTGAAAATTGGCGTTTTTGGTGAAAATTGAACTGAGTAACCGGTTACTCACCATGTGTTAACCGGTTAAAACTTATCAGTTGTGAGAAAAAATAACTTTTCAAAAGTAGTTTTCAACACATAATCACTTAGGCAAACTACCACATGCTTGGAACTGAGATTGTGCACGAAAATTGAACTTGAAAACAACAAATAAACAGAGATAGAATCAACTAATACAATTGAATCATGGATCAAACAAATGCAAAACCAAATCACACACAATAATTATCGACTACATTGCGAGCGATACGAAAATGCGTGAAACGATAAAATTAGTTAGATCCACCAACCTACAAGCCGGAGATTTGGCTTGGTAAATGTTGCAAAGGATTATTGATGCAGAAAATCAAAGAAAACCAGAGGAATCTTCAATTTGTAGACGAACCGTATCGAAATCGAGCAAAATGCGATAAAGCTCCAAAATGCGAATTCGAACCGTTAGAAGTAGCAGCAACTACTCAAGATCAATCCAAAAGCTGAAATAACTCCAGAAATCCAAGTGTAATAGCAAGAATGATGAAGGTTGAGCTCAAGAAATAATCACTTTTGATGTAAAAGTGATTATCCTTCAAAGTAGAAATGAGCTTTGGTGAGGTTTTGGAAGAGAATTGAGATGAAAATGAAGATGTAGTAGAGAAATTCAGAGAGAATGTGGGAGAATTGAGAGTGAAATGTGAAATTCTGGCACAGATATCAGATGTCCTACACAGATGTTGAGACACTGATATCCAACTTAATGAACAAGATAGCAATAAAATTAACAGTGCAGAAAGAAAATAACACAGTGATATGTTTACCCAGTTCGGTCTAACACACCTACTCTGGGGGCTACCAAGCCAGGGATGAAATCAATATACGATAGTATCAATTCACAGATCATACAACAACCGAATAATCTGCTCACTTAATTACTACCCTTCCTATGACTTCTACCTAAGACTCACCTAGGCGTGAGGCCCTCCTCAAATCCCTCTGCAACCACAACCCGTGATTGGTATCTTTCCACACAAGAACCAAATCAAAAGTTACACTTTCAAAACACACAATTCTCAATACTTCAAAGCTTATGAGAATTGACACAAGAAACTCAATGCTTAAAAGCTTATGAGTAACTGACAGAACTTACAACACAAAAACCAGTCCTTATACTGTTATCAGAATGATACCAGTTAGGCTCACAAAATACACTCGAAAACCCTAACAAAACACAAGTAAGTTCCACACCTAAACTAGGTTTACATCAGTCAATATATAGCATTTAATCTGGACTGAATTGGGCTTCAAAAACACAGCAAATAGACTGCTCACAAATCTGCAAAATTAACTCCAACAAAATAGGTCTTCAATCCAAAGTTTCGTATTATGTCTCCATAATTAGAAACAACAACAAATCTGAAAAACCAACAAATAAACACAATCCAAAAATGCTTTGGATGCCACATAGGATAACCAAATATTCACAGAATATTTAGTAACAATTTTCAGCAACAGAACCTGCTTTAAAAATGAATCCAAACGCGATGTCCTAAGATCAGGTATGGGACATCTTCATTCGACATGTTGAGTGCAGCAAATTAGAACTTCATGTTTCAACTTCTTGCTGCTATAATAGTTTTAGCAAAATAAATGCCAACCAACAAAAGCACAGAAATAACAATCTCCCCCTTTGGCTTATTTTGGCTAAAACTTCACACACAAAAAAAAATTTCAAAGAAGCAGCAAGCAGTACAAAAAAACATCCATATCAGACAGCAGCGAAATATCCAGCATCACACAACAACAACAAAAAAATATCCAGCATAGCAGCACTCCCCTTCAGCTGCATACATTCAGCTGCACACAACACAACACATCAAAGCAGCATAGCAAAACTCCCCCTCAACTGCAGCAACAATTCACATTCTCCGCCTCAACTACTACAGCAGCACAACCACACAAGCACTCCCCACACAAACATAACACAAACATACTACTCCCCCTTTTTATCCATAAATATGACAAAGGCAAGTAGAACAAGTTATAAATAAAAATAAACCAGAGTAAACTGCATCAGAGAGTAGATGCACACCACATCACACTTCAGCATTTTCATTTCATTCACACACTGCACTACCAGAACCTCCTTTAGTCTTTTCAATCTGGCAGCCAGAAGGAACATTGATTGCTATAGTTCTTCATGTATGCAAACCCCAAGTCTGCTCCTCAGGTTTTCAAACTGAACTGCATCCAGAGCCTTGGTAAATATGTCTGCAAGCTGATTTTTTGTGCTCACATGCTCAAGAGTTATGACTTTGTCCTCCACAAGTTCTCTGATGAAGTGATGCCTGATATCAATGTGCTTAGTCCTACTGTGTTGAATGGGATTTTTGGAAATATTAATAGCGCTCAGGTTGTCACAAAACAATGTCATGACATCTTGTGTGACATTATACTCAGATAACATCTGTTTCATCCATACCAGTTGAGCACAACTACTACCAGCTGCTATGTACTCAGCTTCAGCAGTAGAAAGAGATACATAATTTTGCTTCTTACTAAACCATGAAATAAGATTATTTCCCAAAAAGAAACATCCTCCAGAGATACTCTTCCTATCATCAGCACTTCCGGCCCAATCAGCATCACAGTAACCCACTAAAATGGGACTTGAGTCATGGGAGTACAATAACCCATAATCACATGTACCACTCACATACTTAAGAATTCTCTTTACTTGATTGATGTGACTGACCTTGGGTTCTGCTTGGTATCTTGCACACACACCAACAACAAAAGTTATGTCTGGCCTACTTGCTGTAAGATACAACAGACTGCCAATCATACTTCTATACAAACTTTGTTCAACATTCACGCCCTTTTCATCTTTGGATAACTTCAAGTGAGTAGGAGCAGGAGTCCTCTTATGCTTGGCATTATCCAGTCCAAACTTCTTCACAATGTTCCTCGCATATTTGCTCTGACAAATAAAAATGGAATCTTTCATCTGCTTGACTTGTAATCCAAGGAAGTAGGTCAATTCACCTACCAAGCTCATCTCAAATTCAGACTGCATTTGGTTGACAGAATGTTGGACCATTTTATCCGACATCCCACCAAACACAATATCATCTACGTAAATCTGAGCAATCATTAGTTTCCCATCCTTCTCCTTGACAAAAAGTGTTTTATCAATACCACCCTTCCTGTATCCATTGTTGACTAAGAACTCAGTCAGTCTTTCATACCAAGCTCGTGGAGCTTGTTTCAGCCCATACAAAGCCTTCTTGAGCTTGAAAACATGATCAAGAAAATTTGGATCCACAAACCCTTTAGGCTGCTCAACATAGACTTCCTCATTAAGATAGCCATTCAGAAAAGCACTCTTGACATCCATTTGAAACAATCTGAATTTCAACAAATATGCCACTCCTAGCAGCAATCTGATGGATTCCAATCGAGCCACAGGCACAAATGTTTCATCGAAGTCTACTCCTTCAATCTGTGTGTATCCTTGGGCAACTAATCTGGCTTTGTTCCTGGTAATAACTCCTTGTTCATCAGACTTATTCTTATACACCCATTTTGTTCCAATCACATTTGTTCCTGCTGGTCTTGGAACCAGTTCCCAGACTTTATTCCTCTTGAATTGACAAAGTTCTTCTTGCATGGCACTTATCCAGAACTCATCTGTCAATGCTTCTTTGACATTCTTTGGTTCAATCTTTGAAACAAAGCATGCATTTGACACAGTCTCCCTCGTTCTGGTTCTTGCACCTTCATTCAGATCTCCAATAATCAATTCCTTAGGGTGATCCTTCTGAATCCTTATAGAGGGTCCCCTGTTAGCATCCTCTACCTCTTCATTCTTAGGTCTAGTGTTGGTTTCTTAAGCACTATCTTCTACGGACTCAATGTCTTGGGAGGTTTCATTATTCATGGGCAGACATGCTCCAACATCATCTGGGACATCTTCGTCTTTGCCAGAGTCATCAACCACCACGTTTATGGATTCCATCATCACCTTAGTTCTGGAATTAAATACCCTATATGCTTTACTATTTGTAGAGTATCCCAAAAATATTCCTTCCTCACTCTTGGGATCCATCTTTCGCCTCTGCTCACGATCCGCCAAGATATAGCACTTACTCCCAAACACATGGAAATACTTCACATTTGGCTTTCTACCTTTCCATAGTTCATAAAGAGTGACAGAAGTACCTGATCTGATAGTCACCCTATCGTGTATATAGCAAGCAGTATTCATGGCTTCAGCCCAAAAATGATATGGAAGCTTTTTGGCATGAATCATGACCCCTGCACACTCTTGTATAGTCCTGTTCTTGCGTTCCACCACACCATTCTGCTGAGGAGTTATCGGTGATGAGAATTCATGAGTGATTCCCTCAGATAAGCAGAACTCTTCAAACCTACTATTTTTGAATTCTTTCCCATGGTCACTTCTGATCCGAACAACACCACAATCCTTTTCCCTTTGAATTCTTTGACACAACTCTTTAAAGGCTGCAAACACTTCAGACTTTTCTCTGATAAAACTTATCCAAGTGAATCTGGAGTAGTCATCTACGACAACATAGGCATACTTCTTCCCACCAAGACTTTCAACCTGCACAGGTCCCATTAAGTCCATGTGAAGAAGTTCTAGAACTCTAGAAGTTGTGGTAAGATGTTGAAGCCTCTTGTGTGACACCCTTGTTTGCTTCCCAACTTGACATTCACCACATATTTTATCCTCATCAATCTTCAGCTTGGGAATACCTCTAACAACTTCACTTGACATAACTTTCTTCATCCCTTTCAGGTGTAAGTGACCCAATTTCTGATGCCACAGTTTGGTTTCATCTTCCTTTGACATCAAACAGGTAGACAGACTTTCAGGTTCTTGAGGATTCCACAGATAGCAGTTATCCTTAGACCTGGTTCCCTTCATAACAACTTCATATTTCTCATTGGTTACTAGACATTCAGATTGAGTGAAATTTACTTTGAGACCCACATCACACAGTTGGCTTATACTGATTAAGTTTGCGGTCAGCCCTTTGACAAATAGAACACGATCCATATTTGGTTGTCCTGTGTAGTCCAGTTTTCCAACACCTTTTATTTCACCCTTTGATCCATCCCCAAAGGTGACATAATTGGTGGAGTGAGGCTTGATATCTGAAAAGAATTTCTTCACACCAGTCATGTGTCTTGAGCAACCATTGTCAAAGTACCAATCTTCTCGTGCAGATGCTCTAAGAGAGGTATGTGCTATGAGACCAGCCATCATTTGTCTAGGAATCCATCTTCTCTTCACTTTACCCCAACTCTGTCCTTTATTTTGTTGCTGAGCAGTTTTGGGATAGCCGTGCAGCTTGTAGCAAAAGGACTTTAAGTGACCAATCTTTCCACAGTAATGGCATCTCCATGGTTTATACTTTGATCTACAAACTCTTTTCTGATGCTTCATCTGATGTTGAAACATGTGATTTGACATCCGCTCTTCTTGTTTTATTTTCTGAGGAACAAAATTCAATACAGGCTTCTTGTAATTTTCTGCTTGATTATTAAAACCAAGGCCTTGCACATTTCCAGCTTCTTTCCCAGTCTGAAGAATCTCATCTAGCTGCGTAGTACCATTGTTCAGCATTCTTATAGATTTGGTCATATTGTCAAGTTTTGACTTTTGCCATTTAACCTCCTCTTTCAGATCAGCAATGGTTGATAGATGTTCTTCCTTCTCAGCTTCTAGTTGAGCTATCAGAATCTTCTGTTCCAATATTATCTGGCACCTTTCTTCATTCTTGATACACAACTCTGAAAACCCTGTGAAGACTTCTTCCTTAGTGAGTTCTCCAACATAGGATTCTTTGTCAGAGTCAGACTCACAAGTAGTTTCTCCATCAGCCTTACAGATCCCAGTCAAAGCTGTCACCAATTTTGCTGATTCTTCTTCAAGATCACTCTCAGACTCTCCTTCTGACCAAGACACCGATAAGCCCTTCTTCTGCCTTTTGAGATACGTGGGACACTCAGTCTTTATGTGCCCATATCCCTCACATTCAAAGCGCTGAACTCTCTTCCCTTGATTTGAGTCTTCTTCAGTTTTGGATCTTCTGCCTCCATCCTGGTTCTTACTGATGTCGAGTGACTTGTTCTGAGCATTTGTTCTCGACTTCCACTCAATCCTTTTCAACACTTTGTTAAATTGTTTTCCAAGCAATACCAGATCTTTAGACACCCCTTCATCTCTAACCAGGTCACCTTCATCTTCTGAGTCACCAACATTTGACACAAAAGCTATGCTCTTCTTCTTCTCAGACTTTTCACCGATCCCTAATTCAAATGTTTGAAGAGATCCCACCAGTTCATCCACCTTCATCTTGTCTATATCCTGAGCTTCCTCTATAGCAGTCACTTTCATTTCAAATCTCTTAGGTAGAGATCTGAGGATTTTTCTGACCAGTTTGCTGTCAGACATCTTTTCACCTAGGGCACTAGAGGCATTAGCTATCTCAATAATGTTCATGTGAAAATCATGAATGCTCTCATCCTCTTTCATCTTCAAACTCTCAAACTTGCTAGTGAGAAGCTGAAGTTTTGACATCTTCACCTTTGAAGTCCCTTCATGAGCCACCTTCAAGACCTCCCACGCCTCTTTTGCAATGGTGCAATGTTCAATCAACCTGAAGATATTCTTGTTGACTCCATTGAACAATGCATTTATGGCTTTGGAATTTCCCACAGACCCTTTGTAATCTGCATCATCTCAGTTTTCCTCTTCCTTCACCACATCAGTAGGGGTACCTTTTTCATCTTTAACTTTTGGGGGCTCCCATCCTTTTATAACGGATTTCCATGCTTGATCATCCATGGATTTAATGAATGCTATCATCCTTGGTTTCCAATAGTCATAGTTGGAACCATCAAGCAGAGGTGGTTTGTTCAGAAATCCTTCATCCTTGTCCATTGTACCAGAAAGTACCTTCCCTGAATCTCACCCAGAACCAGTTAAGGGTGCAAGCTCTTGATGCCAATTGAAATTCTGGCACAGATATCAGATGTCCTACACAAATGTTGAGACACTGATATCCAACACAATGAACAAGATAGCAATAAAATTAACAGTGCATAAAGAAAATAACACAGTGATATGTTTACCCAATTCGGTCTAGCACACCTACTCTGGGGGCTACCAAGCCAGGGACGAAATTAATATACGATAATATCAATTCACAGATCATACAACAACCGAATAATCTGCTCACTTAATCACTACGCTTCCTATGACTTCTACCTAAGACTCACCTAGGTATGAGGCCCTCCTCAAATCCCTCTGCAACCACAACCTGTGATTGGTATCTTTCCACACAAGAACCAAACCGAAAGTCACACTTTCAAAACACACAATTCTCAATACTTTAAAGCTTATGAGAATTGACACAAGAAACTCAATGCTTAAAAGCTTATGAGTAACTGACAGAACTTACAACACAAAAACCAGTCCTTATACTATCATCAGAATGATACCAGTTAGGCTTACAAAATACACTCGAAAACCCTAACAAAACACAAGTAAGTTCCACACCTAAACTAGGTTTACATCAGTCAATATATAGCATTTAATCTGGACTAAATTGGGCTTCAAAAACGCAGCAAATAGACTGCTCACAAATCTGCAAAATTAACTCCAACAAAATAGGTCTTCAATCCAAAGTTTCCTATTATGTCTCCTTAATTAGAAACATCAACAAATCTGAAAAACCAACAAATAAACACAATCCAAAAATGCTTTGGATGCCACATAGGATAACCAAATATTCACAGAATATTTAGTAACAATTTTCAGCAACAGAACCTGCTTTAAAAATGAATCCAAACGCGATGTCCTAAGATCAGGTATGGGACATCTTCATTCGACATGTTGAGTGCAGCAAATTAGAACTTCATGTTTTAACTTCTTGCTGCTATAATAGTTTTAGCAAAATAAATGCCAACCAACAAAAGCACAGAAATAACAAAATGGAGCAAATGCTTGAAGGTCCTTGAAAATGAGTGAAGGTGAGTTTATATAGATTTTAGGTTTGGAGTGTGAGATGGTTTGGAATTTGGTTTGGGATTAGCTTTGGGTTTGGAACTAGGCTAGGAGTTAGTTGGACTTGACTCATCGAGTCAAGGCGGTTAACTCGGTTAGTTAGAACCAACTCGGTAACAATCCCAATGTGAGTTTCAAAATCCAAAGGTTGACATGTTGGTAAATTAAGTAACATGGTGCACTTAAATTAGAGTGATGCATTGGAATAAATGTACTTGGATTGAAATGAATAGTGTTGAAATATCTAGAGATGTCTAGAATGTTCCACACACTGCTAGAACATTGTAGAATCAATGACCAAAGAGAGTGTATGGCTGCTGTCTCAAAATGTAGCAAAAATTGCAAAATCTGCCTATGTTAACCGGTTAACAGAATTACAAAGGAATTGTGTTAACCGGTTACCCAGACCAAATTTTGCCCATTTTGCTTGAAAAATGATGTTGTGGTCCCGGCTTCGATTTTCCACCTCTTGTCTTGATGAATAAACATGGAAACCTTTATTTTGAGCTTGTTTTGATGAGGTGATGGCCTTGTGAGGACATGACTAATCGGGCTTGAAAAACTTGAATATCCTGTAATCAAAACACCAGAAGAAAAAATGTGAATGCGTATGCCAGCGATGCGAATGCTTATGCTTATGCAAAAGGCAAAAGAGGGAGGTCAAATTTCGGGTTACGACAGTTGCCCCTATTTAATCCTTCTTGAACCTGAATGTACGAATTGCGCCAGCTTTTCGATGATTCGAGGTAAAAAGGGATTAAATAAAAGAGTAGCTCGAGAATTTGGCCGACGGCGACAAAAGAAGAGTTGAAAGTGTTTGAAGGTTGATAAGTGCAAAGCTTGCTGAAAATCTGCTGGGAGATAAGTCAGGCAAAAAAGAGAGGGAGTATGCTTGATGCATATGCCATGTATGCGTTGTTCTACATAATGCTTGATATCATGCAATGCAAAGGCTCAAGACGAGGCACAGTGCGAAGTGATTAGGCAGAAACCGTAGCAAAACGACTTCGACATCCTTGGTCTAGGAGAGAAACCGCAGATGAAGACAATTTCTGCTTGAGACAACAGTTCACAAAGGACGATGATTCCGCCGGGGAAAGAAACTGAGAACATCTCAGGCTTCTAGATCACCATGGCTGTCCCTGTCGGGGATGAAAGAACCAAGTCAATTCTTCCTACCAAGACTGTCTCTGCGTGGGGAAAAGAGAATCCTGAATCATGTTGACTCAGCAGAGGAGATACCACTGTTGCTGGTGACAGATAGTCCCTAATCGTTGGAGATGATGCACAATCCTTGCTGGGGAAAAGTGAACAAAGATGTCTTTGCTGGGGAATATCTTGGCCACCTGCCAGGGAGAATGACGACTCTGCTGAGGAACTGCCGAGGAGACAACAGCTTCTTCACAGAATCATCCCATTGCCGGCCAGGCGTTAGGCTTACCAATGGATATCACCGATCACCCTGCAGGAGTTACAAGTAACACATGCAATGCATATTGCTTTCTATATTGACTTAGCTTTTTATTGTTCTCAACGTTTTTTAGTATTATTTGATCACAAATAATTGTTTATTTTGCAAACAAAATACTGGAATGAAAATGGATTGAGATAATAAAGAATGCATTTTATTGAATGTGAAATTTTTGTACATAAAGTGTGTACAAGGATGCAAAATCCTTGATGAGGAAATTTGCAATAAAATTGAAAAACAAATGTAAATGGCAAAGGGAAATCATGCTTTGCATTGATTATAACATTGGCCACCATCCACTGTAAGTCTAGGTTTCAACGCCTTGCCCCAGTTGATAATGATTGGACTGCTTTGTTACCGTCTGAGGTCTAGCCATGAGGAAGAGAGGCTTAGGTGTTCACAGTTAATGCCTTTATCCCTAATTTTTTCCTGGACACGTTTTCTCTTTTTTTTTCGTCCACCGGGATACCCATTTTTGCCTAAGTCGCCCTTTCGGGTTTTCAACTTAGCGGGCTATTATTGTTTTTTTTCATTGTCCCTAACTTTTGCATGGACATTTCTTTTTTTTGGTCCATCGGGACGTCCATTTTTGCCTAGATTGTCCTTGTGGATGTCAATCTAGCGGACTTTTATCCATTTTTTTCAGGAATAATATTTTTTGACTGCATCGGAGTTCACGGGCGATGGTAACTCCTCCCCATCCATTGTGTTGAGGATCAGGGCTCTGCCCGAGAAGGCCTTCTTGACAATAAAGGGTCCTTCGTAATTGGGAGTCCACTTGCCTCGTGGATCCGAGTGAACAAGTGAATATCTCTTGAGCACGAGTTCGCCTTCACAAAATGTTCGAGGAAGAACTTTCTTGTCAAAAGCTCGTTTGAGGCGTCTCTGATACAATTGACCATGACAAACGGCTACAAGGCGCTTCTCTTCGATGAGATTCAGCTGGTCGTATCTGGATTGAACCCATTCAGCTTCATCAAGACCTGATTCCATGATGACTCTAAGCGAAGGAATTTCGACTTCGATGGGTAGAACTGCCTCCATACCATACACAAGTGAGTACGGGGTTGCCCCAGTTGAAGTGCAAACTGAGGCCCTGTAGCCATGCAGTGCGAAGGGAAGCATTTCATGCCAATCCTTGTAAGTTTTGACCATTTTCTGGACAATCCTCTTGATGTTTTTGTTTGCTGCTTCAACGACGCCATTCATCTTGGGCCGATATGGTGAAGAGTTGTGGTGCTCGATCTTAAATTCTTGACACAACTCCTTCATCATATTGTTGTTCAGGTTGCTTGCATTTTCCGTGATAATGCTGCTAGGAATGCCATAGCGACATATTATCTCTTTCTTGATAAATCTGGCAACCACTTGTCGTGTAACGTTTGCGTAGGAAGTAGCTTCAACCCACTTGGTAAAGTAGTCGATAGCAACTAGAATGAATCGATGACCGTTGGAAGCCTTCGGCTCGATCATTCCAATCATATCTATACCCCATATGGAAAATGGCTAGGGTGAAGTCAAAACATTCAATGGAGTTGGAGGCACATGAATCTTGTCTCCGTAAATTTGGCACTTGTGACATCTTTTGGCAAAGTTGTAATAATCTACCTCCATTGTCGTCCAGTAATACCCAGCCCGAAGGATCTTCTTAGCCATAGCAGGACCTTTAGCATGTACACCCTCGCAGCCCTCATGTATGGACCTTATAATCGTGTTTGCTTCATGTCTATCCACGCATCTGAGCAACACAGAATCATAATTCCTCTTGTATAGTATACCACCACTTAAGAAAAATTTGGCGCAAAGCCGTCTATGAGCCTTCTTGTCAGTGATAGTGATACCCTCAGGATATTACTGTTTTTCCAGATATCTTTTAATGTCATAGAACCAAGGCTTGTCATCAGACTCATCCTCGATTGCTAAACAGTGTGCTGGTTCGTTCAAGTGATCAATGCGGATATGAGGAGCTTCATTCTTCCACTTAACCTTGAACATGGATGCTAGAGTGGCAAGAGCATCAGCTAGTTGATTTTCCTCTCTGGGAATATGATGAAAAGTGATCTCATCAAAGTAAGGAATCAACTTCGCTATGTGTTGTTGGTACAGAACCAACTTGGAATCCCGAGTCACAAAACTCCCTCTGACTTGACCAATGACCAAGGCAGAATCTCCATAGACCTCAAGAATCTTGATTCTCATGTCAATTGTCGCTTCAATATCGTAGATACATGCTTCGTATTCAGCCATATTATTGGTGCATGCAAAGCACAATCTGGCAGTGAAGGAAAGGTGAAAACCTGTGGGAGAGATAAGGATAGCACCGATTCCACGACCCTTGGAATTAGAGGTACCATCGAACACGAGCGTCCATCGCGCCCCTGGTTCAGGTCCTATGTCAGGATCTGGAGTCTCATAATCTCTGATAAACAGAACATCCACATCGGGAAAGTCAAACTTCATCTGTTGATAACCCTCTATAGGTTGATGAGAAAGGTAGTCAGACAAGACGCTCCCTTTTATTGGTTTTTGGGTAACAT
This sequence comes from Lathyrus tuberosus, assembly GCA_022829125.1. Taxonomy (NCBI): domain Eukaryota; kingdom Viridiplantae; phylum Streptophyta; class Magnoliopsida; order Fabales; family Fabaceae; genus Lathyrus; species Lathyrus tuberosus. Next base: position 9,833,690 of record JALAZF010000212.1, read on the forward strand.
GCTGGATATCATACTCAATTAACAGCATCTGCCACCGAGCAATCCTTCCAGAGACAACAGGCTTTTCAAATATGTACTTTATTGGATCCATTTTGGATATCAACAAAGTATTATGGCAAATCATGTATTGTCGCAAGCGTCGAGAGCCCAGACCAGAGCACAACAAGTTTTCTCCAAGAGTGAGTATCTGGTCTCACAATCAGTGAACTTCTTGCTCAGATAGTATATTGCATGTTCTTTTCTGCCAGTGTCATCATGTTGACCCAATACACATCCCATCGATTCATCGAGAACGGTGAGATACAGGATTAAAGGCCTACCAGGGACCGGCGGTACTAAGATCGGTGGTTCTTGCAAGTATTGTTTGATTTTGTCAAATGCTTCATGAAAATCATTATTCCATTCAACCGATTGATTTTTTCTTAGTAATTTGAACATTGGTTCACAGGTAGCCGTCAAATGTGAAATGAATCTTGAGATGTAATTGAGCCTGCCCAGAAAGCCACGGACTTCTTTTTCTGTTTTGGGAGGCGGCATGTTCTGAATTGCCTGAACCTTATCAGGATCAACTTCAATGCCCTTCTGACTTACAATAAAGCCTAACAGTTTACCAGATCGAACTCCGAAGGTGCACTTCACAGGATTCAACCGCAGTCTAAACTTCCGGAGTCTGTCAAACAGTTTCTTCAGATGAACCAAGTGATCATCTTCAGTTCTAGACTTGGCAATCATATCGTCCATGTAAACCTCAATCTCTTTATGAATCATATCGTGAAAGAGGGTTGTCATGGCACACTGGTATGTTGCCCCTGCATTCTTTAGACCAAATGGCATAACTTTGTAGCAATATGTGCCCCACGGCGTGATGAAAGTAGTCTTCTCCATATCAGCTGGGGACATCTTGATCTGATTATATCCTGAAAAACCGTCCATGAAGGAAAAGACAGAGAACTGCGCAGTGTTATCTACCAAGACATCAATATGAGGCAAAGGAAAATCATCCTTCGGGCTTGCCTTGTTGAGATCTCGATAATCCACACACATTCTGACTTTGCCGTCCTTCTTAGGAACCGGGACAATGTTGGTAATCCATTCAGGATATTCAGAAGTGGCTAGGAAACCAGCATCAAGCTGCTTCTTTACCTATTCTCTGATTTTGAGTGCCATGTCGGGTCTAGTCCTTCTGAGTTTCTGCTTGACAGGAGGACATCCGGGCTTGAGTGGCAAGTGATGTTCAACGATGTTGGTATCCAACCCAGGCATATCTTGATAGGACCAAGCGAAGATATCAATATACTCTTTCAATAACTTGACCAACTCGGAGTGTACATGCTTTGCGAGGGATGCGCCAATCTTGACTTCTCTTCTGACCTCATCAGTACCAAGATTGACAACTTCTACTGGCTCTTTGTGTGGCTGAATCTCTCTACACTCGTGCTCAAGGAGCCTTGCCAGTTCAGCCGGTAATTCACAATCTTCCTTACCATCTTCTTCGGCTTGGTTAATTGGAATTCCAGAATTACAATGGATGTTTGCCATGTTGTTATCAATGCTTTTATTAGTTCTGCATGTTTATGAACATGTTTAGAATGAGCTATTTTAAAAGTGAAAAAGAAAAGAAACTTTTGCCATTTATTTTGTGAAAAGTAAAATAAAGAAAGAAAATAGAGCATGATTTTGAATGCAAAAAACTTTCATTTATTTATCACATAATATTGCAAAAGCGTGAGGCCCTTTTCAAGCTATCTACTCGTCTCGGGCGAGGACGAGGGAATGAAAAAGCAAAATGCATTACATGTTATAAGGGAAAACCACAGGAATCACGGTAGATGTCCAATTGTTGAGCTTGAAACCCGGTGGACACTTGCGCATAAATCTTGAAGTCTGATTGCTAGGACCAGTATCATCAGTAGCTGCCACAATGTCACCTTGCTGGAAACCCGCGCTATGGAACTTGACAAAGTTGCATGGCTTCCAATCAGAGGAACCAGATTGACGACCAGGATGATAACCCACTCCAAAACGATTATGCTTCTCAACCACATCAATCACGTGCCCTCAGCCTGGCAAGGCACCTCTATCGACGGTCTCTTTATCACTCTTAGCAGATGCTAAAGTCAATTATGGTGATCTACTTTGGCTAGTTGAAGCAGAGCTGACATCCTCGAACTCGAGACACCGCAACGGCACCTCAGCTATGCCTTCTTCGGTCTCGACATATTGAAAAGACGATAACTCACTTACAATCAAATCCTCTTCACCACAAACAATGAATAGCTGATCGTCAAACATGAATTTCAACTTCTGATGTAAAGTGGATGTAACTGCCCCTGCCGCGTGGATCCATGGACGGCCCAAAAGGCAACTGTACGCTGGATTGATATCCATCACTTGGAAGATAATGGTAAACAGATGCGGCCCAATATTGATGGGTAAGTCCACTTCTCTAATGACCTGTCTTCGAGAACCGTCAAAGGCTCTGACAACTAAGGCACTTGGTCTCATCTCAATTCCTTCCACCGGTAATTGACTCAACGTGCCCTTAGGCATCACATTGAGAGAAGAACCGGTATCCACTAGAACATGAGATAACAGGATGTCTGTGCAGGTTACAGATATGTGTAGTGCTTTATTGTGGGCAGTTCCTTCAGGAGGTAGTTCCGATTCATTAAAACCCAAATACCGACTTGCAGTTATGTGGGCCACTACATCATCGAATTCGACGATGGATATATCTTGCATAACGTGGGCACTGTTCAAAACTTTCAACAGAGCTGATCTGTGCGCAGGCGAACTCATGAGTAAAGACAAAATTGAGATCCTCGAGGGAGTCTGACCCAGCTGATCCACAATCTTAAAGTCACTTTACTTGATCAGCTTAAGAAATTCTTGATCATCAAGGGTCTCCTTGCTCTTTGAAACATTCTCAGACGGAATAATCGGTATTGGAACGGTAGTAGATACCCCTTGTTGAACCACAGGGGTTGCGAATGTAGGTGTCTCCTTGGGAGAAACAACAATTGGAATTTGCACGGGCTTTGTAGTGACCTTCGGGGCAAACACTCGTCCACTACGAGTCATACCTCCACCAGCTGTAACATTCACGATCTCTGATTTGGCTAACCTTATCTCTTGACTTCCAGAAAACACAGAAGACCCATACTTCCACGGTACCTCCTTAGAATTCTGATATGGAAACGGCTTCGGCGGACAAACGACGATGGGATGCACCTTCTTCTGCTTAGGGGATTCCACAGGAACCTTTCTATAGACAATGGTGAATGGCTCAATGGCAGCAACCTCCTCAACAGGTTTAGATCTGGAAAATTGCACTAGCCTCGGTTCATCAAAATCTGGACACAACCCTTCAGCCTTCGACACTGGTTGGGATTATCATCACAAATCTGACACTTACCATGCAATCCTTTCAACATCCCGTGTTCTTTCAATTTCTTAAAAACCACAACCATCAGAGTTTTTACCTCATCGACATCCATAATCAATTCAGCCCTGTAATTATCCCCAATCATGTTAACTGCAGGTCCATCGTGATTCGACAACGGATTATTCTGAATGTTGGGTCCTTCCTCAGCGAAAGTTAGAACCTTCTTATCAATGAGTTCCTGAACTTTGGTTTTGAAAACAAAGCAATCCTCTGTTGCATGTCCTATGTATCCAGCATGATAAGCACAAGATGCATTTGGGTTATGCTTCGGGCAATATGGAGGAATTGCAGGCGCAATCTGCTTGGGGACAATTGCCCCTTGGTGAACCAAGTAAGGAAACAGTTCTGTGTATGACATCGAAATTCTATCAAAATTCGGACGCTTACGGCTTCCTTGATTGTTGTTATTCTGACGGTTTTGATTCTGCTGACTTTTGTTCTGTTGATTCTGTTGCTGATTCTGAGCATTCTGAACTGGTTGTTGCGGATGATACTGATATGGAGGTTGTTGATACTGTGCAGCAGCAATGTACGAATACGGATTATACGGCATGGGAGCCATGAGAGCTTGATACGGAGGAGAAACTTGAGCTGTCACAGCGTTGGCTTCACCTTTCTTCTTCTTGGAATGACTGTTCTGAGACTTCCTAGTGGCCGGCTGCTGGGAAGCAGCTCCAGGAATCTTTCCAGTTTTCAAACCATTCTCAATTCGTTCCCTAATCGTCACAACATCAGCGAAGTTCGATGAAGAACTACCCACCATTATCTCATAGTAAGATCCTTGCAATGTACCCATAAAGATGCCAACCAACTCATTATCAGAGAGAGCAGGTCGTACACGAGATGCCATCTCACGCCATCTTTGTGCATACTCCTTGAATGTTTCAGCTGAGCGCTGAGACTGATTCTGCAATTGCAATCTAGTTGGCGCCAGATCAAGGTTATACTTGTATTGTCTCACGAACGCTTCAGACAAATCTCTCCAAGTATGGATTTTGCTGCGCTCCAAGCCCATGTACCAATCCAATGAAGCGCCAGAAAAACTATCTTGAAAACAATGAACAAGTAATTCATCATTATCAATATGGGATTCCATCTTCCTGTAGTACATAGTGATGTGACTACGCGGGCAGCTCAAACCTTTATACTTTGGCAAATCAGGTATCTTGAATTTCTGCGGCAGCACAACATTTGGAACCAAACACAAATCTTTGGTTTCCATACCAAAGGTAGAGAACCCTTCGATAGCTCTGATACGGTCTTCTAACAACTTGTAGTCAATAGATCTATTCTGATTAGTGGGCCTAACAAGAACCTAAGGATTTGGCAGCTGAGAAGCGGCAGGAGCATTCACTTGCAGAGTAGCAAACTGAGAAAGATACACCAAACCCGAATTAACCATCTGACCAACGTTCTGACCCATCGGAACACCATACAGATAATTTGGAGGGGGTACCCCAGCAGCTGAGGAAGATGCCACAGGATAGAACATCCCAGAATAAACATTTGGCACAACAGTTTGAGCAACTTGAGACGAAACCGGAACATGAATAGGAGGTCTTCTATACACATGCTCTTCATCATCAGGAGTTTCAGTATCAACCAATCCGGCAGTTTGATGAGTTTGAGCCTGAAGATTCTCAGGATCATCATTCACCACTGGAAGTGGGAGTGGAGTAGGCATGACCCATGGATATGTGGCAGCATTCCCATTAGGCATGGGTGCAACAAAAGGCTAATATGGCATGAAGGCACTACCATTATTTGCGATCTGAGGAGTGTAATTCAGAGGCATGCCCCAAGGGAAACCAACAGGCATCTAATTCAAACTAGGCTGAACTGCAGGTTGATTCACAGGCTCAACTGACACTTCAACTCTAGCAGGAGAAGGAGCAATGACAGCAGGAGTAGCCGTAACAACATGAGGAATAGTCACAATAGGAGTGCCAATAGTTGCATCAGTAGTGGTTGCAACAACAGTGGCAGCAGCAGCAGCAGTATCCCTCTGAGCACGAAGAAGCTCCATAATGACATCCATGTTCGTCTGAAACTGATCCACCCGACCTTTGAATTGTGCCAGAGTTTCCTTGTAAGTAGTGTTCTCAGCTTCAAAGTTAGCCATGATTCTGGATTTGTTTGAACGATTAAAATACCGATGTCGAGTCGTCGTCTTGCTATAAGGAATGCAAACAAGGATGAGCAACGGTTCCCGGATGAAGGACATGCATATGCAGGCATGAGTGGATGCAATTTATGCATAAATAAAGTTTTAAAATGCTTATGCAAAAATTAATTTGACATGATGAGATGATATGCAACAACAGAAACAACAAGCCAGCATAGTCTGCATAGTCAAATCTGAACATCTGCAAAGGTAGTGCTGCATCGGTGCGAGATCTGAAGCAATGAGAAAACAAAGGTTGGAAGAGTCTTGGTTTCCTGCAAAAAAACCCAATATCCCCTCACAAGTGTGATCTAGAAAGCGGGATTCTCAGTTTCAGATTCTCGATTTGAGAAGCAATAGTACATTCATCCCTCGAGGTACAATAGTATCGCCAAACAAAGAGGTCGTCCACTGATTCCCCCAAAAAAAAAGGGTCATTCTATGGCAAGTTCCCAGCTTTGGGTCCTCGGATCAAGAAGCGTAATGGGTTTGCAATTTCTGGTCTGCCATTATCGCTCCTTGGGAGGAGTGCCGCAACTGAGTCCTCGGGAATGGTCACTAGAGTCGACAGCTTTCTAGGTTAACACCCAAAAATGCACAAGACGCGCAAATCAGAACATCTCCCAAGAAAACCTCGTATGGGTGTGAATTTCATGTAAACCATATGTACCAAGACGCTACGTAGGCCACACTACTTTCCACTCTAATCCTAGATGTACTCTTAAGCCTGTGTAATGGGCTTATCTCTCAAGTAGCAACCCCACCGACAACAACAGAGAAAATAGCAGATATCCAGAATATGCAGCATATGAATATTCAAAGCAGTAAAGAAATGCAATAAATACACATAAAGCTAATGCAAGTAAAATAAAGCTAGTAAAGCGCAGAAGATAAACATCCAAACAAGCAAGAAAAGCAAACGAAACTAGGCGAGACCCCTCAAGGGAAGGACCAACAGTAGGTCAACCAGTCCCCAACAGAGTCGCCAGCTGAAGATGGCTGGAAATCTACCTGAGTGAATCGCACACTCAAAGATACAACAGAGTCGCCACCGAACTTTATTTAGTCCTAAAGAACAGGGAAAATATCGATAAAACCCAAAGGGAAGAGAAACGGGAATGGGGGGTCGGTTATGTGAAAGGAAGGTATTAGCACCTAACGCATCCATCGTACTCGACGGGAACCATTTCGCTTGCTTCTAGGCTTGGATGGGTTATCTATCTAAAGGCTTCTAGCTAAAAGGAAAGGAGAAAGAGAAAAGAAAGAATGAAAGTGCTCGCGGAGGAACAAAGCCCTCGTGCCTACGTACCCTCATAGTGCAATGAGGAAGTCAGAGCGCCGTAGTTCATGGAACCAGGGGACGAAGAAGGAAGAAAGAAAGGAGGAAGACAGAAGAAAGGTGGAAGTGTGCTTGCTGAGATCATTGCGATCTCATGCCTACGTATCATACATTCAGAAGAATGCAGAATCAGAGCTTCCGTAGTTCGTGGAACCAAACAGAAAAGGAAAAGGAAAAGAAAGTGGTGTCAAAACCAAGAGCAAAAGAAAGAAGGAAATTCCACTGCGGATTCCAAAGAAATGGTGTCGAAACCAAGAAAAGAGTGTAACGGAAAGAAATAGTAACTGTATTGAGAATAAAGTGCGAGAATGGTGTCGAAACCAAGAGAATAAAGGAATAAAGGGGAAATGGTGTCCAAACCAAGAGAATAAGGGAATAACAAAGAAATGGTGTCCAAACCAAGAGAATAAAGGATAAGTGAGAAGTGGTGTCCAAACCAAGAGCAAGAGATAAGAGAGAAATGGTGTTTATACCAAGAGAATAAGAGAATAAGAGAATAATAGAGAAATGGTGTACAAACCAAGAGCAAGAGTGAAGAAAAAAGACTCTACTAGGGATAACAAAGAGAATCGATGTCGAAACCAAGAAAGTAAGAGCAAAGGGAATAAGAAAGATTCTGCTGGGGATCCAAATAGAGGGATGGTGTCGTAACCAAGAGAAAAGGAGACCTGGTATATTAACTGGCTGGCAGTGGTTAACCGAAGAGAGAGAGAGAGTAGACCCTGGCGGGGAAAAGAAGCTGGTGTCAACAGACGAACTGTAATAAACCCAGAGAGAGTGTTGAACCAAGAAAAGGTGTTTGACTCTGAAGGGGCCTCGGTATATTAACTGACTGGCAGTGGTTAACCGGGGAAGAAAAGACTGCAACTCTGTGGGGGTAGAGAAGCATTGGTTTTAACAGAGAAAACTGTGATTAACCAGAAAACGGGTGTGGGACCGATCGAAGGTCGTGACCCAAAGGACGGGTGTAGGACCGAGCAAAGGTCGTGACCCAAAAGGACGAATGTAGGACCGAGCAAAGGTCGTGACCCAAAAGGACGGGTGTAGGACCAAGCAAAGGTCACGACCCAAAGGACTTCGGTAAACTGACTGAACAAACAGTACCCAACCGAAGAAAGGGTATTTGAACCAAAGAAAGGTTACTAACCGAAAGGTGCAAGTATTCGAACCAAGAGGAGGTTCTCAACTGTTGGAGATTCGGTGCTTACAGACGGACTGTGATTAACCGAAAAGAGCGGGTGATTAACCAAGAGAAGGTGATTAACTCGAAAAAGGTTCAATATTTTAACAGACGGACTGTGGTTAACTGAAGGAAATTGGTGATTAACCAAGAGAAGGTGATTAACCCAAGAGAAGCTCAGTGATTAACAGACGAACTGTGATTAACTGAAGAAAACGGGTGATTAACCAAGAGAAGGTGATTAACCCAAGAGAAGCTCAGTGATTAACAGACGGACTGTGATTAACTGAAAGGAGCGGGTGATTAACCAAGAGAAGGTGATTAACCCAAGAGAAGCTCAGTGATTAACAGACGGACCGTGGTTAACTGAAGAAAATGGGTGATTAACCAAGAGAAGGTGATTAACCCAAGAGAAGCTCAGTGATTAACAGACAGACTGTGGTTAACTGAAGAAAACAGGTGATTAACCAAGAGAAGGTGATTAACCCAAGAGAAGCTCAGTGATTAACAGACGGACTGTGATTAACCGAAGGAGATTGCAAGCATTGGTGTTTTAACTGACAGGCAGTGGTTAACCAGTCAAAGGGAGAGGAACCAAAGAAAAGGTTGCGAACTCTTGGGGAAGAATGGTCGTAGCAGGAAAACTGTGTTAGACCAAAGAAAGAGAATTGAGACTCTTCAGGGGAATCAAGAGCAGTGATTGTTTACAAGAAGAAAGGAGTGATGGAACACAGAGAGATTGCTAGCGCAAGAATAATGATCTCAACCAAGAAGGATGGTGATTGATCAAGGATCGAAAAGGATCGCAAAGAGAGAAGAGTGACCAGGGATCAATTCGACAGGGGAATGAGAAACACTATAGATGGAGGATAGAGGTGACTATTCTCGAGGAGAGGACAAGATGCCCTTACCAAAGAAATAACCAGAATGAGGTTGGAAAGACTCCATCCTCATTCCTTCTCTAGCACCCAGAATATAGTGTGGAAAATGAAACGGACAGCGCAACCGCTCCAATGTTGAACAGTGCTCCTGCGTAGAGAAACGGACAGCATAACAACGTCAATTTGTATAGTGCTCCTATGCAAGGCGCAACGCGAAACTCCAACTCCACGGGGGAGAAAGAGAGAGAAAGCTCTAAAGGAGGCCTAAAGAGAGGAAAAGGGAAGATCGACTAATCGAAACAAAGTTTCGATCAATTAATCAAGGGATAAATATGCTAACAACTTTCCAAATAGGATGAAAAGTCATTAAAGCCAAAAGGAGTGCATTATTGATTATACAAGATTAAGTTTATCCATGAAAAATAAACTTAATGCAAACCGAAATGGAAAGTGCAAAACAATACCAAATGATCATCAAAGTGTCACACAAAATCATGTATCATGTGAACAAAGATAGTGCAAGAAGGATTATGTTCCTACAATGCTAAGAACATGGAGCAAATGCATAATCGAAAATATGCATCGAAAGTTTGTGAACATGCTTCAACTAGAAGTGAAATGTCATTAAAAACATCCACAAAATCAAGCATAATGATCAATGGAAATTAAAATGGGGAAAGCATGGCAAGCACACTTGAAAATGCAAAAAAATGGCATTCTGGTACAGTGTTAACTGGTTACTCACCATGCGTTAACCGGTTACTTGCTTGAAAATTGGCGTTTTTGGTGAAAATTGAACTGAGTAACCGGTTACTCACCATGTGTTAACCGGTTAACACTGATCAGTTGTGAGAAAAAATAGCTTTTCAAAAGTAGTTTTCAACACATAATCACTTAGGAAAACTACCACATGCTTGGAACTGAGATTGTGCACGAAAATTGAACTTGAAAACAACAAATAAATAGAGATAGAATCAACTAATACAATTAAATCATGAATCAAACAAATGCAAAACTAAATCACACACAACAATTATCGACTACATTGCGAGCGATACGAAAATGCGCGAAACGATAAAATTAGTTAGATCCACCAACCTACAAGCAGGAGATTTGGCTTGGTAAATGTTGCAAAGGATTATTGATGCAGAAAATCAAAGAAAACCAGAGGAATCTTCAATTTGTAGACGAACCGTATCGAAATCGAGCAAAATGCGATAAAGCTCCAAAATGCGAATTCGAACCGTTAGAAGTAGCATCAACTACTCAAGATCAATCCAAAAGCTGAAATAACTCCATAAATCCAAGTGTAATAGCAAGAATGATGAAGGTTGAGCTCAAGAAATAATCACTTTTGATGTAAAAGTGATTATCCTTCAAAGTAGAAATGAGCTTTGGTGAGGTTTTGGAAGAGAATTGAGATGAAGATGAAGATGTAGTAGAGAAATTCAAAGAGAATGTGGGAGAATTGAGAGTGAAATGGAGCAAATGGTTGAAGGTCCTTGAAAATGAGTAAAGGTGAGTTTATATAGATTTTAGGTTTGGAGTGTGAGATGGTTTGGAATTTGGTTTGGGATTAGCTTTGGGTTTGGAACTAGGCTAGGAGTTAGTTGGACTTGACTCACCGAGTCAAGGTGGTTAACTCGGTTAGTTAGAACCAACTCGGTAACAAACCCAATGTGAGTTTCAAAATCCAAAGGTTGACATGTTGGTAAATTAAGTAACATGGTGCACTTAAATTAGAGTGATGCATTGGAATAAATGTACTTGGATTGAAATGAATAGTGTTGAAATATCTAGAGATGTCTAGAATGTTCCACACACTGCTAGAACACTGTAGAATCAATGACCAAAGAGAGGGTATGGCTGCTGTCTCAAAATGCAGCAGAAATTGCAAAATCTGCCTATGTTAACCGGTTAACAGAATTACAAAGGAATTGTGTTAACCGGTTACCCAGACCAAATTTTGCCCATTTTGCTTGAAAAATGATGTTGTGGTCCCGACTTCGATTTTCCACCTCTTGTCTTGATGAATAAACATGGAAACCTTTATTTTGAGCTTGTTTTGATGAGGTGATGGCCTTGTGAGGACATGACTAATCGGGCTTGAAAAACCTGAATATCCTGCAATCAAAACACCAGAAGAAAAAATGCAAATGCGTATGCCAGCGATGCGAATGCTTATGCTTATGCAAAAGGCAAAAGAGGTAGGTCAAATTTTGGGTTACGACAGCTGCCCCTATTTAATCCTTCTTGAACCTGAATGTACGAATTGCACAAGTTTTTCGATGATTCGAGGTAAAAGGGGATTAAATAAAAGAGTAGCTCGAGAATTTGGCCGACGGCAACAAAAGAAGAGTTGAAAGTGTTTGAAGGTTGATAAGTGCAAAGCTTGCTGAAAATCTGCTGGGAGATAAGTCAGGCAAAAAAGAGACGGAGTATGCTTGATGCATATGCCATGTATGCGCTGTTCTACTTGATGATTGATATCATATAATGTAAAGGCTCAAGACGAGGCACAGTGCGAAGTGATTAGGCAGAAACCGTAGCAAAACGACTTCGACATCCTTGGTCTATGAGAGAAACCGCAGATGAAGACAATTTCTGCTGGAGACAATAGTTCACAAAGGACGATGATTCCGCCAGGGAAAGAAACTGAGAACATCTCAGGCTTCTAGATCACCATGGCTGTCCCTGTCAGGGATGAAAGAACCAAGTCAATTCAAGTCAAAATGGGAGTGTTTAGCCAGTCGTTCAAGCATTTGATCTATGAATGGTAAAGGGAAATGATCTTTACGAGTGGCTTTGTTTATTTTTCTATAATCGATACACATTCTCCATCCGGTTTGAGTACGTTGTGCTACAGATTCGCCTTTTTCATTATTGATGACTGTAACACCTCCTTTCTTGGTTACCACGTGAACTGGGCTAACCCATTCACTATCTGATATTGGGTATATGATTCCTGCTTCTAACAGCTTTTGCACTTTTCTCTTAACGACATCACTCAGAATGGGATTGATTCTCCTTTGATGTTCTCTAGAGGTTTTACAGTCTTCCTCAAGCAAGATACGATGCATACAGATAGAGGGACTTATTCCTTTCAAGTCTGAGATGTTATAGCCTAAGGCAGTCAGGTACTTTCTCAAGACATGCAATAATTTCTCGTTTTCTCTTTGTCCTAAGTCCGCGTTGACTATAACTGGTCGTTTGAGTTCTGTATCAAGGAATTCGTACCTTAGATCTTTGGGTAATGTCTTTAGTTTTACAACTGGTTTCTTTGGGCAAGGCATAGGGTCAGGAGTGAGTGCGAGATATTCACTTAGATTATTATCTTGGTATTCACCACGCCAATTATCATCTTCAAAAATTGGTGGCATCGGACTTCTCAGCACTTCAGAACACGTGTTTTGGTGTTTTTCCATTTCTTTAACGCATTCATCAATTATATCTAGGAAGCAGCACGAATCTTCTATAGCAGGTGCTTTGAAAAATTTTGAGAGGATGAATTCTACTTTTTCCTCACCAACCTCGAAAGTCAATTTTCCTTTTTTCACATCTATGATGGCTCCGACGGTAGCTAGGAATGGTCTTCCTAAAATGATAGGGATGTTTGAGTCTTCTTGGATGTCCATGATTATGAAATCTGTAGGAATATAGAATTGTCCTATACACACTGGAACGTTTTCTAGCATTCATAGAGGAAACTTCACTGATTTATCAGCTAGTTGTACAGACATTCTTGTTGGTCTCAGTTCGCCCATGTTGAGCCTTTTACAAATAGATAAGGGCATTAAGCTGATGCTGGCTCCTAAATCACACAGGGCGTTGTCTATGACAAACTTTCCAATCACACATGGTATAAAGAAACTACCAAGATCTTTTAGCTTAGGAGGCATGTTGTTTTGGATTATAGCGCTACACTCTGCAGTAAGCATAACGGTTTCAGTATCCTCGAGCTTTTTCTTATTAGTTAATATTTCTTTTAGGAACTTAGCGTATGAGGGCATTTGTGTGATTGCTTCTGTAAAAGGTATTGTGACATTTAATTGTTTTAGAAGTTCAACAAATTTCTTAAATTGGCCTATGTTTTTAGAATTAACGAATCTTTGGGGATACGGGATAGGTGGTTTATAAGGTGGCGGAGGCACATATGGTTCTTCTTTCTCTTCGGCCTCTTTGCCATTATCTTCCTTCTCGTTTCATTTTGGTTCGCCTTCCTTTTCAGACTCCTTACTAGGCTTTTGGTACATGGCTGGATTTTCGATTCTTGGGTCAGTGGGTTCTTCTAGTTCTGTTCCACTCCGAAGTGTTATAGCGTTTGCATGTCCCTTCAGATTAATTTGAGTTTGACCTGGAAGGTTCCCAGCTGGGGCAGCGGTAACTGCTTGTTGTTGAGCCACTTGCGAGATTTGTGTTTCTAACATTTTGTTATGAGTGGCTAAAGCGTCAACCTTGTTGGCTAATTATTTGATTTGCTCACCGGTGTGAACATTCTGGTTGAGGAACTCCTTGTTTTGCTGAGCTTGTGCAGCAATGAAGTTTTCCATCATAATTTCAAGGTTTGACTTCCTAGGAACATTGGGAACGTTAGCAGCAGGTTTCTGATATCCTGGTGGCACAGCAGGCGCTTGGCCAGGTGCATACAGAGCGTTATTGTTCTTGTACGAAAAGTTTGGATGGTTCTTCCAACCAGGATTGTAGGTATTTGCATATGGGTTTCCTTGAGCATAATTCACTTGATCAGCGGAGACTCCTGCTAAAATTTGGCATTCGGGGGCAGCATGTTCAGGTACTCCGCATAATTCGCAGTTTGGAGCTACGGCAGCCACGGCGGCTGCGGGTGTTATGGTCAAGTTGTCTATCTTTTGAGCAAGGGCATCTACCTTAGCATGGACATGATCAAGACTACTAACTTCGTACATTCCACCTTTCGTTTGAGCTTTTTCCACTGGCGTTCTTTCACCTCCCCATTGGTAATGGTTTTGAGCCATGCTTTCGATGAGTTGATAGGCTTCGGTGTAAGGTTTATCCATAAGTGTACCACCAACGGCGGCATCTATTGTCATTCTTGTATTGTACAAGATACCATTGTAAAACGTATGGATGACTAACCAATCCTCAAGACTGTGATGCAGACACATCCTCATCATGTCTTTGTATCTCTCCCATGCATCATAAAGAGACTCAGTATCCTTTTGTCGAAATCCATTAATTTGGGCTCTCAGGATAGCTGTTTTGCTTGGTGGGAAATATCGTGCTAAGAACACCTTTTTCAACTCATCCCACATAGTGACGGAATTTGATGGCAAGGATTGCAACCAAGCCCAAGCTCTGTCTCTTAATGAGAAAGGAAAAAGACGTAGTCTTATCGCGTCTGCAGTCACACCATTTGCCTTCACTGTGTCCGCGTACTGCACAAATTTGGTCAAATGTTCATTTGGATCGTCCGTAGGATTTCCAGAAAATTGATGTTGTTGTACGGTTGACAGCAATGAGGGTTTTAACTCGAAATCGTTCCGGTTGATAGCGGGGGCTGCAATGCTGTTATGTGGTTCTTGCTCAGATGGGGTAGCATAATACTTAAGAGGACGGCTCTGTGGTCCTTCGGCCATGTTTAGTTCTTTGACTGGTTCAGGAGTATGAGCGAGAAGATCGGGAATATTATACTTGCGTTGATACTCAAGTATTCTGTGTCTTAGATGTAAGAAACACTCTAATTCGGTGCTTGGTGGTTGCAAGTCTTCGCTTTGTGAGCGAGTACTTGGCATACAATCGAGAAAAAGGAAAGGAAAATTTGTTGCCTTGTTCTATACCGCGCAACAAAGAATCGCACTATTGACTAAATCAAAGTCCCCGACAATGGCGCCAAAAACTTGATCGCGACTTTCTGAGTCTAACGATTACTAACTGCAAGCGCACAGCCTATCGCGTAGTAATAAAGATATCGATCCCACAGGGACTTGATAATCAACCTAGTGCTACGGTTTGCTACTGTGTTTAGCTAAGGCGAAGATGTTCTAGTTTTAAGTTCAAAAAGGGAAACTAAAGGGAATCTAAATTTTTTAGAATAAACTAATTGATTTTAGGATATCGGTACATAACTTAGTATACCATCGTGGATTCTATAAAACCTAAGCGTATAAAAATAAGTCACGTTATATTTCTGTAGAAAATATTAGTTTAAAAGCCCCCACCTCACACTCTCGTGGTTATTGCTTCGGACGATACTCCTAAATCATAACGTCTGCTCTCGCTAGCCCATCAGAGTTTAAAAGTACTTTTTAAAAACTAATACAGTCTAATTAACTTTAAAGCGCTCTCGCTGTTTTTAAAACCAATGCCCGATTTCAGCTATTCGGTTAGAATCTCACACTCTCGTGGTCTTAACCCTAACCTTTGCTACCTTTTTACTCTCGTAATAAAAGTCCAGTTTTAATTAAGAAATCGCGGTCAGAAATTAAGTTGTTTATGGTTTTAGCTTGGAATTATCGAATCCATTTCGGCTACTTCATTACATACCGATAATTCGGATTTAGCTAGACATGATACTTAAAACAAACATGCATAAGTATAAATTACAAAGCAGTAAATTAAACATGGCAATGAGAAAACAGTAATGCTATTATTAAGATAATGAATAAAAACCTGATAAATATGCAATAAGTCGGTTCTCGCAATTCCTCCACAAGTCGGTAGGCTTTTGCTCGATCGTATCGGAATAACGAATGATGAAGGCAAGATTGAAAATAAATTCTAACTATGGTGCAATAGCTCCTCAATGTGAGAAACTATCACTATTTCAAGTAATGGTAAACAAGGAATGGGAAACGGGAAACAAACAATGAACGCAAGGAAAGTAAAAAATTCGAAAATAAATTCTGCAGGTGTCTCCGGGGTGAAAATTCTCTATATGTGTGTCTTTGGCTTTCCAATCCATGCTGTATTTATAGCTCCACCGTTGCATTAACGTTAGAGAAATAGTAGGAGCATAACCCTTGGTGGTTGAGAAGTCTAAGGGATACTGGCTCACATGCAGTTGAATTGAGGGAGAGAATCTAGGAGAAACTGCTCAACGTGCGTGTGCATTGGGCTTCTTTTCCACGTCTGCGTTCTGAACATAATAACCATCTTTGAGCGTGTGACGGCCGTGATGAGTGCATGTCAGTCGTGGCAAGCTTTGGGAGCGTGACGGTCGTGGTAGGTGTGTGACGGTCGTCACACACACCACTTTTCATTTTCTGCTCTTTTTCTTATTAATTCTTTCTTCATGTTTTCTCTACTTTTCTCCTTTCAGCTTGGACAATGAAATACCTGCGAAAAACACTAGAATACTCGCGGAATAATCGGAACTTGGGCCGAATTAACGTAATTATTAGATGTAGATAAAGGCAAGTATATGATACATTTTCGTGCTATTAATTTTCTGCATGAAACAAATTTACAACATGCATGAAAAATCACAAAAAGTGTGCATGATGACCAAACCATGAAGCTTACTTTGGATGGCTCTAAATTGATGAAAATTACTCCAATTCATGAACTATTTGGCTCACATGAAAGTAGGGAATAAGTAGAACAAGTTTCATGTTGGTGGAAAGATGAAACTATCCTTGGATCCATGGGAAATACTGGGTAGAAAATTTGTCCACGCCTAAGCCACAAATAACTTAGAAAAAATTTCTAAGTGGAACCTTGACTTTGGAGCCACATATCTTGAGCTCTATTGATCCAATTGAAGAGATCTTGTTATTCATGGAAAGCTTAGAATAAGAGGAATAAACTTCATGTGGAAAGAAAATTGATTTGAAGCTTGGAAGCCCATGAAAAATGTTCTTTAAGTTAGCCTCAAAAAGTTGGACATCATGATCACCCTAACTTCAAGACATCATAACTTGAGTTGTGTTGACCTAATGGAGGAGTTCTAGGTATGTATGGAAAGCTTGGATGACATACAACAATTTTCATGTGGAAAGGAAAATGAATTGGAGCCTAGAACCTTGATAAAGAAAGCTTTGAAAACTCATCCTCCAAGTTAAAATTCTATACTTGGAAAAATTCTAAGTACAAAACTCCTAAATCTTGTTTTTCATAACTTTGAGCTCTCATAACTTGAAGTCCATGCATTTTTTTTAGAATACACCCATATTGACAAAGTTGTAGTATGGAAAGAGCTTTTCAAATTGGTTTTTGAACCAAGGAAAATGGATGTGTGGATTGTGAGTTATGACCCTTGCAAGTTGACATGAAATCACTTATCATCCATAACTTATTAAAATTCAACTTTCTTCTTGTTGCCCTTTTTGCAAGTAACCTCCAATTTATTGATTTTTATTGATTGATTATGACCCAAACCACATATTATCATCATTCATGACTTGAGAGAGCCCTAGTTGATCAAGATTCCCAAAAGTCAAACCCTAATTTTGGAGGAATAGTTGACTTTTCATCAGATGAATCTTCACCTCTTGATCTCCAATGAAACCAACCTCTTGAACCAATTTAATACCATTGATGGACTCCAAGGGCACATTTGTATGTCTTGAATCACGTCCCAAGGCTAGAGATCATGTCTTGACCCGAAAGTCAAAGATTGCAGTTGACTTTGGTTGAAAACCCTTGTTTCATAACCAGATGGACTTGATCTTTGAAGAACTTGATATGAGGCCATTTTGTGCTTATCATTTGATGGAGACGAGACTCTTGTTTGGTTGATGGTGCACTTAAAATTGACTGACCAATCCTTGAGGCTCTTTGGAGTAAACCCTAATCCATAGATGAACAAAAATAAACAACACAAAGCTAAAAAGACGGGTTAGTCATGCATAAATGATTGACCTAAAAATGATGCAAGATGATGCAAAAGGAGGTGGAATCTTAGCGTTAAAAATTAGGGTGTGACAGATGCCCCTATTTAAGTTTCTTCTATCCGAATATATGAGGATTGAAATCTTCGTCTCGACATGATACGAGAGACTTAAATACAAACATGCACAATTTTTGACCCTAAGATGCCACAAAATGCATATTGTAAGACCCTAATTTTTACCCCTAAGATTTCGCACATTTCATTTTGCATTTCATTACCACAAACAAGATCCCAATCTTTGTTTCTCCCGAGCATCTGAATATTATTCTTACTTGTTTCTGTTTACTAACCTCTAACCAAAATACAAAAAAATTTGGTGCAGTTTCTCTCTGTGTGTGTTGTGCAGGTTTTGTCAAAGACAATGAAGCGACTTCAATTCAAATGTGGTTGTTCGTTCTTGATCCAGTTCAGATGGATGTTTAACCTAATTTTGGTCAAAACTATCAAGAGATTGCTTCAAGAGAAAATTATCTGTTTCAGTGAACTATTTCTCAAGCAGTGACTATTAAATTGTTGTGTGGTGATATCCATCATGTTCATCTGAGTTCACCAGTTCAAATTTGATTCCTCTGTGGATTTATTTTCCCAGATAACTGATTCAGACAAGTTCAAAGAGATTCAAATGACTGTTGTTCAGTTGTGATTTGTTCAGTATTGGTTGTGTGGCATATTTTATCAGAGGCTTGTGAGAAGATCAAATGGGATTTGGATAAAAAATAAGATTTTGTATCCACTATCATTTCATCCTTCTAAACCAATCATCCACATTTTTATTTATTTATCAAGACCTTTTTTCAATTATCCATTTTCTGCCGTATCCAATTTCCACTTCTTTTTATAATCCACCAATTATCCATTATTAAATCCATTTTTTCTATATTCTTTTCAATTACCATTACTAAACCATTTCTTCTCCATTTTTTATCCAATTTAATCCAATAATCTATTTTACTCTCCAAAAATCCAAATCCAATCTCCCTATTACCTTTCAAATATCCATATCCATATCATTTCCAAACTCACTTCCAATTATCCAAATAAAAACAAAAGAACCATTTCCTTTTATTTCTTTTCCTAAACTATTCAATTCATTTCCATTTTCTCTTTTATCCACTTTTATCTACTCATGGTCATAAATCCATTTCCAAATCAATAGTCCAAAAAAAAGGACCAATGTCCAAATTACAAAAAAAAAAATATAATAAGCTCATTTCCCATTTTAACAAAACTCGTGATATATTTAAATAAAAAAAAAGAAGAAGAAGAAGCTTTAAAACCCACGGCCCATTACACTATCAAACCAAGAACCATACAAAAAAAATGGTAAGACTGAACCATTCCAACCAAGTTCACGTTGAAACTTCAGCCATATGCTACCAAAAAGCTTCTCACGCCATCCCAAGCTGCTACACCAATTAGCCACTTCCAAGCCACAGGTTCAAGCCAACAACATACCAAAGCCGTGTGAATCATTCCCTGCACCAACTTTAGCCAAGATGCGAAGAAGCCTCAGCAAGCCAATCATGCTGCAACGAAGGCGTCATAAAGCAACAAATCACAAGCCGTATCCAAGCCGAACCACAAAGTACAAGCAGCTGCAAAAATACAAAAGCAAAAATGCAGCAATCCAAGCGCAATACGCGACGCACACAACACAAAACGCAGTGTTCCACAACATAAAACGGCAGCAAACTTTCATTTTCAAAATCAAATTCTCACCACATCTCCCTATAAATTGGACCACTTCATTCACAATTGATTCAAGCTTGGATAGCCAACAAAGTTCTGCAGAATTTCCAAGTTTCAATTACACTTCAATCCATTTTCAAGCTTCAATTCCAATTTACAAAAACTAAACCACTACAAATCGAAAAACTCCACAATTCATCTTCAAACCTTCATAAAAAATTCTGCACACTTTCAATAAACCAATTCCAATTCTTCACACAACTCACACAATAAATTCAGCAATTCAAACTTCAACAACTCAAATTCATACGAACAAATTCTTCAACCTTCATCACCGATTTGAACCAAACAACAACAACATCACCAATTTCATGTGGATTTCAGAAAGAAGAAGAGGAACTGAAGCATTTTTCACCATAAATTGAAGGTAATTTGGAATTCAGTGTCGACTTTTTTGCGGTTCGAATTCAAGCTTGTAGTTGAGTAATCCTTCAAATCGTCAACACATTTGAGATCCACGTTCGATTTCGATCACAACCGCATAAAGATTGTATCCTGCCGCATCCGTATGATGAATTCCGATCAACCTCCCTCCGCCATGTGAATAGTGTCGCACGGTTTTGATGTAGCGAAGAAGATGACGAAATTCTGATTCTCATCTCTTTTCTTTTATTTTTCTTTTTGCTTTTAATTATCTAGTTTTTTTTAAGATTAATTACTATGCATTGACAGTGTAAAAAGTTTTACACTGTCAATACATCACCATCATCCGTTTGGATTACTTTACAGATTATTAATTTAAAAGTCAAACTTCTCTTTACATCTAACGGTTATAATTAACTGAGAGTGTAAAAGGATTTTACACTGTCAGTGCATTTCAATTAAATCTTTTTTTTTATTTTCTTTTCTTTTCTTTAAGGATTTGGGCCGTGTAGGCCCATTGACTATCCATCACCACCTTTTTTTTATTGCACCTCCCTTTCTTTTTTTTCTATTCTTAATTTCTCTTTAAATATTTTTTATATAATTTATTTTTAATCCTTTTTTATTTTAAATTTGGATTTACTACTGTTCTTTCGAATTTTGTTTAGAAAACTTTCTTGAAAAATCATTAAAAATATTTTGGATTTTATTTTCTTGTATTTTCATTGTTGTTTGTTGTGTGGATCATAAATGTTAGATCCACTTTCTCTTCATCTAAATTCTTTTTTTCTTTTTGATCGATGAAAGTCTAAGAGATCTTGGAATTCCTTTGTTGAATTTCGATCAAGACTAGATCGTTACCATTTTTCTTTTCGTGTGGTATTGCTTTCGGATGACGATTTACATATCGTTCATCTAGCATGCATTAGCACAAAGAGCTATTGACCGACCTCATTGTAGGGTAATTACTCCGTAAATTACTCAGTGTTTGCTTAACATAGCGCAATATTTGTCCCGTATCAGAAAACTATCAAGAATGATTGATTATTTGTCTTTTAGTTCAAAACTTATGAAATTTGTTGTTATGAGGCTTTGGTCTTATCAATCCTCTAATGAGTTCTCATTAACCTTGGCCTAAGTGCAATTATTCAATTATTATTGATCACTTACTCTAACAACTAACAACTAATCACTAACTCACTAACAATAGTATTGTACTAACTTTGTTTACAATTCCTTCTCACTCCATATCTCTTTTACTTTTATGCTTCATTATTATCATTTCATATCATGTTTATGCTTCCGCAATTTTTCCTTTGTCCGTTGGACACATGTTTATGCTTATGCATTTTTCTCTTTGTCCACTTGGACCAAAAACATTAATAAAGGCTAAAACCTCTAAAAAAACTTGTGCTTCTAATCTTGGACTATGGTTACTATCCTATGCAATGGACATGGAGCTTTGCACCTAGACCTTGGGCATCCAATGCAATTCTTGGAACCTTGGACTTAGACTTAGGACCTTTCTCCCTTTGCTTTGGAATTATGGTTCGAAGACTTGGAAGCTTACTTTTGTGGTTAGATGTTTCTTATCCTTAGCTTTTACTTTGTGCTTTAGGATAGTCACTTCTTCTCCACCCATTCTTCAATTTTCAAAACTTTCTGCCTTTTTCAAAAACCTTCTTGATTTCAAACTATCACCTCTTTCATAATCAAACCTTGACTTTATCAAGTGATTTTACTCTTTTCCTTTCATTTCTTAACAAATGCTAAACTACATAAGCATATTGACATCTTTTTCAAAAGACTTAAAAAAAACACCAAACTCATTCAAACTCCTTTTGTGCCCTCGTGCACTTTTACTTTAACTTCTTCATAAGTTTAGACATGATTCATTTCTTTAAGCGGAATTATTCGCTTGGAAATGACGACTTGTCTTTACATTTAAAATCAACCAAAACAAACAAATTTCATTCTTTGTACCACGAACTACGAGGTTTTGATCCTACATTGCACATCGTGGGTACGTAGGCATGAGACGACAAGTCTCTCCAAACACAAAAAGCTTAAAAACAATTTCTCTTCTCATCTCCTCAATCACTTTTCAAGCAAACCTTTTCAGACCAAAAGCGTAAATATTTCAAAGAATTCCTATAGAGTACTATAGACGTTTTGGGTGCTAACACCTTCCCATTGCGTAACCAACCCCCTTATCCAGTCTCTCTTCACTTGTTCTTGTTGTAGAGCTTGTGTAAGTTTTGTTTGCTCTTTTTCATTTCCTTTTTTTGGATAAAATAAAAGTGCGGTGGCGACTCTTGCTTTTCGAGTTAAGTTAATCAATAACTTACACTCATGATTTTGCCGCTACACATATGATATGACATGAAATGAATGCAAGACGAGAAATCTGTAACGGAAAAATGCCACGGGAGAAAAGTATAAACTGGGAAGAAATCACAAATCCACTGAGGAACATAGAAGGACAACATCATGGGGAAGAGCCAATTAGCTACTACTGGGGATGAGACTACGCAGGGCAGCTTCAAGAAGTAAACTTTCATGAGAAAATTATTTCAGTTGTAATGATGGGATAATACATTTGCAGAAGTAATAAACCTCCCCACGTTTCGGGCCATAAGCCACGAACAGGTATCGATTTCTTCTTTAATCAAGTATTCCACTTGAAAAGGGTAAAATAAACCCCCCTCGTCTCGGGTCATAAGCCACTGACTGGTCTCAGTTTCTTCTTTAATCAAGTATTCCACTTGAAAAGGGTAAAATAAACCTCCCCTTGTTTCGAGTCATAAGCCACAGACTGGTCACAGTTTCTTCTTTAATCAAGTATTCCACTTGAAAAGGGTAAAATAAACCTCCCCTCATCTCGGGTCATAAGCCAGGGACTGGTCTCAGTTTCTTCTTTAATCAAGTATTCCACTTGAAAAGGGTAAAATAAACCTCCCCTCGTCTCGGGTCATAAGCCATGGTCTGGTCTCAGTTTCTTCTTTAATCAAGTATTCCACTTGAAAAGGGTAAAATAAACCTCCCCTCGTCCCGGGTCATAAGCCACGAATTGGTCTCAGTTTCTTCTTTAGCCAAGTATTCCACTTGAAAAAGGTAAATAAACATCCCCTCTGTTGGAGTAAGCCCTAATAGCCAATCAATATTGGCTTAATATGCTTTTGTATCTTGACCTTGATATATATTTTGTTTGTTAATATATATACTTATTAGGCATTGTATTTATTATGTTATATGTATATGACATATTAAAGTCCTTAGAATAATTAGTCTATTAATGACCTATTAAGTGTGACTTAATCGTGAGACCTCATTAAACATAAGGACGTTATTCTTAAATTATCCGTAGTCAAGCTTTACTGTCAAATAGGACAACAATAATGCATATAGACTATTATGTGAGTAGATTGATGACTGTATCTCACAGGTCATAGATATGAGATATCAAGTTTTCACGTAGGTATAAATATTAGGAGTAATATTTATACTGGATTGACCCACCATGAGAATACTACATAGTTTGTTATGTAAGTGTCATAAGTTATTCTCATAGTGATAATGGTGTATACCACCCTTCGACCTGAAACCACTATGGACCCTAGATGAGGAGTCGAGTACTTTATTACCAATCAAACGTTGTCCGTAACAGGATGACCATAAAGATGGTTGACGGGTGCTTTACAAATCATGCTGAGGGACATGAGTGACCTAGATGGGATTTTCCCCTCCTACATATACGGGAGTAATATCTGTGTGCCCCTTGATAGAGTATGATTGTAAAATGCATGGCCGTGCTCAAATAAGTCGATATCAGATATTTAGCTTATTTGTTATTATCAAGTATACTCGGGGATCAAGGAATAAAATATTGGACTATACAAGGGTGACACATTCTATGCCTTGTGTTCAATATAGATATAAGGGCAAAAGGGTAATTGTACACATGATCATTATCACAGAAAGGTTATGTCAGATCACACGACATTCTCGTCACTTGGGTAGCAGTGATGTGTTGCTAGATACCGCTCACTGTTTATAATATTAAATATGTGATTTAATATTATTGCCAACGTTACGAGAACCTACAAGGTCACACGCAAAGAGTACTGACAATGGAACGAATGATTAAATTAAATAAGATTTAATTTAATTAGATGTTAATTGTATTATTTAAAAAATTAACAAAATATAATTTATTTGATTAAATATGATTTAATTAAATAAATGAGAATTGACAATTGATTAAATTAAATATGATTTAATTTAATTAATATTTAATTAAAAGAGTTTAGTTAAATATAAACAATATATTATTTAATTAAAATAGTTTTAATTAAAATAAGATTGGGCTTGTTTTGGAAAAGCCCAAAATAAGAGCATTAGGGTTTTAGAAGCTCTCTATAAATAGAGTAGCTCTTTTCCCTACCAGTCCTAATTGTCAATTTTCTCAGAACAAGAGACGGCTAGCACCGCGTTCCATTTTGTACTCGCATGGACTTCGTAGAGACGATGGTATTTTTCACGTTCGTGATCAAAGTTAAAGCACGCTTCAAGAAGTAATTCGGAATCCTTATTTGTGTTTGATTTGTGATTAATGGTTTAATCAATATCCGTTTATGGGATTGTTCCGCTATGAGGTTAAATTTTTTTTTGAAAAATCCCTCTTAAATCCCAACAGTGGTATCAGAGCTTCGGTTCTAATTAAATCATTATATTCGAATATGTCTATTAATTATATAATGATATAATTATATTAGTGATTGAATTGGATTCAAATTATGTTTTTATATTGCGATACATGTTGATCGTAATGTTGTCGCAATGTTTTGGTCTTAAAATTGAAATAGTTTATCGATTAAAGGCCGAATGATTGACGTTGTGCCATGATTTTGTTTTGGTCTTAAAATTAACGTTTGCAGTATATGTGTTTTATGTAATAGTCTATTTTTATTGCTATTTAATTGCATGTATGATGCAATGGACAAGAGAGATTGAGATTGTGTTGCTGTAAAAGCATCCATTGGCTGGGCTGTCGTAAAGCAAGGTAAACCGTAATGGTTTTTCCATTCATTTGCTGTATGCTGCATATGCTTGTTCTGAAGACTAACAAGGTTAGGTTAGTTGACTATTATTTTATAATAATAATAATAATAATAATAATAATAATAATAATAAAAGGTTTATTATTATTTATCAATAAAATAATAAAGTGTTTATTATTTAAAATTAAATATTGACATTATTATTTGTATAATTTGGATGTCGATGTTGACTATGCTTCGGAATCCGACATTTGTATGGTGAAGCAGCGATACATCGATAATCCATAAGTGATACAAATATAATTGATAAATTTATATATGATATAAATATTTCTAATGCGAAGTTAGTGTATTTGATACACTATTTTGTTTCGTCCATTGATTAGTGTAATGATTGTTATACATTTAAAAGGTCAATGTGCATTCTGCTTCGGAATCCGACATTTGTATGGTGAAGCAATGACATTTTGATCAATCATATTGAATAGTCAATCATTACTAGGCATGGCAAAAAAAACGAGACCCGCCGGACCCGCCCCGAAATTAGCGGGGAAAACCCGGTTTAACTGGGTGCGGGTGCGGGTAAAACCCGATTTTTTATTACGGGTGCGGGTGCGGGGGCGGGGAATGCTACTACTCGCCCCGCACCCGGCCCCGCCCCCGCCCCGGTCTACCTTAATTTACTTTTATATCTTATTTTAATTATTTTATTATATATTTATTAAATTTATTTTAATTTTTAAAAATAGTTTTACTAGAAAAACATGTTTATTAATTATTTTACTCTTTAAAAACATGTTTATTATTAAAATAATTAATTATTTAATTAAATTATTAATTTTTATTATTATGAAAAATATTTATTTAAAAAAAAATAGTTTTGCGGGTGGGGGCGGGGGCGGGGGCGGGGAACCCGTTCCCCATTGGGGGCGGGTCTGGGTGGTAGTTTTTTACCCCCGACTGGGTGCGGGTGCGGGGACGGGTCTGTTTCAGGGTGGCGGGTGCGGGTGCGGGGCTGCTCAAACCCGCCCCCTACCCGCCCCGTTGCCATGTCTAATCATTACGTTTTGATGGTATGAATGCTTATGCATTAGGGTTTGTGACGGTGCAAGAGTTGTGCCTTTAGAGTTCACAAAAACGTCAAGTGTTGATGCGTCAATATTTGTAATTTGATAATCTATTATTATTTATTATTTAATTATTTAATTATTAAATAAATTGGTATACGGTTATGACCTTAGATTTTGGCGTTTGTTTATTTTAAATACGACTTGCATGTCGTGATTTATTCTATTTAAATACGGCCTACGTGTCGTGGTTTATTATAATTAAATACGACCTGCGTGTCGTGCTATTTAATTATTATTTTATTTATTTAAATATTATAAATTGTTCGAGTTCAAGAGTTCAAGAGAAGACAACGCCAAACGATGATTCGGTGGAGAGGCTTGAGAAGCTTGCTCGTGGGTCAAAGAATTGTAATATAGTTTATTTAATTCTTGCATTTTAGGTGGTCATAATCGTATTTCCAACTTTTATTTTATGTATGTGATGCGTGAAATGTATGTTTGTATGTATGTGTATAAGATACACAATTATCTGAGTGTATGAGATACACAAACCGGTAAAACCAAATTTAATTAAAATCCCTTCAATTAAATATTAAGTTAGTTGCTTTCCAAAATTTAGCACTCATCAAGACTAGTATCAAATAATGTAGGTTTCGCCTGACGCGAGGTGCATGTTTTATATTAGTAAGGTGCGATGGGATAAATGTAATATCCAACTACTAAATTTTTGGGTTTGACTTAACTAAACTAATTATAATAGGATTATATATGTTTAGAAGCAAGAGTTGAGAACAATCCAAAAGATGGATTAGAATAAAGAGTTATTCACTCAATTGATAAAGTTCGAGAGTTGTATTAGATACAATTGGAAAGAGTTCCTACCTAAATAAATGGAGTTTTGTGTAATCCGCCTACACGGACTTAAAACAAAGTGAAATATGGATCTCAACCCGCTAGAAAATCTTCCAACGGGATTTTGCGAATCAAATGTTGAGGGTCATTTGTTTTGAGTAAAAATAGTGGGAGCATTTTAATAAAAGTCCTTATTAAAATGATTTTGATACAATCTTTTTACACGTTTTTGTATTTAGAATTTTTTTTTCATTTTATTTTATATTTTACTGTGAAATGTCCTTATGAAGGATGTAAGGATCAGAAAGGAGTTTCTGAATTGGTACATAAATTGAGAATTATTCTCAAGCACGAGAAAAATTGTATGTTCTCGAACAACCAATTCCTAACAACCGAATATAACTAGATTTTTAAGAACGATACTTATGAGAAGGATCAATTCGAATGTCTAGATATAACATATCTCATAATTGTAGTCATCACGGAGAATGATATGATCATTAACCACGAGAATTTTCTTTTAAAACAAGAAATACAAGATATGAGAAATGTAAAATTTTCAAGGTCTTTTCTATAAAAGTTAGGAATCCAAATGGATCTAAAATAGTTTTGAGATTTCAAATTTGGATTTATGATAGACCAAATAGTTGGTCACAAGTGTTATTTGAGATTGTCTCGAATTGGTATATTAGATTCATTATGAATGAATTTTAAATATATCCACCACATCTTGTTGAAAAGAAAATAAAGTAGTTTATGATGCTAAATAGATCAATTATAAAAGGAATGAGATTCATTTTATATTCCTTTGAATTTTGGCAGAAAAACACGGTTATAAAGGAAGACAGTGATTTCATGTGTTGAAAGAAGAAAACGGTTAATGGTTATCAAAAGAGTCAAGTAGAAGAAAGAAGTAAGACTTTTTCTTCATACAATTTGTTATAGAAATTCAAATTGTCTACTTACATCTTGAGTATGTGATACTAGATGTTGATCTTACATTTATAAGAATGTGAAGAGTCTCTTAAGAAGTAGGACATTGATTATAATTTGAGTCAGCTTACGTCTATAATGGAACAATATGTTTCATTGACTATAAGAGCTTAAGATTAGACTTAAATTAGAGTTTGGAATGAAACCAAATAATTGTTATTAAGTTTCATTTAGTAAAAAAAACATTAATTCTAAGTCTTGTATCGACAAGGTGAGGAGTGCATGTTTTGATAATGGACAAGTGTTGTCATGATTATCCAAACAATGTTTTCAATACTTAATCAAGTAGTAGATTTTGAATTCTACAATCTTGATAAGCTCATCTATAATAAATATGAGATGGATCAAATAAGATTTGAAACTTACATATTTGACACGAGTTAGAATTCTTTTGAGAAGAGTTCAAGTGTGAAGTAGAAGGAAACAACTCAATAGGGTATTAAGGTCATGCAAATTGTTCGCTATGGTAAATACCTATATAAAGAATATAATGACCATTTAAATCGTATCATGTTTGACATTGATCGATTTAAGATAGTTCAATTATATCTTTGTGACTCTTTTATAAATTATTTTACATACAATTATATTGTCGCTACTCGAAAAATAGTCGACTGAAGGCGAAAAGAGGAAGAAACAGAAGAGTCGCCATCGAACTTTATTTATCCCACGAGGGGAAGGGAAAACATCGAGAAAACCCAAAGAAGGAAAGGATAAGATGGTCTCGCAACCAAATTATGGGTTCGGAAGCCGGTTATGCGAGGGGAAGGTATTAACACCCCTCACATCCATCGTACTCGATGGGAACCATTCGCTTATCTATGTGTAAGGATGTTTGCTAGAGGTATTGCTTTATAAGTGTGTTCTAATAAGGAGAGAGAAGGGTGAGAATCAAAGAATGTGAAAGAAAATAAAAGAAAAGGTGGGGAGAAGAGGGGAAGGAGACTCGATAGGACTTCGCGGTCCTATGCCTACATATTCCCTCGTGCAATGGGAAAGTCAGAGTCAACGTAGTTCGGAGGACTACGGGTGAAGAAAAATGGAAGGGGGCTCGCCAAGATCGTTGCGATCTTGTGCCTACGTATCTTACATTCGGACTAGAATGAAGAATCAGAGCAATCGTATTTTGACCTACGATTTGTTGGTGTTTTTTATGGACGATGCTAACGTGCGGGTTCTAGCAGTTAGGTGTTTTGCGGCTCGCTCGTGGAGTCTTATGCATTACCTGTTTGCGGTAGAACGGACGTAACATGTCCTTTTTGAAAAGGTTGATTTTCGCCATCAAGGCAAGATGTCACATTTGATTTGTTGAAAGTTGATTTTAAGGGCGAAATAAGTCCTCGGATAGGAACCCCTTCGGGTAGTACCCAATTCTTTATCTCAAAAGGTTTATTTTGAAAATGGTGTGGCGAATACGGTCACATCTTCGTATTGAAAGACGAGTATCGAGACCACACACTCTAAAGTGAGCGTCCTAATACTCGAAGTGGAAGAGGTCTTCACCCAATCCCCTCTCTTTAGTTCAATACAAAGAGAACTTTATTCTCTTATTAAGGAAGTGTTTTAATTTAGATGGTAAGTGCTTCATGACAGTGAACCCTAAAGGTAATGTCAAGCACTCGGGATAGGAGAAGGCCTTCGCCTAACCACTCCACGACCATCTAAGTTTATTAAGAAAATGTTTGAAAATGCACTTGGTACAAGACCAAGGTTTTTAGACACAAGGAGATGGAATAAAGAGAGAAAAAGGTTTTTGAAAGAATGGGTGGTGAATATAGTCACGTCTTCGTATTGAAAGACGAGTATCGAGACTACACACTCTAAAGTGAGAATCCTAATACTCGAAGAGGAAAAGGTCTTCACCCAATCCCCTTTCTTTAGTTCAATACAAAGAGAACCTTATTTTCTTATTTATGGAAATGTTTTAAGTTTGTTTGAGAAAAATGCCTCTTGACGTTGGATCAAGGGTTTATTGCTAGTTGAGAAAAAAAAGTTTTAAGTGTAACGAACAAGGTTGATGGCGATGCACGAGGCAATCGACTTACAAGTTGGGTTGTGACTTGATATGTGGATCAAGAATGCTCTTGGGTTCGCTCCTAAGTCCTAAGACATCTAACTAGCGGTACAATGGAAACTAAAATACAAATTACATCAAACCGGGGAGGGATACTTAAGAAAATACAAGGGAATATGAGAAATAAAAAGGAAATTACAAAACAAGTGAAAAGATCACGAATGGTGCAACGGTAACCACTTTGCGATGCAAAATCGCAAATCACAAATGACGCCTAAGTCACACACGAGGTTTAATTAACTCTCACAATTTTTTTTTTACGTTTAAAGAAAGATTAACTATTTTGGTGTTTTTTATTTTATCATTTTTTCGGTTATTTTTTAATATTTTAAAAAAACAACAACTAAACCTAAAACATTTACTAGCAATAATCTAAGGTCTAGAAAAATACTAAACTAAAATTTAATCTTGAAATTAAAATTAATTAAACCTAAGACTAAAAACAACTAAACCTAATATTAAACCTAAAATTAAAATTAACTAACCTATAAAGGGTTACTAACTAAGAAAAAGAAATAAAATCCTAAAGAACTAAAGTAAAACATGCTGAAACAAAGCAGCCAGAGCCCAATAAAGTCGGTCCAACATGGGCAACCGGGTTAGGTGGAACGGGTCGGTTCCTGGACCCGGAGCGGGTTGGTTTGGCTGTGAAATAGGGTTTCTTGAGAACCCTGTGATTCCCAAACGGCGGACAAAACGACAAAAGCAAAGATAAAGTGAATTCCAAATAACACAATTAAAGAACTCGCCCAATCCCTTACGATCCTTTCTGGTCTTTTTTTCTGCTTTCTCTTTCGATCTCTACTCTCCCAATCATACTCAGTATTTTGCTCGAAATCGCACTCCCAGACCGATTCTCTCTCTCACAAATAGCGCTTCTCAAACCTTCACTATTTTCTCTCGATTTCTCATTTTTTGGTCTTTCGATCTCTCACGGATTCACTGTTTCTTCTCATTCACACCACTCCTCACTCGGCTCACCCTCTTCACGGTTCTCACTCTCACAGCATCGCGCTCGAAACAATCACGCTCGGAATCACGGTTCAGAAAAACGGATAAAAAATGCACATTGGGTATGGAACTCCAACAGCAAATTAGCAAAGAAAGAGTGAAAGAGTGTGAAGTGTATACCTCTCCGATCGTTATCGGAGTGAAGAACTTCCAGGTGAGAAAAATCCCTTCCTGCTTTTGTGCTGTTGTCGGTTGTTTATCAGCTAGTTACCAAGGTTTTTCTCTCAATCTCTCTGGTTTTTATGTTGCTGTTAATGTTTTCTTTCTCGAATTTTTCTCTGTTGTTCTCCTTTTTTTTATGTTCAATGAATAATGTTGTTTATATAGTGGAGAGACTAGGGTTTGTGACCTGTTTGATTTGTTGCAGAATCTTCTGTTTTGGTATATTTGTTATCAACCTTATTGATGCCAAAAAATGTTTTTCCATTTTGCTGAATCTGTCTCTGCTGCATTCTGCTCTGGTTTTGCTATTGTACCTTTCTGAATTTTGTGTTTGTTTGTGTTTGGCACTTCCTTGTGGTCCCCATGATTCTTTTTCTTGACAGAACTTGAAGTTCTGAATTTTGATGGTTGTGTGCAAGAATTTACTGCAGTAAATTAATTAATGAAATTGTGTATGTATGGTTTGAACTTGAATGGGTTTGTTTGTATTATGATGAATTGGACTTGTATGAAGTCTTGATGGAGTTGAACATGTTTGAAATGTGAACTTTGTATAGCAACATGATGAATCGTTTGGAGCATGGTTTCATCACCACTTAATTTGATGCCCTCTTTCTTTGTAGGTGAGGTCCATGGACCATTGGCAAAGGGTGACTTGATGATAGGCACATTTGAGTTTGTTGGAGACAAAAGCTTGGCGTTTGAGGCATAGGCTTAGGAAAAAATGTATAGAACTTGTAATTGAACCAAAAAAAAAACCTTGCGCCATTTTCCTTGTGATCTTGAGATTTTGAATATGTCTTTGTATGAACGGAAATTCTTGTATCGACATTGCAACGACTCTTGAACCAAGTCTTGTAATTCTTTGAATTTTGATGGTGAATGTAATTTTGGAAAATCAAAAGAGTTCTAACAGATTTTTGAGTTTAAATGAGAACTTGAAACCTTATTATGCATTTGAACTTTGCATCATGTTCTAAAAACAAAACAAGCATTTTTCTTTTTTTGAATTTTTCTTGAAATAAAGAACTAAACTTTGCTAATTCATTCCAAATGTCCATCTTCTAAAATTCCATGTTGCACTCAAAGATCAAACAAATGAAGCGGGAACTAGAGACTTGTGTTTTGGAATGATGAACCTAATTTGGATGATTGAATTTGAAATGGAATAGGCCTTGAGTTTTTTTCAACTTACAATCTCGAATTTGGATGCCATTTGAACATTGAATTAGAAATTATGTGGCATGAAGATGAACACCTAAATTTTCAAGTAACTTGTATTTGAAGAAATCCACATGGATGGATTTTCCAATTCGAATCACTCCTTGATTAATGAATCAGAACATATAATGAATCCATACACCAATGTCTTGAATCATGCTTACTTGAAAATGTTGAATCTTGGCACACTTGAATGCATATTTCATTGTAATGAATACAAGTCAAATTTGCAAGCCGCGAGTGACCGAAATGATAATGCACATGTTCACACAACTTCATACACTTATCTTCTAGGCCATCTTGTACGTTTGAAACCTTTGTTCCATTTGCATGCTCTTTGACCTCACACCAATTTCGAAGCTCAAAACTTGCATTCTTTGAAGAAACCTTGAGGAAGATAACACCTTGAAATACAGAGGGATGCTTGACACGAAGCCCAAAAGTGACCTTCAGTTGAATGACCCTCATCAGGCTCTTATGTAATGGGTGAGAAACCCTAATTTTCTTTTCACGATGCCATAATTCAAAACCATTGTCAAGATCATAAGCCTTAGTCCTTTGATGATCTCTGATAACACTTGTATGCAAAATGGCCCATAACAAGAAGTCACTTAGTAAGTGTAATCCCTTCCTGCTCAGGTTTGATCAAAGCCAAGTCAAGTTCCCTCCTGAATTAGGTTGTGCATAGAGATCCAATTAAATCAATCTCCAAACATAATTTGAGGCAAAAACCTCTTCCTTGTCCTTTCCTTGCAAACCCATATGCTTGGTATGTACCGTGGTATGATGATGATATGATGAATTTATGATATGAAGGGCTAGGGTGAAAATGAGGGTGTGACATATATATATCCATAACCAATTCCATTTAAAGTAGTCATAGAGACACTATATTTAATATGGAGGTAAGAGTACCTAGTTTGTCTTTATGATCATCTGGATTGTAAGGTTTATTAAGTAAACTTGATTACAATCTAGATAAAGATGTATTTATGGATGTATCCCAGTGGAAATAAGGGACACATATTCTATAACACGTTATGGGACAAAATTGTTTTATCGATAAAACTGGAGTCTTCCTTTAGAGACATTGTGTATCTAAAGGAACCAGTGGGAGTGATATAAAACTTGAAGAAATTCAAACACCAGAAAATACATACATGAGAATGGAATATGAACCAATTCAACAAGGGAATTGTTCTTGGATCATTTGGTTCATGTAGCACAAGATCTAGAAAAGATCATAAATGATCGTGATTCTAAAAGAAGAATAAGTTGTTTAAATTCAATTATGGATTAGAGCAAACTTCTTGGAGATGAATATTTTTTTATTAATGAAGTTTTATGAAAACTTGGATTAATAAATGTCAAGTTTAAATCTTGTGCACACAAGAAGGTTAGTGGGAGTATTTGCATTAATCTAATACAGTATGTAGGAGACATACTGATCATCAAAACAAATTCCCTACAACACCAATGTAGGACATGGTTAAGGAAATGGTTTTGATGAAATGCTTAGGTGAGGTTTCCTAAAAGGTTAGGAATCATAATCTATAGAGATAGATAGTTGATGAATCTCAACCCTAGCATAAGTACATATTCTAACGAAGTGTTGAGACACTTAATATGCATAATATCACATTAAGATTATTGTATGTGGATCATGATGTATTGTCTAATGGACAATGTCTTACCTCATTTGATGAGAAAAAGGACACCATGATATGTACTGCACTAGATGCACCATATGCTATGAGCATAAACAATAAGTACCAAAATGATTGAAGTGTTCATCACTAGATCACCATCAAGAAGGTCTATGAATATCTTAAAAGTACATGATGTTCCTTTTCTTGAGAGTATATGAGAATAATCATTGTAAGGGAGTTACAAAAATGTTATTCCAAAACTTATGAACTATATATTCATATCACAATATAAATTAAATGTCATGCTTGGATGACAATTGTATAAGCTGAAAAGGGTTTCAGACAGTTGTCATTTCTTGTACAAAGGTCAAATATATGATTTGGATCGCTTTGCCAATTCTTGGGGAGAAAGTTGTGTTTCTTGTATTTCAGATCCTATTGATCTCATTCACGATGATAATGGGTTAATCTTGCAAGTTCAGAAAATTAGATCTCACTAGCGATCCATGTACGTATATTTTGACACTTCTTTTTCTCTTAGATAGAAGATCGAAAGTTGAAATTGAAAGAGGTGTATATTACCAACACAGGAAAGAGTTCCTTATACCCTAATAAAGTATCATACATAGATGATACTTAACGCACACAATGAGCAGACAGATGTTAAATTAATATCTGATTGGCTTTAGTGCTAGTGGGAGATTGTTGGAGTAAGCCCTAATAGCCAATCAATATTGGCTTAATATGCTTTTGTATCTTGACCTTGATATATATTTTGTTTGTTAATATATATACTTATTAGGCATTGTATTTATTATGTTATATGTATATGACATAATAAAGTCCTTAGAATAATTAGTCTATTAATGACCTATTAAGTGTGACTTAATCGTGAGACCTCATTAAACATAAGGACGTTATTCTTAAATTATCCGTAGTCAAGCTTTACTGTCAAATAGGACAACAGTAATGCATATAGAATATTATGTGAGTAGATTGATGACTGTATCTCACAGGTCATAGATATGAGATATCAAGTTTTCACGTAGGTATAAATATTAGGAGTAATATTTATACTGGATTGACCCACCATGAGAATACTACATAGTTTGTTATGTAAGTGTCATAAGTTATTCTCATAGTGATAATGGTGTATACCACCCTTCGACCTGAAACCACTATGGACCCTAGATGAGGAGTCGAGTACTTTATTACCAATCAAACGTTGTCCGTAACAGGATGACCATAAAGATGGTTGATGGGTGCTTTACAAATCATGCTGAGGGACATGAGTGACCTAGATGGGATTTGCCCCTCCTACATATACGGGAGTAATATCTATGTGCCCCTTGATAGAGTATGACTGTAAAATGCATGGCCGTGCTCAAATAAGTCGATATCAGATATTTAGCTTATTTGTTATTATCAAGTATACTCGGGGATCAAGGAATAAAATATTGGACTATACAAGGGTGACACATTCTATGCCTTGTGTTCAATATAGATATAAGGGCAAAAGGGTAATTGTACACATGATCATTATCACAGAAAGATTATGTCAGATCACACGACATTCTCGTCACTTGGGTAGCAGTGATGTGTTGCTAGATACCGCTCACTGTTTATAATATTAAATATGTGATTTAATATTATTGCCAACGTTACGAGAACCTACAAGGTCACACGCAAAGAGTACTGACAATGGAACGAATGATTAAATTAAATAAGATTTAATTTAATTAGATGTTAATTGTATTATTTAAAAAATTAACAAAATATAATTTATTTGATTAAATATGATTTAATTAAATAAATGAGAATTGACAATTGATTAAATTAAATATGATTTAATTTAATTAATATTTAATTAAAAGAGTTTAGTTAAATATAAACAATATATTATTTAATTAAAATAGTTTTAATTAAAATAAGATTGGGCTTGTTTTGGAAAAGCCCAAAATAAGAGCATTAGGGTTTTAGAAGCTCTCTATAAATAGAGGAGCTCTTTTCCCTACCAATCCTAATTGTCAATTTTCTCAGAACAAGAGACGGCTAGCACCGCGTTCCATTTTGTACTCGCGTGGACTTCGTAGAGACGATGGTATTTTCCACGTTCGTGATCAAAGTTAAAGCACGCTTCAAGAGGTAATTCGGAATCCTTATTTGTGTTTGATTTGTGATTAATGGGTTAATCAAAATCCGTTTATGGGATTGTTCCGCTACGAGGTTAAATTTTTTTTGAAAAATCCCTCTTAAATCCCAACACCCTCGTCTCGGGTCATAAGTCACAGACTGATCTCAGTTTCTTCCTGGAATGGTGAATACTTATGGGAGAGTATCTTCACAGGGGATTGGAACTTCACTGGAGATCTATGACTTCAGCGGGAATCTATAACTTACTGGAGATTAGAAAACATCACCGGGGATCTTCAAAAGAGATGCAAGCTGGTTGATTTGTAAACATGTCTTCTCAAATAAAGAGAAATACCAACTGTAACAATCTTCACCAAACTTCTCGAAGAGATGCTATTTGATGGAAGCAAATTTGAATAGTGGACTTGTCACACCCTAATTTTTGACCCTAAGATCCCTTTTCTTTTGCATAGCATCTTTAGGTCATGCGGTCTTTGTGTGCGTGTTTATTGTGACTAACCCATTTGTGCAAGCGCATTATTTTTAAGTATAGATGGTTTTGGTTCTCTCAGCCGAATATTTCAGGACATGACCAGTTAACCCTGATTTAAAGCGGTCCTCAGATTTCTACTTGATCTGGGCTTCATTTCTAAAAGTTTTTCTTTATTCTTAGGCCGTTCTTGGATCAATATTTTGAAGATATCTTGGATGGGCTTTCTGGCTATATCATCATTAAAGTCAAGATTAGGCTTTGGTTCTTATTACTCAAGATTCAAAAGTTCAAGATCTTTATTCAAAGTCCCAAGGTTCAAGTACACCATTCACCAATTCAAATTCGCATATTCGAGTAACAAAGGCAACGAAATTTTTGTTCAAAAAGACAAAATTCAGCTTGGCTTTTCAAGGACTTAACATGCCACTCCAAAGTTTAAATTTAAGAGGGTTTCTTAATGCACCACCCAAGTTTCTTAGGCACCACGTGAAGTTATTTTTTTCCCCTGATTCCAGATGTGCATATCCGGACGCACCAAATTTTTAAAAAACGCTGAAGTGTTCCGGATATGCATATCCGAAAACATTTCTAATGTGCACTTCCGGAAGGATTTCTTATTAGTTCGCGCCAGACCTTCTTCCTCCCCCTCATTCTTCAATTTTCCATTTTCCAAACTCTCTCAAACTCCCAAATTTTCAATCCCACAAATCTCGATTTTTTCCACTCGAGTTCGGCGCAGAGCAACTTCTACAACGATCAAGACACTCCAAATCCTCCCTATCTCATTTTAATCGGTAAGTTTTCAAATTTTAGAGTTTCGGAGTTATTTTCGAGTAATCGATTTAGAGTAGACATTTAGGTGTAGAAATTGTTAGGTTGTATGAATAACATAGGTTAGAGACAATGTAGGTCTTTTTTACTGCTTCAAACGGATGATCAGGGCATTAAAATGCCCTTTTGCATGTTACAGTGGCCATGACTGCCATTTTTAAACTTCCAAAAACGTACCACATGTGCAGATCCAGAAATATTTTAACGTTTATTATTCTGGGTGTTTCCGGATGTGCACATCCGGAAGTACTCAACGTTAAAAATTCGGTGTCCTTCTGGATCTGCACATCCGGAAGACTATTATCCTGTTCCAGAGGGTGATCACTCAGCACATGAGGGTGTTGACGCTGATGACGATTTCGATGAGCTGGACGGTTACCCGGAGGGACCGTCTGATATGTCCATACTCGTGGGGTACTCTGAGCATACTGCCAGATATGCCTGGCTAGGGCAGGTAACCTTTCTCGGTTTATTTATAGAATTGTATTCGTTGAAAATATGTTCATTTGTAACATTGTTTTATTTGGAAATTTTCAGGAGAAGGATTCACAAAAGTTCTATAACCATGGGGGCAAGGTTATGGACATGCTTGCGGTGCTGCCAGGGGATGAGTGGTTCACGTCTGCACTTGCTACCTCTGGTCTTGGAGGTCTGTCTAGGATTGGGTATCCCCAGATCATGTACGGTATGCTGATGGGATTTGGTGAGAGATGGCACCCCGAGACATCCTCATTCCATCTACCGTACGACGAGATCACGATCACACTCGATGACATCTCGTGCCTTTTACATCTACCGATCACGGGTACCCTTCTCCGTTACGGTAGGATGTTGAAGGATGACGCGATGGAGATGCTGATTGAGGAGCTTGGGGCTACCCCAGAGGAGGCACTTGCGGAGGTGACGCAGTTGAGAGGCGCACACGTCCGGTTCTCCTTTCTGACACGCAGATTTACTGCGGCGCTTGCAGAGGCAGGACGGGCATCAGGTGATCCAGCTGAGATGGCGATCCACAGGAAGCGTGCCCTGAGATGCTACTACTTGTTTTTGCTCGGCACGCAGGTGTTTGTGGACACCAGCGCCTATTATGTTGATGTCGTCTACCTCAGGTACCTTTCGGATCAGACAGAGATCCACGAGTACAATTGGGGGGCGGCTGCGCTGGCATACACCTATTCCAGGCTCTCTGATGGTTGTTGTTGGGCAACCAAGATTGTGGCAGGCAGTTGTACGCTATACGTGGTAACAATCTAATATTCCAAGTGATTTTTTCATTTATTTTCTTTCTATATTCATTATAATGTTTGACACCCATGTTATGTTTTTCATTTCAGGCGTGGATTTTACAGTACTTTCCCAACATTACTGGTTGGGGGGTGTCGATGGGTACACTGAGGATATGCCACGTGCTGCTGCATTTGTCCTGCTCAGAGGGAATCAGGTGTCGGACCCCTACAGAGTGTATCTTGATCGGATGACTGCTGAGGACGTTTTGTATGACACCTATGCCGCTCACCGTGTGACGCGCCCGTTCGATGAGGTTTGTTTGTTCTCAGGATGGTTGGCATGCAGTTCGACTGTTACTGCCCGATACCTGCCAGAGCGCGTCTTGCGTCAGTTCGGTTACACGCAGACGATCCCCAGGATGCCTCATGAGTCTGCTCCTCTAGGCTTGACCTGCAGGCAGATAGATGACATATATGCAGTAGTTTTTTGTTTGATCTATTCTATTTATATTAGATGTATGCACTGTATTTTGATAGAGGTTTATTATATATATATATATATATATATATCATTTTATTTTATATATTGATGTTGTCAAATGTATATTAAGTTGCGACGATATATTAACATATGCGACCAAGCAACAAAACCGATTTAAAAAAAAAAAATTAAGTTTTGCTGTTTTTCGGATCTGCAGATCAGAAATGTTTCCGGATGTGCACTTCCGGAACACATCAGCGTTTTTAAAAAAAAATAGTGCGTCCGGATACGCACATTCGAAATCAGGGGGCCAAACCGAAAATTCATATGGTGCCTAAGCAATAAGGACGGTGTGATAAGAAATCCTCAAATTTAAAGCAAGAGTTACAAGATCAAGCATACGTTCAGGTTAGAACATCCATCGTTACAAGACTTCAAGTAATAGGGTGTAAAGCAAACCAAAGGTAACCCAAGATTTAAAAGATCTTCACAAAGGTACAAGAATGGCAAACCTCCTTTGATGGAATCTAAAAGGTTCTAATTAGTTCATATCCATTAAAAAGTCGTGGAATTTTACAAAATTCAAAATACATTCAGAGTTTCAAATACAACCACTCAAGTTCATAATTTGGTTACTATTCAAAGGTGTTATTTACCATGGATATTAGAGCATTTCTCATCAGGCAAATCGACGGATTCAAAACGACGAGTTAGTTGAGATGCATACAAATGTTTCTATTAAAGAAACATCCAGCCTTCTTGTAAGGTATTTTGGTGCGCATATAAGTACAATAATATGGATGAGAATACCCTTTAAAATTGACAACACCACTTAGAAGGCAATCTGAATATATTTCAAGACATGCATAGACGTACAAATTACAAAGAAAAACTTGAATCCAAAGCAAGAAAAGTATTTGCAGTTCGTTTCACTTCTTAATACATCAAGTTAATACAAAAGGCTCCAAAACGTCGCCAGATTCTAAGATTAACACCCAACAGCTATAGTGGTAGTAAATGACTACTCTCCTCCCTGATTTAGTGCTGCTACAATGATAGGTTAGACAGATACTCATTGTGGAACTCTTGCACGCATCATTTCAAAACATGTTTGGCTTTGTACCGAGACGCTTCAGGAGAGGATAAGATCAACTTCAATCGTGGATGCACATCTTTTACTCGAACCAAAGTCACCTACCAAGGCTGTTACAATAACTGTTGCCAATATAAAGTTGTATGTCAGTATCAAGTGCCGAATCGGCGTGAATGATCATAATTCATACAGTAAACTATGTAATCTCACCTACAAGGACTCAAATAATTCTCCAAGGATTGCTTCACCATTCCTAAGCCTTTCCCTAAACGATCCCTCCTCTTCGCAGTGTTGCCGTAATTGATCACCAATTCAATATCCCGCACATGTAATAACAATTGATAAGAAGTTCGTTCCAAGTTCAGACATAAACACGGAATATTGTGATAACTACACTTACTTGCGCCAAACCTTGTACATTCGGTTATGAACAAAACAATTCATCACCAATTCTGGCGTTGTTGGTATGGAAGGTTGAATGGTACGTAGTTGATGGTGCTCATTGTTACAACGACCGAATACTCTTCTCGCTTTCATTTTCAACTATCATAAGAAGGAACAGCAACCAACCTGCCATAAGAGCCTGCGATTATGTTCATAACAGTTTTGTTAAGGAGGTACGCTTCATTAATCATAGTAAGAAACTAACAAATCAATACAAGCTTGGCACGGGCATTTTCGATACTCTTGACAATTCAAAACAGATAAAATCGGGAAGATAGGCGTTGACAAGTATAAGCTACTGAAGGAAGAGCATTACATGCATAAACGTACCAATGCTATAAAAACAGTGCAAATTTACTAAATATTGAAATCTACAGTACGCACAGCTGTTAGCCAAGTCAAATTTGTGCATCAAGAGTGAAGGCCATACCAGTATTACTGTTTATTGCTGATGCGAACAATCACGACAGTTAAGTATACCTAAGTGAAACCAGCTCTTTCCTTTATCAAACCTTCAACACCATAATCAAGCCATGGCCCTGTCAACAAAAAAAATGGCGGGATTAATCATCAACAGCCGGTGAATGCGAACCGAGAACGGTAACAAAATCAAGCATTAATCCTAATTTGAACCAACAACCAAACATTCAAACCAATTAACATTTCAGCCATATTAATCTCAACATAAACCAGAATTGCGAACCTGTCATCTTCATCTTGGAAACATGGAAGTGGCCCAGGTTTTCTTTAATGATCTGAAACCAAAGAATGCAAATAAGCATGACGAGTTGGTCACCGAGTTGCAGACTCATTAATGAACTTTGAACTCTACAACTCTGCACTGGATCATTTTAAGATGATTAGAGGAAATAGTAAAAGTGAGATTGGTCTTGGGAGAAAGGAAACAAGCAATTACCTTCTTTTACAAAGCCTTAAAAATGTTATAATGTGGTGTTGAAACGCGCATAAAAGGATTCCAACTCTGATACAGGCATAGGAGAGACTCCAAGGTGCGCAAAACAGCTCCAAAGCATTGTCATCAAAATACACATGAAATGAAAATCGAGAGTTAATAGACAATATTCCTTGACACAGATCAAACATATTCAAAACTTTCCTAAACATAGTCAAGACGTTCAAGTGAATTCCAATACGGTTGTCAAGAATTTCCAAAACATTTCCAATAATCAGCATTGAATGTAGAGCATCAATGATGTCTCAAACATGTTCAGGCAACATTTGGGACATACATATACTTTCCAAAACCGTACCAAACATAATGAGATGAAAGAGGACGTTCTCTAAACAATATCAGACATTGATCAAAACACAAAATCGACAGCATTCAAGTCAGGAATCAAAGCTCATGTCCACTGAGACTATATAAACACGCATCACTATAGAGGGGGAGGACATTTGAAAATCTTACACAAACTCACCAGAAATTCAACATACCAAACATCAACAACATACAACCAGAATCCAAAACAATATACAACCAGTGTTCACAAACCAATACACACAGAGAAAAAGCCACAAAAAACCACAACATCGTTGGTCATTCAAGATCGTACAAAAATCCATCCCCACCAGAACAGACCCAAAAACAAAAGTCCCATATACAAATCACCACCTATACGCTTTTGGAAACGAGATCAATAAGAAAGGAAGAAGTGTTCAAAGGGAGTACCTAGACGAGAAGACACTCGAGATCGCACCAACATTTCCATTCTTTTCTCTTGCTTTGATCAAATTGTAATGTAATCTTCTGAATTTAGTGGATTGGGGTTTAGGGTTATTTGGGGGATTAGGGTTTTTTTTCTTGTTTTAGATTTAGGGTTTCGAGGTTGTGGCGGTTAGGTTTTTTTTTTTCCGTTTGCGCGAGAGTGAGAGGCGAGGGAGAAGATGGTGAGAGGAGAGGAGCGGAGAGATGAGAGAACGAGAGAGGAAATCGAAAGAGACGAAGAGAACCCCTTTCTGGATTTGTTTTTTCTTAGTAGTCACATGTACACCGCACATGCCATCACCGTGCACCCTCTTTTTTAGTCGTTAGATCTGCCACGTTTAGGGGACGCATGGCCATGATCTGAGGGTCCATGATGGGTCCTCTCCCTTGCAGATCACCCAATCCCTCCGTTTTATTAATAATCAATCCGTTTTAATTAATTTAACTTTTTTTAAAAACAAATTTATGATAATAATAATTTGGTTTTTATAAAATATAACCATTCTTTAAAAAAAAAAAAAAATATATATATATATATATATATATATATATATATATATATATATATATATATATATATAACTTTTTTAAAAATATAACTTCCTTTTATTTAAAATATCACTTCTTTCTTTTTCTAATAAAATATAACTTTTATTAAATAATAAAAATATACTCTAATAAGCTTTAAAAATAATAAAAATAATAAAACCTTTTCTTTTTCTTAAACTTAATAACTTTTAAAACTTAATACAACCCCTTCAAAAAATTAATTAACAAACCTTTTCATAACAAAATAAACTTTTTTTTATAGAAATAAAATCTAAGCTTTTTTCAAAATAATAAAATATAATTTTAAAAATAACTTTTATAGTAAGGAAATGAAGCCTTTTTGTACAAATTTAGGCCCTCATTTTTTTTTAAAACAACAAAGAAAACTTTTTTTAATAAAAATCTCTTTAAGATAATAAAATTTTTTTAAGTTAAACTTTCAGATTAATAAAACCTCTCTTCCATTTAAAATGTTAAAAAAAATCTTTTCCATAAATTAAGATTGTAACCTTTTACATATAGCTCTCCTCCTTAATTAGGATAGAACCCCTTTCATCCTTTAAGTTTCTCCTAGCTTTCCTCTCAGTGATTTATGTTTGGGTAGGTGATTTCATGTGATATATGCACTTTATTGGTTCATGCTCTGATTGTGTTCTAAACTTTTTCAAAAATAAAAATTCTCGATCCAACGTCGAGCCACTTTTCACCCATGTAAGTTGATTGCTTTTAAGCATCGCTATCAACCATTCGATCACTATACACAAAGCTAGTCCACCTTGCTAGTATGCACGATTTATTGTTTTGGTTAATCTATGACGTCTATCTTAACTTTACGCTTTATGCTTTTATGCCTCATGCTTTATTTTATGCATTTCTTTAATACACATTGCTTGCATTATATCCAAGGGAAAGTCTCTTGCATGATAATCAATTATTGTGCATGGTGCATGTGCATTTCATACCTCCCTATAGGTTTTCATACCCTTTAAGATAAGATTATCTTAGACAACTTTAGGATAGACTTCCTAAATTAGCCCCCCTTAAAATTGAT
The DNA here is from genome assembly GCA_022829125.1 of Lathyrus tuberosus. Taxonomy (NCBI): domain Eukaryota; kingdom Viridiplantae; phylum Streptophyta; class Magnoliopsida; order Fabales; family Fabaceae; genus Lathyrus; species Lathyrus tuberosus. Next base: position 9,877,799 of record JALAZF010000212.1, read on the forward strand.
TAGACAATCAAACTTTAGCTCATCTAATTCTCCACACAAGAGAATTAGATGTGAATCATCTCAAAGAAAAGACATACAATCTCATACCCCACAATACAAACAAGATTCTCCTTACAAAACTGTGGTGGTTTCTTAAGATGATGACTCATTTTTTCTCCTAGACCATTTTCAAACAACTTTAGTATCCTTCAGAGAGGAACTACAAGTGCTCTGATTCCACTCCCGACAGGATATGTAGGCACAAGATGCGATATCTTATCGAGCACACTTAGGAATAGAACTTTAGGTCTTCCTATCCCTTTACTCTTAGCAAACAGATAATAACAATCAGCAAATAACATGATAAAACAAGAGGTTCCTGTAGAGTACTACAGATATCTAGGATGCTAACATCTTCCCTAGGTATAACCAACCTCCGAACCTTAGACTCTCTTTTGCATTTGCATTGCATACTGTGGGACGTTCGATCTTTCCCCATTCCCTTGGATAAATCAAAGACCGGTGGTGAAATAAATGATTTGCGATTCAAGCTAATCAATAGCTTGATATCCTATTCTCACCGCGACAGGACTCACTGGGGAGAACATCACTGAGGAGCAATATTGTTGTAGTTTGAAAATTGCAATGAAGCAAATAAAATCTGGCAACATGAGTTCTCAAATAAAGAGAAACACTTGTAAGGTCTTCACCAAACTTCTCTGAAGGATTTCCGGAGAGATGCCATTTGATGGGAGAATAAGTTGATAATCTTGATAATTTGTTGGGGATAGACAAACTGTCTTGGAGAGAGACTGTCATTTGCCATTCAAACAGAAAACCTGAGAACGAAACAAGCTGCTCAAATAAAGAGGCTGCCACTTGTCGTCTGGGTATAAGTTCCAAGAGCATGTTATAACAACACTGGTGGAGAGAGGATTATGTCTTCAATGGTGATCTTTAAATAGATTCTTCCTAGGGAGACAAAGCGCAAAATATATGCACGCTCGATCTAGGTTTAACAACCTAAAGAGACTAAAAAATCATGATTGTCAGGGACCAAAGTTCAATTCCGGAAATAACTGAAGAGAAACGGTCAAGTAAGAGTCTACCCAATGAGGAATGAACTCAACTGGGGTTTATATTATCTAGAAATGGAAAAGAAAACTAAAGTAACCATTTTTCATGAGGGCCAAACTTAGTGGGGAATTAGAAAGGATGTGCACTTTCTGCTTAGGGTTGACTGTAACACCCCTTTTATACCCCGTACAAAAACGGAATAAACTAATCTTATAAATAAAACATCAGAGCAAAGAATAATTCATTTAGATATAAACAGAGATGTCACATCAACGTGAACTAAAAATAACCTGCTCATAAAGATATATAACACCTGGATAGTTTTTATAAACAAAGGAACTCCGTTCCAAAATATCAGCATTCAGTTACAGAATTAAAGCGGAACATCCATAACTGATGTCATCACAAAATATAAGTATGTCATATACATATTCATACAAGGCCACTATATACAAGCTAAAAGAAACATCTACACTCGAACCCCGACTACCCGTGTTACATATCAGAGCCGACGGAACGACAAAAAGACGAAGACACTAATCTTCGCAAAAGACCTCCAGCGTCTAATCTGCAATGCCATTACAGCATTAAACCACAGCAGAAGGGTGAGAAACAGGATTATAATATAATGGCATATCATTATATAACACTTAGCAAAATATGCACAATTATTCTCACCACACAAATACGATACTTGTAAACAACACAAGACATATTAAACTCATCTCACATATCAATCACATAAGCATATACATTAACACAATGCATAACAAATCCTTCTCAAAATTCAACGCATAAACATTTATGTAATGAATTATGCAAATGCACAGAGACCGACACAACGACTCTACGCATGCGGTACCAATCCAACCTTGTAATTCATTAGTCCCCCAGGAACTCTTGGAATCATCGCTCGTTACATAGAGTAACTCCCCGTCGGGCCTACGATGTTCCCCGTCGCTATAAACCATTATTTCAGGGCGTACGACGTTTATGGATTGCTTTCGACCACTATTTCAAGGCGCACAATCCGATTGCCATAGTCCACTATTTCAGGGCGCACAATCATTTGTGATTAATCGCTTCTACCATTATTTCAGGGCGTAAGACGATAAAACTGATTCATCTATGAATCTTCCAATGCAAGAATGCATATCATGATACTTGACACATTAATGACTCATGCCAACATCAAATGCTCATGCATTAACAATAATCATGTATTTCAAGTACATATAAAGTAATGCACACAATTGCCCAAAATGGCCACAAACACCAATATACCATTCCACAACATCAAATTCCCATCAAAGAATCATCACACAAGCCATCTCATAACATATCATAATATGTCTTACAATATTGAAAAATAACTCAAAATTCCATTATTCGGTTTTCTGAAAAAGTCGGCTAAAAGTCGGCCAAAAATAATATTTTCTATCATCATCAAAAAGTATTCATCGACAGCTTCGATTCGGTATAAAGAACTCTTAAATACGATAAACGGTTAACAAGATATGAATATTTCAAAATAATGCGAAAACGTAAACCGGACGCCCGACACTACGAAACGGTTCGTAAAAACTGTACCGATTGGACCAAGTTCAGACCCCAAAACTATTTTTCCTAGAAAGAACATCTCGTTAGCTTCCCAACGCTTCAAACGGGGGTTAAAACCGACTTACGGTTCAAGAGATATGAATTTCCGAAGTTTCCCCGACAAACCAGAATTTATGGTTCAGCACAGTATGTATCGATACATAGGCTTATGTATCGACGCATAGAGACCACATGTATCGATACATAGCACGCATGTGTCGACGCATGTGTAGTGAAAATGCTGTTTTTCCCAATTTTCGCAGTATGTATCGATGCATAAGGGTTATGTATCGATACATAAACCATTTCGTATCGATACATAGCTGTTATGTATCGATTCATAACTCTGTTTTTCTCAAAAAATCAGATTTCTCAAATTTCTCCCTTGCTGCCACTTTTCCGAAATGCCCGGAAATTCGACTAAATCGAACATTTTCACCGAAACGAACATATACGCGCAACCACCAAATACATAAGAACCATTTAGAACACATAAACGAAATTTCTACGACGTTCGATTTTTCGATTAAATTTCAACCTTTCAAAAACCAGAATTTTCAAACATCACCAAATCGAATAAAAAGCACGCTATACGACGACCTAACCTTACTCGATACAACTACGTAATTTATTTCGGATTCTAACCGTGAAAACATCGATTTTTATCGATTTCCTACAATTCGACCTAAACGGACAAAACAACGGAAACATAATGAAAACTAACCAAAACATAACCAAACTTCATGAAACTTTAAACAGCAGCTCACATACACATAACCAACCAACACATGTATTTATACGACTTTTCGACCGTAAAAACATCAATTTCTATCGATTTCGTCCAATACGGCATAAACGGAAACATATGGAAAACCAACCAAAACATCCACACAAAACATACATAATCATACACAATCAATATAATAACCGAGTTTCGCACCCTTACCCGATTTAATCGTGTTCTAGAAAGTCGGGAGATTGATTTCTTCCTTCACAAGTTTTTCCTCTCTTTTCTTCTTTCTCTTCTCTTTTCTTCTTCTCTACTTTTCTTTTCTCTCTTTTTCTTTCTATTCATTCTATTTCTATTTTTCTTTTCTTTTCTTACTAACTTAGTGAAATTAAATGTGAAATGTCCAAAATACCCCCACACTCAAATATCTCGCAAACGTTCCCAAAACGCGATAAAATATATTCCCGCCGAAAATAACATATTTTCACATAAAAGTCGAAATTAGAATAAAATAATAATAAAATAATCCAAAAAGACTCAATACAATAAAACTGGCAAAAACTGGGGCGTTACAACTCTCCCCCACTTAGAAATTTTCGTCCTCGAAAATAATACCTGATACAAACAACTCCGGATACGACTCCCGCATCCGACTTTCCAATTCCCAAGTCAAATTGCCCTCAGCAGCGCCTCCCCACGCCACTTTCACAAGTGCAATCTCCTTGCCTCTTAACCTTTTCAACTCGCGATCTAAAATCCTCACCGGTAAAACCTCAACCGTAAGATTATCTCTTACCTCAACCTCATCCATCGGAATCACATGAGACGGATCTGGAACATACTTCCGTAGCTGTGAAACATGGAAAACATCATGTAGATTCGAAAGATTCGGTGGCAATGCTATCCTGTAAGCCACTGCACCAACTCTTTCGGATATCTGATATGGACCAATAAAACGTGAAGTAAGCTTCCTCGACTTCAAAGCACGTCCAACACCAGTCACCGGCGAAACCCTCAAAAACACATGATTACCCGCTTGAAACTCAAGATCTCTTTTCCTTTTATCATGATAACTCTTTTGCCTACTCTGAGAAGCTTTCATCTTCTCCCGAATAAGTTTCACCTTTTCCGTCGTTTGTTGAACTAACTCAGGTCCAACTACTGCACTTTCACCAGATTCATGCCAACACAAAGGTGTTCGACATCTTCTTCCATAAAGTGCCTCAAAAGGTGCCATTCCGATACTAGAATGGAAACTATTATTATACGTAAACTCGATCAATGAAAGAAAACTGTCCCAAACTCTACCTTGCTCAAGAACACAAGATCTCAGTAAATCTTCCAATGACTGAATTGTTCTCTCCGTCTGACCATCAGTCTGCGGATGATAAGCAGAACTCAATCTCAGCTTAGAACCTAACGCCTTTTGCAAACTTTCCCAAAATCTGGAAGTAAACCTCGGATCACGATCAGAAACAATACTCAACGGAACGCCATGTAACTTCACAACCACACTGATATAAATCTCAGCCAAAAGCTCCATAGAATAACTGATATCAATCGGAATGAAATGCGCCGATTTAGTCAGTCTATCCACGATCACCCAAATAGCATTATGCCTACTCGGAGAATTAGGCAAACCCGTCACAAAATCCATCGAAATACTATCCCATTTCCACTCCGGAATATCCAACAGTTGCATTAATCCTGCAGGCCTCTGATGTTCCACTTTCGACTTCTGACAAGTCAAACACGCATAAACAAACTGAGCCACATCTCGTTTCAAACCAGACCACCAAAATATTTTCTTCAAATCTTGGTACATCTTATTAGCACCAGGATGTATACTCATACTACTCCGGTGTCCTTCCTCAAGAATCATCTTTTTCAACTCTGCATCATCCGGTATACAAATTCTACCACGGAATCTCAAAATACCCTGATCATCCACTTTAAAGTCACCGTTCACTTCTTGATTTCCAACAAGCAACAAATTAACAAGTTTCAAGTCCAACTTCTGTTTCTCTATAACAGACAACAGAAAATCATTAGTGATCTTTAACATACCAAGCTTCACACTCTCATATGAAAGCTCACAAACCAAACTCAAGTCTCGAAATTGTTCCAGAAGTTCCCACTCTTTCACCATCAAAGCAGATATACGCAAAGATTTCCGACTCAAAGCATCAGCTACTACATTAGCCTTACCAGGATGGTAATTCAAGCTAAAGTCATAGTCCTTCAGAAGTTCCAACCATCTCCGTTGCCTCATATTTAACTCTTTCTGATCAAACAAGTACTTTAAACTTTTATGATCACTAAAGACTTCGAATCTAGCACCGTAGAGATAATGCCTCCAAATCTTTAATACAAAAACCATCGCAGCTAATTCCAAATCGTGAGTAGGGTAATTCTTCTCATAAACTCGTAACTGCCTCGAAGCATAAGCAACCACCTTACCATCTTGCATCAAAACACCACCTAGACCAATTAGAGATGCATCACAATACACAACAAATGATTCATTAGGATTCGGTAAGATCAAAATCGGAGCTGTAGTTAATCTCTTCTTTAGCTCGTTGAAACTTTCTTCACATTGAATATCCCAAATAAATGCCTTACCCTTACAAGTCAGTTGGGTCAACGGAAGTGCCAACTTGGAAAAACCTTCGATAAACCTTCAGTAATATCCAGCTAAACCCAGAAAACTTCGAATTTCAGTAACAGATCTAGGAGCCTCCCATTGTAGAACAGCCTCTACTTTGGATGGATCCACAGCAATACCATTACCTGAAATCACATGCCCAAGAAAACTCACTTCTGACAACCAGAACTCACACTTGGACAACTTAGCAAAAAGTCTCTTCTCCTTCAGAATCTGCAACACAATTCGCAAATGCTCCGCATGTTCTTCCTGAGACTTAGAATAAATCAAAATGTCATCAATAAAAACAACAACAAAATGATCTAAATGCTCATGGAATATACGATTCATATACTCCATAAACACACCCGGCGCATTAGAAACCCCGAACGGCATCACAGAAAACTCGTAATGTCCGTATCGTGTCCTAAAGGCCGTCTTCTGAATATCCTCCTCTTTAACCCGAATCTGATGGTATCCTGACCTCAAATCAATCTTACTAAACACACTTGCACCCACTAGTTGATCCATCAAGTCATCGATCCTTGGAAGTGGATACTTGTTCTTAATCGTCACTTTATTCAACTGCCGATAATCGATACACAAACGCATACTTCCATCTTTCTTCTTAACCAACAAAACAGGTGCACCCCAAGGTGATACACTAGGCCTTACAAACCTCTTTTCCAACAACTCATTCAATTGTCTTTTCAACTCCACCAACTCAGATGCTGACATCCGATATGGTGCCATAGATACAGGTTTAGTACCAGGAACTAAGTCTATAGAAAACTCCACCTCTCTTTCTGGCGGCACATCTGAAAAATCATCCGGAAACACCTCCTGAAAATCACACACAACAGGAAAACTTCCAATTGCAACTTGACTCTCCACAGACAACGATGCAAACAATCCAAACAACTGAGCTTCCTCCGCCAAAAGTTTCTTCAACTCTTTGGTAGATAAGAAACCAGATTCCCTTTCTTCTTCAAGAGAAGGAAATCTCACCCGCTTAAGATAACAATCAAGATGAACACGATTGAACTCTAACCAGTTCATTCCCAGAATCACATCCAAACCCTTCAATGGCAAACATACCAAGTCCATCACAAAATCTCTACCAAAAATTGTCAAAGGACAACTTAAACAAACGAAAGAAGTAGTTACCGACCCCGAAGCTGGAGTATCGATAACCATCTCTCCACCCATCTTAGACAACACCAAAATTAAACGTTTCGCACAATCAATCGAAATAAACGAATGAGTCGCTCCAGTATCAATAATAGCAATTAAAAGATTACTATTAATAAAACAAGTACCTCTGATCAAACGATCTGCATTAGTAGGCTGAGCTCCCGCCAATGCAAATACTTTCCCTCTAGGTTGAGCTTGCTTCGGTTTCGTGCACCTCGTACTAACATGACCAACTTCCCCACAATTATAACATGTAACCCCATTCTTCCTCCTACAATCAGCAGCCACATGACCCTTCAAACCACAATTAGCACACTTATCCACATTATTCATATTCCTCTTACATTCCGATATACGATGACCTAAACCACCACAATTGTAACATTTCACAGCAGAATTCATTCCTCCACCACTAGGCTTCCTATCAAAAGTAAACTTTTGTTTCCCTTTATCAACAGGGGTAGCATAAGGCCTACCTCTGAACTGCCCCTTTCCCTTCCTATCATTCAGATTCTTGTAATGAGTAGCACGTGCCTTACTATCTTCATCAAAAATCCGACTCTTGTTCACCAACACTGAAAACTGTCTTATCTCCTAATAACCGATACCCTGCTTGATTTCTGGCCTCAAGCCATTCACAAATTTCAGACACTTAGACCTCTCCGAACCAGCCGTATTATAATTGGGACAAAACTTCACCAGTTCCTCAAACTTAGCAGCATAATCCGCAACAGAGGAATTATCCTGCTTCAGTTCAAGAAATTCAATTTCCTTTTTACCTCTCTCATCTTCCGGAAAATACTTTTCAAGAAAAGCATCTTTGAACACAGCCCATGTAACCACTATCTCATCCTCCTCAAACCTCTGAGAAGCATTCGCCCACCAGTCTTCAGCTTCCTTTTCCAACATATGAGTACCAAACTGCACCTTCTGATCCTCGGAACACCTAATGAAACGGAAGATCTTCTCAATCTTCTTCAGCCAAATCTGTGCTCCCTCAGGATCATGAGTACCCTTGAAGCTCGGTGGATTATTCTTCTGAAACTTATCCATACTACGCGATTCCTCGTCCGCCGCAGCATTGGGTAAATTCTGCATCGCTTGCGCCATAGCTTGCATGGCCGCAGTCATAGCAGCATCGCGTCTTCCCGCCATAATCTGAACATTCCCAATGATAGCAAATTATGGTTAAACAACCACTCAACAGAGTGCAACAGTCCAACAACGACACAAAGACACGGTCGGACAGACCAAACAGACATTGGCTCTGATACCACTTAATGTAACACCCCTTCTATACCCCGTACAAAAACGGAATAAACTAATCTTATAAATAAAACATCAGAGCAAAGAATAATTCATTTAGATATAAACAGAGATGTCACATCAACGTGAACTAAAACAAACTTGCTCATAAAGATATATAACACCTGGATAGTTTTTATAAACAAAGGAACTCCGTTCCAAAATATCAGCATTCAGTTACAGAATTAAAGCGGAACATCCATAACTGATGTCATCACAAAATATAAGTATGTCATATACATATTCATACAAGGCCACTATATACAAGCTAAAAGAAACATCTACACTCGAACCCCGACTACCCGTGTTACATATCAGAGCCGACGGAACGACAAAAAGACGAAGACACTAATCTTCGCAAAAGACCTCCAGCGTCTAATCTGCAATGCCATTACAGCATTAAACCACAGCAGAAGGGTGAGAAACAGGATTATAATATAATGGCATATCATTATATAACACTTAGCAAAATATGCACAATTATTCTCACCACACAAATACGATACTTGTAAACAACACAAGACATATTAAACCCATCTCACATATCAATCACATAAGCATATACATTAACACAATGCATAACAAATCCTTCTCAAAATTCAACGCATAAACATTTATGTAATGAATTATGCAAATGCACAGAGACCGACACAACGACTCTACGCATGCGGTACCAATCCAACCTTGTAATTCATTAGTCCCCCAGGAACTCTTGGAATCATCGCTCGTTACATAGAGTAACTCCCCGTCGGGCCTACGATGTTCCCCGTCGCTATAAACCATTATTTCAGGGCGTACGACGTTTATGGATTGCTTTCGACCACTATTTCAAGGCGCACAATCCGATTGCCATAGTCCACTATTTCAGGGCGCACAATCATTTGTGATTAATCGCTTCTACCATTATTTCAGGGCGTAAGACGATAAAACTGATTCATCTATGAATCTTCCAATGCAAGAATGCATATCATGATACTTGACACATTAATGACTCATGCCAACATCAAATGCTCATGCATTAACAATAATCATGTATTTCAAGTACATATAAAGTAATGCACACAATTGCCCAAAATGGCCACAAACACCAATATACCATTCCACAACATCAAATTCCCATCAAAGAATCATCACACAAGCCATCTCATAACATATCATAATATGTCTTACAATATTGAAAAATAACTCAAAATTCCATTATTCGGTTTTCTGAAAAAGTCAGCTAAAAGTCGGCCAAAAATAATATTTTCTATCATCATCAAAAAGTATTCATCGACAGCTTCGATTCGGTATAAAGAACTCTTAAATACGATAAACGGTTAACAAGATATGAATATTTCAAAATAATGCGAAAACGTAAACCGGACGCCCGACACTACGAAACGGTTCGTAAAAACTGTACCGATTGGACCAAGTTCAGACCCCAAAACTATTTTTCCTAGAAAGAACATCTCGTTAGCTTCCCAACGCTTCAAACGGGGGTTAAAACCGACTTGCGGTTCAAGAGATATGAATTTCCGAAGTTTCCCCGACAAACCAGAATTTATGGTTCAGCACAGTATGTATCGATACATAGGCTTATGTATCGACGCATAGAGACCACATGTATCGATACATAGCACGCATGTGTCGACGCATGTGTAGTGAAAATGCTGTTTTTCCCAATTTTCGCAGTATGTATCGATCCATAAGGGTTATGTATCGATACATAAACCATTTCGTATCGATACATAGCTGTTATGTATCGATTCATAACTCTGTTTTTCTCAAAAAATCAGATTTCTCAAATTTCTCCCTTGCTGCCACTTTTCCGAAATGCCCGGAAATTCGACTAAATCGAACATTTTCACCGAAACGAACATATACGCGCAACCACCAAATACATAAGAACCATTTAGAACACATAAACTAAATTTCTACGACGTTCGATTTTTCGATTAAATTTCAACCTTTCAAAAACCAGAATTTTCAAACATCACCAAATCGAATAAAAAGCACGCTATACGACGACCTAACCTTACTCGATACAACTACGTAATTTATTTCGGATTCTAACCGTGAAAACATCGATTTTTATCGATTTCCTACAATTCGACCTAAACGGACAAAACAACGGAAACATAATGAAAACTAACCAAAACATAACCAAACTTCATGAAACTTTAAACAGCAGCTCACATACACATAATCAACCAACACATGTATTTATACGACTTTTCGACCGTAAAAACATCAATTTCTATCGATTTCGTCCAATATGGCATAAACGGAAACATATGGAAAACCAACCAAAACATCCACACAAAACATACATAATTATACACAATCAATATAATAACCGAGTTTCGCACCCTTACCCGATTTAATCGTGTTCTAGAAAGTCGGGAGATTGATTTCTTCCTTCACAAGTTTTTCCTCTCTTTTCTTCTTTCTCTTCTCTTTTCTTCTTCTCTACTTTTCTTTTCTCTCTTTTTCTTTCTATTCATTCTATTTCTATTTTTCTTTTCTTTTCTTACTAACTTAGTGAAATTAAATGTGAAATGTCCAAAATACCCCCACACTCAAATATCTCGCAAACGTTCCCAAAACGCGATAAAATATATTCCCGCCGAAAATAACATATTTTCACATAAAAGTCGAAATTAGAATAAAATAATAATAAAATAATCCAAAAAGACTCAATACAATAAAACTGGCAAAAACTGGGGCGTTACATTGACGACTCTACTGGAGAGAGATGACAAACCCAATCACTTGGGGATAAACGCAACCAAAGTGAATGAATAAATAAACATCAAAGAATGCAAAATGGATATGCCATGAATATCTGTCTGAATGAATGCATGTCATGTTATGCTTATGCTGACAAAACAAACAGGGAAAAGTAAACTGGAGATGAAATAAACATCTCGACACGGGTACTCGGCCAATCTTCAAAAGATAGAAACATCACTAAGGATGATTGGGAAGCCACATATAGAACCACAGTCCTGCTTCAAGGCTTCAAACTTCTCTGGGGGGAAAAGAGAGCACTCCACTTGGGGATATTACATCATGACTTCACTTAAGGGATTGTCAAGATGAATCTGGTGACTTTGTTGGGATGAAAAAGATCCACTAGGAAAGGATCAAACTCATGATTAGAGAGACTTCATGGGGTATAAAATAAATATCCACGACAAAGAGAAGTAATCTGAATGAGAATTGTAACCGGAGATGCCAGAGCTGAGGCCGCATAGGGGATATAATAAATATCCACTTCATTGGGGAAGCTCGGATCAGAGTCACAGCTGTAGATGTCAGAGTTGACTTAATGGCGATGAAATAAACATCCATTCCGCTGGGGAAGATTGAGTTGTAAGAAATTCATCGAGGAGTGAAATAACAATCACTTCACTGAGAAAGGTCGGAGCCAAAGAAATTCACTAGGGAATTCTTAGATCACCAACTGGGGAGTTCTTGCATCCATCTTCCATAACTGCTTAGAGTAGAGACTCGTCGGGGAATTATCATACCACTTAAGACGAAAACTCTTGGGGACATGGGTGAAGAGAGTCACGAAGACGACGTAGTTCTGCATTTTGAAGTTTGCCCTTCTTGGAAAAACTATTAATATCCTTTTCGTGTTCATAAACCAAAGTAAAACACACACGCATTTAGAAAACGGTTTATAATTGTTTCAAAAACTGCTATAAAAAATAAAAGACATTTTGCAGGATAAGAATAAACATAAAGATTGCCAACAAATGGAAAAAGGCTCAAATTTTATTAATTGAATGGTAGTCAGCAAGTGGCATGACTCCATGGATCATTACAAAGTTGGAAAATGGTAAATGACGGAAAAGGTTACATCAAATCAATGACCACAATCCTCCTAAACAACTTTAAATTTCCTATGCTTTGAGCTTCCGATGATCTGACTGATGAGTCTGGTGAAAGAGATGGCTTCCGATAATCCAATCTGATTTGATGCAGTGAACTAGCCTGATCCCTAACTTTTGCCTAGATTTCCTTTTCAGGTTTTCAATCTACCAGGATGATTTTTCTATTTTATGTTTCTAATTTTTTCCTGGACCGCCCTTTCGGGTTTTCAGCCCACCGAGACGCTCATTTTTGCCTAAGTCGCCCTTTCGGGTTTTCAACTTAGCGAGTTTATCTTTTTATTTTTAGGCATAGTACTTTTTGACTACATCAATATTCACAGGACGAGTGATCTCATCCCCATCCATAGTTGCTAACATCAAAGCGCCTCCTAAGAAGACCTTCTTGACAACGTATGAACCATCATAGTTTGGAGTTCACTTGCCCTATAATCAGTGAGGAAAGATTGAATTTTCTTAAGCACAAGGTCACCTTCTCTGAATTCCTGAGGTCGAACCATTTTACCAAAAGCTTTCTTCATCCACTGCTGGTACAACTGACCATGGCATAAAGCCGTCATCCTTTTCTCTTCGATTAAGTTTAGCTGGTCATATCTACTTTGACACCATTCAGCCTCTGAGAGTTTTTCCTCCATCACAACTCGCATGAAAGGAATCTCAACCTCTACTGGGAGTACAACCTCCATACCATAAACAAGCGAAAAAGGAGTTACCCTTGTCAATGTGCGTACTGAAGTATGGTACCCATGCAAAGCAAACGAGAGCATCTTATGCCAGTCCTTATAGGTGACCACTATTTTCTGAATGATCTTCTTTATGTTATTGTTTGCCGCCTCGACGAACCCATTCATCTTCGGTCGATAAAGAAAAACGTTATGATGTTCAATTTTGAACTCCTCACACAACTCCGTCATCATTCCTTTATTCAAGTTTGACCCATTATCGATGATGATTTTACTTGGCACACCATAACGACAGATGAGTTGGTTCTTGATAAATCTGACCACTACTTGTCTGGTGACATTCGCATACGAAGCGACTTTGACCCATTTGGTGAAATAATCAATTGCCACCAAAATAAAGCGATGTCCATTAGAAGTTTTCGGCTCTATCATGCCAATCATGTCAATGTCCGCCATGGAGAACGACCACGGAGACGAGATAACATTAAGAAGAGTTGGCGGTACATGGATTTTATCGGCGTAGATTTGGCACTTGTGGAACTTCTTAGCAAACTTGTAACAATCAGATTCCATCATTATCCAATAGTAGCCTGCCCTTAAGAGTTTCTTTGCTATAGCATGTCCATTGGCATGAGTGCCAAAGAAACCTTCGTGAATTTTAGTCATCAACATGTTCGTTTCTCTCTTATCAACACATCTTAGCAGGACCATGTCAAAATTTCTCTTGTAGAGCACATCATTATTCAGAAGGAAATTACCAGTCAATCTCCTCAACGTCTTCTTATCCTTGTTGGATGCCCCATTTGGGTATTCTCGTTTTCGGAGGAACACTTCAATATCATGATACCAGGGTTTACCATCATTGTCCTCTTCTATTGAAAACACATAATCGGGCATGTCAAAACGCATAACTTGAATCTTGGGACAGTCATTCCAATGGTTCATCACAATCATAAAAGCCAACGTTGCCAAAGCGTCTGCCATTCTATTCTCTTCACGAGGAATGCGATGGAACTCAACTTTATTGAAGAAAGGAATCAATATCCTTGCATAATCTCTATATGGAAGCAAATTATCTTGACGGGTTTCCCACTCTCCTTTGATTTGGTAGATCACCAAAGCAGAATCACCATACACGTCCAAGTTCTTGATTCTCAAATCAATTGCCTCTTCAAGGCCCATAATGCATGCCTCATACTCGACTTCATTGTTTGTACACTTGAAAGTCAATCTGGAAGTAAATGGGATATGGGATCCATGAGGGGTCACAATGGTTGCCCTAATTCCTTTCCCATAGGTGTTGACAGCACCATCATAAATCAAACCCCATTGAGAATCTGGCTCAGGCCCTTCATCTGGCAAGGGTTCTTCATAATCCTTCATCTTCAAATACATCACATCCTCGTAAGGTAAATCATCCTCAACAGACTGATAGTTTTCAATAGGTTGATGAGCTAAGTGATAAGTCAAAACACTTCCTTTGATTGCCTTCTGAGTGTGGTATTCAATATCATATTCTGACAATAACATATGCCATCTGGTAATTCTTTCTAACAGAGCGGGTTTCTCAAAAATGTATTTGACTGGGTCCATTTAAGAAATCAGCTAAGTGGTATGGTTTAGCATGTACTGACGCAGACGTCGTGCAGCCCAAGCTAAAGCACAACAGGTTTTCTCTAGCATTGTGTATCGAGACTCACAATCAGTGAATTTCTTACTCAAATAGTAAGTAGCGTGCTCTTTCTTTCATGTCTCGTCTTGCTGACCGAGTACGCACCCCATGGAATCTTCTAGAATGGTCAAATACATGATCAAAAGTATTCCTTCAACTGGAGGGATTAAAAAAAGAGGCTCAAGAAGGCACTCCTTGATACTGTCGAATGCTTTTTGACAATCATCAGTCCAAATACAACCTTGATCCTTTCTAAGAAGCTTGAAAATTGGTCCACAAGTGGCTGTCATATTCAAAATAAACCGAGAGATATAATTTATACGTCCTAAGAAACCTTTGACCTGCTTTTTTGTAGTTAGAGCTGGCATCTCTTGTATGGCTTTAACCTTATCAGGATCCACCTCAATACCCTTTTGGCTAACAACGAAACCTAAGAGCTTCCCTGAACGAACCCCAAAGGTACACTTGTTAGGATTCAAACGAAGTTGATATTTCCTCAACCACTGAAACAACTTCAACAAATACTCAACATGGTCCTCTTCAGTCTTGGACTTAGCTATCATGTCGTCCACGTAGACTTCGATCTCCTTGTGCATCATATCTTGGAAAAGGGTAGTCATGGCCCTTTGATATGTTGCCCTAGCATTTTTCAAACCGAACGACATAACTCTGTAATCAAAGGTGCCCCAAGGTGTAATAAATGATGTCTTCTCCATATCTTCGGGAGCCATTCTGATTTGATTATAACCTGAGAAACCATCCATAAAGGAGAATACCTTGTATTTTCCAGTACTGTTTACCAACATGTCAATGTGCGGCAGAGGAAAGACATCTTTCAGGCTGGCTTTGTTCAAGTCTCGGTAATCAACACATATGCGAAACTTGCCATCCTTCTTTGGAACCGACACAATATTGGCTAACCACTGTGAATATTCAGATGTTACGAGGAAACCTACATCAATTTGCTTTTGTACCTCTTCTTTAATCTTCAAAGCCATGTCAAGGCGAGTTCTACTGAGTTTCTGCTTGACCGGCGGACATTCTGGCTTCAAAGGCAAGTGATGCTCCACTATAGTAGTGTCAAGACCGGGCATATCTTGGTATGACCAAGCAAACACATCAACATACTCTTTGAGCAATTCAATCAATCTCTCTTTCACATCAGGCATGAGTAAAGCTCCAATTTTCACTTCTTTACGGTCTTCGGTTGTACCCAGATTAATGACCTCTACAGGTTCCTTGTGAGGCTAAATGGCTTTATCTTTATTCTCAAGCAATCGGGAAATCTCCTCAGGAATCTCTTCTTCTTCTTCTTCTTCTTCTTCGGCTTCGAACACAGGAAACTCAAAGTTTGGAGAAGGCATTGGGTCATTGTTTTTTATGGTTTATTCGTGCAATAATCTGCACATGTGATTTGGCTTTATTTTAGATTTTATGAAAGTGAAAGTGTGTGCAAGAAACATGCAAAGTGATAAAATGGATTTTTTTTTATGATTACCGTTTTTTCCAAAAAAGCAGAAAAGTAAAAGAAAATAAAACGGAATCACAAAATGACAATTTTATTAATGATATCAGTCTTAAACAAAAGCCCTAACATAAGATCACCTTTGCCTTGGGTAGAGCAAAGGGAATTATAAAGGATAAGCCCATACAACAACTCTTTCGCCTTGGGCAGAGCGAAGAGCTAAAAACACAGCAAAAGACAATTACTTTGATAAATGGACAACAACAGGGACATTAACAGCACTCCAATTCTGGGCTATCGCTCCATGCGTCACAAAGTCAGGCTGATCTACACCCATTATACTGAAAACGGGTGTAAATAATAAACGCGGTGACAAATTTGTAAATAAAATGTCATTTGTAGTAGCAGTACGTGATAATAAACACTCTATTTTTAAAAAAGGGTGTAAATTAAAAATATTATTATAATAAATTAGAATCATTACTATAATAATATCTCTATTACTCCCGTTAAAGAAAAAACGGGTGTAAATTAAGATTGACTGAAAAATAATTATTTAGTTTAATAACTCTAAGTATTAACATTATATTTTATTAAGTGATATATTTGAGTAAGTAAATAAATTAATTGGTTTAAATTGATTAATTAATATTTTATAAATAAAATAATAACAAAACACATATCAATATATTAAATTTAATTTCATATATCACTCAAACTCATTTCTCTCTAAACCCCTTTTCTCTCTAAACCCATTTCTTGTCTTCTGTTCATCGTTTTCATTTTATCGCGAGTTCATCGTTTCAATCATCTCCATTCATCGCGAGTTCATCGTCTCTACTCATTGCAAGTTTCATCTGCTTCCTCTCATTGTCGAGCTCCATCTCTTTCATCTCATCGGACATCCGAGAAACAAACCTCCATCATCACACTGCCATTGTCACACATATGAGGAACCTTTTTCATCTCTCATCATCGCACGACCATTCTCACAGCTCGATGATGACATACATGGCGAAAAAACCAGACTAATTGGTTTGTCTTTCTTTTTTCAATTAGGGTTTAAATTTTTAGGTAAAATATTAGGGTTTAATCTTTTAGGTAGAACATTAAGGGTGACTAATTTATGCTGTATTTGATGTTGAATGATGAAAAAAATGAACTGGATTCCCATTGACATGTTCATAGATGAGATTCCCATTGATATGTTCCAAATACTATGCAAATCGAAATTTTAGATTAGTTTCGTTCTTTGGCGAAACATTGCAGCAATCTAATTCATCCTATGAACAAGGTAATGAATTTCATATTCGTCTCAATTTCAATTTTACACCATACCATTCAATTACTCAGTTAGTTAGTTTTGCAATCCCAATTAAATTTACCATTACTCAAATCTTTTCAAAATTTCGTTCAGATCTGAATTATTTATTCATTGAATTACATGATTTGGTTAATAAACAAGTTAGTTTCTATATCCTGTGTTGGATTATTAATTTTTTTTTTCATAATGAGTATGTAATTATGAGTCTCTTATGAGAATTTTATGTTGATAATTTTTTGCAGGGGAGAATAATTTGATTTGATGGATAATATTCCAGAGCATATAGTATGGGAAATATAGTAGGATAAATAAAACTAGTGACAGAAACAATGTTTCCTTAGTTTGTAAAAGGCTTTACTATTTAGATAATGCACAGAGACATTCTCTTAAGGTTGGTTCTGGAATGGATCCTGCAAATCAAGCATTAACATGTTTGTGTAATAGGTTTGGAAGTTTGTCCAGAGTAGAGATCATGTATTTCGGATGGATGTCAAATTAGGAAAACAATTGATTGATAACGGTCTTTTCATTCTTGCAAATCGTTGTCCTCTACTACGTGATGTTTCGTTAAGTTATTGTACTTTTATCACTGATGTTGGTCTTCATCACTTGGCTTCTTCTTCTGAGTTGTCGTCGTTGAGGTTGAATTTTACTCCGAGGATAACGGGTTGTGGAGTATTGTCTCTTGTTGTTGGTTTCAAGAATCTTTTGAGGCTTCATCTTGTTAGGTGTCTCAATGTGAGCAGTGTGGAGTGGCTTGAGTACCTTGGAAAACTCGGAACACTTGAGGATCTGTCTATTAGGAATTGTAGAGCTATTGGTAAAGGTGATTTGATTAAGCTTGGTGCTGGTTGGGGAAAACTTAAGAGGTTGCAGTTTGAAGTGGACGCGAATTACCGATATATGAAAGTTTATGATCGATTGCCTGTAGATAGGTGGCAAAAGCAGCATGTCGCTTGTGAAAACAAGTGGAACTTAGTTTGATGAATTGCATTATAAACCATCTGGTCTGCATCCATCGTCGGTAAATCTGGTAAAGGTGAGTTCCTTGTAGCCCATCACTCACCTGTAGCTTTTTATCCTTAATTCTAGAATAATTAACACCGGTAGTTTATGTCTAGCTCACTTTTTATTTTTAGTCCTTGTAATGTACTTCAGTTAACTGCAATCTCACTAAAGGGAAGAGAAGCATATTAAAATATATAGTTCTTGAGGTGTAACTTTGAGTTGTAGTCCTGAATTTATCCTTTGGCATTCAGGATAGCTTTCTAGTTTATAAAAGAAAGTTTAGTCCTGGATTGATGTTTTATTTTATGGTGCCTAAATAATTATTAATTATGGATTCAACACCAATACCCATATGCCAATAAACCTTTTGCTTTTTGTTTACAGTGCTAGTTTCTAGACAGTTTGTGGAGATGTCTCGTATAAGAATTGAGGGACTTCTAGCAGCATTTCCCAAGTTAATAGGCACCGGGAAACAACACACATACTTTGAGACTGAGAACGTGCGCTATGTTTACCAGCCAATAGAAGCTCTGTATCTGCTTCTTGTAACAAACAAACAGAGCAACATACTGGAAGATTTGGATACTCTGAGACTTCTCTCCAAACTTGTACTTTTTCTCTAATCCATTTATTTTCAATTGATTGGTCTTCTTATCTTGTTAGGAGCATTATTAGTTGTCATTAACTTTGTATGCCTTGCTGGCCTGAATCTAGAATTTTTGTGCCCTGTCTTCTCAATTTTCTGTCATATTGGTGTTTTCATGGGTTTTTAATGGTACAGTTATCAGATGCATAAGTTCCACTTCATTTAAACATGGCGTTTAGTCCATTTAATATTATAGGAAGGTTTAAGATTGATGAAATGGATTTTTTGTGGGAGGTATATCATCTTTTTGAATCAGTTGTAAAGTCCTTGTATCAAACTTTTGTCAAAATGTTCTTAGAATCATTACTTAATATTGATAGGTCCCTGAATATTCTTATTCCCTTGACGAAGAGGGTATCTGCAAACATGCCTTTGAGCTGATTTTTGCATTTGATGAAGTCATCTCTCTTGGGCACAAGGAGAATGTGATTGTTGCACAAGTTAAACAATACTGTGAGATGGAAAGTCAGGAAGAGAAGCTGCACAAGCTGGTTATGCAGAGCAAGATCAATGAAACTAAGGTTGTTATGAAGCGAAAAGCAAGTGAGATTGATAAGAGCAAGGTATGATTGCAGGGACTACTATTTATTACTCTCTCCGTCCCAAATCTATTTGTAAAACAAATTTGTCCCAAAATGAATCACCTCTTTAGGTTTTCAATATAACATTAATTACTTTTTTCCAATTTTACTCTCTAATTTATACTACTTGAATTGCATCACTCTCAATTCAGTATATTCAATTGAGTCAGTTTTTTTAGGAAGGAGAGAGTAAATTTCTTATGTTTTAACTTTTAAGACTGGGATTGCTCATAATTTTATTGAACATAATATGTTGTTCAGATTGAAAAGAATAGAGGTGATAAAGGAGGCTTTGGCCCGTTGACGTTAATGGGAGGACAGGCTTTGGGAGTGGCTCCGGTTTTGGATTGAGTACTGATATTGATTCCTTTTCTACCAAGCCTAAAGGTTGGTTTTCATAGATTCTGGATTATAGAATGCTTTTAAATGTAACAATTTAGAATGGCAATGAAGCATACAGTATCCAGGCAGTGCTTTATTTTATGTCAAAACTTACATGTATCTGAATAGATTAAGTTTTTCATTTATGTATTTTCCTATTCGCTCCCTTAGGCCGTCCAACTGCATCTGCCACTGCTCCACCAAAGGGTCTTGGTATGAAGCTTAGTAAATCTCAAAAGACAAATCAGTTTTTGGAATCATCGAAAGCAGAAGGTGAGGTCATTGTTGAAGATGTTCAGCCAAGACCTAGCCAGTCTCGGACAGCTGCCCCGCCGCTTACTGATCCTGTCACTTTAACTGTCGAGGAGAAATTAAATGTGACACTGAAACGAGATGGTGGAGTTGGTAGTTTTGATGTTCAAGGCACATTGTCTCTCCAAATTCTTAACCAAGAAGATGCACATATTCAAGTTCAGGTACGTATGGCATACTCACTATCTCTTAAGCTCTGTGTCTTGTGGCTGCTGGTTTGCATAACTGGGACTTATATACTCTCTACCATTTGCTTTTCCTTTTGTTGATTGCTTTTCTCTGGTTGGCCTAATTCAAATATATGTTATATTCTTTGCATTATGTGGCTCATAGTAATTTGAGCAGCATGAGGCTCAAAAGTGTAAGCCTAAGCCCACCACAATACTAACTTTAATGTCTAATGTCTGAAAACTCGTAAGATTGTGAGTCAGTGACATGTTTGACGATTCAACCGGTTGAACTTTGAATAGGAGTTTATATGGTTTGATCATTTCTATGGTTTGATTGTACTTTGTAGTTCCGTCTCAGTTCATTTTGATTATGACAGTTTTAAACGGTTGGATCATGATTCTGATGTCTTAATCCAGTACATTTTTTGGAACATTTGTTTAAGTGCAAAATGAAAAAGATGTTTTACCTGGATAATTTGATCAAGTTAGTGCCACTCATTGTAACACTTATTTCACCAAAACCAAAGTGTTTTTTTCCAATAAAACAAATGATCTTGAAATCATTCTTCCAAAATAAGTACTGTAAAAGCTAATTGCTTTACATAAAGTTGTGGCACTGATTTATATCATTATTGTCCTAATAAATGCACCAAGAACTCCCTTAACCCACCACCATTAAGAAAAAGTATAGAAATTAGAAGAGTGTATTAAGGTTGTGTGGTCCTTCATTATCATCTCATCTCAACCAACTACTAGATTGATGGATAACTATTTTATTTATGTGTGATCTGCCCCTAAAGTGTGAGTGTGGAGCTCCTTGTCAATTATTTATACTAAATTATAGTTGAAGAGTCACCTCATGTTGATAGTGTTCAAGTTATAGTTTTTGAATGTTTATGTTTGGTATAGAGGATAACTTTAGAAATAAGACTAGAGTTAAAACTAGTTCAATTTAATTTGACTTGATAAGAAATCGATTCAGTTTGAAACTCAATGAGTTCGTCATGAATTTTTTAACTCAAATTTGAGTAAATCAAAATTTATGAACAATTTGGTTCATTTCAATAATTTGATTTGATCAGCCTAAATAGCTAAAAATGGATTAAAAAAAAGTTTAAATTTTTTTACTTATGCTAGTATATTTTTATACTATGGTCAATGAATATTTTTTAGAAGAGAAAATCTCTCAAAACTTTTTAATCTTATTGGAAAAGGAGGATTTGGTAGGCTCTATAGGGGCATTTTGAAGTCAGGAGAGGTAATATGGTTTTAAATTGCGGTTGCAAAAAGAAATTTTAAACTAATAATATCAATAATATACAATGTTTTTCCCCATGAAGGTTGTAGCTATCAAGAAAATGGAATTGGCAGCATTTAAAGCGGCTGAGGGAGAACGCAAATTTCGCGTAGAAGTTGACATTTTGAGCCTGCTAGACCACCCAAATCTTGTTTCTTTGATAGGTTATTGTGCTGATGGAAAGCATAGATTCTTAGTATATGAATATATGCATAATGGAAACCTGCAAGATCATTTGAATGGTTTGTGTCATGTACCCAAAATCTACATGATTTCATCATTTCTTACATTACATCTATCATAATGGTGTAAATCACTATTTTAGTCCTTGAATTTGGAACGGCCCGACCGGTCAATTTAGTTCTTCCTATTTACGAAAGAGTAATTTAGTTAGTCCCTGAAACTATTTACAAAATAGACGGACTAATTTGAGTTAAGGGACTACTTTGCTATTTCGTAAATTTATAAGACTAAATTGTTAGACCTTCACAATTTCTAGGACTAAAATGCTCATTTACTCTTATATGTAACCGAAATTTAATTTTTAGGAATGACAAAGAAAAATGGATTGGCCTCAAAGGTTAAGAGTGGCATTAGGAGCTGCAAAAGGCCTTGCTTATCTCCACTCAAGTTCTTGTGTTGGAATTCCTATTGTTCATAGAGATTTGAAATCCACCAATATTCTTTTAGATGCCAATTTTGAAGCAAATGTATTGATAATTAACATAAAACCATATATAATCTTTAATGAGTAAAAACTAACCAGCGTTTTGTAGATATCTGGTTTTGGGTTTGCAAAGCTAATGCCAGAAGAACATGAAATACACGAAACAACCAAAGGAAATTTACTAGTAGAACTATTACAGCCAACAGCTTCCACTGTATATTAGGGGTGTGCAAAAAAACTGGTTTACAAGAACCAAATTTAAAAATATGGTGCACCAATTTCAAAAGTCCATATTATTTGGTTTAAAAACTAATCCAAATTCATTTTACTAAATTCATAAAAAACCAATGTCCACTTTTTAAAACTAATACATAAATGGTTAGTCAACTTTTTAAACCTAATTTGTTTTTTGTCTTGTTTTTGTTTCATAGTCATAGTAACAATTAAGTTAATGTGAATTTAATATATATATATATATATATATATATATATATATATATATATATATATATATATATATATATATATATATATATATATATATATATATATATATGAATTAAAGAGATAGTCAATAAAATAAGTAGTCATAAGATATGATTAAACTCATCATCCTTTCCAGAAACCATCACCCCTACTGGTTGTTTTGACTGGAAGAGTTTGTTGGGGATCATCTTTTGTAGGGTAACCCATTGGTGGTGGTGGAGCAACTTGGTGGTGGCTACTTAATAAGACATAGTTGTTTCAGAGACATAACTACCTCCTTTCAGTATTAAAAACACCAACTAGTCTATCTCAAATAGCAATTTGGTATAATGCATTTTATAAATATTTTTTTTTATAGGATAACTCAAAGCTTATCATTATATAACAGGAAGAGCACTTAATAGTAATACTCAATTGGAAATCTATTCTTAGAAACATATATATTCCAATTATGATTTTAGAATCAATTCTTAAAACCAGCTACAATATTGGTGCATATAGGTATCATGCAATTTTAGAAACATAAATTATGATATATATATATATATATATATATTGATTTCTAAGATAAGATAAATAAATATACATTAATTACTTTTTTAATTCAATTCAATTTTATTTTCAATGAATGGTTATTAATTTCAAAAATGGTTAGATGGAGTTAAGAATAAGTTGTTAAATTGAGAATTAAGTTTTAGTCAAAACAAATTTGAGAGAAATTTGGTTTTAAAACTGGTCCAAACAAAAACTGGTTTTTTGGTGCAAACCGGTTATTAACCAAACTGATCCAAACATAAACCGGTTTTACAAAAATAAACCAGTTTTGTCAAAGTGGTTTTAAAAACCAAACTGATCCATATATTTGGTTCAATTTGGTTTGGTTTTAGAACCATGCACACCCCTACTGTATATAGAAGGAAAATTTAAAACACAGCAACTACTTAACCCGATATAAGCTAATTATCTTAAGCTTTTTATGATTTGGCCTGCCTTAGGTTTATTGGCATAAAAAGATATATCATATAGCACAACATTATGCCATCTAGTCAGTCAATATAGTTACCAAATGACCTAGAGAACTGATCTGTATCAATGTCATATCCTACTAGAACAGTCAATATCTGCTGCATTATTCTGTATAGTCATATCATTAACATCAAATATATGTCTAAAACAAAAGGCACCATTGCATTTATCTGCTAATTTACACTCGACAGCTCTCAGTAGTCAGTAGTAATACTCATAGTGTGCTAGTAAACCCAGAGTAACTAAGGTGCATGTTAGGAGAACCAAGAGTAAACGAAGAATAGAATCGGAGTCAGTTACGTGATTAGGGCATCTAACAGATATAGTTGGGGACAAGAGGGAAAATAACAATAAAAATTTGAGAGGAGGACTGCAGGGTACAGAAGATTTTAAGAAAGTAGGGAGTAGGACCAGGGTTCTACAATTCTAGAATTGAAGGATTTTTACTGTAATCCTCAAAACCGTCTCCAGACTTCAGATTCAGAGCCTTGAACGACAGAGGATTGGAATAAATTTCCAGTTTTTCAACCGATTCATCACTTTATTAATCCATTTCCTATTGCAGTGCAGTCCCAGAAACATTTCATTGCATCCAGTAGAACTGATAAAAGATCTAATAGGACAAAATCAAAACCTACGCATAACCACACACAATAACACATACAATGTTTTCCTCGTCAATAAAAACTTACACATGATAGTTTATCTATTACTTCATGTAGAATGAACTATTAAGATATTATGGACACCATCACAAAAATCTAACGCATCGCCGCAATGCACTATTTTCCATCATATGGAAGTGCCTGCTAAGTGTCAATAGTCAGCATGACTACTGATCTGTTACAAACTTTTAAAAAACGGTGATAACTTCCATTGAACAATCAAATATTAGTACCTTCTGCTTCTAGTAAATAATATCTTCATCAG
Organism: Lathyrus tuberosus; assembly: GCA_022829125.1. Taxonomy (NCBI): domain Eukaryota; kingdom Viridiplantae; phylum Streptophyta; class Magnoliopsida; order Fabales; family Fabaceae; genus Lathyrus; species Lathyrus tuberosus. Next base: position 9,902,856 of record JALAZF010000212.1, read on the forward strand.
GTATCAAACCGAAGAAAGGTGATAAAACTGGTACCAAAATAGATAGATAAGGGAATAACCGATGTTTTTATTGAATTATCTCTTGAGGAAAACAGTCCCCGAGATATACGCTCGGACTGTATAAGAAAACAAAGTTATAGAAAAAATGGAAGAAGTATGAGAATACGGTTCCGCCAAGGATTTCGAGAGCCTTGGAACTCTCCCTTACCAAATTCCACTCTGAATTTCTGAGATGCCTCCCCATATTCAGTGTCTTCTCCTTATATATTTTTCCACTACCCTAAACTGACTAGGCACATTAATTACTGCCCCATAACTCCTATAATGTAACTGCCCCATAACTGAGTAATTCCACTAACTAATATAATCCGTTCTGCCCTTTCCTCTTATACACATTTCGTATAAGAGGTCTAACAATACTCCCCCCAAAAGAGTCACCTTGTCCTCAAGGTGAAAGGAAGGAAAATGTTCTTTGATGACATCAATTGATTCCCAAGTAGCTTCAAAATCTGGAAGATCTTGCCACTGAATGAGGACTTCAGCTGAACCTTGTGTTGTGTTGCGGGTAACCTTAACTTCCGCAGGGAATACTTGGAGTTCTAGATCCTCGGAGAGCATAGATGGAAGTGGTTGAGGTTGGGCAGCTGGTGCTAAAGCTTTCTTCAACAAGGAGACATGAAAAACAGGGTGTATTTTGTTCTCTGGTGGTAATGCTAATTCAAACGCAACAGGACCAATTTGTTTGATTATCTGATCGGGACCATAGAAGCGAGGGCTCAATTTCTCATTTCTTTTCTTGGCAAGTGATTTCAACCGGTATGGCTGCAACTTCAAGTAGACCCAATCACCTATGGATAAAGTAACCGAACGTCTAGATTGATCCGCATAAGTTTTCATCTGAGCCTGAGCCTTTAATAAATTTTGCTTTAAATCATGAAGAAGGTGATCCCTCTCTTGAGTCATAACATTAACTTCTTCCACCAAGGATGGAATGGTAGTCCCTTTCAGCAAGTGTGGAGGTTCCTGTCCGTACAGAGCTTTGAAAGGCGTCAACTTCAAAGAACTATTGTAATTGGTATTAAACCAGAATTCTGCCCAGCCCAACCATTTAGGCCATTGTTTTGGTCTCGTTCCCGTAAGGCAACGTAAATAAGTTTCCAAACATCTGTTAACCACCTCGGTTTGTCCATCCGTTTGAGGGTGATATGCAGAACTAAATTTTAACTTTGTTCCAGCCATCTTGAATAACTCCGACCAGAAATGACTAAGGAAAATTTTGTCTCTATCCGATACAATGGTCGAGGGAAATCCATGCAATTTTACCACTTCCTTAATAAAAACTTCAGCTACATCCTTAGCAGTGAATGGATGACTAAGAGAGATGAAATGGGCATACTTTGTTAAACGGTCTACAACAACCAAAATCGCATTCTTACCTTGTGCCTTAGGTAATCCCTCTATGAAATCCATAGAGATGTCAGCCCAAACTTGCGTCGGTATCGGTAAAGGCTGTAGCAGCCCGGCAGGAGACAAATTTTGGTATTTATTCAATTGACAAACCTCACAAGTGGCTACAAATTGCTGAATATCCTTTCTCATCCCCTCCCAATAAAGAATGGCTGAAATGTGTTTGTAGGTTCTAAAGAAACCAGAATGTCCCCCCACTGCTGAATTATGGAACTCCTGTAACAACTGTAAAATCCTGGAGGAATCTTTAGGTAACACCAACCTTCCTTTATAGAACAACTTTCGATCCTTGAAAATATATCTTGGATGAGAGTTAGCATCCCTCAACAAATCTTGAATGATGCCTACTAACTTCGGATCTTTTTGGATTTCGGCCTCCCATTCTTCCAGCTCATCAAAGTGTACCGTGGAAAGAGCTGCATAAGTCATTCTCCGGGATAAAGCGTCAGCCACTCTATTTTCAAGTCCTGGTTTGTATTGAATTTCAAAATCCAGACCAATCAATTTTGAGGTCCACTTAAACTGCTCCTCTCCCAAAACTCGCTGATCAGAAAGAAATTTAAGACTTTTTTGATCAGTACGGATGATGAAATGCCTCCCTAATAAATAGTGTCTCCATTTTTGCACAGCTATGACAATTGCCATCAATTCCCTCTTATAAGCTGACTTGGATTGTGCCCTTTCTGACAAAGTTTGACCGTGGAAAGCCACTGGTCGACCGTCTTGTAACAAAACAACACCAAGTCCTCGGTTGGAAGCATCAGTTTCTATGGTAAAAACTTTAGAAAAATCAGGGACATTTGAAATAGGCAATTCAGTCATTGCCTGTTTTAGTTGTTCAAAAGACGCTTATGCATCTTGATTCCAACGGAAACTGTCTTTCTTCAATAGCTGAGTCAATGGTCGGCCTATTTTTCCATAATTCTGCACGAACCTTCTATAATATCCGGTCAGTCCCAAAAAACCTCTTAAAGCTTTAAGATCCTTGGGAATTGACCACTTCATCATAACTACAATTTTTTTAGGGTCTGCTGCTACTCCTTCTCCATATATAATATGGACAAGATACTCTAATTGAGATTGTTAGTTTCTTGGATTGGCTGGAATTTTGGTAAAACAAAGGTTGTTCAATGTTGATGTCAAGGTGGTGATGTTGCAACATTGAGTCTTAACACTGGGCTGTGTTAAGTGTTTAAGTTGGATGTCTGATGTTACATGCGATGTTGTGACATCAGGTCTGCAGAATTAATAACATCAGGTTTAGTGATGTTGTTAGGGTTTGCGTGTTAGCTGGAATTGTGGAAAGCAGGTAGTCTCATTGGGTGCGAATATCTTGGGATAGATATTCTCTGTTGCATAGAGATTTGATGCAGATTTGTACGAGGTTTAAAGGCTGAAGATTTAAGAAGATTTTGAGAGAGAAAATCTGTTTTGAATATTCAGTTTTAAATAACAAATCAGGTCAGATATTGTAGCAGGTCCAAGCCCAATTCAGATAGCTATATAAAGCGCATCAGTACTGAAGGAAAAGTAACGAAGAAAGAGAGCTAAAGACTGAGTGTCGTTTGTGTCTTCGTGTATGTTTTGTAAACCATTCTAGTGTGAATTGGTATTGATGTTTTGAGTTGTTCTTGATCAAATCCGTGAAGCAGAATCAAGTAGTGTTATTCAAAGTGTGTGATCCTTGAATTGTGTCATAGAAGTTGTTTTAGGGATTGAGTAGTGTTCTCATATCTAAGTGGTTTCTTAGGTAGAAAGTCACTAGTAGGAATTAAGATTAGGAGATTGTCAACTGGGTTGTTGAGTCTGTAATTTAATTCTACAAGTAGTGAATTTCATCCCTGGCTTGGTAGCCCCCAGACGTAGGTAGTTAGACCGAACTGGGTTAACAATTCTGTGTGTTCATCTGTTGTTATTGTCCATTGTTCAGAGTGTGTTGTTGTGACATCGCACGTAACATCGCACATCTGGTACCAGAATTTCAGAGATTGCCCAAAATTACATTTTTTCAAATTAGCAAATAATTAGTGCTCTTGTAATAATGCTAAAATTGCCTGTAAGTGCTTCTGATGTTCCTCCACATTCTTGCTGTAGACCAGTATGTCATCAAAGAAAACCAATACAAATTTTCTTAAGTATGGTCTAAGCATTTCATTCATAAGGGCTTGAAAAGTAGATGGGGCATTGGTGAGTCCGAATGGCATCACAACAAACTCATAATGTCCTTCATGGGTTCTAAAGGCGGTCTTAGGAATGTCTTCCTCCTTCATTTTTATTTGATGGTACCCCAATCTTAAATCCAAATTCGAAAAAATCGTGGCTCCCCCCAATTCATCAAGTAACTCATCAATAATAGGAATGGGAAACTTATCAGGCACAGTAATTTTATTCAAAGCTCTATAATCAACACAAAATCGCCAACCCCCGTCTTTCTTTTTGACTAAGATTATCGGGCTTGAATAAGGACTTACACTTGGCCTAATGACTCCAGACTTAAGCGTATCATCCACTAACCTTTCAATCTCATTTTTCTGGTAGTGTGGGTACCTATAAGGCCTGATATTTGGAATATTGGCTCCTTCCTTGAGTACAATGGCATGATCCTGTCTCCTAGACGGCGGTAATCCCCGTGGCTCTTGAAAAACTTCTTCGTAGTTGACTAGGATTTCTTCTAGCCACTTAGGTCGATTGTGGTTCATTTCTTCCTCTCCCTTCAAATGTTGACACTCCAGGAGGAATCCGTGGCCTTCATCACGAATAGCTTTTAGGACAGACTTGATAGAGGCGGCTGCCCTTGTCAATTCTGCCTCTCCTTTCAAAATATGGTACTTGCCATCAAGAGGAATTTTTATGATTAAATCTCCAAAGTTAGCTCGAATTTCACCAAGGCTGGACAACCACTCCATTCTCAGCACCACATCCACTTCTCCTAAGTCAAAAATAAAGAAGTCTTATTGAACTTCCATTGCTTGCATGATTAACTTCAGTTTGGGGCACATTCCTTCACATGGGATTTTTCTTCCATCTCCCACTTCAACATGATAAGGTGGGGTTTCTTCTACCGAATACTTTTCTTCTTTTACCAACATGGAGGAAATAAAATTGTGAGATGCTCCACAATCTATCAAGACCACAACCTTTCTATTTCCCATGGTTCCCCATAGTTTAATAGATTTTTTGGTAGTGAGGCCTGATATGCTATGCAAGGACAGCTGCACCATTTTCATTTCCAATTCTTGTCTTCCCTCTTCTTGAATATCTTCTTCGGGTTCTTCCTCCAAATCTCCCTCCAACCATAATACATGAAATTGCTTATTAGCACATATATGACCTGGACTAAATTTTTCATCACATTTGAAGCAAAGTCCTTTCCTTGACTTTTCTTGTAGTTCAACACTGATAATTTTCTGAAACCCTTCCCTTGAAAGGATTATTTGGCCTCTGATTACTAGTTTCTCCAATAGAACTTTCGGTTGCCGATACAAACGAGGATTGATTTTTAGTCCCCGATTCCCACGTTGTAGTTCGGGTGTTATTGTAAGTTCGGAATGTTGATTTGTTACCCGAATTTGTACCCATATTTCCTTTGCTTAACAATCTGTTTTTCTCATCAACCCTTTGTGCATAATTCATTAATTCCGATAATCTTTCAACTGGATGAAGCTTTAGTTCCGCCCTCATCACATCTTTGAGTCCGTTCAAAAAAATTCCTTTTAAATAAGAAGGCTTTGCGCATTTCAGGGGGCCTGCATATAACTCAAATTGCTCTCTATATTCTTCCACTGTTCCTGTTTGTTTGAGACTCAACAACAATTCAAAGGGACTTTGGATCATTGAGGGTTGAAAACGTTTAAGTAGGGCTGTTTTGAATTCCTCCCAAGTCGAGTTTGGTGAAGACACCTCCCACCATTGATACCATGCCAGTGCTTTGCCCTCCATGGCTACCATTGCTGCCTGCAATATCTCTGTTTCATCCACATGCTTTAGGTCAAAATAACGCTCGACATGGTTCAGCCAACCGTAAGCATCAGTACCTTCAAAAATTAGAATTTCCAATTTTCGCCATCTTTCTTTGCGAGACCGTGGACGTCGGTAATTCACAGATGCATCATCTTCATCAGATTGGTCCTCGTGTTGTGATCCTGCTGGACTTTTGCGCCTCGTACGACGAACAATTTCAACTAATTCCGTCATTTGTTGTCTAACCTCCATTCGCTCCACCCGGTCTTCTTCGCGTTGTTTCTCCATTGTTTCTTTCATTGCTAACAACGCTTCAAACCCACGTTCTAACAGTTCCATCCGTGTCTCCATCTCGCTACTAGTAACCACCATCAACGTAACAAGGATCGTAGTGCTCTGATACCAGTTGATAGAACTGGTACCAAAATAGATAGATAAGGGAATAACCGATGTTTTTATTGAATTATCTCTTGAGGAAAACAGTCCCCGAGATATACGCTCAGACTGTATAAGAAAACAAAGCTATAGAAAAAATGGAAGAAGTATGAGAATACGGTTCCGCCAAGGATTTCGAGAGCCTTAGAACTCTCCCTTACCAAATTCCACTCTGAATTTCTGAGATGCCTCCCCATATTCAGTGTATTCTCCTTATATATTTTTCCACTACCCTAAACTGACTAGGCACATTAATTACTGCCCCATAACTCCTATAATGTAACTGCCCCATAACTGAGTAATTCCACTGACTAATATAATCAGTTCTGTCCTTTCCTCTTATACACATTTCGTATAAGAGGTCTAACAAAAGGCTCCATTTGTTTCCAAAATGGGCTGGAGAAGGTATAGGCTGCAATAATAAGAATATGTTAAATTACTCCATCATGGGAAAATATTTAGGAACCAATGATATATAGTATTTAGAAGAATATACTAGAGTTGATAACTCCCTTTACAGCAGTCAATAGCTCTCCATGTCCATCTTCTGACCCAACTATATACCAACATAACAAAAAAGTAATAACATATTTACACTTCACGAAACATGCACCATATGTTAAACAGATTGATGGAGAATGGAGGTGTGTAATTTGTTGTTTTTCTTTCTTTGAGCAAATGTCAGGGCCAATTGTGATTTTTGGGTCAAGGCCTGTTGTAAATGAGCTGGTGGTTAGTAGAATCTGTTACACATGGTACATGTTTGGGAATGTTAAACCACTAATCAGATTTGCATGAGTTAGATTGTTTGATGGAACCAATTTTTCCTTCCCACAATACTCCTCTCCTCCCTTCCCAAAATCATCAATTGATGTCTTTCATCATTTTTAGTTATATTCATCGTTCTAACTCATTTTATTTCCCACTTTACATACTGGCTTTGCAGGTATGACTCTAAGAATTCAATTTTGGAGTGGTCTGTTCTTTTGATTGATAATTCAAATCTCAGGTATGCTAAATTAGGAATGATTTTTTAAGATTTAACTTATGCCATATTACTATCTTTAAATTTTTTTCTGATATGTTTTGTCTGATCTTAATATATTTGGCAGTGGGTCAATGGAGTTTGTTGTTCCACAAGCTAATTCATCAGCATTCTTTCCCACTTCAGTTCGATTTATGGCAACTGATACATTAGTAACTTGAATGTTCGTATGTTTTATATTTGGTATTCAATTTTATTAGGAGCAATTGATGTAATGTAATTTGGAATCAAAATGGTTTGGTTAATTTTTTTTTCTCTTTGCAGGTTACGAATATTATACCAGTTAAGGGTGGTAATCCTCCGAAATACGCACAGAGAACACAGTTGATAACAGAAAACTACCAAGTTGTGTGAGTGGTTTCCTCTTGGCTTTGAACTTCTACCAGTTGATAACAGAAGGTTACGAATTCTTCTGTTATATGTAAGAATTGGATTGTAGCATGTTAGGTTGATGTTTTGCTGTGTCACACTTCATGAGGTTCTGACAAATAACAGACATAATTGGAAGATTATAGTTATATACAACTAAGATTTTATTGTGTCTTTATTAGATTGTAGCATGTAAGGTGGATGTTTTGCTATGTCACACTTCATGGTGTCTTTATTGTAACTAAGATTTTATATATATGTAGGCACATCGTCAAGATAACAGATGGGCATGTGGATACTACGTCATGACAACTATGTTTGACATCGTTGATGCTTCTATTGTTGAAAGATTCAACGAGGTAGGATAAGTTAAAATATTGTTGTATTGCATGTATTTTATGAAAAACATGTAGTACTTTAACTTATTATATGTAAACTTGTAGATATTCACAGACACTTATGAAAAATAAACGATTGACCACGTGCGACAACTCTGAATATTGCCAAAACCAAAGCGAAGGAGGAAAAATTATATATATAGTTTTTGTTAATATGATTTAGTTGTATGACTTTATGCTATTAGATAATATGATTTGATAAGACTTATATGTACAATGATGTTAGGATGGTTGTTTTATGCTATTAGATAATATGATTTGATAAGACTTATATATACATGATGTTAGGATGGTTGTTTTGATTGTATTTTTTGTTTATTGAATGTTTAGTGGTATACAAAATATTTGATTAAATAAAATAGGTTCTAAATCTAATTAAATATATCATAATTATGAAACTAATACAAACATTCTATTTAAAGTAAACATGGTGTAAAAATGCTAACATCAATGGTGAAATCGGGTGTAAAATGCCAACATCAATGGTAAAATCGGGTGTAAAATGCCAACATGAATGGTAAAATCAGGTGTAAACATGCCAACATCAACAGCAAAAACTGGTGTAATACACCGCGTTTTTAAACCCTATTTAAAGAAAACAGGGTGTAAATTTGCCAACCTCTATAGTAATCACTGCTCATTTTATATCCGATTTTTATGAAATTGGGTTTAAATTTGTTTGATTGAAATGCAATTACTTACACATTTACACCCGTTTTCTATAAAATAGGGTGTAAAGTTGAATATATATACACATCCGTTTTAAACAAAAAAAATGGTGTAATATATTACCTATAAATGTATATATGTATAAATTTACACCGATATCTATTAAAAAGAGTGTAACTTAACATCAAATTTACACCCATTTTCTTAAAATAGGGTGTAAAGTGGAATATATATACATATGTTTTTAACAAAAAAAAGGTGTAATATACCATCTATAAATGTATATATGTAACAATTTACACCCGATTTCTATAAAAAGAGTGTAATATAACATCAAATTTACACCCGTTTAAAAACGGGTGTAAATTTGTCAGACATTTCTCACCTATTGAATTCACACCCTCCAATAATGGGTGTTAAATGTAGAAAAATCGGGTGTAATTTTATATATCTGCACTAGTGTGTTTTGCATCAGCAGAGGCGTCAAGAATGTCATGCCATGTCAATAATATCATGTCTTTTATTTTCTTAAACTTCTCTATGTCATGCCAATAATATCCCTGATACGTTAGAAGGATGACATTAAGAATGATAAATCAATGAAGACTACTACACAATCGAAGTATCGACAACCAGGAAAGGACAGTCAAAGTAAGTTTTACAGTCTGATTTATTCTTTTATTACTGTACCATATTTTCTTTTCTATCATTGACCTTTCATTGAACAGTATAAATTCCAAAAAGTAGAAGAGGGAACGTCCTCCCAAAGGAAAAATAAAAATAAAACATAAAGCATTCTAAAGAGTCATATGTTGGTCACAACCCCTTATTTTTGCATCAACTAGACAATACTATATTTCCTAAATCCAGAATAAAAAAAAAAAGTTAGACTGGACTACTGCCAGTACCACAATCCATAATCACTGTCTCTAAAATTCCACTAACAAACATTCATAGCTACAACAGAGGGAGATCTAAGACAAGTTTTGGAAGCTTGTGAAACCTAAGGGCAAGGTCTTATTATTATCTCATTGATAACAACATTAAATAAACTATCTATCATTTTAAATGTGCAGTTCAACTCATGTACTCAAAACGTATAAAAATGTTGTCAAATACGAAGGTTATATCGATCTGCTGATTAGCTATACTCTGCAAACAAAAATGCAGCACCTAAAATGTTTCCTCAAGGTAGAGCCAGGAAAAACTTCCCATTATAAGGCTTTCGTACGCCAGCGCTTGATTGAATCATAATCTACCTTACATAAGCGCCCAGTAACTGTCCCAAATGGTACCTCTTTGAGTAATTCAAACTGACCATATTATAGCCATTGACTGCACCTCTAAAAACCGGCTTGTTACAACCTCTTCCAAGAGCTGTGGGAGCTTGTGCCTGACTAGCACCAGCCATATTGCGTTACCGGCTCCTTCATAATTAATTAGCACATGTCATAACCAACTATAACAGTGTTCTTAAAAAACAACATCGTCCAACATGAAGAAGAATGAACAGCAGTGAAACAGAACGTGTCTACAACGACAAATTCGGTTTGGGGCTCCCACCCAAGCAACTCACACCAGCCAAAAAGGGTGGAAGTGAGAAATCTTTACGGGTCTATAATACCATTGAATGTACTTCTATTTTTGAACATGACGGCTGTTATTACCTCAACTAACAGATGTTTACGAGCTTCGAGTGCACCAGCCGTGAGCATATACGGCACTGCGGTTATTATGATTGGTTCTCCGGTTGTAAACTTAATGTGACAAATCTCCATTGAGATGAAAGCTTCAAAGGCAATACCCATGGCTGTTAATCTGTGGGGACTATCAAGAGTTGTTCCTAGGGATGAGTCTACAACACCAGCAGAAGAGTAGATAGTAAGGCGAATGAGCGCCATTAGGGACCCATAATGCTTCAGAAATTTGAGGCAGTCTCAGGAAAATCCTTGCCTAATTAAAGAACAATTGTAGCTATGGTAAGAACCCAACAACAATCACGAAGGCTTATTAAAAAAACCGATCCTGCTGACAGAAATAGGACTGGTGTTGGGTTTTTAAGGTATAGCTGACAAAGAGTAACAACATCCAGATATCACTGACCAAATGAGGCTGAGTGTTTCCTCAATATGTAAGCTGCACCAATTAAATTCAAAGCAAATAGGAAATTTCTGAATTATACCATTATCATAAGTAGATGAAGTAGGGTACATTTTCCTGGCCTGCATGTTTTATTGGAGAAATTCAAACCATCACTACATGAATATAATAGGAGAAAGTGTTAAAGAAAACAAAAGGTTCAATGTGGAAAAATATCTGACATTTTGAGTATTGTCATTAGGGGAGGCCTTGTTTTTCATCACAAATATTATTTTCTACTTGCTTGCTGAAAGTAAGGACTCCTTACAATTACCTTTCTTTTTACCTGCTTGGTGTTTCCTTCAACTTTGTCTTGGAAATTTGTGAGCTCATACTCCTTATGCAACAGCAGACAAGGTTTATGAATTAGCTTCCTGGGCTGTCTCAATAATGTATGATCAGGACTTTCCTTCCTCTCTCCCGCCATACATACTAAATTCACATAGACAAAGAAATGAGCATTAGCCAACACATATGCAAAGGAATAATGGAGTATAGTTTTCAACCCAAAGAAACTAACTGGCCTATATTCTTACATAATAAGCATTACATGGAAAGATGCATAAATGGAAGAAAGTCTTAAACCAAAATTTTCTCAACCACACAGGACACAGGAAAAAGTAGAAGTGAAACATAGTGGTGCACCATTTGATTCTTCTGCAAGTTTAATAGCTCGAGAACAGAAATCGTCAAAATCATCTGGTGAATAACATTGACAGAGTGATATTAGATGACAAAAAGCTTAGATATTAGCCTAGCAACAATTCAAGTTATGAAATTATGCCAAAGTAACCAGAGAATATTTGTCTCGATATTAAAATCCAATAGCCAAAGACGGGTCAATTGAATCTAGGGGCATGTGCCTGCTAATGTTGTTAGGAGTTTTTAAAAGTTAGATATAAAGAAGAATTAACAAATTACAGTTGACAACATAAGAAAATCAATGTTATTTGAAATCTTACTTGCAGTGATACAATGACGTATTAGGCTATTGAGTATTCCTGGTAATATTAACAACCTTAAAATTGAACTGTCATTGTAGCAACTTCCTCCAATAGAAACTTATACACGAAAGCAGGATCTGCAAGCAACATGTACAAAAAGATATTTATATATAACAATAGTGTAAACGATAATATACTCCAGAAAGAAAGTTCATCAATTTCCAACATATTTAAGATTTGTGGACATCAATAGTGTAGCCCTTGATAGTTCTTGTGGTAGTTTTCTGGATATAAGGCCTTGATTATCTTCTCCCTGCAGAAACATAATTAAGGAAATAAAGAATGTTAAGGAAGTGTCATAACCTAATCACAAACAAAATAGCGTAGACAGACAAATCAAGCAACAAAACTCAATGCTTCAGATCCATACCTCAAGTCCCCTTTTGGACTAAGATCCATCACAGATCTATCACCGCGATATCGCATATCGGTGTAAAATCGACGGAAACGCCGCTGTCATCTTCCCCCCTTCCTGCAACACCAATAATCTTGAGGATGAAACTGCAACTTCGTTTAAGCTAAAAGCAAACAACAACAACATCAACAACAACAAAAAGAGTGAGAAAAAGTTGAAGTGATAAACGAATTAAGCTTCTAAAGAAAAAAAATACGAATCAAATTACACGAACATGAAGTTAAAAACCGATGAGGTTGAGTTCCGAAGTATTCTCCTGTGAACCCATAAAATTAAAAACCCCAAATTGAACACACAAAGTTATACAACAACAACAAAAACAGTCAAAACCTTAAATTTAAAACGGAATTTACATTCCAAGAAACATAAAAACGCATATTACTCATAATGCACTCAACGAAAAATAATAATTTTTACCTGAGTAATCTTCAACTTTAGAAAATCCCTTATACCAACTTCGTCTTCCAACTTTAATTCCTCTTCCAGCTCCTGACACTCTCCGGTGAACCCATAAAATTAAAAACCCCAAATTGAACACACAAAGTTATACAACAACAACAAAAACAATTAAAACCCTAACTTGAACCCACACAGTTATAGAACAACAACAAAAACAGTCAAAACCCTTACAATCGATATTACATATGGACATGTTTTGCCTCAAATGATACAACAATAGATGTCAAATATTGGGTTTCAGTACCCACAAAGTTACATTGACGTACCCGTAGAAACCTGATTCAATTATTCCTGAAAGAAGAACAACGACAACTCAGAAATGACAATGTATCTCTATTTTCTGTAGCAAACATCTCAAAAACACAAAATCGAGAATTAGGGATAGTTTACTCAGGAAAAAATGCTAAAGTATACCTCAATAGTCTTCAACTTTAGACAATGTCTTCTATCAGCTTTCTCTTCCAGCCGTCACTCTTGCTTCAGATTCCGACATTATTGGGTGAAATCGTAAAATCAAAAACCCTAAGTTGAACCCACAAAGTTAAACAACAAAAATGAAACAATTCATTCGTCATAGAACCGATATTGTGTATAGTTAGTTTGTTTTCGTCAATTTGAAGAAGATGAAGGACGAAGGAAAAGACGGAGGAGAAGGAGAAAATGGATAGGAGGAAGAAGAAGAGAGAGTGAGGGAGAAAGAAAGTTGAAATTCAAAATGGTAAAGGTTAAAAAAGTAGAGGTCCTAAGAAGGTGACACTTGTCCAGAAGATTAAAATTGTAACTATGGTGGTACCATATTTTCTTATATGGTAGATGATATATGAGCAATGTATATGTAGCTTACAAATAAAGCTACTTATTGATCTTACTAACTTCAACTAGTTTAACCACCTCTAACAAATTACTTTCCTAAATTATAAACTTCTCTAACTAACTTAAAAAAAGTTACTAAATCAGGAAAGTTGTTATACAAGTATAAACCATTTTCTTATCTAAAGTGTGATTAGACTAGTTATAATTTAATATTTCAACACCTATCTTCAAGTACATGTTTTCTTATTTTGTGATGATTAGTTGAAGTTTGTTTGTTCCACAACTCAAATACTGATATATATTTCTCAATAGTATTACTAATACTACAACTTTGATTTTCAACTCGTGATTTGAAAAGGCAGAAGCATTATTCATGTTCAAAAATCTTAGTGTGTGCACATCATTAGATACATCCATATCTTGATTAACTAAGTATGGAGTGTCAAAACTTAAATATATTTTTAATTGATAGAGAAACACAGACAACATGTACTCATTAATGACATTGACAATATCATTTTTCAAGACTAGTAAGACTCTTTCTTGAAAAAATGTTAGATCATTCATGCTATCAAAGAATAATGAATAAATATTATGAACAATAGAGGAAATTGAACCATTTGACTTTTTAATGAGTAAATTGTCGAAAATTTCAAGTGTGATACCATAAAATAATTTAATAGTTTACGTCTTAACTATTTATTAAATTATTTTATATCTAATAACAAATTCCTAAATTATATTTATAGACTTGATCACATGGAATGTTATTATCTTGCATATAAAAATTTTGTAATCAAAATAATTTATTTTAATAATTTATATCATAATTACTTATTAATAAATCATAATTACTTATTAATAAATTTTATATGTAATGCGTAAAGCATAGTTAAAATTCTAATACAATAATAATTTATTATAAAAATAAAAAATTCTAACAACAAATAAATAAATATAATATATAATAAAAAAATTTTAAAATAAAGAAGTTGGGGAGGGGCTAAGAGAAAGTGGCGAAGATGGGTTAAGAGAGGGGCTAAGAGAAAGTGGTGAAGAGAGGTTAAGAGAGTGACGTAAGTTGTTATGATAGGGAAAACAGGGATAGGAAAAACACATAATCATTAAGAAGAATGCAATAAAGCAGAGATAGGGAAAACACATGATCAATAAGAAGAAACGAACAAAGCTAACACACAAATTAAATCCTAACTAAACTAGGGTTGACTCAATTAGGGATGGGAAAGTCCCCAGCAGAGTCACCGTCTGTCGCACCTCAAAAACTGGAGAACGACCTTGAGAAGCGCAATCGCATGCCTGCAGGATGGACTTAATAGAGTCGCCACCAATCTTTATTTATTCCCATAAAGGGAAAGGGAAAATATCGAATAAAACCCCTAAAAGAAAGATAAGGACATGGTCATCGCAAGCAATATCTGAGTTAGGGAGTCAGTTACACAAGGGGAAGGTATTATCATCCCTCACATTCTGTTGTACTCAAGGGGGAACCATTTAGTTAGGGTCAAATGAATGTTAGCTTATGTTAGTTTCTAATATTCTATTTATTTGGGATGGAAAAGGGAGGGAAGAGAAATGTTTTTTAGATTTTTATTAAAGAGAAGGAGAGCTAAAGGTTTTTATTACTTGGGGTTCAAAAATATTTCGCAATCTCGTGCCTATGTATCCTTACAGTGCAATGAGGAAATCAAAGCATTTGTAGTTCGGGGACTACGGTGAAAAAGAGAAAAGGTGGCTCGCCAAGTAATGAGGTCCTTATGCCTACGTATTCTCATTGATAAATGAGAAATCAGAGCGTCCGTAGTTATGGGTAAAAAGGTTTATTTGTTGGTCGACTTTAGCGAAAGATACTTAGTCGCATTCGACAGAAAACATTGCTTTACCTAAAACAAGTGAAGAGTGGATGTTTGCTTCACAACATAATGGATTTATAAATCAACATTCGCGGGAAAGGCCTCTTATCTCAACTGAAATAGTTTGTGGACGAAGCAATGTTTTACGTCGTCTCAAGACACAATATCTCTCATTTTTTGAAAAGGTTTTAGGATTAATCGCACGGCGGCGAGGAAAATAGTTTGATTAGTTGGATGTACTTTAGGCGAATGATGAAAATTTGATGGGAATCAGTTGTTCAAAGAGTTACACCAGAATTCTAGATCCCAACGGCCCTTATCCATTCAAGATTAATTAAGAAAATTGTTTGTTGGACGACGAAATCTTGATGGTGATCAATTGCTCAGAGAGTTACGCCAAGATGCTAGATCTTAATGGCCCTTATTTATCCAAGTTAATATTAAATATTTTAAGGATGAAAGAAAATAATGAACGGCTATCCCAATGCGCGAGACTCGAGACTGATCATTCGAGGGTTCTGCTAGAATGCTAGATTCCAACAGTCCTCTTCTTTCGTGTTTATTAAGAATTTTTTTTTTAAATTGCAATGACCTAGATCAAGGTTATTAAGAAAATAAACTCGATGTTGATCGAGGTTTATTCATGAAAGGGTTTGAAATGATCGGAAAGGTTGATGGCGATATGTGAAGCAATTGACTTACAAGTTGGGTGTTTTAAAAAGGCGTAACGTTGAATCAAGAATTACTTTGAAAAGGGTTTGTCAATGGAAAGGATTTAAAATGTTTTTCAATTGGTGTTGATCAATGTTTTTGAAAATGGAAGCTTGGTGTTGACCAAGTCTTTTGTTTTGATTTTTGAAAGGTTGATTTTATACTTTTGTTTTTTTGGTTAATAAGTTAGCTTCTATCCTAACATAAACAATATGAACAAGATTACACATAAGGGTGGGGATACATCAAGGTATACAAGGGGTATGCATAAGATAACAAATTAACTATAGTCCTTTTCTTTGGACTTAAACACAAGTAACATGAAGGTAGCAATCAAAGGTCACAAACATGTATCAAGCAAAGTATGCATCATAAAGATAATAAACTCAAACACAGAGCAAGCATCAAGGCATGGTATAAACATATGACAAAGATCATTATTCAATCAAGTGACTCAAATATTAGGGTTTGGAATCATGTGAACAATCATTTCTAAACAAACCCTAAAATCATCCTAAACATGGTAAGACTTTCAAAATTAAGGCAAACACAAAAACATTAAGGTCAAGTATCAAGTCATAAGATCATATTCATCAATTCATTAACCCTAAAACCTAACCAAAGTTGAACATTCATCTACCTAAGTCATAACATCACAAATGGTTCAAGAATCATTTCATAAAATTTACCAAGACATGACATTAGACAAAGTATAACATCAACATGATTTTAAGCATTAAAGCATGGTAAAAGGAACAAACATGAACCCAACCAAGAAATAAATCATAGATTTTTTTTTAAATAAAACATGTGATAACAATAAAAAGAATTAAACATTTTTTTTAGGTTTTTCTCTTAAAATATGAAAATATAAATAAAGTAAATAACCTAATAAAAATATGTTTTTTATGTTATAAGATGATAAAAAGAAAAATATTTTAGTTTAAAAAAAAATATGAACTTAATAAAATAAAAGAAATAAAATAAAAGGATTGAATAAAAGAAAAAAATAAAAGAGAGAAATAAAAAGGAAATGAAAAGAGTGCCTAAAAAAGAGGGAGGGGGCGCTGGGTGTTGAACCCACGTCCCCAAGGTCATCAGCAAAACCAGCGAGCCACTAAGCCAGACATGTTGGCCTGTTAAACATTTTCATAAAAAAAATAATAAAAATGAATTCAAAATATGAAAAATGGCGCGCAGAGCTTCATCTTCTTCCTCGTGCCATCAAGTTTCACAAAAATGGAGTTTTGTCAAATCAGAACCAAAATGCAAATGTGAATATACCATCTTGCTCGAAATTTCATGAGGATTCTAAATATGGCCATAGTTTTAATTTATTTTCACTCTATCATGAGAATTTAATCAAAAAAATCAGAAAAACCCTAAATGTTCAAAGTAAAATTAAATAGCATATGTCAATGATCAATGAGCAAACCTTTAGGGCTTTAAATCACAACATCAAAGAAAACACAATGGTAACAAGAATGAATTAAAATGATGCTTGCAAGTGTAAGAACCAGAAATTGAAATATACCTCACTGGAGTGAATTTGTGCCCCCTCCAAAAGTGCTCCCAACAATGAATTAATGACCCTCCTAGCTTCCTTGAGTTCCCAGGAGTGTGAGGATGTGCTTAGAATGGCTTGAAACCTCTTAAATTGTTCTAGCTAAATCAACTTGCATATGAGAAAAAATGACGTTTGGCTATGGTGTTTGGGGTGTTTCAGGTTATTTTTGATGCATACAGAAGCTTAAGTGGGTTATTTGGGGTGTATTTGTGAAGGAAAAAGGGAAGGAAGGTGAGGGAATTGTTAGATTCAAATTTTCGTATTAATGGAGGTTTTTGAATTTTTGATGAAATGCTCTCTCTAATCAAATGCTTGTCTACTGATGTTATGAGGTTTGATCTGCATTTGTAGAGGTCTTGAAACTAGGTTAGGATAGAGGCTTGGTCAGATCATGGTTTGGTATCTTGTCTTGTATGATCTTATTTCACAAAAATGGAAATTATGGCTCTATGTACCAAGGCTTGGATTCTTGACTTGTATGACACTTTGAGCTCTCAAATTAGGCTTGGCAAGTTGCTCTTTTGTATCAAAGATCAGTTGGAATCAGATTACACTTGCTCCACAAGTTTTGACCAAAACTTATTTTTTCACAAAATGCCAAAATATTAATCCCAAGTAGTCAGTTTTGCAGTAGGTTTGTCCTTATTGTATGGGCCTATCTTGCACAAAATTGGTATCAAAGTGAAGCTAGCATGGAAAGAAACAAGTCTTGTGTTGATAGCAAGCCGAGGAAATACTTGGAAGATACTCCAAATTGGCTCCAAATTCGTGTGGATCAAACTGAATTTGACACTTAGAAAAATTATGGTTCATCATGTATTTCATCTCATTCTGAAACCCTAACTTTGATCCTTCATATCTCTCAATTGGCAAAAGCTTTTTGGACCAAGTTTTCCACCATGATGAAGTAGGAAGTATGATTTTTAAATGCAGCCCTCAAGTGTTTCAAATGGATTCCTAGATTGATCACAAATTGTCCATAAAGTCATGCACTTGAAAAGGTAAAAAACTTAGAAAAAATTCGAAGTCTTTTGAATTTTGCAACAACGTGAAACTTCAACTTTGGCCATCAATTTCTTCCACTTCAAGAAAGCTTTTGATTCCAATTTTCATCAACTTGTAGTATCAAATGTAATCTTTAAATTAAGCCCTAAAGTGTTTCAAGTAGATGCTTGAGGAAGAAGTTACAACCTTGAAAAGTTGGTCATTTGATCATGGATTTTTGTACTTAGTGAAATTTCAAGAAACCCTAATTTGGACAATTCTTGATCTTTTCTTGATTTTCTTGATTTAGCTTGATCAAACTCAATTATTTTCCATATTTTCATGGTTCTTGACTTGAGAAGTCCATGGTTGATCAAAAATGTCAAAAGTCAAACTTTGACTTTGAGCATCTGTTGACTTTTCATCAGTTTAATCAAAATTCTTCAACTATCCATAAATCCAACTTCTTGAGCCAATTTAGCCACATGAATGGACCACAATGACATTTGAATCCTTTGAATCATATTCCAAACCATGGGATCATGTTTTGGTCAAAAAGTCAACATCAAGCTGACTTTGACCAAAACCTTAATTTGAAGTATATGATGGATTGAAATTTGATGAACTTGAATTGATGCCAATTTAAACTTGATTATTGATAAAGGGAATCTCTTGATCATTAAGTATGATTTGAGGAGATTGAGATGTTGAGGATCATACTAAACTTCTGATTGCTCAAACACTTAAACTCCTTGATGCAAAACCCTAACTTCTGGACAAGGCAAACAAGACATACACAAGAAATGACTGATACTATGCAAATGATGCAAATGAAGGAACTAAGGTGGGACAAAATTTAGGGTATGACACATTCCTAACAACACTTAATTTTAATAGTATCATAAACATTTTATTTAAAACAACGTCAACAAAAACAACACTAAAAAGGAAAAATCAATTGTACTTAACTCATGGTTAGTGTGAACTTTACTTAACTCATGGTATATATGGACTTTTGTCAACATCAACATAAAAATAGAAAAACCCTATTTCCATTTTTATCAACATAATCAGAATAATATAATCTATAAGCAATGAGCAATCCACACAAAAAACTAACATTTCTAAGTTACGTGTAAGGATAAAGTGGGTGAGTTACATACCAAATACATGATGAAGAAGATAAAAAAAAAAGTAGATGAAGCTTTGTTGATGGTTTGTTGTCATTCCTTTGTTTCAAGCTACACTTGAGTTTCAATGGCATTATGGCGTTCGAAGAGGGGAAACATACATTGTGTTGGAAGATTTGATGTTCAAACACTTACGTGTGCTAGAATGGATGAAGTTTTGAAAACAATTATGGAACATGGGTTTAGATGTTAGGCCGTTTAGATGGAGACGATGAATATGCACATCTCTTAGTATATATTTTTGTAAAAAAAATATTCGGTTTTGTAGGAGAATGAGGATGGATGAGTGTATAAAACTAAAGGAATAGTAGAGTCTAGTTCTAGGAAACACATGCAAAAAATATTTCCTTCGTTTGGACAATCCAGCAGAGGGAATAAATACATTTAAATATTTTATATAGAAAACATGTTTTTAAATAGATAACTAATGTTTCCTCTTAGTTGGATAATCCAACCGATGGAATAGATACGTTTAAAATTTAAAAATGCACTAATTAAAAAAATAATAGATAACTTTTTTTATAAAAAAAACACCTTATGAAAGTAAATAGATACATTATAAAAAAAAGTAAAACTGCAAGAGTTGGAATTCGAAGTGTGGTCCTTGAGCCACATTTCCTCTCGATTGAATGTCAAAACCAAGGGAATAGTTGATATATTTTTTAACTGAATAATTAAAATTTAAATTAAGGCGCCTATTAGAAATGATTCTAATTTGGTTGGTTGGACCAAAGAGGAAAATTCTTGTAAGAAAATGTAGTATTTGTAATAGTGAAACTTACTGCCCAAAAGTGAAACTTATTATCCTGAGTGTTAGTTCGGAACTTAACATCTGAATTCTCCACTAAGTTATGAAATAAACACACTATCATGAGTTCAAAATGTGTCTAGGAATAAGTCTGAAAGTTAACTTTCAAACTCACTATTTCATCAATCCAGAGATTTGAATATGGATTATTTTTTAGCAAAATTGAAGTGACTCACTTACGAAGTCTTTTTGTGTGTGTCTTAGGGGTTTCCAGGAGTTAACTTCCAAATTGCGTCAATGACATTTTTTGGATTTTATAAAGGTGGAATTCACCGCTAAGGGTGCGAACATCCCCATGGAAAATTTACTAAGAAACCACAAAATAGAATTTGAAATGTTAGTAAAGAAGAATGGAGATTTTGTCTTAGCACCCTTCCAATTAAACCTGACACCCCCTAATTTTTCATATTGACTAAAATGCCTCTCTTTTTTTTTACTAACAAGGTGCTGAAAGTTTTTCTCTCGCGCGAAAAATCTAGTCGGCCAATCAAACAATTTGGTATGCATTTTTACCGAAAGTTTTAAAAAATGAAGTAAAATCTTTCTAAATCTAGTCGAGTAAGCTTATATGTAAACAAAGTTAACAATACTGGATATTTTTTATAAATCATGTATGTAATTTTTCAGATTTTTAGAAAATTCAGTAGTTCGTATCCAATAGGACAAATTTTTTTTAACACTATCATATTTTTTTAATTTTTTTATTTATTATTATTTAGATATTTGAAAAAATCTGTATAAAAATCATAATTTTGTTTTAAAAATCAATGATTTTATACCGAATATTTGAAAAATCTGATATAAAAAATATGAATTTTTGAAAAAAAATGTATAGAATCATATATTTTTGAAAACATATTATTATTTTACACTTGGTTTTAAAAGTTATACTTTTATATCTATTTCTTAAAAATCTAGTAAATATTCAAAAAATTCAAGAAAAACGAAAATAAAATTCAGTAAAAATTTCGTATATTATTCCATATATCTGACAAATCAAATATTTATGAAAGATATTTTGGTAAAATTATACATAATATCAAAGGAAAGTAAAATTATAAAACAAATCTAAATTCATTGATAAACACACATCAGATGTACACACTACTAAAAACAAGACATTTGGTTAAATAATTTTACATAAGATTTCAAGATATATGATGTGAAAAAATATTTGTCAAAGGATTTTACATCAGATTTCATAACAATATGAAGTGAAATTTATTTGATTTAGGGATTTTACATCAGACATTTATTTCCATTGATGGGAAAAATAACACGGTGACAGTTTCGTAAATAATATGAAATTTTGTTATAAATTATTTCACATCAGGCTTGGATTTGCACCCGATGTGAAAAGTTCACTGATGAAAAAAATAATAAGGTGGCAGTTTTGTAAATAATATGAAGTTTTGTTATAAAAGCATACCCGCGTACGAGAGCGGAATCAAATTGCAAAAAAATATGATGTGTGGGATGACAAGCACATCCCTGAACCTAGATTGTAGAAATGGTTAATTAAATTGACTGCCAACACGGTAACAAAACCATTAGCCAAAAATTTACTGACGAATTGCAGCAAGTAATTAAGCCATTTATGGCCAATCAAATTGGGGCACAAATTTAAGGATGGGAATCAACTTGCTGGAGGAGTCGATCTGAGATAAGAACAATCACCCTAAGATCGGAGAATGAATATGACCGCTAACATGAAATTAGAACCACTAACCAGCAGCTTACTCTAAAATCAAGAGCAAGCAATGACGACTATTTCGAGCCTAACATTCTAAAGTCAATCGATTAGGATAAATGGCAACCTACTACCACGACAAAACCTTAAACACATCGGGGATTGAAGAGCAAAAACCACAGTGAAAAAAGAACTCACTGTCGGTGGTGAAGTTGAAAACAACAACTCCAGATGGATTAGAACGTGATGCGGTTTTGAAAAGAACGATTATGAATAATTTTACAAGATTATATTTAATTAATAGTATGGAAAATAAAATTAAAAAATATATAAAAAAGAATAATAAATAATTAAAAATATATTAAAAATAGATGTATATAACTTATAATTTCATACCAGCATTTTTCTTAAAGCAATATATAATAGAAAATGGAAAGATATTTATTTATTATTTTGATACTTATAATTTTACAATAACTCATTTTTAATTATTGACACAACAACAAGAAGCATCATTTGGAGTGTTAAAAACACATTTGCCACCAGATTTGAAACCCTTATCAATGCAAGTTTGATTGCAAAATGGAGTGCTTCCTGCATCTTCACATCTATCTATGCATGTACGTCCCGGAGGATCTTGACAATTCACAGATGCTGCAATCAAATCAAAGTTAATTAGGTCATATGGTTAACAAATCTATAAATTTAAAGCTAACATTAGTTCATTACCCGCTGAAAGCAACACCATAACAATGCTTAAAATACAAAAAAGAGAAAGGTGATCGAAACGAAAAGCCATTGTGTAGGATTTCACCTATATATATTTTTGTCAGATATACTTACTTATATATCTTGATCTATGTATCGGTCTATATATATATATATATATATATATATATATATATATATATATACTCCCTTTCTTCTTTATTATAAGAAGAAAAAAATATTTTGTAAATTTATTGAATAATTAATTTATATATAATCCAAATATATAAATAAATTTAAAATATTAATACTTACTTATTATTGAATGAAGAGAATATATACATATAAAGAAGTTATTGTTTGCTTATGAATCATGATAAGAATGCTCTTCATTTATTTTAAACTTTATTTCTAAATTATATCTTATCACTTTGACTCAAATTCATGATAAGAATGCTCTTGATTTTTTTTTACTTTATTTCTAAATTATATTTTATCACTTTGATTCTCTCCTTTTTAAATTTTATCTATTTTATATATCACTTTATATACTTTTTGAATTATATATATATATATATATATATATATATATATATATATATATATATATATATATATATATTGTATTGATATATACCTTTTTAAATTCAATTACCATTAATTCTCACTTTTTAAAATGAAAATCATTAATTTTAATCTTATTTGCTCTTATTTTAATATTTTTTAAAATAATTCATTTTTATAAACTTTTATTTTTAATAATATTATAATGTAACTTTTAAAATGATTTTTTCATTAACTTTTATGATTTTTTTATAATAAAAATGAACATACTATTAATATAAAATCATACCTAAAAAAAGTGTCCCTGTAGAAATTTCTCCTTACAATATTGTGAAATAATTCTTTTTAATTATTTTAGTTTTTTTGTGTGTATTATCTACCTAAATATCATTTTTAATCTCACATTTTAAAATTTTATTACTTTTAATTTTGATTTTTGTAATTTAAGATCTTCATTTTTCACCTTAATTGATTTTATTTTAATATATTAAAATTATTCTTTTTTATAAACTTACATTCTAAATACGATAATAATTTAACTTTAAAAAAATTATGAACTTTTAGAGTTATTTATAATAAAAATGAACAAATTGTCCATATAATTTTTTTGGCTAAAATCAGTGTTCCCATTGAAAAATTCCCTTTTGAAAAGATTTTTCCATTAACTTTAATTCTCATTTTTTTAATCAAATCTTTCATTCTAACCTTAATAGCTTTTACTTTAATATCTAAAATAAATAATTATATTTTTATAAATTTTTATATATAATAATTGGACATCACAGAATTCCAAGACCGAGTTGTTGAGGCTGAGTAGGAGATAACAATCATGTCGAGCTTCATAAATATGAACAAGTCGGATCTCGGCCAAAAGAAGTGTTGATATATGACATGAATAGATCTGTCCCTGTATCATAAGAGTGTTGGTAGACAATATGAATAGGTCGGATCCGGTCTCTTGAGGGTGCTAAAAGATGACATTTACAGTTACATATAGCGGTTACGATACAACTCCATGATTACATGGGAGTTGCAGAAAATGATGGATGAGACGTTAAATGATGGTTAGATAAGACGAAATATGTTATCCAATGCCACTTAAACATAGGATCTGAAGATACATTTTTTAAATGACCCTTGGTGGCATGACAGGTATAAAAGAAGCTTCCCATCGAGGAAGAAGATAAACAAGAGATACCCCTTACAGACAAGACGATTGTGATCTCACCTGACTCACCTTGGGGGAGATTAACCAAATAATGTTTTTAGGAACATTTGGCGCCCACCGTCGGGCCTCTATAAAACTTTCTCAGGCCTCACAAAATAATACATTTCACTATAGAAATACGATGTCTGGATCATCTCCTAGCAGGAGCAAACCTCGCACCTCGCCAGACATGGCACAACTCCTTACAATTGTGGAAAATCTGCGCTAGCAGAATGAATCTTTACAGGAAAGTGTTCACGCACTTCAGCAGTCACAAAAAAAACTAAGGAAGATGATGAGGAGGAGGAGCTTATGGACCCTCAACCTCTTTTAGAAGGAATTTGGGGCGACCAAGTCCAAGAAAACTTCAAACTTCCACCTTTGTCGTCCTTCGATGGCAAAGTGATCCGCAGGAGCACATAATATCAATTAACAATCAAATGGCAACCGACTCTTTGAAGTGCAAGCTTATGGAAGGAACATTCAAATATGTTGCATTATGCTGGTACTTGATGTAACACCCCATTTCTACCCGGCGGATAATAGTAAAATCAGAGTTATAAAATTTCAACAAACAATAGGATGCTACACTTTCATCTTAAAAACAACTTCGATTAATTTCATAGGAACAGATACATAACACATAGAGCTCGGATGAACCGATAACAACAAATTTTAGTCTTTAAAATAAAATAACTTTTATTAACTAAACAGCGGAATCACAATTTTCAACTCAAATGACATAACATCTTTTGTTCAACCGAATCAACTTTAACACAACAAGTATTCAATGACATCAACTCAAAATTCAACAACTAAAGTAACAACAACAATAAAACAATAGTCGTTCATCCCCCCGAGTGTTACGTATTAGAGCAAGACCCTCTTGACTTGCAATAAAGCAACATAAGGACTCCAAAAACTATTCCGAACTGCCACTGCTATTCTTGGGTACCTGCACATTTCCCATGGTAGGGGAAATATCAGCAGAAGGGGTGAGATATCTAACAATATAATAAAGTGTATGATAAATAATATGTTAGATCAAATCATATAAAATCACCACTTCACAGCTTTATAACAACGTCTAATTACAACACAATCATCAACACGATATAACAACCATTTTATCATCATAACAAAATCATCAACATGGTATAACAACTTATTCACAGCTTTTAGGTAATACCTGCCACAACAAGTCAACAACAGAAATCAACAACTAATATATCATCACCACAACTCGAGGGTGCAACATAAAATGCAACTCAATTGAAATGCACATGCATGTGGTACCATTGGAGCAGAACTCCCAGCTTAAAAACGGAGCAAAACTCCCAACTTAATAACGGAGCAAAACTCCCAACTTAATAACGGAGAAAAACTCCCAACTTAATAATTGCTAATTAATAGAGGTATCAACAAGGCATAAGCCTTCTTCGCAGGTTGCCAATACAGGCCAAGGCATAAGCCTTCTTCGCAGGTATGCAATGTATGTGACTCGATGAATGCGACATCACAACAACAACTACAACATCAACCATTCAACAGCAACACAACAACAACAACACAACGACAATAATCCAACAACAACTTCACAACAATAATCGTTCATCGCAAGGCGAAAGCCTATATCACCATTGTTACCAATAAATAGAGGTAACTCATCGATAATTCAACACTGGCCAAGGCCTACCACTTAATATCAGCATATCAACACCAATAATTCAACATCACACAATCAACGAATCAACATTGGCCATAAAGCCTACAACTTTGTTTTGCCAATAGATAGAGGCATTTCAACAACAACGTATCAACAATTCAACTTTGGCAATAAGCCTATGACTTGATATTTGCCAATAATTAGAGGCAACATAACCACAACAGCAATAAATATTAACAACAACATAACAACACAATTCAACCTCAGCTGCAAATTCACATATTACCGCAAGGTATATAATACACCGTATCAACCAAAATATACTACAAACGTTCCGTGTAATTATTCAGACAATTCTACTAAATCTGGCTAATTAGTTTTCTGCTACCATTATTAATATTTTCTGCTCTGTACTACTATTATCAATCAGACTGTCACTGATAATACTACTAATTAATTCTTTGCTAAATGGATGAAAATACTATTTTTCTGCCACTAATTTATCTCTACTGGTTTGTCACTTCCACTGTCATAATGATTATTAATAATATTTATATACTTACAGTGATTCTCACTCAATAATTATGCAAAACTATTTTCTACTGCTACTTATGCTGAGTTCAATTACGCAAGTTGTCTACTGTTACTGTTAATTATACTGATTCTCAAATTAATTATGCTTCTGCAACCATATTTACTAAGTTCAATTATACTATGCCTACAGACATACAACAACCAGAATCTCAATGCTGAACAAAAACACACAGACCGTGTGACCATGACGGTCGTAACGAGGCCGTGACGGTCGTCACACACATGACGGTCATAACAAGTCCATGACGGTCGTCATGTCCCCCAGAAGGGCGTCCCACCTGTTATCCTTCGCCCTCTCTGTTTCTCTCATTCTTCCAATTTCTCTTTCTGATCGATCACAAACCAACCTTTCAACCATCTGAATACACATAATTTAGGGCCATGATTATACTCACATTAACTTACATCCATTTTTCACGACTAAATTCAACAGCATCAACCAATTATCGATCTTCGGTATCAATTACGAAATCAACATACACAGATAATATAATCAACACACGCAGACAACATACGCAAGACAATCCTACCAATCTAACCCCACATCTCATTCATCATTAACCCAATTATAGAGTCAGAACCCCACCCTTACCTTGGATTGCAGACCGCTCTATAATTTCGATTGCATCATAGCTTTCCATGGCTTCAACCTTTTGCTCTTTTGGTCTGCAAAGGTCCATGATCAATTTCTCCCAGACTTCTTCTTCCACTTTTCTGCGATTTCAACGAACTCTTCTTTTCTCCACAACCCTCATTCTTTCTCTTCTCCGTAACTTCCACGTTCTTCTCCTATTTTTCCTCTTTTTCTGCAATTTCCACTTTACTGCTTCTTCTAATTCCTCTTTTATTTCTAAAACCTAATATAATAATACTATTATCTTATTTTTCTTATTGGGCCTCATTACTACACCCCCACTATTACTACCATCTAAATAAGCCCAACACTCTCTTATAATTCTACTATATTAACTCCATATTATTTTCTACAACTTAAAATCAACTTAATTTAGGTTAATTAATTAATTAACAACAATACAACTTAGATCAACATTTTTATGATTAATTCAACTAAAACCGACATAGCAACTCAACACAACACAATTCCGATAGTTCGAAAATCAACATAAATCAACACCAATGATACAAATATATTTAATTAAATAATTAATTAATTACCGGCGTTACAACTCTCCCCCACTTAGAATATTTTCGTCCTAAAAAATTTACTCGATGCACCACACTCCAGATACGTTATCTCAGCTAACAAATCAACTTCCCTGCCCTAAAAAGGCAATCCCACGTCTAACACCAAACAACAATACATCACATCAACGACAACAACAACACGAAACAATGCTCACGCAACACCCAACGACTAACTCAAGACACAAAGAATAACCAAGTTACAAACACACAAGTTCTCTATGAACCAGAACACGGCGCAATCGTTACCATCACCATAGGCAACACTCCCCTAATCCTCCATCATAGGAATTAGCTACTCGCACTCGAACCATCACCCTAGGTAACGAGGCAACAACAAGGATAAGAGCACAAAACTCATAACACAACATCAACGTAATCAACCCACCAACATCGTTGTTACTCACATAAGAACAAACTACGCCACACCATGCTTTCACTGCGCACTCTGAGTACTAGCAACCATCAAATCTACCAAGTTCACATCAACTTCAGACTATCAAAGCAGACATAAGAAAAGACTTTCGACTTAATTCTCCAGAAATTCCGACCAACAGGTATTCTACACTTTGATTAGTGACTACTTCGAACTTAGATCCATAAATAATACCTCCGAATATCCCACACAGCTACAACTGCAGCTGATTCCAAATCTTGAATAGGAATAGGATAGATACTTTCATGAATCCCCAATCATAATAAATCACAAGCTACAATTCTTCAAGTCGCATGTCAATCGAATTCTCGATCCACCACGAATCAAAACCCAAGTTATCCAGAACACAACTGTGAGTTTCCAAACTACTCACTGATCAACCCGCAACCTCATACTAACATCCCCAGGTCCGCCTCATTCCCCTATATAGGAATCCGCATCGAAAACTCAAACAATTCATGAGCACTTGGCTCAACCCCAAACAACTCACTGTGCATACTATTCTAGTTGGCAAGACACGTCTACTCCATCCAACATGATTCCGTCGACTATCAACAAGGGATTAAGGGTGATCAGTTCCTCAATTTGTCAATAGACAACCGACAACCATAATGGTGGCATAAACCATCATTACCCCACTACAATAGCGTCCTTTACCTTGTGCTCAAGATTACCGAAGCATACTGCTCCACCATTCCTCTAAGGCTTACAAACGTGTTCTTAATTTCTTTATTTCCAACTTCGTCAGTGATACACAACGTCCAAAATCCAACACATATTCTCCTATACAAGTTAGTTGTACAACACAATCATTAAATATCCTTCTAGTACCGGAATCGCTACCACATCAAGTACCATCCATATCGGTCCACTTCCACCGAAACATTTATCCAAGTTAAGAGCTTTACCAACACTAACTAATCCTTCGTCTTTCTTCTTAATTTCATAACTTCAATGATCCATATAGTTTCACACTTGATTCTCATTCCGATCACAATCTCAACAATACCATCTCATCATCTGGTTGGTGATAGACCTTCCAAAAATTTCCGACTCATGTCGACACATCTCGCCAATAACACACAATCCACTTTACTATTTAACCTTCCTCAAGGATTTCTATACTTTAATCATTTTCAACTATTATACGCCGCACTTCCATGTGCTTCTCCGATACTCTTATCTTCTTCCCATTACCAAACATTTTATACTTAACTTCATCTTACTATTTCCAGCAAGAATTGTCCAACTTCAAACACGATTATCTTCTTCAATACAGACCCCCCAGACACAAAATTATATTCCAAAATGAAGGGAATTTCATGTAGATTTCAGAACTTCAAGAATTGCTTAAATCCGAGTTACGAGTAAAAAGTTATCGCCTGTGCAATGGCGGCTGATCCAGAAATCCCGTATACATACTTCCACCAAAATCAGCATCAGACCCAAAAATTCAAACGCGTTTTTCTCTCTCTTCAAAAACATGTCGAAGACAAAATATATATGCAAACTATAGGAAATTTTGTAAACTTTCCGAAAA
Organism: Lathyrus tuberosus; assembly: GCA_022829125.1. Classification (NCBI taxonomy): domain Eukaryota; kingdom Viridiplantae; phylum Streptophyta; class Magnoliopsida; order Fabales; family Fabaceae; genus Lathyrus; species Lathyrus tuberosus. The sequence goes on from JALAZF010000212.1 coordinate 9,932,768, forward strand.
GTCCAGAATCGCTTTCATCGGAGTTACGAGTAGAAAGTTATGCCTCTTATACTGAATGCTGTTCCATAAATACGAAAATCAAATCCAAAATTGGTGAACATGAGTTCTACCTCTTTCTCTTGCTTCTAAACTCTTCCAACTATCCTTGCTTTTCACCCAACTCTAAAAATCATCCGACTTCAATCCAATTATACTCAAAACATACTAGTCTACCAGTTGATCCATCGAATTATCATTTTCTTTGGAGTGGATCCTTAACCTCAATCATCTCTTAACTGTCCCCAAACTCTGATCTACACTTCAGAGGCCAATCGCAATTATCGGCTCATCCTCCCTCAAAGGCGTCTCAAACTTGACCGATAAGAATCATGAGTCCATACTCTCGTCGGTTCGCAACACCGTTCCAATAACATTTGCACTCTTGCAATCAATATCGCATTGATTCAACTTCACATACCATTAACATTTTCAGGAAGCAAGCTTCTCCCCCACTTATTTCAAACCAACTCCTGGAGACAAACGGTTAGAAAACTAATAAGCAAGTACCGACAGTGTTTCACACACATGTCGCGCACTAAGGGATAAACAACATTAGACAACTTGGCCGAACAGACCGACCTGCTCTGATACCACTAATGTAACACCCCATTTCTACCCGGCGGATAATAGTAAAATCAGAGTTATAAAATTTCAACAAACAATAGGATGCTACACTTTCATCTTAAAAACAACTTCGATTAATTTCATAGGAACAAATACATAACACATAAAGCTCGGATGAACCGATAACAACAAATTTTAGTCTTTAAAATAAAATAACTTTTATTAACTAAACAGCGGAATCACAATTTTCAACTCAAATGACATAACATCTTTTGTTCAACCGAATCAACTTTAACACAACAAGTATTCAATGACATCAACTCAAAATTCAACAACTAAAGTAACAACAACAATAAAACAACAGTCGTTCATCCCCCCGAGTGTTACGTATCAGAGCAAGACCCTCTTGACTTGCAATAAAGCAACATAAGGACACCAAAAACTATTCCGAACTGCCACTGCTATTCTTGGGTACCTACCCATTTCCCATGGTAGGGGAAATATCAGCAGAAGGGGTGAGATATCTAACAATATAATAAAGTGTATAATAAACAATATGTTAGATCATATCATATAAAATCACCACTTCACAGCTTTATAACAACGCCTAATTACAACACAATCATCAACACGATATAACAACCATTTTATCATCATAACAAAATCATCAACATGGTATAACAACTTCTTCACAGCTTTTAGGTAATACCTGCCACAACAAGTCAACAACAGAAAGCAACAACTAATATATCATCACCACAACTCAAGGGTGCAACATAAAATGCAACTCAATTGAAATGCACATGCATGTTGTACCATTGGAGCAGAACTCCCAGCTTAAAAACGGAGCAAAACTCCCAACTTAATAACGGAGCAAAACTCCCAACTTAATAACGGAGCAAAACTCCCAAATTAATAATTGCCAATTAATAGAGGCATCAACAAGGCATAAGCCTTCTTCGCAGGTTGCCAATACAGGCCAAGGCATAAGCCTTCTTCACAGGTATGCAATGTATGTGACTCGATGAATGCGACATCACAACAACAACTACAACATCAACCATTCAACAGCAACACAAAAACAACAACACAACGACAATAATCCAACAACAACTTCACAACAATAATCGTTCATCACAAGGCAAAAGCCTATATCACCATTGTTACCGATAAATAGAGGTAACTCATCTACAATTCAACACTGGTCAATGCCTACCACTTAATATCAGCATATCAACACCAATAATTCAACATCATGCAATCAAAGAATCAACATTGGCCATAAAGCCTACAACTTCGTTTTGCCAATAGATAGAGGCATTTCAACAACAACGTATCAACAATTCAACTTTGGCAATAAGCCTACGACTTGATATTTGCCAATAATTAGAGGCAACATAACCACAACAGCAATAAATATTAACAACAACATAACAACACAATTCAACGTCATCTGCAAATTCACATATTACCGCAAGGTATACAATACACCGTATCAACCAAAATATACTACAAACGTTCCGTGTAATTATTCGGACAATTCTACTAAATCTGGCTAATTAGTTTTCTGCTACCATTATTAATATTTTCTGCTCTGTACTACTATTATCAATCAGACTGTCATTGATAATACTACTAATTAATTCTCTACTAAATGGATGAAAATACTATTTTTCTGCCACTAATTTATCTCTACTGGTTTGTCACTTCCACTGTCATAATTATTATTACTAATATTTATATACTTACAGTGATTCTCACTCAATAATTATACAAAACTATTTTCTACTGCTACTTATGCTGAGTTCAATTACGCAAGTTGTCTACTGTTACTGTTAATTATACTGATTCTCAAATTAATTATGCTTCTGCAACCATATTTACTAAGTTCAATTATACTATGCCTACAGACATACAGCAACCAGAATCTCAATGCCAAACAAAAACACACAGACCATGTGACCATGACGGTCGTAATGAGGCCGTGACGGTCGTCACCCGCATGACGGTCGTAACAAGTCCATGACGGTCGTCATGTCCCCCAGAAGGGCGTCCCACCTGTTATCCTTCTCCCTCTCTGTTTCTCTCATTCTTCCAATTTTCCCTTTCTGATCGATCATAAACCAACCTTTCAACCATCTCAATACACATAATTTAGGGCCATGATTATACTCACATTAACTTACATCCATTTTTCACGACTAAATTCAACAGCATCAACCAATTATCGATCTTCGGTATCAATTACGAAATCAACATACATAGATAATATAATCAACACACGCAGACAACATACGCAAGACAATCCTACCAATCTAACCCCACATCTCATTCATCATTAACCCAATTATAGAGTCAGAACCCCACCCTTACCTTGGATTGGAGACCGGTCTATAATTCCGATTGCATCATAGCTTTTCCATGGCTTCAACCTTTTGCTCTTTTGGTCTACAACGGTCCATGATCAATTTCTCCCAGACTTCTTCTTCCACTTTTCTGCGATTTCAACGAACTCTTCTTTTCTCCACAACCCTCATTCTTTCTCTTCTCCGTAAATTCCACGTTCTTCTCCTATTTTTCCTCTTTTTCTGAAAATTCCACTTTACTGCTTCTTCTAATTCCTCTTTTATTTCTAAAACCTTATATAATAATACTATTATCTTATTTTTCTTATTGGGCCTCATTACTACTTCCCTACTATTACTACCATCTAAATAAGCCCAACATTCTCTTATAATTCTACTATATTAACACCATATTATTTTCTACAACTTAAAATCAACTTAATTTAGCTTAATTAATTAATTAACAACAATACAACTTAGATCAACATTTTTATGATTAATTCAACTAAAACCGACATAGCAACTCAACACAACACAATTCTGATAGTTCAAAAATCAACATAAATCAACACCAATGATACGAATATATTTAATTAAATAATTAACTAATTACCGGCATTACAACTCTCCCCCACTTAGAATATTTTCGTCCTCGAAAATTTACTCGATGCACCACACTCCAGATACGTTATCTCAGCTAACAAATCAACTTCCCTGCCCTAAAAAGGCAATCCCACGTCTAACACCAAACAACAATACATCACATCAACGACAACAACAACACGAAACAATGCTCACGCAACACACCCAACGACTAACTCAAGACACGAAGAATAACCAAGTTACGAACACACAAGTTCTCTATGAACCAGAACACGATGCAATCGTTACCATCACCATAGGCAACACTCCCCTAATCCTCCATCATAGGAATTAGCTACTCGCACTCGAACCAACAAGGATAAGAGCACAAAAGTCATAACACAACATCAACGTAATCAACCCACCAACATCGTTGTTACTCACATAAGAACAAACTACGCCACACCATGCTTTCAATGCGCACTCTGAGTACTAGCAACCATCAAATCTACCAAGTTCACATCAACTTCCGACTATCAAAGCAGACATAAGAAAAGACTTTCGACTTAATTCTCCAGAAATTCCGACCAACAGGTATTCTACACTTTGATTAGTAACTACTTCGAGCTTAGATCCATAAATAATACCTCAGAATATCCCACACAGCTATAACTGCAGCCAATTCCAAATCTTGAGTAGGAATAGGATAAATACTTTCATGAATCCCCAATCATCATTAAACACAAGCTACAATTCTTCAAGTCGCATGTCAATCGAATTCTCGATCCACCATGAATCAAAACCCAAGTTATCCAGAACACAACTGTGAGTTTCCAAACTACTCACTGATCAACCCGCAACCTCATACTAACATCCTCAGGTCCGCCTCATTCCCCTATATAGGAATCCGCATCGACAACTCAAACAATTCATGAGCACTTGGCTCAACCCCAAATAACTCATTGTGCATACTATTCTAGTTGGCAAGACACGTCTACTCCATCCAACATGATTTCGTCGACTATCAACAAGAGATTAAGGGTGATTAGTTCCTCAATTTGTCAATAGACAGCTGTAGCGAGCGATTTTGGACGCGGTTCTTAAGCGCTGGTCGCTCTCTGCGGTTGAGTTTTAACTACAGGTCGATTCATTTTTTTATCCTATTAAAGCTGAATAAGGAAGGGAAATAGATGTCTCCAATTAACCCTGCTTTGCATACTGAGTTTAAACAGCGGTCTGTTAGGTTACGAATGCTATCAATGTGGGGGGCCTTTGTACTGGTTATTTGTATTTTCGTCAATACTATTTTCTCTCTTTCTTGGATTTTCTGGCGGGGAATGAGGATTAGGATGTTAGGACTGATGCTTTTGATAGATACATGAGAGTATGGGATTTTGGGTTTTTGTTTAGTGTGCTCGCTAAGATATTTTCTTTCGATCTTATGCCTACGTATTCCCGTTTACCGAAACAGGGAAATCAGAGCGTTCGTAGTTCCTCCTATTCTATGGGAGGAAATGGTGTTTGGTGTCTTGTTCAAAGCCCAAGACGTGAAGCGAAAGGTGGTTTGTATCTTGTTCAAAGCCCAAGATGTGAAGCTAAAAGTCCTGACTTTAGAGAGAATTTGTCATCTCTAAAGAGGGGTTCGTCTGTTACAACTGTTTATAAAGGAGAATTACTTTAAACCGGGATTTGTGAATCCGGCAATGCCATAATTTCCTTTATAGGGGATTTCAACCTGAAGGAGAAGACTTTAACTCAGTGTAGAGTAATGCCATCTTTCCTTAGGAATTTCTCATACTAAAAGAGGGACATTGTCATGGATGTAAATGATCCAGAGGCTTGCCGCTTACAGCAGTTAGATGGAGGGGAAGGAGTTGATGTTTGTGTACTGTGAATGAGGCACAACTTTGATGCTAAAAGGTTAATTGGATCAACCAGTGGTTTTCTTATACAAAGCCTAAGAGGAGGCTAGTATGTGTCTCGTACAAAGCCCGAGAGAGAGGCTAAAAAGTTTTGACTCGACGATGAAGTCTTTTGGTATCTCGTATAAAGCCCGAGGTGGAGGCTATTTGACTCAACAAGAGAGTTTTTGTATCTCGTATGAAGCCCGAGATGGAGGCTGTTGCTTGTTTGTTTGGCTCAATAAGAACCTTTTTGTATCTCGTATAAAGCCCGAGATGGAGGCAAAATGGGTAATTGACTCAACGAGGGAGTCTCTTATGTGTCTTGTACAAACCCCGAGAGAGAGGCTAAATGTTGTTTGACCTCACTGGGGAGAATCATTGTACAAAGCCCAAGAGAGAGGCTAACTTCACTGGAGAAGGATCATTATACAAAGCCTAAGAGGAGGCTATGGCGACTGTTCAGTTAAGTGACAGGTCCAGTAGACTGATTGTGAAAGAGAAAATCAGTTCTTATATGAGCAACACTGTACTCGAGGATTTGATTCGAGGATCCGAGTTATTCCTGTTCTTTAAGGAAGTGGGAAATCCGAAGGGTATTGAGATTGTCCGAGTCTACGGGTTTTCCTCCTATTCTTAAAGGGTGCTTGAGAATGTCTTTGAGACTCAAGGATATTAGACTGTCCAAGTCTAGAGTTTTATCTTTTGTACTGTGCTTTGAGAAACAGTAGTAGACTCTTGAAAGGACTGTTCTATGAAGCTGACTAAGTTTTGTTCCTATACCTTTAGGAGGTCGTCGGGACAATTTGTACGAAGCCCAAGAGAAGGCTGGAAGCTTTTAAGAAGCCGAGAGGTCCTTGTACGAAGCCCAAGAGGAGGCTATCATTCCCGGAGGAAGAGATCATTATACGAAGCCTAAGAGGAGGCTGTGAATACTTCTAAGAAGCCGACGTGTCCTTGTACTAAGCCCAAGAGGAGGCGGGGTTGCTTGTAGGAAGCCTGTGGGTCCTTGTATAATGCCCAAGAGGAGGCCGATGCTTTTAAGAAGTCGATGGGTCCCCAAACCCCGAGAAATTCAAGGCAAGCTATCCACAAGGAATATATCAAGTTAGGAAAGTTCGAGAATTTGGAAGAAACTCAAGAGATGCCATTCACGGAGAAAAGATCATCTCTGGGGAGTAGAGTTTCTTGACAAATGCTTTTAAGAAGCCTGTGGTTCCCCAAACCCCGAGAAATTCAAGGCAAGCTATTCACAAGGAATAGATCAAGTCAAGAAAGTTCAAGAATTTGGAAGAAACTCAAGAGATGCCATTCACGGAGAAAAGATCATCTCTGGGAAGTAGAGTTTCTTGACAAATTCTACGAGTGACAGTCTATGAAAGGGTTCACAGAGAATGCTGCCTTTCATGTCTCCATATTGTTTAACCCCAAGAGGAGGGAAGACTGTGTCTGGTAATCCTATGGGGATCTAGTTTAGACTATTTCTAAGAGTGATCAACAGGCTTAATGCTAGACGTAGTTGCCGGGGAAACTCTAAATATCTATACTATTATTACATAGTTGATATGAGTTTATGAAAGAATACTTACAGTGAAACAGCCCCACAATACAGTTATATGTATATGAAAGCGGTAAATGAAAGCAATAACCACTTACTCGGTTGTAGAGCTTCCATGCTGTTTGGTTAGTTGTTCAACAAAGAAAGATTGAAAACAACAGTATATTCAAAATCAAAGGAGAAAGTGCTTTGAAAAAGAAAAATTTGGGGCTTATAGCTCAAAGAGAGGCCCAGGGTTTTATCAGTGAGTGCACTGTTTGAATTTGTACAGAGGGACTTATACAAGTGACTGAGGCCCAAAATGTTTTCTGTACAAGGGGGTTGGGTCTTACACTCTAATAGAGGCCCAAAAGGTTTAAAGAAAAAGGGTGGGGCTTATAACACGAGGGTAGGCCCAGTTTGACTTTTCCGTTTAAAATGGCGATCGCGCCGAGATTTTCTTTTAACGCAAATGGACTTATACAATAAGTGAGGCCCAAAATGATTTTGGTTAAAAGGGGGTTGGGTCTTACACTCTATTAGAGGCCCAAAAGTTTTGAATGGGTCTTATAGCTCAAGGAGAGGCCCAAGGTTATTTTTCAAAAGGCGACGATCGCGCCGTTTGCTTTTTGACGGTATCGGGACTTATACAATACTGAGGCCCAAAAGTGATTTGGTCAAAAAAGGATTGGGTCTTACACTCTATTAGAGGCCCAAAAGTGTTTTGAAAATGATTTATGAGGGTTGAATTATTCCAAAAACCCTAATTTGTTTTCAAAAATGTATTTAATTGAATAAAACTTCAATTAAAATGATCAAAATTGTTTAACATATGGAAAACAAATTGTGATCTTGGATTAATGCTTAAAAAATTAAGTATTGACCTACAAAATAATTAGAAAGCATTAAAAGTGGCAAAATCAAGGTGGAAAAAATATTTTAAATGCTAAAAATAATTAAAACATTAATTCTTTGCAAAAATATCACTTATACAAAATAAATAATATTTTTGGGAAAATAAAATATTTTAACATTTTTGTGAATTATTAACAAAAGAATCAACTCAAAATCATTAAAACTCATAGAGAAATTAATTTTTGAATCAATTAAACAAAAATCACAAAATTCAAATATTAAAATTTCTGAAAATGGCGCCAAGAACACACCAAGAACACGTGCGTGTTCTGAGTTTCCCAGATTTGCGTTTTCCATCCAATCTCACTGAATACTTAACCATATCATGCAATCCACATACCAATCAACTCGTTTCAACCTCACGATCATGTCTATAACACTTAATTTCATTTAAATTAAACATAAAACATGAAATCACGAAGAAACCTCAAGAACCCTAATTTCTGCATGAAGGCTAGGTTTTTTGATACACGATTCAAACAAAGCAATTAATTGAGGGAAAACATTCCATGCATGATTATGAACATATGACCAAATTATTGTGCAGCAAAAATTGCATGGATCATAGAGTTAGAAGAGCTCATGCTTACCACTTGCAGCTGGTGATCGTGATTTGTGTAGGAGGTGTTACAGTTGTGTTGTGATGATCTGAACAGCTTCCCTAGGTGCTATGGAGTGTGTTTGAATGCTTGGATTTGATGGAAATTGGCTGGATCACTTCATGGCATCTCAACTGCACTTTGGTTAAAACCTTGAGCAATTGATTGGTGATTCTGAGAAATCAATGTTCCAGTTATTGTTTAAGTGTTTGATCAGCTCATATGTGATGTATATGAGGTGTGTGAGTGATTGGTTTGATTGGAAAAGCTCTCAAACTCAAAACCCGATAGTTACCTTGCTAAGAAAGGCATTTTTGCCAAGAGAAAGAGATTTTGAGAAAGGCAAGTGTTGTAGGCCTTTGGTGTACTTAAACTGAACACAATTGAGCTCTATTTATAGTAGAGAAAGTTTGTTTTGCAAGGAATAGTGAATGGCAACTGCTAAGTAGGTTTGGCCAATGTTGGCAAATGAAAATCCAAGTTTCCTCTAGCCATTGACTAGAGGTTAGGGCACAGAGCTTTGGTTCCCTTGGTCTTGGATAAGTCTTGACTGATTTCAGATGAGAATGGCTCAGTCCATGCCACCTTGATGCTTCCATTGAATGCTTCAATCGAAATTTGGAGTCTTGTCCCTATTTTGGCCATTCTATGTTCAACATGCTATTTCTTGTTCCATGGACTTTGGAGGCTTGGCTCAGTGATTGTCCCCTTTAGATTCAATCCTCAGAGGTGTCCAAGTGGATAGGAGCATTTGAATTTGGCTGATTTTGGTAAATCGAGCAAAATTGCAAATTCTGCCTTGCCTTTGACAGATTTCAGCAAGGCAACTTGCCAATGTCATATCTCATGGTGTAAGTTGAATTTGGTAATGTTCTTGACCATTTTGGAAAGCCCTTACATGATACAACAACTATTTGAACATGTTTGGTTTTGATCTCTTTTGAATCCAAGTGAAAAATCCCCCTACATTTGGCAAAAAGTAAGGCAAAATATGACTTAGTGAAATTTTCACTAAGTGTTGGAACAAAGTGTTTTCTCTTGATTTTGATCACTCCATAACTCAAAATCCATGAGGAATTTGGACATAGGTCAGTATGAGGCTTTTGTAGAGGGTAATGTGATCTACAAATCAAGCTTTAAATGGGGCACAATGGCCTTGTGGTTTAGGAGTTATGGTCCTCCAAAGTTGGTGCATTAGTGGCACTTTTTCATGACTTAGAAAAATTTCTAAGTTTTATGGTTACCCCTTTTTCAAGTTATCCCACTTTTCTTGATTTTTCTTGATGAATGATGATTCAAATCATACATTAACATCATTTTAGGGTTAAAAATCCATTTTTGTGAAAAATCTCAAAAAGTCAAAGTTGACTTTTGTGCACAGTTGACTTTTTATCAAATGAATTCCAAACTGTGCAATTCTTCAGGAAATCATGTCCTTGACCTAAATCAAACTTGATGGACATGTTCCATGGGTGTCATAGGGTATATTGAGGCATGTCCTAGGGTTTGGGAGCATGTCCTGGTCAAAAGTCAAAGTTACAGTTGACTTTCCTCTTAAAACCCTAATTGTGTGCAGATGAAATTGAGACTTGTTGCTCAAGCTTCTTGGATTAATCCATTGTTCCAAATGGATCAATATAGTTCATTAGAGACCCTTAAATCATGTCTTGAGGTCTTGGCTCATAATTTGCCCTAAAAGTCAACTTAGGGGTGAATTAGGTCAAGAAACCCTAATTCCTGATTTTTGATGAATGCAACCCCTGAGGCTAAATTGACTTGATAATTGGGTCCATGAGGTCCCATGGAGTATATTAGGTTAGGTTTTGGATCATTGGCTTGTGCTCAGATGAAAATTTCCATCTGGAGGCCCTGGTCGACCAAAACCCTAATTTGGTGACACTGTCGATCTTGAGACTTGATCCACCTAGAAGGGAGCAGCCTTGTGCTTGATCCTTGAAGTGGGAGTCCTTTTGATCCATTGTGGATGTTTGAGAGGTTAGACAAGTTGAAGATCATGTCATTCCTTGATTGATCCTTTGTCTAAGGCTCTGAGAGGGCTTGAAACCCTAATTTTGATTGTAGGGAATGCTCACCCATCTTTGGGGAGACTGATGAGGCATAAAGGTACTTCCATATTGTGATGATGATTTACATAATGATGGGAAATCTTAGTGGTCAAAATTTGGGGTATGACAGATGCCCCTATTTAATCTTCTTGGACCCGAAGGTGTGGTTGTCGAAGGTATTCGGGCATTCGGGGTGCAAGAGGATTAAATATCCGAATACCCAAAATTTTGATGGCTATGAATGGCAGCTTGCGCATTCATCTTCTTTTGCTAAGCCATGATGCTTAGAAAAGGTAAACTTCCCCTCGATCCTGGTCTTCAGCCAAGGAACTGGTCTCAGTTTTCTTTTGGAATAAACCTCCCCTCGATCCTGGTTTCCTACCAAGGAACTGGTCTTAGTTTCCGAATTAAACTCCCCCTCGATCCTGGTTTCCTACCAAGGAACTGGTCTTAGTTTCTTTTGTCAATAAACTTAATTGACAAGGGACGCTATGTGTAGCGGTTTTCCTCAAACTTCTCGCCGAATTTTCCTGGGGAGATGCCATTTGACGGAAAAAGTTTCGATGCGAGACTTGCTGGGGAACCCAGTCGTCTGGGTTGTAGAGGTGTACAAACTTCTCTGTTGGAGACGCCATTTGTCGACTCTATCTGGGGAAAGCGAGTCCCTTGAGAGGCTGCCTTCGTTTGGGATTACATCATACTTTTCTCGGGATCTTCCCGGAGAAACGCCATATGATGGGGTCCAATTTTAAGGTGTCGATGACCTTTTCATCAGCGGTCTCTTCGGAGCGAAACTGGCATGCTGCCGAATCTCTGATTACGAGGCTTTCTCTCGGGATTTTCTTTAATCCGGGAAAGCAAGGATATCATCTTCAATGGCGAAGAGTGATGTTTGTTGAACGTTTTCTATGGCTTTTCAGAGGTTCAAGTTATCAAAGTGGTCAAGGGCCAACTTCCATCCAGAAATAAACTGGAGGAGAGATTGTTCAGACGCGACACTTCCTGATGAGGAAAGGGCTGACAACTCGATTGAGAGAACTTCTATCACTAGGGGACAAGACCGGCTAGAGTGATAGTGATGCAATATGAAATGTAAATGCAAATCAATAATGCATGATGTATGTATGTATATGCTGACAAAACTGACGCAACATACAAACTGACAGGTGAACACGACTGGATACTCGGCCATCGCGGGGCGAAGAAGTACCGCTGGTTCAAAATAACAATTCCACCTTGCTTAGGAGAGATAGTCCCTGTTGGGAGCTAAGTTGGTCGGGCTTAGGAGATGAGAACTCGACCGAGGCGTGTCAGACGAAACAAGGTCTCTGACAAAGTTGATCCTTCATTCAGGCGTACTGGGTTAGAAGGAGTATTTTGATTCTGCACTTTGAAGTTCGCTTACTTCGGGAGAAGCGACCGATGTTCCTTTGATGTTCAACAGTCAAAATAAATTGCCGTCTTTATTAAAAAATAGAAAAAGTTTTAAAAAGTAAATTCATTTTGTTTTATTTCAAGAATCGTTGATCATGTTAAAATGTCGTTCTGTAAAGCTATAACAAGTAAGAATTACAAACAAAAGCACAAGGGCTCAAATTTTATTGATAAGATGGAGATCAGCCAAACGTGTGATTCCAAAGAGTATTTACAAAGTTAGAAAATGGTAATTTACAGGGAAAAGGGCTACGTTGAGACATAACGACCACTATCCTTCTACCAACTTTGAATTCGGGACATCCTGAGCTTCTGTCGAAGATGACCTTGACTGGAGTTTTCCTCCGATGGATGGTGTAACTGCTGCTGAGGGATTTGTCTTTGTTAACATAGTTACTTACCATTATCCCAAATTTTTGCCTGGATTGTACTGTGATGTTTCCAATCCATCGGGATGATTTTTTTCCATGTCTCTAACTTTTTCCTGGACCGCCCTTTCGGGTTTTCAATCCACCGAGACGTTTTTTTTAGTTTAGGCAAAGTATTTCTCGACTACATCAACATTTGTGGGGTAAGCAAATTCCTCTCCGTCCATGGTTGCAAGTCTCAAGGTGCCGCCTGAGAAAGCTTTCGTGACCACATAGGGGCCATCATAATTCGGAGTCCATTTACCTCGCGAATCAGTGAGAAATGACTGTATCTTCTTGAGCACGAGGTCTCCTTTTATGAAAACACGAGGTCAGACCTTTTTGTCAAACGCCCTCTTCATTCTTTGTTGATACAACTGACCATGGCATAGTGCCGTGATTCGTTTTTCCTCGATCAGATTCAATTCGTCGTGTCGGCTTTGACACCATTCAGCTTCGGTGAGCTTAGCTTCCATCAATACTCGGATTGACGGGATCTCTACTTCTATGGGGAGCACTGCTTCCATGCCATACACTAGAGAGAAAGGGGTTGCCCCTGTTGAAGTGCGGACAGATGTGCGATAACCGTGAAGAGCAAAGGGTAGCATTTCGTGCCAATCTTTGTAGGTTACAACCATCTTTTGAACAATCTTCTTGATGTTCTTATTAGCCGCTTCTACCGCTCAGTTCATCTTGGGTCGGTAGGGAGATGAGTTATGATGTTCGATCTTGAACTCTGCACACAACTCTTTCATCATCTTGTTGTTCAAGTTAGATCCATTATCAGTAATGATCTCGCTTGGAACACCATAACGACAGATGATATTGTTTTTGATAAAACGAACCACCACTTGTCGGGTTACATTGGCGAATAACGCTGCTTCAACCCACTTGGTGAAGTAGTCAATGGCTACTAGAATGAACTGATGTCTGTTCGAAGCCTTAGGTTCAATCATGCCAATCATGTCGATTCCCCATATCGAGAATGGCCATGGGGAAGAGAGAACTTTGAGATGTGATGGCGGTACATGAATTTCGTCGGAGTATATCTGACAATTGTGACACCTCCTCATATACTTGTAGTAGTCGGATTCCATTGTCAACCAATAGTACCCTGCTCTGAGAATTTTTCTCGCCATTGTGTGTCCGTTGGCATGAGTGCCAAAGGACCCTTCATGAATTTCTTTCATAAGCATGTCTGCTTCTGGTCTGTCTACGCATCGAAGCAAGACCATGTCAAAATTTCTCTTATAGAGAGTGTCACCGCTCAGGAAGAAGTTTCCAGCCAATCTTCTGAGGGTTTTCCTGTCTTTTCTGAGTGCCCCAGATGGGTACTCTTGTTTCTGAAGGAAGCATTTGATATCGTGATACCAAGGTTTATTATCTATGACTGCTTCAATCGTGAAGATGTAAGCGGGCCGTTCAAGGCGCATTATGTTGATCTTAGATAGGTCGTTCCATTGACCTACACTAATCATGGAAGAGAAAGTGGCTAATGCATCAGCCATGTGATTCTCCTCACGAGGGATATGATGAAACTCAACTCTGCTAAAGAAGGGTAACAATCTTCTTGCATAGTCTTTGTAAGGAATCAGTCCTGATTGATATGTGTTCCAATCTCCTTTTATCTGATTGATAACCAGGGCTGAGTCGCCGTATACGTCCAAGTTTTTGATCCTTAAATCAATTGCTTCTTCGAGACCCATGATACATGCTTCGTATTCGGCCTCGTTGTTCGTACATTTGAACGTAAGTATAGCAGTGAAAGGAATGTGGGTACCCTGAGGGGTAACAATGATTGCCCCAATTCCGTTTCCGTAATGATTAACTGCTCCGTCAAAGATAAGTCCCCACTGGGAACCTGGTTCTGGCCCTTCACTGGGTAACGGTTCATCGCAATCTTTCATTTTTAGATACATGACATCTTCGTCTGGGAAGTCAAACCGGATTGATTCTTGATTGTCAATCGGTTGATGAGCCAAATGATCAGCTAAAATACTTCCCTTAACGGCTTTTTGAGCATGGTACTCTATGTCATATTCTGATAACAGCATCTGCCAACGGGCAATTCTTCCCGTGAGAGCAGGTTTTTCAAAAACGTAGTTGATTGGATCCATTTTGGAGACCAACCAAGTAGTATGACGAATCATGTATTGACGAAGACGTTCGGCTACCCAAGCCAAAGCGCAACAAGTTTTCTCAAGCATCGTGTACCGAGTTTCGCAGTCGGTGAATTTCTTGCTCAAATAGTAAATGGTAGACTCTTTCCTTTTGGTTTTGTCTTGTTGGCCAAGTACACATCCCATTGAGTCCTCTAGAACTGTGAGGTAAATGATTAGTGGTCTTCCTTCCACTGGAGGTGATAGAATCGGAGGATTCAACAGATATTCCTTAATATTGTCGAAGGCGGTTTGGCAATCTTTTAACCAAACGCAATCCTGGTTCTTTTTGAGTAATTTGAAAATCGGCGTACATGTGGCGGTCATGAGGAATATGAATCTGGAGATGTAGTTCAAACGTCCCAGGAATCCTCTGACTTGTTTTTCAGTTTTCGGAGAAGGCATTTCTTGAATGGCCTTGACCTTGTCAGGATCAACTTCAATTCCTTTCTGGCTGACGATGAACCCTAGTAGTTTCCTTGAACGGACACCGAAGGTGCACTTGTTGGGATTCAAGCGGAGTTTGTACTTCCTCAACCGCTCGAATAGCTTTGACAGATGGGTCACATGCTCCTCTTCTGTCTTAGATTTTGCAATCATATCATCGACATATACCTCGATTTCTTTGTGTATCATGTCATGAAACAGAGTAGTCATGGCCCTTTGATAGGTTGCCCCGGCGTTCTTCAAATCGAACGACATTACCTTGTAACAAAAGGTACCCCATGGGGTGATGAACGAAGTTTTCTCCATGTCTTTCGGCGCCATTTTGATCTGGTTATAGCCCAAGAATCCATCCATGAAGGAGAAAATTTTGAACTTTGCTGTACTGTCAACCAGCATGTCAATGTGTGGTAAAGGAAAGTCGTCCTTTGGACTAGCCTTGTTCAGATCTCTGTAATCGACACACATTCTGACCTTTCCGTCCTTTTTGGGAACGGGTACGATGTTGGCTAACCATTGAGGATATTCAGACGTAGCGAGGAAACCCGCGTCAATCTGTTTCTGCACCTCCTCTTTGATTTTGATGGCCATTTCCGGATGAGTGCGTCTCAACCTCTGCTTTACTGACAGACATTCCGATCTTAATGGTAAGTGATGTTCCACGATGCTGGTATCCAACCCTGGCATATCCTGATAGGACAAAGCGAATACATCGGGAAATTCTCTGAGAAGCTTTATCAAACTCTCTTTGGCAGTTGGACTGAGCAGTGCCCCAATCCTGATTTCTTTTCTCTCTTTTTCTGAACCCAAGTTTACCATTTCCAACGGCTCTTTGTGAGGTTCAATGGACCTTTCCTCTTGTCTGAGTAGTCGGGAGATCTCTTCTAGAATTTCGTTGTCATTTTCTTCTTCAGCCTCGAATACCGGGAACTCAAAGTTGGGAGAAGGCATTAGATCGTATGTTTCAACGGGGTGTAAAATAAGCAATCTGCATGACGTGATGATTCGTGTTTAGAAGAGATAGAGAAAATGCAAGTGTGTGCAGTGTATTTTGTTTTACTGCTTGTTTTTATTATTGAATTGTTTTTTAGGATTACCATTTTCTGAAAAAGCAAAAAGAGAAAACAACAATAAATGCGGAAATTACAGAACGACGTTATTTTATTAATGACCAAGTCGATTCTTGAAACTACAGCCATATAAAACAAAACTCTGTCGCTTTGGGCTAAGCGAAGAGGGAAAATTTACAGAAAGCGAGCCCTATCAAAACATCCGTTTCACCTGGGCAGGGTGAAAGGTTAAAGGACGACAATTACTTTGACTGATGAACGATCTTCGGAACCTCGACGGCAACCCATTGGCGGCAAACTCCTCGGTGAATCACAAAGTCTGGCACCTTCCTTGATTTGTCTTCAGAAATAACGCTGATTTCTGGTGGAGCAGTATCATTGGAATCTGTCTCCCAGGTAGAGTTGTCGTAGGAGAATTCCTCTGTTGCATTTTGCATAGTATTTATGCTCTTAGCTGTATCTCCCCATCCAGTAGGCTGGATATCTTCGAGCCTGATATGAGAGCTTTCGGGAGCGGTGTACTTGACCATAAAGTCGTATTTTCCACTCGGTTGTCCCAAGGTATCCCAAACTTCTCTGGAACTTGAGGAGTCATCTCTCTCGATGACGTTGACCTCAGGAAAAGCATAGTTGATGAATTCAAGTCCTACAAACGTTGCGAATTTATCTTCATGTTGAGTAGTTTCTGAATAACCTGAGTGTTGATCCCATGACATGGTGGGGACACAGGTATTCTGTTCAATGATGGTCAGCTGAGTTTCATTACTCGGCTGAATTTCTGGCCCCAAGTTTCCTGGGTAGGGCTGCCCCATTGGCAGACCATCAATTGGGCCATAGTAGTTGTAGTCAAATTGGTCTTTCATCAGAGTGTCCTCCTCTAATGAGTTTGGTGGAGCACGACATCCTTCCAGATCACAATCTCCATATATCATTTCGACGTCTGATCTGGGTATAAATCTCAGACGTTGTGCGAGATAGGAAAATGGTATAGGCACCTCTTCCAGAGACATATAACCGTCCTCGTTAAGATAGGACTTCCATTCTTCATTTGTGTCAGAGGGATCTTCCTCATTGATAGCATGTACTGCTTGAGACACTGGGTGGAGAAAACCTCCACTATGGAAGAAGTTTTGAAGGGGATGAAGACTTTAATCGTTGGCAGCTGTCTGGGTACAGGTTGCAGAAAAACCAAAACCCTTCTTTGTTTTATTGTCAATAGGAATAACAAGCTGTCCCCATCCGATTGTATCGGTACTCTCAACCGCTTTAATAGCATCTTTGTATGAGGAAATCGAAGTTCCTCCTCTTGATTGTTCGTCCTTACTTACCGACAGTGCTTGGAACTGAGTTCCAATAACCTCCTCAGGTTCTATATCAGTAGACGATGACAAATTGCTTACAAGCAAGGCTTGTTCCCTGTAGACTGTGACAAGTTGATCGTTCTGAACGAACTTTAGCTTTTGGTGGAGGGTCGAAGTGACCGCTCCAGCCTGATGTATCCAAGGTCTTCCTAATAAACAACTGTACGTTGCCTGGATGTCCATGACCTGGAAAGTGACTTGGAAAGTGTGAGGACCGATAGTTATGGGATATCAACTTCGCCGATAACTATTTTTCTGGATCCGTCGAACGCTTTGAAGACGACCTCGCTGATTCTCATCGGAGGGCCTTTGAATGATAATTGCATCAAAGTGAACTTTGGCATAACATTCAGGGCTGACCCTGTGTCTACCAGTACGCTAGCTAAAGCATCGTCCTGGCAGTTAACTGTAATGTTGAGCGCCATGTTATGACGGCGACCCTCTTCGGGTAATTCCTCATCACTAAATCCCAAATTATTGCAGGAAGTGATGTTAGAGATAATGTTATCGAACTGTCTGATTGTTACATCCTGTTCCACAAAGGCTTGCTCCAAGACTTTCTGTAGAGCCTCCCTGTGGGCTTCTGAACTGAGCAACAGTGATAATACCGAGATCTTTGAAGGAGTTTGTAACAGTTGATCAACAATGTTATATTCACTCCTTTGGATGAGCTTCAACATCTCATCATTATTTTTCGAAAGGTCGGGATTACTGGATTGACCGACTGGTAGATCAAGAGTTTCCATCTGAAGTTCCTTTTCTTTGTTAAGTTCCCCAACCCCTCGGTTGAAGATTCTACCACTCCGTGTTACTCGACTGATGTCTGCAATATTCACAATGGAGGGTAATGGAATTTCCTTTCCATTCTCAATTGTTGTTGCACCGTATTTGTAAGGGATTGCCTTAGCTGATTCATACGGTAGTGGTCCCGGTAGATAGATGACTATGGGAACCTTCTGATTTTTCTGACCATCATAAGTAATCTCGATCCGTTCCCGGTTGGGAACTTTGGATTCGTCAAGTAGAGGGATAATGGCACAAACGTCCCTGGTTCTATGATGACCAGAGATTGTGACAACATCTTTAATTTGATCGGCAAGGTAACTCGGCGTCCAGTTGATGGGTCCAGAACCCGGATATGGGCGAATCTCTCCACGATCCACCTGACCCTGAAGAGCTGCTCCCACAAAGTAACACCCTTGGTTACTTTCCGAACAGACGCCGCAACGTTCATAGTTGTGTGGTGGCACCTGACCACGCCCACTTTGAATACAATGTAACCTCACTAGGTTAGCTTCCACAAGTCGGACATCCTGACTCTGACGCCGAGTGGGGTTTCTGTTACTGATACTAATTTGCTGAGTATCTTCATCCATATAAATTGGCATCCACCAATGATTTAACAAGTGCTGAATTGCCTCTTGGACAAGGGTACAACCTCGATCATTTTCGCAACCCGCTTTACAGCTTTGATAGTCATGTGATATTAAGAATCCGAGTCGGACCTGCTCAGCATGTAACTCTACCAGGTTGGTATTCATCACGCAAATATCAAAGATCTGAACCATGTTGATCTGATAGGAATTCCTATCATGGTAGTCTTGGATCCATCCAAGATCCATCTGACGCTGGAGGGCCTCCTGTACAAAAGAGCAACCCTGTTTGTTTATCGAGCAAGTCAGACATGAACTGTAATCGTGCCGCGACAGATTATGATACTGGCTTTGCCTTGAGTGCATCGCCACCAAGTTGACATTCATTGTACGGATATCGTGGTTCTGAATGATGTTGGAGTTCGTGTAGACCATGTTAACTCCACAAACTCGGTGCTCTTGGATCCATCCGAGATCCATTTGTTCCTGTAGGGCTGCTTGCACCACAGAACATCCTTGGTTGTCTTTAGAGCAGATATCACACTGATGATAGTTATGAGGTGGCACATGGCCATATCCACTCTGTCTACAATGCATCTTGACCAGATTGGTTTTCAACAAGAGTACATCGTGAATTTGATAGACATCGTTAGTCTCTCCTTCTATTAAATTGACTGCAGCCTTCTCGTGTTGAGGCAGCAGATTCGTGAGAACATTAGGATTCGTATCCTTGAAGGATAAAACCCCGCTCCTAACAAGTTTTTGCACGTCGGACTTGAAATTGAGACAAGTCTCTATGTTATGCCCTGATCCTCCTTGATGGTAAGGGCAAGTTTGATCCACCTTAAACCAAAAAGGCAGATTTTCCGGTACTGTAAGAGGAGATTTAGTCTGAATGTGCCCCTTGGCTAGCAGTAATGGAAATAACTCTGCGTACAACATGGGTATAAGATCAAACCCTGATGGTCGTGTTGTACGGTTGTTGTTATATGGAGGACGAGCCTGCTGAAGAGGCTGTTGTGTCCTTTGTTGATCAGGTTGGCTCTGCGCAACCTGAGGTTGATACGTAGGAATAGGCGCAGGGCTGATAGCAGGAATTACAGCTGCTACCGGTTGATAACGTCGCCTTTGCTTTCCGAGGGAGATATTCCCAATATCTTGCTCTTTTTTCTTAGGGAGAGCACTACCGTATTTTTTAGTACCGCTCGATGATCCAGCATCTTTTACCAAACTTCCTTCTTGGACGGCTTCCTCAAGACGTACGCCCATGCCAACCATTTTGGTGAAATCATTGGGCGCACTGGCAACCATTCAGTCATAGTAAAATGAGCTTAAGGTCTTTAAGAAGATCTTTGTCATCTCTTTTTCCTCTAGAGGTGGACAAATTTGAGCGGCAATTTCACGCCACTTTTGAGCATACTCCTTAAAGGTTTCCTTGTCCTTTTGTGACATCGATCTGAGTTGATCTCTGTCGGGTGCCATGTCCAAATTGTATTTGTATTGTTGGACGAAGGCAGTGCCAAGATCCCTGAATGTGCTGATCGTGGCACGGTTTAAACCCATGAACCATTTGAGTGCGACACCGGTTAAACTATCCTGAAAGTAGTGAATCAGTAGGTCCTGATTCTCTGTCTGAGCTGACATCCGTCGAGCGTGCATCACCAGATGGCTCTGAGGGCAAGAGTTACCCTTGTATTTTTCAAAGTCGGGCACTTGAAATTTGTGCGGGACTTTCACATTGGGGACCAAGCAGAGATCTACGGCGTCCTTTCGAAATAGATCCTGACCGCGAATGGCTTGCAGCTCCTTCTGCATTTCCAGAATCTGCTCCTGGAATTCATCCATTCTATCGAACATAGTTTTCTTTTTACCAGAAGGTATATGTGGAATCTGTCCTTCCGGGACAGTGTGCACCACAGGGGGTGGGACCGTGACTACGGCAGTAAATCTTGGCGTTTCCCGAAGTTTGTAACCTTCAGGAGTCTTCAGTATGCCCCTGGCATCTTCGCTTTCCCGAAGTTTGTAACCTTCAGGCCCAGCGGCTTCTGTTGTGATTCCCTGATCTTCAGTGATCGGCGGAACATATCCTTCCGGGATATAGTTAACAGGCATACCCCAGGGACGATCTTTTGGCATTTGATACCTAGGATCATACCTTTCCATTATGGGCGTGGAGGTGATCTCTGAGATCACAGTTCATTGTAGCTGAGCTTCTGCCATGGCTTGCATGTCGTTACGAAGCTTTCTCATATCCTCTCTCAGAGCGTCGATCTCTTCTTTCAACTCTCTATTTTCTTCCTCAAGATCATCCATCTTTTTCTGACGATTGGCCCAAGTATTATACGAATGAGACAGTTTGACTCTAGAACTGAGACACAAACGTGAGATTCGTAGGTAAGAAGAATACGCGATGTGAGAATGATGAATGCAATGATTATATTAATTGTTTTTTGGTTTAATTAAAATAAACTTCGACAATTAGATTGCAAATATCAAACAGTGGGGAAATCCCTTTTTATTGAAATTCAAAGGATTACAGAAATGGAAATACAGTAGATTACAAAGTGCAGAAACAGAAACCTAAGCTAATGGGTCCCGAGAGAACTCGGGTGCTGATTTTGGTATCTTCCTTTTCCTTGACCGTGGCTCTTGGGCCGTTGTCGGGTTGTCATTCCTTTGCTAGGTGAAAGGAGCGAGCAAATTCCTTTGGTCATCTTGATTCTCCACAGCACGTTGCTCCAAAATTTCAATCAGAGCATCCTTTTCTTTCAGTAATTGCTGTATTTTGATGCACTCCACATCGAGGGTGCGGTACTTGTTCTTCCAAGACCTTATCTCCTTTTGAACTTTATTGAGAGTAACCTGAAGCTTTTCAGTTTCCGTCATGAAGTACATGACAGATTCCTTTGGCGGAAGAATTCCGTAACGAGGATAAGGCATCTTTAGCTTGAGAGCTCTAGTTTGGTACCCAATGGAGATAAGGCTCCACCGAGACACAATCTGGTTTTCCTAGAGACTCTCGTCCTTTCTTATGAACATGCTTCCAAGCGTGCACTATTTCCGTCTTTAGTGCTCTGTCGTTTTCTCCTTCTTTGAAGAAAAGACCTTCCAGATGAACTCCCCATGGGACGTGTCTCATCGGGTATCCAAACTGACGGTGAACCAACACCGGATGATAGTTGATTCCTCCCTTAATTCCTATAAGGGGTACGTTGGGGAAGTTTCCACAATGGTCAATGATCCTAATTCCATCATAGATCCTATTACACAAATCTATATCAGAGTTGGTAAGAGACATGATCTTCTGCGACCAACGTAAGGCACTCTTGCAATCCCAAAAAGCAGCAGACTTGGGCAAGTGAGAGATAAACCATTCGTAAAGCAGAGGTACACAGCATGTGATCTCCCCTCCGCTGTACAAATTTCCCAAGTGTACAGAATGATACGTATCTGCGAGCAAAGTTGGCACAGGATTTCCAATGAGAAAAACCTTAATGGCGTTAATATCGACGAAGTTATTGATGTTGGGAAACAAAAATAACCCGTAGGTGAGCAAGATAAATATGCTTTCAAAAGCAGTCACGTTTCCTATACTGGCAAAATACAGGGCCTTCTTTGTCAAGAACTGGGCTGACAAACCTTGGATGCCACCCTTAGCGGTCATGTGAGTCCTGACCTCAGACTCATCCAAATGAATTGCTCTTGCAATGGTCTGATTCTTTGGAATTTCTTCCAGTCTAGAAAATGGAGCTCGATCAGTAATGTGTAGATCAATCAGATGAGAATACTCCTCCAGCGTTGGTGCTAACTGGTAATCCGGGAATGTGAAACAGTGATAAACCGGATCGTAAAACTGAATGAGCGCGTCCATGATTCCCTCAATCACATGGACTCTTAACAGTGGTAGCAGACCTCCGTGCTTGGCTCTGAAAGCCTCTGGGTTTGTGATCATCCTTGCTAACCTTCTCAAATCCTCTAGTTTTGGAACCTTGAAGGTATACGTATGAGTTCTCCTTCTACCGAAATCCATTAGTGCAATCCTTTTCTCTGATATTTGCAATCACAGTCTTAGTTTAATTAAAAAAACAGAGAGATTAGAAGAGAAGAATTTTTTGAATGTTTTAATGTTTTTAAATGAATGCATGAATGCAGCACACAAAAACATAGAAAAAACATGGGGTAAAAGGGTCGTTGTCATGAAGTCAAGGCTCTACCCATCCCCAAAGGTTTATACTAGGGTATTTTTGTACCTGTACTCATTATCATCAGCTCCTCCCAGGAAAGCAAAATAATAAGCGGATCACCAGCGAGTTATAGAGCAATCTTAGAGTAAGTGCCATTCACCGAGAATAGATCACCAGCCTCAAATGAGGGTAGTATCGCGTAACAACTATTTCTGATAGTTTTCGCACTACAAAAGGGTTTGGCTCCTCAGCTTCTCAGACTTAACAATCGGCACATTGTCTAGGTGAGAGAATGGGTTGCATTGGGCAGCCTCCACTGAGGTTGATGGTCGACCTCGTCGCCATCACTTATCTTAAATGTATACTCAATCTTTCCACATGCGGCATCACACGCATTCCTATTAGCAGAAAAATAAACACGTATAGTAATTAGGAAAAGCAGTATATATATTTGTCCTAAAAATCCTAGACCTTTAAAGCTATGAATCCTAAGTTCCTGACAGAAATGGGTTCCCCGGCGGAAGCCCCAATCTGTGGTATTCACATAAGTGAAGAGAAAAAACAAAGACACAGCCCCACGGCGGGCGCCATTTTTCTGTAGCGAGCGATTTTGGACGCGGTTCTTAAGCGCTGGCCGCTCTCTGCGGTTGAGTTTTAACTACAGGTCGATTCATTTTTTATCCTATTAAAGCTGAATAAGGAAGGGAAATAGATGTCTCCAATTAACCCTGCTTTGCATACTGAGTTTAAACAGCGGTCTGTTAGGTTACGAATGCTATCAATGTGGGGGGCCTTTGTACTGGTTATTTGTATTTTCGCCAATACTGTTTTCTCTCTTTCTTGGATTTTCTGGCGGGGAACGAGGATTAGGATGTTAGGACTGATGCTTTTGATAGATACATGAGAGTATGGGATTTTGGGTTTTTGTTTAGTGTGCTCGCTAAGATATTTTCTTTCGATCTTATGCCTACGTATTCCCGTTTACCGAAACAGGGAAATCAGAGCGTTCGTAGTTCCTCCTATTCTATGGGAGGAAATGGTGTTTGGTGTCTTGTTCAAAGCCCAAGACGTGAAGCGAAAGGTGGTTTGTATCTTGTTCAAAGCCCAAGATGTGAAGCTAAAGGTCCTGACTTTAGAGAGAATTTGTCATCTCTAAAGAGGGGTTCGTCTGTTACAACTGTTTATAAAGGAGAATTACTTTAAACCGGGATTTGTGAATCCGGCAATGCCATAATTTCCTTTATAGGGGATTTCAACCTGAAGGAGAAGACTTTAACTCAGTGTAGAGTAATGCCATCTTTCCTTAGGAATTTCTCATACTAAAAGAGGGACATTGGCATGGATGTAGATGATCCAGAGGCTTTCTGCTTACAGCAGTTAGATGGAGGGGAAGGAGTTGATGCTTGTGTACTGTGAACGAGGCACAACTTTGATGCTAAAAGGCTAATTGGATCAACTAGTGGTTTTCTTATACAAAGCCTAAGAGGAGGCTAGTATGTGTCTCGTACAAAGCCCGAGAGAGAGGCTAAAAATTTTTGACTCGACGATGAAGTATTTTGGTATCTCGTATAAAGCCCGAGGTGGAGGCTATTTGACTCAACAAGAGAGTTTTTGTATCTCGTATGAAGCCTGAGATGGAGGCTGTTGCTTGTTTGTTTGGCTCAATAAGAACCTTTTTGTATCTCGTATAAAGCCCGAGATGGAGGCGAAAGGGGTAATTGACTCAACGAGGGAGTCTCTTATGTGTCTCGTACAAAGCCCGAGAGAGAGGCTAAATGTTGTTTGACCTTGCTGGGGAGAATCATTGTACAAAGCCCAAGAGAGAGGCTAACTTCACTGGAGAAGGATCATTATACAAAGCCTAAGAGGAGGTTATGGCGACTGTTCAGTTAAGTGACAGGTCCAATAGACTGACTGTGAAAGAGAAAATCAGTTCTTATATGAGCAACACTGTACTCGAGGATTTGATTCGAGGATCCGGGTTATTCTTGTTCTTTAAGGAAGCGGGAAATCCGAAGGGTATTGAGATTGTCCGAGTCTACGGGTTTTCCTCCTATTCTTAAAGGGTGCTTGAGAATGTCTTTGAGACTCAAGGATATTAGACTGTCCAAGTCTAGAGTTTTATCTTTTGTACTGTGCTTTGAGAAACAGTAGGAGACTCTTGAAAGGACTGTTCTATGAAGCTAACTAAGTTCTGTTCCTATACCTTTAGGAGGTTGTCGGGATAATTTGTACAAAGCCCAAGAGAAGACTGGAAGCTTTTAAGAAGCCGAGAGGTCCTTGTACGAAGCCCAAGAGGAGGCTATCATTCCCGGAGGAAGAGATCATTATACGAAGCCTAAGAGGAGGTTGTGAATACTTCTAAGAAGCCGACGGGTCCTTGTACTAAGCCCAAGAGGAGGCGGGGTTGCTTGTAGGAAGCCTGTGGGTCCTTATATAATGCCCAAGAGGAGGCCGATGCTTTTAAGAAGCCGATGGGTCCCCAAATCCCGAGAAATTCAAGGCAAACTATCCACAAGGAATAGATCAAGTCAGGAAAGTTCGAGAATTTGGAAGAAACTCAAGAGATGCCATTCACGGAGAAAAGATCATCTCTGGGGAGTAGAGTTTCTTGACAAATGCTTTTAAGAAGCCTGTGGGTCCCCAAACCCCAAGAATTTCAAGGCAAGCTATTCACAAGGAATAGATCAAGTCAGGAAAGTTTGAGAATTTGGAAGAAACTCAAGAGATGCCATTCACGGAGAAAAGATCATCTCTGGGGAGTAGAGTTTCTTGACAAATTCTACGAGTGACAGTCTATGAAAGGGTTCACAGAGAATGCTGCCTTTCATGTCTCCATATTGTTTAACCCCAAGAGGAGGGAAGACTGTGTCTTGTAATCCTATGGGGATCTAGTTTAGACTATTTCTAAGAGTGATCAACGGGCTTAATGCTAGACGTAGTTGTCGGGGAAACTCTAAATATCTATACTATTATTACACAGTTGATATGAGTTTATGAAAGAAGACTTACAGTGAAACAGCCCCACAATACAGTTATATGTATATGAAAGCGGTAAATGAAAGTAATAACCACTTACTCGGTTGTAGAGCTTCCATGCTGTTTGGTTAGTTGTTCAACAAAGAAAGATTGAAAATAACAGTATATTCAAAATCAAAGGAGAAAGTGCTTTGAAAAAGAAAAATTTGGGGCTTATAGCTCAAAGAGAGGCCCAGGGTTTTATTAGTGAGCGCTCTGTTTGAATTTGTACAGAGGGACTTATACAAGTGACTAAGGCCCAAAATGTTTTCTGTACAAGGGGGTTGGGTCTTACACTCTAATAGAGGCCTAAAAGGTTTAAAGAAAAAGAGTGGGGCTTATAACACGAGGGTAGGCCCAGTTTGACTTTTTCGTTTAAAATGGCGATCGCGCCGAGATTTTCTTTTAACGCGAAGGGACTTATACAATAAGTGAGACCCAAAATGATTTTGGTTAAAAGGGGGTTGGAACTTACACTCTATTAGAGGCCCAAAAGTTTTGAATGGGTCTTATAGCTCAAGGAGAGGCCCATGGTTATTTTTCAAAAGGCGACGATCGCGCCGTTTGTTTTTTGACGGTATCGGGACTTATACAATACTGAGGCCCAAAAGTGATTTGGTCAAAAAAGGATTGGGTCTTACACTCTATTAGAGGCCCAAAAGTGTTTTGAAAATGATTTATGAGGGTTGAATTAATCCAAAAACCCTAATTTGTTTTCAAAAATGTATTTAATTGAATAAAAATTCAATTAAAATGATCAAAATTGTTTAACATATGGAAAACAAATTGTGATCTTGGATTAATGCTTCAAAAATTAAGTATTGACCTACAAAATAATTAGAAAGCATTAAAAGTGGCAAAATCAAGGTGGAAAAAATATTTTAAATGCTAAAAATAATTAAAACATTAATTCTTTGCAAAAATATCACTTATACAAAATAAATAATATTTTTGGGATTTTTTGGGAAAATAAAATATTTTAACATTTTTGTGAATTATTAACAAAAGAATAAACTCAAAATCATTAAAACTCAGAGAGAAATTAATTTTTGAATCAATTAAACAAAAATCACAAAATTCAAATATTCAAATTTCTGAAAATGGCGCCAAGAACACACCAAGAACACGCGCGTGTTCTGAGTTTCCCAGATTTGCGTTTTCCATCCAATCTCACTGAATACTTAACCATATCATGCAATCCACATACCAATCAACTCGTTTCAACCTCACGATCATGTCTATAACACTTAATTTCATTTAAATTAAACATAAAACATGAAATCACGAAGAAACCTCAAGAACCCTAATTTCTGCATGAAGGCTAGGTTTTTTGATACACGATTCAAACAAAGCAATTAATTGAGGGAAAACATTCCATGCATGATTATGAACATATGGCCAAATTATTGTGCAGCAAAAATTGCATGGATCATAGAGTTAGAAGAGCTCATGCTTACCACTTGCAGCTGGTGATCGTGATTTGTGTAGGAGGTGTTACAGTTGTGTTATGATGATCTGAATAGCTTCCCTAGGTGCTATGGAGTGTGTTTGAATGCTTGGACTTGATGGAAGTTGGCTGGATCACTTCATGGCATCTCAACTGCACTTTGGTTAAAACCTTGAGCAATTGACTGGTGATTCTGAGAAATCAATGTTCCAGTTGTTGTTTAAGTGTTTGATCAGCTCATATGTGATGTATATGAGGTGTGTGAGTGATTGGTTTGGTTGGAAAAGCTCTCAAACTCAAAACCCGATAGTTACCTTGCTAAGAAAGGCATTTTTGCCAAGAGAAAGAGATTTTGAGAAAGGCAAGTGTTGTAGGCCTTTGGTGTACTTAAACTGAACACAATTGAGCTCTATTTATAGTAGAGAAAGTTTGTTTTGCAAGGAATAGTGAATGGCAACTGCTAAGTAGGTTTGGCCAATGTTGGCAAATGAAAATCCAAGTTTCCTCTAGCCATTGACTAGAGGTTAGGGCACAGAGCTTTGGTTCCCTTGGTCTTGGATAAGTCTTGACTGATTTTAGATGAGAATGGCTCAGTCCATGCCACCTTGATGCTTCCATTGAATGCTTCAATCCAAATTTGGAGTCTTGTCCCTATTTTGGCCATTCTAGGTTCAACATGCTATTTCTTGTTCCATGGACTTTGGAGGCTTGGCTCAGTGATTGTCCCCTTTAGATTCAATCCTCAGAGGTGTCAAGTGGATAGGAGCATTTGAATTTGGCTGATTTTGGCAAATCGAGCAAAATTGCAAATTCTGCCTTGCCTTTGACAGATTTCAGCAAGGCAACTTGCCAATGTCATATCTCATGGTGTAAGTTGAATTTGGTAATGTTATTGACCATTTTGGAAAGCCCTTACATGATACAACAACTATTTAAACATGTTTGGTTTTGATCTCTTTTGAATCCAAGTGAAAAATCCCCTTACATTTGGCAAAAAGTAAGGCAAAATATGACTTAGTGAAATTTTCACCAAGTGTTGGAACAAAGTGTTTTCTCTTGATTTTGATCACTCCATAACTCAAAATCCATGAGGAATTTGGACATAGGTCAAGCTTTGAATGGGGCACAATGGCCTTGTGGTTTAGGAGTTATGGTCCTCCAAAGTTGGTGCATTAGTGACACTTTTTCATGACTTAGAAAAATTTCTAAGTTTTATGGTTACCCCTTTTTCAAGTTATCCCACTTTTCTTGATTTTTCTTGATGAATGATGATTCAAATCATACATTAACATCATTTTAGGGTTAAAAATCCATTTTTGTGAAAAATCTCAAAAAGTCAAAGTTGACTTTTGTGCACAGTTGACTTTTTATCAGATGAATTCCAAACTGTGCAATTCTTCAGGAAATCACGTCCTTGACCTAAATCAAACTTGATGGACATGTTCCATGGGTGTCATAGGGTATATTGAGGCATGTCCTAGGGTTTGGGAGCATGTCCTGGTCAAAAGTCAAAGTTACAGTTGACTTTCCTCTTAAAACCCTAATTATGTGCAGATGAAATTGAGACTTGTTGCTCAAGCTTCTTGGATTAATCCATTATTCCAAATGGATCAATATAGTTTATTAGAGACCCTCAAATCATTTCTTGAGGTCTTGTCTCATGATTTGCCCTAAAAGTCAACTTAGGGGTGAATTAGGTCAAGAAACCCGAATTCCTGATTTTTGATGAATGCAACCCCTGAGGCTAAATTGACTTGATAATTGGGTCCATGAGGTCCCATGGAGGATATTAGGTTAGGTTTTGGATCATTGGCTTGTGCTCAGATGAAAATTTCCATCTGGAGGCCCTGGTCGACCAAAACCCTAATTTGGTGACACTGTCGATCTTGAGACTTGATCCACCTAGAAGGGAGCAGCCTTGTGCTTGATCCTTGAAGTGGGAGTCCTTTTGATCCATTGTGGATGTTTGAGAGGTTAGACAAGTTGAAGATCATGTCATTCCTTGATTGATCCTTTGTCTAAGGCTCTGAGAGAGCTTGAAACCCTAATTTTGATTGTAGGGAATGCTCACCCATCTTTGGGGAGACTGATGAGGCATAAAGGTACTTCCATATTGTGATGATGATTTACACAATGATGGAAAATCTTAGTGGTCAAAATTTGGGGTATGACAACAGCCGGCAACCATAATGGTGGCATAAACCATCATTACCCCACTACAATAGCGTCCTTTACCTTGTGCTCAAGATTACCTAAGCATACTGCTCCACCATTCCTCTAAGGCTTACAAACGTGTTCTTAATTTCTTTATTTCCAACTTCGTCAGTGATACACAACGTCCAAAATCCAACACATATTCTCCTATACAAGTTAGTTGTACAAAACAATCATTAAATATCCTTCTAGTACCGGAATCACTACCACATCAAGTACCATCCAAATCGGTCCACTTCCACCGAAACATTTATCCAAGTTAAGAGCTTTACCAACACTAACAAATCCTTCGTCTTTCTTCTTAATTTCATAACTTTAATGATCCATATAGTTTCACACTTGATTCTCATTCCGGTCACAATCTCAACAATACCATCTCATCATCTGGTTGGTGATAGAACTTCCAAAAATTTCTGACTCATGTCGACACATCTCGCCAATAACACACAATTCACTTTACTATTTTAACTTCCTCAAGGATTTCTATACTTTAATCATTTTCAACTATTATACGCCGGACTTCCATGTGCTCCTCCGATACTCTTATCTTCTTCCCATTACTAAACATTTTATACTTGACTTCATCTTACTATTTCCAGCAAGAATTGTCCAACTTCAAACACGATTATCTTCTTCAATACAGACCTCCCAGACACAAAATTATATTCCAAAATGAAGGGAATTTCATGTAGATTTTAGAACTTCAAGAATCGCTTAAATCCGAGTTACGAGTAAAAAGTTATCGCCTGTGCAATGGCGGCTGAACCAGAAATCCCGTATACATACTTCCACCAAAATCAGCATCAGACCCAAAAATTCAAACGCGTTTTTCTCTCTCTTCAAAAACATGCCGAAGACAAAATTTATATGCAAACTGTAGGGAATTTTGTAAACTTTTCGAAAAGTCCAGAATCGCTTTTATCGGAGTTACGAGTAGAAAGTTATGCCTCTTATACTGAAGGCTGTTCCATAAATACGAAAATCAAATCCGAAATTGGTGAACATGAGTTCTACCTCTTTCTCTTGCTTCCAAACTCTTCCAACTATCCTTGCTTTTCACCCAACTCTGAAAATCATCCGACTTCAATCCAATTATACTCAAAACATACTAGTCTACCAGTTGATCCATCGAATTATCATTTTCTTTGGAGTGGATCCTTAACCTCAATCATCTCTTAACTGTCCCCAAACTCTGATCTACACTTCAGAGGCCAATCGCAATTATCGGCTCATCCTCCCTCAAAGGCGTCTCAAACTTGACTGATAAGAATCATGAGTCCATACTCTCGTCGATTCGCAACACCGTTCCAATAACATTTGCACTCTTGCAATCAATATCGCCTTGATTCAACTTCACATACCATTAACATTTTCAGGAAGCAAGCTTCTCCCCCACTTATTTCAAACCAACTCATGGAGACAAACAGTTAGAAAACTAATAAGCAAGTACCGATAGTGTTTCACACACATGTCGCGCACTAAGGGATAAACAACATTAGACAACTTGGCCTGACGGACCGACCTGCTCTGATACCACTAATGTAACACCCCATTTCTACCCGATGGATAATAGTAAAATCAGAGTTATAAAATTTCAACAAACAATAGGATGCTACACTTTCATCTTAAAAACAACTTCGATTAATTTCATAGGAACAGATACATAACACATAGAGCTTGGATGAACCGATAACAACAAATTTTAGTCTTTAAAATAAAATAACTTTTATTAACTAAACAACGGAATTAAAATTTTCAACTCAAATGACATAACATCTTTTGTTCAACCGAATCAACTTTAACACAACAAGTATTCAATGACATCAACTCAAAATTAAACAACTAAAGTAACAACAACAATAAAACAATAGTCGTTCATCCCCCCGAGTTTACGTATCAGAGCAAGACCCTCTTGACTTGCAATAAAGCAACATAAGGACTCCAAAAACTATTCCGAACTGCCACTGCTATTCTTGGGTACCTGCCCATTTCCCATGGTAGGGGAAATATCAGCAGAAGGGGTGAGATATCTAACAATATAATAAAGTGTATGATAAACAATATGTTAGATCAGATCATATAAAATCACCACTTCGCAGCTTTATAACAATGTCTAATTACAACACAATCATCAACACGATATAACAACCATTTTATCATCATAACAAAATCATCAACATGGTATAACAACTTCTTCACAGCTTTTAGGTAATACCTGCCATAACAAGTCAACAACAGAAAGCAACAACTAATATATCATCACCACAACTCAAGGGTGCAACATAAAATGCAACTCAATTGAAATGCACATGCATGTGGAACCATTGGACCAGAACTCCCAGCTTGAAAACGGAGCAAAACTCCCAACTTAATAACGGAGCAAAACTCCCAACTTAATAATGGAGCAAAACTCCCAACTTAATAATTTCCAATTAATAGAGGCATCAACAAGGCATAAGCCTTCTTCGTAGGTTGCCAATACAGGCCAAGGCATAAGCCTTCTTCGCAGGTATGCAATGTATGTGACTCGATGAATGCGACATCACAACAACAACTACTACAACATCAACCATTCAACAACAACACAACAACAACAACAACACAACGACAATAATCCAACAACAACTTCACAACAATAATCGTTCATCGCAAGGCGAAAGCCTATATCACCATTGTTACCAATAAATAGAGGTAACTCATCGACAATTCAACACTGGCCAAGGCCTACCACTTAATATCAGCATATCAACACCAATAATTCAACATCACACAATCAACGAATCATCATTGGCCATAAAGCCTACAACTTCGTTTTGCCAATAGATAAAGGCATTTCAACAACAACGTATCAACAATTCAACTTTGGCAATAAGCCTACGACTTGATATTTGCCAATAATTAGAGGCAACATAACCACAACAGCAATAAATATTAACAACAACATAACAACACAATTCAACCTCAGCTGCATATTCACATATTACCGCAAGGTATACAATACACCGTATCAACCAAAATATACTACAAACGTTCCGTGTAATTATTCGGACAATTCTACTAAATCTGGCTAATTAGTTTTCTGCTACCATTATTAATATTTTCTGCTCTGTACTACTATTATCAATCAGACTGTCACTGATAATACTACTAATTAATTCTCTGCTAAATGGATGAAAATACTATTTTTCTGCCACTAATTTATCTCTACTGGTTTGTCACTTCCACTGTCATAATTATTATTACTAATATTTATATACTTACAGTGATTCTCACTCAATAATTATGCAAAACAATTTTCTATTGCTACTTATGCTGAGTTCAATTACGCAAGTTGTCTACTCTTACTGTTAATTATACTGATTCTCTAATTAATTATGCTTCTGCAACCATATTTACTAAGTTCAATTATACTATGCCTCCAGACATACAGCAACCAGAATCTCAATGCAGAACAAAAACACACAGACCGTGTGACCATGACGGTCGTAACGAGGCCGTGACGGTCGTCACCCGCATGACGGTCGTAATAAGTCCATGACGGTCGTCATGTCCCCCAGAAGGGCGTCCCACCTGTTATCCTTCGCCCTCTCTGTTTCTCTCATTCTTCCAATTTTCCCTTTCTGATCGATCACAAACCAACCTTTCAACCATCTCAATGCACATAATTTAGGGCCATGATTATACTCACATTAACTTACATCCATTTTTCACGACTAAATTCAACAACATCAACCAATTATCGATCTTCGGTATCAATTACGAAATCAACATACACAGATAATATAATCAACACACGCAGACAACATACGCAAGACAATCCTACCAATCTAACCCCACATCTCATTCATCATTAACCCAATTATAGAGTCAGAACCCCACCCTTACCTTGGATTGGAGACCGCTCTATAATTCCGATTGCATCATAGCTTTTCCATGGCTTCAACCTTTTGCTCTTTTGGTCTGCAACGGTCCATGATCAATTTCTCCCAGACTTCTTCTTCCACTTTTCAGCGATTTCAATGAACTCTTCTTTTCTCCACAACCCTCATTCTTTCTCTTCTCCGTAACTTCCACGTTCTTCTCCTATTTTTCCTCTTTTTCTGCAACTTCCACTTTACCGCTTCTTCTAATTCCTCTTTTATTTCTAAAACCTAATATAATAATACTATTAACTTATTTTTCTTATTGGGCCTCATTACTACACCCCCACTATTACTACCATCTAAATAAGCCCAACATTCTCTTATAATTCTACTATATTAGCACCATATTATTTTCTACAACTTAAAATCAACTTAATTTAGCTTAATTAATTAATTAACAACAATACAACTTAGATCAACATTTTTATGATTAATTCAACTAAAACCGACATAGCAACTCAACACAACACAATTCTGATAGTTCAAAAATCAACATAAATCAACACCAATGATACGAATATATTTAATTAAATAATTAATTAATTACCGGCGTTACAACTCTCCCCCACTTAGAATATTTTCGTCCTCGAAAATTTACTCGATGCACCACACTCCAGATACGTTATCTCAGCTAACAAATCAACTTCCCTGCCCTAAAAAGGCAATCCCACGTCTAACACCAAACAACAATACATCACATCAACGACAACAACAACACGAAACAATGCTCACGCAACGCACCCAACGACTAACTCAAGACACGAAGAATAACCAAGTTAAGAACACACAAGTTCTTTATGAACCAGAACACGACGCAATCGTTACCATCACCATAGGCAACACTCCCCTAATCCTCCATCATAGGAATTAGCTACTCGCACTCGAACTATCACCCTAGGTAACGAGGCAACAACAAGGATAAGAGCACAAAAGTCATAACACAACATCAACGTAATCAACCCACCAACATCGTTGTTACTCACGTAAGAACAAACTGCGCCACACCATACTTTCACTGCGCACTCTGAGTACTAGCAACCATCAAATCTACCAAGTTCACATCAACTTCCGACTATCAAAGCAGACATAAGAAAAGACTTTCGACTTAATTCTCCAGAAATTCCGACCAACAGGTATTCTACACTTTGATTAGTGACTACTTCGAATTTAGATCCATAAATAATACCTCAGAATATCCCACACAGCTATAACTGCAGCCAATTCCAAATCTTGAATAGGAATAGGATAGATACTTTCATGAATCCCCAATCATCATAAAACACAAGCTACAATTCTTCAAGTCGCATGTCAATCGAATTCCCGAAACACCATGAATCAAAACCCAAGTTATCCAGAACACAACTGTGAGTTTCCAAACTACTCACTGATCAACCCGCAACCTCATACTAACATCCTCAGGTCCGCCTCATTCCCCTATATAGGAATCCGCATCGACAACTCAAACAATTCATGAGCACTTGGCTCAACCCCAAATAACTCATTGTGCATACTATTCTAGTTGGCAAGACACGTCTACTCCATCCAACATGAATCCGTCGACTATCAACAAGGGATTAAGGGTGATTAGTTCCTTAATTTGTCAATAGACAGCTGTAGCGAGCGATTTTGGACGCGGTTCTTAAGCGCTGGTCGCTCTCTGCGGTTGAGTTTTAACTACAGGTCGATTCATTTTTTATCCTATTAAAGCTGAATAAGGAAGGGAAATAAATGTCTCCAATTAACCCTGCTTTGCATACTGAGTTTAAACAGCGGTCTGTTAGGTTACGAATGCTATCAATGTGGGGGGTCTTTGTACTGGTTATTTGTATTTTCGCCAATACTGTTTTCTCTCTTTCTTGGATTTTCTGGCGGGGAATGAGGATTAGGATGTTAGGACTGATGCTTTTGATAGATACATGAGAGTATGGGATTTTGGGTTTTTGTTTAGTGTGCTCGCTAAGATCTTTTCTTTCGATCTTATGCCTACGTATTCCCGTTTACCGAAACAGGGAAATTAGAGCGTTCGTAGTTCCTCCTATTCTATGGGAGGAAATGGTGTTTGGTGTCTTGTTCAAAGCCCAAGACGTGAAGCGAAAGGTGGTTTGTATCTTGTTCAAAGCCCAATATGTGAAGCTAAAGGTCCTGACTTTAGAGAGAATTTGTCATCTCTAAAGAGGGGTTCGTCTGTTACAACTGTTTATAAAGGAGAATTACTTTAAACCGGGATTTGTGAATCCGGCAATGCCATAATTTCCTTTATAGGGGATTTCAACCTGAAAGAGAAGACTTTAACTCAGTGTAGAGTAATGCCATCTTTCCTTAGGAATTTCTCATACTAAAAGAGGGACATTGGCATGGATGTAGATGATCCAGAGGCTTTCCGCTTACAGCAGTTAGATGGAGGGGAAGGAGTTGATGCTTGTGTACTGTGAACGAGGCACAACTTTGATGCTAAAAGGTTAATTGGATCAACCAGTGGTTTTCTTATACAAAGCCTAAGAGAAGGCTAGTATGTGTCTCGTACAAAGCCCGAGAGAGAGGCTAAAATTTTTTGACTCGACGATGAAGTATTTTGGTATCTTGTATAAGGCCCGAGGTGGAGCCTATTTGACTCAACAAGAGAGTTTTTATATCTCGTACGAAGCCCGAGATGGAGGCTGTTGCTTGTTTGTTTGGCTCAATAAGAACCTTTTTGTATCTCGTATAAAGCCCGAGATGGAGGCGAAAGGGGTAATTGACTCAACGAGGGAGTCTCTTATGTGTCTCGTACAAAGCCCGAGAGAGAGGCTAAATGTTGTTTGACCTTGC
Organism: Lathyrus tuberosus; assembly: GCA_022829125.1. Taxonomy (NCBI): domain Eukaryota; kingdom Viridiplantae; phylum Streptophyta; class Magnoliopsida; order Fabales; family Fabaceae; genus Lathyrus; species Lathyrus tuberosus. Next base: position 9,969,158 of record JALAZF010000212.1, read on the forward strand.
TGGGGAGAATCATTGTACAAAGCCCAAGAGAGAGGCTAACTTCACTGGAGAAGGATCATTATACAAAGCCTAAGAGGAAGCTATGGCGACTGTTCAGTTAAGTGACAGGTCCAGTAGACTGATTGTGAAAGAGAAAATCAGTTCTTATATGAGCAACACTGTACTCGAGGATTTGATTTGAGGATCCGGGTTATTCCTGTTCTTTAAGGAAGCGGGAAATCCCAAGGGTATTGAGATTGTCCGAGTCTACGGGTTTTCCTCCTATTCTTAAAGGGTGCTTGAGAATGTCTTTGAGACTCAAGGATATTAGACTGTCCAAGTCTAGAGTTTTATCTTTTGTACTGTGCTTTGAGAAATAGTAGTAGACTCTTGAAAGGACTGTTCTATGAAGCTGACTAAGTTCTGTTCCTATACCTTTAGGAGGTCGTCGGGACAATTTGTACGAAGCCCAAGAGAAGGCTGGAAGCTTTTAAGAAGCCGAGAGGACCTTGTACGAAGCCTAAGAGGAGGCTATCATTCCCGGAGGAAGAGATCATTATACGAAGCCTAAGAGGAGGCTGTGAATACTTCTAAGAAGCCGACGGGTCCTTGTACTAAGCCCAAGAGGAGGCGGGGTTGCTTGTAGGAAGCCTGTGGGTCCTTGTATAATGCCCAAGAGGAGGCCGATGCTTTTAAGAAGCCGATGGGTCCCCAAACCCCGAGAAATTCAAGGCAAGCTATCCACAAGGAATAGATCAAGTCAGGAAAGTTTGAGAATTTGGAAGAAACTGAAGAGATGCCATTCACGGAGAAAAGATCATCTCTGGGGAGTAGAGTTTCTTGACAAATGCTTTTAAGAAGCCTGTGGGTCCCCAAACCCCGAGAAATTCAAGGCAAGCTATTCACAAGAAATAGATCAAGTCAGGAAAGTTCGAGAATTTGGAAGAAACTCAAGAGATGCCATTCACGGAGGAAAGATCATCTCTGGAGAGTAGGGTTTCCTGACAAGTTCTACGAGTGACAGTCCATGAAAGGGTTCACAGAGAATGCTGCCTTCCGTGTCTCCATATTGTTTAACCCCAAGAGGAGGGAAGACTGTGTCTGGTAATCCTATGGGGATCTAGTTTAGACTATTTCTAAGAGTGATCAATGAGCTTAATGCTAGACGTAGTTGCCGGGGAAACTCTAAATATCTATACTATTATTACACAGTTGATATGAGTTTATGAAAGAAGACTTACAGTGAAACAGCCCCACAATACAGTTATATGTATATGAAAGCGGTAAATGAAAGCAATAACCACTTACTCGGTTGTAGAGCTTCCATGCTATTTGGTTAGTTATTCAACAAAGAAAGATTGAAAACAACAGTATATTCAAAATCAAAGGAGAAAGTTCTTTGAAAAAGAAAAATTTGGGGCTTATAGCTCAAAGAGAGGCCCAGGGTTTTATCAGTAAGCGCACTGTTTAAATTTGTACAGAGGGACTTATACAAGTGACTGAGGCCCAAAATGTTTTCTGTACAAGGGGGTTGGGTCTTACACTCTAATAGAGGCCCAAAAGGTTTAAAGAAAAAGAGTGGGGCTTATAACACGAGGGTAGGCCCAGTTTGACTTTTTCATTTAAAATGGTGATCGCGTCGAGATTTTCTTTTAACGCGAAGGGACTTATACAATAAGTGAGGCCCAAAATGATTTTGGTTAAAAGGGGGTTGGGTCTTACACTCTATTAGAGGCCCAAAAGTTTTGAATGGGTCTTATAGCTCAAGGAGAGGTCCAAGGTTATTTTTCAAAAGGCGACGATCGCGCCGTTTGTTTTTTGACGGTATCGGGACTTATACAATACCGAGGCCCAAAAGTGATTTGGTCAAAAAAGGTTTGGGTCTTACACTCTATTAGAGGCCCAAAAGTGTTTTGAAAATGATTTATGAGGGTTGAATTAATCCAAAAACCATAATTTGTTTTCAAAAATGCATTTAATTGAATAAAAATTCAATTAAAATGATCAAAATTGTTTAACATATGGAAAACAAATTGTGATCTTGGATTAATGCTTCAAAAATTAAGTATTGACCTACAAAATAATTAGAAAGCATTAAAAGTGGCAAAATCAAGGTGGAAAAAATATTTTAAATGCTAAAAACAATTAAAACATTAATTCTTTGCAAAAATATCACTTATACAAAATAAATAATATTTTTGGGATTTTTTGGGAAAATAAAATATTTTAACATTTTTGTGAATTATTAACAAAAGAATAAACTCAAAATCATTAAAACTCAGAGAGAAATTAATTTTTGAATCAATTAAACAAAAATCACAAAATTCAAATATTAAAATATCTGAAAATGGCGCCAAGAACACACCAAGAACACGCGCGTGTTCTGAGTTTCCCAGATTTGCGTTTTCCATCCAATCTCACTGAATACTTAACCATATCATGTAATCCACATACCAATCAACTCGTTTCAATCTCACGATCATGTCTATAACACTTAATTTCATTTAAATTAAACATAAAACATGAAATCACGAAGAAACCTCAAGAACCCTAATTTCTGCATGAAGGCTAGGTTTTTTGATACACGATTCAAATAAAGCAATTAATTGAGGGAAAACATTCCATGCATGATTATGAACATATGGCCAAATTATTGTGCAGCAAAAATTGCATGGATCATAGAGTTAGAAGATCTCATGCTTACTACTTGCAGCTGGTGATCGTGATTTGTGTAGGAGGTGTTACAGTTGTGTTGTGATGATCTGAACAGCTTCCCTAGGTGCTATGGAGTGTGTTTGAATGCTTGGATTTGATGAAAATTGGCTGGATCACTTCATGGCATCTCAACCGCACTTTGGTTAAAACCTTGAGCAATTGACTGGTGATTCTGAGAAATCAATGTTCCAGTTGTTGTTTAAGCGTTTGATAAGCTCATATGTGATGTATATGAGGTGTGTGAGTGATTGGTTTGGTTGGAAAAGCTCTCAAACTCAAAACCCGATAGTTACCTTGCTAAGAAAGGCATTTTTGGCAAGAGAAAGAGATTTTGAGAAAGGCAAGTGTTGTAGGCCTTTGGTGTACTTAAACTGAACACAATTTAGCTATATTTATAGTAGAGAAAGTTTGTTTTGCAAGGAATAGTGAATGGTAACTGCTAAGTAGGTTTGGCCAATGTTGGCAAATGAAAATCCAAGTCTCCTATAGCCATTGACTAGAGGTTAGGGCACAGAGCTTTGGTTCCCTTGGTCTTGGATAAGTCATGAATGATTTCAGATGAGAATGGCTCAGTCCATGCCACCTTGATGCTTCCATTGAATGCTTCAATCCAAATTTGGAGTCTTGTCCCTATTTTGGCCATTCTAGGTTCAACATGCTATTTCTTGTTCCATGGACTTTGGAGGCTTGGCTCAGTGACTGTCCCCTTTAGATTCAATCCTCAGAGGTGTCCAAGTGGATAGGAGCATTTGAATTTGGCTGATTTTGGCAAATCGAGCAAAATTACAAATTCTGCCTTGCCTTTGACAAATTTCAGCAAGGCAACTTGCCAATGTCATATCTCATGGTGTAAGTTGAATTTGGTAATGTTCTTGACCATTTTGGAAAGCCCTTACATGATACAACAACTATTTGAACATGTTTGGTTTTGATCTCTTTTGAATCCAAGTGAAAAATCCCCCTACATTTGGCAAAAAGTAAGGCAAAATATGACTTAGTGAAATTTTCACTAAGTGTTGGAACAAAGTGTTTTCTCTTGATTTTGATCACTCCATAACTCAAAATCCATGAGGAATTTGGACATAGGTCAGTATGAGGCTTTTGTAGAGGGTAATGTGATCTACAAATCAAGCTTTGAATGGGGCACAATGGCCTTGTGGTTTAGGAGTTATGGTCCTCCAAAGTTGGTGCATTAGTGGCACTTTTTCATGACTTAGAAAAATTTCTAAGTTTTATGGTTACCCCTTTTTCAAGTTATCCCACTTTTCTTGATTTTTCTTGATGAATGATGATTCAAATCATACATTAACATCATTTTAGGGTTAAAAATCCATTTTTGTGAAAAATCTCAAAAAGTCAAAGTTGACTTTTGTGCACAGTTGACTTTTTATCAGATGAATTCCAAACTGTGCAATTCTTTAGGAAATCATGTCCTTGACCTAAATCAAACTTAATGGACATGTTCCATGGGTGTCATAGGGTATATTGAGGCATGTCCTAGGGTTTGGGAGCATGTCCTAGTCAAAAGTCAAAGTTACAGTTGACTTTTCTCTTAAAACCCTAATTGTGTGCAGATGAAATTGAGACTTGTTGCTCAAGCTTCTTGAATTAATCCATTGTTCCAAATATATCAATATAGTTCATTAGAGACCCTCAAATCATGTCTTGAGGTCTTGGCTCATGATTTGCCCTAAAAGTCAACTTAGGGGTGAATTAGGTCAATTAGGTCAAGAAACCCTAATTCCTATTTTTGATGAATGCAACCCCTGAGGCTAAATTGACTTGATAATTGGGTCCATGAGGTCCCATGGAGGATATTAGGTTAGGTTTTGGATCATTGGCTTGTTCTCAGATGAAAATTTCCATCTGGAGGCCCTGGTCGACCAAAACCCTAATTTGGTGACCTGTCGATCTTGAGACTTGATCCACCTAGAAGGGAGCAGCCTTGTGCTTGATCCTTGAAGTGGGAGTCCTTTTGATCCATTGTGGATGTTTGAGAGGTTAGACAAGTTGAAGATCATGTCATTCCTTGATTGATCCTTTGTCTAAGGCTCTGAGAGGGCTTGAAACCCTAATTTTGATTGTAGGGAATGCTCACCCATCTTTGGGGAGACTGATGAGGCATAAAGGTACTTCCATATTGTGATGATGATTTACACAATGATGGGAAATCTTAGTGGTTAAAATTTGGGGTATGACAACAGCCGGCAACCATAATGGTGGCATAAACCATCATTACCCCACTACAATAGCGTCCTTTACCTTGTGCTCAAGATTACCTAAGCATACTGCTCCACTATTCCTCTAAGGCTTACAAACGTGTTCTTAATTTCTTTATTTCCAACTTCTTCAGTGATACACAACGTCCAAAATCCAACACATATTCTCCTATACAAGTTAGTTGTACAACACAATCATTAAATATCCTTCTAGTACCGGAATCACTACCACATCAAGTACCATCCAAATCGGTCCACTTCCACCGAAACATTTATCCAAGTTAAGAGCTTTACCAACACTAACAAATCCTTCGTCTTTCTTCTTAATTTCATAACTTTAATGATCCATATAGTTTCACACTTGATTCTCGTTCCGATCACAATCTCAACAATACCATCTCATCATCTGGTTGGTGATAGAACTTCCAAAAATTTCCGACTCATGTCGACACATCTCGCCAATAACACACAATCCACTTTACTATTTAACCTTCCTCAAGGATTTCTATACTTTAATCATTTTCAACTATTATACGCTGCACTTCCATGTGCTCCTCCGATACTCTTATCTTTTTCCCATTACCAAACATTTTATACTTGACTTCATCTTACTATTTCCAGCAAGAATTATCCAACTTCAAACACGATTATCTTCTTCAATACAGACCTCCCAGACACAAAATTATATTCCAAAATGAAGGGAATTTCATGTAGATTTCAGAACTTCAAGAATCGCTTAAATCCGAGTTACGAGTAAAAAGTTATCGCCTGTGCAATGGCGGCTGATCCAGAAATCCCGTATACATACTTCCACCAAAATCAGCATCAGACCCAAAAATTCAAACGCGTTTTTCTCTCTCTTCAAAAACATGCCGAAGACAAAATTTATATGCAAACTGTAGGGAATTTTGTAAACTTTTCAAAAAGTCCAGAATCGCTTTCATCGGAGTTACGAGTAGAAAGTTATGCCTCTTATACTGAAGGCTGTTCCATAAATACGAAAATCAAATCCGAAATTGGTGAACATGAGTTCTACCTCTTTCTCTTGCTTCCAAACTCTTCCAACTATCCTTGCTTTTCACCCAACTCTGAAAATCATCCGACTTCAATCCAATTATACTCAAAACATACTAGTCTACCAGTTGATCCATCGAATTATCATTTTCTTTGGAGTGGATCCTTAACCTCAATCATCACTTAACTGTCCCCAAACTCTGATCTACACTTCAGAGGCCAATAGCAATTATCGGCTCATCCTCCCTCAAAGGCGTCTCAAACTTGACCGATAAGAATCATGAATCCATACTCTTGTCGATTCGCAACACCGTTCCAATAACATTTGCACTCTTGCAATCAATATCGCCTTGATTCAACTACACATACCATTAACATTTTCAGGAAGCAAGCTTCTCCCCCACTTATTTCAAACCAAATCCTGGAGACAAACGGTTAGAAAACTAATAAGCAAGTACCGACAGTGTTTCACACACATGTCGCGCACTACGGGATAAACAACATTAGACAACTTGGTCGGGCGGACCGAACTGCCCTGATACCACTAATGTAACACCCCATTTCTACCCGGCGGATAATAGTAAAATCAGAGTTATAAAATTTCAACAAACAATAGGATGCTACACTTTCATCTTAAAAACAACTTCGATTAATTTCATAGGAACAGATACATAACACATAGAGCTCGGATGAACCGATAACAACAAATTTTAGTCTTTAAAATAAAATAACTTTTATTAACTAAACAACGTAATCACAATTTTCAACTCAAATGACATAACATCTTTTGTTCAACCAAATCAACTTTAACACAACAAGTATTCAATGACATCAACTCAAAATTCAACAACTAAAGTAACAACAACAATAAAACAACAGTCGTTCATCCCCCCGAGTTTACGTATCAGAGCAAGACCCTCTTGACTTGCAATAAAGCAACATAAGGACTCCAAAAACTATTCCGAACTGCCACTGCTATTCTTGGGTACCTGCCCATTTCCCATGGTAGGGGAAATATCAGCAGAAGGGGTGAGATATCTAACAATATAATAAAGTGTATGATAAACAATATGTTAGATCAGATCATATAAAATCACCACTTCACAGCTTTATAACAACGTCTAATTACAACACAATCATCAACACGATATAACAACCATTTTATCATCATAACAAAATCATCAACATGGTATAACAACTTCTTCACAGCTTTTAGGTAATACCTGCCCCAACAAGTCAACAACAGAAAGCAACAACTAATATATCATCACCACAACTCAAGGGTGCAACATAAAATGCAACTCAATTGAAATGCACATGCATGTGGTACCATTGGAGCAGAACTCCTAGCTTAAAAACGGAGCAAAACTCCCAACTTAATAACGGAGAAAAACTCCCAATTTAATAATTTCCAATTAATAGAGGCATCAACAAGGCATAAGCCTTCTTCGCAGGTTGCCAATACAGGCCAAGGCATAAGCCTTCTTCGCAGGTATGCAATGTATGTGACTCGATGAATGTGACATCACAACAACAACTACAACATCAACCATTCAACAGCAACACAACAACAACAACAACACAGCGACAATAATCCAACAACAACTTCACAATAATAATCGTTCATCGCAAGGCGAAAGCCTATATCACCATTGTTATCAATAAATAGAGGTAACTCATCGACAATTCAACACTGGCCAAGGCCTACCACTTAATATCAGCATATCAACACCAATAATTCAACATCACACAATCAACGAATCAACATTGGCCATAAAGCCTACAACTTCGTTTTGCCAATAGATAGAGGCATTTCAACAACAACGTATCAACAATTCAACTTTGGCAATAAGCCTACAACTTGATATTTGCCAATAATTAGAGGCAACATAACCACAACAGCAATAAATATTAACAACAACATAACAACACAATTCAACCTCAGCTGCAAATTCACATATTACCGCAAGGTATACAATACACCGTATCAACCAAAATATACTACAAACGTTCCGTGTAATTATTCGGACAATTCTACTAAATCTGGCTAATTAGTTTTCTGCTACCATTATTAATATTTTCTGCTCTGTACTACTATTATCAATCAGACTGTCACTGATAATACTACTAATTAATTCTCTGCTAAATGGATGAAAATACTATTTTTCTGCCACTAATTTATCTCTACTGTTTGTCACTTCCACTGTCATAATTATTATTACTAATATTTATATACTTACAGTGATTCTCACTCAATAATTATGCAAAACTATTTTCTACTGCTACTTATGCTGAGTTCAATTATGCAAGTTGTCTACTGTTACTGTTAATTATACTGATTCTCTAATTAATTATGCTTCTGCAACCATATTTACTAAGTTCAATTATACTATGCCTACAGACATACAACAACCAGAATCTCAAAGCAGAACAAAAACACACAGACCGTGTGACCATGACGGTCGTAACGAGGCCGTGACGGTCGTCACCCACATGACGGTCGTAACAAGTCCATGACGGTCGTCATGTCCCCCAGAAGGGCGTCCCACCTGTTATCCTTCGCCCTCTCTGTTTCTCTCATTCTTCCAATTTTCTCTTTCTGATCGATCACAAACCAACCTTTCAACCATCTCAATACACATAATTCAGGGCCATGATTATACTCACATTAACTTACATCCATTTTTCACGACTAAATTCAACAGCATCAACCAATTATCGATCTTCGGTATCAATTACGAAATCAACATACACAGATAATATAATCAACACACGCAGACAACATACGCAAGACAATCCTACCAATCTAACCCCACATCTCATTCATCATTAACCCAATTATAGAGTCAGAACCCCACCCTTACCTTGGATTGGAGACCGCTCTATAATTCCGATTACATCATAGCTTTTCCACGGCTTCAACCTTTTGCTCTTTTGGTCTGCAACGGTCCATGATCAATTTCTCCCAGACTTCTTCTTCCACTTTTCAGCGATTTCAACGAACTCTTCTTTTCTCCACAACCCTCATTCTTTCTCTTCTCCGTAACTTCCACGTTCTTCTCCTATTTTTCCTCTTTTTCTGCAACTTCCACTTTACTGCTTCTTCTAATTCCTCTTTTATTTCTAAAACCTAATATAATAATACTATTATCTAATTTTTCTTATTGGGCCTCATTACTACACCCCCACTATTACTACCATCTAAATAAGCCCAACATTCTCTTATAATTCTACTATATTAACACCATATTATTTTCTACAACTTAAAATCAACTTAATTTAGCTTAATTAATTAATTAACAACAATACAACTTAGATCAACATTTTTATGATTAATTCAACTAAAACTGACATAGCAACTCAACATAACACAATTCTGATAGTTCGAAAATCAACATAAATCAACACCAATGATACGAATATATTTAATTAAATAATTAATTAATTACCGGCGTTACACTTGAGTCTACCCAGATTGTCAATCACCGGTTACCAGGATCTAACTAGGAAGATGGTGCAACATTTTTCTGCCAGGAAGCATAGAAAGGTGACCACTACCAACTTGTTCAACGTCCTCCAGGGGTCCTCTGAGTCCCTCCGAGAATATATGGTGTAATTCAATGAAGAAACTATAAAAATCTCTCATCCAAATCAAGAGATGTTCGTGGGAGCCTTTCAAAACGACCTAAAGGTCGACCATTTTAATGAATCGTTGGATAATATCTCTTCAGATCCTATGTTTAAGTGGCATTGGAGAATATATGGTGCAATTCATTGAAGAAACTATAAAAGTCTCCCATCCAAATCAAGAGATGTTTGTGGGAGCCTTTCAAAACAGCCTAAAGGTCAACCATTTCAATGAACGGAGCAAAATGTTATATTAAGGGGAGGAAAACAATATGGAGAAAAAGATCTTGGGAAGCTAAAGAAAAGACACAATATAGGCATGATGGATTCGGGCCCAGGAAAGAACATCACAAGCAGGGGTCAAGGGAAAGGTCGACGATAAAGCCTACCTGGAGGCCATATGACAACTTCACCGAGAACTTTACTCCCTTCATTACAAAACATGTTGATATTTTGCAAGAGGTGCAACATCTCAAGCTAATACCAGAACCTACTCGTCCCAAGAGGGTAAATGTTGTGTTAGGAAAGGATGAGGAAGCATGGTGTTCCTATCATCGTGTGAGAGAGGTCACCATTGTTACACCCCAAAATTTTCCCACTCTTTTTCTAACCTTAACTGACTTTTGTTTGCATTCATCAGCATCTCCCATTAGATCATAACTCATAATCATACATTGCATTGGTCTTCAAAAACATGGGATTACAACGGTTCTTTGAATCAGAGTTTCCTTTTTGCTTTGAGGTTCTTCCATTCAAGTTTGAAGCAAGGATTAGTTTCTCATCATCATGAGCATATTTCTATCAAAGTTCGTCCAGCTACAAAGCTTTTCTATGCCAAGATTCATCAAGTATCAAGTTTATCTGCTTTAGGATTTCTCAAGAGGCATCAAGTGATTAAGGTTTCATCATGGTTCTAGTAGAGATTGAGGAACTAGGGATTTGTTGGTTGTCAACATCTCTGGCTGTTTTCTTCATCAGTATGCACCCAAAGCATGAATTTTAGGGTTTCTTACTCCTTTGTGTTCAAGATATGCATGTGTCGTTCAATTCAGATTCGCTTGAGTTTATCAGGTCAAGGGTGTGTGCAGTGTTGGTTGGAGTTCAATGAAAGTTTAAACTAATCTTGGTCGGACAAGTGATTTGCTTCGTTATCAAGTGGTCAGGCTGAGTTAAGTTCATCATTGCTTCATGGTGGAGGAATCATTAGAACTCAGTTCATTTTTTAATCAGGGTTTTGGCGCAGTGGCACTGCAGTTCATATCTCAGGTCATTATTGTCATGGGTTGTTTCAAAGGCAAGAATGTGATACAATCCCAAGAGTTTCATCAAGGACCAGATTTGTTTCCAATTAGGGTTTGGTGCAGTGTACTAAGGCTCATAGTTCAAGTTATGGATCTCTGATTTTCAAGACATTTTTGTTTGATCCTTAGTACAGACTTTGATATATCAATGACCAAATGTTTATAAGTTCAAGATTTAACTTATTTCAAAGATCAGAGGTTGATTCGTTAGTAATTTCATTGTTTCAAAACCCTAATTCATCGAAAGATCCCGATCACTTCATTTCTCAGGACTAATTCAAGATCTCGGTTGTTTCAAGTGAGAATTAGACAAAGGGTGAAAATTGGCTAATGTGATTTCTGGGTTCACATGGAAGTTCAAATCTTTATGGTCATGTTCAAGGTTTCGAATTTCATGTCTTTCTAAATGTAAGATTCAAGTTATATTCCAATTTCCATATTCAAGATTCGATTACAAGTTTCAAGTCCATGTCATTTTCAAGTTTATTTTAATAGTTAAGTATATGTCCTTCCAAATCCATTCAAGGATCAATTTCAATTTTAATCAAAATTCAAGTTCAATTCAAATTTCAACCAAATTCAAACATTTTGATTTCAAGTCTATTTTGTTTTTATTCCAATTCAAGTTCAACTCCAATCCAATTCAAGTTCATTCCAATTTTTATTTCCATCCAAACTACAAAATTTTGATTTCATGTCAAAGCTTCAATTTTGCATTCAAAATTCAAATTTCAATTCATATCTTCATTTCAAAATTCGGTTGCCAAGCTTTTTATATAAGGTTTCTAATCTAATGTTCTTAATTCATAACTAGAAAAGTTGAGTGCTGAAGGGCACTTAGCAAACATGGAAGCTATATGTCTCCATTTGGTTTGGCTATGAATTAGGCTTATTATCATTTGAATTTGACTTATCATTTTGTGCCATATTATAGTGTCTATAATGGACATTTGTAAATGACTCAATGTATTGTTGATGATCGCGACCCTGGATAGTTTCATTGTTAACTCAATATGATGCTTCTATTGAAGATGTTATTGATTTTGAAATAAAAAATAAAAATAAAGATTTGAACAAGGAATCAGAACTTTCAGCTTCCACAAAAAACTCCAAATCACGTTGATAAAATCACGACCTCCACACCAAAGCTAATCAACCAAATCGCACAAGCCTTCACCACAAATCAGCTGCAAAAAGCCACTTCCATGAGCTACTTTACAGCAACCACTTCAACCAATACTGCACAAGGAGACTTCTAAAACCAAGCTCAGCCAAAGATACATATTTCGTACGACCACAACTTTCTACTATATACTTGCACAACAACTTTGCATAGCTCCAACACCACAACCTGCTACATTATCGCCAAATTCATGAACCGACCTTGCAGCCTTCATTCCATGTTGCCAACCATCATGTATATTATGCAGATTAGATTGACCCCACCATGATTCACCAAGGACAAAACGACCTGCACAAAGAACTTTTCAGCAAAACTTCACATTACACAATATTTAAAACGGACCCACACACAACATCCACAATTCACACAACGCGCAAAAATCATGAATTCACGAATGTTTTTTTTCCTTCATTAAAATCATACTACAAAAACAAATCATCAAGATCAAAGAGAGAGCAGGAATGAGAGAATACAGAGAAAGAGAACTTGAGAGAACACAGAGAAAGAGAACACATTCAGAGAGAGAGAGCAGGAATGGACCTTCGTTAGCTACAAAAGAAAGAAAGGTAATCGACGGAATGGCGACAAGACAAACGGGTTAGAGGATTTTACCACATGTTATTTCACAAACGTTCCAGAAGACATTAGTATTCCAGAAATCGAATCAAATTTTGCAAAATTTGGAGTATTAGTGAATGTCTTTGTGCCATCAAAGAAAAACAAAGACGGGAAAATTTTCACACAACGCGGAAAAATCATGAATTCACAATGCACCAACCATGTCACAACCACTCTCGCGCACAACCTGTAAACGGAAAAGAAAAAATTGTAAAACGAATTATTCCATATACAATTCCACGTCATAAAATTCATCAGCTGCAGCGAATATTCCGTGACAAACCAAAACGACTTCGCACAAACCTCACCTCACTCTATAAAGGAACTCTCATATTCCTCAATCCACCCCCTTTTATCTCTTATTTTGTTTCATTTTATTTTCTCCTTTTTAAAAATAAATTCTTGTTGTATTTTAGAGTGTTTTGGATCCACCATTTCCATTTATATTTGTTCATGATTTTCTTTTCATTTCAAAGTTTGTTTATGATTTGATCCTCTTTTCGATTTTTTATTTTTATTCAAACTTAAGTATCTCATAGATTTTTGTTTTATTATTATTTTAATTTTTAGATTTTGATTTTGTATATCTTGATCTACTTTTCTACGTTTCGCTTTCCGTCTTGACTTATTTCGATTTCATTCTTTTTTCGATTTTGGTCGATGAGTTCTACAAATCGCGAATGTTGGTTGTTGAGGTTATTTAATCTTCATTATTTCAAATCTGTAGTGAATGATCATTGAGATCATTTTCTATACCTTGGGATCGTGATAGGTTACCTTCGATGAATCGATGCAAGTTTGTGATTAAGACGAGACTATCCTCTTTTCTTTTTCTGTGGCACGATTCATTGAGAACGATTCACAATATCATTTCTCTATCGTATTTTAACACAAATATCGTTGCTTGAACGACCTCCTATAGCTTGATCTTCATCATAGATCTTGCTACGATGGTTTAGTTTTATAGCGGACCTATCTGATCAATAACAAATAATCAATTAATTACTAACCACTAATTTTAATTACCGCTCATTATATATTCATGTTTTATCTTTCTGTTAATATATCACTGTTTATATTATCCTTTATTCTATTATTGTTCATATTCATACTGTTCATATATTATTGTTGATATTATCTTGCTCATTATATTGTTCATATATTATTGTTGATATTATCTTGCTCATTATATTGTTCATATTATCATCTGTTCATCATATTCATCTTGTCATCTTATCTTGTTCATATCTCATTCAAAACGCAAAACATACAATATAATTATCGAAACCCTAAAAAATGTTTAATTGATGGACTGTGGTTACTATTCTCGAGCAATTGGAGTTTAGACTCTGTACAGAAACCCTAACTAGGAGATTTTGTCTGAACTCTTGTTCATTGCTTAGTTTAGGACACCTCGCACACACACGGCTTCCTCTTGGGCTACCTGGCAATAATACCTTTTATTTCTCGCAATCCCGTGTACTTTACATGTATCCCTCTCCCCATTACAATGTAATAGTCTTGTTCGTTTTGCTTTTTATGCTTGCTTGTTTGCTTGTTAAGAAAGATAAAACGAACTAGGTTAGAACACCATTTCAAAATAAAGGACAAATAATGCTTGATCCAACGTCAAGTCATTTTTCAAAACTCATTAATTTGGTTTACACCTTAGGGTCTCTTATCATTCTTACTTGTCTCATCTCTTCCATTAAACCCACACTAACCTTGTATGTATTTCACCATTGTAAGTCAATTGTCTTGCGCATCGCCATCAACCTACCTTATTCTATTCACCACTCTTTCATTTCATACCTATTCTCATCAGCAACCATTTCCTGTTCCCCAAGGGAATCCTAAGAGCAGAGAATTTGAACAGAGGTCGAGGGAGCCCGAGAAGAAGTTTGATCCAACTCCAATGCCATACGCGCAACTACTCCACCACCTGCTCAAGCTTCAGTTGATTAAGCTATGTACTTTGGAACATCCTCCCACAAAGATTCCTCCGGGTTATAATGTCAATGCTAGGTGTGATTTTCATTCTAGAGCACCTGGACATAGCATTGAAGACTGTAAGAAATTTAAGTGCAAAGTCCAAGAGCTCATTGATTCAAAGATAATCAAGTTCACGCCAAGTGGTACAAATGTGCAAGGTAATCCTACTCAAGATGTTCCAAACAGGATGGATGCTCCTTCCCTTTCTCCCGGATCTACCTTAGGAAAAGGGCATATTCCACGATCGCATGTTCTGGAACCTCCACGTCAGCAACATTTGCTTGTTCCCCAACCAAATTTGAAGAGAAAAAATGTATGGACAAGGTGGATGCCCAAATCAGTATTCACAATAGAGCTGCTCTCAGAAGAGGCGACAAATACCGAGAAGGCCGGAGAGACATTTTGCTTTGCTACCAACGTCCTATAGTCAGGTGTTGCCAAATTTTATCAAAGGAGGAATGTTAGTGCCGAAAGAGCTGAACCTAGTGCCTTTTCCATATCCACCAGGATTTGACGCCGACGCCCGATGTGACTACCATGCTGGGGCATAGGGGCATTCAACTCAAGATTGTAAGACACTCAAGCATAAGATCCAAGATCTGATTGAGTCCAAGTTGATCTCAGTTGCGCCTCAAGGCCTTCAAGTTAACTCTTCATCTGGTCAGAGTCTCGGTTATGGAAGAAGCTTCTAAGAGTAGGTGAAGGAGGCTATCATAATGGCCTCAATGAGCAAGGAAGCTAGCCAACAACAAATTAAAAAGGAATGCCCGGTTCCCCGAAGCTGGCAATTTGTAAATCATGTCTTTACTTTGCATTTGTAGTTTCTTTTCTGTTAAGTGCTACTTGCTTTAAGTCACTGTTGTTTAAAAATGGTTTTATTAATGAAATGAATATGCATGTTTTGATTAAGTCTATTCGTTTTCACTCATACTTTTTTTTAATATCAAACGCTTGTTTAAGCAAAATCCGAGGGAGGATAATGAAATTGAAAGACGCAAAACCTCTGATTGTATGCTTTTGAATAAAACCTTGCTGATGATATACAAGCATTGTTTAAATCCCTAAAACACTGGAGAGATAAGGAGTTAATCCTTAGTTAACCACTTCGAGCCGAGAAGTATGAGTTTCCTTCGGATTTCAAAACCCTTAACCTTAACCTAGGGCATGGGCAATGTTCAGTTAATCTGATCATGCAGATGTGTCGTTTGTTCTTCAATGGCCAATAACTCGACAGTCACAAGCCTTTCCAAAATAAATAAAAAAAAGAAAGCCTGCTAAGACGAACACCTCAAGAGGTGACTTAGGCAAAAATTAAGGCAATCCCGATGGACTTGAAAAACAAAATCAGCCCAGGCAAAATTAGGGATGAAAAAGAAAATAAAAAAGGTCCTCAAATCCTCCAAGCAAAATAAGATTCAGTGACCACCATGTCAAAATAAAAAGGTCACTGACATCCATGGCTAAAGCGAAATAAGGTCACTGCCATTTAAAAAAAAACTTGAAGCATCATCTTCATTCTTTCACCGTCAAACTAGATGTGTGTGTCAAATTAGCCGAACGTAGGACTGGAGAACACCAAGACGAATGGTTGGGTTAAAACAAAGCTTTGAGCCATAAATCATTTTTCTCAAACCGTGAACCAAGGGTAGCTCCGATTTTTGTGACGCGACCAATACCGCATTTGGTGCTACTTTTTTATTCTAATATTTATCCTATGAAGCTTAAAAGGAAGGGGAAGATATCTTAAACTAACCCTGCGCACAAGTGTTTTCCCTACAAATGCGAAGAGATCTGGAATCAGGGGTTGTTTATACAAAAGAAAGCTATTAACACCCTAAATATCTATAGTAATCTATAGGAACCTTTATTGTATATATTTCTACTGTTGAATTATTTGTTTGCTTAAGTTTGTTTGTTGTTTAATTGGGAAAGTTTCTCCTTTGTGAAAATTGAGGAATGTTTTTGTTGTTTTTATGGTTTTCTATTGTTTTTGGAAGGTACATAGACCTAAGGTTTTTTATTAGTGTGCTTGCTAAGATCTTACGACTTTATGCCTACGTATTCCCAAAATGAGAATTGGGAAATCAGAGCGTTCGTAGTTTCTCCTAATCTATGGGAGGAAAAAGTTTGTTTTATATCTTGTTCAAAGCCCAAGATGATGAAGCTAAAAGAGTATTTGAAAGATTTGACAAATTGTCATCTTTAAGGGAGATATCTCACCTATTCACTACAATCATTTGAGAGTGATGTCATAAGGGAAAAAGCTTTAAACTTAATGTGTTCAGCAATGCCATTTTTTCCTTTATAAGTTCTTTACATACTAATAGAAGGTCCTTAACTTGGATATAAAATCGACAAGTGTGTCACTTAAATCAGTTAGATGAATGAAATGTTTTGAACCATGATAAAGGAGGGACTCCAACTTAGATTTTGAATCAACAAAAGTGACACTTACATCAATTATTTGGAAAAAAGTTTTGATTTGTTTGATTTGAATTGTAGTGATTAGAAGAGATGTCTTCCTACAGAGATGACTCAAATTCTCATATGTGATGAGATGGATTTATTTAGGTATCTTGATTGAAGCCCAAGATATGAAGCTGAAAAAGATTGAAAACTGACTCAACTGGGGAGTTTTATCTGTCTTGTACAAAGCCTAGGATTGAGGCTGACTGACTGGGGAAATTATTTGTATAAAAGCCTGAGAGAAGGCTAATGACTGTTGAGGAAATTTGAAGAGACTGACTCAATATTGAGGATTTGACTGACTCTTTTGGGGATTTTTATTTGTATCCTGTACAAAGCCCAGGATAAATGAGGCTTAAAAGAATTTATTTGTATCCTGTACAAAGCCCAGGATGGTGAAGCTAAAACATTTATTGTATAAATGATTAAGACTTGACTTATGCTTTTAAGAAGCCTGAGGGTCCTTGTATGAAGCCCAAGAGGAGGCTGGGGAATTGAATGAGACTTCCCAAGTCTCTTTGTATGAAGCCCAAGAGGAGGCTATCTTACTGGGAGATTTTGTATCTTTAGGGTTTGATGTGTTGAATGTTTTATTTGTGTGTTTTATTCTATTCACAAAGGTGTTGGGTCTGACACTCTAAGCAGAGGCCCATGACTTATTGAAAAGAAAAGAAAAGGTGGTGGGTCTTACACTCTAGCAGATGCCCATGATTATTCTATGTACAAAGGTGTTGGGTATTACACTCTAAGTAGAGACCCAAAACTTATTCTTGTTTTGAAAACAGAATATGATTTTGAAAGAGAGGGATGGGACTTACACTCTGAATAGAGGCCCAAGATTTAAAACAATTGATTTTGAAAATTTGAAAAGTGATGGGTCTTACACTCTAATAGAGGCCCATGGATTTTGATGATTTGAAAATTAAAAGGGGTTGGGACTTACACTCTAGCAGAGGCCCATGATTTAAAACAATTTGAAAACCCTAATTTTGAAATATTTGATCAAAGGTGTTTTTCAAATGAATTTAAACATGGTATAGGTGATGTGTAAGTCAAAATAAACATGTTGTGATCTTAAAACAAAGTTTGAATCATTAGGTTTTATCCATATGAGAATCAAAATGCATTAGGTTTTAAAAACAATTAAGAAGAAAATCAAATTTTCAAGGTTTTTTAATCATAAAAAACACTTATTTTTAACTTAATAAAAAGTGATTAAATTAAAATATTTTTTTGAATTTTTGTGTGGATTAAAATAGTAGAATGTGTGAGTGACATGTGTGCAAAAAATCACTTGAAAATAATTAAATTTGAATATAAAAATAATTATTTGAAAATAAAATATGAAAAAATATTAAAACTGGAAAAGTGGTAAAAAAATGACAATAGTGGGATTTGAACCCACGCCCTTATGCCTCCAACTCTCAAAACATGCCTTGGCCAACTGAGCCAGCGTGTGCTGGTGACAATTAAACACAACCAATTAATTATATATGATAAATGTGCGGGAAATTCAAATTCTGCACACGAAGGACTTCATCTTCAACCTCTAGCCGGATTTGCAAAAGCCATGCTATCTCATGAAATACACAATGAAATTGAACGATGTAAACATGAAAATTGCTCGTTTTTTAACAAGGAATTGAATGGTTCTTTTTAATTTCATTTATTTTTAGTGTAGAACAAATTAATTCTCAAGAACAGATGAACCCTAATTTTTTCAAAATCAATGTGAAATCCTATATGTAACAGACAACAAGCAATTGATTGAGGGAAAACACTCCAGATACTTGCAGAAACACAATGGTAACTTAAAATATAAAAAATGATGCATGAATTACAAAGTTGGGATTTTGAAAACTTACCTTGCAAGAAGAACTAGAATTCTTCCTTAGAGGTGTTACAGATGCAAAGTGATGATCCTAACAGCTTCCTTGACCCTCAAGGAATGAATTGAATTCTTCTGGAACTCCCAACTCGAATCCAACTGCAATTTGATCATGTGAGGTATGGTGATGTTGATTATGATGTTACATAAGTGTTTGAATGATTTGGATCACTTCTATATGATGTATGTGAGGTGTGTGGATGATTGGTTTAAGTGAAATTGCTCTGAAATGAGAAATTTGATTTCTCAACTTTTGAACTATGAAACTTTGAAACAAGAGAGGAAATGTGAGAAAACAAGCTTTGGTATTGTTTTGGTGTCCTTGAATTGATAAGAAAAGTCCTCTATTTAGGAAAATGTTTTGGTTTTGGATGAATAATGTTGGATGAGGGAGCATGTTATTGTCCAATGGATATAGCCATATAACTTTAACTTAAATGCTAAGGTACCATTAGTCTTCTCTAGCATAGCTAGAATCTTAACTTAATTGGCATTTTGTAGGGTTGAACACTCATTGTTTTTTTAATATATATGAAGTGGTATGGCTCATTTCTTGCCAATTCAATGTTTCACATAAATTCCAAATGACAAACTTGACTTCATGGCCTTGTAATGATGATTCTCACATGCTAAAGGATAGATCCTTGACTCATTAGCACATTCTTGCAGATTTTGTGTGACTCTGCAAGATTTATGTTGATCTTGAATGATGACAAAGCTTGTAAAGTTACAAAAATTAAAGGTGAAAATCGTGTGACACAAGTAATGCACCAGTGCTGTCTTGAAAATTAGTTTAACGATGGCATGCTGTGAGGATCATATCTCCTTGCTCAAGTGGAATCAATGGGTGTTCTTGTACTTTTTGAAAATCTGAGATATCCTACTTCAACTTTGGTGTTCACAATTGGTCTTGATTCAATTTGGACCATTGTGAAAAATGCCTTTAAAGTTTGGTATTTCATGTTGAAAAACACTTGGCAGATTTTCACTAAGTGTTGGATTTTACAACTTTTGATCATGAACTTCATCAATCCATAACTTAAAATCTATGCATTTTTTGGAGATGGTTCAGTATATCAATCTTTATTTATGGAAGAAGGTCTATCATTTGAGCTTTGGAGTACAAAAAATGGTTGCTTGGATCACAAGTTATGGCCTTGTAAAGTTGGGTACTTGAACATGAATTTCCATAACTTAGTGAAAATTTCAAGTTTTCCAATTTTGCTTCTTTTGCAAGTAACCTTGATTTCTTGATTAATCCTTGATTAAATGCAACTATGGATCATATTTTCTTGAATAATGGTCCTAGATGATCAATTTTGCCTAAAAAGTCAAACTTTGACTTTGGGTATCAGATGAATTTTGTGCAGAGAAACCCTAATTCTTGATTTTTAATGGATGCATCCTCTGAGGCAATTTTGAACTTATGAATGGACTCTCAAGGTATATTTGAGTTCCTTGAATCATATCTTGAGGTATTGGCTCATGCTCAGATGAAAATTTCTCTCTGGAGGCCTTGATCAACCAAAACCCTAATTTGGTGCCTCAAATGACCTTGGGGCTTCATCCACTTGAAATGATGTATACTTGTTCTTGATTCTTGATGACAGAGACCTATGGATGAATGAGAGACTTGACAGGTTGAAGATCATGCCAATTTTTGGTTGATCCTTTGCCTGAATCTTTTATGAGGCTCAAAACCCTAATTTACAGTAAAAAATGAAACAAGCAACAAACTTTGTGTTCTCTAATGGGTTAGTGATGCATGAAAGTATATTTATATGATATGCAAATGATGTGGGATCTTAGGGTAAAACTTTAGGGTATGACACCAGGCCACGTTATAACCCTCAAAAGACCTAATTGAAGCAGGGTTGTTTCAAAAGCATACTTCGGTAAAATCACATCAAAACTGACTCCTAAAAGGATTTGCTTATCATTCATGTGACATTTTGATCAGTGATTCATTCACTGTATGTCGCAACATAATTCCAGTGAACAGACTTGGATTTCAAAACTATCATATCCATTCCATTAAAATTATCATTTTCAAGACGATTTGTTTTACTTGCAAGAAAGCATCAAGAGAGTTTCTGCAACAGAAGGATTAATCAGGCTAATATGAAAAATGCCTGAGTACTCCATTGAGCAGGGGCAAGTCATATCAAATGATCATACCAGGAGGGTAACCCATTCCAATATTCAGCTAATCTGGGGTAATCAAGACAAGATTCAACAAATCTCTTGAAGACCAGTTAATCATAAGCAATTAGGTTGAGATTCGACCAATCTCTTGAAGGTCAGATCAGCCATTCAGGGAAAATCTTCTCAGGGCTCCATTAAGCAAAAGATTCGGTCAAAACTGGGACAGGCCACCCTAAGAGCACAGAAGTTAATTTGTTCTAGAAGATGACTAACCCGAAGCACCTTTCAAGGTTCAAAATACTGGGGCAGTCCATCTCAAATCATCAGGATACAGAAGTCCCAGATTTCCTTCCGAGGCAAATTCTTACAGAGATCCCGCAGGCTGGGGCAAGACTGGCGCCAAAGGAATGTTTCCTCTCCATACTCTAGAGCTACTTAAGCAAGTTCTGTCAACCTCCAAGTTCAAGATGAATTTCGGGAAGTCACGCTGAACACATTCCCTAACCTTTCAACCAAAAGCCTTGTAACCATGTAAAACACTTTCCAGCTTCAACCATACCTGATCTACCTCAGAGTCACCGGTCAAGCCTTCATAATCATTTCATTAATAATTATCATGCATTGGCCATGTCGCTTCGCTCATACATATCATTTGTTTAGCATAACATAGCATGAAGCCTTGTAAAACCGAACAAGAAAACCAAAATCCCAATCCCTATTGGCAACCACCAAAAGCCCACTTTGCTGGCATTTTCATGAACTCAAAACCCAATCAGCATTGGTACCCAAAAAATCTCTCACCTTCAAAAAAGAAGAGCAAATCTAAAAATCAATCACCATCAGGTTTCACCTGTTTTTCCCAGCAAAGTCCGGCCACACTTGGCACATCCTTCTTTCCCTAGCAGCTCAAGCTTACATCGGCATTCTACATATAGTAATCATCATTACATTGCATCCTCAACTGCTTAGCATTTCCATTTTGAAATGGAACATTACGCCATGGAGAATTCAAACATGCATATAAAGCATAAGCCAATTTTGGTACCTTGCGAAAGCCCGAATCAACTTCTAATCAAGAGATTAACATATCCCCAGCAGACATTTCAATCAACCTCTCTGTTTCTTTTGGGTTATAGATCATATGTCGATCTTGCCCTCGATCACTCCTTGTCCATCAACCCTTTAATAACGAAATCCCTTATGTCAGATTTTATTTCCATCAAACCCCTTTGATGATGTTAGTTTTTGTCAGCTTTTCTTTCTGTCAAACTCCTTTGACGATGTGTCTCTTCAGTTTAGTCTTCTTTTCATCAAACCCCTTTGATGATGTCTCTCTTCGGTGCAGTTTTCATTCTGTCAAACCCCTTTGATGATGTCAGTTTTCGTTAGTTTTTCTTTCCGTCAAACTCCTTTGATGATGTGTCTCTTCAGTTCAGTCTTCTTTTCATCAAACTCCTTTGACGATGTGTTTCTTCAGTTCAGTTTTCATTCCATCAAACCCCTTTGGTGATGTCAATTTCTTTCTCATCAACCCCTTTGATGAGATTTCCACCTATGAAGTTTCTCTTCCCGCCAATTCTTTGACAATGTGTCTCTTAAGAAGTTTCTCTTCCCGTCAATTCTTTGACGATGTTGTCATACCCCAAATTTTGACCACTAAGATTCCCCATCATTGTGTAAATCATCATCACAATATTGATGTACCATCATACCTCATTAGTCTCCCCAAAGATGGGTGAGCATCCACTACAATCAAGCTTAGGGTTTCAAGCCTTCTCAGAGCCTTTAGACAAAAGATCAATCAAGGAATGACATGATCTTCAGTTTGTCTAAACCTATCAAACATCCACAATGGATCAAGAGGGCTCCCACATCAAGAATCAAGCACAAGGTTGCAGTATTCTAAGTGGATCAAGCCTTAAGATCGCCAGTGTCCCCAAATTAGGGTTGTGGTCGACCAGGGCCTCCAGATGGAATTTTTCCTCTGGGCATGAGCCAATGCTTCAAAGCACAACCTAAGATGCTCCAAGGGACATCATGAACCCAACCATCAAGTCAATTTAGCCTCAGGGGATGCATTCATAAAAAAATCAGGAATTAGGGTTTCTTGACCTAATTCACCCCTAAGTTGACTTTTGGGACAAAACATGAGCCAAGACCTCAAGACATGATTAGAGGGTCTCTAATAAGCTACATTGATCCATTTGCAACAATGGATTGATCCAAGAAGCTTGATTCACAAGTTTCAAGTTCATCAGAACCACAGTTAGGGTTTCGCAGAAAAAGTCAACTGTGCCTTTGACTTTTGACCCATGCATGCTCCCAAACCTTGGGACATGATTCAATACACCCTATAACACCCATGGAACATGTCCATTAAGTTTTATTTAGGTCAAGGACATGATTTCATAAAGGATCGCACAGTTTGGAATTCATCTAACAAAAAGTCAACTGTGCACAAAAGTCAACTTTAACTTTTTGAGATTTTTCACAATTATGGTTCTTTGACCCTAAAATGATGTTAATGTGTGATTGGAATCATCATTCATCAAGAAAAATCAATAAAAGTGGGATAACTTGTAAAAGGGGTAACCATAAAAACTTAGAAAATTTCTAAGTTATGGAACAAAATGGCTAGGGTACCAACTTTGGAGGATCATAGCTCCTAAACCACAAGACCATTTTTCCCCATTCAAAGCTGGATTTGTAGCTCTCATGGCCCTCTACAAAAGCTTCAACTACACCTCATTCCAATTCATCGTGGATTTTGAGTTATGGAATGATCAAAATGGCTGAAAACATGAAATGTCACTTTTTCCAACACTTAGTGAAATTTTCACTAAGTCAGAATCTGTTTCACTTTTTCCAAAATGTAGGGGCATTTTCCACTTGGATCCAAAAAGTATCAAAACAAACTATGATCACACATATGTGGTATCATATGAGAGCTTTCCAAAATGGCCAAGAACTCGATGAAACTCCACCTAAGCCATGAGATATGACCATGCCAATATGCCTTGCTGCAAAATGTCATGGCAAGGCAGATTTGTGCATTTTGCTCGATTTGCTCAAATTTTGCAAAGGGCAAGCAAATCTATCCATCTGAACACCTTAAGGGGGGACCAAGGAGGGACAAACACTGATCCATCAACCTCCTAAGTCTTTGGAACCAAAAGTAGCATGCCAAACCTAAAAATGCCTAAAAGAGGGACAAGGCTCCAATTTTGGTTTGGAGCATTTAATGGATGCACCAAGGTGGCATGGACTGAGCCTCTTCCAACTAAATTCAATCAAGGATGATCCAAAAACTAGGGAACCAACACCCTGTGCCCTAACCTCTAGTCAATGGCTAGAGGAGACTTGAATTCCTATTGATCAACATTGGCCAAACCTCTGCAGCAGTTACCATTCACTATTGCATCCAAAACAAACTTGCTCTACTATAAATAGAGCTCATTTGTGCTCAGTTTGAGTACACCAAAGTACTACAACACTTGTTTTCCTCAAAATCTCTTTCTCTTGGCAAAAATGCCTTCTTTAGCAAGGTAACTCTGAGTTTTTGAGTTAGAGAGCAATTCCACCATAGCTCATGATCCAAACACATCCAATATGTCATATCTAAGCTGTCCAAACCTTCACACGTAACCTGTAACACCAAAATCACAAAGTCACCTCTCAAAACCTCAAAATAGGACTTTTGTGCATTTTTCAAGCCATGTCTTGATTCAGTCACTTTCCAAACCAGATAAAACCTCAAACACACTCCAAATATCATCCTTGAACTATCCCAAATTGTTCCCCACATCTGGAACACCATTTGAGAGAGTTGCTATTTTGGCCACTTTTGCCCCTTTTGCAAGAAATAGCTAAAACTTGTTCCTAAGGTTTCCAGCTGATTCCAACCATCCTAAAAGCTTCTAAGAGATCATTTGAGGGTGTCCAAAGTATCAAATCATTTCTGGATCAAAGCACTTGGCAGATTGCACAAAAGCTCCAAAAAGAGGTAAGCCTCACAACTTGAATTCTTTGAATCATGCTTTCCTTTGATGTCCACTGATCATGCACATCTTATACATGTTATATGTGTTGTGTTTGCACCAATTTATCATGTAATTCACACCTATACAAAGAGGTAGCACAGAAAATGCAAATCATGGCCTATTTCAAAACCAATGTCGGGTTTTTCAATAGGGGCATGATCTGAAAAAAAAAACACCACCACCATTGGATTCCTTGTGAAATTCTAGGCAGGATAGACCTAAACTTTGTCCCAATCCATGGAGAAATGAGAAAGTTATGGCCTTCACGTTTCTAACCAAAATCTTGCCTTGCCTTGCCTTGGGCCAGGCCAAAAACAAGGCAAGCCTTGTATATTTGTGGTTGTGTTTCAATCAACGGATGTATCACCACCCCAGTGGTAAGGCGCGCGCCCTGTACACAAGAGGTCTGGGGTTCGAATCCCCCTCACCCCAGGCCCTCCTTTTGCTATTTTTTCCACTTTTCTAATATTTTTCATATTATTTTTAATAGTTTGGAAAATTAATAACTCCCTCAATTTTAATTATTTTTTATTGGTTTTTTTTGCAAAAAATGACAAAAATGTTGAAATATTTTATTCCACAAAAAAATCAAAGTTATATTATTTATTTAATATAGTTAGTATTTTTATGAATAAATTCATTTTAATTGTTTTTAAACATTTTCAAAGTGAATATTCATCTTGGAAATCAAAACCAAATGAGTTTTAATTCATCTTGTGATTAATCCCTCATTTTCCAAACCTTAACCATAAATCATAAGTTGTTTATTAGCACTTATTTGGTGATCGGAGAGGACCAGAAGGAGATCGCCGCGGCCTTCGTGTAGGACAAGAGTGGATGCTCGTAAGGGAGGAAAAAGGGGTGGAGGTACCTGCAAGGTACTCCGATGCCAAAGTAAGTATTTGGTCAAAAGAAAAGGGGAAAGCAAGTAAGAAGAGTCGAGTGTGATTTGTGATACCTGCCCCTCTCAAGTGAGGGGGTTTTTATAGAAGGATTTCTGGCGAATAAAGAGTCTGATCGACCAATGAGGTATTGCCAGATGGGGGGCAAAGCGCGTGGTCCTTCTAACTGTTCCCGTGATGTCCAGCTATATTGTGCCCAACGGCTATATTGTGCTTATTGGGCCTGTTCGCCAATTATGATGGATTGGGCCTGGCCCTTAAGGGCAGGAAGCCTTGCCCGGTCCAGAACAGGAACCCCCAAGTCGTTGCTCTGTTGGAGAGTAATGACTTTAGATAGCTGCGACTTTGACCGTGCTGTCGGGGAAGTGGTAGCTCGCGTAGGATGTTCCATTCGTGCCTCGACCAGATGTTGTCGTCCGCTACTAGCGCGAAATGTCGATCATGGTTTGTGTAACAGCCCGGGCCCCTCGCAAGGCGATCCCGGCACTGCCACCTCACGATCTTCTCTACCCCCCTCACTAGTAGAGTTTTTGCCTTCCGTGGGAATCGAACCCTGTACCCTGGGGTTCAAGTACATGTTCATTCCATTCCCACTGGGGGTAGAGAAGATCGTGAGGTAGCAGTGTCGGGATCGCCTTGCGAGGGGCCCGGGCTGTTACAGTTTGTAGTGTCCTCGGAGAAATGGGAGTTTTTGACGAGGAGACTTGCTCGTGGGAGCCAAGGGCTAGTGCATTTTTTGCACTAAACCAGGTGAAGAGTTCTAGTGACACGTGGTGAGCAGTTATGGCCTTTGTCAGTCCTAGGGGCGCATAGACTATGATGACCTTCACGATTTCCCACGATTAAATGGTTATAAAAAGGTGGGGGAAGGTTTCATTTTCATAATTTCACAAGTTTTTTCCTCTTTGCTCTTATTTGCTCTGCAATTAATTCTTCGTCGGAGCTTCTCTTCGCCACCGTCAACCTCTTCTTTTACTTGTAAGTTCGTTCTTCCCTTTCTGTATATTTTTATGGGTTTTCCGGTTGAAGTTCATGTTTTCCGGTTGTACTTCATGTGTTCTTCGATGAACACATGAATTCCTGGAAATTTTATGAAGAACATGATGAATTTCAGGATTTTCTAGGATTTTGTAGAATCTTGTTAGCGTAGATTCTTGTAGAATCTGGTTAGGTGTAGAATTTTGTTTGTAGTCGGGCACTAGGCCTGTTCGGAACTTTGGCTTGACTGTGAGACAAACATGCGTCCTCGTATGTATATCTGCGAGTTTTGGTCGCGGAGACCTCTCCTAGCGCTTGGTAGGTAGTTTATGCGGGCACATTGTTGTCCTCGGATTTGTTAACACCCTTTCACTTGATTAGTGGTGGAAGGGTGGATTTGATCGCGGATGTCAAATTCACTTCTCTTCCTCTGCTTTTCAGGTGAAATGGCAGAACCTCGCGATGAAGTTGTGCCCGACGCACAGGAAGTACAGGAGGGGCCCAGTGTGTCCGCCGATTACTCGAATGTTAAGGTCGTAGGAGGGGACCTTGACTGGCTCGCACATGAGCCTTTGTCGTTTTGATCAAATTTCTCTGCCGAGGAGATACGGGACTTCGACTTGTTTGAGAGGCGTGACGAAAATGCTCCACGGGCATGGAAAGCATTTCGCCCCAGGGAGTATGATAGAATTTGTTCCTCGTATCCGGGATTGCGCTTTCCAATGTACGAGTTCGCGTTCACGGAGGCCAAGATGCGTCTCCCTTTCATTGACTTCCAATCCTCCCTGTTCACCCATCTGACCTTGTGCCCGTCCCAGCTTCACCCAAACGCCTTGGCTTTTCTCCGGACTTTTGAGTTAGTGTGCCGTTATCTCAATATCGGGGCGACCACGGATCTCTTCTTCTGCCTCTTCCAGATCCAACGGAGCACGGCGGGGGTGAAACAGAGTTGGGTATCGTTTAAGCAACAGAGTAGGTTATTCTGGCCGTATTCTGATTCGATACGCAATTTCAAGGATAGGTTTCTGACCGTGAAGCCTATTACCGAGGAGGCAAAGAGGAGCATCTCGACCATTGAGAAGGTGACGGTGGATGGTCGGGAGAGGGATGGTGTGGTCTCCATCTTTCCTTTGGAATGGGTCTACACCCATTTTAAGCGCAGAACAGATCAGTTCCTGGTGAAGCATGAACAGCTTTGCCCGGCGGATAAGGAGTCGTATAGGATCCTCCATGCTTACGTAGAGAGCTTTAGCCTGGCCTTCGTACTTGATCGGGACGGGAAAGAGTTGGTT
Source organism: Lathyrus tuberosus (assembly GCA_022829125.1). NCBI lineage: Eukaryota > Viridiplantae > Streptophyta > Magnoliopsida > Fabales > Fabaceae > Lathyrus > Lathyrus tuberosus. The sequence continues at coordinate 9,997,517 of JALAZF010000212.1, forward strand.
GGGGATGATGGGCCCGTCCGAGAAGCTAGATATATCAATGTCAAAGCTCTCCTCGAGTGTGACAGCGACGATGATGCGATGACCTTGCTCGGTATGCTCCACTGTTTAGTTTTATTTCTTTGAATTCTTAGTCCTGACTTGATGTATATGTTCGCAGGTATGATGGCTGACATGCGAGAGCATCTGATGAGGTCGCAGGCGGCGAAGGTTCACAAGAAGGCCACCACAGGTACCAAGGACGGGGCGCCTAAGCAGACAGTGATGGAGAGTTTTGCTGCTGGATTTATCCCCGTCCCGGAGAGAGCCTCGACGCCGCTGACCCCGGAGGGTTCCCTTAAACGGAAGAGAGATGCCGCGGGGACTCCTGTGGCCGCTGGTCCCGGGGGGTCCGGTGCCGGTCATTTTGTCCTGCCCGCCTGCTACATACGCCGAGATTTGTTCGTTGAAGGGGATTCGATAGAGGTCCATGATTCTGAAGCCGTGGCTATTCTGAACGCCAACTCTAAGGTGAGGAGAAAACAGTGTGCCAGGATGCGGAGGGCATGTTTAGGGTCCTTGAAGCTGCCCTTGTCCTCGCCGACGATGAGGCTGCTACTCGGGCGAGCCTCGTGACGTCCCAGAATAGAATAGCCGAGCTGGAGGCGGAAAATAACAAGTTGTTCAACGATTTAAAATAGTTTGAGGGTCACGAGGAGGCTAAGGTGTTGCTCCAGACGGAGGTGACCCAGCTGAAGTTAGCTGCGCTTGAGGCTGACGAGGAGAAGGCACGTCTACAGGCGAGGATCGCTGAATTAGAAGGATTGGCTGCAGCCGTCCAGGATGAAAATGATGACGAGAAGTCCTTGAAGTCGCGGGCTGACTTGATCGGGAGGATTAGGATCCTTGGCGAGGACAACCTGAAGGCAGCTGAGTTTGGCTTCAGTGCGGCGAAAGAGCAGATGGTGGCCCTCAACTCCGACGTGCAGCTCATGACAGATGGGATGGGTTTGTTCAACAGAGTTGTGGACGGTCAAGTTGTCCCCGCCGAAGAGGAGAGTGAAGTCGCATAATAGGACTTGTTGTTTTTAGCATGTTTTGTGGGCCTGCGTGCCCTTATCAATTTGTACTTATCAATTTGTATGGGCGTTGTCCCATTTTTGTATTTATGACATTACCCGGTCGTGGCCGGTACTTTAATATACTTGGATTTTGTGAATGTTTTATCATGGACTTTTGCTCTTTTTGTTTGTATGTATGTGTTTGTGCTCGGTTAGGCGTGAAACCTACCGAGGAGGGCGAAGTGGTTCTGCCCATGATGAGGCTAGAACTTTGTTTGAGGTACTAATCTCATAGGTTTGGACTGTTCCCAATGCGAGCTGGGTGTCCTGCCTGAATGGTGCGGCAACGACGGAGCTCGGTTGAGGTATCCCCGTTGTGCGCAGGGTCTGCTCGTACAATGAGCAGAAGCTGGCCGGCGTTGTAATACGTGTCATGCTTCACCAGGGCATGATACGATGGTCGCTCAGTTCTCCCCACTTTGGGGTGGTTATGTCGGTGACTTGTCTATCCTGGTGGTTAAGGACTTAGCTATAGTATTGCTTGAGTTTTTCAGCATTCCACGGTCGAGCAAGTTGTTTTTCGTCCAGTGTTTCCAAGTAATACGCTCCCGTGCCCGTTTTGGACTTGACCCTATAAAGTCCTTCCCAGTTCGCTGCCAGTTTCCCTTCGCGAGAATCCTTTTGGTTTCTGCGCAGGACCAGACTGCCTACGGGGAAGTCGCGCTTTATGACTCTGGCGTCATGTCGCAACGTTATTTGTTGTTTCAATGCGGCCTCGCAAAGGGCAGTCCCTGATCTTATTTCTTCGACCAGATCAAGTTCCTCGCGTAGAGCCTCGTCGTTCATTTCTTCGTCGAGAGGGGCTTCTGTCCTTCTGGAGGGCTCCCTTATCTCCACCGGTATTATCGCCTCTGTTCCATACGCTAGTCGGAAAGGGGTTTCCCCGGTGGTGGAGTGAGGTGTTGTCCTGTACGCCCAGAGGACGCTGTGGAGCTCCTCGACCCACCTTTTCTTGGCCTCACCAAGTCTTCGCTTCAATCCGCGTAGGATTACTCTGTTCGCGGCCTCCGCTTGCCCGTTGGTCTGGGGATGCTCGACCGAAGTAAAGCGTTGTTTCATTCCCAATTTGGCAACGAAGTCTTGGAATTTTCTGTCTGTGAATTGGGTTCCGTTGTCGGTTACGAGGGCCTGGGGTACCCCGAATCTGGTGAGGACGTTTCGTTTGTAGAAACGCAGTATGTTGAAGGCTGTGATCTTGGCGAGCGCTTCGGCTTCAATCCACTTTGTGAAATAGTCGACGGCCACGATGAGGAATTTATTTGGATAGGATCCCATTGTAAAGGGGCCTAGGATGTCCATCCCCCACCAGGCGAAGGGCCACGGCGAGGAGAGGGTCTTTAACTCGTTGGGTGGTGCCAAATGCATGTCCCCGTGGCGTTGGCAACAATCACATTTTTGTACATGTTCTTTGGCGTCTTGCTGCATGGTCGGCCAATAATATCCTGCGCGCAGAGCTTTTCGAGTCAGGGATCTTCCCCCTAGGTGTTGTGCATTGATGCCCTCATGGATTTCTTGTAAGATTTCGGGGACCTGGGCCTCGTCGACACATTTCAACAGGGGGATGGAAAATCCTCATCGATACAATTTGTCCTCGACCAGTACGTACGAGCAGGCTCGTCGCTTAGTTACACTGGCCTCCTTACTGTCTTCGGGAAGTTCCCCTTTGGTGAGGTAGTTGTATACCGGGGTCATCCAACAATGGGGCTCTCCGATGGCTTTAACATCTAGCGGGTCGGGCTTTGTAATGCTCGGGCTAGCCAGTATTTCTTGTATGACGAATTTGTTTCCGCCTTTTTTTCTGGTGCTGGCTAATTTAGAGAGGATGTCTGCTCGGGTATTCTGTTTGCGCGGGACGTGCTGAACTTCCCATGCTTCGAACTCCGTCATTTTTTATTTCACCATGGCCAAGTATTCGGCTAGTTGGTTGTTCTTTGCTTGGTACTCTCCTCGTACTTGGGATGCCACGAGCTGGGAATCAGTGCAGATTTTTATTTTCCTTGCGCCGACGTCTTTGGCCAGTCGTAATCCCGCGAGGAAGGCTTCATATTCGGCTTGATTGTTGGATGTTTTGAAGGAAAGGATCAGGGACACTTCGATCAGGGTCCCTTCCTCGTTTTCGAGGATAATTCATGCTCCGCTGCCCGAGGGGCTTGACGCGCCATCCACGTAAATGATCCATTCTTGTGTCCCTCCCGGAGGGAACGATTCTGGAGTCATCTCTGCCACGAAGTCGGCCAGGACCTGTGCCTTGAGGGCTTTCCTTCCTTCGTAGTGAATGTCGAACTCGGCCAGTTCAAGGGACCATTTTAGCATCCTGCCCGCCATATCTGGTCGGCTTAACAGCTGCCTAATTGGCCGGTCGGTCCTGACGAAGATAGTGTGCGCCAGGAAGTAATATCTGAGTCTCCTCGCGGTAATTATGAGAGCAAGGGCCACCCGTTCTATTTGTGTGTACCTAACTTCGGGTCCTTGTAGGGCTTTACTGGTGAAGTAGATGGGTTTCTGCCCGTCAGTAGTCTCGCAAATGAGTGCTGCACTTACTGCTTCGTTGGCGACGGAGAGATACAGGTATATGGTTTCCCCGCGGTCTGGTCGGGACAATACTGGTGGTTCAGACAGAGCTTGTTTGAAGTGGGCAAGGGCCTGCTCACACTCGTCCGTCCACTCGAAATTTGCCTTCTTCCTGAGTAATTTGAAAAAGGGCAGGGCGTGCTGGGCGGACTTGCTTACGAAGCGAGCAAGGGACGCGAGCATTCCGTTGAGAGTATCGCCTTCTTCGACCGCGACGTGGGGAATTCCACGAGTGCTCGGCATTTGTCTGGGTTTGCTTCTATTCCTCTTTCGGTGAGGTAAAATCCGAGGAATTTTCCTGCTCGCACGCCGAAGGTGTATTTTTCTGGATTAAAACGCATTTTACATTTTCGAGCTTGGTCGAACACCTTGCGCAAGTGGGTGGTATGGTCGGATTCCTCTTGGGATTTCACGATCATGTCATCCATATATACTTCGAGCATGTCACCGATTTCTGATCAGAAGACTTTGTTCATCATGCGTTGGTATGTGGCCCCGACATTCTTTAGTCCAAAGGGCATTACGTTATAGTAATAATTCCCCGAGGAGGTCATGAATGTCGTGTATCTCTTGTCCTCGTCTGCCATTGGGATTTGGTTGTATCCCGAATAAGCGTCCATGAAGGACAAGAGCTTGAAATCTGCGGAATTATCTACCAGTTTATCTATACTCGGCAGTGGATAAGCGTCTTTCGGGCAAGCCCGATTGAGATCGGTGTAGTCAATGCACATGCGACACTTTCCATTATTTTTCTTTACAAGTACAATATTTGAGAGCCAGGTCGTATACCTGGCCTCGGAAATAAATTTTGCCTCTAAGAGGTCTTGTACAAGTTTTTCGGCAACCTGTGCCTTTTCTTCGGATTGTTTCCTTCTTCGTTGGGCAATGGCGCGGGCAGCTGGATTGATTGTCAAGTGGTGACATGCAGTTTCTAGATCAAGGCCGGGCATATCCGCTGCACTCCAGGCGAACAAGTCGGCGTTGTCGTCGAGGCATTTCTTCAACTCTTCCTTTACCTCTTCGGGGAGACCAGCGCCTATCTTCACTCCCCTGTTGGGGTTGTTGCTGAAGGTGATGATCTCGAATTCCCCATCTGGAACTGGTCGCAGGAGTGTAGGAGACGGGGAGCTTGTCACTCCTAGTTTTTTGCCCTCGTCCCGATCTTCGTTTCCATCTTCGGTGAGCCTGCTGTCGAGGTCGATGGTGTGCACGGGAAGCGTGGGCTTTTTCTCTGGCTGGCCATCGTTGGTTGGAAGCTCATCCTCTCGGGTGCGCTTTGCTGACTTTTCTGTTGTTGCGATCTGGTGCAGCCCTTTTGTTGCGGCCTCGAAGCATCTGCGAGCAGCCTCGATGTCACCGAGCAGAGTCGCGACGTGTCCTTTCTCAGTATAGTACTTGAGCTTGAGGTGGACTGTAGAGGGGACAGCAACGAGTTCGGCCAGAGCTGGTCTGCCGAGGATGCACTGATAAAGTGACGGGCAATCAATGACTAAGAATTGCGTTTTGATTGTCCGAGATGCCTCTTCTTTGCCAAATGTGACTGGTATCTCCACGTAACCCTAAGGTCGGGCCGTTGCCCCATTGAATCCTTGGAGATCAGATCCCACGTACGGGGAGAGATTAGACTTGTTCAGTTTCAGTGCGCGGAACAGACTGGAGTACATGATGTCTAAGGAACTACCCTGGTCGACCAGGATTCTTCGCACATCGGTAGATGATAATTTGGCCCTGATCAGCAGAGGAATATGGGAATTCGGCGATCCTCCAGGGAGTTCTTCTTTGTAGAACGTGATCGGCTGTGAACACCCTTTACCCTTGCCGATCGTGTACAACTAGTCGGGGCTGCTGTCTATTAGTTGCTCAAACTTTCGTTTGATGGATCCTATCATGAGCTCATGGTACCCCCCACATGAGATAACCATGGCCGTAGGAAAGGCTTCCCAGGTGCCGTGTATGAATGCCTGGGAAGTCGGGTCGAAGTGGTCAGGAACGAAGAAGTCCTCTGGTCGGCTGATGGACATTGCGACCTGCGGGGGAGGACTGAAGGGGGTTGATTCTGCTTCTTTCTTTGGATCAGATGTGTCTCTTCGCGAAGACTCTCCCTTCTTCACATATTGCTTTAGGTGACCCTCTTTGATGAGGATCTCTATAACGTCCTTAAGGTGCACGCAATCTTCTGTCACGTGCCCGTGACTACGATGGAAATGACAGTATTTGCTTTTGTCGACGTTTCCTTTGGACGTGGTTGGTTTAGGGAACCTGACACCCCCTTGTTTGAATTCGGTGTTGATGCAGTCGGAGAGAATACGCTCGCGTGAGGTTGTGAGCACAGTGTATTCATTAAATCGGCCAGCTGGCCCTTTGCCTTCACGGGGCCGCTCCTCCCGCCGCTTCTCCTTCCCCTTACGGGATGGCTCCGACTCCTCCTTCTTGGGTGCCCGGGGCGCTTCACGATCTCTTGCATCCCGGGCACGGTACGCGGCTTCCTTCTCCTCGTAGCGGATGTAATCTTTGGCCATGTGAAGAAGCTCTGTCAGGGTTCGAGGAGCTTCTATCCCGACAGCTTTGCGGAAGTCGTTCTTTGGTCGGAGTCCTTTCTTGAGGAGGTACTTCTTCATGTGATCGGAAGTTCTGACTTCCACTGCCTCTTTATTAAATCTCTCGATGTAATCCCGCAGAGGTTCTTCCCTGCCTTGTATGATTGCTTCCAACGTTGCCTCCGTCTTTGGATGTCGTCGGGAGGCTGTGAAATGGCGGGTGAATTGGCCTTTGAGCTCGCGCCAGGAGGAGATGGATCCTCGAGGGAGTCTTTTAAACCACGTCATCGCACCCTTCCTCAAGGTGATGCGAAATATTTTGCACCGGATGGCTCCGGAGACACCATGGTACTGGAGCATAGCTTCAATGTTCTCCAGGTGCTCGTGAGGATCTGATGTGCCATTATAGGTAGCCAGTGTGGGAGGTTTCTCTAACCCGCGGGGGATCCGGGTGTCCACAATGTTTCTCGTGAACGGGCCTTGATCTTCGTCGTCACTGCTAGAGCTGTGAGAGAATGACGGAGAGAGATTGTGGTCGCGGCTTTGACTATGGCGAGGAGAGTGTCTGCGGGTACGCCTATGCTCGTACTTATCTGAATGTCGGTGTCTTTTGGAAATAGGGGAGTGCCTAGTTTTCCTAGGAGAACGACGATGTCGGCGAGTGAGATCGGGTGTTGGGCTCCCTGATCTCGAACGTTCTTTGACCGGGGAAGGACTACCACGTCTCCACTTTGAGTGAATTCGCGGAGGCGGGGAGAGGTTCAGCGTCTCCGGAGTGTGATGCTCTCGAAGGGCGTGCTCGAGGGCACTTATTTTTTCTCCCTGCTGGAGGATGAAACAATTGGAATTGTTCAAAGAAGTGATGAGTGCCGCGGTGGTCGGATCAGCATCACGAGGAACCAGAATGGGTTCGAAGAAAGGTTCCGCGGTAGTCGCTCGTGGTTTTTGTTCGTCAGGCTTTGGGGAGGCCGGCCCACTGTTGCGCTGGACGTTTTCGGACGGGACGTGCCCGACGACAACATCATTGTCGATATTGGCTGCGGCAGTCACATGTTCCTGGTGGATGTCACTCTTGATGAAAGCCATGATGATCTGGGATTTTGGAGAGATGAAAGCTTTGGTCTTTTGGGTGAAAAGATGAGGGGTCTTGATTCAAAAGACGGGGAAGCGAAGTTTCCCACAGACGGCGCCACTGATCGGAGAGGACCAGAAGGAGATCGTCACGGCCTTCGTGTAGGACAAGAGTGGATGCTCGTAGGGGAGGAAAAAGGGGTGGAGGTACCTGCAAGGTACTCCGATGCCAAAGTAAGTATTTGGTCAAAAGAAAAGGGGAAAACAAGTAAGAAGAGTCAAGTGTGATTTGTGATACCTGCCCCTCTCAAGTGAGGGGGTTTTTATAGAAGGATTTCTGGCGAATAAAGCGTCTGATCGACCAATGAGGTATTTCCAGATGGGGGGCAAAGCGCGTGGTCCTTCTAACTGTTCCCGTGATGTCCGGGGAGGCAGTTGGTCGCGTGAGCTACTCTGCGCGTGAAGGGGACACGCCCAACGGCTATATTGTGCCCAACGGCTATATTGTGCCCAACGGCTATATTGTGCTTATTGGGCCTATTCGCCAATTATGATGGATTGGGCCTGGCCCTTAAGGGCAGGAAGCCTTGCCCGGTCCAGAACATTTGGTATTTTTATCATTTTATTAATTTTCCTTGAATAAATTACTTTAAAATGATGAAAATAGGGTTTTATGGGTTTATTACCCTAAAACAAATCTTAAAAACACTTTGGGCCTCTAATAGAGTGTAAGACCCAACCCCTTTGTAAATACACCCCCTTTTGGGCCTCAAAGACTCCAATTTTGTTTCCAAGCATTCAATGGATGCATCAAGGTGGCATGGACTGAGACATTCCTAACTGAATGAGTCAAGATTCAACTCTGAATCAAAGGACCATAGGCCTGTACCCTAACCTCAAGTCAATGGCTAGAGGAGACTAATGATTCCCTTGGATCAAATTGGCCAAAGGCCTGTACCAGTTGCTATTCACTATTGCTTGCAAAACAAACTTGTTTTACTATAAATAGAGCTCATTTGTGATCAGTTCAAGTACACCAAAGCACTACAACTGATGCTTTCCTCAAAATCTATCTCTTTAGGCCAAAATGCCTTCTTTTGCAAGTCATCTCTGAGATTTTTGAGTTAGAGAGCAATTCCACCATAGCTCATGATCCACACATCCAATATATCATATCTAAACTATTCAAACACTCACCTTTGATATGAAACACCAAAATCAGAAAGTCAACCTCCAAAACCTCAAAATTTGACTTTTATGCATTTTTCAAGCCATGTCTTGATTCAGTCACTTCCAAAACCAAACCAGGCCTCCAAAACACTCCAAATATCATCCTCAAACTATCCTAATTGGTTTCCCTCATCTGGAACACCATTTGAGAGAGTTACTATCTTGGTCACTTTTGCCCCTTTTGCAAGAAAGAGCCAATTCTTGTTCTTGAGGATTCCAACTGGTTTTGATCATCCTAAAAGCTTCTAAGGGATCAATCAAGAGTGTTCAAAGCATTGAATTACTTCTGTCACAAGGAACTTGACAGATAGCACAAGAAGCTTCAAGAGGTAAGTGCATCACAACTTGAACTCTCCAAATCATGCATTGCTTTGATATCCATTGATCATGGACATCTCATACATGTCATATATGTTGTGTTTGAACCAATTTACCATGTTGTTGTTGACTGTATGATGTGATAGCATAGAACAGGCAAATCTAGGCCTATTTTAAAATCACTATCGGATTTTAAAATGGAAGCACTTTTTGAAAATTCCAAGGGCACCATTGGATTCCTCGTGAAATTCTAGGAAGGATACACCTAAATTTTGTCCCAATCCATGGAGAAATGAGGAAGTTAGAGCCTTCACGCAAGAGGCCTAAAATCAGGTCTTGCCTTGGGCAAGGGCCAGGTCATGGCGCCTTGGCCAGGCTTAAAACAAGGCACCCCATATATGTACATGGGGTGGTTTTGATACACAGATGTATCACCACCCCAGTGGTAGCGCGCATGTGTGTTTGTTTGGCAGTTCGTGGGTTCAGCACCCACCCAGACCATTTTGCCATTTTCTCTATTTATTTTGTCACATTTTTATGGTTTTTGTTAATTAATTCCAAAATTAATTTCTCTCTCAATTTTAATTATTTTTTATTGGTTCTTTTTTTGAAAATTCCCAAAAATGTTAAAATATTTTATTCTACAAAAATTTCACAAAAATATTATTTATTTCATATATTTGGTATTTTTGTAAAGAATTATGTTTTTTATTTGTTTTTAAACATTAAAAATATTCCTTTCTCTTGATTTTGCAAATTCAAATAATTTTCAAATCATTTTATGAATGTAACATGATTCTTCAAACATTAATCCAAGATCACAACTTATTTTTCACACATGTTTGATAATTTTGATTTTTTTAATGGAATTTTTATTCAATTAAAATATATTTTAAAATTAAATTAGGGTTTTGATTATTTTCACCCTCACAAATCTTTTTCAAAACACTTTTGGGCCTCTAATAGAGTGTAAGACCCATTCCTTGTACATGAAAACCATTTTTGGCCTCAGTCATTGTATAAGGCCCACTATGATTTCAAAAATCTCGACGCGATCGTCGTTTTCAAAACATTTTCATCTGGGCCTCTTCTTGAGTTGTAAGCCACATTTCTTGTATAAAAATAACTTTAGGTCTCTAATAGAGTGTAAGACCCAACCTCTTTGTAAATACAATAATGTGGGCCTCAGTCATTGTATAAGTCCCAGTACAGTTTTGAAAAACGACGGTGCAATCACTGTCTTTCCATGGGCCTCTCCTTAAGTGTAAGCCCTAATCTTTTCAAAAAACAATTTTCTCTTTTGATTGAGGTTCAAAATCATAGTTGTTATCAAAACTTTCTTTAATTTCTTGAACAACTAAACATAGCTGTTACAATGGAAGCTTGCTCGCCTGTAAGTTTTAACATCTTTCTTTACATACTTGCACACACACACATACACACACACATACATATATATATATATATATATATATATATATATATATATATATATATATATATATATATATATATATATATTTGTTTGTGCTGGAAGCTTGCTCACTTGTAAGTCCTACCCTCTTTTATATACAGTATATATTTCATCTGTATATATATATCTGTATATTATCTGCTTAGAGTTTTCCCAGGCAATTAGGTCTAGAACTAGATATAGCCAGTGGTCACTCTTTCAACACAGTCAAAACTAGTTCCCCATAGAAATTTCACATACAGTCTTGCCTCCTGTTGGGCTTATACAATATGGAACAAAGAGAAAAGCATTATTCCCGGTGAAACTTTTCTCAGACTGTCACTACTAGAAAATTTTATAAGAAATTCATTTCCCCCAGAGAGGATTAATTCCCGGTGAAACCTCTCTTGAATTTCTTCAAACCCTAGAACTGTTCACTAAAGAAAAGATTATTCCCGGTGAAACTTTTCTTAAACTTTTCTTAAGTTTGGACCCACAGGCTTCCTAAAAGCATCCCCGCCTCCTCTTGGGCTTTGTACAAGGACCCTGCGGCTTCTTAGAAGTCCTCATGCCTTATCTTGGGCTTAATACAAGGACCCTGAAGGCCTCTTAAAGGTATAAGACAGAACTTAGTCATCCTTTGTTAGAGCAGTCTTTCCAAAGAGTCAAAACCTCAGACCAATTTAAGGGTTGATTCTCATCCCTTAAAAGCACCAGCCTCATCTTGGGTATCATACGAAGATAAACTCTTTCATACCAGTAGACTTGGACAAACTCATCTCCTCTTGGATCTCAAAGACATTCTCAAGTTCCCTACAAACACGGGAAAAAACCATGGTCATTTAACCAATCTCCAGTAGATTTAAAACCCTCATGGGTTCTAAGACTTAGTCTTTCATCCTAAACCCCCTGGCTAGGGTCAGCCTATAATCAGGATAACACTATCCCAAATCAGTACCTCAAGCCATCTGATACCTCAACTCTTCTGTAATCCTCAGCAAGAGTTGATTCCCCGTCTTGGACCTGCCTCTGGATCTCAATAATCCTCAGCAGAAGACAACCTCCTCTTAGGCTTTGTATAATGATTTTCCTCAGCAGAGTTTGTCTCAAAAGCACTCTCTTGTTGAGTCAATCACCGTTTCAGCACTCTCTTGTTGAGTCAATCACCGTTTCAGCACTCTCTTGTTGAGTCAGTCTCATTTTAGCCTCAATCTTGGGCTTTGTATAAGACACCTACAAATATTCCCTAGGGGAATAAAAAAATCCATTTTAGCCTCAATCTTGGGCTTTGTACAAGACAAACAAAATATTTCCCCGAAAAAATCAACCTTTAGCCTCCTCTTAGGCTTTGTATAATGATATCCCCTAAAAAAGCCAATCTCTTTTTAGCCTCAATCTTGGGCTTTGTACAAGACAGATAAAAACTCTCTTGTTGAGTCAGCCTTTTCCAACCTCCTCTTAGGCTTTGTATAAGGACTTCCCCAGTGGATTCAATCAATCTCTTAGCTTCAACCTTGGGCTTTGATCAAGGCACATACGAAAATCAACATCCCCTTAGAGGAAATCAAAATCTCTCTGTAGGAAGACATTTCTCTGTATATCACACATCAAAACAGAAAATCAAAACAAACGTTAATCCCAGATAACTGCTATAAGTGGCACACTTGTTGATTCAAAAATCCAAGCTGTCGTCCATCTTTTATCCTGGTAAATCCTCTCTTTCATCTAATTGCTGTAAGTGGCTAGCCTCTGGATTATTTACATCCACGCCACTGTCCCTCTCTTAGCATGAAAGATTCCTAAGGAAAAATGACATTGCTCAACACTGAGTTAAAGTTTTCTCCTTCAGGACAAATCCCTCATAAAGGAAATTATGGAATTGCTGGATTGACATATCCCATTTAAAGTAATTCTCCTTTATAATCAGTCACCGAATAGTTGTGATAAACAGACGAGATGTCTCCCTTTAGAGATGACAAATTCTCTCCCAGTCAAACCTTTTAGCTTCAATCTTGGGCTTTGAACAAGACACAAATACAACCTTTTGCTTCAATCTTGGGCTTCAAACAAGACACCAAACATCTTTCCTCCCATAGAATAGGAGGAACTACGATTGCTCTGATTTCCCTGTTTTCTTTAACGGGAATACGTAGGCATAAGATTGCGAAATCTTAGCGAGCACACTAATCAAAAACCTTAGGTCCAGTACCTTCACTCATCAAAAACATCGGAAAACCCAAAATCAACAAAAACTCTCTCTCTCTCAAACATTCCCAAAGAAGAAACTCTCCCAATCAACAGACAAACACCAGTAAGTAGAAAGCAGTAAGGATAATTGCTAACTACCTATGGATAACCACATATAGGATGGGTAATTGACAACTCCCTATTGTATAACCTGACCCCGAACTCCCCAGTCTCTCTTAGCATTTGTTCAGTAAAACATTTACGTGCAAAGTTAGTTTTAGATAGCTTCCCTTTCCTTTCCAGCTTCATAGGATAAATAAGAAATCAGAAAGTAGCACCCCAACTCCTACCATTGCGGTGAGGAGAAACCCATGGCGATAAGGTGGTCGCGTCACCGACAAAAATCGCACGCTACAAGGAGACCTTCACTAATCATTTCCCATGTGCTTAAGGCTCGTGGCGCACTCCATATACAATATTTATTAAGTGTTTTTGCTTTTCTTTTAGAGAGAGGAGAGAGACTCAAATGGTTAAAAGAAAAATCTAAGGGGGTCTTCATCCTAGAAGTTATCATGCAATGATTGATCCTATAGTTGAAGTTAGGAAAGGGAATCTCTACCTATGTTAGCATGTTTGGATTGATAACCTAATGTCTCTCCTACTTTGAACCTAATCCAAAATTAGATTCAAGCTAGGAATCTTAAGGGAACATGTGATCATACCCAAGTACACATTAAGCAATTCAATCACAATTCAAAGAAGTAAAGAAGAAGTGAGATGAAGAAGAAACCTCAAAGTATTGATATCAATGTAAAGTTATACAAGTATTCATGTATTATCAACCAAGCTCAACTATTGGATATTTGAAAGAAATATGCAAAACAATGCATTTATGCTCATGCAAATGTCCTAAGACTATCCTAGAAGCACTTTAAATCAATTAAAAAAAGGAAATGAGTCCTAAAAGGGTGAGAACCTAAGTGGGGAAGTAGCTATGTCCTACTATATCTCATTCATTTTATTGTCCTAAAAAGTGCAAAAGAAATCAAGTTATGGCTCAAGTTAGCACACAAACAATTGTCAATCACAAAGTCATGCAAAGTATACCTCTAAAGGCTACACAAGTGAAGTTAAGCTACTTTATACAAGTTGGGCCAGTAGCACAAATGGTACAATCATGGAATAATGAGCTTTGAGATGTTAAGAAATGATTATGAAACCCACACCAAGTCATGTTCAAAAAATTAGGCAATTCTACACAAGCATGTCACTTTTTTTATACATCATCCCCTTATGGAACAACAATGAACAAGTAACCATGAAATTTCCTTGTAAATGGCCTAAGTCAGAAGCTAACTCATGTATTCAATGCTTAAAAGTAACCTCAAGTAGTCACAAAGTTGTCATGGCAACACATTCTCAAAAGTTGGAACAAACAAGGACCAAAATTAACCCTAATCTTCCTCTAAGGCATGTGAATTGTCAATCATGTAAAAGAGTAAGCAAAGTCATGTCAAGTGAGTGTTAAACCATACAAGTCAGAAGAAAATGCCTTATAATATCTTAAATTTAAGTCCCACAAGTGTTGAGTAAAGATGGCATGCAATTGGCTCAAAGGAAGTGGTCAAAGTTGATGCACAATCATGTTCAAATTAATGCAAGTATAACACCAATTAGAGGCATACAAAATGACCTATAAAATGGTATGGAAAGGCTTTACCTCATTATAAATCAAGTATAAATCAATGCTCAAAAGATCCCCAAAAGGGTTGCATAAATGCATCATCAAAATCCAAGCACTTAGGTAAACATTGAACAAGCATCGGGTATGCATTTAGGGTTCAAGACAAGCACATAGATCATGGTCAAAAATCAATATCAAAGCATCACAATGGTGTACAAAATATCCTAATGAATGTACCTAAACATGTCAAGAAAATTGACTTAAGATAAGTCACATACAATCACCAAGTTCACACCAATTCTAGCACACATCAAAGCATTGGGCATACAATGAAATTATCATGAAAAATAGTTAGAAGTCTTGAAAAATTATGAGAATTTAACCATGATATGATGAAGTCAGAAGCTCAACATAATCTAAAAAGATGCCCAAAGTTATGTGTAAAATGTGCTTAAACAATAGCAAACATGTGGCAAGGTGTCAATCAAAGGCCATTCAAAACTAGTCACAAAAAAGGCATTCAAAATGAGCCAAAAAATAATGGAAAAAATCCCAAATGATCATCAATATGTCCTATAATAAAGTGACTAAAGGCATACAAAAATTATGGTCAAAACTAGTTTGGAAAGATCAACTTCAAGCCATGGTATGCAAACTATGTCAATTTATACATCTTCACATCAAAAATCCCAAACAATTATTAAAATAACCCAAAAATGGAATTATAATTCATGGAAAATTAGTTAAAACCTTAAGGATCACCCATGAATTTTTATAGAATTTTCAAACAAAGAGAACTACTTTTAATAATCCAAAATGAAATCTGATTAAAAATGAAAATGAAAAAAAAAAGAATTAAAATAGCAAGGGGGAGCACAATTAGCAATTATCCAGTTCAGAATGTCAATGGGCAGTGAAATGAGAGTGGGGATAGCGTGCGTGTAAGCCCATTTCACAATTCAGACAAAAAAACATTTTTATTATTTGACTTTATTTATTTCATTTTATCAGAAAATAGAAGAAAACCAAAAGAAGAATTAAGCATGTGTTATTCCTTTGCCTCATTAATGCGCTGGCCTCATATCATTGGTGGGATTCAAAAATTTCACACGCGGGCTCAGAGGAAATACACGCTGGATAGGTTTTTGTACATGTGGATTAAGAAATATTACATGGCCCAGTATAAAGCTTACACACATAAGCCGTTGACCTAGGTTTAAAAATTACAAACACTGGAGCTAAACTCCGGTCATTTTCTCCGGTGGACACCCACCGTCGACGGTGGCAAAATATCACAGAAACAAAAAACAAGACCATGATCTTGCTCGTTTTCTTGTGTAG
Organism: Lathyrus tuberosus; assembly: GCA_022829125.1. Taxonomy (NCBI): domain Eukaryota; kingdom Viridiplantae; phylum Streptophyta; class Magnoliopsida; order Fabales; family Fabaceae; genus Lathyrus; species Lathyrus tuberosus. Next base: position 10,013,006 of record JALAZF010000212.1, read on the forward strand.
ATTATGGATCCATGCTTATAAATTGCATTTGATCCCTCTATAATGCAATACGAAGAGAATAATTTATGCCCTAGAATTTCAAAACCTCACACCTTGCCCTAAATTCTATCCATAAACATTGCCTTTATTGGAAGGACTTCAGATGCAAGTAGCTTACATGATTCTAACCACCATATCACCCTAAAATTGTGCAAGAAATTTCAAGAATCTAACCTGTCCTGATTTGCGATTAGAGCTCCAAGAAACCCTAAAACTTCTTGCAATGCCTTGTAATCTACTCTTGGAAGCAAACTAAATGCTTAAAACTCTTGAATCTTGACTGAAACTTCAACTTGATGATGAAAGTTTGTGAATTCGAATATGGTGATGTGGAGCTCCCAAATGAAAACTCTTGAAAACATAAGCAAGTGTGGAATATGGTGATGATAATGGTGAAGAAACTTTGAAAAAAGCTTACAAATTGAGAGAGATTTGATAGCTTGAATATGAAGGTGTGAAATGGATTTTTTTTATCTAGCTTACTCTAATGATCCTAACTGATTTTGTTAGTGTGTTGTTAGAGCTTATATATGTGTGGTTAGTATGTGGTTAAGGGTTAATCTTGGTTAAAATTTTGTTAGAGGATGGTTAAGATATTAATCATGATTAGAAACGTGGTTACAAGTTTGGTTAGTGAAATTTGATAAAAGGGAGAATGAAAGTTTGGCACGGGTTTTAGGTTATCATGGAGTGCTACATGTGGATGATGATGATGGTAATGAGTTGGTACAATTAAAAAAACTTTATGGTTAAGTTTGTTTCTTCTCTTGCATGGCTATGTGAAGTAAAGATGGTACATGTGCATGGGATGTAAGAAAGTGGCATGGTCAAAAGAAGTAAAAAGAGGATGGCATATACGTATGGAAATGAGGTACAACAACAATGAGACCTTTATTCTGAATTTGGAATGACATGTCATGGCTTGAACACTTGATAAACCTTTTTCATGGTAGTGACTTTGAGATGGTGTAACTTGAAGAATATGAAGTCAAATTGTGTGATCTTGGTATCCAATTGAAGAGGAGATGGCATGGAACAAGTTCTATGTTGGAAATATAATGAAATGAGGTCTTGAACATCAAGAAAAATATCATCCAAATTAAGGGCACAAAACTAACTTTTTGGACTTAGAAAAATTCTAAGAGTTTTCATGTTGAACAACTTGAATGTCCCAACTTCAAAGCATCATAACTTTTGATCCAAGAATCCAAATGAGGCATTCTTTATATGGTTGGAAAGGTGGAAGTTCACTCTACAACTTTCATTAGAAAATGATTTCTAAATGAGGCATGGAAGCCACTCAAAAACAGGCTTGAACATTGGCACAAAACTTGACCCATAAACACTTAGAAAAAATTATAAGTGTTGAAAAATGGAAGTGTGAAATGTCCAACTTCCATCAATCATAACTTGCTAAAAAATGATCCAATAATTATGAATTATATATGGTTGGAAAGCTTGGCATGAGTACAACAACTTTCATGTTTGACAAAAATTGAAATGAAGCTTGGAACAAGGGGAAAAATGGTCTTCAAAGTGGCTGCATGACATGAAGAACTTGCCAAAAATGGAAAGTTATAAAACCCTAATTTGCTAAAAATGGAAACTTTCCACAATTCCTGATTTTTCATGATTCCCTTGGTATCCCTTGATCAAAATTCACCCATTGGTCACATTTAACATGATGAACACAAGATTGACCTCATAAAGTCAAGAGTTGACTTTTTCACTACCCAGTTGACTTTATTCCTAAATTGATTTATTCTCAATCATCTGGCCAATTAAAACCCTTTTGAATGAAATGGATGGTCAATACTCCACTCATAGATACTTGCGAACATATAGAATGTCATGGAATCAAGTCTTTCTCAAAGAATCAGAAATAAACTAATTTTAGGCAAAACCCTAATTTTAGCCCCAAAAGATAAGAGATGTTGATCAATGGTCAAAACCTTAATTCCTCTGAGGAAAAGTGAGAACCCTTTGAACCAAGATGTTTTACATGATATGAGGATGATGAGGTTTCAAAATCGTTGCCCATGAAGATGCCACATACACATATAGGCAAAAACCTAACTTGAGGATCAAGAGATAAGAGAGAGTGATCCTCTTCAAGTCTCTTGCAAATTTCAATCACTTGATGAAATGGTGAACCAAATATGATGTCTTGAGGTATAAAGAGACTTTTTAGCTTGAGTGCTTGAGTATATCCCACTCTTCTTGATTTGAACAATCAATGCCATAGAAACCTCTAATCTCATGCCTTGGGAAAACCAATGATGTATGTATGATGTTCAAGGCCTAAATGCTCATGTATGTGATGGTAAAAATATGAGGGAAAATTTTGGGGTGTTACAACTATGCAAGACTCATCCTTATCTAATTCAACAAGAATCTCATTCAATCATGAAGAACCTGCAACTTTGGACCAAGGAGTTAAGAATCTAGCATAGCATATGCAAACTCATCATTATAAAAGCCTTGAATTTCAATTTTGGCATATGTCATTTATGTGATGCATAGAGGTGGCATGAATCAAGTACAAACCAGTCAAGACATATCCAAGAACCATAAAGGATCAAGCCTGAAAAATTGGTTGGAGTCAATGCCTAGCTATGCTAGAGGAAACTTGTGGTGCCTTAGCATACAAGTCATGCTACATAGCCATATCCATTGGACAATAGAGTGATCCCTCATCCAACACTATTCCTCCCAAAACAAAATTGTTCTCCTATAAATAGGGATCATTTATGATCATTTCAAACACACCAAAACAAAATCACAACTTTTTTTCTCATTTCTCATCCTTGTTCCAAATTCCAAAGTTCCAACTGAGTGAGAATTTGAAATTCTCAAACCAGAGCATTTCTGTCCAAACCAATGATCCAAACACCTTCCATAAACATTATAGAAGTGATCCAAACCATCTAATCAATTCTGTAACATCAGGATCAACATCTCCATACCTCACTTGATCACTTAGCAGTTGGATTCGAGCTACTCAATCCAGAAGGATTCAAACCATTCCATACACTTCAACACCTTCCTTAAGGGCTAGGGGAGCTATCCAGATCATCGTCTTGCATCTTTAACACCTCTAGCACATAATTTGATTCCTTCTTGTAGAGGTAAGCCTTGAACTTTCAAACTCTATAATTCATTCATCATTTTTTATATTTCAAGTTACCAACATGTTTCTGCGTGTTTATAGAATGTTTTCCCTCAATCAATTGCCATTGATCAATCGTGTATAGAAATTCATTATAGTTTTTGCAAATTCTAGGGTTTCTGTGTTCATATGAAATAACTCACTCTACACTTAAAATAAATGAAATTAAATGCCACCATCGTGTTCCTGGTTTGAAAACGAACAACTTTCATGTTTACATCATCCATTTTCATTACAAATTGAGAAAGTTAGCATAGATTTTGCAAATTAGGCTGAAGAAAGAAGATGAAGTTCTTCGCGCGTGTTTTTTTTTAATTTCCCACGCAAAATTAATATTTTTTCATTGAAAGTGAAACAACTATCACCAGCTCACGCTGGCTCAGTTGGTCAAGGCATGTTTTGTGAGTTGGGAGCTAGAAGGCGTGGGTTCAATCCCTCCCTTTGGCATTTCTTTTTACAACTTGTTTTTCTCACTTTTTTTTTATTTTAATTAAATTCAAATATTAATTTCTCCTACCAAATGAATTATTTTAATCCCAATTTTTCTCACATATAATTTAAATACCCAATTATTTTAGTCCACAAAAAAAATCACAAAAATAATATTTATTTGATATATTTTTATTAGGTTGAAAAATATTATTTTTTAATTATTTTAATACCTTTAAAATAATTTCTTTTCTTGATTTTTCTTAAACCTAATTAATTTTAAAAATTCATGTGAATAATACAACTTTGTATTAAGCCTTGATCATTTTTACTTAACTCATTTGATAATTACATCATATTTATTTGACTTTTTTTGAAAATATCTTTAAAAAACAAAATTAGGGTTTCTACCCTTTGTCAAGCTTTACAAATTGTTTTAAACAATCTTTGGGCCTCTGCTTAGAGTGTAAGACCCATCACTTATCACATTTTCAATTACATTTTACAAACTCTCTGGGTCTCTTTTAGAGTGTAAGTCCCTCCCATCTTCCTCAAAACATTCTTCAATTTCTCAAATATCTCAATCTTTCAAATCTCCATCTTCAACTTTCATCAAACACAACCCTAGTGGCATTTAATTTCAATAAATAATTGGTCCTCTACTTAGAGTGTAAGACCTAACACCTTTGTACATAGAATAACTCATGGGCCTCTATTAGAGTGTAAGACCCAACCCTCTCTGTAAATAAACCAATCTCTGGGCCTCTGCTATAGTATAAGTCCCATTGCGCTTTTTCAAAATCACGGTGCGATCACTGTTTTCATAACAATCTTTGGGCCTCTGTTAGGAGTGTAAGTCTCATCCCTCTGTACATAAGCATTGTTTTAAATAATCATTTGGGCCTCTCCCTGAGTATAAGACCCAAAACATTTTGTAAATAGAAAATATTTTAGCCTCATTCATCCCGGGCTTTGTACAGGATACAAACAATTGGGCATCTGCTTAGAGTGTAAGACCTAACACCTTTGTGAATAGAATAAAACACACAAATAAAACATTCAACACATCAAACCCTAAAAGTGACAAATCTTCCATGAATTGAAACATGTTATATCTATGCTTACTAATCTTCAATCATGTTTATTCATATTCTGTTAAGTTTCTCTTGACATTTATATCATCCTTAGTTTAGACATAGGTCAAACAATAGGATCCCTTCAATCACAACTTAGTTCAAAAAACTAGTTCCCTAGCCTCCTCTTGGGCTTTATACAAGCATCATTGCCTCCTCTTGGGCATCATACAAAGAATCTCCCCAGCAAGATAGCCTCCTCTTGAGCTTCATACAAGGAGACTTGGGAAGTCTCACTTAAATCCCCACAGCCTCCTCTTGGGCTTTATCCAAGCATCACATCCTCCTCTTGGGCTTTATCCAAACATCATAGCTTCCTCTTGGGCTTCATACAAGGACCCTCAGTCTTCTTAAAAGCACAAATAAAAACTTTTAGCCTCACCATTCTGGGCTTTGTACAGGATACAATAAACTCTTCTTGCCTCATTCATCCTGGGCTTTGTACAGGATACAAATAAAATCCCCAAAAGAGTCAAATAAAACCACCAGTATTGAGCCAGTCATTTCAAACTTCCTCAATAGTTATTAGCCTTCTCTCAGGCTATACCAATAATTTCTCCAATCAGTCAACCTCAATCTTGGGCTTTGTACAAGACATATATAACTCTCCCCGTTGAGTCAATTTTCAACTTTTTTTAGCTTCAAACTTGGGCTTTAATCAAGGCACTAAATTTAACTTCCCCACAGATGAGACCCTGAGTCCTCTCTGTAGGAGGATATCCCTTCTATGCATCACATTTTAAATCAAATCAAATTTTCAATCAAACTGTTTTACATAAAGGAGGATGTGGCATTGCTCTGGATATTTCAAAATCCAAGTTTAAAGCTTCTTCCCTTATGATAAAACTCATGAAGAAAGATGTGGCATTGCTCTGGATATTTCAAAATTCAAGTTTAAAGCTTCTTCCTTCATGACATTTCACTTCTCCCATAAAGAAAGATGTGGCCAACTTTTAGGCAAACTATCAAAGCTAGCACACATGCGGATACAGTCTTTGATCGTCATAGGCAAACTTATAGTGTACAAAAAACAATGGACCACAATGAAGGGAGGCCAAATTTATTCTATACAGTCAAACTAAAAAAATGTTGGTGTGACTGTGACAAGTACCAGACCTTCCGTATACCTTGCTCCCATGTTATTGCGGCATGCACACATACTTGTCAGGACGCTTACAGCCATCTATTTGATGTTTAGAAGGTCATTAATGTTATGAATGTCTACAATGAAAGCTTCACAGTGCTAGTAGTGGAGGAATCTTGACCTCCATATCAGGGGGACATATTTTGGCACAACGATGAGATGTGAAGAAAGAAAAAAGGTCGCCCAAACAACACGCGTATAAAAACAGAAATGGGTATGGGTGATAAAATGATAAGATTATGTAGTATATGTCGTCAACCTGGACACAATCGGAAAAACTGTCTAAATGTCAGAGCAACCTCTGCATCATAATTTAGTTTCTCCTTTCAAATGTTTTAACCTTGCATTTTGATATATTAATAACTTTTTGTTACAACAATGTTAACAACAAACATCACCTCGACTTAATCACACTTAAAAACAACAAAACTTTCCAACAACACATATAACAGATAAAAATACTTAACCACAACATTTATAACTGATTACAACAATCAAACTGATATCATTTGGTCCAAACATCACTTCCCACGTATCCTTGTCAGTCTTAACTCGCACCCACCCACGCAGGGCACCGTGTCTCTTAATACTTCTATTTTTTTCACCTTCAGGTATGTCTCCGTCTAATCAACGATTCAACTCCCTCTGTAGTTGCTTGAAACTTTGGATGTTCAAAAAGAGCATCTCCATTGGAGGCTGGTTTCTCGAATAAATCATTTTCCCGTAGTGGCGACGATACATGTTATCACTAATACAAGAATATGAGAATATATGTGAAAACAATGGATCACACCACCTCTATTTATAGTAAAATTACACAACACGCACTGTCTCCAAACCAATTGGCGACACCTTTCAAATTTAACACACTGTCACCAATTGGATTGGAGACACCATATGGTGTCTCCAATCCAATTGGTGCCTCCTTTTATAGTTAGAGAGTTATCGCCAATTGGTTTGGAGACAACACTTAATCTCACCTTCAAAGTGGGTTATTTTGGGAAATAATCTGAAAAATGGATTATTTTGTGATGTTGTTTGAAAATGTGGATTATTTGAGTAAAAAATTGAAAATAATCAACCATTCATGTAAAATCGATAAATTAGATGGATTGTGACATAAATTGGAATTTTTTATTTAATATTGTTATGAGTTTTGACTCAATTATAATGAAGTATAAAACTTTGGCTGCTTAGTATAGATCTTTGTTAACCATATTTTGGTTGTAAAATGTTGCATTTTCTTAAATGTTCCATTTCCTCTATTATTTAAACAAACAAATACGTTGTTACAATTGCTATTATTAAAAATAATTCTTTTAAACTCTTTATTTAATTTTTGGATTTCAAGACTACTTTCTATAAGATGCACTATATTCCAATGACAATATAGATAATTTTTGCAAAAAATTTATGCTTTAGGAATAAATTAGTTTTTTTAGCTCTCTCTCAATATATAAGAATACATTATTTTTACAACGAGATTCATTTCTCTTTCATGGTGCCGTTTAATAGGGTTACACAAAACTTTTTTGTATTATATATTTGTTTTGTTCTATTACTCTTTTTATAATACTCATTCGCATTAACTTATGTTTATGAGCTTTATCTTTAATATTATATATCTAAGTGGTACTTTAAGCAAACAATGAATACTCATTTTTAACTTTCAATAACCAATAACAAGCGGCAATGCACGAGCCTAGGCGGATACACGGGTCGGTTACCAGTGGCGGAGCCAGGACCCTAGAGCAGGGAGTGCAAATATTTAAAATTTAAGTTATGGGTGCAAAAATTTTTTTTCAAGGGGTTCAAAATAAAAAATCACTAGGGATACTAGTGCAAATATTTTAAGTCTATTGAACCCCCTCAACATACACTGGCTCCGCCCTTGTCGGTTACTAGTAATATTTAATAATAACTAATAATAATGAGTCCATATTTATTTGTGTGGAAAATTAAATTGAGTTAAGATTTATTTATGTGGAGAAGCAAATAAAGTCGAGATTTAATCATCAATGTGAATAGTAATAGTTTCTTTAAGAGTTTTTGTTATATTTTGCATATCTACTCAATTGCTCTTAAACTAGTTGTCAAATGCACAAAAATGTGTAATCGGATTATTATAAATGATAAAAATTTCATAAAATTTATTTATAATTTTTGTATGTAAATTATATATAATATTTATTACCATTTCGATTGGAATATAAATGAAGTAAAAGAGAAGAAAATAAATGTAAAAAATAAAATACGCAACACATGTGTGATGTTACCGTTAATTGAAACTAATAAATTATGATAATATACCCCTAACATTGATTTTAAATTTTGAAATAAACAACATTTAAAGTGGTGTTTGCATCTTGACATTCATCCGTATCTATCAATAATTTTAAATTGTTCATTGATGTAACTCTTGAAATGACAACATATAATTATTAATGTGAGAAAACACATTGTAAAAGATAAACTCCAACATGTTTCAAAGAATATATTTGACTTTTGTTAATTGTTATAACAAAGAAAATGATCAAAGAGAGCTGACTTCGCTGAAATTTGAAAAGAATTATTGGACCATAAGAGGTTATATGGGAAAATATACTCATAATGAACAACATTTCTTGAAAATAAAATATTTTTATTGTTAATTTCGAAGAGAATCATTCCTTTGACACCTTGCTTGAATCTAAAGAAAATTCATTTCCTACCTCTATGATCAAGTTCGGTTCTATGGGAATGCAATGTGGATGCATAAACTTTCAAAATATGTAACTCAGGTTCTTCATTGAATAAAAGATAGTGAGGTGATTTGTTATTCAAAATGGGGTTGGGAACTATAATCATAATTTACATTGCATGGTTAACAACATAAGACCAAAAAGATTTATAAACACTCGCTTGGAAAATTAAAGTTCTAACAATGTTAAGAATGTGTTGATGATTTCTTTCCATATTCCCATTTTGTTGAGGGGATTCAACATAACTTGTTTGATGTAAAATGCCTATGGAAGCATAAAATTATGCCATTAAGAATTCAGAACCATTGTCACTTATAATGATTTTAACATGATAACTATTTTGTATTTCAACCATATTAATAAAATTGAGGACATTTTGTCTTGTTTCAAATTTGTTTCTCATAAGAATGATCCAAGTGTATTTACTAAAGTCATCAACAACAGCTAACAAGTATGAATGATCATTATAAGATTTAATAGCTAAAGGTCCCCAAACATCAACGTGGACAAAATCAAAAGGTTGTTTTGATTTATTGAAACTGGAGTTGTAAGGAAGTCTTTTATGTTTAACTTAATGACAAACATCACAAACAGTTTTTAATCAACTACAACAAATGGAAAGGTACTATGTAGAAACTGCATCCTAGTAGGGGATATGTAACCTAATCTAAAATACCAAAAGGCACTTTTAGGTAAGTTGAAAATGGGAGAGTTATATATGGCATGAGCATTATCTTACTTGTCCTTAAGGATTAAGTGGTACAAGCCATCAAATATTTCAGTCAAACCAATCATCTTCATAGTTATTTGATCCTGATGAAACACTATGCATGTTTAAAACTCACTTTATATTTTAAATTTTAACATAAATTGGAAAATGAAATCAAATTGATAGAAAAGTCGGGTATATATAGTACATCAGTGATGATAAAATCAGGAGAAAACTTGATTATATGTATGTGTTTGGATAAGGCAAATTGACCATTAGGTATTCTAACATTTATAGGTTGAATTTCATCGTAAGAATGAAACCAAGAGTTGAAAGAACAAATATCGTCACTAGCTCCTGAATATATGATCCAAAAATCTAAAGCGCAACATTTATAAGCCAAAGAATGAGATTTAACTTTGTCATTTAAATTTGAACGACATGTGAATGAAGAGAAGTCAACTTGATTAGAAACTACAGGGATGGTTCCTTGATTAAGGGATGAATTCTAAAGCATTTTTACTAGCTTCTCAAATTGATCTTGAGTAATTTGAGAAGAGTCATTTTTAACAGTTGAGGGTTGAGCAGCTATAGCATTATCATCACCATAATTTATGGTAGAGTTGTTAACCATAAAACCTTTGCTAAAATATGGTGGAAAACCATTTTTGCAATAACAAACTTCAATTATATGTCCAATCCTACCACAATGAGTGCAAATATTGGACTTTAAAGTATTGTATGGAAGCTCAAATTAGTTTTCTTGAATCCTACAACATTGATCAAAGCTTGAGAATCTTCAACTAATGCAAAGTTACCTTGCCTTTTGTGTTGAAGAACTATGGAAAAGATTTTTTCATGTTTGATAAGGTATCCATAAGCAAATTTTGCGATCTTACCACAACAAAATTTTCATCCATGTCAGTCAGAAATTGAATGGCATGTAACAATCTATGATACTTCCTTGCATATCTCATGACCTCACATGAACATATGATCCTGCATGTGTAAATTGGCATGTAGATTTCCAATTCTTCTCAAAGCACTTTTAAAGTATATTAAAATTCAGTGTCTGTCTTGGAATCTTGCTTTAAAACATAAATCTCTTGTTGTAATTTTGAAATCCGGATGAGAGCTCCTTGAGAAAACTTTTCATTTACACCGTTCCAAACATCAATGACATTTTCCATGAAAACAATTGTCTATGCAATTGATTCAAAAAGAGAATTGAGCAACCATGAATAAATGAGCATGTTGCACCTGTTCTACACGTGGAAGGAAAGATCGAAATCATCAACCGAAACTGGTATTGAACCATATACAAATCCAAGCTTCATTTTACCACTAAGTTCTTTACGTATAGATATTTCTCAAGAATGATAATTGAAACCTTCAAGAATAAGTTTAACTTTGACTGGAGAAGGTCTATCCCTATGATGAACATAATAGGAATTGCTTTGATCTATGTGTGGATCTGGTGGAGCAAGACGAGGACGCATCGTGGAAAATGAACAAGAAAAGAATCAGAGATGGAAGAGTGTATGTAGATCGATGAAGGTGTGTGATACCATGTTAATAAGTTGAAAATTTCATGAAAATAGCTTGAAATCTTAGAAAATCGTATGAGAAGAAGAAGAAAAATAGTTGGTTTAATCATACAATCTCATTATTGTGCTTAACATCAAACTAGTGGGAAACCCGTGCGTCCGCACGGGTTCTGGTGTGGACCGCTGATACGTCATCAGTTACGTTATTAAATATAAAAAAAATCAAAAATATACAAATTTTGTTGTAAATTAAAAAAAATCATAACACCCAATAAAAAAACAATCGTGTTCAAAATTTTGATCAACAACTTTATGTTCATTTTTCACAACTCAAAATTTTGATCAGAAACTTTATGTTCCCGTTAATTTTCAAAATTTTGATCAGTGAGTTCATGTTCCGATTAATATTCAATATTTTGATCAGAAACTTCATGTTTCCGTAAATTTTCAATATTTTGATCAGTAACTTCATGTTCCCGTTAGTATTCAATATTTGGATCAGTAACTTCATATTCCCGTTAATATTCAACATTTTGCTCAATAACTTCATGCTCCCGTTAATATTCAATATTTTGATAAGTAACTTCATATTTCCATTAATATTCAATATTTTAATCAGTAACTTCGTGTTTCCGTTAATATTCAAATTTTCTATCAATAACTTCAAATTCCCGTTAATATTCAATAATTTGATCAGTAACTTCGTGTTCCCGTTAATATTCAAATTTTCTATCAGTAACTTCAAATTCCCTTTAATATTCAATACTTTGATCAGTAACTTCATGTTCCCGTTAATATTCAATATTTTGATCAGTAACTTCATGTTCCCGTTAATTTATTGTGTTTTAAGGTGTTACAGGATTTGTAATTTTACAAAGTTAAAATTCAATAACATATCTATTATATCATTTTCACACATGTAATAACATTTACATTAAGAGATAGTATTTTTTTTGTTGGTATTTTAATGACACTTTTTCATCCATAGAAATTTAAATTGACTATTTTTTTAGTATTTACATTAAGAGATGAGTATTTAAATGACACTTTTTCATCCATAGAAATTTAAATTGACTATTTTTGTATAAGCAATTAAATGGGCTATTTAATATTTTTAATGATCAAGATAATTATTTAATTATAACTAAAATTATATAACTAAATTGATATCGTGTTCGGATATTTTTTATTATTAATATAACTAAAATTATATAAGCAGATATCATATTTTATTATTAAATTTTATTTCACTAATTTCTTAAATTTAATTATTATTTAGTGTATTTCCACTAACATTTTTTTAAATTATTATTTTGGTTAGTGTATTTTGTTTCATTACCATGATGTAAATATTTTGGTTTTTTTTGGATCAATGTTTGATCATCTCACTCCAAAGTTACATCCTTCTTCAGGTGATTCCATTGATTTTTCATACTTATTGATGAGGTCTATGAATACATGAAACATGAGTTATTTCCATCAAGGTAGTAGTAGGTTTGGTGGATTGTCGATGTACATAATTGTTGGAAAGGTAAATGGTTGAGTTCAATTCGTCTTTTTAACATCTCTAACAACTAATTACAATGTCATTTAAAAATAGACCATAGTAGTCAAAAGCAGAAGGGCCCTAAATGAATAACATTCATAGTATAAAAAGATTTGTACATTGTTCAATTTACAAAATTAAGATGTTTGTCTATTCCTTTTTAAGATTTTGACTAAATTAGTAACTTGATAATAGGATTTGTTTTGCATCAGCAGAGGCTCAAGAATGTCATGTCATGTCAATAATATCATGTCTTTTATTTTCTAAAACTTCTCTATGTCATGCCAATAATATCCCTGATACGTTAGAAGGATGACATTAAGAATGATAAATCAATGAAGACTACTATGTAACGCCCCAGTTTTTGTTAAAGTTATTTAATCGAGTCGATTTAATTATTTTTGTTTTTATATTATTTTATTTTTGACTTTTATTTGGCAATATATTATTTTTCATCGTTATTATGTTTTATCGCGTTTTGGGAGCGTTTGCGAGATATTTGAGTGTAGGGGTATTTTGGTCATTTTACTTATTTTGTTTAAGTTAGAAACTTAAAGAGAAAAAGAAAAGAGAGAAAATAGTAAGGAAGGAAAAGAGAAGAAGGAAAAGAGAAAGAAAAGAAGAAAAAGGGAAAAACTTGGAGAGTAAGAAAACGATTCAATCGACTTTTGAAAACACGATTAATCGGGTAAGGGTGCGAAACTCAATTATTCTATGATTGTGTATGATTATGTATGTATGTATTTGTTGGTTGTTGGGTTGAAATTGAATATAGAACTAAAACCATTACTATGTTGAGATTGTTAGAATTTGATACAATTTGTATCGGAAATCATGTTTTACGGTTCCTTATTGTTCATACATGTTAGATATATGTCGTTGTGCATTCAATTGGTAATTGGTTGTTGTTTAGATGAGATTTGGGAGTGAATTTGGTTGAATTTTCGCAGCAGAAATTCTGCAGAAAAATTCTGGGTTTCGCTGCCCATACGCGTAACAGGCATGGCAATACGCGTATTGGGTTGGGCAATACGCGTATGGCTAGGGGGAATTGAGGAAATTACGCGTATGGAACCCATTTTACACGGCCCTCTACTGGAATGTGTAATGGTACGCGTACTTGGCAAGGCATTACGCGTAACTAGGGAGGCAATACGCCTACTAGGTTTTTAGTGGAATTTTTGGGGAGAATTCAGTCTCTGCCCATACGCGTAGCAGTTTGGGCAATACGCGTATGGATGGGCGAGCGAGTTGGGCATTATGCGTATGGCCCAAGGCAATACGCGTATGACCAGAGAGCGTGCAGAATTTTCCCGATTTTGCGTCTGATGCCGTAACTTTTGATCCGTAACTCGGATCGAGGCGTTCTTGGTACCGTTAGGAAGCTATTGAGATGTTCTTTCTTATAAAATGGTTTTGAGATTGTTGTCCGATTTAATTATGTCGGGAATTTGGGAATGTGTCATTTTGTCGACTTTTACCGTCTTATCTGTATGTGATTGTTGTGTTATCATGGAATATGCTTTATATATATATCGTATGACTTGTGTGCTGTTATATAATGTGAATGCATGTAATGAAACGTTGTGATGATGGTTTATGGCCTTATGGCAAATAAATGCATTGTGTGGTGTTTGATTGTATATGCATGATTATGGGTGTATATATGTATGCATTTGATTGTCATGAGTCTTTGTATGCCAAGCATCATGATATGCATTCTTGTGATGTCGTGTGCCCTAGTGGGTGTGAGCGACGAAATGATTCCAGAGGGAATCTGCTATAACGGTCGTGAGCCTTATACCGAGAGAACCTAAAGCGACGTTATTGACGATCATGAGCCTTATACAAAGAGGACCTAAAGCGATAGGATCGTGAGCCTTATACAAAGAGGACCTAAAGCGATCCATAAATGTCGTGAGCCTTATACCAAGAGGACCTAAAGCGACGGGGAACATCGTTTGCCCGACGGGGAGTTACACTAAGTAACAAGCGATGATTCCAATAATTCCTGAGTGAATTAATGATGAGAATGATGGATGGAATGGTACCGCATTGCATTGGATAGAGTCGTTGTGTCGGTCTCTGTGCATTTGCATAAATCATGAATGGATTGATTATGTGTGGACTTTTGAATGGAATGGATGAGTTGATATATATATATATATATATATATATATATATATATATATATATATATATATATATATATATATATATATATATATATGTGGGTGATAAATGCATTGAGCATGATTGACATGTCTTTGTGATGGACGTATGAGATATGAATTGTGTTGTTTTGTTTTTGAATTCTGGTGTAAGTTGTGGTGAGAATATTTTACATGTGTATTTTTGTGTTATTATATAATTATATGCAATTATATTATAATCGTGTTTCTCACCCTTCTGCTGTTTTGAATGCTCTATGAGGCATTGCAGATTAGATGCTGGAGGTCTTTTTGTGAAGATTATGTCTTCATTCTTTTGTCGGTCGGCTTTGATATGTAGCACCGGGTAGTCGGGGAGATCGTTTGTGATTATGTGTATATGTATATGTTCTTTTTGGGATTGTACATGTATGACTCTGTTTATGACAGACAAACTTTTATGTTATATATATATATATATATATATATATATATATATATATATATATATATATATATATATATATATATATATATATATATATATATATATATATATATATATATATATATATGAGATTTCAGTTGCAGATTTTCCGTTTTTATTCTGCATCTGAATTGTGGGTGTTAGGAACTGAGTTCCTCTATTTACGTTGCTACCTAATTGTTGCATATCTATATGAGCAGGCTGTTGTATTTCGTGTTTTTTATGTGACGCTCCCGTCTATGCCATGAATGTTTTAATTACACTCTGATGATTTGTTATCACTTTAATTCCTCGGGGTATAGATTGGGGGTGTTACATTAAGGGGTATCAGAGCCAGTTTGGGCCAGTTTGTGTCAGTTCTTGCTAGTCCGTGTCGATCTTTGTGTTTGGGTGAGCTGTTTGTTTAACCATAGTTGCTGTTATTGGATATGAACAGAATATGGTTGGTAGGAATGATGTTGCTCTTGCTGCTGCTATGCAAGCTATGGCTCAGGCTGTGTGGGGTGCACCTAATGCTGGTGGGAATGGTGAGTTCAGGAAGAACAAATCGCCTGTCTTCAAAGGGAGACATGATCCCGATGGTGCTCAGATTTGGCTTAAGGAGATTGAAAGAATCTTTCGAGTGATGGACTGTGCTGAGGAACATAAGGTGAGATTGGGTACTCACATGTTGTAGGAGGAGGCTGATGATTGGTGGGTTAGTAAGCGTCATGTTTGGGAAGCTGCAGGTGAAGAGGTCACTTGGACTTTGTTTAGCAGGGAGTTTTTGAGGAAGTATTTTCCTGAAGATGTTAGAGGAAAGAAGGAAATAGAGTTCTTGGAGTTGAAACAAGGTAACATGTCTGTTGTGGATTACACTGCTAGGTTTGTGGAGCTTGTTCAGTTTTATCCACTTTATGCTGAAGCAACTGCAGAGTTTTCCAAATGTGTGAAGTTTGAGAATG
The DNA here is from genome assembly GCA_022829125.1 of Lathyrus tuberosus. Taxonomy (NCBI): domain Eukaryota; kingdom Viridiplantae; phylum Streptophyta; class Magnoliopsida; order Fabales; family Fabaceae; genus Lathyrus; species Lathyrus tuberosus. The sequence goes on from JALAZF010000212.1 coordinate 10,029,044, forward strand.
GGTTGCGTCTTGAGATCAAGCAGGCAATTGGTTATCAAAGGATTAGGAGGTTTTCGGATTTGATGGATTGTTGTAGAATTTATGAGGAGGATAGCAAAGCTCGTTCTACTCATTATAAGAGTATGAACGAAAGGAAAGGAAAGCAACCGTTTCGTGGTGGTCCTTATGTGACACCAGCTGACAAGGGCAAGCAAGAGGCTAATTTTGACAAGAGGCCAAGTGGGGGAGGTATGTCTAATCCTCTGAGATGTTTTAGGTGTGGTGACTTAGGACATCGTCAGTTTGAATGTAGAAAGGATATGAGGAACTGTTCCATTTGTGGAGGTATAAGACATGTAACAGCTGAGTGCAAGAAGAATATGGTGAAGTGTTTCAACTGTGGGGAAGCCGGTCATATTAGTACGAGGTGTCCGAAACCAAAGCAAGCTCCAGCTGGAGGGAAAGTATTTGCATTGGCAGGAACTCAGACTACTAGTGCAGATCGTCTGATCAGAGGTACTTATTTTATTAATAGTATGCCTTTAGTTGCTATTATTGATACCGAAGTGACTCATTCCTTTATTGTCTGAGTGTGCGAAGCGTTTGAATCTTTTGTTGTCTTCGATGGGTGGGGAGATGGTTATTGATACTCCAGCAATGGGGTCGGTAACTACTTCTTTGGTTTGTTTAAGTTGTCCTTTGACCATTTATGGTAGAGATTTTGAGATGGATTTGGTGTGTCTGCCGTTGGAGGGTTTAGATGTGGTTCTGGGAATGAATTGGTTGTAGTTCAATCGGGTTCATATTGATTATTATCATAAGTTGGTAAGATTTCCTTCTCTTGAGGAAGACGAGGAATCGAGTTTCTTATCTACCAAAGAGTTGAAGAAGCTTTTGGCAGATGAAGCTCAATTGTTCGGGTTGTTTGCGTCGTTGACTGTGGATAGTCAAGTTGCAATTGATGTGTTTCCAGTTGTGTGTGAATTTCCAGAGGTATTTCTGGAGGATATTTCTGATGTGCCTCCAGAGAGAGAGGTGGAGTTTTCTATAGATCTAGTTCCTGGTACTAGACCAGTATCTATGGCACCATATCGTATGTCGGCATCTGAGTTGGTTGAGTTGAAGAAGCAGTTGAATGAATTGTTAGAAAAGAGGTTTGTCAGGCCGAGTGTATCGCCTTGGGGTGCTCCAGTTTTATTGGTGAAGAAGAAAGATGGAAGTATGCGATTGTGTATTGATTATCGCCAGCTGAATAAGGTGACGATTAAGAATAAGTATCCTCTTCCTAGAATTGATGATCTGATGGACCAGTTGGTAGGTGCGTGTGTGTTTAGTAAAATTGATTTGAGGTCAGGTTATCATCAGATTATAGTGAAAGAGGAAGATATTCAGAAGACGGCTTTTAGGACATGATACAGACATTACGAATATTCTGTGATGTCGTTCGGGGTTTCTAATGCGCCAGGAGTGTTTATGGAGTATATGAATTGTATTTTCCATGAGCATTTGGATCAATTTGTTGTTGTGTTTATTGATGACATCTTGATTTATTCTAAGTCTCGGGAAGAACATGCGGAGCATTTGCGAATTGTATTGCAAATTTTGAAGGAGAAGAGACTTTATGCCAAGTTGTCCAAGTGTGAGTTCTGGTTGTCAGGAGTGAGTTTTCTTGGGCATGTGATTTCAGGTAATGGTATTGCTGTGGATCCATCCAAAGTAGATGCAGTTCTACAATGGGAGGCTCCTAGATCTGTTACTGAAATTAGAAGCTTTTTGGGTTTAGCTGGATATTATCGAAGATTCATTGAAGGCTTTTCCAAGTTAGGACTTCCTTTGACCCAGCTGACTTGTAAAGGTAAAGCGTTCATTTGGGATATTCGGTGTGAGGAAAGTTTTAGTGAACTGAAGAGAAGATTGACTACAGCTCCGATTTTGATCTTACCGAATCCTAGTGAACCGTTTGTGGTGTATTGTGATGCGTCTTTGAGTGGTTTAGGTGGAGTGTTGATGCAAGGAGGCAAGGTTGTGACTTATGCTTCGAGGCAATTGAGGATTCATGAGAAGAATTACCCTACTCATGATTTGGAATTAGTGGCTGTGGTGTTTGTATTGAAAATTTGGAGGCATTATCTCTATGGTGCAAGATTCGAAGTCTTTAGTGATCATAAGAGTTTGAAATACTTGTTTGATCAAAAAGAGTTGAATATGAGGCAACGGAGATGGTTGGAATTTTTGAAGGACTACGATTTTAGCTTGAATTACCATCCTGGTAAAGCTAATGTGGTAGCCGATGCGTTGAGCCGGAAATCTTTGCATATGTCCGCTTTGATGGTTAAAGAGTGGGAACTTTTGGAAGCATTTAGAGATTTGAATTTGGTGTGTGAATTGACATCTGATAGCGTGAGGCTTGGTATGTTAAAGGTCACTAATGATTTTCTGTTAACCGTTAGCGAGAAACAAAAGTTGGATGTGAAATTTGTTGATTTGATGATGGTTGGAGATCAAAGTGTGAATGGTGACTTTAAAGTGGATGATAAGGGTGTTTTGAGATTTCGTGGTAGAATTTGTATTCCTGATGATTCGGACTTGAAAAAGATGATTTTAGAGGAAGGACACCGGAGTAATTTGAGTATACATCCGGGAGCTAATAAGATGTATCAAGATTTGAAGAAGATCTTTTGGTGGTCCGGATTGAAGAGGGATGTGGCTCAGTTTGTTTATGCGTGTTTGACGTGTCAGAAGTCAAAGGTAGAACATCAGAAGCCTAGTGGATTATTGCAACCGTTGGATATTCTCGAGTGGAAATGGGACAGCATTTCTATGGATTTTGTGACAGGGTTGCCGAATACACAGAGGGGACATAATGCCATTTGGGTAGTTGTGGATAGGTTGACTAAATCGGCGCATTTCATTCCGATTGACATCAGTTTTTCTTTGGAGAGGTTGGCTGAGATTTATATCCGTGTGATTGTGAAGCTACATGGGGTTCCGTTGTGTATTATTTCATATCAAGATCCGAGGTTTACTTCCAGATTTTGGGAAAGTTTGCAAAAGGCGTTAGGTTCCAAGTTGAGATTGAGTTCTGCTTATCATCCTCAGACGGATGGTCAGACCGAGAGAACTATTCATTCGTTGGAAGATTTGTTGAGAGCTTATGTTCTTGAGCAAGGTAGTGCTTGGAATAGTTATCTTTCGTTGGTGGAATTCACGTATAACAACAGTTTCCATTCAAGTATTAGAATGGCACCTTTTGAAGCGTTGTATGGAAGAAGATGTCGAACACCTTTGTGTTGGCATGAATCTGGTGAGAGTTCGGTGGTTGGACCGGAGTTAGTGCAACAAACTACGGAAAAGGTGAAACTTATTCGTGAGAAAATGAAGGCTTCTCAGAGTAGGCAGAAGAGTTATCATGATCGAAGGAGGAAAGATCTTGAGTTTCAAGAAGGCGATCATGTATTTTTTAGAGTTACACCGGTGACGGGTGTTGGGCGTGCATTGAAGTCGAAGAAGCTTACTTCTCGGTTTATTGGTCCTTATCAGATATCCGCGAGAGTGGGTGTTGTGGCTTATCGGGTGGCGTTGCAGCCGAATCTTTCAAATTTGCATGATGTGTTCCATGTTTCACAGCTTCGGAAGTATGTTCCGGATCCGTCACATGTGATTTCGATGGATGAGGTTGAGGTAAGGGAGAACCTTACAGTTGAGGCATTACCAGTGAGAATTTTGGATCGCGAGTTGAAGCAGTTAAGAGGCAAGGATATTGCGCTTGTGAAAGTGGCGTGGGGAGGCGCTGCTGAGGGCAATTTGACTTGGGAGTTGGAGAGTCGGATGCGGGAGTCGTATCCGGAGTTGTTCGTCTCAGGTAATATTTTTGAGGACGAAAATCTCTAAGTGGGGGAGAGTTGTAACGCCCCAGTTTTTGTTAGAGTTATTTAATCGAGTCGATTTAATTATTTTTGTTTTTATATTATTTTATTTTTGACTTTTATTTGGCAATATATTATTTTTCATCGTTATTATGTTTTATCGCGTTTTGGGAGCGTTTGCGAGATATTTGAGTGTAAGGGTATTTTGGTTATTTTACTTATTTTGTTTAAGTTAGAAACTTAAAGAGAAAAACAAAAGAGAGAAAGTAGTAAAGAAGGAAAAGAGAAGAAGGAAAAGAGAAAGAAAAGAAGAAAAAGGGAAAAACTTGGAGAGTAAGAAAACGATTCAACCGACTTTTGAAAACACGATTAATCAGGTAAGGGTGCGAAACTCGATTATTCTATGCTTGTGTATGATTATGTATGTATGTATTTGTTGGTTGTTGGGTTGAAATTCAATATAGAACTAAAACCATTACTATGTTGAGATTGTTAGAATTTGATACAATTTGTATCGGAAATCATGTTTTACGGTTCCTTATTATTGATACATGTTAGATATATGTTGTTGTGCATTCAATTGGTAATTGGCTGTTGTTTACATGAGATTTGGGAGTGAATTTGGTTGAATTTCGCAGCAGAAATTCTGCAGAAAAATTCTGGGTTTCGCTGCCCATACGCGTAACAGGCATGGCAATACGCGTATTGGGTTGGGCAATAGGCGTATGGCTAGGGGGAATTGAGGGAATTACGCATATGGAACCCATTTTACACGACCCTCTACTGGAATGCATAATGGTACGCGTACTTGGTAAGGCATTACGCGTAACTAGGGAGGCAATACGCGTACTAGGTTTTTAGTGGAATTTTTGGGGAGAATTCAGTCTCTGCCCATACGCGTAGCAGTTTAGGCAATACGCGTATGGATGGGCGAGCGAGCTGGGCATTACGCGTATGGCCCAAGGCAATACGCGTATGACCAGAGAGGGTGCAGAATTTTCCCGATTTTGCGTCCGATGCCGTAACTTTTGATCCGTAACTCGGATCGAGGCGTTCTTGGTACCATTTGGAAGCTATTGAGATGTTCTTTCTTATAAAATGGTTTTGAGATTGGTGGCTGATTTAATTATGTCGGGAATTTGGGAATGTGTCATTTTGTCAACTTTTACCGTCTTAACTGTATGTGATTATTGTGTTATCATGCAATATGCTTTATATATATATCGTATGACTTGTGTGCTGTTATATGATGTGAATGCATATGATGAAACATTGTGATGATGGTTTGTGGCCTTATGGTAAATAAATGCATTGTGTGGTGTTTGATTGTATATGCATGATTATGGGTGTATATATGTATGCATTTGATTGTCATGAGTCTTTGTATGCCAAGCATCATGATATGCATTCTTGTGATGTCGGGTGCCCTAGTGGGTATGAGCGACGAAATGATTCCAGAGGGAATCTGCTATAACGGTCGTGAGCCTTATACCGAGAGTACCTAAAGCGAGGTTATAGACGATCGTGAGCCTTATACAAAGAGGACCTAAAGCGATCAGATCGTGAGCCTTATACAAAGAGGACCTAAAGTGATCCATAAACATCGTGAGCCTTATACCAAGAGGACATAAAGCGATGGGGAACATCGTTTGCCCGACGGGGAGTTACACTAAATAACAAGCGTGTATTCCAATAATTCCTGAGTGAACTAATGATGAGAATGATTGATGGAACGGTACCGCATTGCATTGCATAGAGTCGTTGTGTCGGTCTCTGTGCATTTGCATAAATCATGAATGGATTGATTATGTGTGGAATTGTGAATGGAATGGATGAGTTGATATATATATATATATATGTGTGTGTGTGTGTGTGTGTGTGTGTGTGTGTGTGTGTGTGTGGGTGATAAATGCATTGAGCATGATTGATATGTCTTTGTGATGGATGTATGAGATATGAATTGTGTTGTTTTGTTTTTGAATTCTGGTGTAAGTTGTGGTGAGAATATTTTACATGTGTATTTTTGTGTTATTATATAATTGTATGCAATTATATTATAATTGTGTTTCTCATCCTTCTGCTTTTTTGAATACTCTATGAGGCATTGCAGATTAGATGCTGGAGGTTTTTTTGTGAAGATTATGTCTTCATTCTTTTGTCGGTCAGCTCTGATATGTAGCACCGGGTAGTCGGGGAGATCATTTGTGATTATGTGTATATGTATATGTTCTTTTTGGGATTGTACATGTATGACTCTGTGTATGACAAACAAACTTTTATGTTATATATATATATGAGATTTCAGTTGCAGATTTTCCGCTTTTATTCTGCATCTGAATTGTGGGTGTTAGGAACTGAGTTCCTCTGTTTACGTTGCTACCTAATTGTTGCATATCTTATTAGCAGGTTGTTGTATTTCGTGTTTTTGATGTGACGCTCCCGTCTATGCCATGAATGTTTTAATTACACTCTGATTATTTGTTATCGCTTTAATTCCTCGGGGTATAGATTGGGGGTGTTACATACTACACAATCAAAGTATCGACAACCAGGAAAGGACAGTCAAAGTAATTTTTACAGTATGATCTATTCTTTTATTACTGTACCATATTTTCTTTTCTATCATTGACCTTTCATTTAACAGTATAAATTCCAAAAAGTATAAGATGGATCGTCCTCCCAAAGGAAAAATAAAAATAAAACATAAAGCATTCTAAAGAGTCATATGTTTAGTCACAACCCCTTATTTTTGCATCAGCTAGACAATATTATATTTCCTAAATCCAGAATAAAAAAAAAGTTAGATTGGACTACTGCCAGTACCACAATCCATAAGCGCTGTCTCTAAAATTCCACTAACAAACATTCATAGCTACAACAGAGGGAGATCTAAGACAAGTTTTGGAAGCTTGTGAAACCTAAGGGCAAGGTCTTATTATTATCTCACTGATAACAACATTAAATAAACTATCTATCATTTTAAATGTGCAGTTCAACTCATGTACTCAAAATGTATAAAAATGTTGTCAAATACGAAGGTTATATCGATCTGCTGATTAGCTATATGCTGCAAACAAAAATGCAGCACCTAAAATGTTTCCTCAAGGTAGAGCCAGGAAAAACTTGCCATTATGAGGCTTCCGTACGCCAGCGCTTGATTGAATCATAATCTACCTTACATAAGCGCCCAGTAACTGTCCCAAATTGTACCTCTTTGAGTAATTCAAACTGACCATATTATAGCCATTGACTGCACCTCTAAAAACCGGCTTGTTACAACCTCTTCCAAGAGCTGCGGGAACTTGTGCCTGACTGCCAGCAGCCATATTGCGTTACCGGCTCCTTCATAATTAATTAGCACATGTCATAACCAACTATAGCAGTGTTCTTCAAAAACAACATCGTCCAACATGAAGAAGAATGAACAGCAGTGAAACAAAACGTGTCTACAATGACAAATCCGATTTGGGGCTCCCACCCAAGCAGTTCACACCAGCCAAAAAGGGTGGCAGTGAGAAATCTTTACGGGTCTATAATACCATTGAATGTACTTCTATTTTCGAACAGGACGGCTGTTATTACTTCAACTGACAGATGTTTACGGGCTTCGAGGGCACCAGCCGTGAGCATATACGGCACTGCGGTTATTATGATTGGTTCTCCGGTTGTAGACTTAATGTGACAAATCTCCATTGAGATGAAAGCTTCAAAGGCAATACCCAGGGCTGTTAATCTGTGGGGACTGTCAAGAGTTGTCCCTAGGGATGAGTCTACAGCACCAGCAGAAGAGTAGATAGTAAGGCGAAGGAGCGCCATTAGGGACCCAGAATGCTCCAGAAATTTGAGGCAGTCTCAGGAAAATCCTTGCCTAATTAAAGAACAATTGCAGCTATGGTAAGAACCCAACAACAAGCACGAAGGCTTACTGCAAAAACCGATCCTGCTGAGAGAAATAGGACTGGTGTTGGGTTTTTAAGGTATAGCTGACAAAGAGTAATAACATCCAGATATCACTGACCAAATGAGGCTGAGTGTTTCCTCAATATATAAGTTGCACTAATTAAATTCAAAGCAAATAGGAAATTTCTGAATTATACCATTATCATAAGTAGATGAAGTAGGATGCATTTTCCTGGCCTGTATGTTTTATTGGAGAAATTCAAACCATCACTACATGAATATAATAGGAGAAAATGTTAAAGAAAACAAAAGGTTCAATGTGGAAAAATATCTGACATTTTGAGTATTGTCATTAGGGGAGCCCTTGTTTTTCATCACAAACATTATTTTCTACTTGCTTCTGCTGAAAGTAAGGACTCCTTACAATTACCTTTCTTTTTACCTGCTTGGTGTTTCCTTCAACTTTGTCTTGGAAATTTGTGAGCTCATGCTCCTTATGCAACCACATACAAGGTTTATGAATTAGCTACCTGGGCTGTCTCAATATTGTATGATCAGGACTTTCCTTCCTCTCTCCCGCCATAGATACTAAATTCACATAGACAAAGAAATGAGCATTAGCCAACACATATGCAAAGGAATAATGGAGTATAGTTTTCAACCCAAAGAAACTAACTGGCCTATATTCTTACATAATAAGCATTACATGGAAAGATGCATATATGGAAGAAAATCTTAAACCAAAATTTTCTCAACCACACAGGACACAGGAAAAAGTAGAAGTGAAACATAGTGGTGCACCATTTGATTCTTCTGCAAGTTTAATAGCTCGAGAACAAAAATCGTCAAAATCATCTGGTGAATAACATTGACAGAGTGATATCAGATGAAAAAAAGCGTAGATATTAGCCTAGCAACAATTCAAGTTATGAAATTATGCCAAAGTAACCAGAGAATATTTGTCTCGGTATTAAAATCCAATAGCCAAAGACGGGTCAATTGAATCTAGGGGCATGTGCCTGCTAATGTTGTTAGGAGTTTTTAAAAGTTAGATATAAAGAAGAATTAACAAATTACAGTTGACAACATAAGAAAATCAATGTTATTTGAAATCTTACTTGCAGTGATACAATGACGTATTAGGCTATTGAGTATTCCCGATAATATTAACAACCTTAAAATTGAACTGTCATTGTAGCAATTTCCTCCAATAGAAACTTATACACGAAAGCAGGATCTGCAAACAACATGTACAAAAAGATATTTATATATAACAATAGTGTAAACGATAATATACTCCAGAAAGAAAGTTCATCAATTTCTAACATATTTAAGATTTGTGGACATCAATAGTGTAGCCCTTGATAGTTCTTGTGGTAGTTTTTTGGATATAAGGCCTTGATTATCTTCTCCCTGCAGAAACATAATTAAGGAAATAAAGAATGTTAAGGAAGTGTCATAACCTAATCACAAACAAAATAGCGTAGACAGACAAATCAAGCAACAAAACTCAATGCTTCAGATCCATACCTCAAGTCCCCTTTTGGACTAAGATCCATCACAGATCTATCACCGCGATATCGCATATCGGTGTAAAATCGACGGAAACGCCGCTGTCATCTTCCCCCATTCCTGCAACACCAATAATCTTGAGGATGAAACTGCAACTTCGTTTAAGCTAAAAGTAAACAACAACAACATCAACAACAACAAAAAGAGTGAGAAAAAGTTGAAGTGATAAACGAATTAACCTTCTAAAGAAAAAAAATACGAATCAAATTACACGAACATGAAGTTAAAAACCGATGAGGTTGAGTTCCGAAGTATTCTCCTGTGAACCCATAAAATTAAAAACCCCAAATTGAACACACAAAGTTATACAACAACAACAAAAACAGTCAAGACCTTAAATTTAAAACGGAATTTACATTCCAAGAAACATAAAAACTCATATTACTAATAATGCACTCAACGAAAAATAATAATTTTTACCTGAGTAATCTTCAACTTTAGAAAATCCCTTCTACCAGCTTCGTCTTCCAACTTTAATTCCTCTTCCAGCTCCTGACACTCTCCGATGAACCCATAAAATTAAAAACCCCAAATTGAACACACAAAGTTATACAACAACAACAAAAACAATTAAAACCCTAACTTGAACCCCCACAGTTATAGAACAACAATAAAAAAAGTCAAAACCCTTACAATCGATATTACATATGGACATGTTTTGCCTCAAATGATACAACAATATATGTCAAATATTGGGTTTCAGTACCCACAAAGTTACATTGACGTACCCGTAGAAACCCGATTCAATTATTCCTGAAAGAAGAAAAACGACAACTCAGAAATGACAATGTATCTCTATTTTCTATAGCAAACATCTCAAAAACACAAAATCGAGTATTAGGGATAGTTTACTCCGGAAAAAATGCTAAAGTATACCTTAATAGTCTTCAACTTTAGACAATGTCTTCTATCAGCTTTCTCTTCCAGCCGTCACTCTTGCTTCAGATTCCGACATTATCGGGTGAAATCGTAAAATCAAAAACCCTAAGTTGAACCCACAAAGTTAAACAACAAAAACGAAACAATTCAGTCGTCATAGAACTGATATTGTGTATAGTTAGTTTGTTTTCGTCAATTTAAAGAAGATGAAGGATGAAGGAAAAGATGGAGGAGAAGGAGAAAATGGATAGGAGGAAGAAGAAGAGAGAGTGAGGGAGAAAGAAAGTTGAAATTCAAAATGGTAAAGGTTAAAAAAGTAGAGGTCCTAAGAAGGTGACACTTGTCCAGAAGGTTAAAATTGTAACTATGGTGGTACCATATCTATAATATAAGAAATTCATGTGTTCTGGAAAACACCAAAATAACCTTTTGTCTTTGCCCTCCACCTCATCAAATTAGGGGCATTTTATGTCCAAATAATACTTTTTGCAACTAAATTGTACTATTGGTTCTATATCAAATATGGTTACTTTTTATTGTGTATATTTTGCAAAGTAATTGTATTGTAATAGTTAAAGTTGAAGTAAATGGTAACTAAAAAGTACCATAATTAAATGCAAAAACCACTTTATGGGTGAATGGAGCCACCAATCTCCCAAAATTGATTTTGTCTGATCACAAAATCCTACTTTTGCAAATCACACGCTAAACCCCACTCTCTCTCATGTGAACCCTAATTGTGTCTCTCTCATATGAACCCTGATTTTCAACGATTTCTCTCACCCAATTTCTGAAAATCAACAAATTTGTTCATCGATTCTTCTTCACTGAAGATGGGTTTACAAGGCATTGATGTTCTGATTATCGTTATGTTGTTTTGCGCATGCATGTTTGTTTTATACTCAGAAACACCATGTTTGTTTTGTATTGTTTCAGATCTTTAACTGATGTTAATCATGGTTTCTTGTAAGAATGCAATAATATGTCTTCATCTTCTTCATTTTGATGAGAAACGAAATACTTTTGTTTGATATAAGTGTGTTTTGTTTGCAGTTTGTATGTGTCTGTGAAATGGTGGAATTGTTGTGATTTGGGTTTTTTTGGTGAATGTAGGTTACTGTAGAATAACAACATCTCAGGGAAAATACCTCCGGGACACAAACTTAAAGTTCATAGTGGATTGGATCTGAAGATCTTGAAGATGATACATTCAAAGAGGTAAGTACCAATCTTTCTATTGTTGTTGCAAATGTTAAGTTTAACGTATGGGTCAGAAATTGGGAAAACTATATTTGGAAATGTTGTACGTTTGAAACATTGATGTTGATTTGGTTCTGGGTTTTCCGGTGATAAGTGTGGCGGTGGTGGAAAAGGGTTTCTGGCGACGAGTATGGTGGTGGTCAGATTCGAAAAGGTTTCTATTTGACATTTTCAATTTAGGTTTTGTTATTAACTTATTCTATTGTATTTGATCTAAGTTTTATTTTGTTATTCTACTGTATTTTCAATCTAAGTTTATATTTTGTCCATTGCAGATCTGGCTCTTTATGCTTGGACGTAATTAACCAATCATGGAGGACAATGTTTGGTAATTTTGTTAAAGGCTTTTCATTGTAAAAAGTTTCAAGCATCTGAAGTTTCAAATTCTATTGATCTGTCATATTATTTTGTACATATGTTGGTAACTAATTATGTGAGAAATTCAACAGGATTATATGGAATCTCAATAGGATTATCCAATTCAGGTTTGGCTTTCAATTCTACCTATTGTTCTTGGTTGTTCTTTAGCTGTGATGTTACTGCGGTTTCTTTCAATATTCAAGGATTATGGACCTGTGATTTATACCGATGAAGTTATATAATTGCTACAACGGTTGGACTTCGGGCAGGATTTGGAGGACCGCTTTTTCCGCCACTGCATTGGTTCTAAAGATTTGTATCTATTCTTTTGTTTTGTATGTTTTGTATGCAATAGATATATGGAAGGAATATGAATTTGGAGAAAATTCTGACTACTCACCTAAACTGAACATAGTCATTCTCTATTATGCTGGTAAAGAAATAGAAGCAAGGGTAAGTGTAATTCAATTTTTTAAAATTCTAACTATCAGAATTGGTAGTTCAAAAAGTAGATTTGACACGAAAGAAAAATCTAACCCTACAATGAGCTCTTTCCATTTTCCTGATAATCAATTAATGGTGGATTATTGGGCTTGACAAGTTAATATCAATATCAGTGGTGTGTATATGATTCTGGAAAAATTGGTCAGCCTATGACATGTTTGTTGGAGAAACATTCTCTTCTGGTGACCATGTTTAAATATTTAGTAGTAAATTATATACCATATAAAAACTAAAATGCTTCTTGGGAAATTATCTTCTGTTGTGAATTCTGTTATTAGAATTGGTTTGCCGTTACCTGGTCCTGTTTTGGGGAATTGTGTTTTTCCGCAAGAATCTTATTTTGAAATTACGATTTTGTATGCGTAGATTGGCAGTGAGTTTGAATCGGTTAGGAAGAGTGTGGAAGGCGATAAGGCTATGCTTATTGCGAAAGGAAATTCGGAGGCGTTGGTTCATGTTACGAGCGGGAATAAGAATAGGAAAGTGTGTAGTGTTGAAGAAATGATGGTTGATGGTAGAGATGGTGGTGGTAAGAAGAGTGAATCGGTGATGTTTTCGTTGGAATTGACGGTTGGAGGTCCAGTTGTTTTGAAAGTTCCTGGTAGTTATGCTGGTAGCATTGGTTTCAACTCAAATGGCTCTGTTTATCTTGATGGTAATTGATACTTCACTTGCATTTTACTTATTGTTTTTCAAGTTCATGTTCATTCATGTAGTTACATTTTTAGCAAATATGTTAATTTCGTTTAGATTAGTTTATTTGAACTCATCTATGACTATTGACATATATGTTAGCTTTGTGAGACTGTTAAAGAGAGTTTATAGATGCAATTTACTACAAACCATGATTCCCTGCAGGAATGAAACAACGCATGAAGTTACTAATTGACTGCAGGGAATCCATTTCCGTTTATGACATGTTCATAAGCTCTTTATTTTCAGCTTATTTTTATAAATTGTTTAGGATATGTTATAAAAGCAATTCATAGCTTATATAAAATTTGGAAATAGTTTAAATATATTTTATTTTAAAGAGTAGATGTTAAGGGTCATTTCAATCTTTTTGGTCCTGATTTTGTAGTATTGTGGATAGGATCTTCAACATCAAAGTTGAAACTGACAAATTTTCAATTTTGCATACCTTTTTGTTTCACTTCAAGACAAAATTTCGTCTTAAACATCAAAATTATGAATGGCACACATGACATGTTTCATAACCCACACTATAACCACATGGTTATGTCATACATCATAATTGTTTCATTAGTTTATTTTGTCTGATATAGAACCTGCAAGGTACAAACATATTCATGCTTCTGATAGTATTTTATCTATTTTTTTAGACATCTAAGTGTAAATACTTTGTTACAGGAAAGAAACTTTTTTTCGAATCTGAGAAAGCAGAGTGGATAGGAACCGATAAGGTGATTGGTTATGGATTTGATCCAAGGCAGAAGAAAGTTTTCTTCACATTAGACTCAGAATTGATGCATGTAATCCACTGTCAGACCGAAGAATTCAGTACTCCGTTGTATCCAACATTGCCTGCAAATATAGACATTATGGTATTGGTTAATTTTGGACAAAATGCATTTAAATATGTACCTGCAAATGCTCAAAGAACACCGAATCCATGTTTAATATCACTGGTTGTAAATTCTCCTGCTGCAACCATAGGCTATGATGATAGCAGGGAACTGTTTTCCATGGGTAGGATTGATTCTCAGTGGCATAATAGAACTACAAACAAAGGAAGCCACAACAATAACAATGTGAACAATAATTCAACCATGGATTTTGATCAAGAGTCTGAGGCTGATTTGTTTGAAATTGCCATAGATAGTTCTGGAAAATCTACAAATACTACATCATAGTTTACAACAAATTGTGCCTACTGTATATTTGTATGTCTTGGTTCTGGCTTATACAAATAGTACATTACTTTGCACAGCACAATATTGTAGGAAATTTTTGTGTATTTTTCAAAGGTAGATTACAGGTCCCAAGATGAGAAATACAAAAATATTTGTATATTAGAATATGAACTTTACCTAAAAACTTAAACTATGTCATGAGTTTGACTTGGTGATAAGATTTTGACTCTTTGACAAATGAGACTTTATCTAATGGTTGAATCAATTGCAACAGTGAGATTGAGAAAAGCAAGAACACCTAGATCTTTATTTTATGTATGCATATCAACATTTTCACCATTACAGTATCTTCATTTGACATATTTCTGTGATCCGTTTTCTGTTTAGAGGCTCAAGATTAGAAATGTTTGTTGCAAATAATCTTTTTCATATTAGTCTTTCATGGAATGTCAACTTTTTTTCTCTTTTATGATTTTGATCTTAGCAATAAAAATTACTTTCTAATTGTAATTTATAATTTGCTAATAAAAGAATTTTAAATTCAAAAGGGTAGTATTTCAGTTACCTTATTAATAGAAGCATTTCTATTATTTATATGGTTAAAACATGTGGTACTGATATACCAATATCTTTTAGGTATGTTATGACAGGAGTAAAGGGGTAACAATAAAGACCAATATTTTCCTGCACTTGCCACATATATTTGACTTGGCTACTTCTATGAAGCTCTTATACTCTAAAATTGCTAAAATATTGTTGTTTTATCCGGAACAAGTACAAAAATATTGCCATTATGATTTTTATTTTAAACAAATATTGGCTCTTAGACTTAGAATACAACTCCAATAATTTGTCTTAAAACGTTTTGTGTTGATTTATTCTTTATTATGGGGTGAGAAGAATTGGATTACATTATTTATAGGAATAACAATTTCGGTTGTGCGTTCTAACATTTGACTTTTTTTTTTTTTAATTTTTTTTAACTTTCAATTAAAATAAAATTGACATTTTTTGTGTGTGTAGGTGTAATACTATTATATATTTTTCTTTCTAATTTTTAATATTATAAGTCATTTTTAATTATAATTAATTAACAAAAATAAAAGAGATTAATATTGTAATAATTTATAATTTTTCCTTTTTTAACATGTTAAAAATAATTACTTAATCTCTGCAATTCTTTTCATTAATAATTGCTATAATGAAATTTCTATAAACAATTAAATAAAATTAAAGAAAGTTTTTTATATATTTTGTCACCATTATCAAATTTTCATATTGGTTATTGTATAAACTTTATTTTTTATTAAAAAATATTAATGTGACATATCAACGTGATTATTTTCAATTATTATTTTTCATGTGTATTTTAAAATAGATATAGCATAAATGATAAGAAACAATGATATTCAAACTATGTTTTTGTTCAAAAATAAAATAAAAAAAACTAAAATAATTGTTTATAAAAATTCTAAAATAAAAAAAAAATCAAACTAACCTTAAGATTTAGAAATTAAAAAAATTGTTTTATAATATGTTAGAAATAAATGAATTATTAACAAATATTTATTGCATTTTTAAATAGATTTTAAGAGTTTATTTTGAAAAGGAAAATATATTAATAAATGCTGCTAATTAAAACTTATTCAATTAAAGCAATAATTGCATAATTAAATACAAGAAAAATTAAAAGTTGTATTTAATTTAAATTTATGATTTAATACACATGAAACTAATAAATTACTAAAATTAATTTTAATCAACTATATTAAATAATTATTTTTAATTTTAGTTTATAATTCAATAACATTAAATGGTAGAATTAAATGTGTTTTTTTTATCTTCTATTTATTTAAAAAATTCACACTATAAATATTTTATTGCAAGCTTATTATTTTTTTTTACAAAAATTCAAGTTACGTGTTATAAATGATTATTTATAGAGTGTTATCGATAAAATATTGAAATATTATTAACTTAATGATTTAAATAATAAATATTTTTTCCTTAATAACTTTATCCTTAATAATTAAATGAATTCTCAGTTTTTCAGTTGATCTCATTTGCCGTAAAATTATATTATTTGATTATTAGCTATCCTTTTGTTCTAATATTTTTTCAATTTATAAAAGTACTACAAAAAATTAAATTAACTTTAAGATTTAGAATTAAAAAATAATAATTTTTTAATAAATTAAAAATAAATGAATGATTAAAAAAATGTATACTTTAAAAATTTGATAAGTGTCTCTTTACTTTTTATTTTAAAAAAATCAAAAGTAGTTTTAAAGATGTATGGTATAATTGATTTTAGTCTTTAATTATTTTTTAAAAATAAATTTGATTAGATATCCAAAAAGAGAATTTTAAATTAAAATTAGTATACATGATAAAAAATAGTAAGTATATTTTTATCAGAGATCTAAAAAAATAAGTTTTATCCAAATATTTTTTTAAATTTTTAAATTTTTTATTATAAATATTTAATAATTTAATGTAATATAAAATTGGATTTTGATGGTTATTAAAATAATCATTGTTTTTAAATATTTGTGTAGCATGATTTTAAATATTTGTGTATTATGATTATAAAATAATTATTACTATAACAACAAATTTAATGAGGCTTTATTTTACTTTGAATTGCGATTATCAAAAATTTTATGTATTTTAATGGCTTATAAGAATTTTAATTACATAATATATTATTTTTATTTGTCCATTTAATTTTTGTATCGTTATTAATATTTTTGATTATGTTATCAACTATATACAAAATAAATTTTGACCAAATCATAATTTATCATTTTTGAAAATACCAAATTAAAACAATTATAATGGAAACATAAAGTTATTGATCAAAATATTAAATAATAACGGTATGTACCTACGGGCAAAATTACATTGTTGATTCAATACTATATTTTTTAAGAAAATAATAAAAAAATATTAGTTTAAAAAAATCATAAATTTAAATAAAAAAAATTATAAAGTTCGTTGTTGATTAATTACGGGCAAAAATACATTCTTGATTCAAATTTTTTTTATACAAATTCAAATATATATCTAATGTTAAAACAAACTTAATATTTATATACGGGATCAAGTTCGTTGTTGATTAATTACGGGCAAAAATACATTCTTGATTCAAATTTTTTATGGGCAAAAATATTTTTTATGTCATTGAATAAAATAATATTTAGTTACGGGCTCAAGTTCGGTGATGATTAATTTATTTATACGGGATCAAGTTCGTTGTTGATTAATTTATTTATATATACAAAAAAAAATATCATTGTTGTAATATAGATTCTAATATTTTTTTAAATAACGTCAAAACAACAATAATATTTATCTAAAATATAATATATTGTTTATTCAAATAACTTTATATATGGAATGAATTATTAACACTAATTTCTTATATCTTTTAAAATAATATTTTTTTGGTTAAGCACCTTAACTTTTTTAATATTTTTATTATATTTAAAAAAAAATGCGCGTAACATACCGATACCCGTGCGAATGCACGAGTTTCCTACTAGTTTTCTTATATGGTAGATGATATATGAGCAATGTATATGTAGCTTACAAATAAAGCTACTTATTGATCTAACTAACTTCAACTAGTTTAACCACCTCTAACAAATTACTTTCCTAAATTATAAACTTCTCTAACTAACTTAAAAAAGTTACCAAATCAGGAAAGTTGTTATACAAGTATAAACCATTTTCTTATCTAAAGTGTGATTAGACTAGTTATAATTTAATATTTCAACACCTATCTTCAAGTACATGTTTTCTTATTTTGTGATGATTAGTTGAAGTTTGTTTGTTCCAAAACTCAAATACTGATATATATTTCTCAATAGTATTACTAATACTACAACTTTGATTTTCAACTCGTGATTTGGAAAGGCAGAAGCATTATTCATGTTCAAAAATCTTAGTGTGTGCACATCATTAGATACATCCATATCTTGATTAACTAAGTATGGAGTGTCAAAACTTAAATATATTTTTAATTGATAGAGAAACACAGACAACATGTACTCATTAATGACATTGACAATATCATTTTTCAAGACTAGTAAGACTCTTTCTTGAAAAAATGTTAGATCATTCATGCTATCAAAGAATAATGAATGAATATTATGAACAATAGAGAAAATTGAACCATTTGACTTTTTAATGAGTAAATTGTCGAAAATTTCAAGTGTGATACCATAAAATAATTTAATAGTTTACGTCTTAACTATTTATTAAATTATTTTATATCTAATAACAAATTCCTAAATTATATTTATAGACTTGATCATATGGAATGTTATTATCTTGCATATAAAATTTTTGTAATAAAAATAATTCATTTTAATAATTTATATCATAATTACTTATTAATAAATCATAATTACTTATTAATAAATGTTATATGTAATGCGTAAAGCATAGTTAAAATTCTAATACAATAATAATTTATTATAAAAATAAAAAATTCTAACAACAAATAAATAAATATAATATATAATAAAAAAAATTTTAAAATAAAGAAGTTGGGGAGGGGCTAGAGAAAGTGGCGAAGAGGGGTTAAGAGAGGGGCTAAGAGAAAGTGGTGAAGAGAGGTTAAGAGAGTGACGTAAGTTGTTATGATAGGGAAAACAGAGATAGGAAAAACACATGATCAATAAGAAGAATGCAATAAAGCAGAGATAGGGAAAACACATGATCAATAAGAAGAAACGAACAAAGCTAACACACAAATTAAATCCTAACTAATTTAGGGTTGATTCAATTAGGGATGGGAAAGTCCCCAGCAGAGTCACCGTCTGTCGTACCTCAAAAACTGGAGAACGACCTTGAGAAGCGCAATCACACACCTGCAGGATGGACTTAATAGAGTCGCCACCAATCTTTATTTATTCCCATAAAGGGAAAGGGAAAATATCGAATAAAACCCCTAAAAGAAAGATAAGGACATGGTCATCACAAGCAATATCTGAGTTAGGGAGTCAGTTACACTAGGGGAAGGTATTATCATCCCTCACATTCTGTTGTACTCAAGGGGAACCATTTAGTTAGGGTCAAATGAATGTTAGCTTATGTTAGTTTCTAATATTCTATTTATTTGGGATGGAAAAGGGAGGGAAGAGAAATGTTTTTTAGATTTTTATTAAAGAGAAGGAGAGCTAAAGGTTTTTATTACTTGGGGTTCAAAAATATTTCGCAATCTCGTGCCTATGTATCCTTACAGTGCAATGAGGAAATCAAAGCATTTGTAGTTCGGGGACTACGATGAAAAAGGGAAAAGGTGACTCGCCAAGTAATGAGGTCCTTGTGCCTACGTATTCTCATTGATAAATGAGAAATCAAAGCGTCCGTAGTTATGGGTAAAAAGGTTTATTTGTTGGTCGACTTTAGCGAAAGATACTTAGTCGCATTCGACAGAAAACATTGTTTTACCTAAAACAAGTGAAGAGTGGATGTTTGCTTCATAACATAATGGATTTAGAAATCAATATTCGCGGGAAAGGCCTCTTATCTCAACTGAAATAGTTTGTGGACGAAGCAATGTTTTACGTCGTCTCAAGACACAATATCTCTCATTTTTTGAAAAGGTTTTAGGATTAATCGCACGGCGGCGAGGAAAATAGTTTGATTAGTTGGATGTACTTTAGGTGAATGATGAAAATTTGATGGGAATCAATTGTTCAAAGAGTTACACCAGAATTCTAGATCCCAACGGCCCTTATCCATTCAAGATTAATTAAGAAAATTGTTTGTTGGACGATGAACTCTTGATGGTGATCAATTACTCAGAGAGTTACGCCAAGATGCTAGATCTTAACGGCCCTTATTTATCCAAGTTGATATTAAATGTTTTAAGGATGAAAGAAAATAATGAACGGCTATCCCAATGCGCGAAACTCGAGACTGATCATTCGAGGTTTTGCTAGAATGCTAGATTCCAACAGTCCTCTTCTTTCGTGTTTATTAAGAAAAAAAATTTTAAAGTTGCAATGACCTAGATCAAGGTTATTAAAAAAATACACTCGATGTTGATCGAGGTTTATTCATGAAAGGGTTTGAAATGATCGGAAAGGTTGATGGCGATATGTGAAGCAATTGACTTACAAGTTGGGTGGTTTAAAAAGGCTTAACGTTGAATCAAGAATTACTTTGAAAAGGGCTTGTCAATGGAAAGGATTTAAAATGTTTTTCAATTGGTGTTGATCAATGTTTTTGAAAATGGAAGCTTGGTGTTGACCAAGTCTTTTGTTTTGATTTTTGAAAGGTTGATTTTATACTTTTGTTTTTTTGGTTAATAAGTTAGCCTTTATCCTAACATGAACAATATGAACAAGATTACACATAAGGGTGGGGATACATCAAGGTATACAAGGAGTATGCATAAGACAGCAAATTAACTATAATCCTTTTCTTTGGACTTAAACACAAGTAACATGAAGGTAGCAATCAAAGGTCACAAACATGTATCAAGCAAAGTATGCATTATAAAGATAATAAACTCAAACACAGAGCAAGCATCAAGGCATGGTATAAACATATGACAAAGATCATTATTCAATCAAGTGACTCAAATATTAGGGTTTTGAATCATGTGAACAATCATTTCTAAACAAACCCTAAAATCATCCTAAACATGGTAAGACTTTCAAAATTAAGGCAAATACAAAAACATTAAGGTTAAGTATCAAGTCATAAGATCATATTCATCAATTCATTAACCCTAAAACCTAACCAATGTTGAACATTCATCTACCTAAGTCATACCATCACAAATGGTTCAAGAATCATTTCATAAAATTTACCAAGACATGACATTAGACAAGTATAACATCAACATGATTTTAAGCATTAAAGCATGGTAAAAGGAACAAACATGAACCCAACCAAGAAATAAATCATAGAATTTTTTTTTAAATAAAACATGTGATAACAATAAAAAGAATTAAACATTTTTTTAGGTTTTTCTCTTAAAATATGAAAATATAAATAAAGTAAATAACCTAATAAAAATATGTTTTTTATGTTATAAGATGATAAAAAGAAAAATATTTTGGGTTTAAAAAAAATATGAACTTAATAAAATAAAAGGATTGAAAAAAAGAAAAAAATAAAAGAGAGAAATAAAAAGGAAATGAAAAGAGTGCCTAAAAAAGAGGGAGGGGACGCTGCGTGTTGAACCCACGTCCCCAAGGTCATCAGCAAAACCAGCAAGCCACTAAGCCAGGAATGTTGCCCTGTTAAACATTTTCATAAAAAAAATAATAAAAATGAATTCAAAATATGAAAAATGGCGCGCAGAGCTTCATCTTCTTCCTCGTGCCATCAAGTTTCACAAAAATGGAGTTTTGTCAAATCAGAACCAAAACGCAAATGTGAATATACCATCTTGCTCGAAATTTCATGAGGATTCTAAATATGGCCATAGCTTTAATTTATTTTCACTCTATCATGAGAATTTAGTCAAAAAATCAGAAAAACCCTAAATGTTCAAAGTAAAATTAAATAGCATATGTCAATGATCAATGAGCAAACCTTTAGGGCTTTAAATCACAACATCAAAGCAAACACAATGGTAACAAGAATTGTAATACCCCGTATTATCTAAATGCTCAATTGGATATCATACGAGATCAGATGAGTATCTATGTGCTCTATCTTTGATTAATTGGATTTATGGAATCCTCTAAGTACTTTAAGTATTGACATTTGGGATCAATAGAGCAACTAATGAACTCAAAAGAGATCAATTTATTATTAGTTCAAGAGAGACTTTTGTGATAATTCAAATGATTGATCAATTAGTTGAGACGACAAAATGTCAATTGGAGATATTTTACTCTATGGATTTATGTTATATAATAATGATTATGTATATGTGTGTATATATATATATATATATATATATATATATATATATATATATATATATATATATAAAGAAGAGAAAGAGAGAAAATGGAGAAAGATGAAGAAGAGAAACCCATGGATCATCAGCATCTTCTTCAAACTCCTCTTTGATTATCAGGTGGGTTCTAGTTAGACACTCTAAGTTCTAGAAATAAAAGTTTGGAACTTAGGTTAGAATTGAGAGAAAATGATGAAATGGATAAATCGATGAAATCTAACAGATGAAACGTGATATAAAATGTGTGGAATACTTGTTGTATGATTGGTTTATGTTTTGGTATGCTTTGGTGGCAGAAAGGTTGGATTTTGGCCCAAATGACCCATAACAGCGCTGCTGAGAACCCCAAAATTCGCAGGTTCGCATTGTGAATCCCCTAGCGAAGGGGAAATCGAACATTCGCTGGTTGTTCGCACGACGAAGGTGAAGGCGAACATTCGCCAGAGATTTGCCAGAGGTTCGCACTGCGAACATTACCCTGTTTTGGTTCTGCCACGGTTCGCCAGACGTTCGCACTGCGAATGGGACAGCGAACCCAGTGTATTTAGGCATTCCCTGGAAGCTTCGCACTGCGAATGAGAAAGCGAGCATTCGCTGGCTGCTTCGCATTGCGAACATAGCAGATCCTCCAACTTATGTCTTTCATAACTTTTGATCCGTAACTCGGATCGGGACATTCTTGGTGTCCTTAGAAAGCTATGACGACCCTCTATCCGATAAAAAGTGAAAATATTAGGTATGATGTGGGATAAATTATTTAGTGGAAAATGAAGGAAAGTGATGTTTTATGTGATGTGTGATTATATGTGTTTACTTGTAATATTTGTGTTATGCCATGTCTATATAATTGTTGTTAAGTATGAATGAGAGAATATGCATGCTTAAGACAAATTAGGAAGAGTGACGAAACCTTACCCCAAAACCTAATGATATGATTCTAGGTTGTGACTAGGATTGATAAATAATCTAGATGGCGATGCTCGTGCATTCGATGTAGATGTGCATCCTTGCCGAGTAATGGTCTAGAGGTGAGTGAAACACTAGTATGGAACATGTGAAATTGTTATGTTTTATTGTTAAGGCGATTGTGGCCTTAAGGCATTGTGGCCTTGTGATTGTCTAATATAATCGCGTTTGTGTGTGCGATCACGTAATCGTAACCGGTTCTTTGAGTTGCGTTTCATGGGTCTCGAGCTCCTCTGAAACATATGCATGACTACTTGGCAGGTTTGATTCCCCGTGCTGTATGAATGGAGCCCGAGGGGTGAATGCTTCTGGCGGTATAAGGCCCGTGTAAAGTGACGGTTCATAACGGTAAAAGGCCCGTAGAACCCGAATTCATTCGTATGTCAAGTAGGTTCAAAGATCTATGACTCGGGTCGACTTCTAGACGTAGAAGCGAACGGGAACATGGGATGCCTTGGTGTGGTTACCGATTAGTGATATTGTGAGTTGATGAACTCATGACATGTTTCCATATAGTGTGAGATTGTGAGATTGAGTACTCAAGGTCATTTTCCCTTCCCTTCTGACTTGAGTTAGGCTTATTAGAACCCTGTAAAGCCGAGAGGACTATAAGATAGGGAACTCAC
The DNA here is from genome assembly GCA_022829125.1 of Lathyrus tuberosus. Taxonomy (NCBI): domain Eukaryota; kingdom Viridiplantae; phylum Streptophyta; class Magnoliopsida; order Fabales; family Fabaceae; genus Lathyrus; species Lathyrus tuberosus. The sequence goes on from JALAZF010000212.1 coordinate 10,052,763, forward strand.
TGAGATTTGATGTATCTCACCCCACTATAGTTGCTTTATTTCAGGTGTGGTTTGCAGGTTTGATTTACAAGTGGAGCGATGCTTGGATGTTTCAAGAGAAGCTTAGTTAAGCTTATTCCGCTGTGTATTTTATTGTTCTTGTACAATGAGGAATATTGTATATTATTCTTAGATTTTTATCTTTGGCTAGTTTCCATAACTTGTACCATAGATTGCTTTTGTTTTTAGGAAATGGTCAAGTATGTGAATTACGCCATTAGGCACTTATGATGGTGTCAATACCAAATAAAATGCGTGTATTGTATTATTCTATATATATATATATTATACAGGGCATTACAAGAATGAATTAAAATGATGCTTGCAAGTGTAAGAACCAGAAATTGAAATATACCTCAATGGAGTGAATTTGTGCCCCCTCAAAAAGTGCTCCCAAAAATGAATTAATGACCCTCCTAGCTTCCTTGAGTTACCAGGAGTGTGAGGATGTGCTTAGAATGGCTTGAAACCCCTTAGATTGTTCTCGTCAAATCAACTTGCATATGAGAAAAAATGACATTTGGTTATGGTGTTTGGGGTGTTTCAGGTTATTTTTGATGCATAGAAGCTTAAGTGGGTTATTTGGGGTGTATTTGTGAAGGAAAAAGGGAAGGAATGTGAGGGAATTGTGAGATTCAAATTTTCACTTTAATGGAGGTTTTTGAATTTTTGATGAAATGCTCTCTCTAATCAAATGCTTGTCTACTGATGTTATGAGGTTTGCTCTGCATTTGTAGAGGTCTTGAAACTAGGTTAGGATAGAGGCTTGGTCAGATCATGGTTTGGTATCTTATCTTGTATGATCTTATTTCACAAAAATGTAAATTATGGCTCTATGTACCAAGGCTTGGATTCTTGACTTGTATGACACTTTGAGCTCTCAAATTAGGCTTGGCAAGTTGTTCTTTTGTATCAAAGATCAGTTGGAATCAAGTTACACTTGCTCCACAAGTTTTGACCAAAACTTATTTTTTCACAAAATGCCAAAATGTTAATCCCAAGTAGTCAGTTTTGCAGTAGGTTTGTCCTTATTATATGGGCCTATCTTGCACAAAATTGGTATCAAAGTGAAGCTAGCATGGAAAGAAACAAGTCTTGTGTTGATAGCAAGCCGAGGAAATACTTGGAAGATACTCCAAATTGGCTCCAAATTCGTGTGGATCAAACTGAATTTGACACTTAGAAAAATTATGGTTCATCATGCATTTCATCTCATTGTGAAACCCTAACTTTGATCCTTCATATCTCTTAATTGACAAAAGCTTTTTGGACCAAGTTTTCCACCATGATGAAGTAGGAAGTATGATTTTTAAATGCATCCCTCAAGTGTTTCAAATGGATTCCTAGATTGATCACAAATTGTCCATAAAGTCATGCACTTGAAAAGGTCAAAAACTTAGAAAAAATTCGAAGTCTTTTGAATTTTGTAACAACGTGAAACTTCAACTTTAGCCATCAATTTCTTCCATTTCAAGAAAGCTTTTGGCTTCCAATTTTCATCAACTTGTAGTATAAAATGTAATCTTTAAATTAAGCCCTCAAGTGTTTCAAGTGGATGCTTGAGGAAGAAGTTACAACCTTGAAAAGTTGGTCATTTGATCATGGATTTTTGTACTTAGTGAAATTTCAAGAAACCCTAATTTGGACAATTCTTGATCTTTTCTTGATTTTCTTGAATTAGCTTGATAAAACTCAATTATTTTCCATATTTTCATGGTTCTTGACTTGAGAAGTCCATGGTTGATCAAAAATGTCAAAAGTCAAACTTTGACTTTGAGCATCTGTTGACTTTTCATCAGTTTAATCAAAATTCTTCAACTATCCATAAATCCAACTTCTTGAGCCAATTTAGCCACATGAATGGACCACAATGATACATTTGAATCCTTTGAATCATATTCCAAGCCATGGGATCATGTTTTGGTCAAAAAGTCAACATCAAGCTGACTTTGACCAAAACCTTAATTTGAAGTATATGATGGATTGAAATTTGATGAACTTGAATTGATGCCAATTTAAACTTGATTATTGATAAAGGGAATCTCTTGATCACTAAGTGTGATTTGAGGAGCTTGAGATGTTGAGGATCATACTAAACTTCTGATTGCTCAAACACTTGAACTCCTTGATGTAAAACTCTAACTTCTGGACAAGGCAAACAAGACACACACAAGAAATGACTGATACTATGCAAATGATGCAAATGAAGGAACTAAGGTGGGACAAAATTTAGGGTATGACACATTCCTAACAACACTTAATTTTAATAGTATCATAAACATTTTATTTAAAACAACGTCAACAAAAATAACACTAAAAAGGAAAAATCAATTGTACTTAACTCATGGTTAGTGTGAACTTTACTTAACTCATGGTATATATGGACTTTTGTCAACATCAACATAAAAATAGAAAAACCCTATTTCCATTTTTATCAACATAATCAGAATAATATAATCTATAAGCAATGAGCAATCCACACAAAAAACTAACATTTCTAAGTTACGGGTAAGGATAAAGTGGGTGAGTTACATGCCAAATACACGATGAAGAAGATAAAAAAAAGGTAGATGAAGCTTTGATGATGGTTTGTTATCATTCCTTTGTTTCAAGCTACACTTGAGTTTCAATGGCATTATGGCGTTCGAAGAGGGGAAACATACATTGTGTTGGAAGATTTGATGTTCAAACACTTACGTGTGCTAGAATGGATGAAGTTTTGAAAACAATTATGGAACATGGGTTTAGATGTTAGGCCGTTTAGATGGAGAGGATGAATATGCACATATCTTAGTATATATTTTTGTAAAAAAAATATTCGGTTTTGTAGGAGAATGAGGATGGATGAGTGTATAAAACTAAAGGAATAGTAGAGTCTAGTTCTAGGAAACACATGCAAAAAAAAATTCCTTCGGTTGGACAATCCAGCAGAGGGAATAAATACATTTAAATATTTTATATAAAAAACATGTTTTTAAATAGATAACTAATGTTTCCTCTTAGTTGGATAATCCAACTGATGGAATAGATACGTTTAAAATTTAAAAATGCACTAATTAAAAAAATAATAGATAAATTTTTTTTATAAAAAAAAACACCTTATGAAAGTAAATAGATACATTATAAAAAAAAAGTAAAACTGCAAGAGTTAGAATTCGAAGTGTGGTCCTTGAGCCACATTTCCTCTCGACTGAATGTCAAAACCAAGGGAATGGTTGATATATTTTTTAATTGAATAATTAAAATTTTAATTAAGGCGCCTATTAGAAATTATTCTAATTTGGTTGGTTGGACCAAAGAGGGAAATTCTTGTAAGAAAATGTAGTATTTGTAATAGGGAAACTTACTGTCCAAGAGTGAAACTTATTATCCTGAGTGTTAGTTCGGAACTTAACATCTGAATTCTCCACTAAGTTATGAAATAAACACACTATCATGAGTTCAAAATGTGTCTAGGAATAAGTCTGAAAGTTAACTTTCAAACTCACTATTTCATCAATCCAGAGATTTGAATATGGATTATTTTTTAGCAAAATTGAAGTGACTCACTTACGAAGTCTTTTTGTGTGTGTTTTAGGGGTTTCCAAGAGTTAACTTCCAAATTGTGTCAATGACATTTTTTGGATTTTATAAAGGTGGAATTCACCGCTAAGGGTGCGAACATCCCCATGGAAAATTTACTAAGCAACCACAAAATAGAATTTGAAATGTTAGTAAAGAAGAATGGAGATTTTGTCTTAGTACCCTTCCAACTAAACCTGACATCCCCTAGTTTTTCATATTGACTAAAATGCCTCTCTTTTTTTTTACTAACAAGGTGCTGAAAGTTTTTCTCTCGCGCGAAAAATCTAGTTGGCCAATCAAACAATTTGGTATGCATTTTTACCGAAAGTTTTAAAAAATGAAGTAAAATCTTGCTAATTTCCCAATTTATTAAAAAACCAATAGTTCATGTCGAGTAAGCTTATATATAAACAAAGTTAACAATACTGGATATTTTTATAAATCATGTATGTAATTTTTTGGATTTTTAGAAAATTCAGTAGTTCGTATGCAATAGGACAAAAAAATTTTTAACACTATCATATTTTTTTAATTTTTAATTTATTATTATTTAGATATTTGAAAAAATCTGTATAAAAATCATAATTTTGTTTTAAAAATCAATGATTTTATAGCGAATATTTGAAAAATCTGATATAAAAAATATGAATTTTTGAAAAAAAATGTATAGAATCATATATTTTTGAAAACATATTATTATTTTACACTTGGTTTAAAAGTTATACGTTTATATCTATTTCTTAAAAATCTAGTAAATATTCAAAAAATTCAAGAAAAACGAAAATAAAATTCAGTAAAAATTTCGTATATTAATCCATATATCTGAAAAATCAAATATTTATGAAAGATATTTTGGTAAAATTATACATAATATCAAAGGAAAGTAAAATTATAAAACAAATCTAAATTCATTGATAAACACACATAAGATGTACACACTACTAAAAACAGGACATTTGGTTAAATGATTTTACATCAGATTTCAAGATATATGATGTGGAAAAATATTTGTCAAAGGATTTTACATCAGATTTCATAACAATATGAAGTGAAATTTATTTGATTTAGGGATTTTACATCAGACATTTATTTCCATTGATGGGAAAAATAACACGGTGGCAATTTCGTAAATAATATGAAATTTTGTTATAAATTATTTCACATCGGGCTTGGATTTGCACCCGATGTGAAAAGTTCACTGATGAAAAAATAACAAGGTGACAGTTTTGTAAATAATATGAAGTTTTGTTATAAAAGCATACCCGCGTACGAGAGTTGAATCAAATTGTAAAAAAATGTGATGTGTGGGATGACAAGCACATCCCTGAACCTAGATTGTAGAAATGGTTAATTAAATTGACTGCCAACACGGTAACAAAACCATTAGCCAAAAATTTACTGACGAATTGCAGCAAGTAATTAAGCCATTTATGGCCAATCAAATTGGGGCACAAATTTAAGGATGAGAATCAACTTGCTGGAGGAGTCGATCTGAGATAAAAACAATCACCCTGAGATTGGAGAATGTGAAGATTGGAGAATGAATATGACCGCTAACATGAAATTAGAACCACTAACCAGCAGCTTACTCTAAAATCAAGAGCAAGCAATAACGACTATTTCGAGCCTAACATTATAAAGTCAATCGATTAGGATAAATGCCAACCTACTACCACGACAAAACCTTAAACACGTCGGGGATTGAAGAGCAAAAACCACCGTGAAAAAAGAACTCACTGTCGATGGCGAAGTTGAAAACAACAACTCCAGATGGATTAGAACGTGATGCGGTTTTGAAAAGAACAATTATGAATAATTTTACAAGATTATATTTAATTAATAGTATGGAAAATAAAATTAAAAAATATATAAAAAAGAATAATAAATAATTAAAAATATATTAAAAATAGATATATATAACTTATAATTTCATATCAGCATTTTTCTTAAAGCAATATATAATAGAATATGGAAAGATGTTTATTTATTATTTTGATACTTATAATTTTACAATAACTCATTTTTAATTATTGACACAACAACAAGAAGCATCATTTGGAGTGTTAAAAACACATTTGCCACCAGATTTGAAACCCTTATCAATGCAAGTTTGATTGCAAAATGGAGTGCTTCCTGCATCTTCGCATCTATCTATGCATGTACGTCCCGGAGGATCTTGACAATTCACAGATGCTGCAATCAAATAAAAGTTAATTAAGTCACATGGTTAACAAATCTATAAATTTAAAGCTAACATTATTTCATTACCCGGTGAAAGCAGCACTATAACAATGCTTAAAATACAAAAAAGAGAAAGGTGATCGAAACGAAAAGCCATTGTGTAGGATTTCACATATATATTTTTTTGTCAGATATACTTACTTATATATCTTGATCTATATATATACATATATACTCCCTTTCTTCTTTATTATAAGAAGAAAAAAATATTTTGTAAATTTATTGAATAATTAATTTATATATAATCCAAATATATAAATAAATTTAAAATATTAATACTTACTTATTATTGAATGAAGAGAATATATACATATAAAGAAGTTATTGTTTGCTTATGAATCATGATAAGAATGCTCTTCATTTATTTTAAACTTTATTTCTAAATTATATCTTATCACTTTGACTCAAATTCATGATAAGAATGCTCTTGATTTTTTTTTTACTTTATTTCTAAATTATATTTTAGCACTTTGATTCTCTCCTTTTTAAATTTTATCTATTTTATATATCACTTTATAGAAATCTCTTATTACTTTTTGAATTATATATATATATATATATATATATATATATATATATATATATATATATATATATATTGTATTGATATATACCTTTTTAAATTCAATTACCTTTAATTCTCACTTTTTAAAATGAAAATCATTAATTTTAATCTTATTTGCTCTTATTTTATTATTTTTGAAAAAAATTCATTTTTATAAACTTTTATTTTTAATAATATTATAATGTACCTTTTAAAATGATTTTTTCATTAACTTTTATGATTTTTTTATAATAAAAATGAACATACTATTAATATAAAATCATACCTAAAAAAAGTGTCCCTGTAGAAATTTCTCCTTACAATATTGTGAAATAATTCTTTTTTAATTATTTTAGTTTTTTTGTGTGTATTATCTACCTAAATATCATTTTTAATCTCACATTTTAAAATTTTATTACTTTTAATTTTGATTTTTGTAATTTAAGATCTTCATTTTTCACCTTAATTGATTTTATTTTAATATATTAAAATTATTCTTTTTTTATAAACTTACATTCTAAATACGATAATAATTTAACTTTAAAAAAATTATGAACTTTTAGAGTTATTTATAATAAAAATGAACAAATTGTCCATATAATTTTTTTGGCTAAAATCGGTGTTCCCATTGAAAAATCCCCTTTTGAAAAGATTTTTCCATTAACTTTAATTCTCATTTTTTTAAATCTTTCATTCTAACCTTAATAGCTTTTACTTTAATATCTTAAATAAATAATTCTATTTTTATAAATTTTTATATTTAATAATTGGACATCACAGAATTCCAAGACCGAGTTGTTGAGGCCGAGTAAGAGATAACAATCATGTCGAGCTTCATAAATATGAACAAGTCGGATCTCGGCCAAAAGAAGTGTTGATATATGACATGAATAGATCTGTCCCTGCATCATAAGAGCGTGGTAGACAATACGAATAGGTCGGATCCGGTCTCTTGAGGGTGCTAAAAGACGACATTTACAGGTACATATAGCGGTTACGATACAGCTCCATGATTACATGGGAGTTGCAGAAAATGATGGATGAGACGTTAAATGATGGTTAGATAAGACGGAAGACGTTATCCAATGCCACTTAAACATAGGATCTGAAGATACATTTTTTAAATGACCCTTGGTGGCATGACAGGTATAAAAGAAGCTTCCCATCGAGGAAGAAGATAAACAAGAGATACCCCCTACAGACAAGACGATTGTGATCTCACCTGATTCACCTTGGGGGAGATTAACCAAATAGTGTTTTTAGGAACAATTGGCGCCCACCGTGGGGCCTCTATAAAACTTTCTTAGGCCTCACAAAACAATACATTTCACTATAGAAATACGATGTCTGGATCATCTCCTAGCAGGAGCTAACCTCGCACCTCGCCAGACATGGCACAACTCCTTACAATTATGGAAAATCTGCGCCAGCAGAATGAATCTTTACATGAAAGTGTTCACGCACTTCAGCAGTCACAAAAAAACTAAGGAAGATGAAGAGGAGGAGGAGCTATGGACCCTCAACCTCTTTTAGAAGGAATTTGGGGCGACCAAGTCCAAGAAAACTTCAAACTTCCACCTTTGTCGTCTTTCGATGGCAAAGTGATCCGCATGAGCACATAATATCAATTAACAATCAAATGGCAACCGACTCTTTGAAGTGAAAGCTTATGGAAGGAACATTCAAATATGTTGCATTATGCTGGTACTTGAGTCTACCCAGATTGTCAATCATCGGTTACCAGGATCTAACTAGGAAGATGGTGCAACATTTTTCTGCCAGGAAGCATAGAAAGGTGACCACTACCAACTTGTTCAACGTCCTCCAGGGGTCCTCCGAGTCCCTCCGAGAATATATGGTGTAATTCAATGAAGAAACTATAAAAATATCTCATCCAAATCAAGAGATGTTCGTGGGAGCCTTTCAAAACGACCTAAAGGTCGACCATTTTAATGAATCGTTGGATAACATCTCCAGATCCTATGTTTAAGTGGCATTGGAGAATATATGGTGCAATTCATTGAAGAAACTATAAAAGTCTCCCATCCAAATCAAGAGATGTTTGTGGGAGCCTTTCAAAACAGCCTAAAGGTCGACCATTTCAATGAACAGAGCAAAATGTTATATTAAGGGGAGGAAAACAATATGGAGAAAAAGATCCTGTGAAGCTAAAAAAAAGACACAATCTAGGCATGATGGATTCGGGCCCAGTAAAGAACATCACAAGCAGGGGTCAAGGGAAAGGTCGGCGATAAAGCCTACCTGGAGGCCATATGACAACTTCACCAGGAACTTTACTCCCCTTATTACAAAACATGTTGATATTTTGCGAAAGGTGTATCATCTCAAGCTAATACCAGAACCTACTCGTCCCAAGAGGGTAAATGTTGTGTTAGGAAAGGATGAGGAAGCATGGTGTTCCTATCATCGTGTGAGAGAGGTCACCATTGTTACACCCCAAAATTTTCCCACTCTTTTTCTAACCTTAACTAACTTTTATTTGCATTCATCTGCATCTCCCATTAGATCATAACTCATAATCATACATTGCATTGGTCTTCAAAAACATGGGATTACAACGGTTCTTTGAATCAGAGTTTCCTTTTTTGCTTTGAGGTTCTTCCATTCAAGTTTGAAGCAAGGATTAGTTTCTCATCATCATGAGCATATTTCTATCAAAGTTCGTCCAGCTACAAAGCTTTTCTCTGCCAAGATTCATCAAGTATCAAGTTTATCTGCTTTAGGATTTCTCAAGAGGCATCAAGTGATTAAGGTTTCATCATGGTTCTAGTAGAGACTGAGGAACTAGGGCTTTGTTGGTTGTTAACATCTCTTGTTGTTTTCTTCATCAGTATGCACCCAAAGCATGGAGTTTAGGGTTTCTTACTCCTTTGTGTTCAAGATATGCATGTCTCGTTCAATTCAGATTCGCTTGAGTTTATCAGGTCAAGGGTGTGTGCAGTGTTGGTTGGAGTTCAGTGAAAGTTTAAACTAATCTTGGTCAGACAAGTGATTTGCTTCGTTATCAAGTGGTCAGGCTGAGTTTAGTTCATCAGTGCTTCATGATGGAGGAATCATTAGAACTCAGTTCATTTTTTAATCAGGGTTTTGGCGCAGTGGCACTGCAGTTCATATCTCAGGTCATTATTGTCATGGGCTGTTTCGAAGGCAAGAATGTGATACAATCCCAAGAGTTTCATCAAGGACCATATTTGTTTCCAATTAGGGTTTGGTGCAGTGTACTAAGGCTCATAGTTCAAGTTATGGATCTCTGATTTTCAAGACATTTTTGTTTGATCCTTAGTAAAGACTTTGATATATCAATGACCAAATGTTTGTAAGTTTAAGATTCGACTTATTTCAAAGATCAGAGGTTGATTCGTTAGTAATTTCATTGTTTCAAAACCCTAATTCATCCAAAGATCCCGATCACTTCATTTCTCAGGACTAATTCAAGATCTCGGTTGTTTCAAGTCAGAATTAGACAAAGGGTGAAAATTGGCCAATGTGATTTCTGGGTTCACATGGAAGTTCAAATCTTTATGGTCATGTTCAAGGTTTCGAATTTCATGTCTTTCTAAATGCAAGATTCAAGTTATATTCCAACTTCCATATTCAAGATTCGATTACAAGTTTCAAGTCCATGTCATTTTCAAGTTTATTTTAATAGTCAAGTATATGTCCTTCTAAATCCATTCAAGGATCAATTTCAATTTTAATCAAAATTCAAGTTCAATTCAAATTTCAACCAAATTCAAACATTTTGATTTCAAGTCAATTTTGTTTTTATTCCAATTCAAGTTCATTCCAATTTTCATTTCCATCCAAACTACAAAATTTTGATTTCATGTCAAAGCTTCAATTTTGCATTCAAAAATCAAATTTCGATTCATATCTTCATTTCAAAATTCGGTTGCCAAGCTTTTTATATAAGGTTTCTAATCTAATGTTCTTAATTCATAACTAGAAAAGTTGAGTGCTGAAGGGCACTTAGCAAACATGGAAGCTATATGTCTCCATTTGGTTTGGCTGTGAATTAGGCTTATTATCATTTGAATTTGGCTTATCATTTCGTGCCATATTATAGTGTCTATAATGGACAATTGTAAATGACTCAATGTATTGTTGATGATCGCTACCCTGGATAGTTTCATTGTTAACTCAATATGATGCTTCTATTGAAGATGTTATTGATTTTGAAATAAAAAATAAAAAATAAAGATTTGAACAAGGAATCAGAACTTTCAGCTTCCACAAAAAACTCCAAATCACGTTGAAAAAATCATGACCTCCACACCAAAGCTAATCAACCAAATCGTACAAGCCTTCACCATAAATCAGCTGCAAAAAGCCACTTCCATGAGCTACTTTACAGCAGCCACTTCAACCAAGACTGCACAAGGAGACTTCTAAAACCAAGATTCAACCAAAGATACATATTTCGTACGACCACAACTTTCTACTATATACTTGCACAGCAACTTTGCATAGCTCCAACACCACAACCTGCTACGTTATCGCCAAATTCATGAACCGACCTTGCAGCCTTCATTCCACGTTGCCAACCATCATGTACATTATGCAGATTAGATTGACCCCACCATGATTCACCAAGGACAAAACGACTTGCACAAAAAACTTTTCAGCAAAACTTCACATTACACAATATTTAAAACGGACCCACACGCAGCATCCCCAATTCACACAAAGCAGAAAAATCATGAATTCACAACGCACCAACCATGTCACAACCACTCTCACGCACAACCTGTAAACGGAAAAGAAAAAATTGTAAAATGAATTATTCCATATACAATTCCACGTCATAAAATTCATCAGCTGCAGCGAATATTCTGTGACAAACCAAAACGACATTGCAAAAACCTCACCTCACTCTATAAAGGAACTTCATTTTCATCCTCAAAGAAGAAGTTCTAGGAACAAAAACCATTATGCAAAAATCTTCACTCAAATCCCTCTTCCAAATCATCCTTCTCAACACCCTTTTCGTTCAACCTTCCTCTTCTTCAACCCACTTCCTTCGTTTTTTCTGCCAAACCCAATCAACCCTCGCTAAATCTTCCGTAAATCAACAACAACCACAAATTAAACCACTCCTAAAATGAATCAGAAAAAGAGATGAAGTGAGATTAAGTTCGAACGAACACAAGCACAAAACGATACAAACCTGGAAACGAACCCATATGAGCATAAAACTATCTGAGCGAGCGAGAACGGAAACGATTCTGAGAGGGAAGGTTGCAATGAATTGATTTGTGTCGATGTTGTTTCTAAATTTCCTATGGCTTTTGTTTTCACCGTGTTTGGTTTTTTTATTTTGGTTTTGAAAAGCAAAAAGGATGATTATGAATGCCGTTCTTGTTAACTCTGTTTCTTAGGAGAACCTAATGCCATTATGTGTGTTATTTTTCTTTTTAACACATGTTTGATTCAATGATCCGTTTGGTTTTGTGGGTTGGGCTTAAGGCCCGTTTGGAACTCATATCACCACCTTTTTTGTTGGAAAATTTTATCCCATACCCCCACACTTATCCCTCTACCCCTACATTAAATTTTTTTGTACCAAAATGCCCTCATATAAAATTAATTTGTTTTATTTTTTCACATTTCCATCATTTATGTTTCTAAATTCCCATACAGAAAAAAAGTTATCATACCGTAACACTTTATGAAAGTGTTCCGCTTAAATAATATTCGTGTTTTAAAAAATTTCAAAAAAAATTAATACCGGAAAAAAGTGTTCCGGTTGAAAATCTTTCAAAAAAAAAAAAAAGTCATACCAGAACACCTTTTAAGAGTGTTCCAGTTGAGTATATTATAAAACCCGGACATCATTATAAACGTGTTCTTGATAGAATTTTTTCTTACTAAATTAGTTTCGGCAACAGGTTAAAACCATTGCCTAAAGTAAATAGACAACGTTTGTAAAGTGTTGCTGAAACTCATTTTGCAATTGTTTGAACTGGAGCACTTTCAAAAAGTGTTCCGGTGTTATTAATAAATCCAACTGGAACACTTTTAAAAAGTGTTCCGGTATGATAATTTTTCGTTACTTTAGGCCACAGTTTTGAACTGTTGCAGAAACGCATTTAGCAATTTTTAAAACCGGAACACTTTAAAAAAGTGTTCCGGTGTTATTAATACATCTAACTGGAACACTTTCAAAAAGTGTTCCGGTATGATAATTTTTTTGTGACTTTAGGCCACGGTTTTGAACTGTTGCTGAAACTCATTATGCAATTTTTTTAACCAGAACACTTTCAAAAAGTGTTCCGGTGTTACTCATACATTCAACCGGAACACTTTCAAAAAGTGTTCCGGTATGGTAATTTTTTCGTTACTTTAGGCCACGGTTTTGAACTGTTGCAGAAACTCATTTAGCAATTTTTTTTAATCAGAACACTTTCAAAAAGTGTTTCGATGTCTTAATAATATACCTAACCGAAACACTTTTAAAAAGTGTTCCTGTATGATAATTGTTTTAAAAAGGTGAAAAATAAATGATGGAAAGTTGAAAAAGTAAATAATGAAAAAGTGAAAAAATAAAACAAATTAACGTTTTATATGAGGGTATTTTGGTAAAAAAAGTTCAATGTAGGGGTAGAGGAACAAATGTGGGGGTATGAAGTAAAATTTTCTTTTTGTTGTTTGTTTTAAACCATGTATGTTTGTTTGCTAGAAAGACGATGGGCTTTAAGCCCATATGATTCCATATCTAGCAAGACTCTCATATTCCTCAATCCACCCCCTTTTATCTCTTATTTTGTTTCATTTTATTTTCTTCTTTTTAAAAATAAATTCTTGTTGTATTTTAGAGTGTTTTGGATCCACCATTTCCATTTATATTTGTTCATGATTTTCTTTTCATTTCAAAGTTTGTTTATGATTTGATCCTCTTTTCGATTTTTTCTTTTTATTCAAACTTAAGTATCTCATAGATTTTTGTTTTATTATTATTTTAATTTTTAGATTTTGATTTTGTATATCTTAATCTACTTTTCTACGTTTCGCTTTCCATCTTGACTTATTTCGATTTCATTCTTTTTTCGATTTTGGTCGATGAGTTCTACAAATCGCGAATGTTGGTTGTTGAGGTTGTTTAACCTTCATTATTTCAAATCTGTAGTGAATGATCATTGAGATCATTTTCTATACCTTGGGATCGTGATAGGTTACCTTCGATGAATCGATACAAGTTTGTGATTAAGACGAGACTATCCTCTTTTCTTTTTGTGTGGCACGATTCATTGAGAACGATTCGCAATATCATTTCTCCATCGTATTTTAACACGAATATCATTGCTTGAGCGACCTCCTATAGCTTGATCTTCATCATAGATCGTGCTACGATGGTTTAGTTTTATAGTGGACCCATCTGATCAATAACAAGTAATCAATTAATTACTAACCACTAAGTTTAATTACCGCTCATTATATATTCATGTTTTATCTTTCTGTTAATATATCACTGTTTATATTATCCTTTATTCTATTATTGTTCATATTCATACTGTTCATATATTATTGTTGATATTATCTTTCTCATTATATTGTTCATATGTTGATATTATCTTGCTCATTATATTGTTCATATTATCATCTGTTCATCATATTCATCTTGTCATCTTATCTTGTTCATATCTCATTCAAAACGCAAAACATACAATATAATTATCGAAACCCTAAAAAATGTTTAATTGATGGACTGTGGTTACTATTCTCGAGCAATTGGAGTTTAGACTCTGTACAGAAACCCTAACTAGGAGATTTTGTCTGAACTCTTGTTCATTTCTTAGTTTAGGACACCTCGCACACACACGGCTTCCTCTTGGGCTACCTGACAATAATACCTTTTATTTCTCGCAATCCCGTGTACTTTACATGTATCCCTCTCCCCATTACAATGTAATAGTCTAGTTCTTTTTGCTTTTTATGCTTGCTTGTTTGCTTGTTAAGAAAGATAAAACGAACTAGGTTAGAACAACATTTCAAAATAAAGGACAAATAATGCTTGATCCAACGTCAAGTCATTTTTCAAAACTCATTAATTTGGTTTACACCTTAGGGTCTCTTATCATTCTTACTTGTCTCATCTCTTCCATTAAACCCACACTAACCTTGTATGTATTTCACCATTGTAAGTCGATTGTCTTGCGCATCGCCATCAACCTACCTTGCTCTATTCACCACCCTTTCATTTCATACATTTTCTCTCTTTCTTTTGTCTCCTTGAGTTTAAAAACCTTGGTCTTGTACCAAGTGAATTTCCAAAATCTTTTTCTCAATAAACTTAGATGGTTGTGGAGTGGTTAGGCGAAGGCCTTGTCCTATCCTGAGGGCTTGACATTACCTTCAGTGTTCACTGTCATAAAGCACTTACCGCCTAAAATAAAACATCTTTAAATAAGAGAATAAGGTTCTCTTTGTATTGAACTAAAAAGAAAGGATTGAGTGAAGACTTCTTCCTCTCCGAGTATTAGGATGCTCACTTTAGAGTGTGTGGTCTCAATACTCGTCTTTCAATACGAAGACATGACTATATTCGGCACACAATTTTCATAATAAATCTTTTGAGATAAAGAATGGGGTACTACCCGCAGGGGTTCCTATCCGAGGACTTTTTTCACCCCTAAAATCAACCTCACAAATCAAATGTGACATCCTTCCTTGATGGCGAAAACTAATCCTTTTCAAAAAGGGCATGTTACGTCCGTTCTACCACAAACAGGTAACGCATAAGACTCCACGAGCGAGCATCAATACACCTAACTGCTAGAATGTGCACGTTAGCATCGTCCATAAAAAACACCTAAAAAACCGTAGTCTCGCGAACTACGGATGCTCTGATTTGGTTACATAGGCACAAGGATCCCTATCCTTGGCGAGCACACTAACAACTAACTCCCCTTTTCTCTCACCCTCGCACGATCGAGACTAACTAATCGAACCTTTTCTGTCGCCCCCTTGCGATCGAGACTAACCATCAGTAGTCCAAACTACGATTGCTCTGAATTTCTCATACCTGTTGAGAATACGTAGGCATAAGATTGCGATGATCCTAGTGAGCAAACTTCCTAATTTTCTTACCCGTAGTCCTCCGAACTACGAATGCTTTGATTCTTCACTTCTTTCAAGTGAAGATACGTAGACACAAGGGCCCTAATCCTTGGCGAGCCACCTTTTCTTTTTCCCACCTTTTCCTTTATCAATTTTCTTTCACAATCTTTGTTTCTAAACCCTTTTCTCTCCCTCTTAGAGGCACTTTTAGAAAGCAATCTGTTAGCAAACATCCTTACACATAAGACAAGCGAATGGTTCCCATCGAGTACGATGGATGTGAAGGGTGCTAATACCTTCCCTTTGCATAACCGGCTTCTGAACCCATAATTTGGTTGCGAGACGATCTTATCCTTTTCTCCTTGGAGTTTTCTCAATGTTTTCCCTTCCCCTCATGGGATAAATAAAGTTCGATGGCGACTGTTTCTTTTTTCGCCTCACGTCGTCTATTTTTCGAGTAGCGACAACTGGGGACAGGTTCACCCTAGCAAGTCAAACCTAGTTTTGTTTGTCGCATCTGTGGATTATTTGCTTTTATTATTGCTTTATTGCTTTATTACTTTGATTGTGTTCCTCTTATCTGTTGGGTTTATTGGGGATGGTCTGTGAGGAGAAAGGCTTTCTACCCGAGCTTTTCCAGTATACACTAAGCTAGGAGGTGGTTGCTTTCTGATTTGCAAGACTTAGGACTCGTTGAGTTGGTTTGACTTCCACCGCTTAGATGAGGCCCTTTTGGGAATGATTATGTCTTACGAGCAGTCGTAACGACGCCTTTGTTTCCGACCTGGGAGTCCGTGATTTTAAGGACCTTTATAGAACCCTATTCCAAAGGTTACTAAGGCATAACTCTGTGCTCATCATTTGAAGGGATTACCGCCTTACGAATCTTCGTTATGATGGAAAACTTTTGAGGGCTAGTGCATGGGACCTTGTTTAAAAACCTTTGGAATGCCCTGTTGTAAATCAATAAATTGCTTACCCGTGGTGAGAGGTATCTTGTTGTGTGGCCTGCAGAATCTGTGACCTTGATACCTATGGTGTGAACCTCTGATCTTTAATCCCATGTCTTATTGCATTCATAACATTGCATTTGCATAAGCATTTTTGCATCATTTTGCATATCATTCTCCAACCAAGAATAGCAGAGCTCATCCATCTTTTATTCATAACCTTCATTTGACTTCTCGATGCTCGTATTGGACTCAAAGTAGCTAGAAGTTGATCATAGAGCAGATTCAAGTAGAATTGATGGAGGTCAAAAGCCAAATGGGGCAGTTCATGGTGGACATACAAGCTTTGTCTCAGGATCAGAAAATGTTGAGGGAGGAAGTCCATCAACTGAAGACTCAGATAGGTCTGATCATAGAAGTCATGAGAACTGAGCTAAGAAAAGATGGCAATCTTGTGCCTAAGGCAACAATAGAGATTGTTGTTCCTCCCTTGCCTGTAGGATCTCTCGCATACCGTGATTTACCTCGCGGATCTTCTCCACAACCTGGGGTTCCATAATTTTCTCATCAACAGCCATTTCCTGTTCCCCAAGGGAATCCTAAGAGCAGAGAATTTGAACAGAGGTCGAGGGAGCCCGAGAAGAAGTTTGATCCAACTCCAATGCCATATGCGCAACTACTCCAACACCTGCTCAAGCTTCAGCTAATTAAGCTAGGTACTTTGGAATATCCTCCCACAAAGATTCCTCCGGGTTATAATGTCAATGCTAGGTGTGATTTCCATTCTGGAGCACCTGGACATAGCATTGAAGATTGTAAGAAATTCAAGTGCAGAGTCCAAGAGCTCATTGATTCAAAGATAATCAAGTTCACGCCAGGTGGTACAATGTGCAAGGTAATCCTACTCAAGATGCTCCAAACAGGATGGATGCTTCTTCCCTTTCTCCCGGATCTACCTTAGGAAAAGGGCATATTCCACGATCGCAAGTTCTGGAACCTCCACGTCAGCAACATTTGCTTCTTCCCCAACCAAATTTGAAGAGAAAAAATGTATGGACAGGGTGGATGCCCAAATCAGTATTCACAAGAGAGCTGCTCTCAGAAGAGACGACAAATACTGAGAAGGCCGGAGAGACATTTTGCTTTGCTACCAATGTCCTATAGTCAGGTGTTGCCAAATTTTATCAAAGGAGGAATGTTAGTGCCGAAAGAGCTGAACCTAGTGCCTTTTCCATATCCACCAGGATTTGACGCCAACGCCCGATGTGACTACCATGCTGGGGCATAGGGGCATTCAACTCAAGATTGTAAGACACTTAAGCATAAGATCCAAGATCTGATTGAGTCCAAGTTGATCTCAGTTGTGCCTCAAGGCCTTCAAGTTAACTCTTCATCTGGTCAAAGTCTCGGTTATGGAAGAAGCTTCTAAGAGTTGGTGAAGGTGGCTATCATAATGGCCTCAATGAGCAAGGAAGCTAGCCAACAACAAATCAAATAGGAATGTCCGGTTCCCCGAAGCTGGCAATTTATTTAAGCAAAATCCGAGGGAGGATAATGAAATCGAAAGACGCAAAACCTCTGATTGTATGCTTTTGAATAAAACCTTGCTGATGATATACAAGCATTGTTTCAATCCCTAAAACACTGGAGAGATAAGGAGTTAATCCCTAGTTAACCACTTCGAGCCGAGAAGTATGAGTTTCCTTCGGATTTCAAAACCCTTAAGCTTAACCTAGGGCATGGGCAGTGTTCAGTTAATCTGATCATGCAGATGTGTCATTTGTTCTTCAATGGCCAATAACTCGGCAGTCACAAGCCTTTCCAAAATAAATAAAAAAAAGAAAGCCTGCTAAGACGAACACCTTATGAGGTGACTTAGGCAAAAATTAAGGTAATCCCGATGGACTTGAAAAACAAAATCAGCCCAGGAAAAATTAGGGATGAAAAAGAAAATTAAAAAAGGTCCTCAAATCCTCCAAGCAAAATAAGATTCAGTGACCACCATGTCAAAATCAAAAGGTCACTGACATCCATGGCTAAAGCGAAATAAGGTCACTGCCATTTAAAAAAAAAAACTTGAAGCATCATCTTCATTCTTTCACTGTCAAACTAGATGTGTGTGTCAAATTAGCCGAACGTAGGACTGGAGAACACCAAGACGAATGGTTGGGTTAAAACAAAGCTTTGAGCCATAAATCATTTTTCTCAAACCGTGAACCAGGGGTAGCTCCGGTTTTTGTGACGCGACCAATACCGCATTTGGTGCTACTTTTTTATTTCTAATATTTATCCTATGAAGCTTAAAAGGAAGGGGAAGATATCTTAAACTAACCCTGCGCACAAGTGTTTTCCCTACAAATGCGAAGAGATCTGCAATCAGGGGTTGTTTATACAAAGGAAATCTATTAACACCCTAAATATCTATAGTAATCTATAGGAACCTTTATTGTATATATTTCTACTGTTGAATTATTTGTTTGCTTAAGTTTGTTTGTTGTTTAATTGGGAAAGTTTCTCCTTTGTGAAAATTGAGGAATGTTTTTGTTGTTTTTATGGTTTTCTATTGTTTTTGGAAGGAACCTAGACCTAAGGTTTTTTATTAGTGTGCTTGCTAAGATCTTACGACTTTATGCTTACGTATTCCTAAAATGAGAATTGGGAAATCAGAGCGTTCGTAGTTTCTCCTAATTTATAGGAGGAAAAAGTTTGTTTTATATCTTGTTCAAAGCCCAAGATGATGAAGCTAAAAGAGTATTTGTATCTTGTTCAAAGCCCAAGATGATGAAGCTAAAAGAGTATTTGAAAGATTTGACAAATTGTCATCTTTAAGGGAAATATCTCACATATTCACTACAATCATTTGAGAGTGATGTCATAAGGGAAAAAGCTTTAAACTTAATGTGATTTCTGGGTTCACATGGAAGTTCAAATCTTTATGGTCATGTTTAAGGTTTCGAATTTCATGTCTTTCTAAATGCAAGATTCAAGTTATATTCCAACTTCCATATTCAAGATTCGATTACAAGTTTCAAGTCCATGTCATTTTCAAGTTTATTTTAATAGTCAAGTATATGTCCTTCCAAATCCATTCAAGGATCAATTTCAATTTTAATCAAAATTCAAGTTCAATTCAAATTTCAACCAAATTCAAACATTTTGATTTCAAGTCAATTTTGTTTTTATTCCAATTCAAGTTCATTCCAATTTTCATTTCCATCCAAACTACAAAATTTTGATTTCATGTCAAAGCTTCAATTTTGCATTCAAAAATCAAATTTCAATTCATATCTTCATTTCAAAATTCGGTTGCCAAGCTTTTTATATGAGGTTTCTAATCTAATGTTCTTAATTCATAACTAGAAAAGTTGAGTGTTGAAGGGAACTTAGCAAACATGGAAGCTATATGTCTCCATTTGGTTTGGCTGTGAATTAGGCTTATTATCATTTGAATTTGACTTATCATTTTGTGCCATATTATAGTGTCTATAATGGACATTTGTAAATGACTCAATGTATTGTTGATGATCGCTACCCTGGATAGTTTCATTGTTAACTCAATATGATGCTTCTATTGAAGATGTTATTGATTTTGAAATGAAAAATAAAAAATAAAGATTTGAACAAGGAATCAGAACTTTCAGCTTCCACAAAAAACTCCAAATCACGTTGAAAAAATCACGACCTCCACACCAAAGCTAATCAACCAAATCGCACAAGCCTTCACCACAAATCAGCTGCAAAAAGCCACTTCCATGAGCTACTTTATAGCAGCCACTTCAACCAAGACTGCACAAGGAGACTTCTAAAACCAAGCTTCAACCAAAGATACATATTTCGTACGACCACAACTTTCTACTATATACTTGCACATCAACTTTGCATAGCTCCAACACCACAACCTGCTACGTTATCGCCAAATTCATGAATCGACCTTGCAGCCTTCATTCCACGTTGCCAACCATCATGTACATTATGCATATTAGATTGACCCCACCATGATTCACCAAGGACAAAACGACCTGCACAAAGAACTTTTCAGCAAAACTTCACATTACACAATATTTAAAACGGACCCACACACAGCATCCACAATTCACACAATGCGCAAAAAACATGAATTCACGAATGTTTTTTTTTCCTTCATTAAAATCATACTACAAAAACAAATCATCAAGATCAAAGAGAGAGCAGGAATGAGAGAATACAGAGAGAGAGAACTTGAGAGAAAACAGAGAAAGAGAACACATTCAGAGAGAGAGCAGGAATGGACCTTCGTTAGCTACAGAAGAAAGAAAGGTAATCGATGGAAAGGCGACAAGACAAACGGGTTAGAGGATATTAACACATGTTATTTCAAAAACGTTCCAGAAGACATTAGTATTCCAGAAATCGAATCAAAATTTGCAAGATTCGGAGTAGTAGTGGATGTCTTTGTGCCATCAAAGAAAAACAAAGACGGGAAAATTTTCGGTTTCGCAAGGTTCATATGGGTTCCAGACGAAAGGAGGTTAGAAGAACAACTAAGAAAAATGTGGTTTGGCACATACAAAGTATGGGCTAAAATCTTAAGATTCGATTGGGAAGGGAGAGAGCTGGAAATGCGAAAGGATAAAGAAATGGAAGGGAGAGAAATAACCAAGAGGGACACGACAATATCAATCAAGACAGATGGTAGAACAAACATCGAAGGTGCTTTAACTAAACAGAAGCTAGGAAACTTCCGTTTACCCAACACAAGTTATGCACAGGTGGTGAGGACTTCATTGTCAGAAGATGGTAGAGAAAAGAAGGTGCAATCGGAGGTAGAGGAGGGATGGAAGGGGATGAAATATATAGCAGACAAAGAGGATGTTAGCTGGGCAAAAAAGGGGTATGTGGGAAGAGTTCATAACATTGATGAAGTATCCACGCTGCAACAAAAAATCATGGATGTTGGAATATTTTCTTTGGAGGTGATCCCAATGGGGGGAGAAAAAGTTTGTATTAAATTTCATGATGATGAAGACTTTCAGTCATTGGCAAAAGATGCAGAAAAATTCTTCCAACACTGGTTTATAAGCTTAGAAAATAGTATCCGAAAGCGGTATCGATTAAGAGAACAACTTGGATCAGAATATATGGGGTTCTAGTTCACGCATGGAATAGGAAATTCTTTGAACAAATATGCATATGTAAAGGAAGATTGATTAATGTGGACATAGCAACTGAGAAAAGGAAGAGGATGGATGTGGCAAGGTGTCTGATAAAAACAACCTCCATGGATACTATCAACAAGATAGTCCGTGTAATGATCAATGACCATGTCTTCAGTATTAAGATGGAAGAAGAATCCTACATGTGCCTAATCAACATTGAAATGCAGAACCATGCGCATGAAGGAAGCTCAGAGGAAGAACTTCAAGAATCTGATTATGATGATGAATCTCTGCTGATGAAAGCTCTTGAGGAGGAAGACGATACGGATGTGAGAGAATTGGAAAATAATTTTGAAACCATAATGAATAATGATGAGCAAAGCATGGAAAGAAGAGATAAGATGGTTGATTGTGAAGATAACGTAGACAGAAGAGAAACCGCAGCCCTCCTCGAGAAGTCAGCAGAACACGATAATCAAGAAAGGATGAAGACACAGAGTTAGAAGGTGGGTCCAGATGTATGTGCAGGCAGAGGCGACAAATACCGAGAAGGCCGGAGAGACATTTTGCTTTGCTACCAATGTCCTATAGTCAGGTGTTGCCAAATTTTATCAAAGGAGAAATGTTAGTGCTGAAAGAGATGAACCTAGTGCCTTTTTCATATCCACCAGGATTTGACGCCAACGCCCGATGTGACTACCATGCTGGGGCATAGGGGCATTCAACTCAAGATTGTAAGACACTCAAGCATAAGATCGAAGATCTGATTGAGTCCAAGTTGATCTCAGTTGTGCCTCAAGGCCTTCAAGTTAACTCTTTATCTGGTCAGAGTCTCGGTTATGGAAGAAGCTTCTAAGAGTAGGTGAATGAGGCTATCATAATGGCCTCAATGAGCTAGGAAGCTAGCCAACAACAAATCAAAAAGGAATGCCCGGTTCCCCGAAGCTGGCAATTTGTAAATCATGTCTTTACTTTGCATTTGTAGTTTCTTTTCTGTTAAGTGCTACTTGCTTTAAGTCACTGTTGTTTAAAAATGGTTTTATTAATGAAATGATTATGCATGTTTTGATTAAGTCTATTCGTTTTCACTCATACTTTTTTTTAATATCAAACGCTTGTTTAAGCAAAATCCGAGGGAGGATAATGAAATCGAAAGACGCAAAACCTCTGATTGTATGCTTTTGAATAAAACCTTACTGATGATATACAGGCATTGTTTCAATCCCTAAAACACTGGAGAGATAAGGAGTTAATCCTTAGTTAACCACTTTGAGCCGAGAAGTATGAGTTTCCTTTAGATTTCAAGACCCTTAAGCTTAACCTAGGGCACGGGCAGTGTTCAGTTAATCTGATCATGCAGATGTGTCGTTTGTTCTTCAATGGCCAATAACTCGGCAGTTACAAGCCTTTCCAAAATAAATAAATAAATAAAGAAAGCCTGCTAAGACGAACACCTCAAGAGGTGACTTAGGCAAAAATTAAGGCAATCCCGATGGACTTGAAAAACAAAATCAGCCCAGGCAAAATTAGGGATGAAAAAGAAAATAAAAAAAAGGTCCTCAAATCCTCCAAGCAAAATAAGATTCAGTGACCACCATGTCAAAATCACTGACATTCATGGCTAAAGTGAAATAAGGTCACTACCATTTTAAAAAAAAAACTTGAAGCATCATATTCATTCTTTCACCGTCAAACTAGATGTGTGTGTCAAATTAGCCGAACGTAGGACTGGAGAACACCAAGACGAATGGTTGGGTTAAAACAAAGCTTTGAGCCATAAATCATTTTTCTTAAACCGTGAACCAGGGGTAGCTCCGGTTTTTGTGACGCGACCAATACCGCATTTGGTGCTACTTTTTTATTTCTAATATTTATCCTATGAAGCTTAAAAGGAAGGGGAAGATATCTTAAACTAACCCCGCGCACAAGTGTTTTCCCTACAAATGAGAAGAGATATGGAATCAGGGGTTGTTTATACAAAAGAAAGCTATTAACAGCCTAAATATCTATAGTAATCTATAGGAACCTTTATTGTATATATTTCTACTATTGAATCATTTGTTTGCTTAAGTTTGTTTGTTGTTTAATTGGGAAAGTTTCTCCTTTGTGAAAATTGAGGAATGTTTTTGTTGTTTTTATGGTTTTCTATTGTTTTTGGAAGGTACCTAGACCTAAGGTTTTTTATTAGTGTGCTTGATAAGATCTTACGACTTTATGCCTACGTATTCCCAAAATGAGAATTGGGAAATCAGAGCGTTCGTAGTTTCTCCTAATCTATGGGAGGAAAAAGTTTGTTTTATATCTTGTTCAAAGCCCAAGATGATGAAGCTAAAAGAGTATTTGTATCTTGTTCAAAGCCCAAGATGATGAAACTAAAAGAGTATTTGAAAGATTTGACAAATTGTCATCTTTAAGGGAGATATCTCACCTATTCACTACAATCATTTGAGAGTGATGTCATAAGGGAAAAAGCTTTAAACTTAATGTGTTAAGCAATGCCATTTTTTCCTTTATAAGTTCTTTACATACTAATAGAAGGACCTTAACTTGGATATAAAATTGACAAGTGTGTCACTTAAATCAGTTAGATGAATGAAATGTTTTGAACCGTGATAAAGGAGGGACTCCCACTTAGATTTTGAATCAACAAAAGTGACACTTACATCAATTATTTGGAAAAAAGTTTTGATTTGTTTGATTTGAATTGTAGTGATTAGAAGAGATGTCTTCCTACAGAGATGACTCATATTCTCATATGTGATGAGATGGATTTATTTAGGTATCTTGATTGAAGCCCAAGATATGAAGCTGAAAAAGATTGAAAACTGACTCAACTGGGGAGTTTTATCTGTCTTGTACAAAGCCTAAGATTGAGGCTGACTGACTGGGGAAATTATTTGTATAAAAGCCTGAGAGAAGGCTAATGACTGTTAAGGAAATTTGAAGAGACTGACTCAATACTGAGGATTTGACTGACTCTTTTGGGGATTTTTATTTGTATCCTGTACAAATCCCAGGATAAATGAGGCTTAAAAGAATTTATTTGTATCCTGTATAAAGCCCAGGATGGTGAAGCTAAAACATTTATTGTATAAATGATTAAGACTTGAATTATGCTTTTAAGAAGCCTGAGGGTCCTTGTATGAAGCCCAAGAGGAGGCTGGGGAATTGAATGAGACTTCCCAAGTCTCATTGTATGAAGCCCAAGAGGAGGCTATCTTACTGGGAGATTTTGTATCTTTAGGGTTTGATGTGTTGAATGTTTTATTTGTGTGTTTTATTCTATTAACAAAGGTGTTGGGTCTTACACTCTAAGCAGAGGCCCATGACTTATTGAAAAGAAAAGAAAAGGTGGTGGGTTTTACACTCTAGCAGATGCCCATGATTATTCTATGTACAAAGGTGTTGGGTATTACACTCTAAGTAGAGACCCAAAACTTATTCTTGTTTTGAAAACAGAATATGATTTTGAAAGAGAGGGATGGGACCTACACTCTGAATAGAGGCCCAAGATTTAAAACAATTGATTTTGAAAATTTGAAAAGTGATGGGTCTTACACTCTAATAGAGGCCCATGGATTTTGATGATTTAAAAATTAAAAGGGGTTAGGACTTACACTCTAGCAGAGGCCCATGATTTAAAACAATTTGAAAACCCTAATTTTGAAATATTTGATCAAAGGTCTTTTTCAAATAAATTTAAACATGGTATAGGTGATGTGTAAATCAAAATAAACATGTTGTGATCTTAAAACAAAGTTTGAATCATTACGTTTTATCCATATGAGAATCAAAATGCATTAGGTTTTAAAAACAATTAAGAAGAAAATCAATTTTTCAAGGTTTTTTAATCATAAAAAACACTTATTTTTAACTTAATAAAAAGTGATTAAATTAAAATATTTTTTTGAATTTTTGTGTGGATTAAAATAGTAGAATGTGTGAGTGACAAGTGTGCAAAAAATCACTTGAAAATAATTAAACTTGAATATAAAAATAATTATTTGAAAATAAAATATGAAAAAATATTAAAACTGGAAAAGTGGTAAAAAAAAATGACAATAGTGGGATTTGAACCCACACCCTCATGCCTCCAACTCTCAAAACACGCCTTGGCCAACTGAGCCAGCGTGTGCTGGTGACAATTAAACACAACCAATTAATTATATATGATAAATGCGCGGGAAATTCAAATTCTGCGCACGAAGGACTTCATCTTCAACCTCTATTCGGATTTGCAAAAGCCATGCTATCTCATGAAATACGCAATGAAATTGAATGATGTAAACATGAAAATTGCTCGTTTTTTAATAAGGAATTGAATGGTTCTTTTTAATTTCATTTATTTTTAGTGTAGAACAAATTAATTCTCAAGAACAGATGAACCCTAATTTTTGCAAAATCAATGTGAAATCCTATATGTAACAGACAACAAGCAATTGATTGAGGGAAAACACTCCAGATACTTGCAGAAACACAATGGTAACTTAAAATATAAAAAATGATGCATGAATTACAAAGTTGGGATTTTGAAAACTTACCTTGCAAGAAGAACTGGAATTCTGCCTTAGAGGTGTTACAGATGCAAAGTGATGATCCTAACAGCTTCCTTGACCCTCAAGGAATGTGTTGAAGTGCTTCGAATGGATTGAATTCTTCTGGAACTCCCAACTCGAATCCAACTGCAATTTGATCATGTGAGGTATGGTGATGTTGATTCTGATGTTACATAAGTGTTTGAATGATTTGGATCACTTCTATACGATGTATGTAGGTGTGCGGATGATTGGTTTAAGTGAAATTGCTCTGAAATGAGAAATTTGATTTCTATGAAACTTTGAAACAAGAGAGGAAATGTGAGAAAACAAGCTTTGGTATTGTTTTGGTGTCCTTGAATTGATCAGAAAAGTCCTCTATTTAGGAAAATGTTTTGGTTTTGGATGAATAATGTTGGATGAGAGAGCATGTTATTGTCCAATGGATATAGCCATATAACTTTAACTTAAATGCTAAGGTACCATTAGTCTTCTCTAGCATAGCTAGAATCTTAACTTAATTGGCATTTTGTAGGGTTGAACACTCATTGTTTTTTAATATATATGAACTAGTATGGCTCATTTCTTGCCAATTCAATGTTTCACATAAATGCCCAATGATAAACTTGACTTCATGGCCTTGTAATGATGATTCTCACATGCTAAAGGATAGATCCTTGACTCATTAGCACATTCTTGCAGATTTTGTGTGACTCTGCAAGATTTATGTTGATCTTGAATGATGACAAAGCTTGTAAAGTTACAAAAATTAAAGGTGAAAATCGTGTGACACAAGTAATGCACCAGTGTTGTCTTGAAAATCAGTTTGACGATGGCATGTTGTGAGGATCATATCTCCTTGCTCAAGTGGAATCAATGGATGTTCTTGTACTTTTTGAAAATCTGAGATATCCTACTTCAACTTTGGTGTTCACAATTGGTCTTGATTCAATTTGGATCATTGTGAAAAATGCCCTTAAAGTTTGGTGTTTCATGCTGAAAAACACTTGGCAGATTTTCACTAAGTGTTGGATTTTACAACTTTTGATCATGAACTTCATCAATCCATAACTTAAAATCTATGCATTTTTTGGAGATGGTTCAGTATATCAATCTTTATTTATGGAAGAAGATCTATCATTTGAGCTTTGGAGTACAAAAAATGGTGGCTTGGATCACAAGTTATGGCCTTGTAAAGTTGGGTACTTGAACATGAATTTCCATAACTTAGTGAAAATTTCAAGTTTTCCAATTTTGCTTCTTTTGCAAGTAACCTTGATTTCTTGATTAATCCTTGATTAAATGCAACTATGGATCATATTTTCTTGAATAATGGTCCTTGATGATCAATTTTGCCTAAAAAGTCAAACTTTGACTTTGGGTATCAGATGAATTTTGTGCAGAGAAACCCTAATTCTTGATTTTTAATGGATGCATCCTCTGAGGCAATTTTGAACTTATGAATGGACTCTCAAGGTATATTTGAGTTCCTTGAATCATATATTAAGGTATTGGCTCATGCTCAGATGAAAATTTCTCTCTGGAGGCCTTGATCAACCAAAACCCTAATTTGGTGCCTTAAATGACCTTGGGGCTTCATCCACTTGAAATGATGTATACTTGTGCTTGATTCTTGATGACGGAGACCTCTTGATCTTTATGGATGAATGAGAGAGACTTGATAGGTTGAAGATCATGCCAATTTTTGGTTGATCCTTTGCCTGAATCTTTTATGAGGCTCAAAACCCTAATTTACAGTCAAAAATGAAACAAGCAACAAACTTTGTGTTCTCTAATGGGTTAGTGATGCATGAAAATATATTCATATGATATGCAAATGATGTGGGATCTTAGGGTAAAAATTTAGGGTATGACACCAGGCCACGCTACAACCCTCAAAAGACCTAATTGAAGCAGGGTTGTTTCAAAAGCATACTTCGGTAAAATCACATCAAAACTGACTCCTAAAAGGATTTGCTTATCATTCATGTGACATTTTGATCAGTGATTCATTCACTGTATGTCGCAACATAATTTCAGTGAACAGACTTGGATTTCAAAACTGTCATATCCATTCCATTAAAATTATCATTTTCAAAACGATTTGTTTTACTTGCAAGAAAGCATCAAGAGAGTTTCTGCAACAGAAGGATTAATCAGGCTAATATGAAAAACGCCTGAGTACTCCATTGAGCAGGGGCAAGTCATATCAAATGATCATACCAGGAGGGTAATCCATTCCAATATTCAGCTAATCTGGGGCAATCAAGACAAGATTCAACAAATCTCTTGAAGACCAGTTAATCAGAAGCAATTAGGTTAAGATTCGACCAATCTCTTGAAGGTCAAATCAGCCATTCAGGGGAAAATCTTCTCAAGGCTCCATTAAGCAAAAGATTCGGTCAAAACTGGGGCAGGCCACCCTAAGAGCACAGAAGTTAATATGTTTTAGAAGATGACTAACCCGAAGCACCTTTCAAGGTTCAGAATACTGGGGCAGTCCATCTCAAATCATCAGGATACAGAAGTCCCAGATTTCCTTCCGAGGCAAATTCTTACAAAGATCCCGCAGGCTGGGGCAAGATTAGCGCCAAAGGAACGTTTCCTCTCCATACTCCAGAGCTCCTTAAGCAAGTTCTGTCAACCTCCAAGTTCAAGATGAATTTCGGGAAGTCACGCTGAGCACATTCCCTAACCTTTCAACCAAAAGCCTTGTAACCAAGTAAAACACTTTCCAGCTTCAACCATACCTGATCTACCTCAGATTCACCGGTCAAGCCTTCATAATCATTTCATTAATAATTATCATGCATTGGCTATGTCGCTTTGCTCATACATATCATTTATCTAGCATAACATAGCATGAAGCCTTGTAAAACCGAATAAGAAAACCAAAATCCCAATCCCTATTGGCAACCACCAAAAGCCCAGTTTGCTGGCATTTTCATGAACTCAAAACCCAATCAGTATTGGTACCCAAAAAATCTCTCACCCTAAAAAAAGAAGAGCAAATCTCAAAATCAATCACCATCAGGTTTCACCTATTTTTCCCAACAAAGTCCAGCCACACTTGGCACATCCTTCTTTCCCTAGCAGCTCAAGCATACATCGGCATTCTGCATATAGTAATCATCATTACATTGCATCCTCAAATGCATAGCATTTCTATTTTGAAATGGAACATTACGCCATGGAGAATTCAAACATGCATATAAAGCATAAGCCAATTTTGGTACCTTGCGAAAGCCCGAATCAACTTCCAATCAAGACATTAACATATCCCCAGCAGACATTTCAATCAACCTCTCTGTTTCTTTTGGGTCATAGATCATATGTCGATCTTTCCCTCGATCACTCCTTGTCCATCAACCCTTTAATAACGAAATCCCTTCTGTCAGATTTTATTTCCATCAAACCCCTTTGATGATGTCAGTTTTTGTCATCTTTTCTTTCTGTCAAAATCCTTTGACGATGTGTCTCTTCAGTTTAGTCTTCTTTTCGTCAAACCCCTTTGACGATGTCTCTCTTCGGTGCAGTTTTCATAACGTCAAACCCCTTTGATGATATCAGTTTTCGTTAGTTTTTCTTTCCGTCAAACTCCTTTGACGATGTGTCTCTTCAGTTCAGTCTTCTTTTCATCAAACTCCTTTGACGATGTGTTTCTTCAGTTCAGTTTTCATTCCGTCAAACCCCTTTGGTGATGTCAATTTCTTTCTCATCAACCCCTTTGATGAGATTTCCACCTATGAAGTTTCTCTTCCCGCCAATTCTTTGACAATGTGTCTCTTAAGAAGTTTCTCTTCCCGTCAATTCTTTGACGATGTTGTCATACTCCAAATTTTGACCACTAAGATTCCCCATCATTGTGAAAATCATCATCCCAATATGGATGTACCATCATACCTCATTAGTCTCCCCAAAGATGGGTGAACATCCACTACAATCAAACTTAGGGTTTCAAGCCTTCTCAGAGCCTTTAGAC
Source organism: Lathyrus tuberosus (assembly GCA_022829125.1). NCBI lineage: Eukaryota > Viridiplantae > Streptophyta > Magnoliopsida > Fabales > Fabaceae > Lathyrus > Lathyrus tuberosus. The sequence goes on from JALAZF010000212.1 coordinate 10,082,831, forward strand.
AAAAGATCAATCAAGGAATGACATGATCTTCAGTTTGTCTAAACCTATCAAACATCCACAATGGATCAAGAGGGCTCCCACATCAAGAATCAAGCACAAGGTTGCAGTAGTCTAAGTGGATCAAGCCTCAAGATCGCCAGTGTCCCCAAATTAGGGTTGTGGTCGACCAGGGCCTCTAGATGGAATTTTTCCTCTGGGAATGAGCCAATGCTTCAAAGCACAACCTAAGATGCTCCAAGGGACATCATGAACCCAACCATCAAGTCAATTTAGCCTCAGGGGATGCATTCATAAAAAAATCAGGAATTAGGGTTTCTTGACCTAATTCACCACTAAGTTGACTTTTGGGACAAAACATGAGCCAAGACCTCAAGACATGATTTGAGGGTATCTAATAATCTAAATTGGTCCATTTGCAACAATGGATTGATCCAAGAAGCTTGATTCACAAGTTTCAAGTTCATCAGAACCACAGTTAGGGTTTCGCAGAAAAAGTCAACTGTGCCTTTGACTTTTAACTCATGCATGCTCCCAAACCTTGGGACATGATTCAATACACCCTATAACACCCATGGAACATGTCCATTAATTTTTATTTAGGTCAAGTACATGATTTCATAAAGGATCGCACAGTTTGGAATTCATCTAACAAAAAGTCAACTGTGCACAAAAGTCAACTTTTACTTTTTGAGATTTTTCACAATTATGGTTCTTTGACCCTAAAATGATGTTAATGTGTGATTGGAATCATCATTCATCAAGAAAAATCAATAAAAGTGGGATAACTTGTAAAAGGGGTAACCATAAAAACTTAGAAATTTTCTAAGTTATGGAACAAAGTGGCTAGGGTACCAACTTTGGAGGATCATAACTCCTAAACCACAAGGCCATTTTTCCCCATTCAAAGTTGGATTTGTAGCTCTCACGGCCCTCTACAAAAGCTTCAACTACACCTCATTCCAATTCATCGTGGATTTTGAGTTATGGAATGATCAAAATGGCTGAAAACATGAAATGTCACTTTTTCCAACACTTAGTGAAATTTTCACTAAGTCAGAATCTGTTTCACTTTTTCCAAAATGTAGGGGAATTTTTCACTTGGATCCAAAAAGTATTAAAACAAACTATGATCACACATATGTTGTATCATATGAGAGCTTTCCAAAATGGTCAAGAACTCGATGAAACTCCACCTAAGCCATGAGATATGACCATGCCAATATGCCTTGCTGCAAACTGTCATGGCAAGGCAGATTTGTGCATTTTGCTCGATTTTCTCAAATTTTGCAAAGGGCAAGCAAATCTATCCATCTGAACACCTCAAGAGGGGACCAAGGAGGGACAAACACTGATCCATCAACCTCCCAAGTCTTTGGAACCAAAAGTAGCATGTCAAACCTAGAAATGCCTAAAAGAGGGACAAGACTCCAATTTTGGTTTGGAGCATTTAATGGATGCACCAAGGTGGCATGGACTGAGCCTCTTCCAACTAAATTCAATCAAGGATGATCCAAGAACTAGGGAACCAGTACCCTGTGCCCTAACCTCTAGTCAATGGCTAGAGGAGACTTGAATTCCTATTGATCAACATTGGCCAAACCTCTGCAGAAGTTGCCATTCACTATTGCAGCCAAAACAAACTTGCTCTACTATAAATAGAGCTCATTTGTGCTCAGATTGAGTACACCAAAGCACTACAACACTTGCTTTCCTCAAAATCTCTTTCTCTTGGCAAAAATGCCTTCTTTAGCAAGGTAACTCTGAGTTTTTGAGTTAGAGAGCAATTCCACCATAGCTCATGATCCAAACACATCCAATATGTCATATCTAAGCTGTCCAAACCTTCACAAGTAACCTGTAACACCAAAATCACAAAGTCACCTCTCAAAACCTCAAAATAGGACTTTTGTGCATTTTTCAAGCCATGTCTTGATTCAGTCACTTTCCAAACCAAATAAAACCTCAAACACACTCCAAATATCATCCTTGAACTGTCCCAAATGGTTCCTCACATCTGGAACACCATTTGAGAGAGTTGCTATTTTGGCCACTTTTGCCCCTTTTGCAAGAAAGAGCTCAAACTTGTTCCTAAGGTTTCCAGCTGATTCCAACCATCCTAAAAGCTTCTAAGAGATCATTTGAGGGTGTCAAAAGCATCAAATCATTTCTGGAATAAAGCACTTGGCAGATTGCACAAAAGCTCCAAAAAGAGGTAAGCCTCACAACTTGAATTCTTTGAATTATGCTTTCCTTTGATGTCCACTGATCATGCACATCTTATACATGTTATATATGTTGTGTTTGCACCAATTTATCATGTAATTCACACCTGTACCAAGAGGTAGAACAGAAAATGCAAATCATGGCCTATTTCAAAACCACTGTCGGGTTTTTCAATAGGGGCATGATCTGAAAAAAAACACCACCACCATTGGATTCCTTGTGAAATTCTAGGCAGGATAGACCTAAATTTTGTCCCAATCCATGGAGAAATGAGAAAGTTATGGCCTTCACGTTTCTAACCAAAATCTTGCCTTGCCTTGCCTTGGGCCAGGCCAAAAACAAGGCAAGCCTTGTATATTTGTGGGTGTGTTTCAATCAACGGATGTATCACCACCCTAGTGGTAAGGCGCGCGCCCTGTACATAAGAGGTCTGGGGTTCGAATCCCCCTCGCCCCATACCCTCCTTTTACTATTTTTTCCTCTTTTCTAATATTTTTCATATTATTTTTAATAGTTTGGAAAATTAATAACTCCCTCAATTTTAATTATTTTTTATTGGTTCTTTTTGCAAAAAATCACAAAAATGTTGAAATATTTTATTCCACAAAAAAATCAAAGTTATATTATTTATTTAATATGGTTAGTATTTTTATGAATAAATTCATTTTAATTGTTTTTAAACATTTTTAAAGTGAATATTCATCTTGGAAATCAAAACCAAATGAGTTTTAATTAATCTTGTGATTAATCCCTCATTTTCCAAACCTTAACCATAAATCATAAATTGTTTATTAGCACTTATTTGGTATTTTTATCATTTTATTAATTTTCCTTGAATAAATTACTTTAAAATGATGAAATTAGAGTTTTATGGGTTTATTACCCTAAAACAAATCTTTAAAACACTTTGGGCTTCTAATATAGTGTAAGACCCAACCCCTTTGTAAATACACCCCCTTTTGGGCCTCAAAGACTCCAATTTTGTTTCCAAGCATTCAATGGATGCATCAAGGTGGCATGGACTGAGACATTCCTAACTGAATGAGTCAAGATTCAGCTCTGAATCAAAGGACCATGGGCATGTACCTTAACCTCAAGTCAATGGCTAGAGGAGACTAAAGATTCCCTTGGATCAACATTGGCCAAAGGCCTGTACCAGTTGTCATTCACTATTGCTTGCAAAACAAACTTGTTTTACTATAAATAGAGCTCATTTGTGATCAGTTCAAGTACACCAAAGCACTACAACTGATGCTTTCCTCAAAATCTATCTCTTTAGGCAAAAATGACTTCTTTTGCAAGTCATCTCTGAGATTTTTGAGTTAGAGAGCAATTCCACCATAGCTCATGATCCACACATCCAATATATCATATCTAAACTGTTCAAACACTCACCTTTGATCTGAAACACCAAAATCATAAAGTCAACCTCCAAAACCTCAAAATTTGACTTTTATGCATTTTTCAAGCCATATCTTGATTCAGTCACTTCCAAAACCAAACCAGGCCTCCAAAACACTCCAAATATCATCCTTAAACTATCCCAATTGGTTTCCCTCATCTGGAACACCATTTGAGAGAGTTACTATCTTGGTCACTTTTGCCCCTTTTGCAAGAAAGAGCCAATTCTTGTTCTTAAGGATTCCAGCTGGTTTTGATCATCCTAAAAGCTTCTAAGGGGTCAATCAAGAGTGTTCAAAGCATTGAATTACTTCTGTCACAAGGAACTTGACAGATATCACAAGAAACTTCAAGAGGTAAGTGCATCACAACTTGAACTCTCCAAATCATGCATTGCTTTGATATCCATTGATCATGGACATCTCATACATGTCATATATGTTGTGTTTGAACCAATTTATCATGTTGTTATTGCCTGTATGATGTGATAGCATAAAACATGCAAATCTAGGCCTATTTTGAAATCACTATCGGATTTTAAAATGGAAGCACTTTTTGAAAATTCCAAGGGCACCATTGGATTCCTCATGAAATTCTAGGAAGGATACACCTAAATTTTGTCCTAATCCATGGAGAAATGAGGAAGTTAGAGCCTTCACGCAAGAGGCCTAAAATCAGGTCTTGCCTTAGGCAAGGGCCAGGTCATGGCGCCTTGGCCAGGCCTAAAACAAGGCACCCCATATATGTTCATGGGGTGGTTTTGATACACGAATGTATCACCACCCCAGTGGTAGCGCGCTTGTGTGTTTGTTTGGAAGTTCGTGGGTTCAACACCCACCCAGACCATTTTGCCATTTTCTCTATTTATTTTTTCACATTTTTATGGTTTTTGTTAATTAATCCAAAATTAATTTCTCTCTCAATTTTAATTATTTTTTATTGGTTCTTTTATTGAAAATTCCCAAAAATGTTAAAATATTTTATTCTACAAAAATTTCACAAAAATATTATTTATTTCATATATTTGGTATTTTTGTAAAGAATTATGTTTTTTATTTGTTTTTAAACATTAAAAATATTCCTTTCTCTTGATTTTGCAAATTCAAATCATTTTCAAATCATTCTATGAATGTAACATGATTCTTCAAACATTAATCTAAGATCACAACTTATTTTTCACACATGTTTGATAATTTTGATCTTTTTAATGGAATTTTTATTCAATTAAAATATATTTTAAAATTAAATTAGGGTTTTGATTATTTTCACCCTCACAAATCTTTTTCAAAACACTTTTGGGCCTCTAATAGAGTGTAAGACCCATTCCTTGTACATGAAAACCATTTTGGGCCTCAGTCATTGTATAAGTCCCACTACGATTTCAAAAATCTCGACGCGATCGTCGTTTTCAAAACATTTTCATCTGGGCCTCTCCTTGAGTTGTAAGCCACATTTCTTGTATAAAAATAACTTTGGGTCTCTAATAGAGTGTAAGACCCAACCTCGTTGTAAATACAATAATGTGGGCCTCAGTCATTGTATAAGTCCCAGTACAGTTTTCAAAAACGAAGGTGCAATCACTGTCTTTCCATGGGCCTCTCCTTAAGTGTAAGCCCCAATATTTTCAAAAAAAACAATTTTCCCTTTTGATTGAGGTTCAAAATCATAGTTTTTATCAAAACTTTCTTTAATTTCTTGAACAACTAACCATAGTTGTTACAATGGAAGCTAGCTCGCCTGTAAGTTTTAACAGTTTTCTTTACATACTTGCACACACACACACACACATATATATATATATATATATATATATATATATATATTTGTTTATGCTGGAAGCTTGCTCACTTGTAAGTCCTACCCTCTTTTATATACAGTATATATTTCATCTGTATATATATATCTGTATATTATCTGCTTAGAGTTTTCCCCGGCAATTAGGTCTAGAACTAGATAGAGACAGTGATCACTCTTTTAACACAGTCAAAACTAGTTCCCCATAGGAATTTCACATACAGTCTTGCCTCCTCTTGGGCTTATACAATATGGAACAAAGAGAAAAGCATTATTCCCAATGAAACTTTTCTCAGACTGTCACTACTAGAAAATTGTCTAAGAAATTCATTTCCCCCAGAGAGGATTAATTCCCGGTGAAACCTCTCTTGAATTTCTTCAAACCCTAGAACTGTTCACTAAAGAAAAGATTATTCCCGGTGAAACGTTTCTTGAACTTTTCTTAAGTTTGGACCCACAGGCTTCCTAAAAGCATCCCCGCCTCCTCTTGGGCTTTGTACAAGGACCCTGCGGCTTCTTAGAAGTTCTCACGCCTTATCTTGGGCTTAATACAAGGACCCTGAAGGCCTCTTAAAGGTATAAGACATAACTTAGTCATCCTTTGTTAGAGCAGTCTTTCCAAAGAGTCAAAACCTCAGACCAATTTAAGGGTTGATTCTCATCCCTTAAAAGCACCAGCCTCATCTTGGGCATCATACAAAGATAAACTCTTTCATACCAGTAGACTTGGACAATCTCATCTCCTCTTGGATCTCAAAGACATTCTCAAGTTCCCTACAAACACGGGTAAAAACCATGGTCATTTAACCAATCTCCAGTAGAGTTAAAACCCTCATGGATTCTAAGACTCAGTCTTTCATCCTAAATCCCCCCCAACTAGGGTCAGCCTATAATCAGGATAACACTATCCCAAATCAGAACCTCAAGCCATCTGATACCTCAACTCTTCTGTAATCCTCAGCAAGAGTTGATTCCCCATCTTGGATCTGCCTCTGGATCTCAATAATCCTCAGCAGAAGACAACCTCCTCTTAGGCTTTGTATAATGATTTTCCTCAGCAGAGTTTGCCTCAAAAGCACTATCTTGTTGAGTCAATCACCGTTTCAGCACTCTCTTGTTGAGTCAATCACCGTTTCAGCACTCTCTTGTTAAGTCAGTCTCATTTTAGCCTCAATCTTGGGCTTTGTACAAGACACCTACAAATATTCCCTAGGGGAATAAAAAAAATCCCTTTTAGCCTCAATCTTGGGGTTTGTACAAGACAGAAAAAATATTTCCCCGGAAAAATCAACCTTTAGCCTCCTCTTAGGCTTTGTATAATGATATCCCCCAAAAAAGTCAATCTCTTTTTAGCCTCAATCTTGGGCTTTGTACAAGACAGACAAACACTCTCTTGTTGAGTAAGCCTTTTCCAGCCTCCTCTTAGGCTTTGTATAAGGACTTCCCCAATGGAGTTAATCAATCTCTTAGCTTCAACCTTGGGCTTTGATCAAGGCACATACAAAAATCAACATCCCCTCAGAGGAAATCAAAATCTCTCTGTAGGAAGACATTTCTCTGTATATCACACATCAAAACAGAAAATTAAAACAAACCTTAATCCCAGATAACTGCTATAAGTGGCACATTTGTTGATTCAAAAATCCAAGCTGCCATCCATCTTTTATCCTGGTAAATCCTCTCTTTCATCTAATTGTTGTAAGTGGCAAGCCTCTGGATTATTTATATCCACGCCACTGTCCCTCTCTTAGCATGAAAGATTCCTAAGGAAAAATGGCATTGCTCAACACTGAGTTAAAGTTTTCTCCTTCAGGACAAATCCCTCATAAAGGAAATTATGGAATTGCTGGATTCACATATTCCAGTTAAAGTAATTCTCCTTTATAATCAGTCACCGAATAGTTGTGATAAACTGACGAGATGTCTCCCTTTAGAGATGACAAATTCTCTCCCAGTCAAACCTTTTAGCTTCAATCTTGGGCTTTGAACAAGACACAAATACAAACTTTAGCTTCAATCTTGGGCTTCAAACCAGACACCAAACATCTTTCCTCCCATAGAATAGGAGGAACTACAATTGCTCTGATTTCCCTGTTTTCTTTAACGGGAATACATAGGCATAAGATTGCGAAATCTTAGCGAGCACACTAATAAAACACCTTAGGTCCAGTACCTTCACTCATAAAAAACATCGGAAAACCCGAAATCAACAAAAACTCTCTCTCTCTCTCAAACATTCCCAAAGAAGAAACTCTCCCAATCAACAGACAAACACCAGTAAGTAGAAAGCAGTAAGGATAATTGCTAACAACCTGTGGATAACCACATATAGGATGGGTAATTGACAACTCCCCATTGTATAACCTAACCCCGAACTCCCCAGTCTCGCTTAGCATTTGTTCAGTAAAACATTTACGTGCAAGGTTAGTTTTAGATAGCTTCCCTTTTCTTTCCAGCTTCATAGGATAAATAAGAAATCAGAAAGTAGCACCCCAACTCCTACCATTGCGGTGAGGAGAAACCCATGGCGATAAGGTGGTCGCGTCACCGACAAAATTTGCACGTTACAAGGAGACCTTCACTAATCATTTCCCATGTGCTTAAGGCTCGTGGCGCACTCCATATACAATATTTATTAAGTGTTTTTGCTTTTCTTTTAGAGAGAGGAGAGAGACTCAAATGGTTCAAAGAAAAATCTAAGGGGGTCTTCATCCTAGAAGTTATCATGCAATGATTGATCCTATAGTTGAAGTTAGGAAAGGGAATATCTACCTATGTTAGCATATTTGGATTGATAACCTAATGTCTCTCCTGCTTTGAACCTAATCCAAAATAAGATTCAAGCTAGGAATCCTAAGGGAACGTGTGATCATACCCAAGTACACATTAAGCAATTCAATCACAATTCAAAGAAGTAAAGAAGAAGTGAGATGAAGAAGAAACCTCAAAGTATTGATGTCAATGTAAAGTTATACAAGTATTCATGTATTGTCAACCAAGCTCAACTATTGGATATTTGAAAGAAATATGCAAAACAATGCATTTATGTTCATGCAAATGTCCTAAGACTATCCTAGAAGTACTTTCAATCAATTAAAAAAAGGAAATGAGTCCTAAAAGGGTCAGAACCTAAGTGGGGAATTATCTATGTCCTACTATATCTCATTCATGTTATTGTCCTAAAAAGTGCAAAAGAAATCAAGTTATGGCTCAAGTTAGCACACAAACAATTGTCAATCACAAAGTCATGCAAAGTATACCTCTAAAGGCTACACAAGTGAAGTTAAGCTACTTTATACAAGTTGGGTCAATAGCACAAATGGTACAATCATGGAAGAATGAGGTTTGAGATGTTAAGAAATGATTATGAAACCCACACCAAGTAATGTTCAAAAAATTAGGCAATTCTACACAAGCATGTCACTTTTTTTATGCATCATCCCCTTATGGCACAACAATGAACAAGTAAGCATGAAATTTCCTTGTAAATGGCCTAAGTCAGAAGCTAACTCATGTATTCAATGCTTAAAAGTAACCTCAAGTAGTCACAAAGTTGTCATGGCAACACATTCTCAAAAGTTGGATCAAGCAAGGACCAAAATTAACCATAATCTTCCTCTAAGGCATGTGAATTGCCAATCATGTAAAAGAGTAAGCAAAGTCATGTCAATTGAGTGTTAAACCATACAAGTCAGAAAAAAATGCCTTATAATATCTCACATTTAAGTCCCACAAGTGTTGAGTAAAGATGGCTTGCAATTGGCTCAAAGGAAGTGGTCAAAGTTGATGCACAATCATGTTCAAATTAATGCAAGTATAACACCAATTAGAGGCATACAAAATGACGTATAAAATGGTATGGAAAGGCTTTACCTCATTATAAATCAAGTGTAAATCAATGCTCAAAATATCCCCAAAAGGGTTGCATAAATGCATCATCAAAATCCAAGCACTTAGGTAAACATTGAACAAGCATCGGGTATGCATTTAGGGTTCAAGACAAGCACATAGATCATGGTCAAAAATCAATATCAAAGCATCACAATGGTGTACAAAATGTCCTAATGAATTTACCTAAACATGTCAATAAAATTGGCTTAAGATAAGTCACATACAATCACCAAGTTCACACCAATTCTAGCACACATCAAAGCATTGGGCATACAATGAAATTATCATGAAAAATAGTTAGAAGTCTTGAAAAATTATGAGAATTTAACCATGATATGATGAAGTTAGAAGCTCAAAATAATCTAAAAAGATGCCCAAAGTTATGTGTAAAATGTGCTTAAACAATAGCAAACATGTGGCAAGGTGTCAATCAAAGGCCATTCAAAACTAGTCACAAAAAAGGCATTCAAAATGAGCCAAAAAATAATGGAAAAAATCCCAAATGATCATAAATATGTCCTATAATAAAGTGACTAAAGGCATACAAAAATTATGGTCAAAAATATTTTGGAAAGATCAACTTCAAGCCATGGTATGCAAACTATGTCAATTTATACATCTTCACATCAAAAATCCCAAACAATTATTAAACTAACCCAAAAATGGAATTACAATTCATGGAAAATTAGTTAAAACCTTAAGGATCACCCATGAATTTTTATAGAATTTTCAAACAAAGAGAAATACTTTTAATAATCCAAAATGGAATCTGATTAAAAATGAAAATGAAAAACAAATGAATTAAAATAGCAAGGGGGAGCACAGTTAGCAATTATCCAGTTCAGAATGTCAATGGGCAGTGAAATGAGGGTGGGGATAGCGCGCGTGTAAGCCCATTTCACAATTCAGACAAAAAAACATTTTTATTATTTGACTTTATTTATTTCATTTTATCAGAAAATAAAAGAAAACCAAAAGAAGAATTAAGCACGTGTTATTCCTTTGCCTCATTAATGCGTTGGCCTCATATCATTAGTGGGATTCAAAAATTTCACACGCGGGCTCAGAGGAAATACACGCTGGATAGGTTTTTGCACATGTGGATTAAGAAATATTACATGGCCCAGTAGAAAGCTTACACACACAAGCCGTTGACCTGGGTTTAAAAATTATAAACACCAGAGCTAAACTCCAGTCATCTTCTCCGGTGGACACCCACCGTCGACGGTGGCAAAATATCACAGAAACAAAAAACAAGACCATGATCTTGCTCGTTTTCTTGCGTAGATTATGGATCCATGCTTATAAATTGCATTTGATCCCTCTATAATGCAATACGAAGAGAATAATTTATGCCCTAGAATTTCAAAACCTCACACCTTGCCCTAAATTCTATCCATAAACATTGCCTTTATTGGAAGGACTTCAGATGCAAGTAGCTTACATGATTCTAACCACCATATCACCCTAAAATTGTGCAAGAAATTTCAAGAATCTAACCTATCCTGAGTTGCGATTAGAGCTCCAAGAAACCCTAAAACTTCTTGCAATGCCTTGTAATCTACTCTTGGAAGCAAACTAAATGCTTAATACTCTTGAATCTTGACTGAAACTTCAACTTGATGTTGAAAGTTTGTGAATTCGAATATGGTGAGGTGGAGCTCCCAAATGAAAAATCTTGAAAACAGAAGCAAGTGTGGAATATGGTGATGATAATGGTGAAGAAACTTTGAAAAAAGCTTACAAATTGAGAGAGATTTGATAGCTTGAATATGAAGGTGTGAAATGGATTTTTTTTATCTAGCTTACTCTAATGATCCTAACTGATTTTGTTAGTGTGTTGTTAGAGCTTATATATGTGTGGTTAGTATGTGGTTAAGGGTTAATCTTGGTTAAAATTTTGTTAGAGGATGGTTAAGATATTAATCATGATTAGAAACGTGGTTACAAGTTTGGTTAGTGAAATTTGATAAAAGGGAGAATGAAAGTTTGGCACGGGTTTTAGGTTATCATGGAGTGCTACATGCAGATGATGATGATGGTAATGAGTTGGTACAATTAAAAAAACTTGCTGGTTAAGTTTGTTTCTTCTCTTGCATGGCTATGTGAAGTAAAGATGGTACATGTGCATGGGATGTAAGAAAGTGGCATGGTCAAAAGAAGTAAAATGAGGGTGGCATATACGTATGGAAATGAGGTACAACAACAATGAGACCTGTATTATGAATTTGGAATGACATGTCATGGCTTGAACACTTGATAAACCTTTTTCATGGTAGTGACTTTGAGATGGTTTAACTTGAAGAATATGAAGTCAAATTGTGTGATCTTGGTATCCAATTGAAGAGGAGATGGCATGGAACAAGTTCTATGTTGGAAATATAATGAAATGAGGTCTTGAACATCAAGAAAAATATCATCCAAATTAAGGGCACAAAACTAACTTTTTGGACTTAGAAAAATTCTAAGAGTTTTCATGTTGAACAACTTGAATGTCCCAACTTCAAAGCATCATAACTTTTGATCCAAGAATCCAAATGAGGCATTCTTTATATGGTTGGAAAGGTGGAAGATCACTCTACAACTTTCATTAGAAAGTGATTTCTAAATGAGGCATGGAAGCCACTCAAAAACAGGCTTGAACATTGGCACAAAACTTGACCCCTAAACACTTAGAAAAAATTCTAAGTGTTGAAAAATGGAAGTGTGAAATGTCCAACTTCCATCAATCATAACTTGCTCAAAAATGATCCAATAATTATGAATTATATATGGTTGGAAAGCTTGTCATGAGTACAACAACTTTCATGTTTGACAAAAATTGAAATGAAGCTTGGAACAAGGGGGAAAATGGCCTTCAAAGTGGCTACATGACATGAAGAACTTGCCAAAAACAGAAAGTTCTAAAACCCTAATTTGCTAAAAATGGAAACTTTCCACAATTCCTGATTTTTCATGATTCCCTTGGTATCTCTTGATCAAAATTCACCCATTGGTCACATTTAACATGATGAACACAAGATTGACCTCATAAAGTCAAGAGTTGACTTTTTCACTGCCCAGTTGACTTTATTCCTAAATTGATTTATTCTCAATCATCTGGCCAATTGAAACCCTTTTGAATGAAATGGATGGTCAATACTCCACTCATAGATACTTGCGAACATATAGAATGTCATGGAATCAAGTCTTTCTCAAAGAATCAGAAATAAACTGATTTTAGGCAAAACCCTAATTTTAGCCCCAAAATATAAGAGATGTTGATCAATGGTCAAAACCCTAATTCCTCTGAGGAAAAGTGAGAACCCCTTGAACCAAGATGTTTTACATGATATGAGGATGATGAGGTTTCAAAATCCTTGCCCATGAAGATGCCACATACACAGATAGGCAAAACCCTAACTTGAGGATCAAGAGATAAGAGAGAGTGATCCTCTTCAAGTCTCTTGCAAATTTCAATCACTTGATGAAATGGTGAACCAAATATGATGTCTTAAGGTATAAAGAGACTTTTTAGCTTGAGTGCTTGAGTATATCCCACTCTTCTTGCTTTGAACAATCAATGCCATAGAAACCTCTGATCTCATGCCTTGGGAAAACCAAATGTATGTATGATGTTCAAGGCCTAAATGCTCATGTATGTGATGGTAAAAATATGAGGGAAAATTTTGGGGTGTTACAACTATGCAAGACTGATCCTTATTTAATTCAACAAGAATCTCAGTCAATCATGAAGAACCTGCAACTTTGGACCAAGGAGTCAAGAATCTAGCATAGCATATGCAAACTCATCATTATAAAAGCCTTGAATTTCAATTTTGGCATATGTCATTTATGTGATGCATAGAGGTGGCATGAATCAAGTACAAACCAGTTAAGACATATCCAAGAACCATAAAGGATCAAGCCTGCAAAATTGGTTGGAGTCAATGCCTAGCTATGCTAGAGGAAACTTGTGGTGACTTAGCATACAAGTCATGCTACATAGCCGTATCCATTGGACAATAGAGTGATCCCTCATCCAACACTATTCCTCCCATAACAAAATTGTTCTCCTATAAATAGGGATCATTTATGATCATTTCAAACACACCAAAACAACATCACAACTTGTTTTCTCATTTCTCATCCTTGTTCCAAATTCCCAAGTTCCAAGTGAGTGAGAATTTGAAATTCTCAAACCAGAGCATTTCTGTCCAAACCAATGATCCAAACACCTTCCATAAACATTATAGAAGTGATCCAAACCATCTAATCAATTCTGTAACATCAGGATCAACATCTCCATACCTCACTTGATCACTTAGCAGTTGGATTTGAGCTACTCAATCCAGAAGGATTCAAACCATTCCATGCACTTCAACACCTTCCTTGAGGGCTAGGGGAGCTATCCAGATCATCATCTTGCATCTGTAACACCTCTAGCACATAATTTGATTCCTTCTTGTAGAGGTAAGCCTTGAACTTTCAAACTCTATAATTCATTCATCATTTTTTATATTTCAAGTTACCAACATGTTTCTGCGTGTTTATAGAATGTTTTCCCTCAATCAATTGCCATTGATCAATCGTGTATAGAACTTCATTATAGTTTTTGCAAATTCTAGGGTTTCTGTGTTCATATGAAATAACTCACTCTACACTTAAAATAAATGAAATTAAATGCCACCATCGTGTTCCTGGTTTGAAAATGAACAACTTTCATGTTTACATCATCCATTTTCATTACGAATTGAGAAAGTTAGCATAGATTTTGCAAATTAGGCTGAAGGATGAAGATGAAGTTCTTCGCGCATGTTTTTTATTAATTTCCCACGCAAAATTAATATTTTTTCATTGAAAGTGAAACAACTATCACCAGCTCACGCTGGCTCAGTTGGTCAAGGCATGTTTTGTGAGTTGGGAGCTAGAAGGCGTGGGTTCAATCCCTCCCTTTGGCATTTCTTTTTACAACTTGTTTTTCTCACTTTTTTTATTTTAATTAAATTCAAATATTAATTTCTCCTACCAAATGAATTATTTTTAATCCCAATTTTTTCTCACATATAATTTAAATACCCAATTATTTTAGTCCACAAAAAAAATCACAAAAATAATATTTATTTGATATATTTTTATTAGGTTGAAAAATATTATTTTTTAATTATTTTAATACCTTTAAAATAATTTCTTTTCTTGATTTTTCTTAAACCTAATTAATTTTAAAAACTCATGTGAATAATACAACTTTGTATTAAGCCTTGATCATTTTTACTTAACTCATTTGATAATTACATCACATTTATTTGACTTTCTTTGAAAATATCTTTAAAAACAAAATTAGGGTTTCTACCCTTTGTCAAGCTTTACAAATTGTTTTAAACAATCTTTGGGCCTTTGCTTAGAGTGTAAGACCCATCACTTATCACATTTTCAATTACATTTTACAAACTCTCTGGGCCTCTATTAGAGTGTAAGTCCCTCCCATCTTCCTCAAAACATTCTTCAATTTCTCAAATATCTCAATCTTTCAAATCTCCATCTTCAACTTTCATCAAACACAGCCCTAGTGGCATTCAATTTCAATAAATCATTGGTCCTCTACTTAGAGTGTAAGACCTAACACCTTTATACATAAAATAACTCATGGGCCTCTATTAGAGTGTAAGACCCAACCCTCTCTGTAAATAAACCAATCTCTGGGCCTCTGCTATAGTATAAGTCCCATTGCGCTTTTTCAAAATCACGGTGCGATCACTGTTTTCATAACAATCTTTGGGCCTCTATTAGGAGTTTAAGTCTCATCCCTCTGTACATAAGCATTATTTTAAATAATCATTTGGGCCTCTCCCTGAGTATAATACCCAAAACATTTTGTAAATAGAAAATATTTTAGCCTCATTCATCCCGGGCTTTGTACAGGATACAAACAATTGGGCATCTGCTTAGAGTGTAAGACCTAACACCTTTGTGAATATAATAAAACACACAAATAAAACATTCAACACATCAAACCCTAAAAGTGACAAATCTTCCATGAATTGAAACATGTCATATCTATGCTTACTAATCTTCAATCATGTTTATTCATATTTTGTTAAGTTTCTCTTGACATTTATATCATCCTTAGTTTAGACATAGGTCAAACAATAGGATCCCTTCAATCACAACTTAGTTCAAAAAACTAGTTCCCTAGCCTCCTCTTGGGCTTTATACAAGCATCATTGCCTCCTCTTGGGCATCATACAAAGAATCTCCCCAGCAAGATAGCCTCCTCTTGGGCTTCATACAAGGAGACTTGGGAAGTCTCACTTAAATCCCCACAGCCTCCTCTTGGGCTTTATCCAAGCATCACATTCTCCTATTGGGCTTTATCCAAACATCATAGCTTCCTCTTGGGCTTCATACAAGGACCCTTAGTCTTCTTAAAAGCACAAATAAAAACTTTTAGCCTCACCATTCTGGGCTTTGTACAGGATACAATAAAGTCTTCTTGCCTCATTCATCCTGGGCTTTGTACAGGATACAAATAAAATCCCCAAAAGAGTCAAATAAAACCACCAGTATTGAGCCAATCATTTCAAACTTCCTCAACAGTTATTAGCCTTCTCTCAGGCTATACCAATAATTTCTCCAATCAGTCAACCTCAATCCTGGGCTTTGTACAAGACATATACAACTCTCCCAGTTGAGTCAGTTTTCAACTTTTTTTAGCTTCAAACTTGGGCTTTAATCAAGGCACTAAATTTAACTTCCCCACAGATGAGACTCTGAGTCCTCTCTGTAGGAGGATATCCCTTCTATGCATCAAATTTTAAATCAAATCAAATTTTCAATCAAACTGATTTACATAAAGGAGGATGTGGCATTGCTCTGGATATTTCAAAATCCAAGTTTAAAGCTTCTTCCCTTATGATAAAACTCATGAAGAAAGATGTGGCATTGCTCTGGATATTTCAAAATCCAAGTTTAAAGCTTCTTCCTTCATGACATTTCACTTCTCCCATAAAGAAAGATGTGGCCAACTTTTAGGCAAACTATCAAAGCTAGCACACACGCGGATACAGTCTTTGATCGTCATAGGCAAACTTTTAGTGTACAAAAAACAATGGACCACAATAAGGGGAGGCCAAATTTATTCTATGCAGTCAAACTAAACAAATGTTGGTGTGACTGTGGCAAGTACCAGACCTTCTGTATACCTTGCTCCCATGTTATTGCGGCATGTACACATACTTGTCAGGACGCTTACAGCCATCTATTTGATGTTTACAAGGTCATTAATGTTAAGAATGTCTACAACGAAAGCTTCACAGTGCTAGCAGTGGAGGAATCTTGACCTCCATATCAAGGGGAAATATTTTGGCACAACGATGAGATGTGAAGAAAGAAAAAAGGTCGCCCAAACAACACGCGTATAAGAACAGAAATGGGTATGGGTGATAAAATGATAAGATTATGTAGTATATGTCATCAACCTGGACACAATCGGAAAAATTGTCTAAATGTCAGAGCAACCTCTGCATCATAATTTAGTTTCTCCTTTCAAATGTTTTAACCTTGCATTTTGATATATTAATAACTTTTTGTTACAACAATGTTAACAACAAACATCACCTCGACTTAATCACACTTAAAAACAAAAAAAAAAAATTCCAACAACACATATAATAGATAAAAATACTTAACCACAACGTTTAAACACAACATTTATAACTGATTACAACAATCAAACTGATATCATTTGGTCCAAACATCACTTCCCACGTATCCTTGTCAGTCTTAACTCGCACCCACCCACGCAGGGCACCGTGTTTCTTAATACTTCTATTTTTTTCTCCTTCAGGTATGTCTCCGTCTAATCAATGATTCAACACCCTTTGTAGTTGCTTGAAACTTTAGATGTTCAAAAAGAGCATCTCCATCGGAGGCTGGTTTCTCGAATAAATCATTTTCCCGTAGTGGCGACGATACATGTTATCACTAATACAAGAATATGAGAATATATGTGAAAACAATGGATCACACCACCTCTATTTATAGTAAAATTACACAACACACACTGTCTCCAAACCAATTGGCGACACCTTTCAAATTTAACACACTGTCACCAATTGGATTGGAGAACCATATGGTGTCTCCAATCCAATTGGTGCCTCCTTTTATAGCTAGAGAGTTATCGCCAATTGGTTTGGAGACAACACTTAATCTCACCCCAAAGTGGGTTATTTTGGGAAATAATCTGAAAAATGGATTATTTTGTGATGTTGTTTGAAAATGTGGATTATTTGAGTAAAAAATTGAAAATAATCAACCATTCTTGTAAAATCGATAAATTAGATGGATTGTGACATAAATTGGAATTTTTTATTTAATATTGTTATGAGTTTTGACTCAATTATAATGAAGTATAAAACTTTGGCTGCTTAGTATAGATCTTTGTTAACCATATTTTGGTTGTAAAATGTTTGCATTTTCTTAAATGTTCAATTTCCTCTATTATTTAAACAAACAAATACGTTGTTACAATTGCTATTATTAAAAATAATTCTTTTAAACTCTTTATTTAATTTTTGGATTTCAAGCTTGCTTTCTATAAGATGCACTATATTCCAATGACAATATAGATAATTTTTGCAAAAAAATTATGCTTTAGGAATAAATTAGTTATTTAGCTCTCTCAATATATAAGAATACATTATTTTTACAACGAGATTCATTTCTCTTTCATGGTGCCGTTTAATAGGGTTACACAAAACTTTTTTGTATTATATGTTTGTTTTGTTCTATTACTCTTTTTATAATACCCATTCGCATTAACTTATGTTTATCTTTAATAATATATATCTAAGTGGTACTTTAAGCAAACAATGAATACTCATTTTTAACTTTCAATAACCAATAACAAGCGGCAACGCACGAGCCTGTGCGGATACACGGGTCCGTTACTAGTAATATTTAATAATAACTAATAATAATGAGTCCATATTTATTTGTGTGGAAAATTAAATTGAGTTAAGATTTATTTATGTGGAAAAGCAAATAAAGTCGAGATTTAATCATCAATGTGAATAGTAATAGTTTCTTTAAGAGTTTTTGTTATATTTTGCATATCTACTCAATTGCTCTTAAACTAGTTGTCAAATGCACAAAAATGTGTAATCGAATTATTATAAATGATAAAAATTTCATAAAATTTATTTATAAATTTTGTAGGTAAATTATATATAATATTTATTACCATTTCGATTGGAATATAAATGAAGTAAAAGAGAAGAAAATAAATGTAAAAAATAAAATACACAACACATGTGTGATGTTACCGTTAATTGAAATTAATAAATTATGATAATATACCCCTAACACTGATTTTAAATTTTGAAATAAACAACATTTAAAGTGGTGTTTGCATCTTAACATTCGTATCTATCAATAATTTTAAATTGTTCATTGATGTAACTCTTGAAATGACAACATATAATTATTAATGTGAGAAAACACATTGTATAAGATAAACTCCAACATGTTTCAAAGAAGATGTAATACCCCGTATTTTACTCCGGATAATATGATATTGTGATCGACTGAGCCCAATGTACTATGAGAAATTATTTGATAAAATAATTAGAGTAACTGTAGAACTGAGAATAAATCCAATTAATATTATCTGACTCTGAGGTATTTTATTAATTTGGACTTAAGAGACTTTTTGGACATTTGGTAGTATTATTTCTAATACTAAGTTACTATATATTCTTTTTCTCTCACTTTGCCAAACAAAAGAAAAAGATAGAAACATTGAAGGAAAGAAGAAAGAAAGGAAAGGAAAGGAGAGAAAAGAGGAAATAGGAGAAAAAGCTCAAGAACATCAAGATCATCATCATCCATTCATCAAACTTTCATCCAATCTTCTCAATCATTTTCATCTTGCTCATCTCAAGGTGGGTTCTAGTTAGAAACCACATTTTTAGAGTTTTTGGAATGATTGAGTTTTAGGTCAATATGTTGAATCGATGTTTTTAACGGTTAAAAATCGATATAAATTGTGTAGTATGATCACTTTATGCATATAAACATTGTTGATGCTTGTTTGTGCTGTTTGAAATTGATTTGGGTTAAAGAATGGTGATTTTGGGGTTTTGGGGCCATGGAACCCGTAAGGAGGAAATTCTGGGTCTGGTGTGATTCGCCAGGCGAATTGGGAATTTGCCATGCGAATTAGGTCTCGCCACTTATTCGCCAGGCGAAGTGCTGGCGAAAGGGATTCGCCAGGCGAAAACCAGATTCGCCAGGCGAATTTGGAGAAATAGAATGGTGTTAGCTACTGGAACTTTTGTTTTTCTGAAATTGGGGATTCGCCACTAGATTCGCCAGGCGAAGTGCTGGCGAATGGGGATTCGCCAGGCGAATCTGCCTGGGATCAAATATTTTTCTTTTCTTCAAAAATCCGTAACTTTTGACTCGTTTATCCGATCTAAGAGTTCTTTATATCGTCGTGAAGCTAAGGAAATATTCTATGCAATGGAAGTGAAAAATGTTAATTTTACCAACTGACTAAATAATCGGGAAAGTTCAAAAGTGTTTTAATTATGTTGTAATTGTTATAAATTATTCTATTATGCAATTGTGAGATGCCTTGCCTATCCTATTATTGTTTAACATGATTGTAATTGAATATGCATGTTAATATGGAAAAGGAAATAGGAAGAGTGAGGAAAACCCCCTTATGAACTATAGGAGAATTTAGAAGTTGGAAACACTAGTATGGAACATGTGGTTAACCTTTGTGGGTTTGAGCCGGCATGAGAGGCCGGGAGGCATTATAGCCTTGTGATTGTCGAATACAATCGTATTTGTTGTATGTAATCATGTAATCATAACCGGTTTATCTTGAGTGTAATTTCATGAGTCTCGGACTCCTCTGAAATGGATGCACAACTACATGGCAGGTTTGATTCCCCGTGCGGTACGAATGGCGCCCATGGAGCGTATGCTTGTGACGGTAAAAGGCCCGTGTGAAGTGACGGTTCATAACGGTAAAAGGCCCGTAGAACCCGAATCCATTCGTATGTCAAGTAGGTTACAAGGATCTATGACTCGGGTCGCCTTCTAGACGTAGAAGCGGACGGGAATAGGAGGTACCTTGGTATGGTTATCGATTAGTGATACTTTGAGTTGATGAAATCATGGCATGTTTCCGTATAGTGTGAGAATTGAAATGTGAACTCAAGAGTCATTTCCCCTTTTCCCCCGGACTTGAGTTAGGATTGTAAGAACCTTGATAATCCGAGAGAAGCCATAAGATAGGGAACTCACTGAGATTTGATGTATCTCACCCCTCGTTGTTGATGTATTTCAGGTGCTTCATGTTCCGAGAAGGGTAAGGATAAGGTCGTGTGATCTTTTCCTTGCTGGTTGACGGCTAGCTTCTGTAGCGGAGTTTATTTTGAGATCATTGTTGATCTAGTTCTTAGTTTTTATCTTTTGAACATCTTATGCATAATATGCCTTAGGTTTTTGTACTTTGTACTTTAGGGCATTTATTTGTATACAATGTGTTAACTAGGAGCTTATGTGTTTCAGTACCAAACACTTGGATCTATATATAATATTTATGCTTTAATGTATGAGTTTTATATATGGGTGTTACAGTTGGTATCAGAGCAGGTCGTATCCTCGACCTAGCCATGAAATAGTATAAGTATTTATTTCCGTTTCGTATGCGTTGTGTCGTCATTGGTCTTAAGTGTTATATTTATGGCATTGAGCCTGTTCAACTTAATCCTATTTGTATGACCTTTAGGAACATGGCTGATGGACGTAGAAACACTCGTGGTAGACCCCGCACCACTCCTCAAGGGACGAATCCGCCGGACGACGATGGCAATGCTCCTCTGTATCAGTTTATGCAACAGATGCAGCAGCAACAGAATCTATTCATGCAGCAAATGGTGCAACAAATGAATGGAGGTTTGCATCCTACGGTAGTTGTTCCAGAAGCTGAAGGTGGGAAATTCCAGGATTTTATCCGCATGAATCCCCCTAAATTTCATGGTGGATTGGATCCCGTAAAGGCTCACGAATGGATTTCTGGTATGGAGAAGATTTTCTTAATAGTCTAGTGCAGCGAGGAGAACAAAGTGTTATTCGCCTCTCACTCATTGAAGGGTCCCACTATGAGATGGTGGGAGAGTGCCTCGGCTTTAATTGTTATTCAGGAAGTGCCAAAGGTTCGGGAGCAGTTCAAGGTTGTTTTCATGGAGAATTATTTTCCGAGCTCTTTGAGAACTCAGAAAGAGTTTGATTTTCAACAACTAAGACAAGGTAGTATGACTGTGGCCAATTATGCTGAAAAGTTTGAAGACGTGGCTGCTTATTCTAGGCAGGCTATGTATGCTCCAGATGAGAGGTGGAAGGTGGACCAATTTATTTTTGGACTTAGAGCTGAAATATCCCATAGTGTATCTCAGAGGGAGTTCACTACTTATGCTGAAGTTTTAAGGCAATGCTATGTACCTGAACATAGTTTGAAGAAAGTCCAAGCGGAAGGTGTTACGAGTAGGGTGAATCAAGGGGATCACGGAATATCCAACCAACAATTCAGGCCTACGCAACAAGCCTTCAAAGGAAAGCAAGTTCAAGATTCAAGGGCGAGTACACCTCCGGTGTGTCGTACTTGTGGAAGGATGCATTATGGAAGGTGTGGTATAGACAATGTGAAGTGTTACCAATGTCAGAAGATGGGTCATCTAAAGAGAGATTGTCCTCAGAATAGGACTTAGACACAAGGAAGGGTTTATACCTTAGATGCAAGGAAGAAGAAGAGTGACAATTCCTTAATTGCCAGTACGTGCTTCGTTAACGATTTTCCTTGTTTTGTTCTATTTGACTGCGGAGCTACACACTCTTTTGTATCTATGCAATGTATGAAGCGACTTGGGTTGCGGTCCGTTCCTTTGTCTCCTCCTATGGTGGTCACTACCGCTATGGATGAAATAGTTGAGACACCGTCGATGTGTGAAAACTGTGTTTTGTCTGTGGACGGTAGAGTTTTTCAGATTGATCTTATTTGTCTACCACTTAAGAAAGTTGATGTCGTTTTGGGAATGGATTGGCTTTCTGCTAATTCGGTGTTTATTGGGTGTGAAGAAAAGCTCATCATCATTCCATCTGTTGATGCTACCCCGAAAGATGTCTTAACAACTATCCTAGAAGGTACGATTGGAATGATAAATTTCTTGTTCGAAGAAGAAAAATCTGTTCTTCTGGTTCTCACTAAGGAAGGGAGTAGCGACCTTCAAGTTTCGAACATTCCTGTAGTTTGTGAGTTTTCGGAAGTTTTCCCCGAAGATGTCACTTCTCTTCCTCTGGAGAGGGAAGTGGAATTTTCTATTGACCTGGTACCGGGAACGGCTCCTATATCCGTTTCTCCGTATCGGATGGCACCGCTTGAATTGAGAGAACTGAAGGAACAATTGGAAGAGCTTTTGGCTAAGCATTTTGTTAGACCTAGTGTCTCACCGTGGGGAGCCCCAGTATTATTAGTAAATAAGAAAGACGGCGGGATGCGGTTGTGTATTGACTATCGTCAGCTGAATAAAGTCACCATTAAGAACAAGTATCCCTTGCCAAGGATAGATGACCTATTAGATCAATTGAAAGGAGCCTGTGTGTTCTCGAAGATTGATTTGAGGTCGGGTTATCACCAAATTCGAGTGAAGAGTTCCGATGTACCTAAGACTGCATTTAGGACCCGTTATGGTCATTACGAATTCTTAGTGATGCCTTTCGGTGTGACTAATGCTCCAGCTATTTTTATGGATTATATGAATCGGTTATTTCAAACTTACTTGGATCAATTTGTTGTGATCTTCATTGATGACATTCTTATCTATTCCCGTACTCCGCAAGAGCACGAAGAACATTTGAGAATCGTCTTATCGATCTTACAAGAGAAGCAACTTTTTACCATGTTAAGCAAGTGCGAGTTCTGGATGTCTGAAGTTAGTTTTCTTGGTCACGTTATATCACAGGGTGGTGTAGCGGTGGATCCATCAAAGGTTGAAGCTGTGATTAATTGGAAGAGACCGAAGAACGTATCGGAAATTAGGAGTTTCTTGGGTCTAGCCGGCTACTACAGAAGGTTTATCAAAGGCTTTTCGCAATTAGCATTACCCATGACTAAACTTACTCGGAAGGATTGCCCCTTTGAGTGGGATTCGGCGTGTGAACAAAGTTTTATGAGTTTGAAAGAAAGATTGACTACGGCTCCCGTTCTGATTATTCCCGATCCTAGCAAGTTGTATGAGGTATTTTGTGATGCGTCTAAGATGGGACTAGGAGGCGTTTTAATGCAAGAAAGTCACGTGGTGGCTTATGCTTCCCGACAATTGAAAATTCACGAGAAGAATTATCCAACCCACGATTTGGAATTAGCGGCGGTGGTGTTTACTTTGAAAGTGTGGCGTCACTATTTATATGGAGTACATTTTGAAATGTTTAGTGACCACAAGAGTTTAACGTACCTCTTTGACCAAAAAGAGTTGAATATGCGTCAAAGGAGGTGGATGGAATATTTAAAGGATTATGATCTAGAGCTAAAATACCATCCGGGTAAAGCGAACAAAGTTGCTGATGCCTTGAGTAGGAAAGTTTTGAGAAAGGCCGAATTGATGATGTTAGAGTATTCATTGTTGGAAAAGTTTAGAGATTTAAATCTTCAATTCGTGTGGACTCCTAATGGAGTGATCATGGGGAATTTGAATTTCAATTCTACTTTAGGAGTTGAAATTCAACAAGGACAATTAATGGATGAGAAGTTGCAAGAGATGATAAGCCAACCGGGTTTTGTGCACGCTAGCGATGGAATGATTATGTTTAACCAAAGAATTTGCGTTCCGAACGATGCGACTTTGAAAAGAAGGATTTTAGAGGAAGCGCATAAGGGTGCCTTCATTATACATTCGGGTTCTTCAAAGATGTATCAAGATTTAAAGAAGGGCTATTGGTGGTCTGGTATGAAAAGAGATGTTGCGGTCTTTGTGTCGGAATGTACGGTATGCCAACAAGTTAAGATTGAACATCAAAGACCGGGTGGATTATTACAACCATTAGAAATCCCAGTTTGGAAATGGGATAGTATTTCTATGGATTTTACAGTAGGTTTACCTCGTACGCAAGGTGGTTATGATTCGATTTGGGTAATAGTAGATCGGTTGACAAAGTCGCCGCATTTCTTGCCCGTGAAGACTACCTTCAAGGCAAGTCATCTTGCGAGGTATTCCTTCTGATATTGTGTCGGATAGAGATCTGAAGTTTACTTCAAGATTTTGGAAGGTTTTTCAACAAGTCATGGGGACGGAGTTGCGTTTGAGCACGTCAAATCATCCACAGACGGATGGTCAGACTGAACGAACGATACAAACGATGGAGGATATGTTGAGAGCTTGTGTGTTAGAGAATAAAGGGAATTGGAAAGAACTTCTACCATTGATTGAGTTCTCTTATAATAATAGTTATCATGCGAGCATCGGAATGGCTCCGTATGAAGCATTGTATGGGAGAAAATGTAGAACACCTTTGTGTTGGGCGGAAGTTGGGGAAGATAGGATCTTAGTGTTAGACGATGGCTATGGATCTAGAAGGGGGGGGGGTTGAATAGATCCCTTGAGTTTTACATGCAAATGGACTACAAAATTCTGTTTTTAAAAATTTCTATTTAACGGAAGCCGCTGCTGGATAAATCGTCTACAACGAACCTTCTACCAAAAGGATCGGATATGCATGAATATATTTTGGATGAGTATGAAGGAGAAAAATTCAGTTCTGAATATTTCACTTACAAACGCAGACAACAAATTAATCACTTGCTTGATGTTTATTCCAATCCCATGAGGTAATTTGATAAACAATTTAAAGCAATGTGTTCGTATTTTGCTTGGAATCAAATTATCAAATACGTAGTGTGCGCAAACACACTATGTGCAGAATTTCTATGGAGAATAATGTGCAGCTGCTCCAAAACACAATTCAACGAATTGTATTGATTTAACCAAAAACAGTTTATCAGCGTACAATTATTCCGCGACAGAAATTACGATAGTTTGCAACGTTACGAAATCGAACACTACTGAAATGTAAAAGAGTTAAGGGAAAGAGAGAGAACACCCGAGATTTGATTAGGCAGTTCCCCAATCGTCCTCGCTTTGGGTACGTCTGCCCCCAACTCCGCAAACGGAATTGAGATATATATATATGTTGCTGTTGCAAATTGTTTATTACAAGAGAAAACTATGAACATACAAACCCCGAACGTCTTCGATCGTTGATGCATAATTTTCTCTTCCCTTGATTCAATATGAATCAAGTGCTCCGAATTTGGTTGATTCAATTACCGTCCCACGCTACTAAACCGAAAGAAAACTTCGTTCTTCAGTTACCTTCACTCGGTCAATTGAAATCTTCCAAGAATTCGAACCCAAACCTTCTTCTACGATCCTCTGATTACAGCTACTAAACCGAAACAGTTGCGCCAATTTCTGGTTACCTTCGCCCAGCCGAATCCCTGTAGAAAGAACAGTTTGTGCAAAAACCCCCAAAATCTCCTCAATTCTTGGAGGACAAACCCAACTGATTTGATTCAAGAAACACCTGCCAAACTCTCAACCCAGAAGATGAAGATCACACTTCCTAAATTCTGAACGTTATCACTTCTAACAATGGGCGACACAAACAAAGATGATTATGTGTGATTGTTTGATAGCACAATGAAGAAGATGAAGATGAAGAGAGAACTGACATATATTTTTCACGTTTCTTGTTCTTATTATTTTTATAAAAAATGAAGACCCAAAACTATTTATATCAAAAAATATGACCAAAAGAAATAACAGAAAGTAACAGAAACGAATTTAAGTGGAAAGGGCAAAAAACAAAGTCATGCGTCGACCTGTGGACTTTATGCGTCGACGCATAAAATGTCAATTTTTGAGTTATCATCCACGGGTAAGCGCATGACCTTTTTGAGGTAAGCGCATGATTGCTGAGGTCGACGCATAAGGCAGATTTTTCAAGAAAATTCAATTTTGAATTGTTTTTCACCAGACCAGAGTCAGACATACATGCTAGACACTATTAGATCACTTGTGGACATATACTTTTGGAAAGAATAAGATCTTATACATCTAGACACACGACCAACACAAACATGACCGACACGTGAAGTGATACCGCTCAAATTAGAATCTAATGCATTTGTTGACATCATTAAAACAAGAAAGCTAGAAGGGTATCCCTCACATACTCCCCCTTTTTGATGATGGCAACACTTCCTTGATTGTTACGAATGATGTAATTTGAGATGATCAATGTTCCCCCTGTCTTTAACACATTTGAGATGATCAATGCTCCCCCTGTCTTTAACACTTTAATGTTTCTGTAGCTTGTATATAGTCATTCTTCTCCCCCTTTGACAACATCAAAAAGACGAGAGAACAGTGGTCAAAATAGCATATGAAAATATGTAGTGGATCATCAAATATTTGCAACAACAAAAATAATTACCAGTATCCACATATGATACCGCTAATGTAAACAAGTAATGATTAAATACGGAACAACGATATTAAAGCAAAACATTCACTTCATAAAGTTTGAAACATAACAGAAAGGTGCAGCACATGTCAAAATAACAGAACGCAAACAACAAAACATAAATTCATGCACAACTAAACATGATGTCCTAAGATTTATGGTCTCCTCCCCCTGAATGGATAACCTCGTCCCCTGTGGTATTGACTTGGTGGTGGAAACTCCTCTAGTTGAAGGTTGAGGTCAATCAAGGTGCTATTTAGGTTACCAAGGCTGTTGGCTAAATTTTGATTTTGCTGAGTCAGATTGGCATCCATTTGATTGAACCTTGTCATAGCAGCATTTGCAAAATTGTTGAAATTGGTGGCATGAGATGACAGTTGGTTAGACAGGTTGGTATGCTGTTCTTGTTGAGTCAGGTATCGAGTTTCCTGCTGCGCTTGAAATTCTTGATGTTGCAGAGATAACTCAGTCAGTCTTGCCAAAATTTCATCATTGGATTGTGAATAATGCTGAGACGGTGGAGTTGGTGGAGCAGAATTTTCTGGAATCTTCCATTCAGAGTCAGCATCATAGGATGGAGGAACATATGCAGCGCCAAGGTTGGTCCAACAGTTTTGTTGATTCCACTGACCCCAGCCTTGATTGGCATAGGATTCTTCTGGTTGATATCCCATCCATGCCTCATTGTCTTCTTGATTGTCTTCTTCTTTCGGTGGATTGTCTTGCATGACAACGTCTTCCTGAATCACCACATTTTCATTATTACCAACATGATCTCCATTACCTTGACTTCCTTCATCCTCACTTGCTTCAAGATGGACAGGTTCAGGATGGGTAGCTCTTGATCTATAGATGAACCTTCGCTCACGTGAGTTCCAATAGTAACCCATCATGGACAAAGTTCTAGCCAGAAACTATTGTTCAGCAGTAATGTGAATATGACAAATCTGTGGAATAGGAATGTCAAAGTGATTCAGAAAATTTGCCACAGCAGATGCATATCCAAGTGCTAAAAACTTTCTAGAGCTGCGAGTTGTAAACATTCTAGAAGCAAAGTAGTAAGGCCAGTTGATTTTAATCTTTTCCCTCAGGATGTAGATGAGATGCACCTTTGCTTGTTCAACTCTTGAGAGGCCTCCTTATTTAGGCCTCAAGATGCGAGCAGCGATCCACTGAAGAATGCGTTCCTTAAATTTCAAGTGACCTGTGGTGACACTCTTAGGAAATGCTTCACTTGCCACAAACTCAGCTGGATATGGTTCCCTCAACATTGAATTCAGAGCAGTTTTGAATTCATAGCCCTGAACAAAGGTGTTATCAGTAACCTTTGGGAGATTTTCATCAGTTTCCAACACAAACAATGTAGACCATACATCGTTTGTCACCTGACATTCTGTATTATTCATAGAGAATTTAAATTCAGCTCCACGAAATTTTCCTTTCAATCCACAATAGAACAGCCTAGTCAAGTCTTCACTGTACTTGTCATCACATTCAACAAATTCATTCAGATTTTGAAAGTTGATGAGTTCAGAAATTTCAGGAATGTAAAAATCTTGACCCATCAACGGATAAAATCCATGTTGTCTAATAACAGCCCGTTTAGAAAATATTTCCGCAAACGGAGTGGCTAACCTTTCAGAAATTAAAGATTCAAACGTTACCCGTTGTGAGGATGAGCTTCTTGTTGGTCCTTGTTGTGATGTGGATCCTCTTCCTCCTCTTGTACCAGCATTTCTTCTGGAAGTCATTGTTGAAGAAGGGTTCAAGGAAGATTCTCAAACTTGATAGTTGCAGAGGTAGAAGAGAAGATGTGTGAAATCCTTTGAATGCCTTGCAGTAGATATATAGAGCCTTCCCCCTTTGCTAATTATTAGGGTTTTGATGAGGGTTTAGTGGAGATTTACTGAGATTAATGAGGTTTAAAGGAGTAGAATAGGGAGAGATTGATCACAAAAGCTAATTAGATGACATGCAATAATCATAGTTTAATATGCAATGAAAAAACATAGGGAAGGTAAAGCATTTATAGGTCGGCGCACGCAACCCAGAAACATAAAGAAGTCTGAACGAATTCTTCATGCGTCGACCTGTAAACCTTGTGCGTCGGTGCATGCTACCTGAAAAATTTAAAATTACTCGACCATGTGGCTATGCGCTTACCCGTGAGTTTAATGGGTCAGCGCATGAAATCAGGCGTCGACGCATGGAAGTGAAAAAGTGAGATTTTTGCAAAATTCTTGTTTCAAGCAGATACATACACATATACACACAGAACCAAACATTCACATGAATGATAAGTGCACAAAATGAAATAAACATCAAGATTAGAGTAAGTAACATGGCACAAAATGTTGATTAACCTCTATAAGTTGGAACGATATTACCTTGAACGTCATGACGGAGAGATCCCTCACATATGAATGAAATTCTTTTTGCATTGTTAGTAAAATAACACAAGCATATACACACACACATATATATATATATATATATATATATATATATATATATATATATATATATATATATATATATATATATATATATATATATATGTGAAGATCATAATTCTAAAAGATGTTATGCACGATCCGAGATATCGAGAATGCCAAGTTCCCTACGGATGTGAAAGAAAGGCTCTGTAGCTAATGGTTTTGTGAAAATGTCAGCAAGTTGATTCTTAGTGTCAACATGCTCAAAGATAACATCACCTTTCTCTACATGATCCCTAAGAAAGTGATGGCGTATTTCGATATGTTTGGTGCGTGAATGTAGTACAGGGTTCTTAGTTAGATTAATCGCACTAGTGTTATCGCACAAAATTGGAATACGTTCAAGTTTTAAGTTGAAATCGAGTAATTGTTGTTTAAGCCATAAGACTTGAGCACAATAACTACCAGCGGCAACATATTCCGCCTCGGCTGTTGACAAAGCAACGGAAACCTGTTTCTTGCTGTGCCAACTCACCAAGGAGTTTGCGAAAAAGTGACACGTGCCACTAGTACTTTTCCTATCCAACTTGCACCCGGCAAAGTCGGAGTCGGAGTAGCCAACTAAAGAACAAGCACCTCCTTTGGAATACCATAGCCCATACTTTGGAGTACCAGATAGGTATCGAAGTATGCGCTTAACTACCTTCAGGTGGGATTCCTTGGGATGTGCCTGATACCTTGCACACATGCATACACTAAACATTATATCGGGACGTGATGCGGTAAGATAAAGAAGAGATCCTATCATACCTCGGTACTTCTTTACCTCAACATCCTTACCTTTTTCGTCACGATCTAGGTTAGCACTAGTAGGCATAGGAGTATCTATTGCTTTGCAGTTCAGCATATCAAAACATTTTAGTAACTCAAGACAATATTTCTTTTGACTCACGAATGTGCCCTCATCAAGTTGTTTGATTTGCAATCCGAGGAAATAGTTGAGCTCCCCCATCATGCTCATTTCAAACTCCCCCTGCATCAAACTAGAAAACTCCTTGACCAAGGTCATGTTAGTAGACCCAAATATAATATCGTCAACATAAATTTGTACCAAAATTAAGTGTTTTCCTTGACGTTTAATAAAGAGGGTTGTGTCAACCTTTCCTCTTGAATACCCTTGATCAAGTAGAAATTTGCTTAGACGTTCATACCAAGCCCTGGGGGCTTGTTTAAGTCCGTATAAAGCTCGCTTAAGTTTACAGACATGATCAGGATATTCATGTGATTCAAAACCTGGAGGTTGGGCTACATAAACCTCTTCATTTATATACCCGTTAAGGAATGCACTTTTAACATCCATTTGGAATAACTTAAAGTTCTTTGTGCAAGCATAGGCAAGTAGAAGGCGTATGGCCTCGAGTCGGGCAACCGGCGCATAAGTTTCCTCATAGTCGATTCCTTCCTCTTGGTTATAGCCTTGCGCTACAAGCCTAGCTTTGTTACGCGTTATTACTCCATTTTCATCAAGTTTATTCCTAAACACCCATCGGGTGCCTATTACTCGATGATCTCGCGGAGGGGGGACAAGGTCCCAAACCTCATTTCTCTAGAATTGATTTAGTTCATCTTGCATTGATAGATACCAATGCTCATCGAGTAACGCTTCCTTAGAGTTTTTAGGTTCAACTTGGGAGACAAAAGAAGAGTGATAACAAAAGTTACTAAGTTTAGAGCGAGTAGTTACTCCCTTAGAGATATCACCGAGAATGTTGTCAATTGGATGGTCTTTTGAAGACATCCAAGCTGGAGGAAGTTCATCTTCATTAGTATGATGATCATCCTCACTTTTCACTGGTTGGTGATCCTTTTCCTCCTCAATATGCACTGCTTCAGGCTGATCAATTCCCTTATCAGTGTCCTTGAGTATGTCTTCAGTAGGTACACCTGCACCATGAAAAGAACTACCTTCTCCGACATTTCTCGGATAAGACTCGTCAAAAGAAACATGAATTGACTCTTCAACTACACGTAACCTTTTATTATAGATTCTATAAGCTTTACTTGACTGAGAGTATCCAAGAAAAATACCCTCGTCAGCCTTGGCATCAAATTTGCCGAGAGTTTCTTTTCCATTATTTAACACAAAACATTTGCAACCAAATACATGAAGGTGAGAGATATTTGGCTTACGCCCTTTTAAAAGCTCATACGGTGTCTTGTTTAGAATAGGCCAGATGAGCACCCTATTCAAAACGTAACAAGCCGTACTTATGGCGTCTGCCCAAAAGTATTTTGGTAATCCACTATCATTGATCATAGTCCTTCCAAGTTCTTCCAAAACTCTATTTTTACGTTCCACTACCCCATTTTGTTGAGGAGTACGTGGTGCGGAAAAATTATGATCAATTCCGTTGGAGTCACAAAATGCTTCAAATAAATGATTTTCAAACTCGCCCCCATGATCACTTCTGATTGAACCAATGTTTGTGTTTAACTTGTTTTGAGATAACTTAGCAAATCGTTCAAAGGCTGAAAAAGTATCACTCTTATTTGCCAAGAAAATTGTCCAGCAAAACCTAGAAAAATCATCGACTATAACAAACCCATAGTAGTTACCACCTAGGGTTTTAACCCTAGATGGTCCAAAGAGATCCATATGGAGGAGCTCAAGAGGTCTCATAGTTGAAACAATGTTTTTAGATTTAAAAGAGATCCTTGTTTGCTTCCCCATTTGGCATGCATCGCAAAGATGATCCTTTGTAAATTTAATTTTGGGCAAACCGATGACTAGGTCTTTAGAGACAATTTTATTAAGCAAATCAAAATTGATATGAGCCAAGCGTCTATGCCACAACCATGAATCTTCATTCATAGTGACTAAACACTTGTCTCCATCCAATGATACCTCGTTTAAGTCTAGCATATAGACGTTATTCACCCTCAAGCCCTTAAACAAATTCTTCTTGTCACAATCTTCAACTACGCAACAATCCTTTGAAAAAGAGACTTTATAATTTTTGTCGCATAGTTGACTAATGCTTAAAAGGTTGTGTCTAAGGCCCTCCACAAGAAGTACATCAGAGATAGTAGTAGATGAGGGGTTACCTATACTACCTTTACCGAGAATCTGTCCCTTGTTGTTATCTCCATAAGTGACAAACCCCTTTTTCTTCGCCACAAAGTCGATGAAAAGAGATATGTCTCCGGTCATATGTCTTGAGCAGCCACTATCTAGAACCCATCTTCTTTCGGTGGTCTCAAGACTTTGTACCTACAAAAATAATCAAGGGAGAGTAGGTACCCAATTCTCATTGGGTCCTTTATGGTAAGTGAAACCAATATTGCCCTTGGGCAGCCATTGATAAATGCCCTTTGGAACAAGATATCTCCGAAAGCGGCACTTAGCAATAGTATGACCGGGCTTACAACAATACAAGCAATCACGATTTGTTTGGAGTTTACCTTTGCTATCACTATCTCGAATCACATACGTGTATTTTTTATACGGATTATTCATTGTTTCACGATAATGTGATCGATCAATAGCAAACGTAATCTTAGGCTTGAGAGCCTTGTCTAACTTGGCTTTGAGGGTTCTCACCTCTCTTTGCCAAATGTGACAAGTACCACAGCCCCCAAGGTCAAACCATGTATATTCATCCTTATCGATATTAGTTTTTGATACATTCACCATAGAGTTTTTAAGATCTTCTAATTCCTTTTGGGAATCGGAAACCTTTTTCTCCAAATAGGAAAAAATATTTTTATTCGAAGCTAAGCATTGAAATGCTTCCTTAGCTTCGTGGTGTAATGTGTCAAAAGCTCTTTTCAATTCAGCATGAGACATATTTTGACAGTTTTCATATTTAGAGTATTTTACCTCTTTTCCTTTGTTGTGACGTGCCATGAGACAAAGGTTGACAGATTCACTTTCGTCACTTGAGGAGTCATCTTTCTCCGAGTCGCTATCGCTTTCCCAAGTGATGTACGCTCGTCAAGACTTGTTGGACTTTTTGTTTGAGCGACTCTTGTCTTTATCCTTCTCTTTGTCTTTCTTTAGGGATGGACAATCCGGCTTGTAGTGCCCAGATTTTCCACAATTGTAGCACGTCCCCTTTACTTTGCCATTTTTATTTCCTTCACTTCTAGATTGCTTCCGGAACTTGACAAGATTTCTGTCTGAGTGCTGAATATCATTCTTGCGAATGTATCTATTGTATCTCTTCACAAATAAGCTCATATCATCACCGGATTCTTCATCCTTGTCATCTTTGGCTTCATCATCACTTAGCTCTTGATGTGTGGACTTTGAACAAGAAGCCTTAAGAGTTATCGACTTCTTTTCCGTATCTTTTGCCTTCTCTTTCTTTATACTCTTCTCATACTTATCCAAGCTAATGAGCACTTGCTCATGCTCATCGAGTTTACCAAAAAGTGTTGTGAGGTCTAATGTAGCAAGATCATTGGCCTCCTTGATAGCGGTAACCTTTGGTTGCTATTCCCTGCTAAGACACCTCAGAATTTTATTAGTAGAAACCTCATTTGGAATTGGTTTACCAAGGACATGCAATTTATTGATAATGTGAGTGAATCGTTTTTGCATATCCGCAATGGTTTCCCCTTGCTTCATGTAAAACAAATCAAACTCTTGCGTAAGTGTATTAATATGAGCCAACTTAACATCATTTGTGCCTTCGTGAGCTACTTGTAAAGCATCCCACATGGCTTTGGCCGTTTCACAATGAGAGACTCTATAATACTCGTCAACTTTCAAGGAGGAGATGATCATATTATGAGCCTTCCAATCATAACTGTACTTTTTCTCGTCCTCCTCATTCCATTGAGCTTCGGGTTTAGGAACGACAACGCCTTCCACGTTAGTCATAGTAATTGCCATGGGACCGTTTAAAATAACGTTCCAAACCTTCTGATCTAAGGAATTAATATGAACGCTCATACAATCCTTCCAGTAGCTGTAGTTTTCACCTGTAAAAACTGGAGCTCTATTATAAGCCCCCTTAGGTTCGTTCGCCAAGATCCAAGAAGTTTTACCGAAGCACCAGAATTAACCGGAGCTCGTGATACCACTTGTTAGACGATGGCTATGGATCTAGAAAGAGGGGGGGTTGAATAAATCCCTTGAGTTTTACACGCAAATGGACTACAAAATAATGTTTTTAAAAATTTCTGTTTAACGGAAGCCGCTGCTGGATAAATCGTCTACAACGAACCTTCTACCAAAAGGATTGGATATGCACGAATATATTTTGGATGAGTATGAAGGAGAAAAATTCAGTTCTGAATATTTCACTTACAAACGCAGACAACAAATTAATCACTTGCTTGATGTTTATTCCAATCCAATGAGGTAATTTGATAAACAATTTAAAGCAATGTGTTTCGTATTTTGCTTGGAATCAAATTATCAAACACGTAGTGTGCGCAAACACACTATGTACAAAATTTCTATGGAGAATAATGTGCAGCTGCTCCAAAACACAATTCAACGAATTGTATTGATTTAACCAAAAACAGTTTATCAACGTACAATTATTCCAAGACAGAAATTACGATAGTTTACAACGTTACTAAATCGAACACTACTGAAATGTAAAAGAGTTAAGGGAAAGAGAGAGAACGCCCGAGATTTGATTAGGCAGTTCCCCAATCGCCCTCGCTTTGGGTACGTCTGCCCCCAACTCCGCAAACGGAATTGAGATATATATATATATATATATATATGTTGCTGTTGCAAATTTTTTATTACAAGAGAAAACTATGAACATACAAACCCCGAACGTCTTCGATCGTTGATGCAGAATTTTCTCTTCCCTTGATTCAAGATGAATCAAGTGCTCCGAATTTGGTTGATTCAATTACCGTCCCACGCTACTAAACCGAAAGAAAACTTCGTTCTTCAGTTACCTTCACTCGGTCAATTGAAATCTTCCAAGAATTCGAACCCAAACCTTCTTCTACGATCCTCTGATTACAGCTACTAAACCGAAACAGTTACGCCAATTTCCGGTTACCTTCGCCCTGCCGAATCCCTGTAGAAAGAACAGTTTATGCAAAAACCCCCAAAATCTCCTCAATTCTTGGAGGACAAACCCAACTGATTTGATTCAAGAAACACCTGCCAAACTCTCAACCCAGAAGATGAAGATCACACTTCCTAAATTCTGAACGTTATCACTTCTAACAATGGGCGACACAAACAAAGATGATTATGTGTGATTGTTTGATAGCACAATGAAGAAGATGAAGATGAAGAGAGAACTGACATATATTTTTCACGTTTCTTGTTCTTATTATTTTTATGAAAAATGAAGACCCAAAACTATTTATATCAAAAAATATGACCAAAAGAAATAACAGAAAGTAACAGAAACGAAGTTAAGTGGAAAGGGCAAAAAACAAAGTCATGCGTCGACCTGTGGACTTTATGCGTCGACGCATAAAATGTCAATTTTTGAGTTATCATCCACGGGTAAGCGCATGACCTTTTTGAGGTCAGCGCATGATTGCTGAGGTCGACGCATAAGGCAGATTTTTCAAGAAAATTCAATTTTGAATTGTTTTTCACCAGACCAGAGTCAGACATACATGCTAGACACTATTAGATCACTTGTGGACATATATTTTTCGAAATAATAAGATCTTATGCATCTAGACACACGACCAACACGGACATGACCGACACGTGAAGTGATACCGCTCAAATTACAATCTAATGCATTTGTTGACATCATTAAAATAAGAAAGCTAGAAGGGTATCCCTCACACTTAGGACCCGAAATTATCCAAGAGACTACGAAAAATATTCAAATGATCCGTGAGAAAATTAAACAAGCACAAGATGGACAAAAGAGTTATGCGGACAATCGAAGAAGACCTTTAGAATTTGAAGTGGGTGACCATGTGTTTTTGAAAGTTACTCCGAGATTAAGACTGAAAGGACCGTTTAAGTCCCGAAAGTTAAGTCCGAGATACGTGGGACCGTATCAAGTTTTAGAAAGTATTGGCGAAGTAGCGTACAAGTTGGCCTTACCTCATTCTCTGTCGG
Source organism: Lathyrus tuberosus (assembly GCA_022829125.1). Lineage (NCBI taxonomy): Eukaryota > Viridiplantae > Streptophyta > Magnoliopsida > Fabales > Fabaceae > Lathyrus > Lathyrus tuberosus. Next base: position 10,119,212 of record JALAZF010000212.1, read on the forward strand.
AAATGCATGATGTCTTTCATGTATCTCAACTTCGCAGATTTGTTCCAGATCCTCTTCAGCCAATTCTACCAGATACTGTTAAAATAGAAGCAGACTTAACATTTGAACCTCAACCGAACCGCATTGTGGGAAGAGAAATAAAAGTATTAAGGAATAAGGACATTTCTCTCGTTAAGGTACAGTGGTATGTAACTCATCCGGGTGATGCAACATGGGAACTTGAATCGGAAATGCGAGGTGCTTACCCTCACCTATTCAGGTAATCTTTAAATTCGAGGGCGAATTTCTATTTAAGGGGGGGAGGATGTAATACCCCTTATTTTACTCCGGATAATATTATATTGTGATCGACTGAGCCCAATGTACTCTGAGAAATTATTTGATAAAATAATTAGAGTAACTGTGGAACTGAGAATAAATCCAATTAATATTATCTGACTCTGAGGTATTTTATTAATTTGGACTTAAGAGACTTTTTGGACATTTGGTAGTATTATTTCTAATACTAAGTTACTATATATTCTTTTTCTCTCACTTTGCCAAACAAAATAAAAAGATAGAAACATTGAAGGAAAGAAGAATGAAAGGAAAGGAAAGGAGAGAAAAGAGGAAATAGGAGAAAAAGCTCAAGAAAATCAAGATCATCATCATCCATTCATCAAACTTTCATCCAATCTTCTCAATCATCTTCATCTTGCTCATCTCAAGGTGGGTTCTAGTTAGAAACCACATTTTTAGAGTTTTTGGAATGATTGAGTTTTAGGTCAATATGTTGAATCGATGTTTTTAACGGTTAAAAATCGATATAAATTGTGTAGTATGATCACTTTATGCATATAAACATTGTTGATGCTTGTTTGTGATGTTTGAAATTGATTTGGGTTAAGGAATGGTGATTTTGGGGTTTTGGGGGCCATGGAACCCATAAGGAGGAAATTTTGGGTCTGGTGTGATTCGCCAGGCGAATTGGGAATTCGCAAGGCGAATTAGGTCTCGCCACCTATTCGCCAAGCGAAGTGCTGGCGAAAGGGATTCGCCAGGCAAAAACCAGATTCGTCAGGCGAATTTGGAGAAACAGAATGGTGTTAGCTACTGGAACTTTTGTTTTTCTGAAATTGGGGATTCGCCACTAGATTCGCCAGGCGAAGTGCTGGCGAATGGGAATTCGCTAGGCGAAGTGCTGGCGAATGGGGATTCGCCAGGCGAATCTGCCTGGGATCAAATATTTTTCTTTTCTTAAAAAATCCGTAACTTTTGACTTGTTTATCCGATCTAAGAGTTCTTTATATCGTCGTGAAGCTAAGGAAATATTCTATGCAATGGAAGTGAAAAATGTTAATTTTACCAACCGACTAAATAATCGGGAAAGTTCAAAAGTGTTTTAATTATGTTGTAATTGTTATAAATTATTCTTTTATGCAATTGTGAGATGCCTTGCCTATCCTATTATTGTTTAACATGATTGTAATTGACTATGCATGTTAATATGGAAAAGGAAATAGGAAGAGTGAGGAAAACCCCCTTATGAACTATAGGAGAATTTAGAAGTTGGAAACACTAGTATGGAACATGTGGTTAACCTTTGTGGGTTTGAGCCGGCATGAGAGGCCGGGAGGCATTATAGCCTTGTGATTGTCGAATACAATCGTATTTGTTGTATGTAATCATGTAATCGTAACCGGTTTATCTTGAGTGTAATTTCATGAGTCTCGGACTCCTCTGAAATGGATGCACAACTACTTGGCGGGTTTGATTCCCCGTGCTATACGAATGGCCCCCATGGAGCGTATGCTTGTGACGGTAAAAGGCCCGTGTGAAGTGACGGTTCATAACGGTAAAAGGCTCGTAGAACCCGAATCCATTCGTATGTCAAGTAGGTTACAAGGATCTATGACTCGGGTCGCCTTCTAGACGTAGAAACGGACGGGAACAGGAGGTACCTTGGTATGGTTATCGATTAGTGATACTTTGAGTTGATGAACTCATGGCATGTTTCCATATAGTGTGAGAATTGAAATGTGAACTCAAGAGTCCTTTCCCCTTTTCCCCCGGACTTGAGTTAGGATTGTTAGAACCTTGATAATCCGAGAGAACCCATAAGATAGGGAACTCACTGAGATTTGATGTATCTCACCCCACGTTGTTGATGTATTTCAGGTGCTTCAGGTTCCGAGAAGGGTAAGGATAAGGTCGTGTGATTTTTTGCTTGCTGGTTGACGGCTAGCTTCCGTAGCGGAGTTTATTTTGAGATCATTGTTGATCTAGTTCTTAGTTTTTATCTTTTGAACATCTTGTGCATAATATGCCTTAGGTTTTTGTACTTTGTACTTTAGGGCATTTATTTGTATACAATGTGTTAACTAGGAGCTTATGTGTTTCAGTACCAAACACTTGGATCTATATATAATATTTATGCTTTGATGTATGAGTTTTATATATGGGTGTTACAGTTGGTATCAGAGCAGGTCGTATCCTCGACCTAGCCATGAAATAGTATAAGTATTTCTTTCCGTTTCGTATACGTTGTGTCGCCATTGGTCTTAAGTGTTATATTTATGGCATTGAGCCTGATCAACTTAATCCTATTTGTATGACCTTTAGGAACATGGCTGATGGACGTAGAAACACTCGTGGTAGACCCCGCACCACTCCTCAAGGGACGAATCCGCCGGGCGACGATGGCAATGCTCCTCTGTATCAGTTTATGCAACAGATGCATCAGCAACAGAATCTATTCATGCAGCAAATGGTGCAATAAATGAATGGAGGTTTGCATCCTACGGTAGTTGTTCCAGAAGCTGAAGGTGGGAAATTTCGGGATTTTATCCGCATGAATCCCCCAGAATTTCATGGTGGATTGGATCCCGTAAAGGCTCACCAATGGATTTCTGGTATGGAGAGGATTTTCTTAATACTCCAATGCAGTGAGGAGAACAAAGTGTTGTTCACCTCTCACTCATTGAAGGGTATTGCTATGAGATGGTGGGAGAGTGCCTCGGCTTTAATGGTTATTCAGGAAGTGCCAAAGGTTTGGGAGCAGTTCAAGGTTGTTTTCATGGAGAAGTATTTTCCGAGCTCTTTGAGAACTCAGAAAGAGTTTGATTTTCAACAACTAAGACAAGGTAGTATGACTGTGGCCAATTATGCTGAAAAGTTTGAAGACGTGGCTGCTTATTCTAGGCAGGCTATGTATGCTCCAGATGAGAGGTGGAAGGTGGACCAATTTATTTTTGGACTTAGAGCTGAAATATCCCATAGTGTATCTCAGAGGGAGTTCACTACTTATGCTGAAGTTTTAAGGCAATGTTATGTAGCTGAACATAATTTGAAGAAAGTCCAAGCGGAAGGTGTTACGAGTAGGGCGAATCAAGGGGATCGCAAAAGATCCAACCAACTTTTCAGGCCTAGTCAACAAGCCTTCAAAGGAAAGCAAGTTCAAGATTCAACGGCGAGTACACCTCCGGTGTGTTGCACATATGGAAGGATGCATTATGGAAGGTGTGGTATAGACAATGTGAAGTGTTACCAATGTCAGAAGATGGGTCATCTGAAGAGAGATTGTCCTCATAATAGGACTCAAACACAAGGAAGGGTTTATACCTTAGATGCAAGGAAGAAGAAGAGTGACAATTCCTTAATTGCCAGTACGTGCTTCGTTAACGGTTTTCCTTGTTTTGTTCTATTTGACTGCGGAGCTACACACTCTTTTGTATCTATGTAATGTATGAAGCGACTTGGGTTGTGGTCCGTTCCTTTGTCTCCTCCTATGGTGGTCACTACCGCCATGGATGAAATAGTCGAGACACCGTCGATGTGTGAAAACTGTGTTTTGTCTGTGGACGGTAGAGTTTTTCAGATTGATCTTATTTGTCTACCACTTAAGAAAGTTGATGTCGTTTTGGGAATGGATTGGCTTTCTGCTAATTCGGTGTTTATTGGGTGTGAAGAAAAGCTCATCATCATTCCATCTGTTGATGCTACCCCAAAAGATGTCTTAACAACTATCCTAGAAGGTACGATTGGAATGATAAATTTCTTGTTCGAAGAAGAAAAATCTGTTCTTCTGGTTCTCACTAAGGAAGGGAGTAGCGACCTTCAAGTTTCGAACATTCCTGTAGTTTGTGAGTTTTCGGAAGTTTTCCCCGAAGATGTCACTTCTCTTCCTCCGGAGAGGGAAGTGGAATTTTCTATTGACCTGGTACCGGGAACGACTCCTATATCCGTTTCTCCGTATCGGATGGCACCGCTTGAATTGAGAGAACTGAAGGAATAATTGTTAGAGATTTTGGCTAAGCATTTTGTTAGACCTAGTGTCTCACCGTGGGGAGCCCCAGTATTATTAGTAAATAAGAAAGACGGCGGGATGCGGTTGTGTATTGACTATCGTCAGTTGAATAAAGTCACCATTAAGAACAAGTATCCCTTGCCAAGGATAGACGACCTATTAGATCAATTGAAAGGAGCCTGTGTGTTCTCAAAGATTGATTTGAGGTCGGGTTATCACCAAATCCAAGTGAAGAGTTCCGATGTACCTAAGACTGCATTTAGGACCTGTTATGGTCATTACAAATTCTTAGTGACGCCTTTCGGTGTGGCTAATGCTCCAGCTATTTTTATGGATTATATGAATCGGTTATTTCAAACTTACTTGGATCAATTTGTTGTGATCTTCATTAATGACATTCTTATCTATTCCCGTACTCCGCAAGAGCACGAAGAACATTTGAGAATCCTCTTATCGATCTTACAAGAGAAGCAACTTTTTGTCAAGTTAAGCAAGTGCGAGTTCTGGATGTCTGAAGTTAGTTTTCTTGGTCACGTTATATCACAGGGTGGTGTAGCGGTGGATCCATCAAAGGTTGAAGTTGTGATTAATTGGGAGAGACCGAAGAACGTATCGAAAATTAGGAGTTTCTTGGGTCTAGCAGGCTACTACAGAAGGTTTATCAAAGGATTTTCGCAATTAGCATTACCCATGACTAAACTTACTCGGAAGGATTGCCCCTTTGAGTGGGATTCGGCGTGTGAACAAAGTTTTATGAGTTTGAAAGAAAGATTGACTACGGCTCCCGTTCTGATTATTCCCGATCCTAGCAAGTTGTATGAGGTATTTTGTGATGCGTCTAAGATGGGACTAAGAGGTGTTTTAATGCAAGAAAGTCACGTGGTGGCTTATGCTTCTCGACAATTGAAAATTCACGAGAAGAATTATCCAACCCACAATTTAGAATTAGCGGCGGTGGTGTTTACTTTGAAAGTGTGGCGTCACTATTTATATGGAGTACATTTTGAAATGTTTAGTGACCATAAGAGTTTAAAGTACCTCTTTGACCAAAAAGAGTTGAATATGCGTCAAAGGAGGTGGATGAAATATTTAAAGGATTATGATCTAGAGCTAAAATACCATTCGGGTAAAGCGAACAAAGTAGCTGATGCCTTGAGTAGGAAAGTTTTGAGAAAGGCCGAATTGATGATGTTAGAGTATTCGTTGTTGGAAAAGTTTAGAGATTTAAATCTTCAATTCGTGTGGACTCCTAATGGAGTGATTATGGAGAAATTGAATGTCAATTCTACTTTAAGAGTTGAAATTCAACAAGGACAATTATTGGATGAGAAGTTGCAAGAGATGCTAAGCCAACCGGGTTTTGTGCATGCTAGTGATGGAATGATTATGTTTAACCAAAGAATTTGTGTTCCGAACGATGCGACTTTGAAAAGAAGGATTTTAGAGGAAGCGCATAAGGGTGCCTTCACTATACATCCGGGTTCTTCAAAGATGTATCAAGATTTAAAGAAGGGCTATTGGTGGTCCGGTATGAAAAAAGATGTTGCGGTCTTTGTGTCGGAATGTGCGGTATGCCAACCAGTTAAGATTGAACATCAAAGACCGGGTGGATTATTACAACCATTAGAAATCCCAGTTTGGAAATGGGATAGTATTTCTATGGATTTTGCAGTAGGTTTACCTCGTATGCAAGGTGGTTATGATTCGATTTGGGTAATAGTAGATCGGTTGACAAAGTCGGCGCATTTCTTGGCCGTGAAGACTACCTTCAAGGCAAGTCATCTTGCGAGGTTGTTTATTGCAGAAATTGTAAGATTGCACGGTATTCCCTCTGATATTGTGTCGGATAGAGACTCAAAGTTTACTTCAAGATTTTGGAAGGTTTTTCAACAAGCCATGGGGACGGAGTTGCGTTTGAGCAAGTCAAATCATCCACAGATGGATGGTCAGACTGAACGAACAATACAAACGATGGAGGATATGTTGAGAGCTTGTGTGTTAGAGAATAAAGGGAATTGGAAAGAACTTCTATCATTGATTGAGTTCTCTTATAATAATAGTTATCATGTGAGCATCGGAATGGCTCCGTATGAAGCATTATATGGGAGAAAATGTAGAACACCTTTGTGTTGGGCGGAAGTTGGGGAAGATAGGATCTTAGGACCCGAAATTATCCAAGAGACTACAGAAAAGATTCAAATTATCCGCGAGAAAATTAAACAAGCACAAGATCGACAAAAGAGTTATGCGGAAAATCGAAGAAGACCTTTAGAATTTGAAGAGGGTGACCATGTGTTTTTGAAAGTTACTCCGAGATTAAGACTGAAAGGACCGTTTAAGTCCCGAAAATTAAGTATGAGATACGTGGGACCGTATCAAGTTTTAGAAAGGATTGGCGAAGTAGCGTACAGGTTGGCCTTACCTCCTTCTCTGTCGGAAATGCATGATGTCTTTCATGTATCTCAACTTCACAGATTTGTTCCAGATCCTCTTCAGCCAATTCTACCGAATACTGTTGAAATAGAAGCAGACTTAACGTTTAAACTTCAACCGAGACGCATTGTGGGAAGAGAAACGAAAGTATTAAGGAATAAGGACATTTCTCTCGTTAAGGTACAGTGGGATGTAACTCATCCGGGTGATGCAACATGGGAACTTGAATCGGAAATGCGAGGTGCTTACCCTCATCTATTCAGGTAATCTTTAAATTCGAGGGCGAATTTCTATTTAAGGGGGGGAGGATGTAATACCCCGTATTTTACTCCGGATAATATTATATTGTGATCGACTGAGCCCAATGTACTCTGAGAAATTATTTGATAAAATAATTAGAGTAACTGTGGAACTGAGAATAAATCCAATTAATATTATCTGACTCTGAGGTATTTTATTAATTTGGACTTAAGAGACTTTTTGGACATTTGGTAGTATTATTTCTAATACTAAGTTACTATATATTATTTTTCTCTCACTTTGCCAAACAAAAGAAAAAGATAGAAACATTGAAGGAAAGAAGAAAGAAAGGAAAGGAAAGGAGAGAAAAGAGGAAATAGGAGAAAAAGCTCAAGAACATCAAGATCATCATCATCCATTCATCAAACTTTCATCCAATATTCTCAATCATCTTCATCTTGCTCATCTCAAGGTGGGTTCTAGTTAGAAACCACATTTTTAGAGTTTTTGGAATGATTGAGTTTTAGGTCAATATGTTGAATCGATGTTTTTAACTGTTAAAAATCGATATAAATTGTGTAGTATGATCACTTTATGCATATAAACATTGTTGATGCTTGTTTGTGCTGTTTGAAATTGATTTGGGTTAAGGAATGGTGATTTTGGGGTTTTGGGGCCATGGAACCCGTAAGGAGGAAATTATGGATCTGGTGTGATTCGCCAGGCGAATTGGGAATTCGCAAGGCGAATTAGGTCTCGCCACCTATTCGCCAAGCGAAGTGCTGGCGAAAGGGATTCGCCAGGCAAAAACCAGATTCGCCAGGCGAATTTGGAGAAACAGAATGGTGTTAACTACTGGAACTTTTGTTTTTCTGAAATTGGGGATTCGCCACTAGATTCGCCAGGCGAAGTGCTAGCGAATGGGAATTCGCTAGGCGAAGTGCTGGCGAATGGGGATTCGCCAGGCGAAATACAGATTCGCCAGGCGAATCTGCCTGGGATCAAATATTTTTCTTTTCTTCAAAAATCCGTAACTTTTGACTCGTTTATCCGATCTAAGAGTTCTTTATATCGTCGTGAAGCTAAGGAAATATTCTATGCAATGGAAGTGAAAAATGTTATTTTTACCAACCGACTAAATAATCGGGAAAGTTCAAAAGTGTTTTAATTATGTTGTAATTGTTATAAATTATTCTATTATGCAATTGTGAGATGCCTTGCCTATCCTATTATTGTTTAATATGATTGTAATTGAATATGCATGTTAATATGGAAAAGGAAATAGGAAGAGTGAGGAAAACCCCCTTATGAACTATAGGAGAATTTAGAAGTTGGAAACACTAGTATGGAACATGTGGTTAACCTTTGTGGGTTTGAGCCGGCATGAGAGGCCGGGAGGCATTATAGCCTTGTGATTGTCGAATACAATCGTATTTGTTGTATGTAATCATGTAATTGTAACCAGTTTATCTTGAGTGTAATTTCATGAGTCTCGGACTCCTCTGAAATGGATGCACAACTACTTGGCAGGTTTGATTCCCCGTGTTGTACGAATGGCGCCGATGGAGCGTATGCTTGTGACGGTAAAAGGCACGTGTGAAGTGACGGTTCATAACGGTAAAAGGCCCGTAGAACCCGAATCCATTCGTATGTCAAGTAGGTTACAAGGATCTATGACTCGGGTCGCCTTCTAGACGTAGAAGCGGACGGGAACAAGAGGTACCTTGGTATGGTTATCGATTAGTGATACTTTGAGTTGATGAACTCATGGCATGTTTCCATATAGTGTGAGAATTGAAATGTGAACTCAAGAGTCCTTTCCCCTTTTCCCCCGGACTTGAGTTAGGATTTTTAGAACCTTGATAATCCGAGAGAACCCATAAGATAGGGAACTCACTGAGATTTGATGTATCTCACCCCACGTTGTTGATGTATTTTAGGTGCTACAGGTTCCGAGAAGGGTAAGGATAAGGTCGTGTGATCTTTTCCTTGCTGGTTGACGGCTAGCTTCCGTAGCGGAGTTTATTTTGAGATCATTGTTGATCTAGTTCTTAGTTTTTATCTTTTGAACATCTTGTGTATAATATGCCTTAGGTTTTTGTACTTTGTACTTTAGGGCATTTATTTGTATACAATGTGTTAACTAGGAGCTTATGTGTTTCAGTACCAAACACTTGGATCTATATATAATATTTATGCTTTGATGTATGAGTTTTATATATGGGTGTTACAGAATATATTTGACTTTTGTTAATTGTTATAACAAAGAAAATGATCAAAGAGAACTGACTTCGCTGAAATTTGAAAAGAATTATTGGACCATAAGAGGTTATATGGGAAAATATACTCATAATGAACAACATTTCTTGAAATAAAAATACTTTTATTGTTAATTTCTAAGAGAATCATTCCTTTGACACCTTGCTTGAATCTAAAGAAAATTCATTTCCTACCTCTATGATCAAGTTCGGTTCTATGTGAATGCAATATGGATGCATAAACTTTCAAAACATGTAACCCAGGTTCTTCATTGAATAAAAGATAGTGAGATGATTTGTTATTCAAAATGGGGTTGGGAACTATAATCATAGTTTACATTGCATTGTTAACAACATAAGACCAAAAAGATTTATAAACACTCGCTTGGAAAATTAAAGTTCTAACAATGTTAAGAATGTGTTGATGATTTCTTTCCATATTTCCATTTTGTTGAGGGGATTCAACATAACTTGTTTGATGTAAAATGCCTATGGAAGCATAAAATTATGCCATTAAGAATTCAGAACATTGTCACTTATAATGATTTTAACATGATAACTATTTTGTATTTGAACCATATTAATAAAATTGAGGACATTTTGTCTTGTTTCAAATTTGTTTCTCATAAGAATGATCCAAGTGTATCTACTAAAGTCATCAACAACAGCTAAAAAGTATGAATGATCATGATAAGATTTAATAGCTAAAGGTCCCCAAACATCAACGTGGACAATATCAAAAGGTTGTTTTGATTTATTGAAACTGGAGTTGTAAGGAAGTCTTTGATGTTTAACTTAATGACGAACATCACAAACAGTTTTTAATCAACTACAACAAATGGAAAGGTACTATGTAGAAACTGCATCCTAGTAGGGGATATGTAACCTAATCTAAAATACCAAAAGGCACTTTTAGGTAAGTTGAAAATGGGAGAGTTATATATGGCATAAGCATTATCATACTTGTCCTTAAGGATGAAGTGGTACAAGCCATCAAATTTTTCAGTCAAACCAATCATCTTCATAGTTATTTGATCTTGATGAAACACTATGCATGTTTAAAACTCACTTTATATTTTAAATTTTAACATATTGGAAAATGAAATCAAATTGATAGAAAAGTCAGGTATATATAGTACATCAGTGATGATAAAATCAGGAGAAAACTTGATTATATGTATGTGTTTGGATAAGGCAAATTGACCATTAGGTAATCTAACATTTATAGGTTGAATTTCATCGTAAGAATGAAACCAAGAGTTGAAAGAACAAATATCGTCACTAGCTCCTGAATATATGATCCAAAAATCTAAAGCGCAACATTTATAAGCCAAAGAATGAGATTTAACTTTGTCATTTAAATTTGAACGACATGTGAATGAAGAGAAGTCAACTTGATTAGAAACTACAGGGATGGTTCCTTGATTAAGGGATGAATTCTAAAGCATTTTTACTAGCTTCTCAAATTGATCTTGAGTAATTTGAGAAGAGTCATTTTTAACAGTTGAGGGTTGAGCAGCTATAGCATTATCATCACCATAATTTATGGTAGAGTTGTTAACCATAAAACCTTTGCTAAAATATGGTGGAAAACCATTTTTGCAATAACAAACTTCAATTATGTGTCCAATCCTACCACAATGAGTGCAAATATTGGACTTTAAAGTATTGTATGGAAGCTCAAATTAGTTTTCTTGAATCCTACAACATTGATCAAAGCTTGAGAATCTTCAACTAATGCAAAGTTACCTTGCCTTTTGTGTTGAAGAACTATGGAAAAGATTTTTTCATGTTTGATAAGGTATCCATAAGCAAATTTTGCGATCTTACCACAACAAAATTTTCATCCATGTCAATCAGAAATTGAATGGCATCTAACAATCTATGATACTTCCTTGCATATCTCATGACCTCACATGAACATATGATCCTGCATGTGTAAATTGGCATGTAGATTTCCAATTCTTCTCAAAGCACTTTTAAAGTATATTAGAATTCAGTGTGTGTCTTGGAATCTTGCTTTAAAACATAAATCTCTTGTTGCAATTTTGAAATCCGGATGAGAGCTCCTTGAGAAAACTTTTCATTTATACCGTTCCAAACATCAATGACATTTTCCATGAAAACAATTGTTTATGCAATTGATTCAAAAAGAGAATTGAGCAACCATGAATAAATGAGCATGTTGCACCTGTTCCACGCGTGGAAGGAAAGATCGAAATCATCAACCGAAACTGGTATTGAACCATATACAAATTCAAGCTTCATTTTACCACTAAGTTCTTTACGTATAGATATTTCTCAAGAATGATAATTAAAACCTTCAAGAATAAGTTTAACTTTGACTGGAGAAGGTCCATCATTATGATGAACATAATAGGAATTGCTTTGATCTATGTGTGGATCTGGTGGAGCAAGACGAGGACGCATCGTGGAAAATGAACAAGAAAAGAATCAGAGATGGAAGAGTGTATGTAGATCGATGAAGGTGTGTGATACCATGTTAATAAGTTGAAAACTTCATGGAAATAGCTTGAAATCTTAGAAAATCGTATGAGAAGAAGAAGAAAAATAGTCGGTTTAATCATACAATCTCATTATTGTGCTTAACATCAAACTAGTGGGAAACCCGTGTGTCCGCACGGGTTCTGGTGTGGACCGGCGATACGTCATCAGTTACGTTATTAAATATAAAAAAAATAAAAAATATACAAATTTTGTTGTTAATTAAAAAAAAATCATAACACCCAATAAAAAAACAATCGTGTTCAAAATTTTGATCAGCAACTTTATGTTCATTTTTCACAACTCAAAATTTTGATCGGAAACTTTATGTTCCCGTTAATTTTCAAAATTTTGATCAGTGAGTTCATGTTTCCGTTAATATTCAATATTTTGATAAGAAACTTCATGTTTCCGTCAATTTTCAATATTTTGATAAGTAACTTCATATTTCCGTTAATATTCAACATTTTGCTCAATAACTTCATGCTCCCGTTAATATTCAATATTTTGATAAGTAACTTCATGTTTCCGTTAATATTCAATATTTTAATCAGTAACTTCGTGTTCCCGTTAATATTCAAATTTTCTATCAATAACTTCAAATTCCTGTTAATATTCAATACTTTGATCAGTAACTTCGTGTTCCCGTTAATATTCAAATTTTCTATCAGTAACTTCAAATTCTCGTTAATATTCAATACTTTGATCAGTAACTTCATGTTCCCGTTAATATTCAATATTTTGATCAGTAACTTCATGTTCCCGTTAATTTATTGTGTTTTAAGGTGTTACAGGATTAGTAATTTTACAAAGTTAAAATTCAATAACATATCTATTATATCATTTTCACACATGTAATAACATTTACATTAAGAGATGAGTATTTTTTTTTTTTTTTTGGTATTTTAATGACACTTTTTCATCCATAGAAATTTAAATTGACTATTTTTTTGGTATTTACATTGAGAGATGAGTATTTAAATGATACTTTTTCATCCATAGAAATTTAAATTTACTATTTTTGTATAAGCAATTAAATGGGATATTTAATATTTTTAATGATCAAGATAATTATTTAATTATAACTAAATTGATATCGTGTTCGGATATTTTTTATTATTAATATAACTAAAATTATATAAGCAGATATCATATTTTATTATTAAATTTTATTTCACTAATTTCTTAAATTTAATTATTATTTAGTGTATTTCCACTAACATTTTTTTTTAATTATTATTTTGGTTAGTGTATTTTGTTTCATTACCATGATGTAAATATTTTGGTTTTTTTTGGATCAATGTTTGATCATCTCACTCCAAAGTTACATCCTTCTTCAGGTGATTCCATTGATTTTTCATACTTATTGATGAGGTCTATGAATACATAAAACATGAGTTATTTCCATCAAGGTAGTAGTAGGTTAGGTGGATTGTCGATGTACATAATTGTTGGAAAGGTAAATGGTTGAGTTCAATTCCCCTTTTTAACGTCTCTAACAACTAATTACAATGTCATTTAAAAATAGGCCATAGCAGTCAAAAGCAGAAGGGCCCTAAATGAATAACATTCATAGTATAAAAAGATTTGTACATTGTTCAATTTACAAAATTAAGATGTTTGTTTATTCCTTTTTAAGATTTTGACTAAATTAGTAACTTGATAATAGGATTTGTTTTGCATCAGCAGAGGCGTCAAGAATGTCATGCCATGTCAATAATATCATGTCTTTTATTTTCTTAAACTTCTCTATGTCATGCCAATAATATCCCTGATACGTTAGAAGGATGACATTAAGAATGATAAATCAATGAAGACTACTACACAATCGAAGTATCAACAACCAGGAAAGGACAGTCAAAGTAAGTTTTACAGACTGATTTATTCTTTTATTACTGTACCATATTTTCTTTTCTATCATTGACCTTTCATTGAACAATATAAATTCCAAAAAGTAGAAGAGGGAACGTCATCCCAAAGGAAAAATAAAAATAAAACATAAAGCATTCTAAAGAGTCATATGTTGGTCACAACCCCTTATTTTTGCATCAGCTAGACAATACTATATTTCCTAAATCCAGAATAATAAAAAAGTTAGACTGGACTACTGCCAGTACCACAATCCATAATCACTGTCTCTAAAATTCCACTATCATTTTAAATGTGCAGTTCAACTCATGTACTCAAAACGTATAAAAACGTTGTCAAATACGAGGTTATATCGATCTGCTGATTAGCTATACTCTGCAAACAAAAATCCAGCACCTAAAATGTTTCCTCAAGGTAGAGCCCGGAAAAACTTGCCATTGTGAGGCTTCTGTACGCCAGCGCTTGATTGAATCATAATCTACCTTACATAAGCACCCAGTAACTGTCCCAAATTGTACCTCTTTGAGTAATTCAAACTGACCATATTATAGCCATTGACTGCACCTCTAAAAACCAGCTTGTTACAACCTCTTCCAAGAGCTGCGGGAGCTTGTGCCTGACTGCCACCAGCCATATTGCGTTACCGGCTCCTTCATAATTAATTAGCACATGTCATAACCAACTATAGCAGTGTTCTTCAAAAACAACATCGTCCAACATGAAGAAGAATGAACAGCAGTGAAACAGAACGTGTCTACAACGACAAATTCGGTTTGGGGCTCCCACCCAAGCAGCTCACACCAGCCAAAAAGGGTGGCAGTGAGAAATCTTTACGGGTCTATAATACCATTGAATGTACTTCTATTTTCGAACAGGACGGTTGTTATTACCTCAACTGACAGATGTTTACGGGCTTCGAGTGCACCAGCCGTGAGCATATACGGCACTGCGGTTATTATGATTGGTTCTCCAGTTGTAGACTTAATGTGATAAATCTCCATTGAGATGAAAGCTTCAAAGGCAATACCCAGGGTTGTTAATCTGTGGGGACTGTCAAGAGTTGTCCCTAGGGATGAGTCTACAGTACCAGCAGAAGAGTAGATAGTAAGGCGAAGGAGCGCCATTAGGGACCCAGAATGCTTCAGAAATTTGAGGCAGTCTCAGGAAAATCCTTGCCTAATTAAAGAACAATTGCAGCTATGGTAAGAACCCAACAACAATCACGAAGGCTTACTGCAAAAACCGATCCTGCTGAGAGAAATAGGACTGGTGTTGGGTTTTTAAGGTATAGCTAACAAAGAGTAACAACATCCAGATATCACTGACCAAATGAGGCTGAGTGTTTCCTCAATATGTAAGCTGCACCAATTAAATTCAAAGCAAATAGGAAGTTTCTGAATTATACCATTATCATAAGTAGATGAAGTAGGATGCATTTTCCTGGCCTGCATGTTTTATTGGAGAAATTCAAACCATCACTACATGAATATAATAGGAGAAAATGTTAAAGAAAACAAAAGGTCAATGTGGAAAAATATCTGACATTTTGAGTATTGTCATTAGGGGAGGCCTTGTTTTTCATCACAAACATTATTTTCTACTTGCTTCTGTTGAAAGTAAGGACTCCTTACAATTACCTTTCTTTTTACCTGCTTGATGTTTCCTTCAACTTTGTCTTGGAAATTTGTGAGCTCATACTCCTTATGCAACCGCAGACAAGGTTTATGAATTAGCTGCCTGGGCTGTCTCAATATTGTATGATCAGGACTTTCCTTCCTCTCTCCCACCATAGATACTAAATATTCACATAGACAAAGAAATGAGCATTAGCCAACACATATGCAAAGGAATAATGGAGTATAGTTTTCAACCCAAAGAAACTAACTGGCCTATATTCTTACATAATAAGCATTACATGGAAAGATGCATAAATGGAAGAAAATCTTACACCAAAATTTTCTCAACCACACAGGACACAGGAAAAAGTAGAAGTGAAACATAGTGGTGCACCATTTGATTCTTCTGCAAGTTTAATAGCTCGAGAACAGAAATCGTCAAAATCATCTGGTGAATAACATTGACAGAGTGATATTAGATGACAAAAAGCTTAGATATTAGCCTAGAAACAATTCAAGTTATGAAATTATGCCAAAGTAACCAGAGAATATTTGTCTCGGTATTAAAATCCAATAGCCAAAGACGGGTCAATTGAATCTAGGGGCATGTGCCTGCTAATGTTGTTAGGAGTTTTTAAAAGTTAGATATAAAGAAGAATTAACAAATTGCAGTTGACAACATAAGAAAATCAATGTTATTTGAATCTTACTTGCAATGATACAATGACGTATTAGGCTATTGAGTATTCCCGGTAATATTAACAACCTTAAAATTGAACTGTCATTGTAGCAACTTCCTCCAATAGAAACTTATACACGAAAGCAGGATCTGCAAGCAACATGTACAAAAAGATATTTATATATAACAATAGTGTAAACGATAATATACTCCAGAAAGAAAGTTCATCAATTTCCAACATATTTAAGATTTGTGGACATCAATAGTGTAACCCTTGATAGTTCTTGTGGTAGTTTTCTGGATATAAGGCCTTGATTATCTTCTCCCTGCAGAAACATAATTAAGGAAATAAAGAATGTTAAGGAAGTGTCATAACCTAATCACAAACAAAATAGCGTAGACAGACAAATCAAGCAACAAAAATCAATGCTTTAGATCCATACCTCAAGTCCCCTTTTGGACTAAGATCCATCACAGATGTATCACCGCGATATCGCATATCGGTGTAAAATCGACAGAAACGCCGCTGTCATCTTCCCCCATTCCTGCAACACCAATAATCTTGAGGATGAAACTGCAACTTCGTTTAAGCTAAAAGCAAACAACAACAATATCAACAACAACAAAAAGAGTGAGAAAAAGTTGAAGTGATAAACGAATTAATCTTCTAAAGAAAAAAATACGAATCAAATTACACGAACATGAAGTTAAAAACCGATGAGGTTGAGTTCCGAAGTATTCTCATGTGAACCCATAAAATTAAAAACCCCAAATTAAACACACAAAGTTATACAACAACAATAAAAACAGTCAAAACCTTAAATTTAAAACGGAATTTACATTCCAAGAAACATAAAAACGCATATTACTCATAATGCACTCAACGAAAAATAATAATTTTTACCTGAGTGATCTTCAACTTTAGAAAATCCCTTCTACCAGCTTCGTCTTCCAACTTTAATTCCTCTTCCAGCTCCTGACACTCTCCGGTGAACCCATAAAATTAAAAACCCCAAATTGAACACACAAAGTTATACAACAACAACAACAAAAACAATTAAAACCCTAACTTGAACCCACACAGTTATAGAACAACAACAAAAACACTCAAAACCCTTACAATCGATATTACATATGGACATGTTTTGCCTCAAATGATACAACAATAGATGTCAAATATTGGGTTTCAGTGCCCACAAAGTTACATTGACGTACCCGTAGAAACCCGATTCAATTATTCCTGAAAGAAGAACAACGACAACTCAGAAATGACAATGTATCTCTATTTTCTGTAGCAAACATCTCAAAAACACAAAATCGAGTATTAGGGATAGTTTACTCAGGAAAAAATGCTAAAGTATACCTCAATAGTCTTCAACTTTAGACAATGTCTTCTATGAGCTTTCTCTTCCAGCCGTCACTCTTGCTTCAGATTCCGACATTATCCGGTGAAATCGTAAAATCAAAAACCCTAAGTTGAACCCACAAAGTTAAACAACAAAAACGAAACGATTCAGTCATCATAGAACCGATATTGTGTATAATTAGTTTGTTTTCGTCAATTTGAAGAAGATGAAGGACGAAGGAAAGGACGGAGGAGAAGGAGAAAATGGATAGGAAGAAGAAGAGAGAGTGAGGTAGAAAGAAAGTTGAAATTCAAAATGGTAACGGTTAAAAAAGAAGAGGTCCTAAGAAGGTGACACTTGTCCAGAAGGTTAAAATTGCAACTATGGTGGTACCATATTTTCTTATATGGTAGATGATATATGAGCAATGTATATGTAGCTTACAAATAAAGCTAATTATTGATCTAACTAACTTCAACTAGTTTAACCACCTATAACAAATTACTTTCCTAAATTATAAACTTCTCTAACTAACTTAAAAAAAGTTACCAAATCAGGAAAGTTGTTATACAAGTATAAACCATTTTCTTATCTAAAGGGTGATTAGACTAGTTATAATTTAATATTTCAACACCTATCTTCTTATTTTGTGATGATTAGTTGAAGTTTATTTGTTCCACAACTCAAATACTGATATATATTTCTCAATAGTATTACTAATACTACAACTTTGATTTTCAACTCGTGATTTGGAAAGGCATAAGCATTATTCATGTTCAAAAATATTAGTGTGTGCACATCATTAGATACATCCATATCTTGATTAACTAAGTATGGAGTGTCAAAATTTAAATATATTTTTAATTGATAGAGAAACACAGACAACATGTACTCATTAATGACATTGACAATATCATTTTTCAAGACTAGTAAGACTCTTTCTTGAAAAAATGTTAGATCATTCATGCTATCAAAGAATAATGAATGAATATTATGAACAATAGAGGAAATTGAACCATTTGACTTTTTAATGAGTAAATTGTCGAAAATTTCAAGTGTGATACCATAAAATAATTTAATAGTTTACGTCTTAACTATTTATTAAATTATTTTATATCTAATAACAAATTCCTAAATTATATTTATAGACTTGATCATATGGAATGTTATTATCTTGCATATAAAAATTTTGTAATAAAAATAATTTATTTTAATAATTTATATCATAATTACTTATTAATAAATCATAATTACTTATTAATAAATTTTATATGTAATGCGTAAAGCATAGTTAAAATTTTAATACAATAATAATTTATTATAAAAATAAAAAATTATAACAACAAATAAAAAAATATAATATATAATAAAAAAAATTTAAAATAAAGAAGTTAGGGAGGGGCTAAGAGAAAGTGGCGAAGAGGGGTTAAGAGAGGAGCTAAGAGAAAGTGGTGAAGAGAGGTTAAGAGAGTGACGTAAGTTGTTATGATAGGGAAAACAGAGATAGGAAAAACACATGATCAATAAGAAGAATGCAATAAAGCAGAGATAGGGAAAACACATGATCAATAAGAAGAAACTAACAAAGCTAACACACAAATTAAATCCTAACTAAACTAGGGTTGACTCAATTAGGGATGGAAAAGCCCCCAGCAGAGTCACCGCCTGTCGTACCTTAAAAACTGGAGAACGACCTTGAGAAGCGCAATCGCACGCCTGCAGGATGGACTTAATAGAGTCGCCACCAATCTTTATTTATTCCCATAAAGGGAAAGGGAAAATATCGAATAAAACCCCTAAAAGAAAGATAAGGACATGGTCATCGCAAGCAATATCTGAGTTAGGGAGTCAGTTACACAAGGGGAAGGTATTATCATCCCTCACATTCTGTTGTACTCAAGGGGAACCATTTAGTTAGGGTCAAATGAATGTTAGCTTATGTTAGTTTCTAATATTCTATTTATTTGGGATGGAAAAGGGAGGGAAGAGAAATGATTTTTATATTTTTATTAAAGAGAATGAGGGCTAAAGGTTTTTATTACTTGGGGTTCAAAAATATTTCGCAATCTCGTGCTTATGTATCCTTACAGTGCAATGAGGAAATCAAAGCATTTGTAGTTCGGGGACTATGGTGAAAAAGGGAAAAGGTGGCTCGCCAAGTAATGAGGTCCTTATGCCTACGTATTCTCATTGATAAATGAGAAATCAGAGCGTCCGTAGTTATGGGTAAAAAGGTTTATTTGTTGGTCGACTTTAGCGAAAGATACTTAGTCGCATTCGACAGAAAACATTGCTTTACCTAAAACAAGTGAAGAGTGGATGTTTGCTTCACAACATAATTTATTTAGAAATCAACATTCGCGGGAAAGGCCTCTTATCTCAACTGAAATAGTTTGTGGACGAAGCAATGTTTTACGTCGTCTCAAGACACAATATCTCTCATTTTTTGAAAAGGTTTTAGGATTAATCGCACGGCGGCGAGGAAAGTAGTTTGATTAGTTGGATGTACTTTAGGTGAATGATGAAAATTTGATGGGAATCAATTGTTCAAAGAGTTACACCAGAATTCTAGATCCCAACGACCCTTATCTATTCAAGATTAATTAAGAAAATTGTTTGTTGGACGACGAACTCTTGATGGTGATCAATTGCTCAGAGAGTTACGCCAAGATGCTAGATCTTAACGGCCCTTATTTATCCAATTTGATATTAAATGTTTTAAGGATGAAAGAAAATAATGAACGGCTATCCCAATGCGCGAGACTCGAGACTGATCATTCGAGGGTTCTGCTAGAATGCTAGATTCCAACAGTCCTCTTCTTTCGTTTTTATTAAGAAAAATATTTTAAAGTTGTAATGACCTAGATCAAGATTATTAAGAAAATACACTCGATGTTGATCGAGGTTTATTCATGAAAGGGTTTGAAATGATCGGAAAGGTTGATGGCAATATGTGAAGCAATTGACTTACAAGTTAGGTGTTTTAAAAAGGCTTAACGTTGAATCAAGAATTGCTTTGAAAAGGGTTTGTCAATGGAAAGGATTTAAAATGTTTTTCAATTGGTGTTGATCAATGTTTTTGAAAATGGAAGCTTGGTGTTGACCAAGTCTTTTGTTTTGATTTTTGAAAGGTTGATTTTATACTTTTGTTTTTTTGGTTAATAAGTTAGCTTCTATCCTAACATGAACAATATAAACAAGATTACACATAAGGGTGAGGATACATCAAGGTATACAAGGGGTATGCATAAGACAGCAAATTAACTATAGTCCTTTTCTTTGGACTTAAACACAAGTAACACGAAGGTAGCAATCAAAGGTCACAAACATGTATCAAGCAAAGTATGCATCATAAAGATAATAAACTCAAACACAGAGCAAGCATCAAGGCATGGTATACACATATGACAAAGATCATTATTCAATCAAGTGACTCAAATATTAGGCTTTTGAATCATGTGAACAATCATTTCTAAACAAACCCTAAAATCATCCTAAACATGGTAAGACTTTCAAAATTAAGGCAAACACAAAAACATTAAGGTCAAGTATCAAGTCATAAGATCATGTTCATCAATTCGTTAACCCTAAAACCTAACCAAAGTTGAACATTCATCTACCTAAGTCATACCATCACAAATGGTTCAAGAATCATTTCATAAAATTTACCAAGACATGACATTAGACAAAGTATAACATCAACATGATTTTAAGCATTAAAGCATGGTAAAAGGAACAAACATGAACCCAACCAAGAAATAAATCGTAGAATTTTCTTTTAAATAAAACATGTGATAACAATAAAAAGAATTTAACATTTTTTTAGGTTTTTCTCTTAAAATATGAAAATATAAATAAAGTAAATAAACTAATAAAAATATGTTTTTTATGTTATATGATGATAAAAAGAAAAATATTTTGGTTTTAAAAAAATATGAACTTAATAAAATAAAAGAAATAAAATAAAAGGATTGAATAAAAGAAAAATAAATAAAAGAGAGAAATAAAAAGGAAATGAAAAGAGTGCCTAAAAAAGAGGGAGGGGGCGCTGGGTGTTGAACCCACGTCCCCAAGGTCATCAGCAAAACCAGCGAGTCACTAAGCCAAGCATGTTGACCTGTTAAACATTTTCATAAAAATAATAATAAAAATGAATTCAAAATATGAAAAATGGCGCGCAGAGCTTCATCTTCTTCCTCGTGCCATCAAGTTTCACAAAAATGGAGTTTTGTCAAATCAGAACCAAAATGCAAATGTGAATATACCATCTTGCTCGAAATCTCATTAGGATTCTAAATATGGCCATAATTTTAATTTATTTTCACTCTATCGTGAGAATTTAATCAAAAAATCAGAAAAACCCTAAATGTTCAAAGTAAAATCAAATAACATATGTCAACGATCAATGAGCAAACCTTTAGGGCTTTAAATCACAACATCAAAGCAAACACAATGGTAACAAGAATGAATTAAAATGATGCTTGCAAGTGTAAGAACCAGAAATTGAAATATACCTCAATGGAGTGAATTTGTTACCCCTCCAAAAGTGCTCCCAACAATGAATTAATGACCCTCCTAGCTTCCTTGAGTTCCCAGGAGTGTGAGGATGTGCTTAGAATGGCTTGAAACCCCTTAGATTGTTCTCGCCAAATCAACTTGCATATGTGAAAAAATGACGTTTGGCTATGGTGTTTGGGGTGCTTCAGGTTATTTTTTATGCATACAGAAGCTTAAGTGGGTTATTTGGGGTGTATTTATGAAGGAAAAAAGGAAGGAAGGTGAGGGAATTGTGAGATTAAAATTTTCGCTTTAATGGAGGTTTTTAAATTTTTGATGAAATGCTCTCTCTAATCAAATGCTTGTCTACTGATGTTATGAGGTTTGCTCTGCATTTGCAGAGGTCTTGAAACTAGGTTAGGATAGAGGCTTGGTCAGATCATGGTTTGGTATCTTGTCTTGTATGATCTTATTTCACAAAAATGGAAATTATGGCTCTATGTACCAAGGCTTGGTTTCTTAACTTGTATGACACTTTGAGCTCTCAAATTAGGCTTGGCAAGTAGCTCTTTTGTATCAAAGATCAGTTGGAATCAGATTACATTTGCTCCACAAGTTTTGACCAAAACTTATTTTTTCACAAAATGACAAAATGTTAATCCCAAGTAGTCAGTTTTGCAGTAGGTTTGTCCTTATTGTATGGGCCTATCTTGCACAAAATTGGTATCAAAGTGAAGCTAGCATGGAAAGAACCAAGTCTTGTGTTGATAGCAAGCAGAGGAAATACTTGGAAGATACTCCAAATTGGCTCCAAATTCGTGTGGATCAAACTGAATTTGACACTTAGAAAAATTCTGGTTCATCATGCATTTCATCTCATTGTGAAACCCTAACTTTGATCCTTCGTATCTCTCAATTGGCAAAAGCTTTTTGGACCAAGTTTTCCACCATGATGAAGTAGGAAGTATGATTTTTAAATGCAGCCCTCAAGTGTTTCAAATGGATTCCTAGATTGATCACAAATTGTCCATAAAGCCATGCACTTGAAAAGGTCAAAAACTTAGAAAAAATTTGAAGTCTTTTGAATTTTGCAACAACGTGAAACTTCAACTTTGGCCATCAATTTCTTCCACTTCAAGAAAGCTTTTGGCTTCCAATTTTCATCAACTTGTAGTATCAAATGTAATCTTTAAATTAAGCCCTCAAGTGTTTCAAGTGGATGCTTGAGGAAGAAGTTATAACCTTGAAAAGTTGGTCATTTGATCATAGATTTTTGTACTTAGTGAAATTTCAAGAAACCCTAATTTGGACAATTCTTGATCTTTTCTTGATTTTCTTGATTTAGCATGATCAAACTCAATTATTTTCCATATTTTCATGGTTCTTGACTTGAGAAGTCCATGGTTGATCAAAAATGTCAAAAGTCAAACTTTGACTTTGAGCATCTGTTGACTTTTCATCAGTTTAATCAAAATTCTTCAACTATCCATAAATCCAACTTCTTGAGCCAATTTAGCCACATGAATGGACCACAATGATACATTTGAATCCTTTGAATCATATTCCAAGCCATGGGATCATGTTTTGGTCAAAAAGTCAACATCAAGCTGACTTTGACCAAAACCTTAATTTGAAGTATATGATGGATTGAAATTTGATGAACTTGAATTGATGCCAATTTAAACTTGATTATTGATAAAGGGAATCTCTTGATCACTAAGTATGATTTGAGGAGCTTGAGATGTTGAGGATCATACTAAACTTCTGATTGCTCAAACACTTGAACTCCTTGATGCAAAACCCTAACTTCTGGACAAGGCAAACAAGACACACACAAGAAATGACTGATACTATGCAAATGATGCAAATGAAGGAACTAAGGTGGGACAAAATTTAGGGTATGACAACATTTTATTTAAAACAACGTCAACAAAAACAACACTAAAAAGGAAAAATCAATTGTACTTAACTCATGGTTAGTGTGAACTTTACTTAACTCATGGTATATATGGAATTTTGTGAACATCAACACAAAAATAGAAAAACCCTATTTCCATTTTTATCAACATAATCAGAATAATATAATCTATAAGAAATGAGCAATCCACACAAAAAACTAACATTTCTAAGTTACGTGTAAGGATAAAGTAAGTGAGTTACATACCAAATACATGATGAAGAAGATAAAAAAAAGGTAGATGAAGCTTTGTTGATGGTTTGTTGTCATTCCTTTGTTTCAAGCTACACTTGAGTTTCAATGGCATTATGGCGTTCGATGAGGGGAAACATACATTGTGTTGGAAGATTTGATGTTCAAACACTTACGTGTGCTAGAATGGATGAAGTTTAGAAAACAATTATGGAACATGGGTTTAGATGTTAGGCCGTTTAGATGGAGAGGATGAATATGCACATCTCTTAGTATATATTTTTGTAAAAAAAATATTCGATTTTGTAGGAGAATGAGGATGGATGAGTGTATAAAACTAAAAGAATAGTAGAGTCTAGTTCTAGGAAACACATGCAAAAAATATTTCCTTCGGTTGGACAATCCAGCAGAGGGAATAAATACATTTAAATATTTTATATAAAAAACATGTTTTTAAATAGATAACTAATGTTTCCTCTTAGTTGGATAATCCAATCGATGGAATAGATACGTTTAAAATTTAAAAATGCACTAATTAAAAAAAATAATAGATAACTTTTTTTATAAAAAAAAAACCTTATGAAAGTAAATAGATACATTATAAAAAAAAAGTAAAACTGCAAGAGTTGGAATTCGAACTGTGGTCCTTGAGCCACATTTCCTCTCGACTGAATGTCAAAACCAAGGGAATAGTTGATATATTTTTTAACTGAATAATTAAAATTTAAATTAAGGCGCCTATTAGAAATGATTCTAATTTGGTTAGTTGGACCAAAGAGGAAAATTCTTGTAAGAAAATGTAGTATTTGTAATAGTGAAACTTACTGCCCAAGAGTGAAACTTATGATCCTGAGTGTTAGTTCGGAACTTAACATCTGAATTCTCCACTAAGTTATGAAATAAACACACTATATGAGTTCAAAATGTGTCTAGGAATAAGTCTGAAAGTTAACTTTCAAACTCACTATTTCATCAATCCAGATAGAGATTTGAATATGGATTATTTTTTAGCAAAATTAAAGTGACTCACTTACGAAATCTTTTTGTGTGTGTCTTAGGGGTTTCCAGGAGTTAACTTCCAAATTGCGTCAATGATATTTTTTGAATTTTATAAAGGTGGAATTCACCGCTAAGGGTGCGAACATCCCCATGGAAAATTTACTAAGCAACCACAAAATAGAATTTGAAATGTTAGTAAAGAAGAATGGAGATTTTGTCTTAGCACCCTTCCAATTAAACCTGACACCCCCTAATTTTTCATATTGACTAAAATGCCTCTCTTTTTTTTATTAACAAGGTGCTGAAAGTTTTTGTCTCGCGCTAAAAATCTAGTCGGCCAATCATACAATTTGGTATGCATTTTTACCGAAAGTTTTAAAAAATGAAGTAAAATCTTGCTAATTTCCTAATTTATTAAAAAACTAATAGTTCATGTCGAGTAAGATTATATATAAACAAAGTTAACAATACTGGATATTTTTTATAAATCATGTATGTAATTTTTTGAATTTTTAGAAAATTCAGTAGTTCGTATCCAATAGGACAAAAAAAATTTTAACACTATCATATTTTTTTAATTTTTTTATTTATTATTATTTAGATATTTGAAAAAATCTGTATAAAAATCATAATTTTGTTTTAAAAATCAATGATTTTATACCGAATATTTGAAAAATCTGATATAAAAAATATGAATTTTTGAAAAAAAAAATGTATAGAATCATATATTTTTGAAAACATATTATTATTTTACTCTTGGTTTTAAAAGTTATACTTTTATATCTATTTCTTAAAAATATTGTAAATATTCAAAAAATTCAAGAAAAACGAAAATAAAATTCAGTAAAAATTTCGTATATTAATCCATATATCTGAAAAATCACAAAGTTTTTTCAAAAAATCAAATATTTATGAAAGATATTTTGGTAAAATTATACATAATATCAAAGGAAAGTAAAATTATAAAACAAATCTAAATTCATTGATAAACACACATCCGATGTACACACTACTAAAAACAAGACATTTGGTTAAATGATTTTACATCAGATTTCAAGATATATGATGTGGAAAAATATTTGTCAAAGGATTTTACATCAGATTTCATAACAATATGAAGTGAAATTTATTTGATTTAGGGATTTTACATCAGACATTTATTTCCATTGATGGGAAAAATAACACAGTGACAGTTTCATAAATAATATGGAATTTTGTTATAAATTATTTCACACCGGGCTTGGATTTGCACCTGATGTGAAAAGTTCACTGATGAAAAAATAACAAGGTGGCAGTTTTGTAAATAATATGAAGTTTTGTTATAAAAAAATGTACGAGAGCGGAATCAAATTGTAAAAAAATATGATGTGTGGGATGACAAGCACATCCCTGAACCTAGATTGTAGAAATGGTTAATTAAATTGACTGCCAACACGGTAACAAAACCATTAGCCAAAAATTTATTGACGAATTGCGGCAAGTAATTAAGCCATTTATGGCTAATCAAATTGGGGCACAAATTTAAGGATGAGAATCAACTTGCTGGAGGAGTCAATCTGAGATAAGAACAATCACCCTGAGATTGGAGAATGTGAAGATCGGAGAATGAATATGACCGCTAACATGAAATTAGAACCACTAACCAACAACTTACTCTAAAATCAAGAGCAAGCAATAACGACTATTTCGAACCTAACATTCTAAAGTCAATCGATTAGGATAAATGCCAACCTACTACCACGACAAAACCTTAAACACGTCGGGGATTGAAGAGCAAAAGCCACCGTGAAAAAAGAACTCACTGTCAGTGGCGAAGTTGAAAACAACAACTCCAGATGGATTAGAACGTGATGCGGTTTTGAAAAGAACAACTATGAATAATTTTACAAGATTATATTTAATTAATAGTATGGAAAATAAAATTAAAAAATATATAAAAAAGAATAATAAATAATTAAAAATATATTAAAAATAGATGTATATAACTTATAATTTCATACCAGCATTTTTCTTAAAGCAATATATAATAGAAAATGAAAAGATATTTATTTATTATTTTGATACTTATAATTTTACAATAACTCATTTTTAATTGTTGACACAACAACAAGAAGCATCATTTGGAGTGTTAAAAACACATTTGCCACCAGATTTGAAACCCTTATCAATGCAAGTTTGATTACAAAAAGGAGTGCTTCCTGCATCTTCGCATCTATCTATGCATGTACGTCCTGGAGGATCTTGACAATTCACAGATGCTGCAATCAAATCAAAGTTAATTAAGTCATATGGTTAACAAATCTATAAATTTAAAGCTAACATTATTTCATTACCTGCTGAAAGCAACACCATAACAATGCTTAAAATACAAAAAAGAGAAAGGTGATCGAAACGAAAAGCCATTGTGTAGGATTTCACCTATATTTTTTTTTGTCAGATATACTTACTTATATATCTTGATCTATGTATATATATATATATATATATATATATATATATATATATATATATATATATATATATATATATATATATATATATATATATATATATATATATATATATATATATATATATACTCCTTTTCTTCTTTATTATAAGAAGAAAAAAATATTTTGTAAATTTATTGAATAATTAATTTATATATAATCCAAATATATAAATAAATTTAAAATATTAATACTTACTTATTATTGAATGAAGAGAATATATACATATAAAGAAGTTATTGTTTGCTTATGAATCATGATAAGAATGCTCTTCATTTATTTTAAACTTTATTTCTAAATTATATCTTATCACTTTACTCAAATTCATGATAAGAATGCTCTTGAATTTTTTTTTACTTTATTTCTAAATTATATTTTATCACTTTGATTCTCTCCTTTTTAAATTTTATCTATTTTATATATCACTTTATAGAAATCTCTTATTACTTTTTGAATTATATATATTGTATCGATATATACCTTTTTAAATTAAATTACCTTTAATTCTCACTTTTTAAAATGAAAATCATTAATTTTAATCTTATTTGCTCTTATTTTAATATTTTTTAAAATAATTCATTTTTATAAACTTTTATTTTTAATAATATTATAATGTAATTTTTAAAATGATTTTTTCATTAACATTTATGATTTTTTTATAATAAAAATGAACATACTATTAATATAAAATCATACCTAAAAAAAGTGTCCCTGTAGAAACTTCTCCTTACAATATTGTGAAATAATTCCTTTTTAATTATTTTAGTTTTTTTGTGTGTATTATCTACCTAAATATCATTTTTAATCTCACATTTTAAAATTTTATTACTTTTAATTTTGATTTTTGTAATTTAAGATCTTCATTTTTCACCTTAATTGATTTTATTTTAATATATTAAAATTATTCTTTTTTATAAACTTACATTCTAAATACGATAATAATTTAACTTTAAAAAAATTATGAACTTTTAGAGTTATTTATAATAAAAATGAACAAATTGTCCATATAATTTTTTTGGCTAAAATCGGTGTTCCCATTGAAAAATCCCCTTTTGAAAAGATTTTTCCATTAACTTTAATTCTCATTTTTTTATCAAATCTTTCATTCTAACCTTAATAGCTTTTACTTTAATATCTAAAATAAATAATTCTATTTTTATAAATTTTTATATTTAATAATTGGACATCATAGAATTCCAAGACCAAGTTGTTGAGGCCGAGTAGGAGATAGCAATCATGTCGAGCTTCATAAATATGAACAAGTCGGATCTCGGCCAAAAGAAGTGTTGATATATGACATGAATAGATGTGTCCCTGCATCATAAGAGCGTGGGTAGACAATATGAATAGGTCGGATCCGGTCTTTTGAGGGTGCTAAAAGACGACATTTACAGTTACATATAGCGGTTACGATACAGCTTCATGATTACATGGGAGTTGCAGAAAATGATGGATGAGACGTTAAATGATGGCTAGATAAGACGGAAGACGTTATCCAATGCCACTTAAACATTGGATCTGAAGATACATTTTTTAAATGACCCTTGGTGGCATGACAGGTATAAAAGAAGCTTCCCATCGAGGAAGAAGATAGACAAGAGATACCCCCTACAGACAAGACGATTGTGATCTCACCTGACTCACCTTGGGGGAGATTAACCAAATAGTGTTTTTAGGAACATTTGACGCCCACCGTGTGGCCTCTATAAAACTTTCTCAGGCCTCACAAAACAATACATTTCACTATAGAAATACGATGTCTGGATCATCTCCTAGCAGGAGCAAACCTTGCACCTCGCCAGACATGGCACAACTCCTTACAATTGTGGAAAATCTGCGCCAGCAGAATGAATCTTTACAGGAAAGTGTTCACGCACTTCAGCAGTCACAAAAAAACTAATGAAGATGAGGAGGAGGAG
Organism: Lathyrus tuberosus; assembly: GCA_022829125.1. Classification (NCBI taxonomy): domain Eukaryota; kingdom Viridiplantae; phylum Streptophyta; class Magnoliopsida; order Fabales; family Fabaceae; genus Lathyrus; species Lathyrus tuberosus. Next base: position 10,148,496 of record JALAZF010000212.1, read on the forward strand.
GAGCTTATGGACCCTCAACCTCTTTTAGAAGGAATTTGGGGCGACCAAGTCCAAGAACACTTTAAACTTCCACCTTTGCCGTCCTTCGATGGTAAAGTGATCCGCAGGAGCACATAATATCAATTAACAATCAAATGGCAACCGACTCTTTGAAGTTCAAGCTTATGGAAGGAACATTCAAATATGTTGCATTATGTTGGTACTTGAGTCTACCCAGATTGTCTATCACCGGTTACCAGGATCTAACTAGGAAGATGGTGCAACATTTTTCTGCCAGGAAGCATAGAAAGGTGACCACTACCAACTTGTTCAACGTCCTCCAGGGATCCTCCGAGTCCCTCCGAGAATATATGGTGTAATTCAATGAAGAAACTATAAATATCTCTCATCCAAATCAAGAGATGTTCGTGGGAGCCTTTCAAAACGACCTAAAGGTCGACCATTTTAATGAATCGTTGGATAACATCTCTTCAGATCCTATGTTTAAGTGGCATTGGAGAATATATGGTGCAATTCATTGAAGAAACTATAAAAGTCTCCCATCCAAATCAAGAGATGTTTGTGGGAGCCTTTCAAAAAAGCCTAAAGGTCTACCATTTCAATGAACAGAGCAAAATGTTATATTAAGGGGAGGAAAACAATATGGAGAAAAAGATCTTAGGAAGCTAAAGAAAAGACACAATCTAGGCATGATGGATTCGGGTCCAGGAAAGAACATCACAAGCAGGGGTCAAGGGAAAGGTCGGCGATAAAGCCTACCTGGAGGCCATATGACAACTTCACTGAGAACTTTACTCCCCTCATTACAAAACATGTTGATATTTTGTGAGAGGTGTATGATCTCAAGCTAATACCAGAACCTACTCGTCCCAAGAGGGTAAATGTTGTGTTAGGAAACGATGAGGAAGCATGGTGTTCCTATCATCGTGTGAGAGAGGTCACCATTGTTACACCCCAAAATTTTCCCACTCTTTTTCTAACCTTAACTGACTTTTATTTGCATTCATTTGCATCTCCCATTAGATCATAACTCATAATCATACATTGCATTGGTCTTCAAAAACATGGGATTACAACGGTTCTTTGAATCGGAGTTTCCTTTTTGCTTTGAGGTTCTTCCATTCAAGTTTGAAGCAAGGATTAGTTTCTCATCATCATGAGCATATTTCTATCAAAGTTCGTCCAGCTACAAAGCTTTTCTCTGCCAAGATTCATCAAGTATCAAGTTTATCTGCTTTAGGATTTTTCAAGAGGCATCAAGTGATTAAGGTTTCATCATGGTTCTAGTAGAGACTGGGGAACTAGGGTTTTGTTAGTTGTCAACATCTCTTGTTTTTTTCTTCATCAGTATGCACCCAAAGCATGGAGTTTAGGGTTTCTTACTCCTTTGTGTTCAAGATATGCAAGTGTCTTTCAATTCAGATTCGCTTGAGTTTATCAGGTCAAGGGTGTGTGCAGTGTTGGTTGGAGTTCAGTGAAAGTTTAAACTAATCTTGGTCGGACAAGTGATTTGCTTCGTTATCAAGTGGTCAGGCTGAGTTAAGTTCATCAGTGCTTCATGGTGGAGGAATCATTAGAACTCAGTACATTTTTTAATCAGGGTTTTGGCGCAGTGGCACTGCAGTTCATATCTCAGGTCATTATTGTCATGGGCTGTTTCGAAGGCAAGAATGTGATACAATCCCAAGAGTTTCATCAAGGACCATATTTGTTTCCAATTAGGGTTTGGTGCAGTGTACTAAGGCTCATAGTTCAAGTTATGGATCTCTGATTTTCAAGACATTTTTTGTTTGATCCTTAGTAAAGACTTTGATATATCAATGACCAAATGTTTGTAAGTTCAAGATTTGACTTATTTCAAAGATCAGAGGTTGATTCGTTAGTAATTTCATTGTTTCAAAACCCTAATTCATCCAAAGATCCCGATCACTTCATTTCTCAGGACTAATTCAAGATCTCGGTTGTTTCAAGTGAGAATTAGACAAAGGGTGAAAATTGGCTAATGTGATTTCTGGGTTCACATGGAAGTTCAAATCTTTATGGTCATGTTCAAGGTTTTGAATTTCATGTCTTTCTAAATGCAAGATTCAAGTTATATTCCAATTTCCATATTCAAGATTCGATTACAAGTTTCAAGTCCATGTCATTTTCAAGTTTATTTTAATAGTCAAGTATATGTCCTTCCAAATCCATTCAAGGATCAATTTCAATTTTAATCAAAATTCAAGTTCAATTCAAATTTCAACCAAATTCAAACATTTTGATTTCAAGTCAATTTAGTTTTTATTCCAATTCAAGTTCAACTCCAATCCAATTCAAGTTCATTCCAATTTTCATTTCCATCCAAACTACAAAATTTTGATTTCATGTCAAAGCTTCAATTTTGCATTCAAAATTCAAATTTCAATTCATATCTTCATTTCAAAATTCGGTTGCCAAGCTTTTTATATAAGGTTTCTAATCTAATGTTCTTAATTCATAACTAGAAAAGTTAAGTGCTGAAGGGCACATCAAACATGGAAGCTATATGTCTCCATTTGGTTTGGCTGTGAATTAGGCTTATTATCATTTGAATTTGACTTATCATTTCGTGCCATATTATAGTGTCTATAATGGACATTTGTAAATGACTCAATGTATTGTTGATGATCGCTACCCTGGATAGTTTCATTGTTAACTCAATATGATGCTTCTATTGAAGATGTTATTGATTTTGAAATAAAAAATAAAAAATAAAGATTTGAACAAGGAATCAGAACTTTCAGCTTCCACAAAAAACTCCAAATCACGTTGAAAAAATCATGACCTCCACACCAAAGCTAATCAACCAAATCGCACAAGCCTTCACCACAAATCAGCTGCAAAAAGCCACTTCCATGAGCTACTTTACAGCAGCCACTTCAACCAAGACTGCACAAGGAGACTTCTAAAACCAAGCTTCAACCAAAGATACATATTTCGTACGACCACAACTTTCTACTATATACTTGCACAGCAACTTTGCATAGCTCCAACACCACAACCTGCTACGTTATCGCCAAATTCATGAACCGACCTTGCAGCCTTCATTCCACGTTGCCAACCATCATGTACATTATGCAGATTAGATTGACCCCACCATGATTCACCAAGGACAAAATGACCTGCACAAAGAACTTTTCAGCAAAACTTCATATTACACAATATTTAAAACGGACCCACACACAGCATCCACAATTCACACAACGCGCAAAAATCATGAATTCACGAATGTTTTTTTCCTTCATTAAAATCATACTACAAAAACAAATCATCAAGATCAAAGAGAGAGCAGGAATGAGAGAATACAGAGAGAGAGAGAGAGAGAGAGAGAGAGAGAGAGAGAGAGAGAGAGAACTTGAGAGAACACAGAGAAAGAGAACACATTCAGAGAGAGAGCAGGAATGGACCTCATTAGCTATAGAAGAAAGAGAGGTAATCGACGGAATGGCGACAAGACAAACGGGTTAGAGGATATTACCACATATTATTTCATAAACGTTCTAGAAGATATTAGTATTCCAGAAATCGAATCAAAATTTGCAAGATTCGGAGTATTAGTGGATGTCTTTGTGTCATCAAAGAAAAACAAAGACGGGAAAATTTTCGGTTTCGCAAGGTTCATAAGGGTTCCAGACGAAAGGAGGTTAGAAGAACAACTAAGAAAAGTGTGGTTTGGCACATACAAAGTATGGGCTAATATCTCAAGATTCGATCGGGAAGGGAGAGAGGTGGAAATGCGGAAGGATAAAGAAATGGAAGGGAGAGAAATAACCAAGAGGGACACGACAATATCAATCAAGACAGATGGTAGAACAAACATCGAAGGTGATCTAACTAAACAGAAGCTAGGAAAATTCCGTTTACCCAACACAAGCTATGCACAGGTGGTGAGGACTTCATTGTCGGAAGATGGTAGAGAAAAGAAGGTACAATCGGAGGTAGAGGAGGGATGGAAGGGGATGAAATATATAGCGGACAAAGAGGATGTTAGCTGGGCAAAAAAGGGGTATGTGGGAAGAGTTTATAACATTGATGAAGTATCCACGCTGCAACAAAAAATCATGGATGTTGGAATACTTTCTTTGGAGGTGATCCCAATGGGGGGAGAAAAAGTTTTTATTAAAGTTCATGATGATGAAGACTTTCAGTCATTGGCAAAAGATGCAGCAAAATTCTTCCAACATTGGTTTATAAGCTTAGAAAATGGTATATGGAAGCGGTATCGATTGAGAGAACAACTTGGATCAGAATATATGGGGTTCTAGTTCACGCATGGAATAGGAAAGTCTTTGAACAGATGTGCATATGTAAAGGAATATTGATTAATGTGGACATAGCAACTGAGAAAAGGAAGAGGATGGATGTGGCAAGGTGTCTGATAAAAATAACCTCCATGGATACTATCAATAAGATAGTCCGTGTAATAATCAATGACCATGTCTTCAGTATTAAGATGGAAGAAGAATCCTACATGTTCCTAATCAACATTGAAATGCAGAACCATGGGCATGAAGGAAGCTCAGAGGAAGAACTTCAAGAATCTGATTATGATGATGAATCTCTGCTGATGAAAGCTCTTGAGGAGGAAGACGATACGGATGTGAGAGAATTGGAAAATAATTTTGAAACCATAATGAATAATGATGAGCAAAGCATGGAAATAAGAGATAAGATGGTTGATTGTGAAGATAACGTAGACAGAAGAGAAACTGCAGCCCTCCTCGAGAAGTCAACAGAACACGATAATCAAGAAAGGCTGAAGACACAGAGTCAGAAGGTGGGTCCAGATGTATGTGCAGGCAGGTGGCTGCATATCGAGGAAGGGTCTGCGCACAAGTCAGAAAAACCGGTCAATAAGGTTTTCACTTTTGGGCCACAACTTAAACTACTGGCCCAAATGGAGGAAGCCAGAAATCTAAACCTTCTTGGTCTTAAGGAAAAGGAAGTGGGCCCTGACTTGAGCTTGGGCTCGGTACCTAACCAAACTCATTTGTTAAAACACTCTCAAACACAAATTCAGACAGAAGCCTCAGGTAGCAAAATGATGAAAAAAAATAAGAAGAAAAAATCCAAGTCAAAACGAGACCTAGAGACGCGTTGTGTTCAGCTCCATGAAAACAAAGAACTCTTGAATGAAGGAGAAGATGAGAAGCATACCCAGGACTCTTCAAGAATTGACGGCGTAGGATTGGTTAGAGGTACAGACGATCCGGTAGAATTGATCACTACAAGCACAAATGGCGAGGCGTTATTAACATACACAAACGAAGCGGGTTCAAAAGAAAGAAGAAAAAGAAGAAAATTGATCTTAAGCGAAAAAAGAAAGCTAATAAGGAAGAAGAAAAGCTTGGAATCAAGAGCAAAAAGGAAACTTCACATGAACAGAAGCAAGGTATATGGTTCTATCCCTCAAAATGAGGTTTCAAATGGTCCTGAAATGAAATCTTGGTTATTGGCACATGGGGAGACCGATGATATCTCAAAGGGGTGTGGGAGTTCGGGAAAGATTTAGGGATCTCAGTGGCAGGAGATGAAGGAGAAATTCTGAAAGTATTGTCTGAGCATGAAAAGAGAGACAAATCGATGACTAGTAAGGTTGGAGGAGGGGGTCGTAGCAGCAGGTAAAGGAGAAGCGAAGCCACGGTGGAGATCTTTTCTGGAGCTTTAGTCATCCATGAATATAATAAGCTACAATACTAGAGGCTTAGGTGGGCTTGTAAAGAAGAAAGAAGTGGCGGAAGTGATACGCAACAATAAAGCAGACCTGATTGGCATACAAGAAACTAAGATAGCGGAGGTGGATTCTAGAGCTTGCGAGACTATGTGGGGATCCAGAAATTGTAGCTATATATTTAAAGGAGCAGAGGGTAGATCTAGGGGATTGTTATTGATTTGGGACCCAAAGCGGTTCCGAAAACAAGAAGAAATTCGAGATGAAAATTTCATAGGAGTGGTAGGTATTTGGGGTGGAGACGAAGTGCAAGTGTCAATAGTGAATGTGTATGCGCCTTGTGATGCCATGAGTAAAAGAGGTCTGTGGAAAAAACTTAATGAACTGATTAAATCAAAACCGGAAGCAAGGTGGTGCGTGATGGGCGACTTCAACGCAATAAGAGTAGAGACGGAGAAGAAGGGTATCAGAGTATATTCTAGAAGATAAGAGATGGTAGAGTTCAGTATTTCATTACAGATTCCGAACTTTTAGACTTACTGCTTAGAGGTAGAAGGTTCACTTGGTCAAGAGTGGATGGTACATCTAAGAGCCGCATTGACAGATTTCTACTATCTGAAAAGTGGGTTGAATCATGGCCGAATTGCACTCAATGGTGTTTGGACAAAGGACTGTTCGATATTGTTGCGTGACAGACATCTGAACTAGGGCCCGAAACCTTTTCGCATGTTTAATTACTGGAGGGAACTAGATGGATACCATAAATTTGTAGCAGAAAAGTGGAGTTCATTTGAAGTTCAGGGTTGGGGTGGGTTTATTTTGAAGGAAAAGCTCAAACAGATTAAATCTAATCTCAGAGACTGGAGCAAGGCTCATTTGGCAAACATGGATGGGAAAATTGAAGAGGCTAAAAAGAAAATCAATGAATTGGAGGTGAAAAGTGAAGTGGCAGACCTGTCGGTGGAGGAAATCACAACCAAAAGAGAAATGTTATCACAACTGCTTTCCCTTTCGAAGCTAAAGGCTAGCATTATGTGGCAAAAGTACCGAATGAAATGGCTTAAAGAAGGGGACGCGAACACGAGATTTTTTCATCGATGTGCGGATTATAGAATGAAAATAAATGAGATCTCATGTCTAGAGACCCAGGAATCAAAACTGACAGGAGTTCAAGAGGTGAAACAGGAAATTTTCGAGTACTTCTCAGAGCTGTTCAAAACAACTTCGCATTGCAGGCCGGTTCTTAAAGATGCTGAATATAAGAGAATTGACATTGAAGATAACATGTATTCAACAGCTGATTTTACAGAAGATGAGATCAAAAAAGCAGTGTGGGATTGTGATAGCTCGAAAAGCCCTGGTCCGGATGGGGTTAATTTTGGATTTATCAAAGAATTTTAGGAGGTGGTCAAAGGTGACTTCCTTACGTTTATTGCAGAGTTTCACAGGAACGGAAGACTGGTTCATGGAGCCAACTGCTCTTTTATAACTTTGATTCCAAAGATTGAGAATCCAGTAAAGTTGACCAACTTTTGACCAATATCGTTAATCGGATGTATGTACAAGGTCCCCGCCAAGCTGCTAGCAAATAGATTGAAGACAGTAATGAAAAAGGTCATCTCAGACTCCCAATTTGCATTTTTGGAAGGGCGGCAACTGATGGACTGTATCCTAGTAGCGAACGAATTAATAGACGACGCCAGGAGAAGGCACAAGGAGGCTCTGTTATTTAAAGCTGATTTCGAAAAGGTATTTGACTCGGTGGATTGGAAATTCTTAGATTTCACGATGGAGAAAATGGGGTTCAACGAAAAATGGCGAGGTTGGATTTCTGAATGCCTCCGTACCACAACAGTTTTAGTATTGGTTAACGGTAGTCCTACAGCAGAATTCTCGGTAGGGAGAGGGTTAAGACAGGGGGACCCTATATCCCCATTCCTATTCCTCCTTGTGGCTGAAGGTTTCAACTCAATGATGGTGAAAGCTATTCGGCAGAACCTGTTTGACAGTTATGACATCGGAAAAGGGGAGGTCAGTGTTTCACATATCCAATTCGCAGATGACACTATAGTTGCGGGAAAGAGAAGCTGGAAGAACATTTGGGCGATAAAATCAACCTTTAAACTGTTTGAATTAATATCCGGGCTCAAAGTGAATTTTCATAAAAGCTTCCTTATAGGAGTTAACATCCGGCAGTCCTGGCTAGAAGAGGCATCGTTGGTTCTGAATTGCAAAATAGGAACAACTCCCTTTAAATATTTGGGATTACCGGTCGGAGGAAATCATCGAAGAATAGGATAATGGAAATCAGTCATAGACACTGTTAGAAGACTTTTGGAAAACTGGAACAGCACCCATCTCTCAATAGGAGGTCGTATAATACTCTTAAAATTTGTCTTGTTCGCTTTACCCATCTATTACCTAACGTTCTTCAAGGCTCCGACAGGTATCGTTTCTAAACTCGAATCTCTGTTTAAAAACTTCTTATGGGGTGGGGGGCCGGAAAATAAAAAAGTTAACTGGGTTCAATGGGACAAGATATGCCAAAAGAAGGAGGAAGGGAGGCTGGGGATAAAAAATATAAAAGCCTTTAACATAGCCCTTTTAGGAAAGTGGAAATGGAGGATCCTTACTGAAAAGGATAGTTTGTGGGTCAAAATTCTAGAATGCAAGTACGGAGATTTCGATAACCATAGGTTCAGAAACAATAAGCTTAGCTCTTTGTGGTGGAGAGACATTCAATTGTTAGATCGGGGTACTTGGGGCTTTAAAACTCATTGGTTTGAAGGAAAACTTCGCAGGAAATTAGGAAATGGAGCTGAAACTAAGTTTTGGATGGACCCTTGGATGGGTGATAAAAAGTTGAAAGATCTTTATCCGAATTTGTTTGCGATGGCGGTGGACAAAGAAATTCTCGTGAGTGAATCGTTAAGGTGTGAAGAAGGGAGATCGGATTGGAACTACAGTTGGCTTGACTCTATGGATGAAGAAAACAAGAAAGCAGTGGAAGAAATTAAGGAGAAGATGAGTAGCACTATATTAAAGGAGGAATTAAAGGATAGATGGGAATGGTCTGCTAACGATTACACAGCTAAAGAAGCATATTCTTTAATTACGGAAAGTTCAAGACTAAGCGATGATGTAGGAAAGGCCATGATGATTGCTTGGTGTAAACTAGTTCCTCTTAAAATTTCGATCCTAGTTTGGAGGGTATTACAAAATAAAATCCCGACTAGGGATAATCTAATCAAACGAGGTATTTTGGATGTATCTCAAAGCTCCTGTCCATTCGGTTGCGGAAATGATGAGAATGTATCTCACATTTTCTTTGAATGTCCGAATTCGGCAGCGGCTTGGGGGGAAATTCTGAGTTGGTTGAATATCTCTTCTGTTTTAAATAACACTGCTCTGCAGAATTTTCTCCAATTCAATGGTCTTCATAACGGTCGAACAGGTGCTAAAAGAAGGATCAAAACCATTTGGTTCGCATGTGTTTGGACTATTTGGAGAAGGTGTAACGAGATCGTTTTCGAAAGATCCAGAAGAGTCAATACCTCCTTCATAGAGGACATCCAACTTGCTTCTTGGAAATGGATCAAATGCAATGACTGCGACTTCAAATATGCTTTCAATCAATGGATCACAAATCCAAAAGAGAGTGCTGGATGTCCGTGATCATTCGGAGGATTTTTGCAGGCAGTAGCAGTGGTTTGCTTGAAGCTTAGCTGCATTTGGTTGGTTTGCAGTAGCCTTGGCCCTTTTTGGAGCTATCTAATTCTGGAGCTCTCTTGTTTTCCAGTCCCTAGCTGTTGATCTGGTAATTTCTGGGGTCATCTCTGAGCAGCAATTGAGCATCTGTCTGCTGTTGTTTTGAGGTGTGGAGTTCTGGCTTTTGGGCTATTGTTCCTTGCTGCTCTGGTTCTGCTTTTTCTTGCTTTTCTGATCTGGTTTGTGATTTACAGGGCCTGCAGTATATTATTGTATTGGCTTTCCCCTATTTTATTTTTGCTGTCATGTATTTCTGCTTGACTGTACTGGTGTATCATAGGCATCACTTATGCCTCTTCATATTAATGCATCCTTTCTCTTTTGGCTTTTAAAAAAAATGAATTCACAACGCACCAACCATGTCACAACCACTCTCACGCACAACCTGTAAACGGAAAAGCGAAAATTGTAAAACGAATTATTCCGTATACAATTCCACGTCATAAAATTCACAGCTGCAACGAATATTCCGTGACAAACCAAAACGACTTTGCACAAACCTCACCTCACTTTATAAAGGAACTTTATTTTCACCCTCAAAGAAGAAGTTCTAGGAACAAAAACCATTATGCAAAAATCTTCACTCAAATCCCTCTTCCAAATCATCCTTCTCAACACCTTTTTCGTTCAACCTTCCTCTTCTTCAACCCACTTCCTTCATTTTTTCTGCCAAACCCAATCAACCCTCGCTAAATCTTCCGTAAATCAACAACAACCACAAATCAAACCACTCCTAGAACGAATCAGAAAAAGAGATGAAGTGAGAACAAGTTCGAACAAACACAAGCACAAAACGATACAAACCTGGAAACGAACCCATATGAGCATAAAACTATCTGAGCGAACGAGAACGAAAATGATTATGAGAGGGGGACTTCGCGAGAGAGAAGGTTGTAATGAATTGATTTGTGTCGATGTTGTTTCTAAATTTCCTATGGCTTTTGTTTTCATCGTGTTTAGTTTTTTTTATTTTGGTTTTGAAAAGCAAAAAGGATGATTATGAATGTCGTTCTTGTTAACTCTGTTTCTTAGGAGAACCTAATGCCATTATGTGTGTTATTTTTCTTTTTAACACATGTTTGATTCAATGATCCGTTTGGTTTTGTGGGTTGGTCTTAAGGCCCGTTTGGAACTCATATCACCACCTTTTTTGTTGTTTGTTTTAAACCATGTATGTTTGTTTGCTAGAAAGACGATGAGCTTTAAGCCTATATGATTCCATATCTAGCAACACTCTTATATTCCTCAATCCACCCCCTTTTATTTCTTATTTTGTTTCATTTTATTTTCTCCTTTTTAAAAATAAATTTTTGTTGTATTTTAGAGTGTTTTGGTTCCACCATTTCCATTTATATTTGTTCATGTTTTCTTTTCATTTCAAAGTTTGTTTATGATTTGATCCTCTTTTCGATTTTTTCTTTTTATTCAAACTTAAGTATGTCATAGATTTTTGTTTTATTATTATTTTAATTTTTAGATTTTGATTTTGTATATCTTAATCTACTTTTCTACGTTTCGCTTTCCGTCTTGACTTATTTCGATTTCATTCTTTTTTTCGATTTTGGTCGATGAGTTCTACAAATTGCGAATGTTGGTTGTTGAGGTTATTTAACCTTCATTATTTCAAATCTGTAGTGAATGATCATTGAGATCATTTTCTATACCTTGGGATCGTGATAAGTTACCTTCGATGAATCGATGCAAGTTTGTGATTAAGACGAGACTATCCTCTTTCCTTTTTGTGTGGCACGATTCATTTAGAACGATTCGCAATATCATTTCTCTATCATATTTTAACACAAATATCATTGCTTGAACGACCTCCTATAGCTTGATCTTCATCATAGATCGTGCTACGATGGTTTAGTTTTATAGCGGACCCATCTGATCAATAACAAATAATCAATTAATTACTAACCACTAATTTTAATTATCGCTCATTATATATTCATGTTTTATCTTTCTGTTAATATATCACTATTTATATTATCCTTTATTCTATTATTGTTCATATTCATACTGTTCATATATTATTGTTGATATTATCTTGCTCATTATTTTGTTCATATATTATTGTTGATATTATCTTGCTCATTATATTGTTCATATTATCATATGTTCATCATATTCATCTTGTCATCTTATCTTGTTCATATCTCATTCAAAATGAAAAACATACAATATAATTATCTAAACCCTAAAAAATGTTTAATTGATGGACTGTGGTTACTATTCTCGAGCAATTGGAGTTTAGACTCTGTACAGAAACCCTAACTAGGAGATTTTGTCTGACCTCTTGTTCATTGCTTAGTTTAGGACACCTCGCACACACACGGCTTCCTCTTGGGCTACCTGACATTAATACCTTTTATTTATCGCAATCCCGTGTACTTTACATGTATCCCTCTCCCCATTACAATGTAATAGTCTTGTTCTTTTTGCTTTTTATGCTTGCTTGTTTGCTTGTTAAGAAAGATAAAACGAACTAGGTTAGAACACCATTTCAAAATAAAGGACAAATAATGCTTGATCCAACGTCAAGTCATTTTTCAAAACTCATTAATTTGGTTTACACCTTAGGGTCTCTTATCATTCTTACTTGTCTCATCTCTTCCATTAAAACCACGCTAACCTTGTATGTATTTCACCATTATAAGTCGATTGTCTTGCGCATCGCCATCAATCTACCTTGCTCTATTCACCACTCTTTCATTTCATACCTTTTCTCTCTTTCTTTTGTCTCCTTGAGTCTAAAAACCCTGGTCTTGTACCAAGTGCATTTCCAAAATATTTTTCTCAATAAACTTAGATGGTTGTGGAGTGGTTAGACGAAGGCCTTGTCCTATCCCGAGTGCTTGACATTACCTTCAGGGTTCACTGTCATAAAGCACTTACAGCCTAAAATAAAACATCTTTAAATAAGAGAATAAGGTTCTCTTTGTATTGAACTAAAGAGAGAGGATTGAGTGAAGACTTCTTCCTCTCCGAGTATTAGGATGCTCACTTTAGAGTGTGTGGTTTCAATACTCGTCTTTCAATACGAAGACATGACTATATTCGGCACACAATTTTCATAATAAATCTTTTGAGATAAAGAAAGGGGTACTACCCGCAGGGGTTCCTATCCGAGGACTTTTTTCACCCCTAAAATCAACCTCACAAATCAAATGTGTCATCCTTCCTTGATGGAGAAAACTAATCCTTTTCAAAAAGGGCATGTTACGTCCGTTCTACCACAAACAAGTAACGCATAAGACTCCACAAGCGAGCAGCAATACACCTAACTGCTAGAATGTGCACGTTAGCATCGTCCATAAAAAACACCTAAAAAATCGTAGTCTCGCGAACTACAGATGCTCTGATTCCTCATTCCCTAATGAGGTTACATAGGCACAAGGATCCTTATCCTTGGAGAGCACACTAACAACTAACTCCCCTTTTCCTTCGCCCTCGTGCGATCGAGACTAACTAATCGAACCTTTTCTCTCGCCCCCGTACGATCGAGACTAACCATCAGTAGTCCAAACTACGGTTGCTCTGAATTTCTCATACCTATTGAGAATACGTAGGCATAAGATTGCGATGATCCTAGTGAGCAAACTTCCCAATTTTCTTACCCGTAGTCCTCCGAACTACGAATGCTTTGATTCTTCACTTCTTTCAAGTGAAGATACGTAGGCACAAGGGCCCCAATCCTTGGCGAGCCACCTTTTCTTTTTCCCACCTTTTCCTTTATCAATTTTCTTTCACAATCTTTGTTTCTAAACCCTTTTCTCTCCCTCTTAGAGGCACTTTTAGAAAGCAATCTGTTAGCAAACATCCTTACACATAAGACAAGTGAATGGTTCCCATCGAGTACGATGGATGTGAAGGGTGCTAATACATTCCCTTCGCATAACCGGCTTCCGAACCCATAATTAAGCTATGTACTTTAGAACATCCTCCCATAAAGATTCCTCCGGGTTATAATGTCAATGCTAGGTGTGATTTTCATTCTGGATCACCTGGACATAGCATTGAAGACTGTAAGAAATTCAAGTGCAAAGTCCAAGAGCTCATTGATTCAAAGATAATCCAGTTCACGCCAGGTGGTACAAATGTGCAAGGTAATCCTACTCAATATGCTCAAAACAGGATGGATGCTCCTTCCCTTTCTCCCGGATCTACCTTAGGAAAAGGGCATATTCCACGATCGCAAGTTCTGGAACCTCCACGTCAGCAACATTTGCTTGTTCCCCAACCAAATTTGAAGAGAAAAAATGTATGGACAGGGTGGATGCCCAAATCAGTATTCACAACAGAGCTACTCTCAGAAGAGGCGACAAATACCGAGAAGGCCGGAGAGACATTTTTCTTTGCTACCAATGTCATATAGTCATGTGTTGCCAAATTTTATCAAATGAGGAATGTTAGTGCCGAATGAGCTGAACCTAGTGCCTTTTCCATATCCACCAGGATTTGACGCCAACGCCCGATGTGACTACCATGTTGGGGCATAGGGGCATTCAACTCAAGATTGTAAGACACTCAAGCATAAGATCCAAGATCTGATTGAGTCCAAGTTGATCTCAGTTGTGCCTCAAGGCCTTCAAGTTAACTCTTCATCTAGTCAGAGTCTCGGTTATGGAAGAAGCTTCTAAGAGTAGGTGAATGAGGCTATCATAATGGCCTCAATGAGCAAGGAAGCTAGCCAACAACAAATCAAAAAGGAATGCCCGGTTCCCCGAAGCTGGCAATTTGTAAATCATGTCTTTACTTTGCATTTGTAGTTTCTTTTCTGTTAAGTGATACTTGCTTTAAGTCACTGTTGTTTAAAAATGGTTTTATTAATGAAATGAATATGCATGTTTTAATTAAGTCTATTAGTTTTCACTCATACTTTTTTTTAATATTAAACTCTTGTTTAAGAAAAATCCGAGGGAGGATAATGAAATTGAAAGACGCAAAACCTCTGATTGTATGCTTTTGAATAAAACCTTGCTGATGATATACAGGCATTGTTTCAATCCCTAAAACAATGGAGAGATAAGGAGTTAATCCTTAGTTAACCACTTCGAGCCGAGAAGTATGAGTTTCCTTCGGATTTCAAAACCCTTAAGCTTAACCTAGGGCATGGGCAGTGTTCAGTTAATCTGATCATGCAGATGTGTCGTTTGTTCTTCAATGGCCAATAACTCGGCAGTCACAAGCCTTTCCAAAATAAATAAATAAAAAAAGAAAGCCTGCTAAGACGAACACCTCAAGAGGTGACTTAGGCAAAAATTAAGGCAATCCTGATGGACTTGAGAAACAAAATCAGCCCAGGCAAAATTAGGGATGAAAAAGAAAATCAAAAAAGGTCCTCAAATCCTCCAAGCAAAATAAGATTTAGTGACCACCATGTCAAAATCACTAACATCCATGGCTAAAGTGAAATAAGGTCACTGCCATTTTAAAAAAAAACTTGAAGCATCATCTTCATTCTTTCACCGTCAAACTAGATGTGTGTGTCAAATTAGCCGAACGTAGGACTGGAGAACACCAAGACGAATGGTTGGGTTAAAACAAAGCTCTGAGCCATAAATCATTTTTCTCAAACCGTGAACCAGGGGTAGGTCCGATTTTTGTGACGCGACCAATACCGCATTTGGTGCTACTTTTTTATTTCTAATATTTATCCTATGAAGCTTAAAAGGAAGGGGAAGATAGCTTAAACTAACCCTGCGCACAAGTGTTTTCCCTACAAATGCGAAGAGATCTAGAATCAGGGGTTGTTTATACAAAAGAAAGCTATTAACACCCTAAATATCTATAGTAATCTATAGGAACCTTTATTGTATATATTTCTACTATTGAATTATTTGTCTGCTTAAGTTTGTTTGTTGTTTAATTGGGAAAGTTTCTCCTTTGTGAAAATTGAGAAATGTTTTTGTTGTTTTTATGGTTTTCTATTGTTTTTGGAAGGTACCTAGACCTAAGGGTTTTTATTAGTGTGCTTGCTAAGATCTTACGACTTTATGCCTACGTATTCCCAAAATGAAAATTGGGAAATCAGAGCGTTCGTAGTTTCTCCTAATCTATGGGAGGAAAAAGTTTGTTTTATATCTTGTTCAAAGCCCAAGATGATGAAGCTAAAAGAGTATTTGTATCTTGTTCAAAGCCCAAGATGATGAAGCTAAAAGAGTAGTTGAAAGATTTGACAAATTGTCATCTTTAAGGGAGATATCTCACCTATTCACTACAATAATTTGAGAGTGATGTCATAAGGGAAAAAGCTTTAAACTTAATGTGTTAAGCAATGCCATTTTTTCCTTTATAAGTTCTTTACATACTAATAGAAGGACCTTAACTTGGATATAAAATCGACAAGTGTGTCACTTAAATCAGTTAGATGAATGAAATGTTTTGAACCATGATAAAGGAGGGACTCCAACTTAGATTTTGATTCAACAAAAGTGACACTTACATCAATTATTTGGAAAAAAGTTTTGATTTGTTTGATTTGAATTGTAGTGATTAAAAGAGATGTCTTCCTACAGAGATGACTCATATTCTCATATGTGATGAGATGGACTTATTTAGGTATCTTGATTGAAGCCCGAGATATGAAGCTGAAAAAGATTGAAAACTGACTCAACTGGGGAGTTTTATCTGTCTTGTACAAAGCCTAAGATTGAGGCTGACTGACTGGGGAAATTATTTGTATAAAAGCCTGAGAGAAGGTTGACTGTTGAGGAAATTTGAAGAGACTAACTCAATACTGAGGATTTGACTGACTCTTTTAGGGATTTTTATTTGTATCCTGTACAAAGCCCAGGATAAATGAGGCTTAAAAGAATTTATTTGTATCCTGTACAAAGCCCAGGATGGTGAAGCTAAAACATTTATTGTATAAATGATTAAGACTTGACTTATGCTTTTAAGAAGCCTGGGGGTCCTTGTATGAAGCCCAAGAGGAGGTTGGGGAATTGAATGAGACTTCCCAAGTCTCTTTGTATGAAGCCCAAGAGGAGGCTATCTTACTGGGAGATTTTGTATCTTTAGGGTTTGATGTGTTGAATGTTTTATTTGTGTGTTTTATTCTATTCACAAAGGTGTTGGGTCTTACACTCTAAGCAGAGGCCCATGACTTATTGAAAAGAAAAAAATGTGGTGGGTCTTACACTCTAGCAGATGCCCATGATTATTCTATGTACAAAGGTGTTGGGTATTACACTCTAAGTAGAGACCCAAAACTTATTCTTGTTTTGAAAACAAAATATGATTTTGAAAGAGAGGGATGGGACTTACACTCTGAATAGAGGCCCAAGATTTAAAACAATTGATTTTGAAAATTTGAAAAGTGATGGGTCTTACACTCTAATAGATGCCCATGGATTTTGATGATTTAAAAATTAAAAGGGGTTGGGACTTACACTCTAGCAGAGGCCCATGATTTAAAACAATTTGAAAACCCTAATTTTGAAATATTTGATCAAAGATGTTTTTCAAATGAATTTAAACATGGTATAGGTGATGTGTAAGTCAAAATAAACATGTTGTGATCTTAAAACAAAGTTTGAATCATTAGATTTTATCCATATGAGAATCAAAATGCATTAGGTTTTAAAAACAATTAAGAAGAAAATCAAATTTTCAAGGTTTTTTAATCATAAAAAACACGTATTTTTAACTTAATAAAAAGTGATTAAATTAAAATATTTTTTTGAATTTTTGTGTGCATTAAAATAGTAGAATGTGTGAGTGACATGTGTGCAAAAAATCACTTGAAAATAATTAAATTTGAATATAAAAATAATTATTTGAAAATAAAATATGAAAAAATATTAAAACTGGAAAAGTGGTAAAAAAAAATGACAATAGTGGGATTTGAACCCACGCCCTCATACCTCCAACTCTCAAAACACGCCTTGGCCAACTGAGCCAGCGTGTGCTGGTGACAATTAAACACAACCAATTAATTATATATGATAAATGCGCGGGAAATTCAAATTCTGTGCACGAAGGACTTAATCTTCAACCTCTAGCCAGATTTGTAAAAGCCATGCTATCTCATGAAATACGCAATGAAATTGAACGATGTAAACATGAAAATTGCTCGTTTTTTAACAAGGAATTGAATGGTTCTTTTTAATTTCATTTATTTTTAGTGTAGAACAAATTAATTCTCAATAACAGATGAACCCTAATTTTTGCAAAATCAATGTGAAATCTTATATGTAACAGACAACAAGCAATTGATTGAGGGAAAACACTCCAGATACTTGCAGAAACACAATGGTAACTTAAAATATAAAAAATGATGCATGAATTACAAATTTGGGATTTTGAAAACTTACCTTGCAAGAAGAACTGAAATTCTGCCTTAGAGGTGTTACAGATGCAAAGTGATGATCCTAACAGCTTCCTTGACCCTCAAGGAATGTGTTGAAGTGCTTGGAATGGATTGAATTCTTCTGGAACTCCCAACTCGAATCCAACTGCAATTTGATCATGTGAGGTATGGTGATGTTGATTCTGATGTTACATAAGTGTTTGAATGATTTGGATCACTTCTATATGATGTATGTGAGGTGTGTGGATGATTGGTTTAAGTGAAATTGCTCTGAAATGAGAAATTTGATTTCTCAACTTTTGAACTATGAAACTTTGAAACAAGAGAGGAAATGTGAGAAAACAAGCTTTGGTATTGTTTTGGTGTCCTTGAATTGATCAGAAAAGTCCTCTATTTAGGAAAATGTTTTGGTTTTGGATGAATAATGTTGGATGAGGGAGCATGCTAATGTCCAATGGATATAGCCATATAACTTTAACTTAAATGCTAAGGTACCATTAGTCTTCTCTAGCATAGCTAGAATCTTAACTTAATTGGCATTTTGTAGGGTTGAACACTCATTGTTTTTTAATATATATGAACTGGTATGGCTCATTTCTTGCCAATTCAATGTTTCACATAAATACCAAATGACAAACTTGACTTCATGGCCTTGTAATGACGATTCTCACATGCTAAAGGATAGATCCTTGACTCATTAGCACATTCTTGCAGATTTTGTGTGATTCTGCAAGATTTATGTTGATCTTGAATGATGACAAAGCTTGTAAAGTTACAAAAATTAAAGGAGAAAATCGTGTGACACAAGTAATGCACCAGTGCTGTCTTGAAAATCATTTTGACGATGGCATGTTGTGAGGATCATATCTCCTTGCTCAATTGGAATCAATGGATGTTCTTGTACTTTTTGAAAATCTGAGATATCCTACTTCAACTTTGGTGTTCAATGTAACACCCCCAATCTATACCCCCAAGCTAATAAAGCGATAAATAAAATTCAAAATTTCATCAAAGTATATTTAAAACATTCACGGCATAGACCGAGGGGTCACATCAATTGAAACAAATAAACATAAACCTGCTCATAAAGATATGCAACAATCAACTAGTGATACAAACAGAGGAACTCAGTTCCTACTACCCACACTTCAGATACAGAATAAAAGCGAAAAATCTGTACTGAATCTCATATATAGACATCATGAAAATTTTGTCTGTCAAATATAATCATACATGTATAATCCCAAAAGAAACATATACATATACACACAAATCACCAACGATCTCCTTAACTACCCGGTGCCACATATCAGAGCCGACCGACAAAAGAATGAAGACATAAGCTTCACAAAAAGACCTCCAGCAATCTAATCTGCAATGCCTCATAGAGCATTAAAACAGCAGAAGGGTGAGAAACACAATCATAATATAATTGCATATAATTATATATAACACAAAAATTACACATATAAAATATTCTCACCACAACTCATACCAGAATTCAAACACAAAACAACACAATGCATATTTCCCATATCCATCACCAATGCATATCAATCATGCACAATACAATTATCACCAACACAGTATATAGGTACATACACCACTCATCAATTCCAATCACAATTCCACACAAAATCAATTTATTCATGATTTATGCGAATGCACAAAGACCGACACAACGACTCTATGCAATGCACATGCGGTACCGACATTCATCATCTCATCACCAGTTCACTCAGGAACTACTGGAACTATCGCTTGTTACTTAGGATTACTCATGTAACACCCCGTCGGGCAAACGATGTTCCCCGTCGCTTTAGGTCCTCTTATTTTTTTAAGGCACGCGACGTTTATGGATCGCTTTAGGTCCTCTTGGTATAAGGCACACGATCCGATCGCTTTAGGTCCTCTTTGTATAAGGCACACGATCGTCTATAATCATCGCTTTAGGTCCTCTTATTTTTAAGGCACACGATCCGATCCGATCACTTTCAGTCCTCTTATTTTTAAGGCACACGATGTTATAGCGGATTCCCTCTGGAATCGATTCGTCGCTCACACCCCACATGGGCACACGACATCACAAGATGCATATCATGATGCTTGACACACAAGAACTCATGACAATCAATGCATCTTCACACATATATGCAACCATAATCATGCATATATTTCAACTCATCAACTCCACACATTCACAATTCAACAATATGAATTATCTCATCATCAATATTCATGCATTGGAAACCAATTCAAACAATGCATTTCAACCCATAAAGACCACCAAACCACATATATTGAATTTCACACAAACAATACCTTTCATCATAATCTACAAACCACAACAATCATGCAATCACAATTACTTCCACAAGGGATTCACACCACAAAGGCTACCCACAACACATCATTATCATACATTGAAATCAAATCCAAAACAACACATTTATTTCTCCATAAGACCACAATCCATCATCACATCATTCAATCATATGCATTCATATCACATATCAGCACACAAATCATATGATCTCCATATCTACAGCACATTACATGATACACATCCATTGCACACAATTAAAATGGCAAAAGTCAACAAAACGACACTATTTCAAATTCCCAACATAATTTAATCGGCCAACAATCTCAAAACCATTTTAATAAGAAAGAACATTTTATAAGCCTTCCAACGATATAAAGAATGTTCAAAATGGATAATCAGATCAAAAGTTATGGAATTAAAAAGAAAATAAAAATGTGAAAAACCCTAAAAACCGCCCGGCGAAACCCATAAACCGCCCGCACTTGCCCTTCGCCGCTACTTCGCCCGGCGAAGCAGAGGTGTCACCAATTCTTCCTAAATAACTCAATAGAGTCAGAATCGTGTCAAGGCTGCGCCTCTCAAAACCGCCCGGCGAAATCCCGAACCGCCTGGCGAAATCAGAGAACTGCCCAGCACTTTACACCAGGTGCAGAAAAATTCTGCTTCGTTTTCAAAACCCAAAAATCCATTTTTTTTCCACCCAAATCACTTCCAGCAGCAAAACAATTATTAGCAAAGGTTCCTAAACATAGTGAGATCATACAAAACAATTTATATCGATTTTCGTCCGTGAAAACATCGATTTCTACTCGTTTACGTGTTTTCGACCTATAACCGAAAAACTATGGAAAAAGGCAAGACAACATGCACACACACATAAATAATCATACACAATGATAAGATAATCGAGTTTCGCACCCTTACCCGATTTAATCGTGTTTTAGAAAGTCGGTTGATCGATTTTCTTGAATTCCAAGATTTCTCTCTTTTTCTCCTTTTCCTCTTCTCCTCTTTTTCTTTCTCTTTTCTTCTTACTATGTTTTTCTCTCTTTCTAATTCTATTCATTTTCTAATCTTAAGGAAAATTAAATGAAAAGACCAAAATACCCCCACACTTAAATATCTCGTAAACGTTCCCAAAATGCGATAAAATATATTCACCACGAAAAATAACATATTTTCAGATAAAAGTCAGAAATAAAATAATATAATAATAAAATAATCAAAACGACTCGATTAAATAAAACCGACTAAAACTGGGTCGTTACAACTCTCCCCCACTTAGAAATTTTCGTCCTCGAAAATACACTGAAACAAACAACTCCGGACACGACTCTCGCATCCGACCAACAACTAACATGCCAACAAAAGCACACCACGAATAACACAAACTGACAAACCACCTTGCTAACAGCAACTACTACAACGACACGACGACAACTACCACAACAAGATGCAAAGCCCATACAATGCACTTGACGACCAACTCACAACTCAAAGAATACCCAAGTTACGAACACACACATATACGAAATGTGCCACCTCACGCTTCCGCTGCATACTCTGATTACTCGTAACCATCAAAACAACTTACACAAAAACTTTCGGCTTAACTCATCAGGCACAACCTTAGCTTTTCCCGAAGGAAGGTCCAAGCCAAATTCATAACCCGTCACGAATTTCAACACTCCTCGTTGTCTCATACTCTATTCCTTCAGACCAAACAAGTACTCAAAACTCGTGTGATTACTAAACACTTCGAACCTAGAACCATAAAGCTAATACCTCCAAATGTTCCAACACAATACCACCGCAACCCATTCCAATTCCAGAATAGTATAGATCCTTCTATGAATCCTCAATTATCGTCAAGCATAAGCCACAACTTTACCCTCTTGCATTAACACACAGACTAAACTCATCAGAGACACATCTCACTACCTTACAACCGGTTTATTAGGATCACACACAAAACTGGAGCCGTAGACAACCTCTACTTCAGCTCACCAAAACTTACTCCCAACTAACATCCAAAACAAATGACTCACCCTTTGCAAGCCAACTGAGCTACCAGAAGTACGAACTTAGCAAAGTCTTCCATATCCTGCATTAACAACCAACTAAGCCCAAAATTTTCTACTCTCCTTAACTAACTTCGGAGCCTCTCTTGTAGAACTACATCTACTTCCGATGGATCCATAACCATACTCTCATCTGAAATAACATATCCAAGAAAACTAACCTTTTTCAACCAAAATTCTCACTTGAATAACTTAGCATAAAACTTCGTCTCCTTTCAACACTTGTAATTCAATTCTCAAACACTTGCAACACCACTCAAACTCAACCATCTCAATCGTTACCTTATTCAACTGTTAGCAATCCATACACAATTTCTTCTCTTAACAGTCCAAATTCCATAAATCCCAACGTGTAGCAACAACCAACCCAAAGGAACTCTCAAATATTACATCCACGCTTAAGGTTTTCTCAAAATTTTCGTTACCGCTCTAAAATTCCAAAAACTCCAACCTCTCCAGAACTCTAAGTTTCGCTTTCCATAGTCTCAATATCATTATACACATCGTGCTTGTTATTCCATTCAATCATTCTTCCTTTTTGTTACTAACACTACTGGAGCTCTCTAAGACGACACACTTGGTCTCACAAATCCCTTTTTCAGTAAATCTTCCAACCGCTCTTTAAATCTGAGTTACACTTCCTACAAGTTCTTCTACTTACCTAGCAGATCCAAACTTCAAGTCTTCCCCTTCGTCAAATTTGAGTTCACACTCTACTCTCTGAGAACAACCATTAACGATACCCAATCGTTCACTCTCAAAGACATTCCAACTTGACCAACCTACAAAATCTCTAATCCGTCTCACCTTCCAATATGAAAATCTTCATCTACTCAACAAAACAATTCGTACACATTTTCCTTAATTCTAAACAATTCATTACACACACTATCAAAGCCGGAAAGACACGTCTATCCCATCCAACATAATTCCCCTTACTATCAACAAGAGATTAAGGGTGATCAGTTCCTCAATTTGTCAATAGACAGCCGGCAATCATGATGGGGCATAAACCGTCTTTACCAACCTATAATAGCATTCCTTACATCTCATGCACAAAACTACCAAAGTCACCAATCCTTAGGCGACATAAACCTTACCTCCGCATTCCCTCCGGAATCGGGAACAACACTGTCCAAACAACACTTACAATCTTACAACCAACGGCACACACACCAAATCCATTTCAAAGTCTTTACCATAAATGGTCAAAGGACAACTTAAACAAACCAAAGAAGTAGTTACTGACCCCATTGTTGGAGTATCAATAACCATCTCACCACCCATCAAAGACAACACAAGATTCAAACGCTTCGCGCACTCAGACGAAATAAACGAATGAGTCACTCTGGTATCAATAATAGCAACTAAAGGCGTACTATTAATAAAACAAGTACCTCTAATCAGACGGTCTGCACTTGAAGTATGAGTCCCTGCCAAAGCAAAAACTTTCCCACCAGTCTGAGCTTTCTTCGGTTTCGGACACTTCGTACTAACATGCCCTGGTTCACCACAGTTGAAACACTTCACCACATTCCTTTTACAATCAGCTGCAACATGCCCTAAACCTCCACAATTCGAACACGTCCTCAAATCTTTCCTATATTCAAACTGACGATGTCCCAATTCACCACACCTAAAACATCTCGGAGAATTAGACATACCTCCTCCACTTGGCCTTTTCTCAAAATCCCCCCTTTGTTTACCCTTATCAGCTGGTGTGACATAAGGACCACTATGAAACTGTTGCTTCCCTTTCCTCTCGCTCACACTCTTATAGTGAGTAGAACGAGCCTTACTATCCTCCTCAAAAATCCTACAACAATCCACCAAATCTGAAAACCTTCGAATCCTTTAATAACCAATTGCCTGCTTTATCTCAGGACGCAATCCGCTCTCATACTTCACACACTTAGAAAACTCCGCAGTAGCTTCAGCATAATGTGGATAAAACTGCACAAGCTCCACAAACTTAGCAGTATAATCAACAACTGACATACTACCTTGTTTCAATTCCAAGAACTCAATTTCCTTCTTTCCTCTTACATCCTCGGGAAAATACTTCCTCAAGAACTCCCGGCTAAACACTTCCCAAGTGATCTCTTCCTCCTCCGCAGCTTCCAACACATGACGAGTACTAACCCACCCATCATCAGCTTCCTCTTGCAACATGTGAGTACCCAGTCTCACCTTCTGATCCTCATCACAATCCATCACTCGGAAAATCCTTTCAATCTCTTTAAGCCAAATCTGTGCACCATCAGGATCATATCTTCCTTTGAAGACAGACGGTTTGTTCTTCCTGAACTCATCATTACCAGTAGCATTAGGTGCACCCTTCACAGCCCGAGCCATAGCTTGCATCGCAGCAGCTAAAGCAGCCTCATTCCTACCAGCCATATTCTGCTAATTCCCAATAACAGCAACTATGGTTAAACAAACAGCTCACCGAACCACAAAGACCAACAAGAACTGACACAACTGACACGGACTGGCTCTGATACCACTAAATGTAACACCCCCAATCTATACCCCCAAGCTATTAAAGCGATAAATAAAATTCAAAATTTCATCAGAGTATATTTAAAACATTCACGGCATAGACCGAGGGGTCACATCAATTGAAACAAATAAACATAAACCTGCTCATAAAGATATGCAACAACCAGGTAGTGATACAAACAGAGGAACTCAGTTCGTACTACCCACACTTCAGATACAGAATAAAAGTGAAAAATCTGTACTGAATCTCATATATATACATCATGAAAAGTCTGTCTGTCAAATACAATCATACATGTACAATCCCAAAAGAAACATATACATATACACACAAATCACCAACGGTCTCCCTAACTACCCGGTGCCACATATCAGAGTCGACCGACAAAAGAATGAAGACATAAGCTTCACAAAAAGACCTCCAGCAATCTAATCTGCAATGCCTCATAGAGCATTAAAATAGCATAAGGGTGAGAAACACAATCATAATATAATTGCATATAATTATATATAACACAAAAATTACACATATAAAATATTCTCACCGCAACTCATACCAGAATTCAAACACAAAACAACACAATGCATATTTCCCATATCCATCACCAATGCATATCAATCATGCACAATACAATTATCACCAACACAGTATATAGGTACATACACCACTCATCAATTCCAATCACAATTCCACACAAAATCAATTCATTCATGATTTATGCGAATGCACAGAGACCGACACAACGACTCTATGCAATGCACATGTGGTACCGACATTCATCATCTCATCACCAGTTCACTCAGGAACTACTGGAACCATCGCTTGTTACTTAGGATTACTCATGTAACACCCCGTTGGGCAAACGATGTTCCCCGTCACTTTAGGTCCTCTTATTTTTTTAAGGCACGCGACGTTTATGGATCGCTTTAGGTCCTCTTTGTATAAGGCACACGATCCGATCGCTTTAGGTCCTCTTTGTATAAAGCACACGATCCGATTGCTTTAGGTCCTCTTTGTATAAGGCACACGATCGTCTATAATCATCGCTTTAGGTCCTCTTATTTTTAAGGCACACGATCCGATCCGATCGCTTTCAGTCCTCTTATTTTTAAGGCACACGATGTTATAGCGGATTCCCTCTGGAATCGATTCGTCGCTCACACCCCACATGGGCACACGACATCACAAGATGCATATCATGATGCTTGACACACAAGAACTCATGACAATTAATGCATCTTCACACATATATGCAACCATAATCATGCATATATTTCAACTCATCAACTCCATACATTCACAATTCAACAATATGAATTATCTCATCATCAATATTCATGCATTGGAAACCAATTCAAACAATGCATTTCAACCCATAAAGACCACCAAACCACATATATTGAATTTCACACAAACAATACCTTTCATCATAATCTACAAACCACAACAATCATGCAATCACAATTACTTCCATAAGGGATTCACACCACAAAGGCTACCCACAACACATCATTATCATACATTGAAATCAAATCCAAAACAACACATTTATTTCTCCATAAGACCACAAACCATCATCACATCATTCAATCATATGCATTCATATCACATATCAGCACACAAGTCATACGATCTCCATATCAACAGCACATTACATGATACACATCCATTGCACACAATTAAAACGGCAAAAGTCGACAAAACGAAACTATTTCAAATTCCCAACATAATTTAATCGACCAACAATCTCAAAACCATTTTAATAAGAAAGAACATTTCATAAGCTTTCCAACGATATAAAGAACATTCAAAACGGATAATCAGATCAAAAGTTATGGAATTAAAAAGAAAATAAAAATGTGAAAAACCCTAAAAACCGCCCGGCAAAACCCATAAACAGCCCGACACTTGCCCTTCGCCGCTACTTCGCCCGGCGAAGCAGAGGCGTCACCAATTCTTCCCAAATAACTCAATAGAGTCAGAATCGTGTCAAGGCTGCGCCTCTCAAAACTGCCCGGCGAAATCCCGAACCGCCCGGCGAAATCAGAGAACCGCCCAGCACTTTACACCAGGTGCAGAAAAATTCTGCTTCGTTTTCAAAACCCAAAAATCCATTTTTTTTCCACCCAAATCACTTCTAGCAGCAAAACAATTATTAGCAAAGGTTCCTAAACATAGTGAGATCATACAAAACAATTTATATCGATTTTCGTCCGTGAAAACATCGATTTCTACTCGTTTACGCGTTTTCGACCTATAACCGAAAAACTATGGAAAAAGGCAAGACAACATGCACACACACATACATAATCATACACAATGATAAGATAATCGAGTTTCGCACCCTTACCCGATTTAATTGTGTTTTAGAAAGTCGGTTGATCTATTTTCTTGAATTCCAAGATTTCTCTCTTTTTCTCCTTTTTCCTCTTCTCCTCTTTTTCTTTCTCTTTTCTTCTTACTATGTTTTTCTCTCTTTCTAATTCTCTTCATTTTCTAATCTTAAGGAAAATTAAATGAAAAGACCAAAATACCCCCACACTCAAATATCTCGCAAACGTTCCCAAAATGCGATAAAATATATTCACGACGAAAAATAACATATTTTCAGATAAAAGTCGGAAATAAAATAATATAATAATAAAATAATCAAAACGACTCGATTAAATAAAACAGACTAAAACTGGGTCGTTACATTCACAATTGGTCTTGATTCAATTTGGATCATTGTGAAAAATGCCCTTAAAGTTTGGTGTTTCATGCTGAAAAACACTTGGCAGATTTTCACTAAGTGTTGGATTTTACAACTTTTGATCATGAACTTCATCAATCCATAACTTAAAATCTATGCATTTTTTGGAGATGGTTCAGTATATCAATCTTTATTTATGGAAGAAGATCTATCATTTGAGCTTTGGAGTACAAAAAATGGTTGCTTGGATCACAAGTTATGGCCTTGTAAAGTTGGGTACTTGAACATGAATTTCCATAACTTAGTAAAAATTTCAAGTTTTCCAGTTTTGCTTCTTTTGCAAGTAACCTTGATTTCTTGATTAATCCTTGATTAAATGCAACTATGGATCATATTTTCTTGAATAATGGTCCTTGATGATCAATTTTACCTAAAAAGTCAAACTTTGACTTTGGGTATCAGATGAATTTTGTGCAGAGAAACCCTAATTCTTGATTTTTAATGGATGCATCCTTTGAGGCAATTTTGAACTTATGAATGGACTCTCAAGGTATATTTGAGTTCCTTGAATCAAATCTTGAGGTATTGGCTCATGCTCAGATGAAAATTTCTCTCTGGAGGCCTTGATCAACCAAAACCCTAATTTGGTGCCTCAAATGACCTTGGGGCTTCATCCACTTGAAATGATGTATACTTGTGCTTGATTCTTGATGACGAAGACCTCTTGATCTTTATGGATGAATGAGAGAGACTTGATAGGTTGAAGATCATGCCAATTTTTGGTTGATCCTTTGCCTGAATCTTTTATGAGGCTCAAAACCCTAATTTACAGTCAAAAATGAAACAAGCAACAAACTTTGTGTTCTCTAATGGGTTAGTGATGCATGAAAGTATATTCATATGATATGCAAATGATGTGGGATCTTAGGGTAAAAACTTAGGGTATGACACCAGGCCACGTTACAACCCTCAAAAGACCTAATTGAAGCAAGGTTGTTCCAAAAGCATACTTCAGTAAAATCACATCAAAACTGACTCCTAAAAGGATTTGCTTATCATTCATGTGACATTTTGATCGGTGATTCATTCACTGTATGTCGCAACATAATTTCAGTGAACAGACTTGGATTTCAAAACTGTCATATCCATTCCATTAAAATTATCATTTTCAAAACGATTTGTTTTACTTGCAAGAAAGCATCAAGAGAGTTTCTGCAACAGAAGGATTAATCAGGCTAATATGAAAAACGCCTGAGTACTCCATTGAGCAGGGGCAAGTCATATCAAATGATCATACCAGGAGGGTAATCCATTCCAACATTCAGCTAATCTGGGGCAATCAAGACAAGATTCAACAAATCTCTTGAAGACTAGTTAATCAGAAGCAAATAGGTTGAGATTCGACCAATCTCTTGAAGGTCAGATCAGCCATTCAGGGGAAAATCTTCTCAGGGCTCCATTAAGCAAAAGATTCGGTCAAAACTGGGGCAGGCCACCCTAAGAGCACATAAGTTAATCTGTTCTAGAAGATGACTAACTCGAAGCACCTTTCAAGGTTTAGAATACTGGGGCAGTCCATCTCAAATCATCAGGATACAGAAGTCCCAGATTTCCTTCTGAGGCAAATTCTTACAGAGGTCCCGCAGGCTGGGGCAAGACTGGCGCCAAAGGAACGTTTCCTCTCCATACTCCAGAGCTACTTAAGCAAGTTCTGTCAACCTCCAAGTTCAAGACGAATTTCGGGAAGTCACGCTGAACACATTCCCTAACCTTTCAACCAAAAGCCTTGTAACCAAGTAAAACACTTTCCAGATTCAACCATACCTGATCTACCTCAGAGTCACCGGTCAAGCCTTCATAATCATTTCATTAATAATTATCATGCATTGGCCATGTCTCTTCACTCATACATATCATTTGTCTAGCATAACATAGCATGAAGCCTTGTAAAACCGAACAAGAAAACCAAAATCCCAATCCCTATTGGCAACCACCAAAAGCCCACTTTGCTGGCATTTTCATGAACTCAAAACCCAATCAGCATTGGTACCCAAAAAATCTCTCACCTTCAAAAAAGAAGAGCAAATATAAAAATCAATCACCATCAGGTTTCACCTATTTTTCCCAGCAAAGTCCAGCCACACTTGGCACATCCTTCTTTCCCTAGCAGCTCAAGCATACATCGGCATTCTGCATATAGTAATCATCATTACATTGCATCCTCAAATGCGTAGCATTTCCATTTTGAAATGGAACATTATGCCATGGATAATTCAAACATGCATATAAAGCATAAGCCAATTTTGGTACCTTGCGAAAGCCCGAATCAACTTCCAATCAAGACATTAACATATCCTCAGCAGACATTTCAATCAACCTCTCTGTTTCTTTTGGGTCATAGATCATATGTCAATCTTGCCCTCGATCACTCCTTATCCATCAACCCTTTAATAACGAAATCCCTTCTGTCAGATTTTATTTCCATCAAACCCCTTTGATGATGTCAGTTTTTGTCAGCTTTTCTTTCCTTCAAACTCCTTTGACGACGTGTCTCTTCAGTTTAGTCTTCTTTTCGTCAAACCCCTTTGATGATGTCTCTCTTCGGTGCAGTTTTCATTCCGTCAAACCCCTTTGATGATGTGAGTTTTCGTTAGTTTTTCTTTCCGTCAAACTCCTTTGACGATGTGTCTCTTCAGTTCAGTCTTCTTTTCATCAAACTCCTTTGACGATGTGTTTCTTTAGTTCAGTTTTCATTCCGTCAAACCCCTTTGGTGATGTCAATTTCTTTCTCATCAACCCCTTTGATGAGATTTCCACCTATGAAGTTTCTCTTCCCGCCAATTCTTTGACAATGTGTCTCTTAAGAAGTTTCTCTTCCCGTCAATTCTTTGACGATGTTGTCATACCCCAAATTTTGACCACTAAGATTCCCCATCATTGTGCAAATCATCATCACAATATGGATGTACCATCATACCTCATTATTCTCCCCAAAGATGGGTGAGCATCCATTACAATCAAACTTAGGGTTTCAAGCCTTCTCAGAGCCTTTAGACAAAAGATCAATCAAGGAATGACATGATATTCAGTTTGTCTAAACCTATCAAACATCCACAATGGATCAAGAGGGCTCCCACATCAAGAATCAAGCACAAGGTTACAGTATTCTAAGTGGATCAAGCCTCAAGATCGCCAGTGTCCCCAAATTAGGGTTGTGGTCGACCAGGGCCTCCAGATGGAATTTTTCCTCTGGGCATGAGCCAGTGCTTCAAAGCACAGCCTAAGATGCTCCAAGGGACATCATGAACCCAACCATCAAGTCAATTTAGCCTCAGGGGATGCATTCATAAAAAAATCAGGAATTAGGGTTTCTTGACTTAACTCACCCCTAAGTTGACTTTTGGGACAAAACATGAGCCAAGACCTCAAGACATGATTTGAGGGTCTCTAATAAGCTAAATTGATCCATTTGCAACAATGGATTGATCCAAGAAGCTTGATTCACAAGTTTCAAGTTCATCAGAACCACAGTTAGGGTTTCGTAGAAAAAGTCAACTGTGCCTTTGACTTGTGACCCATGCATGCTCCCAAAGCTTAGAACATGATTCAATACACCCTATAACACCCATGGAACATGTCCATTAAGTTTGATTTAGGTCAAGGACATGATTTCATAAAGGATCGCACAGTTTGGAATTCATCTAACAAAAAGTCAACTGTGCACAAAAGTCAACTTTAACTTTTTGAGATTTTTCACAATTATGGTTCTTTGACCCTAAAATGATATTAATGTGTGATTGGAATCATCATTCATCAAGAAAAATCAATAAAAGTGGGATAACTTGTAAACGGGGGTAACCATAAAAACTTAGAAATTTTCTAAGTTATGGAACAAAGTGGCTAGGGTACCAACTTTGGAGGATCATAACTCCTAAACCACAAGGCCATTTTTCCCTATTCAAAGCTGGATTTGTAGCTCTCATGGCCCTCTACAAAAGCTTCAACTAGACCTCATTCCAATTCATCGTGGATTTTGAGTTATGGAATGATCAAAATGGCTGAAAACATGAAATGTCACTTTTTCCAACACTTAGTGAAATTTTCACTAAGTCAGAATTTGTTTCACTTTTTCCAAAATGTAGGGCCATTTTTCACTTGGATCCAAAAATTATCAAAACAAACTATGATCACACATGTGTTGTATCATATGAGAGCTTTCCAAAATGGCCAAGAACTCGATGAAACTCCACCTAAGCCATGAGATATGACCATGCTAATATGCCTTGCTGCAAACTGTCATGGCAAGGAAGATTTATGCATTTTGCTCGATTTGCTCAAATTTTGCAAAGGGCAAGCAAATCTATCCATCTGAACACCTCAAGGGGGGACCAAGGAGGGACAAACACTGATTCATCAACCTCCCAAGTCTTTGGAACCAAAAGTAGCATGCCAAACCTAGAAATGCCTAAAAGAGGGACAAGACTCCAATTTTGGTTTGGAGCATTTAATGGATGCACCAAGGTGGCATGGACTGAGCCTCTTCCAACTGAATTCAATCAAGGATGATCCAAGAAATAGGGAACCAGCACCCTGTGCCCTAACCTCTAGTCAATGGCTAGAGGAGACTTGAATTCCTATTGATCAACATTGGCCAAACCTCTGCAGCAGTTGTCATTCACTATTATAGCCAAAACAAACTTGCTTTACTATAAATAGAGCTCATTTGTGCTCAGTTTGAGTACACCAAAGCACTACAACACTTGCTTTCCTCAAAATCTCTTTCTTTTGGCAAAAATGCCTTCTTTAGCAAGGTAACTCTAAGTTTTTGAGTTAGAGAGCAATTCCACCACAGATCATGATCCAAACACATCCAATATGTCATATCTAAGCTGTCCAAACCTTCACAAGTAACCTGTAACACCAAAATCACAAAGTCACCTCTCAAAACCTCAAAATAGGACTTTTGTGCATTTTTCAAGCCATGTCTTGATTCAGTCACTTTCCAAACCAGATAAAACCTCAAACACACTCCAAATATCATCCTTGAACTGTCCCAAATGGTTCCCCACATCTAGAACACCATTTGAGAGAGTTGCTATTTTGGCCACTTTTGCCCCTTTTGCAAGAAAGAGCTCAAACTTGTTCCTATGGTTTCCAGCTGATTCCAACCATCCTAAAAGCTTCTAAGAGATCATTTGAGGGTGTCCAAAGCATCAAATCATTTCTGGAACAAAGCACTTGGCAGATTGCACAAAAGCTCCAAAAAGAGGTAAGCCTCACAACTTGAATTCTTTGAATCATGCTTTCCTTTGATGTCCACTGATCATGCACATCTTATACATGTTATATATGTTGTGTTTGCACCAATTTATCATGTAATTCACACCTGTACCAAGAGGTAGAACAGAAAATGCAAATCATGGCCTATTTCAAAACCACTGTCGGGTTTTTCAATAGGGGCATGATCTGAAAAAAAACACCACCACCATTGGATTCCTTGTGAAATTCTAGGCAGGATAGACCTAAATTTTGTCCCAATCCATGGAGAAATGAGAAAGTTATGGCCTTCACGTTTCTAACCAAAATCTTGCCTTGCCTTGCCTTGGGCCAGGCCAAAAACAAGGCAAGCCTTGTATATTTGTGGGTGTGTTTCAATCAACGGATGTATCACCACCCCAGTGGTAAGGCGCGCGCCCTGTACATAAGAGGTCTGGGGTTCGAATCCCCCTCGCCCCAGACCCTCCTTTTGCTATTTTTTCCTCTTTTCTAATATTTTTCATATTATTTTTAATAGTTTGGAAAATTAATAACTCCCTCAATTTTAATTATTTTTTATTGGTTCTTTTTGCAAAAAATCACAAAAATGTTGAAATATTTTATTCCACAAAAAAATCAAAGTTATATTATTTATTTAATATGGTTAGTATTTTTATGAATAAATTCATTTTAATTGTTTTTAAACATTTTTAAAGTGAATATTCATCTTGGAAATCAAAACCAAATGAGTTTTAATTAATCTTGTGATTAATCCCTCATTTTCCAAACCTTAACCATAAATCATAAATTGTTTATTAGCACTTATTTGGTATTTTTATCATTTTATTAATTTTCCTTGAATAAATTACTTTAAAATGATGAAATTAGGGTTTTATGGGTTTATTACCCTAAAACAAATCTTTAAAACACTTTGGGCCTCTAATAGAGTGTAAGACCCAACCCCTTTGTAAATACACCCCCTTTTGGGCCTCAAAGACTCCAATTTTGTTTCCAGGCATTCAATGGATGCATCAAGGTGGCATGGATTGAGACATTCCTAACTGAATGAGTCAAGATTCAGCTCTGAATCAAAGGACCATAGGCATGTACCTTAACCTCAAGTCAATGGCTAGAGGAGACTAAAGATTCCCTTGGATCAACATTGGCCAAAGGCCTGTACCAGTTGTCATTCATTATTGCTTGCAAAACAAACTTGTTTTACTATAAATAGAGCTCATTTGTGATCAGTTCAAGTACACCAAAGCACTACAACTGATGCTTTCCTCAAAATCACTCTCTTTAGGCCAAAATGCCTTCTTTTGTAAGTCATCTCTGAGATTTTTGAGTTAGAGAGCAATTCCACCATAGCTCATGATCCACACATCCAATATATTATATCTAAACTGTTCAAACACTCACCTTTGATCTGAAACACCAAAATCAGAAAGTCAACCTCCAAAACCTCAAAATTTGACTTTTATACATTTTTCAAGCCATGTCTTGATTCAGTCACTTCCAAAACCAAACCAGGCCTCCAAAACACTCCAAATATCATCCTCAAACTATCCCAATTGGTTCCCCTCATCTGGAACACCATTTGAGAGAGTTACTATCTTGGTCACTTTTGCCCCTTTTGCAAGAAAGAGCCAATTCTTGTTCTTAAGGATTCTAGCTGGTTTTGATCATCCTAAAAGCTTCTAAGGGATCAATCAAGAGTGTTCAAAGCATTGAATTACTTCTGTCACAAGGAACTTGACAGATAGCACAAGAAGCTTCAAGAGGTAAGTGCATCACAACTTGAACTCTCCAAATCATGCATTGCTTTGATATCCATTGATCATGGACATCTCATACATGGCATATATGTTGTGTTTGAACCAATTTACCATGTTGTTGTTGCCTGTATGATGTGATAGCATAGAACATGCAAATCTAGGCCTATTTTGAAATCACTATCGGATTTTAAAATGGAAGCACTTTTTGAAAATTCCAAGGGCACCATTGGATTCCTCATGAAATTCTAGGAAGGATACACTTAAATTTTGTCCCAATCCATGGAGAAATGAGGAAGTTAGAGCCTTCACGCAAGAGGCCTAAAATCAGGCCTTGCCTTGGGCAAGGGCTAGGTCATGGCGCCTTGGCCAGGCCTAAAACAAGGCACCCCATATATGTTCATGGGGTGGTTTTGATACACGGATGTATCACCACCCTAGTGGTAGCGCACATGTGTGTTTGTTTGGCAGTTCGTGGGTTCAACACCCACCCAGACCATTTTGCCATTTTCTCTATTTATTTTTTCACATTTTTATGGTTTTTGTTAATTAATTCCAAAATTAATTTCTCTCTCAATTTTAATTATTTTTTATTGGTTCTTTTTTTGAAAATTCCCAAAAATGTTAAAATATTTTATTCTACAAAAATTTCACAAAAATATTATTTATTTCATATATTTGGTATTTTTGTAAAGAATTATGTTTTTTATTTGTTTTTAAACATTAAAAATATTCCTTTCTCTTGATTTTGCAAATTCAAATAATTTTCAAATCATTCTATGAATGTAACATGATTCTTCAAACATTAATCCAAGATCACAACTTATTTTTCACACATGTTTGATAATTTTGATCTTTTTAATGGAATTTTTATTCAATTAAAATATATTTTAAAATTAAATTAGGGTTTTGATTATTTTCACCCTCACAAATCTTTTTCAAAACACTTTTGGGCCTCTAATAGAGTGTAAGACCCATTCCTTGTACATGAAAACCATTTTGGGCTCAGTCATTGTATAAGTCCCACTACGATTTCAAAAATCTCGACGCGATCGTCGTTTTCAAAACATTTTCATCTGGGCCTCTCCTTGAGTTGTAAGCCACATTTCTTGTATAAAAATAACTTTGGGTCTCTAATAGAGTGTAAGACCCAACCTCTTTGTAAATACAATAATGTGGGCCTCAGTCATTGTATAAGTCCCAGTACAGTTTTCAAAAACGACGGTGCAATCACTGTCTTTCCATGGGCCTCTCCTTAAGTGTAAGCCCCAATATTTTCAAAAAAACAATTTTCCCTTTTGATTGAGGTTCAAAATCATAGTTGTTATCAAAACTTTCTTTAATTTCTTGAACAACTAACCATAGCCGTTACAATGAAAGCTTGCTCGCCTGTAAGTTTTAACAGCTTTCTTTACATACTTGCACATATATATATATATATATATATATATATATATATATATATATATGTTTGTGCTGGAAGCTTGCTCACTTGTAAGTCCTACCCTCTTTTATATACAGTATATATTTCATCTGTATATATATATATATATATCTGTATATTATCTGCTTAGAGTTTTCCCTGACAATTAGGTCTAGAACTAGATAGAGCCAGTGGTCACTCTTTCAACACAGTCAAAACTAGTTCCCCATAGGAATTTCACATACAGTCTTGCCTCCTCTTGGGCTTATACAATATGGAACAAAGAGAAAAGCATTATTCCCGGTGAAACTTTTCTCAGACTGTCACTACTAGAAAATTGTCTAAGAAATTCATTTCCCCCAGAGAGGATTAATTCCCGGTGAAACCACTCTTGAATTTCTTCAAACCCTAGAACTGTTCACTAAAGAAAAGATTATTCCCGGTGAAACTTTTCTTGAACTTTTCTTAAGTTTGGACCCACAAGCTTCCTAAAAGCATCCCCGCCTCCTCTTGGGCTTTGTACAAGGACCCTGTGGCTTCGTAGAAGTTCTCATGCCTTATCTTGGGCTTAATACAAGGACCCTGAAGGCCTCTTAAAGGTATAAGACAGAACTTAGTCATCCTTTGTTAGAGCAGTCTTTCCAAAGAGTCAAAACCTCAGACCAATTTAAGGGTTGATTCTCATCCCTTAGAAGCACCAGCCTCATCTTGGGAATCATACAAAGATAAACTCTTTCATACCAGTAGACTTGGACAATCTCATCTCCTCTTGGATCTCAAAGACATTCTCAAGTTCCCTACAAACACGGGAAAAAACCATGGTCATTTAACCAATCTCCAGTAGAGTTAAAACCCTCATGGGTTCTAAGACTCAGTCTTTCATCCTAAATCCCCCCAGCTAGGGTCAGCCTATAATCAGGATACTACTATCCCAAATCAAAACCTCAAGCCATCTGATACCTCAACTCTTCTGTAATCCTCAGTAAGAGTTGATTCCCCATCTTGGACCTGCCTCTGGATCTCAATAATCCTCAGCAGAAGACAACCTCCTCTTAGGCTTTGTATAATGATTTTCCTCAGCAGAGTTTGCCTCAAAAGCACTCTCTTGTTGAGTCAATCACCGTTTCAGCACTCTCTTGTTGAGCCAGTCTCATTTTAGCCTCAATCTTGGGATTTGTACAAGACACCTACAAATATTCCCTAGGGGAATAAAAAAATCCCTTTTAGCCTCAATCTTGGGCTTTGTACAAGACAGACAAAATATTTCCCCGGAAAAATCAACCTTTAGCCTCCTCTTAGGCTTTGTATAATGATATCCCCCAAAAAAGTCAATCTCTTTTTAGCCTCAATCTTGGGCTTTGTACAAGACAGACAAACACTCTCTTGTTGAGTCAGCCTTTTCCAGCCTCCTCTTAGGCTTTGTATAAGGACTTCCCTAGTGGAGTCAATCAATCTCTTAGCTTCAACCTTGGAGTTTGATTAAGGCACATACAAAAATCAACATCCCCTCAGAGGAAACCAAAATCTCTCTGTAGGAAGACATTTCTCTGTATATCACACATCAAAACAGAAAATCAAAACAAATCTTAATCCCAGATAACTGTTATAAGTGGCACAGTTATTGATTCAAAAATCCAAGCTGTCATCCATCTTTTATCCTGGTAAATCCTCTCTTTCATCTAATTGCTGTAAGTGGCAAGCCTCTGGATTATTTACATCCACGCCACTGTCCCTCTCTTAGCATGAAAGATTCCTAAGGAAAAATGGCATTGCTCAACACTGAGTTAAAGTTTTCTCCTTCAGGACAAATCCCTCATAAAGGAAATTATGGAATTGTTGGATTCACATATCCCAGTTAAAGTAATTCTCCTTTATAATCAGTCACCGAATAGTTATGATAAACTGACGAGATGTCTCCCTTTAGAGATGACAAATTCTCTCCCAGTCAAACCTTTTAGCTTCAATCTTGGGCTTTAAACAAGATACAAATACAACCTTTAGCTTTAATCTTGGGCTTTAAACAAGACACCAAACATCTTTCCTCCCATAGAATAGAAGGAACTACGATTGCTCTGATTTCCCTGTTTTCTTTAACGGGAATACATAGGCATAAGATTGCGAAATCTTAGCGAGTACACTAATCAAAAACCTTAGGTCCTATACCTTCACTCATCAAAAACATCAGAAAACCCGAAATCAACAAAAACTCTCTCTATCTCTCAAACATTCCCAAAGAAGAAACTCTCCCAATCAACAGACAAACACCAGTAAGTAGAAAGCAGTAAGGATAATTGCTAACAACCTGTGGATAACCACATATAAGATGGGTAATTGACAACTCCCCATTGTATAACCTGACCCCGAACTCCCCAGTCTCTCTTAGCATTTGTTCAGTAAAACATTTACGTGCAAGGTTAGTTTTAGATAGCTTCCCTTTCCTTTCCAGCTTCATAGGATAAATAAGAAATCAGAAAGTAGCACCCCAACTCCTACCATTGCAGTGAGGAGAAACCCATGGCGATAAGGTGGTCGCGTCACCGACAAAAATCGCACACTACAAGGAGACCTTCACTAATCATTTCCCATGTGCTTAAGGCTCGTGGCGCACTCCATATACAATATTTATTAAGTGTTTTTGCTTTTCTTTTAGAGAGAGGGGAGAGACTCAAATGGTTAAAAGAAAAATCTAAGGGGGTCTTCATCCTAGAAGTTATCATGCAATGATTGATCCTATAGTTGAAGTTAGGAAAGGGAATCTCTACCTATGTTAGCATGTTTGGATTGATAACCTAATGTCTCTCCTACTTTGAACCTAATCCAAAATTAGATTCAAGCTAGGAATCCTAAGGGAACATGTGATCATACCCAAGTACACATTAAGCAATTCAATCACAATTCAAAGAAGTAAAGAAGAAGTGAGATGAAGAAGAAACCTCAAAGTATTGATGTCAATTTAAATTTATACAAGTATTCATGTATTATCAACCAAGCTCAACTATTGGATATTTGATAGAAATATGCAAAACAATGCATTTATGCTCATGCAAATGTCCTAAGACTATCCTAGAAGTACTTTCAATCAATTAAAAAAAGGAAATGAGTCCTAAAAGGGTGAGAACCTAAGTGGGGAAGTATTTATGTCCTACTATATCTCATTCATGTTATTGTCCTAAAAAGTGCAAAAGAAATCAAGTTATGGCTCAAGTTAGCACACAAACAATTGTCAATCACAACGTCATGCAAAGTATACCTCTAAAGGCTACATAAGTGAAGTTAAGCTACTTTATACAAGTTGGGTCAGTAGCACAAATGGTACAATCATGGAAGAATGTGGTTTGAGATGTTAAGAAATGATTATGAAACCCACACCAAGTCATGTACAAAAAATTAGGCAATTCTACACAAGCATGTCACTTTTTTTATGCATCATCCCCTTATGGCACAACAATGAACAAGTAAGCATGAAATTTCCTTGTAAATGGCCTAAGTCAGAAGCTAACTCATGTATTCAATGCTTAAAAGTAACCTCAAGTAGTCACAAAGTTGTCATGGCAACACATTCTCAAAAGTTGGAACAAGCAAGGACCAAAATTAACCCTAATCTTCCTCTAAGGCATGTGAATTGTCAATCATGTAAAAGAGTAAGCAAAGTCATGTCAAGTGAGTTTTAAACCATACAAGTCAGAAGAAAATGCCTTATAATATCTCACATTTAAGTCCCACAAGTGTTGAGTAAAGATGGCATGCAATTGGCTCAAAGGAAGTGGTCAAAGTTGATGCACAATCATGTTCAAATTAATGCAAGTATAACACCAATTAGAGGCATACAAAATGACCTATAAAATGGTATGGAAAGGCTTTACTTCATTATAAATCAAGTGTAAATCAATGCTCAAAAGATCCCCAAAAGGGTTGCATAAATGCATCATCAAAATCCAAGCACTTAGGTAAACATTGAACAAGCATCGGGTATGCATTTAGGGTTCACGACAAGCACATAGATCATGGTCAAAAATCAATATAAAAACATCACAATGGTGTACAAAATGTCCTAATGAATGTGCCTAAACATGTCAAGAAATTTGGCTTAAGATAAGTCACATACAATCACCAAGTTCACACCAATTCTAGCACACATCAAAGCATTGGGCATACAATGAAATTATCATGAAAAATAGTTAGATGTCTTGAAAAATTATGAGAATTTAACCATGATATGATGAAGTCAGAAGCTCAACATAATATAAAAATATGCCCAAAGTTATGTGTAAAATGTGCTTAAACAATAGCAAACATGTGGCAAGGTGTCAATCAAAGGCCATTCAAAACTAGTCACATAAAAGGAATTCAAAATGAGCCAAAAAATAATGGAAAAAATCGCAAATGATCATCAATATGTCCTATAATAAAGTGACTAAAGGCATACAAAAATTATGTTCAAAAATAGTTTGGAAAGATCAACTTCAAGCCATGGTATGCAAACTATGTCAATTTATACATCTTCACATCAAAAATCCCAAACAATTATTAAAATAACC
Source organism: Lathyrus tuberosus (assembly GCA_022829125.1). Taxonomy (NCBI): domain Eukaryota; kingdom Viridiplantae; phylum Streptophyta; class Magnoliopsida; order Fabales; family Fabaceae; genus Lathyrus; species Lathyrus tuberosus. The sequence continues at coordinate 10,188,861 of JALAZF010000212.1, forward strand.
CAAAAATGGAATTATAATTCATGGAAAATTAGTTAAAACCTTAAGGATCACCTATGAATTTTTATAGAATTTTCAAACAAAGAGAACTACTTTTAATAATCCAAAATGGAATCTGATTAAAAATGAAAATGAAAAAAAAAAATGAATTAAAATAGCAAGGGGGAGCACAGTTAGCAATTATCCAGTTCAGAATGTCAATGGGCAGTGAAATGAGGGTGGGGATAGCGCACGTGTAAGCCCATTTCACAATTCATACAAAAAAACATTTTTATTATTTGACTTTATTTATTTCATTTTATCAGAAAATAAAAGAAAACCAAAAGAAGAATTAAGCACGTGTTATTCCTTTGCCTCATTAATGCGTTGGCCTCATATCATTGGTGGGATTCAAAAATTTCACACGTGGGCTCAGAGGAAATACACGCTGGATAGGTTTTTGTACATGTGGATTAAGAAATATTACATGGCCCAGTAGAAAGCTTACACACACAAGCCGTTGACCTGGGCTTAAAACTTCTTGCAATGCCTTGTAATCTACTCTTGGAAGCAAACTAAATGCTTAAAACTCTTGAATATACAAATTTTGTTGTAAATTAAAAAAAAAATCAAAAATATACAAATTTTGTTGTAAATTAAAAAAAATCATAAAACCTAATAAAAAAACAATCGTGTTCAAAATTTTGATCAACAACTTTATGTTCATTTTTCACAACTCAAAATTTTGATCAGAAACTTTATGTTCCCGTTAATTTTCAGTGAGTTCATGTTCCCGTTAATATTCAATATTTTGATCAGAAACTTCATGTTTCCGTCAATTTTCAATATTTTGATCAATAACTTCATATTCCCGTTAATATTCAACATTTTGTTCAATAACTTCATGCTCCCGTTAATATTCAATATTTTGATAAGTAACTTCATGTTTCCGTTAATATTCAATATTTTAATCAGTAACTTCGTGTTCCCGTTAATATTCAAATTTTCTATTAATAACTTCAAATTTCCGTTAATATTCAATACTTTGATCAGTAACTTCGTGTTCCCGTTAATATTCAAATTTTCTATCAGTAACTTCAAATTCCCGTTAATATTCAATACTTTGATCAGTAACTTCATGTTCCCATTAATATTCAATATTTTGATCAGTAACTTCATGTTCCCGTTAATTTATTGTGTTTTAAGGTGTTACATGATTTGTAATTTTACAAAGTTAAAATTCAATAACATGTCTATTATATCATTTTCACACATGTAATAACATTTACATTAAAAGATGAGTATTTTTTTTGTTGGTATTTTAATGACACTTTTTCATCCATAGAAATTTAAATTGACTATTTTTTTGGTATTTACATTGAGAGATGAGTATAACTAAATTGATATCGTGTTCGGATATCTTTTTTTATTAATATAACTAAAATTATATAAGCAGATATCATATTTTATTATTAATTTTTATTTCACTAATTTCTTAAATTTAATTATTATTTAGTGTATTTCCACTAACATTTTTTTTAAATTATTATTTTGGTTAGTGTATTTTGTTTCATTACCATGATGTAAATATTTTGGTTTTTTTGGATCAATGTTTGATCATCTCACTCCAAAGTTACATCCTTCTTCAGGTGATTCCATTGATTTTTCATACTTATTGATGAGGTCTATGAATACATGAAACATGAGTTATTTCCATCAAGGTAGTAGTAGGTTTGGTGGATTGTCGATGTACATAATTGTTGGAAAGGTAAATGGTTGAGTTCAATTCCCCTTTTTAACATCTCTAACAACTAATTACAATGTCATTTAAAAATAGGCCATAGTAGTCAAAAGCAGAAGGGCCCTAAATGAATAACATTCATAGTATAAAAAGATTTGTACATTGTTCAATTTACAAAATTAAGATGTTTGTCTATTCCATTTTAAGATTTTGACTAAATTAGTAACTTGCTAATAGCATTTGTTTTGCATCAGCAGAGGCGTCAAGAATGTCATGCCATGTCAATAATATCATGTCTTTTATTTTCTTAAACTTCTCTATGTCATGCCAATAATATCCCTGATACGTTAGAAGGATGACACTAAGAATGATAAATCAATGAAGACTACTATGTAACGCCCCAGTTTTTGTTAGAGTTATTTAATCGAGTTGATTTAATTATTTTTGTTTTTATATTATTTTATTTTTGACTTTTATTTGGCAATATATTATTTTTCATCGTTATTATGTTTTATTGCGTTTTGGGAGCGTTTGCGAGATATTTGAGTGTAGGGGTATTTTGGTCATTTTACTTATTTTGTTTAAGTTAGAAACTTAAAAAGAAAAAGAAAAGAGAGAAAATAGTAAGGAAGGAAAAGAGAAAGAAAAGAAGAAAAAGGGAAAAACTTGGAGAGTAAGAAAACTATTCAACCGACTTTTGAAAACACGATTAATCGGGTAAGGGTGCGAAACTCGATTATTCTATACTTGTGTATGATTATGTATGTATGTATTTGTTGGTTGTTGGGTTGAAATTGAATATAGAACTAAAACCATTACTATGTTGAGATTGTTAGAATTTGATAGAATTTGTGTCGGAAATTATGTTTTACGGTTCCTTATTGTTGATACATGTTAGATATATGTTGTTGTGCATTCAATTGGTAATTGGTTGTTGTTTAGATGAGATTTGGGAGTGAATTTGGTTGAATTTTCGCAGCAGAAATTCTGCAAAAAAATTCTGGGTTTCGCTGCCCATACGCGTAACAAGCATGGCAATACGCGTATTGGGTTGGGCAATACGCGTATCGCTAGGGGGAATTGAGGGCATTACGCGTATGGAACCCATTTTACACGACCCTCTGCTGGAATGCGTAATGGTACGCGTACTTGGCAAGGCATTACGCGTAACTAGGGAGGCAATACGCGTACTAGGCTTTTAGTGGAATTTTTTGGGAGAATTCAGTCTCTGCCCATACGCGTAGCAGTTTGGGCAATACGCGTATGGATGGGTGAGCGAGCTGGGCATTACGCATATGGCCCAATGTAATACGCGTATGACCAGAGAGGGTGCAGAATTTTCTCGATTTTGCGTCCGATGCCGTAACTTTTGATCCGTAACTCAGATCGAGGCATTCTTAGTACCGTTAGGAAGCTATTGATATGTTCTTTCTTATAAAATGGTTTTGAGATTGTTGGCCGATTTAATTATGTCGGGAATTTGGGAATGTATCGTTTTGTCGACTTTTACCGTCTTAACTGTATGTGATTGTTGTGTTATCATGCAATATGCTTTATATATATATATATATATATATATATATATATATATATCGTATGACTTGTGTGCTGTTATATGATGTGAATACATGTGATGAAACGTTGTGATGATGGTTTGTGGCCTTATGGAAAATAAATGCATTGTGTGGTGTTTGATTGTATATGCATGATTATGGGTGTATATATGTATGCATTTGATTGTCATGAGTCTTTGTATGCCAAGCATCATGATATGCATTCTTGTGATGTCGTGTGCCCTCGTGGGTGTGAGCGACGAAACGATTCCAAAGGGAATCTGCTATAACGGTCGTGAGCCTTATACCGAGAGAACCTAAAGCGACGTTATAGACAATCGTGAGCCTTATACAAAGAGGACCTAAAGCGATCGGATCATGAGCCTTATACAAAGAGGACCTAAAGCGATCCATAAACATCGTGAGCCTTATACCAAGATGACCTAAAGCGACGGGGAACATCGTTTGCCCAACGGGGAGTTACACTAAGTAACAAGCGATGATTCCAATAATTCCTGAGTGAATTAATGATGAGAATGATGGATGGAACGGTACCGCATTGCATTGCATAGAGTCGTTGTGTCGGTCTCTGTGCATTTGCATAAATCATGAATGGATTGATTATGTGTGGAATTGTGAATGGAATGGATGAGTTGATATATATATATATATATATATGTGTGTGTGTGTGTGTGTGTGTGTGTGTGTGTATGTGTGTGCATTGAGCATGATTGATATGTCTTTGTGATGGATGTATGAGATATGAATTGTGTTGTTTTGTTTTTGAATTCCGGTGTAAGTTGTGGTGAGAATATTTTACATGTGTATTTTTGTGTTATTATATAATTGTATGCAATTATATTATAATTGTGTTTCTCACCCTTCTGCTGTTTTGAATGCTCTATGAGGCATTGCAGATTAGATGCTGGAGGTCTTTTTGTGAAGATTATGTCTTCATTCTTTTGTCGGTCGGCTCTGATATGTAGCACCGGGTAGTCGGGGAGATCGTTTGTGATTATGTGTATATGTATATGTTCTTTTTGGGATTGTACATGTATGACTCTGTGTATGATAGACAAACTTTTATGTTATATATATATATATATATATATATATATATATGAGATTTCAGTTGCAGATTTTCCGCTTTTATTATGCATCTGAATTGTGGGTGTTAGGAGCTGAGTTCCTCTGTTTACGTTGCTACCTAATTGTTGCATATCTATATGAGCAGGTTGTTGTATTTCGTGTTTTTGATGTGGCGCTCCCGTCTGTGCCATGAATGTTTTAATTACACTCCGATTATTTGTTATCGCTTTAATTCCTCGGGACATAGATTGGGGGTGTTACATTAAGTGGTAACAGATCCAGTTTGTGCCAGTTTATGCCAGTTTGTGTCAGTTCGTGCCAGTCTGTGTCGGTCTTTGTGTTTGGGTGAGCTGTTTGTTTAACCATAGTTGCTGTTATTGGATATGAACAGAATATGGCTGGTAGGAATAATGCTGCTCTTGCTGCTGCTATGCAAGCTATGGCTCAGGCTGTGCAGGGTGCACCTAATGCTGGTGGGAATGATGAGTTCAGGAAGAACAAACCGTTTGTCTTCAAAGGGAGACATGATCCTGATGGTGCTTAGATTTGGCTTAAGGAGATTGAAAGAATCTTTCGAGTGATGGACTGTGCTGAGGAACATAAGGTGAGATTGGGTACTCACATGTTGCAGGAGGAGGCTGATGATTGGTGGGTTAGTAAGCGTCATGTTTGGGAAGCTGCAGGTGAAGAGGTCACTTGGACTTTGTTTAGTAGGGAGTTTTTGAGGAAGTATTTTCCTGAAGATGTTAGAGGAAAGAAGGAAATAAAGTTCTTGGAGTTGAAACAAGGTAACATGTCTGTTGTGGATTACACTGCTAGGTTTGTGGAGCTTGTTCAGTTTTATCCACATTATGCTGAAGCAACTGCAGAGTTTTCCAAATATGTGAAGTTTGAGAATGGGTTGCGTCCTGAGATCAAGCAGGCAATTGGTTATCAAAGGATTAGGAGGTTTTTGGATTTGGTGGATTGTTGTAGAATTTATGAGGAGGATAGCAAAGCTCGTTCTACTCATTATAAGAGTGTGAACGAAAGGAAAGGAAAGCAACCGTTTCGTGGTGGTCCTTATGTCACACCAGCTGACAAGGGCAAGCAAGGGGCTAATTTTGACAAGAGGCCAAGTGGGGGAGGTATGTCTAATCCTCTGAGATGTTTTAGGTGTGGTGACTTAGGACATCGTCAGTTTGAATGTAGAAAGGATATGAGGATGTGTTCCATTTGTGGAGGTATAGGACATGTAACAGCTGAGTGCAAGAAGAATGTGGTGAAGTGTTTCAACTGTGGGGAAGCCGGTTATATTAGTACGAGGTGTCCGAAAACAAAGCAAGCTCCAGCTGGAGGGAAAGTATTTGCATTGGCAGGAACTCAGACTACTAGTGCAGATCGTCTGATCAGAGGTACTTGTTTTATTAATAGTATGCCTTTAGTTGCTATTATTGATACCGGAGCGACTCATTCGTTTATTTCGTCTGAGTGTGCGAAGCGTTTGAATCTTTTGTTGTCTTCGATGGGTGGAGAGATGGTTATTGATACTCCAGCAATGGGGTCGGTAACTACTTCTTTGGTTTGTTTAAGTTGTCCTTTGACCATTTATGGTAGAAATTTTGAGATGGATTTGGTGTGTCTACCATTGGAGGGTTTAGATGTGGTTCTGGGAATGAATTGGTTGCAGTTCAATCGGGTTCATATTGATTGTTATCATAAGTTGGTAAGATTTCCTTCTCTTGAGGAAGACGAGGAATCGAGTTTCTTATCTACCAAAGAGTTGAAGAAGCTTTTGGCGGATGAAGCTCAGTTGTTCGGGTTGTTTGCATCGTTGACTGTGGATAATCAAGTTGCAATTGATGTGTTTCCAGTTGTTTGTGAATTTCCATAGGTGTTTCTTGAGGATATTTCTGATGTGCCACTAGAGAGAGAGGTGGAGTTTTCTATAGATCTAGTTCCTAGTACTAGACATGTATCTATGGCACCATATCGTATGTCGGCATCTGAGTTGGTTGAGTTGAAGAAGCAGTTGAATGAATTGTTAGAAAAGAGGTTTATGAGGTCGAGTGTATCGCCTTGGGGTGCTCCAGTTTTATTGGTGAAGAAGAAAGATGGAAGTATGTGATTGTGTATTGATTATTGCCAGCTGAATAAGGTGATGATTAAGAATAAGTATCCTCTTCCGAGAATTAATGATCTGATGGACTAGTTGGTAAGTGCGTGTGTGTTTAGTAAAATTGATTTGAGGTCAGGTTATCATCAGATTAGAGTGAAAGAGGAAGATATTCAGAAGACAGCTTTTAGGACACGATACGGACATTACGAATATTCTGTGATGCCGTTCGGGGTTTCTAATGCGCCAGGAGTGTTTATGGAGTACATGAATCGTATTTTCCATGAGCATTTGGATCGATTTTTTGTTGTGTTTATTGATGACATCTTGATTTATTCTAAGTCTCGGGAGGAACATGCGGAGCATTTGCGAATTGTATTGCAAATTTTGAAGGAGAAGAGACTTTATGCCAAGTTGTCCAAGTGTGAGTTCTGGTTGTCAGAAGTGAGTTTTCTTGGGCATGTGATTTCAGGTAATGGTATTGATGTGGATCCATCCAAAGTAGATGCAGTTCTACAATGGGAGGCTCCTAGATCTGTTACTGAAATTAGAAGCTTTTTGGGTTTAGCTGGATATTATCGAAGATTCATTGAAGGTTTTTCCAAGTTAGCACTTCCTTTGACCCAGCTGACTTGTAAAGGTAAAGCGTTCATTTGGGATATTCAGTGTGAGGAAAGTTTTAGTAAGCTGAAGAGAAGATTGACTACAGCTCCGATTTTGATCTTACCGAATCCTAGTGAACTGTTTGTGGTGTATTGTGATGCGTCTTTGAGTGGTTTAGGTGGAGTGTTGATGCAAGGAGGCAGGGTTGTGGCTTATGCTTCGAGGCAATTGAGGATTCATGAGAAGAATTACCCTACTCATGATTTGGAATTATCGGCTGAGGTGTTGGTATTGAAAATTTGGAGGCATTATCTCTATGGTGCAAGATTCGAAGTCTTTAGTGATCATAAGAGTTTGAAATACTTGTTTGATCAGAAAGAGTTGAATATGAGGCAACGGAGATGGTTGGAATTTTTGAAGGACTACGATTTTAGCTTGAATTACCATCCTGGTAAAGCTAATGTGGTAGCCGATGCGTTGAGCCGGAAATCTTTGCATATGTCCTCTTTGATGGTTAAAGAGTGGGAACTTTTGGCAGCATTTAGAGATTTGAATTTGGTGTGTGAATTGACATCTGATAGCGTGAGGCTTGGTATGTTAAAGGTCACTAATGATTTTCTGTTAACCGTTAGCGAGAAACAGAAGTTGGATGTGAAATTTTTTAATTTGATGACGGTTGGAGATCAAAGTGTGAATGGTGACTTTAAAGTGGATGATAAGGGTGTTTTGAGATTTCGTGGTAGAATTTGTATTCCTGATGATTCGGACTTGAAAAAGATGATTTTAGAGGAAGGACACCGGAGTAATTTGAGTATACATCCGGGAGCTAATAAGATGTATCAAGATTTGAAGAAGATCTTTTGGTGGTCCGGATTGAAGAGGGATATGGCTCAGTTTGTTTATGCGTGTCTGACGAGTCATAAGTCAAAGGTAGAACATCAGAACCCTAGTGGATTATTGCAACCATTGGATATTCCCGAGTGGAAATGGGACAGCATTTCTATGGATTTTGTGACAGGGTTGCCGAATACACAGAGGGGACATAATGCCATTTGGGTAGTTGTGAATAGGCTGACTAAATCGGCGCATTTCATTCCGATTGACGTCAGTTTTTCTTTGGAGAGGTTGGCTGAGATTTATATCTGTGTGATTGTGAAGCTATATGGGGTTCCATTGTGTATTGTTTCAGATCGAGATCCGAGGTTTACTTCCAGATTTTGGGAAAGTCTGCAAAAGGCATTAGGTTCCAAGTTGAGATTGAGTTCTGCTTATCATCCTCAGACGAATGGTCAGACCGAGAGAACTATTCAGTCGTTGGAAGATTTGTTGAGAGCTTGTGTTCTTGAGCAACGTGGTGCTTGGAATAGTTATCTTTCGTTGGTGGAATTCACGTATAACAACACTTTCCATTCAAGTATTGGAATGGAACCTATTGAAGCGTTGTATGGAAGAAGATGTCGAACACCTTTGTGTTGGCATGAATCTGGTGAGAGTTCGGTGGTTGGATCGGAGTTAGTGTAACAAACTACGGAAAAGGTGAAACTTATTCGTGAGAAAATGAAGGCTTCTCAGAGTAGGCAGAAGAGTTATCATGATCGAAGGAGGAAAGATCTTGAGTTTCAAGAAGGCGATCATGTATTTTTTAGAGTTACACCAGTGACGGGTGTTGGGCGTGCATTGAAGTCGAAGAAGTTACTTCTCGGTTTATTGGTCCTTATCAGATATCCGCGAGAGTGGGTGCTGTGGCTTATCGGGTGGCGTTGCCGCCGAATATTTCGAATTTGCATGATGTGTTTCATGTTTCACAGCTTCGGAAGTATGTTCCGGATCCGTCGCATGTGATTCTGATGGATGAGGTTGAGGTAAGGGAGAACCTTATGGTTGAGGCATTACCAGTGAGAATTTTGGATCGCGAGTTGAAGCAGTTAAGAGGCAAGGATATTGCGCTTGTGAAAGTAGCGTGGGGAGGCGCTGCTGAGGGCAATTTGACTTAGAAGTTGGAGAGTCGAATGCGGGAGTCGTATCCGGAGTTGATCGTCTCAGGTAATATTTTCGAGGACGAAAATCTCTAAGTGGGGGAGAGTTGTAATGCCCCAGTTTTTGTTAGAGTTATTTAATCGAGTCGATTTAATTATTTTTGTTTTTATATTATTTTATTTTTGACTTTTATTTGGCAATATATTATTTTTCATCGTTATTATGTTTTATCGCATTTTGGAAGCGTTTGCGAGATATTTAAGTGTAGGGGTATTTTGGTCATTTTACTTATTTTGTTTAAGTTAAAACCTTAAAGAGAAAAAGAAAAGAGAGAAAATAGTAAGGAAGGAAAAGAGAAGAAGGAAAAGAGAAAGAAAAGAAGAAAAAGGGAAAAACTTGGAGAGTAAGAAAACGATTCAACTGACTTTTGAAAACACGATTAATCGGGTAAGGGAGCGAAACTCGATTATTCTTTGCTTGTGTATGATTATGTATGTATGTATTTGTTGGTTGTTGGGTTGAAATTGAATATAGAACTAAAACCATTACTATGTTGAGATTGTTAGAATTTGATACAATTTATGTAGCAAATCATGTTTTACGGTTCCTTATTGTTGATACATGTTAGATATATGTTGTTGTGTATTCAATTGGTAATTGGTTGTTGTTTAGATGAGATTTGGGAGTGAATTTGGTTGAATTTCGCAGCAGAAATTCTGCAGAAAAATTCTGGGTTACGCTGCCCATACGCGTAACAGGCATGGCAATACGCGTATTGGGTTGGGCAATACGCGTATGGCTAGGGGGAATTGAGGGCATTACGCGTATGGAACCCATTTTACACGGCCCTCTGCTGGAATGCGTAATGGTACGCGTACTTGGCAAGGCATTACGCGTAACAAGGGAGGCAATACGCGTACTAGGTTTTTAGTGGAATTTTTTGGGAGAATTCAGTCTTTGCCCATACGCGTAGCAGTTTGGGCAATACGCGTATGGATGGGCGAGCGAGCTGGGCATTACGCGTATGGCCCAAGGCAATACGCGTATGACCAGAGAGGGTGCAAAATTTTCCCGATTTTGCGTCCGATGCCGTAACTTTTGATCCGTAACTCAGATCGAGGCGTTCTTGGTACCATTAGGAAGCTATTGAGATGTTCTTTCTTATAAAATGGTTTTGAGATTGGTGGCCGATTTAATTATGTCGGGAATTTGGGAATGTGTCGTTTTGTTGACTTTTACCCTCTTAACTGTATGTGATTGTTGTGTTATCATGCAATATGCTTTATATATATATCGTATGACTTATGTGCTGTTATATGATGTGAATGCATATGATGAAACGTTGTGATGATGGTTTGTGGCCTTATGGAAAATAAATGCATTATGTGGTGTTTGATTGTATATGCATGATTATGGGTGTATATATGTATGCATTTGATTGTCATGAGTCTTTGTATGCCAAGCATCATGATATGCATTCTTGTGATGTCGTGTGCCCTAGTGGGTGTGAGCGACGAAACGATTCCAGAGGGGATCTGCTATAATGGTCGTGAGCCTTATACCGAGATGACCTAAAGCGACATTATAGAAAATCGTGAGCCTTATACAAAGAGAACCTAAAGCAATCAGATTGTGAGCCTTATACAAAGAGGACCTAAAGCGATCCATAAACGTCGTGAGCCTTATACCAAGGGAACCTAAAGCGACGGGGAACATCGTTTTCCCAACGGGGAGTTAAACTAAGTAACAAGCGATGATTCCAATAATTCCTGAGTGAATTAATGATGAGAATGATGGATGGAATGGTACCACATTGCATTGCATAGAGTCGTTGTGTCGGTCTCTGTGCATTTGCATAAATCATGAATGGATTGATTATGTGTGGAATTGTGAATGGAATGGATGAGTTGATATATATATATATATATATATATATATATATATATATATATATATATATGTGTGTGTGGGTGATAAATGCATTGAGCATGATTGATATGTCTTTGTGATGGATGTATGAGATATGAATTGTGTTGTTTTGTTGTTGAATTCTGGTGTAAGTTGTGGTGAGAATAGTTTACATGTGTATTTTTGTGTTATTATATAATTGTATGCAATTATATTATAATTGTGTTTCTCACCCTTCTGCTGTTTTGAATGCTCTATGAGGCATTGCAGATTAGATGTTGGAGGTTTTTTTGTGAAGATTATGTCTTCATTCTTTTGTCGGCCGGATCTGATTTGTAGCACCGGGTAGTCGAGGAGATCGTTTGTGATTATGTGTATATGTATATGTTCTTTTTGGGATTGTATATGTATGACTCTGTGTATGACAGACAAACTTTTATGTTATATATATATATATATATATATATATATATATATATATATATGAGATTTCAGTTGCAGATTTTCCGTTTTTATTCTGCATCCGAATTGTGGGTGTTAGGAACTGAGTTCCTCTGTTTACGTTGCTACCTAATTGTTGCATATCTATATGAGCAGGTTGTTGTATTTCGTGTTTTTGATGTGACACTCCCGTCTATGCCATGAATGTTTTAATTACACTCTGATTATTTGTTATCGCTTTAATTCCTCGGGGTATAGATTGGGGGTGTTACATACTACACAATCGAAGTATCGACAACCAGGAAAGGACAGTCAAAGTAAGTTTTACAGTCTGATTTATTCTTTTATCACTGTACCATATTTTCTTTTCTATCATTGACCTTTCATTGAATAGTATAAATTCCAAAAAGTAGAAGAGGGAACGTCCTCCCAAGGGAAAAATAAAAATAAAACATAAAGCATTCTAAAGAGTCATATGTTGGTCACAACCCCTTATTTTTGCATCAGCTAGACAATAAAATATTTCCTAAATCCAGAATAAAAAAAAAAGTTAGACTGGACTACTGCCAGTACCACAATCCACAATCACTGTCTCTAAAATTCCACTAACAAACATTCATAGCTACAACAGAGGGAGATCTAAGACAAGTTTTGGAAGCTTGTGAAACCTAAGGGCAAGGTCTTATTATTATCTCACTGATAACAACATTAAATAAACTATCTATCATTTTAAATGTGCAGTTCAACTCATGTACTCAAAACGTATAAAAATGTTGTCAAATACGAAGGTTATATCGATCTGCTAATTAGCTATACTCTGCAAACAAAAATGCAGCACCTAAAATGTTTCCTCAAGGTAGAGCCAGGAAAAACTTGCCATTATGAGGCTTCCGTACGCCAGCGCTTGATTGAATCATAATCTTCCTTTCATAAGCGCCCAGTAACTGTCCCAAATTATACCTCTTTGAGTAATTCAAACTGACCATATTATAGCCATTGACTGCACCTCTAAAAACTGGCTTGTTACAACCTCTTCCAAGAGCTGCAGGAGCTTATGCCTGACTGCCACCAGCCATATTGCATTACCGGCTCCTTCATAATTAATTAGCACATGTCATAGCAAACTATAGCAGTGTTCTTCAAAAACAACATCGTCCAACATGAAGAAGAATGAACAGCAGTGAAACCGAACGTGTCTACAACGACAAATTCGGTTTGGGGTTCCCACCCAAGCAGCTCACACCAGCCAAAAAGGGTGGCAGTGAGAAATCTTTACGGGTCTATAATACCATTGAATGTACTTCTATTTTCGAACAGGACGACTGTTATTACCTCAACTGACATATGTTTACGGGCTTCGAGTGCACTGGCCGTGAGCATATACAACACTGCGGTTATTATGATTGGTTCTCCGGTTGTAGACTTAATGTGACAAATCTCCATTGAGATGAAAGCTTCAAAGGCAATACCCAGGGCTGTTAATCTGTGGGGACTGTCAAGAGTTGTCCCTAGGGATGAGTCTACAGCACCAGCAGAAGAGTAGATAGTAAGGCGAAGGAGCGCCATTAGGGACCCAGAATGCTTCAGAAATTTGAGGCAGTCTCAGGAAAATCCTTGCCTAATTAAAGAACAATTGCAGCTATGGTAAGAACCCAACAACAATCACGAAGGCTTACTGCAAAAACCGATCCTTCTAAGAGAAATAGGACTGGTGTTGGGTTTTTAAGGTATAGCTAACAAAGAGTAACAACATCCAGATATCACTGACCAAATGAGGCTGAGTGTTTCCTCAATATGTAAGCTGCACCAATTAAATTCAAAGCAAATAGGAAATTTCTGAATTATACCATTATCATAAGTAGATGAAGTAGGATGCATTTTCCTGGCCTGCATGTTTTATTGGAGATATTCAAACCATCACTACATGAATATAATAGGAGAAAGTGTTAAAGAAAACAAAAGGTTCAATGTGGAAAAATATCTGACATTTTGAGTATTGTTATTAGGGGAGGCCTTTTATTTTTCATCACAAACATTATTTTCTACTTGCTTCTGCTGAAAGTAAGGACTCCTTACAATTACCTTTCTTTTTATCTGCTTGGTGTTTCCTTCAACTTTGTCTTGGAAATTTGTGAACTCATGCTCCTTATGCAACCGCAGACAAGATTTATGAATTAAATGCCTGGGCTGTCTCAATATTGTATGATCAGGACTTTCCTTCCTCTCTCCCGCCATAGATACTAAATCCACATAGACAAAGAAATGAGCATTAGCCAACACATATGCAAAGGAATAATGGAGTATAGTTTACAACCCAAAGAAACTAACTGGCTTATATTCTTACATAATAAGCATTACATGGAAATATGCATAAATGGAAGAAAATCTTAAACCAAAATTTTCTCAACCACACAGGACACAGGAAAAAGTAGAAGTGAAACATAGTGGTTCACCATTTGATTCTTTTGCAAGTTTAATAGATCGAGAACAGAAATTGTCAAAATCATCTGGTGAATAACATTGACAGAGTGATATCAGATGAAAAAAAGCTTAGATATTAGCCTAGCAACAATTCAAGTTATGAAATTATGCCAAAGTAACCAGAGAATATTTGTCTCGGTATTAAAATCCAATAGCCAAAGACGGGTCAATTGAATCTAGCGGCATGTGCCTGCTAATGTTGTTTGTTGTTTTTAAAAGTTAGATATAAAGAAGAATTAACAAATTGCAGTTGACAACATAAGAAAATCAATGTTATTTGAAATCTTACTTGCAGTGATACAATGACGTATTAGGTTATTGAGTATTCTCGGTAATATTAACAACCTTAATATAACAATAGTGTAAACGATAATATACTCCAGAAAGAAAGTTCATCAATTTCCAACATATTTAAGATTATGGACATCAATAGTGTAGCCCTTGATAGTTCTTGTGGTAGTTTTCTGGATATAAGGCCTTGATTATCTTCTCCCTGTAGAAACATAATTAAGGAAATAAAGAATGTTAAGGAAGTGTCATAACCTAATCACAAACAAAATAGTGTAGATAGACAAATCAAGCAACAAAACTCAATGCTTCAGATCCATACCTCAAGTCCCCTTTTGGACTAAGATCCATCACAAATCTATCACTGCGATATGGCATATCGGTGTAAAATCGACGGAAACGCCGCTGTCATCTTCCCTCATTCCTGCAACACCAATAATCTTGAGGATGAAACTGCAACTTCGTTTAAGCTAAAAGTAAACAACAACAACATCAACAACAACAAAAAGAGTGAGAAAAAGTTGAAGTGATAAACGAATTAAGCTTCTAAAGAAAAAAATACAAATCAAATTACACGAACATGAAGTTAAAAACCGATGAGGTTGAGTTCCGAAGTATTCTCCTGTGAACCCATAAAATTAAAAACCCCAAATTGAACACACAAAGTTATACAACAACAACAAAAACAGTTAAAACCTTAAATTTAAAACGGAATTTACATTCCAAGAAACATAAAAACGCATATTACTCATAATGCACTCAACGAAAAATAATAATTTTTACCTGAGTAATCTTTAACTTTAGAAAATCCCTTCTACCAGCTTCGTCTTCCAACTTTAATTCCTCTTCCAGCTCCTGACACTCTCCGGTGAACCCATAAAATTAAAAACCCCAAATTGAACACACAAAGTTATACAACAACAACAAAAACAATTAAAACCCTAACTTGAACCCACACAGTTATAGAACAACAATAAAAACAGTCAAAACCCTTATAATCGATATTACATATGGACATGTTTTGCCTCAAATGATACAACAATAGATGTCAAATATTGGGTTTCAGTACCCACAAAGTTACATTGACGTACCCGTAGAAACCCGATTCAATTATTCCTGAAAGAAGAACAACGACAACTCAGAAATGACAATGTATCTCTATTTTCTGTAGCAAACATCTCAAAAACACAAAATCGAGTATTAGGGATAGTTTACTCAGGAAAAATGCTAAAGTATACCTCAATAGTCTTCAACTTTAGACAATGTCTTCTATCAGCTTTCTCTTCCATCCGTCACTCTTGCTTCAGATTCCGACATTATCGGGTGAAATCGTAAAATCAAAAACCCTAAGTTGAACCCACAAAGTTAAACAACAAAAACGAAACAATTCAGTCGTCATAGAACCGATATTGTGTATAGGTAGTTTGTTTTCGTCAATTTGAAGAAGATGAAGGACGAAGGAAAAGACTGATGAGAAGGAGAAAATGGATAGGAGGAAGAAGAAGAGAGAGTAAGGGAGAAAGAAAGTTGAAATTCAAAATGGTAAAGGTTAAAAAAGTAGAGGTTCTAAGAAGGTGACACTTGTCCAGAAGGTTAAAATTGTAACTATGGTGGTACCATATTTTCTTATATGGTAGATGATATATGAGCAATGTATATGTAGCTTACAAATAAAGCTAATTATTGATCTAACTAACTTCAACTAGTTTAACCACCTATAACAAATTACTTTCCTAAATTATAAACTTCTCTAACTAACTTAAAAATAGTTACCAAATCAGGAAAGTTGTTATACAAGTATAAACCATTTTCTTATCTAAAGTGTGATTAGACTAGTTATAATTTAATATTTCAACACCTATCTTTAAGTACATGTTTTCTTATTTTGTGATGATTAGTTGAAGTTTGTTTGTTCCACAACTCAAATACTACAACTTTGATTTTCAACTCGTGATTTGGAAAGGCAGAAGCATTATTCATGTTCAAAAATCTTAGTGTGTGCACATCATTAGATACATCCGTATCTTGATTAACTAAGTATGGAGTGTCAAAACTTAAATACATTTTTAATTGATAGAGAAACACAGACAACATGTACTCATTAATGACATTGACAATATCATTTTTCAAGACTAGTAAGACTCTTGCTTGAAAAAATGTTAGATCATTCATGCTATCAAAGAATAATGAATGAATATTATGAACAATAGAGGAAATTGAACCATTTGACTTTTTAATGAGTAAATTGTCGAAAATTTCAAGTGTGATACCATAAAATAATTTAATAGTTTACGTCTTAACTATTTATTAAATTATTTTATATCTAATAACAAATTCCTAAATTATATTTATAGACTTGATCATATGGAATGTTATTATCTTGCATATAAAAATTTTGTAATAAAAATAATTTATTTTAATAATTTATATCATAATTACTTATTAATAAATCATAATTACTTATTAATAAATTTTATATGTAATGCGTAAAGCATAGTTAAAATTTTAATACAATAATAATTTATTATAAAAATAAAAAATTCTAACAACAAATAAATAAATATAATATATAATAAAAAAAATTTTAAATAAAGAAGTTGGGGAGGGGCTAAGAGAAAGTGGCGAAGAGGGGTTAAGAAAGGGGCTAAGAGAAAGTGGTGAAGAGAGGTTAAGAGAGTGACATAAGTTGTTATGATAGGGAAAACAGAGATAGAAAAAACACATGATCAATAAGAAGAATGCAATAAAGCAGAGATAGGGAAAACACATGATCAATAAGAAGAAACGAACAAAGCTAACACACAAATTAAATCCTAACTAAAATAGGGTTGACTCAATTAGGGATGGGAAAGTCCCCAGCAGAGTCACCGTCTGTTGTACCTCAAAAACTGGAGAACGACCTTGAGAAGTGCAATCGCACGCCTACAGGATGGACTTAATAGAATCGCCACCAATCTTTATTTATTCCCATAAAGGGAAAGGGAAAATATCGAATAAAACCCCTAAAAGAAAGATAAGGACATGGTCATCACAAGCAATATCTGAGTTAGGGAGTCAGTTACACAAGGGGAAGGTATTACCATCCCTCACATTCTGTTGTACTCAAGGGGAACCATTTAGTTAGGGTCAAATGAATGTTAGCTTATGTTAGTTTCTAATATTCTATTTATTTGGGATGGAAAAGGGAGGGAAGAGAAATGTTTTTTAGATTTTTATTAAAGAGAAGGAGAGCTAAAGGTTTTTATTACTTGGGGTTCAAAAATATTTTGCAATCTCGTGCCTATGTATCCTTACAGTGCAATGAGGAAATCAAAGCATTTGTAGTTCGGGGACTACGGTGAAAAAGGGAAAAGGTGGCTCGCCAAGTAATGAGGTCCTTGTGCCTACGTATTCTCATTGATAAATGAGAAATCAGAGCGTTCGTAGTTATGGGTAAAAAGGTTTATTTGTTGGTCGACTTTACGAAAGATACTTAGTCGCATTCGACAGAAAACATTGCTTTACCTAAAACAAGTGAAGAGTGGATGTTTGCTTCACAACATAATGGATTTAGAAATCAACATTCGCGGGAATGGCCTCTTATCTCAACTGAAATAGTTTGTGGACGAAGCAATGTTTTACGTCGTCTCAAGACACAATATCTCTCATTTTTTAAAAAAGGTTTTAGGATTAATCGCACGACGGCGAGGAAAATAGTTTGATTAGTTGGATGTACTTTAGGTGAATGATGAAAATTTGATGGGAATCAATTGTTCAAAGAGTTACACCAGAATTCTAGATCCCAACGGCCCTTATCCATTCAAGATTAATTAAGAAAATTGTTTGTTGGACGACGAACTCTTGATGGTGATCAATTACTCAGAGAGTTACGCCAAGATGCTAGATCTTAACGGCCCTTATTTATCCAAGTTGATATTAAATGTTTTAAGGATGAAAGAAAATAATGAACGACTATCCCAATGCGCGAAACTCGAGACTGATCATTCGAGGTTCGGCTAGAATGCTAGATTCCAACAGTCCTCTTCTTTCGTGTTTATTAAGAAAAAAAATTTAAAGTTGCAATGACCTAGATCAAGGTCATTAAGAAAATACACTCGATGTTGATCGAGGTTTATTCATAAAAGGGTTTGAAATGATCGGAAAGGTTGATGGCGATATGTAAGCAATTGACTTACAAGTTGGGTGTTTTAAAAAGGCTTAAAGTTGAATCAAGAATTACTTTGAAAAGGGTTTGTCAATGGAAAGGATTTAAAATGTTTTTCAATTGGTGTTGATCAATGTTTTTGAAAATGGAAGCTTGGTGTTGACCAAGTCTTTTGTTTTGATTTTTGAAAGGTTGATTTTATACTTTTGTTTTTTTGGTTAATAAGTTAGCTTCTATCCTAACATGAACAATATGAACAAGATTACACATAAGAGTGGGGATACATCAAGGTATACAAGGGGTATGCATAAGACAGTAAATTAACTATAGTCCTTTTCTTTGGACTTAAACACAAGTAACATGAAGGTAGCAATCAAAGGTCAAAAACATGTATCAAGCAAAGTATGCATCATAAAGATAATAAACTCAAACACAGGGCAAGCATCAAGGCATGGTATAAACATATGACAAAGATCGTTATTCAATCAAGTGACTCAAATATTAGGGTTTTGAATCATGTGAACAATCATTTCTAAACAAACCCTAAAATCATCCTGAACATGGCAAGACTTTCAAAATTAAGGCAAACACAAAAATATTAAGGTCAAGTATCAAGTCATAAGATCATATTCATCAATTCATTAACCCTAAAACCTAACCAAAGTTGAACATTCATCTACCTAAGTCATACCATCACAAATGGTTCAAGAATCATTTCATAAAATTTACCAAGACATGACATTAGACAAGTATAACATCAACATGATTTTAAGCATTAAAGCATGGTAAAAGGAACAAACATGAACCCAACCAAGAAATAAATCATAGAATTTTTTTTAAATAAAACATGTGATAACAATAAAAAGAATTAAACATTTTTTTAGGTTTTTCTCTTAAAATATGAAAATATAAATAAAGTAAATAACCTAATAAAAATATGTTTTTTATGTTATAAGATGATAAAAAGAAAAATATTTTGGTTTTAAAAAAATATGAACTTAATAAAATAAAAGAAATAAAATAAAAGGATTGAATAAAAGAAAAAAAAATAAAAGAGAGAAATAAAAAGGAAATGAAAAGAGTGCCTAAAAAAGAGGGAGGGGGCGCTGGGTGTTGAACCCCCGTCCCCAAGGTCATCAGCAAAACCAGCGAGCCACTAAGCCAGGAATGTTGACCTGTTAAACATTTTCATAAAAAAAATAATAAAAATGAATTCAAAATATGAAAAATGGCGCGCAGAGCTTCATCTTCTTCCTCGTGCCATCAAGTTTCACAAAAATGGAGTTTTGTCAAATCAGAACCAAAATGCAAATGTGAATATACCATCTTGCTCGAAATTTCATGAGGATTCTAAATATGGCCATAGTTTTAATTTATTTTCACTCTATCATGAGAATTTAATCAAAAAATCAGAAAAACCCTAAATGTTCAAAGTAAAATTAAATAGCATATGTCAATGATCAATGAGCAAACCTTTAGGGATTTAAATCACAACATCAAAGCAAACACAAATGTAACAAAAATGAATTAAAATGATGCTTGCAAGTGTAAGAACCAGAAATTGAAATATACCTTAATGGAGTGAATTTGTGCCCCCTCCAAAAGTGCTCCCAACAATGAATTAATGACCCTCCTAGCTTCCTTGAGTTCCCAGGAGTGTGAGGATGTGCTTAGAATGGCTTGAAATCCCTTAGATTGTTCTCGCCAAATCAACTTGCATATGTGAAAAAATGACGTTTGGCTATGGTGTTTGGGGTGTTTCAGGTTATTTTTGATGCATACATAAGCTTAAGTGGGTTATTTGGGGTGTATTTGTGAAGGAAAAAGGGAAGGAAGGTGAGGGAATTGTGAGATTCAAATTTTTGCTTTAATGGAGGTTTTTAATTTTTGATGAAATGCTCTCTCTAATCAAATGCTTGTCTACTGATGTTATGAGGTTTGCTCTGCATTTGTAGAGGTCTTGAAACTAGGTTAGGATAGAGGCTTGGTCAGATCATGGTTTGGTATCTTGTCTTGTATGATCTTATTTCACAAAAATGGAAATTATGGCTCTATGTACCAAGGCTTGGATTCTTGACTTGTATGACACTTTGAGCTCTCAAATTAGGCTTGGCAAGTTGTTCTTTTGTATCAAAGATCAGTTGGAATCAGATTACACTTGCTCCACAAGTTTTGACCAAAACTTATTTTTTCACAAAATGACAAAATGTTAATCCCAAGTAGTCAGTTTTGCAGTAGGTTTGTCCTTATTGTATGGGTCTATCTTGCACAAAATTGGTATCAAAGTGAAGCTAGCATGGAAAGAAATAAGTCTTGTGTTGATAGCAAGCCGAGGAAATACTTGGAAGATACTCCAAATTGGCTCCAAATTCGTGTGGATCAAACTGAATTTGACACTTAGAAAAATTCTGGTTCATCATGCATTTCATCTCATTGTGAAACCCTAACTTTGATCCTTCATATCTCTCAATTGACAAAAGCTTTTTGGACCAAGTTTTCCACCATGATGAAGTAGGAAGTATGATTTTTAAATGCAGCCCTCAAGTGTTTCAAATGGATTCCTAGATTGATCACAAATTGTCCATAAAGTCATGCACTTGAAAAGGTCAAAAACTTAGAAAAAATTCGAAGTCTTTTGAATTTTGCAACAACGTGAAACTTCAACTTTGGCCATCAATTTCTTCCACTTCAAGAAATCTTTTGGCTTCCAATTTTCATCAACTTGTAGTATCAAATGTAATCTTTAAATTAAGCCCTCAAGTGTTTCAAGTGGATGCTTGAGGAAGAAGTTACAACCTTGAAAAGTTGGTCATTTGGTCATGGATTTTTGTACTTAGTGAAATTTCAAGAAACCCTAATTTGGACAATTCTTGATCTTTTCTTGATTTTCTTGATTTAGCTTGATAAAACTCAATTATTTTGCATATTTTCATGGTTCTTGACTTGAGAAGTCCATGGTTGATCAAAAATGTCAAAAGTCAAACTTTGACTTTAAGCATCTGTTGACTTTTCATCAATTTAATCAAAATTCTTCAACTATCCATAAATCCAACTTCTTGAGCCAATTTAGCCACATGAATGGACCACAATGATACATTTGAATCCTTTGAATCATATTCCAAGCCATGGGATCATGTTTTGGTCAAAAAGTCAACATCAAGCTGACTTTGACCAAAACCTTAATTTGAAGTATATGATGGATTGGAATTTGATGAACTTGAATTGATGCCAATTTAAACTTGATTATTGATAAAGGGAATCTCTTGATCACTAAGTATGATTTGAGGAGCTTGAGATGTTGAGGATCATACTAAACTTCTGATTGCTCAAACACTTGAACTCCTTGATGTAAAACCCTAACTTCTGGACAAGGCAAACAAGACACACACAAGAAATGACTGATACTATGCAAATGATGCAAATGAAGGAACTAAGGTGGGACAAAATTTAGGGTATGACGCATTCCTAACAACACTTAATTTTAATAGTATCATAAACATTTTATTTAAAACAACGTCAACAAAAACAACACTAAAAAGGAAAAATCAATTGTACTTAACTCATGGTTAGTGTGAACTTTACTTAACTCATGGTATATATGGACTTTTGTCAACATCAACATAAAAATAGAAAAACCCTATTTCCATTTTTATCAACATAATCAGAATAATATAATCTATAAGCAATGAGCAATCCACACAAAAAAACTAACATTTCTAAGTTACGGGTAAGGATAAAGTGGGTGAGTTACATACCAAATACATGATGAAGAAGATAAAAAAAGAGTTAGATGAAGCTTTGATGATGGTTTGTTGTCATTCCTTTGTTTCAAGCTACACTTGAGTTTCAATGGCATTATGGTGTTCGAAGAGGGGAAACATACATTGTGTTGGAAGATTTGATGTTCAAACACTTACGTGTGCTAGAATGGATGAAGTTTAGAAAACAATTATGGAACATGGGTTTAGATGTTAGGCCGTTTAGATGGAGAGGATGAATATGCACATCTCTTAGTATATATTTTTGTAAAAAAAATATTCGGTTTTGTAGGAGAATGAGGATGGATGAGTGTATAAAACTAAAGGAATAGTAGAGTCTAGTTCTAGGAAACACATGCAAAAAAAAATTTCTTCGGTTGGACAATCCAGCAGAGGGAATAAATACATTTAAATATTTTATATAAAAAACATGTTTTTAAATAGATAACTAATGTTTCCTCTTAGTTGGATAATCCAATCGATGGAATAGATACATTTAAAATTTAAAAAGCACTAATTAAAAAAATAATAGATAACTTTTTTTATAAAAAAAAACACCTTATGAAAGTAAATAGATACATTATAAAAAAAAGTAAAACTGCAAGAGTTGGAATTCGAAGTGTGGTCCTTGAGCCACATTTCCTCTCGACTGAATGTCAAAACCAAGGGAATAGTTGATATATTTTTAACTGAATAATTAAAATTTAAATTAAGGCGCCTATTAGAAATGATTCTAATTTGGTTGATTGGACCAAAGAGGAAAATTCTTGTAAGAAAATGTAGTATTTGTAACAGTGAAACTTACTGCCCAAGAGTGAAACTTATTATCCTGAGTGTTAGTTCGGAATTTAACATCTGAATTCTCCACTAAGTTATGAAATAAACACACTATCATGAGTTCAAAATGTGTCTAGGAATAAGTCTGAAAGTTAACTTTCAAACTCACTATTTCCTCAATCCAGAGATTTGAATATGGATTATTTTTTAGCAAAATTGAAGTGACTCACTTACGAAGTCTTTTTGTGTGTGTCTTAGGGGTTTCCAGGAGTTAACTTCCAAATTGCGTCAATGACATTTTTTGGATTTTATAAAGGTGGAATTCACCGCTAAGGGTGCGAACATCCCCATAGAAAATTAACTAAGCAACCACAAAATAGAATTTGAAATGTTAGTAAAGAAGAATGGAGATTTTGTCTTAGCACCCTTGCAATTAAACCTGACACTCCCTAATTTTTCATATTGACTAAAATGCCTCTCTTTTTTTTTACTAACAAGGTGCTGAAAGTTTTTCTCTCGCGCGAAAAATCTAGTCGGCCAATCAAACAATTTGGTATGCATTTTTACCGAAAGTTTTAAAAAATGAAGTAAAATCTTGCTAATTTCCTAATTTATTAAAAAACCAATAGTTCATGTCGAGTAAGCTTATATATAAATAAAGTTAACAATACTGGATATTTTTTATAAATCATGTATGTAATTTTTCGGATTTTTAGAAAATTCAGTAGTTCGTATCCAATAGGACAAAAAAAATTTTAACACTATCATATTTTTTAATTTTTTATTTATTATTATTTAGATATTTGAAAAAATCTGTATAAAAATCATAATTTTGTTTTACAAATCAATGATTTTATACCGAATATTTGAAAAATCTGATATAAAAAATATGAATTTTTGAAAAAAAAAATGTATAGAATAATATATTTTTGAAAACATATTATTATTTTACACTTGGTTTTAAAAGTTATACTTTTATATCTATTTCTTAAAAATCTAGTAAATATTTAAAAAATTCAAGAAAAACGAAAATAAAATTCAGTAAAAATTTCGTATATTAATCCATATATCTGAAAAATCAAATATTTATGAAAGATATTTTGGTAAAATTATACATAATATCAAAGGAAAGTAAAATGATAAAACAAATCTAAATTCATTGATAAACACACATCAGATGTACACAAAATGATTTTACATCAGATTTTAAGATATATGATGTGGAAAAATATTTGTCAAAGGATTTTACATCAGATTTCATAACAATATGAAGTGAAATTTATTTGATTTAGGGATTTTACATCAGACATTTATTTCCATTGATGGGAAAAAATAACACGGTGGCAGTTTCGTAAATAATATGAAATTTTGTTATAAATTATTTCACATCGGGCTTGGATTTGCACCCGATGTGAAAAGTTCACTGATGAAAAAATAACAAGGTGGCAGTTTTGTAAATAATATGAAGTTTTGTTATAAAAGCATATCCGCGTACGAGAGCGGAATCAAATTGTAAAAAAATATGATGTGTGGGATGACAAGCACATCCCTGAACCTAGATTGTAGAAATGGTTAATTAAATTGACTGCCAACACGGTAACAAAACCATTAGCCAAAAATTTAGTGACGAATTGCAGCAAGTAATTAAGCCATTTATGGCCAATCAAATTGGGGCACAAATTTAAGGATGAGAATCAACTTGCTGGAGGAGTCTATCTGAGATAAGAACAATCAACCTGAGATTGGAGAATGTGAAGATCGGAGAATGAATATGACCGCTAACATGAAATTAGAACCACTAACCAGCAGCTTACTCTAAAATCAAGAGCAAGCAATAACGACTATTTCGAGCCTAACATTCTAAAGTCAATCGATTAGGATAAATGCCAACCTACTACCACGACAAAACCTTAAACACGTCGGGGATTGAAGAGCAAAAACCACCGTGAAAAAAGAACGCACTGCGGTGGCGAAGTTGAAAACAACAACTCCAGATGGATTAGAACGTGATGCGGTTTTGAAAAGAACGATTTTGAATAATTTTACAAGATTATATTTAATTAATAGTATGGAAAATAAAATTAAAAAATATATAAAAAAGAATAATAAATAATTAAAAATATATTAAAAATAGATGTATATAACTTATAATTTCATACCAGCATTTTTCTTAAAGCAATATATAATAGAATATGGAAAGATGTTTATTTATTATTTTGATACTTATAATTTTACAATAACTCATTTTTAATTATTGACACAACAACAAGAAGCATCATTTGGAGTGTTAAAAACACATTTGCCACCAGATTTGAAACCCTTATCAATGCAAGTTTGATTGCAAAATGGAGTGCTTCCTGCATCTTCGCATTTATCTATGCATGTACGTCCCGGAGGATCTTGACAATTCACAGATGCTGCAATCAAATCAAAGTTAATTAAGTCATATGGTTAACAAATCTATAAATTTAAAGCTAACATTATTTCATTACCCGCTGAAAGCAACACCATAACAATGCTTAAAATACAAAAAAGAGATAGGTGATCGAAACGAAAAGCCATTGTATAGGATTTCACCTATATATTTTTTTGTCAGATATACTTACTCATATATATATATATATATATATATATATATATATATATATATATATATATATATATATATATATATATATATATATATATATATACTCCCTTTCTTCTTTATTATAAGAAGAAAAAAATATTTTGTAAATTTATTGAATAATTAATTTATATATAATCCAAATATATAAATAAATTTAAAATATTAATACTCACTTATTATTGAATGAAGAGAATATATACATATAAAGAAGTTATTGTTTGCTTATGAATCATGATAAGAATGCTCTTCATTTATTTTAAACTTTATTTCTAAATTATATCTTATCACTTTGACTCAAATTCATGATAAGAATGCTCTTGATTATTTTTTTTACTTTATTTCTAAATTATATTTTATCACTTTGATTCTCTCCTTTTTAAATTTTATCTATTTTATATATCACTTTATAGAAATATCTTATTACTTTTTGAAATATATATATATATATATATATATATATATATATATATATATATATATATATATATATATATATATATATATATATTGTATTGATATATACCTTTTTAAATTCAATTACCTTTAATTCTCACTTTTTAAAATGAAAATCATTAATTTTAATCTTATTTGCTCTTATTTTATTATTTTTGAAAATAATTCATTTTTATAAACTTTTATTTTTAATAATATTATAATGTACCTTTTAAAATGATTTTTTCATTAACTTTTATGATTTTTTTATAATAAAAATGAACATACTATTAATATAAAATCATACCTAAAAAAAGTGTCCCTGTAGAAATTTCTCCTTACAATATTGTGAAATAATTCTTTTTTAATTATTTTAGTTTTTTTGTGTGTATTATCTACCTAAATATCATTTTTAATCTCACATTTTAAAATTTTATTACTTTTAATTTTTATTTTTGTAATTTAAGATCTTCATTTTTCACCTTAATTGATTTTATTTTAATATATTAAAATTATTCTTTTTTATAAACTTACATTCTAAATACGATAATAATTTAACTTTAAAAAAATTATGAACTTTTAGAGTTATTTATAATAAAAATGAACAAATTGTCCATATAATTTTTTTGGGTAAAATCGGTGTTCCCATTGAAAAATCCCCTTTTGAAAAGATTTTTCCATTAACGTTAATTCTCATTTTTTTATCAAATCTTTCATTCTAACCTTAATAGCTTTTACTTTAATATCTAAAATAAATAATTCTATTTTTATAAATTTTTATATTTAATAATTGGACATCACAGAATTCCAAGACCGGGTTGTTGAGGCCGAGTAGGAGATAACAATCTTGTCGAGCTTCATAAATATGAACAAGTCGGATCTCGGCCAAAAGAAGTGTTGATATATGACATGAATAGATCTGTCCCTGCATCATAAGAGCGTGGTAGACAATATGAATAGGTCGGATCCGGTCTCTTGAGGGTGCTAAAAGACGACATTTACAGTTACATATAGCGGTTACGATACAGCTGCATGATTACATGGGAATTGCAGAAAATGATGGATGAGACGTTAAATGATGGTTAGATAAGACGGAAGACATTATCCAATGCCACTTAAACATAGGATCTGAAGATACATTTTTTAAATGACCCTTGGTGGCATGACAGGTATAAAAGAAGTCTCCCATCGAGGAAGAAGATAAACAAGAGATACCCCCTACAGACAAGACGATTGTGATCTCACCTGACTCACCTTGGGGGAGATTAACCAAATAGTGTTTTTAGGAACATTTGGCGCCCACCATGGGGCCTCTATAATACTTTCTCAGGCATCACAAAACAATACATTTCACTATAGAAATACGATGTTTGGATCATCTCCTAGCAGGAGCAAACCTCGCACCTCGCCAGACATGGCACAACTCCTTACAATTGTGGAAAATCTGCGCCAGCAGAATGAATCTTTACAGGAATGTGTTCACGCACTTCGACAGTCACAAAAAAACTAAGGAAGATGATCAGGAGGAGGAGCTTATGGACCCTCAACCTCTTTTAGAAGGAATTTGGGGCGACCAAGTCCAAGAAAACTTCAAACTTCCACATTTGTCGTCATTCGATGGCAAAGTGATCTGCAGGAGCACATAATATCAATTAACAATCAAATGGCAACCGACTCTTTGAAGTGCAAGCTTATGGAAGGAACATTCAAATATGTTGCATTATGCTGGTACTTGAGTCTACCCAGATTGTCAATCACCGGTTACCAGGATCTAACTAAGAAGATGGTGCAACATTTTTCTGCCAGGAAGCATAGAAAGGTGACCACTACCAACTTGTTCAACGTCCTCCAGGGGTCCTCTGAGTCCCTCCGAGAATATATGGTGTAATTCAATGATGGATTCGGGCCCAGTAAAGAACATCACAAGCAGGGGTCAAGGGAAAGGTCGGCGATAAAGCCTACCTGGAGGCCATATGACAACTTCACCGAGAACTTTACTCCCCTCATTACAAAACATGTTGATATTTTACGAGAGGTGTATCATCTCAAGCTAATACCAGAACCTACTCGTCCCAAGAGGGTAAATGTTGTGTTAGGAAAGAATGAGGAAGCATGGTGTTCCTATCATCGTGTGAGAGAGGTCACCATTGTTACACCCCAAAATTTTCCCACTCTTTTTCTAACCTTAACTGACTTTTGTTTGCATTCATCTGTATCTCCCATTAGATCATAACTCATAATCATACATTGCATTGGTCTTCAAAAACATGGGATTACAACGGTTCTTTGAATCAGAGTTTCCTTTTTGCTTTGAGGTTCTTCCATTCAAGTTTGAAGCAAGGATTAGTTTCTCATCATCATGAGCATATTTCTATCAAAGTTCGTCCAGCTACAAAGCTTTTCTCTGCCAAGATTCATCAAGTATCAAGTTTATCTGCTTTAGGATTTCTCAAGAGGCATCAAGTGATTAAGGTTTCATCATGGTTCTAGTAAAGACTGAGGAACTCGGGCTTTGTTAGTTGTCAACATCTCTTGTTGTTTTCTTCATCAGTATGCACCCAAAGCATAGAGTTTAGGGTTTCTTACTCCTTTGTGTTCAAGATATGCATGTGTCGTTCAATTCAGATTCGCTTGAGTTTATCAAGTCAAGGGTGTGTGCAGTGTTGGTTGGAGTTCAGTGAAAGTTTAAACTAATCTTGGTCGGACAAGTGATTTGCTTCGTTATCAAGTGGTCAGGCTGAGTTAAGTTCATCAGTGCTTCATGGTGGAGGAATCATTAGAACTCAGTACATTTTTTAATCAGGGTTTTGGCGCAGTGGCACTGCAGTTCATATCTCAGGTCATTATTGTCATGGGTTGTTTCGAAGGCAAGAATGTGATACAATCCCAAGAGTTTCATCAAGGACCAGATTTGTTTCCAATTAGGGTTTGGTGCAGTGTACTAAGGCTCATAGTTCAAGTTATGGATCTCTGATTTTCAAGACATTTTTGTTTGATCCTTAGTAAAGACTTTGATATATCAATGACCAAATGTTTGTAAGTTCAAGATTTGACTTATTTCAAAGATCAGAGGTTGATTCGTTAGTAATTTCATTGTTTCAAAACCCTAATTCATCCAAAGATCCCGATCACTTCATTTCTCAGGACTAATTCAAGATCTCGGTTGTTTCAAGTGAGAATTAGACAAAGGGTGAAAATTGGCTAATGTGATTTCTGGGTTCACATGGAAGTTCAAATCTTTATGGTCATGTTCAAGGTTTCGAATTTCATGTTTTTCTAAATGCAAGATTCAAGTTATATTTCAATTTCCATATTCAAGATTCGATTACAAGTTTCAAGTCCATGTCATTTTCAAGTTTATTTTAATAGTCAAGTATATGTCCTTCCAAATCCATTCAAGGATCAATTTCAATTTTAATCAAAATTCAAGTTCAATTCAAATTTCAACCAAATTCAAACATTTTGATTTCAAGTCAATTTAGTTTTTATTCCAATTCAAGTTCAACTCCAATCTAATTCAAGTTCATTCCAATTTTCATTTCCATCCAAACTACAAAATTTTGATTTCATGTCAAAGCTTCAATTTTGCATTCAAAATTCAAATTTCAATTCATATCTTCATTTCAAAATTCGGTTGCCAAGCTTTTTATATAAGGTTTCCAATCTAATGTTCTTAATTCATAACTAG
Source organism: Lathyrus tuberosus (assembly GCA_022829125.1). Classification (NCBI taxonomy): domain Eukaryota; kingdom Viridiplantae; phylum Streptophyta; class Magnoliopsida; order Fabales; family Fabaceae; genus Lathyrus; species Lathyrus tuberosus. The sequence goes on from JALAZF010000212.1 coordinate 10,218,441, forward strand.
AAAAGTTGAGTGCTGAAGGGCACATCAAACATGGAAGCTATATGTCTCCATTTGGTTTGGCTGTGAATTAGGCTTATTATCATTTGAATTTGACTTATCATTTTGTGCCATATTATAGTGTCTATAATGGACATTTGTAAATGACTCAATGTATTGTTGATGATCGCTACCCTGGATAGTTTCATTGTTAACTCAATATGATGCTTCTATTGAAGATGTTATTGATTTTGAAATAAAAAATAAAAAATAAAGATTTGAACAAGGAATTAGAACTTTCAGCCTCCACAAAAAACTCCAAATCACGTTGAAAAAATCACGACCTCCACACCAAAGCTAATCAACCAAATCGCACAAGCCTTCACCACAAATCAGCTGCAAAAAGCCACTTCCATGAGCTACTTTACAGCAGCCACTTCAACCAAGACTGCACAAGGAGACTTCTAAAACCAAGCTTCAACCAAAGATACATATTTCGTACGACCACAACTTTCTACTATATACTTGCACAGCAACTTTGCATAGCTCCAACACCACAACCTGCTACGTTATCGCCAAATTCATGAACCGACCTTGCAGCCTTCATTCCACGTTGCCAACCATCATGTACATTATGCAGATTAGATTGACCCCACCATGATTCACCAAGGACAAAACGACCTGCACAAAGAACTTTTCAGCAAAACTTCACATTACACAATATTTAAAACGGACCCACACACAGCATCCACAATTCACACAACGCGCAAAAATCATGAATTCACGAATGTTTTTTTTCCTTCATTAAAATCATACTACAAAAACAAATCATCAAGATCAAAGAGATAGCAGGAATGAGAGAATACAGAGAGAGAGAGAGAGAGAGAGAGAGAGAGGGAGGGAGAACTTGAGAGAACACAGAAAAAGAGAACACATTTAGAGAGAGAGCAGGAATGGACCTCGTTAGCTACAGAAGAAAGAAAGGTAATCGACGGAATGGCGACAAGACAAACGGGTTAGAGGATATTACCACATATTATTTCACAAACGTTCCAGAAGACATTAGTATTCCAGAAATCGAATTAAAATTTGCAAGATTCGGAGTATTAGTGGATGTCTTTGTGCCATCAAAGAAAAACAAATACAGGAAAATTTTCGGTTTCGCAAGGTTCATAAGGGTTCCAGACGAAAGGAGGTTAGAAGAACAACTAAGAAAAGTGTGGTTTGGCACATACAAAGTATGGGCTAATATCTCAAGATTCGATCGGGAAGGGAGAGAGGTGGAAATGCAGAAGGATAAAGAAATGGAAGGGAGAGAAATAACCAAGAGGGACACGACAATATCAATCAAGACAGATGGTAGAACAAACATCGAAGGTACTCTAACTAAACAGAAGCTAGGAAACTTCTGTTTACCCAACACAAGCTATGCACAGGTGGTGAGGACTTCATTGTTGGAAGATGGTAGAGAAAAGAAGGTGCAATCGGAGGTAGAGGAGGGATGGAAGGGGGTGAAATATATAGCGGACAAAGAGGATGTTAGCTGGGCAAGAAAGGGGTATGTGGGAAGAGTTCATAACATTGATGAAGTATCCACGCTGCAACAAAAAATCATGGATGTTGGAATAATTTCTTTGGAGGTGATCCCAATGGGGGGAGAAAAAGTTTTTATTAAAGTTCATGATGATGAAGACTTTCAGTCATTGGCAAAGGATGCAGAAGAATTCTTCCAACACTGGTTTATAAACTTAGAAAATGGTATCCGGAAGCGGTATCGATTGAGAGAACAACTTGGATCAGAATATATGGGGTTCCAGTTCACGCATGGAATAGGAAATTCTTTGAACAGATATGCATATGTAAAGGAAGATTGATTAATGTGGACATAGCAACTGAGAAAAGGAAGAGGATGGATGTGGCAAGGTGTCTGATAAAAACAACCTCCATGGATACTATCAACAAGATAGTCTGTGTAATAATCAATGACCATGTCTTCAGTATTAAGATGGAAGAAGAATCCTACATGTGCCCAATCAACATTGAAATGCAGAACCATGCGCATGAAGGAAGCTCAGAGGAAGAACTTCAAGAATCTGATTATGATGATGAATCTCTGCTAATGAAAGCTCTTGAGGAGGAAGACGATACGGATGTGAGAGAATTGAAAAATAATTTTGAAACCATAATGAATAATGATGAGCAAAGCATGGAAAGAAGAGATAAGATGGCTGTTTGTGAAGATAACTTAGACAGAAGAGAAACCGCAGCCCTCCTCGAGAAGTTAGCAGAACACGATATTCAAGAAAGGCTGAAGTCACAGAGTCAGAAGGTGGGTCCAGATGTATGTACAGGCAGGTGGCTGCATATCGAGGAAGGGTCTGCGCACAAGTCAGAAAAACCGGTCAATAAGGTTTTCACTTTTGGGCCACAACTTAAACTACTGGCCCAAATGGAGGAAGCCAGAAATCTAAACCTTCTTGGTCTTAAGGAAAAGGAAGTGGGCCCTGACTTGAGCTTGGGCTCGTTACCTAACCAAACTCATTTGTTAAAACACTCTCAAACACAAATTCAGACAGAAGCCTCAGGTAGCAAAGTGATAAAAAAAAATAAGAAGAAAAAATCCAAGTCAAAACGAGACCTAGAGACGCGTTGTGTTCAGCTCCATGAAAACAAAGAACTCTTGAATGAAGGAGAAGATGAGAAGCATACCCAGGACTCTTCAAGAATTGACGGCGTAGGATTGGTTAGAGGTACGGACGATCCGGTAGAATTGATCACTACAAGCACAAATGGCGAAGCGTTATTAACATCACTACTACGAAAAACCCATTTAACAACGGTTGGGAATGACATATAATGACGCGGGCGAAGGCGTTGTTATGTAGATTGTCGTTGTAAGTTCGATGTTTCTACAACGGTCTGGAAACCGTTGTTGAAAGGTAGGACGCGCGCCATATATCACAACGATTATGATAATAAACCGTTGCGATACATACACTTAAGTTCTGGGTTCGAAACCCATCAGTAGCGAATTTATAAAAAACATAAATTACTTATGATATCGGTTACAATATATAACCGTTGTTGTAAGTACCCTAAGTTTATTATATTAAATATAGATTGCTTATTTTCCAAACACCTCACTAAATAAATATACATGGATTAAATTTGATGAAGATGTCTATAATCTGCAAATTAAACTGTTCTGGAAAACCAACTTAAACAAACCAATGTTGTTTTCTGATTACATTCGTCTCATCGTGCATTTCACGCTCTTTTACATATATTGTGGTTTATTGATCTAACTCCTTCGATATATCGCTATCTTCGATTATAGTTAAATTTCCATAAGATAAACAAGACATTGGATAATTTGCCTCATCTTTGATTTAACTATATTGGAAGATGGCGATGCATCTAAGGAGCGAGATCATTATACCATAATCTATATATAAAATAACGTGAGATAAATGATGAGAGGCATGCAATCAGAAAACAACATTGGTTTGTTTAAGTTGGTTTCAAATACAACTAAATTTGCAGATTATAAGTATCTATGTCAAATTAACTGAATGTATTTTAAGTGAGGGTTAGTGAAACAAACAATCTACATAGAATATAATAAACTCAAACAAAATTCTATACCAGATCCAGATATTATAAACTCATATAATACGCTTGCTACCACCAGCAAACTTTAAGTGAGGGTTAGTTAAACAAACAATGTAAATAGAATATGATAAACTCAAACAACATTCTATACCAGATCCAGAAATTATAAACTGATATAATACGCTTGCTTCCACCAACATCATCACCCTGTATCATCCCCTTAACCTGAAAGGAAAGAAAGCAAACTTCAAAAATGAGCATCCTCAGTTGAAAACAAACCCTAAAACCATAATCCAGTGATGAGTAAAGAGAGGAACAGGAATAACGCACCTTTTAATGAAACTAATCGCGGAACAGGAATCAATTATGATGTTGAACTAGTTTGGGAAGCCATGAAAAAGAAATATAAGGAGGAAGAAGCTTACACAAAAGCTTCATACTTCTTATACTTCTTTTCATTGCTTCTAAAACTAGATAAAGTTTGCTTACACTGTTGTTTCTTCATTTACTAACATCTTGTTCGTGATGCTATGAAGAAAAGGTACAAGGTGGATGAAGTTTCCATCATAGCTTCATGCTTCTTATACATTTTTCCATAGCAACACAAACATTATGAAGTTTCCAAAGTATGGTCTTTGTTAAGGTAGTGATAACGAATCTGAAAAAATGAGAACAATCAACAAAAACAACATGCAACAAACGAGATAATTGGAAATATCTAACAATAGATGGAAGAAGAAGAATACCTTAATGTATGAAGCACAAGATTCACGACTAATGGTGAAAACGAAGAGAAAAAATGGGTTCTAGGGTTTCACTTTGAAGGCAACGGCGTTACTGTCAATTAAGTAAAAGTTATTTCGCTTATATATGGGTAAACTATTTCACAACGGCTAACAATAACAACCATATAGATATATATTTATTTATTATAAATATATCACTACGGTTTACCAGAATAACCGTAGTGATAACCCTTTTATCTGTGAATTTTAAAATAAATAAAAACCGTATACATAGATATTTATTTATTATAAATATATCACTACGGTTAACCAGAAGAACCGTAGTGATAACCCTTTTATTTATGAATTTTAAAATAAATAAAAAAGAAAAGGTGTGCCTTAACTTCTAACTTAATGCATCTGCAGTTTAAACATCAATAATGTAATTCACAATGCATCTGCAGTTTAAACATCAACAATGTAATTCGAACCCTAATTCAACTATTACATTTCATAACAAAGTAAATATTAAACATAAAGGAGACAAAAAAACATAACATCTTGATATTTCCAGAAAATATCTCTGATTTCAGTTTGTTCTTCAAATTCTTGTTCTTTTTCTTTAAATCCTCATACATAACCTTCAGATAGCCCACAGCTTCCAACTCTAACTTCATAATGCTCTCATCGTCATTTCCATCTCTTTCTCCCACGTCTTCATCCCATATGAACAAATTACATGTTTCATCGCTCCTCCAAAATGGACATCTCCAAAAAAGCCTTCCTTTATTTTGTCCTTTCTTGCATTGATACGAAACCATACGACCATCACAACCACAAAAATTTCCAGATCGAGATTTTACACTGGAACAGGACGTAGAAACACCTTTGGATGATTTTGTCTTCAAATATGACATTGCAACACCTTAAAGTAGAACACTTTGTTGTTGTTGTTGTCTTCTTCCTGACAATGGTGACGGCGTTGGTGTTAGGGTTGTTTCAATGGATAAATTGATATACATACATGGTGTTTAAAATACATAAAAAGAAGCTTCAATTTGTAACAACGGTTTTGATAAATATCCGTCGTGATATCCTTATTAGTTTTTAGTTAAATATTAATAAAACTTAAAAAGGGAGCATTTACATCAAAGGGATAAACTACTTAAGGGCGATGAGGTTCGAACCCATGATAGCTAGATTGTATCACCACGGTTTTCATAAAAAACCGTTATTATACCCTTGAGATTTCTAATTAAAATAATGTGCGCGCAACCAGTACGCACTATAAGAACGGTGGATAGGATGTCGTTGTAAACCTGGCGTTGTTGTTTTGCCGTTTTGTAGTAGTGCATACACAAACGAAGCGAGTTCAAAAGAAAGAAGAAAAAGAAGAAAATTGATCTTAAGCGAAAAAAGAAAGCTAATAAGGAAGAAGAAAAGCTTGGAATCAAGAGCAAAAAGGAAACTTCACATGAACAGAAGCAAGGTATATGGTTCTATCCCTTAAAATGAGGTTTCAAATGGTCCTGAAATGAAATCTTGGTTATTGGCACATGGGGAGACCGATGATATCTCAAAGGGGGTGTGGGAGTTCGGGAAAGATTTAGGGATCTCAGTGGCATGAGATGAAGGAGAAATTCTGAAAGTATTGTCTGAGCATGAAAAGAGAGACAAATCGATGACTGGTAAGGTTGGAGGAGGGGGTCACAGCAGCATGTAAAGGAGAAGTGAAGCCACGGTGGAGATCTTTTCTGGAGCTTTAGTCATCCATGAATATAATAAGCTACAATACTAGAGGCTTAGGTGGGCTTGTAAAGAAGAAAGAAGTGGCGGAAGTGATACGCAACAATAAAGCAGACCTGATTGGCATACAAGAAACTAAGATGGCAGAGGTGGATTCTAGAGCTTACGAGACTATGTGGGGATCCAGAAATTGCAGGTATATGTTTAAAGGAGCCGAGGGGAGATCTGGGGGATTATTATTGATTTGGGACCCAAAGCGGTTCCGAAAACAAGAAGAAATTCGAGACGAAAATTTCATAGGAGTGGTAGGTATTTGGGGTGGAGACGAAGTGCAAGTGTCAATAGTGAATGTGTATGTGCCTTGTGATGCCGTGAGTAAAAGAGGTCTGTGGAAAAAACTTAATGAACTGATTAAATCAAAACCGGAAGCAAGGTAGTGCGTGATGGGCGACTTCAACGCAATAAAAGTAGAGACGGAGAGGAAGGGTATCGGAGTATATTCTAGAAGAGAAGAGATAGTAGAGTTCAATGATTTCATTGCAGATACCGAAGTTTTAGACTTACCACTTAGAGGTAGAAGGTTCACTTGGTCAAGAGTTGCATTGACAGATTTCTACTATCTAAAAAGTGGGTTGAATCATGGCCGAATTGCACTCAATGGTGTTTGGACAAAAGGACTGTCCGATCACTGTCCGATATTGTTGCGTGACAGACATCTGAACTGGGGATCGAAACCTTTTTGCATGTTTAATTGCTGGAGGGAACTAGATGGATACCATAAATTTGTAGCAGAAAAGTAGAGTTCATTTGAAGTTCAGGGTTGGGTGGGTTTATTTTGAAGGAAAAGCTCAAACAGATTAAATCTAATCTCAGAGACTGGAGCAAGGCTCATTTGGAAAACATGGATGGGAAAATTGAAGAGGCTAAAAATAAAATCAATGAATTGGAGGTGAAAAGTGAAGTGGCAGACCTGTCGGTGGAGGAAATCACAACCAAAAGAGAAATGTTATCACAACTGGTTTCCCTTTCGAAGCTAAAGGCTAGCATTATGTGGCAAAAGTCCCGAATGAAATGGATTAGAGAAGGGGACGCGAACACGAGATTTTTTCATCGATGTGCGGATTATAGAATGAAAATCAATGAGATCTCATGTCTAGAGACCCAGGAATCAAAACTGACAGGAGTTCAAGAGGTGAAACAGGAAATTTTCGAGTACTTCTCAGAGCTGTTCAAAACAACTTCGCATTGCAGGCCGGTTTTTAAAGATGCTGAATATAAGAGAATTGACATTGAAGATAACATGTATTCATCAACTGATTTTACAGAATATGAGATCAAAAAAGCAGTGTGGGATTGTGATAGCTCGAAAAGCCCCGGTCCGGATGGGGTTAATTTTGGATTTATCAAAGAATTTTGGGAGGTGGTCAAAGGTGACTTCCTTACGTTTATTGCAGAGTTTCACAGGAACGGAAGACTGGTTCGTGGAGCCAACTGCTCTTTTATAGCTTTGATTCCAAAGATTGAGAATCCGGTAAAGTTGACCAACTTTCGACCAATATCGTTAATCGAATGTATGTATAAAGTCCTCGCCAAGCTGCTAGCAAATAGATTGAAGACAGTAATGAAAAAGGTCATCTCAGACTCCCAATTTGCATTTTTGGAAGGGCGGCAACTGATGGACTGTATCCTAGTAGTGAACGAATTAATAGACGACGCCAGGAGAAGGTGCAAGGAGGCTCTGTTATTTAAAGCTGATTTTGAAAAGGCATTTGACTTGGTGGATTGGAAATTCTTAGATTTCACGATGGAGAAAATGGGGTTCAACGAAAAATGGCGAGGTTGGATTTCTGAATGCCTCCGTACCGCAACAGTTTCAGTATTGGTTAACGGTAGTCCTACAGCAGAATTATCGGTAGGGAGAGGGCTAAGACAGGGGGACCCCTATCCCCATTCCTATTCCTCCTTGTGGCTGAAGGTTTCAACTCAATGATGGTGAAAGCTATTCGGCAGAACCTATTTGACAGTTATGAGTTCAGAAAAGGGGAGGTCAGTGTTTCACATATCCAATTCGTAGATGACACTATAGTTGTGGGAAAGAGAAGCTGGAAGAACATTTGGGCGATAAAATCAACCCTTAAACTGTTTGAATTAATATCCGGGCTCAAAGTGAATTTTCATAAAAGCTTCCTTATAGGAGTTAACATCTGGCAGTCCTGGCTAGAAGAGGCATTGTTGGTTCTGAATTGCAAAATAGGAACAGCTCCCTTTAAATATTTCGGATTACCGGTCGGAGGGAATCATCGAAGAATAGGAGAATGGAAATCAGTCATAGACACTGTTAGAAGACGTTTGGAAAACTGGAACAACAACCATCTCTCAATAGGAGGTCGTATAATACTCTTAAAATTTGTCTTGTTCACTTTACCCGTCTATTACCTATCGTTCTTTAAGGCTCCGGCAGGTATCGTTTCTAAACTCGAATCTCTCTTTAAAAACTTCTTATGGGGCGGAGGGCCGGGAAATAAAAAAGTTAACTGGGTTCAATGGGACAAGATATGTCGAAAGAAGGAGGAAGGGGGGCTGGGGATAAAAAATATAAAAGCCTTTAACATAGCCCTTTTAGGAAAGTGGAAATGGAGGATCCTTACTGAAAAGGAAAGTTTATGGGTCAAAATTCTAGAATGCAAGTACGGAGATTTCGATAACCATAGGTACAGAAACAATAAGCTTAGCTCTTTGTGGTGGAGAGACATTCAATTGTTAGATCGGGGTACTTGGGGCTTTAAAACTCATTGGTTTGAAGGAAAACTCCGCAGGAAATTAGGAAATGGAGCTGAAACTAGGTTTTGGATGGACCCTTGGATGGGTGATAAAAAGTTGAAAGATCTATATCCAAATTTGTTTGCGATGGCGGTGGACAAAGAAATTCTCGTGAGTGAATCGTTAAGGTGTGAAGAAGGGAGATCAGATTGGAACTACAGTTGGCTTGACTCTTTGGATGAAGAAAACAAGAAAGCAGAGGAAGAAATTAAGGAGAAGGTGGGTAGCACTATATTAAAGGAGGAAGTAAAGGATAGATGGGAATGGTCTGCTAACGATTACACAGCTAAAGAAGCATATTCTTTAATTACGGAAAGTTAAAGACTGAGCGATGATGTAGGAAAGGCCACGATGATTGCTTGGAGTAAACTAGTTCCTCTTAAAATTTTGATCCTAGTTTGGAGGGTATTACAAAATAAAATCCCGACTAGGGATAATCTAATCAAACGAGGTATTTTGGATGTATCTCAAAGCTCCTGTCCATTCGGTTGCGAAAATGATGAGAATGTATCTCACATTTTATTTGAATATCCGAATTCGGCAGCGGTTTGGGGGGAAATTCTGAGTTGGTTGAATATCTCTTCTGTTTTACATAACACTACTCTGCAGAATTTTCTCCAATTCAATGGTCTTCATAACGGTGGAACAGGTGCTAAAGGAAGGATCAAAACCATTTGGTTCGCATGTGTTTGGACTATTTGGAGAAGGCGTAACGAGATCGTTTTTGAAAGATCCAGAAGAGTCAATACCTCCTTCATAGAAGACATCCAACTTGCTTCTTGGAAATGGATCAAATGCAATGAATGCGACTTCAAATATGCTTTCAATCAATGGTTCACAAATCCAAAAGAGAGTGCTGGATGTCCGTGATCATTTGGAGGATTTTTGCAGGCAGTAGCAGTGGCTTGCTTGAAGCTCAGCTGCATTTGGTTAGTTTGCAGTAGCCTTGGCCCTTTTTGGAGCTATCTAATTATGGAGCTCTCTTGTTTTCCAGTCCCTAGCTGTTGACCTGGTAATTTCTGGGGTCATCTCTGAGCAGCAATTGAGCATCTGTCTACTGTTGTTTTGAGGTGTGGAGTTCTGGCTTTTGGGCTATTGTTCCTTGCTGCTCTGGTTCTGCTTTTCTTGTTTTTCTCTTGTTTATGATTTACAGGGCCTGCAGTATATTGTTGTATTGGCTTTCCCCTGTTTTATTTTTGCTGTCATGTATTTCTGCTTGACTGTACTGGTGTATCATTGGCATCACTTATGCCTCTTCATATTAATGCATCCTTTCTCTTTTGGCTTTTCAAAAAAAAAATGAATTCACAACGCACCAACCATGTCACAACCACTCTCACACACAACCTGTAAACAGAAAAGCGAAAATTGTAAAACGAATTATTCCGTATACAATTCCACGTCATAAAATTCACAGCTGCAGCGAATATTCCGTGACAAACCAAAACGACTTTGCACAAACCTCGCCTCACTCTATAAAGGAACTTCATTTTCACCCTCAAAGAAGAAGTTCTAGGAACAAAAACCATTCTGCAAAAATCTTCACTCAAATCCCTCTTCCAAATCATCTTTCTCAACACCCTTTTCGTTCAACCTTCCTCTTCTTCAACCCACTTCCTTCATTTTTTCTGCCAAACCCAATCAACCCTCGCCAAATATTTCGTAAATAAACAACAACCACAAATCAAACCACTCCCAGAACGAATTAGAAAAAGAGATGAAGTGAGAACGAGTTCGAACGAACACAAGCACAAAATGATACAAACCTGGAAACGAACCCATACGAGCATGAGGATGATCTGAGCGAGCGAGAATGGAAACAATTCAGAGAGAGGGTCTTCGCGAGAGAGAAGGTTGCAATGAATTGATTTGTGTCGATGTTGTTTCTGAATTTCCCATGGCTTTTGTTTGCATCGTGTTTGGTTTTTTTATTTTGGTTTTGAAAAGCAAAAAGGATGATGATGAATACCATTCTTGTTGACTCTGTTTCTTAGGAGAACCTGATGCCATTATATGTGTTATTGTTCTTTTTAACACATTTTTTATTCAATGATCTGTTTGGTTTTGTGGGTTGGGCTTAAGGCCCTTTTGGAACTCATATCACCACCTTTTTTGTTGTTGTTTGTTTTAAATCGTGTATGTTTTTTGCTAGAAGGATGATGGGCTTTAAGCCCATATGATTCCATATCTAGCACCACACTCATATTCCTCAATCCAACCCTTTTCATCTCTTATTTTATTTCAATTTATTTTCTCTTTTTTAAAATAAATTCTTGTTGTATTTTAGAGTGTTTTGGATCCACCATTTCCATTTATATTTGTTCATGATTTACTTTTCATTTCAAAGTTTGTTTACGATTTGATCCTCTTTTCAATTTTTTATTTTTATTCAAACTTAAGTATCTCATAGATTTTTGTTTTATTATTATTTTAATTTTTGGATTTTGATTTTGTATATCTTAATCTACTTTTCTACGTTTCGATTTCATTCTTTTTTCGATTTTGGTCGATGATGTTTAAAAATCACGAATGTTGGTTGTTGAGGTTGTTTCACCTTCATTATTTCAAATCTGTAGTGAATGATCATTGAGATCATTTTCTATACTTTGCGATCGTGATAGGTTACCTTCGATGAATCAATGCAAGTTTTGATTAAGACGAGACTATCCTCTTTTCTTTTTGTGTGGCACGATTCGTTGAGAACGATCTGCAATATCATTTATCCATCGTGTTTTGACACAAATATCGTTACTTGAACGGCCTCCTATAGCTTGATCTTCATCATAGATCGTGCTATGATTGTTTAGTTCTATAGTGGACACATCCGATCAATAACAAATAATCAATTAATTACTAACCACTAACTTTAATTTCCACTCATTATATATATTTTTCTTTATCTTTCTGTTAATATATCACTGTTTATATTATCCTTGATTCTATTATTGCTCATATTCATATTGTTCATATATTATTGTTGATATTATCTTGCGCATTATATTGTTCATATATTATTGTTGATATTATCTTGCTCGTTATATTATTCATATTATCATCTTCATCATATTCACCTTGCCATCTTATCTTGTTCATATCTCATTCAAAACACAAAACATACAATAAAATTATTGAAACCCTAAAAAACGTTTAATTGGTGGACTGTGGTTACTATTCTCGAGCAATTGGAGTTTAGACTCTGTACAGAAACCCTAACTAGGAGATTTTGTCTGACCTCTTGTTCATTGCTTAGTTTAGGACACCTCGCACACACACGGCTTCCTCTTGGGCTACCTGACAATGATACCTTTTATTTCTCGCAATCTCGTGTACTTTACATGTATCCCTCTCCCCATTACAATGTAATAGTCTAGTTCTTTTTGCTTTTTATGCTTGTTTGTTTGCTTGTTAAGAAAGATAAAACGAATTAGGTTAGAACACCATTTCAAAATAAAGGATAAATAAGGCTTGATCCAACGTCAAGTCATTTTTCAAAAGTCATTAATTTGGTTTACAACTTAGGGTCTCTTCTCATTCTTATTTCTCTCATCTCTTCCATTAAACCCATGCTAACCTTGTATGTATTTCACCATTGTAAGTCAATCGCCTTGCGCATCGCCATCAACCTACCTTGCTCTATTCACCACCCTTTCATTTCATACCTTTTCTCTCTTTCTTTTGTCTCCTTGAGTCTAAAAACCTTGGTCTTGTACCAAGTGCATTTCCAAAATATTTTTCTTAATAAACTTAGATGGTAGTGGAGTGGTTAGGCGAAGGCCTTGTCCTATCCTGAGTGCTTGACATTACCTTTAGGTTCACTGTCATAAAGCGCTCACCGCCTAAAATAAAACATCTTTAAATAAAACAATAAGGTTCTCTTTGTATTGAACTAAAGAGAGAGGATTGAGTAAAGACTTCTTCCTCTCCGAGTATTAGGATGCTCACTTTAGAGTGTGTGGTCTCGATACTCGTCTTTCAATACGAAGACATGACTATATTCGCCACACAATTTTCATAATAAATCTTTTGAGATAAAGAATTGGGTACTACCCGTAGGGGTTCATATCCGAGGAAAAGTAAAGCAATTGAATTAAAATGAACCTGCGAAGTAAAAATGGAAATAAACTGGAATTAAAACTTCAAATGACTGCAAGATTGTGTGATCCAAGCATACAACACAAGCCTAAAACACTAAGGTGTAGCAGTTCCTCAATGTGAGAAAGCTACTGCTTTACAATGGTGATTTCTGCTTAAAACTAAATGCTCTGAACTTGCACAAGACTTGGATGCCAAATTTCTCATAAAACTATCTATTTATAGTGTCACAAGTGCAGAATATGAGGTCAAAATGTGTGAAAGTTGTCGGAGAAAAATATGGTGGAATGGGAGAAGACTGGGTAACTTTCTGTTATAGTTTTTTAGGAACCAAAGTGCATGGCAGGTGCCTTGCATAGTAACGATTGCCACAAGTTCAATTTGAAGATGATGGCCAGCTGACACTGCATGGCAGTGGCAGACGCCACGGGTCCTTGACTCTGTCTCTTTGCTTCTTTCTTGCTCTCTGGTGGATCCCATTCTATCCTAGTCATGGATATCATCATGGCGGGCACCATGGTATTTTCGCTGCATTTTCTTCGTTTTCGTTCAATTTCTTCATACATCGACTCCTACTTGTAAAGTACCTGAAGCATACATAAACTATCAGCATAACACTACAAAATGTGATATAATAACACTAAAATATATGCAAATCGAGTCAAAATAAACTATGTGTTTTAGTGTTATCAAGATCCTGATTCAAAGAGGCTGACTACTTTCTTATGTAAAGGATGTAAAAGGATCAGCGGGAAAGGAAAGCTCTTTCAAGAGAGTGCCAAACTCAGAGAACCTCTATGTGAAGAAGGGATAGAACACCGAGGAAGTGCATGAGACCCGGATGACTGGCCATACATTCAACACCATCTCAAGAGGTTTTGCTGGTGGATGGGAAACAAACTCGACCAGAAAAAGATATGCTCGATCAGTAATGCACGTGTCACAGAATCTATATTCAGAAAGGGGAGAAAGACTTGTCGACGTCAATTTTTTAAGACAAGATTCAGAAAGGGTGTTGGTGCATGAGAATGACCCAATAGACATAAAGGTAAAAACTCATGATTGAAGTGTCAAGGTGGTGTTAATCGATCCGGGTAGCTCGACTGGCATATTGTATTGCGATGCTTTAAAGGGCATGAAAATGGATACACCGAGCTGCTGCCATCAACGATACCTTAGTCGGTTTCTCTGGGGAACATGTCCAGGTATTAGAGCACTTGCCTATCATGAGCACCTTTGGAAGTGAAAGTAACGCTAAAGGTATCAGAGTGAGATACCTGATAGTGAATGTGTTGTCACCCTACAACATCATCATCGAAAGGCCGACGTTCAACGCTCTGGAGGCTGCTCTATCCATTGTGTATCTATCCATGAAGTATCCTCTAGAAGGTGGGCAAGTCGGAATAATAAAAGGTGATCAGGGACTGGCTAGGAAATTCTACAAGGATATTCTAAAGTTAAAAAAGAAGACCCAACAGGATCGTTCTACGATAGAGAACACTTTGAAGGTGAACTTAGTTCACCTTGACCCTCGGGGAGATCCAACTAATGATAGCCTGGCCCCTATCTGAGAATTCAAAAAAGGTATAAATCGGTGTTGAAGACTTTCAGGTCACACAAATAAGTTCAGGTCTATCTCAGGAGGAGGAAGCAGACATCATCAAGTTATTGAGAGATAGCATTGAAATCTTCGCATGGAAGCCATCAGATATACCCAGGATCAACCTAAATATCATATGCCATCAGCTTTCACTTGATTTGTTGTCGAATGTCGTAATGTAGAGGAAACGAACAAATGAAGAAGAAAAAAGAAGGGTTCTCACAAAAGAAGTCGATAAGCTTTTGAAGGTCGGGTTCATACGGGAAATAAAATACCCCACCTGGTTGTCTAATGTCGTCATGGTAAAGAATAAATCGGGAAAGTGGTACATGTGCATATATTTAACCGATCTTAACAAGGTTTGCCCGAAATACCCTTATCCATTGCCACATATTGATAGATTGATCGACGCCATGTCCGTGTTCCGCCTGCTCAAGCTTCATGGATGCCTATTCGGGATACAATCAAATACAAATTGACCCGGTAGATGCTCCAAAAATGGAATTTATGACCGACAAAAATAACTATTACTATGAAGTGATTCCATTTGGTCTTAAAAGCGCCAGGGCTACGTATCATAGGCTGATGGATAAGGTATTCTCAACATAGATAGGAAGAATCCTTGAAGTATATGTTGACGACATGTTAGTCAAGACCCATGAGGAAATAAAACATGTATAATACTTGAAAGAAACATTTGAATCAATAAGGAAGTTTGATATGAGGCTTAACCGCAACAAGTGTACCTTCGGGGTTCAAGCCGACAAATTTATGGGCTTCATGTTGACACATCGGCGAAAAGAGGCAAATCCAGACAAGTGCTAGACAATCATTAATATGAGAAGCCCAACATCATTGAAAAAAGTCCAGTAGTTGACCGGGAGATTAGCCACCTCATCCTAATTTCTGTCTTGCGCATGCAATAAGTCCATACATTTCTTCGCATCTATAAAGAATTCGGCAGAGTTCTAATGGACAGAAGAATGTGAGAGGACATTCATGGAGCTAAAACAATTCATGTCTACCCCGCTGATCTTGATCCGTCCAAAGGAAATTTAACCCCTTACCTTGTATTTAGCAGTTTCAGAGAAGGCTATTAGCTCGATATTGGTTTAGGATAGTGACAGAGATGAAAAGCCAGTTTACTTTTTGAAAAAGGTTCTCAAAGGAGTAGAAATTCGTTATAAAAAAATCGAACGATTAGCTTTGGCAGTAGTAATTACCACCAGGAAACTCAGATAGTACTTTTAGGGTCACCCTATCATAGTGAAGATGAACTATCCCATAAAACGAATCCTAAAGATGTCGGATCTGGATGGTAAGATAGTAGCCTGGGTTGTAGAGCTGTCCGAGTATGACATCACATACAGGCCCAGGAACAACATCAAACCATAAATGTTGGCATATTTCTTAATAGAGTTGGTTTCGCCCACCCAAGAGGAAACACTCGAGTAGTGGATCCTATCAGTGGATAACTCATCCAATCTTAAAGGTATTAGAGCATGGATAATATTAGAAGGATCAGGGGAATTGGTATTAGAACAGTCTTTTTGCTTTAATTTTTTCAAGCCAACAACAATCAAGCAGAATATGAAATAGTGATTGTTGGTTTGAAGCTAGCTAAAGAAGTTGGATTTTCTCATTATCTAGTTCATACTAACTCACAATTAATCGTCACTCAAATCATAGGAGATTATAAGACAAAGGATACATTATTACTCAAGCATCTACAACGAGCTCTGCAATTAGGCAAGGAGTTCACGAAATTTGAAGTATCACATATTCCTCAGGAAGAAAATGCCAGAGCTAATTTATTAGCCCGTCTAGCCAGCACCAAACACCTTGGGTTAAATACTCAGAGCCGAGTATTATTGGCCAAGTATGCTACAAGACTGTGAACAGTTTGTGAACCGTTGTGAGAAATGTCAGATCTATGCTCCCTGCATACATTCTCCTAATGAGTTATTACATTCAATAATATCCCTTTGGCCCTTTTACCACACGAGGATCAAATATTCTCAGCCTTTTTCCTTTGGTCGTCGGGCAATTAAAATTTCTTATTGTAGCAGTGGATTATTTCACCAAGTGGGTGGAAGTCGAGGTCGTATCTCGAATCACAGCTGAAAGGGTAAGATGTTTTGATTGGATAAATATATATCATTTTGGCTTACCATGGATCATTATATCTGATAATGGCACACAATTTGCGAGCTCATCTGTTATAGAATTTTGCAGGCACCTCGCCTTACAAAACCATTTTGTTTTGGTCGAGCATCCCCATGCTAATGGCTAAGTAGAAGTAGCAAATAAGATCATCCTATCAGGAATGAAGAAAAAGTTGGATGAAACGAAGGGGATTTGTGTCGAGTATTTGCACGAGATCATATGGTCTTATCACACTACTCCTTATTCAACCACTAAGGAGACATCCTTTTGAATGGTGTACGAGGTTGATGCAATGATACCAGTAGAAGTCAACTCTCCAACCTGGCGTCGAATAAATTTTGATGACAATCTTAATGAGGAAGGATTAGATAACTCAATCAACCTCATAGAAGAAATCATGAGAATGGCTCATGTAAGAGAATGTGCAGCGAAACAAAGAATGTCGAAGAGGTTCAACACTAGAGTCCGTCCGAGAAGTTTTTGAGAGGGCGACTTGGTTTTGAAGAAGGTTACAGATGCACAAAAGAAGGGAAATCTCTCCCCTAACTTGGAGGTGTAACACCCTATTTCCTCAACGCATAATTATAATTAATCAGAAATTTTTCACAACATTTACACATAGTATGATACACATCTCGAAACACACACCTGCTGATCATGTAACACTTAATTTAAATGAACATGCAACACTTATCATTTCATGCTCACCTTCACTTAGGGTATCATCGTAGCGGAAATAATCAATTAAAACACACCTATTTAAATTTCATATCATAATTAAAAAGCATCGAATCGTAAGTCTTCTCCAAATGCTTATCACACCAAAACATAAAATACAAGAGCATACATTGTCTCTCAGAAATCTCAACATAGAAAAAGAAATAGCTCCCTAGTGTTACATATTAGAGCATAACCAAAGCTAAAGCAAATAAATTAAAAGAAATAGTTCCAAGAATAAGCTTCCACTCACATTGACGATACTACTCTTAAGTATATGCACGATGCCCATGTAAAGGCAACATTTAAACAGAAGGGGTGAGAAATCACAGTCAATAATAACATGCATATACTGCAAGGTAGGATACCAACACATAACACAATCTACACAATCTCAAATAACAGTATATCAATTACATTTTCACACCAACTCATCAATCAGAACTCATTCACATACCAATCACACACCAATTACACACAACATCAATATCATATGCATTTATCTCATTATACATCTCATACTCAAAATGCAACTCTATGCATATGGTACCAACTCAACAATGGTTCACCCAGCAACCAGGTCCCGTCTGTAAACCTATGAGCCCCCTCTCTCAGCTCTAATCCCTATCTCCGAGCTTGGGACAAGAAACTAGTCCCCTTTCTGAACTAGCAACCTGCCTTTAGACATAACTCAACATGAATGCATGAACATGTTAAAAAAATTTCAATTCATTAAGACCCCTCTTCTGACCCTAACATACATGCATTAACAAACTCGTGTATTCCCCTCTTCTGAATTACCATAACAACTTAACACGATACTCAGCATAACAACACAACTTGAGCACACATAATAATTTAACTCAATAAAATTATTAACTCAAATATATGCAACTCACCTTTAATTTAACAATACACACCTCAACATGTATAATTTATCAATTCATACTCACAACTCATAAGTAAATTCATCATAGCATTCATGATCAATACAATATCAACAACACATATAAGCCTCATCAATTTATCATATTAATGCAACATATTTAATCTCTAATTACATTATCACTTGATAGGAAATTGCATTATCTTTCCAACGCTTCAATCAGCATCTTATTTGGACTCACGAAACGGAAGTTACGACCAAAATCGACAAAAGGGTCAACCGCCCGAAACAGGAGTCAATCGATTGCACCAAGGGGAACAATCGATTGTCTCAACCCACTGCCAATGAATTTTTCAAAATTGGGAGTGAGCCAATAGATTATTTACTGTAGCCAATAGATTGGTTCACTCTAATTTTAGTTTTTTTTTTTCAAAGGAACCAATAAATTGTTTATTGTAGCCAATAGATTGGTTCAATCAAATTTCAGTTTTTCACGTTTCAGTAACAAAAACCAATAGATTATTGACTGTAGCAAATAGATTGGTTCATCAAACTTTTTGTGTTATTTCAAAGGAACCAATAGATTGTTTACTGTAGCCAATAGATTGGTTCATTAAAAAAATTCACATTTCAGTAGCTTTCCTCACTTCCAATCCTCACCCAAACACACCCTAACACCTAAACAACTTATCTCCAGAATTTAACAACTAATCATGTCATCATAATCGTTAACATGTACTTCACCTATCCCATCATCATTATAGTAATTCCATCATCAAATTAACAATTTAACAAACATAATCATGGATTCCTATATTTTCATAACTCCCTAAAACCTTAAAACATCATCAATGGTGGAAAATACATGAACACACCGACACGGAATATTATTCATACATTGACACATGAAATTCAACACTCATAACAGCATAAAATCACATAGGATCATCAAATTCAGAATTCTCAACAAATCTATTAATCCTATTGGAGGTTAAGGAGTCCTCTACCCTACCCCTCATGCATAAGCCCTTTTTATCAAAAGTTATTTTCCCCCTTACCTTAGATTTTTCCAGGAAAATTCTTCCAAGCTCTATCAATGGATGCTCTCCTTATGCCTTCTCTTGCTCTTTCTCTTGCCCTAGCCTCATTTTCCTCTTTTTTTTCCAAAAATTCTACGTACTGCCAAACTCCCTCCTTTTAATTCTCTTTTTACACTAAAAACTTAGTCTCCTCATTAGACAATTTCTACTTTACCCTTACTTTTCTCTATAATCCCCACCCCCCCTCAATATCTCTACAACTTCTATTTTTCTTTTTATCTTTTTATCTTATTTAAATAATAAAACTAAAACATTCTTTTAATTAATAAAATAATTCTATGTTATTCTATCTTTCTCTAATTACTCTCCACACACCTACTATAAGGTCACTCGCATTATCTCTCACCCAAATTCATTTATCCACACACACACAATAATCAAATAAATACACAAAAATATATAATTAAATTAAAATAAAATAATTTACTAAAATTGTGGTGTTACATGAGGAACCTTACCGGATCCAACACGGGCTGAATAATGAAGCTTATAAACTAGAAAATTTGGAAGGAGTAGAAATGTTGAGGGCTTGAAATGTTTCTAGCCTAAGGTTTTATTATAGTTAACATTATGTGATGCCATTATTAAATAAAAATTGAGGGTAGCACTCTTTTTCCTTGCAAGGGCAAGGGTTTTTAATGAGGCGCCCTAATTCATATGTTTATGTGTTATCATTTTTCAGTTGTTATACATCAAAGCCGAGCTTATTTCATGAGCGATAAGTGTGCTAGCATCACCGATGATCTAATTAAATTGGCCACGTAAATAAGAACCTCTGGCCGAGTTATGTTAATAAAATCTCTGACCTAATTAAATCGGCTACGTAAATAAGAACCTTTGGTTGAGTTATGTAAATAAAATCTCTGGCCTAATTAAATCGGCCACGTAAATAAGAACCTTTGGACGAGTTATATTAATAAAACCTCTAACCTAATTAAATCAGCCACGTAAATAAGAACCTTTGGCCGGGTTATGCTAATAAAACCTATGAGCTAATTAAATCGGCCACGTAAATAAGAACCTTTGGTCGGGTTATGTTAATAAAACCTCTGACCTAATTAAATCTGCCACGTAAATAAGAACCTCTGATCGGGTTATGTATATAAAAGCTCTGACCTAATTAAATCAGCCATGTAAATAAGAACCTTTGGTCGGGTTATGTTAATAAAACCTCTTACCTAATTAAATCAGACACGTAAATAAGAACCTCTGATCGAGTTATGTTAATAACACCTCTAACCTAACTAAAGGTCTAAATTTATAGCCTCTAACACGTCGACTAAATTTTTTTATCACCTAATCAAAAGGTAATAAATCACCAATAAGACAATTAGTTTGAAATATACAACTTAATTAAAAAAGAATGAGTTGATATACAACAAGACTGAGTTTTGATGCGTACCACTAAAACATGAGCATGGACAATTTAAAGATGTGTCTGAGGGCAATACGTGCAATAAGGGTGGAACAAGATGATTAACTGACAATAGTCTACCCAAAAAAAATCTCAGAAGGGCTTAAACATGGTATCAGAAGCAAAAACATTATCTAAACATTACAAAAAGAACATCATCATATATGGCTAACAATAAAAATAAACAAACTTAAACATCATGTTATTCATCTTCTTGAGCATCAGAGGTCGGATTGCTTGTCGTCACGTTCTTAGAAACCTCTGCTTCAGGAGAGGCTTCCTCCATATTCACAAGCCAAACATCCACCATGGTCTTAAAGAAAACCATCCCAGACACATTAAGGTCGAGCTTGAAGCATAACGCTTGAACTTTATCCCTCTCAATGGCTTCATCGCCAGCTAAAAGTAGGTCTACCTGAGCCTCTTGCAAGGACTTGTTCAATATCTCATTAAGAGCCCGAGTCTGTCCAACATCTCGTACCACGTCGGTTGTGGTCTCTTCGAGTTCCAACACTACTAGAAATTTCGCTTTTAGAGACCGAAAAAGATTTAAAATCGATTACCATTACGTTTAGTGACCAATAAAGTGACCAACATTTTTTCGGCCAATAAAGAGCTAGTTGCTACTCTTTAGCGACATATTACTTTTAATTATTTGGTTGATATTTAATTATATATTATTAATGTTCTAACAAATCAAAAAACTTTGACAGGTCCTAGGCTCGAACCGATTACATTGACGTTAAAGTCACATTAAAACTGCTGCAGTTGAACACTTCTTGATGCAAATTGTATATATTATAAATAATGAGAAGTTTTAAATGATATTTTAAATAAATCTCTTACACTGGTCATTTATATAATAAAATTAATTTTATATGTGGCTAGATAAATTTATATTACTTAAATTAATTTCAAGTGTGTGAGGGTGTTTAATTGCCATTAATAATTTAATAAAGAGAATTAGAAAAATAAGAAGGAAATTTTTTTTATTAGTGACTAAAATTTAGGTCTAAACAATTAATAAAAATTATTAGTGACCAAAATTTCAGTCGCTAATTTGGTGATTAATTTAATTTTGTGACCAATTTAATGACATCTAAAATTTTACTGACAATATGTCAAATTTCGGTGGTTAATTCAGTGGCTATAATGACGAAATTTTTTAGTCACTAATTCGGTGACTAAAATCGATTTTTTAAGTAGTGAAAACACTTAGATTTTGCGGTTTCCTTCTGCTTCTTCACTTCCAACAATTGTTTGTTCATGTCTTCCACCTTATCGGTCCGAACCTCGAGGTTGTCCCTTCAATTGGATCACGACCTTAGTAGGACGGATTTCATTTTGCTCATAAGCATCACTAACTTCAAACATTCCCTAGGTCATAACAACACATCTCATCAGATAGACCCCAATGTTTGGGTTAGCCTTTAAGCACCAATGCTCTTCACATTCTCGGCATCCTCTGTCGTATTCAAATGATCATAAAGTATCTTCAGACCATCAAAACTGTTGGACTAGAACTTGAATTTTGTTGACGGGTTAGATTGATGGCTACCTCCAAACTCCTGCATCAAAGTAGTGATTGCCAAGTCGGTAGGGCAGACATGGTCACTCATCAGAGTTTTCATCCTCTTTGAAGAATTCAATTTTGATCCTCCTTTTGGAGGAACAAAGGTATTATGGGGCTCCGAAACAACTGGGGTTGCCTTTCTAACATCTGTTTTCTTCCTTTTAAGAGCCTGAGTCTGGATACCAGACAAGTTGCTCTTAGAGGCGGATTGCTCCCCACGCTCCGCCCTCGCTTCAGTCATTAACTTCTTCTGTTTTGTTAGCTTAAGGAAATGAACAAAATAAAGTTCATAAAATTAAAATATTGAGGTCACTAGAAGATAATAAGAGGCGTGTATAAGCATTACCTAAGAATTTAGAAATTTGTTCTGAGTCATCGGTCATGTGTAGCAAGTCCTTAACCAGACACCGGCAGAGGTTATCTGTCCGATAAATTTGGAAACGACAGTTCCCGTCCAACGCATACATGACTTGGGGGCACCTTTCTCCACTATTCACTTAAAGAAATGTATCCTTGAAACCTTTATAGTTGGTGGTATAAGCCAGAAGGAAACTTTTCCCCGAGATTCCACTAAGGGAAACCCGATCTCCTTTGTCCATTCCCTTCAACTCAAAGAAAGAAAAGAACAAACCTAAGGTTTGGGTTATGCTCACCATCTCGCAAACAAATTCAAAAGCTTTGGTAAAACCTCTGCCATTTAAGCATAATTGAAAAGGGGCGATATTTAGGATTTTGAGTAGGTCGGACTCAAAATCAGTGAAAGGGATACAGATCTTAATAATAATTTAACTTTTAGAAATACATTTTCATTACCTTTTTTAATTCTATATCATAAAATTGAACAAAGTGTCTCTATAAAATTTTAGCTAAAAATAGTGTCCCTATAAATATACTCTTTAGAATATTGGAAAATATTTCGTTTCTTATTATTTTATATTTAATTTTATCTATATAATATTATCTACACAAATATCACTTGAATTTTCACCTTTTGAAATTCTTTTACTTTTAATTCTCACTTTTTTTAGTATCAAATTTTAATTTTAATTTAATAACTCTTATTTTTATATCTAAAATAATAATTTATTTTTATAAACTCTTATTCTTAACAATATGATAATGTAACTTTTAAAAATATTTTTTCAATAATTTTAATAATTCTTCATAATAAAATGAACAATCTGTCAAATAAAATCTTAAATAAAAGTGTCCCCATTGGAAAATCTCTTTTAGAAAAGATTTTTCCAATAACTTCTATAACTTTTATTCTCACTTTTTTTTGGTATGAAATATTTAATTCAAACCTTAATAGCCGGAGAAACACCCATATCTACCAACGTCCATATTACGTGCTTCCAATGTAAATTTGTCTACTTCTATTGACTTTCCAACCGTGTTACCAAGGCAGAGAAAAGTTTGATCTTCTCACACATGTACATGAACTATTGAAGTTGAAGCATACAAGCACACCTTCCATTGAAGGAGCCAAGGAAGAAGATGAAGTTGTAACAGAATTCTGTTACAACAGTTAGAAGGAAACTGAAAATGCAAAAGCAGAGTAAAAAATGGTTCTCTTATTCAATGTATAAAATGAATGTGATACAAGGCTTATATACAAGATATCTTAGCAACCAATAAAAACTGTACACGTGGACAATGAATCTAAGATACAAAAGGCTATCCAATAAATGGAGAAGAGTAATAAGCTAATATCCCCCCTCAAGTTGGACTATGTATACTACAAAGTCCTAACTTGGCCAAGATGCTAGAGAGAGCAGGAAGATGGAGAGGCTTTGTAAACATATCTGCTAGCTGGTTAGAGGTAGAAATAGGAAGTAAATGCAAGAGTTTTGACTGAATCTTCTCTCGAATAACATGACAATTCAGTTCTACGTGTTTGCTTCTTTCATGAAAAGCTAGATTATGAGCCAAGTAAATGGCAGACTTGCTATCACAAAAGACTGCTGCAGGCTGGGGAAGATGAATCTGAAGGTCTTGCAGGATGTATTGCAACCATTGCAGCTCACAAGAGAGAGAGGCTAGTGCTCTATACTCAGCTTCAGTAGATGATCTGGAAACAGTCTTCTGCTTCTTAGATTTCCAACAAATGAGAGAAGATCCAAGCATGATGCAATATCCTGTAACAGACTTACAAGTATCTGGACATCTTGCCCAATCAGAGTCAGCAAAGGCAGATACTCTGAGTTGACTAGAAGCAGGATAAAAAAGACATTTAGCAGGAACAGACTTGAGATATCTAAGGACTCTAATAGCAGTCTGATAATGAGGTGTAAGAGGTTTTGAAACATACTGGCTAAGGTGTTGAATAGCATAAGATATATCTAGCCTTGAATTGGTGAGGTAGATGAGTCTGCCAATCAGTCTCCTATAAATGGTAGGATCCTCCAATGGTTGTCCTTCATGAATGGAGAGTTTGACAGTGGGATCAAATGGAACTGAAGATGGCTTAGAGGCTAGTAAACCACTATCTTCAAGAAGCTCTAAAGTGTATTTTCTCTGATTGAGAAAAATACCAGTTGTAGTTCTAGCAATTTCAAAACCAAGAAAATATCTCAATTGACCAAGATCTTTGATTTTGAAAGTGTGATGAAGAAGCTGCTTGACTTGTGTAATTTCAGCCATAGAAGTGCCTGCTAATACAATGTCATCGACATATACCAATAGTGCAGTGAAATCATTGTTGGTCAGTTTAACATAAAGAGAATGATCAGCCTGAGATTGTTGGTATCCAATGGAAATAAGAAAGGATGAAAGTTTGGAATACCACTGCCTACTTGCTTGCTTTAAACCATACAATGACTTATGTAGTTTACAAACTTGAGAAGAACTAGAAGAGTGGAGGCCAAGGGGAAGAGTCATGTATACCTCTTCATGGAGATCTCCATGCAAAAAAGCATTATTAACATCCAGTTGCTCCAAATGCCATCCTTTGATAGCTGCTATGGATAAGAGAATTCTGACAGTAGTAAGTTTTGCCACTGGAGAGAAAGTATCAAAGTAATCCATTCCTTCTAATTGGGTATACCCTTTGGCAACCAACCTAGCTTTGTATCTCTCAATAGAACCATCTGCTTTATACTTCACTTTGTAAACCCATCTACAACCAATAGGGTGTTTTCCAGCAGGAAGATCAACTACTTCCCATGTATTATTCTCTGCAAGAGCCTGTAACTCAGTATCCATGATGACTCTACTTCTCCTTTAACCAATGGTCTTTCTCATAATAATACTCCTTCAACCCCAACCTCTCCCTTATCCAACAGTCCTTCCCCATCTTATGTGTCTACTAATTCTCCTCATATCTCTGATGGTTCATCAGATTCATCCATAAGTCCTACTCCTTCTATATCCTTAAGACAATCCACCCGTGTCTCTCACCCTCCAAGCTACCTAGCAGATTATCACTGTTATCTTGCATCTCATGATACATCTGCATCCCATTCAAATGATTTTAAAACTGCACATCCTTTATCTTCTGTCATATCTTACAATAACTATTCTCCATCATATAAACATTTATGTTGCTCCATTTCCTCTAACATTGAGCCTAAAACCTATAACCAGGCTCTGATACCATATTGAAGTTGAAGCATACAAGCACACCTTCCATTGAAGGAGCCAAGGAAGAAGATGAAGTTGTAACAGAATTCTGTTACAACAGTTAGAAGGAAACTGAAAACGCAAAAGCAGAGTAAAAAATGGTTCTCTTATTCAATGTATAAAATGAATGTGATACAAGGCTTATATACAAGATATCTTAGCAACCAATAAAAACTGTACACGTGGACAATGAATCTAAGATACAAAAGGCTATCCAATAAATGGAGAAGAGTAATAAGCTAATAGGAACACATAAGACCACATTTGTTCACAGTCCAAATGAAACTTAGGGCCAGTTTATTTTGGTTTTTTTTCAAAATGATATTTATAGTGTTATATATTTTGATGTAAAAGAGATTTACAAAGAAATTTTTTATAAAAACTTTAAATGAAAATTTTGTTTGAATAGTTATTCTTAAAATGTTATTTTAGGCATTTTATTATTTTATTGGACCTTTTTTTGAATATCAAAATTTCAAAAAAAAATCACTTAATTTTGAAACTATTTCAAATAGTTTTTCATAAAAATCATTTTTTAGATACAACTTTTTGAAAAAATTGTAATTTTGACTATGTTTTGATTTTCAATAATGTATACTAGCAAGATACCCGTGCGTCCGCACGGGTAAATTTATTTAATGCGGTATAAAATATATTTAGATATTAGTGTAAATTTGAAATAAAAATAAAAGAATTTGAAAAAAAAAATTTCACATTTACAAATAAAAATTTATCTCACAATTAAAGGCGGTTAAAATAAAATAGATATTGTCCTGATAATGACCCGTGAAATAAAAAGTTAGTGTCGAGCACAATTATTGAGTGATATTCAATTTGTTACAATATAAAATATGTTTAAAAACATATATCAATTTATAATGTGTTGCTTAATTGTAAAATGAATAATGATCATACAAACTCAATTGTATTAAATAATCATATAAAAAAGAGACCCGTGAGATGCAGAAAGAAAAAAAATCACATTTGAAAATTTAAAAAACTTCGCTCTTAAATAAAGACAATTGTTGATTAAAATAAAATAGATACTGTCCTGATAATGATTCGTGAAATGAAAAGTTAGTTGTGTGCACTCTTATTGAATGCTATCCAATAATCAGATAAATTATGAATATTTTTTATATATAATAATTATAAAATAATTAAACATTTTTTTGTGTTCTTCTTCATTAAATTAAAAGAGGTTCAAAATTTGTTATTAACTATCAACCCATTAAAAATCAATTGCATAAACTCTCTCAAAATTTGTGTTCTTCTTCATTAATTTTTTAAGCAAAGAAAATGTAGATAAAAAATTAAAATGATAGTGAGAAAGTGTAAAAAAAAAAGTGGGGGAAATTTAAAATTTGAATGAAGAAAAGAAAAGGAAGAGTGAGAAAGTCAAAAGTAAAAAGTAAAAAATGAATGATTTGAAATTGGACATGTGGCATGATCTAATAAGGGATGAGAATGATAAAATATAAACATTAGTTGATTACTTAAATGTCTTTTTGTTAGTGTAAAAAATTTATTATGAAAGGGTAATTTAGAGAGTTCATGCAATTGATTTTTAATGGGTTAATAGTTGATTTATGTTATAAAATGTCAAAATTAATCTTTTAATTTATAAAAAACAAATTTAAAAAAGCATGTAACATTTTGAAATATATTTTTGTAGAATCCATTTTCAAAAATACAAAAAAAAATCATTTTTTTTAAAGTTAAAACAAACAGGCCCTTAGGCAAACCATCAGATTCCTTGGACCGAAGCAAAACCGGTTCATGTAACATCTAAACCTAATTGATCAATTTAAATTTTAATTATTTTATAAATTATTAGAATTAGATGGATAAAAGAGAACATTGATTATTTTTATATAAGAGTAATTTTGTCATCTATAATACTACAAGAAAAGAAGTTGTTCTGGAAAACCCTCATTTGTCTTTTTCTCCAAATTTGTCACCTCACTAAAATAAGAGCAATTTTGGTCTAAAAATAGCTTTTTGCAACTAATGATGTCATATTGTTCAATTTAAACTACATACTTATTGTATTATGCATTTGTTTGCTATGTTTGGTTCAATTAATGATACGCATGGTTCTCTTTGGTTCCAAATCAATCTATCAAATTCAAATTTTCCTCTTTTCACTTTTTCCTATGTTAGATCCTATTCAAATTTCTTTTCACTTTTTTATTTTCTCTCACTTCTCACATCACACTTTTTACTTCCTTATTCTCTCACTTCTCACACCTCCAGAATCATATTTTTCTTCCTCTTCTTATTTCCTTTCTCTCCCTCCTCCTCCTCTGTAAGAATGTAAGTCGATTGTCTTCTTCATTTTCTAAGTAAACTCAAATCCCACATCTTAAATGGTGAAAAATCGGTGGTGGAAGTGGCGCGAACAGAGGAGCGGGTGATGAAAATAATACTCCAGCGACGGTGACAGATTCGTGAAGAACGTGGGGTGGTTAGGATTCACAGTTTTTCAGTGACAAGTGTGGCGGAAGAAATTTCACAGTGGTTATGCATCGACGATATTGTTTCCGGCAGATTCCGAGTGTGTTGTTTAGTCTATCGCCAGTGATGCGTCGGAGAAAAGAGGTGCATATCTATTATGCACGGTTGTGGTCAATTTATGTTGTTATTATTCAATGACATATTATATAACCTTATTCTATTTTCCTCTGTTTGCTTTGGGCTTTGTGTCGTTGAAGTTTAAAATTGTTGTTAATAAAAATGATAATGATGGTATTGTCTTTATTGGTTTGATATAGTATTGTATTTTTTTTGTGGTGATGGTGATTGTTGTTTGTTGACTTATTGTTAGTATGGTTAAAGGTGGATGAAAGAGATGGCGGTGTAGGTTTGAATGGTGATGATATGTTGAAGATGGTGAGTTATTACTGTCGCTACGCGTAAAATACAGAGTCGCCACCGAACTTTATTTATTCCAAAGAAATAGGAAAATATCAATAAAACCCATAAAAGATAAAGAAAATGGTCGTCGCAACCAAATTCGGGTTCGGGAGTCGGTTATGCAAGGGGAAGATATTAGCACCCCTTACATCCATTGTACTTAACAATAACCGTTTTGATTGTTCTTTACACGGATGAGTGTTATTACCTAAATGTTACTTGCGATTAATTTTAATTAAGAAGAAAAATAAGTTTTTAATTAATGTGCTCGCCAATATTCCGAAATCTTGTGCCTACGTATTTCCATAGTGCAATGAGAAAATAAGAGCTTCATAGTTCGGTGTAGAAAATAAGTGTTAGTTGGTTGTTTTTAGCAGACAATGTCAACTTTTACATCCTAACGGTTAAACACTGCTTTTATGCTCACACGTGGGAGACTTAAGCGTTGTTTGTATTGTGGTAGAACAAAAATAACATGTCCTTTTTGAAATGTTTTGAATGCCCCAAGGAAAAGAATGAACTTGATGGGTTGTGATTGATTTTAACTTTAAAAAGATTGTCTTGATTTGGATTACACAAAATTCTATAAATGAAGGTGAATACTTTGAACAACTGGGTCAGGTGTCCCGTATCCAAAGGTATTCAAAACAAGAGTAGGGATATATCCCTCTCATCCTTCCCCTTTTCTTAAGGCTCGTGGCGCACAATCCACATCGTATTTTTTAGTGTTTTTTGAATTTATTTGCAAAAATGATTTTAGTCTTAATGAACAAGGAAAAGAAATGGATGTGTGAAGGGGGTGAAGCACCTAATTTCCTTGTGTTTTGAATGTGAATGGCTAATGGTTGACCTAAAGGATCAAATATGGAATCATCTAATCCAATTTAAGTGATCGAAGGGCTTGTGATCACTCAAATGGATGAAAACCTAAGGGAGCATGCAATTAGTCATGAAAAGTCATATAACAAGTCTAATCACAAAAATGTAATTAATTGATCAAGAATGAACTTTATCAACTAATCAAGGGGATGATCATACCAAAATATACACTAAGCATATGAAAATGTAAGAAAGCAACAAGACACTAAAATTTTGAGTTAAACATGTTATAACCTAATTTCAATTGATTTTTAATGAAGAATTAAAGAAACTTCAACACTAAATTCAATTAAATTCTAAAATAGAATATATTCTAATTAACCATTTTTCTTAACATGAATTTATATGTATTTTCTATGCATTAAAAGTGTAAAAAAAGAATAAAAAGAACAAGAATTAATGGATTAGCAATTAATTCTGCAAAGGGGTGCATAAACAAGATGGAGTGTGGCCTATAAACAGAGGCGTTGGGCCTAATAGAATGAGGCTCAATGTGATTATTGTTAGCTATGTATAGTAGGGAGTATGTTAAGTAAACAAGAGGTGTGGATAGAGATTTCATGGGCCTATTGTTCCCTAAGCCCAACCGATGCAAAGAGGAGGAAAATTTTACCTCATATTCCTACCATTATCCCTCTACCCCTACATTTTTTAAAATATTTCAATTCTACCCTTTTCACTAATCAAATAATTTTATTATTTAATATTTATTATTTTTTTGTATGTATTTTTCTTCACCAAATAACTTGCAATCACGTTTTCCGGTATGTATTTTTTTCACCAAATAACTTGCAATCAAGTTTTCCGGTATGTACTTTTTCTTCACCAAATAACTTGCAATCAAGTTTTCCGGTATGTGTTTTTTCTTCACCAAATAACATGTAATCAAATTTTCCGGTATGTATTTTTTCTTCACCAAATAACTTGCAATCAAGTTTTTCGGTATGTATTTTTTCTGCACCAAATAACTTGCAATCAAGTTTTCCGGTATGTAATTTAACCGGTGAAGAAAAATTACATACCGAAAAACTTGATTGCAAGTTATTTAGTGAAGAAAAAATGCATACCAGAAAACTTGATTGCAAGTTATTTGGTATAGAAAAAATACATATCGAAAAGGCTTAATACCCTTTTTGGTCCTCTACCTATAGGGGTGGGTCCATTTTGGTCCTCTTTCTTTTAAAAGTTTCAATTTGGTCCCTTACGTTATCTAACAGAATCAAATTAGTCTTTTCCGTCAAATATTGATAACGACGTTAGAAATAAATGACGTAGCATTTGAGGTGGCGATTTTTGATGATGTGGCATGCGATTTATTAATTTTTTATTATTCATATTTTTTTCATTATCCATGTCATTTTATTAGTAAATTATGAATTAATTTTTTTCATTAATTTTTTATTTTGAAATTCAAATAGAATTAAATTTATACAAATTTTAAAAACAAACATATTGGATCAAATGGCTGGCCCATTTCTTCAGCCCACAAACTTTTTGTAAAGCATTGTTTGTGTTATATATATATACATTCAATATAAACATCACCCACACGATGTGGGACTTTAAAACCTACTACAAACCTTCACTTGTTACTTCCACCATTAAACTCTCAAGCTGCAGTACTGAATTCTGCAGTAAACCCACACTACCAAGCATGGATCAAAATTGCAAGCCCACACTACCAAGCCTTTACAAGCTCATGCTTCACGTTGCTAGCTGGTACTTTACAAGCCCTGCCAAGCCTCTCATGCACGCTGCTACAAGTCATGAACACTTGAGTTAGAAACTAAATGCTTATTTTACTTGAAGAGATTTCATAAGTTAGAAGATTATCCAAACTAGGTAGTTTATTTCTATATGCATGTTGGCTGCAAAATTTTGCATTCAAGATATGATTAAAAACTTTGTGAAGTAGATCTCTATTCGATTTCTTATTTAAGTAAACATACCCAAGGGTTTAGCCTCAAAAACTATTATCTCTCATACCATCTTTAGACCTTATTTCAACTCCAAAAATTAGAGGAGTGTGAGTGAGTTACAATTCAAGCACAATGTCTGAATTTCTTATTTGCAAATCGATTTTCTTATTCGACCACAATGCTTAGGTTTTAACATTCTTCAAGCACAACCTCATATACTAGAATAAGTAAATCTTTAAACCAAAACCATATTATCATTGTCTATTATCTATATTGTGAATCTGGTCATATTTCAAGTTGGCCAAAGGCATTGTACAAATATTACAGTAGCATTCAGGTCTAGAAAATGTGTTCAATCAATTACATAAATCTAGAACAAAGTATTGATAAATAGATGCAATGAAGAACATACATGTGATGCTAATGGCAAGCAAACTAAGGTACTTAGTGGTAGGAAATAGATGTGTTACACTTGTATCTTAAATTAAAAGAAGCAAGACAAAGCTAAAAATGATATATACATAAATCATCACACATATTCCAAAACTTCAAAATATGTACCTTGTGTCTTCTGCTTTGCTTCTTGACTGATCCTTGATTTGCAGTCTGTCCTTGTTTTCCAGCCAGTTTTCAACCTTTTGAGAAAATAATCTAGTATTCATGTTGGCAGCATCACTATCTATTGTTCATTTACCACATGTTCATTGGAATGTCTAATAAGTGTTATCCTCATTATCAGGAAGTGATGAAGTGTATGAATGATGCTGCTAAACTTTTGCCATCTTCATCTTAACGTGTTCCTATTCTTTGCTGGTGTTGTTGTTGTTTTGTTCAAACAATTTGTTGGTGAAGTTTAGTACTTTTGTTAAAGTCCCACATCGAGAATTATCCTGATTCAACAAGTGTTTATAAAGCATTTCTTCACATTAGAATAATAAATCTTTATTATTGGGTTACTAATGTAAAAGTTGTGGGCTACAAGCCCAAGTAATAGAAATTAAGCTTTTTAAAATTTATATAAATTTAATTCTATATGAATTTCAAAAAAAAAAATTTAATGAAAAAAAATTAATTAATAATTTACTAATAAAATGACATGGATAATGAAAAAAAATTATAAATAATAAAAAAAATTAATAAATCCTATGTCACGTCATCAAAAATCGCCACCTCAGATGCCACGTCATTTATTTCTAACGGCATTACAAATATTTGACGGAAAAGACCAATTTGATTCAGTTAGATAACGTAAGGGACCAATTTGGAAATTTTAAAAGAAAGAGGATCAAATTAGACCCAGGCCTATAGTTAGAGGACTAAAAAGGGCATTAAGCCTATCGAAAAACTTGATTGTAAGTTATTTAGTGAAGAAAAAATACATACCGGAAAACTTGATTGCAAGTTATTTAGTGAAGAAAAAATACATATAAAAAAATAATAAATAGTAAATAATAAAATTATTTTATAAGTAAAAAAGGTAGAATTGAAATCTATAATATAAGAAAATTTGATGCTTTGGAATTTATTTTTCTGCCCCAACCTCTACATCTTCCACCTCACTAAAATAAGGGTATTTTGTGTCCAAAAAATACTTTTTCCAACTAATGATGTCATATAGTTCTATTTCAGTTACATGGTTGTTGTTTTTTGCCTTTGATCATTAGGTTGGAATGAGTTGATGATGTCACATAGTCCAAATTCAATGTCTACTTTAATTCAAAATGTGTACAATCTTCACTTTTTCTCTCTATTCCTTTTTCTCTTTCTTTTCCGCTGTTCTGTCTCTTTTCTCTGTCAGCTCAATCTCTCTCTTCCTCTTCTTCTTTGTTTTCATCTTCCACTTCGTTCTTCTTTCTTTTCATCTTCCACTTCGTTCTTCTTTCTGTTTTCCATTTCTTCTCATTAATATGACTATTTTTTTCAGATCCAACAATTCAAGTAATTTTACCAAATCAAATGTTCTTCTTTCTTTTCATCTTCCACTTTGTTCTTCTTTATGTGAAAACTCCAAACTTTCTACACATATTTGATTTTTTTGATGTTTGAAAGTAATGGGCCTGGAAACGAGAAAAAAACACACAAAGATAAGAGCAACAACCACATCAGATTTGTGATTAGATGATTTGGTACTTTTATGGTTTTTATTCAAAGTTTGAAACTATATGGTTTTGAATAGTTAGCTGTAAAATCTAATGTTAACTTAAAAGTTGAACATTTGATTATTCTTGAGATTAGATTTAGATTTTTTTTATGTCAGATATCTAAATGGTTTGATTTCACGAATTATTTTATTTATGCTTCATTTTCCATTCTCTATTTATCTTTTACTTTTGATTCTTTGTTTTTAAATGGGTTTTATGGGTATTTGTTTTGTAGATTCGTTTGTGTTTTCGGTCGTGAAGTTGTTTTCATGGCGGAAGTTCTGTCGGTGATGCGGGCGGTCATGCTCTATAACCTTGCCGACAAACTTTATGAGAAACACAAAAACACTGCTCTTGAGGTTTTGTTCGCTTCTATTTATCATCGTGATTTATGTATTTGTGTTTGATGATCATTGCAATTTGGTGAAGATTATTGTGGAAATAGGTTGAGGGGATTGTAATGCAGCTTGCTTCTACTGGTGATGATTTTAGGTGGTAATGCTTATTCCTCCAAATGATGTTCTTATTTTCATTTGTCTCTCTATTTTCAATTGTTGTTTCGTCTCTATGTGTTTCAATCCCTTTACATATATTGGTTTTACATGTTTTTTACAACAAAAATTTCACAATGAAAAGAGAGATGTTTTTGGTAAAATACATGGTGATGAAAATATTGTTAAATCCATGAAAAAAAGTTTCTTTGTTGGCAACAACAATGTGTGTTTTACAGCTTCAATACATGGTGAAAAGTTGTGTTTGTAACAGCTTCAACAATGAAAATGGAAAAAAAAAGTCTAAATTGTTGAACTCATAGTCAATGTTCATTATAATTATACTTTCAATGTTTGATCACTATATTCATATCCCATGAAACATTTTCTTCTCTGACTTAATTTCATGATTCGTTCATTATGTTATTACACCCTTTTCAACTTTGAAGCTTTTTCACTCTACTTCAGCATCTTCATCATCACATAATACCATTCCACTCATTTTTGTGTGTATACTCACTCTGTTTTCCCTCTTCCAATGTTTCAGATCTTACTCATTCAACACGGTTTTATGATTATCAAGGTATCTTCTTCCTCATTTTGTGTTTCAAAATGTTTCTTTCTGGATGTATTTAATATTTTTTTATGTGTTTCAATATGTTGCTATTTTGATGCATTGAATGTTTTGGATGTCTTGAATTTTCAATGTATGACTGAGTTGATGAAAGAGCATTCAAGAATACAAAGGTTCACGTTAAACTAACAGTATCGTTGAATACTCGAAGAAACAAAATGGGCCTACATCAACAGAAATTAAATATGTTGATGAAGTCAGTGCATTCATTGGTGAAAATAAAATTGTTATCGTAAGTATCGAACATTTGTACTGTAATACCCCGTATTTTATTTTGCTCTGAATAATATTAGTTTTGATCAATTGGGTTTCGGTGTACTCTAAGAAATTGTCTGCAAAGATAATTTGAGCAACCGATGAGCTCAGAGCAAATCAAATTAATATTTTTTGACAATGAGGTTTTATCAATTGATACTTTAGAGATAAATTGGACATTTAAGTTAGTGTTTCTAACTAAATGATATCTTTACATATCATACTCATTTCCTTTCCTCTTCATTTTGTGCCAAGTTAGAAAGAAAGATAGTAAGAGGTAGGGAGAATGAAGAGCAAAGGGAGAAAGAAGAGAAACCTAGAAGAAGAAGAAGAGGAAAGCTTGGATTCTTCTCCATTCTTCATCAAATCATCTCTCAATCTTCTTCATCTTGTTCATAGGTGAGTTCTAGTTAGAATCCCTAAGTGTAGAAACTTAGGTTAGAACTTTGAATAAAAATGGTGGATTTGGATTAATCATGTTAAATGTTGTTTTTATGGTTGATATATGAAATATAATGTATAACATGATTGGGTTGTGTGAGGAATTAATGTATAATACTGGTTATTGTGATGGATCATGTTTTGATTGGTTTTGGTTTGAGTTGCACCATTAAAAACAGGTTTTTATGTTTCTGGTTCAGTGGTAACCGGTTACTCACTTTGAGATAACCGGTTACCTGCAGGAAATTTTGAGGTTTTACTTGAAAAATGAATGAAGTAACGATTACTCATTATGCGGTAACCGGTTACCAAGATGTGTCTCTAACTATGATTTTGATTTTGTGTGAGCAGTGACACTTGAAGTAACCGGATACTCATTTTGAGGTAACCGGTTACCACTGTTGTGATTTTTGAAAATGTTTAAAAATTTGTATCTTTTGGATCATAATTCCAATCGAGGCATGGAATTGATAGATAATCTAGATGGCGATGCTCGTACGTTCGATGCCAAAGTGTGTATCTTCGACGAGTAATGGTCTAGAGGAGACTGAAACACTAGTATGGAACATGTGTGAACCTTGTGTTTTATGAAAAGGTGAATGTGGCCTTGTGATTGTCGAATACAATCACGTTTGTATGTGAGATCACGTAATCGTAACTGTTTCCCTTGAGTTGCAGTTTTATGAGCTTCGGGCTCCTCTGGAACGTATGCATGAATTACTTGGTAGGTTTGATTCCTGCGGTTAGTACGAATGGAGCCTACGGGTAAAGAGACTTGTGATAGTTAACAGGCCATGAGAAGTGACGGTTCACGGTTAACAGGCCGATGGAACCGAATCCATTTCGTATGCCAAGTAAGTTACAAGGATCCATGACTCGGGTCGACTTCTAGATGTAGAAGCGGACGGGAAGAGGGGATGCCTTGGTAAGGTTATCAATTAGTGATATTTTGAGTTGGTGAACTTATGAACATGTTTCCATATAGTGTGAGATTGTGAACTCAAGGTCACTTCCCTTCCTCTTGACTTGAGTTGGGGTAATAGAACCTTGTAAAGCCGAAAGAATCTATAAGATAGGGAACTCAATGAGATTTAATATCTCACCCCATGTTGTTGATTATATTACAGGTACTTCATGTTCCACGAAGGGTAAAGATAAAGTCGTTTGATTATCCTTACGTGTCTTGTCTTTTGGAATGGCATGGCTTCCGTTGTGGAGATTTATTTTGAGATCATTGTTTTGATCTAGTTCTTAGTACTTTGGAACATCTTGTATAATTATGCCATAGTTTTAGTTCTTTTGTATTTTGGGCATGTAATATATACAATGTGTTAACTAGGAACTTATGGTATTTCAATACCAAAACTTGGATTCATGTATAATATATATGCTTTGATGTATGTTATTATATATGGGCATTACAGTTGGTATCAGGGCCTGGTCGTATCCTCAACCTCGCCATGAAATAGTATAAGTGTTTCTTTCCGTTCATATGTGTCGTATCGCCATTGGTCTTAAGTGTTATATTTATGGCATTAAGCCTGATCAACTTAATCCTATCTGTATGACCTTTAGGAACATGGCTGACGGATGCAGAACCTGCGGTAGACCCAGGACTACTCTTGCTGAGACGAATCCGCCAGGCGGCGAAGAATATATCCCATGGCCCCAATTTTTACAACAGATGCAGCAGCAATAGAACCAATTCATGCAGCAGATGGTACAACAGATGAATGAGGGTTTTCATCCTCAAGTGGTTGTTCCAGATGCTGTAGGTGGGAGTTTTCGGGATTTCATTCGCATGAATCTTCCAGAATTTTAGGGCGGATTAGATCCTGTGAAAGCTCATGAATGGGTGGCTGGTATGGAGAGAATCTTTCTGATAGTGCAATGTAGTGAAGAGAATAAAGTGGTGCTTGCTTCTCACTCGTTGAAAGGTCCTGTTATGAGGTGGTGGGAGAGTGCTTCGGCTTTAATGACTATCCAAGATGTGCCTAAGGTCTGGGAGCAATTTAAGATTACTTTTATGGAGAATTATTTCCCTAGTTCTTTGAGGACCCAAAAAGAGTTCGATTTCCAACAGTTAAGGCAAGGTACTATGACTGTGGCTGCTTATGCTGAGAAGTTTGAAATCATGCTGCTTACTCTAGGCATGCCGTGTATACTCCGGGTGAAAAATTGAAGATTGACCAAATTCTTTTAGGATTGAAAGCTGAGATTTCTCACATTGTGTCTCAAAGAGAGTTCACTACTTATCTTGAGTTGCTAAGGCAATGTTATGTGGCTGAGAACAGTTTGAAGAAAGTTCAGACAGAAGGGAATTTGAGTAGGTCAAATCAGAATGATCATGGGAGATCAAACCAACAGTTTAGGCCTAGACAACAAGCTTTCAAAGGGAAACAGGTTCAGAATTCTAGAGCAAGCGCACCTCCTCTGTGTCGTACTTGTGGTAAGATGCATTTTGGTAGATGTGGCTTCGAAGGAGTGAAGTGTTATCAGTGTCAGAAAGTGGGTCATGTGGCGAGGGATTGTCTTCAGAATAGGAATCGGACTCAAGGAAAGAGTACCGGTCGAGTTTATATGTTGGATGCAAAGAAGACAAAGGGTGATAACTCTTTGATTAATGGTACGTGTTTCGTTAATGGGAATCCTTGTTTTGTATTATTTGATTGTGGAGCAACACGTTATTTTGTGTCAATGCAATGTATGAAGCGACTTGGGCTGCAAGCTATTCTGTTGTCTCTACCCATGGTGGTTACTACTGCCATGGATGAGATGGTTGAAACACCTTTAATGTGTGAAAACTGTGTATTATCTGTCGATGCAAGAGTTTTTCAGATTGATCTTATTTGTTTGCCTCTTAAAAAAGTAGATGTTGTTTTGGGAATGGATTAGCTTTCTGCTAATTCGATATTTATTGGTTGTGAAGAGAAGCTAATCATCATTCCTTCAGCTGAAACTACTCCGAAAGATGTGTTAACTACTATTTTAGAAGGTACGGTTGGAATGATAAATTTCTTGTTTGAGAAGGAAAAATTTGTCCTTTTGGTTCTCACTAAAGAGGAGAGTAGCGACCTTCAAGTTCTGAATATTCCTGTAGTCTGTGAGTTTTCCGAATTTTTCCCCGAGGATGTCACTTCTCTTCCTCTGGAAAGGGAAGTGGAATTCTCTATTGACCTGATATCGGGAACGACTCCTATATCCATTTCTCTGTATCGGATGGCACCACTTGAGTTAAGAGAATTGAAGGATCAATTGGAAGAGTTAACGGCTAAGCATTTTGTTCGACCCAGTGTTTCGCCCTAGGGAGCTCTAGTGTTATTAGTAAAGAAGAAGGATGGTGGAATGCAGTTATGTATTGATTACCGACATTTGAATAAAGTCACCATCAAGAACAAGTACCCATTACCCAAGATAGACGACCTGTTAGACCAATTGAAAGGAGCATGTGTGTTCTCGAAGATTGATTTACGGTCGGGTTATCATCAAATCCGTGTGAAGAGTTCAGATGTACCAAAGACCGCATTTAGAACCCGTTATGGCCATTATGAAT